>CM057345.1:261091112-265891112 GCA_030015575.1 Agapanthus africanus | reverse complement strand
CAACAACCAAGTCACCATAATACTTAATTAATATAATAGTTAATCGCATATCATATTCTCATTAGGGTTGAGCAAAAAGTCAAAAAGTCAACGGTCAACTGTCAACAACCCTAATGAGAATCCGCTGCCTCTGCCTCCCTGTCAACTGTGCATACACACCCGCATCCGCGTTCCGAGGAACACGAATGCAAACTGGATAAATCCAATCCCATAAGGTACACTAGGATCTGGCTTAAACCAAAGCCCGCTAGTGTAAACTGTCCGGACACTGTACGTGCACAAGTGCACGGATGTGACCGAACCCTGTCGCAAAACCATGCGACCTGTCGCAATACCATGCGACCTCTACTCTTTTGCCTAAAGGCGAAAAGCTTTCTATGTGGGACTCTAAAGACTCGACACTACGCTGGCAGTGGGTTTAACCACAGACCGCAAGCGGCACTAGCTGTGCGTAACGGTCCCCAGGTAATGCCGACAAGAAGACCGACGAGGCGAAACCCATCTGAACTCCTACTGAGCCTGAGTGTGACATTCTCCGTACAGTCCGGTCTGTTCGTCTGATACATCGCATGGCGGGCCTAGGGGGCGGTAAACGTCAGTCCCCCAATAGCGGTACAAGTCGTGCCGGAGCGAACCCCAAAACACCCTGAGATAACGCTGGAAACCTACCAGTATATCTCGTTTGACCTGGCCAGGGACTACTCGTGTAATGGCTCTCCTAGACACAGCGCGATGTCAACCCCCAATACCGGGAGAGGCGAATCCTGTCTAACCGTCACTTCCTCCAAGTGCTTCGGGACTGCACCCAACCACTACCTGTTTGCACGACTCCTTTGAGCCGTGGTAGGGTAGTGATCAAAGTACAGTGGGAACACACCCGAGGCGAAGTGACAGTGTCAAGTCAGCGGACTAAGCTGTACTCATGTCACCTGGGAACTGATAACTGACGATAGGTATAATACCAACTAGTCAGTTCCCGACGAGTCCTGTCCAGTGTACCCGTAACCTAACGAGCGCCCACATACTATCTCAAGTACGACGTACTGACGGCTGTGGGACAGACCGTCTCCCACACTGGGATGAGAAGCGCATGCGCTGGTCTACTCCGGAGTATCGATGCCCTGTCTCGATAGTCCTGCGACCAGGGACCTGCATAAGGATGTGCTTATAGATTACCCAGCCCCACTAGTGTGACGGCCATCACATCGCTGGTAATCAAGCAAAGATCCTAAGGGCTCTACTAATGTGTATAGGCGATATACTAAAATAAACACATGTACACATTGAAGTAGAAACAAACCAAGTAGCATACTACTATTTTGAGCAAGATTGTATATACAAGGTGAATATCCCAAGCATCCATTAAGTAATATACAAACTAGTATGATACAGTAATGGCCTCTAGGGCATATACACTAACAAATACAAACCCTGAGATTGATTTGTTGTCATCCTTATCACTTTGGAAGCTGGAATCGGTAAAGGCCTCCATCTGGAGATCCCCATTACCATACACCAAGAACAATTCTTTAGTCCATCGCAAGTATTTAAGAATGTTCTTCACTGCTATCCAATGTTTCTCCCCTGGGTTGGATTGATACCTGCTTACTACAGCTTGTGCATAATCTACATCAGGGCGAGTACATAACATCGCATACATTATAGATTATACGGCTGAAGCGTATGGTATAACACTCATGCGAGCTCTCTCTTCATCAGTCGTCGGACAAAAGTCCTTAGAGAGTGCGATTCCATGACAAGCAGGCAAGGCACTGTAGGGTTCTTAGGCACACTTGTGAAGGTTCATAAAGCATCAAACATGCCCGAATAAAATTTTACATGTGCCGAACAACCCAAAGACGGGATCTTTGCTAGATTATTAGGGTTTAGCATGCAAGATAACATCTTTAAAGCTAAGTGTGATGGATTACAACCTTTGTAGTTCGCTCCTTCGCTTCACAAGCTCCGAGTAGAAGTCCCTTCGCCGCGATCCATGATCTCCCGGACTCAAGAGAGGCTCCATGACTCGAACGATCCATGCTAGCTTGATGTGTTCCGATTCTCCGAAGATCTACGTCGAAGTTGCTATAACCCAAGCTTTCTCACTCTAAACAGATGAACACCCTAATCTAATGGGCTAGATTAGATGAGGATGATGGAGTAGTATTTATGCTATCTTTTTATTTCACTTTCTCACAATAAATCATCATAAAAGGATTAAGTAGTGAGCTCTCTCTCAAACTCAAGAGAGAAGAAGATGATGAATGAAAAGAATAATCCTTTTGTGATGAATAGTAGATAAATGTATATGATTGATTATGGAACCATAGTCAAGGATGAGAGGCTAAAAGTTTGTAGAGAATAAACTAGAGTTAGGGTTTGGTTAGGTTAAGGATAAGTATCAACCATAATATCTTAAGCAAGACAAAATAGAATCCTTCTAGAATGAACAAGAATGAGCTAACCCTAATCAAACCCTAATCCATTTTTTTATCATCCTTAAACATGTTTCATAATAAATCATTACATGTCACAATAATATATATCACATATATATTATATATTTGCAACAAAAGAAAATAATACAATTAACATATATCGCATATATATCAATGTATTAATCCGGTGAGAAAATGAAATAATAAAGTGAGCCAATATTAGATAATGTAATACAATATATCATATATATCATTATATATTAAATTATCGAATCAACACTTGATCCAACGATCCGGCTATATCGAATATAACCAACTAATATATCATGTACCGATTCATCGAATCGACACTTGATCCGATGTCCCGATTCATATCTAAATATCGCGAGAATATAATACGGTATCTCATATCTCATTATCCTCGGTACTGCACATATCACATATGTGCCTCTACTCCATTTTGCCTGAGCCAAAAAACCTCTGTGTAGGACTCTAAAGAATCGTCAATACGCCGGTAGCAGGTGATGATCATATCAAACACCCACAAGCTGCAAGCGGTCAGCTAAGCGTAACAGCCACCCAGGTATTGAGCAATCAGAAGATCAACAAGCTAGCCTGTCCGTTCTCCCATGAATCCAATCAGTAACACTCCTGTACATTCCGGTCTGTTCGTCTGATATGTTGCATATCAAGTCTAGGGGTGGTATACGTCAGACCCCAGTAACCAATAAGTCATGTCGATGTGAGGCTCATAACAGGTCGAGAAACTACTGGTAACACTTACCAGTATATCTCTATATCAGCCCTGGCCAGGGACTTCCAGTTATAGCCAATCGAACACAGCACAACATCAACTCCCTATACCGGGAGAGACGAATCCTCTCCTATCGCTCATTGCCTCCATGTGAATCGGGACTATACCCAAAATCCACCGTTTTGCACGCCCTCTTGGACGTGGTAAGGTGGAAATCAAAGCACAGTAGGAATCACATAAGACTCTATGACGATCTCGGGTCTACAGACTACCCTGTACCAGTGTCACCGAAGAACTGCCATCTGACGTGTGGTGTATCACCATCTGGGAGTTCTCGGCGAGTCCGTCCAGTGTACCCAGTCTCCATTGAGCACCCGTACACAATCTCTGATGTCAAACACCGATGGATATGGGATCATCCATCGCCCATCATATGGGTCAAGATGCGTATACGCTAGTCTACACTGGTGTATCGATGCCCTGTCTCGATATACCATCGACTAGGAACAGTTATAGGATGTACTCATTGACTACTATGGCCCTACTAGTATGATCTCATCATTGTCCCAGTAGTCGAGTACAGATCCTAAGGGCTTTATCAACATGTGAGAGAAAGACAGTAAACCAATACAAGTCAACATGTTAAGATAAAGTAAAACCAAATAGCATACTATCATGACGAGCAAGAAAGTCCTCTCTGTATATATCCAAGCATCCAACATAATATACATCATATGTACAACAATGGCCTCTAGGGCATATACATAACTAACAATCTCCCACTTGCACTAAGGCCAGTTGCTGTAGTATCTCATACCTAGCATCCCGAATAATCTCTCAAAGTGTAACTGGGGAATGGCCTTCGTGAGTGGATCCGCAGTGTTGTCCTTCGTATCTACTCTCCTGACCTCGATCTCCCGGCGATCAACTATCTCCCTGATCAGGTGATACCGCATCTGAATATGTCTGGACTTCTGATGGGATTTGGGTTCCTTAGCCAAAGCCACAGCTCCATTGTTATCGCAATACAAAGGTATTGAATGTTCAATGGATGGAACCACACCAAGTTCAGTGATGAACTTCTTCATCCAGACAGCCTCTTTGGCAGCATCGTTGGCAGCGATGTATTCAGCCTCCATCGTCGAGTCTGGAACGGTATCCTGTTTGGAACTCTTCCAACCTACCGCCCCTCCATTGAGGGTAAAGACAACTCCCGAGTGCGACTTAGAGTCGTCCTTATCACTTTGGAAGCTGGAATCGGAAAAGGACTCCACCCAGAGTTCTCCGTTACCATACACCAAGAACATGTCTCTAGTCCTTCGTAAGTACTTGAAAATGTTCTTCACAGCTGTCCAGTGATTCTCTCCAGGATCTGCTTGATACCGACTCACTACACTTAGTGAGTATGCTACATCGGGTCTGGTACATAGCATTCCATACATGATAGAGCCTACTGTCGAAGCATAGGGTATCCCTTGCATGCGAGCTCTCTCCAAATCAGTCTTGGGAGACATCTCTTTAGAAAAGTGAGTCCAGAAATCGTGGGTTGGTTCCTACGCTTGGATTATTCCATACTAAACCTCTTTAGTATTGTGTCAATGTACCTGGATTGGGACAATCCAAGTATCCTTTTGGATCTATCTCTATAGATCCTTATCCCCGATATGCAGGAGGCATCACCTAGATCTTTCATTGAGAATCTTGGTGATAAGAAGAGCTTGACTGATTGCAGCATAGGAATATCATTCCCTATCAAGAGTATGTCATCCACGTACAATACGAGGAAGACAACCTTACTCTCTGCTACCTTCTTATAGATACAGGGTTCATCTATGTTTTTGATAAAGTCAAACTCTTTGACTACTACATCAGAACAGATGTTCCAACTCCGCGATGCTTGCTTTAACCCATAAATGGATTTAAGCAGTTTGCCCACCTTTCCGCTGCTCCCACTATCTACGATGCCCTCTGGCTGAGTCATGTACACGCACTCTTCTAAATCACCATTTAGAAAGGCGGTCTTAACATCCATTTGCCAGATTTCGTAGTCATTGTATGTAGCAATGGAAAGTAAGATCTGGATAGACTTAAGCATAGCCACTGGAGAAAAGGTTTCGTCATAATCCACACCTGGTCGTTGACGAAATCCCTTTGCTACAAGTCTAGCTATGAAAGTCTCAACTTTTCCATCTACACCAAATTTCTTTTTAAAAATCCACTTGCTCCCAATGGGTTTTACCCCTTC
Source organism: Agapanthus africanus (assembly GCA_030015575.1). Classification (NCBI taxonomy): domain Eukaryota; kingdom Viridiplantae; phylum Streptophyta; class Magnoliopsida; order Asparagales; family Amaryllidaceae; genus Agapanthus; species Agapanthus africanus. The sequence goes on along the minus strand of CM057345.1, from coordinate 265,885,675 downwards.
AAGAGCATTTTCCAAAATCCATACTTTATTGGTGTACATGGATTCCATCTCAGATCGCATTGCATCCAGCCATTTCATAGAGTCACCACTCGTGATGGCCTCCTTGAAACTAGTCGGGTCATCATCTTCCATGATGCAATCCTCGCTTCCACCATCAATGAGAAAATCGTAGTATCTCTCAGGTGGATGAGAAAACCTGCTAGATCGGTGGAGAGGCTGGGGTTCGTCGGGTACTACTGAATCCTCTGGTTCAACCAAATCATCTGTTGTAGTTTGTTCTGCTGGAACTTCTTCCAGTTCTACCTCAATGCCACTAATCTGTTTCATAAGAAAATCTTTTTCTAAGAAAGTGGCATGTCGAGAAACAAACACCTTTTGTTCCTCGGAGTGGTAAAAGATATACCCTCGCGAATATTTGGGATATCCAATAAACTTACATAGGACAGATCTTGCCTCGAGCTTGTCCGGATTGTGTGTTTTAACATAGGCTGGACAACCCCGTATCTGAATAAAATTTAGACATGGTCTCTTGCCATTCCATATCCCATATGGAGTGCTAGGCACTGATTTGGTTGGAACTCTATTCAATAGGTATGCAGCTGTCTCCAGTGCATATCCCCGGAAGGAAATAGGTAACTCTGCTGTACTCATCATAGAGCACACCATATCTAATAGGGTGCGATTCCTCCGTTCCGATACACCGCTGTGCTGTGGTGTATAAGGAGGAGTAAGCTGAGAGAGAATCCCATTCTCTTTTAGATAATCTAGGAACTCATTGCTTAAGTATTCTCCTTCTCGATCAGATCGAAGGATCTTAATACTTTTGCCCATTTGTTTTTCTACTTCGTGCTTATGTACTCTGAATTTCTCAAAAGTTTCGGACTTGTGTTTCATCAGGAACACATGTCCGAATCTAGAGAGATCGTCAGTGAATGTAATGAAGTAGGAAGAACCTTTCCTGGCATGCGTAGACAGGGGACCGCATACATCACAATGTATCAGTCCTAAGAGTTTCGTAACTCTTTCTCCGTGTCCACTAAACGGAGCTTTGGTCATTTTTCCTTTGAGACATGAATGGCAAGTATCATGAGATGATAATTCGAACGAATTCAAATAACCATCCTTATGTAACTTAGCCAGTCGTGTCACATTGATATAACCAAGTCTACAATGCCACAAGAAGGATTCGTTCATTTCTGAATTTTTCCTCTTGTGTGTGTTTTGTATAGTAAGGACTGTATTCTGATTTAGAATGAATATGCTATTATGTAACGAGCCTGATGCAATCAACTTTTGATCTAGGAATATGTTCATAACATTATCCTTTACTACAAAATTATATCCTTCTTTACTTAATAAAGAAACTGATATAATGTTGCACATCATGTTCGGTATATAATAGCACTCATTTAGAATCAGTGTATTACGACTTGGCAATACTAGGTGATATTCGCCAACTGCTTTGGCTGCAATACTTGCACCGTTTCCTATTTGAACGGAATGATCACCTTTTCCCAGTTCTCTACCTTTTCGTAGCCCATGTAACAGTTTACATATGTGGGATCCAGATCCGGTATCTAATAACCAGGACGTAGGGTGAACTGTGAAACAATTCTCGATAACTAACACACCTGAAGAAGATGCATCAACATGCATGTTCTTTTGGGCGGCGTGAGAATCCAGATATTCTCCTGTTTCCTGTTCAGTCTTATAACTCTTATATGAACGAACGGGTCCAACGTACCCCTGCTCAGTATATTAAGCGGGTTCAGTCAATACATCCATATTATTATCTTGATTATGGCCTGACATGGTCGCTACCTGGAGAGAGAGATAAGAAAACACTTTAGCGTATGCTCTTGAAAGATTAGATTGGTTATTATCTTATCTAATCAGGATGTCTCCCACTGTTTTTATCAAATCGACATTCAAACCCTAAAAGGTAAGATTAGCCGGGATTAATTACACCATACAATTTCGCCGATCTTTCAGCCAGGCCAGTGTCGGTACTTTGAGGGAGGTTCCCCGTGCTTTCGCACGGACCTAATTAAAGTAAACCTCGCTTTCCCAGAGGCGTAACCCCGTTAATACTTTTCTAGACACCTACTTGATCGGCTAATTGTCCTGTGTAAAACACTCCCAGGAGTAACACTTACTCGCAGTGGGTATCGGGATCCAACTATCTCATAGGAGGTATGCAATCTCATTGCAAATTTCAACACTTGAAATTCCCGATAATACTTTGCCCCTAGCGATCTATGACCTTGACTAAGTCAATAAACCATAAATCGCAAGTCAAGTTCAACCCGTACATTTTCCGATTGAATTAAACCCACCCGTACGACCCTTGACTGAGTCAACAAGGCCGTGCGAATGCCCTAATCCAATCATATCTCATGTTTTAGCAGATAAACACTACTTAGCTACCGTACACTACGCCTTGACAAAGTCAACAAACATAGCACGAATACTAAATAATATTTATCTGAAATGGCGGAGGGTTACGCAGGTTTTTCAGAAAAACCATGAGCGTAATGAACTTGATATCGTCGTAGAATCATGTGAAATTTTGAAATGGAGTGTTTTTGAGGCTTTCATTAGTTTTGCTAAAGAGGTCACTCCCGGTAAAGGGATCTCGGCTCTTTCCTCATCGAATAAGGTGCAGGAAATATCATATATATCACTGTGCAAAGCAAAGCTCTAAAAGCAATCAAAAGACAAACCGGGTTTTGTAGCATCTTCCAGTTTCGCTAAAGAGGTCACTCCCGGTGAAGGGATCTCGGCTCTTTCCTCATCGAATAAGGTGCAGGGTATATCATATATACCACTATGCAAAGCAAAACTGTAGCTACTCTTTTTTTTATAAAGTTTTGATTCTATAACATCTTTTAGGTTTCTTTTCTTTTTATTAATCTCATTAATAAAAAATCCCATCAGCTTATTCTTCCTAAGCATCACAGATAAATACGACGTACACTTATGCCATCCGCATTCGCCTCGATGTCCCCTTGTGCACCGTTAGGTTAGGTAACTAACGATAGAGCAGGGTAGGACTAGTGCGGGTGTAAAACATAAGTAACGTCTATATCATATATAATATATACTGTATCCATCACAACATATCAAATGATCACATCACAGATATCGCAGTAGAAATATAGATATAATGTGGGATATAATAGGACGTCCGTATTTAGTATTTAGCCAACAATAGAAAATATGGATTCCACAGTCGCGATGAATAGCCAAGCCCACATCCTGGACCCCTACGAGAGCGGCAAGCGACCCTACCAATTCTGGAGTTTAGAAGACCCGGTCTCGACTCCTCGAGATGGCCTCCCACTGAACCCCAGAACCCGGTCACCTGTGCTCCCTTCCTTGGGTCCATCCTAATGCGGAAAAGTAAATAATATACAACACTGGTGGCATCAACCTCAACCTGGAAGTGCCCCAAATAAAAGAATATTACATTACATTTGAATTTACATGAATGAAAATATAAAACTCTCATCTCACATAAAGCCCCCGGCTATTCAATCGCGACAATCCTGCACATCATATCTCAGCAACACATAATATCTCATATCATCAACGTAAGTAAGTATGCATACACCGATCGTCGTTGATGTATAGCAACGAAAACCGGCAATACAACTACATAATACACTTACGGTCACAGAAAAGAAATTGTAAAACTACAATATTTGGAATCCACAATCACTTTAGACATCGTAAATCCGAAATATCACATACATCGCATTTGATGCCTAACTCTATGAATTCCACATATTGTATCACATTCCAGATAAATAGACAGTATTAAACTTTTCGAACAGATAATCAAATACCCAAAATTTCCTAAATTGCTCAACACTTGAGCGGAGTTCAAATAATCCGAAATGTGTCACAGTAGTAGTGGTCCAGCCGGAGAAGGGTCAAGCCAACACCTCACATGTGGCACGCCGTACTGCCCCAAACCGGAAGGTTCAAAAGGCAGTTCAAGACGGTCACATAATCGAGTTAAGGTTTGTTGTCTTCTAGAGGGTCCACCACAAAACTTGCACGCATTTGCGAAAGATTTAAACTCGAGAAAAGATTCAACACTTGAAATTTTTTTTGTGTAGGGAAAAAGTGAGTTAATGATATCCGTTCGAACTTTTTAACAGATTTTAAATATCCGGAAAAACGATAACGAATTTAAAATTCCCGATCGAATAGACGATTACAAAAGAAACCCCAGAATGCTCAACACTTGAGTCAGATTAAAAATACCCATAAAATAGTAAACACAGAGACAAGAATTACTGTGCAAACCTCCGTCCTTAATACCATTACCCTGCCGCGGAACCGCCGCCAAAGGGCGCTAACTGCTGCGGTTCCGCGGCCATGTTGTGGAATTGGGGGCACGTTTTTCACCATAATTCTTATATTATCCTGCTGAATTTTTTAGGTATTTTTAATTCTGGAAAAACACAGATTTTAAAAAATGTACAGAGTGGGGTTTGAAATGTCGTATTCGGGTTCGATCGGGGTTTTAACTTCGTTAACACATCGCCAAATGCTCTAGCTAGGCTCTGATACCACTGTAAGGTTCCTAGGCACACTTGTGAAGGTTCATACAGCATCAAACATGCCTGAATAAAATTTTACATGTGCCGAACAACCCAAAGACGGGATCTTTGCTAGATTATTAGGGTTTAGCATGCAAGATAACATCTTTAAAGCTAAGTGTTAGGGATTACAACCTTTGTAGTCCTCTCCTTCGCTTCACAAGCTCCGAGTAGAAGTCCCTTCGCCGCGATCCACGATCTCTCAGACTCAAGAGAGGCTCCACGACTCGAACGATCCATGCTAGCTTGAAGTGTTCCGAATCTCCGATGATCTACGTCGAAGTTGCAATAACCCAAGCTTTCTCACTCTAAAGAGATGAACACCTATTTCCCCCAATCAGAGCAAGGCTCTGTTTGAATTTCAAAATTCAAAATTCGAAGCAACGCTTCAGATTCAATGCGCAACGCGTCACGTGTCAAAAGCTGATACGGTAGCGCAGCGCCCAAGGCAGTGCGCCCAATCAGAGCAAAGCTCTATTTTAAGTAAAATTAAAGGAAGCAATGCTTCAGTTGCGCTGCGCTGTGCGCTGCGCGACACGTGTCAGAGCAGTTGCGCTGCGCTGTGCGCAGTGCGCAGTGCGACACGTGTCAGCACAGATGCGCTAGCGCAGTTGCGCCGCGCGCCGCGCGACACGTGTCAGCGCAGATGCGCTAGCGCAGATGCGCTGTGCTGTGCGCTTCGTGACAGGCTGTATAAATGATGTTAGCAGAAGACTTGGTGGATTCTTTTCCAGGAGCTTATAATAAATAAGATTGGACTAGGAATAGTTATTAGCACACATGCAGAGGACATAGATTTCCGTTATCAGCATGTTGCGTTACGAAGGACTGGACTACGAGTCAAGAAGGTGTGATGGGATGTATCTACAATAAGACGAATGGGGTTGTTGCTCCTCACCGAGCAATCGTGTAAATAAGCAATGGTATTAGAGATCCGCAAGAAGAACCTGAATTCAGAGATAGAGAACGTTAGAACATGGAAGACGACAAGTTGTAATTCTTGCTATGCGAATTCCGGTGGTATAAACACCTTACGACATTGAAGGGAATATGCTTCGATGTCCTTTGATTTACTTTTTTATAATCTAAAATATTCATTTACAAACAATAGAAAGCGGACAACTCGACGTCTGTGATTTTGACATAAGTAATTTGAGGATTTGAGGATCAATTTATATTTTGTGCACACCAGTGTACTTGATGAGAATTCAATGTACAGTAATTTAATTTTGACTTATGCTTTGTGCACACCAGGTGCACTTGTTGAGATTTTAGTGCTAGGTGACTGCACTCCATGGAAGTGTTATGTACACCGGATGCACTACACTGATTTGTCCGTGCACATCAGATGCACATGGTTAAGAATTTATATATATATATATATATATATATATATATATATATATATATATATATCCTAGGAATACTTGGGTTGATTTCGTGCACACCAGTTGCACGTTTTGATTTTGTGCACTCTCATGCACTTGATTTTAGTTTTCTGCACCTCGATGCACTTGAGATATAATAGTGCACCCTGATGCACTTGGATTTGATTTTTGTGCACCCCGATGCACTTGGTATTATTTTTTATACGTTTAATTCCAAGAACAGTAGGTGCAGTGGATATCGTTTCGTGCATGCCTGTTGCACTTAGCGCTATTGTTTTCATGCACACCGTGAAGTGTGGTTTGAGATTTACATACAAAACCATTAAGGGTTGATTTTGTTTTAATGCTTTGCACTGGATAGGATATGTGATAGATTTGATTTTTCGCTTGGTCGTATGCACTGATATTGCATTACAATTATGGCATTGATTTTGTATACATAGGATACACAAAAGTTTTCGTATTGGGCACAATTTTGGTCATAACTGGAGTAATTCTCATAGCAACCGCTAGAGTTACAGTTATGAAAGTTTATCTTTTGAGTTTTCACACACACCGTTGCATTGCGATGCATTTTTAGCTCATATGGGACTTTGGATTCTTGTTATATCGAGCAAATTTTATGATTTAGAATTGGAACCCGCGAAATTGTTTTGAACTAAGTTGATTGGATTAAGAAAGTGTTTACGAAAGAGCTTTAATTTAAATCCGGGGATCGAATTTTTTTAAGGAGGAAAGACTGTAACGTTTTGGAAAAATCAAGAATATTTAATTATAATTTTTTATTATAAATAATAAAAAGGATATTTTTTTATTAATGATGTCGCTTATGAAATTGGGTATCGAAATCAAATCCGAAAAATGTAATTATTTTGATAATTATGAATAAGTGGGAGATATCAAGAAAATGATATTTTAATTATTTTAACATGGCATTTTAATTGTCATTTAGCTAAAAATAATTAAGTAATAGATTTATCTTTTCATATCATTAATGTTATATGAAATTGATTTATGATATGAAGGTTTTACTTATTGTTATATTTTATCATGAATGACAAATATCATTATATGTTAACCCTTAGACAAAACAACTCATTCTTCCCTTAATTATAAGCTAACACCTCCTTTAAAACACTTGTTTAAAACTGAATATCTCCTCCTTCATAACATCACACATCACCCTTGCATGAATATAATACCCCTTCCAGTGTGACACCTCCTTCTCTTTCCCTTACACCATCACCTTGCACTTTCCACCTCCTCCTTCCTCTACAGGATATTCCCACACCTATTCTTAGCTTCTAAATGAAACACTATATCCTAAACCGAGCCAAACATCTCCTTCTCTAATTTAAATCCTTCATCAAAACCAAGAGAAGAAAATGGAAAGATAGACTAAGTACTAAGGTCACTACCACCACCTTTAAGTTACAATAGATTGAGCTTGTGCATCTTGGAGGAACCTATCAAATGGTCTTTCAGTAGGTATAACTTCAAACCCGATAACTTAAGTTCTTTATCGTTTTATTTTAGAATTCGGATATCGTATTTTGCTAAGATTAGCCTCTGTATGAATCTGCTGTAGTTTAGTTGATAAAAAAACTAATCAAACAACTACAAAATCTTATATACTAGACCTAGAATAAACCATAGGAATATGAGCCCATGACCTTGGATTTTGGCCAGCGACCATCACAAAAATTCCGAGCTCGCCGGACTCTTGAGTGAGTTGGGTGTTGTAATTTTTAGGGTATCTCTCTATAGGTGTGTAAGTATATTTGGTATTGTTTAATTAAGTTAATTCTTCAGTAGGTCAAATCTGTGAACAAATATTAGTTTTAGGATTAAGATTCTTAGATACGACATGGAGATATCGTACCATGAGTTCTGTTTTTATTTATCTTGACCCGAAAATTGTTAGCTCAGATTAACTTAAGTTTTGTAACTCACGATACGTAGCATGATTAGTTTGTGTCGTATCATAAGCTAGGTTTTTGTGTTATTTAGTTCACTGTAATTGAATTTTGAATTAATGTGTATAATTACTTTAAATACTAGCAAGATCAAAAGTATAATGAGCCAACTGGAAGACTACACTTAAAAGATGAACCCCAAACACCCCACAAAATCCGGCGTCCCACCACAAAAATCCGGCGACACCGGCCCCCTTGTACCCTTTCGTATTGGTTTTTCTTCTGTGGTATATTTTGGGTATTTGATAAATCACTGTATTCTTTGGGTTGTTTAAATGTTTACATAATAAAATCTGGGAACGTTTTAGAAATGGGTTATCAAATTTCAGATATTTACGATACGGAGTTTTCGTATTTTGATATTGCCATTGAACCGTTGACGTTTATACGTTAGCAACAGAATTATATTGACGTCTTTTGGTTAAGCGTGCTATAGGTTCTAACCTACGGGCGTTTAGCTTGTTATTTTGGTTTTCAATATGATATTTACTTCTATGCGATTTAAATAGGAATATAGGTATGAATCGAGTATTCCGAGACGGAGTTGGCGATATAGCAGCATGGATTCAGCGAGCTTCTAAGTTGGTGAGTAGATTTGCATCTACTGGGGAAGTCGGGTCGATGGCGTATAGCACCCCCGCAACCTTATAAATAGTATTATGATTCTAGTTAGTATAGTAGTTATTCAAGATAGTGATATAGTATCGCATCTTATATGTCCTTCATTTGCATAGAGTTCATATATAGTTTTAATTAAGACATGTACATAATGTTGGATCAGTACAACATGGGTATGATTTGATGAGTTTGTACGAGGGATCATGCTGTTGGGTTTACCTAACACCTCATCTAGGGTTTAGAAGCATCACATATGCCAAAATCAAATTTTTAAGGTGCTAAGTGAACTTGCAAAGAATCATAACTAGAAATTTAGGGTTTTTTTTGACTAAGCATCACATGCAAAAGAAAAAGTATCACTAAGTGTAGAGATTACAACCCTTGTAGACCTCCTTTATTGACTCTTTGGCACTTTGAGAGTTTGGAACGGATCGATGGAAGCCTTCCTAGTCCACGTTGATCCACCCGAAGTCCCTTTGCCCAAAGCTCCTTGCTTTACTTGATATGTGAATGAAATAGAGCAAACACCCTATACAAATAGGCTAGATGTGTGTAGTATGATGATGTGGTTTGTATTCTATAATCAAAACCCTTTCTTTTTATCAACTTCACTCAAAGAAATATTCAAGAGAGGAAGAAGAAGATGGTGGCTAAGCTTGAGCTCAAAGAGGAAAAATATGAGTGAATTATTGAGATGAGAAAGAATAAACCATAATAATCCTTCTCACTTCAACCATGGTTAGTAATCATCTAGATGTTTTCTTATTGAATTAATTTCCAAAAGAGAATTAACTCATGGTTAAAAGAATGGTAAAGTTTAGTCAATGATGATAAATATTAAGCATGAGTGAATTATCCTTTAAATTAACTCAATATGATAAATATATACATAATTACTACAATATGAGTCTTGCATTGCAACCAAATATGTATCAACAACCATGATACAATGTATGTATGTATGTGTCCATGCACATCATCATGTGCATACATGCATGCATACAAAAATAGAAAAAAGGTTTAGATAAAGAATTAATCCAAAAGTCATTTGTTAAATCAACACTTGATTTTGCAAACCGGTCATATCACATACGACCCGACCAATAGTAAATGCCCGATTAATATACGGTATCACATATCCGTATTTAATCGGGTCCCCGCGAATTTCTCATATGCACGCCACATCTTATTTCCCCTGAGCCAGGAAACTTCATTGCGGGACTCTAAGACTCGTCAATACGCCGGCAGTAGGTGATGATCATATCAAACACACACAAGCCGCAAGCGGTCAGCTAAACGTAACGGCCACTCGGGTATTGAGCGATCAGAAGAAAACCAGCGAAGCTGTCAAAACTCCCGTCGAGCCAACTGGCAACACTTACCGCACAGTCTGGTCTCCTCGTTAGATATGTTGCATATCAAGTCTAGGGATGGAATCGTCGACCCCAATATCTCAATAAGTCATGCTGATGTATGGCTCATAACAGATCGAGAAACTACTGATAACGCTTATCAGTAAATCTCAGCAGCCCTGGCCAGGGAGTTGCTGTTATAGCCAATCGATCATAGCACAACATCAACTCCCAATACCGGGAGAGACGAAACCCCTCCTATCGCTCATCGCCTCCATGTTCCTCGGGACTGTACCCAATGTCCACCTGTTTGCACGATTCAGTAGAGCCGTGGTAGGGTGGATATCAAAGTACAGTGGGAGGACACACAAGACTCTATGATGATCTTGGATCTACAGACTAACCTGTACCAGTGTCACCTGAGAACTGCTATCCGACGATAGATACAATACCACATAGGAGTTCTCTATTAGTCCGTTCAGTGTACCCAGTCTCCACTGAGCACCCGCATACAATCTTTCATGTCACCTCACCAGATGGATATAGGATCATCCATCGCTCATCATATGGGACAAGAATAGTATCGATGCCCCGTCTCGATACACCCACGACTAGGAACAGTTCAAGGATATGCTTATAAACTACACATGCCCCACTAGTATGATCTGCATCATAGTCACAGTAGTCAAGCAAATATCCTGAGGGCTTTATCAACATGTGCAAATGAATAAAAACATGACCAAATCAACATTTCAAGATAAAGTAAACCAGATAGCATACTATCATTCTGAGCGAGAAAGTCATCTAAAATCATATATACATGTCCAAGCATCCACTATACATATAATGGCCTCTAGGGCATACATATATCTAACAATCTCCCACTTGCACTAAGACCAGTTATTGGCGTACTCATACCCAACATCTCAAAAAGTCGCTCATGCTGTGGCTGTGGAAGGGCCTTGGTGAGTGGATCCGCTGTGTTATCCTTTGTGTCTACTCTACGAATCTCGATCTCCTGGCGATCTACTATCTCCCGGATCAAATGATATCGCCTCAGGATGTGTCTGGATTTCTTATGAGATCTTGGTTCTTTGGCTAACGCAATAGATCCATTATTATCGCAATACAATGGTATTGGATCAACAATGGTTGGAACTACTCCTAGTTCTGCGTTGAACTTCCTCATCTAGACGGTTTTCTTGGCAGCAACATTTGCAGCAATATACTCAGCTTCCATCGTAGAGTCTGCAACGGTGTCCTGTTTGGAACTCTTCCAACTAACTTCCCCTCCGTTGAGGGTAAATAAAAACCCTGAGATTGATTTGTTGTCATCCTTATCACTTTGGAAGCTGGAATCGGTAAAGGCCTCCATCTGGAGATCCCCATTACCATACACCAAGAACAATTCTTTAGTCCATCGCAAGTATTTAAGAATGTTCTTCACTGCTATCCAATGTTTCTCCCCTGGGTTGGATTGATACTTGCTTACTACAGCTTGTGCATAATCTACATCAGGACGAGTACATAACATCGCATACATTATAGATTATACGGCTGAAGCGTATGGTATAACACTCATGCGAGCTCTCTCTTCATCAGTCGTCGGACAGAAGTCCTTAGAGAGTGTGATTCCATGACAAGCAGGCAAGGCACTGTAGGGTTCTTAGGCACACTTGTGAAGGTTCATAAAGCATCAAACATGCCCGAATAAAATTTTACATATGCCGAACAACCCAAAGACGGGATCTTTGCTAGATTATTAGGGTTTAGCTTGCAAGATAACATCTTTAAAGCTAAGTGTGAGGGATTACAACCTTTGTAGTCCGCTCCTTCGCTTCACAAGCTCCGAGTAGAAGTCCCTTCGCCGCGATCCATGATCTCCCGGACTCAAGAGAGGCTCCATGACTCGAACGATCCATGCTAGCTTGAAGTGTTCCGATTCTCCGATGATCTACGTCGAAGTTGCTATAACCCAAGCTTTCTCACTCTAAAAAGATGAACACCCTAATCTAATGGGCTAGATTAGATGAGGATGATGGAGTAGTATTTATGCTATCTTTTTATTTCACTTTCTCACAATAAATCATCATAAAAGGATTAAGTAGTGAGCTCTCTCTCAAACTCAAGAGAGAAGAAGATGATGAATGAAAAGAATAATCCTTTTGTGATGAATAGTAGATAAATGTATATGATTGATTATGGAACCATGGTCAAGGATGAGAGGCTAAAAGTTTGTAGAGAATAAACTAGAGTTAGGGTTTGGTTAGGTTAAGGATAAGTATCAACCATAATATCTTAACCAAGACAAAATAGAATCCTTCTAGAATGAACAAGAATGAGCTAACCCTAATCAAACCCTAATCCATTTTTTTATCATCCTTAAACATGTTTCATAATAAATCATTACATGTCACAATAATATATATCACATATATATTATATATTTGCAACAAAAGAAAATAATACAATTAACATATATAGCATATATATCAATGTATTAATCCGGTGAGAAAATGAAATAATAAAGTGAGCCAATATTAGATAATGTAATACAATATATCATATATATCATTATATATTAAATTATCGAATCAACACTTGATCCAACGATCCAGCTATATCGAATATAACCAACTAATATATCATGTACCGATTCATCGAATCGACACTTGATCCGATGTCCCGATTCATATCTAAATATCGCGAGAATATAATACGGTATCTCATATCTCATTATCCTCGGTACTGCACATATCACATATGTGCCTCTACTCCATTTTGCCTAAGCCAAAAAACCTCTCTGTAGGACTCTAAAGAATCGTCAATACGCCGGTAGCAGGTGATGATCATATCAAACACCCACAAGCTGCAAGCGGTCTGCTAAGCGTAACAGCCACCCAGGTATTGAGCAATCAGAAGATCAACAAGCTAGCCTGTCCGTTCTCCCATGAATCCAATCAGTAACACTCCTGTACATTCCGGTCTATTCGTCTGATATGTTGCATATCAAGTCTAGGGGTGGTATACGTCAGACCCCAGTAACCAATAAGTCATGTCGATGTGAGGCTCATAACAGGTCGAGAAACTACTGGTAACACTTACCAGTATATCTCTATATCAGCCCTGGCCAGGGACTTCCAGTTATAGCCAATCGAACACAGCACAACATCAACTCCCTATACCGGGAGAGACGAATCCTCTCCTATCGCTCATTGCCTCCATGTGAATCGGGACTATTCCCAAAATCCACCGTTTTGCACGCCCTCTTGGACGTGGTAAGGTGGAAATCAAAGCACAGTAGGAATCACACAAGACTCTATGACGATCTCGGGTCTACAGACTACCCTGTACCAGTGTCACCGAAGAACTGCCATCTGACGTGTGGTGTATCACCATCTGGGAGTTCTCGGCGAGGCCGTCCAGTGTACCCAGTCTCCACTGAGCACCCGTACACAATCTCTGATGTCAAACACCGATGGATATGGGATCATCCATCGCCCATCATATGGGTCAAGATGCGTATACGCTAGTCTACACTGGTGTATCGATGCCCTGTCTCGATATACCATCGACTAGGAACAGTTATAGGATGTACTCATTGACTACTATGGCCCTACTAGTATGATCTCATCATTGTCCCAGTAGTCGAGTACAGATCCTAAGGGCTTTATCAACATGTGAGAGAAAGACAGTAAACCAATACAAGTCAACATGTTAAGATAAAGTAAAACCAAATAGCATACTATCATGACGAGCAAGAAAGTCCTCTCTGTATATATCCAAGCATCCAACATAATATACATCATATGTACAACAATGGCCTCTAGGGCATATACATAACTAACAATCTCCCACTTGCACTAAGGCCAGTTGCTGTAGTATCTCATACCTAGCATCCCGAATAATCTCTCAAAGTGTATCTGGGGAATGGCCTTCGTGAGTGGATCCGCAGTGTTGTCCTTCGTATCTACTCTCCTGACCTCGATCTCCCGGCGATCAACTATCTCCCTGATCAGGTGATACCGCATCTGAATATGTCTGGACTTCTGATGGGATTTGGGTTCCTTAGCCAAAGCCACAGCTCCATTGTTATCGCAATACAAAGGTATTGAATGTTCAATGGATGGAACCACACCAAGTTCAGTGATGAACTTCTTCATCCAGACAGCCTCTTTGGCAGCATCATTGGCAGCGATGTATTCAGCCTCCATCGTCGAGTCTGCAACGGTATCTTGTTTGGAACTCTTCCAACATACCGCCCCTCCATTGAGGGTAAAGACAACTCCCGAGTGCGACTTAGAGTCGTCCTTATCACTTTGGAAGCTGGAATCGGAAAAGGACTCCACCCGGAGTTCTCCGTTACCATACACCAAGAACATGTCTCTAGTCCTTCGCAAGTACTTGAGAATGTTCTTCACAGCTGTCCAGTGATTCTCTCCAGGATCTGCTTGATACCGACTCACTACACTTAGTGAGTATGCTACATCGGGTCTGGTACATAGCATTCCATACATGATAGAGCCTACTGCCGAAGCATAGGGTATCCCTTGCATGCGAGCTCTCTCCAAATCAGTCTTGGGAGACATCTCTTTAGAAAAGTGAGTCCAGAAATCGTGGGTTGGTTCCCACGCTTGGATTATTCCATACTAAACCTCTTTAGTATTGTGTCAATGTACCTGGATTGGGACAATCCCAGTATCCTTTTGGATCTATCTCTATAGATCCTTATCCCCGATATGCAGGAGGCATCACCTAGATCTTTCATTGAGAATCTTGGTGATAAGAAGAGCTTGACTGATTGCAGCATAGGAATATCATTCCCTATCAAGAGTATGTCATCCACGTACAATACGAGGAAGACAACCTTACTCTCTGCTACCTTCTTATAGATATAGGGTTCATCTATGTTTTTGATAAAGTCAAACTCTTTGACTACTACATCAAAACAGATGTTCCAACTCCGCGATGCTTGCTTTAACCCATAAATGGATTTAAGCAGTTTGCCCACCTTTCCGCTGCTCCCACTATCTACGATGCCCTCTGGCTGAGTCATGTACACGCACTCTTCTAAATCACCATTTAGAAAGGCGGTCTTAACATCCATTTGCCAGATTTCGTAGTCATTGTATGTAGCAATGGAAAGTAAGATCCGGATAGACTTAAGCATAGCCACTGGAGAAAAGGTTTCGTCATAATCCACACCTGGTCGTTGACGAAATCCCTTTGCTACAAGTCTAGCTATGAAAGTCTCAACTTTTCCATCTACACCAAATTTCTTTTTAAAAATCCACTTGCTCCCAATGGGTTTTACCCCTTCAAGAGCATTTTCCAAAATCCATACTTTATTGGTGTACATGGATTCCATCTCAGATCGCATTGCATCCAGCCATTTCACAGAGTCACCACTCGTGATGGCCTGCTTGAAACTAGTCGGGTCATCATCTTCCATGATGCAATCCTCACTTCCACCATCAATGAGAAAATCGTAGTATCTCTCAGGTGGATGAGAAAACCTGCTAGATCGGTGGAGAGGCTGGGGTTCGTCGGGTACTACTGAATCCTCTGGTTCTAACAAATCATCTGTTGTAGTTTGTTCTGCTGGAACTTCTTCCAGTTCTACCTCAATGCCACTAATCTGTTTCAAAAGAAAATCTTTTTCTAAGAAAGTGGCATGTCGAGAAACAAACACCTTTTGTTCCTCGGAGTGGTAAAAGATATACCCTCGCGAATATTTGGGATATCCAATAAACTTACATAGGACAGATCTTGCCTCGAGCTTGTCCGGATTGTGTGTTTTAACATAGGCTGGACAACCCCGTATCTGAATAAAATTTAGACATGGTCTCTTGCCATTCCATATCCCATATGGAGTGCTAGGCACTGATTTGGTTGGAACTCTATTCAATAGGTATGCAGCTGTCTCCAGTGCATATCCCCGGAAGGAAATAGGTAACTCTGCTGTACTCATCATAGAGCACACCATATCTAATAGGGTGCGATTCCTCCGCTCCGATACACCGTTGTGCTGTGGTGTATAAGGAGGAGTAAGCTGAGAGAGAATCCCATTCTCTTTTAGATAATCTAGGAACTCATTGCTTAAGTATTCTCCTTCTCGATCAGATCGAAGGATCTTAATACTTTTGCCCGTTTGTTTTTCTACTTCGTGCTTATGTACTCTGAATTTCTCAAAAGCTTCGGACTTGTGTTTCATCAGGAACATATGTCCGAATCTAGAGAGATCGTCAGTGAATGTAATGAAGTAGGAAGAACCTTTCCTGGCATGCGTAGACATGGGACCGCATACATCACAATGTATCAGTCCTAAGAGTTTCGTAACTCTTTCTCCGTGTCCACTAAACAGAGCTTTGATCATTTTTCCTTTGAGACATGAATGGCAAGTATCATGAGATGATAATTCGAACGAATTCAAATAACCATCCTTATGTAACTTAGCCAGTCGTGTCACATTGATATGACCAAGTCTACAATGCCACAAGAAGGATTCGTTCATTTCTGAATTTTTCCTCTTGTGTGTGTTTTGTATAGTAAGGACTGTATTCTGATTTAGAATGAATATGCTATTATGTAACGAGCCTGATGCAATCAACTTTTGATCTAAGAATATGTTCATAACATTATCCTTTACTACAAAATTATATCCTTCTTTACTTAATAAAGAAACTGATATAATGTTGCACATCATGTTCGGTATATAATAGCACTCATTTAGAATCAGTGTATTACGACTTGGCAATACTAGGTGATATTCGCCAACTGCTTTGGCTGCAATACTTGCACCGTTTCCTATTTGAACGGAATGATCACCTTTTCCCAGTTCTCTACCTTTTCGTAGCCCATGTAACAGTTTACATATGTGGGATCCAGATCCGGTATCTAATACCCAGGACGTAGGGTGAACTGAGAAACAATTCTCGATAACTAACACACCTGAAGAAGATGCATCAACATGCATGTTCTTTTGGGCGGCGTGAGAATCCAGATATTCTCCTGTTTCCTGTTCAGTCTTATAACTCTTATATGAACGAACGGGTCCAACGTGTAAGTGCACGGCGGCGCCCCGGCCGTCAATCCGACGCCGGAATGCGGAAGCGGTGAAAAACTTTAATTTTGCGGACTTAGCAAACCGGCACCACCGCGCACTAAACACCCGGATCGAACCATTAACGCGTCTAAGCTAACAAGAAGATGGGTTAGAGATATACCGACGATCCAAGTCCTCCGGTCTTCTCTTCATCGACCCGATCTCCTGCGGAATGTCCCGTCTCCTCCTCGTCGCCGGAAGTGCACCACATCGCCTACTTTGTTTACGGGCTCCCACCTCAATGCCGAGGCAACACGGGCACGAAGCCGGCTACTCGACGTACCCAAGACATGCTGTAGAATGTGTAGTAGAACTTGTGTCTCACTTTTGGGGTTATCGGAATCACCCTTTTGGTGGAGGAATGATACAAGGAGTTTTTGTGGAGGAACTTGTGAATTTTGGAACATCAAAATGAACAACCAAAACCCCACTACCTTTTTGGACAGCCCCAAATGGACTTGGCCGGCCACTCACTATCAAGAATGGAGAGAATGAGATGGATAGCAAAAAGAATGGGGGGGGGAAACTCTATCATGCAAGAGAGAGGAAAAGACAATCATGTGAACCAATGATAGAAAGGTGAAAACCACACTCTTCTATCACTCATCAACCATGATGATATCCAAAGTCAATCCATCATGAAGTATGAAGTCAAGCAAGTCAATGGATGGTGCTAAAATCATGACATGATGATATGCAAGGACCCCCTCCACAAAAGTCTATTTGCAACAATGCAAATAAACCCTCCTCCACCAATCTTCGGCCAATGAACGGAACAATGGAAATCAGCCGAAACGGAAAGCAAACTGGCAACTCCAGAAAACTGGTCCCGTAATAAATTACAGGAAAAACCCCGATACTGTGCATACACACCTGTATCTGTATTTCGACCGAAATACAAATGCAATGAGACAAAATCTACACTGTACTATACTAGGATCCGGCTTAAACCAAAGCCGGCTAGTAAAATCCGTTCGATCCTGATCCGTGCAATACCGCACGTATCTGATCGAACCCTGCCATATACCCATACGGCCTATAGTACAAACTGTCCGATCCTGATCCGTGCAATACCGCACGTATCTGATCGGACCTTGCCATATCTCCATACGGCCTCTACAATCTTTCGCCCGAAAGCTGAGTAACTGAATGTGGGGGACTCTAAAGACTCGTCAACACCTTGGTTGTGGATTTAACCACTAGCACGTCAGAGGTATAAGCCAATACGTAACGGGCTACCAGGTATTGACTAAAAGGGATGTCTGTGAGTGAACTCGGCCTGACAACCCTACTGAGCCTGTCAGTGACAATATCCGTACAGTCCGGTCCGTTCGTCTATAAGTATCGCATGGCGGGCCTAGGGGGTTGGTAAAAGTCAAACCCCCAAAAGCGGTACAAGTCGTGTCGGAGTGTAGCCCAGAACACCCTGAGATACTACTGGAATACCTACCAGTAAATCTCCTTGCCTTGGCCAAGGACTTTGTGTAATGGCTCTCCTAGACACAGCACGACCTCACCCCCAATACCGGGAGAGACGAACCCCTGAAGATACGCTCACTGCCTCCATGTGGCTCGGGACTGTACCCAACTAAAACCTGTTTGCACGACTCCTTTGAGCCGTGGTAGGGTAGTAATCAAAGTACAGTGGGAACTCACACGAGACAAATGACGATCCCCAGGTCGATGAACTAACCTGCACACATGTCACCAGGGAACTGCCATCTGACGTCTGGTATATGACCAACTAGCATGTTCCCGGCGAGTCCTGTCCGGTGTACTCATAACCCAATGAGCACCTGTATACATCTTAGGTAATCCAACTGACACCAGTGGCTTGTGAGACCGGCCACCGTCCCTCGTCGGGGTCTCGACTGTATACACTAGTCTACTATGGAGAATCGATGCCCTGTCTCGAAACTCTCTCGACTAGGGACCTTTTAAGGATATGCTTATAGACCCCCAGCTCCCACTTATATGATCGCCCTCATACTGCTGGTGGTCAAGCAAGAATCCTAGGGGCTCTATCAACGTGTAATAGCGACTTGTCAGGTCACTTAAAGCAGTACACGATGATAAAGGTAAACCAGATAGCATACTATCATCTCGAGTAAGACTGTCCTACCGGGATAGGTCCTCCCTCAATCATTACAATCACGTACCTGTGACCTAATAATTGACTCTGAGGGCACTATCTCCAACAATCTCCCACTTGCACTCAAGGCTAATTATTGCGATGTCGCATACTCACAGCCCGTGTGATACCGAACATCCAACTCCTCTACTAGTCAGTCTCACAAAGCTCGTTTGCGGAACTATTGCGTTCGAGGAATAGCCTCAGTGAGTGGATCCGCTTAGTTGTTTCTTTCTATGTCTCTCTATATCTCAAGTTCGCGGAGAAAACCATCTCCCGAAATGAGCAATACCTGTCTTAGAATGTGTCTGGATGTCTGATGGGACATAGCTCATAAATGAACTCCAAATCCAAACTTCTTAGACTGTATCGTCAACTGAACTTAATCAGTATCCTGCGCGCCATGCCTCCCTCAGTATTGCCTTGGACCACCTGTCCAAAATACTGCCCCTCATCAGAAGGAAAACTATAACTCTGACAACCTCCTTGTCGTCCATGTCACCTTGGAAGCCTGGAATGATAACTGTCTCCTGAATGAGGCTGTCGTTATCATATCCCTAGAACATCCACTTATGTTCTAAAACTGCTTCCGACTGTTTCTCCAGGATTGGATTAATGTCAACTTATTGCATCTAGTGCAAGAACAACATCTGGTGTGGTACTTGACATCTCATGATTGACTCAATTGCCTGAGCAAGTGATCTGCCAATCATTCACGTCCCTCTCCCCTTTAGTCTGTAAGACACCTTTGGAGAGGGTGACTCCATTACCTGCAGGTACACTACCGTGCCAGGAGTCGTCCATCCTAAATACTCTTAGAATGCTGTCAAGTACCCTGATTGGGAAACCACCCAAATCTAGATCTAAGACCATAGAACTAGTAACCAGTATGTCTGATATAAAATCCATTTCCTTTGTGGAGAAACAACTGTGTGACGACCAAAGTATAACCGATCGTAGTGTAGGAGTTTCTTTTCCTACTCTGTGTATATCATCCAAATACCAGGATATCACACCCTACTACCTTCTCAACAGATCCATCCCCTATTCTGATGAAGTCAAACCCATGACTGTCACGTCAGAAATAGATGATCTATCTCCGCTACATCTGCTCTAGTCTATAAATAGACATAAGCAACCTGTCCACCAATGCTTCCGCTGCTCCCACTGACTACGACAACCCTCTGGCAGAGTCATATAGACGTACACTTCTAAAACTGGTTTAGAACGACGCTATACTCATCCTCCCGCCGGGTCTCGTAACCTGGAACAACAGCAATGGCAATTGTGGGTAAACGAGAACTTCCCTGTCACCGTCCTTGAGGCTACCGTAGTGCCTCTCGGGTGCCCTAAGTTACCCACCTTATCTGCGGAGCGGCCAATGGAATGTCAATCCAGATTGAATCTTTAGGTTCCTTATCAAATCTTCAGTAATCGTTTGTGGTTCTGGAATCACTTCCAGTTCTACCATACTTCCACTACTGTTTTCTGAAAAATCCATTTTTAATAAAACTGTGGCGAGTCTAGAACAATATCGCTATTGTTCATCCAGATGGTAGAAAGTCAACCCTCATCATAGCCTGGGTCAACCCACAAACAGCCATTACAGAAACGTGCCTCGAGTTGTCCAGTGTCTGGTTTTAATCATAAACCGGACAACTCCCCGTACCTTAACATCGTTAAGATATGAACTGTTCTATATCCAATATAGAAACAGAGGCACTGATTTAATTGAACCAGATTCAAATCATGCAGCTGTCCCCAGCGCATGTCAACTAAATGGAAGGAGGCCGATCAGCGTTACTCAACTTAGGAATACTTCCAATTATGAGTAACCTGAAAGAGAAGCAAGATCTCTTTGTCATTACTATCAACTGAATACCATACACAAGTATCTACATCTTCGATCACCTTGAAGAATCCCGATACTTGCAACACTTGGTTCTATACTTTATTCAAATACCAATAACTTCTCAAAATTCGGACCCTGTATTTCCACGAAACACTTGTCTAAATACTAGAGAAGTCATAAGTAAACCGAATATTGTATGAGAACCAAACCCTCTGTCCTAATGTACACTGGACAACATACAATACTCTGTATAAGTCTCTTGAGTCTGACAACTCATTCACTGTGTGTCGTAGGTTGAAAACTGTACTTATGGTTAAGAAGAATTACACCGCTGTTTAATGCTCCTTACCTAACCATCCACTGATATAGGTAAATATCGTAGACATAATTTCAGAAAGGTATATCTCACTCTATGAAAATAGACGTACAGATATATCAATTTGAAATTGGTGCATAACAGCGGATATTCAAAACCAAATATTTGCCGACCGGCAAACAGCCCAGGTGATTTCCTCAAATATCACCGATTACAACGAATCCCGATATAATGAGGATAATCACCCAATTCCCAATAACTTACTCCCACTCATCATCTGTAAAACCATACAGATGTGAGAATCGTACCTGGTAAATACATACCCTGGAGTAAGTATCTAATCGGGAAATCAGTTTTCCTTTAACATTACACAGTGAAACTGAAACATTGAAATGTTCCGATGGGGTATTCTGGTATTCCTGGTAATGCCTCTTCCAGATTCACGACTGTAACCGTATAGTTCTTTGCCACCTCTCCAAATCCCTTCATATGTCCTTAGTCTTTACCTTCTGCACACTCTTTTAGGCCAAATGGTTTTCTTCCTTCCCTACCGTTCGGCACCAGCCTATGGTTAGGAAGAAGACTATCCAATAAGCATAATGGGTGTACTGTCCCAATCCTAGGAACACTCGCAATGAGAGAGGGTGAAGATAAAAGACAACCGAATAAACCTTATTCCTATTTCTCCTGAACCAGAATCCATCCCCGAACTGGAACCAGTTCCATTCGAGTTCGTATATAACCATACGATGGAGTATCCAAATAAACTGTGGATCTTCGTAGTGATACGGAGTGTCCTGGAGAAATACAAAGGTGATGTGGGAGTGGTAACGAAATATTTGGTTTGGTCGTGAATATCTGTCGCAATTTACTTTGCCCTCTTACTAATCCCTTGCTTTGTCTGAACTTAATACCTCCTACACACCATCGTTATGCTAATTGGTTTTCTTCATTCCCTACCGGTCGGCACCAGCCTAAGGTTTGGAAGAAGACAATCCAATTTGCGTAATAGGTGTACTACCCCTAAACCAAGGAGTACTCATAACCTGAGAGAGGGTAAAAGGAAAAGACAACTGAATAATCCTATCCGTTTTCTCCAGAACCGGAAACCATCCTCGAATAAATTCTTTCGAGTTCGTATCTAACCATACGATGGTTTTGTCCAATGGAAGTGGACGTTCGTAGTAAAACGGGGTGTCCTGGAGAAAAGGGTAAAAGTGGGAGTGGCAATGAGGTTTGCAACTCTGACAATCCAAAAGCCGGTGTTTAAGAAGGTTCGGTCAACTTGGTCACCGAGTCAAAGTCTTAGGGTCGGGTCAATGGTCGCTGCCAAAGAGAGAGAGAAAAGAAAACACTCAGCGTGCACTCTAACCTAGATCAGAATGGTCACCAATTTATCTAATCTGGAAACCTCCCACTGTACCTCAAATTCTCCTCCAAACCTGAAAGAAGAATTAGTCGGGGTTACCCGAGGAGTAAACTAACTCATCAGTGGGAATCGGGATCCAACTATCATTGCATGATAACGTGACGGAATCCGCTCACGCTATCACACTCCAGAAGGTATGCGCATATCTGGCAAGTTTCAGTTCTTTTGAAACTCCCGATGTGATTTCTGCCCCATGCTCTTATGACCTTGACTTTGGCCAACATATCATAAGTCACATGTCAAGTTCTACCCGTCATTCTCCAGGTTAATTTGAATCCACCCGTACATACCCTTGACTTTGGCCAACATGGCAGTACGACTGTTCCAAACCAACGCATCTATCTATGCTGCATATGAATACCCAATAGCTACCAATCACTGTGCCTTGACTTTGGCCAACATACACAGCTTGAATACTATTGACCACCCATATGAAACGACGGAGGGCTACGAATGGTTTCTGGCGAAAACCTTTAACGTAAAGAACTTGATATCGTTGAAGGAACTGATAGCTTTTAAAAATATAGTGACGAAAACCTTCGCTAAAGAGGTCACTCCCGGTGAAGGGATCTCGGCTCTTTCCCCGTAGAATGGGGTGCAGGATATTCCAACTGAATACCACGGTGCAAAGCAAAAGTAATCGGCTATAGTGAAGTTAATGCCCTGACGCAAACTTTTTGTCCTAAGGGGTCACTCCCGGTGAAGGGATCTCGGCCCTTGCCTCGTCGACTGAGGAGCAGGATATTCTAAATGAATACCGCGATGCAAAACAAAAGTGAACGTCCTTGCAATAACAGCTTTTTGAAAAGTGTTCCAACAACATCAGATTAGGTTTGTTTTTAAACTTGCATTGATCCGAATCAATGCAGTCCCATCAATTGATCACACCACAAAGAACGAAAATATACTGATGTACGTATATGCCATCCGCATTCGCCACTGGGTCCCGTCATTACCCGTTAGGTTAGCTAACTAACGACAGAGCGGGGACTGGACTAGCGCGGATGCAAAACATATACAACATCTACTAATATATATACCAATATATTATATTTCGCTCAAGGCGTGAATAAAATGCAACATCACAGATATGTACAGCATCACAGAAACAATACAGATATCTGGGATCCCCGGGTTTCACAGAGCCGCTGAAACCCGACGTTCCCCTGGTCGTGTGGATAGCCTATGCAATGAGAACCTAGACCCCTACGGGCGCGGCAAGTCCCCCGCCAAAACCTGAAGCGAGGCAGCCCCCTTCAGCGCCGTGAATGGACCACCCAGCACTTCACGGAATCCGGTAACTTGGGCACCCCTCCAGGGTCAACCTGTACCCCCTACGAGTGCGGCGAATAGCCCGTCAATCCTAGATTGAAGCCCCCTCCGTCTCAATGCCATGAGATGCGGGCTTGTTGCCTTCTAGAATCCGTCTATCCGTGCACCCCTCCGCGGGGTAATCCTAGTACAGAAAATAAAATATACATACAACGGGTACATCGACCGCAACCAAGTCGTGCCCCAAAAATAATAATACAAACAGGCAGTGACGGCAGTCCACATGTCGGACGCTCGCCCCGCAATATCAAATATACATAATACAACAAAACTGTACTAGCATTGCATCCAGGCTATCCCCCACGACCAATCCGCAACATCACAGCAAAAACAAAAACATCAACGTGAAAGTCACGTTCGCAAATCCGTCTAACCGGGCTATAGCAGTTAGACCGGATTTACCGATCAAGTGACATTCACGGTCGCAGATATAATGTAAATACTGTGAAAATTGTGTTTAAAATATCCGACCGATCGAATATTAACAAGTAGGCCCCAAAACAAAACTGTAGCAGTTACAGAAAATATGGGCCCAATTTTAATGTTCCAGAAACCCAAATTTAACCCCAGAGGCCCACTGGAAAATTTCCACACACTGATCAATGACTACGGCGGCGGAACCGCGGCACTAAGTGGGTACTTGCCGCGGTTCCGCACTCCAGTTGGAGAATCAGTGTCTCGAATTTTTCCGCTGGTCTTAGATCTCCAAGAACAGTACTTTCATGGAACCTGAAAAATTTTTGGGGACCAAAAAATTTCAACAGAAAACTGTCGTGGGCAAATACGGGTTTTTAGACATTTCGATCGATCGGAACTGAAAAACACATTACACAAAGCTAGACTAAGTTAATGGGGAGGCTCTGATACCACTGTAAGTGCACGGCGGCGCCCCGGCCGTCAATCCGACGCCGGAATGCGGAAGCGGTGAAAAACTTTAATTTTGCGGACTTAGCAAACCGGCACCACCGCGCACTAAACACCCGGATCGAACCATTAACACGTCTAAGCTAACAAGAAGATGGGTTAGAGATATACCGACGATCCAAGTCCTCCGGTCTTCTCATCATCGACCCGATCTCCTGCGGAATGTCCCGTCTCCTCCTCGTCGCCGGAAGTGCACCACATCGCCTACTTTGTTTACGGGCTCCCACCTCAATGCCGAGGCAACTCGGGCACGAAGCCGGCTACTCGACGTGCCCAAGACATGCTGTAGAATGTGTAGTAGAACTTGTGTCTCACTTTTGGGGTTATCGGAATCACCCTTTTGGTGGAGGAACGATACAAGGAGTTTTTGTGGAGGAACTTGTGAATTTTGGAACATCAAAATGAACAACCAAAACCCCACTACCTTTTTGGACAGCCCCAAATGGACTTGGCCGGCCACTCACTATCAAGAATGGAGAGAATGAGATGGATAGCAAAAAGAATGGGGGGGGGGGGAAACTCTATCATGCAAGAGAGAGGAAAAGACAATCATGTGAACCAATGATAGCAAGGTGAAAACCACACTCTTCTATCACTCATCAACCATGATGATATCCAAAGTCAATCCATCATGAAGTATGAAGTCAAGCAAGTCAATGGATGGTGCTAAAATCATGACATGATGATATGCAAGGACCCCCTCCACAAAAGTCTATTTGCAACAATGCAAATAAACCCTCCTCCACCAATCTTCGGCCAATGAACGGAATAATGGAAATCGGCCGAAACGGAAAGCAAACTGGAAACTCCAGAAAACTGGTCCCGTAATAAATTACAGGAAAAACCCCGATACTGTGCATACACACCTGTATCTGTATTTCGACCGAAATACAAATGCAATGAGACAAAATCTACACTGTACTATACTAGGATCCGGCTTAAACCAAAGCCGGCTAGTAAAATCCGTTCGATCCTGATCCGTGCAATACCGCACGTATCTGATCGAACCCTGCCATATACCCATACGGCCTATAGTACAAACTGTCCGATCCTGATCCGTGCAATACCGCACGTATCTGATCGGACCTTACCATATCTCCATACGGCCTCTACAATCTTTCGCCCGAAAGCTGAGTAACTGAATATGGGGGACTCTAAAGACTCGTCAACACCTTGGTTGTGGATTTAACCACTAGCACGTCAGAGGTATAAGCCAATACGTAACGGGCTACCAGGTATTGACTAAAAGGGATGTCTGTGAGTGAACTCAGCCTGACAACCCTACTGAGCCTGTCAGTGACAATATCCGTACAGTCCGGTCCGTTCGTCTATGAGTATCGCATGGCGGGCCTAGGCGGTTGGTAAAAGTCAGACCCCCAAAAGAGGTACAAGTCGTGTCGGAGTGTAGCCCAGAACACCCTGAGATACTACTGGAATACCTACCAGTAAATCTCCTTGCCTTGGCCAAGGACTTTGTGTAATGGCTCTCCTAGACACAGCACGACCTCACCCCCAATACCGGGAGAGACGAACCCCTGAAGATACGCTCACTGCCTCCATGTGGCTTGGGACTGTACCCAACTAAAACCTGTTTGCACGACTCCTTTGAGCCGTGGTAGGGTAGTAATCAAAATACAGTGGGAACTCACACGAGACAAATGACGATCCCCAGGTCGATGAACTAACCTGCACACATGTCACCAGGGAACTGCCATCTGACGTCTGGTATATGACCAACTAGCATGTTCCCGGCGAGTCCTGTCCGGTGTACTCATAACCCAATGAGCACCTGTATACATCTTAGGTGATCCAACTGACACCAGTGGCTTGTGAGACCGGCCACCGCCCCTCGTCGGGGTCTCGACTGTATACACTAGTCTACTATGGAGAATCGATGCCCTGTCTCGAAACTCTCTCGACTAGGGACCTTTTAAGGATATGCTTATAGACCCCCAGCTCCCACTTATATGATCGCCCTCATACTGCTGGTGGTCAAGCAAGAATCCTAGGGGCTCTATCAACGTGTAATAGCGACTTGTCAGGTCACTTAAAGCAGTACACGATGATAAAGGTAAACCAGATAGCATACTATCATCTCGAGTAAGACTGTCCTACCGGGATAGGTCCTCCCTCAATCATTACAATCACGTACCTGTGACCTAATAATTGACTCTGAGGGCACTATCTCCAACACAACGTTCCCCTGCTCAGTATAATAAGCGGGTTCAGTCAATACATCCATATTATTATCTTGATTATGGCCTGACATGGTCGCTACCTGGAGAGAGAGAGAAGAAAACACTTTAGCGTATGCTCTTGCAAGATTAGATTGGTTATTATCTTATCTAATCAGGATGTCTCCCACTGTTTTTATCAAATCGACCATCAAACCCTAAAAGGTAAGATTAGCCGGGATTAATTACACCCTACAACTTCGCCGATCTTTCAGCCAGGCAAGTGTCGGTACTTTGAGGGAGGTTCCCCGTGCTTTCGCACGGACCTAATTAAAGTAAACCTCGCTTTCCCAGAGGCGTAACCCCGTTAACACTTTTCTAGACACCTACTTGATCGGCTAATTGTCCTGTGTAAAACACTCCCAGGAGTAACACTTACTCGCAGTGGGTATCGGGATCCAACTATCTCATAGGAGGTATGCAATCTCATTGCAAATTTCAACACTTGAAATTCCCGATAATACTTTGCCCCTAGCGATCTATGACCTTGACTAAGTCAACAAACCATAAATCGCAAGTCAAGTTCAACCCGTACATTTTCCGATTGAATTAAACCCACCCGTACGACCCTTGACTGAGTCAACAAGGCCGTGCGAATGCCCTAATCCAATCATATCTCATGTTTTAGCAGATAAATACTACTTAGCTACCGTACACTATGCCTTGACTAAGTCAACAAACATAGCACGAATACTAAATAATATCTATCTGAAATGGCGGAGGGTTACGCAGGTTTTTCAGAAAAACCATGAGCGTAATGAACTTGATATCGTCGTAGAATCATGTGAAATTTTGAAATGGAGTGTTTTTGAGGCTTTCATTAGTTTTGCTAAAGGAGTCACTCCCGGTAAAGGGATCTCGGCTCTTTCCTCATCGAATAAGGTGCAGGACATATCATATATATCACTGTGCAAAGCAAAGCTCTAAAAGCAATCAAAAGACAAACCGGGTTTTGTAGCATCTTCCAGTTTCGCTAAAGAGGTCACTCCCGGTGAAGGGATCTCGGCTCTTTCCTCATCGAATAAGGTGCAGGGTATATCATATATACCACTATGCAAAGCAAAACTGTAGCTACTCTTTTTTTTATAAAGTTTTGATTCTATAACATCTTTTAGGTTTCTTTTCTTTTTATTAATCTCATTAATAAAAAATCCCATCAGCTTATGCTTCCTAAGCATCACAGATAAATACGACGTACACTTATGCCATCCGCATTCGCCTCGATGTCCCCTTGTGCACCGTTAGGTTAGGTAACTAACGACAGAGCAGGGTAGGACTAGTGCGGGTGTAAAACATAAGTAACGTCTATATCATATATAATATATACTGTATCCATCACAACATATCAAATGATCACATCACAGATATCGCAGTAGAAATATAGATATAATGTGGGATATAATAGGACGTCCGTATTTAGTATTTAGCCAACAATAGAAAATATGGATTCCACAGTCGCGATGAATAGCCAAGCCCACACCCTGGACCCCTACGAGAGCGGCAAGCGACCCTACCAATTCTGGAGTTTAGAAGACCCGGTCTCGACTCCTCGAGATGGCCTCCCACTGAACCCCAGAACCCGGTCACCTGTGCTCCCCTCCTTGGGTCCATCCTAATGCGGAAAAGTAAATAATATACAACACTGGTGGCATCAACCTCAACCTGGAAGTGCCCCAAATAAAAGAATATTACATTACATTTGAATTTACATGAATGAAAATATAAAACTCTCATCTCACATAAAGCCCCCGGCTATTCAATCGCGACAATCCTGCACATCATATCTCAGCAACACATAATATCTCATATCATCAACGTAAGTAAGTATGCATACACCGATCGTCGTTGATGTATAGCAACGAAAACCGGCAATACAACTACATAATACACTTACGGTCACAGAAAAGAAATTGTAAAACTACAATATTTGGAATCCACAATCACTTTAGACATCGTAAATCCGAAATATCACATACATCGCATTTGATGCCTAACTCTATGAATTCCACATATTGTATCACATTCCAGATAAATAGACAGTATTAAACTTTTCGAACAGATAATCAAAACCCAAAATTTCCTAAATTGCTCAACACTTGAGCGGAGTTCAAATAATCCGAAATGTGTCACAGTAGTAGTGGTCCAGCCGGAGAAGGGTCAAGCCAACACCTCACATGTGGCACGCCGTACTGCCCCAAACCCGAAGGTTCAAAAGGCAGTTCAAGACGGTCACATAATCGAGTTAAGCTTTGTTGTCTTCTAGAGGGTCCACCACAAAACTTGCACGCATTTGCGAAAGATTTAAACTCGAGAAAAGATTCAACACTTGAAATATTTTTTGTGTAGGGAAAAAGTGAGTTAATGATATCCGTTCGAACTTTTTAACAGATTCTAACTATCCGGAAAAACGATAACGAATTTAAAATTCCCGATCGAATAGACGATTACAAAAGAAACCCCAGAATGCTCAACACTTGAGTCAGATTAAAAATACCCATAAAATAGTAAACACGGAGACAAGAATTACTGTGCAAACCTCCGTCCCTAATACCATTACCCTGCCGCGGAACCGCCGCCAAAGGGGGCTAACTACTGCGGTTCCGCGGCCATGTTGTGGAATTGGGGGCACGTTTTTCACCATAATTCTTATATTATCCTGCTGAATTTTTTAGGTATTTTTAATTCTGGAAAAACCCAGATTTTAAAAAATGTACAGAGTGGGGTTTGAAATGTCGTATTCGGGTTCGATCGGGGTTTTAACTTCGTTAACACATCGCCAAATGCTCTAGCTAGGCTCTGATACCACTGTAAGGTTCCTAGGCACACTTGTGAAGGTTCATAAAGCATCAAACATGCCCGAATAAAATTTTACATGTGCCGAACAACCCAAAGACGGGATCTTTGCTAGATTATTAGGGTTTAGCATGCAAGATAACATCTTTAAAGCTAAGTGTGAGGGATTACAACCTTTGTAGTCCTCTCCTTCGCTTCACAAGCTCCGAGTAGAAGTCCCTTCGCCGCGATCCACGATCTCTCGGACTCAAGAGAGGCTCCACGACTCGAACGATCCATGCTAGCTTGAAGTGTTCCGAATCTCCGATGATCTACGTCGAAGTTGCAATAACCCAAGCTTTCTCACTCTAAAGAGATGAACACCTATTTCCCCCAATCAGAGCAAGGCTCTGTTTGAATTTCAAAATTCAAAATTCGAAGCAACGCTTCAGATTCAATGCGCTGCGCGCAACGCGCCACGTGTCAAAAGCTGATACGGTAGCGCAGCGCCCAAGGCAGTGCGCCCAATCAGAGCAAAGCTCTATTTTAAGTAAAATTAAAGGAAGCAATGCTTCAGTTGCGCTGCGCTGTGCGCTACGCGACACGTGTCAGAGCAGTTGCGCTGCGCTGTGCGCAGTGCGCAGTGCGGCACGTGTCAGCACAGATGCGCTGGCGCAGTTCCGCCGCGCGCCGCGCGACACGTGTCAGCGCAGATGCGCCGCACGCCGCGCGACACGTGTCAGCGCAGATGCGCTGTGCGCTTCGTGACACGTGTCACGCTCTGGAGCATTTGCGCCCAACAGAATTAAAATTCTAAAGAAATCTTTTCTGTTCTTGTTAAAACAAGAAGATTTTCTTCTGTAAAACAGAAGCCCTTGGATCAAAAGATCCAACGGTAGGGAAAATTCCCCAAATCGCTCAGAAAAAGATCTCTTTAACAAAGTTAACTAATTTATGGGCACTATAAAAGAGACCCCAGACCACAATTCAAAGCATGAACATTTTTTTTAAAAAAAGAGAGAAAAAGAACTCTTAAGAACTCCTCAAGAACAAAAAAGGTAAAAGACCTTTAGAAAAAAGAGAAAGTTCTCTTATGAACAGATCATAGATCTTTAATAAAAAAAACCAAAATAAAAATAGTGCTTTGCACTTTTTATGAACCACTGGTTCATTAAAACAGGAAAAAACGAAAATAAATAAAAAATAGTTCTTTGCACTTTTAGGAACCTTTGGTTCTAAAAATAAAAAGAATAACTTGTTTTTCTTTGATCTAAATTAGATCAAGGAAACGAATAAGTGCTTTGCACTTCTTTTATGAACCATTGGTTCTTGAATCTAAAAGATTTTTAAATCATAGTGCCTTGCACTTGCAAAACTGCACTGTTGCGCTCTTGGGTTGGCTTAAGCCACCAGAGAGCGCCACGTGTCAGCATCTGAACCAATTGCGCTATGCGCTTTTGAAACAGAGCCTTGCTCTCTAAAACTGGAGCAATTCACCACAGCGCGCCGCGTGTCAACAGCGCAAGCGCAGCGCACTAGAACAGCGCTGTTGCGCTTGCGCTCGCCAGAGCATGACACGTGTCATCGCCATATGAGCTTGCACTCATTACTTAGCGCAAAGCGCCAGACAAATGCACTGCATTGCTTACAAAAGGGCCAAGCCCAAATCAAAAAGGCCTAACAGGCCTAATAAAATGCAAAGGATTATTTTAAAAAGGGAAGCGCCCAAACCAAAACAGATGCTCTGCATCATAAATAAAGGGATAAAGCCCAAATCAAAAAGTCCCAGCAGGCCAGAATAAAATGCAGTGCATTATTAAATATGGGCAAAGCCCTAGCACAGGCCTAATAGGCCAAAGATCAAGAAAAATCTTGAATATGCTCAACGGGACTTAGCCCAATTATGGCCGTAAGTCCCCAAACTAAATTGACTGAGCAAGAATGCTCTCCTAAATCAATTTATATCCGGTTCGAGGGTACATCTCCGAGCTCCTCTGACACCTGTCGTTGTAATCCTTCAACGACGTCAGAGAGGTGACGGGTCCCGATGACCACACATCAATATGGACTGCGGGGTCCTTAAACTCGTGGACCGAAGTGTCCTTAAACTAATATTCGTCCCTAAATGGGAATATTGGACCGAAACGTCCTTAAACTAATATTGGACCGAAACGTCCTTAAACTAATGTTGGACCGAAACGTCCATAAACTAATGTTGGACCGAAACGTCCTTAAACTAATGTTGGACCGAAACGTCCTTAAACTAATATTGGACCGAAACGTCCTTAAACTAATGTCGGACCACCACGTCCCTAAACTGGAATATGGACCACCACGTCCCTAAACTGGAATATAGACCGCCACGTCCTTAAACTGGAACATGGACTACTACGTCCCGAAACTGGAACAATAGAGCTTCCAAATGCCCTTCTGCCGGATCTAAACGATCCCATTTAAGTCGATCTTAGCCCCAAAACACGGCCAACGTATCCTTAAACATTCAAGTTGACTATAAAATTCCAAATCAACTCTGGTTTGAGGGTACAACTCCGAGCCCCTCTGACACCTGTCGTTGTAATCCTTCAACGACGCCAGAGAGGTGTCGAGTCCCGACGGCCATATATTAAATGAATCACTACGTTAACTTGATCTTAGTCTCAAACAGGACTAACGTATCCTTAACGAACGTTTAAGTTGATCTTAGCCGCAACGCGGCTAATGCATCCTTAAACTAAAAACACCAAACCCAAATCTAAGTAAATACGGATTTGGACTAATCTACGTCCTACGGGCGACGGCATTACTCAGTCTCCGTATACAATCCACGGGCAACCACAAACAAAACAAACACCCACGACACGAAGTGAAATTCTGGAGAAGGAGAAAGTTGTTACCGCGATGTGGTAGCGTAATTAACTGCAGGGGCTGGCGCCTGCAGGGAAGAGTGTCCCCACAATCAAAAACCCCTCAAATGAGGGGGAATCTGATGAAGTCTGCTACATCAGCCATATCTGTCTAAATATCCGATACACGGTGCCATAAATCAACTTGGCATATTCGGAGAGGTGGACGGATAAAACAAAATAGCATCTGCCCCGAATCTCAGCGTCAGGACTTCGCAGTCATGTGCGCCGCCATTCGGAGGGGAACAGATTCTGGCATGCCCGGTGGGACCTTTTCCCCATTCCACTCCACATTTCGTGTGTCGTGTTCGCGAACGAATCGCGGTTTACTGTGGTTGCCTTTGGATTCGAGGTACTAATATTTGGTGTCTTTCTCCGTGCAGAAAACAGAAGATCAATGGCTTCAAACTGCACTGCCTGCAACTGTAACTCTCGCTCGGTCCTTGTTGGAGGAGTGACTTATGGGCCCCGAGCGGCCTCTCTTTTCAAGATACCAGTGGAACAGTTAACTCAAGCCACAACTGAATTATTCTTCGGGACCTTGCTCCCACCATTGAGCTTCAATGCCACAATGACGTCGGCTTACCACTACCGCGACCCCTCTCAACGGGTCGCCCAGTTTCAGTACCTCAGTTTTCAACTGACTGGGCCAGAACGTCTGCAAACCTGCGATACCCGAAGCTGCCATCCCAAAGCGGATAGCTATCCCGGCTCAAGCGGACGAAATCATTGGAAGGGTTTCTCCTTCCGAGAAGTCAGTTTTTACAAGGCTGGCTATTCCGATTGATGCTCCAGGCGAGGTCCTCAAAGCTGCTTCCCCTACCCAGGGCAGGGGGCATGAAGAAGCTTATCAAACAACGGAGGTGACTCCATCCGCAAGACACGCCCGACGTCGCCACTGGCGCCGAGTGAGGAAGGCTGGGGGAAACTCCCCCTCTGGATTTACGGCACCGGCTCCGATGGTAGGGATCGATGCTGCTGTTCCAACCGGGAACAGCTTTGAATTGCTGAATATGGTGCGCAGAAAACTCTTCTACTGCAATGTTGAAACGAACTCCTTCAGCTGCGAAGAGTACTTCAGAGAAAAAGCTAGAACAGCCCCCTCAACGGCTGTCCTCAAAAATTTACGGAGTCTGGCGACAGGTCCAGGAGTCAGTGATTGATGAAAACTATCTCCGCCAACGGAAAAAGATGAAGGTTCGGCAAGAGAAGGATTACTCCGTCAAGCCACAAAAACCAATAGCTACCCGGGTGCCCATTACAACGGCCCCCTTAACTCCAATCACTCAGAAGAAAAGGAGGCCGCAAAAAACCCCTTTGAACATGGCGAAGCATAAAAGCGCTGAGCACAAACGCCCCAAATCTGGGGGCATGGTGGTGCACACTGTTTATATGGCTTCTTGAAAGGAGGAAAGCCGCACTTCTACGGGCCACCGACCGCTCACTCGATCCGTGACGAAAGCCCAGGAGCTAAAACAAAAGCTTCAGGAAATGATGACTGCAATGGCTGCACTGATTGGGCCAAAAGAAAGCTCTGAAACGTCCTCGGATGAGCGTCAAGAACAAGAAACTGACGCTGAGTTTTTTCACCGGATATTGGAAAAGAAGGATAAAGAGGCTGTGGAACAAGCAGCCAGCATAAAGAAAATGGCCCTCCTTTTCCAAGATATGGTGTGGATGATGTCACAGCCGGACCCTCCAGCTGAAGACCCTCCAATTATTGTTGAAGATGACGGAGGGGAGACATCTAATCCTCCGTCGGCTCTTCCAGCAGCCAAAGATGAAGCCATTTCCAATGCCACGCTAGACGATTATATAGCTTAGCAGATCCGGGTTCATCAGGCGAATGAAGCGGCTGGGCAAATTGCGAGAACCGGACGACCGTATACGAGATGGTACGACCAAATCAGTTACCCGCCGGGATATACGATCCCTAAATTCCACGTATATAAAGGGACAGAGAATCCGCATCAGCATGTCGCTCAATTCAGGGCCTTATGCCGCAATACTGGAGGAGATGACAAATTGTTGCTACGTCAATTCGTCGGTAGCTTAGCAGAAACAACATTTGAATGGTATTCGGAGCTACCTAACGACTCTGTCAAAATATTTGCAGAGATGGAGCTGCTGTTTACACAAAGATTCACGAGTGCTAGTGAACGCACCCCGATAACAGCACTAATAAATGCCAGAATAAGGCCAGGCGAAACGTGGGTCCAATATGCAACACGATGGCGAAACCTATGGTCGAAATGCGAACAACGCACAGAAGAGGCACCGGCGGTAAGCATGTTTGTGGGTACCCTCGATCCGCAAGCGACTATCTCACAATTCATGATGTTCTTCAGACCGACCACCTTCCAGGCTTTGATCAACAAATTAGCCCAAATGGACCAGATGGGCTATGGACCGTTTCCTCCAAAACCATATTCCCGAAATGAGAAAGGAAAAGGGAAAGCGATCGTCGTAGCCAATGCTCAGCAACAGTCGAACAACTCACAGCCGGTCGTTCGACAAAACAACGTGCGTCCACGCCCATCCCTCGAAGAGAGGCTACGACGACCTTACTCGTTTCCTCAGAATAAAATGAGAAGACTGTTCGAGCTGGCAGTACGCAACAGACTCATCAATCTGCCGAATCCAAAACGTCCGTTGCAACCAGGCGATCTTAATATTCCCGATTACTGCCCTTATCACCAAACGGTAAGTCACCCGATCGAGGATTGTTTTTTCTTTAAAGGATGGATCGAAGATCACTACCTACAAGGCAAGTTTGCGCTATCTGAAAACTGGAAGGTAAACCCACCACAGACGCATACTCCAAAGAAGACGAACACGCCGGGGCAACTTGTCATGTGATCTCTCACTCATTGGCAGATAATAATGAGGCTCCTTGCGCCGAGAAAACGAGGGTGGACCCTGAAAAAGAAATTACACGGCCGTTAGACGAGTTGATCGATGCCTTCTTAAATGAAATTCGTCTCAAAGCAAAAGCCAATCAAGAGCGTGAAATGGCCATACTGGGAAGAGCCAGGGCATTCCTGTCAAATCAAAAGCCATCCACTGCGGATAAAAACAAATTCAAGACGAGGAAAAGGTTCGCCAAAGCTTTATCAGTAGGAATGAAGTTACCGCCCTCTGAAGAAAATACTCTCGCTGAGGTAGAGATGCACCCTAACTTCTGTTTATATCATCAGAAGATCATACATCCTACCGAAGACTGCGAATCTTTTAACTGTTGGTGGCAAGGGTATGTCGCTCAAAAGCAACACTTCAACAGGACAAAATGTGAAGCTTGTAGACGTCGAAAAAATGCGATAGATGATCGCAAAAGAGCCCCCGACGATTGTCATACGGCCGACTCTAAGGTATCGCAAATTATCACCTTCGGAAGCGACTCTGACGAAGAAGCTACCCCCAACCCTTCCCTCAGGGAATCTATTTCAAAAATGAAGGAATTGAGGAGCTGTGAGAACGTCCAGCCATACAATCGCACGCTACTCGGAAAAAATCCCGGCCCCGCAAACAACGGAGCGAACAAAAAGGATAAAGGAAAAGGAAAAATGGCCTTCGTCGCCAGCGCTCAACAACAATTAAGTGACCCTAGACCGGTTGCTCGCCAAAGCAACAAGCGGCAACCCCTCCAGGAAAAGTTGAAACGTCCTTACTCATTTCCGTAAGATAAAACAAGGGGACTGTTCGAGCTGGCAGTGTGCGACAGACTCATCAACCTGCCGAGTCCAAAACGTCTGTTGCGGCTAGGCAATGTTAATAATCTTAATTATTGCCCTTACCATCAAACGATAGGTCATCTGATCGAGGATTGCTACGTCTTCAAGAACTGGGTTGGAGACCAATACCAACAAGGCAAGTTCGCGTTGTCGGAAAATTGGAAGGTGAACCCGCCACAACCGCATGTTCCGAGAAAGATGCATACGCCGGGGGCATCATGGTCAGTCATAGAGAAAGCACCATAGACCGAAAAGTCAATAAACTAGATATTCGCCTCAAATACGGCGACCCCGGACCGAAACATCTTTAAACTAATGATGGACCGCAATGTCCTAAAACTTTGAAAAGACCGAAACGTCCTTAAACTAATACCGCAGCATCCTTAGGCTGACGAGGTGAATAAAAAAAATATAGATAAAGAAAAATATAATAAAAAAAACGGTATGTCCATAAGCAAAAAGGGCACGGATGAAAACCCAAAAAGGCACCGTGAGTAAAAACAGCAGGGCTACCGGCGAGTGTTCGTGAAAACCCGAAAGGGCCCAACCTCGTTAAAAAAAAGAGAAGAAGAAAATAAAAAGAATAATAAAAAAACGGTACGTTCATAAGCAAAATGGGCACGGATGAAAACCCGAAAGGGCTCCGTGAGTAAAAACAGCAGGGCTACCGGCGAGTGTTTATGAAAACCCGAAAGGGCGCAACCTCGTTAAAAGACACTTATAGGGTCCTCTCGACCTTGTAAGGAGAAACCACCCGCGTGAGATCCTTACGACTCACAAGGGAGCAACACACTTAGGGATCCCCACGATTCATAAGGAGAAAATACACCTGCGAAATCCTCACGACTCGTAAGGAGAACTCTCTTATGGGACCCTCACGGCTCATAAGATTTGAAAGTCTAAAGTTACAGAGACCTAAACCTATGCTTAAGCAACCCCCACAACTTTCGACATTGCCCTACAAGTGGCTCGATACTGACCCTTGTATACAATCCACGGGCACGAATAAACATTTCCCCAGCAAAGTCCCACCCGTGACTAGGGATATGTCAATATGGTGAACAACCCTTATAAGTCCTCTCGACTTATAAGGAGAAAACCCTTTTGTAAGATCCTTACGACTTACGGGGGAACATACACTTAGGAATCCTTACGATCCCTAAGGAGAAAACACACCTACGAGATCCTCACGACTCGTAGGGAGAAATAGCTTTGTGAGACCCTTACGGTTCATGAAGTTAAAAGTCTTAGTCGACAGAATTCTAACCCGGTTTACTAATCCACCTTTGTTCGACATCGACGAAGGCAAATGATGATTCGCTCCTGGCAATATCCCAGTGGCAGCGATGCTGATGCCTAAAACGGTATCAAATTTCTAGTCCTTTTACGGCAAATGATGATTCCCTCCTGGAAATATTCCAGTCGCAGCGATATTGATGCTAAGATTGGTATCAGATCCTAAATCCCCCACTCGCGATAGAAAAATCTGCGAGCCACACATGCATACAAAATAGGCGAAATTATGGGGCAACTTGCAACAAAATCAACAAGTAAAAATGTATGCATACAAAAATAGCCGAAATGATTGGGCAACTCGCAATAAAAAGCAGCGAGTAAAAAGAAAAATAGCAGAAATGATTGGGCACCGCGAAAAATTTCCGAAATGATTGGGCAATCACGATTTTCGCGATATAAAAAGCTGAAATGATAGAGCATCGCGGAAAGAATAAAAAATGATGAAAGAATGAAACTTTTTGCCCTACAGGTGATATCATGTCAATCCCCGTATACAATCCAGGGGCGCAAACAAAGAGGGAACCATACCTTCCCAACAGGCTCCATCAGAAAGCGAAGCCAAATCTCGACGGTTCATAGATAACCTAGAGACAACCTCGACATTTGTCGCAATATTGCAGACACAATGTCAGCAAATGAAGCAAAAGAAGATCCCTAGCTTCAGGGTCTCGACGTCAACATCGACGACTTAGAGATCAACACCGGCGTGCTTTGTCCCTCCAACATGATGCAGGTACAACGTCAACAAAAGACGCAACGCCAAAGCAAATGAAGCAAAGGCCAAATTCATAGCTTTAGGGTCTTGACGGCAACTCATATAAAGCCTGAAAGACAATCATAGATCATCTCGCACCAGCGCGGAGTGGTCACCACCACGATATTCGTCTCGATACAGCAGACGAGATGTCACTACAGCGTCCTTCCTCCAACAGGATCCGGACACACCAAAGCAAACGAAGCAAAGGCCAAATTCCTAGCTTCAGGGTCTTAACGGCAAGTCATATAAAGCCTGAAAGACAATCAGAGATCATCCCACACGGAGTGGTCACCACCACGACATTCGTCTCGATACAGCAGACGAGATGTCACTACAGCGTCCTTCCTCCAATAGGATCCGGACACACAAAAGCAAACGAAGCAAAGGCCAAATTCCTAGCTTCAGAGTCTTAACGGCAAGTCATATAAAGCCTGAAAGACAATTGGAGATCATCCCGCACCAGCGCGGAGTGGTTACCACCTTGACGTTCGTCTCGACACAGCAAACGCAACGTCATCAAACGAATGGAACCACGGCAAAATCCCTAGTTCTAAACCTCGACGGTTCACCATCAACTTAGAGACAACCTCGACATCCGTCTCGATACAGCAGACGAGATGTCACCCCAACGTTCGTCTCGACACAGCAGATGCAACATCATCAAACAAACAGAGCCACGGCAAAATTCCAGCTCCAGCTCGACGTTCGTTTCGATACAGCAGACGGGTTGTCACCGCAGCGTTCTTCCTTCAGCGGGATTCGGACGCGACAATCAAACAAACAGAGCCACGGCAAAATTCCAGCTCCATCTCGACGTTCGTTTCGATACAGCAGACGAGTTGTCACCCCAGCGTTCTTCCTCCAGCGATATTCGGACGCGAAAATCAAACAAACAGAGCCACGGTAAAATTCCAGCTCCACCTCGAGGTTCGTTTCGATACAGCAGACGAGTTGTCACCCCAGCGTTCTTCCTCCAGTGTGATTCGGACGCGACAATCAAACAAACAGAGCCACGGTAAAATTCCAGCTCCACCTCGACATTCGTTTCGATACAGCAGACGAGTTGTCAGCCCAGCGTTCTTCCTCCAGCGGGATTCGGATGCGACAATCAAACAAAAAGAGCCACGGCAAAATTCCAGCTCCACCTCGACGTTCGTTTCGATACAACAGACGAGTTGTCACCCTAGCGTTCTTCCTCCAGCGGGATTCGGACGCGACAATCAAACAAACAGAGACACGGCAAAATTCAAGCTCCACCTCGACGTTCGTTTCGATACAGTAGATGAGTTGTCACCCCAGCGTTCTTCCTCCAGCGGGATTCAGACACGACAATCAAACAAACAGAGCCACAGCAAAATTCCAGCTCCATCTCGACGTTCGTTTCGATACAGCAGACGAGTTCTCACCCCAGCGTTCTTCCTCTAGCGGGATTCTGACGCGACAATCAAACGAATGGAGCCATGGCAAAATCTGTAAGTGCACGGCGGCGCCCCGGCCGTCAATCCGACAGCCGAATGCGGAAACGGTGATAAACTTTAATTTTGCGAACTTAGCAAACCGGCACAACCGTGCACTAAACCCCGGATCGGGCCATTAAACTAGATCTAGCAAGGTAACAAGATAGGAAGAGATATACCGAGTTATCCGAGTCCTCCGGTCTTCTCGTCGTCGTCCCGATCTCCCGCGGAAAATCCGGTCGTCGCCTCCTCGCCGGAAGGGCACCACATTGCCTGCTTCTTTTACGGGCTCCCGCCTCTTGACCGAGGCAACTCGGGCGCGAAGTTGGCTAGCCGACGCGTCCAAGGGATGCTGTAGAATAGTGTAGTAAGCAGGTCTCTCTGGGTTTTATGAGGTTGCCATGTTGGAGGAATTTTGCACAAAGATATTCATGGATGCAAGAGGGAAAAAGGAGCATGCTAAGAAAATGGGCTCGGCCAGAAAAACAACAACACCCCCAATTTTTTTCTCTCTGGAAAAAACATGAAGCAAGCTCACTTTAAAAACAAAAATGGTTGAAGTGCATTAATCAAAAACATGCAACCAAGAATTAAAACCCTTCACAGCAAAGCACAAATGGGGGGGGGTCCACCAATTAAGCATGAAAGAAATTTTCCACCAAAAATTAACCCCTCCCATACCCCTAAACAGTGGCCGGCCACATCAATGGACAAGTGGGGAAAAAGAATTCTTTTAACGAAGAGGTCACAATCACAATAAACCCCTTCCACAAAATGTTATTTGCAAACTGCAAATAATACCCTCCAACGAAAAGTCCGGCCGTGAAGGAAAAATGAAAAAACCGGCCGGAACGGAATGCAAACTGGCAACCCCAGAAAACTGGTCCCATAATAAATTAAAGGAAAACCCCGATACTGTGCATACACACCCGCATTTGTATTCCGACCGAAATACAAATGCAAAGAGACAAAATCTACACTGTACTATACCAGGATCCGGCTTAAACCAAAGCCGGCTAGTAATATCCGTCCTATCCTGATCCGTGCAATACCGCACGTATCTGATCGAACACTGCCATATAACCATACGGCCTCTAGTACAAACCGTCCGATCCTGATCCGTGCAATACCGCACGTATCTGATCGGACCCTGCCATATCTCCATACAGCTTCTACAGCGTTTCGCCCGAAAGCTTGAGTAACAGAATGAGTGGTGGACTCTAAAGACTCGTCAATACAATGGCTGTGGATTTAACCACTAGCACGTCAGAGGTATAAGCCAATACGTAACGGGCCACCAGCTATTGACTAAAAGGGACACCGATGAGCGAACTCATCCTGACACCCTACTGAGCCTGTCAGTGACAATATCCGTATAGTCCGGTCCATTCGTCTATGAGCATCGCATGGCGGGCCTAAGGGGTTGGTAAAAGTCAGACCCCCAAAAGCGGTACAAGTCGTGTCGGAGTGTAGCCCAGAACACCCTGAGATACTACTGGAATACCTACCAGTAAATCTCCTGCCTTGGCCAAGGACTTCGTGTAATGGCTCTCCTAGACACAGCGCGACCTCACCCCCAATACCGGGAGAGATGAACCCCTGAAGATCCGCTCACTGCCTCCATGTGGCTCGGGACTGTACCCAACTAAAACCTGTTTGCACGACTCCTTTGAGCCGTGGTAGGGTAGTAACCAAAGCACAGTGGGATCTCACACGAGACAAATGACGATCCCCAGGTCGATGAACTAACCTGTACACATGTCACTTGGGAACTGCTATCTGACGTCAGGTATAAGACCAACTGGCTTGTTCCCGGCGAGTCCTGTCCGGTGTACTCATAACCCAATGAGCACCTGTATACATCTTAGGTGAACCAACTGACACCAGTGGCTTGTGAGACCGGCCACCGCCCCTCGTCGGGGTCTCGACTGTATACACTAGTCTACTCTGGAGAATCGATGCCCTGTCTCGAAACTCCCACGACTAGGGATTTTTTAAGGATGTGCTTACAGACTCCAGCTCACACTTATATGATCGCGCTCATACTGCTGGTCATCAAGCAAGAATCCTAGGGGCTCTATCAACGTGCAATAGCGACCTGTCAGGTCACCTAAAGCAGTACACGATGATAAAGGTAAACCAGATAGCATACTATCATCTCGAGTAAGACTGTCGTACCGGGATAGGTCCTCCCTCAATCATTGCAATCACGTGCCTGTGATCCAATAATTGACTCTGAGGGCACTATCTCCAACAATCTCCCACTTGCACTCAAGGCTAATTATTGCGATGTCGCATACTCACAGCCCGTGTGATACCGAACACCCAACTCCTCTACTAGTCAGTCTCACAAAACTCGTTTGCGAAACTATTGCGTTCGAGGAATAGCCTCAGTGAGTGGATCCGCTCAGATGTTTCTTTCAATGTCTCTCTATATCTCAAGTTCGCGGAGAAAGCCATCTCCCGAAATGAGCAATACCTGTCTTAGAATGTCTGGATGTCTGATGGGACCCAGCTCATAAATGAACTCCAACTCCAAACTTCTCAGACTGTATCGTCAACTGAACTTAATCAGTATCCTGTGCCATGCCTCCCTTAGTATTGCCTTGGATCACCTGTCCAAAATACTGCCCCTCGTTAGAGGGAAAACTACAACTCTGACGATCACCCTGCCGTCCATGTCACCTTAGAAGCCTGGAATGATAACTGTCTCCTGAACGAGGCTGTCGTTATCATATTCCTAGAACATCCACTTATGTTCTAAAACTGCTTCCGACTGTTTCACCAGGATTGGATTAATATCAACTTATTGCATCTACTACAAGAACAACATCTGGTGTGGTACTTGACATCTCATGATTGACTCAATTGCCTAAG
The DNA here is from genome assembly GCA_030015575.1 of Agapanthus africanus. NCBI lineage: Eukaryota > Viridiplantae > Streptophyta > Magnoliopsida > Asparagales > Amaryllidaceae > Agapanthus > Agapanthus africanus. Next base: position 265,842,615 of record CM057345.1, on the reverse strand, counting down.
CAAGTGATCTGCCAATCATGCACATCCCTCTCTACTTTAGTCTATAAGACACCTTTAGAGAGGGTGACTCCATCACCTGCAGGTACACTACCGTGCCATGAGTCGTCCATTCTAAGTACTCTTAGAATGCTGTCAAGGTACCCTGATTGGGAAACCACCCAAATCTAGATCTAAAACCATAGATCTAGTAACCAGTATGTCTGATATAATATCCAAGTCCCATGTGGAGAAAACACTGTGTGACGACCAAAGTATAACCGATCGTAGTATAGGAGTTTCCTTTCCTACTCTGTGTATGTCATCCAAAACCCGGATATCACATCCTACTACCTTCTTAACAGATCCATCCCCTATTCTGATGACGTCAAACCTATGACTGTCACATCAGAAATAGATGATCTATCTCTGCTATATCTGCTTTAGTCTATAAATAGACATAAGCCTGATGTCCACCAATGCTTCCGCTGCTCCCACTGACTACGACAACCCTCTGGCAGAGTCATATAGACGTGCACTTCTAAAGCTAGTTTAGAACGACGCTATACTCATCCTCCTGCCGGGCCTCGCGGCCTGGAACAACAGCAATGGCAAGTGTGGGTAAACAAGAACTTCCCTGTCACCGTCCTTGAGGCTACCGGAGTACCTCTCGGGTGCCTGAAGTTACCCACCTTATCTGCGGAGTGGCCAATGGAATGTCAAATCAGATTGAATCTTTAGGTTCCTTATCAAATCTTCAGTAATCGTTTGCGGTTCTGGAATCACTTCCAGTTCTACCATACTCCCACTACTGTTTTTGAAAAAATCCATTTTTTAATAAAACTGTGGCGAGTCTAGAACAATATTTCTATTGATCTGCCAAATGGTTGAAAGTCAACCCTCGTCATAGCCTGGGTCAACCCACAAACAGCCATTACAGAAACGTGCTTTGAGTTGTCTAGTGTCTGGTTTTAATCATAATCCGGACAACTCCCCGTACCTTAACAACGTTAAGATATGAACTGTTCTACATCCAATATAGAACCAGAGGCACTGATTTAATTTAACCAGATTCAAATCATGCAGCTGTCTCCAGTGCATGTCAACTGAATGGAAGGAGGCCGATCAGCGTTACTCAACTTAGGATTGCTTCCAATTATGAGTAACCTGAAAGAGAAGCTAGTTCTCTTGATCATTACTATCAACTGAATACCATACACAAGTATCTACATCTTCGATCACTTTGAAGAATCCCGATACTTGCTACACCTGGTTCTCTTACTCTATTCAAATACCTATAACTCCTCAAAACTTAGACCCTGTGTTTCTACGAATCACATGTCTAAGAACTAGAGAAGTTAAAAGTAAACAGAATATAGTATGAGGACTAACCCCTCTGTCCTAATGGACACTGGACAACATACAATACTCTGTACAAGTCCGCTGAGTCTAACAACTCTTTCACTGTGTGTCGTAGGTTGAAAACTGTACTTATGGTTAAAAAGAATTACACCGCTGTTTAATGCTCCTTACCTAACCATCCACTGATATAGGTAAATGTCATCGACATAATATCAAAAGGTATATCTCACTTTATGAAAATAGACGTACAGATATATCAATTTGAAATTGGTGCACAACAGCGGATATTCAAAACCAAATATTTGCCGACCGGCAAACAGCCCAGGTGATCTCCTCAAATATCACCGATTACAACGAATCCCGATATAATAAGGATGATCACCCAATTCCCAATAACTTACTCCCACTCATCATCTGTAAAACCATACAGATGTAAGAATCAAACCTGGTAAATACATATCCTGGAGCAAGTGTCCAATCGGGAAATCAGTTTTCTTTTAACAGTACACAGTTGAACTGAAACATTGAAATGTTTCGATGGGGTATCTTGGTATTCCTAGTAATGCCTCTACCATTATCCAGATTCATAACTATAACCGTATAATTCTTTGCCACCTCTCCAAATCCCTTTATATGTCTTTAGTCATTACCTTCTGCACACCCCTTTAGGTCAAATGGTTTTCTTCCTTCCCTACCGTTCGGCACCAGCCTATGGTTTGGAAGAAGACTATCCAGTAAGCATAATGGGTGTACTGTCCTAATCCTATGAGCACTCGCAATGCGAGAGAAGGTGAGGATAAAAGACACCTGAATAAACCTTATTCCTATTTCTCCTGAACCAGAATCCATCCCCGAACTGGAACAAGTTCCTTTCGACTTCGTATATAACCATGCGATGGAGTATCCAAATAAACTGTGGATCTTCGTAGTGATACGGAGTGTCCTGGAGAAAAACAAAGGTGATTTTGGATTGGCGAAGGAATACTTGGTTTGGTCGTGAACAGCAGTCGCAATTTTACTTTGCCCTCTTACTAATCCCTTGCTTTGTCTTAATCTTAATACCTTCTGTACACCATCGTTAGGCTAATTGGTTTTCTTCATTCCCTACCGGTCGGCACCTGCCTATGGTTTGGAAGAAGACTATCCAATTTGCGTAATAGGTGTACTATCTCCTAAACCAAGGAGTACTCGCAGCCTGAGAGAAGGTAAAAGGAAAAGACAACTGAATAGTCCTATTCGTTTTCTCCAGAACCAGAAACCATCCTCGAATAATTCCTTCGAGTTCGTATATAACCATACGATGGTTTTGTCCAATGGAAGTGGACGTTCGTAGTAATACGGGGTGTCCTGGAGAAAAGGGTAAAAGTAGGAGTGGCAACGAGGTTTGCAACTCTGATAATCCAAAAGCCAGTGTTTAAGAAAGTTCGGTCAACTTGGTCACTGAGTCATAGTCTAGGGTCGGGTCAATGGTCGCTGCCAGAGAGAGAGAGAGAAAAGAAACACTCAGCGTGCACTCTAACTTAGATCAGAATGGTTACCAATTTATCTAATCTGGAAACCCCCCACTGTACCTGAAATTCTCCTCCAAACCTGAAAGAAGAATTAGTCGGGGTGACCCGAGGAGTAAACTAACTCATCAGTGGGAATCGGGATCCAACTATCATTGCATGATAACGTGACGGAATCCGCTCACGTCATCACACTCCAGAAGGTATGCGCATATCTGGCAAGTTTCAGTTCTTTTGAAACTCCCGATGTGGTTTTTACCCCATGCACTTATGACCTTGACTTTGGCCAACATATCATAAGTCACGTGTCAAGTTCTACCCGTCATTCTCCAGGTTAATTTGAACCCACCCGTACATACCCTTGGCTTTGGCCAAAATGGCAGTACGACTGTCCCAAACCAACGCATCTATCTATGCTGCATATGAATACCCCAATAGCTACCAATCACTGTGCCTTGACTTTGGCCAACATACACAGCTTGAATACTATTGACTACCCATATGAAACGACGGAGGGCTACGAATGGTTTCTGGCGAAAACCTTTAACGTAATGAACTTGATATCGTTGAAGGAACTGATAGCTTTTTAGAAAATATAGTGACGAAAACCTTTACTAAAGAGGTCACTCCCGGTGAAGGGATCTCGTCTCTTTCCCCGTAGAATGGGGTGCAGGATATTCCAAATGAATACCACGATGCAAAGCAAAAGTAATCGGCTATAGTGAAGTTAATGCCCTGACGCAAACTTCTGTCCAAGGGGTCACTCCCGGTGAAGGGATCTCGGCCCTTGCCTCGTCGACTGAGGAGCAGGATATTCCAAATGAATACCACGATGCAAAACAAAAGTGAACGTTCTTGCAATAACAGCTTTTTGAAAAGTGTTCCAACAACATCAGAATAGGTTTGTTTAACTTGCATTGATCCGAATCAACGCAGTCCCATCAATTGATCACACCACAAAGAACGAAAATATACTGACGTACGTATATGCCATCCGCATTCGCCACTGGGTCCCGTCATCACCCGTTAGGTTAGGTAACTAACGGTAGAGCGGGGACTGGACTAGCGCGGATGAAAAACATATACAACATCTACTAATATATATACCAATATATAGTATTTCGCTCAAGGCGTGATAAAATGCAACATCATAGAAATGTACAGCATCACAGAACAATACAGATATCTGGGATCCCCGGGTTTCACAGAGCCACTACTGAAACCCGACGTTCCCCTGGTCGTGTGGATAGCCTGTGCAATGAAATCCTAGACCCCTACGGGCGCGACAAGTCACCCGCCAAAACCTGAAGCGAGGCAGCCCCCTTCAGCGCCGTGAATGGACCACCCAGCACTTCACGGAATCCGGTAACTTGGGCACCCCTCCTGGGTCAACCTGTACCCCCTACGAGTGCGGCGAATAGCCCGCCAATTCCAGACTGAAGCCCCCTCCGTCTCAATGCCCTGAGATGCGGGCTTGTTGCCCTCCAGAACCCGGCTATCCGTGCACCCCTCCGCGGGGTAACCCTAGTACAGAAAGTAAAATATACATACAACGGGTACATCGACCGCAACCTGGCCGTGCCCCAAAATAATAATACAAACAGGCAGTGACGGCAGTCCACATGTCGGACGCTCGCCCCGCAATATCAAATGTACATAATACAACAGAAACTGTACTAGCATTGCATCCAGGCTATCCCCACGACCGATCCGCAACATCACAGCAAAAACACAGAACATCAACGTGAAAGTCACGTTCGCAAATCCGTCTAACCGGGCTATAGCAGTTAGACCGGATTTACCGATCGAGTGACATTCACGGTCGCAGATATAATGTAAATACTGTGAAATAATGTGTTTAAAATATCCGATCGATCAAAAATTAACAAGTGGGCCCCCAAGCAATACTGTAGCACTCACAGAAAATCTGGGCCCAATATTAATATTCCAAAACCCTTAAAATAAGCCCAGAAGCCCACTGGAGAAATTGGACACAGTGAGGACACCAATGTGCGGCGGAACCGCGGCCCAAGGGGGGGTTTGGCCGCGGTTCCGCGCTTCAGTCGTCGACTGACTGTGTCGAATTTTCCCAGTAGTCTTAGAATTTCCAGTACATCAATATTTTACAACCTGAAAAATTTTTCGAGACAAAAAAATTTCAACAGAAAACTGATGTGAACAAAAATGCAAGTTTTGGAATTTTGGTCGATCGGAAATGCAAAACACAACAAACGAAGCTAGACGAAGTTAATGGCGAGGCTCTGATACCACTGTAAGTGCACGGCGGCGCCCCGGCCGTCAATCCGACGGCCGAATGGGGAAACGGTGATAAACTTTAATTTTGCGAACTTAACAAACCGGCACCACCGCGCACTAAACCCCGGATCGGGCCATTAAACTAGATCTAGCAAGGTAACAAGATAGGAAGAAATATACCGAGTGATCCGAGTCCTCCGGTCTACTCGTCGTCGTCCCGATCTCCCGTGGAAAATCCGGTCGTCGCCTACTCGCCGGAAGGGCACCACATTGCCTGCGTCTTTTACGGGCTCCCGCCTCTTGACCGAGGCAACTCGGGCGCGAAGTTGGCTAGCCGACGCGTCCAAGGGATGCTGTAGAATAGTGTAGTAAGCAGGTCTCTCTGGGTTTTATGAGGTTGCCATGTTGGAGGAATTTTGCACAAAGATATTCATGGATGCAAGAGGGAAAAAGGAGCATGCTAAGAAAATGGGCTCGGCCAGAAAAACGACAACACCCCCAATTTTTTTCTCTCTGGAAAAAAGATGAAGCAAGCTCACTTTAAAAACAAAAATGGTTGAAGTGCATTAATCAAAAACATGCAACCAAGAATTAAAACCCTTCACAGCAAAGCACAAATGGGGGGGGTCCACCAATTAAGCATGAAAGAAATTTTCCACCAAAAATTAACCCCTCCCATACCCCTAAACAGTGGCCGGCCACATCAATGGACAAGTGGGGAAAAAGAATTCTTTTAACGAAGAGGTCACAATCACAATAAACCCCTTCCACAAAATGTTATTTGCAAACTACAAATAATACCCTCCAACGAAAAGTCCGGCCGTGAAGGAAAAATGAAAAAACCGGCCGGAACGGAATGCAAACTGGCAACCCCAGAAAACTGGTCCCATAATAAATTACAGGAAAACCCCGATACTGTGCATACACACCCGCATTTGTATTCCGACCGAAATACAAATGCAAAGAGACAAAATCTACACTGTACTATACCAGGATCCGGCTTAAACCAAAGCCGGCTAGTAATATCCGTCCTATCCTGATCCGTGCAATACCGCACGTATCTGATCGAACACTGCCATATAACCATACGGCCTCTAGTACAAACCGTCCGATCCTGATCCGTGCAATACCGCACGTATCTGATCGGACCCTGCCATATCTCCATACAGCTTCTACAGCGTTTCGCCCGAAAGCTTGAGTAACAGAATGAGTGGTGGACTCTAAAGACTCGTCAATACAATGGCTGTGGATTTAACCACTAGCACGTCAGAGGTATAAGCCAATACGTAACGGGCCACTAGCTATTGACTAAAAGGGACACCGATGAGCGAACTCATCCTGACACCCTACTGAGCCTGTCAGTGACAATATCCGTACAGTCCGGTCCGTTCGTCTATGAGCATCGCATGGCGGGCCTAAGGGGTTGGTAAAAGTCAGACCCCCAAAAGCGGTACAAGTCGTGTCGGAGTGTATCCCAGAACACCCTGAGATACTACTGGAATACCTACCAGTAAATCTCCTGCCTTGGACAAGGGCTTCGTGTAATGGCTCTCCTAGACACAGCGCGACCTCACCCCCAATACCGGGAGAGATGAACCCCTGAAGATCCGCTCACTGCCTCCATGTGTCTCGGGACTGTACCCAACTAAAACCTGTTTGCACGACTCCTTTGAGCCGTGGTAGGGTAGTAATCAAAGCACAGTGGGATCTCACACGAGACAAATGACGATCCCCAGGTCGATGAACTAACCTGTACACATGTCACTTGGGAACTGCTATCTGACGTCAGGTATAAGACCAACTGGCATGTTCCCGGCGAGTCCTGTCCGGTGTACTCATAACCCAATGAGCACCTGTATACATCTTAGGTGAACCAACTGACACCAGTGGCTTGTGAGACCGGCCACCGCCCCTCGTCGGGGTCTCGACTGTATACACTAGTCTACTCTGGAGAATCGATGCCCTGTCTCGAAACTCCCACGACTAGGGATTTTTTAAGGATGTGCTTACAGACTCCAGCTCACACTTATATGATCGCGCTCATACTGCTGGTCGTCAAGCAAGAATCCTAGGGGCTCTATCAACGTGCAATAGCGACCTGTCAGGTCACCTAAAGCAGTACACGATGATAAAGGTAAACCAGATAGCATACTATCATCTCGAGTAAGACTGTCGTACCGGGATAGGTCCTCCCTCAATCATTGCAATCACGTGCCTGTGATCCAATAATTGACTCTGAGGGCACTATCTCCAACAATCTCCCACTTGCACTCAAGGCTAATTATTGCGATGTCGCATACTCACAGCCCGTGTGATACCGAACACCCAACTCCTCTACTAGTCAGTCTCACAAAACTCGTTTGCGAAACTATTGCGTTCGAGGAATAGCCTCAGTGAGTGGATCCGCTCAGATGTTTCTTTCAATGTCTCTCTATATCTCAAGTTCGCGGAGAAAGCCATCTCCCGAAATGAGCAATACCTGTCTTAGAATGTCTGGATGTCTGATGGGACCCAGCTCATAAATGAACTCCAACTCCAAACTTCTCAGACTGTATCGTCAACTGAACTTAATCAGTATCCTGTGCCATGCCTCCCTTAGTATTGCCTTGGATCACCTGTCCAAAATACTGCCCCTCGTTAGAGGGAAAACTACAACTCTGACGATCACCCTGCCGTCCATGTCACCTTAGAAACCTGGAATGATAACTGTCTCCTGAACGAGGCTGTCGTTATCATATTCCTAGAACATCCACTTATGTTCTAAAACTGCTTCCGACTGTTTCACCAGGATTGGATTAATATCAACTTATTGCATCTACTACAAGAACAACATCTGGTGTGGTACTTGACATCTCATGATTGACTCAATTGCCTAAGCAAGTGATCTGCCAATCATGCACATCCCTCTCTACTTTAGTCTATAAGACACCTTTAGAGAGGGTGACTCCATCACCTGCAGGTACACTACCGTGCCATGAGTCGTCCATTCTAAGTACTCTTAGAATGCTGTCAAGGTACCCTGATTGGGAAACCACCCAAATCTAGATCTAAAACCATAGATCTAGTAACCAGTATGTCTGATATAATATCCAAGTCCCATGTGGAGAAAACACTGTGTGACGACCAAAATATAACCGATCGTAGTATAGGAGTTTCCTTTCCTACTCTGTGTATGTCATCCAAAACCCGGATATCACATCCTACTACCTTCTTAACAGATCCATCCCCTATTCTGATGACGTCAAACCTATGACTGTCACATCAGAAATAGATGATCTATCTCTGCTATATCTGCTTTAGTCTATAAATAGACATAAGCCTGATGTCCACCAATGCTTCCGCTGCTCCCACTGACTACGACAACCCTCTGGCAGAGTCATATAGACGTGCACTTCTAAAGCTAGTTTAGAACGACGCTATACTCATCCTCCTGCCGGGCCTCGCGGCCTGGAACAACAGCAATGGCAAGTGTGGGTAAACAAGAACTTCCCTGTCACCGTCCTTGAGGCTATCGGAGTACCTCTCGGGTGCCTGAAGTTACCCACCTTATCTGCGGAGTGGCCAATGGAATGTCAAATCAGATTGAATCTTTAGGTTCCTTATCAAATCTTCAGTAATCGTTTGCGGTTCTGGAATCATTTCCAGTTCTACCATACTCCCACTACTGTTTTTGAAAAAATCCATTTTTTAATAAAACTGTGGCGAGTCTAGAACAATATTTCTATTGATCTGCCAAATGGTAGAAAGTCAACCCTCGTCATAGCCTGGGTCAACCCACAAACAGCCATTACAGAAACGTGCTTTGAGTTGCCCAGTGTCTGGTTTTAATCATAATCCGGACAACTCCCCGTACCTTAACAACGTTAAGATATGAACTGTTCTACATCCAATATAGAACCAGAGGCACTGATTTAATTTAACCAGATTCAAATCATGCAGCTGTCTCCAGTGCATGTCAACTGAATGGAAGGAGGCCGATCAGCGTTACTCAACTTAGGATTGCTTCCAATTATGAGTAACCTGAAAGAGAAGCTAGTTCTCTTGATCATTACTATCAACTGAATACCATACACAAGTATCTACATCTTCGATCACTTTGAAGAATCCCGATACTTGCTACACCTGGTTCTCTTACTCTATTCAAATACCTATAACTCCTCAAAACTTAGACCCTGTGTTTCTACGAATCACATGTCTAAGAACTAGAGAAGTTAAAAGTAAACAGAATATAGTATGAGGACTAACCCCTCTGTCCTAATGGACACTGGACAACATACAATACTCTGTATAAGTCCGCTGAGTCTAACAACTCTTTCACTGTGTGTCGTAGGTTGAAAACTGTACTTATGGTTAAAAAGAATTACACCGCTGTTTAATGCTCTTTACCTAACCATCCACTGATATAGGTAAATGTCATCGACATAATATCAAAAGGTATATCTCACTTTATGAAAATAGACGTACAGATATATCAATTTGAAATTGGTGCACAACAGCGGATATTCAAAACCAAATATTTGCCGACCGGCAAACAGCCCAGGTGATCTCCTCAAATATCACCGATTACAACGAATCCCGATATAATGAGGATGATCACCCAATTCCCAATAACTTACTCCCACTCATCATCTGTAAAACTATACAGATGTGAGAATCAAACCTGGTAAATACATACCCTGGAGCAAGTGTCCAATCGGGAAATCAGTTTTCTTTTAACAGTACACAGTTGAACTGAAACATTGAAATGTTTCGATGGGGTATCCTGGTATTCCTAGTAATGCCTCTACCATTATCCAGATTCATAACTATAACCGTATAATTCTTTGCCACCTCTCCAAATCCCTTTATATGTCTTTAGTCATTACCTTCTGCACACCCCTTTAGGTCAAATGGTTTTCTTCCTTCCCTACCGTTCGGCACCAGCCTATGGTTTGGAAGAAGACTATCTAGTAAGCATAATGGGTGTACTGTCCTAATCCTAGGAGCACTCGCAATGCGAGAGAAGGTGAGGATAAAAGACACCTGAATAAACCTTATTCCTATTTCTCCTGAACCAGAATCCATCCCCGAACTGGAACAAGTTCCTTTCGACTTCGTATATAACCATGCGATGGAGTATCCAAATAAACTGTGGATCTTCGTAGTGATACGGAGTGTCCTGGAGAAAAACAAAGGTGATTTAGGATTGGCGAAGGAATACTTGGTTTGGTCGTGAACAGCAGTCGCAATTTTACTTTGCCCTCTTACTAATCCCTTGCTTTGTCTTAATCTTAATACCTTCTGTACGCCATCGTTAGGCTAATTGGTTTTCTTCATTCCCTACCGGTCGGCACCTGCCTATGGTTTGGAAGAAGACTATCCAATTTGCGTAATAGGTGTACTATCTCCTAAACCAAGGAGTACTCGCAGCCTGAGAGAAGGTAAAAGGAAAAGACAACTGAATAGTCCTATTCGTTTTCTCCAGAACCAGAAACCATCCTCGAATAATTCCTTCGAGTTCGTATATAACCATACGATGGTTTTGTCCAATGGAAGTGGACGTTCGTAGTAATACGGGGTGTCCTGGAGAAAAGGGTAAAAGTAGGAGTGGCAACGAGGTTTGCAACTCTGATAATCCAAAAGCCAGTGTTTAAGAAAGTTCGGTCAACTTGGTCACTGAGTCATAGTCTAGGGTCGGGTCAATGGTCGCTGCCAGAGAGAGAGAGAGAGAAAAGAAACACTCAGCGTGCACTCTAACCTAGATCAGAATGGTTACCAATTTATCTAATCTGGAAACCTCCCACTGTACCTCAAATTCTCCTCCAAACCTGAAAGAAGAATTAGTCGGGGTGACCCGAGGAGTAAACTAACTCATCAGTGGGAATCGGGATCCAACTATCATTGCATGATAACGTGACGGAATCCGCTCACGTCATCACACTCCAGAAGGTATGCGCATATCTGGCAAGTTTCAGTTCTTTTGAAACTCCCGATGTGGTTTTTACCCCATGCTCTTATGACCTTGACTTTGGCCAACATATCATTAGTCACGTGTCAAGTTCTACCCGTCATTCTCCAGGTTAATTTGAACCCAGCCGTACATACCCTTGACTTTGGCCAAAATGGCAGTACGACTGTCCCAAACCAACGCATCTATCTATGCTGCATATGAATACCCCAATAGCTACCAATCACTGTGCCTTGACTTTGGCCAACATACACAGCTTGAATACTATTGACTACCCATATGAAACGACGGAGGGCTACGAATGGTTTCTGGCGAAAACCTTTAACGTAATGAACTTGATATCGTTGAAGGAACTGATAGCTTTTTAGAAAATATAGTGACGAAAACCTTTACTAAAGAGGTCACTCCCGGTGAAGGGATCTCGGCTCTTTCCCCGTAGAATGGGGTGCAGGATATTCCAAATGAATACCACGATGCAAAGCAAAAGTAATCGGCTATAGTGAAGTTAATGCCCTGACGCAAACTTCTGTCCAAGGGGTCACTCCCGGTGAAGGGATCTCGGCCCTTGCCTCGTCGACTGAGGAGCAGGATATTCCAAATGAATACCACGATGCAAAACAAAAGTGAACGTCCTTGCAATAACAGCTTTTTGAAAAGTGTTCCAACAACATCAGAATAGGTTTGTTTAACTTCCATTGATCCGAATCAACGCAGTCCCATCAATTGATCACACCACAAAGAACGAAAATATACTGACGTACGTATATGCCATCCGCATTCGCCACTGGGTCCCGTCATCACCCGTTAGGTTAGCTAACTAACGGCAGAGCGGGGACTGGACTAGCGCGGATGAAAAACATATACAACATCTACTAATATATATACCAATATATAGTATTTCGCTCAAGGCGTGATAAAATGCAACATCACAGAAATGTACAGCATCACAGAACAATACAGATATCTGGGATCCCCGGGTTTCACAGAGCCACTACTGAAACCCGACGTTCCCCTGGTCGTGTGGATAGCCTGTGCAATGAAATCCTAGACCCCTACGGGCGCGGCAAGTCACCCGCCAAAACCTGAAGCGAGGCAGCCCCCTTCAGCGCCGTGAATGGACCACCCAGCACTTCACGGAATCCGGTAACTTGGGCACCCCTCCTGGGTCAACCTGTACCCCCTACGAGTGCGGCGAATAGCCCGCCAATTCCAGACTGAAGCCCCCTCCGTCTCAATGCCCTGAGATGCGAGCTTGTTGCCCTCCAGAACCCGGCTATCCGTGCACCCCTCCGCGGGGTAACCCTAGTACAGAAAGTAAAATATACATACAACGGGTACATCGACCGCAACCTGGCCGTGCCCCAAAATAATAATACAAACAGGCAGTGACGGCAGTCCACATGTCGGACGCTCGCCCCGCAATATCAAATGTACATAATACAACAGAAACTGTACTAGCATTGCATCCAGGCTATCCCCACGACCGATCCGCAACATCACAGCAAAAACACAGAACATCAACGTGAAAGTCACGTTCGCAAATCCGTCTAACCGGGCTATAGCAGTTAGACCGGATTTACCGATCGAGTGACATTCACGGTCGCAGATATAATGTAAATACTGTGAAATAATGTGTTTAAAATATCCGATCGATCAAAAATTAACAAGTGGGCCCCCAAGCAATACTGTAGCACTCACAGAAAATCTGGGCCCAATATTAATTTTCCAAAACCCCTAAAATAAGCCCAGAAGCCCACTGGAGAAATTGGACACAGTGAGGACACCAATGTGCGGCGGAACCGCGGCCTAAGGGGGGGTTTGGCCGCGGTTCCGCGCTTCAGTCGTCGACTGACTGTGTCGAATTTTCCCAGTAGTCTTAGAATTTCCAGTACATCAATATTTTACAACCTGAAAAAATTTTCGAGACCAAAAAATTTCAACAGAAAACTGATGTGAACAAAAATGCAAGTTTTGGAATTTTGGTCGATCGGAAATGCAAAACACATCAAACGAAGCTAGACGAAGTTAATGGCGAGGCTCTGATACCACTGTAAGTGCACGGTGGCGCCCCGGCCGTCAATCCGACGGCCGAATGCGGAAACGGTGATAAACTCTAATTTTGCGAACTTAGCAAACCGGCACCACCGCGCACTAAACCCCGGATCGGGCCATTAAACTAGATCTAGCAAGGTAACAAGATAGGAAGAGATATACCGAGTGATCCGAGTCCTCCGGTCTTCTCGTCGTCGTCCCGATCTCCCGTGGAAAATCCGGTCGTCGCCTCCTCGCCGGAAGGGCACCACATTGCCTGCGTCTTTTACGGGCTCCCGCCTCTTGACCGAGGCAACTCGGGCGCGAAGTTGGCTAGCCGACGCGTCCAAGGGATGCTGTAGAATAGTGTAGTAAGCAGGTCTCTCTGGGTTTTATGAGGTTGCCATGTTGGAGGAATTTTGCACAAAGATATTCATGGATGCAAGAGGGAAAAAGGAGCATGCTAAGAAAATGGGCTCGGCCAGAAAAACAACAACACCCCCAATTTTTTTCTCTCTGGAAAAAACATGAAGCAAGCTCACTTTAAAAACAAAAATGGTTGAAGTGCATTAATCAAAAACATGCAACCAAGAATTAAAACCCTTCACAGCAAAGCACAAATGGGGGGGTCCACCAATTAAGCATGAAAGAAATTTTCCACCAAAAATTAACCCCTCCCATGCCCCTAAACAGTGGCCGGCCACATCAATGGACAAGTGAGGAAAAAGAATTCTTTTAATGAAGAGGTCACAATCACAATAAACCCCTTCCACAAAATGTTATTTGCAAACTGCAAATAACACCCTCCAACGAAAAGTCCGGCCGTGAAGGAAAAATGAAAAAACCGGCCGGAACGGAAGGCAAACTGGCAACCCCAGAAAACTGGTCCCATAATAAATTACAGGAAAACCCCGATACTGTGCATACACACCCGCATTTGTATTCCGACCGAAATACAAATGCAAAGAGACAAAATCTACACTGTACTATACCAGGATCCGGCTTAAACCAAAGCCGGCTAGTAATATCCGTCCTATCCTGATCCGTGCAATACCGCACGTATCTGATCGAACACTGCCATATAACCATACGGCCTCTAGTACAAACCGTCCGATCCTGATCTGTGCAATACCGCACGTATCTGATCGGACCCTGCCATATCTCCATACGGCTTCTACAGCGTTTCGCCCGAAAGCTTGAGTAACAGAATGAGTGGTGGACTCTAAAGACTCGTCAATACAATGGCTGTGGATTTAACCACTAGCACGTCAGAGGTATAAGCCAATACGTAACGGGCCACCAGCTATTGACTAAAACGGACAACGATGAGCGAACTCATCCTGACACCCTACTGAGCCTGTCAGTGACAATATCCGTACAGTCCGGTCCGTTCGTCTATGAGCATCGCATGGCGGGCCTAGGGGGTTGGTAAAAGTCAGACCCCCAAAAGCGGTACAAGTCGTGTCGGAGTGTAGCCCAGAACACCCTGAGATACTACTGGAATACCTACCAGTAAATCTCCTGCCTTAGCCAAGGACTTCGTGTAATGGCTCTCCTAGACACAGCGCGACCTCACCCCCAATACCGGGAGAGATGAACCCCTGAAGATCCGCTCACTGCCTCCATATGGCTCGGGACTGTACCCAACTAAAACCTGTTTGCATGACTCCTTTGAGCCGTGGTAGGGTAGTAATCAAAGCACAGTGGGAACTCACACGAGACAAATGACGATCCCCTGGTCGATGAACTAACCTGTACATATGTCACTTGGGAACTGCTATCTGACGTCAGGTATAAGACCAACTGGCATGTTCCCGGCGAGTCCTGTCCGGTGTACTCATAACCCAATGAGCACCTGTATACATCTTAGGTGAACCAACTGACACCAGTGGCTTGTGAGACCGGCCACCGCCCCTCGTCGGGATCTCGACTGTATACACTAGTCTACTCTGGAGAATCGATGCCCTGTCTCGAAACTCCCACGACTAGGGATTTTTTAAGGATGTGCTTACAGACTCCAGCTCTCACTTATATGATCGCGCTCATACTGCTGGTCGTCAAGCAAGAATCCTAGGGGCTCTATCAACATGCAATAGCGACCTGTCATGTCACCTAAAGCAGTACACGATGATAAAGGTAAACCAGATAGCATACTATCATCTCGAGTAAGACTGTCGTACCGGGATAGGTCCTCCCTCAATCATTGCAATCACGTGCCTGTGATCCAATAATTGACTCTGAGGGCACTATCTCCAACAAAATCCTTAGTTCCAAACCTCGACGGTTCATCAGCAAACTAAAAACAACCGCGGCATTTGTCGCGATACAGCAGACGCGATGCCAGCAAAACGAAGCAAAGCCCAAATTCCTAGCTTCAGTGTCTTGATGGCAACTCACACAAAACCTGAAAGACTATCGGAGATCATCCCACACCAGCGGGGAGTGGTTATGACTCATCGGGGCTCGCCAAAATGAGCCTAACCTCAAGTAAAAAGCGGCATGGCAAATTCCTAACGCT
This sequence comes from Agapanthus africanus, assembly GCA_030015575.1. Classification (NCBI taxonomy): domain Eukaryota; kingdom Viridiplantae; phylum Streptophyta; class Magnoliopsida; order Asparagales; family Amaryllidaceae; genus Agapanthus; species Agapanthus africanus. Next base: position 265,827,017 of record CM057345.1, on the reverse strand, counting down.
CGTTCTTCCGACGGTCAAACTGTCTAGGAAGATTGCTTGAAGACGTCTTGTCCAGCTTTCGAAGGGATCAGAGACATGGCAGTCGTAGAGCTACTCGAACATCACGATTGCCTATCGAGGACTATATCAACTTATGCGATGGTACGATGGCCAAAACCCTAAGTTCCACCAACCTTAACGGGCTTCTGTCGTAAAGAACAGAGGTTAAATGCGACGTTAAGATGTTCTTGCCAGAAACTCTCGATTTGTCTCGACTCATAAAAAATTGTTGAGGCAGCTCGACTCGTGAGATAAAGCCTTAGGCAGTGGGCATAAAAGATGCTTGTTTCCTAAGCACTAGGACCCCGCAAGTTGGCCCAAAACGGTCTCTTGCATACCATCCACGGGTCTCACTCTCCAACATCGAACTTCGACAAGGAGGGAAACAACCGCTTACAAGTCCTCTCGACTCGTAAGAGAGAAAAATTCTCTTATAGGATCCTTATGACTTATAAGAGAAAACCACACTTAGGAATCCTCACGATTCCTAAGAAGAAAAAAAAACCTACGAGATCCTCTCGATCCGTAGGGAGAAAAGTCTCTATGAGACCCTCACGGCTTATAGAGTTGAAAAGTCTTAGGCAGCAGATCTAAACCTGCGGCCTAAGCCATCGTTATTTCTTAAGAAAGTCAGAATACTCGTTCTAATCATCCGTCAACCATGTTTGCTAAGGTGGTATGCTGATAGTAAAAGAAAGAAAAGACGGAGAAAACGACATATTACAAAAAAAAATGTGTATCTTTTATTCATAAACTTGATTAGGTACAGGATACATTATGTCAAAGAATAAAAGAATTATATATATACACATTCTTTTATCTACAAGTACAAACGATACAAAGAGGGATAGCTACTGAGGAGGAAGTGTCTTTAGTAAATCCAGAACCTGCTCTCGCACTTCCTTCAGCGCCTCCTCCTGAGTGATAGCCGTAGCCACCTCCGCCTCCACTTGGGCCCGCTGCTGCACGAAGGATGAAAGTTGCTCCTCTGCCACCTTCTGGGCTGCCTCCAGGCTGGGTGCATCTCGCTCGACAACGTCAAGTTGTTGCCTTAATGATAACCCTTCAGAAAGACATTGCGGAAGGCCCTCAAAGACAACCTTCAGCCGTGCGGCGTTGGCCTACACCCGAGCATGCAGTTGGGCAGACTTGCTCGAAGTCTCACCACGCTCCTTACGCCTTGAAATGACTTCTTCTTTGAGATGGCGGAAGTAAGAAGCGCTCTGCTCAATCTACGATGTTCTTTGATTACTGGCAGCCAAGGTCTCGGGAGCGGGACGAAGCGACTCCAATTGATATAGGCGGCCCTCGATCTCCCTGCAATGGTTAACCCAAGATACGATGATGCTCTCATCATGAAAGTTCACGAGTATTGCCAGCATCGGGTTAACCACCATAGCGAAGTCTGCGTCAGATGTAGGAGTTTCAACGTCGAGTTCCTCGACGTAGTCACTCAACATGCACAGACTATTCGTGGCGCCTTTTGAAGACGGACTTCTCAGATAAGGACCCGCCGGCATTGTAATACGAGGCTCGAAGGGCGACGAGGCCGGAACGACAGCTGAAAAGAAACAGGATGCGATCAGATAACAGTTCAGGAAATAAAAAAGGGCGGAGTTATCAATGTGATAGTCGCTGTACCAGCTGAGGCAGGTGGCAAGACCGGATGGGTCGGCGGCGTAGCCGATCTTTCATCCCCTCTTTCGATTTGTAGCACTGCAGTTGAGATGAGAAAAAAAGGGTTTAGAAGTAATTCCATCAATAAAGAAAGAAAGATTTTAATGGAAATCATACTCACCAACGCCACCAGGGGAAGAAGCAAGTTCGGATGGGAAAGAGAAGTGTGGGAGCAACATCTGATATACATGATCAAAGAGCACCCCTGAAAAGACACAACAATATGACTTTAGCATACAAATTATGCGTCTGAAGTATAGGATTAATAAATTGCAAACCCATACCTTCCAACATCTTAGATGGTATGAGAAAGGGTTGAGAGGTGACCACCGCCAAGGCAGTTGTTGAAGGCGCTCCCTCAAGCAGTGGGGCATCGGTGCTGGCTGCACCTGCGTTACAACAAATGCGAATTTGTTAGAAAGGATTGTAAGATAAAGAAGATAGCAACTTGGGATTTACCTGATGAGCTGCCGGCTGAAACGGAAGCGATTCCCTCCTCTATTGACATGAGGCCACCGCCCGTGGCCTCATCACCCGACTCAATGGGAACCGTTGTTGTGCTCGCGAGACCTGGAGACGGCGGAGGACCATAGATGGGGAGGGCTATGACTGGAGCATTACCAGATTCCAGAGAAGGAGCGGTTGGCTCGTCCTCGGGAATCATGGCCACCTCACCCACTACTCTCTCAGGTTCAGTAGTCACGGTTGTCTCGTCCACCATCACCACGAGATCGCCGGCCTCGAGCGCCTCATCCGCCCCTACCCTGGGCTCAGTTATAATGATCATTTCATCTGCCACCACTTCAGGCTCGGCATCAATGACCTTCTCGGCTATAGGCCCCTCAACCTCCGCATCAGGCTCCAAGGCCTCAACGATGTTGCCCACTGTCGACTCGGGTTCGGCAGGCACCGCCTCCTCTGTTCCCCTGGGTTCAACGGTCTCCACCTCACCCTCGATCGGACATGGCCCTGCAAAATAATATATATAAGAACCGTCGGCATTATAACTCTCACAATAAAAATTCTGAAATAAATGTTATCTGAAGTAGACTTATCATTTGCGCTTCGAGCGGCGCGCGCCACTTGTCTGCGAGCAGGGGATAGGGTGACAGGGGCCTCTTCGGAAGGAGTTTCTGCCCGAGGGACAGTGCTTGGGCCCGCTCCCGTAGCCAAAGTAGTCCAGCGCGCTTTCGGCTCGCGCCTCAGCCGCTTTCTCTCCTCCTGGGCCGTTGAGACGGACGTCACCAGAGCCGCTCTCATTGAGGCATCCTCGTCTGTATACAGGGATGCCTCCAAGCTCTTCAAGGCATCCCTCGTCGACTTGTCAAGTCGAGGCTCTTGCGACAGCCCCGACGAGACCGGAACTCCAGTGACGGGTTCCGGAAGGATCTCTTCGTCGACTGGTATAACCCCTAGAAAGAAACAAGGGATGAAAGTCAGGTTGATCATCGAAAAGAATGACGAAATTTGTTTTTAAAAAAAGGGGGGGTGACACATACCGGCGCCCGCTAAAGCGCGTTTCTCCTCCTCCTTTTCGAAGGTTTTCACAGAGGCAGCAATAGCTTCTTCAGTAGAGACACCTGTTGAAAATGGGGAAAAGTATTAGTCAAGAATAATGATAAAAAAAACGTGATGAAATGATGAAGAAAGAAGATAATAATTACCTGACTTTGCGAGTTTACTCAACCACGCTTCAAGCCTCGCTTATCGCTCAGAAGCCGCAATGGCGGCCGCTAGGTCGGTGCCTGCAGGGTCTACCGTGAAGCCCTTATTGCTGCCATATTCACTTATTCCCTCGGTAAGAGGGGCCTCAGGCTCTAAGCCAAGAATCGCGTCAAGGGAAAGGAGCGACTTCTTCTTCTTTTGCCCGCCAGCTCTGGATGCACCTGGGACTGATTTACGCTTGGCGGACACCTTGGGGCGGCAGGTCCCGACATCCGCACCTACACCGGACTCCGGCGATACCACAGTTACCGTTTCCACTGGAGCACGGGGGGCTGGTGGCGCAACCACAGCATCGCGAAGCGGCAATCCGCGCGGAGGACTCAACACGCGCGGAGGTCCGTCTCGAGCACCCTTCAATAGAGGAATGACCGTAGTCCTCGGCCTCAAGGGAGCCTTGGATCGCCGCCGGGAGGTGCACCCTTGCGGTCAACCAGCATACGTTTCTCCGTCAAAATAACGGGCCCCATTGCATGCGCATACCAGGCCACGTACGCGTTGAGGACTTTGGGGACGCAGCTCGGCTCACTGATAAAGAAATAAGAACACGTGTTGAGCCGCATAAATTGGTGCATTGCATTCTTTATCCCCTCCCAGCTAACCACGGGCTTTTCCAAGAAGGCTTCCATCGGGATCCCTTGATTGTAGCTCGATTGCTGAGCAAATCGGTGAGGGTTATACCTCATGAAGAGGGCTGTCTCATTCTGCCCGAACACCAGGTTGCCCGGCCGAATGGAGTAGAGATGGAGGATCTCCCGAGCCTTCAATATGGAAGCCCCATCCTTAAATTCATCGCGTAGCGACACTACTGACTTGGTGGTCTCTGAGCCTATTGTTATGACCTTGTCCAAGAAAGAAGTCTTCGCCCCGACCAGGTGTGGTCGAAAGAGCAGCCCCCTAGCCTCCTGCGAAGGTACAACTACGATCGAAGCCCCGACCAGGCGTATGACCCTCGGGAGCCTGCATTTCTCAAAAAAGAGAGGAATCTTATGGGCACCGAACACCCCGTGCACGTGCATTTCCATCCAAGAAGTAAAGTAGTGCATCGGGAAGTTGGCGGGTTGCACCCCTGGCTCACTAGCGTCCGCCGCTATACTAAGTCCATTATAAAGATGAGCCAGCCAAGCGATTCCTACTGACAACTGCAAACCTGCCACCATCCGATGCGCTGGGTAGAAAACAATCGGCCGCATATGGCGTGGATGCATAGGAAGAGCAAAACTGCACAACCACAAGCCCAAGAACCGTACAAAGAAGGTCTCTTCTGTTAGTGTATATGCCCTAGAGGCCATTACTGTATCTTACTAGTATGTATATTACTTGATGGAAGCTTGGGATATTCACAGTTGTATATACAGTCTTGCTCGAAATGGTAGTATGCTACTTGGTTTGTCTCTACTTCAATATGGGCATGTGTTTCTTTTAGCATATCGCTTATATACATATTAGTAGAGCCCTTAGGATCTTTGCTTGATTACCAGCGTTGTGATGGCGCTCACACTCATGGGGGCTGGGTAATCCATAAGCACATCCTTATACAGGTCCCTAGTCATTGGACTATCGAGACAGGGCATCAATACTCCGGAGTAGACTAGCGTATGCGCTTCTCATCCCAGCGTGGGAGGCGGTCTGTCCCACAGCCGTAAGTACGCCGTACTTGAGATAGTATGCGGGTGCTCTTTAGGTTACGAGTACACTGGACAGGACTCATCGGGAACTGTTGGTTGGTATTATACCTATCGTCAGTTATCAGTTCCAAGGTGACATGAGTACAGCTTAGTCCGCTGACTTGACACTGTCACTTCGCCTCGAGTGTATTCCCACTGCACTTTGATCACTACCCTACCACGGCTCAAAGGAGTCGTGCAAACAGGTAGTAGTTGGGTGCAGTCCCGAAGCACTTGGAGGAAGTGACGGTTAGACAGGATTCGTCTCTCCCGGTATTGGGGGTTGACATCGCGCTGTGTCTAGGAGAGCCATTACACGAGTAGTCCCTGGCCAGGGCAAGCGAGATATGCTGGTAAGTTTCCAGTGTTATCTCAGGGTGTTCTGGGCTTCACTCCGACACGACTTGTACCGCTATTAGGGGGCTGACGTTTACCGCCCCCTAGGCCCGCCATGCGATGTATCAGACGAACAGACCGGACTATATGGAGACTGTCACATTCAGGCTCAGTAGGAGTTCAGATGGGGTTCACCTCGTCAGTCTTCTTATCGGCATCTACCTGGGGACCGTTACGTACAGCTAGTGCCGCTTGCGGTCTGTGGTTAAACCCACTGCCTGCGTAGTGTCGAGTCTTTAGAGTCCCACACAGAGGGCTATTCGCCTTTGGGCAAAATAAGTAGAGGTCACATGGTTTTGCGACAGGATTCGTTCACATCTGCGCTCTTGTGCACGTTTGTTGTCCGGACAGCTTATACTAGCGGGCTTTGGTTTAAGCCGGATCCTAGTATATGATTTGGGATTGGTTTTATCTCTTTGTTTTCGTGTTTCTCGGAACATGAACGCGGTTGTGTATGCACAGTTGATTGAGGCGGAGGAAGAGTTTTTTTCATTGGGGTTTTGGAACGGGTGTGTATGCACAGTTGACAGTCGTCTTTTTCCAAACCCTAATGATCTTGTGATTTATCAATTAATAATATTAATTAAATGAAATTGTGTCATGGTTGGGCTTGTTGACTTGTTGACCAAGGTTGACTAGTTGACTAGGTTTGAAACTTTGACCATCATCATTAGCTTTTTAGATGCTCTTTGATCTTTGCAAAATCATTTATGGTGATATGATAATGGTCTATTCAAACTAACAATCACCTTTTCATTTTTGGATTAATATTATTTTGATAAATCACTTATATTTTGTTATGGTTGTAAAAACCATTTCATTCTATCATATTCACTCTCTCTACTCTCTTCTTCTTCCTCCTCCTCTAGTTCAAGGATATTCATTCTCATGTGTTGAGAAACCTCTCCTTGAGATAAAAACACTCAAACCACTCTCTACTCACTCTAGGGTTGAAGGTCCAGCAAGCCAAAGACCTTAGTTCTCTCAAAGTTCGAGAAAGGAGCCCAAGGTTGAACCCTCAGGTGGATCCATCTTTGACGGAAGAAGGCGACGAGGAAAGCACCATCCAACCTCTACAAAGGTTTCAAGAAGAAGGAGTTCAAGTGAGGTATAATATCTTTTCCGAGTAGCTAACTCTCTTTAGCTTGGTAGCTAGTTTTGTTTAGAAAATATCTTGACTTTTGTTAGTCCATGTTGCCTAATGCGCCAAAAATTTATTTTTTATACCGTTTCCGCCTCCCCGCAAGAACCGGGGTCGGCAACGTGGACTTACAGTGGTATCAGAGACAGTAAACATAAACTAGCTAGGTAGTAAAGTGTATAGAAGTTCGATCGGAAAAATCGCAAAACTACGACATGCAAAACCCTAAGTTTCTGTTAAAATTCTTTCTGCTCTAAAAATAAAAAGTCATACTCCAAAAATCCTCTCACGGTTTTGTGAAGAAGCCCACCAAAAACGGTCGAACGATCCCTTCAAAGCGCCGCGGTTCCGCGGCAATGGGTATACATTTGCCGTGGAACCGCCGCCGTTTTGACTCAGCTCATGACCGAGTTTGGTGCAGTGTTCTTAGGTTGTGGTTTTGGGATTTTTAAGATGGTTTATTTCAGCCCAGATTTTCCAGAAATGAAATTTGTATTTGTGGGCCTATAAATCCGTATTTTTGATCGAACATCACTATACTTTGACTATTTGGTTATATCTGTGATGTTTATATGTATTGAACGTCGGCTAATCGCTATATGTCGATTAGTCGGGGTTATACATATCTGTGATCTGTGTTTGATGTTGGTATGTGTATATGAATGCGTTGGATTGTCGCGGGTGAATAGCCGGGGTGGATGTGAGATGAGTGTTTCTTTTCCTTTCATTCATTGTAACATGTAAATTGATGTAATATTATTTGTATGGCCGCACAACCGGGTCGGGGTTTTAGCCGTCATTGTATAATTCTTTTTACTGTTTTTGCTCCTAGGATAGACCCATGGAAGGGTGCACAAACTACCGGGTATCTCGAGGTGCCGAGTGGCCTACTTACAGAGTTGAGAGAGGTTGCTTCGCTTCGGGTACTTGGCGGGTAGTTTGCCGCACCCGTAGGGGTCTTGGGTGGGGTATTGGCTATTCACCGTCACCGTGTAATCCATTTTTCGTTGCAGGCTCGAACGGATTGCGGATTCCTAGTATATCCAATGTATTCATCTGTGATCTGTAATGTCTATCATTGCTATATATTTATATATGATAACTATTTAGGCGTTGCTTATGTTTTACAGCCGCGCTAGCCCAGCTCCCGCTCTGCCGTTAGTTAAGTAACCTAACGGGTGATGAGGGGGCCCCGTGGCGAATGCGAATGGCATAAGCGTACGTCATATTTTGGTTGTTTTCTGCAATGGTAGGATTAAATGATGGGACGCATTAAAAGAACTAATGGAAGAAAATAAACCAAGTAAAAGTCGATTGGAACAATTTGAAAACCACTCGGTTCTTTTCAAAACTAAACTTTTAAACGTGGAGCTTGAACCACTCCTTTTAAAAGCTATCTCGTTCCATCGATTATATCAAGTTCACTACGTTCACGGTTTCGCCAAAACCATTCGTAGCTCTCCATCTTTTCAGTTAAATGTTCGGTAGTATTCAAGCTATGTATTTTGACCTCACGCCAAGGCATAGTGATTGGTAGCTGCCGGATATTTATCTGTTGCATAGATAGAATGCGTTGGTTTGAGACAGTCGTACTGCCATTTTGGCCTACGTCAAGGGTAGGTATGGGTGGGTTCAAATTAACCGGGATAATGATGGGAAGAACTTGACATGTGACTTATGACATTTTGACCTCACGCCAAGGTCATAAAAGCATGGGGCAAAAATCCACATCGGGAGTTTCATAAGTACTGAAACTTGCTAGCGCTGCATACCATTTGGAGTGTGATGATTCTGGTAGGATTCCTTTGGTTTTATCAAACGATGATATTTGGATCCCGATCCTACTGTGAGTATATGCTACTCCTCGGGAAAACTCTCACTTAACGATCAATGCTATAAACCTAGTAGGTGTCTAGAAAGGTGTTAGCGGGGCTACGCCCCCAGGAAAAGAGGTTCTTAAATTAAGGAACTTCGCGAAAGCGTTGGAAAACCTCCCTCGAAGTACCGACACTGGCCTGGCTGAACGGTTAAGCAAGTATTGTACGGTGAGATCGATCTCGACTAATTCTTTCTTTAAGGTTTGAGAAGGGATTCGAGAGACAGTGGGAGCCATCCTATTTAGACAAACTAAAAACCACTCTAAACTTGCAAGAGCATCATGCTAAAATGTTTCTTTTCTCTCTCCTAATTGCAGCGACCATTCAACATGACCGGACTTAAGTTATTACTAGATAAAAACTTACCGACAGGGCCAAACTACAAAGATTGGCTCACGAATGTCAAGATGGCAATCACTTACGACAAGTTATGGTATATCCTTACCACCAAAGCTCCCCCTGTCCCAGGTCCTACCTCCAGCGTCGCGGATAAAAAAATCCGTAAGACATGGGAGATCGATTGCGCGAAGGCTAAATGCCTTGTGCTTGCCTCGATGGACAACGAACATCAGAGGAGGCATGAGAATATGGACCTAGAGTCCATATTTCTCTATACAAAAGAACTGTATGGAGAGCAGTCTCGTATCGCAAGATACGAAGTGTCGAAGAAGCTTTTTTCGGCAAGATTGGCCGTCAGATCATCGGTAGCAGAACACGTGCATAAGATGATTGGCTACATAGAGGAGCTCGCGGACCTTGGGACCACGTTGGAGAATGAACTCTATACTGATTTGATTCTCCGGTCCCTTCCTTCCACTTACGCCCAGTTTATCCTTAACTTCAAGATGCAAGGAAAGGAGGTTGAACTTTCCGAACTTCTGAACATGTTGAGGAGTGCTGAGGGCACCCTACAAAAAGGTATGGAGACATCCACTTTGTTTGTAGGAGGATCTTCCTCTTTAAGGTCCAGGGCGAAAGCCAAGGGCAAGAAGAAGAAAGCCCCAGCCAAACCAAGAGGCGGTGTCAGTAAAGTGGATACGAAGGGAAAAGGAAAGGCAACAAAGGTAGCGGGAAAGCTGGTGGGAAAGGAAGAATGCTTCTACTGTCAAAAAAGTGGACACTGGAAACAGGATTGCAAGGCTTGGAAGGCCAGAACCAAGGATCTGAAGCGAGTTGTGGCTTCAGCTTCAGGTGTGTATGTTATTGAAAACTGTCTATCGATAAACTCTACATCTTGGGTATTGGATACCGGATCAGGATCTCATATCTGTAATTCTTTGCAGGCGTTGAGAAAGCGTAGAGTTTTGAAGGCAGGTAATATGACCCTCAGAGTTGCAAACGGAGCTAGCATGGATGCTGAGGCCGTGGGGGGCTATCACCTGGGATTATCAGATGGACACTTTTTGGTTTTACGTAGTTGTTATTTTGTACCAAATGCAACCTGTAATATCATTTCTGTATCTTTATTATCTAAAGAAGGTTATGAATTTGCATTTGTAAGTAATGTAGTGAACATTCACCTTAATCAAGTATTGATTGGGTCAGGTACATTAAACAACGGTATATACGTATTAAACCAACCACAGATTTTCAATGTCCAGAATACACACAAAAGAAAGTCTCCAGAAATCAATAAAACTTTCTTATGGCATTGTAGACTGGGTCACATCAATGAGAGAAGGTTGACTAAGTTACATGCAGAAGGATATTTGGATCCGTTCGAATATCAATCGTATGCAACTTGTCAATCCTGTCTCAAAGGAAAGATGACAAAGACTCCGTTCACTGGACACGGAGTAAGAGCGAGCGAGCTCTTGGGACTCGTACACAGCGACGTGTGCGGTCCAATGTCTACACATGCACGAAGCGGTTATTCTTACTTCATTACTTTTACGGATGATTTTTCAAGGTTCGGACATGTCTTCTTAATGAAGCATAAATCCGAAGCTTTTAAGAAATTCCAGGAAAACAAGAATAAAGTAGAAAAACAAACAGGCAAAAGTATCAAGACACTAAGATCTGATCGAGGTGGAGAATACTTGAGTGCCGAGTTCCTGGGTTACTTAAAAGAGAATGGAATTCTCTCTCATCTTACTCCTCCATACACTCCGCAACATAACGGTGTATCGGAGAGACGGAACCGAACCCTATTGGATATGGTACGGTCCATGATGAGTAACGCTGAGTTACCGCGATCGTTCTGGGGATATGCGCTAGAATCAGCGGCATACCTTTTGAGCCGAGTTCCCACTAAGACTGTGCCTACCACACCATATGAGTTATGGAGTGGGAAAAAACCCTATCTTCAATATCTGAAAATTTGGGGATGTCCAGCTTATGTCAAAAAGCAGCATACGGACAAACTAGAGGCACGCTCAGTACTATGCAAGTTTGTGGGATACCCAAAGAACTTCAGGGGGTATCTTTTCTATTACGCAGAGAAACAAAAAGTCCTTGTTTCTTATAATGCCCATTTTCTGGAACATCAGTTCTTAGAAAAAGAAATAAGCGGGAGCGCAATAGAACTGGATGAAATTCCAGAACCACAAGCTATTACTGAAAGCTTAGTAGAACCAGAGGGTTCAAAAGATCAGGACATTACCACGCCACTCCGCAGGAGTAGTAGGCAGACTCATCCGCCCGAGAGATACTACGGTTTTCTCATTGACGGGGATAGAGAGGATTGCATCATTGATTGTGATAAGCCTACTAGCTTCCAACAAGCTATTCAGAGCGTCGATTCGGTAAAATGGCTGGATGCAATGCGGACCGAAATGGAGTCCATGTACACCAACAAAGTATGGATGTTGGACATTGCTCCAGATGGGGTAAAACCCACAGGATGCAAGTGGATCTTCAAAAGGAAGATTGGTGTAGATGGACAGGTTGAGACCTATAAAGCTAGACTGGTAGCAAAGGATTTTCGTCAGCGACCTGGTTTGGACTATGACGAAACCTTTTCTCCAGTAGCAATGCTGAAATCCATTCGGATCCTTCTTGCCATTGCTGCCTTCCATGATTATGAGATTTGGCAGATGGACGTAAAGACAGCTTTTCTAAATGGTCATTTAGAGGAGTGTGCCTATATGGACCAGCCAAAGGGTTTCATTCAGAGTTGGAGCAGTGGAAAGGTGTGTAAGTTTCTTAAGTCCATTTATGGACTAAAGCAGGCATCACGGAGTTGGAACATCTGTTTTGATGAGACGGTCAAGGAATTTGGCTTTATCAAAAATCCAGATGAACCATGCATCAATTGTAGATTTGTAGCGAGAACTGTAGTATTCCTCATTTTATACGTGGATGACATTCTCTTAATAGGAAATGACATTCCTATGCTACAATCTGTCAAGGGGTTCTTGTCACACAGGTTCTCCATGAAAGACCTGGGTGATGCCTCATACATTCTGGGTATCCGGATCTACCGTGATAGATCCAAGAGGATATTAGGGCTTTCACAGTCCAGGTACATCGACACCATACTGAAGAGATTCAGTATGGAAGATTCCAAGCGCGGTAATCTAACGTCTTGTCACGGGATCACCCTCTCCAAAGAGATGTCTCCCAAGACTGATTTGGAGAGGGATCGCATGTCTATTATACCCTACGCTTCTGCGGTAGGCTCTATAATGTATGCGATGTTGTGTACCAGACCAGATATGGCTTATGCACTGAGTGTGGTAAGCAGGTATCAGTCAAACCCTGGGGAGAAACATTGGATAGCGGTAAAGAACATTCTCAAGTACCTGAGAAGGACTAAGGAGATGTTCTTGGTGTATGGCGGAAAAGACCTCCAGATTGAGGCCTTTGCTGACTCCAGCTTCCAGAGTGACAAGGATGATTCCAAGTCCATGTCGGTTTTTGTCTTTACCCTCAATGGGGGGGCGGTGTGTTGGAAGAGCTCCAAACAAGAAACCGTTGCTGACTCAACTATGGAAGCGGAATACATCGCTGCATTTGATGCCGCAAACGAAGCTGTCTGGATAAGGAAGTTCTTGAAAGAACTTCAGGTGGTTCCGTCCATTGTTGACCCAATACCTTTGTATTGTGACAACAACGGGGCTATAGCTTTAGCGAAGGAATCTACGTCCTATCAGAAATCCAGACACATCTTAAGGCGGTATCACCTGATCAGGGAGATCGTGGATCGCCAGGAGATCGAGGTTCGGAGGGTTGCTTCAGAAGATAACACTGCAGATCCATTCACCAAGGCCTTGCCCCAGACTCAGTTCGAGCGGCTAATCGAGATGATAGGTCTTCGATAAGCCAGTACATGGACTTAGTGCAAGTGGGAGATTGTTAGTGTATATGCCCTAGAGGCCATTACTGTATCATACTAGTATGTATATTACTTGATGGAAGCTTGGGATATTCACAGTTGTATATACAATCTTGCTCAAAATGGTAGTATGCTACTTGGTTTGTCTCTACTTCAATATGGGCATGTGTTTCTTTTAGCATATCGCTTATATACATATTAGTAGAGCCTTTTGGATCTTTGCTTGATTACTAGCGTTGTGATGGCGCTCACACTCGTAGGGGCTGGGTAATCCATAAGCACATCCTTATACAGCTCCCTAGTCGTTGGACTATCGAGACAGGGCATCGATACTACGGAGTAGACTAGCGTATGCACTTCTCATCCCAGCGTGGGAGGCGGTCTGTCCCACAGCCGTCAGTACGTCGTACTTGAGATAGTATGCAGGTGCTCATTAGGTTACGAGTACACTGGACGGGATTCGTCGGGAACTGTTGGTTGGTATTATACCTATCGTCAGTTATCAGTTCCCAGGTGACATGAGTACAGCTTAGTCCGCTGACTTGACACTGTCACTTCGCCTCGAGTGTGTTCCCACTGCACTTTGATCACTACCCTACCACGGCTCAAAGGGGTCATGCAAACAGGTAGTAGTTGGGTGCAGTCCCGAAGCACTTGGAGGCAGTGACGGTTAGACAGGATTCGTCTCTCCCGGTATTGGGGGTTGACATCGCGCTGTGTCTAGGAGAGCCGTTACACGAGTAGTCCCTGGCCAGGGCAAGCGAGATATGCTGGTAGGTTTCCAGTATTATCTCAGGGTGTTCTGGGCTTCACTCCGACACGTCTTGTACCGCTATTAGGGGACTGACGTTTACCGCCCCCCTAGGCCCGCCATGCGATGTATCAGACGAACAGACCGGACTGTACGGAGACTGTCACATTCAGGCTCAGTAGGAGTTCAGATGGGGTTCACCTCGTAAGTCTTCTTATCGGCATCTACCTGGGGACCGTTACGTACAGCTAGTGCCGCTTGCGGTCTGTGGTTAAACCCACTGCCAGCGTAGTGTCGAGTCTTTAGAGTCCCACACAGAGGGCTATTCGCCTTTGGGCAAAATGAGTAAAGGTCGCATGGTTTTGCGACAGGGTTCGTTCACATCTGCGCACTTATGCACGTTTGTTGTTCGGACAGCTTATACTAGCGGGCTTTGGTTTAAGCCAGATCCTAGTATATGATTTGGGATTGGTTTTATCTCTTTGTGTTCGTGTTCCTCGGAACATGAACGCGGGTGTGTATGCGCAGTTGATTGAGGCGGAGGAAGAGTTTTTTTCATTGGGCTTTTGGAATGGGTGTGTATGCACAGTTGACAGTCGTCTTTTTCTAAACCCTAATGATCTTGTGATTTATCAATTAATAATATTAATTAAATGAAATTGTGTCATGTTTGGGCTTGTTGACTTGTTGACTAAGGTTGACTAGTTAACTTGGTTTGAAACTTTGACCATCATCATTAGCTTTTTAGATGCTCTTTGATCTTTGCAAAATCATTTATGGTGATATGATAATGGTCTATTCAAACTAACCATCACCTTTTAATTTTTGGATTAATATTATTTTGATAAATCACTTATATTTTGTTATGGTTGTAAAAATCATTTCATTCTATCATATTCACTCTCTCTCCTCTCTTCTTCTTCCTCCTCTAGTTCAAGGAGATTCATTCTCATGTGTTGAGAAACCTCTCCTTGAGATAAAAACACCCAAACCACTCTCTACTCACTCTAGGGTTGAAGGTCTAGCAAGCCAAAGACCTTAGTTCTCTCAAAGTTCGAGAATGGAGCCCAAGGTTGAACCCTCAGGTGAATCCATCTTTGACGGAAGAAGGCGACGAGGAAAGCACCATCCAACCTCTACAAAGGTTTCAAGAAGAAGGAGTTCAAGTGAGGTATAACATCTTTTCCGAGTAGCTAACTCTCTTTAGCTTGGTAGCTAGTTTTGTTTAGAAAAGATCCCCACTTTTTTAGTCCATGTTGCCTAATGCGCCAAAAATTTGTTTTTTATACCGTTTCCGCCTCCGCGCAATAACCGGGGTCGGCAACGTGGACTTACATCTTCATCCATGTCGGGGACTGCAATTTCTGAAAAAGGGACGACGGCGGCACCGGGGAGATAAAAGTCTTTGTGGTCATCCTCCGATGTGGGTTGGCGATCAAAACCGAACCCAAAAGGGTCGTCGACCTGGGCGAACTTCTCGCTCCGCTCTGATAAGTGTCGGGGTAAAAATTTACACCCCGGTTGACCAAGTCAAAATCAAAGTCAACCCCAACCCAAGTGGGCCCAAGCCCAGATCCAGTCGGCCCATGCCCGGGTCGAGCCCGAACATGAAGCGGCCGGCCTCCCCCCATGCCAAGATAAAAATTTTGTAATAAATAATTTTATTGTATTTCTTTTATTTTATTTTTGGATAAATGTAAGAAAAATAGGCATAAAGCCAAATTTTTGTGAAGCCCGTGGCTTATGTGCAAAAAGAAATGGCACATGAGCCATGGGATAGGCAAAATGCCATTTTGGGAAGCCCAAGGGGCTATGTGTAAAATGTATGGCCTATAAAGGCAAAGATAATGAAAATATCTAACAACTTTTTCTCTCTCCAAAAAAAATTTTCAGATCTGAGATCTTTCTTCCTTCTTCAAGGTTCCAAAACCTTCTTCTTTCTTTTGAATTAAATCAAGAGTTCTACTCTCCTTTTTATAAAATAAATTAGTTTTTCACCACAAAACCCATCAAGGGGAACTCAGATCTTCCATTAGATCTCAAAAAGGAGTGATTTTTAAAAATTCCATATCTCTTGATCTTCAAGATCCAGCCAACAGAAGAGGAAGAAGAAGAACCCATTTCCCCAACCAAAACATTTTTTTCCTTTTTTTCAGCAGTTCAACTCCACTAATTTCTCTTTCGAGAGTTTTTGGGGCTAAAAGCCCTCTTTTTCTCCAGCGTGCAGCGCTCGTGCGTAAAACGACCACGTGCCGACACGTGGCGTGCGCGCTTGCGCACCAGCACGATACGCAAAGCGCCCACGTGCCGACACGTGGCGCGCGCACTTACGCACCAACACGCTTGCGCTCCCGCGCGTAGCGCTCGTGCGCAAAGCGACCACGTGCCAACACGTGGCGCGCGCGCTTGCGCACCAGCGCGATACGCAAAGCGCGCACGTGCCGACACGTGGCACGCGCACGTGCGCACCAGCACGCTTGCGCTCCAGCGCGCAGCGCTCATGCGCAAAGCGCCCACGTGCCGACACGTGGCGCGCGCGCGCTTGCGCTCCAGCGCGCAGCGCTCATGCGCAAAGCGTCCACGTGCCGACACGTGGCGCACGCGCCTGCGCGCAGCGCTCATGCGCAAAGCGTCCACGTGCCGACACGTGGCGCGCTTGCGCCTGAGCGCACAGCACCTAAGCGCACAGCGTCCAAGGTGCTGCCCCACGCATCCTTTGGATGCCTTTTCCTTTTTATTTATATATATATGTATATATATACATTTGTATTCAAATGTACACATACACATACTCCGCCACATTCTCCCCCTCCAAAAAAATTTTCGGGCCGGGGCGCTGCCCCGAACCCCGCAAGGGGGCTGCTAGCCCCCTTGACCCCCAGCCCGCTATCCGGGTAGCGGGACCCCCGTAAAAACTCTGCGTGGCTCCCGATATATCCAAAACCCCCCTTTCAAAACAGAACACACACGCACCGCACTTTGGGTTCGCATGACCAGTTTAACCCGTTAATCGGAGGTTCCCTCGCCCCAAAGGCGAGGGGTAATTAACGGCAGCTTAGTCCGCGGCTGCCGGAGATTCGGATCCCCATAATCATTAAACCCCGGCCTACCCTAGGCAGGGGGAATCTGTAGTATGCCTGACAAGCGCGCGCGTATTCCAATCTCACTTGGGTGACGAAAAACACCCTACAGATTCTGGCACGCCCGGTGGGACCAATCTCTCCTCCTATATTTCGGGTTAAACGTTCATGCGAACTCAATCAATATACATATCGATTGCTTATACTGAAATGATGTTTTTTTTTCGTGCAGCAATTAACCTTCGACAACAATGTCTCCCCGCAAGCCTCAGTCGACAATGGGTGGAACCGCCCCGCCAGTTTGGCTCTGTCATCATCTACCCTGCCGGAAGCGCTCATCTGGCAGAGATCCCGGCGGAACAGGTGGCCAAGCCGGTCTCAAGGGGTAAGAGGCCGAATGTCGTGATCGCCAAGGCACCACAACCGAAACTTAAGATGGTGTCTGAACGAGTCCATGGCTCTCTAGCTGGGGGCAAGACTTCCGATGCGAAGGGCAACATTAAATGTTGCGTACGAGCTCAGGCGATGACTCCAACAAATGCACAATTAGGCGTATTTCCAAGGCTCTCCATCAACCGGTCTGCGGCGTCTTCCCAAAGAGCCGAAGTCCCCCAGGCGCTTAGAACAGAAAAGTTAAGACAGAAGCGGCTCAGGTATCAAGCCAACAAAAGGGCCAAGACCTCGGCCAAATGGAATCGTGTGAAGTTCCAAGAGCAGGGTTGCCCCGCGACGACGGCTGAGTCAGACGTAAGAATCAGCAAATCCTTCGAGCCTCTGAAGTGGGTTCAGAAAAACGCCATGACCGCCAGAATCAAGAAGACAGCGGTCCGAACAGTGCCACAAAGAGACGTGTCCCGGCCCCAACAGAAAAAGTATGACACTGTCTCTTCAAGAGTCTATCAAGCACTCTGTGCCGCACGAAAGCAGCGGGGCAAACCCAGAAAAGAAGCGCCAGCACCATTCAAGAACCTGGTTAGGTCAGCCACCTTCAATCGACTACCAGCTACCGAAACAAGGGGATCAAGACAGCGATCCATGAAATCAGCTGCCAATGATAGAAAGGCGTCCGGATATACCATCCATACGGTCTATATGGCGGGCGGGCGCCCCAGCGACAACCATCACAGCAAAAGCAAGGACGGGGCCACCACATCCCAAGCCCAATCTAGCCTGAATGTGGTTGCCGCCGCCCCCGCTGGATGAAGAAAACCCTCTCGATGAGGATGATAGGCAGAAAGACCCCTCGGTCCAAGCAGAGTCAAGCTCGGACAGCGAGGAAGAGCCTACTTTCCGCCCCAGGACTGCGGAGCAAGAGCTGGTTCAAGAGCTTCGAAAACAGCTCAGGAGCAAAGATAAAGAGATGGCCAAGCTCTATTCGAAGATTGACGACTTAACGAATGTGGTGACGCAGCTTACGGCTCAAATTGCTCGAGCGCCTCCTAATCAAGCACAAGCCGCTACTAATCAGCCGGGTGATGACAACCCGAGGCAGCCAATGCCTGTTCCTTCGGGTCCAAGACTGGTCGAGCCACACGAAAGCCGGCCACACTCCGCTTCTGGGGATGCCTTTGCCCCAGATAGCACTATCCCACTAACACAGGATCGGATAATGGATTTGGTCACCAGCAAGGTTAAAACATTGGTGGCCGAAGCTGAAGCTCAGAAAGAAATCGGCAGTAGTGGGCGGCCATATCCCGCGCAGTACGATCTGATTGAGTTCCCAAGCGGCTACGTCATTCCTAAGTTCGGAAGATTTGATGGAACGGGGAATGCAAATCAGCACGTTGCCCACTTCAAAGCATCGTGCGGAAATACAGGGGGCAATGACGCGCTCCTTCTTCATCAATTTGTCAACAGCCTGACCGGTGTCGCTTTCGACTGGTACGCGAGCATACCAGACGGGTCCGTCATTACCTTTGCCCAAATGGAGTCTCTGTTCCGGCAAAGATTCATGAGCGTCAGTGATAAAATCTCCATTGCCGACCTTGTGAGGACCAAGCCGGGGAAGAATGAAAGCAACACTGACTTTATCGCCCGATGGCGTAATCTCACGGTCAAGTGCGAACCGCCGCTGGAGCAGGACCAGTCCGTCAGCCTTCTTATTGGGAACCTCAGCAATTGGATGGTCCCATTCTTGTGTACAGCGGGCCTCAAGACATTTCAGGAGCTAACCAAGAAAGTCCAGATGCTGGAACGCTCGAAGCAAGAGTCCCCGCCGGACTCTCAGAGAGACAAAACCTGGAAAAGCAAGCGGGACGACAACCGTAGAAGCGGGAGTTCCAGCAGTACCAATGTCTTCAATGCGTCCGACAATGAAGAAAAGCGAAGGGCGGCCGAATCCAAAACCAACCGGTCTCGAAAGCCATTGCTGGGAGGAGATGGGCCTTCCCTAGAGGAGAAAAAGAACAAGATTTACTCTTTCAGAAGGGACAAGGTCCGTAAGATATTTAAAGATGCCTTGAACAACGGCCTACAATTGCCGGAGTCGAAAAGACACCAAGAAGCAAAAATGACCGACAATCCTCTGTATTGCCCGTACCACCGAGTAGTGAGCCATGCGATCGAGGATTGCTATATCTTTAAGGACTGGGTCGAGAAGCAGTACAAGGCTGGAGAGATCGAGCTGTCTAAAAGCGTGTTGGTGAACAATCAAGTTGCAACCGCCAACTTTATACAGACGGAAACTGAAGCCATCTGGGAGCAGACAGCCGAACCCGCTGCCCTGAGAAATGAAACGGACTCATCACAGCCTCCATAGAGTACGCATATATCTAATAAGACGAAGAAGATGATAAAACTACTTCGGAAGGAACCCAGGATGGAATGGGAAGGGCAGAAGAAGCCTACCAGTCCAGCTGCCAATGCGGCTACATCAGGCTCAAAATCCAAGAAGCTCAAGAAGAAGAAAAATGCAGCTCGACGCGAAAAAGAGTCTGCAGAGAGATCGACCATTCAAAAATATATCGATTCCCTCGAAGAATATGAACAAAAGGAAAGAACATTGATTCAATTGAATGAGTTCTTCCCTGTACAAGCGGCTGAAATTCTGGAGGAGTTAGAAGAAGACTCCAATGAAGAGATCCCAGTAGTGACCTGCTACGCCATCCATCTTGGAAGCGACTCGGAAGAGGAGCTTTGTTTTCCCGAAGAGGATGAGGAGCTCGCCACAAAAGCCAATCAAATCCGGCTCAGAAGCGGCAGGGCTCTACCGCCAAATCAGGGCAACGCCCCAAAAGGGAAGGAAAAACAAGTCGCCAATGAAGAAGAGGGCAGAGAACCGGCTGATGAAAACATAAGTCCTTCCTCGGTGGACTATAATGTCTTGGCACATCTCCGGAAGCTTCCGTCTCTCCTGAGCATCTACGATGCCTTGGTCCTATCTAAAGAGCTTAGAGATGTTCTCATCCACGCTCTACAAAATCCCAAGCGGTATCAGGCCCACTTTGCGGAAATTAATATGAAAGAAGCCCAGCACGCTTTGCAGGCCGCCGCAGTCACATTTAAGAATGAAGACTTGCTACTGGGAACGGCTGAGCATAATCGGCCGCTTTACGTGACCGGGTACAGCGACGGAGATCGAATTAATCGCATATTGATTGATCCGGGGTCCTCAGTGAACATCATGAACTTGCAAACTCTGAAGAGTTTATCAATGGACGTCCGACACCTGTCTAGGGAAAGGATTGTCATTCAAGGGTTCAACCAAAATTGTCAGCAAGTTCTGGGGTCTATAGCTTTGCCAATCAAATTCGGGGATCTGCAAACTGAAGCTAAGATATACGTGATCGACGCCGACACGTCTTATAAGATTCTCTTGGGGCGGCCATGGCTCCACGATTACGGCGTCATTCCGTCAACTCTCCATCAATGCATGAAGTATACTAAAAATGGCGAAGAAAGACGCATTGACGGAGACATCCAGCCGTTCGGTGTGCATGAAGTCCGATATGAAGATTCTCGGTACTTTACGAACCACCAAGATGCTAAGCCACAACTGACTAAGGATAGAACGGCCCCAAGACTCAAAAGCAAATCTGCGCCGGCTATCACTTTCAAACGCAAAAATACCCATGTGCGCCCGCATTTCGGCAGCGACACTGATGAGTCCGATGCTGGAAGCCCGTCCTTCCGCCAAACTCGCCCTCATTTCGGCAGCGATACGGACGAATCTGTTACTGAAGGCCCATCTAGCAGCAAAGTCCGCCCTCATCTTGGCAGTGACACTGAAGAGTCAGAAGAAGAGGACCTGCCGTGCAACAGCTGTGCAGATTGGCCCCCCATGCAGCAAGCGAAACTACGAGAGACCTTCGAAGTCGCTGAAGTGTCCCTGGCCATCACAAGGGTGCCGGAACGGATGTGCAAAGAGCTCGACGCATTGTCAGTCTCTACCGTGGACCAGCTGAAAACATTCTATGTGCCCGGGAGGAAAAATGGACAGAAGGGCATCCTGTTTTACAGGTCAAACCACGTTGCGCACCCGGACGATTTGTCTGTCGCGTGCCTTCCATATGAGAGAGGCATAAGAGCCGTCCTCAATCCCAGATACTATGCGCCCGAGATGCGGGAATACTTTAAGAAGTGCGGATGCCGGTTATATCAAACGGAGTCCGAAGCAAAGTTTTACGAAGGGCTATGGCATCCTCCCCAGGTCCGAGCACTCATCGATGGACGAATTCCAGACAGACGGGGAATAGGTTACATTCAACCTGATTCCAAAGCGTGCTACATGATCTATGTTGGTGAGGCCAGCGAAAGATCGAATGATGACGACGAGATAGCCGAGCCAGAAGAAGCTCCTCAAGAGCTCGAAGATGGCGGACAAGCAACCTTTGACGAGCTAACCGAGATCGACTTAGGAACGCCCGATAATCCAAGGCCGACCTATATTAGCTCGCTCTTGTCAGAGGAAATGAAAGCGCAGATAATTGCCCTGCTGCATGAGTTCGTCGACTGCTTCGCGTGGACATACAAAGAAATGCCTGGCCTTTCCCCTGAGGTAGCCGTGCATAAGCTGGCTATATTTCCTGATGCTAAGCCAGTCAAACAAGCTCCTCGAAGAATGAGAAGGGAGTTGGAAGAAAAGGTCGTCGAGGAAACCAACAAGCTCATCGATGCCGGCTTCATCAGGGAAGAGAAATATGCAGACTGGATCGCATGCATAGTCCCAGTGAAGAAGAAAAATGGGCAGATCCGAGTTTGTGTCGATTTCAGGGACCTCAACAAAGCAAGTCCTAAAGATGAATTCCCACTACCGGTCATGGAAATGATGGTCGATGGCACCTCAAATTACGAGCTGTTCACCTTTATGGATGGCTCGTCTGGATATAATCAGATCAAGATGTCGCCTGAGGATGAGAAACACACAGCATTTCGAACCCCGATCGGGATATATTGCTACAAGGTGATGCCGTTCGGACTGAAGAACGCAGGTGCTACATATCAAAGGGCAATGACTAATATCTTTGATGACCTAATCCATAAAGTCGTCGAATGTTACGTTGATGACTTGGTCGTCAAAACTAAGGCCAAGACCGACCACATCCAAGATCTTAGGACCGTTCTCACCAGACTGAGGGAATACGATCTGAAGATGAATCCTCTGAAGTGCGCTTTCGGCGTGTCATTGGGAAAATTCCTAGGCTTCATAGTCCGACATCGAGGGATCGAAGTTGACCCATCAAAGATAAAGGCCATCATGGAGATGCCCCCTCCGAAGAGTCTGACGCAGCTAAGATCTTTTCAAGGCAAGCTTGCTTATATACGGAGGTTTATCTCAAATTTATCAGGGAGATGTAGGCCCTTCTCAAAGCTCATGAAGAAAGGAGCTCCTTTTATCTGGGATGCCGAATGTCAAGAAGCGTTCGAAAGCATCAAAGAATACTTGTTGCACCTCCAGTGCTGGCCGCTCCCATTCCAAATAAACCGCTGATTCTCTACACTGCCGCGCTGGACGAGTCACTCGGTGCGCTCCTTGCCCAGAATAACGAGGAAGGAAAAGAAAATGCCCTCTACTACCTCAGTCGAACTCTTAGTCGGGGCGGAACACAACTACTCCCCAATCGAAAAGCAATGCCTGGCTCTGATATTTGCTGTGAAGAAGCTGAGGCACTATCTACTCGCTCATCGGGTTATGCTGATCTCCAAGGTCGACCCACTCAAACACTTGATGACCAAAGCAAGCCTAGCCGGCAGAATGGCAAGATGGGCTGTCACGCTACTTGAGTTTGACATAGTTTATACCCCTCAGAAAGCAGTAAAAGGGCAAGCTATTGCAGACTTTCTCGCCGCTCATCTCATACCAGAAGGGTCGCCGCTAAATTGTGAGTTACCCGATGAACAAGTGCTGCACCTCGAGGAAGATGAGCCATGTTGGGAGCTCTACTTCGATGGAGCCTCGTCAATAAGGACCTCCAGTAAATCAAGCATCCCGGAGATAAAAGCAGGGGTAGGATTGGTGTTCATCACACCATCAATGGGAACCCTACGGCGTTCTTTTGCTCTCACCGAGCCTCGGACAAACAATGAAGCTGAGTATGAAGCTCTGATAGCTGGTTTGGAGCTTGCCGTAGAAATGGAAATCCGTCGGCTACGAGTCTACGGTGACACCCAGCTTGTCATCAACCAAGTAAGCGGCGACTATAAGATATACAAACCCGAGTTAGCTCGGTACAGAGGTCGAGTGGTAGAACTCATGAAACGGTTTACTCATATTGAACTAACGAGAGTCCCTAGAGCGTTGAACGGAAAGGCTGATGTACTCGCTCGCATGGCCAAGGAGCTAGCTGATCCTGACATGGACGAAATTCTGATCACAGTCAGGAGCCGGCAAATTCTACCCCCAGTCTCTCTACGAGAAGAGAAAAGCGCGGAACAGAAGAGCAGTCCTGCGGAAGAAGCTTTGATCATCCAAGACGAGCCCGATTGGAGAGAACTCTTCATAGAGTACCTCCGATATGACAAGCTGCCCGAAGAAAAATCTGCGAGAATTCAGCTGAAGAAAAGAGCTCTACGATACGTGTTTGTAAATGACACGTTATACCGCAGGTCATATGACCAACTCTGGCTCAGGTGTCTGTCATTGGCCGAAGCCCAAAAGGTCATGAAAGATGTCCACTCGGGCGTTTGCGGTGCTCACCAGTCTGGCCCCAAGATGCGACTTCAAATCAAACGGCTTGGGTATTACTGGCCCACCATGATACGAGATTGCGGAGAGCATGCAAAGAAATGTTATATCTGCCAAATTCACGGTGATTTTATTCACAAGCATCCCAATCCATTGCATCCTACGGTGGCATCGTGGCCTTTCGAAGTTTGGGGCACCGACATTGTTGGCCCAATTGATCCTCCTTCATCTAAAGGCCACCGGTTTATACTGGCCGCGACAGACTACTTCTCCAGATGGGCTGAAGCTGTCCCGCTAAAAGAAGTTAAGACAAAGGATATTCTGACATTCTTCCAGCATAATATTCTATACCGCTTCGGTACACCAAGAAGAATCATTTCTGACAACGGGCCTTCTTTCAAGAGCTTCAATGTCTCAAGGTTCGCTACTCAGCACAAGATAGACTGGAGATATTCCTCCATCTATAATCCAAGAGCCAATGGGCTAGCCGAAGCCTTCAATAAGACTCTATATAAGCTCCTGAGGAAAAATGCTTCAGCCAACAAGAGAGACTGGAATCTCAAGCTTCACGAGGCATTGTGGGCATATCGTACCACGCACCGTACTCCAACTCAGTCCACTCCATACTCATTGCTCTTCGGAGTGGAGGCGGTCCTCCCCCTCGAAGTCGAAGTTCCAAGCTTAAGAATGGCCGTTCAGCATGAGTTGACAGAAGAGGAAAACATGCTCCTTCGACTTGAAGAACTCGATGCCCTCGAAGAAAAGAGGCTCGCGGCGCAGCAAAATCTGGAGCTATACCGAGCCCAAATGTCACGGGCCTATGACAAGATAACCCGTCTCCGCGTTTTCAAGAAAGGTGAATTGGTGTTGGTCTTCAAAAGACTGATCATCCCCAATCGACATGCCAAGGGAAAATTCGAGCCGAACTGGGAAGGACCATACGTCATCGAGAAAGTGTTCGACGGAGGATCCTACAAACTAATAAGTGCCGAGGGAGAAAGGCCCATGCCACCCATCAATGGCCGATATCTTAAGAAATACTACACATGAATGCTCCAAGTCGCAGGCGAATTGAGCACATCCGGCCCTACGGTCTGGATCATACATCCTGCAAAACCGTATACAATCCACGGGCGTAAAACAATCCCAATTTCTCCCAAATCCTCTCAGGGCAAATGATGAGTTTCTCCTGGCATTATTCCAGTGCAGCAATGCAGATGCCAAACAAAGACCAAAAACCCAAATCCCAAGTCCTCCCAAGGCAAATGTTGAGTTGCTCCTGGCATTATTCCAGTACAGCAATGCTGATGCCAAACAAGATCCAAATTCCAAGTCCCCAAACGGCGAATGATGAGTCCCTCCTGGTACCACATTCCAGTGCAGCGATGCAGACGCCAACCAAAATCCAATTTCTCAAAATTCTCCCAGCCCTACGGTTGGTCCCCAAGTTGACTACCGTATACAATCCACGGGCTCAAATAATTCTCGTCATACCCATGCCCCACCACAATTACCAGTTACGCGGCTGGTCTCCGCCTTTGGAATTATGCTCCATTAAGAAGACCCACTCATGTGTCCTCACGATACATGAGGAGAACAAACCTTTGTGGGATCCTTACGACTCATAAAGGAAAAACACACTTAGGAGTCCTCACGACTCTTAAGGAGAAAATACACCTGCGGGATCCTTACGACTCGTAGGGAGGAAATGCTTTTATGGGACCCTCACGGACCATAAAATTGAAAAGCCTTAGGCGATAGGGATCTAAACCTGTCTCCTAAGCCATCGCTCCCCAATCCCCAAATGGAAAATGATGAGTCGCTCCTGGTACCATATTCCAGTGCAGCGATGCAGACGCCAACCAAATTCCAAATCCCATACCCCAACGGCGAATGATGAGTCGCTCCTGGTACCATATTCCAGTGCAGCGATGCAGACGCCGACAAAGTCCCAAAATTTTTCCGGCCCTACGGTCTGGATCATACATCCTGCAAAACCGTATACAATCCACGGGCGTAAAACAATCCCAATTTCTCCCAAATCCTCTCAGGGCAAATGATGAGTTGCTCCTGGCATTATTCCAGTGCAGCAATGCAGATGCAAAACAAAAACCAAAATCCCAAAATCCTCTCCATGACAGATGATGATTCGCTCCTGGTACCATATTCCAGTATAGCGATGCTGATGTCAACCCAAATCAAAATCAACAAGTCAACTTCCACTCCGACACCGCAAGAAGCGGAGCAAGTCAAGTCTACCCCTGACATTGCAAGAAGCAGAGCAAGTCAAATCAAGCATCGACCGCCCACGTCGCTAAAATGGCAGAACCGACTGTCCACGTCGCTAAAAGGGCAGCATCGACCGTCCACGTCGCTAAAAGGGCAGCATCGACCGTCCACGTCGCAAAAAGGGCAGAATCGACCGTCCACGTCGCTAAAAGGGCAGCATCGACCGTCCACGTCGCTAAAAGGGCAGAACCGACCGTCCACGTCGCAAAAAGGGCAGAACCGACCGTCCAAGTCTCTAAAAGGGCAGCATCGACCGTCCACGTCGCAAAAAGGGCAGAACCGACCGTCCACGTCGCTAAAAGGGCAGCACCGACCGTCCAAGTCGCAAAAAGGGCAGCACCGACCGTCCAAGTCGCAACAGGGCAGCACCGACCGTCCAAGTCGCAAAAAGGGCAGCACCGACCGTCCACGTAGCTAAAAGGGCAGCACCGACCGTCCACGTCGCTAAAAGGGCAGCACCGACCGTCCACGTCGCTAAAAGGGCAGCATCGACCATCCATGTCGCTAAAAGGGCAGCAACGACCGTCCAAGTCGCAAAAAGGGCAGCACCGACCGTCCAAGTCGTAAAAAGGGCAGCGCGGGATTCCTACAAAGCGGGAACCAGATAACTCCGGGCCAGAGAAAACGTCTATCACGGACACTCCGTCTCGGAGACATGTCAAGCAACGACCGTCCATGTCGTAAAAAGGACAGTGCCAGCTTCCCAAAAAGCGGGAACCAAACGAAGTCGCCTCCACGTGAAAGAAGATCCATCAATTTCATGCACACGACCTACATATGTGGTGTGCATTTATTGATGGGGGGCAATTTGTTGGGGTAAAAATTTACACCCTGGTTGACCAAGTCAAAATCAAAGTCAACCCCAAGCCAATTGGGCCCAAGCCCAGATCCAGTAGGCCCATGCCCGGGTCGAGCCCGAACATGAAGCGGCCGGCCTCCCCCCATGCCAAGATAAAAATTTTGTAATAAATAATTTTGTTGTATTTCTTTTATTTTATTTTTCGATAAATGTAAGAAAAATAGGCATAAAGCCAAATTTTTGTGAAGCCCATGGCTTATGTGCAAAAAGAAATGACACATGAGCCATGGGATAGGCAAAATGCCATTTTGTGAAGCCCAAGGGGCTATGTGTAAAATGTATGGCCTATAAAGGCAAAGATAATGAAAATATCTAACAACTTTTTCTCTCTCCAAAAAAAAGTTTCAGATCTGAGATCTTTCTTCCTTCTTCAAGGTTCCAAAACCTTCTTCTTTCTTTTGAATTAAATCAAGAGTTCTACTCTCCTTTTTATAAAATAAATTAGTTTTTCACCACAAAACCCATCAAGGGGAACTCAGATCTTCCATTAGATCTCAAAAAGGAGTGATTTTTAAAAATTCCATATCTCTTGATCTTCAAGATCCAGCCAACAGAGGAGGAAGAAGAAGAACCCATTTCCCCAACCAAGACATATTTTTCTTTTTTTTCAGGAGTTCAACTCCACTAATTTCTCTTTCGAGAGTTTTTGGGGCTAAAAGCCCTCTTTTTCTCCAGCGTGCAGCGCTCGTGCGCAAAGCGCCCACGTGCCGACACGTGGCGCGCGCACTTGCGCACCGACACGCTTGCGCTGCCGCGCGCAGCGCTCGTGCGCAAAGCGACCACGTGCCGACACGTGGCGCGCGTGCTTGCGCACCAGCGCGATGCGCAAAACGCCCACGTGCCGACACGTGGCACGCGCACTTGCGCACCAGCACGCTTGCGCTCCAGCGCGCAGCGCTCATGCGCAAAGCGCCCACATGCCGACACGTGGCGCGCGCGCGCTTGCGCTCCTGCGCGCAGCGCTCATGCGCAAAGCGTCCACGTGCCGACACGTGGAGCGCGCGCGCTTGCGCTCCTGCGCGCAGCGCTCATGCGCAAAGCGCCCACGTGCCGACACGTGGCGCGCGCGCTTGCGCTCCTGCGTGCAGCGCTCATGCGCAAAGCTCCCACATGCCGACACGTGGCGCGCTTGCGCCTGAGCGCACAGCACCTAAGCGCACAGCGCCCAAGGTGCTGCCCCACGCATCCTTTGGATGTCTTTTCCCTTTTATTTATATATATATGTATATATATACATTTGTATACAAATATACACATACACATACTCCGCCACATTCTCCCCTTTGACCCCCAGCCCGCTATCCGGGTAGCGGGACCCCCGTAAAAACTCTGCGTGGCTCCCGATATATCCAAAACCCCCCTTTCAAAACAGAACACACGCGCACCGCACTTTGGGTTCGCATGACCAGTTTAACCCGTTAATCGGAGGTTCCCTCACCCCAAAGGCGAGGGGTAATTAACGGCAGCTTAGTCCGCGGCTGCCGGAGATTTGGATCCCCATAATCATTAAACCCCGGCCTACCCTAGGCAGGGGGAATCTGTAGTACGCCTGACAAGCACGCGCGTATTCCCATCTCACTGGGGTGACGAAAAACACCCTACAATAAGAACTCTGGTTGAATGAAGCGAGTAATGAAATCTGCAAAACTGACTCCTCGGTCACCCGATTCTAGATAGTGTCCTTCATAAATCTCCAATACCTTCACCAATCCTGGGTACTGGTGCTGAATAGCGTTCTTCGACGTCAGGTCAAACACCAGCGGCTTGGTGGCAAAGACGTATTCATTGGGTGGAAGCAGCTCCTCTTAAGGCTCTCCCCTCATCGGCAGACCCGAGATTTCAGCAAACTCCTCCAAGGAGATAGAAACTTCCCGGTCCGTCATCAGGAAGGTGAGTGTGGGAATATTCCATTGCTCGATAAAAGCCTTAACCCACCACGTTGGAGGAGAAGGATACTCAAAGAGCGAGACGTAGATAGCCGAGTACAAACCAATCCTCATCAGATGAGTCCTCCTCGCTGATAGGATGTACCGGGCCCATTGCAAATATCCGGCAGGCGGTCGTAGGATCAGTCCAATGTTATAAGCCTGTCCCCAAGGGCGCGCTTCACCCTGACAAGTTCTCCTCCCTAAAATATCTATTGCTGGCGGCGGCTGCACGGGGATAGCACCAATCGCAGGCTAGAGGAGGTCATCTGAATTCCAATTTTTGACATCCACGACATACATCACTGGGGGTATGGAACATGACCGGCACTTAAACTACGAAACGTCTCGAGGCGTACGTAATCTAAGTAAGCCGAAAACCCAGAAATCCCAACCAAGAAAAGTAGTAGAGTGAAGGAAAACCAATTTAAAATCAAGTAGTTTTAATAGCATAAGCCGAGTTATGCGGTTTTAAAAACATCAAGTATTTCCTGAAAATTTCGGCAGAGTCTTCTTTGTAAATACTGGCTCCCAAATGGGATACAACATGAATAGTATACGAAATCAATAAAAAGGCATCCCCAAGCGGGAGCTAGCTCTTCGTCAATCGACGGTCACAACCACACAAGCAAAATAATATACAACGCCAAGGGCGAGGATCAAAACTCAAAAGGAAACTCAAAACAGCACGAAATCCATAGAAATACAACGCGCGACTCTAAGGTCGAAAGAATAAACATCACCGGTCTCTATCTGAGATAAATACAAGTTTGGTTGATGGAACTTCTAGATACAACTGAATAATAATATACAATGTATAATGATTGGTACGATACAAATAAACCCACCTACTAGCAAGTAACCCGAACGAAACTGTACCCGCAAAGCCGTAAAGAAACCTGTACGGTGAAACCTGCAAGAAACTGGGGCACAACGGGGGTGAGTTGCCAACTCATGAATAGAAAAACATCTACGAATAGAAATCGCATGCATGACGCAATCCTAGGTCATACGATCAATATATATAATCCTCAAATAAAACCAGCAGTCTATAACAATGACTAGGGTAAATATCTAACTAGAGTATAATCTCATGTGCCCGTGTCAGTGCCTCAGGTAGCAATATATCATGAATGAGGTATGAATGCATGAAAACAGATTACATCTAAATGAAGAAACTGTTTTCATAATTTAGTGAGATTTCCTTTGTATTTTTAAAATGAGATATCATAAATGAAATCAGCATCAACAGTGTCTAGAATAGACACAAAACATAAACCTCAAAGTCTCGAAACCTCAGGCTCCGGCTATCCGGACTGGCCTGTATCATCAAATCTCAGTACCTCAATATCTCGAAATCTCAATGTCTCAATCTCAATATCTAGGGCGCCGTCAGTCCAGACCGGCCCCTACCATCCATCTCAAGAACACGACGGTATCCTCCGGATATCCGACGCGTCGGGTAATATCACCGGTCGGTAGTGCACCCCTGCCTGGCTCAACGTCAACAACACGGCCTTCTCGCCCCGGGGTACCGCACCGGGCCCACCATGTATCCGAAACGGTTCATCCAACTCCTCGAATCGGGTCTCGAAATCCATCAGCAAACTCATGGTGGACGACTCATACATCATGGGAAAACCGCATTTTTATTTAAGAAGAGAGAAAGCAGTTTATATATGTTTTACGGTTTTCCTCCAAATCCAGAAAATATCATGGAAATCTGAATCATCAATAGCATGTAAAACCATGAATATAAGCATGAGAATGAATAACAGTATGCATGAAGCGACAAGTAATAACTACAATATCTAAGCTGGCATATAAGGTATGTACACTAATATTATATCAAACTACTGGCTATCAAGCTAAGTTAAGCAATAATATTTTCTAAGGTGTACGTGATATGGCAATTACCGATGAAGATGTGTGTGAGCCGGCAAGTAAGTGTATGTGGTACATATGCATCATCGGTAATGGTGCTGGTGTCCTAACGGCATAATGTCAACAATGCAATATGAAATAACAATGTAAATATGCGATGCGGAGCGAGCAACCAATATGAGCGGGAGCTAAATATTAAACAATGGTGTTATTTGAAATAACAAGAATCGCGGGGTTTTGAAAATAGGGGCTACGGTGGTTTTTAAGAAAGGATACGTCTTTTGAAATATCCGTTGATCCCTTGACCTGTCTTTTAAAATACCCACGATCCGCTAGTTTTGAAATAGGTAGGAGTCTAATCTAATCTAACAACTACACTAAACTATACGGCCGAACTAGCAAGCTGAACTACAGGTAAGGAAACCGCCTATCATCTGAGTCGATACATATACATACCTGTATATATACAGTCGGTGATCCCGCCTCAATAATATCATATCCGATACCATATCTATAAGCAGGCATCCCAAGTCAAGAGTGCGGATCAATCATCAA
This sequence comes from Agapanthus africanus, assembly GCA_030015575.1. NCBI lineage: Eukaryota > Viridiplantae > Streptophyta > Magnoliopsida > Asparagales > Amaryllidaceae > Agapanthus > Agapanthus africanus. Next base: position 265,795,756 of record CM057345.1, on the reverse strand, counting down.
TATAGCTCGTACGTAAATCCGTCGTACGGCATCCCAAATCTGGGTACGGGTCAATATCACATTCATCATGCTATTCGCCTGGTATCCTCTTTATCAAATATCATGATCGAGGTACTGATCTACGTCTAGTACAATACTGATACCGCCTAAGTATGCATGCACGTGTGTGAAACACTATGTCAAGACCTGTTACAACGTCATGTCGTATCTCAAATACGAACCCTGCTATATCACCGATCTCACGGCCTCAAATCAAATCTCATCGATTCATCTTAAATCCCAGGTACTATCCTCATTATCCATGCATGTGTACATGAATGTACATATGCATAGTCCCATACCCACGCATATATACATATATACACATCCCAATCGGCGTACAAGAAAGTAATGTATGCAAGTCTGTGTGTGCGTATGTGGGTATAACAACTACTCTAGGGTTTCGCAACTAACCCAAAGCTAATCCATGAACACATAATCATAACATGAATAAACATTCTCGTATCATAAAACACCTATATAAACATATATATATGAGCTACACTACGGACTGCGGGGGTGCTATACGCCATACACCCGACTTCTCCCTGTAGATATAGATCTACTCACCTGGTCCTCGCTAGCCGGTGCCGACGTCGCCACGCGCTTGCTTGTCGTCTCGAAGTCCACATGGGTTACCTATATATCATAACGTACCGTGTCGTATTAAAATCCGACTCATGACCCAAAACGACACGTGAATCCCGCATAAGTCAAAGCCTATGGTTTGCTTTCTCAAATCAACCCAAAATCCTCGACATCGGCGTACAAACACCGAGTGGTCGCGAAAAACTCAAACGCACCAATCGTGGTTTCAAAACTCATCAATTATATAAGAAATAGGTTTTAATTCATCAAAACCATCAAATTAAACAAATCGTTTTATTTCCCGAAAACCTAGTTAGCGGTCGTTAACCGTTTTTAATACAAATCTTAATGTTTTAGCAAAACTAGAGATTACAATATTCACTAATTAGCTTAAATAGGCCACATAAACATTTATTATATTTTTAATCTTGCCAAAATTCCCTTAAACCAAAACCTAGTTAGCACAAATACCCTTTTTGTTCAAAACATGAAGTTTTAACCATTAAAAACATTTCAACAATTTTTGTGGCCAACATGCTCACTAAATAACATAATTAGGTCATACAAATCACTTTCATATACTAAACTTATCAATTTATAAATATTTTTAAAACCTAGTAAGCACAAAAAAAAAATTCAAATTTGTGCAAACATTGCGGATTTGCGATAAAGTGCACACAATATCGCGCAAACACCCAAGTTAACCATTAGAAAGCCACTACAATTAAATTAGCCCAATTACCATGTTTCAAAACCCATTTTCCATACACACCCTTTCTTGATTTTTTTCAAAATGAGCAATTCCAATCCAAACTATACATGAAAACACTAAATTAACACTAATTTGAGCCCACTAAGCAAAGTAACCTCTTAGATTTGGTTTGTATAAAACACTAGATAGCAAAATAGAATAATTAACTTAAAAAAATGGTGTGCTAAAAACCCTAGTTTAACTCAAACCATTCTCTTGAAAATCCTAGATGAAAATAGCACCAATATTAACACTAAAACAACTCGATTAAAGAAATCTAACCATAGGAATTTAAATGGGTAGAAATATACCTCAAGATCTATGGATCTAGCATGATGATTTGCCTCTAAAATTGCCTCCTTTACACATGTTTTCAACTAAATTAGACTTGAGAAAAGGTAGCACAAGGATTTGTTTTGGTTTTGTGAAGAAATTTATGGATTTATATGGATTTTGAGAGGGATTTTTGAACCAAAAGAGAAGTAAAATTAGGGGGAGGGGGCTGCAGAATTTTGACCTGAAGGAGGAAGGGTGAAGTGGTGTGGTGTTGTGGGAATTTTCACCAAGTCAAACCCCCCTCAAGTCAAGTACACCATACCCCAAAATAATATATATTAAAACCTACACTTTTAACTCAATTCCTCACCTAACAAATGAGTTAAGGAAAAAAATTTGAGAGGGGGAGAAATTTCTGCATTTTGGCCGGCCAAGGGGGTGAGGAGTGAGTGAGAGAGATTTTACAAAGAAATTCTATGCAAAAAGACCCCCCATAATGCCATATTTGCAAGTTTTAGTTCAAAATAATTATATTTTTGTTTTCCATAATAAAACCCATTAAAACTTGAAATAAAATACAAACAAATTATATTACAACTATATTTTAATTAATTTAAAGATTAAAATTAGCCCATTTAAATTTGTATTTATCGCTAATTTAATATATTTTTTTACTGGCTTAAAATAATATTAAAAATGGAAAAATTAGGGAAAAATTTTAAACGACCAGAATTTCATAAGTAACTCATTAGCTATTAAAAACTAGCAATTACCTATCCAAATTAGGTATAATTAGGCCTAAACTGCAAAATAACAAAAAAGACGATTTACGGAAAAATACCAAATTTTCACCGATTTTTGGGAAAACACCAAAACGACTTTTCTAGGCATTACAATCTTCCCCCCTTAAAGAAATTCGGTCCCCGAATTTAAATTAAAACTCCCCCCCTAAATACTAAAACATCCAAGCAAAACCATCAAGTCGTCCGGGCTCCGAAATCATAAGTACATAAAACAAATCGTAGCGCAGCGCATGCGTATGAAAAATGAGCTTATAACTCAAAATCAAAACTCCGTCAAGCATCATGCAATCATCGGAGTCAAGGTGAAGACACGAATGCCAAATCCAAAGCAAAACCGATATGCTATAATTCGGAACTATACATGTAAATATTTGAATGAAATGCGTGCAAAACACACTCAGGTACTGTCCTCTGACTAGTCCTGCTCAGTATGAAACAAATCACAGTATCATGAAAATATACTGCTCCATAAGGATCAATCCCAAAAGGGCATATGAAAACCCTGTACGTCCGGTGCGCACGGAAATCAAAATCCATGAATATGCCATACATGTGCACAGAAACAACATCAAGGTGCAATGGGTGTGCACACAACATCGGTCATAGGCAACGTGTGTGCCTGATAGCAAAATCAGGTGCATCTGACATGCACGAAAAATCTCGATTTAGTGCATCTAATGTGCACCAAAATCGCATCTCATAACATGCGCCCGACATGCGCTAAAAATCCAAATCCGGTGCATTCATCATGCACGAAATTATGAAATCCAATATCAAGCGTCGAACACACGCAAAATCCAATCAGGTGCTTAAAATGCACAAAACAAATATCGAGCATCACCCTCGAAATCGAAGTCCAGTGCATCCAAGTGCACAAAATACAAATCACTGCGCTGCAGCATACGTGAACTATACCGAGTGCAAAAACAAAATCGTGTGCGTGCATACGCATGGAATTAACTCAACCGTATGAAACCCATAAAATCATAAACATGAGAATCCAAGGCACGAAAGCGATATCAAGTGAAACAACCGTGCAAAATCGTAAATACTCAATAGGTGCAACCATGGTCTATGAAAACAAATACAACGAAACTCAATCATCAAAATCAGTCATGTGAATAGATCACCCAAAACATCGAAATCAAGTATGGCGGAATTGTCCCGCTCAAGTCCACCCTCTAAGAATCTCTGGCCAACTGTCGTGATCACTCATAACGTATATCGGCGGCGATCCGGTACTCTGGCCAGCTGGTGTGCGTAACATGACCACTCCTGGGTCCAAGTCTTCTCCGTGGATTACCAATCTCACGATCCATCGGCTCATCGGCCTGGTCAGGAGTTCTAACAGGGAAGATTTTGTTCTGGCACTTCTCTGGTCATCTCTTGGTCAATCATAAGGCAGCATATCACTGACGTCGGCCACTGGCTCTCCGAATGCACGTGACATATCTGATCCTGGGTGCAAATATCATTGCAGCAGTGGCCTGGAAGGATTCCTGCTCAAGGTCTCTTCCAAGTCTCATCTCTTCCTAACGTCCGGAAGCCATCGCCCTTTGCTACATCTGCTTCTTGCTCCTGAACGGCTGCATACTCATCACGACTGCTTCTGGGAGGTATATCCAACTACAATGCTTCGGCATGCGCATCGCCTCTCTGATGTCGGCAGAGTGGAACATCATCATATCCAGATCTTGTACGAACCTCTTACTCCACTTTTCTCTAATGTCGACTGCTTCGGACTCGTCTCGTCGCGGCTGAATGGACTGAGCTCCAACGGCTATCCTCGTACCTGGAGTCTCCCAAGAAATGCATCTCACCACCTAGCATCCGAATTAAGTCGATCCATCTGATCGATTCGTCGAAACCTCATAGTCCCCCAAGAGCTCAACATCTTGGGTACAGTATAATAGTATCGAGTATATACCACAGCATCGGTGGTCCAGCCGTAGAAGGGAAAACCCAAGCCTCACTAATGGCGCGCGCAGAACTGCCGCAAACCCGAAGGTTCAAAGGCTTTCACACGGTCATTAAGTCGAGTTAGGGTTTCAATCTTCTAGAGGGACCATAGAATTGCCTGCATGACCTTCCGATTACTTAAAACTTAGAATAGTAGGTTTCTGACATTCGATCGTCTCTGTCGACTCTCAACGTCTCCGCGTGAAGTCGTCTCTTGCTGGAATCAATCTATCTGATGACCTCTCATCGGGGTAGGCGAACGAATCACATGTCCTAGTCATTCATCCTCGGTGACTAGCAACCTTCTATCATTTCTTAGTACAATCTCGTACTGCAATAGCTCCAACATCTGGGGCGATATTCCGTCGTCCGCAGCAACAACTGGCTCACTCGTCCACGCGCTGAACAGTTCCTCAATTATCATGAGTAAGCAATACACCAACGGTCATCAAAATCTGGCTGGCCTCTGTCAGTGGCTCAATCCTCTAGTGCTGATTGGCACGTCCAAGTAATCTCATACAGCAATCCATCCAACGCTCGTGGCGCGAAAGCACAATCAAAAGACACATCTCTACAATCGTGTGTCGCCGGAATTATGCTCTGGTCAGTCCTCGTTCGTAACGAGCTCGTGCCGACCGCAACTCTAGTCGTAGCTCTCCCTGCCCGTAATCGTGGCAGCAAAACCAGAACTGGTACTGATGAGGCTAGATCGGAATGAATATAATACTGAGCAAAGAAATGTACATCCTAAGGCTCCTTAAGTGGAGTGGCGTGTCGTAAATATGCCGCGGAACATACCCACGGTACGTCACTCTACTTTAGTCACCTATTCCATCAACCAAGGGTCATCTTACGCTCCGAAGGTAAAACCTAACTCTCTGATACCAACTTTGTCACGCCCCAAAAGTACGGAACATGACCGGCACTTAAACTACGAAACTTCTCGAGGCGTACATAATCTAAGTAAGCCGAAAACCCAGAAATCCCAACCAAGAAAAGCAGTAGAGTGAAGGAAAACCAACTTAAAATCAAGTAGTTTTAATAGCATAAGCCGAGTTATGCTGTTTTAAAAACATCAAGTATTTCCTGAAAATTTCGGCAGAGTCTCCTTTGTAAATACTGGCTCCCAAATGGTATACAACATGAATAGTATACGAAATCAATAAAAAGGCATCCCCAAGCGGGAGCTAGCTCTTCGTCAATCGACGATCACAACCACACAAGCAAAATAATATACAACGCCAAGGGCGAGGATCAAAACTCAAAAGGAAATTCAAAACGGCAAGAAATCCACAGAAATACAACGCGCGACTTTAAGGTCGAAAGAATAAACATCACTGGTCTCTATCTGAGATAAATACAAGTTTGGTTGATGGAACTTCTAGATACAACTGAATAATAATATACAATGTAAAATGATGGGTACGATACAAATAAACCCACCTACTAGCAAGTCACCCGAACGAAACTGTACCCACAAAGCCGTAAAGAAACCTGTACGGTGAAACCTGCAAGAAACTGGGGCACAACGAGGGTGAGTTGCCAACTCGTGAATAAAAAAACATCTACGAATAGAAATCGCATGCATGACGCAATCCTAGGTCATACGATCAATATATATAATCCTCAAATAAAACCAGCAGTCTATAACAATGACTAGGGTAAATATCTAACCAGAGTATAATCTCATGTGCCCGTGTCAGTGCCTCAGGTAGCAATATATCATGAATGAGGTATGAATGCATGAAAACAGATTACATCTAAATGAAGAAACTGTTTTCATAATTTAGTGAGATTTCCTTTGTATTTTTAAAATGAGATATCATAAATGAAATCAGCATCAACAGTGTCTAGCATCGACACAAAACATAAACCTCAAAGTCTCGAAACCTCAGGCTCCGGCTATCCGGACTAGCCTTTATCATCAAATCTCAGTACCTCAATATCTCGAAATCTCAATGTCTCAATCTCAATATCTAGGACGCCGTCAGTCCAGACCGGTCCCAACCATCCATCTCAAGACCACGACGGTATCCTCCGGATATCCGACGCGTCGGGTAATATCACCGGTTGGTATTGCTCCCCGGCCAGGCTCAACGTCAACAACACGGCCTTCTCGCCCTGGAGTACCGCACCGGGCCCACCATGTACCCGAAACGGTTCATCCAACTCCTCGAATCGGGTCTCGAAATCCATCAGCAAACTCATGGTGGACGACTCATACATCATTGGAAAACCGCATTTTTATTTAAAAAGAGAGAAAGCAGTTTATATATGTTTTGCGGTTTTCCTCCAAATCTAGAAAATATCATGGAAATCCGAATCATCAATAGCATGCAAAACCATGAATATAAGCATGAGAATGAATAACAGTATGCATGAAGCGACAAGTAATAACTACAATATCTAAGCTGGCATATAAGGTATGTACACTAATATTATGTCAAAATACTGGCTATCAAGCTAAGTTAACCAATAATATTTTCTAAGGTGTACGTGACATAGCAATTACCGATGAAGATGTGTGTGAGCCGGCAAGTAAGTGTATGTGGTAAATACGCATCATCGGTAATGGTGCTGGTGTCCTAACGGCATAATGTCAACAATGCAATATGAAATAACAATGTAAATATGCGATGCGGAGCGAGCAACCAATATGAGCGGGTGCTAAATATTAAACAATGGTGTCATTTGAAATAACACGAATCGCGGGGTTTTGAAAATAGGGGCTACGGTGGCTTTTAAGAAAGGATACGTCTTTTGAAATATCTGTAGATCCCTTGACCTGTCTTTTAAAATACCCACGATCCGCTAGTTTTGAAATAGGTAGGAGTCAAATCTAATCTAACAACTACACTAAACTATACGGCTGAACTAGCAAGCTGAACTACAGGTAGGGAAACCGCCTATCATCTGAGTCGATACATATACGTACATGTTTATATACAGTCGGTGATCCCGCCTCAATAATATCATATCCGATACCATATCTATAAGCAGGCATCCCAAGTCAAGAGTGCGGATCAATTATCAATATAGCTCGTACGTAAATCCGTCATACGGCATCCTAAATCTGGGTACGGGTCAATATCACATTCTTCCTGCTATTCGCTTGGTATCCTCTTTATCAAATATCATGATCGAGGTACTGATCTACGTCTAGTACAATACTGATACCGCCTAAGTATGCATACACGTGGGTGAAACACTATGTCAAGACCTGTTACAACGTCATGTCGTATCTCAAATACGAACCCTGCTATATCACCGATCTCACGGGCTCAAATCAAATCTCATCGACTCATCTTAAATCCCAGGTACTATCCTCATTATCCATGTATGTGTACATGAATGTACATATGCATAGTCCCATACCCATGCATATATACATATATACACATCCTAATCGGCGCACAATAAAGTAATGTATGCAAGTCTGTGTGTGCGTATGTGGGTATAACACCTACTCTTGGGTTTCGCAACTAACCCAAGGCTAATCTATGAACACATAATCATAACATGAATAAACATTCTCGTATCATAAAACACCTATATAAACATATATATATGAGCTACACTACGGACTACGGCGGTGCTATACGCCATCCACCCAACTTCTCCCCGTGGATATAGATCTACTCACCTGGTCCTCGCTAGCCTGTACCGACGTCGCCACGCGCTTGCTTGTCGTCTCGAAGTCCACATGGGTTACCTACATATCATAACGTACCGTGTCGTATTAAAATCCGACTCATGACCCAAAACGACACGTGAATCCCGCATAGGTCAAATCCTATGGTTTGCTTTCTCAAATCAACCCAAAATCCCTCGACATCGGCGTACAAACGCCGAGTGGTCGCGAAAAACTCAAACGCACCAATCGTGGTTTCAAAACTCATTAATTATATAAGAAATAGGTTTTAATTGATCAAAACCATCAAATTAAACAAATCGTTTTATTTCCCGAAAACCTAGTTAGCGGTCGTTAACCGTTTTTAATACAAATCTTAATGTTTTAGCAAAACTAGTGGTTACAATATTCACTAATTAGCTTAAATAGGCCATATAAACATTTATTATATTTTTAATCTTGCCATAATTCCCTTAAACCAAAACCTAGTTAGCACAAATACCCCTTTTGTTCAAAACATGAAGTTTTAACCAATAAAAACATTTCAACAATTTTTGTGGCCAACATGCTCACTAAATAACATAATTAGGTCATAAATATCACTTTCATATATTAAACTTATCAATTTATAAATATTTTTAAAACCTAGTAAGCACAAAAAAAAATTCCAAATTTGTGCAAACATTGCAGATTTGCGATAAAGTGCACACAATATCATGCAAACACCCAAGTTAACCATTAGAAAGCCACTACAATTAAATTAGCCCAATTACCATGCTTCAAAACCCATTTTCCATACACACCCTTTCTTGATTTTTTTCAAAATGAGCAATTCCAATCCAAACTATACATGAAAACACTAAATTAACACTAATTTAAGCCCACTAAGCAAAGTAACCTCTTAGATTTGGTTTGTATAAAATACTAGATAGCAAAATAGAATAATTAACTTAAAAAATCGGTGTGCTAAAAACCCTAGTTTAACTCAAACCATTCACTTGAAAATCCTAGATGAAAATAGCACCAATATTAACACTAAAACAACTCGATTAAAGAAATCTAACCATAGGAATTTAAATGGGTAAGAAATATACCTCAAGATATATGGATCTATCATGATGATTTGCCTCTAAAATTTCCTCCTTTACACATGTTTTCAACTAAATTAGACTTGAGAAGAGGTAGCACAAGGATTTGTTCTGGTTTTGTGAAGAAATTTGTGGATTTATATGGATTTTGAAAGGGATTTTTGAACCAAAAGAGAAGGAAAAAATGTGGGGGAGGGGGCTGCAGAATTTTGACCTGAAGGAGGAAGGGGGAAGTGGTGTGGTGTTGTGGGAATTTTCACCAAGTCAAGTACACCATAACCTAAAATAATATATATTAAAACCTACACTTTTAACTCAATTCCTCACCTGACAAATGAGTTAAGGAAAAAAATTTGAGCGGGGGAGAAATTTCTGCATTTGGGCCGGCCAAGGGAGTGAGGAGTGAGTGAGAGAGATTTTACAAAGAAATTCTATGCAAAAAGACCCCCCACAATGTCATATTTGCAAGTTTTAGTTCAAAATAATTATATTTTTGTTTTCCATAATAAAACCCATTAAAACTTAAAATAAAATACAAACAGATTATATTACAACTAGAATTTAATTAACATTATTTTAAAGATTAAAATTAGCCCATTTAAATTTTTATTTATCGCTAATTTAATGTATTTTTTTTACCGGCTTAAAATAATATTAAAAATGGAAAAATTAAGGAAAAATTTTAAACGACCAGAATTTCATAAGTAACTCATTAGCTATTAAAAACTAGCAATTACCTATCCAAATTAGGTATAATTAGGCCTAAACTGCAAAATAACAAAAAAGACGATTTACGGAAAAATACCAAATTTTCACAGATTTTTGGGAAAACACAAAAACGACTTTTCTAGGCGTTACACAAACATTAGCCGTCGGTATTATAATTCCAACGCTCAACATTTTAAAAATTTTATACCATACCGCAATAGATGGATAAGGGGACCAAAAGGGGGCTCATAAAATCTGGACGACAGTACATCATTTAATAAGACAACCCCATCATTGGATGAGACTGTCAATTAATGAAAAGATCCCTAAGAGAATATCTTCATTGATGGGAAATCCCTAGAGACAAGGAGAAAATCTCCTCTTTTAGAGCAAAGCTCTGTCACAAAGTAACATTTGTCAAACTCTGGTCTCAAGGGAATAAAAATTTCTCTAAAGAGAGCCTAGCCCTATACTAATGAGGGAAAATCCATCAAAAAGAAAACTTCAACTCTTAAAGATTAAAAAAATTAGGACCTTAAAGATCCATAAAAACTTTTAAGAGTTTTCCACTTTCAGATCAAAAAGGTCTACATTTGATCCATGAGCAAAGCTCTGTTCATGGGTTAGATCTATAGATTTCTGAGAGCAAGGCTCTGTTAGTAAAACCCCAATGGGGTTTTCTTTAGATCAAAGATATATAAAAGCAAGGCTCTGTTAATCAAATTTAATTTAATTTAAAATTTACCTAAGTTGTTCTAAAAATCTGAACTCTGGAAAGAAATGAGAGCAAGGCTCTAAAAATCTTAAACAAGAGCAAAGCTCTGAAATTCAAGTTCTTGAAAATAGTAAAAAAAATTTAAGGACCAGGGGTCCTATTTATAGGCTCCTGCGCCCTTTCGCCTGACCCCTTGGATCCAACGGTCAAGGCTTTGCCACCGATGCACTCACATGTGCGCCACGTGAGCGCAACGGTGGGGGGGCATTTGTTTCCCCCAATCAGAGCAAGGCTCTGTTTGAATTTCAAAATTCAAAATTCAAAGCAACGCTTCAGATTGAATGCGCTGCGCGTGACGCGCCACTTGTCAAAAGCTGATACGGTAGCGCAGCGCCCAAGGTAGTGCGCCCAATCAGAGCAAAGCTCTATTTTAAGTAAAATTGAAGGAAGCAACGCTTCAGTTGCGCTGCGTTGTGTTTTGCGCGACACGTGTCAGCGCAGTTGCGTTTGCGCAGGTGCGCTGCGCTGTGCGCTGCACGACACGTGTCAGCACAGATGTGCTGCGCTGTGCGTTGCGTGACACGTGTCACGCTCTGGAGCATTTGCGCCCAACAGAATTAAAATTCTAAAGAAATCTTTTCTGTTCTTGTTAAAACAAGAAGATTTTCTTCTGTAAAACAGAAGCCCTTGGTTCAAAGATCCAACGGTGGGGAAAATTCCCCAAATCACTTAGAGAAAGATCTCTTTAACAAATTTAACTAATTTATGGGCACTATAAAAGAGACCCCAGACCTCAATTCAAAGCATGAACATTTTTTTAAAAAAAAAAAGAGAAAAAGAATTCTGAAGAACTCCTCAAGAACAAAAAAGGTAAAAGACCTTTAGAAAAAGAGAAAGTTCTCTTATGAATAGATCATAGATCTTTAATAAAAAATAAAAAATAAAAATAGTGCTTTGCACTTTTTATGAACCACTGGTTCTTTAAAACAGGAAAAAACAAAAATAAACAAAAAATAGTGCTTTGCACTTTTATGAACCTTTGGTTCTCAAAATAAAAAGAATAACTTGTTTTTCTTTGACCTAAATTAGATCAAGGAAACGAATAAGTGCTTTACACTTCTTTTATGAACCATTGGTTCTTGAATCTAAAAGATTTTTAAATCATAGTGCCTTGCACTTGCAAAACTGCACTGTTGCGCTCTTGGGTTGGCGCAAGCCAGCAGAGAGCGCCACGTGTCAGCATCTGAACCAATTGCGCTATGCGCTTTTGAAACAGAGCCTTACTCTCTAAAACTGGCGCAATTCACCACAGCACGCCACGTGTCAACAGCGCAAGCGCAGCGCACTAGAACAGCGCTGTTGCGCTTGCGCTCGCCAGAGCATGACACGTGTCATCGCCATATGAGCTTGCACTCATTACTTGGCGCAAAGCGCCAGACAAATGCACTGCATTGCTTACAAAAGGGCCAAGCCCAAATCAAAAAGGCCTAACAGGCCTAATAAAATGCAATGCATTATTTTAAAAAGGGCAGAGTCCAAACCAAAACAGATGCTCTGCATCATAAATAAAGGGATAAAGCCCAAATCAAAATGGCCTAGCAGGCCAGAATAAAATGCAGTGCATTATTAAATATGGGCAAAGCCCTAGCACAGGCCTAATAGGCCAAAGATCAAGAAAAATGTTGAATATGCTCAACGGGACGTAGCCCAATCATGGCCGTAAGTCCCGAAACTAAATTGACTGAGCAAGAATGCTCTCCTAAATCAATTTATATCCGGTTCGAGGGTACATCTCCGAGCTCCTCTGACACCTGTCGTTGTAATCCTTCAACGACGTCAGAGAGGTGACGGGTCCCGACGACCACACATCAATATGGACTGCGGGGTCCTCAAAATTCGTGGACCGAAAATTCCTTAAACTAATATTCGTCCCTAAATAGGAATATTGGACCGAAACGTCCTTAAACTAATGTTGGACCGAAACGTCCTTAAACTAATGTTGGACCGAAACGTCCTTAAACTAATGTCGGACCACCACGTCCCTAAACTGGAATATGGACCACCACGTCCCTAAATTGGAATATAGACCGCCACGTCCTTAAACTGGAACATGGACTACTACGTCTCTAAACTGGAACAATAGAGCTTCCAAATGCTCTTCTACCGGATCTAAACAATCCCGTTTAAGTCGATCTTAGCCCGAAAACACGGCTAACGTATCCTTAAACATTCAAGTGGACTATAAAATTCCAAATCAACTCTGGTTCGAGGGTACATCTCCGAGCCCCTCTGACACCTGTCGTTGTAATTCTTCAACGACGCCAGAGAGGTGACGTGTCCCGACGGCCATATATTAAATGAATCACTACGTTAAGTTGATCTTAGTCTCAAACAGGACTAACGTATCCTTGACGAACGTTTAAGTTGATCTTAGCCGCAACGCGGCTAATGCATCCTTAAACTAAAAACACCAAACCCAAATCTAAGTAAATACGGATTTGTACTAATCCACGTCCTACGGTCGACGGCATTACTCAGTCTCCGTATACAATCCATGGGCAACCACAAACAAAACAAACACCCACGACACGAAGTGAAATTCTGGAGAAGGAGAAAGTTGTTACCGCGATGCGGTAGCGTAATTAACTGCAGGGGCTTGCGCTTGCAGGGTAGAGTGTCCCTACAATCAAAAACCCCTCAAACGAGGGGGAATCTGGCGAAGTCTGCTACATCGGCCGTATCCGTCTAAATCTCCGATACACGGTGCCATAAATCAACTTGGCATCTTCGGAGAGGTGGACGGATAAAACCAAATAGCATCTGCCCCGAATCTCAGGCGAGACGTCCTCATGTCGTCGCCGTCTTTCGGAGGGGAACAACACCCTAATCTAATGAGCTAGATTAGATGAGGATGATGGAGTAGTATTTATGCTATCTTTTTATTTCACTTTCTCACAATAAATCATCATAAAAGGATTAAGTAGTGAGCTTTCTCTCAAACTCAAGAGAGAAGAAGATGAAGAATGAAAAGAATAATCCTTTTATGATGAATAGTAGATAAATGTATATGATTGATTATGGAACCATGGTCAAGGATGATAGGCTAAAAGTTTGTAGAGAATAAACTAGAGTTAGGGTTTGGTTAGGTTAAGGATAAGTATCAACCATAATATCTTAACCAAGACAAAATAGAAACTTCTAGAATGAACAAGAATGAGCTAACCCTAATCAAACCATAATCCTTTTTTTTATCATCCTTAAACATGTTTCATAATAAATCATTACATGTCACAATAATATATATCACATATATATTATATATTTGCAACAAAAGAAAATAATACAATTAACATATATCGCATATATATCAATGTATTAATCCGGTGAGAAAATGAAATAATAAAGCGAGCCAATATTAGATAATGTAATACAATATATCATATATATCATTATACATTAAATCATCGAATCAACACTTAATCCAACGATCCGGCTATATCGAATATAACCGACTAATATACCATGTACCGATTCATCGAATCAACACTTGATCCGATGTCCCGATTCATATCTAAATATCGCGAGAATATAATACGGTATCTCATATCGCATTATCCCAGTCCTGCACATATCACATATGTGCCTCTACTCCGTTTTGCCTGAGCCAAGAAACCTCTGTGTAGGACTCTAAAGAATCGTCAATACGCCGGTAGCAGGTGATGATCATATCAAACACCCACAAGCTACAAGCGGTCAGCTAAACGTAACAGCCACCCAGGTATTGAGCGATCAGAAGATCAACAAGCTATCCTGTCCGTTCTCCTGTGAATCCAATCAGTAACACTCCCGTACAGTCCGGTCTGTTCGTCTGATATGTCGCATATCAAGTCTAGGGGTGGTATACGTCAGACCCCAGTAACTGATAAGTCGTGTCGATGTGAGGCTCATAACAGGTCGAGAAACTACTGGTAACACTTACCAGTATATCTCTATATCAGCCCTGGCCAGGGACTTCTAGTTATAGCCAATCGAACACAGCACAACATCAACTCCCTATACCGGGAGAGACGAATCACCTTCTATCGCTCATTGCCTCCATGTGATTCGGGACTGTACCCAAAATCCACCGTTATGCATGCCCTCTTGGACGTGGTAAGGTGGAAATCAAAGCACAGTGGGAATCACACAAGACTCTATAACGATCTCGGGTCTACACACTACCCTGTACCAGTGTCACCGGAGAACTGCCATCTGACGTGTGGTATATCACCATCTGGGAGTTCTCGGCGAGTCCGTCCAGTGTACCCAGTCTCCACTGAGCACCCGTACACCATCTCTGATGTCAAACACCGATGGATATGGGATCATCCATCGCCCATCATATGGGTCAAGATGCGTATACGCTAGTCTACTCTGGTGTATCGATGCCCTGTCTCGATATACCCTCGACTAGGAAGAGTATAGGATGTACTCATCGACTACTATGGCCCCACTAGTATGATATCATCATAGTCCCAGTAGTCGTGTACAGATCCTAAGGGCTTTATCAACATATGAGAGAAAGACAGTAAACCAATACAAGTCAACATGTTAAGATAAAGTGAAACCAAATAGCATACTATCATGACGAGCAAGAAAGTCCTCTCTGTATATATCCAAGCATCCATCATAATATTCATCATATGTACATCAATGGGGTCTAGGGCATATACATAACTAACAGGAACCACGCTTGGAATCTTCCATACTAAACCTTTTTAGGATAGTGTCTATGTACCTTGATTGGGACAATCCCAATAACCTCTTGGATCTATCTCTATAGATCCTTATGCCCAAAATACATGAGGCATCACCGGGGTTCTTCATGGGGAACCTTTGTGATAAGAATAGTTTGACCGATTGTAGCATAGGAATATCCTTTCCTATCGCGGGAATGTCATCTACGTAGATTACGAGAAATGTGACGGTACTCCCTACAATCTTCTTATAAATGCATGGTTCATCTATATTTTTGATAAAATCAAACTCTTTGATTGTATCATCAAAGCAGATGTTCCATCTCCGAGAGGCCTGCTTTAATCCATAAATGGATTTAAGCAATCTACATGCTTTCCCGTTGCTCTCACCGTCAATGAAGCCCTCTGGTTGATCCATAAAAACGCATTCTTCTAAATCACCATTTAGAAATGCAGTTTTAACGTCCATCTGCCAGATTTCATAATCATAGTGAGCAGCAATAGCAAGTAGGATCCTAATGGATTTAAGCATTGCAACTGGAGAGAAAGTTTCATCATAGTCCAATCCTGGTCTTTGACGAAAACCTTTCACTACTAGCCTTGCTTTAAAGGTCTCTACCTGTCAATCTATACCAATCTTTCTCTTATAAATCCATTTGCACCCAACGGGTTTTATTCCAGGAGGCGCAACGTCCAAAGTCCATACTTTGTTGGTATACATGGACACCATTTCGGATCTCATGGCTTCCAGCCACTTCACTGAGTCACCACTCGTGATAGCTTGCTGAAACTAGTATGGTCATCATCATCCATGATGCAATCTTCTCTATCACCATCAATGAGAAACCCATAGTATCTCTCTGGTGGGCGAGAAGTTCTACCAGATCTCTGGAGCGGCTGATGTTCTTGAAGTTCTACTGAAACATCAGTTTCAACCAATTTGTCCTGAGTAATTTGTGTCTCTAGAACCACTTCTAGTTCTACCGCATTCCCATCAGTACTGTTTGTAAAGCTTTCATTTTCCAAAAATGTGGCATGTTGAGGAACAAACACCTTTTGTTCCTCCTTGTGGTAGAATAGATATCCATACGAATGTTTTAGATACCCGACAAATTTACACATGACCGATCGTGTCTCGAGTTTTTCTGGATTCTGCTTTTTAACAAAAGCCGGACATCCCCAAATTCTAACTCTTTTAAGAGATGGTCTCTTTCCACTCCATATCTCATATGGAGTGGTAGACACGGTCTTGGTTGGAACCCTGTTCAACAGATACATTGCTGTCTCTAATCCATACCCCCCAAAAGGAAAGCGGTAACTCAGCATCATATATCATGGATCGTACCATATCTAATAGGGTACGATTCCTCCGTTTTGACACACCATTATGCTGTGGTGTGTAAGGAGGAGTGAGCTGAGAGAGAATCCCATTCTCTTTTAAGAAGTCTAAAAACTCTGTACTTAAATATTCCGCACCTCGATCTGATCGAAGTTTCTTGATGCTCAAGCCTGTTTGTTTTTCTACCTCAAGTTGTACTCCTTGAATTTCTCGAAAGCTTCGGATTTGTGCTTTATCAAAAACACGTGTCCGAACCTTGAGAAATCAACAGTAAAAGTAATGAAGTATGAAAAAACACCTCTAGCATGTGTAGACATTAGTCCGCATACATCACTATGTATGAGGCTTAAGAGTTCCACAACTCTTTCTCCGTGTCCAGTAAATGGAGTTTTGTTCATTTTACGTTTGATACAAGACTGGAAAGTCGCATAAGATTTATATTCAAAAGGATTTAAATATCCATCTTTATGTAGTTTGTTTAGTCTTGTTTCATTAATATGACCAAGTCTACAATGCCAAAGAAAAACTTCATTTATATCTGAAAACTTTCTTTTATTAGTATGTTGTATATTGAAAACTGTGTGTTGGTTCAGGACGTAAATACCGTTATTTAATGTACCATACCCAATCAACTCTTGATTCAAGTTAATGTTCATAACATTATTTTGCAATACAAAATTATATCCTTCATTGTCCAACAAAGAAGTGGATATTATATTACATAGCATACATGGTACAAAATAACACGGGTTCAAAACCAAAATACAAGACGAAGGCAACCCAAGATGATACTCTCCCACGGATACAGCATGTACATTGGAACCATTTCCAACCCACAGAGTATGGTCACCTGTCTTCAAAACTCTACTATTTCTCAATCCCTGCATATAATTGCAGATGTGAGAACCAGAACCGGTATCTAATACCCAAGATGCAGAGTTTAAAGAAAAACAGTTTTCAGTTACAAACACACCCGAAGTTGAAGCATCAACATGCTTCTTCTTCTTGAGATCAGCAAGATACACAGCACAGTTGCGTTTCCATTGTCCTGACTTGTGACAGTAAAAACATTCTCCTTTCCCGCTTGCCGCAGCCCCGGATTTGTCTTTCCCCTTTGCCTTTTTAACTCCACCTTTCTGTTTATTGGACTTTTTCTTTCTCTTTCCCTTGGCCTTGGCTTTTGGGAATGAAGAGGAGGATAGCCCAGCAAGCAGAGCGGGAGTCCTCGTTGTTTTCAACGTGCTCTCTGTACTTCTCAACGTATTGAGAAGTTCAGGTAATGATTTCTCCAAATCATTTATATTATAGTTCACTATGAACGGAGCAAAGGCAAGGGGGAGAGACTGTACAACAATATCTGTATACTGCTCATTGTCCATGGTCCATCCCAGTTCCTCAAGTTCTTCTATAAGACCAATCATCTTCAAAACATGGTCTCCTACTGATGTACCAGGGGCCATTCGCATCTGAAACAGTTTTCGAGATGCCTCGTATCTCAAAGTATGAGATTGCTCTTCATACAAGTCCTTTGTGTGAAAAAAGATGGATTGTACATCCATATTCTCGTGTTTCTTCTGATGGATATTGTCCATAAAAGCAAGCGCGAGGCACTTGGCCGTGTTACAATCAGCATCCCAATTTTCTCGGATCTCCCTATCCGAGACAGATGATTCAGGTCCTGGGACGGGTGGGGCTTTGGTTGTGAGGACATATGATACTTTATCATATGCAAGTGCAATGTTCAAGTTCCTCAACCATTCTTTATAGTTCGGTCCCGTCAGTTTATTTTTCTCTATTAGAAGCTTAAGCCCCGTCATTGGTATCTGCCATTAGGAGAGAGAAAAGAATACACTCAGTGAAATGCTCTTGCAAAGAATTAGATTGGTTATTATCTTATCTAATCGATGTCTTCCACCGCTTTAATCAAATTTTCTTTCAAAACCTGAAAAGAAATCTTGCCAGGATTAATTACATTCTACAGTTTCGGTAACCGGACAGCCAGGCAAGTGTCGGTACATTGAGGGAGGTTCCCCGTGCTTTCGCACGGACCTAATTAAAGTAAACCTCGTTTTCCAACAGGTCAAATCCCGTTAACACCTTTCTAGAAACCTACTGGATCAGCTAATTGTAAATTGCAAAATTCTCTTGGAAGTAACACTTACTCACAGTGGGATCGGGATCCAACTATCATATAGATGGTATGCAATCTCATTGCAAATTTCAACTCTTGAAACTCCCGATATGGTTTTTAACCCTAGTTACTTATGACCTTGGCTATGGTCAAAATATCATAAGTACTAGTCAAGTTCTACCCATCATTTCGAGATTAACTAGACCCACCCATATGACCATTGACTATGATCAACATAATCACATGAATGTCCTAACTGATTGCATCATATGCTTTGTAGGAAGACATCACTTATCTACCGTACACTACGCCTTGACTATGATCAAAATACGCAGCACCAATACTAAGTACTCTGCTTCCTAAAATGACGAAGTGTTGCGGATGGTTTTTATGAAAACCTTTAACGCTTTGAACTTGATCTCATTGTAGAATCAAAACAGTTTTAGAAAAGGAGTGGCTTAAGCTCCGCATCTTTTGAAACTTGCATTTTTCATAAAAAGGCCGAGTGGGTTTCAAATCTGATTTTACAACATCGTTTAGGTTTCTTTTTATTTACATTAATCTTATCAATGTAATCCCATCATTTAAGGTCCTAAGCCATCACAGAAAAGAAACGAAAATAGAACGTACACTTATGCCACCTGCATTCGCCACAGTGTCCCGTTATGCACCGTTAGGTTACTTAACTAACGGCATAGCGGGGCGGGACTAGTGCGGGTGTAAAACATAAGCAACGTTTATTATATATCATATATATAATAATATTCCATTCATCTCAGATACTATGTAATCACATTACAGAATATCTACAGCAGAAGCACATATGAAAATAAAAGGATATCTAGGACGTCCGTATTTTGTATTTAGCCAACAATAGAAACTACGGATTCCACGGTCGCGATGAATAGCCCTGCCCACACCCCTAGACCCCTACGAGAGTGGCAAGTGATCCTGCCAATTCTAGAGTTTAGGAGACCCGGTCTCGACTCCTCGAGATGGCCTTCCACTGAACCCTAGAACCCGGTCACTTGTGCTCCCCTCCTTGGGTCTATCCTAATGCGGAAAAGTAAATAATATACAATGATGGAAACATCTTCCTCATCCCGGAACTACCCCAAATAAAAGAATATTACATACAATTGATTTATACAAGAATGAAAATAAAACTCTCATCTCACATAAAAAACCCCGTCTATTCAATCGCGACAATCCTGCACATCATATCTCAGCAACACATAATATCTCATATCATCAACGTAAGCACGTATGCTTATCCCGATTGTCGTTGATGTATAGCAACGAAGCCGGCGATACCCCACATACTACGCTTACGGTCCCAGAAAATAAAGTGTAAAACTACAACATTTGGAATCTACAATCTCTTTAGACATCGTAAATCCGAAATATCACATACTTCGCATTTCATGCCTAACTATATGAATTCCACATATTGTATCACATTCCAGATAAATAGACAGTATTAAACTTTCCGATCGAATAATCAAATACCCAAGATTTC
This sequence comes from Agapanthus africanus, assembly GCA_030015575.1. Classification (NCBI taxonomy): domain Eukaryota; kingdom Viridiplantae; phylum Streptophyta; class Magnoliopsida; order Asparagales; family Amaryllidaceae; genus Agapanthus; species Agapanthus africanus. Next base: position 265,775,473 of record CM057345.1, on the reverse strand, counting down.
CTTATTAGCTCAACACTTGAGCGGAGTTCAAAAATCCCAGAATGTGTCACAGTAGCGGTGGTCTAGCCGTAGAAGGGTCAAGCCAACGCCTCACATGTGGCACGCCGTACTGCCCAAACACTAAGGTTTATAGGCAGTTCAGACGGTCGCATAATCGAGTTAAGGTTTGTGTTCTTCTAGAAGGTCCACCATGTTACTTGCACATTTTCCCGAAAGATTTAAACCGGAGGAAAAAATCAACACTTGAAAGTTTTTCGTGCCGGGAAAAAGTGAGTTAATGATATCCGTTCGAACTTTTTAATACTTTCTAAATTACCCGAAAACAGCACGAAATTAAATTTTCCGATCGAATCAACGAATCCAAAAAAATCCCCAGAACACTCAACACTTGAGTCAGATTAAAAATACCCAAAAATATGTATAAGCAGCTACTAAAAATACTCTACAAAAATGATTCCACGAAGCTTCTGTAAGGCCGCCGATCCGCGGCCCAAGCAAGGTATGGCCGCGGTTCCGTGGCGGTATGTATGGATCATGGCCTCGTATTTTACAGTTATTCTTATATTTCCCTACTGAATTTTTTAAGTATTTTTAATTCAGAAAAAAACACAGTTTTAAAAAATGTCCAGAGAATGGTCTAAATCCGTATTTTGTGGTTCGATCGGAGTTTTAACTTCGCTTACGCAACGCCTAAAGCTCTAGATTGGCTCTGATACCATTGTTGGGTTTACCTATCACCTCATCTTGGGTTTACAAGCATCACATATGCCAAAATCAAATTTTTAAGGTGCTAAGTGAACTTGCAAAGAATCATAACTAGAAATTTAGGGTTTTTTTTTACTAAGCATCACATGCAAAAGAAAAATTATCACTAAGAGTAGAGATTACAACCTTTGTAGACCTCCCTTGGTGACTCCTTGGCACTTTGAGAGTTTGGAACGGATAAATGGAAGCCTTCCTAGTCCACGATGATCCACCCGAAGTCCCTTTGCTCAAAGCTCCTTGCTTTACTTGATATTTGAATGAAGTAGAGCAAACACCCTACACAAATGGGCTAGATGTGAGTAGTATGATGATGTGGTTTTTATTCTATAATCAAAACCCTTTCTTTTTATCAACTTCACTCAAAGAAATATTCAAGAGAGGAAGAAGAAGATGGTGGCTAAGCTTGAGCTCAAAGAGGAAAAATATGAGTGAATTATTGAGATGAGAAAGAATAAACCATAATAATCCTTCTCACTTCAACCATGGTTAGTAATCATCTAGATGTTTTCTTATTGAGTTAATTTCCAAAAGAGAATTAACTCATGGTTAAAAGAATGGTAAAGTTTAGTCAAAGTTGATAAACATTAACCATAAGTGAATTATCCTTTCAATTAACTCAATATGATAAATATATACATAATTACTACAATATGAGTCCTGCATTGCCACCAAATATGTATCAACAACCATGATACAATGTATGTATGTATGTGTCCATGCACATCATCATGTGCATACATAGAAAAAGGGTTTAGATAAAGAATTAATCCAAAAGTCATTTGTTAAATCAACACTTGATTTTGCAAACCGGTCATATCACATACGACCTGACCAATAGAAAATGCCCAATTAATATACGGTATCACATATCCGTATTTAATCGGGTCCCCGCGCATATCTCATATGCACACCACATCTTTTTTCGTCTGAGCCAGGAAACTTCATTGAGGGAATCTAAAACTCGTCAATACGCTAGCAGTAGGTGATGATCATATCAAACACACACAAGCCGCAAGCGGTCAGCTAAACGTAACGGCCACCTGGGTATTGAGCGATCAGAAGAAAACCAGCGAAGCTGTCAAAACTCCCGTCGAGCCAACAGGCAGCACTTACCGTACAGTCCGGTCTCCTCGTCAGATATGTTGCATATCAAGTCTAGGGATGGAATCGTCGACCCCAATAACTCAATAAGTCATGCTGATGTATGGCTCATAACAGATCGAGAAACTACCGATAACGTTTATCAGTAAATCTCAGCAGCCCTGGCTAGGAACTTGCTGTTATAGCCAATCTAGCATAGCACAACATCAACTCCCAATACCGGGAGAGACGAAACCCCTCCTATCGCTCATCTCCTCCATGTGCCTCGGGACTGTACCCAAAGTCCACCTATTTGCACGACTCAGTAGAGCCGTGGTAGGGTGGATATCAAAGTATAGTTGGAGGACACACAAGACTCTATGACGATCATGGGTCTACAGACTAACATGTACCAGTGTCACCTGAGAACTGCTATCCGACGATAGATATAATACCATATAGGAGTTCTCTGTGAGTCCGTTTAGTGTAACCAGTCTTCACTGAGCACCCGCATACAATCTTTGATGTCACCTCACCAGATGGATATGGGATCATCCATCGCTCATCATATAGGACAAGAATAGTATACGCTAGTCTACTCTGAAATATCGATTCCCCGTCTCGATACACCCACGACTAGGAACAGTTCAAGGATATGCTTATAAACTACACATGCCCCACTAGTATGATCGCATCATAGTCCCAGTAGTCAAGCAAATATCCTGAGGGATTTATCAACATGTGCAAATGAATAAAAACATGATCAAATCAACATGTCAAGATAAAGTAAAGCAGATAGCATACTATCATGTTTAGCGAGAAAGTCATCTAAAATCGTATATACATGTCCAAGCATCCACTATACATGTAATGGCCTCTAGGGCATACATATATCTAACACATGTCGTACTTAAGATGATATGTATATAGCTATATGATGAGCTATAATACAAGGATTTATACGCATTGGAAATGATGAACTTTGTATGCCGCATAACGACAAATTTATCCTTTGACTCGTAGAGTTAGGTTATATTCTGTTTTAGGATGTAATACTTGTATGAGCTATATTCTTTTTAAAACCATGGTTTGTTGTCTTTTAAATAAACTACCAGGATGCGTTCCTGTTTCTAAAATAAATATCTATTTTAAATCTAGGACAGCTTCCTTGTTTCAAACTTAAACATTCCGATCATTTCTAAAGATAATGGTATAGCTCATAACAAGTAATTACAATAAGTACATTTAGATTACTTTACAGGTTTGCATTATATTATCTATAATATATGTTTATGCATTACGCACACTCTGATAGAACACTGCACAACTACCAATGAGTACTATGCTGCACAAGCACGTGAATGTATGTTATGCTACACCTCATTGGTACTGCCATGTCACTGTAGAACCGTGCTGTTATATATGTATTAAAATAATTAGGTTGTTACACCGTAGGACACTTGCACAAATACTAATGATTGCCATGTTGCACGAGCACAGACGAGTATGCTACACTACACATCATTAGTAGTGCCATGACACCGTAGAATTTAATCATTGTGCCTATGCGATAAAATTTCGTAGTCTTTCTTTATTCCTGTTGTACATTACGGATATTTCAAAGATAAATGCTGTATTTGAATCTTTGGATTTTCTAATTGTTTTACTCCTAATGAAATATATCGGCGGTATGGGACACTGTTATATATGAATATATATAATATACCATCAATACAATTTATGCAAATTCTTATTACTCATTTGGAATTTTTATATGATGAGTGAACGTCCACAATGAGATTTGTGTTTTCTGATTTTGATTCCGAACCGAGTGGGGGAGCTATACGGTTTCGGATTTGTTATTATCCGGACTGAGTAGGGGAGATATACTGTCGGATACATGGTGGACACGGATGAAGAACGAGAGGCAGGATAGCCGCATTAAGGCGGGGGAGCCTAACGAGGATACTGGATTCCGGAGATAGAGAAACGGGCACGGCAGATATCTAGGGGATACTGACCGGGGTTCGAGAGACGAGCACGACAGATATCCAGGGGATACTGGCCGAGTTCGATCGGTACGGCAGATATCCAGGGGATACCGACCGGGGCCAGGATACCGACCGGGGCCAGGATACCGGGTGGCGATCATCTGTTGAGATGGTGTCGACGATATCTACAGTTACGTGTCGATGCTGGAAACGAGAGATTTCGGATTTTGATGTCGATGCTGGACATCTATGTATATATATAAATATATATATATATATATATTGATATGATCATTATCATGAGGTACACAGTTAGATATTGTTTATTGGATTCAATCAGGACTGATCCGGAGGACAGTACCTGCATATATTTGTTCAGATATTCATAGACAAAAAAGGAATTATAATACCAATTATAGATTCATGATTTTGACTCATATGGCATTGAGATATTATAATTGGGATTGCATGATAGTTAGTATTGCACATATGCATATCATATAGTACATCGGTACAGATTATGATAGTACTGTACTTATGACCTATGTATCGTCATGCATTTCGATTTCTATGTTTAGACGTACTTTTATTCACTGAGTTGGCAACTCATCGCCGCTGTGCCACAGTTTCTTGCAGGTTTTACCGCTTGGATTATCAGCGGCTTGAGCACACATTCTATTGGGGATTGATGGGTAAGTGAGTTATTATTGTATCATACTCGCCATTGATTTTTCATTTATTCTTGTATCTAGCGGAAACTCCATCAACATAAAAATGATATGTTATGGAATAAGAAGCGAGACTTAGATTTTTTGTGTGGTGATGTCGCACTCTTTAGAGTCGACTTCTGCGATAGATTGTTTGGTTGTTCCGTCTTTTGGATATGAAAGCTGGTTTCCGTTGGGATGTTATTTTATTATGGTAGTTATATCGGGTTTTTATATAAAATTTTCAAAGGAGGTGCGGTCATATTTTCAAAACGTCATAGATGCTTTTCAAACATACTTAGTTAAATTTAAAGCTTATTTAAACTGATTCCATCTAATGACTATTTTAAACTCACCTCCAATATTTTCAAAAAGGTTTAGATTCCGGGTTTTGGCTTACTTGAACCGCGTCGATGTCTTTAGATGTCACGTGATTTAAGTGTCGGTCATGTACCACATTTGGGTCGTGACATTGTGGTAGGAACAAAATCCAACAAGACAATCCAAATCCCAATTTTCTCAAATCAGCCCCCAAATCGGCTCTCATATCATGTAAGTCTCATATATCCTGAATGTACAACATCAAGTAAATCTCATATATCCTTAATGTACAACATCAAGTAAAACTCATATAACCAGTATCCAATATCGAGTATGTCTCATGAAACCTGAGTGTCCTACATCTACACTCGAAAACATCATGAAAACAAGTGTCTAGCATCGACACAAAATACTCAAATTCGAGGCACCATCACTGGGGTCTGGCCCTCCTGCATCATGTACGTACATCCTATGAACCTGGGTAAGCACCACCCGCAATCTGCAAGGCATGTGCGTACATAACCTCGATCGATATCCCCTAGATATACGTCGAGTCCAAATACTATCACCGGTAGGTATGGTTCCTCTGCCAGGCGCATCGGCATGTACCTTCGACAATCTTGCCCCGGGGTACATCCGGGCCCCACCATTTCTCGCACGCGGCCTTGACTCCTCCTCGCATGGGGTATATATATATCTGAACCGATATAACTCATGGTAGATGCCGAAATATCATATCAAGGGAAACCGGGTTTTTCAAATAATGCAAAATTTCATGAAAATACCACGGTCCCAAAATCCAGAAAATATCATGAAAAATCCATATCTCAATGCGAAAATCCATGAGTATAATATTTGCAACATAAATCTATAATGTAAGCATGTAAAGAAAAAGCCGCTATTTAACTGCAACAAGTTAAAGTATAAATCATGCGGTTCCAATTTCTCCAAATCCATAAAATATCAAATAAAGGTAAACATGTAGCTATAGCCAAATATGTATAAACACGAATGTATAGCAAGGTATTTGTATCTACCTATCAGTAATGATGTAATATACCCTTCAGGTATAAGTGAAGTATGTAAGCAAGGTGTACCTGCAGCTATATCCCATATGTGCGTATGTACCTATCGCTAATGGTACAATACCCTATAGGTATATAGGTAACTAGCATGTAAGCATGTCAAGGCATATGTGTAAGCATGTAGGTATAAAGGTATGCTATAAGTCATATGCATAATGAAATATGAATCAATGTCTCAATGTCCCTAACCAAACCATATCATATAGGTATCTGTGTTGTGCGTGGCATGGAAATTATTGACGGTGTGTGTGGCATACAATCAGTGCTCGTGCAACATGAGCCGTCAATAATATGTGCAGTGTCCTACGGGCACTAGTCCAAGCACAACAAATAACTAAGCAATAAGGTTTATGCGCAACTCTATATATGAAATAGAATATGTGACAAGTCAAGTCATCTCAGGCCCAGACGCATAACGCCATGCGGGCGATTCCCCTGTAGATGTTAAATCTACTCACCAACCGTCCTGGCTAAGTGAACCCAACCACCTATTTCCCCTTCTTCGCAGCGTCCGATGTCCCCGGTTGCGAACCTAAAACAACAAAACGATAACACAAGTTTATATTAACAAATGACCAAAAACACGTACAAACAATGTTTTAACGACAGACCAACTCCAAACGTACTCGCAAGGGTTCGTTTAGTGGCTAACGTGCTTAGCGACACGACGAAACCAACCCAAGAGCAAAACCACCACGATGTGCACGAACCGTGTCGGATAACGTATCGCTCGTATTCGTAACACAAGAAACTAGCTATGTGACCCCAGATTTTGCATACAGAGAAAACCCAACAAGCAAACAAAACCAAACACACCTAAACCACAGCAGACACATACCCACAAAAACCTACACCCTAACTCACCCCCAAAACCGATGTCACCGGATTTTCTCTTCTCATCGCCGGCCATGGTCTGAGCAGGGTGGTTCGTGCTTGGGGTGAAGGCTCAGGGTCTCAGGTACAACACAGCTGTATTGTTTGGTTTTCTAGTATACTCTCGGGATCACAGCAGATCACCGATATCACCAAATGACACTAAAAATTACGATATTTGCACCAAAACATAACTTTAAACAATCTAAACTGAAACTACAAGACTACACAACACAAAAACAACTTAACTAACAGAAAGAAATCATTACCTAACCAAAAGAACTCAATGATCCAAGCTTTCCAAGCACCTAGGCATCCAAGAGGCAAATCAAGTCCAAAGATGTGATTTTTGTGAGTTTTTGTGAAGTTGTGATAGATTTTGATGAAGTTTTGTGTAGGGAAAGCAAGTGTTTAGTTTGAAATGAGAGAGGAATGGGAAAATAAAAGAAATAGAGAAATGAGAGAGTATGAGGTTAAAGAGAGAGGGCGGTGAGTGTAGGGTGAGAGTGAGAGGTGAGTGCACCATTTGCATTAATCACCTTTAATGCATTCACACCACCATTAAAGCCCACCATTAGTCACCATGCCATCATTCTCTCAAACAAAACCCAAAAGAAAATATCAAGGATTAGGTTTAAGTGTCATGGTTGCTAAACTAGAGTAGCACAAACAAACCCTAACATTTACATGCACACGTGCGTGCGTGCACATAACAAATAAAAATAAATTATTAATTAAATGTTATAGAATGTGAGGAACCCGAATTGGTAAACTTTTTTACTGTAAACCCGCATTAACGTCTAAATTAACAATAACTGAAATCTAAGGCGTCACACCATTATTGTATAGTACTAGCTAGTATATTACATTTTGGAAGCTTGGGATATATACACGGATTTATGACAGTCTTGCTCGATATAGTAGTATGCTACTTGGTTTGTATCTATCTTAATATGTGTATGTGTTTCCTTTAACATATCGCTAATACATATTGATAGAGCCCTTAGGATCTTTGCTTTACTACCTGCGTTGTGATGGCGGTCATACTAGTGGGGGTTGAATAGTCTATAAGCACATCCTTATACAGGTCTCGAGTCGTAGGATTATCGAGACAGGGCATCGATACTCCAGAGTAGACTAGTGTATACGTTTCTCATCCTAGGAGGGGAGATAGTCTGTCCCACAGCCATCAGTACGTCGTACTGGAGAGAGTATGCAGGTGCTCGTTAGGTTACTAGTACACTGGACATGACTCGTCGGGAACTGTTGGTTGGTATAATACCTATCGTCGGTTAGCAGTTCCCAGGTGACATGAATACAGCTTAGTCCGTTGACTTGACACTGCTGGTTCGCCTCAAGTGTAACACTTTGAAATTTCCGTAAAATGTTTTTCGTGATAATTAGTAATTGTGCGTGTTATTTTATATGTGTCCATAGGATTATTAGTTATTTTAGTCGGGTTTACCCTAATCGGAAAATTTTCCATTTTTGTAGTGTACACTTGCACACTTAGCATTTTATGACTTAGGGTTTTTGGTATAGCATGTTAACCATTATTTTGTTGCATGGTTCATTTTAATTCCCCGCCATTTTAATCAAAACAAAACCTTTTTTAGAATTCAAAAATTTAATAGAATATGAGAGCATGGTGTTAGGTAAAGAGGATTGACTTTTGACCCCATTTCCCTCCCTTCTCTCTCTCTTCTCCTCACTTCAGAAATCTGCAGAATTCCAGCAACAAAACTTTGCTTTTCTCCATCTTTTCTTCCCCTTTTTCATTTCCCTTTGATCCCTACACAAAAACCTACACAAATCAACACATTTTCATCACAAAACCATGGAAAAGTGAGCTTTTTGAGGTGTTGAAGGCGAATCTGCACACTTGATGTTAGAGCTGGGATTTTTGGTGTTTCATAGGGTTTTTTGAAGGTATTAACTCATGTTAGCACTCCTTTTCCATAAACTTGTAGTATTCTTTAGCAAAAATCTCATTTTTGTGCATTTTTAGTGATATTAAAGGATATTTGTGATTCATATGTTAGATTAGGGTTTTGTTAGCTTGGTTAGCTCTATTTTGTGTTATTAGAGCTATTTTAGGCCAGGTTTGTTTCAGTTTGCACAGAAATACCATAAAGTGTCGTTTTAGTGTAAAAATATGATTTTTAACTAGAAATAGGGCTCTGTGGGATCTGCTGCTACCCGAGTCGTTTCATAATAGAACTAGATTTTTCTGTAGCATGTATGGGGGGGTATAGAGTGCACACACAAAACCTGGGAGCCCAATTCCCTAACCTGGCCGCTGGAATAATCATTCTGGCAGCAATTTGCGGCCAGATGAGTGAGTTGGGGGTTGGGGTTTGGGGCACTGGAGTCTGCTGCTATGTGGGTTATTTTGGTATATATATATTTGTAATATCTGTTCTGTATCAAAATCTGGAGTAGATTACCCTATTTCCCGTATTTTGAAACTTTCGCGACACGCGTGATGCGTGTGTGTGGTTTGGGGTTTTTGCGTATCGCGACGTGTCGGAGTGGCTTCAGGAGCGTAATCACACATTTTAGCGTATCGCGCACACGCGCGTTTGGTTCGCAACACGGGCTTCTAGGTTGACGTTAACTTTGCGTTTTTATGGATTTGAGCTTATGTGTGATATATTGTGTAATTCTAGGTTCGCTGGCGAGTGCGACGGACGCTGCGCAGAAGGAGAAACAAGTCGTTGGCTATACCTAGCGAGAGACTACGGTGAGTAGATTTAACATCTACGGGAATATCGCCCGCATGGCGTTCTACGTCAGGGCTGATAGGACCATATAGCTACATTTACATACATTGACTGTTCATGGCTACTATTTAGTGCATACTGCATTCCCTGCTATATGGATATAAACTAGAATTGATAGAACACCGCACCATTACTAACGGTTCATGTTGCACGAGCACTATCCTGCATGTTACACACACCGTTAGTAATTGCCATGACACTCACACTTTAGAATTTCCATGATCATTATGCTGTAGCTCATCTTTTATGTGACTGGACATGATATTCATACTTGATGCACATATCACCTCACATTGACTTGCATATTGGTTTGGATTACATGTGATTTCTAGATTTGGGAACCGTAGCTATTTCAATTATGTAATCATTTAAAAACCCGGTTCCCTTGATATGATATTTCGGTGCGTCCACCATGGGTTTCCTCAGTGCTAGAGTGATATATGTGAACAAGAATCGAGGAACTGGATGAGGCCGATTATGGGTACATGGTGGACCCGGTATGGTACCCCGGTGTTGGAGATAGTGCCCTCAGAGTCAATTATTGGATCACAGGCACGTGATTGCAATGATTGAGGGAGGACCTATTCCGGTAGGACAGTCTTACTCAAGATGATAGTATGCTATCTGGTTTACCTTTATCATCGTGTACAGCTTTAGGTGACCTAACAGGTCACTATTGCACGTTGATAGAGCCCCTAGGATTCATGCTTGACTTCCAGCAGTATGAGGGCGATCATATACATGGGAGCTTGTAGTCTATAAGCACATCCTTAAAAGGTCCCTAGTCGTAGGAGTTTTGTGACTGGGCATATACTCCAGAGTAGACTAGTGTATACAGTCGAGACCCCGACGAGGGGCGGTGGCTGGTCTCACAAGCCACTGGTGTCAGTTGGTTCACCTAAGATATATACAGGTGCTCATTGGGTTATGAGTACACCGGACAGGACTCGCCGGGAACATGCTAGTTAGTCTTATACCTGACGTCAGATAGCAGTTCCCTGGTGACATGTGTACAGGTTAGTTCATCGACCTGAGGATCGTCATTTGTCTCGTGTGAGTTCCCACTGTACTTTGATTACTACCCTACCACGCTCAAAAGAGACGTGCAAATAGGTTTTAGTTGGGTACAGTCCCGAGCCACATGGAGGCAGTGAGCGGATCTTCAGGGGTTCGTCTCTCCCTGTATTGGGGGTGAGGTCGCACTGTGTCTAGGAGAGCCCTTACACGAAGTCCTTGGCCAAGGCAGGAGATTTACTGGTAGGTATTCCAGTAGTATCTTAGGGTGTTCTAGGCTACACTCCGACACGACTTGTACCGCTTTTGGGGGTCTGACTTTTACCAACCCCCTAGGCCCGCCATGCGATGCTCATATAGATGAATGGACCGGACTATACGGATATTGTCACTGACATGCTCAGTAGGGTGTCAGGATGAGTTCGCTCATCGACGTCCCTTTTGGTCAATAGCTGGTAGCCCGTCACGTATGGCTAATATCTCTGACGTACTAGTGGTTAAATCCACAGCCATAGTATTGACGAGTCTTTAGAGTCCCCTACAGACCAGTTACTCATGTTTCTGGCGAAACGCTGTAGAGGCCGTAAGGAGATATAGCAGGGTTCGATCAAATACGTGCGGTATTGCACGGATCAGGATCGGACGGTTAGTACTAGAGGCCGTATGGATATATGGCAGGGTTCGATCAGATACGTGCGGTATTGCACGGATCAGGATCGGACGGATAATACTTGTAGGCATTGGTTTAAGCCGGATGCTAGTATTGTACAGTGTTGATTTTGTCTCATTGCATTTGTATTTCGGTCGGAAAACAATGCGGGTATGTATATACAGTAGCGGGGTTTTTCTGTAATTTATTACGGGATCAGTTTTTGGAGTTTCCAGTTTGTTTTCCGTTTCAGCCATATTTCTTTGTATCTTTCATTGGTTGAAGATTGGTGGAGGAGGGCTTATTTGTATTTGTGCAAATAAGTATTTTGGAGGGTTGTCTTTGCATATTGTTGTATCATGATAATTCCTCCACCATTTGACTTCATTTGACTTCTTCTTCTTTTCATCATGGTTGCTGATGATTAGTTTATGGAGTATTGGTTTTGGTTGATGATCATTGCTTGACTTTGGAGTAATGATGATGGTTGGTTAAGTGTGGGTTTGAGTGTGTGATCATTTCTTTTCCTGATAACATTTTTGATCTCTTTCTTGCATTATTCTTGTGAGGCTCTCCCTCATTCTCTCACTCTCTCTTCTCTTCATCATAGACATGGCCGGCCAAATGGGTAAGGGGCAACCCAATTTTTGATGTGGGAATTTTTGCTCCTTTCATGCTACAAAATTCCCAAGTTCATCCACAAAAAGCTTTGATCTATTTTCCTCCACCAAAAGGCAACTCCCTACAACCCCAAATGAGACATATAGTTTTCTACATGTATTCTAGAGCAAACCTTGGGCACGTCGGCTCGCCAACTTCGTGCCCGAGTTGCCTCAGTCTAGAGGTGGGCGCCCGTAAAAGAAGCCGGCGACGTGGTGCCCTTCCGGCGACTTGGTGGAGACCGGAGATTCCGCGGGGAGATCGGGACAACGACGAGAAGACCGAAGGACACGGATCGCTCAGTATATCTCTCTACCCCTTCTCTAGATTAGCTAGGACTAGATTAATGGCACGATCCGGGTTTATAGTGCGCGGTGGTGCCGGTTTTATAAAGTTAAAGAAAAGAATCGCTTCCGCATTCCGGCGTCGGATCGACGGCCGGGACGCCGCCGTGTACTTACAGTGGTATCAGCGACTCGCCATTAACCTAGTCTAGCTTGCTCTAGTATGTTTAGAAATCGATCAAACAAAAATCCCCAAAAACCGTATTTTCCAATGCATAAGTTTTCTGTCGATTTATTTTTGGCTCGAAAAATTTTTCAGTACATTACAGAAACATGTGCAGGGAATTGTGAGAGTTCTGCAAAAATTTGGTGAGGTGGCGCTTCTGTACGACCGCGGAAACGCGGCCAAACCCATGGTTTGGCCGCGGTTCCGCGGTGGGGAAATGTCCACACTGTGCCAAAATTTTACAGAGGGCTTCTTACATGGAATTAAGGTTTTTGGGATATTCTTTTTGGGCCCAGATTTTCTGTGAGTGCTACAGTACTGCTTGGGGCCCACTTAGGTAATTTTGATCGATCGAAAAGTTTAAACATGTTAGATCACAGTATTTACATTATATCTGCGACCGTGAATGTCACTTGATCGGTAAATCCTGTCTAACTGCTATAGACCGGTTAGACGGATTTGCGAACGTGACATTCACGTTGATGTTCTGTGTATTGCTGTGATGTTGCGGATTGGTCGTGGGGATACCCTGGATGCAATGCTAGTACAGTTTTTGTTGTATTATGTACATTTGATATTGCGGGGCGAGCGTCCGACATGTGGACTGCCGTCACTGCCTCATTATATATTATTCTTTTGGGGCACGACCAGGTTGAGGTCGATGTACCCGTTGTATGTATATTTTACTTTCTGTACTAGGATTACCCCAAGGTGGGGTGCACAGTTAGCCGGGTTCTAGAGGGCAACAAGCCTGCATCTCTTGGCATTGAGACGGAGGGGGCTTCACTCTAGAATTGGCGGGCTATTCGCCGCACTCGTAGGGGGTACAGGTTGACCCAGGAGGGGTACCCAAGTTACCGGATTCCGTGAAGTGCTGGGTGGTCCATTCACGTTGCTGAAGGGGGCTGCCTCGCTTCAGGTTTTGGCGGGTAATTTGCCGCGCCCGTAGGGGTCTAGGAATTCATTGTACAGGCTATCCACACGACCAGGGGAACGTCGGGTTTCAGTAGTGGCTCTGTGAAACCCGGGGATCCTAGATATCTGTATTGTTCTGTGATGCTGTACATTTATGTGATGTTGCATTTTATCACGCCTTGAGCGAAATATTATATATTGATATATATACTAGTAGATGTTGTATATATTTTGCATCCGCGCTAGTCCAGTCCCCGCTCTGTCGTTAGTTAAGTAACCTAACGGGTAATGACGGGACCCGGTGGCGAATGCGGATGGCATATACGTACATCATTATTTTCGTTCTTTATTGGTGTGATCAATTGATGGGACTGCATTGATTCGGATCAATGCAAGTTAAAAACAAACTTAATCTGATGTTGTTGGAACACTTTTCAATAAGCTGTTATTGCAAGGACGTTCTCTTTTGTTTTGCATCGTGGTATTCAGTTGGAATATCCTGCTCCTCAGTCGACGAGGCAAGGGTCGAGATCCCTTCACCGGGAGTGATCCCTTGGACAAAAAGTTTGCGTCAGGGAAATACCTTCACTATAGCCGAGTACTTTTGCTTTGCATCGTGGTATTCAGTTGGAATATCCTGCACCTCATTCTACAGGGAAAGAGCCGAGATCCCTTCACCGGGAGTGACCTCTTTAGCTAAGGTTTTCGTCACTATATTTTCATAAAAGCTATCCGGTTCCTTCAACGATATCAAGTTCATTACGTTAAAGGTTTTCGCCAGAAACCATTCGTAGCCCTCCGTCGTTTCATATGGGTGGTCAATAGTATTCAAGCTGTGTATGTTGGCCAATGTCAAGGCACAGTGATTGGTAGCTATTAGGTATTCATATGCAGCATAGATAGATGCGTTGGTTTGGGGCAGTCGTACTATTATTTTGGCCAAAGTCAAGGGTATGTACGTGTGGGCTCAAATTAACCTGGAGAATGACGGGTAGAACTTGACATGTGACTTATGATATGTTGGCCAAAGTCAAGGTCATAAGATCATGGGGCAGAAATCATATCGGGAGTTTCTAAAGAAACTGAAACTTGCCAGATATGCGCATACCTTCTAGAGTGTGATGACGTGAGCGGATTCCGTCACATTATCATGCGATGATAGTTGGATCCCGATTCCCACAGATGAGTTGGTTTACTCCTCGGGTGATCCCGACTAATTCTTCTTTCAGGTTTGGAGGAGAATTTGACGGTACAGTGGGAGGTTTCCAGATTAGATAAATTGGTAACCATTCTGATCTAGGTTAGAGTGCACGCTGAGTGTTTCTTTTCTCTCTCTCTTTGGCAGCGACCATGACCCGACCCTAAGACTATGACTCAGTGACCAAAATTAACCGAACCTTCTTTAAACACTGGCTTTTGGATTGTCAGAGTTGCAAACCTCATTGCCACTCTTACTTTTACCCTTTTCTCCAGGACACCCCGTATTACTACAAACGTCCACTTCCATTGGACAAAACCATCGTATAGTTTTATACGAACTCGAAGGAATTTTTTCGAGGATGGTTTCCGGTTCTGGAGAAAACGAATAGGACTATTCAGTTGTCTTTTCCTTCTACCTTCTCTCAGGTTGCGAGTACTCCTTAGTTTAGGAGATAGTACACCTATTACGCAAATTGGATAGTCTTCTTCCAAACCTTAGGCTGGTGCCGAACGGTGGGGAATGAAGAAAACCAATTAGCATAACGATGGTGTACAGAAGGTATTAAGTAAAGACATAACAAGAGATTAGTAAGAGGGCAAAGTAAATTGCGACTGCTATTCACGACCAGACCAAGTATTTATTCGCCAATCCTAAATCACCTTTATATTTCTCCAGAACACTCCGTATCACTACGAAGATCCACAGTTTATTGGATACTCCATCGTATGGTTATATACGAACTCGAAAGGAACTCGTTCCAGTTCGGGGATGGATTCTGGTTCAGGAGAAATAGGAATAAGGTTTATTCGGTTGTCTTTTATCTTCACCTTCTCCCGCATTGTGAGTGCTCCTAGGATTAGGACAGTACACCCATTATGCTTATTGGATAGTCTTCTTACAAACCATAGGCTGGTGCCGAACGGTAGGGAAGGAAGAAAACCATTTAGCCTAAGAGGGTGTGCAGAAGGTAATGACTAAATAGATAGAAAGGGATTTGGAAAGATGGAAAAGAATTACACGGTTACAGTTGTGAATCTGGATAATGGAAGAGGCATTACTAGGAATACCGGGATACCCCATCGAAACATTTCAATGTTTAAGTTTTACTATATACTGTTAAAAGAAAACAGATTTCTCAATCAAATCTTGCTCCATGGTATGTATTTAACAGGTTTGATTCTCACATCTGTATGGTTTTACGGATGGTGAGTGGGAGTAAGTTATTGGGAATTAGGTGATTGTCCTCAAGATATCGGAATTCATTGTAATTGGTGATATTTGAGGAAATCACCTGGGCTGTTTGCCGGTCGGCAAATATTTGGTTTTGAATATCCGCTGTTATGCACCAATTTCAAATCGATATATCTGTACGTCTATTTTCATAGAGTGAGATATACCCTTTTGAAATTATGTCTATGACAATTACCTATATCAGTGGATGGTTAGGTAAGGAGCATTAAACAGCGGTGTAATTCTTCATAACCATAGTACAGTTTTCAACCTACGACACACAGGGAATGAGTTATTAAACTCAAGGGACTTATATAGAGTATTGTATGTTGTCCAGTGTCCATTAGGACAGAGGGGTTGGTCCTCGTACTATATTCGGTTTACTTATGAGTTCTCTAGTTTTTAGACAGGTGTTTCCTGGAAACATAGGGTCCAAATTTTGAGAAGTTATAGGTATATGGATAAAGTAGAGAACCAGGTGTTGCAAGTATCGGGATTCTTCAAGTTGATCGAAGATGTAGATACTTGAGTATGGTATTCAGTTGATAGTAGTGATTAAGAGAACTTGCTTCTCTTTCAGGTTACTCATAATTGGAAGCATTCCTAAGTTGAGTAACGCTGATCGGCCTCCTTCCATTTAGTTGACAAGCACTGGAGACAGCTGCATGATTTGAATCTGGTTCAATTAAATCAGTGCCTCTGGTTCTATATTGGATATAAAACAGTTCATATCTTAACGATGTTAAGGTACGGGGAGTTGTCTGGCATATGCTTAAAACCAGACTCTGGATAACTCATGGCACGTTTCTGTAATGGCTGTTTGTGGGTTGACCCAGGCTATGACGAGGGTTGACTTTCTACCATCTGGAAGATCAATAGTGATATTGTTCTAGACACGCCACAGTTTTAATAAAAATGGATTTTTTCAGAAAACAGTAATGGGAGTATGGTAGAACTAGAAGTGATTCCAGAACCACAAACGATTATTGAAGATTTGATAGGAACCTAAACATTCAATCTGGTTTGACATTCCATTGGCCACTCCGTAGATAAGGTGGGTATCTTCAGGCACCTGAGAGGTACTCCGGTAGCCTCAAGGACGGTGACAGGGAAGTTCTTGTTTACCCAGACTTGCTATTACTGTTGTTCCAGACTGTGAGACCCGGCAGGAGGATGAGTATAGCGTCATTCTAAACTAGCTTTAGAAGTGAACGTGTATATGACTCTGCCAGAGGGTTGTCGTGGTCAGTGGGAGCAGCGGAAGCATTGGTGGACATGTGGCTTACGTCTATTTATAGACTAAAGCTGGTGTAGCAGAGATAGATCATCTATTTTCTGACGTGACAGTCATAGGTTTGACTTCATAAGAATAGGGGATGGATCTGTTGAGAAGGTAGTAGGGTGTGATGTCATGGTATTTGAATGACATACACAGAGTAGGAAGTGATATTCCTATACTACGATCGGTTATACTTTGGTCGTCACACAGTGGTTTCTCCACATGGGATATGGACATTATATCAGACATACTGGTTACTAGATCTATGGTATTAGATCTAGATTTGGGTGGTTTCCCAATTAAGGGTACTTAGACAGCATTCTAAAAGTATTTAGAATGGACGACTCCTGGCACAGTAGTGTACCTGCAGGTTATGGAGTCACCCTCTCTAAAGGTGTCTTACAGACTAAAGGGGAGAGGGATGTGCATGATTGACAAATCACTTGCTCTGGCAATTGAGTCAATCATGAGATGTCAATTACCACACCAGATGTTGTTCTTGCACTAGATGCAATAAGTTGACATTGATCATATCCTAGAGAAACAGTAGGAAGCAGTTTTATAACATAAGTGAATGTTCTAGGGATATGATAACGACAACCTCACTCGGGAGACAGTTATCATTCCAGGCTTCCAAGGTGACCTGGACGACAAGGAGGTTGTCAGAGTTATAGTTTTCCTTCTGACGAGGGGTAGTATTTTGGACAGATGGTCCAAGGCAATACTGATGGAGGCATGGCGTAGGATACTGATTAATTTCAGTTGACGATACAGTCTAAGAAGTTTGGATTTGGAGTTCATTTATGAGCTAGGTCCCATCAGACATCCAGACAAATTCTAAGACAGGTATTGCTCATTTCGGGAGATGGGTTTCACCGCGAACTTGAGATATAGAGAGACATAGAAAGAAACATCAAAGCGGATCCACTCACTAAGGCTATTCCTCGAACACAACAGTTTCGCAAACGAGCTTTGTGAGACTGACTAGTAGAGGAGTTGGGTGTTCGGTATCACACGGGCTGTGAGTATGCGGCATCGCAATAATTAGCCTTGAGTGCAAGTGGTAGATTGTTGGAGATAGTGCCCTCAGAGTCAATTATTGGATCACAGGCACGTGATTGCAATGATTGAGGGAGAACCTATTCCGGTAGGACAGTCTTACTCAAGATGATAGTATGCTATCTGGTTTACCTTTATCATCGTGTACAGCTTTAGGTGACCTAACAGGTCACTATTGCACGTTGATAGAGCCCCTAGGATTCATGCTTGACTTCCAGCAGTATGAGGGCGATCATATACATAGGAGCTTGTAGTCTATAAGCACATCCTGAAAAGGTCCCTAGTCGGAGGAGTTTCGAGACAGGGCATATACTCCAGAGTAGACTAGTGTATACAGTCGAGACACTGACGAGGGGCGGTGGCCTGTCTCACAAGCCACTGGTGTCAGTTGGTTCACCTAAGATGTATACAGGTGCTCATTGGGTTATGAGTACACCGGACAGGACTCGCCGGGAACAAGCTAGTTAGTCTTATACCTGACGTCAGATAGCAGTTCCCCGGTGACATGTGTACAGGTTAGTTCATCGACCTGAGGATCGTCATTTGTCTCGTGTGAGTTCCCACTGTACTTTGATTACTACCCTACCATGCTCAAAGGAGACGTGCAAACAGGTTTTAGTTGGGTACAGTCCCGAGCCACATGGAGGCAGTGAGCGGATCTTCAGGGGTTCGTCTCTCCCGGTATTGGGGGTGAGGTCGCTCTGTGTCTAGGAGAGCCCTTACACGAAGTCCTTGGCTAAGGCAGGAGATTTACTGGTAGGTATTTCAGTAATATCTCAGGGTGATCTGGGCTACACTCCGACACGACTTGTACCGCTTTTGGGGGTCTGACTTTTACCAACCCCCTAGGCCCGCCATGCGATGCTCATAGACGAACGGACCGGACTGTACGGATATTGTCACTGACAGGCTCAGTAGGGTGTCAGGATGAGTTCGTTCATCGACGTCCCTTTTGGTCAATAGCTGGTAACCCGTCACGTATGGCTAATACCTCTGACATGCTAGTGGTTAAATCCACAGCCATAGTATTGACGAGTCTTTAGAGTCCCCCACAGACCAGTTACTCAAGTTTCAGGCGAAACGCTGTAGAGGCCGTATGGAGATATGGCAGGGTTCGATCAGATACGCGCGGTATTGCACGGATCAGGATCGGACGGTTAGTACTACAGGCCGTATGGATATATGGCAAGGTTCAATCAGATACGTGCAGTATTGCACGGATCAGGATCGGACGGATAATACTAGCAGGCTTTGGTTTAAGCCGGATGCTAGTATTGTACGGTGTAGATGTTGTCTAATTTCATTTGTATTTCGGTCGGAATACAAACGCGGGTATGTATATACAGTAGCGGGGTTTTCCTGTAATTTATTACGGGATCAGTATTTGGAGTTGCCAGTTTGTTTTCCGCTTCAGCCATATTTCTTTGTATCTTTCATTGGCTGAAGATTGGTGGAGGAGGCTTATTTGCATTTGTGCAAATAAGTATTTTGGAAGGTTTTCTTTGCATATTGTTGTATCATGCTAATTCCTCCACCATTTGACTTCATTTGACTTCTTCTTCTTTTCATCATGGTTGCTGATGATTAGTTGATGGAGTATTGGTTTTGGTTGATGATCATTGCTTGACTTTGGAGTAATGATGATGGTTGGTTGAGTGTGGGTTTGAGTGTGTGATCATTTCTTTTCATGATAACATTTTTGATCTCTCTCTTGCATTATTCTTGTGAGGCTCTCCCTGATTCTCTCACTCTCTCTTCTCTTCATCATGGACATGGCCGGCCAAATGGGGAAGGGCCTACCCAATTTTTGATGTGGAAATTTTTGCTCCTTTCATGCTACAAAATTCCCAAGTTCATCCACAAAAAGCTTTGATCTATTTTCCTCCACCAAAAGGCAACTCCCTACAACCCCAAATGAGACATATAGTTTTCTACACGTATTCTACAGTAAACCTTGGGCACGTCGGCTCGCCAAATTCGTGCCCGAGTTGCCTCAGTCCAGAGGTGGGAGCCCGTAAAAGAAGCCGGCGACATGGTGCCCTTCCGGCGACTTGGTGGAGACCGGAGATTCCGCGGGGAGATCGGGACGACGACAAGAAGACCGAAGGACACGGATCGCTCGGTATATCTCTCTACCCCTTCTCTAGATTAGATGGGACTAGATTAATGGCACGATCCGGGTTTATAGTGCGCGGTGGTGCCGGTTTTAAAAAGTTAAAGAAAAGCATCGCTTCCGCATTCCGGCGTCGGATCGACGGCCGGGGCGCCGCCGTGCACTTACACCCGGGGCGAGAACGGTTTCGCTGTGTAGTAGATGGTGAGCCTGGCAGAGGGATTACTACCTACCGGTGATTGGTTGGACCTGGCAGTTATCTGGAGGATACTGATTAGAGTCGATTGATGAATGCGGGATGATCCGTACTGCCGGGGCCAAGGGCCGATACCGCAGACAGAGCCCGTGGGCTTACCCGGACTGACGGGGCCCGATGGATGAGGATTTGCGTGTCGATGCTGGACACGAGTATTTGTGATAATTGGGTGCCGATGTTGGGCACTCGTGATTCTCAGAGATTTACATGATTAGAGGGCCGATGAGAGTGCCGGCGCCTGAGCTATTTGGGGGATCTCGGTGCATTGATGGACACCGATTATATATTCCACGTTGACATTCCGTGTAGATGTTATATTGCCTATTCTCAGCAATTATTATTATACCTCATCCTGTACTTATATTACCTGATAGAGTAATTGCATGATTATTGCACATACTGCTTATCACGCATTGATATCATCTGTTGGCATATGATAGAGTAGCACAGTACGTGCATGCTCGCGATTACCTTTATATGTTATTTCTATTCACGAGTTGGAAACTCACCCCCGTTGTGACACAGAATTTGCAGGTTGCCCTTGGAGTAGTCACGACAGGCTGTCTTTTGCATCTTTTGGCTACAGATACCACTACAGTTGGCGCGAGAGTTATTCTGCTATTAGGTGGGTTGTGGTATCTGGTTACTTTTATTGTACGCACTTTTGTATCTAGTATTATCCATCTACCATGTATGTATTTGACTTAGAGACAGTGTGAGGACGATGATGTATATTATTTGTTTTCTGGTGTCGTGCTTGTTGTGAGCCGACTGTACTTGCGGTTTATTCTTTCTGTGATGTTCCCACTTATGGATCTTGATCTTCGCTACAGCGTCGTATATTGCTATCTTGGTGATTGTTTACTTAGATTTCTTAACATGTTAGTAAGTTCTTTCATTTAAAACTTAAAACACTCTATACTTTTACTGGTTTGATTTCTGGGTTTTCGGTTCACTTAGTCGCGTTACGCCTGTAGACGTTACGTGGTTAAGTGCCGGTCACGGGCCAAACTTTGGGTCGTGGCATCAAGTGTGTTCCTACTGTTCTTAGATTACTACCCTACCACGACTCTATTGAGTCGTGTAAACAGGTAGTAGTTGGGTGCAGTCCCAAAGCACTTGGAGGCAGTGGAGGTTAGATAGGATTCGTCTCTCCCAGTATTGGGGGTTGATGTCGCACTGTATTCAGAACGCTATAACACAAAGTCCCTGGCCAGGGCAAGTGAGATTTACTGGTAGGTACTCTAGTAGTTTCTCAGGGTGTTTTGGGCTATACTCCGACATGACTTATATCGCTATTAGGGGTCTGACGCTTGCCTCTCTCTTAGGCCCGATATGCAACACACTTAGACGAACAGACTGGACTGTACGGAGATTGTCACATTCAGGCTCAGTAGGAGTTCAGATGGGTTTTCCTCATCGGCCTTCTTTTCAACATCTACCTGGGGACCGTTACGTACAGCTAGTACCGCTTGCGGCCTGTGGTTAAACCCACTGCCAGCGTAGTGTCAAGTCTTTAGAGTCCCACACAGAGGGTTTTCCACCTTTGGGCGAAATGATGTAGAGGTCGTATAGTTTTACGACAGGGTTCGTTCACATACGCGTACTTGTAGTTGTTTGGTGTTCGGGCGGTTGATACTAGTGGGCTTTGGTTTAAGCCGGATCCTAGTATTAGATTTTGGATTGGTTTAGTTTCAATGTATTCGTGTTTCCCGGAATACGGATGTGGGTATGAATATACAGATGATAGGGGCAGAGAAGGAGACACCCCATTTGGGTTTTGACCATTGACTTGATTAAAACGATTATTAGGTGGAGGAAATTGTTAACTAATTTTTATTAAAGATAATTGTGTCATGGCTAATTGGTTTGACCTTTTGGCTTTGTTGATTATGGTTGACTTAGATATATTTGTTGAGCACTAGATATTTTGCTTAGCATTAATTGTGACATGATAACTGTCAAATCAAAGTAGCCATCACAATTATCCTAATAAAACTAAGTTTTCTCTTTCCTCAAAAGAGAACTCCCTTCATAGTTTTTGAGACTCACTTTCTTTCATGGTTCTCTCATTCCCCTCTCAAACCCTAGTGTCTCATGAGTTGAGAATCAGACTTAGCCACCAAAATCCTTCTCTACTCACAATAGGCTACTTAGTTTAGCACACCTAGTACCCTAGTTACTTCATTTTGGAGGTTGGAGCTCAAGGTAGAGACCTTCGGGTGGATCATCTTTGACGTGGAGAAGCCGGTAAGGAAGCACCATCCATAACCACTCTAAAGAGCTCACAACAAAGAGAAGCACAACAAGGAGAAGAAGGAATTGAAGCTTAAGGTATAATCTTCTAACATAGTAGTTACCACTCCTAGTTTGTTTCTTAGTTAGAGTTTAGCAAATATCCTCATGGATAGTCTATGTTACCTTGTAAAGAAAAATTCGTTTTTTACCTATTCCGCCTCTCCGTTAACTAGCGAGGTGAGTGGCATTGACATACAGATGGATCCGCACTCATGATTCGAGGATATCGTATTATATATTGAATCATACGCGACGCTATTGAGGCGGGATCACCGACTACTAGATATATCGACTCAGACTTAGGTGGATTTCTTTACCCTTTCGATTAGTCCTGTAGTTTATCAGGTAGAAATTAGACTGGGCTCGAGTCATACTTATTTTCAAAACTGATGAATCGTGGGTATTTTAAAGACATGTCCTATTTTCTAAAAACCACGATTCGTGTTATTTCAATAGCCAAAAGTTGTATGACTTGTACTTAGAAATGTGTATTCTCCAATGTTGCGTTTACTATTTATTTCTGTTATATTTATGTTCTCATCACATCGCATGCTTTTAAATGTGCTTTCTTTAGTTGTTATGAACCCATACTGTCAGGATGCCAGCACCATTACCGATGATGCGTATGCTCCACGAACACCTGCTTGCCGGCTCACACACATCATCATCGGTAATTTTCATGTCACGTAGACATTAGAAAATACTACTTCATTAGTATAAATTGCTAGCTGATAGTTACGACATAGTACTAGTGCACTAGCTTTTATATGCTAGATTAGACATTGCATTTATTACTGTGATATCTCTTGCATGTGTATTTATCCATTCGTTATGCAATATTATGGCGCTTTCTTTCGGTAATTCACTGTTATTTACTCTTGAGATTGGGATTTCGGATTTCCATGAGATATCTGGATTTGGAGAAACCGCGAGATTTTATAAACTCATTCTCATTTTGAAAAGAGAGAAATTGCGGTTTTTCTCGTGATATGATGTGAGATATGTCCTCCATGAGTTTTCTTGACTCTGGAGCGGTATCATACACCCGATTCGAGGAGGAGGACGAACCGTCTGTGGGTGCATGGTGGACCCGGTGCGGTAGCCGGGGGCAAGATGGTCGCAGATGATGGCGTTGAGCTTGGCAGGGGAGCACTACAGACCGGTTATTTATGACGCGGCGGATATCCGGAGGATACCGATGTAGTCGTGAGATTTGATGATTTGGGCCAGTCCGGATTGCCGGAGCCCCGGGCCAGTCCGTATTACCAGAGCCCAAGATATTGAGATATTGGGATATATGTTTTGTGTCGATAGTTTACATAGATTCTCTGTTGATTTCATTGATGATACTTCGGTTTTATACAGAAATCTGAGATAAGAAAACAGTTTTCTTATTTTGATGTATTCTATTTTCATGCTTTCATACATCATATATATGATATGTTGTTATCTGAGGCACTGACACGAGCACTCGGTATTACACTTGTGTATAGATGTTTACCCTTGCCATTATTTAGATGCTTCAGGTTATATATTGAGGATATGTTATTGTATGACCTAGGATAGAGTCATACATGAAATTTCTGTTCGGTGATGTTTTCTACTCACGAGTTGGCAACTCACCCCCGTTGTGCCACAGTTTCTTGTAGGTTTTGCCATATAGATTTTCTTGGCGGCTTTGCTGGCACACTACTTCATTACGGGTGATTGTTTTGGTAGGTGGGTTCACTCGCATCGTGACCACCGTTGTACCTCATTTACATTCAGTTGTATCTAGTAACTCCATAAACTAGACTTGTATTTTTTTCATAGACTTAGAAGACCAGTGGTATATTCTTTTGACCTTAGAGTCAAGCTTGTATTATTATGGTTTTTCCCTGGTTTTCTTGAGGATGTTGGTTTTTCTTTCTGAGTTTTGATCCTTGCCCTTCGGCGTTGTATATTATATTGCTTGCGTGGTTGTGACCGCCAACTGGTGAAGAGCTAGCTCTCGCTTGGGGATGCCTTTATTCATTATGTTTATTATTCATGTTTGTACCCGTTTGGGGCCAGTATTTAGAAAGGAGACTCTGCTGAAATTTTCGGGAAAATATGATGTTGCTTTAAAATGTTTAATGCCATTTACTTTGTTTAAACCACTTGCTTTAAACGAGTTTTCCTTCACTTCTTATTTAAATGGTTTAGATTTCTGGGCTTTTGGCTTACTTGAATTAGATGGAGTCCTATAGACTTCTTATGATTCAAGTGTCAGTCGCATGCCATTTCGGGTCGTGACAGCCTGGCAGGGGCAGACTACTTATCGGTGATGTCTGACGCGGAGGATATCCGGAGGATACCAATGTAGTCGTGAGATTTGATGATATGGGCCGATCGGGACTGACGGAGCCCGAGATATTGAGACATTGAGATATTGAGACATTGAGATATTGAAGTATTGAGACATTAAGATATTGAGACATTGAGACATTAAGATATATGCATATATTGTTTCGATGCTTGACACGGATTTTCTGTAGATTTCATCGGTGATGCTTCAGTTTATTGCACAGAGGTTTTTTCTAAGATAAGAATAAAGATTTTCTCATACCAGACATGTTCAGGTTTCGTTTTGATTATGCATTCATGCTAGTACATCGTATCATTTAGTATATATAGACTGTGACGCATACGCGTGAATGCTGATGATAGCCTTACTAGATGTTACTTACTACTCACGAGTTAGCAACTCACCCATATTGTGCCACGGTATCTTGCAGGTTCGACCCGTCAGCGCAGTAACGGCGGGCGTACTTCCTCTTTTTGCTTCATTACATCGATTTGCAGCTTTTCTCATAGGTGGGTTGCGAGGATACTTTTGTTCCATCTTGTACTTTTATTTGTATCTAGTATACTCCATCTACCCTTGTATATTGGATAGACGGTGAGACTCGTAAGACTTGTATTTATGGTATTGGTGTCGACGCTCATTTAAGCCGACGTGGTGTTTCTCATTTCTTGATTTCATATGCTTATTTTCCACTAATATGATATACATGTTGCTTGTGGTTGTGATTCCGCCTTTGGCGAAGAGCTAGCTCCCGCTTGCAGATGCCTTTATTCATTATTATATGTATTTTCTTGTGTTGTACCTGTTTGGGGGCCAGTATTTACAAAGGAGACTCTGCCGAAATTTTCGGGAAATTTTGATGTTTTTAAAATGTTTTCGTGCAAATTATTTTTTTTAAAATCGCTTTCTTTAACTAAGTTTTCTTTCACTCTATTTCTTAAATGGTTTAGATTTCTGAGTTTTGGCTTACTTAGATTACGTTACGCCATTAGACATTTTCGTAATTTAAGTGCCAGTCGCGTTCCGTACCTTCGGGTCATGACACAGCTGCAAAACATTTCCATATGGAATTCAGCATAGACACTTGAAGTAAAAGTCACATCACAATCCATAACGGGTATTTGATGAAAACACATCACAACATGTCTAGCCTTATTAGGTTAGCACCTTTCCACCTGCATAGATCTCGAAATATTTACTTACCCCTAATGGGTTTTGCCCCTTTAGGAGCACCCAACAAAGTCTAAAATCCAAGATTTGCTGAATTGCGTAGAATCCATCTTGGGTATGAAATATCTGGTCACCTCGAAGTTACCACTTCCTATGACCTGTTGATAACAAGTAGGGGGAATAGCAGTGTCATGTCATATCCATATAGACTTCGGCATAGAAACTGAAGTAAAAGTTATATCACAGTCCACAACGGGAATTTGATGAAAACTCTTTTTAACAAGTCTAGCCTTATTAGGTCAGCATCTTTCCACCTGTACAGATCTCGAAAGATCTACTAGCTCCTAATGGGTTTTACCCTGTTCTGGAGCACGAAGCAAAATCCAAAATCCATAATTTGCTGAAGTGAATGGAGTTCATCTTGGATATGAAGCATCTGGTAATCTGGAAGTTTCCACTTCCTATGACCTACTGATAACTAGTAGGACCATCATCTCTATGATGCTGACCTCCCTGTCACTGTCTACAAGAAAATCAAAGTGTATCTTCGGTGTCTGAGGTCACCTACAAAAATCTGTAGAGTGGCTAACGGTTTGTCAAGTCCAATTTATTTCTTAGGTTCTACTAAATTTTCGGTAACCGTTTGTAGTCCTGAAATTACTTCCAATTCTACCATACTCCCACTAGTTTCTTTTATTAAAAGATCATTTTATAAAAAAGGTGGCGAGTCAAGAACAATATAACTATTGATCTTAAAAATGGTAGAAAACAATATCCTAGCGAATGCTTGGGATAATCCACAAACTGCCATTGCCGAAGCGTGCCTCGAGTTGTCCGGATTCTACTTTTAGACAGAAACCGGATAACTCCATATCTTAACAATCTGAAGATATGTAACCATTCTATATCCATATAGATTCAAGGCACTAATTCAGATGGAACCCAATTCAAAAGTCATGCACCTGTTTCCAGTGCATATCATCGAATGGAAAAATGCCAATACAGCATTACTTATCATGGAGCACGTCCACTAATGTGTAACCTATGAGAGAATCAAGTTCTCGATATTTCTATAATGGAATACCCAGCATAAGTATCTACATCTTCGATCAGCTCGAAGAATCCCGATACTTCAAACGTATGGTTCTCTACATTATTCTTATACCTAAAAACTTCTCAAAATCTTTGGACCTTACATTACATTGAATGCGTGTCTGAAACCAAAGAACTCATAGGTAATCTTGAATGATGTATGAGTACCAACCCCTTATCCCGAAGGACACTGGAAAACATACATCTCCATGTATAAGTCCCAAGAGTATACTAACTCAAATTTTGTATTTTGTAAATTGAAAACTGTATCTTGGTTAAGAATGTCTTACACCGTTATTCAATGCACATTACCTTATCCTCCACTGATAAAGGTAATGTTTAAAACACAATTTTCAAAATGTATATCTCACTTTATAAACATAAAGGTACAGATATTTCATTTTAAAATCTGGTGCAAAACAACGGTTATTCGAAACCAAATATTTGCCGTCAGGCAAACGCCGGGCGATTTAATCCAATATCACCAATTATAACGAATTCCGATATCGAGAATAAAATTGCCCATTTCCTAATATTCTGCTCCTTATTGACCATCTGTAATACCGTACAGATGTGAGATCCAAACTGGTAAATACATACCCTAGAGTCAGAATTGATTGGGAAAACAGTTCTCTATTACATGTACACGGAAAAACTGAAACATGAAAATGTTTCATAGGGGATGGTTAGGTATTCCTAGTAATTCCATTTCCATTATCTAGATTCATGACAGTAGTCGCAATTTCCTTTGCCCTCACTTCAATCCCTTTATATGTCTCTACTTCTTACCTTCTGCACACCGTCCCTGCGCTAACTGGCTTTCTTCCGTCCTTACCTTTCGACACCAGCCTGAGGTTTAGAAGAAGAATATCCAATAAGCGTAACAGGTGTACTATCCTAATCAAGAAGCTTTCGCAACCTGAGAGAAGGTAAAGGGAAGAGATAACCGAATAATCCTATTAAATTTCTTCAGAACCTGCGGCCATCCTCGACTGAAGCAACTTCTTCGAGTTCGTATGTAATTATATGATGGCCGTTCCAAGCAATATGGATCAACATAGCGATATGACATGTTTTGAAGAAATGCAAAAGGTAAAGCCGGAGTAGCTGTGATATATACAACTTTGTTACGAATCAAGAAAAGCCAAAGCCAAGGGTGTAAGAAGGTTCGGTCAAAATTGGTTCATGAGTTTTTGAGGTAAGTCATGGGTCGCTTTACTGGAGAGAGAAAAGAAACACCCATCATGCACTCTATCAATATTAGATTGGTTATCACTTCATCTGATCAGGATGGCTCCCACTATTTCCTTGAATTCTCCTTCAAATCCTAAAAGGAGAACTAGTCGAGATTATTTACACTTTACAAGTTATGAAAAGTCGCCCGAGGAGTAATACATACTCATCGGTGGGAATCGGGACCCAACTATCATCATGTGATAACCTCACGGAATCCACTCAAGTCACCACACTCCAGAAGGTATGTGAATGCCTAGTAAGTTTCCTGTATGTTTGAAACTCCCGATATGGTTTTTTCCCCTAGGATACAATTGACCTTGACAAGGTCAACAAGTCAAAGGGTCCTAGTCAAGTTCAACTCGTCATTATCCTGATTGCATTAGACCCACCCGCACAGACCCTTGACGAGGTCAACAAGGTCGAACGACTGTTCTAACCAATGCACATATCCATACGATAGAAAAGTATTACAGTGCTACTGCACACTACGCCTTGACGATGTCAACAAATGCAGCACAAATACTAAGAAATACTAATAAAATATGACGGAGGGCTACGACTGGTTTTTGGAGAAAAGTCTTTAACGTAATGAACATGATATCATTGAAGGGATTTGAGTGGCTTTGAAATGGAGTGGTTTAAGCTCCACATTTTAAAACTAATAACATAAACTTTTGCTTAAGAGCGAAGTCCCAATAAAGGGATCAAGGCTCTTCCCTCATAGAATGAAGTGCGGGATATTCCTAACTGAATATCTCTATGCAAAGTAAAAGAATATGACCGTGCGTTTTGAAGAAAACCGAGTAGTTTTAAAATTGGTTCTGACAACATCATTTAAGTTTATTTTTCCTTGCATTATATCGATAATGTGTTACCATCATTTTATGTTTCCAAGACACAAAAGAAACAATAAAAATAACATGCTTTTTATATGCCATCCGCATTCGCCACGGGGCCCCATCATGCACTGTTAGTTTACTTAACAAACGACAGAGCGGGGGCTGGACTAGCACGGATGCAAAACATATAGAAACATTTACTAAATATATATAATATATATCAATATCGCAGGTAGATAATTGTTGAATATAGTGCCCTCAGAGTCAATTATTGGATGACAGGCACGTGATTGCAATGATTGAGGAAGGTCCTATGCCGGTAGGACAGTCTTACTTAAGATGATAGTATGCTATCTGGTTTATCTTTATCATCATGTACTGTTTTAGGTGACCTTACAGATCACTATTACACGTTGATAGAGCCCTTAGGATTCTTGCTTGACAGCCAACAGTATGATGGCGATCATATACGTGGGAGCTGGGGTCTATAAGCACATCCTTAAAGTGTCTCTAGTCGTGGGAGTTTTCGAGACAGGGCATCAATACACCGGAGTAGACTAGTGTATGCTGTCGAAACCCCGACGAGGGGCGGTGGCTGGTCTCACAAGCCATTGGTGTCAGTTGGTTCACCAAAGATGTATACAGGTGCTTATTGGGTTATGAGTACACCGGACAGGACTCGCCGGGAACATGCTAGTTGGTATTATATCTGACGTTAGATAGCAGTTCCCAAGTGTCATGTGTACAGGTTAGTCTATCGACCTGAGATCGTCATTTGTCTCGTTTGAATTCCCACTGTGCTTTGATTACTACCCTAGCAAGGCTCAAAGGAGTCGTGCAAACAGGTGTTAGTTGGGTACAGTCCCGAGCCACATGGTGGCAGTGAGCGGATCGGCTGGGGTTTCGTCTTTCGCGGTATTGGGGTTGAGATCGCGCTATGTCTAAGAGAGCCATTACACGAAGTCCTTGGCCAAGGCAGGAGATTTAGTGGTAGGTATTCCAGTAGTATCTCAAGGTGTTTGTGGCTACACTCCGACACGACATGTACCACTTTTGGGAGTCTGACTTTTACCAACCCCCTAGGCCCGACATGCGATGCTCATAGACGAACAGACCGGACTGTACGGATATTGTCACCGACAGGCTCAGTAGGGTGTCAGGATGAGTCCGCTCATCGACCTCCCTTTAGGTCAATACCTGGTAGCCCGTTACGTACAGCTAGAACTACTGACGTGCTAGTGGTTAAATCCACAGCCAAAGTATTGACGAGTCTTTAGAGTCCCCTATAGACAGTTTCTCAAGTTTCGGGCGAAACGTTGTAGAGGCCGTATGGTATTATGGCAAGGTCCGATCATATACGTGCAGTAGTGCACGTATCATGATCGGACGGATCATACTAGTGGTCTTTGGTTTAAGCCGGATCCTACTATTAGATTTGTTGGATTACTTTAGTCTCATCGCATTCACATTCTGTCGGAATGCGGGTGCAGGTATGTATATACAGGTGAGGGGTAATCTAGTGATCCGTCACGAGTTTACTTTAGTAGATGCCATTCTCTTTTTATTGTTGCGGACATTTGGATTAATGTTTGCATATGGAAATAATGAGCTCAAAATCATGATTAGGAGCATTAATTGTGACACATGCACAGGTGATGAGTCATGTTCTCTTTATTTGGGCATATGTCACATTATTGTTTATTTGATGTGTTGAAATGATAAGTAGAGAGAGAAAGGGCAGCCATAAGGGTGTGGTTTGTTCTTGTATTTTTCATTCTAGCTCTCACTCTCATTATCATCTCAACACAAAAGAAAAAGGAAAGGAAACTTCTTCTTCTTCCTCTTCTTTCTTGAGCTCACTATCTCCTCACTAATGGCATCCACTAAATTCTCCATCCATACACTCTCATGCGTTGAGAATCAATGGATACTTGAGACAAAGTGATCACACACATTCTCTACTTCACCTTGGACACGTCAGCTAGCAAATTTCGTGTCCGATTTGCTTCGGATGAAGCGGGAGCCCGTAAAAAGACTCTTTATATGGTGCCCTTCCGACGAGGAGACTGGAGATCGGAGATGCCGTGAGGAGCTAGGGATGGTGGCAAAAAACCGAAGGACACGGATCGATTGGTATAACTTTTCTAACCCTTCCCTAGTTTGCTAGTTATAGGTTAATGGATCGATCCGGGATTAAAGTCCACGATAGCGCCGGTTTCAACTTTTGAAAAAGTTTTCGTTTCCGCATTTTGGCCTCGGACAGACGGCCGGGGCGCTACCGTAGACTTACATGGTATCATAGTGACGCCATTAACCTTTACTAGATTGTTCTAACGTATTTAAAATATCGATCGAACGAAATTTCCGAAACCGCGATTCCATTTCATGAAGTTTCTGTCGAAATGTTTTTGTCGCCGAAAAATTATTTTGAGTGTGTCAGAAAATCAGGCAGGCTTTTTTTAGACCACTGCAGAAATTTTGTAGAGTGATCTCACTGTAGCACCGTGGAACCGCGGCCGTAACCACGTTTTGGCCGCAGTTCCGCCGCAGTTCTGTAGCTTCACTGCACCAAATTTTCTACAGTGGTCTCTGACATGGAATTGGGGTTTCTGGTATTTTTAGTTTTGGCCCAGATTATTTTGAGTGCTGGAATTCTACTTGGGGCCCACTTCGGGAAATTTTGTCGATCGAAAATTTTAAATATGTTAGTTCACAGTGCTTACTTTGTATCTGTGACCGTGAATGTCATTCGAGCGGTAAAGCTTGTCTAATTGCTATAGTTCTTTTAGACGGATTTGCGAACGTGGCATTCTTGTTGATGTTCTTTGTTGTGCTTTGATGTTACGGATTTGTCGTGGTGCATAGCCTGGATGCAATGGTAGTACAGTTTGGTTGTATTTGTACATTTGATATTGCGGGGCGAGCATCCGACATGTGGACTGCCGTCACTTCCTGTTTGTATATTATTGTTTTGGGAAACGACCGGGCTGAGGTCGATGTACCCGTTGTATATATTTTACTTTCTGTACAAGGATTACCCCGCGGTGGGGTGCACGGATAGCCGGGTTCTAGAGGGCAACGAGCCCGCATCTCATGGCTTTGAGAAAGGGGGGGCTTTAATCTATAATTGGCGGGCTATTCGCCGCACTCGTAGGGGGTATAGGTTAACCCAAGGAGGGGTGCCCAAGTTACCGGATTCCGTGAAGTGCTGGGTGGTCCATTCACTTTGTTGAAGGGTGCTGCCTCGCTTCAGGTTTTGGCGGGTAACTTTCCGCGCCCGTAGGGGTCTAGGATTTCATTGCACAGGCTATCCACATGACCAGGGGAATGTCGGGTTTCACTTGCGGCTCAAAGGAAACCCCGGGATCCCAGATTATCTGTATTGTTCTGTGATACTTATTACATTTATGTGATGCTGCATTTTATTACACCATGAGCGAATATTATATATTGATATATATACTAGTAGATGTTGTATATGTTTTACACCCGCGCAAGTCCAGTCCCCGGTCTGTCGTTAGTTAAGTAACCTAACGGGTGAAGACGGGAGCCAGTGGCGAATGCGGATGGCATATACGTACATCATATTTTCGTTCTTTTGTGATGTGATTAATTGATGAGACTACATTGATTCGGATCAATGCAAGCCAAACAAACCTATTCTTATGTTATTGGAACATTTTTCAAAACGCTGTTATTGCAATGACGTTCTCTTTTGTTTTGCACAGTGATATTCGGTTCTGAATATCCAGCATCTCAGTCGACGAGGTAAGGGTCGAGATCCCTTCACCGGGAGTGACCCCTTGGACAGAAGTTTGCGTCAGGGTAATAACTTCACTATAGCCGATTGCCTTTTTTCTTTGCATCGCGGTATTCAGTGGGAATATCTCGCACCTCATTCTACGGGAAAATAGCCGAGATCCCTTCACCAGGAGTGACCTCTTTAGCAAAGGTTTTCGCAACAATATTTTTATAAAAACCTATCCGGCTCCTTCAACGATATCAAGTTCATTAAGTTAAAGGTTTTTCGCCAAAAACCATTCGTAGCCCTCCATCATTTCAGAAAGGTAGCACTTAGTATTCATGCTATGTATGTTGGCCTTCGTCAAGGCATAGTGTATGGTAGCTATTTGTTACTTTTCTGTTGCATAGATATATGCGTTGGTTTAGGACAGCCGTACTACTATTTTGGCCTTCATCAAGGGTATGTACGGGTGGGTTAAAATTAACCTGGATAATGACGGGTAGAACTTGACATGTGACTTATGATATGTTGGCATTCGTCAAGGTCATAAGAGCATAGGGTAAAAATCACATCGGGAGTTTCTAAAGAAGCTGAAACTTGCCAGATATGCGCATACCTTATGGAGTGTGATAACGTGAGTGAATTCCATCACGTTATCATGCGATGATAGTTGGATCCCGATTCCTACTGATGAGTTGGTTTACTCCTTGGGTGATCCCGACTAATTCTTCTTTCAGGTTTGGAGGAGAATTTGACGATACAGTGGGATGTTTCCTGATTAGATAAATTGATAACCATTCTGATCTAGGTTAGAGTACACGCTGAGTGTTTCTTTTCTTTCTCTCTTTGGCAGTGACCATAGCTCGACCCTAGACTATGACTCAGTGACTAATTTGACCGAACCTTCTTAAACACTGGCTTTTGGATTGTTAGAGTTGCATAGCTCATTGACACTCCTACTTTTACCATTTTCTCTAGAACGTAGAACGCCCCGTATTACTACGAACGTCCACTTCAATTGGATAAAACCATCGTATGGTTATATACGAACTCGAAGGAACTTGTTCCAGATTCGAGGATGGTTTCTGGTTCTGGAGAAAATGAATAGGACCATTCAGTTGTCTTTTCCTTTTACCTTCTCTCAGGTTGCGAGTGCTCCTAGGATTAGGATAGTACACCTATTACGCTAATTGGATAGTCTTCTTCCAAACCTTAGGCAGGTGCCGAACGGTGGGGAATGAAGAAAACCAATTATCCTAACGATGGTGTACAGAAGGTAATAAGTTAAGACAAATAAAGCGATTAGAAAGAGGGCAAAGTAAACTGCGACTGCTATTCACGACCAAACCAAGTATTTCATCGCCGCTCCTGCTTCACCTTTGTATTTCTCCAGGGCACTCCGTATCACTACGAAGATCCACAGTTATTTGGATACTCTATCGTATGGTTATATACGAACTCGAAAGAACTTGTTCCAGTAATGGGAAGGAATCTGGTTCAGGAGAAAAAGGAATAAGGATTATTCAGTTGTATTTTATCTTTACCTTCTCTCGCGTTGCGAGTGCTCCTAGGATTATGGGAGTACACCCATTATGCTTACTGGATAGTCTTCTTCCAAACCAGAGGCTGGTGCCGAACGGTACGGAAGGAAGAAAACCATTTGGCCTAAAGGCTGTGTACAGAAGGTAATGACTAAAGACATATAAAGGGATTTGGAGAGATGGCAAAGAAATATACGGTTACAGTTGTGAATATGATAATGGAAGAGGCATTACTAGGAATACCCGGATACCCCTTCGAAACATTTACATGTTTCAGTTTCACTGTGTATTGTTAGTAGAAAACTGATTTCCCAATTAGGTACTTACTCCAGGGTATGTATTTATCAGGTATGATTTTCACATCTATTTGGTTTTATAGATGATGAGTGGGAGTAAGTTATTTGGAATTGGGTGATCATCCTCATTATATCAGGAATCGTTGTAATTGGTGATATTTGAGGAAATCACCTGGGTTGTTTGCTGGACGGCAAATATTTTTTGAATATCCATTGTTATGCACCAATTTAAAATTTATATATCTATACGTTTATTTTTATAAAGTGAGATATAACTTTTTGAAATTATGTCCATGACATTTACCTATATCATTGGATGGTTAGGTAAGGAGCATTAAGAAGCGATGTAATTCTTCTTAACCATAAGTACAGTTTTCAACCTACGACACACAGGGAATGAGTTATTAGACTCAGGGGACTTATACAGAGTATTGTATGTTTTCCAGTGTCCATTAGGACCAAGGGGTTGATACTCGTACTATATTCTGTTTACTTATGACTTCTCTGGTTCTTAGGCATGTGTTTCATAGAAATACAAGATCCATGTTTTGAGAAGTTATAGGTATAAGAATAAAGTAGAGAACCACGCGTTGCAAGTATCAGGATTCTTCAAGGTGATCGAAGATGTAGATACTTGTGTATGGTATTTAGTTAATAGTAATTATTAAGAGAACTTGCGTCTCTTTCAGGTTTCTCATAATTGGAAGCACTGCTAAGTTGAGTAATGATGATCGGCCTCTCTCCATTTAGTTGACATGCACTGGAGACAGCTGCATGATTTGAATCTGGTTTTAATTAAATCAGTGCCTCTGTTTCTATATTGTATATAGAATAGTTCATATCTTAACATTGTTAAGGTACGGGGATTTATCCGGCTTATGCTTAAAACTAGACTCTGGATAACTCAAGGCACGTTTCTGTAATGGCTGTTTGTTGGTTGACTCGGGCTATGACGAGGGTTGACTTTCTACCATCTAGAAGATCAATAGTGATATTGTTCTTGACTCGCCACAGTTTTGATAAAAATGGATTTTTTCAGAAAACAGTAGTGGGAGTATGGTAGAACTGGAAGTGATTCCAAAATCGATAACGATTACTGAAAATTTAATAGGTCCTAAAGATTCAATCTGGTTTGACATTCCATTAGCCACTCCGCAGATATGGTGGGTAACCTCAGACACCCGAGAGATACTCCGGTAGCCTCAAGGACGGTGACAGGGAGATTCTTGTTTATCCTGACTTGACACTACTGTTGTTCCAGGCTATGAGACCCGGCAGGAGGATGAGTAAGCGTCGTTCTAAACTAGCTCTAGAAGTGCACGTATACATGACTCTGCCAGAAGGTTTTCGTAGTCAGTGGGAGCAGCGGAAGCATAGTTGATAAGTAGCTTTTGTCTATGGACTAAATCAGATATATCGGAGAGAGATCATCTATTTCTGATGTGACAGTCACAGATTTGACTTCATCAGAATAGGGGATGGATCTGTTAAGATGGTAGTAGGGTATGATGTCTTGGTACATGGATGACATACACAAAGTAGGAAGTGAAATTCCTATACTACGATCGGTTATACTTTGGTTGTCAGAGAGTAGTTTCTCCACAAAGGACATGGATTTTATATCAGACATTCTGGTTACTAGATCTATAGTTTTAGATCTAGATTTGGGTAGTTTCCCAATCTGGGTACTCAGACAACATTCTAAAGGTGTTTTAGAATGGACGACTCTTGGCACGGTAGTATACCTGCAGGTGATGGACTCACCCTCTCTAAAGGTGTCTTACAGACTAAAGGGGAGAGGGATGTGCATGATTGACATATCACTTGCTTAGGCAATTGAGTCAATCATGAGATGTCAAGTACCACACCAGATGTTGTTTTTGCAATAAATGCAATAAGTTGATATCAATCCTATCCTAGAGAAACATTCGGAAGCAGTTTTAGAACATAAGTCGATGTTCTAAGGGATATCATAACAACAGCCTCTTTTAGGAAACGGTTAACATTCCAGGCTTTCAAGGTGACCTGGATGACAGAGTGACAGTCAGAGTTATAGTTTTCCCTCTGACGAGGGGCAATAGTTTGGACAGACGGTCCAAGCGGATACTGAGGGAGGCATGGTACAGGATACTGATTAAGTTCAGTTGACGATACAGTCTAAGAAGTTTGGATTTGGAGTTCATTTATGAACTAGTCCCATCAGACATCCAGACATATTCTAAGACACGTATTGCTCATTTCGGGAGATGGTTTTCTCTCCGAACTTGAGATAAAGAGAGACTGTCACGACCAGAAAGAGCACGTGACTGGCCCTTGAACCATATGAAGTCTATAGGACTCCATCTGATCCAAGTAAGCCAAAAACCCAAAAATCTAAAACCATTTTAAGGATAAATAAACAACAAGCAATAAACTATACAACGCCGAATGGCGAGGATCAAAATTCAAAAGAAACCCAGATAAGCATGAAAACTGTAACACTACTGAGCGCGACTCTAGGGTCGAAATAATACATCACTAGTGTCTGAGTCTGAAACAATATACAAGTTTTGGTTGATGGAAATTCTAGATACAATGAATAATACAAGTACAATGGTGGTTCTTGATGCAAAAGAAACCACCTACCAGATGCAATTCACCTGCAAGGAAGCAGTGTGCCTGAAATGCCGCAATGGAACCTGTACGGAAAAACCTGCAAGAACTGTGGCACAACGGGGGTGAGTTGCCAACTCGTGAATAGAAATATCTACAAGAAGAAACCGAAAGCAAGACATAATCCTAAGTCAAACAATCAGCAATATAAACCACAAGAGTACGTCTGAAGACTGATAAAGTGGCAATGTAACATCTAAGCATGTATGTAGTGCCAAGTACTCAGGTAATAACATGTCATCAGTATACGGTATGTCTGCATGAAGTATGATCAATGTAAATCCAGTCTGTATGTGATCAAGTCTGTATAAACGTGGAACCCGTCCACCCGTCAACCAATGACAATAAACGTGGAACCCGTCCACCCGTCACCCAATGACAATAAACGTTATGTATGAAAATATGAGGATATAATCAAATCATAGAAAACATCATGAAACCCGTGCCTAGCATCGACACGTAAATCCTCATCTATCGGGCTCCGTCAGTCCGGATCAGCCCACGGGCCATGTCTGCGGAATCGGCCCTCGGCCCCGACAGTACGCCCATATCCATCTATCGACTCTGGTCAGTATCCTCCGGATAACCGCCAGGTCCAACCAATCACTGGTAGGTAGTAGTCCCTGTGCCAGGCTCACCGTCTACTATACGGCGAAACCGTTCTTGCCCCGGGGTACCATACCGGGTCCACCATGTACCCGCAATCGGCCTCATCCGCCTCCTCGAATCGGGTTTCACATGTCGCTCTCAGCAACGAGAAAACACATGGTAGACGCACCGAAATATCATATCAAGGGTAACCGGGTTTTTAACACAATTATATATTCTCTTTTGAAATACCCACGGTTCCCAAATCCAGAAATAACATGGAAACAACATATCTCAATGCGTATAATCAAAACATGATGTATGCGACATGTAAAGAAAGGTAAGCATATCAGAAGTCATGCAACATGGAATAGTAATGTGCTCATGTCGAGGGAAACCGCTCTTTTAAAACGAATCAGTTTTGAAGAACATCTCGCGGTTCCCAAATCTCAAATCAAGTCAGAATCATCTATGTTTGTGTACAGGTATAAGTGTACAGTATGCCATGCAAGAATCATATCATGAATGCAACAGTACTACAGTGTAGTGGCATGGCAATTATCGATGATGAAGTGTGTGAGCCGGCTAATAGTGTACGTGGAACATACGCATCATCGATAATGGTGCTTGTGTCTTAACGGCATGATAATAATATAGCGATAAACATATGCAAGCAATGCGAATAGCATGAATATGCAGAAATCAAATAATCAACACCACAGTGAAGAATCTACTATGCAAACTACAGATCTAAGTATCAAGTCAATCGGGAGCGGTATGGAAACCACCTAAATCTGAGTCGATATATATATAGATATACTAGTCGGTGATCCCGCCTCAATAATATCGCGTACGATACAGTATATCGTAAGACATCCTCGAGTCATGAGTGCGGATCTATCATCAATATAGGCTCGTACGGTAAATCATCGTACGGCATACCAATAGCTGGGTACGGGTCAATATCACTTTCCTCTCATCAGATATCAGGTATCCTTATCATCATAACACATAATCTGGGGTACTGATCTAAGTCTAGTACAAATCGATACCATCTATATACTGCGTGTGCAAGCACACGTCCCAAGGCCCGCTAGAGATCACGTATCGTATCCCAAATATGAATCACATCAAATCACCGATCTCGCGGCACAATGCCCAACATCATCTACTCATCTCCAATATCATCAAACACAGTGCAAGTGAAAGGAATATTCAAGGGTGTGCGTGTAAGTGTAAATCTATTCTAGGATTCGCGACTATGAACTACACTAGTCACTTCTAACCCTACACTATCCATAATACACCTAACTATCATATATAATAACAACTACGGAGTGCTGGGGTGCTATACGCCATCCACCTGACTTCCCCCTGTAGATATAATCTACTCACCTTGCGTCTTTATCTTTCGATGTCACCACGCGTTTGCTTGTCGTCCCGAAGTCTTCATGGGGTACCTACACATAAAAGTGTTGTATATGCGCGTTAAAACCAATTCAAAACTAAAATGGCATACGAATCCCAAAACGATACTATAAGGGGCATATATGTTAGAACCTATGGAACGCCTTCAAAACCATCAATAAATCCTCTATATCGTCGTATAAACGCCAAATAGTCGAGGTAAAACACAAGACACAAATTCATAAATAAGAATACGGAATACGGAAACACGAATCCAAAACAGCAACTTAGGAAATATGTTCAAGATTTCACCCTAGGTCAAATTGGACAAATCTAAATATACCAGCGGCCTAATCTACAGATAAGGGAACACCAAAACCAAAACGAGGCAAATCCACCATGGTCTGGTCGCAAATTGCGGCTAGAATGGATAAATCTGCGGCCGGGTTGATGAGTTAGGGGTTGGGGTCTCGGTGGTAGCTTCCTGGGTGCCTGCACATGTCACTGTCCAATCAATTTTAATTTAGGATGTCTCGTGTGATAGCAGATTCAATATACCCCTCACAGATTTCATAAATTCCCCGATATCGGTTTCTAAATCCGTAATCCGGGTCTTAAGTCCCAGGTTTGGCTCTCAATTCATACACTAGGGTGTTGGTGTAGCCTCTACTGAACTCAATTTGACATTACAACTTATAATTTCCTCAAACCCTAACTAGGTTTTCCTTAACTCCACAATATCACACAATATCGGTTCAATCTAAACAAGGGGGTGAAGTAAATGCTAAAACTAAGTTAATGATCCAGAAAATACCTCATTTGGCAACTCAAGAATTTTCTTGAGTTGCCCCTAGTGGCCAAAATCCTTGCTTCTTTAGCTCCAAGTGTAGATCTTGAGCTTGTGCACACTTTTAATGAAATGAGAGTGGGGTTTTGGAGTTGTTTTAGAGGTGTTTATAGGGCTTGAAGAGGGGAGGGAGGTGAGGTGCAGGAGTAGCAGCAACAATGGAGGGAGAGGGAGGGAAATGAGGGAAGGAAAAATGGCTAAGTGTTTGGTTAAAGAAGCCCCTACCTCTCTTTCTCACCAAACCTCATTCATTATTATTTTTCCATTTTCTTTTCCTTTTCTTTTTCTTATTCTCTCAAAATCCTTCTCCTAAGAATAGTAAACCCAAAGTGAACCATGGCAAGAAAATGCACAAGTGTGAAAAAGTGATATGTGCATGTTTTGCACAGAAATGCTAAAAAACCGATTAGCGATTTTTAATCGCGATTAGCACTAAATTAGCATATAACTAATCAATTAAAGTTAGAAATGGCATAATTCTCTAATTTACCCTATTTTATTATTTTCCAAAATTTCCCCCCATTTATTTGTATTTAATTATAGCGAATTATTAAAATATTCAATAAAATAATATTAAATTATTAATTTCCCAAAAATAATATTTTTATTATTTCGAAATGTTACAATCTACCCCCTTAAATAAATTCGGTCCCCGAATTTAAATTTAAACCCCTAAAAAATGTATATAAGAACATCCGGTGCGTCTGGTGCGCACGGAATTAAAATCCATATATGTGTCATACAGGTGTACAAAACAACATCTAGGTGCAACTGGTGTGTACGAAACATCTGTCATAGGCAACGTGTGTGCCTGACAGCAAAGTCAGGTGCATGTGACATGCACGAAGAATCCCGATTTAGTGCATCTGGCGTGCACCAAAATCGTATATCAAAACACTGCATAAGATAGGCATGAAATCACAATCAATAGCTCAAATGTAATAACTTATGCGCAAAATATAAATATCCAGTCGGTGCATGCAACAATATCATGAAACTCAGTCATCAAAACTAAATCATGAAATACAATGCCCAAAATACCAAAATTCCAAGATGACGGATACGTGATAATCGAATCACAAAATCACAAATCATAAATACCGTCATCGGTAGTTCCTCCTTCAAAGTCGAGAAGGAGTCGGTGCATCCAATGCTAGTAGCGCAAGATATCTACTTGCCTCTTGCTCACGGTCTGGCGTCCTCTGACTCTGGGTCCTTATCTTTTCTGCGGATTACCTGTCTCGCAGTCAATCGGCTCATCGGCCCTGTCAGGTGTGCTAACGGGGACGATTCCGTTCTGGAATTTCTCTGGTCATCTCTCGGTCAATCCTCACGACCACTCATAAAGCTGCATATTACTGGCGTCGGCCTCTGGCTCTCTGAATGCACGTCACACATCTGATCCTGGGTGCAAGCATCGTTGCAGCAGTGTCCTTGAAGGAATCCTGCTCAGGGTCTCTTCCAATCATGCCTATGCCGATCTGTACGGAGGCTGGTACTCTTGCATAATCTCTTCTCGCTCAATGGACATCTGTGTCCTCAGGACAACATTTCTCGGAATCTGGTTGCATCCCAACGCCTCTGTAAGGATATCTGACCTCTGGTCTCGACGTGAAGTAATGACAGCTCGTCAGCGTCTCACACGAACCTCTTGTCCGCTTGTCTGTATTTCCGTCCACTTCGACGTCACGGCATGCTATCTACGCACGGCACTGTTCTCGGCCACGGTCGATCCAAAGTCCTTCGCACGGACTCAAAATCGCGTACTCTATAGCTTCATCATTCTATAGAAGATGCCTGGCCGAACAGGTCCTCGGGAACGCGTCCCAACCATCGGAGGAATACTCAATACTCGTCCATCCTTGATCAATTCGCAACGCATCTGGGTAAGTTCCTTTATCCGAACCTGGTCAACTACCTCTTCGACGATGCCGAACTCTGGCCTGCTGGGTGTGCGCAATATGACCACTCCTGGGTCAAGGTCTTCTCGTATCGTATTCCAGAAAGGTCCTGTCGAGGTTTCTCTCTCAAATCTCATTCCTGCCGAATTTCCCGGAATTCATCATCCATTGCTGAAGCTAATTCTTATTCCGGAACGGCTGCATACTTATCGCGCTTCTTTCTGGAAGATATATCCATATACAACGCCTCTGGGTGCGTATCACATTTCTGATGTCAGCGGAGTGGGACGTCATCTCGTTGAAATCTCTTGCGAACTCTTTTCTTCACTCTGCTTCAATGTCGACTAATTTGGACTCGTCTCATCGTGGCTGCATGGACTGTGCTCCAACGGCTATACTCGTATCTGGAGTCTCCCATGCAATGCATCCCATCACATGATATCCGAATGAGGTCGAATCATTCGATCGACTCGTCAGAGCCTTATAATCCCCCAAGAGATCAACATCTTGAGTACAGTTTAATAGTATCGAGTAAATGCCACAGCGTCGGTGGTCCAGCCGTAGAAGGGCAAACCCAAGCCTCACTAATGGCGCCGCGGAACTTCCGTAAACTCTAAGACTCAAAGGCTTTCACACGGTCATTAAGTCGAGTTAGCGTTTCATTCTTCTAGAGGGTCCATAAAATCACCTGCATGTCTTTCCATATACTTTAAACTTGGAAAATGGGCTCCTGACATTC
Source organism: Agapanthus africanus (assembly GCA_030015575.1). NCBI lineage: Eukaryota > Viridiplantae > Streptophyta > Magnoliopsida > Asparagales > Amaryllidaceae > Agapanthus > Agapanthus africanus. The sequence continues at coordinate 265,732,305 of CM057345.1, read as the reverse complement.
GATCGTCTCTATCGACTCTCAACGAACCTGCGTGAAGTCGTCTCTAGCTGGAAACAATCTATCTGATGACCTCGCATCGGTAAACGGACGAACCACATGTCCTAGTCATTCATCCTTAGGTGACTAGGGACCGTCCATCATATCTCTAAGTATATGCTCATGCTGCAGTAGCTCCAACCATCTGGGCGATATCTCGTCATTTGCAGCAACAACTGGCTCATTCGCCTGTATGCCGAACAGCGCCTCAATTCTCCAGGAAAGGCGATACATTGGCGGTCATCTCTGAATCGGTCTGCTCTAGATCTGAGTAAGACTCTCCACACTAGAAATCTTCAACTGAACTTCGCCCGCTCTGGTGCATAAATCGGATGAATCACCTTCGTCTCTCAAATCGGGTAGACTAGCTATCATCTGTCTCATATCTGCCTGGAAGCTCCGGCAATCACAGCTCGTAAGCTCCGGAAGCGACATCCTGTCAATCTCAGCAACAGCTGGTCCATCTGTCTGCACGGTAGGCGACATCATAATCTCTGAGGTATGCTGCACATCAACAGTCCTCTCTCAACTGGCAGCTCAAACAATGGCCCGATCATCCGGTGCAAAACCAAGCACTCGCCTCCACTAGTGGTCACAGTCATCAATACTAACTCGAGACGTTCCCATGTCACAAGAAAACACAATGGTCGGCCCTCGTACCAGACGAGCTCGCCCTGACCTTAACCCTAGAAGCAGCCCAAACTGCGCTCAAACATGGCGACAGGAACCTCAATCGAGTATCGAAGAGAGCAGATCAATGGCAAGAAAGAGAACAACAGATCCAGAGTGGATACATGATCATAAGAAGGAAGAGCATCAATGAAGGTATGATCATGAAACTAATAGAATCGATGATCTCAAATGGATGTATAATCATGGATATGAAGAGATTCGCTAATCTCGAAAATATGTACATCCTAAGGTTCCTTAAGCGGAGTGGCATGTCGTAAGTATGCCGCGGAACATATCCACGGTACGTCACTCTACTTTAGTCACCTATTCTATCAACCAAGGGTCATCCTATACGACGAAAGTTCGGGTCTAATACCCCCTCGACTAAGTCTAGGTTCCGTAAGGTCAAGCCTAAGTTCCGTATATATATATAAACGCCCTAGGCTCCACATAGTCAAACTTAGACTCGAACCAAGGTCAACCTAGAGTTCTGATACCAACTTTGTCACGACCCGAAAGAGCACGTGACTGGCCCATGAACCATATGAATTCTATAGGACTCCATCTGATCCAAGTAAGCCAAAAACCCAGAAATCTAAAACCATTTTAAGGATAAATAAACAACAAGCAATAAACTATACAACGCTGAATGGCGAGGATCAAAATCCAAAAGAAACCCAGATAAGCATGAAAACTGTAACACTACTGAGCGCGACTCTAGGTTCGAAATAATACATCACTAGTGTCTGAGTCTGAAACAATATACAAGTTTTGGTTGATGGAAATTCTAGATACAATGAATAATACAACTACAATGGTGGTTCTTGATGCAAAAGAAACCACCTACCAGATGCAATTCACCCGCAAAGAAGTAGGGTGCCAGAAATGCCGCAATGGAACCTGTACGGCAAAACCTACAAGAACTGTGGCACAACGGGGGTGAGTTGCCAACTCTTGAATAGAAATATCTGCAAGCAGAAACCGAAAGCAAGACATAATCCTAGGTCAAACAATCAGCAATATAAACCACAAGAGTACGTCTGAAGCATGATAAAGTGGCAATGTAACATCTAAGCATGTATGTAGTGCCAAGTACTCGGGTAATAACATGTCATCAGTATAAGGTATGTCTGCATGAAGTATGATCAATGTAAATCCAGTTTGTATGTGATCAAGTTTGTATAAACGTGGAACCCGTCCACCCGTCACCCAATGACAGTAAACGTGGAACCCGTCCACCCGTCACCCAATGACAATAAACGTCATGTATGCAAATATGAGGATTTCATCAAATCATGGAAAACATCATGAAACCCGTGCCTAGCATCGACACGTAAATCCTCATCTATCGGGCTCCGTCAGTCCGGATCAGCCCACGAGCTATGTCTGCGGAATCGGCCTTCGGCCCCGGCAGTACGCCCATATCCATCTATCGACTCTGGTCAGTATCCTCTGGATAACCGCCAGGTCCAACCAATCACCGGTAGGTAGTAGTCCCTCTGCCAGGCTCACCGTTTACTACACAGCGAAACCGTTCTCGCCCCGGGGTACCATACCGGGTCTACCATGTACCCACAATCGGCCTCATCCGCCTCCTCGAATCGGGTTTCACATGTCGCTCTCAGCACCGAGAAAACACATGGTGGATGCACTGAAATATCATATCAAGGGTAACCGGGTTTTTAACACAATTATATGTTCTCTTTTGAAATAACCACGGTTCCCAAATCCAGAAATATCATAGAAACAACATATCTCAATGCGTATAATCAAAACATGATGTAAGCGACATGTAAAGAAAGGTAAGCATATCAGAAGTCATGCAACATGGAATAGTAATGTGCTCATGTCGAAGGAAACCTCTCTTTTAAAACGAATCAGTTTTGAAGAACATCTCGCGGTTCCCAAATCTCTAATCAAGTCAGAATCATCTATGTTTGTGTACAGGTATAAGTGTACAATATGCCATGCAAGAATCATATCATGAATGCAACAGTACTACAGTGTTGTGGCATGGCAATTATCGATGATGAAGTGTGTGAGCCGGCAAATAGTGTACATGGAACATACGCATCATCGATAATGGTGCTGGTGTCCTAACAGCAAGATAATAATATAGCGATAAACATATGCAAGCAATGCGAATAGCATGAATATATGGAAATCAAATAATCAACACCATAGTGAAGAATCTACTATGCAAACTACAGATCTAAGTATCAAGTCAATCGGGAGAGGTATGGAAACCACCTAAATCTGAGTCGATATATATATAGATATACTAGTCGGTGATCCCGCCTCAATAATATCGCGTATGATACAGTATATCGTAAGACATCCTCAAGTCATGAGTGCGGATCTATCATCAATATAAGCTCGTACGATAAATCATCGTACGGCATCCCAATAGCTGGTTACGGGTCAATATCACATTCCTCTCATCAGATATCAGGTATCCTTATCATCATAACACATAATCTGGGGTACTGATCTAAGTCTAGTACAAATCGATGCCATCTATATAATGCATGTGCAAGCACACGTCCCAAGGCCCGCTAGAGATCACGTATCGTATCCCAAATACCAATCACATCAAATCACCCATCTCGCGGCACAATGCCCAACATCATCGACTCATCTCCAATGTCATCAAATATCATCAAACACAGTGCAAGTGAAAGGAATATTCAAGGGTGTGCGTGTAGGTGTAAATCTATTCTAGGGTTCGCGACTATGAACTACACTAGTCACTTCTAACCCTACACTATCCATAATACATCTAACTATCATATATAATAACAACTACGGACTGCGGGGGTGCTATACGCCATCCACCCGACTTCCCCCTGTATATATAATCTACTCACCTTGCGTCTTTATCTTTCAATGTCACCACGCGTTTGTTTGTCATCCCGAAGTCTTCATGGGGTACCTACACATCAAAGTGTTGTATATGCACGTTAAAACCAATTCAAAACTAAAACGGCATACGAATCTTAAAACGATACGATAAGGGGCATATAGATTAGAACCTATGGCACGCCTTCAAAACCATCAATAAATCCTCTATATCGTCATATAAACGCCAAATAGTCGAGGTAAAACACAAGACACAAATTCATAATTAAGAATACGGAAAACGGAACCACGAATCCAAAACAGCAACTTAGGAAATATGTTCCAGATTTCACCCTAGGTCAAATTGGATAAATCTAAATATACCAGGGGCCTAATCTACAGATAAGGGAACACCAAAACCAAAACGAGGCAAATCTACCATGGTCTGGCCGCAAATTGCGGCTAAAATGGATAAATCTGCGGCCGGGTTGATGAGTTAGGGGTTGGGGTCTAGGTGGTAGCTTTCTGGGTGCCTGCACATGTCACTGTCCAATCAATTTTAATTTAGGATGTCTCGTGTGATAGCAGATTCAATATACCCCTCACAGATTTCACAAATTCCCCTATATCGGTTTCTAAATCTGTAATCCGGGTCTTAAGTCTCAGGTTTGGGTCTCAATTCATACACTAGGGTGTTGGTGTAGCCTCTACTGAACTCAATTTCACATTACAACTTATAATTTCCTCAAACCCTAACTAGGTTTTCCTTAACTCTACAATATCACACAATATCGGTTCAATCTAAACATGGAGGTGAAGGAAATTCTAAAACTAAGTTAATGATCCAGAAAATACCTCATTTGGAAACTCAAGAATTTTCTTGAGTTGCTCCTAGTGGCCAAAATCCTTGCTTCTTTAGCTCCAAGTGTAGATCTTGAGCTTGTGCACACTTTTAATGAAATGAGAGTGGGGTTTTGGAGTTGTTTTAGAGGTGTTTAGAGGGCTTGAAGAGGGGAGGGAGGTGAGGTGCAGAAGCAGCAGCAGCAATGGAGGGAGAGGGAGGGAAATGATGTTAGTTATGTATATGCCCTAGAGGCCATTGTTGTACATATGATGTATATTATAATGGATGCTTGGATATATATAGAGATGACTTTCTTGCTCGTCATGATAGTATGCTATTTGGTTTCACTTTATCTTAACATGTTGACTTGTCTTGGTTTACTGTTTTTCTCTCACATGTTGATAAAGCCCTTAGGATCTGTACTCGACTACTGGGACTATGATGAGATCATACTAGTGGGGCCTTGGTAGTCGATGAGTACATCCTATAACTGTTCCTAGTCGAGGGTATATCGAGACAGGGCATCGATACACCAGAGTAGACTAGCGTATACGCATCTTGACCCATATAATGGGTGATGGATGATCCCATATCCATCGGTATTTGACATCAGAGATGGTGTACGGGTGCTCAGTGGAGACTAGGTACACTGGACGGACTCGCCGAGAACTCCCAGATGGTGATATACCACACGTCAGATGGCAGTTCTCCGGTGACATTGGTATAGGGTAGTCTGTCGACCCGAGATCGTCATAGAGTCTTGTGTGATTCCCACTGTGCTTTGATTTCCTCCTTACCACGTCCAAGAGGGCCTGTAAAACGGTGGCTTTTTGGTACAGTCCCGAATCACATGGAGGCAATGAGCGATATGAAGGGATTCGTCTCTCCCGGTATAGGGAGTTGATGTTGTGCTGTGTTCGATTGGCTATAACTGGAAGTCCCTGGACAGGGCTGATATAGAGATTTACTGGTAAGTGTTACTAGTAGTTTCTCGACCCGTTAAGAGCCATACTTCGACACGACATATCGGTTACTGGGGTCTGACGTATACCACCCCTAGACTTGATATGCAACATATCAGACGAACAGACCGGACTGTACGGGAGTGTTACTGATTGGATTCATAGGAGAACGCACAGGCTAGCTTGTTGATCTTCTGATCGCTCAATACCTGGGTGGCTGTTACGTTTAGCTGACCGCTTGCAGCTTGTGGGTATTTGATATGGTCATCACCTGCTACCGGCGTATTGACGATTCTTTAGAGTCCTACACAGAGGTTTCTTGGCTTAGGCGAAACGGAGTAGAGGCACATATGTGATATGTGCAGGACCGAGAATAATGCGATATGAGATACCGTATTATATTCTCACGATATTTAGATATGAACTGAGACATCGGATCAAGTGTTGATTCCATGAATCGGTACATGATATATTAGTCGGTAATATTCGATATAGCCGGATCATCAAATCAAGTGTTGATTCGATGATTTAATGTATAATAATATATATGATATATTGTATTACATTATCTAATTTTGGCTCGCTTTATTATTTCATTTTCTCACTGGATGATACATTGATATATATCCGATATTTAATTGTATTATTTTCTTTTGTTGCAAATATATAATATATATGTGATATATATTATTGTGACATGATATGATTTATTGTTAAACATGTTTAAGGATGATTAAATGAGGTTTGGGTTTGATTAGGGTTAGTTGCTTCTTGCACCTTCTAGAAGCTATTTCTTTTGTCATGGTTAAGATATTTTTGATGACACATTTCTAACCCAACCAAACTCTAACTCTAGTTTATTCTCTACAAAATCTTAGCCACTCATCCTTGACCATGGTTTATATATCAATCATATACATTTCTTTCTTTTCATCACGAAAGAAAATTATCATTATCTTTTCCATTATCATCTTCTTCTCTCTTGAAAAAGCTCACTTGAAATTCTTTATGTGATGAATAAATATGAGAAAATGATTTAAAAAGAAAGCAAAAATACTACTCTCTCATCCTCATCTCATCTAGCCCATGAGATTAGTGTGTTCATCTCTTTAGAGTGAGAAAGCTTGAGTCTTTGCAACTTCGACGTAGATCTTCGGAGATTTGGAACACTTCAAGCTAGCATGGATCGTTCGAGTTGTGGAGCCTCTCATGAGCCCGGGAGATCGTGGATCGTGGCAAAGGGACTTCTACTTGGAGCTTGTGAAGCGAAGGAGCGGACTACAAAGGTTGTAATCCCTCACACTTAGATAAAAGTTATCATCTTGCATGTTTAACCCTAATAATCTAGCAAAGATCCCGGCTTTGGGTTGTTCGGCACGTCTAAATTTTTATCCGGACATGTTTGATGCCTTATGAACCTTCACAAGAGTGCTTAGGAACCCTACAGTGGTATCAGAGCCTAGCTAGAGCATTAGGCGACGTGTTTACGAAGTTAAAACTCCTATCGAACCCGAACCGACAAAGTTAACCCCCTCTCTGGAAATTTTTTAAAATCTGGATTTTTTCTGAATTAAAAATACCTGAAAAATACAGAAGATAAAAATAAGAATTACTGTGAATTTCGAGCCACTGATCCGTACAAACGACCGCGGAATCGTGGCAATTACCTTCTTGTGCCGTGTTTCCGCGGCCGTACTGTTCGATTTGATATTTTTTGTTTCACAGTAATTCGTTATTTGTGCTGTTATAGTTTCTGGTATTTTTATATTGACTCAAAGGTTGAGTGATCTAGGGTTTGTTTTGTAATAGTAGATTCGATCGGAATATTTAAATTCGTATTTCTTTCCGGATATTTAGAAACTGTTAAACTATTTGAACGGATATCATTAACTCACTGTTTCCCGGCACGTAAAACTTTCAAGTGTTGAATTTTTATCGGGTTTAAATCTTTCGGAAAAATTGTACAAGTTAAGCGGTGGACCCTCTAGAAGACAACAAACCTTAACTCGATTATGTGACCGTCTTGAACTGCCTTTTGAACCTTCGGGTTTGGGGCAGTACGGCGTGCCACATGTGAGGCGTTGGCTTGACCCTTCTACGGCTGGATCACCGATACTGTGACATATTCTGGGATTATTTGAACTCCGCTCAAGTGTTGAGCAATTTAGGAAATTTTGGGTATTTGATTATCTGTTCGGAAAGTTTAATACTGTCTATTTATCTGGAATGTGATACAATATGTGGAATTCATAGAGTTAGGCATGAAATGCGAAGTATGTGATATTTCGGATTTACGATGTCTAAAGTGATTATGGATTCCAAATGTTATAGTTTTACACTTTCTTTTCTGTGACCGTAAGTGTAATATGCGATATCGCCGGTTTCGTTGCTGTATGTCAACGACAATTGGGATGCGCATATTTACTTACGTTGATGATATGTGATATTATGTGTTGCTGTGATATGTTATATTGGATCGTCGCGTTCTGAATAGCCGGGGGTTTTATGTGAGATGAGGGTTTTTATTTTCATTCATGTAAAATTCATTTGTAATGTAATATTCTTTTATTGGGGCACTTCCAGGTTGCGGATGATGTCACCGTTGTATATTATTTACTTTTCCGCATTAGGTAGACCCAAGGAGGGGAGCACAAGTAACCGGGTTCTGGGGTCCAGTGGGAGGCCATCTCGAGGAGTCGAGACCGGGTCTTCTAACCCTAGAATTGGCAGTGTTACTTGCCGCTCTCGTAGGGGTCTTGGGATGTGGGTTTGGCTATTCGTCGCGGCCGTGGAATCCGTGTTTTATACAGGCTCGTATTAAAAACACGGACATCCTAGTATATCCAATATTTCATATATGTTCTTCTGCTGCAATGTTCTGTGATGAGATCATATTACTGCCTGAGACGAATGCTTATACTATATATATATGCTGATATATAAATATTAATGCTTTCGTTTCTTCTGTGATGCTTAGGAAGCATAAGCTGATGGGATTTTTATTAATGAGATTAATAAAAGAAAAGAAACCTAAAGATGTTGTAGAATCAAAACTTTATAAAAAAGGGTAGCTACAGTTTTGCTTTGCACAGTGATATATATGATATATCCTGCACCTTATTCGATGGGGAAAGGGCCGACCATCCCTTCACCGGAAGTGACCCCTTTAGCGAAACTGGCAGATGCTACAAAACGCGGTTTGTCTTTTGAATGCTTTTAGTGTTTTGTTTTGCACAGCGGTATATATGATATATCCTGCACCTTATTCGATGAGGAAAGGGCCGACGATCCCTTCACCGGGAGTGACCCCTTTAGCGAAACAAGAAAAGCCTCAAAAACACTCCTTTTCAAAAACACTCGATTCTACAACGATATCAAGTTCATTGCGCTCGGGGTTTTCTGAAAAACCTGCGTAACCCTCCGTCATTTTAGGAAAATGGAGTACTTAGTATTCGTGCTGCGTTTGTTGACCATAGTTAAGGCGCAGTGTACGGTAGCTAAGTGATGTTTTCCTATATAACATAAGATGTAATTAATTGGGACAGTCATATGACTTTGTTGACCATAGTTAAGGGTCATGTGGGTGGGTCTAAATTAATCAAGAAATGACGGGTAGAACTTGACTAGTGCTTATGATTTGTTGACCATAGTTAAGGTCATAAGACACTAGGGGTAAAAATATTATCGGGAATTTCAAGCGTTGAAATTTGCAATAAGATTGCATACCTCCTATGAGATAGTTGGATCCCGATACCCACTGCGAGTAAGAGTTACTCCTGGGAGAGTTTTACACAGGACAATTAGTCACTCAAGTAGGTGTCTAGAAAAGTGTTAACGGGGTTACGCCTCTGGAAAAACGAGGTTTTCTTTAATTAGGTCCGTGCGAAAGCACGGGGAACCTCCCTCAAAGTACCGACACTGATCTGGCTGAAAGATTGACGAAATTGTAGGGTATAATTAATCCCGGCTAATCTTACCTTTTAAGGTTTTAAGGTAGATTTGATAAAAACAGTAGGAGACATCCTGATTAGATAAGATAATAACCAATCTAATCTTGCAAGAGCGTACGCTAAAGTGTTTTCTTCTCTCTCTCTCCAGGTAACGACCATGTCAGGCCATAATCAAGATAATAATATGGATGTATTGACTGAACCCAATTATTGTACAGTGCAGGGGAACGTTGGACCCATTCTTTCTTATAAGAGTTATAAGACTGAATAGGAAACAGGAGAATATCTAGATTCTCACGCCGCCCAAAAGAACATGCATGTTGATGCATCTTCTTCGGGTGTGTTAATTATTGAGAACTGTTTCTCATTTCACCCTACGTCCTGGGTATTAGATACCGGATCAGGATCCCACATATGTAAACAGTTACATGGGCTACGTAAAGGTAGAGAACTGGGAAAAGGTGATCATTCCGTTCAAGTAGGGAACGGTGCAAATGTTGCAGCCAAAGCAGTTGGGGAATATCACCTGGTATTACCAAGTCGTAATACACTGATTCTAAATGAGTGCTATTATATACCGAACATGATGTGCAACATTATATCAGTTTCTTTATTAAGTAAAGAAGGATATAATTTTGTAGTAAAGGATAATGTTATGAACATATTCCGAGATCAAAAGTTGATTGCATCAGGCTCGTTACATAATGGCATATTCATTCTAAATCAGAATACAGTCCTGAATATACAAAACACAAACAAGAGGAAAAGTTCAGATATGAACGAATCCTACTTGTGGCATTATAGACTTGGTCATATCAATACGACACGACTGGCTAAGTTACATTAGGATGGTTATTTGAATCCGTTCGAATTATCATCTTATGATACTTGCCATTCATGTCTCAAAGGAAAAATGACCAAAGCTCCGTTTAGTGGACACGGAGAAAGAGTTACTGAACTCTTAGGACTAATACATAGTGATGTAAGCGGTCCCATGTCTACGCATGCCAGGAACGGTTCTTCCTACTTCATTACGTTCACTGACGATCTCTCTAGATTCGGACATGTGTTCCTGATGAAACACAAGTCTGAAGCTTTTGAGAAATTCAGAGAATATAAGCACGAAGTAGAGAATCAAACGGGCAAAAGTATTAAGATTCTTCGATCTGATCGAGGAGGTGAATACTTAAGTAATGAGTTTCGGGATTATCTAAAAGAGAATGGGATTCTCTCTCAGCTTACTCCTCCTTATACACCACAGCACAACGGTGTATCGGAGCGGAGGAATCGCACCCTATTAGATATGGTGCGCTCTATGATGAGCACTGCTGAGTTACCTATCTCCTTTTGGGGTTATGCGCTGGAAACAGCCACATATCTATTGAATAGAGTTCCAACTAAATCTGTGCCTACCACTCCATATGAGATATGGAATGGGAAGAGACCATCTCTTAAACGAGTTAAGATATGGGGTTGTCCGGCCTATGTTAAAAAGCAAAATCCGGACAAACTCGAGGCAAGATCAGGTATATGTAAGTTTGTAGGATATCCAAAAGATTCTTATGGATATATATTCTATCACGCTGAGGAACAAAAAGTGTTTGTTTCTCAATATGCCACCTTTTTAGAAAAGGAATTTCTTGCAAAAGAAATTAGTGGCAAAGAGGTAGAGCTGGAAGAGGTTCCAGCACCACAGACTACAACTGATCTAGTAGGGTTTCTCGTCCACCTGAGAGATACTACGGTTTTCTCATTGATGGTGGAAGCGAGGACTGCATCATGGATGATGATGAACCGACTAGTTTCGAGCAGGCCATCACGAGTGGTGACTCTGTGAAATGGCTGGATGCAATGCGATCTGAGATGGAATCCATGTACACCAATAAAGTATGGATTTTGGAAAATGCTCCTAAAGGGGTAAAACCCATTGGGAGCAAGTGGATTTTTAAAAGGAAATTTGGTGTAGATGGAAAAGTTGAGACTTTCAAAGCTAGACTTGTAGCAAAGGGTTTTCGTCAACGACCAGGTGTGGATTATGACGAAACCTTTTCTCCAGTGGCTATGCTTAAGTCCATCCGGATCTTACTTGCCATTGCTGCATACCATGACTACGAAATCTGGCAAATGGATGTTAAGACCGCCTTTCTAAACGGTGATTTAGAAGAGAGCGTGTACATGACTCAGCCAGAGGGCTTCATAGATAGTGGGAGCAGCGGAAAGGTGTGCAAGCTGCTTAAATCCATTTTTGGGTTAAAGCAAGCATCGCGGAGTTGGAACATCTGTTTTGATGTTGTAGTCAAAGAGTTTGACTTCATCAAAAATATAGATGAACCTTGTATCTATAAGAAGGTAGCAGAGGGTAAGGTTGTCTTCCTCGTATTGTACGTGGATGACATACTCTTGATAGGAAATGATATTCCTATGATGCAATCAGTCAAGCTCTTCCTATCACAGAGATTCTCAATAAAAGATCTAGGTGATGCCTCCTGCATATTGGGAATCATGATCTATAGAGATAGATCTAAACGGATACTGGGATTGTCCCAATCCAGGTACATTGACACCATACTAAAGAGGTTTAGTATGGAAGAATCCAAGCGTGGAAACCAACCCACGATCTCTGGGCTCACTCTCTCCAAAGAGATGTCTCCCAAGACTGATTTGGAGAGAGCTCGCATGCAAGGGATACCCTATGCTTCGGCAGTAGGCTCTATCATGTATGCGATGCTATGTACCAGACCCGATGTAGCATACTCACTAAGTGTAGTGAGTCGGTATCAAGCAGATCCTGGAGAGAGTCATTGGACAGCTGTGAAGAACATTCTCAAGTACTTACGAAGGACTAAGGAGATGTTCTTGGTGTATGGTAACGGAGAACTCCAGGTGGAGTCCTTTACCGATTCCAGCTTCCAAAGTGATAAGGACGACTCTAAGTCACATTCGGGTTTTGTCTTTACCCTCAATGGAGGGGCGGTATATTGGAAGAGTTCCAAACAGGATACCGTTGCAGACTCGACGATGGAGGCTGAATACATCGCTGCCAACGATGCTGCCAAAGAGGCTGTCTGGATTAGGAAGTTCATTACTGAACTTGGAGTGGTTCCATCCATTGAGCATCCAATACCTCTGTATTGCGATAACAATGGAGCTATGGCATTGGCCAAGGAACCCAGATCCCATCAGAAGTCCAGACATATTCTGATGCGGTATCACCTGATCAGGGAGATAGTTGATCGCCTGGAGATCGAGGTCAGGAGAGTAGATACGAAGGACAACACTGCGGATCCATTCACGAAGGCTATTCCCCAGATACAGTTTGAGAGATTATTCGGGATGCTAGGTATGAGATACTACAGCAGCTGGCCTTAGTGCAAGTGGGAGATTGTTAGTTATGTATATGCCCTAGAGGCCATTGTTGTACATATGATGTATATTATAATGGATGCTTGGATATATATAGAGATGACTTTCTTGCTCGTCATGATAGTATGCTATTTGGTTTCCCTTTATCTTAACATGTTGACTTGTATTGGTTTACTGTTTTTCTCTCACATGTTGATAAAGCCCTTAGGATCTGTACTCGACTACTGGGACTATGATGAGATCATACTAGTGGGGCCTTGGTAGTCGATGAGTACATCCTATAACTGTTCCTAGTCGAGGGTATATCGAGACAGGGCATCGATATACCAGAGTAGAGTAGCGTATACGCATCTTGACCCATATGATGGGCGATGGATGATCCCATATCCATCGGTATTTGACATCAGAGATGGTGTACGGGTGCTTAGTGGAGACTGGGTACACTGGACGGACTCGCCGAGAACTCCCAGATGGTGATATACCACACGTCAGATGGCAGTTCTCCGGTGACACTGGTACAGGGTAGTCTGTAGACCCGAGTTCGTCATAGAGCCTTGTGTGATTCCCACTGTGCTTTGATTTCCACCTTACCACGTCCAAGAGGGCATGCAAAACGGTGGCTTTTGGGTACAGTCCCGAATCACATGGAGGCAATGAGCGATAGGAGGAGATTCGTCTCTCCCGGTATAGGGAGTTGATGTTGTGCTGTGTTCGATTGGCTATAACTGGAAGTCCCTGGCCAGGGCTGATATAGAGATTTACTGGTAAGTGTTACTAGTAGTTTCTCGACCCGTTATGAGCCATACATCGACACGACTTATCGGTTATTGGGGTCTGACGTATACCACCCCTAGACTTGATATGCAACATATCAGACGAACGGACCGGACTATACGGGAGTGTTACTGATTGGATTCACAGGAGAACGCACAGGCTAGCTTGTTGATCTTCTGATCGCTCAATACCTGTGTGGCTGTTACGTTTAGCTGACCGCTTGCAGCTTGTGGGTGTTTGATATGATCATCACCTGCTACCGGCGTATTGACGATTCTTTAGAGTCCTACACAGAGGTTTCTTGGCTCAGGCGAAATGGAGTAGAGGCACATATGTGATATGTGCAGGACCGAGAATAATGCGATATGAGATACCGTACTATATTCTCGCGATATTTAGATATGAACTGAGACATCGGATCAAGTGTTGATTCGATGAATCGGTAATTGATATATTAGTCGGTAATATTCGATATAGCCGGATCATCAAATCAAGTGTTGATTCGATGATTTAATGTATAATAATATATATGACATATTGTATTACATTATCTAATATTGGCTCGCTTTATTATTTCATTTTCTCACTGGATGATACATTGATATATATGCGATATATGTTAATTGTATTATTTTCTTTTGTTGCAAATATATAATATATATGTGATATATATTATTGTGACATGATATGATTTATTGTTAAACATGTTTTAGGATGATTAAATGAGGTTAGGGTTTGATTAGGGTTAGTTGCTTCTTGCACCTTCTAGAAGCTATTTCTTTTGTCATGGTTAAGATATTTTTGATGACACATTTCTAACCCAACCAAACTCTAACTCTAGTTTATTTTCTACAAAATCTTAGCCAGTCATCCTTGACCATGGTTTATATATCAATCATATACATTTCTTTCAATTCATCACAAAAGAAAATTATCATTATCTTTTCCATTATCATCTTCTTCTCTCTTGAAAAAGCTCACTTGAAATTCTTTATGTGATGAATAAATATGAGAAAATGATTTAAAAAGAAAGAAAAAATACTACTCTCTCATCCTCATCTCATCTAGCCCATGAGATTTGTGTGTTCATCTCTTTAGAGTGAGAAAGCTTGAGTCTTTGCAACTTCGACGTAGATCTTCGGAGATTTGGAACACTTCAAGCTAGCATGGATCGTTCGAGTCGTGGAGCCTCTCATGAGTCCGGGAGATCGTGCATCTTGGCAAAGGGACTTCTACTCGGAGCTTGTGAAGCGAAGGAGCGGACTACAAAGGTTGTAATCCCTCACACTTAGATAAAAGTTATCATCTTGCATGTTTAACCCTAATAATCTAGCAAAGATCCCGGATTTGGGTTGTTCGGCACGTCTAAATTTTTATCCGGGCATGTTTGATGCCTTATGAACCTTCACAAGAGTGCCTAGGAACCCTACAAATGAGGGAAGGAAAAATGGCTAAGTGTCTGGTCAAAGGAGCCCATACCTCTCTTTCTCACCAAACCTCATTCTTTATTCTTTTCCCATTTTCCTATCCTTTTCTTTTTCTTATTCTCTCAAAATCCTTCATCCAAGAATAGTAAACCCAAAGTGAACCATGGCAAGAAAATGCACAAGTGTGAAAAAGTGTTATGTGCATGTTTTGCACAGAAATACTAAAGAACCGATTAGCGATTTTTAATCGCGATTATCACTAAATTAGCATATAACTAATCAATTAAACTTAGAAATGGCATAATTCTCTAATTTAACCTATTTTATAATTTTCCAAAAATTTTCCCTATTTATTTATATTTAATTATACCGAATTATTAAAATTTTCAATAAAATAATATTAAATTATAAATTTCCCAAAAATAATATTTTTATTATTTCGAAATGTTACAGAGACATAGAAAGAAACATTAAGGCGGATCCACTAACTGGGGCTATTCCTCGAACGCAATAGTTTCGCAAACGGGCTTTGTGAAACAGATTATTAGAGGAGTTGGGCGTTCGGTATCACACGGGCTGTGAGTACGCGACATCGCAATAATTTTCCTTGAGTGCAAGTGGGAGATTGTTCGATATAGTGCCCTCAGAGTCAATTATTGGATCACAGGCACCTGATTGCAATGATTGAAGGAGAACCTATGCCGGTAGGACAGTCTTACTCAAGATGATAGTCTGCTATTCGGTTTATCTTTATCATCGTGTACAGTTTTACGTAACCTTACAGATCACTATTACACGTTGATAGAGCCCTTAGGATTCTTGCTTGACTACCAGCAGTATGATAGCGATCATATACGTGGGAGCTGGGGTCTATAAGAACATCCTTAAAGTGTCCCTAGTCGTGTGATTTTCGAGACAGGGCATCAATACTCCGGAGTAGACTAGTGTATACAGTCGAGACCCTGACGAGGGGCGGTAGGCGGTCTCACAAGCCATTGGTGTCAGTTGGTTCACCTAAGATGTATACAGGTGCTCATTGGGTTATGAATACAACGGACAGGACTCACCGGGAACATGCTAGTTGGTATTATATCTGACGTCAGATAGCAGTTCCTTGGTGTCATGTGTACAGGTTAGTCCATCATCCTGAGATCGTCATTTGTCTAGTGTGAGTTCCCACTGTGCTTTGATTACTACCCTACCACTGCTCAAAGGAGTCATGCAAATAGGTTTTAGTTGGGTACAGTCCCGAGCCACATGGAGGCAGTGAGTGGATCGGCAGGGGTTTTGTCTCTCCCGGTATTAGGGGTATGATTGCGCTGTTTCTAGGAGGGCTATTACACGAAGTCCTTAGCCAAGGCAGGAGATTTACTGGTAGGTATTCCAGTAGTATCTCAGGGTGTTCTGGGCTACACTCCGACACGAGTTGTACCGCATTTGGGGGTCTGAGTTTTACCAACCCCCTAGGCCCGACATGCGATGCTCATAGACGAACGGACCGGACTGTACGGATATTGTCACTGACGGTCTCAGTAGGGTGTCAGGATGAGTTCACTCATCGAACTCCCTTTTGGTCAATACTTGGTAGCCCGTTATGTACAGCTAGTACCGCTGATGTGCTAGTGGTTAAATCCACAGCAAAAGTATTGACGAGTCTTTAGAATCTCCCATAGACAGTTTCTCAAGTTTCGGGCGAAACGTTGTAGAAGCCGTATGGTATTATGGCAGGGTCCGATCATATCCATGCAGTAGTGCACGTATTATGATCGGACGGATCATACTAGTTGGCTTTGGTTTAAGCCGGATCCTAGTATTAGATTTGTTGGATTACTTTAGTCTCATCGCATTCGCATTCAGTCGGAATGCGGATGCAGGTATTTATATACAGGTGAGGGGTACTCTTGTGATCCGTGACGAGTTTACTTTAGTAGATGCCATTCTCTTTTTATTGTTGCAAACATTTGGATTAATGTTTGCACAATAAAATAATGAGCTCAAAATCATGATTAGGAGCATTAATTGTGACACATGCAAAAGTGATGAGTCATGGTCTCTTTACTTGTGCATATGTCACTTTATTATTTATTTGATGTATTGAAATGATAAGTAGAGAGAGAAAGGGCAGCCATAAGGATGTGGTTTGCTCTTGTATTTTTCATTCTTGCTCTCACTCTTATTATCATCTCAACACAAAAGGAAAAGAAAAGGAAACTTCTTGTTCTTCCTCTTCTTTCTTGAACTCACTATCTCCTCAATAATGGCATCCACTAAATCCTCTATCCATACACTCTCATGCGTTGAGAATCAATGGATGCTTGAGACAAAGTGATCACACGCATTCTCTACTTCACCTTGGACACATCGGCTACCAAACTTCGTGTCCGAGTTGCTTCGGATGAAGCTGGAGCCCGTAAAAAGACTCTTTGATGTGGTGCCCTTCCGACGAGGAGATCAGAGATGCCGCGAGGAGCTTGGGTTGGTGGCCAAAGACCGAATGACACGGATCGATCGGTATAGCTTTTCTAACCCTTCCATAGTTTGCTAGTTATAGGTTAATGGTTCGATCCGGGATTAAAGTCTGCGATAGCGCTGGTTTCAAGTTTTGAAAAAGTTTTCGTTTCCGCATTTTGGCCTCGGACAGACGGCTGGGGCGCTACCGTAGACTTACAATAATAACCATCACATCATGCGAACAACAAAATAGAACAGTGGATAATTTAGGAGCCCCGCGTTTCATTTAAGCCATAAATGAAATGCGACGTTTCCTTGTAGTGTGGATAGCCTGTGCAATGATGATCATAGATCCCTACGTTTGCGGCAAGTAACCCACCAATCCTCGTAGTGAGGCAACCCCAGTCAACAAAGTTAATGGGTAACCCAGCACTTCACGGAATCCGGTAACTTGAGCACCCCTCCGTGAGTCAACCTATACCCCCTACGAGTGCGGAGAATAGCCCACCAATTCTAGAGTAAGGCCCCCACGGTCTCAACGCCATGAGATGCGGGCCCGTTTCCCTCTAGAACCGAGCTATTCGAGCATTTCTCCATTGGGTAATCCTGGTACAGAAAAGAAAATATATATACAATGGTGACATCAACCTCAACCTGGTCGTGCCCCAATAAAATAATATACTACTGGCAGTGACAGAAATCCAAATGTCAGACGCCCGCCTCGCAATAATCAATATACAAATGAATCTGAACTGTACATCTAACATTGCACACGTGGCTTGTTAGTTATGTATATGCCCTAGAGGCCATTGTTGTACATATGATGTATATTATAGTGGATGCTTGGACATATATTGAAAGGACTTTCTTGCTCTACATGATAGTATGCTATTTGGTTGCTCTTTGTTTTAACATGTTGACTTGTATTGTGATACTGTCTTGCTCTCACATGTTGATGAATCCTTTAGGATATGTACTTGACTACTAGGACTATGATGAATATCATACTAGTGGGGCCGAAGTAGTCCACAAGTACATTCTATAATTGTTCCTAGTTGAGGGTGTATCGAGACAGGGCATCGATACTCCAGAATAGACTAGCGTATACGCTTCTTAACCCATATGATGGGCGACGGATGATCCCACATCCATTGGAGTTTGACATCAAAGATGGTATACGGGTGCTCAGTAGAGACTGGGTACACTGAACGGACTCACCGAGAACTCCTTGTTGGTATTATACCTATTGTCAGATAGCAGTTCTCTGGTGACACTAGTACAGGTTAGTCTGTAGACCCAAGATCGTCATTAAGCCTTGTGTGATTCCCACTGTGCTTTGATTTCCATCTTACCACGTTCAAGAGAACATGCAAAACAGTGCCTTTTAGGTACAGTCCCGAATCACATGGAGGCAATGAGCGATAGGAGGGGTTTTGTCTCTCCTGGTATTGGGGGTTGATGTTGCGTTGTGCTCGATTGGCTATAACTGGAAGTCCCTGGCCAGGGCTGATATGGAGATCTACTGGTAAGTGTTATCAGTAGTTTCTTGACCCGTTATGAGCCTCATATCGAAACGACTTATCGGTTACTGGGGTCTGAAGTTTTCCACCCCTAGACTAGATATGCGACATATCAGACGAAGAGACCGGACTATACGGTTAGTGTTACTGATAGGATTAACACGAGTATGAACAGGTTTGCTTGTTGATCTTCTGATCACTCAATACCCGGGTGGCCGTTACGTTTAGCTGACCGCTTGCGGCTGGTGGGTGTTTCATATGATCATCACCTATTGCCGGCGTATTGACGAGTCTTAGAGTCCCACATAGGAGTTTCCTAGCTCAGGCGAGAAGATGTGGTGTACATATGAGATATGCGCGGGAGCTCGATTAAATGCGTGTATGTGATACCGTGTTTTAATCGGGCGTTTTCTATTGGTCGGGTCATATGAGATATGACTGGTTTATTAAATCAAGTGCTGATTTAATATTAACTTTTAGCTCACTTATTCAAAACCTTTTCTATTTGGATGTATGCTTGAATGTATGCATATACACATGTTGATGTGAATGCACACATACATGAATACATGTGTGTCATGGTTGTTGATACATAGAATATGGCAATGCAAGACTCACATGGAATAAATATGTATATATATTTTGATTATTGAGAAAAAAAAATTATTAAATCATGGTTGAATATTCTTCATCACTATTCTTTACTTGACCTAAGTTTTGACCATGGTTTGATTTCTTTGTTCTTTAACTCAATGATGAAAATATCTGGATATTTATTAACCATGGTTACTTGAGAGATTGTCTCTCATATATATTTTCTTTTCTCATTTTATTTTAAAATTAATCCAAAACAAAAGAGCTCAAGCTTTGCCATCTTCATCTTCTTCCTCTCCTGATATTTCCATTGAGTGAGGAACTTAAAAAGAAAGGGTTTTCAAGTGAGAAAACAAACCACATCACTATTCTACACATGTCTAGCCCATTAGTATAGATTGTTTGCTTCACTTTCATCTTGATCAAGTGGAGCAAGGAGCTTCAGCAAAGGGTCTCCGGGTGGATCGTCGTGGACTTAGAAGGGTTCAAGCAAGCCGGTTCAAACTCTAATTGATCCAAGGAGTCAAGGAGGGAGGTCTACAATGGTTGTATTTCTCCCCACTTAGTGTTGGACACTACATAGTATGTGATACTATATGTTGTTACCCTAGATTTCTAGTTCGATTCACGGTTAGAATTGTATAGCACCCCGTAAATTTTTGTTATAGCATGTGTGATGCAACCCTAACCCTAGGCATGGTGCTAAATAACCCCTAAAGTGGTATTAGATCCAAGCTAGAAATGTAGACGATGTTAAATATTACGAAACGGAAACAACTCCGAAAAATACGGATTTCTGGAACCATGAAAATTGCTCTCTGTCGATTTTTAAACGATCTCGAAAAATTATTTAAACAACAGTAGTATCTTGTATGTGATACAACTAGAACACAGAAGAAAAATGGGTCCTTTCCACCGGATTTCACCCGAGCAAAAGCTCAGAAAATCAGAGCAGGCCGGCCAAAACTGCCCAGTTTTGCCTCAATTTTTTTTCTCTGCTCAGGTTTCTAGGTTTTGGGGTTTTAGGTGTTGTTCATTTAGCCCAAAATTTCAAGTGATGATAATTGTGCTTAGGGGCTATTTCGTAGTGTTTCGTAGTTATAATTTTAACATTGTTTTGGTAACTTGGATGACGTTTAACAGTTCGAACGAATATCACAAACCACCACATTACGGTCGCTGGAAATTTTCAAGTGTTGGAATTTCCCAAGTTGAACATATTCGGAAGATCGTGCAAGTATCCCTATGGACCCTCTAGAAGAACGTAACCCTAACTCGATCCTATGACCATAGAACTGCGGCTAAACCTTAGGGTTTTTCGTGGTCCTGTGGCGCCATAAGTAAGGCAAGGGTTGACCCTTCTACGACTGTTCCATAGACACCGTGGCACGTTTTTTGGGTATCTTAACTTTGCTCAAGTGTTGAGCTCTTGGGGTAATTTATGGGTGCTTGTTGACTCAATCGAAGCGTTTATCAACATCTAGATATCGTTGGAATGTGATACAATATGTGGAATTCATATAGTTAGGCATGAAATCCGAAGTATGTGATATTTCGGGTTTAAGATGTCTAAGGTAATTATGGATTCCAAATGTTGTACTTTGACATTTTCTTTTCTGGTACCGTAAGTGTAGCATGTGGTGTATTGCTGGTTTCGTTGCTATACATCAACGAAAATTGGGGTACGCATACTTACTTACATTAATGATATGTGAAATTATGTGTTGCTGAGATATTATGTATAGGATTGTCGTGAATGAATGGCCGGGGTTTTTATGTGAGATGAGAGATTTTATTTTCATTCTTGTAAAATTCATTCGTATGTAATATTCTTTTATTTAGGGCACTTCCGGGTTGAGGATGATGTCACCATTGTTGTATATTATTTACTTTTCCGCATTAGGATAGACCCAAGGAGGGGAGCACAAGTGACCGGGTTCTAGGGTTCAGTGGGAGGCCATCTCGAGGAGTCGAGACCAGGTCTCCTAAACTCTAGAATTGGTAGGGTTACTTGCCGCTCTCGTAGGGGTTTAGGGGTGTGGGCTTGGCCATTAATCACGACAGTAGAATCCGTATTTTCTATAGTTGGCTAAATACAAAATACGGACCTCCTAGAATATCCTATATTTTCATATGTGCTTCTGCTGTTGATATTCTGTGATGTGATCACATTATATGCTGAGACGAATAGTATTATATATATGATATATAATAAACGTTGCCTATGTTTTGCACCGGCGCTAGTCCCGCCACGCTATGCCGTTAGTTATGTAACCTAACGGTGCATAACGGCACACCGTGGCGAATGCGGATGGCATAAGTGTACGTTATATTTTCGTTTCTTCTGTGATGCTTAGGAAGCATAAATTATGGGACTTCATTAACGTGATTAATGGAAGAAAAGAAACCTAAAAGTTGTTGTAGAATCAAATTTTCAAAAAGGGTAGCTCCAGTTTTTGCTTTGCATAGCGGTATTCTTTGTAGAATATCCAACACCTTATTTGATAAGGATAGAGCCGAGATCCTTTCACCGGGAGTGACCTCTTTAGCGAAACTAGCAGATACTACAAACTCACTCAGTTTAGTTTTTATTGCTTTTATAGTTCTTACTTTGAAAAGTGGTATTTGTGAAATATCCTGCACCTTATTCGAAAAGGAAAGAGCCGAGATACCTTCACCGGGAGTGACCTCTTTAGCGAAACTAGTAAAAGCCTCAAAAACACACATTTTCAAAATCGCTTGTTCTACAACGATATCAAGTTCATTACACAAAAGGTTTTCATAAAAACCTGTCGTAGCCCTCCGTCATTTCAGATAAGTACTACTTAATATTCGTGCTATGTTTGTTGACTATGTTAAGGCGTAGTGTGCGGTAGCTAATTAGTGCTTATCTATTATAGCATGAGATGCGATTTGATTAGGGTAGTTGTACGACCTTGTTGACTATGTTAAGGGTCGTGCGGATGGGATTAATTCAATCAGGAAATGACGGGTTGAACTTGGCTAGAGATTATGATTTTTTGACTATGTTAAGGCCATAAGTTGCTAAGGGGCAAAAGTATTATCGGGAATTTCAAGTGTTGAAATTTGCAATGAGATTGCATACCTTCTATAAGATAGTTGGATCCCGATACCCACAACGAGTAAGAGTTATTCCTGGGAGAGTTTTACACATGATAATTAGCTGATCAAGTAGGTGTCTAGAAAGGTGTTAACGGGGTTATGCCTTTGGGAAAACGAGGTTTTTTTTAATTAGGTCCGTGCGAAAGCATGGGGAACCTCCCTTAAAGTACCAACACTAGGCTGGCTGAAAGATTGGCGAACTTGTAAAGTGTAATTAATCCCGGCTAGTCTTACCTTTTAGGGTTTGAAGGAAGATTTGATGAAAAAAGTGGGAGCCATCCTTATTAGATAAGATAAAAACCAATCTAATCTTGTAAGAGCATACGCTAAGTGTTGTCATCTCTCTCTTTCTCCAGGTAGCGACCATGTCAGGCCTTAATCAAGATAATAATATTGATGTATTGACTGAACCCGCTTGTTATACTGAGCAGGGGAACGTTAGTTCCGTTCTTTCTTATAAGTGTTATAAGACTGAGTAGGGAATATGGACACATCCGGATTCCCAAGCCGCCTAAACGATAAATAAGCATGTTGATGCATCTTATTCGGGCGTGTTTGTTATTGAGAACTGTTTCTCAGTTCACTCTACGTCCTGGATATTAGATACCAAATTAGGATCCCACATATGCAATATGTTGCATGGGCTAAGGAAAGGTAGAGAACTGGAAATGGGTGATCATTCCGTAAGAGTAGGGAATGGTGCAAATGTTGCAGCCAAAGCAGTTGGCGAATATCACCTTATATTACCAAATGGTCATACATTGATTATGAAAGAATGCTATTAAATACCGACCCTGATATGCAATCATATATCAGTTTCTTTATTAAATAAAGAAGGATATAATTTTGTAATACAGGATAATTGTATGAACATCTTCCTGAATCAAAACTTGATTGGATCAAGCTCGTTAAATAATGACATATACATTCTAAATCAATCCACAGTTCTTAATGTGCAAAACACACACAAGAGGAAGAATTCAGAAATGAACGAATCCTTCATGTGGAATTGTAGACTAGGTTATATCAATGCGACGCGACTAGCTAAGTTACATAAGGATGGATATTTGAATCCATTCTAATTTTCATCTTATGACACTTGCCAGTCTTGTCTCAAAGCGAAGATGACCAAAACTCCGTTTAGTAGACACGGAGAACGAGTTACGGAACTTTTGGGACCGATACATAGTGATGTATGTGGTCCCATTTCTACACATGCCTCGAATGGTTGCTCGTACTTCATTACATTCACTGACTATCTCTCAAAATACAGACATGTGTTCCTATTGAAACACAAGTCTGAAGCTTTTGTGAAATTCAAAGAATATAAGCATGAAGTCGAGAACCAAACGGGTAAAAGTATTAAGATCCTTCGATCTGATCGAGGAGGAGAATACTTGAGCAATGACTTCCTGGAGTATTTAAAAGAGAATGGGATTCTCTCTCAGCTTACTCATCCATATACTCCACAGCACAACTGTGTATTGGAGCGGAGGAATTGCACCCTATTAGATATGGTACGCTCTATTATGAGCACCGCTGAGTTGCCTATTTCCTTTTAGGGTATGCGCTTGAGACAACAGCATACCTATTGAATCAAGTTCTATCTAAATCTGTACCTACCACACCATATGGGATATGGAGTGGGAAGAGACCATATTTTAAACGAGTTAAGATATGGGGTTGTCCGGCCTATGTCAAAAGGCAGAATCCGGACAAACTCGAGGCACGATCAGTTGTTTGCAATTATATAATGTACTTGTGGAACACTTTGGGATGTTGGGTATGAGATACTAAAACAACTGGCCTTAGTGCAAGTAGGAAATTGTTAGTTATGTATATGCCCTAGAGGCCATTGTTGTACATATGATATATATTATAGTGGATGCTTGGACATATATAGAGAGACTTTCTTACTCGACATGATAGTATGGTATCTGGTTGTTCTTTGTCTTAACATGTTGACATGTATTATGATACTGTCTTGCTCTCATATGTTGACGAGGCCCTTAGGTTGTGTACTTGACTACTAGGACTATGATGGAGATCATACTAGTGGGGCCGAAGCAGTCCACAAGTACATTATATAATTGTTCCTAATCGAGGGTGTATCGAGACAGGGCATCGATACTCTAGAGTAGACTAGCGTATGTTATTGTATATTCCCTAGGAGCCATTATTGTATCATACTAGTTTGTATATTACTTAATGGAAGCTTGGGATATTCACAGTTTTATTAACAGTCTCGCTCAACATAGTTGTATGCTACTTGATTTATATCTATTTTAATATGTGTATATGTTAGCATATCGCGAATACATATTGATAGAGCCCTTAGGATCATGCTTGACTACCAGCGTTGAGATGGCAGTCACACTAGTGGGGGCTGAGTAGTCTACAAGCGCATCCTTTTTCAGGTCCCTAGTCGTAGGATTATCGAGACAGAGGATCGATACTCCAGAGTAGACTAGTGTGTACGGTTCTCATCCCAGCAGGGGAAATGGTCTGTCCCACAGCCATTAGTACGTTGTCCTGGAGATATATACAGGTGCTCATTGGGTTACGGGTACACCGGACAGGACTCGCAGGGAACTGTTGGTTGGTATTACACCCGTCGTCAGTTAACAGTTCCCAGGTGACATGCGTACAGCATAGTCCGCAGACTTGATACTGCTACTTTGTCTCGAGTGTGTTCCTACTATTCATAGATTGCTACCCTACCACGGCTCAAAAGAGTCGTCTAAACAGGTAGCAGTTGGGTGCAGTCCCGAAGCACTTGGAGGCAGTGGCAGTTAGGAAGGATTCGTCTCTCCCGGTATTGGGAGTTGATATCGCACTTTATTTGGAGAGCCATTACGTAAAGTCCCTTACCAGGGCAAACGAGATTTAATGGTAGGATTTCCAGTAGCTTCTCAAGGTGTAATGGGCTTCACTCCGACATGATTTATACCACTTTTAGGGGACTGACGCTTGCCTCCCCTCTACGCCCGATATGCGATAGTATTAGATGAACGGACCAGACTGTACGGAGATTGTCACATCAGGCCCAGTAGGAGTTCGGATGGGTTTCCTCATCGGCCTTCTTATCGACATCTACCTGGGGACCGTTACGTACAGCTAGTACCGCTTGCTGCCTATGATTAAACCCAATGCCAGCGTAGTATCGAGCCTTTAGAGTCCCACACAGAGAGTTTCATGCTTCAGGCGAAACGATATAGAGATCGTATGGTTTTACGACAGGGTTCGGACACATGCGTGTATTTATGCACGTACGATGTTCGGACAGATTATACTAGCAGGCTTTAGTTTAAGCCAGATTCTAGTATTGGATTATTGGATTTATACAGTCTCAGTATTTCCGGGTTTTATGGATGGGAGGGGCATTTTCGTAATTAATCGAGAAGCTTCTAGAAGAAAGGTGAGGTGGAGAGCTTAGGTGTAAAATGCATTAAATGAATTAGTGACTCATGAGATGATTCATCGAAATGAGTTAATGAAGCATTTATTGCTTAATGACTCATGTGATGATTCATTGATTATATTAAATGAAGCATGGTTGTAATTATCACAAAATTATTTATTTGATATTCTTTATGCTTCATAAAATATAGAATTGAGACATAATTCATTTCATTCTCACATACACACTTTCTCTCCTCAAGCTCTCTTCTTCTTCAACCTAACCTTAATCCTCTCATGTGTTGAGATCCCAAGGATTAGAAGGACTATTAGATCCTTAATCCATCTCTATATCTAGGCCACTTGGATTAGCAATCCTAGCCACTTAGTTACCACAAGTGAAAGGTTAAAGCTTGGAGAAGGAACTCTCGGGTTGATCTTCTATCACATCGAGGAGGCAGACAAGGAGGTGAACAAAAAGAACAAGAAGGACTTGTATCTTTAGGTATAATCATCTATCATAGTAGTTAATCACTTCTAGATAGTTGTTAGTTAGGGTTTAGCAAAGATCCCTAAAGTTAGTCGATATTAACTTAAACAAAATGATTGTTTTACCTATTCAACCTCCCCGCATCTTGTGGGGTGTTTAACGTCGACTTACAGTGGTATCAGAGACTAGCTAAAGCATAACTAACATGTTAGCAATGTCTTTAGAAATTCGATCGCAAATCGATCCCGAAAAAACAACATTTTCACATAGTTTCTGCAGATTTTAAAACGAGGTCTAAAAATTTTTCAGCGACGCTTAAAAATATAAGCAGGGTTTTTAAAGAATTGTGATGAAATTTGGGATCGTGAATCGACCATACCACCACGGAACCGACGCCGATCCAAGCGATCCGCCGCGGATCCACGGCCGAGTTGACACCGAGTCAACCCAAATTTGCTCAGTTATTCTTCTGTGTTGATGTTGTGTTTTCTGGGATGATTTGTTTCTGCTTAGGTTTTATTTGCACAGAGAATTGTTTGGAGTAGATTCATATGTGTTGCTTGATTGAAATTATAGGATATTTGGCTAACTGGATTATATCTGTATTGTGTTTAATGTGTTCGTAAACCTCCCTAACTGATAGTATGTCGGTTAGCAGGGGTTGCACATTTCTGTAATGGTTTTTACTGGTTTGTGAATGTGGACTTGTTGGATTGTCGTGAATGGATAGCCGGGGATGTGAGACAAGTGTTTCTTTCATTCAAATGTAAATTGTGATTTGTTGTAATATTCTTTTGCGGGGCACATCCGGGTTGACGTTGTAGCTACCGTTGTATTATTTCATTTACTATTTTCTGCTCCTAGGATAGACCCATGGTGGGGTACAAAAACTACCGGGTACTTTGAAGTGTTTAGTGGCCTACTCACGTCGTTGAGGGAGACCGCTTCACTTCGGGTACTTGGCGGGTACTTTGCCGTACCCGTAGGGGTCTAGGGTGGGGTTTTGGCTATTCATCGCTACTATGTAATCCGTCTTTCTTTGTAGGCTCAAAAGGAATGCGGATTCCTAGAAAATCCAATATGTTCATCTATGATCTGGAATGCCTATTATTGCGTCTGACGAATGTACTATATCTATATATGATATCTAGTAGGCGTTACTTATGTTTTGCACTCGCGCTAGCCCAGCTCCCGCTCTGTCGTTAGTTATGTAACCTAACGGGTGAATGACGGGACCCAGTGGCGAATGCGGATGGCATAAGAGGACATTGTATTTTCGTTGTTTTCTGAAATGATAGGTTAATTGATGGGACGAATTTTATTAATGCAAAGAAAATAAACCAAAGTTGAATCGTTGGAACAGTTTAAAAGAACCCACTCGGTTATTTTAAAACAGAAAATATGTTTAAGAAATTGCGGTGCTTAAACCACTCCTTTTAAAAGCTATCAGGTTCCTTCGATCATATCAAGTTCACTACGTTTACGGTTTCACCAAAACCATTCGTAGCCCTCCGTCATTTCATTTGAGTATTCAGTAGTATTCAAGCTATGTATTTTGACCAACGCTAAGGCATAGTGTTTGATAGCAGCTGGCTATTCATTTGTTGCATAGATAGATGAGTTAGTTTGGGACAGTCGTACTGCCATTTGGCCAACGTCAGGGATATGTATGGATGGTTTCAAATTAACAAGATAATGATGGGTAGAACTTGACATGTGACTTATGACATTTTGACCAACGCCATGGTCATAAGAGCATGGGGCAGAAATTGATATCGGGAATTTCTAAAAAAACTGAAATTTGCTAAGAGTTGCATACCGTTTGGAGTGTGATAATTTTAGTAGGATTCCTTCAGCTTTATCACACGATGATATTTGGATCCCGATCCTACTGTGAGTATCCGCTACTCATCAGGAGATTCGTCACTTAACGATCAATGCTATAAACCAAGTAGATGTCGAGAAAGGTGTCGGCGGGGCTACGCCCGCAGAGAAAAGAGGTTATTTAATTAAGGAACTTCACGAAAGCGTAGTAAAACATCCCTCGAAGTACGGACACCGGCCTGGCTGAACGGTTAAGCAAGCATTGTACGGTGAGAATAGTCCTGACTAGTTCTTCCTTTTTAGTTTGAGGAGGGATTAAAGAAACAGTGGGAGCCATCCAGTTTAGATAAACTAAAAACCATTCTAAACTTACAAGAGCATCATGCTAAAGTGTTCCTGTAGGGTGTTTTTCGTCACCCTATTGACATGGGAATACGCGCACGCTTGTCAGGCGTACTACAGATTCCCCCTACATAGGGTAGGCGGGAGTTTAATGATTGTGGGGATCTGAATCTCCTGCAGCCGCGGACTAAGCTGCCGTTATTTACCCCTCGCCTTTGGGGCGAGGGAACCTCCGATTAACGGGTTAAACAGGGCATGCGAACTCAATGTGCAGTGTACGTGTGTTCTGTTTTGAAAGGGGGGGTTTTGGATATATCGGGAGCCACGCAGAGTTTTTACGGGGGTCCCGCTATCCGGCCCGAAAATTTTTTGGAGGGGGAGAATGTTGCGGAGTATGTATATGTGTGAATTTGTATACATATGTATGTACATAAAAAGAGGGGGAAAAGGCATCCAAGGGATGCGTAGGGCCAGCGCCTTGAGCGCTGTGCGCTTAGATGCTGTGCGCTCAGGCGCAAGCGCGCCACGTGTCGACACGTGGGCGCTTTGCTCATGAGCGCTGCGCGCAGGAGCGCAAGCGGGCGCGCCACGTGTCGGCACGCGGGCGCTTTGCACAAGAGCGCAAGCGCAGGAGCGCAAGCGCGCGCGCGCCACGTGTCGGCACGCGGGCGCTTTGCGCAAGAGCGCTGCGCGCAGGAGCACAAACGCGCGCGCGCCACGTGTCGGCACGCGGGCGCTTTGCGCACGAGCGCTGCGCGCTGGAGCGCAAGCACGCTGGAGCGCAAGCGCGCGCGCCACGTGTCGGCAAGCGGGCGCTTTGCGCACGAGCGCTGCGCGCACGAGCGCTGCGCGCTGGAGCGCAAGCGCGCGCGCCACGTGTCGGCACGTTGGCGCTTTGCGCTCGCGCTCAGTGCGCTGGAGCGCAAATGCGCCACGTGTCGGCACGTAGATGGTTTGCGCTCGAGCGCTAGCGCGCCGGCAAGGATAAGAGGCTTTTAGCCTAAAAAAAGGATTTCTCAAAAGAGAAATCGGAGAGGAGTAGGACTCTTGAATGTGTTTTGGGGTTAATGGAAGGGGTTCTTCCTCTTCCTCCTGTTGCTTGCTGGATCTTGAAGATCAAGAGATGTGAAATCTCAAAATCTCTCATTTTTGAGATCTGATGACAGATCCAAGTTCCCCTTTATGGGTTTTGTGGTGAAAAAATAATTTGTTTTATAAAAAGAAGATTAAAACTCTTGATTTAATTCAAGAGAAAGAAGAAGGTTTTGGAACCTCGAAAAAGAAGAAAAGATATCAGATCTGGAAACTTTTTTTGAGAGAGAAAAAGTTGTTGGGATATTTCATTATCCTTGCCTTTATAGGTCATACACTTTACAAATAGCCCCTTGGGCTTCACAAAATGGCATTTTGCCTATTTCATGGCTCATGTGCCATTTCTTTTTGCACATAAGCCATGGGCTTTACAAAAATTTGGCTTTATGCCTATTTTTCTTACATTTATCCATAGATAAAATAAAAGAAATGCAACAAAATTATTTATTGCAAAATTTTTATCTTGGCATGGGGCAGGTCGGCCGCTTCATGTTTGGGCTCGACCCGGGCATGGGCCCACTGGGTCGGGGCCTGGGCCCACTTGGCTTGGGGTTGACTTGGATTTTGACTTGGTCAACCGGGGTGTAAATTTTTACCCCAACAAATTGCCCCCCATCAATACATGCACACCACATATGTGGGTCGTGTGCATGAAATTGATGGATCTTCTTTTACTTGGAGGCGACCTGATTTGGTTCTCGCTTTTTGGGAAGCCGGCGCTGCCATTTTTATGACATGGACGGTCATTGCTTGACATGTCTCCGAGACGGAATGTCCGTGATAGACGTTTCCCTGGCCCGGAGCGATCTGATTCCCGCTTTGTAGAAATCCCGCACTGCCCTTTTTGTGACTTGAACGGTCGATGCTGCCCTTTTAGCGACGTGGACGGTCGATGCTGCCCTTTTTGCGACGTGGACGGTCGATGCTGCCCTTTTTGCGACTTGGACGGTCGGTGCTGCCATTTTAGCGACTTGGACGGTCGGTGCTGCCCTTTTAGCGA
Source organism: Agapanthus africanus (assembly GCA_030015575.1). Taxonomy (NCBI): domain Eukaryota; kingdom Viridiplantae; phylum Streptophyta; class Magnoliopsida; order Asparagales; family Amaryllidaceae; genus Agapanthus; species Agapanthus africanus. Next base: position 265,701,604 of record CM057345.1, on the reverse strand, counting down.
CGTGGACGGTCGGTGCTGCCCTTTTTGCGACGTGGACGGTCGGTGCTGCCCTTTTAGCGACTTGGACGGTCGGTGATGCCCTTTTAGCGACTTGGACGGTCGGTGCTGCCCTTTTAGCGACTTGGACGGTCGGTGCTTGATTTGACTTGCTCTGCTTCTGTCACGACCCGAAGTTTGGCCCGTGACCGGCACTTAACCACGTAACGTCTACAGGCGTAACGCGACTAAGTGAACCGAAAACCCAGAAATCAAACCAGTGAAAGTATAGAGTGATAGAAGTTTTAAAGGAAGCAATAACTAAAACATGATAAGAAAACTAAGTAACCAATCTCTAAGAAAACAATATACGACGCCGTAGCGAAGATCAAGATCCACAAGTGGGAACATCACAGATAGAATAAACTGCAAGTACAGCCGGCTCACAACGAGCTCGACACCAGAATACAAAATAATACAACATCGTCCTCACACTGTTTCTAAGTCAAATACATACATGGTAGATGGAGAATAGTAGATACAACAATGTACATACAGAAAGATAAACAGATACCACACAAAACCCACCTATCAGCAAAAGAGCTAGTACACCAACTGTGGGGGTATCTGTGCCAAAAGATGCAAAGCAGCCTGCCGCGACTACTCCGAAGGGCAACCTGCAAAAACTGTGGCACAACGGGGGTGAGTTGCCAACTCGTGAATAGAGATAACATGTAAAGGTAATCGCGAGCATGCACGTACAGCGCTACTCTAACAAATGCCAGCAGATGATATCAATGCGGGTAAGCAGTATGCGTAATAATAATGCAAGTCCTCTATCAGGTGATATAACTACAGGATGAGGTGTGATAATAAATGCTGAGCATGGGAATATAGTATCTACATGAAGTAACAAGGTGAACTACATATGTATGTATGCACCACGAATCCCAACATCGTAAACGCCGGTACTCCATCGGCCCTCATATCCTGTATATCCCTGAAAATCCCGAATGCCCAACATCGGCACCCAAATATCATAAATACTCGTGTCTAGCATCGACACGTAAAACATCCTGTATCGGGCATCCGTCATTCCGGGTCAGCCCTCTCACAAGGTATATATCGGGAATCCGTCGGTCCGGGTCATCCCTCTCTCAATACATCGGGCATCCGTCAGTCCGGGTCAGCCCTATATCGATCCATCGGGCATCCGTCATTCCGGGTCAGCCCTCTCTCAGTACATGCCTCTAGCACCGAGAAAACACGGGGCGGCGCCCCCAAATATCATATCAAGGGAACCGGGTTTTTAAATGATTACTTATTTGAAAAGGGCCACGGTTCCCAAGTCCAGAAATCACATGAAATCTCAACCAATAATACAAGTAATTGTGATGTGATATGTGCATCAAGTATGTATATCTAGTCATGTCACAGAAGAATGAGCTACAATGCAACGATCCAATGTGATATAGGTATCAAGTATGAAATTCAAGTCATGTCATAAATAGATGAGCTACAACAATATACAACAGTATGATCATGGCAGTTCTATCAGTTCTAAGCAATATATAAAGATGGCAGGGAATGCAATATGTGATGACAATCCATGGTATGGTATATGCAATATATAACAATAAGGTCCTATCAGCCCTGACGCATAACGCCATGCGGGCGATATCCCCGTAGATGTGAAATCTACTCACCGTGTCTCGCGCTAAGTATATACAACCACTTGCTTGCCCTTCTTCGCAGCGTCCGTCTCACTGGCCTGCGAACCTAGAATCACATAACATATATCACACATAAGCTCATTTCACAAAAACGCGACATTACGGCCCAACTAGACACTCGGGTCGCAAACCAATCGCGCGTGCGCGCGATACGCTAAAACGTGTAATCACGCGCCACGAAACTACCCCGACACGCCGCGATACGCAGAAACCCAAACCTACTCACGTATCACGCGTGTCGCGAAGGTTTAGAAAAACGGCAAAACAGGTATTTGGTCCCAGATTTTGATACAGGAAAGATATTGCAGAACTATATATACCAAAATAACCCTCATACAAGCAGAGACCCACACCCCAAACCCCAACCCAAATCTCCCCTATCTGGCCGCAATTTGCGGCCAGAATGCCCATTTTGGCGGCCAGACTTGGGAATTGGGTTCCCAGGTTTGGTTGGCGCACTCAATTCTCCCCATACATGCTGCAGTAACATCTAGATTTATACTGAAAAGTCTCGGGTAACAGCAGATCCTACAGAGCCTTATTTTCTACTTAAAAACACACATTTTGCCCAAAAATGGAACTTTATGGTATTTTTCTGAAATCTAAAACAAACCCTAGTTAAAATAGCTCTAATACCACTTAAAAGAGTTAACCAAGCCAACAAAATCCCACTCTAACATATACTTCACCAATATCCTCCAATATCACAAAACATGCACAAAATGAGATCTTTTGCTAGAAATTCATTAAGTTATGAACAAAAGGACGCTAGGGGTAAGTTATTACCTTCCATATACCTTAAGAAACACCAAAGTTTCAGCTTCACTCTCATCTTTAGCAGATTTGCTTGAAAACACACCAAAACCCCCAATCTTTCATGGTTTTGAGATGGAAAAAGGTGTAAATTTGGGTAGGGTTTTATTTGGGGATCAAGGGTAAAGAAAAGGGAAAGAAAGGATGAAGAAAGGGGAGGGTTTTCTGCTGGAGAGTTGCAGGAATTCAGAATGAGGAAGAGAGAGAGAAAAGAGAGGGAAATGGTCAAGAAAGTCCACCCTTCACCTACCCTCCATGCCTCCTTGTTTTATTTGGACATTGAATTATATAATGGGTTTTAGAAAAGATTAATTGGTGGGAAAAAGAGTTTGCAACCATGCATATGAAGGGTTAACAAGTTGCAAGAAAAGTCTAAGTGTGCACGGCTACGATTATCACCAAACAATCAAACAGAAATTTCAAAGTGTTACAATCTACCCCCCTTAAAGAAATTCGGTCCCTGAATTTCAAAAATCTAACTAAGGTTACCTTCAAAAAGATGGGGATACGTCTTCATCATCTCGCTTTCGGTCTCCCAAGTGACCTCCTCACGGTTCTGACCACGCCAAAGTACCTTAACTGATGGAATGTCCTTCGATCTCAATTTCTTCACTTGCCGATCCAAGATCACCACCGGCTGCTCTGCATAGGAAAGGTCACGCTCAAGCTGGATCGTCGGATGCTGAATCGCATGCAAAGGATCATGTAGATATCTGCGGAGCATCGAGACATGGAATACGGGGTGCACATCTGGGAAGCTGGGCGGAAGGGCTAAACGGTAAGCTACTGCACAAACACGCTCGAGGATCTCGAAGGGGCCCACATACCTGGGACTGAGCTTCCCCTTCTTTCCAAACCTCATCACACCCTTCATTGGGGAGACCTTCAAGAAAACATGATCACCAACAGAAAACTCAAGTCTGCGTCGTCGACGGTCTGCATAAGCTCTCTGCCTACTCTGCGCTGCTCTCATCCTATCGCGAATCAACTGGATCTTCGCGGTCGTCTCCTCAACGATCTGTGGCCCAAAGATACTGCCCTCACTGAGCTCTGTCCAACAAGTGGGCGACCTGCATCTCCTCCCATAAAGAGCCTCAAATGGTGCCATCTGAATGGTCTCCTGGTAGCTGTTATTGTAGGAGAACTCTACTAAGGGCAAATGATGATCCCAGCTACCTCCGAAATCTAGTACACAAGCTCTGAGCATGTCCTCGAGAGTCTGAATGGTCCGCTCTGACTGTCCGTCGGTCTGCGGATGAAATGCTGTGCTGAAACTCAAGCGAGTGCCCAAAGCCTCCTGAAGCCTCTGCCATAGCCTACTGGTAAACTGGGTGCCTCTGTCGGACACGATGCACGTCGGGACGCCGTGTAGTCGCACTATCTCGTCAACATAGATCTGGGCATACTGAGTAAATCCGAAAGTCGTTTTCACCGGTAGGAAGTGAGCTGCTTTCGTCAAACGATCCACAATCACCCTGATGGAGTCATACCCCCGACTAGTCCTGGGTAGACCTACCACGAAATCCATCGAAATCTGTTCCCATTTCCACTCCGGAATGGGTAACGGCTGTAGCTCTCCCGCGGGCCTCTGGTGCTCAGCCTTGACTTGCTGACAAGTCAGGCATCTCGATACAAAATCTGCAATGTCCCTCTTCATTCCGTCCCACCAGTAAACATCTCTCATATCATGATACATCTTGGTGGAACCGGGATGGACGCTGTACACCGATCGATGTGCTTCCTCAAGAATCGCGCGCCTCAGTCCCTCAGCATCTGGTACGCACAGTCTGACTCCAAACCGTAGTACTCCCTGATCGTCGATCACGAACTCAGAAAATCTGCCCTGTCCAATCTGTGCCATGATCTCTGAACATCGGTCATCACTGAGCTGTGCCTCACGTATACGATCGATCAACTGTGGGCGTGCACGGACATGCGCTATCTGCCCTCCAATCGGCATGAACTCGAACTGTACTCGACTGTCGCATAATAACTGCCAATCTGCGGATGACTGCTCCTGTACTGCGCTCAAACAAGATAAAATACTCCCGGGCCTCCTGCTCAAAGCATCCGCCACCACATTTGCCTTGCCCGGGTGATATAAGATCTCGCAGTTGTAATCCTTCACTAATTCCATCCATCGACGCTGTCGAAGGTTCAGGTCCCGCTGCTGGAAAATGTATTTCAAACTCTTGTGATCCGTAAATATCTGGCACGACTCGCCGTATAGGTAATGTCGCCAGATCTTAAGTGCGAAGACCACTGCAGCCATCTCCAAGTCATGAGTGGGGTAGTTTTGTTCATGTCTCTTCAATTGTCGCGAAGCATACGCGATCACCCTGTCGTGCTGCATCAAAACACATCCCAGCCCCACTCGAGAAGCATCACAAAAGACCACAAATCCGCCCGGTCCGGAAGGTAAAGATAACACCGGTGCCGTCATCAGCTGAGTCCGTAACTGCTGGAAACTGTGCTCGCACTCCTCCGTCCAATCGAAGGGAACTCCCTTCCGGGTCAACCCGGTCAACGGTGTAGCAATACGTGAGAAGTCCTGGACAAAATGCCTGTAGTAACCGGCCAACCCCAAAAAGCTGCGAATCTCCGTCACCGATGTAGGTCTAGGCCAACGCTGAACGGCCTCGATCTTCCTCGGGTCTACACATATACCGTCTCGTGAAATCACGTGCCCCAAGAAATATACGCTGTCCAGCCAAAAAGCACACTTGGAGAATTTTGCAGAAAGCTGGTGCTCCCTCAATGTCTGCAATGTAATCCGCAGATGTTGCTCGTGCTCCTCGCTACTCCGGGAATACACCAAGATATCGTCAATGAAGACTATAATGAACAGATCCAAATAAGGCCGGAAAATACGGTTCATCAAGTCCATGAAGGCTGCTGGCGCATTGGTGAGTCCGAACGACATCACCAAAAACTCGTAATGGCCATAGCGTGTACGGAAGGCTGTCCGGGGAATGTCCTCCTGTCGAACCCGCAGCTGATGATAGCCCGATCGTAAATCGATCCTCGAAAAGTACCCTGCCCCCTGAAGCTGATCGAACAAATCGTCGATACGCGGCAAAGGATACCTGTTCCGCACTGTCACCCTGTTCAGCTGGCGGTAGTTGATACAAAGACGCAAACTGCCGTCCTTCTTCCTGACGAACAGGACTGGAGCACCCCAAGGAGAAACACTGGGTCGAATGAGTCCCTTGTCCAGCAAATCTTGCAACTGGCCCTTCAACTCTCGAAGTTCCGCCGGGGCCATCCGATAAGGCAGTATGGAAATAGGCCCCGAACCAGGAACCAAATCAATGCAGAAAGAGATGTCGCGCTCGGGCGGCAACCCAGGAAGCTCGGCAGGGAACACATCAGGAAACTCGCTAACAACCGGAACCTGATCCAATGGAACTTGTATAGCGCGAGCATCGCAAACATAGGCGAGAAATCCCTGACACCCCTTCCTCAAAAGCTGCCCAGCGCGAAAAGAAGAAATCACACTGTGAGGGGCGGCACCACGGTCCCCCAACACAACAAAAACCGACTCACCGGGAAAGCAGAATCTAACTGTCTTCTTACGGCAGTCCACAGAAGCATAGCACGTGGCTAACCAATCCATACCCAAAAGAACGTCGAAGTCCAACATCTCCAGAAGGATCAAGTCGACAGGCAACTCTCTCTCGCCAATACAGACGGTACAGGATCGGTACACGTGCCTAGCAACGAACGACTCTCCCACGGGAGTAGTCACCACAAGCGGCTGATCAAGCAAGCCGGACTCTCTACCCAAACTCGGCACAAAGTGCGTTGATACGTACGAGTGTGTGGATCCGGGATCGAACAATACATGTGCATCAACTGAACATACAGGGAGGATACCTGAAACCACTGCATTGGACGCCTGCGCGTCCTGATGTGTCAAAGCAAAAACCCTCGCCTGTCCACCACCTGTGACTGGCTGCCCTCTGCCTCGGTCACCTCGCCCTCTCTGAGCAACTCCTCCACGCCCACAACCTCGCTGTGTATGAGTCTGGCGCGGAGCAACGGTAGGTACGATAGGCAACGCCCTCTGGGGTGGTGAAGGTGGTAATGTGACATGCGGTGCTGTCGGCTCCCTCCGGGGTGTCTCTGGACAATCCCGTACACGATGGTAAGAACTCCCACAGCGAAAACATCCCGACGATGACCGCTGACCGTCCTGGGAATAAGAATTGAATAACCGGCCCCGCCCTGAATCTCTGCTGCCTGCAATACGTCTATCACGGCGCCGAAAAGGCTGTCTCTGTGCTGATGTATCCGCACGAACTCTCTTCGGCTCTGGAACTACCGAAGTCTCAGCAAGGTGCTCCTCGACCACTAGGGCTGCGTCTACAGCTGCTGCATAGGTCTCGTAGTGCTGTGCGCTGATCGCGAGGAACAGTGGTGTAAGCAAGCCTCGAACAAATCTCCTGACTCGCAACTCCTCGGTAGCCACTAAATATGGGGCATAGACTGCCAACTCTGTAAACAGCACGTCATACTCTGCCACTGTCATCCCTGGCGTCTGGCGCAAGGACTCAAATCTGCGTGCTCGGGCATCCCTAACACTCTGGGGAAGGAAACGGGCTAGAAATATGGTCACGAACTCCGTCCAGGTCATAGGAGGAAGACCTGCTGCTCTGCCCTTCTCAACGGAATCACACCACTTCTGCGCAAGACCTTCCAGGCGAAAGCTCGCGAACTCGACCCATCTCACATCTGCGCATATGAGGGAACGGCATATCCTGGCCATCCTGTCTATGAAAGACTGTGGGTCCTCGGCTGTATCGGTGCCTGTGAAAACCGGAGGCTTCAGCCTCATGAACTCTGATAGCGATACTGTAATCACCTCCGTGGCTGCAGGGGCAACTGGCTGTGCGGTAGGTACCATAGCGGTCTCTGGAACTGGTGGAGCTACCTCTGGTCGCTGCGCTCGAAGCATCTCAACTAACGATCCTATCATCTGGCGCATCTCCTGCATGCTAGATCCCACCGTCTGGCGCATCTCCTGCATACCAGCCCCTAGCGTGGCGACCTGCTCTGTCACGGCAGGAACAGCCTGCTCAGGTACAACCGGCGTACTGCCCGGATCAGTCCGTGTCTCGGACGAGTCAACTCGAATCTCGGCCCTCGCGGCCGCTCTCTGTGCCCTCGTAGTCTTAGGCGGCATAATGGCTGAAAGAAAAATTAGGATTCGATAAGAACACGGAAATCGAATCGCAAGAATATAAGGAGGGATCAGATCAATAAGTCCTAAGGTCGCGTAAGCAGAGTACCGTGTCGTGAGTATGCCGCGGAACATACACACGCTACGCTACCCTGCTGCAGCTACCTACTCCATCATACCAGTGTCATCCTACACTCCGAAGGTAAAACCTACGCTCTGATACCAACTTTGTCACGACCCGAAGTTTGGCCCGTGACCGGCACTTAACCACGTAACGTCTACAGGCGTAACGCGACTAAGTGAACCGAAAACCCAGAAATCAAACCAGTGAAAGTATAGAGTGATAGAAGTTTTAAAGGAAGCAATAACTAAAACATGATAAGAAAACTAAGTAACCAATCTCTAAGAAAACAATATACGACGCCGTAGCGAAGATCAAGATCCACAAGTGGGAACATCACATATAGAATAAACTGCAAGTACAGCCGGCTCACAACGAGCTCGACACCAGAATACAAAATAATACAACATCGTCCTCACACTGTTTCTAAGTCAAATACATACATGGTAGATGGAGAATACTAGATACAACAATGTACATACAGAAAGATAAACAGATACCACACAAAACCCACCTATCAGCAAAAGAACTAGTACACCAACTGTGGGGGTATCTGTGCCAAAAGATGCAAAGCAGCCTGCCGCGACTACTCCGAAGGGAAACCTACAAAAACTGTGGCACAACGGGGGTGAGTTGCCAACTCGTGAATAGAGATAACATGTAAAGGTAATCGCGAGCATGCACGTACAGCGCTACTCTAACAAATGCCAGCAGATGATATCAATGCGGGTAAGCAGTATGCGTAATAATAATGCAAGTCCTCTATCAGGTGATATAACTACAGGATGAGGTGTGATAATAAATGCTGAGCATGGGAATATAGTATCTACATGAAGTAACAAGGTGGACTATATATGTATGTATGCACCACGAATCCCAACATCCTAAACGCCGGTACTCCATCGGCCCTCATATCCTGTATATCCCTGAAAATCCCGAGTGCCCAACATCGGCACCCAAATATCGTAAATACTCGTGTCTAGCATCGACACGTAAAACATCCTGTATCGAGCATCCGTCATTCCGGGTCAGCCCTCTCACAAGGTATATATCGGGAATCCGTCGGTCCGGGTCATCCCTCTCTCAATACATCGGGCATCCGTCAGTCCGGGTCAGCCCTATATCGATCCATCGGGCATCCGTCATTCCGGGTCAGCCCTCTCTCAGTACATGCCTCTAGCACCGAGAAAACACGGGGCGGCGCCCCCAAATATCATATCAAGGGAACCGGGTTTTCAAATGATTACTTATTTGAAAAGGGCCACGGTTCCCAAGTCCAGAAATCACATGAAATCTCAACCAATAATACAAGTAATTGTGATGTGATATGTGCATCAAGTATGTATATCTAGTCATGTCACAGAAGAATGAGCTACAATGCAACGATCCAATGTGATATAGGTATCAAGTATGAAATTCAAGTCATGTCATATATAGATGAGCTACAACAATATACAACAGTATGATCATGGCAGTTCTATCAGTTCTAAGCAATATATAAAGATGACAGGGAATGCAATATGTGATGACAATCCATGGTATGGTATATGCAATATATAACAATAAGGTCCTATCAGCCCTGACGCATAACGCCATGCGGGCGATATCCCCGTAGATGTGAAATCTACTCACCGTGTCTCGCGCTAAGTATATCCAACCACTTGCTTGCCCTTCTTCGCAGCGTCCGTCTCACTGGCCTGCGAACCTAGAATCACATAACATATATCACACATAAGCTCATTTCACAAAAACGCGACATTACGGCCCAACTAGACACTCGGGTCGCAAACCAATCGCGCGTGTGCGCGATACGCTAAAACGTGTAATCACGCGCCACGAAACTACCCCGACACGCCGCGATACGCAGAAACCCAAACCTACTCACGTATCACGCGTGTCGCGAAGGTTTAGAAAAACGGCAAAACAGGTATTTGGTCCCAGATTTTGATACAGGAAAGATATTGCAGAACTATATATACCATAATTACCCTCATACAAGCAGAGACCCACACCCCAAACAGCAACCCAAATCTCCCCTATCTGGCCGCAATTTGCGGCCAGAATGCCCATTTTGGCGGCCAGACTTGGGAATTGGGTTCCCAGGTTTGGTTGGCGCACTCAATTCTCCCCATACATGCTGCAGTAACATCTAGATTTATACTGAAAAGTCTCGGGTAACAGCAGATCCTACAGAGCCTTATTTTCTAGTTAAAAACACACATTTTGCCCAAAAATGGAACTTTATGGTATTTTTCTGAAATCTGAAACAAACCCTAGTTAAAATAGCTCTAATACCACTTAAAAGAGTTAACCAAGCCAACAAAATCCCACTCTAACATATACTTCACCAATATCCTCCAATATCACAAAACATGCACAAAATGAGATCTTTTGCTAGAAATTCATTGAGTTATGAACAAGAGGACGCTAGGGGTAAGTTATTACCTTCAATATACCTTAAGAAACACCAAAGTTTCAGCTTCACTCTCAGCTTTAGCAGATTTGCTTGAAAACACACCAAAACCCCCAATCTTTCATGGTTTTGAGATGGAAAAAGGTGTAAATTTGGGTAGGGTTTTATTTGGGGATCAAGGGTAAAGAAAAGGGAAAGAAAGGATGAAGAAAGGGGAGGGTTTTCTGCTGGAGAGTTGCAGGAATTCAGAATGAGGAAGAGAGAGAGAAAAGAGAGGGAAATGGTCAAGAAAGTCCACCCTTCACCTACCCTCCATGCCTCCTTGTTTTATTTGGACTTTGAATTATATAATGGGTTTTAGAAAAGATTAATTGGTGGGAAAAAGAGTTTCCAACCATGCATATGAAGGGTTAACAAGTTGCAAGAAAAGTCTAAGTGTGCACGGCTACGATTATCACCAAACAATCAAACAGAAATTTCAAAGTGTTACAGCTTCTTGCAGTGTCAGGGGTAGACTTGACTTGCCCCGCCTCTTGCGGTGTCGATATTGGATTCTGACTTGCTCCGCTTTCTGCGGTGTCGGAGTGGAAGTTGACTTGTTGATTTTGATTTGGGTTGACGTCAGTATCGCTATGCCGGAACATGGTACCAGGAGCGAATCATCATTTATCATGACAGGGTTTGGGAATTGGTTTTTGTTTGGCATCTGCATTGCTGCACTGGAATAATGCCAGGAGCAACTCATCATTTGCCCCGAGAGGATTTGGGAATTGATGGCTTAGAAGGCAGGTTTAGATCCTTATCACCTAAGACTTTTCAATTTTATGGGCCGTGAGGGTCCCATTGAAGCATTTTCTCCATACGAGTCGAAAGGATCCCGCGGGTGTATTTTCTCCTTAGGAATCGTGAGGATTCTTAAGTGTGTGCCTCCTTTGCGAGTCGTAAGGCTCTCACGCGGGAATTTTCTCCTCTCAAAGTCGAGAGGACTTTGAGAAAGCATTTCATCTCCTTTTCACGAGTTTGCGCCCTTTCAGGCTTTCACAAACTTGCCGGCAGTCCTCCTGTTTTTACTCACGGAGCCCTTTCGAGTTTTCATCCGTGCCCGTTTTGCTTGTGAACATACCCTTTTTCTCTTTTTTTTTCTTCTTTTTTTTCACTTTTTTTTTTTGGACTTTGAATGTGGTCTCACCGGTTAGGACTTAGGAGAGATTAGGATTGTTTTACGCCCGTGGATTGTATACGGTTCTGCAGGATGTATGATCCAGACCGTAGGGACGGAAAAATTTCAGGGCTTTGTTGGCGTTTGCATCGCTGCACTGGAATGTGGTACCAGGAGTGACTCATCATTCGCCGTTTGGGGACTTGGAATTTAGATCTTGTTTGGCATCAGCATTGCTGCACTGGGATAATGCCAGGAGCAACTCATCATTTGCCTTGGGAGGACTTGGGATTTGGGTTTTTGGTCGGCATCAGCACCGCTAACACTGAAGCAAAATGCCAGGAGCGACTCATCATTTGCCGTTGGGGTATGGGATTTGGAATTTGGTTGGCGTCTGCATCGCTACACTGGAATATGATACCAGGAGCGACTCATCATTCGCCGTTTGGGGACTTGGAATTTGGATCTTGTTTAGCATCAACATTGCTGCACTGGGATAACGCCAGGAGCAACTCATCATTTGCCTTGGGAGGACTTGGGATTTGGGTTTTTGGTCGGCATCAGCACCGCTAACACTGAAGCGAAATGCCAGGAGCGACTCATCATTTGCCGTTGCCCGTTGGGGAACGATGGCTTAGGAGACAGGTTTGGGTCCCTATCACCTAAAACTTTTCAATTTTATGAGCCGTGAGGGTCTCATAAAAGCATTTTCTTCCTACGAGTCGAGAGGATCTCGCAGGTGTATGTTCTCCTTAGGAATCGTGAGGATTCCTAAGTGTGTTGCTCCTTTGTGAGTCGTAAGGATCTCACACAGGGATTTTCTCCTCACAAGGTCGAGAGGACTTTGCAAGTGTATTCATCTCTTCTTTACGAGTTTGTGTCCTTTCGGGTTTTCACAAACTCGCCGGTAGTCCTGCTGTTTTTACTCACGGAGCCCTTTCGGGTTTTCATCCGTGCCCGTTTTGCTTGTGGACATACCTTTTTATTTTTTCCTCTTTTCTTTTCTTTTTTTTTTCTTCTTTTTTTTTGCCGCTGGTGGGACTTTAAAAGTAGTCTCACCAGCAGAATTTGGGAGAGATAGGGGTCATTTACGCCCGTGGATTGTATACGGTTTTGCAGGATGTATAATCCAGACCGTAGGGCTGATGTGCTCAATTCGCCTGCGACTTGGAGCATTCACGCGTAGTATTTCTTGAGATATCGGCCATTGATGGGTGGCATGGGCCTTTCTCCCTCGGCGCTTATTAGTTGGTAGGATCCTCCGTCGAACACTTTCTCGATGACGTATGGTCCTTCCCAGTTTGGCTCAAATTTTCCCTTGGCATGTCGATTGGGGATGATCGGTCTTTTGAGGACCAACACCAATTCACCTTTCTTGAAAGTGCGGAGACGGGTTATCCTGTCATAGGCCCGTGACATTTTGGCTCGGTATAGCTCCAGATTTTGCTGTACCGCGAGCCTCTTTTCTTCGAGGGCATCGAGCTCTTCAAGTCGAAGAAGCACGTTTTCCTCCTCCGTCAACTCATGTTGGATGGCCATTCTTAAACTTGGAACCTCGATTTCGAGGGGAAGAATCGCCTCCACTCCGAAGAGCAATGAGTATGGAGTGGATTGAGTTGGAGTACGGTGCGTGGTACGATATGCCCACAATACCTCGTGAAGCTTGAGATTCCAGTCTCTCTTGTTGGCTGAAGCATTTTTCCTCAGGAGCTTGCATAGAGTCTTATTGAAGGCTTCGGCTAGCCCATTGGCTCTTGGATTATAGATGGAGGAATATCTCCAGTCTATCTTGTGCTGAGTAGCGAACCTTGAGACATTGAAGCTCTTGAAAGAAGGCCCGTTGTCAGAAATGATTCTTCTTGGTGTACTGAAGCGGTATAGAATATTATGCTGGAAGAATATCAGAACATCTTTTGTCTTGACTTCTTTTAGCGGGACAGCTTCAGCCCATCTGGAGAAGTAGTCTGTGGCAGCCAGTATAAACCGATGGCCTTTGGATGACGGAGGATCAATTGGGCCAACAATGTCGGTGCCCTAGACTTCGAAGGGCCACGACGCCACCGTAGGATGCAATGGATTGGGATGCTTATGAATAAAATCACCATGAATTTGGCATATATAACATTTCTTTGCATGCTCTCCGCAATCCCGTATCATGGTGGGCCAGTAATACCCAAGCTGTTTAATTTGCAGTCGCATCTTGGGGCCAGATTGGTGAGCACCGCAAAAGCCTGAGTGAACTTCTTTCATGACTTTTTGGGCTTCGGCCGATGACAGGCACCTGAGCCAGAGTTGGTCATATGACCTGCGGTATAGCGTGTCGTTTACAAACACGTATCGGAGAGCTCTCTTCTTCAGCTGAATCCTCGCAGATTTTTCTTCGGGCAGCTTGTCGTATCGGAGGTACTCTATGAAGGGTTCTCTCCAATCGGGCTCGTCTTGGATGATCGAAGCTTCTTCTGCAGGACTGCTCTTCTATTCCGCGCTTTCCTCTTCTCGTAGAGAGACTGGGGGTAGAATTTGCCGGCTCCTGACTATGATCAGAATTTCGTCCATGTCAGGATCAGCCAGCTCCTTGGCCAAGCGAGCGAGTATATCAGCCTTTCCGTTCAACGCTCTAGGGACTCTCGTTAATTCAATATGAGTGAACCGTTTCATGAGTTCCACCACTCGACCTCTGTACCGAGCTAACTAGTGTTTGTACATCTTATAGTCGCCGCTTACTTGGTTGACGACAAGCTGGGAGTCACCGTATACTCGTAGTCGACGGATTTCCATTTCTACGGCGAGCTCCAAACCAGCTATCAGAGCTTCATACTCAGCTTCATTGTTTGTCCGAGGCTCGGTGAGGGAGAAAGAACGCCGTAGGGTTCCCATTGACGGCGTAATGAACACCAATCCTATCCCTGCTTTTACCTCCGGGATGCTTAATTTACTGGAGGTCCTTATTGACGAGGCTCCATCGAAATAGAGCTCCCAACTTGGCTCATCTTCCTCGAGGTGCAGCACTTGTTCATCGGGTAACTCACAATTTAGCGGCGACCCTTCTGGTATGGGATGAGCAGCGAGAAAGTCTGCAAGAGCTTGCCCTTTTACTGCTTTCTGAGGAGTGAAAACTATGTCAAACTCAAGTAGCATAACACCCCATCTTGCCATTCTTCCGGCTAGGCTCGCTCTGGTCATCAAGTGTTTGAGCGGGTCGACCTTGGAGATCAGCATAACCCGATGAGCGAGCAGATAGTGCCTCAGCTTTTTCACAGCAAATATCAGAGCCAGGCATTGCTTTTCGATTGGGGAGTAGTTGTGTTCCGCCCCGACTAGAGTTCGACTTAGGTAGTAGAGGGCATTTTCTTTTCCCTCCTCGTTATTCTGAGCAAGGAGCGCACCGAGTGACTCGTCCAACGCGGCAGTGTAGAGAATCAGCGGTTTATTTGGAATGGGAGCGGCCAGCACTGGAGGGTGCAACAAGTATTGTTTGATGCTTTCGAACGCTGCTTGACATTCGGCATCCCAAATAAAAGGAGCTCCTTTCTTCATGAGCTTTGAGAAGGGCCTACATCTCCCCGATAAATTTGAGATAAACCTCCGTATGTAAGCAAGCTTGCCTTGAAAAGATCTTAGCTGCGTCAGACTCTTCGGAGGGGGCATCTCCATGATGGCCTTTATCTTTGATGGGTCAACTTCGATCCCTCGATGTCGGACTATGAAGCTCAGGAATTTTCCCGATGACACGCCAAAAGCGCACTTCAGAGGATTCATCTTCAGATCGTATTCCCTCAGCCTGGCGAGAACGGTCCTGAGATCTTGGATATGATCGGCCTTGGCTTTAGTCTTGACGACCAGATCATAAACATAGCATTCGACGACTTTATGGATTAGGTCATCAAAGATATTAGTCATTGCCCTTTGATATGTAGCACCTGCGTTCTTCAGTCCGAATGGCATTACCTTGTAGCAATATATTCCGATCGGGGTTCGAAATGCCGTATGCTTCTCATCCTCAGGCGACATCTTGATCTGATTATATCCAGACGAGCCATCCATATAGGTGAACAGCTCGTAATTTGAGGTGTCATCGACCATCATTTCCATGACCGGTAGCGGGAAGTCTTCTTTAGGAAATGCCTTATTGAGGTCCCTGAAATCGACACAAACTCGGATCTGCCCATTTTTCTTCTTCACTGGGACTATGCATGCGATCCAGTCCGCATATTTCTCTTCCCTGATGAAGCCGGCATCGATGAGCTTCTTGGTTTCCTCGATGACTTTTTCTTCTAGTTCCCTTCTCATTCTTCGAGGAGCTTGTTTGACTGGCTTAGCATCAGGAGATATGGCCAACTTATGTACGGCCACCTCAGGGGAAAGGCCAGGCATTTCTTTGTACGTCCACGCGAAGCAGTCGACGAACTCGCGCAGCAGGGCAATTATCTGCTCTTTCATTTCCTCCGACAAGAGTGAGCTGATGTAAGTCGGCCTTGGATTATCGGGCGTTCCTAAGTCAATCTCGGTTAGCTCGTCAAAGGTTGCTTGTCCGCCATCTTCGAGCTCTTGAGGAGCTTCTTCTGGCTCGGCTATCTCGTAATCATCATTTGATCTTTCGCTGGCCTCACCAACATGGATCATGTAGCACGCTTTGGAATCAGGTTGAATGTAACCTATGCCCCGTCTATCTGGAATCCATCCATCGATGAGTGCTCGGACCTGGGGCGGATACCATAGCCCTTCGTAAAACTTTGCTTCGGACTCCATTTGATATAACCGGCATCCGCACTTCTTAAAGTATTCCCGCATCTCGGGCGCATAGTATCTGGGATTGAAGACGGCTCTTATGCCTCTCTCATAGGGAAGGCACGCGACAAAAAGATCGTCCGGGTGCACAACGGGGTTTGACCCGTAAAACAGGATGTCCTTCTGTCCACTTTTCCTCCCAGGAACGTAGAAAGTTTTCAGCTGGTCTACGGTGGAGACTGACAACGCATCGAGCTCTTTGCACATTTGCTCTGGTACCCTTGGGACTGCTAGGGACCCTTCTGCGACTTCGAAGGTCTCTCGTAGTTTCGCTTGTTGCATGGGGGGCCGATCTGCACAGCTGTTGCACGGCAGGTCCTCTTCTTCTGACTCTTCAGTGTCACTGCCAAGATGAGGGCGGGCTTTGCTGCTAGATGGGCCTTCAGTAACAGATTCGTCCAAATCGCTGCCGAAATGAGGGCGGGTTTTGCGGGAGGACGGGCTTCCAGCGTCGGACTCATCAGTATCGCTACCGAAATGTGGGCGAACTTGGGCGTTTTTACTTTTGAAAGTGACAACCGGCGCAGATTTGCTTTTGGGTCTTGGGCAGTCAGTTGTAGCTTAGCATTTTGGTGGTTCATAAAGTACCGAGAATCTTCATATCGGACTTCATGCACACCGAACGGCTGGATGTCTCCGTCAATGCGTCTTTCTTCGCAATTTTTAATATACTTCATACATTGATGGAGAGTTGACGGAATGATGCCGTAATCGTGGAGCCACGGCCGCCCCAAGAGAATCTTATAAGACGTGTCGGCGTCGATCACGTATATCTTAGCTTCAGTTTGCAGATCCCCGAATTTGATTGGCAGAGCTATGGACCCCTGAACTTGCTGGCAATTTTGGTTGAAGCCTTGAATGACAATCCTTTCCCTTGATAGGTGTCGGACGTCCATTGACAAACTCTTCAGCGTCCGCAGGTTCATGATGTTCACTGAAGACCCCGGATCAATCAATATGCGATTAATTCGATCTCCGTCGCTGTACCCGGTCACGTAAAGCGGCCGATTATGCTCAGCCGTTCCCAGTAGCAAGTTTTCATCCTTAAATGTGACTGCGGCGGCATGTAAAGCGTGCTGGGCTTCTTTCATATTAATTTCCGCAAAGTGAGCCTGATACCGCTCGGGGTTTTGTAGAGCATGAATGAGGACATCTCTAAGCTCCTTAGATAGGACCAACGCGTCGTAGATGCTCAGGAGAGATGGAAGCTTCCGGAGATGTCCCAAGACATTATAGTCCACCGAGGAAGGACTTATGTTTTCATCAGCCGGTTCTCTGCCATCTTCCTTATTAGCGACTTGTTTTTCCTTCCCTTTTGGGGCGTTGCCCTGATTTTGCGGTAGAGCCCTGCCGCTTCTGAGCTGGATTTGATTGGCTATTGTGGTGAGCTCCTCGTCCTCTTCAGGAAAACAGAGCTCATCCTCGGAGTCGCTGCCGAGATGGATGGCATAGCAGGTCACTACTGGGATCTCTTCATTGGAGTCTTCTTCTAACTCCTCCAGAATATCAGCCGCTTGTACAGGGAAGAACTCCTTCAATCGAATCAATGTTCTTTCCTTTTGTTCATATTCTTCGAGGGAATCGATATATTTTTGAATGGTCGATCTCCCTGCAGACTCTTTTTCACGCCGAGCTGCACTTTTCTTCTTCTTGAGCTTCCTGGATTTTGAGCCTGATGGAGCTGCATTGGCAGCTGGACTGGTAGGCTTCTTCTTCCCTTCCCATTCCGTCCTGGGTTCTTTCTGAAGTAGCTTTATCATCTTCTTCGTCTTATTAGATATGTGCGTACACCACGGAGGCCGCGATGAGTCAGTTTCATCTCTCAGGGCAGCGGGTTCGGCTGTCTTCTCCCAGAAGGCTTCAACTTCTGTCTGTATAAAGTTGGTGGTTGCAACTTGATTGTTCACCAACACACTTTTGGACAGCTCGATCTCTCCAGCCTTGTACTGCTTCTCGGCCCAATCTTTGAAGATATAGCAATCCTCGATCGCATGGCTCACTACTCGGTGGTACAGGCAATACAAAGGATTGTCGGTCATTTTGGCTTCCTGGGGTCTTTTCGACTCCGGCAATTGTAGGCCGTTGTTCAAGGCATCTTTAAATATCTTGCGGACCTTGTCCCTTCTGAAAGAGTAAACCTTGTTCTTTTTCTCCTCTAGAGAAGGCCCATCTCCTCCCAGCAATGGCTTTCGAGACCGGTTAGTTTTGTATTCGGCCGCCCTTCGCTTTTCTTCATTATCGGAGGCATTGAAGACATTGGTACTGCTGGAACTCCCGCTTCTACGGTTGTCGTCCCGCTTGCTTTTCCAAGTTTTGTCGCTCTGAGAGTCTGGCGGGGACTCTTGCTTCGAGCATTCCAGCATTTGGACTTTCTTGGTTAGCTCCTGGAATGTTTTGAGGCCTGCTGTACACAAGAATGGGACCATCCAATTGCTGAGGTTCCCAATGAGAAGGCTAACGGACAGGTCCTGCTCCAGCGGCGGTTCGCACTTGACCGTGAGATTACGCCATCGGGCGATAAAGTCAGTGTTACTTTCATTCTTCCCCGGCTTGGTCCTCACAAGGTCGGCAATGGAGATTTTATCACTGACGCTCATGAACCTTTGCCGGAACAGAGACACCATTTGGGCAAAGGTAATGACGGACCCATCTGGTATGCTCGCGTACCAGTCGAAAGCAACACCGGTCAGGCTGTTGACAAACTGACGAAGAAGGAGCGCGTCATTGCCCCCTGTATTTCCGCACGATGCTTTGAAGTGGGCGACGTGCTGATTTGCATTCCCCGTTCCATCAAATCTTCCGAACTTAGGAATGACGTAGCCGCTTGGGAACTCAATCAGATCGTACTGCGCGGGATATGGCCGCCCACTACTGCCGATTTCTTTTTGAGCTTCGGCTTCGGCCACCAATGTTTTAACCTTGCTGGTGACCAAATCCATTATCCGATCCTTTGTTAGCGGGATGGTGCTATCTGGGGCCAAGGCGTCCCCAGAAGCGGAGTGTGGCCGGCTTTCATGCGGCTCGACCAGTCTTGGACCCGAAGGAGCAGGCATTGGCTGCCTCGGATTGTCATCACCCGGCTGATTAGTAGTGGCTTGTACTTGATTAGGAGGCGCTCGAGCCATTTGAGCCGTAAGCTGCATCACCACGTTCGTTAAGTCGTCAATCTTTGAATAGAGCTTGGCCATCTCCTTATCTTTGCTCCTGAGCTGTTTTCGAAGCTCTTGAAGCAGCTCCTGCTCCGCAGTCCTGGGGCGGAATGTCGGCTCTTCCTCGCTGTCCGAGCTTGACTCTGCATGGACCGAGGGGTCTTTCTGCCTATCATCCTCATCGAGAGGGTTTTCTTCATCCAGCGGGGGCAGCTATTCTTGGGCAGCGGCAACCACATTCAGGCTAGATTGGGCTTGGGATGTGGTGGCCCCGTCCTTGCTTTTGCTGCGAAGGTTGTCGCTGGGGCGCCCGCCCGCCATATAGACCGTATGGATGATATATCCAGCCGTCTTTCTATCATTGGCAGCTGATTTAACGGATTGCTGTCTTGACCCCCTTGTTTCGGTTGCTGGCAGTCGATTGAAGGCGGCTGGCCTAACCAGTTTCTTGAATGGTGATGGAGCTTCTTTTCTGGGTTTGCCCCGCTGCTTTCGTGCGGCACAGAGTGCTTGATAGACTCTTGAACAGACAGTGTCATACTTTTTATGTTGGGGCTGGGACACCTCTTTTTGTAGCACTGTTCGGACCGCTGTCTTCTTGATTCTGGCGGTCATGGCATTTTTCTGAACCCACTTCAGAGGCTCTAAGGAATTGCTGATTCTTACGTCCGACTCAACCGTCGTCGCAGGGCAACCCTGCACTTGGAACTTCACACGATTCCATTTGGCCGAAGCCCTGGCCCTCTTGTTGGCTCGATACCTGAGCCACTTCTGCCTTAACTTTTCTGTTCTAAGCGCCTGGCAGAGTTCGGCTTTCCGGGAAGACACCGCAGACTGGGCGATGGAGGGCTTTGGAGATACGCTCGATTGTGCGTTTGTTGGAGTCATCGCTTGAGCTCGTCTGCGACATTTGTTGTTGCCCTTCGCACCGGAAGTCTTGCCCCCAGCTAGAGCGTCAGGGAATCGTTCAGACACCATCTTAAGTTTCGGTTGTGGTGCCTTAGCAATCATAACATTCGGCCTCTTGCCCCTTGGGACCGGCTTGACCACCTGTTCCGCCGGGATTTCCGCCAGATGAGCGCTTCCAGCGGGGTAGATGATGACGGAGCCAAACTGGCAAGGCGGTTCCTCCCACTGTCGACTGAGGCTTGCAGGGAGAACCACACGAGCGTTGATCTTGACCACGTATGGAATCGGGGTCACGTTGGAAGCTGAATTCGTCTGGAGAGACATTGTCGTCGAAGGTTGATTGCTGCATAGAAAAGAAAATATCATTTCAGTATAGACAATAGATATGTATATTAATTGAGTTCGCAAGAACGTTTAACCCGAAATATGGGAGGAGAGAAAGGTCCCACCGGGCGTGCCAGAATCTGTAGGGTGTTTTTCGTCACCCCATTGAGATGGGAATACGCGCACGCTTGTCAGGCGTACTACAGATTCCCCCTGCCTAGGGTAGGCGGGGGTTTAATGATTGTGGGGATCCGAATCTCCGGCAGCCGCGGACTAAGCTGCCGTTAATTACCCCTCGCCTTTGGGGCGAGGGAACCTCCGATTAACGGGTTAAACAGGGCATGCGAACTCAATGTGCAGTGTACGTGTGTTCTGTTTTGAAAGGGGGGGTTTTGAATATATCGGGAGCTACGCAGAGTTTTTACGGGGGTCCCTCTATCCAGCCCGAAAATTTTTTGGAGGGGGAGAATGTTGCGGAGTATGTATATGTGTGAATTTGTATACATATGTATTTGTATATGTATGTACATAAAAAGAGGGGGAAAAGGCATCCAAGGGATGCGTGGGGCCAGCGCCTTGAGCGCTGTGTGCTTAGATGCTGTGCGCTCAGGCGCAAGCGCGCCATGTGTCGACACGTGGGCGCCACGTGTCGGCACACGGGCGCTTTGCGTAAGAGCGCTATACGCTAGAGCGCAAACGCGCGCGCCATGTGTCGGCACGCGGGCGCTTTGCGCACGAGCACTGCGCGCCGGAGCGCAAGCGTGCCGGAGCGCAAGCGCGCGCGCCACGTGTCGGCACGCGGGCGCTTTGCGTACGAGCGCTGCACGCTGGAGCGCAAGCGCGCGCGCCACGTGTCGGCACGTTGGCGCTTTGCGCTCGCGCGCTGTGCGCTAGAGCGCAAATGCGCCACGTGTCGGCACGTAGATGGTTTGCGCTCGAGCGCTAGCGCGCCGGCAAGGATAAGAGGCTTTTAGCCTAAAAAAAAGGATTTCTCAAAAGAGAAATCGGAGAGGAGTTGGACTCCTGAATGTGTTTTGGGGTTAATGGAAGGGGTTCTTCTTCTTCCTCCTGTTGCTTGCTGGATCTTGAAGATCAAGAGATGTGAAATCTCAAAATCTCTCCTTTTTGAGATCTGATGACAGATCCAAGTTCCCCTTTATGGGTTTTGTGGTGAAAAACTAATTTGTTTTATAAAAAGAAGATTAAAACTCTTGGTTTAATTCAAGAGAAAGAAGAAGGTTTTGGAACCTTGAAAAAGAAGAAAAGATATCAGATCTGGAAACTTTTTTTGAGAGAGAAAAAGTTGTTGGGATATTTCATTATCCTTGCCTTTATAGGCCATACACTTTACAAATAGCCCCTTGGGCTTCACAAAATGGCATTTTGCCTATTTCATGGCTCATGTGCCATTTCTTTTTGCACATAAGCCATGGGCTTTACAAAAATTTGGCTTTATGCCTATTTTTCTTACATTTATCCATAAATAAAATAAAAGAAATGCAACAAAATTATTTATTACAAAATTTTTATCTTGGCATGGGGGAGGTCGGCCGCTTCATGTTCGGGCTCGACCCGGGCATGGGCCCACTGGGTCGGGGCCTGGGCCCACTTGGCTTGGGGTTGACTTGGATTTTGACTTGGTCAACCGGGGTGTAAATTTTTACCCCAACAGTTCCCTCTCTCTCTTATTGCAGCGATCGAGAACATGACAGGCCTTAAGTTATTATTAGATAAAAATATTTTGACAGGGCCAAACTATAAAGATTGGTTCCGGAATGTTAAGATGGTTATTACCTATGACAAATTAGGGTATGTCCTTACTACAAAGGCCCCTGCCGTCCCAGGTCCTGAATCCAGTGTCGCGGATAAGGAAATCCGTAAGACGTGGAGTTAGACTGCGCAAAGGCCAAGTGCATCGTGCTTGCCTCTCTGAATAATGAACATCAGAGGAGGCACGAGAATATGGATCTAGAATCTATACTTCTAAAAACCAATGAACTGTATGGACAGCAGTCTCGTATAACTAGATACGAGACCTCGAAGAACTTGTTTCAGTCGAGGATGGCCGTCGGATCATCTGTAGGGAAACATGTCCTTAAGATGATTGGCTATATTGAAGAGCCCGCGGACCTCGGGACAACATTAGAGAACGAGCTGTATACAGACTTGATTCTCCAGTCCCTTCCTTCCACCTACGCCCAGTTTATCTTGAATTTCAACATTCAAGGTAAAGAAGTTGAACTTCTAGAAATCCTTAACATGTTGAGGAGTGCAGAGGGCACCTTGCAGATGGCAAGGGAAATACCCACTATGTTTGTTCGTGGTGCTTCCTCTTCCAGGTCCAAGGCAAGGGCCAAAGGAAGGAGGATGAAGGCCGCTACCAAACAGAGAGGTGGTGTTGGTAAGGTGGGAGTCAAGGGAAAGGCAAAAGTTGCGGTGCCAGTAGTGGCAAAGGACGAATGCTTCCACTGTCGTAGGAAAGGCCATTGGAAGAATGATTTCAAAGCTTGGATTGCCAAGAACCACGACCCCAAGCAAGTTATGGCTTCGATTTCAGGTGTGTTTGTAATTGAAAATTGTCTGTCAATCAACACTACTTCCTGGGTATTGGATACCGGATCAGGATCTCATATATGCAATTCATTGCAAGCAATGAGAAACCATAGAGTGCTGAAGGTTGGTGATATGACCCTCCAGGTTGCTAACGGAGCTAGCGTGAATGCTGTGTCCGTAGGGGATTATCACCTTGGATTGACGAGTGGACATATTTTGGTTTTGCGCAACTGTTTTTGTGTACCTTATTTAACGTGTAATATCATATCAATATCGTTGTTATAAAAAGAAGCTTATGATTTCACATTTGTAAGCGATATTGTTAACATCCACCTTAATCATCGTTTGATTGGGTCCGATACACTAGATAACGGTATATACGTGTTAAACCAATTACAGAATTCAATGTCCAGAACACACTAAAAGGAATGTCTCCAGATATAAATCAGGCTTTCATATGGCATTGTAGACTAGGTCACATCAATGAGTCAAGCATAACTAAGTTACATAGAGAAGGATATTTGGATCCGTTCGAATATCAATCTTATGTCACTTGTCAATCATATCTCAAAGGAAAGATGACAAAAAACTCCATTCACTGGACATGGAGTATGAGCAAGCGAGCTCTTAGGACTTATACACAACGATGTATGTGGTCCAATGTCTACACATAAAAGAGGTGGTTTTTCATATTTCATTACATTTACGGATGATTACTCTAGGTATGGATTCATTTTCTTAATGAAACATAAATCCGAGACATTTGAGAAATTACAAGAATATAAGAATGAAGTAGAAAACCAAACCGGCAAATGTATCAAGACACTGAGATTTGATTGAGGTGGTGAATACTGAAGTGCCGAGTTCCTCGGTTACCTAAAAGTAAAAGGAATTCTCTCTCAGCTTACTCCTCCATACACTCCACAGCATAACAGTGTATCGGAAAGACGGAAACGAACCCTATTGGATATGGTACGTTCCATGATGAGTAATGCTGAGTAACCGTGATCTTTCTGGGGTTATGCACTAGAATCAGCTGCATATCTTTTGAACAGGGTTCCTACCAAGACTGTTCCTACCACACCGTATCAGATATGGAGTGGGAAGAAACCCTATCTTCAGTATCTGAAGATATGAGGATGTCCAGCTTTTGTTAAAAAGCAGCATGTAGACAAACTCGAGGCACGATCAGTACAGTGTAAGTTTGTGGGATATCCAATGAACTCCAAGGGATATTTTTTCTATTACGCAGAGGAACAAAAGGTTTTTGTTTCTCGTAATGCCCTTTTTCTAGAAAAGCAGTTTTTAGAAAAGGAAACAAGTGGGAGAGCAATAGAACTGGATGAAATTCCAGAACCACAAACTAATACTGAAAGTTTGGTAGAGCCAGAAGTTCCAGAAGAACAGGACATTCCAGCACCCCTCCGCAGGAGTAGTAGGCCGTCTCATCCTCCTGACAGATACTACGGTTTTCTCATAGACGGGGATAGACAGGATTGCGTCATTGATAATGATGAACCTACTAGCTTCCAGCAGGCCATCCAGAGCGGCGACTCGGTAAGATGGCTGGATGCAATGCGGACTGAGATGGAGTCCATGTACACCAACAAAGTATGGACTTTGGACTTTGCTCCAGATAGGGTAAAACCCATAGGATGCAAGTGGATCTTCAAGAAAAAGATTGGTGTAGAAGGACTGGTGGAAACCAATAAGGCTAGACTTTTTGCAAAGGGTTTTCGTCAAATACCTGGTATGGACTATGACAAAACTTTTTCTTCGGTGGCTATGCTCAAATCCATTCGGATCCATCTTGCCATTGCCTGATTCCATGATTCTGAGATCTGGCAGATGGACGTAAAGACGACTTTTGTAAATGGTAATTTAGAAGAGTGCGTGTATATGGATCAGCCAGAAGGTTTCAATCAGGGTGGGAGCAGCGGGAAAGTGTGCAAGTTGCATAAGTCCATTTACGGACTAAAACAGGCATCGCGGAGTTGGAACATCTGTTTTGATGAAACGGTCGAAGAATATGATTTTATCAAAAATCCAGATGAACCATGTATATGTAGTAAATTGTAGCACGAACTGTCATATTCCTCGTCTTGTACGTGGATGACATTCTCTTGATAGGAAATGACATTCCCATGCTACAATCTGTCAAAGGATTCTTGTCACACAGGTTCTCCATGAAAGACCTGGGTGATGCCTCTTACATTCTGGGGATCCAGATCTATCGTGATAGATCTAAGAGGATGTTGGGACTTTCGCAGTCCAGGTATATCAACACTATACTGAAAAGATTCAACATGGAAGATTCTAAGCACGGTAATTTCCCGGCTTGTCACCGAATCACCCTATCCAAAGAGATGTCTCCCAAGAGTGATTTGGAATGGGATCGTATGTCAGTTATACCCTACGCTTCTGCGGTAGGCTCTATAATGTATGTGATGTTGTGTACCAGACCAGATGTAGCTTACGCACTGAGCGTAGTAAGCCGGTATCAGTCAGACCCAGAGGAGAAGCATTGGATAGCAGTAAACAACATTCTCAAGTACCTGAGAAGGACTAAGGATATGTTCTTGGTTTACGGCATAAAAGACCTCATGATCGAGGCTTTTGCTGACTCCATCTTCCAGAGTGACAAGGATGACTCTAAGTCCATGTCAGGTTATGTCTTTACCCTCAATGGAGGGGCGGTGTGCTGGAAGAGTTCCAAGCAGGACACCGTTGCTGACTCGACGATAGAAGCGGAGTGTATCGCTGCTTGCGATGCCGCAAAAGAAGAAGTCTGGAAGAAGAAGTCCCTCACAGAACATCAGGTGATTCCATCCATTGTTGATCCAATACCTCTGTATTGTGACAACAACGGGGCTATAGCTTTAGCAAAGGAACTGAGGTCCCATCAGAAGTCCAGACACATCTTAAGGCGGTATCACCTGATCAGGGAGATAATAGATCGCCGGGAGATCGAGGTCCGGAGAGTTGCTACAGAGGAGAACACTGCAGATCCATTCACAAAGGCCTTACGTCAGACACAGTTCGAGTGCTATCAGAGATGATAGGTCTTCGATATGCCAGTACATGGCCCTAGTGCAAGTGGGAGATTGTTAGTGTATATGCCCTAAGGAACATTATTGTATCATACTAGTTTGTATATTACTTAATGGAAGCTTGGGATATTCACAGTTATATTAACAGTCTCGCTCAATATATTAGTATGCTACATGGTTTATATCTATCTTAATATGTGTATATGTTAGCATATCGCGAATACACATTGATAGAGCCCTTAGGATCTTGCTTAACTACCAGCGTTGTGATGGCAGTCACACTAGTGGGGGCTGGGTAGTTTACAAGCACATCCTTTTTTCAGGTCCCTAGTCGTACGATTATCGAGACAGGGCATCGATACTCCAGAGTAGACTAGTCTGTACGCTTCTCGTCCCAGCAAGGGAAATGGTCTGTGCCACAGCCATTAGTACGTTGTAATGGAGATAGTATACAGGTGCTCGTTGGGTTACGGGTACACCGGACAGGACTCGCAGGGAACTGTTGGTTGGAATTATACCTGTCGTCAGTTAACAGTTCATAGGTGACATGAGTACAACATAGTCCACAGACTTGACACTGCTGCTTCATCTCGAGTGTGTTCCCACTGTTCATAGATTGCTACCCTACCACAGCTCAAAGGAATTGTGAAAACAGGTAGCAGTTGGGTGCAGTCCCGATGCACTTGGAGGCAGTGGCAGTTAGAAAGGATTCGTCTCTCCCGGTATTGGGAGTTGATATCGCACAGTGTTTGGAGAGCCATTACGCAATGTCCCTGGCCAGGGAAAACGAGATTTACTTGTAGGATTTCCAGTAGCTTCTCAAGGTGTAATGGGCTTCACTCCGACACGACTTATACCGCTTTTCGGGGACTGACGCTTGCCGCCTCCCTAGGTCCGATATGCGATAGTATTAGACGAACAGACCGGACTGTACGGAGATTGTCACATCAGGCTCAGTAGGAGTTCGGATGGGTTTCCTCATCGGCCTTCTTATCGACATCTATCTGGGGACCGTTAAGTACAGCTAGTACCGCTTGCAGCCTGTGGTTAAACCCACTGCCAGCGTAGTATCTAGTCTTTAGAGTCCCACACAGAGAGTTTCCCTGCTTCAGGCGAAACGATATAGAGGTCGTATAGTTTTACGACAGGGTTCGGACACATACGTGTATTAATGCACTTATGATGTTTGGACAGATTATACTAGCGGGCTTAAGTTTAAGCCAGATTCTAGTATTGGATTATTGGATTTATATAGTCTCAGTATTTTCGCGTTTTACGGATAGGAGGGGCATTCTCATAATTAGTCGAGAAGCTTCTAGAAGAAAGGTGAGGTGGAGAGCTTAGGTGTAAAATGCATTAAATGAATTAGTGACTCATGAGATGATTCATCCAAATGAGTTAATGAAGCATTTGTTGCTTAATGACTCATATGATGATTCATTGATTATATTAAATGAAGCATGGTTCTAATTATCACATAATTACTTATTTGATATTCTTTATGCCTAATAAAATATAGAATTGAGACACAATTCATTTCATTCTCACATAGACATCCTCTCTCCTCAAGCTCTCCTCTTCTTCAACCTAACACCCACCCTAATCCTCTCATGTATTGAGATCGCAAGGGTTAGAAAGACTATTAAATCCTTAATCCTTCTCTATATTCTCTAGGTCACTTGGATTAGTAATCCTAGCCACTTAGTTACTTCAAGTGAGTGGTTAAAGCTTGGAGAAGGAACTCTCGGGTGGATCTTCTATCACATCGAGGAGGCCGACAAGGATGTGAACAACAAGAACAAGAAAGACTTGTATCTTTAGGTATAATCATCAATCATAGCAGTTAATCACTTCTAGATTGTTGTTAGTTAGGGTTTAGCAAAGTTCCGTAAAGTTAGTCGATGTTAACATAAACAAAATGATTGTTTTACCAATTTTGCCTTCCCGCATCTTGTGGGGTGTCTAACGTCGACTTACAGCGTATACGCTTCTTGACCCATATGATGGGCAATGGATGATCCTACATCCATTGGTTTTTGACCTCAAAGATGGTATACGGGTGCTCAGTGGAGACTGGGTACATTGAACGGACTCGGCGAGAACTCCTAGTTGGTATTATACATATAGTTAGATAGCAGTTCTCTGGTGACACAAGTACATGTTCGTCTGTATACCTAAGATCGTCATAGAGTCTTATGTGATTCCCACTGTGCTTTGATTTCCACCTTACCACGTTCAAGAGAACGTGCAAAACGGTGGCTTTTGGGTACAGTCCCGAATCACATGGAGGCAATGAGCGATAGGAGGGGTTTCGTCTCTCCCGGTATTAGGGGTTAATGTTGCGCTGTTCTCGATTGCCTATAACTGGAAGTCCCTGGCCATGGCTGATATGGAAATCTACTGGTAAGTGTTATCAGTACTTTCTCGACCCGTTATGAGCCTCACATCGACGTGACTTATCGGCTACTGGGGTCTGACGTTTACCACCCCTAGACTAGATATGCGACAGATCAGACGAAGAGACCGGACTATACGGTTAGTGTTACTGACAGGATTTACAGGAGTATGAACATGTTTGCTTGTTGATCTTCTGATCGCTCAATACCCGGGTGGCCGTTACGTTTAGCTTACCGCTTGCGGCTTGTGGGTGTTTGATATGATCATCACCTACTGCCGGCGTATTGACGAGTCTTAGAGTCCCACATAGGAGTTCCCTAGCTCAGGCGAAAAGATGTGGTGTGCATATAAGATATGCACGGGAGCTCGATTAAATGCGTGTCTATGATACCGTGTTCTAATCGGGCATTTTCTATTGGTCAAGTCGTATGTGATATGACTGGTTTATTAAATCAAGTGTTGATTTAATATTGACTTTTAGCTCACTTATTCAAAACCTTTTCTATTTGGATCTATGCATGAATGTACGCATATACACATGTTGATGTGAATGCATACATGTGTGCCACGGTTGTTGATACATAGAAGATGGCAATGCAAGACTTACATGGAATAAATATGTATATATTTTTTCATTATTGAGAAAAAGAAAATGATTAAAGCATGGTTGAATATTCTTCATCACTATTCATTACTTGACGTAAGTTTTGACCATGGTTTGATTTCTTTGTTCTTTAACTCAATGATGAAAATATCTAGATATTTATTGACCATGGTTGCTTAAGTTAGTGTCTCTCATATATATTTTCTTTTCTCATTTTATTTTAAAATTAATCCAAAACAAAAGAGCTCAAGCTTTGCCATTTTCATCTTCTTCCTCTCTCATGCTCCCTTGAGATTTCCATTGAGCGAAGAACTTAAAAAGAAAGGGTTTTCAAGTGAGAACACAAATCGCATCACCATTCTACAATTGTCTAGCCCATTAGTGTAGATTATTTGATTCACCTTCATCTTGATCAAGTGGAGCAAGGAGCTTGAGCAAAGGGACTCCGGGTGGATCGTCGTGGACTTGGAAGGGTTCAAGCAAGCCGGTTCAAACTCTAATTGATCCAAGGAGTCAAGGAGGGAGGTCTACAAAGGTTGTATTTCTCCCCACTTAGTGTTAGACACTACATAGTATGTGATACTATATGTTGTTGCCCTAAATTTCTAGTTCGATTCATGGTTGGAATTGTTTAGCACCCCTAAAATTTTTTTATAGCATGTGTGATGCAATCCTAACCCTAAGCATGGTGCTAAATAACCCGTACAAGGCTACCCATCATGACAATCCATCCACAACATCAGTGCAACATAGAACATCAACATGAATATCATGTTCGTAAACCCGTCAGATTATGCATATAGCAACCAGTCGGATTGTACCGCTCTATGATATTCACGGTCGCAGAAACTAACACATGCACTGATACACACAAATTCAAAATTTTGATCGACCAAAACTTTCTGCATTGGCCTCAAGTACAAACCAGTACTCAAAAAAATCTGGGTCAATACCATAAATCCTAAAAATCACATTTCCAAGTTATAGAGCATCTGGAAAAAATTGGGGAACTACGGCCAAAATTCAACCGCGGAACCGCGGCTAATTGCCACATTTTGCCGAGGTTCCACGTCCGATATTTGGGCTCGTGTTCCCAAATTTCTTCCTAGCCTCTACAATTGCCTGCATGTATTTTTAAAACATCCAGAATAATTTTTTGAACAAATTTGAAAATCTACAGCTGGCATGCTAAATGGAATTGCGATTCGGAAAAAAACGTCGATCGAAATTCTAAACAAGTGCAAACTAGCTAGTTAAGATTTATGGTGGCTCTGATACCATGTTGGGATCCGGCACCCGCGCCGTGGAGGCCGCGGCCGAGGCACAAGCTAAAACAAAAATTTCTTGCGAGCACCTGACCAACGCGAAACCCAAGATTCGAACTTTATACCTAAACTAGCTAATCTAGAAGTGCAAGGGGTTGAGTAATACAACCTTTGTCGCGTGTCCACACAATTGTGGAAGACCCCTCCAAGCTCATAGCGGCCGGGAACGCGTTTAAGCATAGACCACCCTTTCCGAATACGATCTACCTGAGGGAACGCGGAGGAGGCTCTAATCGACGGTCCAAAGTTGCTAAGTTTGGATGGCCGGTGATATAGGAATATTTCACTATATTTTTCTCTCTAAAATCTTGCTTGAAAATTAAAGCAAGAAGAAGAAGGAGAAGGTGCTAGAGAAGAGCATGAACCATGGTGGAAGGGTGAAGAAAATCCTCAAGTCTACTAGTGGAAAAGATAACGGCTACTAAAGAATCAACCAGGATCCAATAGTGCATCCAAATGAAAATAACAATATAAAAAGCCAAGCCTCTTGACCATGCTCATGCCACCTCATTTCCAATTTAATTTTCCAAAAGAGAAAATGAAATATGATGTGTTCTTCATCTAGAAGTATTCCCCTACAAATGCGGAATACTTCAACTGGTATATGTATCGCTACATATACGCGTATCCGTATAAAAATACGGATAGCAACAAAAAGAGAAAATAAATACTGAACAATAATACTAAAATACATGTATTGAAATACATATATAAATTATTAAATTGAAACCTTATTTAATAATCCAGCTTAATCCTAAACCGGCTAGTATTATCAACTGTCCGATTAAAGTCCGTATACTGCGTACACGTATTTAATCGGACCCCTGCACGTACCACCATACGGCTTCTACATCTGTTGCCTGAACCGGGAAAACCCTCTGTGTGGGACTCTAAACACTCGACAATACGCTGGCAGCGGGTTTAACCATAAGCACGTCAGCGGCACTAGCTGTACGTAATGGCTACCCAGGTAGTTGTCAAAAGGAGGACGACAATCAAGTGCGTCCTGATTGTTTCAAATTCTTGTTTTGTTTGTAACTCGAAGGAGTTTCTTTGTGTCGATTTAGAAAATGAATAGAATTCACAATCAAAGAATTATTTGACCGCAATCAACTACGGTGTCGGATGTAGATCGTTAGCGAGTGCCAATCGTCCACACGGATTGTGCGATTCGTTCGTATTTTGAATTGTTTGAATTGAAAAGTTAATAGACAAGAAAAGAAAACATGATTCAAGATTTTCATCAATGAGTTTCAAGTGTCACTATTCTAATCAAGAATCAAGAAAATGATAAACATCGAGAATCAAGTTTCGATAGAATTCTAATCACTTTAGGGTTTCAAGATTTGAAGTAAAGCGCGTAGGAATCGAGTAAATTGTTGATGTGATGAAGATTCAAGATTACGATTTCTTATCTAGTAACAAATTGATGCTAAATCGATGTAGAATTCATCGAGCATCAAGGATCTTGCGAAGAATTAGGGTTCCTCATCCTATCCTTTGTCTTTTCGATGAATAACATTCACTAGATAGCTTCTTGAAAGTCGAATGATCAATTGTTGATCTCTAGATCGTGCGAAAGGAATTAAGAACACATTCGCATCGATCTAGATCATCGATCAATCGATTTTCAAGAATTTACAATTGTTCTAAGAGTTAAGAAAACGTTTAACAATTCATCAACATCATCATTTTAGAATTGTTTCGATTCCTCCATGAACGGAGTTTTATTCAAGCATCATCACAAAGTACATATTCAAGAATCGAAATATAAGCATACTGCTCGAATTGAAATGTAAACAAGTTTAAAGAATATTCACCTTTATTACATCAACAAGTAGTTACAACTCTCGAGATTTACAAGAGGTAGGAACTTCGCTCGTCGAATCTTGCATCGCTCGGCTTCTTGAGTCTTGGATCACTTCGATCTCATGCTCCGTTGAAATCCAGTTCCGCTTCTAAAGGATCTTGAAGACTTGCTTGGCTTGCACTCAAAGAATCTTGAAGTTTCGTGATTTTGGATTGGATTAGGGTTAGGGTATTGACACAAGCCTTGTCACTAGACTTGTAGGTGGAAATTGGTGAAGATGAAGAATGGGGAAAATTTAGCCAACAATGAGTTGTCAAATATTAGCCATTTCAAGTGAGCCTTAGGGGTCTATTTATAGGTTTTCCAAACCCTAGGTCTAGGAATTCAAATTTGAGTTTTCCCTCGAAAAGTTAGTTAGAGGAAGAGGCTTCTAGAAGTAGTTAGTTAGGGGATTAGCTTCTACCCTAAGCTAGGAGGTTAGGGGGAAGGTTCTAGGTCCTTAATTGAGTTTAGATGAAGCTTACTTTAGAAGCTAGGGGTGTTTAGTTTAGAAACCCTAAGTTTGCTGAACTGGCAGAAGCTTCTGGGGTTTTCTAGAGAATGTAATGTCTTTCTGAAGTGTTGAAGCTGATGTAGGAGTTATGAAGCAAATTTGGAGTGGTGATGTGGACAAGATGCCGCGGAACCGCGGCGTAAGGCGGCTCCGGCCGCGGTTCCGCGGCCAAGTGGCTTCCTTGGTGCTTCAAACTTGCAGTGTTGGCTTCTTCTGTACTTTGATGTATTTCCTGATATGTTGAATCTCTTAATGCTTCTTAGATCAATACCAGATTCCAAATCCATGAGTTGGCGTCTTTTTAACAGTCTTCGTTTGTAAATTTGACCGATCTTTTGTAATGTCCTGCACAGACTTCGAAACACAAGTTACGATATATACGAATGATGCCATGCTATGAAATGCAGTCAATTTCCTTTATAGTGCCGGTTTTAAAGTCTAACACATGCAGTCTGATATTTAACGACTGAGTTTCTAATATGTGCTATATGAATGCCGAACACTTCTAGATGAGTGCAAATGATAGGGAAATTGCCGGTTAAAAGATGCAGTATTTTTGAATGATCAAATTCCCCCAAACTTATTTTCGATCGTATCGAGAGAAATTTTTATTAAAAAGAGAAGGAGAAAATAAAGAAAAAGAAAAACTAACTAGCACACTTTCGTAGGCAACACGATTGCACTGAGCACGTGCTACAAGCCTTTAAACCTCTAGGTGTCCCTAGTAGGAGGAGTTTTGTCTCCTAAGGGTTTTCAGCGGATTTCACCCACAAAATCTAATAATAAAAGGAAGATCATGAAATTTACATTTAAAGAAAAGAATTGTAAAAGAAATGCTTCGAAAATTAGGGTTTCCAACTAAGCTAGCTTTTCGGTTGTCAAGAGCCCTATCTTAATGGTCATGAAAAGATGTTAGAAATCACATCCTCCCTAAATAAAACATCGTCTTATTCTTCATTCCTATCTTTCTTCCAAACATCGATCATATAACCCTGCGTGTGTGTAAAGACATCCCTACACCCAGAGAATTCAATTCAAGCTATCATACTCTTGCCCACCAGTCTCAGTACTTTTTAATTAATGAATATTTAGATGAGATTGCTCATACACTTTCATGCGACCGTTAATACTTCTTGAGGTACTAACCGACCGATTACCCCTGTGCTTGCTTATTTGGTGTATTTTCCTCGTCTTGCACCACCTAAGGCTTAGCAGTGACTCCCAGACCAGTTGGCCTTAGGGCACTAGGTGAAGAGGCACCCTCGCTATATTTTTTTATTGCTGCCTTGGCGATAACAAAACCAGTGTCATTTTACTCACCATTTTATATTTTCTTCATTTTTTTATTTCCTTCATACTTTTAGCTTTAAGACAAGAGCATTTCAAGGTATCCTCTACTATCCCAGGCTTTAAGACGTGTGTAAGTGCGAATAGCAGGGTATCAACGTTCAAAATGTTTGGCTTTCAGAATAGAAACTATTTTTTAGACTTATTTTTATCCTCAGATTAGTGACGTCTTTCATCTTACTAACCCTTGAGACAACGGCTCATAACTACTTATTACTAGTTCGTATAAGAAAACTTCTAATTTTCTTGGTTTTCTTAAATTTTTCTAATCTCATGGATGTAATTTTTCACTATCTAAACTTTCATTATCTTATTTATGTACAAAAAATGTTTAAATATTAAAATATTTTTATATTTTGAAAATTTATCAATTTTTATAGGTTTTGAAAATTTTAAATTTTTATAGTTTTTACTAAAGAAATGTTTTGTGCTTATGCAAATGATATACAAATGATGCAAAAATAAGCACAAACCTCCCCCAAACTTGTTTTCAATAGTGTCCTCACTGTTGCCAACAGCTATATCTACAAAAGCTGTAAGCCTGGAAGGAATTATTAGTGGGGGCAACATATATAAGTGAAGAACTTCCCCCAAACTTACTATTTCCACTCACCTCCATTCAAAAAGATGATGCAGTGATATGCATGACATAAAGGTGAGACGGAGGAATTTTAATCCAAATAAAATGGCTCCTGTAAGAACAGGAGCTTCTCCGTGGGGTCAGTGGAAAAATACGGCTTTAGTCTATGTCCATTCACTTTGAAAGATGTACCGTTTTTAACATTTTCTACTTCTACTGCCCCGTGCAGGTATACATGTCACGACCCAAAGTTTGGCCCGTGACTGGCACTTAACCACGTAACGTCTACAGGCGTAACGCGACTAAGTAAGCCGAAAACCCAGAAATCAAACCAGTAAAAGTATAGAGTGTATTAAGCATTTAATAGAACCAATTACAAAGATAAAAATATACGACGCCGTAGCGAAGAAAATGAACAACAAGTGGGAAACATCACAGATAGAATAAACTGCATAAGTAAAGTCGGCTCACAACGAGCTCGACACCAGAATACAAAATAATATACATCGTCCTCACAACTGGTCTCTAAGTCAATACATAAGTGGTAGATGGAGAGTACTAGATACAACAATGTACATAACTGAAAGATAAACAGATACCGCACAAAACCACCGATCAGCAAAAGAGCTAGTACACCAACTGTAGGGGTATCTGTGTCAAAAGATGCAAGAACAAAGCCTGCCGCGATTACTCCGAAGGGCAACCTGCAAACACTATGGCACAACGGGGGTGAGTTGCCAACTCGTGAATAGAAGATAACATATAAAGGTAATTGCGAGTATGCACGTGCAACGATACTCTAACCTATGCCAACAGATAACATCTATATGATGAATTGGATTCTCAAATCATGAAACAAGTGCGATCTAATAACATCTCCAAGCGATGAACAAGATATGCGATGATCAGGTATAACAATGCAATCTAACAACCCTATATAGAATGAACATGGTATGCAATGATCGTGCAAGCATGTGTACTATATCAGGTATAATAGATACAGGATGATATATCAATTACTGCATACTGAGCATAGGAAAGATAACATCTACACGGAATGTCCTTGTGGAAAGTAAAATCGGTACCCATCAATGCACCCAAATCCCAATACTACTCAGGCGTCGTCATCCCCCTCGGTCCTCAAATCCTGTAAATCTCATATAATCGTGAGTGCCCAACCTCGGCACCAAAAATATCAAGAAATACTCATGCCAAGCATCGACACGCAAATCCTCCTGTATAGGGCATCCGTCAGTCCAGATCAGCCCACGGGCTCTGTCTGCGGTATCGGCCCTCGGCCTTGGCAGTACGAGTCGTCCCGTATCCATCAATCGACTCTGGTCAGTATCCTCCGGATAACCACCAGGTCCAACCAATCACCGGTAGGTAGTAGTCCCTCTGCCAGGTTCACCGTCTACTACACAGCGAAACCGTTCTCGCCCCGGGGTACCAAACCGGGTCCACCATGTACCCGTAATCGGCCTCATCCAACTCCTCGATTCGGGTTCATATATATCACTCTAGTACCGAGAAAACACATGGTGGACGCACCGAAATATCATATCAAGGAAAACCGGGTTTTTAAATAATTAACTATTCTCTTTTGAAATATCCACGGTTCCCCAAATCCAGAATTAACATGGAAACAACATATCTCAATGCGTAATCTAAACAAGTATGAAGATATCAGTATATGTGCGCACTGGTATGAGTATACAGTGTGCATGTGCGCAGGTATGAAGATATCAATATATGTGTGCACTGGTATGAGTATACAGTGTGCATGTGCGTAGGTATGAAGATATCAATATATGTGTGCACTGGTAAGAGTATACAGTGTGCATGTGTGCAGGTATGGATACATGATGTATGTTGTACCAGTATGGGTATGTGATGTATAGGTGCCCAAGTATAAATATAACATATGCTGTTATGCGGCAAATCATGACAACATCAATAAAGTGGAATCAGTATGATATATGATTTATAGCAATCTTATATTGTGAGTGTCATGGCAATCACTAACGGTGTGAGTGTAGCATATAAATCGTGCTCGTGCAACTTGAACCGTTAGTGACAGTGCAGTGTCCTATGCTATCATTTCTACATGCAACAATAAGGTATGCTACTACAGTCCATATGGACATCTACAATCTAATATCCTAAGATGCCCCGACGCTTAATGCCATACGGGCGATTTCCCCGTAGATGTTAAATCTACTCACCTGGTCGTGCGCTACTCATAGCCGACCACCCGCCTTCCTATCTTAGCTTCGTCCGACGTACCTGCCTGCGAACCTGGAATTACACAAGAATCCACATATAAGCAACTATCTCGCAAAACGCGATATCGAAGTCAAACGATATGCTCGCGTCGCGAACTAAACGCGCGTGTGTACGATACGCTAAACGTGTGTACGCGTCTAAAACTCATCCCGACACGTAGCGATACGCTGAATCATAGAACCCTCTCGCGAATCGCGCGAACCAAACGTACTAGAAATACGATATAACGTCCCAGATTCTACCCAGGCTAACAACTTACAAAATTATACATAATACTGGCCTAGAAATAACAGTTGACTCCTACCCATGCAAACTTCACCTAAAACTACCCTCATCTGGCCGCAAATTGCTGCCAGAATGAATAAACCGGCGGCCTAACTTTGGAGTGGGTGCTTCGTGTTCAGGTGGTGTGGTCAGGGTATATCTAGTGTGCTCCAGTTTCCTCAATTTTAACCTGAACTACTCGGGCCTATAGCAGATCACTGAAAAGTGAAATTTCACTTAAAAACAGTAAATTTTGCACAATTTGAAACCCTATGGTATATTGATGTAATCTGGGGTCTAACTAGGTTCACATGGTCTTAATAACACCTAATTAGGCTAGGTTAACCAATATAAACAGCACTAAACCATAAGTTCACACAAATCACCATTTCAAGAACAAAAACTCGCCTTTTACACAAACCGAAGCTAAACTACACATATATTACGCAAACACGAAATTGGGCTCAGATTCTATACCTTACAAGACCCTAGGTGTAAGGAGAAAGGAGGTGGAGAAGATGGAAAGTGCTGCTGCTGATGTTGCTGTTGCCACTGCTTGCTGCTGCTGATGCTGCTGATGATGATGCTGTTGCTGATGCTAGTTGTTGCTGCTGGTGCTTCTTCTGCAGCTGCTGCCTCTCTCTCTCACTCTCAGCTGAGTGTGTGTGTGTGAGAGAGAGTTGTGAGAATAATGAGGAAAAGAAATGAGGCACCCTAGTCAACCCCTCTCTCTCTCTCATTAAATGAGCATGGCTCAAGACATATTGCCCATACTCTCTCTCTCCCCTTCCAAGTCAACAACAAAAATCCACACCATTTCTCATATATAGAAAACAAGAAAACAACACACATAATAAAAACCCAAATACACCTAATGAAAATCAATCAACATAAAGAGAATGGGTTAATCCTTCATGCTTGCTAATCATGGTTTAACCCCATCTCTAAACTCTAGTTTACATGCATAAGTGTGTGTGCGCCTAGAAAAATTCTAACAAAATATTCATTAATTAGAATAAAATATTTGAAACTTAATTTGGTAAACTTTTTACCAAAAACTATCTATTAAAATATAATTAACCCCTAAACACAACCTAAGGTGTTATAATCTTCCCCCCTTAAAGAAAATTCGTCCCTGAATTTTAAAATACAAAGCTACGCATACCTTCAGAGAGTTGAGGGGACTTCTTCCGCATCTCGCCCTCGGCCTCCAAAGTGATCTCTTCACCGTTTGGGATGCACCAAAATATCTTCACTGATGGCAAGTCCTTCGATCGAAGTTTCTTCACCTGCCGGTCCAATATTACGACTGGCTGTTGGGTGAACGAAGGATCACGCTCGAACTAAATTGTCTGGCGCTGAATCCAATGAGAGAGGTCATGAAGGTATTTGCAAAGTATCGACATAGGGAATACGGGGTGAATACTCAATAATCTGGGTGGAAGTGCCCAACTTAAGGCAACGAACCAACTCGCCTTAAGGATCGTAAAAAGACTTAGTATCCTGAAAAGCTTCCCCAAAACTCAACATGTCATTTATCGGAAATTTTCGTGGGAATACATGATCTGCCATTGCGACTCGAATCTGCGATCCTCTTGGTCAGCATCTGATCTCTATCCGCAATGGACCATTCTCATCCTGACCTAAAACAACTGGGTCATTTCCGAAGTTTCTAAACTAGCTGAGGTCCAATAATCCTATAACACAGAGTTAGGAAAACAGACCGGTGATCGACATAACCTAACCTTTAAACCTAAAGGTTGCCAATTGGAGTGTCTCCTGATAACTGTCATCGAAGAAGAACCCAAACGATCGCGAGTGACGATCCCCAACTGTCGACAACAATTTCTACATACACACAACTTCACAAGAACAACTGAGCAAATTGAGTATCACCGGATGACAAGCATCCGATTGGAGTCACATCTTGACTAAACCTAAGTGGACACCATAATGAATTTCGGGGAGATCTTCCATCGTTCCCTCTTCGGAACGGTTAAAGGTCGCAACTCTCCATCCGGCCTCAGTTGCTCAACCCTAGCACAACACAAGACATGCACCTTGAAACGAATCCCGAGACTTCTTTTTCTATCCCTGCCCACCCGTAACTACCTCACAAGTCACGTTAACAGTTGGTGGGGCTTTGAATGAGTAGAGAGAGTTGACCGATGTGCCTGCTCTAGGATTCCACGTCTCTACCCCATAATATCAGGTACACCAGTGACTCCCTAACCTAGCACACCCTTGTCACAAGTCCAGGATTCCAAATCATTACCCAGCCGAGTAGGCTCCAGTATCTCTGACGAACGAGCGCCAGCGGGCAGTTTCTCGCGAAAGCGATTTAGGAAAAGTGGTCGGGCGCGGACATGAGCAAGCTGTCTCCTCAGTAGAGACGAACTTAAGCTGTACTCAACGATCGCACAAGAACTGTAAATCTGTGGAGGACTACCACCACAATCAAAACCCACTGCAGGAAGATGTACATTTAACTCTGGTGGTCGGTGAAAATCTGACACGACTCTCAAACAAGTGGTGTCTCTAATCTCCAACGCAAAACCATCGCGGCCATCTCCAGATTATGAGTGGGATATCCTTCTTGTACTTCCTCCAAATGTTGGGAAGCAAAAGCGATAACTCCATTGTGTCACCTCAGTACACATTCGAGCCCTACTCACGAAACATCACAGTTAAACCGCAAAGTCGACCGAACCAAAAGCAAAGAAAGAACTGATGCGGTTGTTAAACGAGTCTTCAACTGTCGAAACTCTGTACCCAAGCCTCAGTCCAAAGAAAAGAAAGCTCCATTCCGTCCAAATCAGTCAACGGTGCAGCATTACACTAGCAATCCTGCGTGAGACGGCGGTGAAACCGGCTAAGCCAAAATCTGCGGACCTCCGTCCTGCTCACAAGTCTGGGCCTCAGCAGTACGGCCACGATCTTCCTCGGAACCATACAAAATCGTCTCCATAACTACAAAACCTAGGAGTCAACACAATAAGCCTGAAGGGACACTCCGAGAATCTAGCAAACCGCTGGGGCTCTCCCAGTATCCATAAAACAGATCCTCGAGTGCTACTCCTATCCCTCAAGACGCACTAATTAGACCAGGATGTCGTAAATAACTGTCACGACCCGAAAGTACGGAACGTGACCGGCACTTAGATTACGAAGCGTCTAGAGGCGCAATGTAACCTAAGTAAGCCGAAGCCTAGAAATC
Organism: Agapanthus africanus; assembly: GCA_030015575.1. Classification (NCBI taxonomy): domain Eukaryota; kingdom Viridiplantae; phylum Streptophyta; class Magnoliopsida; order Asparagales; family Amaryllidaceae; genus Agapanthus; species Agapanthus africanus. The sequence continues at coordinate 265,661,051 of CM057345.1, read as the reverse complement.
TAAACCATAAAAAGAAGAAGAGGTAAAAGAAAACATGAAGGAAACAAGTTTAAAAGCATCAGCAAATTTTCCCAAAAATTTCGGCAGAGTCTCCTCTATAAAAACTGGCCCCAAACGGGTACAACAAGTATAATATACATAAACAATAAAAAGCATCCCCAAACGGAAGCTAGCTCAACGCCAACAGGCGGAAACAACCACAACAAGCACAGTAATATACAACGCCAAAGGGTGAGGCTCAAAATTCAAAAGAAAACAAATCCACCAAATATCATAATAATACAAGCGCGACTCTAAGGTCGAAATAAATAACTGGTCCAGTAACTATCAAGTAACACATGTTTGGTTGATGGAGCTTCCTAGATACAAGGAAATAATAAAAGTACAATGGCGGTCCAGATACAAGTGAACCAACCTACCGTGCAAATCACCCAGAATGAAATGATGTGCCAGCAAACAGCCAAGGAACCCCGTACATCGAACCTGTAATAAAATTTGGCACAACGGGGGTGAGTTGCCAACTCGTGAGTAGAAGATATCTACGAAAATAAATCGAATGCACGACGCTATCCTAGGTCATAATAATACACTACCATATCCTAATCATCTAGTAATGGCAGGGTAATACTACGAGTAAATGCAAATACTCCGTGCTCGTGTCAGTGCCTTATATAGTACTGTGTAATATGAATGAGTATGCTTGCACCATGAATGTAAAATAACAAATCCTGAAATCTAGGTATATCTGTATTAGAAATCTTTAGCTTTTATCATAGTAAAATGTGTATAGAAATCTGAAATGTCAACAATGAAATCCATGGAAATCCGTGTCAAGCATCGACACAAAGCCTGTAAATCTCAAGTCTCAATACCTCATAGTCTCAATATCTCGGGCTCCGTCAGTCCGGATCGGCCCATATCATTAAATCTCACGACAACGGTCGGTATCCTCCGGATATCCGCCGCGCCAGACATCACCGGTAGGTAGCCTTCCCCTGCCAGGCTCATCGTCTACAACTCGATCTTCTTGCCCTGGGGTACCATACCGGGCCCACCATGTACCCGAGACGGTTCATCCACTCCTCGAATCGGGTCTCGAAATCCAGCAGAAAACATGAAATCTCACGTTGGACGACACATACATCACGAGAAAACCGCATCTTATACATTAAAAAGAGAGGAGGAAAGAGAGAAGTTTGTTTTCTATATTTTTGCGGTTTTCCCCAAAATTCAGAAATCTCATAGAAATCAAAAATCCCAAAATCATGAATAAGTATATGATAAGTGTCAGCATATGCCCCATAATCCTGCATGATAACATGAAAATGCGAATGCACGAAATGTCTAGGTAATAAATACCATGTCTATACTAACACCAGAGAGTAATCTCAATATTATATCGATCTAGTTGCTAGTTAATTCTATCGATAAAAGATAATATGTTCTAAAGTGTACGTGACATAGCAATTACCGATAATGATGTGTGTGAGCCGGCAAATAAGTATGCGTGGAATATGCGCATCATCGGTAATAATGCTGGTGTCCTAACAGGCAGAGTTTTATACTGATATAGAAACATTTGTATGAACATGCAACATTATGATTACAGTACGAATGCAAAGACGGATGTGAATAACCACTCATCTGCGATATACAAGTACAACTACCACTATATGAATCGAACCTAAACTAGTGTCCATCTAACCTCCTAAGGAACTAAACCTAACAAACTAGTCAATAAGAAACAAGAGTCCACCTAAGGTCTGAATCCATATCTCTAATAGTCGGCGATCCAGCCTCAATAACATCACGTACGTAGTACGGCTTCCTCGAATCAAAAGTGCGGATCAATCATCATATCTATGCCTCGTACGGTAAAATCCATCGTACGTGTAGGGTTCCTAGGCACACTAGTGAGGTCTCACAAGCCATCGACCATGGCATTTTCTAAAATTCTAGGTGCCGAGAAACCCGACTACGGATCGTTTGCTAGAAAACTAGGCGAAAACAATAATCTAGTTAACACTTAACTATGAGATATCGGAAATACAACCTTTGTAGATCCGGTGCTCCACCTCCATAGCTCCGCAACGAAGTCGTCTCCGCTGTCCAAAAGGAATCCGGGCTCTAGAGTCGGCTTCGTCGGAGAATAAGCGAGCTAGGTCGTCGATGTCCATGCCGAAGATGATCTACGTCGAAGCATCGCAAGATCAAGCTCTCACTTCACCAAGTCATGAAACTTGTGAAGAAAACACACTCTACTACTTGGCAAGAGGTAGAGGATGAAGAAATAGGCAGTGGGTAGACTTTAGAATTGGATTTCTCACTCATTTCCATCACTTGCCATTGATGGGGCAAGCTTTCTTCACTTGAAGAAATGGAAGAAGAAGAAGAAGAAAGTATGATAAGTTAATTATGAAAAGAATAATAATATCATTCTTATCATAACTTTAACCTAAGTTAAGTGTAGAGAATTGACCAAGGTTAAAGGAATGGTTAGGGTTTAGGAGATGAGACAAAAACGGCTGCATCATCAAAGCTTCATGAAGCTTCAAGTGCAAACAAAATAAGCCACCATTTTTCTCTCATTTCTTTTCCTTTTTCCAAAAATAAAAAGACTAATTAAAGAATAAGTAAAACCCTTAACCATTTAAATAACTTTGGTTAAATTCTTTACACATAACCTAGCAATCATGCATCATCAAACATGATACAAACAAGTGCACAAATCATATCGCAAATGCAATGCGCACAACCGAGCGAGAAAATCCATTTAAAGTGAACCGATACTAGTTAATGCAAAGTAATATATCAAATATATAATTATGCATTAAATCATTAAATCAACGCTTGATTTAACTATCCGGTCATGACGCACATAACCGACTGGTACCATTAGTAACATCTTATCGAATCAACACTTGATCCGATAACCCGGCTATATCGCATATAACCGATCAATGTCACATCGCGAGAATCGAATACAGTATCACATATTCGTACTATTCTCGGTCCCGCACATATCTCATATGCGCTCCTATTTCGTTTCGCTTGAGCCAGGAAACCTCTGTGTAGGACTCTAAAGACTCGTCAATACGCCGGCAGCAGGTGATGATCATATCAAACACCCACAAGCCGCAAGCGGTCTGCTAAACGTAACGGCCACCCGGGTATTGAGCGATCTGAAGATCGACGAGCAAGCCCGCTCACACTCCAGTGAATCCGACCAGTAACACTACCGTACAGTCCGGTCTGATCGTCTGATATGTCGCATATCTAGCCTAGGGGTGGTAAACGTCAGACCCCAATAGCTCGATAAGTCGTGTCGATATGAGGTCTATAACTGTTCGAGAAACTACTGGTAACACTTACCAGTAAATCTCAGCAACCCTGGCCAGGGATTTCCTGTTATAGCCAATCGAACACAGCGCAACATCAACTCCCTATACCGGGAGAGACGAATCCCCTCCTATCGCTCATTGCCTCCATGTGACTCGGGAATGTACCCAAAAACCACCGTTTTGCATGCCCTCTTGGACGTGGTAAGATGGAAATCAAAGCACAGTGGGAACCACACAAGACTCTATGACGATCTCGGGTCAACAGACTACTCTGTACCAGTGTCACCAAAGAACTGCCATCTGACGTCAGGTATAATACCATCTGGGAGCTCTCGGCGAGTCCGTCCAGTGTACCCAGTCTCTACTGAGCACCCGTATATCATCTCTGATGTCAAACACCAATGGATATGGGATCATCCATCGCCCATCTGTATGGGTCGAGAAGGTATACGCTAGTCTACTCTGGTGTATCGATGCCCCGTCTCGATACACCCACGACTAGGGACTTTGAAGGATGTACTTATGGACTACCATGTCCCCACTAGTATGATCCGCATCATAGTCCAGGTAGTCAAGTACAGATCCTAAGGGCTTTACCAACATGTAACAGAGAGACAATCAGTATACACGTTAAGGTAAAGATCAACCAGATAGCATACTATCATGTCGAGCAAGAAAGTCCTCCCTATATATGTCCCAGCATCCACTACAATATACATCCTATGTACAGTAATGGCCTCTAGGGCATGCATATAACTAACAATCTCCCACTTGCACTAGGGCCATCTGTAGCAGTGGTTGCAGTATCTCATACTCAACCATCCCATAAAAGTCTCTCTCTGGGAAAAGGCCTTTCGTGAGTGGATCCGCTGCGTTTGTCCTCTGAGTCTACTCTCCTAACCTCGATCCCTTGGAGATCAACCATCTCCATGATCAGGTGATACTGCCTTAGAATATTTCTGGATCACTGATGGGACGGACGTTCCTTGGCATAAGCCACAACTCCATTGTCACACAATGGGAGGAACATGGTTCATCTTATGAACCAATATATACCCAGACTGCCTCTTTGGTAGCATCTTAAGTAGCGATGTATCCTGCCTTTATCGTCTAGTATGTCACGGTATCTAGTTTGGAACTCTTCCAACATACCGTCCCTTTACTGAGGGTAAAGACAATGCCTGTGACTGACACTCAGTCATCTTTATCACCCTGGAACACTTCCAGTGATTCTTCCCAGGATCAATTGATACCGTCTCACTACATCTAGTGAGAATCCTAACATCCAATTAGATCTATCTCATAGATCCAAACCCAGGATTTAGGGGGTATCACTTTGATCCTTTATAGAGAATCATTGTGATAAGCGGAGATTGATCGAGCGTAGCATAGGAAACTTCTTCCCTATCAAGAGTATGTCATCCACGTACTCTACGAGGATCACCACCATACTCCCTACTACCTTTTTGTTTATACAAGGTTCATCTACCATTTTGATGATGTCAAACTCTTTGATTAATCCATCAAAACAGATGTTCCAACTCCGCGATGCCTGCTTTATCCTATAAAGCATCTTGCACACGTTTCCGCTGCTCCCACTGTCTACGAAGCCCTCTGGCTGTGTACTTATAGACTTTCTCTTCTAAAACATCATTTAGAAAAGCAGTCATGGCACCCAACCGCCAGATATCGTAGTCATGGTATGTAGCCGTGGTAAGTAGGATCTGGATGGACTTAAGCATAGCCACTTGAAAAGGTTTCATTATTATCCATGCCTGGTCGATGACGAAAAGCTTTAACAAGTCTAGCTTTGAAAGTCTCAACTTTTCCATGTACACCAAGTAATCTTCTCAAGATATACTTGCTCCTGATGGGGATTTAACCCTTCAGATATAGCAACCAAAGTCCATACTTTGTTGGTGTACATGGATTCCATCTCAGATCACTAAGCATCCAGCCATTCTTACAGAGTCTCACTCCTGATGGCCAGGTCGAAGCTAGTTGGGTCATCATCTTATGATGCAATCCTCACTCTCACTGTCATAGAGAAACAGAAGTATCTCTCAGGTAGGTGAGGAACCCTACTAGATCGGCGGAGAGGCTGAGGTTCGTTGGAATCTACTGAATCCTTTGGTTCTATCAAATCATCAGCTGTAGTTTGTATAGCTGGAACACTTCCAGTTCTACATAATAGACCTTGCCTCGAGCTTGTCCGGATTTTGCTTTTAGACATAGGCCGGACAACCCTAAATCTTAACTAGCTTAAGACATGGGCTCTTCCCATTCCATATCACATATGAAGTGGTAGGCAACTGATTTGATTTGAACCCTATTCAATAGGTATGCAACTTCTCAAGCGCATAACTCCCAAAAAGGAAATAGGTAACTCAGCAGTACTCATCATAGAGCACACCTTATCATATAGGGTGTGATTGCTCCGCCCCGATATACCATCTTGCTATGGTGTATTCGGAGGAGTAATGCCGAGAGAGAATCTCATTCTCCTTTAGAATAGTCCAGGAATTCCGTGCTCAAGTATTCTCCTCCTTGATCTCATCAAAGGACATAATACTTATACCGGTTATTGGTTCTCTACTTCTAACTTATATTCTGTGAATATCTCAAAAGGTTCGGACTTGTGTTTCAACAGGGACATAGGTCTGAATCTTGAGAGATCATCAGAGAACGTAATGAAGTATAAAGAACCGGTCTTGGCATGTGTAGACAGGGGACCAACATACATCAACATGTATCATCCCAAGAGTTTACCAACTCTTTCTCTGTTTCCAATAAACAGAGCTGTGGTCATCTTATCTTTGTGACATGACTGGCAAGTTTCATAAGATGTAAATTCAAACTGATTTAAATATACATCTACATGTAACTTCAGCTAGTCGGGTCGCATTGATATGACCTAGTCTACAATGCCTCAAGAAGGATCCGTTCATTTCTGAACTCTTCCTCTTGTGTGTGTTCTGTATACGAGGAACTGTAGTTTGATTTAGAACATCAATGCTTTTAGATAACGTGCCTGAACCGATCAACTTTTGATATAGGAAATGTCCAAAACATTATCCAACAATACAAAATTATATCCTTTCTTTGCTTATAAAGAGAGAGATATGATTTTGTATATCAGGTTCGGTATCTAATAACATTCGTTCAGAATCAATGTATTGGTAATACAGGGTGACAGTGACCAACAGACTTGACTGCAACACTTGCCCCGTTTTCTGCCTCATGAAACTTATCACCCGTTCTCAGTTCTCTACCTTTCTGTAGCCTTATGTAACAGATTACATATCTGGGATCCTGGTCTGGTATCACATACCCAGGACGTAAAGGTTACGGAGAAACAGTTCTCTGTAATGAACGCACCCGAAGATGATGCATCAGCATGCACTCTCTTCGTTTGGGCGGCACGGGAATTCTGGTAATCCCCAATTTCCTGCTCTGTCTTATAACAATTATAAGTTGGAGCGGGACCAACGTTCCCTAGCTCAGTATAACAAGCGGGTTCGGTCAAAAATCCGTATTATTATCTTGATTAAGGCGTGATATGGTCGCTACCAGGGGAGAGAGAGAAGAAAACACTCAGCGTGCGCTCTGTCAAGAATAGATTGGTTTTTATTTTATCTAATCAGGATGGCTCCCACTGCTTTTTATCAAATCTTCCTTCAAACCCTAAAAGGAAAGACTAGCCGGGATTAATTACACACTACAAGTTCGCCAATCTTTCAGCCAGGCCAGTGTCGGTACTTTGAGGGAGGTCCCCCGTGCTTTCGCACGAACCTAATTACTGTAAACCTCGTTTTCCCAGAGGCGTAACCTCGTTAACACCTTTCTAGACACCTACTTGATCGGCTAATTGTAATGTATAAAACTCTCCCAGGAGTAACACTTACTCGCAGCGGGTATCGGGATCCAACTATCTCATAGAAGCTATGCAATCTCATTGCAAATTTCAACACTTGAAATTCCCGATAATATTTTGCCCCTAGCTCGCTATGACCTTGACGAATGCCAAACAACCCATAGTCCACTAGTCAAGTTCAACCCGTACATTTCTTGATCGAATTAAACCCACCCGCACGACCCTTGACGAATGCCAAACAACGCCGTACGAATACCCTAATCCAATCGCATCATATGCTCAAGCAGATAAATACTAGTTAGCTACCGTACACTACGCCTTGACGAATGCCAAACAACCGCAGCACGAATACTAACTAGTACATATCTGAAATGACGGAGGGCTACGACAGGTTTTTCTGAAAACCTATTGCGTAATGAACTTGATATCGTTGTAGAATCAAATGATTTTAAAATGGAGTGCTTTTGAGGCTTTTCTAGTTTTGCTAAAGGAGTCACTCCCGGTGAAGGGATCGTCGGTCCTTTCCTCGTCGAATGAGGTGCGGGATATATCATATATATCACTGTGCAAAGCAAAAACACTTAAAAGCAATCAAAAGACAAACCGAGTGTGTAGCATCTGCCAGTTATTGCTAAAGGAGTCACTCCCGGTAAAGGGATCTCGGTCCTTTCCTCATCGAATAAGGTGCAGGATATATCACATATACCTCTGTGCAAAGCAAGAACTGTAACTACCTGTTTTATTTTGAAATTCGATTCTACAACATCTTAGGTTTCTTTTATTTTCATTAATCATATTAATGAAGTCCCATCATTTAAGTACCTAATCATCACAGATAAATACGACGTACACTTATACCATCCGCATTCGCCTCGATGTCCCCTCGTGCACCGTTAGGTTAGGTAACTAACGGCAGAGCGGGGCAGGGCTAGCACGTGTGTAAAACATAAGTAACGCCTATATAATATATCATATATACTATATATAATACCTATCACAGAACATCACATGATCACATCACAGATATCGCAGCAGAAGAATCATATGAAATATTGGATATACTAGGACGTCCGTGTTTTCAATACGAGCCAGTATAAAACACGGATTCCACGGTCGTGATGAATAGTCAAACCCACACCCCTAGACCCCTACGAGAGCGGCAAGCAACCCTACCAATTCTAGAGTTAGGAGACCCGGACTCGACTCCTCGAGTTGGTCTCCCACTGGACTCCAGAACCCGGTTACTTGTGCCCTCCTCCTTGGGTCTATCCTAGTGCGGAAAAGTAAATAATATGCAAAGGGTGACTACTTCCGCAACCTGGAAGTGCCCCAACAAAAGAATATTACATACAAGTTTTTACATGAATGAAAATGAAAAACACTCATCTCACATAAAAAACCGCGGCTATTCAAAAACACGACGATCCAATATAACATATCCAGCAACACATAACATCACATGTCATCAACGTAAGTAAACATGCGTATCCCAATTGTCGTTGACATATAGCAACGAAACCGGCGATATCACATATTACACTTACGGTCACAGAAAAAAAAGTGTAAAACTACAACAGTTGGAATCCGCAACCACCTCAGACATCGCATGCCTGACCAAATGAATTTCTTAGACATCACATGCCTAACAATTATAAACCCCGCATTTTAGTCTCTTTATCGAAAACACTTTTCAATACCAAGTCGGGCAATTCAACAGGATTCCCGACAATTTGATCGAATGCTCGTCGCAAACTTCAGTAGACGGCCGCACCCCCGATACCGGCGACGAAGTGCACCAAGACGGAACACCGCTGCCGCGAGCACCCGAACGGATGCTTTCGGCGACGGGGTTCTCCTACAGTCACTTGGTCGGGGCTATGGAGTGAGGCTGTCTATTAAGTTTACCCGGCGAGTATCCGCGTACACTATGTGATTGCGACGGACTTTTGATCACATCAAAATTCCGTGGCAACCGATCAAGTGAGACTAAAGTGCTATGTTTATAACATTCATTTAGTTATCTCATAACTTTTTGTGAATTCCAATTATTGTATCCCATTCCAGATAATTAGAAAATGTTAAACTTTCCGATCGAACATTCTAACACCCAAGTTTTCCCGATACAGATCAACACATGAAACTAGTCTAACAACATTCAGTTCGTATCTCAGTACCAACGGTCCAGCCGTAGAAGGGTCAAGCCAACGCCTCACATGTGGCACGCCGTACTGCCCCAAACCCGAAGGTTCAAAGGGCAGTTCAAGACGGTCACATAATCGAGTTAAGGTTTGTTGTCTTCTAGAGGGACCATCGCGTTACTTTCACTACTTAGAACGCCGTTAAACTACGAAAAAATCCAACGCTTGGAAATTTCCCGACAGGGGAAAAATTGGGTATTTATATCCGGTCGAACTTTTTAACATATTCTAAAATATCCGGAAAAACATAAACAACGTTAAATTATCCGATCAAATTAACGAATCCCCAATAAAACCCTAGAAAACTCAACACCTGAGTGGAATTAAAAAATTCACATCAAAAATTGCCAAGAAAGGACCTAAGAATAAATATATGAAATTTGAGGGACTAAGTTGAAATTTGGGCCGCGGAAGCGCCGCCAAACCCCTGGTTTGGCCGTGGATCCGCGCTCCAATTATTGAATTAGTCGACCAAACTTCACAGTAATTCTTAGTTTTTCCTGCTTATTTTTCTGCATATTTTTAATTCACAAAATACAACAGTTTTGAAAAATGTACAGAGAGCGATTTTGCTTGGGGTTTCGCGGTTCGATCGGATCTCTAACTTCGTCTACCGATCGCCTAAGGCTCTAGCTAGGCTCTGATACCACTGTAGGGTTCCTAGGCACACTAGTGAGGTCTCACAAGCCATCGACAATGGCATTTTCTAAAATTCTAGGTGCCGAGAAGCCCGACTACGGATCGTTTGCTAGAAAACTAGGCGAAAAAAATAATCTAGTTAACACTTAACTATGAGATATCGGAAATACAACCTTTGTAGATCCGGTGCTCCACCTCCATAGCTCCGCAACGAAGTCGTCTCCGCTGTCCAAAAGGAATCCGGGCTCTAGAGTCGGCTTCGTCGGAGAATAAGCGAGCTAGGTCGTCGATGTCCATGCCGAAGATGATCTACGTCGAAGCATCGCAAGATCAAGCTCTCACTTCACCAAGTCATGAAACTTGTGAAGAAAACACACTCTACTACTTGGCAAGAGGTAGAGGATGAAGAAATAGGAAGTGGGTAGACTTTAGAATTGGATTTCTCACTCATTTCCATCACTTGCCATTGATGGGGCAAGCTTTCTTCACTTGAAGAAATGGAAGAAGAAGAAGAAGAAAGTATGATAAGTTAATTATGAAAAGAATAATAATATCATTCTTATCATAACTTTAACCTAAGTTAAGTGTAGAGAATTGACCAAGGTTAAAGGAATGGTTAGGGTTTAGGAGATGAGACAAAAACGGCTGCATCATCAAAGCTTCATGAAGCTTCAAGTGCAAACAAAATAAGCCACCATTTTTCTCTCATTTCTTTTCCTTTTTCCAAAAATAAAAAGACTAATTAAAGAATAAGTAAAACCCTTAACCATTTAAATAACTTTGGTTAAATTCTTTACACATAACCTAGCAATCATGCATCATCAAACATGATACAAACAAGTGCACAAATCATATCGCATATGCAATGCGCACAACCGAGCGAGAAAATCCATTTAAAGTGAACCGATACTAGTTAATGCAAAGTAATATATCAAATATATAATTATGCATTAAATCATTAAATCAACGCTTGATTTAACTATCCGGTCATGACGCACATAACCGACTGGTACCATTAGTAACATCTTATCGAATCAACACTTGATCCGATAACCCGGCTATATCGCATATAACCGATCAATGTCACATCGCGAGAATCGAATACAGTATCACATACTCGTACTATTCTCGGTCCCGCACATATCTCATATGCGCTCCTATTTCGTTTCGCTTGAGCCAGGAAACCTCTGTGTAGGACTCTAAAGACTCGTCAATACGCCGGCAGCAGGTGATGATCATATCAAACACCCACAAGCCGCAAGCGGTCTGCTAAACGTAACGGCCACCCGGGTATTGAGCGATCTGAAGATCGACGAGCAAGCCCGCTCACAATCCAGTGAATCCGACCAGTAACACTACCGTACAGTCCGGTCTGATCGTCTGATATGTCGCATATCTCGCCTAGGGGTGGTAAACGTCAGACCCCAATAGCTCGATAAGTCGTGTCGATATGAGGTCTATAACTGTTCGAGAAACTACTGGTAACACTTACCAGTAAATCTTAGCAACCCTGGCCAGGGATTTCCTGTTATAGCCAATCGAACACAGCGCAACATCAACTCCCTATACCGGGAGAGACGAATCCCCTCCTATCGCTCATTGCCTCCATGTGACTCGGGACTGTACCCAAAAACCACCGTTTTGCATGCCCTCTTGGACGTGGTAAGATGGAAATCAAAGCACAGTGGGAACCACACAAGACTCTATGACGATCTCGGGTCAACAGACTACTCTGTACCAGTGTCACCAGAGAACTGCCATCTGACGTCAGGTATAATACCATCTGGGAGTTCTCGGCGAGTCCGTCCAGTGTACCCAGTCTCTACTGAGCACCCGTATATCATCTCTGATGTCAAACACCAATGGATATGGGATCATCCATCGCCCATCTGTATGGGTCGAGAAGGTATACGCTAGTCTACTCTGGTGTATCGATGCCCCGTCTCGATACACCCACGACTAGGGACTTTGAAGGATGTACTTATGGACTACTATGTCCCCACTAGTATGATCCGCATCATAGTCCAGGTAGTCAAGTACAGATCCTAAGGGCTTTACCAACATGTAACAGAGAGACAATCAGTATACACGTTAAGGTAAAGATCAACCAGATAGCATACTATCATGTCGAGCAAGAAAGTCCTCCCTATATATGTCCCAGCATCCACTACAATATACATCCTATGTACAGTAATGGCCTCTAGGGCATGCATATAACTAACAGTACGGCATCCTAATATCGAGGTACGGGTCAAGTATCTCCTAGGTGTCTCATCATTCGTAAAATATCATCATCAACACATGTCATGATCAAGGTGCTATACTGTAATCGTATACATCAATCATATATCATTGCCATCGTAAATATACATCATTAATTTATCCTAAGAAATATCATGTCATATGTATCATATTGTGATTAAGTCACACTTATATCATATCATCATCAAGTCACACCTATATGATGTTGGTCTCAAGTCATACATATATCATATCGTGATCAGACATAAGTTGCAGTCCGGGTGCTATTTTAGAGTCCCTTGTACCTCAATATCATCACCACCCATTATAATTTATGTATACATGTTCATTATTTCATTCTCTAATGATTCTCTAACACTTTAATACGACTGTATAGCCAAGAATCACGGCATCAAGCCCAGTTATACTATTTCATTCCCGTGTATCATATCACATCAATGTATTCTATATACGTGTTGTATATATATATATATATATATACCTATACCTAGTCCTATATGTATATACACATACACGTATACACCACGTCGAGTTTCAGTGTGTGCGTGTGTGTGTATCTACCTGAAACCTACGAATCTCTTCCAAGGTATTCATCCTCTGGTATGATCTTCCTAAATCAGTCTAGTCCAGCGTAGGGTCAATACCAGGGTCCTACTCATTAAGAATCTAGGGTCATATCTGGCTTCCTAATGTCAATAGGTACTATTCCTACTCTACGTTGCGGGGGTGCTAAACGCCATCCACCCGACTTTCCCCCGTAGATATACATCTACTCACCTGGTCCATGTCTGCCGAAGACGGTGTCGCCATCCTCTTCTTCATCGCCCGCAGTCCACGTGAGGGGTACCTATACGCAAACATATATAGTATCGTAAACTAAATCACGGATAAAAGTCAAAACGACACACGGAACGCGCATATGTTAAAACATATGTCCCGTTCACACAAAAGAATCAAATATCGCTCGATATCGGCGTACAAACGCCGATTAATCGAGATAAACATCAACAAACAATTCATAGTTTTAAAACTCATTACTTATAATATAAAACATGATTTAATCCATCGAAACCCTAAAAATCGATCAAACAGTCAGATTTCGTAAAACCCGAAAACGCCAATTTACCGTTTTACTTCAAAAATTACTGTTTAAATGAAACTAATGGTCATGATACTCATTAAATAACCCAACTAGATTATAGAAATCATTACCCTATTTTTCTCACACTAATTTGTAAAAAAATAGATTCCTAGTATGCAATTTTATCCATTTCAACACTTTGCAAGCAAACATTTCATAATATCACAACTAAACATGATTTTACATGAATTAACTTACTAAACTACAATTCAAGATGATAATAATATAATGAAACTATAATTTAGATTTTAAACCTCATTTATTTAAGAATTTCCAAAAACTAGTTAGCAAAAATAGCAATTTTTTTCACAATTTATCAATTATCAATAAAACTAGTAACTAAATTGAGTTTTTCATTCCACCAACAAGTTAATATCCTCTGAAGACCACAATCTAGTGTTACAAATATTAATTGAAATTTTATTTCACCAAAATATACAATATATAGAAATCTAGTTTGCAAAAAAATGGTTTAATTTAACAATTTTGGATAAGCAATTTACAATCTATCATCCATGCAAGAATTTCCACTTCTAAAAATGTTAAACTAGTTATAATAACCCTAATGAATTAATAAAACCACAACTTGAATTTACAAACCCTAACTTGAATTTTAAAACTTGCAAATAGAATTAATTTATCAAATATAATTATGCTTAAAAGAAACATCTAATAAAAATAAATCAAAAGAAAAAGATTTATACCTCCACAACATAAAATCCAAACATGAAAATGAGCCTCCAAATTGAGTGCTTTCCATCTCTAAAATCTATGTAAAGAAGAGCAAAGAATAAAGGGTAGGAAATAAATAGGATTTTGTGGATTTTTATTGAATATTTTGATCAATTTTTGATGTTTTTTGTAATAAAAAGCAAGTGGAGAAATGGAGGTGCTGCCATGGGAAGGAGGCCGGCCACATTAGGGAAGTGAGGGAGAGAAAGAAAAGAGTGAAGAATGGTGTAGAAGTTTCCCCCAAAATATCACCTTTTAATGTCTTTTCAACCTTTTATTAATTTTCCTTTTATTTCTTTTCTAAACAACTCAAGAAAAATCTAGAAACACAGTTAAAATTTGCAACTAAATTTTGCATGATTAACACTAAATTCTAATATGAAATGGTTCATTTTTACAAATTAAACCCCTTCAAATTTAAAATTTACACTAATTTAGTGCATAAATAAAGCTTATGTTAATATTAAAATAATTAATTTAGGAAAAATATTTAATTAAACTAAAATTTTTTAAGTGGCTAAATAAACACTATTTACTAGTAATTACATAATTAAAATAGGTATTTTTAAATTTATAGTGAAAAATAATTACGGTTTAGTTTTATGAAAAATACGTTTTATTTTATCGAAAATCCTAAAATTCACTTAAACGATTTTATTTACTTAATTATTTTTAAAACGTTACAATCTTCCCCCCTTTAAGAAATTCGTTCCCCGAATTTAAATCATAACTCCCCCTCTAAATACTAAAACGTTTAGCAAAGCACTCAAATCGTCGGGGCTCCGAAATCATCAATACAAAACTAAAATCAACTTCGTCAAGCATAACGCAATCATCGGAGTTATGGTAAAGACAAAATATCAAAACCCAACACGAAAACCAACATAATATATATCAAAACCATAACTTATATATATATATATAGTGCGCATCGTAGTAAAATCGCCTAAACATCTTATTAAAGAAGCATACAAAAACCCCTCTTGAAAATCGCCATGCGATGCACGTGTCACGGCATAAGTAGCGGACGTTTATTTAAAAAAAAATCTATATATATATATATATATATCTTTTATTTAACATACACGTCCCGCCTGGTTACTAAATCAAATAATAATGATTATGAAAACATACTGCTCAAACTTAAATCAATCCCAATCATATCATAAAAATATCATGTGCGTCCGGTGCACACTGAAATCGAAACCAAATACAGATACCACGAATACACATGAAAACAAAACTAAGTGCAACAGGTGTGCACCAAAAACATCTGTCAAGTGCAACGGGCGTGCACGACTCAATATCAGGTGCATCTAATCTGCACAAAACCCCGATTTAGTCCATCTGGTGTGCACAAAATCGCATCAAGTGCACCGAATGTGCGCAAGAATCTCAATCCGGTGCACATGGTGCACGAAAACATACGCCGAATATCAGAATCGAAATCACAGTACGAAAATGCATAAAAACTAGGTCGAAGCATATGTCAAAATCATGTGTAACCATATGCAATAAATCAAATCAAAATCTCAAAATGTATTAAAACCAAATCAAGTGCACTGGGTATGTACAAAACAAAATCAATACAACCGATATATGAAACATGCATAGAATATAATGAAAGTACACAAGAAATACCAATCGTAGAACAAAATCCTCAAATACCAAAATCCAACCAAAGGAAATATGAAATTCAAATCACCAAGTCGCAATCGTAAACACTATCGTCAATGTGCACCTCTTTCCTCTGATGTCGACTGCTTCGAACTCGTCTCTTCATAGGTGTGCTGACCAATGGCAATACTCATGTCTAGAGTCTCCCACATGGTCGATCTCTTCACCTAATATCCGGACTACATTAAACTTTTCGATCGATCCATCAAAATCCCATAATTCCCCGAGAGCTCAACACTCAAGTAAAATTTAAAAATATCCGGTACATACCCCAGCATCGATGGTCCAGCCGTAGAAGGGCAAACCCAAGCCTTACTAATGGCACCGCGGAACTGGCATAAACCCTAATGTTCAAGGGCGTTCTCGTGGTCATTTTGTCGAGTTAGGGTTTCATTCTTCTAGAGGGTCCATAGAAATACCTGCATGTTCCTCCGAATACTTTAAACTTGGGAAAATGGGTTTCTGACAATCGTTCGAATCCTTTAACTTCGTCTGGATGGCATGTGAATACCCTTCGTCCGTATGGTAAACAATGCTTCAATACTCAGGAATAACCAATACCCTAATGGTTATCGCATTCGAGCCGCAGCTCCCTCAGCCCGTGCGCCCGTGGTAACAGAAACCACCCTCCGACATCGACGAAGATTGGTCAAAGGAATGAATGAAATGCGGTGCAAAGAAATGTACATCCTAAGGCTCATTAAGCAGAGTAGCGTATAGTAAGTATGCCGCGGACCATACCCACGGTACGTCACTCTACCTACGTCGCCTACTCCATCAACCAAGGGACACCCTAGACATATACAAGGTTAAACCTAGCGCTCTGATACCAACTTTGTCAAGACCCGAAAGTACGGAACGTGACTGGCACTTAGATTACGAAGCGTCTAGAGGCGCAACGTAACCTAAGTAAGCCGAAGCCCAGAAATCTAAACCATAAAAAGAAGAAGAAGTAAAAGAAAACATGAAGGAAACAAGTTTAAAAGCATCAGCAAATTTTCCCAAAAATTTCGGCAGAGTCTCCTCTATAAAAACTGGCCCCAAACGGGTACAACAAGTATAATATACATAAACAATAAAAAGCATCCCCAAACGGGAGCTAGCTCAACGCCAACAGGCGGAAACAACCACAACAAGCACAGTAATATACAACGCCATAGGGCGAGGCTCAAAACTCAAAAGAAAACAAGTCCACCAAATATCATAATAATACAAGCGCGACTCTAAGGTCGAAATAAATCACTGGTCCAGTAACTATCAAGTAACACATGTTTGGTTGATGGAGCTTCCTAGATACAAGGAAATAATAAAAGTACAATGGCGGTCCAGATACAAGTGAACCAACCTACCGTGCAAATCACCCGGAATGAAATGATGTGCCAGCAAACAGCCAAGGAACCCCGTACATCGAACCTGTAATAAAATTTGGCACAACGGGGATGAGTTTTCAACTCGTGAGTAGAAGATATCTAAGAAAAGAAATCGAATGCACGACACTATTCCAGGTCATAATAATACACTACTATATCCTAATCATATAGTAATGGCAAGGTAATACTACGAGTAAATGCAAATACTCCGTGCTCGTGTCAGTGCCTCATATAGTACTATGTTATATGAATGAGTATGCATGCACTATGCATGTAAAATAACAAATCCTGAAATCTAGGTATATCTGTATAAGAAATCTTTAGCTTTTATCATAGTAAAATGTGTATAGAAATCTGAAATATCAACAATGAAATGCATGGAAATCCGTGTCATGCATCGACACAAAGCTTGTAAATCTTAAGTCTCAATACCTCATAGTCTCAATATCTCGGGCTCCGTCAGTCCAGATCGGCCCATATCATCAAATCTCACGACAACGGTCGGTATCCTCCGGATATCCGCCGCGCCAGATATCAAAGGTAGGTAGCCTTCCCCTGCCAGGCTCATCGTCTACAACTCGATCTTCTTGCCCCGGGGTACCATACCGGGCCCACCATGTACCCGAGACGATTCATCCACTCCTTGAATCGGGTCTCGAAATCCAACAGAAAACATGAAATCTCATGGTAGACGACACATACATCACGAGAAAACCGCATCTTATACTTTAAAAAGAGAGGAAGAGAGAGAGAGAAGTTTGTTTTATATATTTTTGCGGTTTTCCCCAAAATCCAGAAATCTTATAGAAATCAAAAATCCCAAAATCTTGAGTAAATATATGATAAGTGTCATCATATGCCCCATAATCCTGCATGATAACATGAAAATGCGAATGCACGAAATGTCTAAGTAATAAATACCATATCTATACTAACACCAGAGAGTAATCTCAATATTATATCGATCTAGTTGCTAGTTAATTCTATCGATAAAAGATAATATGTTCTAAAGTGTACATGACATAGCAATTACCGATAATGATGTGTGTGAGCCGGCAAATAAGTGTGCGTGGAATATGCGCATCATCGGTAATAGTGCTGGTGTCCTAACAGGCAGAGTTTTATACTGATATAGAAACATATGTATGAACATAAAACATTATGATTACAGTATGAATGTAAAGACGGATGTGAATAACCACTCATCTGCGATATACAAGTACAACTACCACTATATGAATCAAACCTAAACTAGTGTCCATCTAACCTCCTAAGAACTAAACCTAACGAACATGTCAATAAGAAACAAGAGTCCATCTAAGGTCTGAATCCATATCTCTAATAGTCGGCGATCCAGCTTCAATAGCGTCACGTACGTAGTACGGCTTCCTCGAATCAAGAGAGCGGATCAATCATCATATCTATGCCTCGTACGGTAAAATCCATCATACGGCATCCCAATATCGGGGTACGGGTCAAATATCTCCTAGGTGTCTCATCATTCGTATAATATCATCATCAACACATGTCATGATCATGGTGTTATACTGTAATCGCATACATCAATCATATATCATTTCCATCATAAATGTACATCATTAATTTATCCTAAGAAATATCATGTCATATGTATCATATTGTGATTAAGTCACACTTATATCATATCATCATCAAGTCACACCTATATGATGTTGGTCTCAAGTCATACATATATCATATCGTGATCAGTCACAAGTTGCCGTCCGGGTGCTATTTTAGAGTCCCATGTACCTCAATATCATCACCACCCATTATAGTTTATGTATACCTATTCATTATTTCATTTTCTAATGATCCGCTAACACTTTAATACGATTGTATAGCCAAGAATCACGGCATCAAGCCTAGTTATACTGCTTCATTCCCGTGTATCATATCACATCAATGTATCCTATATACGTGTTGTGTGTGTGTATATATATATATATATATATATATACCTATACCTAGTCCTATATGTATATGCACATACACGTATACACCACGTCGAGTTTCAGTGTGTGCGTGTGTATGTATCTACCTGAAACCTACGAATCTCTTCCAAGGTATTCATCCTCTGGTTTGGTCTTTCTAAATCAGTCTAGTCCAGCCTAGGGTCATTACTAGGGTCCTACTCATTAAGAATCTAGGGTCACATCTGGCTTCCTAATGTTAATATGTACTATTCCTACTCTACGTTGCGGGGGTGCTAAACGCTATCCACCCGACTTCCCCCCGTAGATATACATCTACTCACCTGGTCCATGTCTGCCGAAGACGGTGTCGCCATCCTCTTCTTCATCGCCCGCAGTCCATGTGAGGGGTACCTATACGCAAACATATATAGTATCGTAAACTAAATCACGGACAAAAGTCAAAACGACACACGGAGCGCGCGTAGGTTAAAACCTATGTTCCGTTCACGCAAAAGAATCAAATATCGCTCGATATCGGCGTACAAACGCCGATTAATCGAGATAAACATCAACAAACAACTCATAGTTTTAAAACTCATTACTTATAATATAAAACATGATTTAATCCATCGAAACCCTAAAAATCGATCAAACATTCAGATTTCGTAAAACCCGAAAATGCCAATTTACCGTTTTACTTCAAAAATTACTGTTTAAATGAAACTAATGGTCATGATACTCATTAAATAACCCAACTAGATTATAGAAACCATTACTATATTTTTATCACACTAATTTGTAAAAAAATAGATTCTTTGTTTGCAATTTTATCCATTTCGACACTTTGCAAGCAAACATTTCATAATATCACAACTAAATATGATTTTACATGAATTAACTTAATAAACTACAATTCAAGATGTTAATAATATAATGAAACTATAATTTAGATTTTAAACCTCATTTATTTAAGAATTTCCAAAAACTAGTTAGCAAAATTAGCAATTTTTATCACAATTTATCAATTATCAATAAAACTAGTAACTAAATTGAGTTTTTCATTCCACCAACAAGTTAATATCCTCTCATGACGACGATCTAGTGTTACAAATATTAATTGGAATTTTATTTCACTAAAATATACAATATATAGAAATCTAGTTTGCAAAAAAATGGTTTAATTTAACAATTTTGGATAAGCAATTTACAATCTATCATCCATACAAGAATTTCCACTTCTAAAAATGTTAAACTAGTTATAATAACCCTAATGAATTAATAAAACCACAACTTGAATTTACAAACCCTAACTTGAATTTTAAAACTATCAAATAGAATTAATTTAACAAATATAATTATGCTTAAAAGAAACATCTAATAAAAATAAATCAAAAGAAAAAGATTTATACTTCCACAACATAAAATCCAAACATGAAAATGAGCCTCCAAAATGAGTGCTTTCCATCTCCAAAATCCATGTAAAGAAGAGCAAAGAATAAAGGGTAGGAAATAAATAGGATTTTGTGGATTTTTATTGAATATTTTGATCAATTTTTGATGTTTTTTTGTAATAAAAACCGAGTGGGAAAATGGAGGGGCTGCCATGGGAAGGAGGCCGGCCACATTAGGGAAGTGAGGGAGAAAAAGAAAAGAGTGAAGAATGGTGTAGAAGTTTCCCCCAAAATATCACATTTTAATGTCTTTTCAACCTTTTATTAATTTTCCTTTTATTTCTTTTCTAAACAACTCAAGAAAAATCTAGAAACATGGTTAAAATTTGCAACTAAATTTTGCATGATAAACACTAAATTCTAATATGCAATGGTTCATTTTTACAAATTAAACCCCTTCAAATTTAAAATTTACACTAATTTATTGCTTAAATAAAGCTTATGTTAATATTTAATATAATTAATTTAGGAAAAATATTTAATTAAACTAAAAATTTATAAGTGGCTAAATAAACACTATTTACTAGTAATTACATAATTAAAATTGGTATTTTTAAATTTATAGTGAAAAATAATTACGGTTTAGTTTTACGAAAAATACGTTTTACTTTATCGAAAATCCTAAAATTCACTTAAACGATTTTATTTATTTAATTATTTTTAAAACGTTACAATAACACAACAATTACTGGTCGAGGAACAGCCCAAAGAAAACCAGTTCATCATACCTACGAATGCTGCTACAGCATTGGCGAGTCCAGTGACAGACCCAAAACACACAAAGCCCGTAGCACGCACAAGGCAGTGTTCGGAATGTCATCACTCCGAACCCGCAACAATGATGACCTGATCCCAAACATACTTAGACAAAGTCTCGCACTGTGACGCTGATCGAAGAAATCATCAATGCGAGGTACAGGATACCTATCCGCACCGTAAGCCGGTTCAATTGACGATCCATCAATACACAACCTCAATCTGTCGTCTTTCTCCTTGACGAACCGAATTAGGAACTCCCCAATGCGAAACACTCAGACGCACAAACTCCTCCCACAACAACTCTACAGCAGATTCTTAAGCTTCATAAGCCTCGCCGACTTATCTGGAACAACGTCGGAAAACTCTCACACTAAAGAAAACCGGCCCAACACACCAACTGTGGCTGCGGTATCATGAAAAACGTCAAGAATCCACGACATCTCCTCAGAGCCGACTAGCGAACAAGGCTGAATTCAAGCTGTAAGAGGCGGCACTACTATCCACCTGCACAACAAGAACTGACTCGCCGGGGAAAACAACACCTAACTATTTCCTCACGGTAGTCCACAACTCCTAGCACGTAGCTAGCCATTCCGTGTCCAGGAGAATGCCAAATCCCATATCTCTAGGAGGACCAAAACAACAGACGAATCTCTATCTCCTATCCGATTGGCACACAACAGAATGGCGTGTCGCGCCACAAAAAAATCGCTGACAGAAGTTAACACAACAAACGGCTGACCTACCTAGCACGACTCTCGTCCTAAACTCGGCACGAAGTGTGTAAACATACGGGTGCAACAAAAGGACATACTGAAAGAGTACCTATTGGCTCCGCATTGGACGCCCTCACGTCCCATTGAGTTGAAGCTAAAACTTGTTCCTGTCCTTCATTTACGACTGATCGAACTCCTCCTCTACTAGCCTGACCCCTCTGTGCAAACCCTCCGCATCCATGACGTATCAGAATACGACCCTGACGTGGTGTGAAGGAACACTGCCTAATGAGGTGTTGAAGGCTTCCGCATCGTAAACACCTACGCGCTGACTGCTGTCCTGCCTGGGGATGAGAGCCAAACGACTGCCCTCATCCTAAGCCTCGGCTCTGGGCTGGTACACTAGTACGATTCCACAACTATTTCAGAACTCTCACGGTCTCTGGAAAACGTGTGTCGTAAACTGGGGCTACCTCCACCAGTGCTATGTAGGGGACGGAATACTGCATGACGATCGCAAGGAACAACTGGGTAACAGGGGTGACGATCATCTGTCGCTGCGCTTGGACAACCTCCACCAATGAGCTCATCGTCTGGCGCAAGCCCTGAATCTCTGCCACCAGTCTAGCGATATGATCTGTCATAGGAGAAACAATCTGTCCTTGTACAACAGGGGTACTACTCGGATTAGTCCTCGTCTCAAATGAATCAACTCGAACCTCGGCTCTCATGACCGCTCTCTGCACCCTCGTAGTCCTTGGCAGCATAATGGCTGAAAAGAACGTAGGATTCGATGAGGATACGAAAATCGAATCACAAGGATGTATACAATCATGAAAGAAATTCAATCAATAAGTCCTATGGTCGCTTAGGCGGAGTACCGTGTCGTGAGTATGCCGCGGAATATACGCACGCTACGCCACTCTGCTGCAGCTACCTACTCCATCATACCAGTGTCATCCTACACTCCGAAGGTAAAACCTACGCTCTGATACCAACTTTGTCACGACAAAGTTTGGCCCATGACCGGCACTTAACCACGTAACGTCTACAGGCGTAACGCGACTAAGTAAGCCGAAAACCCAGAAATCAAACCAGTAAAAGTATAGAGTGTATTAAGCATTTAATAGAACCAATTACTAAGATAAAAATATACGACGCCGTAGCGAAGAAAATGAGCAACAAGTAGGAAACATCACAGATTGAATAAACTCCATAAGTATAGTCGGCTCACAACGAGCTCGACACCAGAATACAAAATAATATACATCGTCCTCACAACTGGTCTCTAAGTCAATACATAAGTGGTAGATGGAGAGTACTAGATACAACAATGTACATAACTGAAAGATAAACAGATACCGCACAAAACCCACCTATCAGCAAAAGAGCTAGTACAACAACTGTAGGGGTATCTGTGTCAAAAGATGCAAGAACGCAGCCTGCCGTGACTACTCCGTAGGGTAACCTGCAAACACTGTGGTACAACGGGGGTGAGTTGCCAACTCATGAATAGAAGATAACATATAAAGGTAATCGCGAGTATGCACGTGCAACGATACTCTAACCTATGCCAACAGATAACATCTATATGATGAACTGGATGCGCAAATCATGCAACAAGTGCGATCTAATAACATCTCCAAGCGATGAACAAGATATGCGATGATCAGGTATAGCAATGCAATCTAATAACCCTATATAGAATGAACAGGGTATGCAATGATCGTGCAAGCATGTGTACTATATCAGGTATAATAGATACAGGATGAGATATCAATTACTACATACTGAGCATGGGAAATATAACATCTACACGGAATGTCCTCGTGGAAAGTAAAATCGGTACCCATCAATGCACCCAAATCCCAATACTACCCAGGCGTCGTCATCCCCCTCGGTCCTCAAATCCTGTAAATCTCATATAATCGTCAGTGCCCAACCTTGGCACCCAAAATATCAAGAAATACTCGTGCCAAGCATCGACACGCAAATCCTCCTGTATAGGGCATCCGTTCGTCCGGATCAGCCCACGGGCTCTGTCTGCGGTATCGGCCCTTGGCCCCGGCAGTACGAGTTGTCCCGTATCCATCAATCGACTCTGGTCAATATCTTCCGGATAACCGCCACGTCCAACCAATCACCGGTACGTAGTAGTCCCTCTGCCAGGCTCACCGTCTACTACACAGCGAAACCGTTCTCGCCCCGGGGTACCATACCGGGTCCACCATGTACTCGTAATCGGCCTCATCCAACTCCTCGATTCGGGTTCACATATATCACTCTAGTACCGAGAAAACAAATGGTGGACGCACCGAAATATCAAATCAAGGGAAACCAGGTTTTTAAATAATTAACTATTCTCTTTTGAAATATCCACGGTTCCCCAAATCCAGAATTAACATGGAAACAACATATCTCAATGCGTAATCTAAACAAGTATGAAGATATCAGTATATGTGTGCACTGGTATGAGTATACAGTGTGTATGTGCGCAGGTATAAAGATATCAATATATGTGTGCACTGGTATGAGTATACAGTGTGCATGTGCGCAGGTTTGGATACATGATGTATGTGGTACCAGTATGGGTATGTGATGTATAGGTGCCCAAGTATAAATATAACATATGCTGTTATGCGGCAAATCATGACAACATCAATAAAGTGGAATCAGTATGATATATGATTTATAGTAATCCTATAATGTGAGTGTCATGGCAATCACTAACGGTGTGAGTGTAGCATATAAATCGTGCTCGTGCAACTTGAACCGTTAGTGACAGTGCAGTGTCCTATGCTATCATTTCTACATGCAACAATAAGGTATGCTACTACAGTCCATATGAACATCTACAATCTAATATCCTAAGACGCCCCGACGCATAACGCCATACGGGCGATTTCCCCGTAGATGTTAAATCTACTCACCTGGTCGTGCGCTACTTATAGCCGACCATCTGCCTTCCTATCTTAGCTTCGTCCGACGTACCTGCCTGCGAACCTGGAATTACACAAGAATCCACATATGAGCAACTATATCGCAAGACGCGATATCGTAGTCAAACGATACGCTCGCGTCGCGGACTAAACGCGCGTGTGTACGATATGCTAAACGTGTGTACGGGTCTAAAACTCATCCCGACACGCAGCGATACGCTGAATCAGAGAACCCTCTCGCGTATCGCGCGAACCAAACATACTAGAAATACGATATAACGTCCCAGATTCTACCCAGGCTAACAACTTACAAAATTATACATACCACTGGCTTAGAAATAACAGCAGACTCCTACCCATGCAAACTTCACCCAAAACCACCCTCATCTGGCCGCAAATTGCTGCCAGAATGAATAAACCGGCGGCCTAACTTTGGAGTGGGTGCTTCGTGTTCAGGTGGTGTGGTCAGGGTATATCTAGTGTGCTCCAGTTTCCTCAATTTTAACCTGAACTACTCGGGCCTATAGCAGATCACTGAAAAGTGAAATTTCACTTAAAAACACTAAATTTTGCACAATTTGAAACCCTATGGTATTTTTATGTAATCTGGGGTCTAACTAGGTTCACATGGTCTTAATAACACCTAATTAGGCTAGGTTAACCAATATGAATAGCACTAAACCATAAGTTCACACAAATCACCATTTCAAGCACAAAAACTCGCATTTTACACAAACCGAAGCTAAAATACACATATATTACGCAAACACGAAGTTGGCCTCAGATTCTATACCTTAGAAGAACCTAGGTGCAAGGAGAAAGGAGGTGGAGAAGATGGGAAGTGCTGCTGCAGCTGCTGGGGGCTGCTGCTGATGTAGCTGTTGCCACTGCTTGCTGCTACTGATGCTGCTGATGATGATGCTCTTGCTAATGCTAGTTGCTGCTGCTGGTGCTTCTTCTGCATCTGCTGCCTCTCTCTCTCTCTCTCTCTCTCTCTCTCAGCTGAGTGTTTGTGTGTGTGTGAGAGTTGTGAGAATAATGAGGAAAAGAAACGAGGCAGCCTAGTCAACTCCTCTCTCTCTCTCATTAAATGAGCATGGCTCAAACCATATTACCCATACTCTCTCTTTCCCTCCAAGTCAATAACAAAAATCCACATCATTTCTCATATATAGAAAACAAGAAAACAACACACATAATATAAACACAAATACACATAATGAAAATCAATTAACATAAAGAGAATGGGTTTATCTTTCATGCTTGCTAATCATGGTTTAACACCTTCTCTAAACCCTAGTTTACATGCACAAGTGTGTGTGCGCCTAGAAAAATTCGAACAAAATATTCATTAATTAGAATAAAATATTTGAAACTTAATTTGGTAAACTTTTTGCCAAAAACTATCTATTAAAATATAATTAACCCCTAAACACAATCTAAGGTGTTACAATACAGACCGCACAACAAAAGGTCCCTTCCACCGAGATCGAAGCTTACCCGCGTGAAAGTGTAATCGTGAATTATAAAGGACTTGTTGACCTTGTGAAAATGTTTTCCTCAAAATGTTTTTGTAAGTCCACGTTGCGACCCCCGGTTCTTACGGGGAGGCGGAAACGGTATAAAAATCAAATTTGTAGCGCAAGGGGCAACATGGACTAAGCAAAGTCGGGATCTTTGACTAAACTAAAACTAGCATACTTAGCTAAAGAGAGTTAGCTACTCGGATGGAGATGGTTATACCTTGCTTGACTTGAACTCCTTCGTCTTCAAAGCTCCGATGGTGGTCCAATGGCTTCTTCTCGTCGTCTCCGTACGCCGAAGATAGATCCACCTGAAAGCTCCAACCTTTAGCTCCTTCTTCGTTCTTTGAAGAAACTAGTTCACTTGGTTTGCTAAACCTAGTGAACTAGAATGAGTAGAGAGGAAATAGAATGGGATTTTATCTATGGTTCTTGATTCTCAACTCATGAGACAAGAGAACCATAGATCAAGAGAGGGAGCAAGAGGTTGAGGGTGAGAGCAAGAGGAGAGCTCAAGAACAAGAGAGAGAATGAGCAAGAAAGAATGAGCAAGTATTTTTGTCTCTCCCCCTCTCATAATCCAAAGCAATGATAACTCATCATATTAACAAAAGTCTTATGTGATGGTTAGAAGCAACCACAACCATATCATTTCATGCACTCATTTTACACAAATGAGCAAGTAAACAAAAGTCTTTGCCATGAAATGATGGCTATGGTCATCATGATGGTCAACTAGTCAAGCCTAGTCAACCGGTCAACAAGTCAACAAAAGTCAACAAGTCACCAAAGTCAACAAGTCAACAAAAGTCAACAAGTCAACAACCATATCACCATAATACTTAATTAATATAATAGTTAATCACATATCATATTCTCATTAGGGTTGAGCATAAAGTCAAATAGTCAACGGTCAACTGTCAACAACCCTAATGAGAATCCGCTGCCTCTGCCTCCCTGTCAACTGTGCATACACACCCGCATCCGCGTTCCGAGGAACACGAATGCAAACTGGATAAATCCAATTCCATAAGGTACACTAGGATCTGGCCTAAACCAAAGCCCGCTAGTGTAAACTGTCCGGACACTGTACGTGCACAAGTGCACGGATGTGACCGAACCCTGTCGTAAAACCATGCGACCTGTCGCAATACCATGCGACCTCTACTCTTTTGCCTAAAGGCGAAAAGATTTCTGTGTGGGACTCTAAAGACTCGACACTACGCTGGCAGTGGGTTTAACCACAGACCGCAAGCGGCACTAGCTGTGCGTAACGGTCCCCAGGTAATGCCGACAAGAAGACCGACGAGGCGAAACCCATCTGAACTCCTACTGAGCCTGAGTGTGACATTCTCCGTACAGTCCGGTCTGTTCGTCTGATACATCGCATGGCGGGCCTAGGGGGCGGTAAACGTCAGTCCCCCAATAGCGGTACAAGTCGTGCCGGAGCGAAGCCCAAAACACCCTGAGATAACACTGGAAACCTACCAGTATATCTCGTTTGCCCTGGCCAGGGACTACTCGTGTAATGGCTCTCCTAGACACAGCGCGATGTCAACCCCCAATACCGGGAGAGACGAATCCTGTCTAACCGTCACTGCCTCCAAGTGCTTCGGGACTGCACCCAACCACTACCTGTTTGCACGACTCCTTTGAGCCGTGGTAGGGTAGTGATCAAAGTACAGTGGGAACACACTCGAGGCGGAGTGACAGTGTCAAGTCAGCGGACTAAGCTGTACTCATGTCACCTGGGAACTGATAACTGACGATAGGTATAATACCAACTAGTCAGTTCCCGACGAGTCCTGTCCAGTGTACCCGTAACCTAACGAGCACCCGCATACTATCTCAAGTACGACGTACTGACGGCTGTGGGACAGACCGTCTCCCACACTGGGATGAGAAGCGCATGCGCTGGTCTACTCCGGAGTATCGATGCCCTGTCTCGATAGTCCTGCGACCAGGGACCTGCATAAGGATGTGCTTATAGATTTCCCAGCCCCACTAGTGTGACGGCCATCACATCGCTGGTAATCAAGCAAAGATCCTAAGGGCTCTACTAATGTGTATAGGCGATATACAAAAATAAACACATGTACACATTGAAGTAGAAACAAACCAAGTAGCATACTACTATTTTGAGCAAGATTGTATATACAAGGTGAATATCCCAAGCATCCATTAAGTAATATACAAACTAGTATGATACAGTAATGGCCTCTAGGGCATATACACTAACAATCTCCCACTTGCAGTAAGGCCATGTACTGGCGTATCGAAGACCTATCATCTCGATCAGCCGCTCGAACTGAGTCTGGGGCAAGGCCTTGGTGAATGGATCTGCAGTGTTATCTTCTGAAGCGACTCTCCGAACCTCGATCTCCTGGCGATCCACGATCTCCCTGATCAGGTGATACCGCCTCAAGATGTGCCTGGATTTCTGATGGGACCTTGGTTCCTTCGCTAAAGCTATAGCCCCGTTGTTGTCGCAATACAGAGGTATTGGATCAACAATGGACGGAACCACCTGAAGTTCTTTCAAGAACTTCCTCATCCAGACAGCTTCTTTTGCGGCATCAGATGCAGCGATGTATTCCGCTTCCATCGTCGAGTCTGCAACGGTTTCCTGTTTGGAACTCTTCCAACACACCGCCCCTCCATTGAGGGTAAAGACAAAACCCGACATGGACTTGGAATCATCCTTGTCACTCTGGAAGCTGGAGTCAGCAAAGGCCTCGATCTGGAGGTCTTTTCCGCCATACACCAAGAACATCTCCTTAGTCCTTCTCAGGTACTTGAGAATGTTCTTTACCGCTATCCAGTGTTTCTCCCCAGGGTTAGACTGATACCGGCTTACCACACTCAGTGCATAAGCTACATCCGGTCTGGTACACAACATCGCATACATTATAGAGCCTACCGCAGAAGCGTAGGGTATAATAGACATGCGATCCCTCTCCAAATCAGTCTTGGGAGACATCTCTTTAGAGAGGGTGATCCCGTGACAAGCCGGTAGGTTACCGCGCTATGAATCTTCCATACTGAATCTCTTCAGTATGGTGTCGATGTACCTGGACTGCGAAAGTCCTAATATCCTCTTGGATCTGTCACGGTAGATCCGGATACCCAGAATGTACGAGGCATCACCCAGGTCTTTCATGGAGAACCTGTGTGACAAGAACCCCTTGACAGATTGTAGCATAGGAATGTCATTTCCTATTAAGAGAATGTCATCTACGTACAAAACGAGGAATACTACAGTTCTCGCTACAAATCTACTATAGATGCATGGTTCATCTGGATTTTTGATAAAGCCAAATTCTTTGACCGTCTCATCAAAGCAGATGTTCCAACTCCGCGATGCCTGCTTTAGCCCATAGATGGACTTAAGCAACTTGCACACCTTTCCGCTGCTCCCACTCTGAATGAAACCCTCTGGTTGGTCCATATAGACATACTCCTCTAAATTTCCATTTAGAAAAGCTGTCTTTACGTCCATTTGCCAGATCTCATAATCGTGGAAGGCAGCAATGGCAAGAAGGATCCGAATGGATTTCAGCATGGCTACTGGAGAAAAGGTTTCGTCGTAGTCCAAGCCAGGTCTTTGACGAAAACCCTTTGCTACCAGCCTAGCTTTATAGGTCTCAACCTGTCCATCTACACCAATCTTCCTTTTGAAGATCCACTTGCATCCTACGGGTTTTACCCCGTCTGGAGCAATGTCCAACGTCCATACCTTGTTGGTGTACATGGACTCCATTTCGGTCCGCATTGCATCCAGCCATTTCACTGAGTCAACGCTCTGAACGGCCTGCTGGAAGCTAGTAGGCTCATCATAATCTATGATGCAATCCTCTCTATCCCCGTCTGTGAGAAAACCGTAGTATCTCTCGGGCGGATGAGTCTGCCTACTACTCCTGCGGAGCGGCGTAGGTATGTCCTGTTCTGTTGAACCCTCTGGTTCCACTAAGCTTTCAGTAACAGTCTGTGGTTCTGGAACTTCTTCCAGTTCTATTGTGTTCCCACTTATCTGGGTTTCCAAAAACTCAGTTTCCAAGAAGCGGGCATGCTGAGAAACAAAGACCTTTTGTTCCTCAGCTGAATAGAAAAGATACCCCCTGGAGTTCCTTGGGTATCCCACAAACTTACACTGTACTGAACGTGCCTCAAGCTTGTCCGCATGCTGCTTTTTTACAAAAGCTGGACATCCCCATACCTTAAGATACTTAAGACAGGGTTTCTTCCCAGTCCACATCTCATATGGGGTGGTAGGCACAGTCTTGGTGGGAGCCTTGTTCAAGAGATACGCAGCTGCTTCTAGTGCATATCCCCAGAATGATCGCGGTAACTCAGCGTTACTCATCATGGACCGAACCATATCCAATAGGGTTCGGTTCCGTCTCTCCGATACACCATTATGTTGCGGAGTGTATGGAGGAGTAAGCTGAGAGAGAATACCATTCTCTTTTAAGTAATTCAGGAATTTGGCACTTAAGTATTCTCCACCTCGATCCGATCTTAGAATCTTAATACTTTTGCCGGTCTGTTTCTCTACTTCATTCTTATACTCCTGGAATTTTCCAAAGGCCTCGGACTTATGTTTCATTAAGAAGACATAGCCGTACCTTGAGAAGTCATCCGTAAAAGTAATGAAGTAAGAATGTCCGCTTCGGGCATGTGTAGACATTGGACCGCATACATCACTGTGTACGAGTCCCAAGAGCTCGCTCGCTCTTACTCCTTGTCCAGTAAACAGAGTCTTTGTCATCTTTCCTTTGAGACAAGATTGACAAGTGGCATACGATTGATATTCGAACGCATTCAAATATCCTTCTGTATGTAACTTAGTCAACCTTCTCTCATTGATGTGACCCAATCTACAATGCCATAAGAAAGTCTGATTCATTTCCGGAGACTTTCTTTTGTGTGTATTCTGGACGTTGAAAATCTGTGGTTGGTTTAACACGTATATACCATTACTCAATGTACCTGACCCAATCAAAACTTGATTAAGGTGAATGTTTACAACATTACTTACAAACGCAAATTCATAACCTTCTTTAGAAACTAAAGATACAGAAATGATATTACAAGTTGCGTTGGGTACAAAAAAGCAATTACGCAAAACCAAAACATGTCCATCTGACATTCCCAGGTGATAGTCCCCCACGGCTTTAGCATCCATGCTAGCTCCGTTCGCAACTTTGAGGGTCATGTCACCTGCCTTCAAAACCCTACGGTTTCTCAACGCCTGCAAAGAATTACAGATATGAGATCCTGATCCGGTATCCAATACCCAGGAAGTAGAGTTTATTGAAAGACAGTTTTCAATAACATACACACCTGAAGCTGAAGCTGCAACCTGCTTCAATTCCTGTGTTCTGGCCTTCCAGGCCCTGCAATCATTCTTCCAGTGTCCTTTCTTATGACAATAGAAGCATTCTTCCTTATCCACAAGCTTCCCCGCTATCTTTGTTGCTTTACCTTTTCCCTTCGTATCCACTTTACTAACACCGCCCCTTGGTTTGGCGGGGGCCTTCTTCTTCTTTCCCTTGGCTTTCGCCTTGGACCTAGAAGAAGATGATCCTCCTACAAACAAAGTGGATGTTTCCCTACCTTTCTGTAGGGTGCCCTCTGCGCTCCTCAGCATGTTGAGGAGCTCTGAAAGTTCAACCTCTTTTTCTTGTAGGTTGAAGTTCAGTATGAACTGGGCGTAAGTGGAAGGAAGGGACTGAGAACTATATCCGTATATAGCTCACTCTCTAATGTGATCCCTAGGTCAGCGAGCTCCTCAATGTAGCCGATCATCTTTAGCACGTGCTCGTCTACTGATGATCCGACGGCCATTCTTGTCGAAAATAACTTTTTCGACGCTTCGTATCTTGCGATACGTGATTGCTCTCCATACAGTTCTTTTGTATGGAGCAATATGGACTCCATGTCCATATTCTCATGCCTCCTCTGATGTTCGTTGTCCATCGAGGCAAGCAGGAGGCACTTGGCCTTCGCGCTATCAATCTCCCAAGTCTTGCGGATTTCCTTATCCGCGACACTGGAAGTTGGACCAGGGACAGGGGGAGCTTTGGTGGTAAGAAGGTACCCCAGCTTGTCATAAGTGATTGCTATCTTGACATTCCTGAGCCAATCTTTGTAGTTTGGCCCTGTCAGTTTGTTTTTATCTAGGAGTAACTTAAGTCCAGTCATGTTGATTGGTCGCTGCAATTAGGAGAGAGAAGATGAAACACTCAGCATGATGCTCTTGCAAGTTTAGAGTGGTTTTTAGTTTGTCTAAGCAGGATAGCTCCCACTGTTTCTCGAATCCCTCCTCAAACCATAAAGGAAGAATTAGTCAGGATCAATCCCACCGTACAATACTTGCTTAACCGTTCAGCCAGGCCGGTGTCGGTACTTCGAGGGAGGTTTTCCAACGCTTTCGCGAAGTTCCTTAATTAGAGAACCTCTTTTCCCTGGGGGCGTAGCCCCGCTAACACCTTTCTAGGCACCTACTAGGTTTATAGCATTGATCGTTAAGTGAGAAATTTCCCGAGGAGTAGCATATACTCACAGTAGGATCGGGATCCAAATATCATCGCGTGACGAAACTGAAGGAATCCTACCAGAATCATCACACTCCAAATGGTATGCAAATCTAGCAAGTTTCAGTACTTATGAAACTCCCGATGTGGATTTTTGCCCCATGCTCATATGACCTTGACGAAGGTCAACAAATCATAAGTCACATGTCAAGTTCTGCCCGTCATTATCCAGGTTAATTTGAATCCATCCGTATATACCCTTGACGAAGGTCAACAAGGTAATGCGAATGTCCCAAACCAACGCATCTATCTATGCTACATATGAATACCCAATAGCTACCAATCACTATGCCTTGACGAAGGTCAACAAACACAGCTTGAATACTATTGAATATTCATACGAAACGACGGAGGGCTACGAATGGTTTTGGCAAAACCGTGAACGTAGTGAACTTGATTTGGTCGATGGAACGAGATAGCTTTTAAAAGGAGTGGCTCAAGCTCCGCATTTAAAAGTTGTTTTTGAAAAGAACCGAGTGGTTTTTCGAAAGTGTTCCAACGACTTTAACTTGGTTTATTATCTTGCATTAGTTCTTTTAATGCGTGATATTCTTGCATTAGTTCTTTTAATGCGTCCCATCATTTAATCCTACCATTGCAGAAAACAACCAAAATATGACGTACGCTTATGCCATTCGCATTCGCCACTGGGCCCCGTCATTACCCGTTAGGTTACTTAACTAATGACAGAGCGGGGGCTGGGCTAGCGCGTCTGTAAAACATAAGCAACGCCTAAATAATATCATATATAGATATACTGCGATGATAAACATTTCAGATCACAGATAAATACATTGGATATACTAGGAATCTGTAATTTGTACGAGCCTGTAACAAGAACAGATTACACGGTCGCGGTGAATAGCCAAAACCCCACCCAAGACCCCTACGGGTGCGGCAAACTACCCGCCAAGTACCCGAAGCGTAGCAACCTCCCTCATCTCCATGAGTAGGCCACTCGACACTTCGGCATACCCGGTAGTTTGTGCACCCCTCCATGGGTCTATCCTAGGAGCAAAAACAGTAAAAAGAAATTATACAATGACGGCTACAACCCCGACCCGGTTGTGCGGCCAAACAAATAATTATTACATCAATTTACAAATTTACATGAATTGCAAGAAAAGAAAACTCTCGTCTCATAACCCCCGGCTATTCACCCGCGACAATCCAACATATTTATATACACATTCCAGCACATTACAGATCATGTATAACCCCGACCAATCGACTTATAGCGATTAGCCGACGTTCAATACATGCAAACATCACAGATATAACCATCATAGTCAAAGTGCAGTGAAGTTCGGAAAAAATACGGAATTATAGGACCCCAAAAGGAAATTTCTTTTCTGGAAAATCTGGGGACATATAATATATTTCAAAAATCCCAAAACCAACACAGACACACACTGCACGAAAAACGATGCAGAGAAGACGACAAACCGCGGCGCTTCCGCGGCACATGCCTACCTCGTGCGGCGGAAGCGCGGCGGTTTGAACGAAACAGTGGACCGTTTTTCATGGGTGTTCACACAAAACCCTGAGCCGAATTTAGGAGTATAAAGTTTTTCATTTTGACCAGAAAAAATTTCAACAGAAACTCAGGTTTTGAAAAAGTTTTGTTTTTTTTGATTTTTCCGGTTCCGAACTTCGTTACACTTCACTACCAAGCTAGTTTAAGTTTAGTTAGGCTCTGATACCACTGTAAGTCCACGTTGCGACCCCCGGTTCTTACGGGGAGGCGGAAACGGTATAAAAATCAAATTTGTAGCGCAAGGGGCAACATGGACTAAGCAAAGTCGGGATCTTTCACTAAACTAAAACTAGCATACTTAGCTAAAGAGAGTTAGCTACTCGGATGGAGATGGTTATACCTTGCTTGACTTGAACTCCTTCGTCTTCAAAGCTCCGATGGTGGTCCAATGGCTTCTTCTCGTCGTCTCCGTACGCCGAAGATAGATCCACCTGAAAGCTCCAACCTTTAGCTCCTTCTTCGTTCTTTGAAGAAACTAGTTCACTTGGTTTGCTAAACCTAGTGAACTAGAATGAGTAGAGAGGAAATAGAATGTGATTTTATCTATGGTTCTTGATTCTCAACTCATGAGACAAGAGAACCATAGATCAAGAGAGGGAGCAAGAGGTTGAGGGTGAGAGCAAGAGGAGAGCTCAAGAACAAGAGAGAGAATGAGCAAGAAAGAATGAGCAAGTATTTTTGTCTCTCCCCCTCTCATAATCCAAAGCAATGATAACTCATCATATTAACAAAAGTCTTATGTGATGGTTAGAAGCAACCACAACCATATCATTTCATACACTCATTTTACACAAATGAGCAAGTAAACAAAAGTCATTGCCATGAAATGATGGCTATGGTCATCATGATGGTCAACTAGTCAAGCCTAGTCAACCGGTCAACAAGTCACCAAAGTCAACAAGTCAACAAAAGTCAACAAGTCAACAACCATATCACCATAATACTTAATTAATATAATAGTTAATCACATATCATATTCTCATTAGGGTTGAGCATAAAGTCAAATAGTCAACGGTCAACTGTCAACAACCCTAATGAGAATCCGCTGTCTCTGCCTCCCTGTCAACTGTGCATACACACCCGCATCCGCGTTCCGAGGAACACGAATGCAAACTGGATAAATCCAATCCCATAAGGTACACTAGGATCTGGCCTAAACCAAAGCCCGCAAGTGTAAACTGTCCGGACACTGTACGTGCACAAGTGCACGGATGTGACCGAACCCTGTCGCAAAACCATGCGACCTGTCGCAATACCATGCGACCTCTACTCTTTTGCCTAAAGGCGAAAAGCTTTCTGTGTGGGACTCTAAAGACTCGACACTACGCTGGCAGTGGGTTTAACCACAGACCGCAAGCGGCACTAGCTGTGCGTAACGGTCCCCAGGTAATGCCGACAAGAAGACCGACGAGGCGAAACCCATCTGAACTCCTACTGAGCCTGAGTGTGACATTCTCCGTACAGTCCGGTCTGTTCGTCTGATACATCGTATGGCGGGCCTAGGGGGCGGTAAACGTCAGTCCCCCAATAGCGGTACAAGTCGTGCCAGAGCGAAGCCCAAAACACCCTGAGATAACACTGGAAACCTACCAGTATATCTCGTTTGCCCTGGCCAGGGACTACTCGTGTAATGGCTCTCCTAGACACAGCGCGATGTCAACCCCCAATACCGGGAGAGACGAATCCTGTCTAACCGTCACTGCCTTCAAGTGCTTCGGGACTGCACCCAACCACTACCTGTTTGCACGACTCCTTTGAGCCGTGGTAGGGTAGTGATCAAAGTACAGTGGGAACACACTCGAGGCGGAGTGACAGTGTCAAGTCAGCGGACTAAGCTGTACTCATGTCACCTGGGAACTGATAACTGACGATAGGTATAATACCAACTTGTCAGTTCCCGACGAGTCCTGTCCAGTGTACCTGTAACCTAACGAGCACCCGCATACTATCTCAAGTACGACGTACTGACGGCTGTGGGACAGACCGTCTCCCACACTGGGATGAGAAGCGCATGCGCTGGTCTACTCCGGAGTATCGATGCCCTGTCTCGATAGTCCTGTGACCAGGGACCTGCATAAGGATGTGCTTATAGATTACCCAGCCCCATTAGTGTGACGGCCATCACATCGCTGGTAATCAAGCAAAGATCCTAAAGGCTCTACTAATGTGTATAGGCGATATACAAAAATAAACACATGTACACATTGAAGTAGAAACAAACCAAGTAGCATACTACTATTTTGAGCAAGATTGTATATACAAGGTGAATATCCCAAGCATCCATTAAGTAATATACAAACTAGTATGATACAGTAATGGCCTCTAGGGCATATACACTAACAGTTTTTATCGTGAAAAACCTTGGTCCTATTCCTTACGATTACAGCGTTATCATAAGCTTCATCGCGGAGTTTGCTTAGCTCATTAAGTTGCAGCTTCCGAAAGTTGCAGGCTTGGTTTAGGTCAAAGTTAATTTCCTTAATAGCCCACAATGCTTTATGCTCAATCTCGACGGGTAAGTGACATGCCTTCCCAAACACTATCCTATATGGAGACATTCCTAGGTTGGTTTTAAATGCAGTTCGGAATGCCCAAAGAGCATCTGTCAGTTTAGTCGACCGGTCTTTTCTATTCTTAGCAACAATCTTCTCCAGCATTAGTTTGATCTGTCTGTTTGAGATCTCAACCTGCCCGCTCGTTTGGGGATGATAGGGTGTATAAAGTCGGTGGTTGATTGCGTATTTCCGCATTAGAGTCTCGAAAGACCTGTTGCAGAAATGTGTCCCATTATTGCTAATAATAGCGTGTGGGTGTCCAAATCGCGAAAAGATATTCTCTTTCAAGAACTTTATGACAACTTTCCTGTCATTAGTGCGACATGGAATGGCTTCAACCCACTTTAAGACATAATCAACCGCCAGCAGTATGTACAAATTCCCAAAGGAGTTGGGAAAGGGACACATAAAATCAATGCCCAAACATCGAAAATTTCAACAACCAAGATGGGTTTCCGAGGCATTTCATTTCTCCGGGAGATTCTACCCGTGTACTGACATTGTGTACAGGTTTTACAATAGTCAAATGCGTCCTTGAATAAGCTCGGCCAATAAAATCCATATTGCAAAACCTTTTCCGCCGTCTTTTTAGGACCGAAGTGACCCCCACAGGCCTGATCTTGACAAAAAGAAAGAACACTCTTGAACTCTTCTTTCGGGACACACCGGTGAATGATCTGATCAGGACAATACTTAAACAAATATGGATCGTCCCAGTAAAAGAGTTTTACTTAGGATAGAAAACGGTATTTGTGCTGTTTTGACCAATCGTGGGTATAAGTCCCGTGACAAGATAGTTCACAATATCCCTGAACCATGGTTCATTGGATACGCTCAAGAGTTGTTCGTCAGGAAACGAATCATTGATCGGCAGGGTCACAGGGGAAGAAGAGATGCGTGAAAGTTGGTCGGCTACTACGTTTTCACATCCTTTCTTATCTTTAATAACAAGATCAAATTCTTATAACAGAAGGATCCAACGTATTAGTCGACCTTTTGCATCTTTCTTCGCCAGAAGATGTTTTAAGGCGGAATGGTCAGTGTACACAACTATAGGAGAGCCAATTAAGTAAGGCCTGAATTTTTCTAATGCAAATACAACCGCTAAAAGTTCCTTTTCAGTGGTTGTATAATTGATTTGAGCATCATTCAGGGTCTTACTTGCATAGTAAATCATGTGTGGCATCTTTTCAATGTGGTATCCTAAGACTGCACCTACTGCATAGTCGGATGCATCACACATCAGCTCAAAGGGGTAGTCCCAATTTGGAGACGATAGAAAGGGGGCTGAAGTGAGGGAGTGTTTAAGTGAGTCGAAAGTTGTCTCACAGTCCGAGTCAAAATGGAAGGTCGTATCCTTGGCCAGGAGAAGAGTTAAAGGTCTAGCAATTTTGCTAAAGTCCTAATGAATCTCCTATAAAAGCCCGCATGGCCAAGGAAGGATCGAATATCTTTGACGCTTTTGGGATGAGGGAGGTTTTGAATGACATCTATCTTAGCTCTGTCAACCTCAATGCCTTTCTGTGAAATAACATGTCCAAGTACAATTCCTTCTTGGACCATGAAATGGCATTTTTCCCAGTTCAAGGTTAAGTTCTTTTCTTTGCAACGAGTAAGAACTGCGTCAAGATTTGATAGGCAATCGGAAAGAGAGTCTCCAAAAATCGAGAAATCGTCCATAAAGATCTCCAGAAAATTCTCTACCATATCAGAGAATATCCCCATCATACACCGCTGAAAGGTAGCGGGAGCATTGCATAACCCAAAGGGCATGCGACTGTAAGCAAAGGTACCAAAAGAACAAGTAAAAGTGGTTTTATCTTGATCCTTTTTGGCAATGGGGACCTGATTATAGCCTGAGTATCCGTTCATAAAACAATAATACTCTCGTCCGGCTAAGCGTTCCATCATTTGATCAATGAATGGTAGAGGAAAGTGGTCTTTCCTCGTGGCGGCATTGAGTTTTCTGTAATCAATACATACACGCCACCCAGATTGGGCGCGTGTCTGAATCAACTCATTTGCCTCATTGGTTATAACAGTGATGCCGGATTTCTTAGGGACGACATGTATAGGACTCACCCATTGGCTATCGGAGATGGGGTATATAATACCATTATCTAGGCATTTGACGATCTCTTTCATCACCGCTTCTTTCATGACGGGATTCAACCGTCTCTGTGGTTCTCGGGTTGGTCTGGCATCATCCATCACATGTATATGATGTTCTGCTATCAAGGGACTAATCCCTTTGATGTCCACCATAGTCCAACCAAACGCCTCTTTGTTAGATCTCAATACCGATAAAAGTGCATTCTCTTGCTCTGGTGCTAGAGAAGCGGATATTATAACCGGTAAAGACTCCTTCTCACATAAATAAGCATATTTAAGATGAGAAGG
Source organism: Agapanthus africanus (assembly GCA_030015575.1). Taxonomy (NCBI): domain Eukaryota; kingdom Viridiplantae; phylum Streptophyta; class Magnoliopsida; order Asparagales; family Amaryllidaceae; genus Agapanthus; species Agapanthus africanus. The sequence continues at coordinate 265,621,407 of CM057345.1, read as the reverse complement.
TAAAATTTTGAGATCTAATTCGGGCGGATAAATGATAGAAGGAGGGATCATCGAGTAATTTTTGGAATTACAAAGAAGCTCAGAGCCTGTGAAAGATGCAGACTCGGGTGGAGAAAAGTCAGGAGTGCAGGACTCAAGTGTAGGAAAAGTGTCCTCACTAAGATCATGTGTAAGGTCAAACAAAGATGTGGTAATGTCGTCGAGATCAGTAAAGCATAGTTCCTCAGCTCCGCAACTATCGGGAGCGATCTCATGGATAGAGCACACATCGAGAATATGAGCAGAGGGTTCTGATGGCTGACTTCCAACTTTGTAGATGTTTATTTCAATGGTCATATTTCCAAATGGTAAGTTCATTGAACCATTTCTACAGTTTATAACAGCGTTGGAAGTGGCAAGGAAATGACGACCCAGAATCACCGGAATTTGGCCCCGGGGGTTTGCTACAGGCCGTGTATCGAGTACAATGAAATCTACAGGTAATACAAATTCCCCGACCTTTATCAACACATCCTCTAGTTCACCTTTTGGTTTGGTGATTGAACGGTCTGCCATTTGGAGAGTGCAGTGAGCAGGTTTCAACTCTCCAATCCCTAGTTGCTCATATACAGAATATGGAAGTAGGTTAACACTTGCGCCAAGGTCTAAAAGAGCACGATTTATGTTTTTACCCCCAATAGAAATCGATATTGTAGGACATCCTGGGTCCTTACGTTTCTTTGGTAGCTGGGGAATAAAAGCAGTGCTAATATTATTAGTCATAAAGACCTTCTTTGGCACTTGAGTCTTCCTCTTCCTAGTGCACAAGTCCTTAAGAATTTTCGCATAAGCGGGGACTTGTTGAATCGCATCTAGGAGAGGGATGTTGATGTTAACCTGTTTGAACATTTCCATAATTTTCTCCATATGAGGACTCATTCTGTTACCCCTTAACCGATTCTGGTAACGAGCTTTCGCAATAAGCGCCGGGTCCATCATAGGAGAAGGAAGAGGGGGTAGACGTAATCCCAAAAGAGGAGTGGGGACCGTCTGTGGAGAACTAGAAAGGCTATACTGAGGTGTTGAGCCTAGTGGGAAATGGAGAATAGGCTCGCGAGAAGGTGGTGGGGTAGAAGAACAAGGATCAAAAATAGAAGTGTGTGTGTGAGGAAATGTCTCAGCCGGGGTGTTATTGATAGGATTTTCAATATCATCAATTCCTTCCCCGACATGGTTGTTCAGCACTCTTCCCGATCTCAACGTTGTGATGGCATTTACATTGTAATGACCAGGATTTGGTAGGGGTTGAGAAGGAAGTTTCCCTTTTTAGCTCGCACTCATTTCGGCTTTAAGTCGTGCGATTTCAGCTTCCATCAATCTAATACTCTCAGCTTGGGACGCTGAGTTTTTCTTTATCTTACTGACGGAATTTCTAACCATAGCCGAAACCTCTATGAAATTTGACAAAAGTGATTTCATGGTTTGAGTGAATTGAGAGAGTTCGTCAGAACCAGTCAACGGCATAGGATTAGACTGTGCAGGAGTGTTGACCTGGTTGTGGAAATTTTGTGACTGGTAAGCGTGCTGAGTGAGTTGAAGTGGTTGCTGTTGTGGTGGAAGAGCCCTTTGAAAATTATTTTGTCTTGGAACCGTGTTTTGAGATTGTTGTTGGTTCCAAGCAAAATTCGGGTGATTCCTCCAACCCTGATTGTACGTGGAAGAATATGGATCGTTTCTAGGTCTTTGAAATGCGACATTTGTATGCTCGTGACCTTGAAACGCAGAGTTTAATGGACATTCTTCCGTTAAATGACACGGATCAGAAAAGCAGCCACATACAGTTTTGGGGAGCGACATTGGGTTTAAGGAAGCTGCAGAAAATTTGTGTTCCATAGCGTCGAGTTTCTTTTGCATTGCTGCCATCTCAGCTCGAACACCTATGGTCACATCTATTTGGTGTACGCCACCCCTATTCAATGATTGGGTTCCACTCTCCCACTGTAGTGATTTTTCAGCGAACTCTTCTAAAAATTTCTAAGCTTCCCCATCATCCTTGGTCATAAAGGTACCTTGACACATGTTTTCAAGGTTCTGTTTAGTGTCTGGGTTAATGCCCTCATAAATGATTCGGCAAAGATCCCGTCTCGGGATGCCGTGATGAGGACATTGAACCAATAGATCCTTGAAACGTTCAAAGCATTTCGAAAATGCTTCAGTAGGGAGCTGGGTAAATTGATTTAGTTCGCTACGGATTCGAGCTGTCTTCTGCATTGGGTAAAATTTCTTAAAGAATGCCGCAACGAATTCTTCCCAATTCGTGATAGAGTGTGCGGTAGTGTTATATAGCCACTTCTCGGCTATATCGCACAAAGTAAATGGAAGAAGTCGTAGACGCATAGCATCCACTGAAAGTTGTGACGTACCCATCATTGCGCATACGTTTTCAAATTTGGTAATGAAAACGTAAGCGTCCTCAGTCTCGAGTCCATGGAATTTTGGTAAAAGGTTGATGTATTGGGGTTTAATTTCAAAATTATCCCCGTTGGCTGGTGGAATGGATAAGCAGGTTGAAAGAGGACCTCGCAATGGATAGCACCTCTCTTGGAGAGAGATGCGGGGTGGATTCTGCGCACCAACGGATGGCGGTAGATTAGTGTTAAAGAAATTCGATGGAGGTGGATCCATCGATGTGGGTGTGGTGGTGGGTAAAGAAGAAGTAAATGTAGAAATACCGACTTCGGAGTCGATAAAAGGTACGCGGACTAAACGGGCACTAGAATCCCGTGTCCAGCCTATCTTGTACTAAAAAAGGTTACTACAAGTGGCAGGGTGGCTTATAATTAGGGGTAATGAATGAATGAATGCGGTGTTTGTTTTTGAAAAGTGGACGGATTTTTGAAAATATGATGCAACACAACAAATGCAACGCACAAAACCCTAATTCTAGGGGTCGCCTAGGTCAAATCTCTAGACCGCTCCTAACTTCCAAAAGACAAGACGCAGGATAAATCCTCCACTACCTCTTTGTCTCTCCAGTGGCCAGGTAATGTTAGTGTATATGCCCTAGAGGCCATTACTGTATCATACTAGTTTGTATATTACTTAATGGATGCTTGGGATATTCACCTTGTATATACAATCTTGCTCAAAATAGTAGTATGCTACTTGGTTTGTTTCTACTTCAATGTGTACTTGTGTTTATTTCAGTATATCACTTATACGCATTAGTGGAGCCCTTAGGATCTTTGCTTGATTACCAGCGTTGTGATGGCAGTCACACTAGTGGGGGCTGGGTAATCTATAAGCACATCCTTATTCAGGTCCCTGGTCGCAGGACTATCGAGACAGGGCATCGATACTCCGGAGTAGACCAGCGCATGCGCTTCTCATCCCAGTGTGGGAGACGGTCTGTCCCACAGCCGTCAGTACGTCGTACTTGAGATAGTATGCGGGTGCTCGTTAGGTTACGGGTACACTGGACAGGACTCGTCGGGAACTGACTAGTTGGTATTATACCTATCGTCAGTTATCAGTTCCCAGGTGACATGAGTACAGCTTAGTCCGCTGACTTGACACTGTCACTCCGCCTCGAGTGTGTTCCCACTGTACTTTGATCACTACCCTACCACGGCTCAAAGGAGTCGTGCAAACAGGTGGTGGTTGGGTGCAGTCCCGAAGCACTTGGAGGCAGTGACGGTTAGACAGGATTCGTCTCTCCCGGTATTGGGGGTTGACATCGCGCTGTGTCTAGGAGAGCCATTACACGAGTAGTCCCTGGCCAGGGCAAACGAGATATACTGGTAGGTTTCCAGTGTTATCTCAGGGTGTATTGGGCTTCACTCCGGCACGACTTGTACCGCTATTGGGGGACTGACGTTTACCGCCCCCTAGGCCCGCCATGCGATGTATCAGACGAACAGACCGGACTGTACGGAGAATGTCACGCTCAGGCTCAGTAGGAGTTCAGATGGGTTTCGCCTCGTCGGTCTTCTTGTCGGCATTACCTGGGGACCGTTACGCACAGCTAGTGCCGCTTGCGGTCTGTGGTTAAACCCACTGCCAGCGTAGTGTCGAGTCTTTAGAGTCCCACACAGAAAGCTTTTCGCCTTTAGGCAAACGAGTAGAGGTCGCATGGTATTGCGACAGGTCGCATGGTTTTGCGACAGGGTTCGGTCACATCCGTGCACTTGTGCGCGTACAGTGTCCGGACAGTTTACACTAGCGGGCTTTGGTTTAAGCCAGATCCTAGTGTACCTTATGGGATTGGATTTATCCAGTTTGCATTCGTGTTCCTCGGAACGCGGATGCGGGTGTGTATGCACAGTTGACAGGGAGGCAGAGGCAGTGGATTCTCATTAGGGTTGTTGACAGTTGACCGTTGACTTTTGACTTTTTGCTCAACCCTAATGAGAATATGATATGTGATTAACTATTATATTAATTAAGTATTATGGTGATATGGTTGTTGACTTGTTGACTTTTGTTGACTTGTTGATTTTGGTGACTTGTTGACTTTTGTTGACTTGTTGACCGGTTGACTAGGCTTGACTAGTTGACCATCATGATAACCATGGTTATCATTTCATGCCAAAGACTTTTTTCTTGCTTGCTTTTTGAGTAATATGAGTGCATGATATGATAACCTTATGGTTGCTTCTAACCATCACCAAAAGACTTTTTTGATATGATGAGTTATGATCACTTTGGATTATGAGAGGGTGAGAGAGAAAAGAGAGCCTCATTCTTTCTTGCTCATTCTCTCTCTTGTTCTTGAGCTCTCCCCTTGCTCTCACCCTCAACCTCTTGCTCCCTCTCTTGATCTATGGTTCTCTTGTCTCATGAGTTGAGAATCAAGAACCATAGATAAAATCCCATTATATTTCCTCTCTACTCATTCTAGTTCACTAGGTTTGGCAAACCAAGTGAACTAGTTTCTTCAAAGACCGAAGAAGGAGCTAAAGGTTGGAGCTTTCAAGTGGATCTATCTTCGGCGTACGGAGACGACGAGAAGGAGCCATCGGACCACCACCGGAGCTTGAAGAGAAGGAGTTCAAGTTTAGGTATAACCATCTTCATCCGAGTAGCTAAACATCTTTAGCTTAGTTTGCTAGTTTTAGTTTAGGTAACGATCCCGACCATAAGTTAGTCCATGTTGCCTCTTGCGATAAAAATTTTGATTTTATACCGTTTCCGCCTCCCCGTAAGAACCGGGGGTCGCAATATGGACTTACAGTGGCATCAGAGCCTAACTAAACTTAAACTAGCTAGGTAGTAAAGTGTAACGAAGTTCGGAACCGAAAAAAATCACAAAACCGGAAAACTACAAAAACTGAGTTTCTGTTGAAATTTTTTCTGGTCAAAATGAAAAACTTCATACTCCTAAAATTCGTCTCAGGGTTTTGTTAGAACACCCATGAAAAACGATTCACCAATTCGTCTAAACCGCCGCGCTTCCGCCGCGTGACCCTTCTTGGCCGCCGCGGAAGCGCCGCGGTTTGTTGTCTTTAGTGCGTCGTTTTTCGTGCAGTGTGTGTCTGTGTTGGTTTTGGGATTTTTGAGATATATTATATGTGCCCAGATTTTACAGAAAAGAAATTTCCTTTTGGGGTCCTATAATTCCGTATTTTTTCCGAACTTCATTGCACTTTGACTATGATGGTTATATCTGTGATGTTTGCATGTATTGAACGTCGGCTAATCGCTATAAGTCGATTAGTCGGGGTTATACATGATCTGTAATGTGCTGGAATGTGTATATAAATATGTTGGATTGTCGCGGGTGAATAGCCGGGGGTTGTGAGACGAGAGTTTACTTTTCTTGCAATTCATGTAAATTTGTAAATTGATGTAATAATTATTTGTTTGGCCGCACAACCGGGTCGGGGTTGTAGCCGTCATTGTATAATTTCTTTTTACTGTTTTTGCTCCTAGGATAGACCCGTGGAGGGGTGCACAAACTACCGGGTATGCCGAAGTGTCGAGTGGCCTACTCATGGAGATGAGGGAGGTTGCTACGCTTCGGGTACTTGGCGGGTAGTTTGCCGTACCCGTAGGGGTCTTGGGTGGGGTTTTGGCTATTCACCGCGACCGTGTTATCTGTTTTTGTTACAGGCTCGTACAAATTACAGATTACTAGTATATCCAATGTATTTATCTGTGATCTGAAATGTTTATCATTGCTTATTATTTAGGCGTTGCTTATGTTTTACAGACGCGCTAGCCCAGCCCCCGCTCTGTCGTTAGTTAAGTAACCTAACGGGTAATGACGGGGCCCAGTGGCGAATGCGAATGGCATAAGCGTACGTCATATTTTGGTTGTTTTCTGCAATGGTAGGGTTAAATGATGGGACGCATTAAAAGAACTAATGCAAGAATATCACGCATTAAAAGAACTAATGCAAGATAATAAACCAAGTTAAAGTCGTTGGAACACTTTCGAAAAACCACTCGGTTCTTTTCAAAACAAACTTTTAAAATACGGAGTTTGAGCCACTCCATTTTAAAGCTATCTCGTTCCATCGACCAAATCAAGTTCACTACGTTCACGGTTTTGCCAAAACCATCCGTAGCCCTCCATCATTTCAGTTAAATATTCGGTAGTATTCAAGCTATGTATTTTGACCTCACGCCAAGGCATAGTGATTGGTAGCTGCCGGATATTTATCTGTTGCATAGATAGAATGCGTTGGTTTGAGACAGTCGTACTGCCATTTTGGCCTACGTCAAGGGTATGTACGGGTGGATTCAAATTAACCTGGATAATGATGGGACGAACTTGACATGTGACTTATGACATTTTGACCTCACGCCAAGGTCATAAGAGCATGGGGCAAAAATCCACATCGGGAGTTTCATAAGTACTGAAACTTGCTAGATTTGCATACCATTTGGAGTGTGATGATTCTGGTAGGATTCCTTCAGTTTCGTCACGCGATGATATTTGGATCCCGATCCTACTGTGAGTATATGCTACTCCTCGGGAAATTTCTCACTTAACGATCAATGCTATAAACCTAGTAGGTGCCTAGAAAGGTGTTAGCGGGGCTACGCCCCCAGGGAAAAGAGGTTCTCTAATTAAGGAACTTCGCGAAAGCGTTGGAAAACCTCCCTCGAAGTACCGACACCGGCCTGGCTGAACGGTTAAGCAAGTATTGTACGGTGGGATTGATCCTGACTAATTCTTCCTTTATGGTTTGAGGAGGGATTCGAGAAACAGTGGGAGCCATCATGTTTAGACAAACTAAAAACCACTCTAAACTTGCAAGAGCATCATGCTGAGTGTTTCTTCTTCTCTCTCCTAATTGCAGCGACCAATCAACATGACTGGACTTAAGTTACTCCTAGATAAAAACAAGCTGACAGGGCCAAACTACAAAGATTGGCTCAGGAATGTCACGATAGCAATCACTTATGACAAGCTGGGGTATCTTCTTACCACCAAAGCTCCCCCTGTCCCTGGTCCAACTTCCAGTGTCGCGGATAAGGAAATCCGCAAGACTTGGGAGATTGATAGCGCGAAGGCCAAGTGCCTCCTGCTTGCCTCGATGGACAACGAACATCAGAGGAGGCATGAGAATATGGACATGGAGTCCATATTGCTCCATACAAAAGAACTGTATGGAGAGCAATCACGTATCGCAAGATACGAAGCGTCGAAAAAGTTGTTTTCGACAAGAATGGCCGTCGGATCATCAGTAGCCGAGCATGTGCTAAAAATGATCGGCTTCATTGAGGAGCTCGCTGACCTAGGGATCACATTGGAGAGTGAGCTATATACGGATATAGTTCTCCAGTCCCTTCCTTCCACTTACGCCCAGTTTATACTGAACTTCAACCTACAAGAAAAAGAGGTTGAACTATCAGAGCTCCTCAACATGCTGAGGAGCGCAGAGGGCACCCTACAGAAAGGTAGGGAAACATCCACTTTGTTTGTAGGAGGATCATCTTCTTCTAGGTCCAAGGCGAAAGCCAAGGGAAAGAAGAAGAAGGCCCCCGCCAAACCAAGGGGCGGTGTTGGTAAAGTGGATACGAAGGGAAAAGGCAAAGCAACAAAGATAGCGGGGAAGCTTGTGGATAAAGAAGAATGCTTCTATTGTCATAAGAAAGGACACTGGAAGAATGATTGCAGGGCCTGGAAGGCCAGAACACAGGAATTGAAGCAGGTTGCAGCTTCAGCTTCAGGTGTGTATGTTATTGAAAACTGTCTTTCAATAAACTCTACTTCCTGGGTATTGGATACCGGATCAGGATCTCATATCTGTAATTCTTTGCAGGCGTTGAGAAACCGTAGGGTTTTGAAGGCAGGTGACATGACCCTCAAAGTTGCGAACGGAGCTAGCATGGATGCTAAAGCCGTGGGGGACTATCACCTGGGAATGTCAGATGGACATGTTTTGGTTTTGCGTAATTGCTTTTTTGTACCCAACGCAACTTGTAATATCATTTCTGTATCTTTAGTTTCTAAAGAAGGTTATGAATTTGCGTTTGTAAGTAATGTTGTAAACATTCACCTTAATCAAGTTTTGATTGGGTCAGGTACATTGAGTAATGGTATATACGTGTTAAACCAACCACAGATTTTCAACGTCCAGAATACACACAAAAGAAAGTCTCCAGAAATAAATCAGACTTTCTTATGGCATTGTAGATTGGGTCACATCAATGAGAGAAGGTTGACTAAGTTACATACAGAAGGATATTTGAATGCGTTCGAATATCAATCGTATGCCACTTGTCAATCTTGTCTCAAAGGAAAGATGACAAAGACTCCGTTTACTGGACAAGGAGTAAGAGCGAGCGAGCTCTTAGGACTCGTACACAGTGACGTGTGCGGTCCAATGTCTACACATGCCCGAAGCGGACATTCTTACTTCATTACTTTTACGGATGACTTCTCAAGGTACGGTTATGTCTTCTTAATGAAACATAAGTCCGAGGCCTTTGGAAAATTCCAGGAGTATAAGAATGAAGTAGAGAAACAGACCGGCAAAAGTATTAAGATTCTAAGATCGGATCGAGGTGGAGAATACTTAAGTGCCGAGTTCCTGGACTATTTAAAAGAGAACGGAATTCTCTCTCAGCTTACTCCTCCATACACCCCGCAACATAACGGTGTATCGGAGAGACGGAACCGCACCCTATTGGATATGGTGCGGTCCATGATGAGTAACGCTGAGTTGCCGCGATCATTCTGGGGATATGCGCTAGAATCAGCAGCATACCTTTTGAACCGAGTTCCGACTAAGACTGTGCCTACCACCCCATATGAAATGTGGAGTGGGAAGAAACCCTATCTTCAATATCTGAAGATCTGGGGATGTCCAGCTTTTGTCAAAAAGCAGCATGCGGACAAACTCGAGGCACGCTCAGTACTGTGCAAGTTTGTGGGATACCCAAAGAACACCAGGGGGTATCTTTTCTACTACGCAGAGGAACAAAAAGTCCTTGTTTCTCGTAATGCCCACTTTCTAGAACACCAGTTCTTGGAAAAGGAAATTAGTGGGAGCGCAGTAGAACTAGAAGAAATTCCAGAACCACAGACTATTACTGAAAGGTTAGTGGAACCAGAGGGTTCAACAGAACAGGACATTCCTACGCCGCTCCGCAGGAGTAGTAGGCAGTCTCATCCGCCCGAGAGATACTGCGGTTTTCTCATAGACGGGGATAGAGAGGATTGCATCATAGATTATGATGAGCCTACTAGCTTCCAGCAGGCCGTTCAGAGCGTTGACTCAGTGAAATGGCTGGATGCAATGCGGACCGAAATGGAGTCCATGTACACCAACAAGGTATGGACGTTGGACATTGCTCCAGACGGGGTAAAACCCGTAGGATGCAAGTGGATCTTCAAAAGGAAGATTGGTGTAGATGGACAGGTTGAGACCTATAAAGCTAGGCTGGTAGCAAAGGGTTTTCGTCAAAGACCTGGCTTGGACTACGACGAAACCTTTTCTCCAGTAGCCATGCTGAAATCCATTCGGATCCTTCTTGCCATTGCTGCCTTCCACGATTATGAGATCTGGCAAATGGACGTAAAGACAGCTTTTCTAAATGGAAATTTAGAGGAGTGTGTCTATATGGACCAGCCAGAGGGTTTCATTCAGAGTGGGAGCAGCGGAAAGGTGTGCAAGTTGCTTAAGTCCATCTATGGACTAAAGCAGGCATCGCGGAGTTGGAACATCTGCTTTGATGAGACGGTCAAAGAATTTGGCTTTATCAAAAATCCAGATGAACCATGCATCTATAGTAGATTTGTAGCGAGAACTGTAGTATTCCTCGTTTTATACGTGGATGACATTCTCTTAATAGGAAATGATATTCCTATGCTACAATCTGTCAAGGGGTTCTTGTCACAAAGGTTCTCCATGAAAGACCTGGGTGATGCCTCATACATCCTGGGGATCCGGATCCATCGTGATAGATCCAAGAGGATATTGGGACTTTCTCAGTCCAGGTACATCGACACTGTACTGAAAAGATTCAGTATGGAAGATTCCAAGCGTGGTAACCTACCAGCTTGTCACGGGATCACCCTCTCTAAAGAGATGTCTCCCAAGACTGATTTGGAGAGGGATCGCATGTCAATTATACCCTACGCTTCTGCGGTAGGCTCTATAATGTATGCGATGTTGTGTACCAGACCGGATGTAGCTTATGCACTGAGTGTGGTAAGCCGGTATCAGTCAAACCCTGGGGAGAAACACTGGATAGCGGTAAAGAACATTCTCAAGTACCTGAGAAGGACTAAGGAGATGTTCTTGGTGTATGGCGGAAAAGACCTCCAGATCGAGGCCTTTGCTGACTCCAGCTTCCAGAGTGACAAGGATGATTCCAAGTCGATGTCGGGTTTTGTCTTTACCCTCAATGGAGGGGCGGTGTGTTGGAAGAGTTCCAAACAGGAAACCGTTGCAGACTCGACGATGGAAGCGGAATACATCGCTGCATCTGATGCCGCAAAAGAAGCTGTCTGGATGAGGAAGTTCTTGAAAGAACTTCAGGTGGTTCCGTCCATTGTTGACCCAGTACCTCTGTATTGCGACAACAACGGGGCTATAGCTTTAGCAAAGGAACCCAGGTCCCATCAGAGATCCAGGCACATCTTGAGGCGGTATCACCTGATCAGGGAGATCGTGGATCGCCAGGAGATCGAGGTTCGGAGAGTCGCTTCAGAAGATAACACTGCTGATCCATTCACCAAGGCCCTGCCCCAGACTCAGTTCGAGCGGCTGATCGAGATGATAGGTCTTCGATACGCCAGTACATGGCCTTAGTGCAAGTGGGAGATTGTTAGTGTATATGCCCTAGAGGCCATTACTGTATCATACTAGTTTGTATATTACTTAATGGATGCTTGGGATATTCACCTTGTATATACAATCTTGCTCAAAATAGTAGTATGCTACTTGGTTTGTTTCTACTTCAATGTGTACTTGTGTTTATTTCAGTATATCACTTATACGCATTAGTGGAGCCCTTAGGATCTTTGCTTGATTACCAGCGTTGTGATGGCAGTCACACTAGTGGGGGCTGGGTAATCTATAAGCACATCCTTATTCAGGTCCCTGGTCGCAGGACTATCGAGACAGGGCATCGATACTCCGGAGTAGACCAGCGCATGCGCTTCTCATCCCAGTGTGGGAGACGGTCTGTCCCACAGCCGTCAGTACGTCGTACTTGAGATAGTATGCGGGTGCTCGTTAGGTTACGGGTACACTGGACAGGACTCGTCGGGAACTGACTAGTTGGTATTATACCTATCGTCAGTTATCAGTTCCCAGGTGACATGAGTACAGCTTAGTCCGCTGACTTGACACTGTCACTCCGCCTCGAGTGTGTTCCCACTGTACTTTGATCACTACCCTACCACGGCTCAAAGGAGTCGTGCAAACAGGTGGTGGTTGGGTGCAGTCCCGAAGCACTTGGAGGCAGTGACGGTTAGACAGGATTCGTCTCTCCCGGTATTGGGGGTTGACATCGCGCTGTGTCTAGGAGAGCCATTACACGAGTAGTCCCTGGCCAGGGCAAACGAGATATACTGGTAGGTTTCCAGTGTTATCTCAGGGTGTATTGGGCTTCACTCCGGCACGACTTGTACCGCTATTGGGGGACTGACGTTTACCGCCCCCTAGGCCCGCCATGCGATGTATCAGACGAACAGACCGGACTGTACGGAGAATGTCACGCTCAGGCTCAGTAGGAGTTCAGATGGGTTTCGCCTCGTCGGTCTTCTTGTCGGCATTACCTGGGGACCGTTACGCACAGCTAGTGCCGCTTGCGGTCTGTGGTTAAACCCACTGCCAGCGTAGTGTCGAGTCTTTAGAGTCCCACACAGAAAGCTTTTCGCCTTTAGGCAAACGAGTAGAGGTCGCATGGTATTGCGACAGGTCGCATGGTTTTACGACAGGGTTCGGTCACATCCGTGCACTTGTGCGCGTACAGTGTCCGGACAGTTTACACTAGCGGGCTTTGGTTTAAGCCAGATCCTAGTGTACCTTATGGGATTGGATTTATCCAGTTTGCATTCGTGTTCCTCGGAACGCGGATGCGGGTGTGTATGCACAGTTGACAGGGAGGCAGAGGCAGTGGATTCTCATTAGGGTTGTTGACAGTTGACCGTTGACTTTTGACTTTTTGCTCAACCCTAATGAGAATATGATATGTGATTAACTATTATATTAATTAAGTATTATGGTGATATGGTTGTTGACTTGTTGACTTTTGTTGACTTGTTGATTTTGGTGACTTGTTGACTTTTGTTGACTTGTTGACCGGTTGACTAGGCTTGACTAGTTGACCATCATGATAACCATGGTTATCATTTCATGCCAAAGACTTTTTTCTTGCTTGCTTTTTGAGTAATATGAGTGCATGATATGATAACCTTATGGTTGCTTCTAACCATCACCAAAAGACTTTTTTGATATGATGAGTTATGATCACTTTGGATTATGAGAGGGTGAGAGAGAAAAGAGAGCCTCATTCTTTCTTGCTCATTCTCTCTCTTGTTCTTGAGCTCTCCCCTTGCTCTCACCCTCAACCTCTTGCTCCCTCTCTTGATCTATGGTTCTCTTGTCTCATGAGTTGAGAATCAAGAACCATAGATAAAATCCCATTCTATTTCCTCTCTACTCATTCTAGTTCACTAGGTTTGGCAAACCAAGTGAACTAGTTTCTTCAAAGACCGAAGAAGGAGCTAAAGGTTGGAGCTTTCAAGTGGATCTATCTTCGGCGTACGGAGACGACGAGAAGGAGCCATCGGACCACCACCGGAGCTTGAAGAGAAGGAGTTCAAGTTTAGGTATAACCATCTTCATCCGAGTAGCTAAACATCTTTAGCTTAGTTTGCTAGTTTTAGTTTAGGTAACGATCCCGACCATAAGTTAGTCCATGTTGCCTCTTGCGATAAAAATTTTGATTTTATACCGTTTCCGCCTCCCCGTAAGAACCGGGGGTCGCAATATGGACTTACAGGTAAGTGCCAGGTAAGTTGGAGGTTCTCCACTACGTAAGTAGTGGGCCTAATTAAGTAACCACTAGCCTTCGAAACACTTGCCTTAGACACCACAAGAGAAACGCGGATAAGCAATGAATTACCAACGGCCTTCTTCTATCTTAAGTGCGCGCGACGGTCCTTAGAGTCATTTCTAGATCTTTTTTAGTTAATTGGGGTAAATGCGGATGCAATTTTGCAATTTTCAGGGCTTAGGAAGGGTAATGAACTTCCCACCTAATCTGGATTTGGTCTTTGCCCCTTAATGTCCGTATTAATTATGCAATAACCTCAAAAATCAAAACAAGCACAATTTAATTTTGCTTTTTGCACGGCGCTGCGATTTTTGCAAAGAAGCCTGCAGAAATTTATTATTTGGAGCAGACAGAGAAGAAAATAAGAAAGATAGAAGCTTACAGAGAAAATTTTGTACCGACAGGCCTTCACCTAGCCGCGGAACCGCCGCAAAAGGAGGCTCTCACCACGGAAACGCGGTCTTCTGTGCTGATCTCTGCGCTAAATTTTAACAGTTAACTTCTGTTCACTCCTTCAGCTCTCTGGAAATCTCCAAAAATTATTTCAATTTCGCAGCAAGCTCCAGATTTCCTTGCAATGAACCACAACAAATCGTTTAGATTTTGCGCGAATTTTGATTACAAAATTATAATGGAATAAATCTTTCATTTCAAATTTCAATATAAAACGAATTATCGCGCGATCCCCGGCAACGGCGCCATTTGATTGTTTCAAATTCTTGTTGTGTGTGTAACTCGAAGGAGTTTCTTTGTGTCGGTTTAGAAAATGAATAGAATTCACAATCAAAGAATTTTTGACCGCAATCAACTACGGTGTCGGATGTAGATCGTTAGCTAGTGCGGATTGTCCACAGGGATTGTGCGATTCGTTCGTATTTTGAATTGTTTGAATTGAAAAGTTAATAGAAAAGAAAAGAAAACATGATTCAAGATTTTTATCAATGAGTTTCAAGTGTCACTATTCTAATCAAGAATCAATAAAATGATAAACATCGAGAATCAAGTTTCGATAGAATTCCAATCACTTTAGGGTTTCAAGATTTGAAGTAAAGCTCGTAGGAATCGAGTAAATTGTAGATGTGATGAAGATTCAAGATTACGATTTCTTATCTAGTAACAAATTGATGCTAAATCGATGTAGAATTCATCGAGGATCAAGGATCTTGCGAAGAATTAGGGTTCTTCAACCTATCCTTTGTCCTTTCGATGAATAACATTCACTAGATAGCTTCTTGAAAGTCGAATGGTCAATTGTTGATCTCTAGATCGTGCGAAAAGAATCAAGAACACATTCGCATCGATCTAGATCATCGATCAATCGATTTTCAAGAATTTACAATTGTTTTAATACTTAAGAAAATGTTTAACAATTCATCAACATCATCATTTTACAATTGTTTCGATTCCTCCACGAACGGAGTTTTATTCAAGCATCATCACAAAGTAAATATTCAAGAATCGAAATATAAGCATAATGCTCGAATTGAAATGTAAACAAGTTTAAAGAATCTTCACCTTTATTACATCAACAAGTAGTTACAACTCTCGAGATTTACAAGAGGTAGGAACTTCGCTCGTCGAATCTTGCATCGCTCGGCTTCTTGAGTCTTGGATCACTTCGATCTCGTGCTCCGTTGAAATCCGGTTCCGCTTCTAAAGGATCTTGAAGACTTGCTTGGCTTGCACTGAAAGAATCTTGAAGTTTCTTGATTTTGGATTGGATTAGGGTTAGGGCTTTGACACAAGTCTTGTCACTAGACTTGTGAGTGGAAATTGGGGAAGATGAAGAATGGGGAAAATTTAGCCAACAATGAGTTGTCAAAGATTAGCCTTTTCAAGTGAGCCTTTGGGGTATATTTATAGGTTTTCCAAACCTTAGGTCTAGGAATTCAAATTTGAGTTTTCCCTCCAAAAGTTAGTTAGAGGAAGAGGCTTCTAGAAGTAGTTAGTTAGGGGATTAGTTTCTACCCTAAGCTAGGAGGTTAGGGGGAAGGTTCTAGGTCCTTAATAGAGTTTAGATGAAGCTTACTTTAGAAGCTAGGGGTGTTTAGTTTAGAAACCCTAAGTTTGCTGAACTGGCAAAAGCTTTTGAGGTTTTCTAGAGAATGTAATGTCTTTCTTAAGTGTTGAAGCTGATGTAGGAGTTATGAAGCAAATTTGGAATGGTGATGTGGACAAGCCGCCGCGGAACTGCGGTGCAAGACGGCTCCGGCCGCGGTTCCGCGGCCAAGTGGCTTCCTTGGTGCTTCAAACTTGCAATGTTGGCTTCTTCTGTACTTTGATGTATTTCCTGATATGTTGAATCTCTTAATGCTTCTTAGATCATTACCAGATTCCAAATCCATGAGTTGGCGTCCTTTTAACAGTCTTCGTTTGTAAATTTGACCGATCTTTTGTAATGTCCTGCACAGACTTCGAAACACAAGTTGCGATATATAGGAATGATGCCATGCTATGAAATGCAGTCAATTTCCTTTATAGTGCCGGTTTTAAAGTCCAACACATGCAATCTGATATTTAACGACTGATTTGCTAATATGTGCAATATGAATGACGAACACTTCTAGATGAGTGCAAATGATAGGGAAATTGCCGGTTAAAAGATGCAGTATTTTCGACTGATCACGTCCTTACCCTACTGAGCCTGAATGTGACAATTTCCGTACAGTCTGGTATCTTCGTTAAAGAGTATCCCATATCGGGTTTAGGGTGTGGATAACGTCATACCCTAACTAACCCGATAAGTCATGTCTGAGTCTAGCTCATCACCAACTGAGATACTACTGAGCAACTACCATTAAATCTCCCCTACCGTGGCCATGAATTTCTGCTGATAGCCAACTGAACATAGCGCGACATCGACTCCTAATACCGGGAAAGACGAATCCCTAACAGTCGACCATTGCTTCCATGTGGCTCGGGACTGTACCCAACTAAAACCTGTTTGCACGACTCCATTGAGCCGTGGTAGGGTAATAATTAAAGTACAGTAGGAACTTACATGAGACAAATGACGACTTCAGGTCGAAGGACTAACCTGTACTCATGCCACAAGAGAACTTCGATCTGACGATTGGTATAATACCATCTAGAAGATCTCGGCGTGTCCGTCCAGTGTACTCACCTCTAGTGACCACATGTATACTATCTTATGTGTCACTACACCAATGGCTTGTGAGACCGGCCACCGCCCCTCGTCGGGGTCTCGAAGCGTATATACTAATCTACTTTGGAATATCGATGCCCAGTCTCGATACTCCCACGACTTGGGACATTTGAGGATGTGCTTATAGGCTATCCAGCTCTAACGTATATGATCACCATCATAATGCTGGTAGTCAAGAAAGAATCCTATGGACTCTATCAACATGTAATAGTGATCCGTAATACCACATAATGCATGTATATGATGATAAAGAAAAACCATATAGCATACTATCATATCGAGTAAGATTGTTCTACCTGTATAGGTCATCCCTCAATTATCATAATCGCATGCATGCAATTGCAATAATTGCCTTAAGGGTACTGTATCCAACATTTTTACACACACGTATGGTTATATGATCGATGTTTGGAAGAAAGGTAAGGAGGAAGACTAAAGACGAGCTTTTATTGAGGGATGATGTGACTTCTAACATCTTTTCATGATTATTAAGATAGGGCACATAGCTACTAAAAAGCTAGTGTAGTTTGAAACTCTTATTTTCAAGTTCGTTCTTTTATATGTTCTTATCTTTGTATGTAACTTTCATCTTCTTTCTTTTTAATATGGGATTTCATGGGTGTAATCCGCTGAAAACCCTAAGGAGAAAACACTCCTCCTACTAGGGACACTTAGAGGTTTAAAGGCTTGTTGCACATGCTCAGTGCAATCGTGTTGCCTACGATAGTGTGGTAGGTTTTTCTGTTTCTTTTTGTTTGTGTATATGCCCTAGATGCCATTATTGTATCATACTGTTTTGTATATTACTTAATGGAAGCTTGGGATATTCACAGTTGTATTAACAGTCTTGCTCAAAATGGTAGTATGCTACCTGGTTTATTTCTTCCTCAATATGTGCATGTGTTTATTTTAGCATATCGCTTATACATATTGGTAGAGCCCTTAAGATCTTTGCTTGATTACCGGCGTTGTTATGGTAGTCACACTAGTGGGGGTTGGATAGTCTATAAGCACATCCTTATACAGGTCCCTAGTCATAGGATTATCGAGACGAGGCATCGATACTCCAGAGTAGGCTAGTGTATATGCTTCTCATCCCAGCAAGGGAGATAATCTGTCCCACAGCTATTAGTACATCGTACTGTAGATAGTATGCTGGTGCTCATTGGGTTATTAGTAAACTGGACATAACTCGTTGGGAGCTGCTGGTGGGTATTACACCTATTATGGGGTAGCAGTTCCCAGGTGACATGAGTACAGCTTAGTCCATCGACTTGACACTGCTACTTCACCTTGAGTGTGTTCCCACTGTTCTTAGATTACTACCCTCCACAGCTCAAAGGAGTCGTGAAAACATGTAGTAGTTGGGTGCAGTCCCGAAACACTTGGAGGCAGTGGCGGTTAGATAGGATTTGTCTCTCCCGGTATTGGGGGTTGATATCGCGTTGTGTTCGGAAAGCCATTACACAAAGTCCGTAGCCAGGGAAAGCGAGATTTACTGGTACGTACTCCAGTAGTTTCTCAGGGTGTTTTGGGATACACTCCGGCACGACTTATTGTGCTATTTGGGGTCTGACGATTACAGCCCCTAGGCCCAATATGCGATTCTATTAGACGAACAGACCGGAATGTACGGAGATTGTCACGGATAGGCTCAGTAGGAGTTCAGATGAGTTTTCTCATCGGCCTTCTTATCGATAGTAACCTGGGTAGCCGTTACGTGTAGCCAGTACCGCTTTGTCACGACCCGAAAAATACTGAGCGTGACTGGCACTTAAATTACGAAACGTCTCAAGGCGTACATATTCTAAGTAAGCCAATGCCCAGAAATCAAAACCAATTAACAAATAGAGTGAAGGAACATCCATTTAAAGAAAGCGATATTTCCCCGAAAATCGGCAGAGTTTCCCTTTTAAAAACTGGCCCCAAACGGGTACCGACAAGAATATATGTACATAATGAAATAAGGCATCCCCATGGGGGAGCTAGCTTTTCACCAATGGTGGAATCACAATCACACGCAATATATATCATCACCGAGCAAAATGAGCAAATAAAGACACAAAGGTAAGAAAGCATCATGTCGGCTCAAGTGAGCTCGACCCCAGAGAACAACATATATGTATACAAATCTCACTATCTCATCTCTTGGTCACAAATACAACGGTACTGTAAGTCCATGCTACCTCTCCCGGTACTTTCGGGAATGCGGAATTTGGTAAAAAACGATTTTCTTAAAGATGGTAACATGGACCTAAAACCCGGATCTTGGTTAAACATCTATCTAACATCCTAACTATGAGTTTTAGCTACTCGGTTAGGGGGTTATACCTTGCTTGTCTTGAACTCCTTCGTCTTCAAAGCTCCGATGGTGGTCCGATGGCTTCTTCTCGTCGTCTCCGTACGCCGAAGATAGATCCACCTGAAAGCTCCAACCTTTAGCTCCTTCTTCGTTCTTTGAAGAAACTAGTTCACTTGGTTTGCTAAACCTAGTGAACTAGAATGAGTAGAGATGATTTAGAATGGGATTTTATCTATGGTTCTTGATTCTCAACTCATGAGATAAGAGAACCATAGATCAAGAGAGGGAGCAAGAGGTTGAGGGTGAGAGCAAGAGGAGAGCTCAAGAACAAGAGAGAGAATGAGCAAAAAAGAATGAGCAACTCTTTTGTCTTTCACCCTCTCATAATCCAAAGTGATCATAACTCATCATATCAAAAAAGTCTTATGTGATGGTTTGAAGCAACCATAAGCTTATCATGTCATGCACTCATTTTACTCAAATGAGCAAGCAAGAAAAAGTCTTTGGCATGAAATGATAACCATGGTTATCATGATGGTCAACTAGTCAAGCCTAGTCAACCGGTCAACAAGTCAACAAAAGTCAACAAGTCACCAAAGTCAACAAGTCAACAAAAGTCAACAAGTCAACAACCATATCACCATAATACTTAATTAATATAATAGTTAATCACATATCATATTCTCATTAGGGTTGAGCATAAGTCAAATAGTCAACGGTCAACTGTCAACAACCCTAATGAGAATCCGCAGCCTCTGCCTCCCTGTCAACTGTGCATACACACCCGCATCCGCGTTCCGAGGAACACGGATGCAAACTGGATAAATCCAATCCCATAAGGCACACTAGGATCTGGCTTAAACCAAAGCCCGCTAGTGTAAACTGTCCGGACACTGTACGTGCACAAGTGCACGGATGTGACCGAACCCTGTCGCAAAACCATGCGACCTGTCGCAATACCATGCGACCTCTACTCTTTTGCCTAAAGGCGAAAAGCTTTCTGTGTGGGACTCTAAAGACTCGACACTACGCTGGCAGTGGGTTTAACCACAGACCGCAAGCGGCACTAGCTGTGCGTAACGGTCCCCAGGTAATGCCGACAAGAAGACGGACGAGGCGAAACCCATCTGAACTCCTACTGAGCCTGAGTGTGACATTCTCCGTACAGTCCGGTCTGTTCGTCTGATACATCGCATGGCGGGCCTAGGGGGCGGTAAACGTCAGTCCCCCAATAGCGGTACAAGTCGTGCCGGAGCGAAGCCCAAAACACCCTGAGATAACACTGGAAACCTACCAGTATATCTCGTTTGCCCTGGCCAGGGACTACTCGTGTAATGGCTCTCCTAGACACAGCGCGATGTCAACCCCCAATACCGGGAGAGACGAATCCTGTCTAACCGTCACTGCCTCCAAGTGCTTCGGGACTGCACCCAACCACCACCTGTTTGCACGACTCCTTTGAGCCATGGTAGGGTAGTGATCAAAGTACAGTGGGAACACACTCGAGGCGGAGTGACAGTGTCAAGTCAGCGGACTAAGCTGTACTCATGTCACCTGGGAACTGATAACTGACGATAGGTATAATACCAACTAGTCAGTTCCCGACGAGTCCTGTCCAGTGTACCCGTAACCTAACGAGCACCCGCATACTATCTCAAGTACGACGTACTGACGGCTGTGGGACAGACCGTCTCCCATACTGGGATGAGAAGCGCATGCGCTGGTCTACTCCGGAGTATCGATGCCCTGTCTCGATAGTCCTGCGACCAGGGACCTGCATAAGGATGTGCTTATAGATTACCCAGCCCCACTAGTGTGACGGCCATCACATCGCTGGTAATCAAGCAAAGATCCTAAGGGCTCTACTAATGTGTATAGGCGATATACAAAACAAACACATGTACACATTGAAGTAGAAACAAACCAAGTAGCATACTACTATTTTGAGCAAGATTGTCAATACAAGGTGAATATCCCAAGCTTCCATTAAGTAATATACATACTAGTATGATACAGTAATGGCCTCTAGGGCATATACACTAACAATCTCCCACTTGCACTAAGGCCATGTACTGGCTTATCGAAGACCTATCATCTCGATCAGCCGCTCGAACTGAGTTTGGGGCAAGGCCTTGGTGAATGGATCTGCAGTGTTATCTTCTGATTTTACTCTCTTTACCTCGATCTCCTGGCGATCAATGATCTCCCTGATCAGGTGGAACCGCCTCAAAATGTGCCTGGACTTCTGATGGGACCTTGGTTCCTTCGCTAAAGCTATAGCGCCGTTGTTGTCACAATACAGCGGTATTGGATCAACACTGGTAGGAACCACCTGAAGTTCCGTGAGGAACTTCTTCATCCAGACAGCTTCCTTTGCGGC
Organism: Agapanthus africanus; assembly: GCA_030015575.1. Lineage (NCBI taxonomy): Eukaryota > Viridiplantae > Streptophyta > Magnoliopsida > Asparagales > Amaryllidaceae > Agapanthus > Agapanthus africanus. The sequence goes on along the minus strand of CM057345.1, from coordinate 265,600,056 downwards.
ATCGCAAGCAGCTATGTACTCCGCTTCCATGGTTGAGTCAGCAACGGTTTCCTGCTTGGAACTCTTCCAGCAAACCGCCCCTCCATTGAGGGTAAAGACATAACCCGACATGGACTTGGAGTCATCCTTGTCACTCTGGAAGCTGGAGTCAGCAAAGGCCTCAATCTGGAGGTCTTTTCCGCCATACACCAAGAACATCTCCTTAGTCCTTCTCAGGTACTTGAGAATGTTCTTTACTGCTATCCAGTGTTTCTCCCCTGGGTCTGACTGATACCGGCTTACAACGCTCAATGCGTATGCTACATCTGGTCTGGTACATAACATCGCATACATAATAGAGCCTACCGCAGATGCGTAGGGTATTGATGACATGCGAGCCCTTTCCAAATCAGTGTTGGGAGACATCTCTTTGGAGAGGGTGATTCCGTGACAAGCCGGTAGATTACCGCGCTTGGAATCTTCCATACTGAATCGTTTCAGTATGGTGTCGATGTACCTTGACTGTGAAAGTCCCAACATCCTTTTAGATCTATCACGATAGATCTGGATCCCCAAAATGTAGTTGGCATCGCCCAGGTCCTTCATGGAGAACCTCTGTGACAAGAATCCTTTGACTGACTGTAGCATAGGAATATCATTTCCTATTAGGAGAATGTCATCGACGTACAAGACGAGAAATACCACATTTCTCCCTACAATCTTACTGTAAATGCATGGTTCATCTGGGTTTTTGACAAAGTCGAATTCTTTGACAGTATCATCAAAGCAGATGTTCCAACTCCGCGATGCCTGCTTAAGTCCGTAGATGGACTTGAGCAACTTGCACACTTTACCGCTACTCCCACTCTGATTGAATCCCTCTGGCTGATCCATATAGACGCACTCTTCTAAATTTCCATTTAGGAAAGCCGTCTTAACGTCCATCTGCCAGATCTCATAATCGTGGAAGGCAGCAATGGCAAGAAGGATCCGAAAGCATTTAAGCATGGCTACCGGAGAAAAAGTCTCGTCATAGTCCAAACCAGGTCTTTGACGAAAACCCTTTGCAACGAGCCTAGCCTTATAGGTTTCAACCTGCCCATCTACACCAATCTTCTTTCTGAAGATCCATTTGCAGCCTACGGGTTTTACCCCTTCTGGAGCAAAGTCCAAAGTCCAAACTTTGTTGGTGTACATGGACTCCATCTCGGTCCGCATTGCATCCAGCCATTTTACCGAGTCACCGCTCTGAATGGCTTGCTGGAAGCTAGTAGGCTCATCATGATCTATGATGCAATCCTCTCTATCCCCGTCTACGAGAAAACCGTAATATCTCTCGGGCGGATGAGACTGCCTACAACTCCTGCGGAGCGGCGTAGGAATGTCCGGTTCCCCTGAACCTTCTGGTTCTACTAAGGTTTCAGTAATAGCTTGTGGTTCTGGAATTTCTTCCAGTTCTATTGCGCTCCCACTTATCTGATTTTCTAAAAACTCAGTTTCCAAGAAGCGGGCATGACGAGAAACAAGGACTTTTTGCTCCTCTGCGTAATAGAAAAGATACCCCTTGGAGTTCTTTGGGTATCCCACAAACTTGCACTGTACTGAGCGTGCCTCGAGCTTGTCCGCATGCTGCTTTTTTACAAAAGCCGGACATCCCCATGTCTTAAAGGATTTAAGACAGGGTTTCTTCCCACTCCACATCTGGTATGGTGTGGTAGGCACTGTCTTAGTAGGAACTTGGTTCAAGAGATGTGCAGCTGTTTCCAGTGCATAACCCCAGAAAGATCGCGGTAACTCAGCCTTACTCATCATTGAACGAACCATATCTAGTAGGGTTCGATTCCTTCTTTCCGATACACCGTTGTGTTGTGGTGTGTATGGAGGAGTACGCTGAGAGAGAATTCCATTCTCTTTTAAGTAGTCCAGAAACTCGGCACTCAAGTATTCACCACCTCGATCCGATCTTAGGATCTTGATACTTTTGCCTGTTTGTTTTTCTACTTCATTCTTATATTCTCGAAATTTCTCAAAGGCCTCGGATTTGTGCTTCATTAAGAAGACATGTCCAAACCTAGAGAAATCATCTGTGAAAGTAATGAAGTATGAATAACCGCTTCGCGCATGTGTAGACATTGGACCACACACGTCACTCTGTATAAGTCCCAAGAGCTCGCTCGCTCTTACTCCGTGTCCAGTGAACGGAGTCTTTGTCATCTTTCCCATGAGACAAGATTCACAAGTGGTATAAGACTGGTACTCGAACGGATCCAAGTATTCTTCTTTATGTAACTTAGTCAACCGTGTCTCATTGATGTGACCCAGTCTACAATGCCATAAGAAAGCCTGATTTAATTCTGGAGACTTTCTTTTAAGTGTGTTCTGGACACTGAATATCTGAGCTTGATTCAATACGTATATACCGTTATTTAATGTACCTGACCCAATCAGTGCTTGATTTAGGTGGATGTTTACTACATCGCTTACAAAAGCAAAATCATATCCTTCCTTAGAAAGTAAGGATACAGATATGATATTGCAAGTCGCACCTGGTACATACAAACAGTCACGCAGAATCAATATCTGCCCAGTTGTCAGTCCTAGGTGATATTCCCCTACGGATACAGCATCCATGCTCATTCCGTTAGCAACCCTGAGAGTCATATCACCTTTCCTGATAACCCTACGGTTTCTCAGACCCTGTAACGAATTACAGATATGAGATCCTGATCCGGTATCCAATACCCAGGAAGTAGGGTTAACTGACAAACAGTTCTCAATTACAAACACACTCGAAGCCGAAGCCACAACATGCTTCGAATTCTGGCTACTGGCTTTACAAGCCCTGCAATCTCTCTGCCATAGTTCATTCCCGTTACAATAGGAACGTCCCTCTTTAATCATATCCAGTCCCGAAACTTTTGCCCTTGTTTTTCCTTTTTCTTTCCTGGTTTCTTTCAGGGTATAAGCAGAGGGCAGGGACTGTAGAATTAGGTCAGTACTTGACCCATTCTCCAACGTGGTCTCCAGGTCCGTGAGCTTAAAATAGCTGGTCTCTGTAAGGACGTTGCCCCCTACAGATGACCCGACAGCCAACCTCGCTTGAAGCAATTCGTTCGAGGTCTCATATCTTGCGATACGAGATTGCTCTCCATATAAAACTTTGTTATGGAGGAAGATAGAAACTGAGTCCATCTTCTCGTGCTGCCTCTGGTTTGCACCATTAACTGAGGCTAACACGAGGCACTTGGCTTTCGCACAATCCTTTTCCGGTGTCCTGCGGATGTGAACATCCGTGACAGGGGAAACTGGACCTGAGACAGCAGGGATTTGATTAGTTAAGAGGTGTCCCAGCTTGTCATGGGCAATGGACATCTGGACAGACCTTTGCCAGTCATAACAGTCAGGTTCAGTCATATTTTTATCTAGATGTAACCTAGGTGCGGTCACAGGGTCGCTGCAATTAAGAGAGAGAAGAAGAAACACTCAGCATGATGCTCTTGCAAGTTTAGAGTGGTTTTTAGTTTGTCTAAACAGGATGGCTCCCACTGTTTCTCGAATCCCTCCTCAAACCATAAAGGAAGAATTAGTCGGGATCAATCCCACTGCACAATACTTGCTTAACCGTTCAGCCAGGCCGGTGTCGGTACTTCGAGGGAGGTTTTCCAACGCTTTCGCGAAGTTCCTTAATTAAAGAACCTCTTTTCCCTGGGGGCGTAGCCCCGCTAACACCTTTCTAGGCACCTACTAGGTTTATAGCATTGATCGTTTAGTGAGAAATTTCCCGAGGAGTAGCATATACTCACAGTAGGATCGGGATCCAAATATCATCGCGTGAAGAAACTGAAGGAATCCTACCAGAATCATCACACTCCAAATGGTATGCAAATCTAGCAAGTTTCAGTGCTTATGAAACTCCCGATGTATATTTTTGCCCCATGCTCTTATGACCTTGACTAAGGCCAACAAATCATAAGTCACATGTCAAGTTCTACCCGTCGTTGTCCAGGTTAATTTGAATCCACCCGTATATACCCTTGACTAAGGCCAACAAGGTAATACGACTGTCCCAAACCAACGCATTCTATCTATGCAACATATGAATACCCACCAGCTACCAAACACTGTGCCTTGACTAAGGCCAACAAACACAGCTTGAATACTGTTGAATATTCATATGAAACGACGGAGGGCTACGAATGGTTTTGGCGAAACCGTGAACGTAGTGAACTTGATTTAGTCGATGGAACGAGATAGCTTTTAAATGGAGTGGCTCAAACTCCGCATTTTAAAAGTTTGTTTTGAAAAGAACCGAGTGGTTTTTCGAAAATGTTCCAACGACTTATACTTGGTTTATTTTCTTGCATTAGTTCTTTTAATGCATGTTTTGCTTGCATTAGTTCTTTTAATGCGTGATATTCTTGCATTAGTTCTTTTAATGCGTCCCATCATTTAATCCTACCATTGCAGAAAACAACCAAAATATGACGTACGCTTATGCCATTCGCATTCGCCACGGGGCCCCGTCATTACCCGTTAGGTTACTTAACTAACGACAGAGCGGGGGCTGGGCTAGCGCGTCTGTAAAACATAAGCAACGCCTAAATAATATCATATATAGATATACTGCAATGATAAACATTTCAGATCACAGATAAATACATTGGATATACTAGGAATCTGTAATTTGTACGAGCCTGTAACAAAAACAGATTACACGGTCGCGGTGAATAGCCAACACCCCACCCAAGACCCCTACGGGTGCGGCAAACTACCCGCCAAGTACCCGAAGCGTAGCAACCTCCCTCATCTCCATGAGTAGGCCACTCGACACTTCGGCATACCCGGTAGTTTGTGCACCCCCTCCATGGGTCTATCCTAGGAGCAAAAACAGTAAAAAGAAATTATACAATGACGGCTACAACCCCGACCCGGTTGTGCGGCCATACAAATAATTATTACATCAATTTACAAATTTACATGAATTGCAAGAAAAGAAAACTCTCGTCTCACAACCCCCGGCTATTCACCCGCGACAATCCAACATATTTATATACACATTCCAGCACATTACAGATCACAGATTTGTATAACCCCCACTAATCGACATATAGCGATTAGTAGACGTTCAATACAAATATCACATTACAGAAAAACCCGTTAGCTCAAGTCTTTTAGAAGTTCGATCAAAAATACGGATTTTCGGGACCCCAAAATAAAATTTTCGTTCTGGAAAATCTGGGTTGAAAATACATATACTAAAAATCCCAAAATACCCCAATTAGCAAACTGCAAAAAATAAAACCCATGACCGAGTCAACTCGGCCGCGGTTCCGCGGCGGGAGCGTGCTACCGCCGCGGAACCGCGGCTCTTTGATCGAGTCATGGGCCCAAATTTTTGCAGTTTCTTTAAAAAAGCCTGAGTCGATTTTTGGTGTATATTAAAAAAGTTTTCCAGCACTTTTAAAATCGACAGAAAGTTTAAAATTCCGGGGTTCGTTTCGGGACTTTTTCGTTGATCGATCTTCTAGTTACTTGCTAACATGTTAGATAGAGTTTAACTAGGCTCTGATACCACTGTAAGTCCTTGCTACCTCTCCCGGTACTTTCGGGAATGCGGAATTTGGTAAAAAACGATTTTCTTAAAGATGGTAACATGGACCTAAAACCCGGATCTTGGTTAAACATCTATCTAACATCCTAACTATGAGTTTTAGCTACTCGGTTAGGGGGTTATACCTTGCTTGTCTTGAACTCCTTCGTCTTCAAAGCTCCGATGGTGGTCCGATGGCTTCTTCTCGTCGTCTCCGTACGCCGAAGATAGATCCACCTGAAAGCTCCAACCTTTAGCTCCTTCTTCGTTCTTTGAAGAAACTAGTTCACTTGGTTTGCTAAACCTAGTGAACTAGAATGAGTAGAGATGATTTAGAATGGGATTTTATCTATGGTTCTTGATTCTCAACTCATGAGACAAGAGAACCATAGATCAAGAGAGGGAGCAAGAGGTTGAGGGTGAGAGCAAGAGGAGAGCTCAAGAACAAGAGAGAGAATGAGCAAAAAAGAATGAGCTACTCTTTTGTCTTTCACCCTCTCATAATCTAAAGTGATCATAACTCATCATATCAAAAAAGTCTTATGTGATGGTTTGAAGCAACCATAAGCTTATCATGTCATGCACTCATTTTACTCAAATGAGCAAGCAAGAAAAAGTCTTTGGCATGAAATGATAACCATGGTTATCATGATGGTCAACTAGTCAAGCCTAGTCAACCGGTCAACAAGTCAACAAAAGTCAACAAGTCACCAAAGTCAACAAGTCAACAAAAGTCAACAAGTCAACAACCATATCACCATAATACTTAATTAATATAATAGTTAATCACATATCATATTCTCATTAGGGTTGAGCATAAAGTCAAATAGTCAACGGTCAACTGTCAACAACCCTAATGAGAATCCGCAGCCTCTGCCTCCCTGTCAACTGTGCATACACACCCGCATCCGCGTTCCGAGGAACACGAATGCAAACTGGATAAATCCAATCCCATAAGGCACATTAGGATCTGGCTTAAACCAAAGCCCGCTAGTGTAAACTGTCCGGACACTGTACGTGCACAAGTGCACGGATGTGACCGAACCCTGTCGCAAAACCATGCGACCTGTCGCAATACCATGCGACCTCTACTCTTTTGCCTAAAGGCGAAAAGCTTTCTGTGTGGGACTCTAAAGACTCGACACTACGCTGGCAGTGGGTTTAACCACAGACCGCAAGCGGCACTAGCTGTGCGTAACGGTCCCCAGGTAATGCCGACAAGAAGACGGACGAGGCGAAACCCATCTGAACTCCTACTGAGCCTGAGTGTGACATTCTCCGTACAGTCCGGTCTGTTCGTCTGATACATCGCATGGCGGGCCTAGGGGGCGGTAAACGTCAGTCCCCCAATAGCGGTACAAGTCGTGCCGGAGCGAAGCCCAAAACACCCTGAGATAACACTGGAAACCTACCAGTATATCTCGTTTGCCCTGGCCAGGGACTACTCGTGTAATGGCTCTCCTAGACACAGCGCGATGTCAACCCCCAATACCGGGAGAGACGAATCCTGTCTAACCGTCACTGCCTCCAAGTGCTTCGGGACTGCACCCAACCACCACCTGTTTGCACGACTCCTTTGAGCCGTGGTAGGGTAGTGATCAAAGTACAGTGGGAACACACTCGAGGCGGAGTGACAGTGTCAAGTCAGCGGACTAAGCTGTACTCATGTCACCTGGGAACTGATAACTGACGATAGGTATAATACCAACTAGTCAGTTCCCGACGAGTCCTGTCCAGTGTACCCGTAACCTAACGAGCACCCGCATACTATCTCAAGTACGACGTACTGACGGCTGTGGGACAGACCGTCTCCCACACTGGGATGAGAAGCGCATGCGCTGGTCTACTCCGGAGTATCGATGCCCTGTCTCGATAGTCCTGCGACCAGGGACCTGCATAAGGATGTGCTTATAGATTACCCAGCCCCACTAGTGTGACGGCCATCACATCGCTGGTAATCAAGCAAAGATCCTAAGGGCTCTACTAATGTGTATAGGCGATATATAAAACAAACACATGTACACATTGAAGTAGAAACAAACCAAGTAGCATACTACTATTTTGAGCAAGATTGTCAATACAAGGTGAATATCCCAAGCTTCCATTAAGTAATATACATACTAGTATGATACAGTAATGGCCTCTAGGGCATATACACTAACAATCTCCTACTTGCACTAAGGCCATGTACTGGCTTATCGAAGACCTATCATCTCGATCAGCCGCTCGAACTGAGTTTGGGGCAAGGCCTTGGTGAATGGATCTGCAGTGTTATCTTCTGATTTTACTCTCTTTACCTCGATCTCCTGGCGATCAATGATCTCCCTGATCAGGTGGAACCGCCTCAAAATGTGCCTGGACTTCTGATGGGACCTTGGTTCCTTCGCTAAAGCTATAGCGCCGTTGTTGTCACAATACAGCGGTATTGGATCAACACTGGTAGGAACCACCTGAAGTTCCGTGAGGAACTTCTTCATCCAGACAGCTTCCTTTGCGGCATCGCAAGCATCTATGTACTCCGCTTCCATGGTTGAGTCAGCAACGGTTTCCTGCTTGGAACTCTTCCAGCAAACCGCCCCTCCATTGAGGGTAAATACATAACCCGACATGGACTTGGAGTCATCCTTGTCACTCTGGAAGCTGGAGTCAGCAAAGGCCTCAATCTGGAGGTCTTTTCCGCCATACACCAAGAACATCTCCTTAGTCCTTCTCAGGTACTTGAGAATGTTCTTTACTGCTATCCAGTGTTTCTCCCCTGGGTCTGACTGATACCGGCTTACAACGCTCAATGCGTATGCTACATCTGGTCTGGTACATAACATCGCATACATAATAGAGCCTACCGCAGATGCGTAGGGTATTGATGACATGCGAGCCCTTTCCAAATCAGTCTTGGGAGACATCTCTTTGGAGAGGGTGATTCCGTGACAAGCCGGTAGATTACCGCGCTTGGAATCTTCCATACTGAATCGTTTCAGTATGGTGTCGATGTACCTTGACTGTGAAAGTCCCAACATCCTTTTAGATCTATCACGATAGATCTGGATCCCCAGAATGTAGTTGGCATCGCCCAGGTCCTTCATGGAGAACCTCTGTGACAAGAATCCTTTGACTGACTGTAGCATAGGAATATCATTTCCTATTAGGAGAATGTCATCGACGTACAAGACGAGGAATACCACATTTCTCCCTACAATCTTACTGTAAATGTATGGTTCATCTGGGTTTTTGACAAAGTCGAATTCTTTGACAGTATCATCAAAGCAGATGTTCCAACTCCGCGATGCCTGCTTAAGTCCATAGATGGACTTGAGCAACTTGCACACTTTACCGCTGCTCCCACTCTGATTGAATCCCTCTGGCTGATCCATATAGACGCACTCTTCTAAATTTCCATTTAGGAAAGCCGTCTTAGCGTCCAACTGCCAGATCTCATAATCGTGGAAGGCAGCAATGGCAAGAAGGATCCGAATGGATTTAAGCATGGCTACCGGAGAAAAAGTCTCGTCATAGTCCAAACCAGGTCTTTAACAAAAACCCTTTGCAACGAGCCTAGCCTTATAGGTTTCAACCTGCCCATCTACACCAATCTTCTTTCTGAAGATCCATTTGCAGCCTACGGGTTTTACCCCTTCTGGAGCAAAGTCCAAAGTCCAAACTTTGTTGGTGTACATGGACTCCATCTCGGTCCGCATTGCATCCAGCCATTTTACCGAGTCACCGCTCTGAATGGCTTGCTGGAAGCTAGTAGGCTCATCATGATCTATGATGCAATCCTCTCTATCCCCGTCTACGAGAAAACCGTAGTATCTCTCGGGCGGATGAGACTGCCTACAACTCCTGCGGAGCGGCGTAGGAATGTCCGGTTCCCCTGAACCTTCTGGTTCTACTAAGGTTTCAGTAATAGCTTGTGGTTCTGGAATTTCTTCCAGTTCTATTGCGCTCCCACTTATCTGATTTTCTAAAAACTCAGTTTCCAAGAAGCGGGCATGACGAGAAACAAGGACTTTTTGCTCCTCTGCGTAATAGAAAAGATACCCCTTGGAGTTCTTTGGGTATCCCACAAACTTGCACTGTACTGAGCGTGCCTCGAGCTTGTCCGCATGCTGCTTTTTTACAAAAGCCGGACATCCCCATGTCTTAAAGGATTTAAGACAGGGTTTCTTCCCACTCCACATCTGGTATGGTGTGGTAGGCACTGTCTTAGTAGGAACTTGGTTCAAGAGATGTGCAGCTGTTTCCAGTGCATAACCCCAGAAAGATCGCGGTAACTCAGCCTTACTCATCATGGAACGAACCATATCTAGTAGGGTTCGATTCCTTCTTTCCGATACACCGTTGTGTTGTGGTGTGTATGGAGGAGTACGCTGAGAGAGAATTCCATTCTCTTTTAAGTAGTCCAGAAACTCGGCACTCAAGTATTCACCACCTCGATCCGATCTTAGGATCTTGATACTTTTGCCTGTTTGTTTTTCTACTTCATTCTTATATTCTCGAAATTTCTCAAAGGCCTCGGATTTGTGCTTCATTAAGAAGACATGTCCAAACCTAGAGAAATCATCTGTGAAAGTAATGAAGTATGAATAACCGCTTCGCGCATGTGTAGACATTGGACCACACACGTCACTGTGTATAAGTCCCAAGAGCTCGCTCGCTCTTACTCCGTGTCCAGTGAACGGAGTCTTTGTCATCTTTCCCATGAGACAAGATTCACAAGTGGCATAAGACTGGTACTCGAACGGATCCAAGTATCCTTCTTTATGTAACTTAGTCAACCGTGTCTCATTGATGTGACCCAGTCTACAATGCCATAAGAAAGCCTGATTTAATTCTGGAGACTTTCTTTTAAGTGTGTTCTGGACACTGAATATCTGAGCTTGATTCAATACGTATATACCGTTATTTAATGTACCTGACCCAATCAGTGCTTGATTTAGGTGGATGTTTACTACATCGCTTACAAAAGCAAAATCATATCCTTCCTTAGAAAGTAAGGATACAGATATGATATTGCAAGTCGCACCTGGTACATACAAACAGTCACGCAGAATCAATATCTGCCCAGTTGTCAGTCCTAGGTGATATTCCCCTACGGATACAGCATCCATGCTCATTCCGTTAGCAACCCTGAGAGTCATATCACCTTTCCTGATAACCCTACGGTTTCTCAGACCCTGTAACGAATTACAGATATGAGATCCTGATCCGGTATCCAATACCCAGGAAGTAGGGTTAACTGACAAACAGTTCTCAATTACAAACACACTCGAAGCCGAAGCCACAACATGCTTCGAATTCTGGCTACTGGCTTTACAAGCCCTGCAATCTCTCTGCCATAGTTCATTCCCGTTACAATAGGAACGTCCCTCTTTAATCATATCCAGTCCCGAAACTTTTGCCCTTGTTTTTCCTTTTTCTTTCCTGGTTTCTTTCAGGGTATAACCAGAGGGCAGGGACTGTAGAATTAGGTCAGTACTTGACCCATTCTCCAACGTGGTCTCCAGGTCCGTGAGCTTAAAATATCCGCCAGATATCGCAAACCAGACTAGCCCATATCATAAATTCTCAAGACTGCGTTGGTATCCACCAGATATCCGCCGCGTCACAAATAACCGGTCGATAGTGCTCCCCTGCCGGGCTCAACGCCATCATCTGCGACCTTCTTGCCCTGGGGTAACGTACCGGGTCCACCATGCATCCGCAGACGGTCCCTCCCCCTACCTTGAATCGGGTGTATGATACCGCACAAGAACCGAGAAAACTCATGGTGGACACCACACATATCTTATCACGAGAAAACCGCAACTTGCATTTTTAAAATGGTAATACGTTCTTAAATCCTTGCGGTTTGTCTAAATCCTTGAATCTCATAAATACTGAAATCCTCATCACAATACAAGAACATGTAGAAATTGATGAATGTCTGTGATATCAACAGTATGAAATGCGGTTTATCAGTAGAAGACTATGTATGAATGAAAATGAAATTAGGTATATATATACGACTAGCAATCCTTCATATCAATTTTGATGAAATGAAAAAAAACAATTACCAGTTTAAGTATCATGTGTGATGCAAATGTCTTTGGTACTGATCTTGCAAGTTCTAAAGTGTTCGTGGCATAGCAATTACCAAGGCGTGTGCGTCTACATGAATAGTGCCCGTGCAGCATAAACCAATGGTAATGGTGCAAGTGTCCTATGAAATGATCTCACACACACACACACACACACACATATAAAAGATGATGTGATGCAACGAGATGAGTAATTAGGAACTACGCATATAATGCAAATACTAATAGAAATTCTAACTATCGGGCGCATTGCGCCATCCAGAAGATTCCCCCGTAGATGTGTACATCTACTCACCGAGACGCCTCAGCTAATCTAATTCAAACACCGATTTTCCATCCCATGCCGCGTCCGATGCCTCCTCAATCGATCCTAGAATTGTACAAATATCAATATAGAAAGCTAAACAATCGATAAAACACGAAGATAGAACGATACATAAGAATTAACGCCATGAGTTAGAATACGTGTACACTTGGTGTACAAGACCCGTGTAACTTCGCTCAATACCAACACGATCTGTTTGACTCACAAATACACCAGACCATGGTTCAAATCGCATGTATCGCGTAGACTCAACACTAAAATTATAGATAATTGTTCCCAGATTTTACCTGGAGCAGAAATAAGAAAAACAAGCAAGACCAAAACTCATAAAATACCTACAGACAACTATCTGCAAAACCATAACCTTTCTCTTAAATTTTGGGTCGTCCACCTCAGAAAAAAGGAGGATCTCACTGGGTGGATTCGGGTGAAAGGGGTCCAGTTTTTTATGGTACACTCAGATCTCTGTAAGTAGTCAACTGTATATGTTTGTTTAATTTTAAAACTAACGCAGTGATAGAAGATTCTCAACATCGTAAAACTTAACTAAAAACTGGTTTGAAACACTAATTTGAAACATAATAGTATATTTATGTAATATGGGTGGATTAACAAAGCTATTAGTTACTAAATACACTTAATTACCCTAATTAAGCCATGAAAGTATTAACTTAGCCTAACCCTCGCTTTAAGAACTAAACTTACCCTAAAAACCACTTAAACACCTAATTAGGACTAATTAAAGTAAGGATTACAAAAAGAAGGAGGAAACTTGGTTCATACCTTAGGATGATTGGAATGAGACCCTATATTGATGATATAACCACAAAAAGAAGAACTTGCTTCAACAAACCCTTAATGAGGTTGAAAATAGGATTTGGTGATGATTAAAGGTGAAGACTAGTGTTGATTTGGTATGATTTTTAGCGAAGTATAGGGGATTTTCAGTTAGAGGAGGAGGAGAGAAGAAGAGGAGAGTGTGAGGATGAGGAATTTTCTAGAGAAAGAATGAAGAGGGAGAGAAAGCATAGCCATGGCTCAAGCCATGCCATGTCATTAAATGCGCCATGCCACAATTCTATTTATTATTATTATTTTTTTCCCTTAATGAAAACTCTAGAACCATGTACATTTTATTAGAAAGAACATGTTAGCCAAAAATATTGATTAGGTTGTAATGGTTGCATAAACATGCATTAGTCTATACTAATGGTTGATTAAAACTAGGTTAGTGTGCAATGTGCATGTAAAATTAATATTTAAGTCATTAACACATAAGAAAATAATCAAGTACATAATTGATTAAATAATAACTAATAAAACACAATTACATAAAGTTAATTTCATCCGTATAATAGTTACATTAGTCTATGTAGGAAAATAGTTATTAATTAGGTATTATGAAAGGCACGTATTATCACTAATTAACATATAATTGACCTAAATGACTTTTCAATGCGTTACAATCTTCCCCCCTTAAAGAAATTCGTTCCCCGAATTTAAAAATCTAGCTATGCGTACCTTCAAAGAGATGGGGATATTTCTTCCTCATCTCGTCCTCGGTCTTCCAGGTGACCTCTTTGCTGCTCGGTCACGCCAAAGAACCTTTACGGACGGTATAACCTCGGACCTCAGTTTTCTTCATCTGCTGATCTAGAAAGACTATCAACTGCTCGGTGAAAGAAAAATCGCGCTCCAGCTGCATCGTCTGATACTGTATCATGCGAGAAGGGTCATGAATGTACTTGCGGAGTATCAATACATGAAACACGGGGTGAATATCTGGAAAGCTGGGTGGAAGAGCCAAACGATAAGAAACTGCGCCGACACGTTCGAGAATCTCGAAGGGGGACACATATCTGAAACTAAGCTATCTTTTTCTTCCCGAATCTCGACACGCCCTTCATCGGAGAATCCTTCAAGAAAATATGATCTACAACGACGAACTCAAGTCTGTGCCGACGTCGGTCTGCATAAGATTTCTGCTGCTCTGGGCCACTCTCATCCTATCTCGAATAAACTGAATCATTTCGGTCGTCTCCTGCACAATCTGTGGCCCCAAAATACTGCTCTCACTGAGCTCTGTCCCACAAACGGGCGATCGACATCTCCTCCCATATTATATCTCGAAGGGTGTCATCTGAATCGTTCTCCTGGAAGCTGTTATTATAAGAAAACTCTATCAAGGGCAAGTGGTGATCCCAATTGCCACCGAAATCTATAACGCAAGTTCGGAGCATATCCTCAAGATACTGAATGGTCCGCTCTGATTGACTACAAGTCTACGGGTAGAAAGCTATACTAAACTCAATCGGTTTCCAAATCTCCTGAAGTTCCTACAGTAGTCGGCTGGTGAACTGGGTGCCTCTGTCGGACATAAAACAATTCGGAACTCAATGTTGTCGCGCCATCTTTGTTTGTTATATGTATGCCCTAGAGGCCATTATTGTACATATGATGTATATTATAGTGGATGCTTGGACATACATAGGGAGGACTTTCTTGCTCAACATGACAGTATGCTATCTGGTTGCTCTTTATCGTAACATGTACACTGATCGTCTCTATGTTACATGTTGATAAAGCCCATATGATGAGTACTTGACTACCAGGATTATGATGCAGATCATACTAGTCGGGACAGGGTAGTCGGCAAGTACATCCTTCAAATGTTCCTAGTCATAGGTGTATCGAGACAGGGCATCGATATACCAGAGTAGACTAGCATGTATCTTCTCGACCCAAGTAGATGGGGGATGGATGATCCCATATCCATTGGTGTTTGACATCAGAGATGGTATACGGGTGCTCAGTGGAGACTGGGTACACTGGACGGACTCGCCAAGAACACCTAGATGGTATTATACCTATCGTCAGATAGAAGTTCTCTGGTGACACTGGTACAGGTTATTCTGTAGACCCGAGATCGTCATAGAGTCTTGTGTGATTCCCACTTTGCTTTGATTTCCACCTTACCACATTCAAGAGAACGTGAAAAACGGTGGCTTTTGGGTACAGTCCCGAATAACATAGAGGCAATGAGCGATTGGAGGGGTTTCGTCTCTCACAGTATTGGGAATTGATGTTGCGCTGTGCTCGATTGGCTATAATAGGAAGTCCTTGGCCAGGGCTGCTTCAGAGATATACTGGTAAGTGTTATCAGTAGTTTCTCGACCCGTTATGAGCCTCATATCTTCACGACTTATCGAGTTACTGAGGTCTGACGTTTACCACCCCTACACGAGATATGCGACATATCAGACGAAGAGACCGGACTGTATGGTAGTGTTACTGATTGGATTCGCAGGAGTATGAGAAGGCATGCTTGTTGATCTTCTAATTGCTCAATACTCAGGTGGCTGTTACGTTTAGCAGACCGCTTACGGCTTGTGGGTGTTTGCTATGATCATCACCTACTCCCGGCGTATTGACAAGTCTATAGAGTCCTACACAGGGGTTTCCTGGCTCAAGCGAAATGGAGTAGGAGCACATATGCGATATGTGCGGCATCGAGATTAATACGATATGTGATACCGTATTCTATTCTCTTGATTTGTGACATCGGTCGGTTATATGTGATATAGCCGGGTTATCGGATCAAGTGTTGATTCCATAAGTTGTTAAATATGATATTAGTCGGTTATATGTGATGTAGCCGGATTATTAAATCAAGAGTTGATTTGATAATCTAATGTATAACTATATATTTGATATATTAATATATATTAACTAGTATTAGCTCACTTGATTTGTGCACATTGTATATATGTGATATATATTAGTGAACAAGATTTTGTGTCATGTTTGATGATACATGCTTCATGGGTGTGTGTATGACTTACACCATGCTTTCTATAATCTAGGATTTTTAATTAATTAAGTAATTCAAAATTGTTGGATTTTGTCATGTCAAGAAGCTTGCTTGTTCTTTGACTAAGTCCATAAGTTTTGTTTTACTTAAGATATTTATAAACCCAACCATCATAGCTAGCCATGTTTAACTCTCTACAAGGGTTAGTGTTTGTCATATACTCACCATGGTTTATTTTCTCACCTGATGTGTTAACTCTCTCTTGCTCATTATTCATCTTCTTATTCATTGAGAAAAGCTTGCTAGCTTTTAGATAAGTGAGAAAATATTGTGCGAAAATGATTTCTAAAGTTAGAAAAATTCCTACATCATCATCCTCTACTACTTGCCATTTAGTTTAGGGTGTTTGCTTCACTGATTCTACAATTAGTGAAGAGGTGGACTGGGTTAGTGTCTCCTCAACATAGATCATTTTCGGCCTCGAAGACTTCGACGCAATCTTGTTCATTTCTTCATGAGAGCCTCTCTAGAGTCCTGGAGTTCATGACCGCAACGAAAAGACTAATACACAGAGCTATTGAAGTGAAGGACCAGTCTACAAAGGTTGTATTCCTTGTTCACTTTACTTGCAAAGTTGTTTGCATTCATTTCGTCTCGTTTTCTAGTATACGATTCTATGTTAGTTTTAGCTAGAGCGACTAAAATTTTAATATGGCATGAATGATGCCTTCCGAAACCTTGCTGTCGTGCTAGACAACCCTTCAATCTTATCAACATACATCTGAGTAAACCGAATGACTCCGAAAGTTGTCTTAACTGGATGAAAGTGAGCTACTTCGGTCAATCGGTTTACGATCACTCAAATAGAGTCACACTCTCAACTAGTCCTAGGTAGACCCACGATAAAATCCATAGAGACTGATACCATTTCCACTACAGAATGGGCAAAGGTTGTAATTCTCCTGCTGACCCCTGATGCTCGACCTTGACTTGCTGACAAGTCAGCATCCTGAAACAAAATCCATGACATCTCTCTTCAACCCTTCACACTAGTAGACTTCTCTCAAATCACACTTCATATATGCCGACCGATGCGCCTCCTCTAAGATCTCACGTATCAGTCCCTCGAAATGTGGCGTACATAGTCGGATCCCAAATCACAGTACTCCCTAATCATCAATCATGAACTCTGAAATTCCGCCCTGTCGAACCTTCTCCAGGATTTCTAACAAACGAACGTCATCGGACCATGCCTCACGGATATGATCAAAAAATTGTGGATGTTCATGGACACGGACAAGTTGTCCCCCGGTCGACGTAAATTCGAACTGTACTCGGCTGTCATAAAGAATCTGCTAAGCTATCATCGACTGTCTCTAAACTGCTCAAACAAGAAAAGCTACCTCCGGGCCTTCGACTCGAAGCATCTGCCACAACATTCGCCTTGCCCGGACGATAAAGAATCTCGCAGTCATAGTCGTTCACTAGTTTTATCCATATGTGCCATCTTAAATTTAGATCTCGCTACTGAAAAAATTGTTAGTGTATATGCCCTAGAGGCCATTACTGTATCATACTGGTTTGTGTATTACTTGATGGAAGCTTGGGATATTCACCCTGTATTGACAGTCTTTCTCAAAATAGTAGTATGCTACATGGTTTGTTTCTACTTTAATGTGTGCATGTGTGTCTTTGAGGATATCGCCTTTACACATTAGTGGAGCCCTTAGGATTTTTTCTTGATTACCAGCGTTGTGATGGCAGTCACACTCATGGGGGATGGGTAATCCATAAGCACATCCTTATGCAGGTCCCTAGCCGTAGGACTATCGAGACAGGGCACAGATACTCCAGAGTAGACCGGCGTATGCGCTTCTCATCCCAGCTTGGGAGACGGTCTGTCCCACAGCCGCCAGTACGTCGTACTTAAGATAGTATGCGGGTGCTCGTTAGGTTACGAGTACACTGGACAAGACTCGTCGGGAACTGTTGGTTGGTATTATACCTATCATCAGTTATCAGTTCCCAGGTGACATGAGTACAGCTTAGTCCGTTGACTTGACACTGTCACTTCGCCTCGAGTGTGTTCCCACTGTACTTTGATTACTACCCTACCACAGCTCAAAGGAAACGTGCAAACAGGTAGTTTTTAGGTGCAGTCCCGAAGCACTTGGTGGCAGGGACGGTTAGACATGATTCGTCTCTCCCGGTATTGGGGGTTGATATCGCGCTGTGTCTAGGAGAGCCTTTACACAAAGTCCCTGGCCAGGGCAAGCGAGATAGGCTGGTAGGTTTCCAGTGTTATCTCAATTGTTCTGGGCTACACTCCGACACGAGTTGTACCGCTAGTAGGGGACTGACGTTTACCGCCCTCCTAGGCCCTCCATGCGATGTTCTTAGATGAACAGACTGGACTGTACGGAGACTGTCACATTCAGGCTCGGTAGGAGTTCAGATGGGTTTACCTCGTCAGTCTTCTTATCGGCATCTACCTGGGGACCGTTACGTACAGCTAGTGCTGCTTTCGGTCTGTGGTTAAACTCACTGCCAGCGTAGTGTCGAGTCTTTAGAGTCCCACATAGAGGGTTATTCTCCTTTAGGCAAAATGAGTAGAGGTCGCATGGTTTTGCGACGGGGTTCGTTCACATCCGCGCACTTGTGCACGTTTGGTGTCCGGACAGCTTATACTAGTGGGCTTTGGTTTAAGCCGTATCCTATTATATGATTAGGGATTGGTTTTATCTCATTGTATTCGTGTTCCTCGGTACACGGATACGGGTGTGTATGTACAGTTGACTAAGGCAGAGGCAGAGGACTTTCATTAGGGTTGATGACCATTGACATTTTCTTAACCCTAATGTTTATGTGTGAAATATGATTTATTAATATTAGTTAATTATAATTGTGCATGGTTATGGTTGTTGACCATTTGACTATACTTGACTTGTTGACCTAGGTTGACAAGTTGACCATCATCATTCCATATGAAAGATGCTCTTTGATCCTTGCAAAAGCACTTAATATGAAATGATAATGGGCATTTTTTGATTAACCATCACAATTATCTTTAGCTAATTATCTATTTTTCATAATTCACATATATGTGAGAAGGTTGTATTATTCTTCTCTTTCTATCATTCTCATTCTCTCTCCTCCTCTTCCTCTCTCTCTAGCTCTCCCCTCTCATGAGTTGAGAATCCTTTGTGCTTGAGATAAATCACTCAAAAATACTCTCTACTCTTTCTAAGGTCCTAGGTTTAGCACACCAAGAACCTTAGTTACTTCTAGTTTGAGGTTGGAGCCAAAGGTAGAGGCCCTCGGGTGGATCTTTCTTCGGCAAGAGAAGGAGACAAGGAGAACCCGTTCTTTCACTCCAAGGAGCAAGGAGAGAAGGACTTGAAGACCTAGGTATAACCCCCTTTCCGAGTAGCTAACTCTTTTTAGCTTGTTAGTTAGTTTTGTTTAGCAAAGATGCCTCCTTTGCATATTCCATGTTGCATAGTGTTGTAAAAATCCGATTTTTTTTAACGTTTCCGCCTCCGCGCAAGCACCGGGGTGGGCAACGTGGACTTACAGTGGTATCAGAGCCTAGCTAAATACAAACTAACTAGTTAGCAAAGTATTTAGAACTTCGATCGGAAAAAACCGCAAAACACTTTTCGAAAACCCTATGTTTCTGTCGATTTTTATTTCTGCATTAAAAATAATAAATCATACACTAAAAACCGTCTCAGGGGTTTTACCGAACACCCAAGAAAAACGAACCAGCGAGTCGACCAACTCACCGCAGAACCGCGGCAAGAGCATGCTCATGCCGCGGATCCGCGGCCGAGTTGACTCGGCCGTGGGTCATTTTTCCTGCAGTGTTCTTCTGTTGCTGTTTTGGGATTTTAAAGATGGTTTGTTTCTGCCCAGATTTTCCAGAGAACAAGTTAGTTTTTAGGGTGGTCATAAATCCGTATTTTTTGTCGAACTTCTTTACACTTTAGCTAATGGGTTATCTGTTATGTGATATATGTATTGAACGTCTGCTAATCGCTATACGTTGATTAGTTGGGGTTATACATATCTGTGATCTGTAATGTTGATGGTTTGTGTGTATGAATTCGTTGGATTGTCATGGATGAATAGCCGGGGGATTGTGAGATGAGAGTTTTCTTATTCTTTCAATTCTTGTAATATGTAAATTGATGTAATATTATTTGTATGGCCGTACAACCGGGTCGGGGTTGTAGCCGTCATTGTATAATTTCTTTTTACTGTTTTTACTCCTAGGATAGACGCAAGGTGGGGTGCACAAACTACCGGGTATCTCGAAGTGCCGAGTTGCCTACTCACGGTGTTGAGGGAGGTTGCTTCGTTTCGGGTACTTGGCGGGTAGTTTGCCGCACCCGTAGGGGTCTAGGGTGGGGTTTGGCTATTCATCGCGACCGTGTAATCCGTCCTTCGTTACAGACTCGTACGAATTGCGGATTTCTAGTATATCCAATGTATTCATCTGTGATCCGGAATGGCTATCATTGCATGTGACGAATGTTTATATATATCTATTTAGGCGTTGCTTATGTTTTGCATCCGCGCTAGTCCAGCCCCCGCTCTGTCGTTAGTTAAGTAACCTAACGGGTGATGACGAGACCCCGTGGCGAATGCGGATGGCATAAGCGTACGTCAAATTTTCGTTGTTTTCTGCAATGGTAGGATTAAATGATGGCACGCATTGGAATTAATGCAAGAAAAAATAAACCAAGTAAAAGTCGTTGGAACACTTTCAAAACCACTTGGTTCTTTTCAAAACCAACTTTTAAATGCGGAGCTTGAACCACTCCTTTTTGAAAGCTACCTCGTTCCTTCGATTATATCATGTTCACTACATTCACAGTTTCGCCAAAACCATTCGTAGCCCTCCGTCGTTTCACATGAATGGTCAATAAGTATTCAAGCTATGTTTGTTGGCCAAAGTCAAGGCATAGTGATTGGTAGCTATTGGGTATTCATGTGCAGCATAGATAGATGTGTTGTTTTGGGGCAGACGTTCTACCTTGTTGGCCAAAGTCAAGGGTATGTGCGGGTGAGCTCAAATTAACCTGGAGAATGATGGGTAGAACTTGACATGCGACTTATGATTTGTTGGCCAAAGTCAAGGTCATAAGAGCATGGGGCAAAAATCCACATCGGGAGTTTCAAAAGAACTGAAACTTACTGGCGCTGCATACCAATTGGAGTGTGATGATTCTGGTAAGATTCCTTCAGTTTTTTCACGCGATGATATTTGGATCCCGATCCTACTGTGAGTATATGCTACTCCTCCGGAACTTTCTCACTTAACGATCAATACTATAAACCAAGTAGGTGTCTAGAAAGGTGTTAGCGGGGCTACGCCCATAGGGAAAAGAGGTTACTTAATTAAGGATCATCGCAAAAGCGTTGGAAAACCTCCCTCGAAGTACCGACACTGGCCAGGCTGAACGGTTAAGCAAGTATTTTACGGTGAGATTGATCCCGACTAGTTCTTTCGTTTTGGTTTGAGGAAGGATTCGAGAGATAGTGGGAGCCATCCTGTCTAGACAAATTAAAAACCACTCTAAACTTGCAAGAGCATCATGCTGCAGTGTTTCTTCTCTCTCTCCTAATTGCAGCGACCAATTATCATGACTGGACTTAAGTTACTTCTAGATAAAAACACACTGACAGGACCAAACTACAAAGATTGGCTCATGAATGTCAAAATGGCAATCACTTATGACAAGTTGGGGTATCTTCTTACCACCAAAGCTCCCCTTGTCCCAGGTCCCAAAACCAGTGTCGTGGATAGGGAAATCCGCAAGACCTAGGAAATCGACTGCGTGAAGGCCATGTGCCTCGTGCTTGCCTCTATGGACAATGAACATCAGAGGAGGCACGAGAATATGGACTTTGAATCCATATTTCTCCATACAAAAGAACTGTATGGAGAGAAATCTCGTATCGCCAGATACGAAGTGTCGAAGAAGTTGTTTTCGGCAAGATTGGCCGTCGGATTATCGGTAGCGGAACACGTGCTTAAGATGATTGGCTACATAGAGGAGCTCGCAGACCTTAGGACCACGTTGGAGAATGAGCTCTATACGGACTTGATTCTCTAGTCCCTTCCTTCCACTTATGCCCAGTTTATCCTGAACTTCAACTTGCAGGAAAAGAAAGTTGAACTTTCAGAACTCCTCAACATGCTGAGGAGTGCAGAGGGCACCCTACAGAAAGGTAGGGAAACATCCACTTTGTTTGTAGGAGGATCTTCCTCTTCTAGGTCCAGGGCGAAAGCCAAGGGAAAGAAGAAGAAAACCCCCGCCAAACCAAGGGGCTGTGTTAGTAAAGTGGATACGAAGGGAAAGGCAAAAGCAACAAAGGTAGAGGGGAAGCTTGTGGATAAAGAAGAGTGCTTTTACTGTCATAAGAGTGGACACTGGAAGAAAGATTGCAGGGCTTAGAAGGCCAGAACACGGGATCTGAAGCAGGTTGTGGCTTCAGCTTCAGGTGTCTATGTTATTGAAAACTGTCTATCAATAAACTCTACGTCCTGGGTATTGGATACCGGGTCAGGATCTCATATCTGTAATTCTTTGCAGGCATTGAGAAAGCGTAGGTTTTTGAAAGCAGGTGACATGACCCTCAAAGTTGCAAACGGAGCTAGCATAGATGCTGAGGCCTCTAAAGAAGGTTATGAATTTTTGTTTGTAAGTAATGTTGTAAACATTCACCTTAATCAAATTCTGATTGGGTCAGGTATATTGAGCAATGGTATAAACGTATTAAACCAACCACAGATTTTCAATGTCCAGAATACACACAAAAGAAAGACTCCGAAAACAAATCAGACTTTCTTATGGCATTATTGAAAGGTTAGCCTAGCACCTCTCGAAGGGTTTGGAAGCATCACATGAACCAAAGGTGGAGTCTTTAGGGTGCTAAGTTAACAAGCATCGTATCATTCCTAGAAAAATTAGGGTTTCTAAATATTTCACATCACCATATGAAAGAAAGGCTAGGGTTTTGAGAGTACAACCTTTGTAGCTCCCTACGCTAGACTCCTCGGCTACTTGGGGTTTGAAAAATCTCCGCTTGAACTCCTTGAGGTCACCGATGATCCACCCGGAGTCCGCTTTGTCCAAGCTTGCAACTTTATCCGATCAAGTGAACAAAATGAAGCTAACACTCTAAACAAGTTGGCTAAACTTGTGTAGAATGATGTTGTGGTTCTTATTCTCATTTCAAAATCCAATCTTGATGAGTATATTGCTCACTACAAAAACTAGAGAGCAAAATGAGAGAGGAAGAAGAAGATGATGGCAATTTGAGAAGAAGATAAGTTCAACCTTTAGAAAGAAAATATAGAAAATATATCAATATATATTTTTTATCTCTCATCTCAAACCATGGTTGAATCATTATTGTACTTGAGTTAAAAACTAAAAGGAAGTGTAAACCATGGTTAAATGGTGGGTGAGAAAGGTTAGGTCAAGAAGAGCGTAGAAACAATCCAAAACTAACCCTTTTTCTTTTTCCTTTTGTTTTTAGCTTAAATACGATAATATTACAAATAAAAACCCATGGTGCGAGTCTTATATTGCCACCATTTTCTTTGTATAAGCAACCATAATTGATGATGTATGTATGTATGTATGTATGCACATCCATATGTGCATGAATCTATAAAGAAAATATACATGCATGCATACATCCATCATACTCAAGAAAAGATTTCAAGTGAGAAGCTAATGGTTAAATGATAAATCAACACTTGATTTATCAATCCGGCCATATCACATATGACCCCTACAAAAAGCAAGCCTCCCGATCAATATACGGTATCCTATACGCGCATTTTAATCGGGTCCATGCGCAAATCGCATAAGCGCACCACAACGTTTCGCCTGGACTAGGAAACTCCTTTGTGGGACTCTGAGACTCGTTAATACGCCGGCAGTTGGTGATTATCATATCAAGCACCCCCAAGCCGCAAGCGGTCAGCTAAACGTAACGGCCACCCGGGTATTGAACGATCCGAAGAGAACAAGCGAACCTACAACAACTCCCGTCGAGCCAACTGGCAACACTTCCCGTACAGTCCGGTCTCCTCGTCTGATATGTCGCATATCAAGTCTAGGGGTGGTAAACGTCAGACCCCAATAACCGATAAGTCGTGCCGATGTGAGGCCTATAACGGGTCGAGAAACTACTAGTAACACTTACTAACAAATCTCTGAATCAGCCCTGGCCAGGGACTTCCCTGTTACGGCCGATCGAGCACAGCGCAACATCAACCCCCAATACCGGGAGAGACGAAACCCCTCCTATCGCTCATTGCCTCCATGTGACTCGGGACTGCACCCAAAAACCACCGTTTTGCACGTCTTCACGGAAGTGGTAAGGTGGAAATCAAAGCACAATAGGAATCATACAAGACTCTATGACGATCTTGGGTCTATAGACTAACCTGCACAAGTGTCACCTGAGAACTGCCATCTGACGTGAGGTATAATACCATCTGGGAGTTCTCGGCGAGTCCGTCCAGTGTACCCCGTCTCCACTGAGCACCCGTATACCATCAAACACTAATGGATATGGGATCATCCATCGCCCATCTCATGGGTCGAGAAGCGTATACGCTAGTCTACACTGGTATATCAATGCCCCATCTCGATACACCTACGACTAGGGACCATGAAGGATGTACTTATGGACTACCATGTCCCCACTAGTATGATCTGCATCATAGTCCAGGTAGTCAAGTACACATCCTAAGGGCTTTATTAACATGTAACTATAAGACAGTTCAAAGAGACTAGTTTACATGTTAAGATAAAGAGCAACCAGATAGCAAACTATCATATCGAGCAAGAAAGTCATCTCTTTATATGTCCAAGCATCCAATATAATATACATCATCTGTACAATACTGGCCTCTAGGGCATACATACAACTAACAATCTCCCACTTTCACTGGGGCCAGCAACTGTAGTATCGCATGCAGATCATCCCGAAGAGTCTCTCAAACTGTATCTGCGGAATGGCCTTCGTGAGTGGATCCGCTGTGTTATTCTTCGTGTCAACCCTCCTGACCTCGATCTCCCGGCGATCAACTATCTCCCGGATCAGGTGATACCGCCTCAGAATATGCTTAGATCGCTGATGGGACCTAGGTTCCTTGGCCAAAGCCACCGCTCCATTGTTATCGCAATACAAAGGTATTGGATGCTCAATGGATGCCACCACTCCAAGTTCAGTAATGAACTTCTTGATCCAGACGGCCTCTTTGGCAGCATCGTTGGCAGCGATGTATTCAGCCTCCATCGTCGAGTCTGCCACGGTTTCCTGCTTAGAACTCTTCCAGCTAACCGCCCCTCCGTAAAGGGTAAAGACAAATCCCGACTGCGACTTAGAGTCGTTCTTATCACTCTGGAAACTCGAATCGGTAAAGGACTCCTCTTGGAGTTCTCCATTACCATACACCAAGAATATCTCTTTAGTCCTTCGTAAGTACTTGAGAATGCTCTTCATAGCTGTCCAGTGACTCTCTCCAGGAACAACTTGATACCTGCTCACTACACTTAGTGAATATGCTACATCGGGTCTGGTATACAGCATCGCGTACATGATAAAGCCTACAGCCGATTCATAGGGTATCCCTTGCATGCGAGCTCTCTACAAATCAGTCTTGGGAGACATCTTTTTGGAGAGAGTGACTCCAGAGATCGTGGGTAAGTTCCCATGCTTGGATTCTTCCATACTAAACCTCTTTAGTATGGTGTCAATGTACCTGGATTGGGACAATCCCAATATCCGTTTGGATCTATCTCTATAGATCCTTATTCCTAATATGCAGGAGGCATCACCAAGATCTTTCATCGAGAATCTTTGTGATAAGAAGAGCTTGACCGATTTCAGCATAGGAATGTCGTTTCCTATCAAAAGTATGTCGTCTACGTACAATACGAGGAAGACAACCTTACTCTCTGCCACTTTCTTGTAGATACAAGGTTCATCTACGTTTTTGACGAAATCAAACTCTTTGATAACGACGTCAAAGCAGATGTTCCAATTCCGCGATGCTTGCTTCAATCCATAAATGGATTTAAGCAGCTTGCACACCTTCCCGCTGCTCCCACTATCTATAAAGCCCTCTGACTGAGTCATGTACACGCACTCTTCTAAATCGAAAGGCGATCTTAACATCCATTTGCCAGATTTCGTAATCATGATATGCAGTGATGGCAAGCATGATCCGGATGGATTTAAGCATAGCTACTGGAGAGAAGGTTTCGTCATAGTCCACACCTGGTCTTTGACGAAAACCCTTCGCAACAAGTCTAGCTTTGAAAGTCTCCACTTTCCCATCTACACCAAGTTTTTTCTTAAAGATCCACTTGCTCCCAATGGGTTTTACCCCTTCAGGAGCATCTTCCAAAGTCCATACTTTGTTGGTGTACATGGATTCCATCTCGGACCGCATTGCATCCAGCCATTTCACCGAGTCTCTACTCGTGATGGCCTGCACGAAACTAGTTGGGTCATCATCCTCCATGATGAAATCCTCGCTCCCACCGTCAATGAGAAAACCGTAGTATCTCTCAGGTGGACGAGAAACCCTACTAGATCGGCGGAGAGGCTGGGGTTCGTCGGGTACTACTGAATCCTCTGGTTCTATCAAGTCTTCTGTTATAGTTTGTGTCGCTGGAACCTCTTCCAGTTCTACCTCAATACCACTTGTCTGTTTCATTAGAAAACCCTTTTCTAAGAATGTGGCATGTCGAGAAACAAACACTTTTTGTTCCTCGGAGTGGTAGAAGATATACCCTCGCGAATGTTTGGGATATCCAACAAACTTACATAGAACAGACATTGCCTCGAGCTTGTTCGAATTTTGGGTTTTAACATAGGCCGGACAACTCAATATCTGAATAAAATTAAGACATGGTCTCTTACCATTCCATATCTCATATGGAGTGGTAGGCACTAATTTGGTTGGAACTCTATTCAATAGGTATGCAGCTGTCTCCGGTGCAAATCCCCAGAAGGAAATAGGTAACTCAGCTGCACTCATCATAGAGCGCACCATATCTAATAGGGTGCGGTTTCTCCGCTCCGATACACCGTTGTGTTGTGGTGTATAAGGAGGAGTAAGCTGAGAGAGAATCCCATTCTCTTATAGATAATCTCTGAATTCATTGCTTAAGTATTCTCCTCCTCGATCAGATTGAAGGATCTTAATACTTTTGCCCGTTTGGTTCTCTACTTCATTTTTATATTCTCTGAATTTCTCAAAAGCTTCAGACTTGTGTTTCATTAGGAACACATATCCGAATCTTGAGAGATCGTCAGTGAATGTAATGAAGTAGGAAGAACCATCCCTGGCATGTGTAGACATGGGACCGCATACATCGCTATGCACCAGTCCCAAGAGTTCTGTAACTCTTTCTCCGTGTCCCGTAAACGGAGTTTTGGTCATCTTGCCTTTGAGACATGAATGGCAAGTATCATAAGATGATAATTTGAACGAATTCAAATATCCATCTTTATGTAACTTAGCCAGTCATGTCGCATTGATATGACCAAGTCTACAATGCCACAAGAAGGATTCGTTCATTTCTGAACTTTTCCTCTTGTGTGTGTTTTGTATATTGAGGACTGTATTTTGATTTAGAATGAATATGTCATTATGTAACGAGCCTGATGCAATCAACTTTTGATCTAGGAATATGTTCATAACATTATCCTTTACTACAAAATTATATGCTTTTTTACTTAATAAAGAAACTGATATAATGTTGCACATCATGTTCGGTATATAATAGCACTCATTTAGAATCAGAGTATCACCACTTGGTAATACTAGGTGATATTCGCCAACTTCTTTGGCTGCAATACTTGCACCATTCCCTACTTGAACGGAATGATCACCTTTTCCCAGTTCTCTACCTTTCCGTAGCCCATGCAACTGTTTACATATGTGGGATCCTGATCCGGTATCAAATACCCAGGACGTAGGGTGAACTGAAAAACAGTTCTCAATGACAAACACACCCGAAGAAGGTGCATCAACATGCATGTTCTCCGTTTGGGCGGCATGAGAATCCAGATTTTCTCCTGTTTCCTATTCATTCTTATAACACTTATAAGATAGAACAGGTTCAACGTTCCCCTGCACAGTATAACATGCGGGTTCGGTCAATACATCCATATTATTATCTTGATTAAGACATGACATGGTCTCTACCTGGAGAGAGAGAGAAGAAAACACTTTAGCTTATGCTCTTGCAAGATCAGATTGGTTTTTATCTTATCTAATCAGGATGGCTCCCACTGGTTTTTATCAAATCTTCCTTCAAACCCTAAAAGGAAAGATTAGCCGGGATTAATTACACCCTACAACTTCGTCGATCTTTCAGCCAGGCCAGTGTCGGTACTTTGAGGGAGGTTCCCCGTGCTTTCGCACGGACCTAATTAAAGTAAACCTCATTTTCCTAGAGGCGTAACTCTGTTGACACCTTTCTAGACACCTACTTGATCAGCTAATTGTCCTGTGTAAAACTCTCCTAGGAGTAACAATTACTTTCAGTGGATATCGGGATCCGACTATCTCATAGAAGGTATGCAATCTCATTGCAAATTTCAACACTTGAAATTCCCGATAATGCTTTTGCCCCTAGCGTCCCATGACCTCGACGGAGGCCAAACTACCTACAGGGCGCTAGTCAAGTTCAACCCATCATTTCTTGATTGAATTAAACCCACCCGTACGACCCTTGACGGAGGCCAAACTACGCCGTACGAATACCCTAATCCAATCGCATCATAGGCTAGCAGATAAGCACTAGTTAGCTACCATACACTACGCCTTGACGGAGGCCAAACTACCGCAGTATGAATACTAAGTAGTACTTATCTGAAATGACGAAGGGCTATGCAGGTTTGTCTGAAAACCTATTGCGTAATGAACTTGATATCGTTGTAAAATCAAGTGAAGTTTAGAAATGGAGTGTTCTTGAGGCTTTTTTAGTTTTGCTAAAGGGGTCACTCCCGGTGAAGGGGTCGTCGGCCCTTTCCTCGTCGAATGAGGTGCGGGATATATCATATATATCACTGTGCAAAGCAGAAACTATAGAAGCAATCAAAAGACAAACCGACTGTGTAGCATCAGCCAGTTATTGCTAAAGGGTCACTCCCGGTGAAGGGATCTCGGCCCTTTCCTTATCGAATAAGGTGCAGGGTATATCATATATACCGCTATGCAAAGCAAAACTGTAGCTACCCTTTTTATTTAAAAATTTGATTCTACAACATCTATTAGGTTTCTTTTCTTTCATTAATCACATTAATGAAGTCCCATCATTTAAGTTACCTAAATATCACAGAGAAATACGACGTACACTTATACCATCCGCATTCGCCTTAATATCCCCTCGTGCACCGTTAGGTTAGGTAACTAACGACAGAGCAGGGCAGGGCTAGTGCGGGTGTAAAACATAAGTAACGCCTATATAATATATCATATATACTATATACTGTTTCCATCAGAACATATCAAATGATCACATCACAGATATCGCAGCAGAAACATAGATATAATGTGGGATATACTAGGACGTCCGTATTTAGTATTTAGCCAAAATAGAAAATACGGATTGCACAATCGCGATGAATAGCCAAGCCCACACCCTGAACCCCTACGAGAGAGGCAAGTGACCCTACCAATTCTGGAGTTTAGGAGACCCGGTCTCGGCTCCTCGAGATGGCCTCCCACTGAACCCCAGAACCCGGTCACCTGTGCTCCCCTCCTTGGGTCCATCCTAATGCGGAAAAGTAAATAATATACAACGCAGGTGGCATTGACCTCAACCCGGATGTGCCCCAAATAAAAGAATATTACATTACATTTGAATATACATGAATGAAAATATAAAAATCTCATCTCACATAAAAAAAAACCGACTATTCAATCGCGACAATCCTGCACATCATATCTCAGCAATACATAATATCTCATATCATCAACGTAAGTTAAGTATGCATAAACGGATTGTCGTCGATGTATAGCAACGACAATCGGCAATACCACTACATACTACACTTACGGTCACAGAAAAGAAAGTGTAAAACTGCAATATCTGGAATCCACATTCTCTTTCGACATCGTAAATGCGAAATATCACATACTTCGTATTTCATGTCCAACTATCTGAATTCCACATATTGCATCACATTCAAGATAATTAGACAGTATTAAAGTTTTCAAATGAACGATCAAATACCCAAGATTCCCTAAAGCTCAACACTTGAGCGAAGTTCAAAAACTTGGAGTGTGACACAGTAGTAGCGGTCCAGCCGTAGAAGGGTCAAGCCAACGCCTCACATGTGGCACGCCGTATTGCCCCAAAACCTAAGGTTCAGAGAGCAGTTCAAGACGGTCACATATTCGAGTTAAGCTTTGTTGTCTTCTAGAGGGACCACCACAAAACTTGCACGAACCTTCGAAGGATTTAAACCTCGTGAAAAGTGAGCAAATGATACTCGTTCAAACACTTCAATACTTTCTAATTTACCCGGAGAAGTCACGAAATCAAAATTTTGATCGAATCGACGAGTCCAAAACCATCTCCAGAATTTTTTAGGACTAAATACAGATTTAAAATACCCTAAAAAAATATACAAGCAGAAGTAAGCATTACAGTATAAAAATGATACAGTGATTAAGGTGTACGGCCGCGGAACCGGTGCCCAAGCAAGCTTAGGCCGCGTTTCCGCGGCAAGAATGACTGTTCATCGAATAATTTTTATACCGTAATTCTTATATTTACCTGCTGTATTTTTTACATATTTTTAATTCTGAAAATAACCAGATTTTAAAAAATGTCCAGAGAGCACTCAAAATCCACATTTTCCGGTTCGATCGGAGTTTTAACTTCGTTAAAGTGCCGCCTAATATTCTAGGTCGGCTCTGATACCAATGAAAGGTTAGCCTAGCACCTCTCGAAGGGTTTGGAAGTATCACATGAACCAAAGGTGGTGTCTTTAGGGTGCTAAGTTAACAAGCACCAGATCGTTCCTAGAAAAATTAGGGTTTCTAAATATTTCACATCACCATATGAAAGAAAGGCTAGGGTTTTAAGAGTACAACCTTTTTAGCTCCATACGCTAGACTCCTCGGCTACTTGGGGTTTGAAAAAGCTCCGCTTGAACTCCTCGAGGTCACCGATGATCCACCCGGAGTCCGCTTTGTCCAAGCTTGCAACTTTATCCGATCAAGTGAACAAAATGAAGCTAACGCTCTAAACAAGTTGGCTAAACTTGTGTAGAATGATTTTGTGGTTCTTATTCTCACTTCAAAATCCAATCTTGATGAGTATATTGCTCACTACAAAAACTAGAGAACAAAATGAGAGAGGAAGAAGAAGATGATGGAAATTTGAGAAGAAGATAAGTTCAACCCTTAGAAAGAAAAAATAGAAAATATATCAATATATATTTTTTATCTCTCATCTCAAACCATGGTTGAATCATTATTGTACTTGAGTTAAAAACTAAAAGGAAGTGTAAACCATGGTTAAATGGTGGGTGAGAAAGGTTAGGTCAAGAAGAGTGTAGAAACAATCCAAAACTAACCCTTTTTCTTTTTCCTTTTGTTTTTAGCTTAAATACAATAATATTCCAAATAAAAAACCCATGGTGTGAGTCTTATATTGCCACCATTTTCTTTGTATAAGCAACCATAATTGATGATGTATGTATGTATGTATGTATGTACATCCATATGTGCATGAATCTATAAAGAAAATATACATGCATGCATACATCCATCATACTCAAGAAAAGATTTCAAGTGAGAAGCTAATGGTTAAATGATAAATCAACACTTGATTTATCAATCCGGCCATATCACATATGACCCCTACCAAAAGCAAGCCGCCCGATCAATATACGGTATCCTATACGCGCATTTTAATCGGGTCCATGCACATATCGCATACGCGCACCACAACGTTTTGCCTGGACTAGGAAACTCCTTTGTGGGACTCTGAGACTCGTCAATACGCCGGCAGTGGGTGATGATCATATCATGCACCCCCAAGCCGCAAGCGGTCAGCTAAACGTAACGGCCACCCGGGTATTGAACGATCCGAAGAGAACAAGCGAACCTTCTACAACTCCCGTCGAGTCAACCGGCAACACTTCCTGTACAGTCCGGTCTCCTCGTCTGATATGTCGCATATCAAGTCTAGGGGTGGTAAACGTTAGACCCCAATAACCGATAAGTCGTGCCGATGTGAGTCTCATAACGGGTCGAGAAACTACTAGTAACACTTACCAGCAAATCTCTGAATCAGACCTGGCCAGGGACTTCCCTATTACGGCCAATCGAGCACAGCGCAACATCAACCCCCAATACCGGGAGAGACGAAACCCCTCCTATCGCTCATTGCCTCCATATGACTCAGGACTGTACCAAAAAACCACCATTTTGCACGCCCTCACGGACGTGGTAAGGTGGAAATCACAGAACAGTAGAAATCACACAAGACTCTATGACGATCTCGGGTCTACAGACTAACCTGCACAAGTGTCACCTGAGAACTGCCATCTGACGTGAGGTATAATACCATCTGGGAGTTCTCGGCGAGTTCGTCCATTGTACCCAGTCTCCTCTGAGCACCCCTATACCATCAAACACCAATGGATATGGGATCATCCATCGCCCATCTCATGGGTCGAGAAGCGTATACGCTAGTCTACACTGGTATATCGATGCCCTGTCTCGATACACCTACGACTAGGGACCTTGAAGGATGTACTTATGGACTACCATGTCCCCACTAGTATGATCTGCATCATAGTCCAGGTAGTCAAGTGCACATCCTAAGGGCTTTACCAACATGTAACTATAAGACAGTTCAAAGAGAGTAGTATACATGTTTAGATAAAGAGGAACTGGATAGCATACTATAATATCGAGCAAGAAAGTCATCTCTATATATGTCCAAGCATCCAATATAATATACATCATCTGTACAATACTGGCCTCTAGGGCATACATACAACTAACAATTGTAGACTGGGTCACATCAATGAGAGAAGGTTGACGAAGTTACATACAGAAGGATATTTGGATCCGTTCGAATATCAATCATATGCAACTTGTCAATCCTGTCTCAAAGGAAAGATGACAAAGACTCCGTTCACTGGACACAGGGTAAGAGCGAGCGAGCTCTTGGGACTCGTACACAGCGACGTGTGAGATCTAATGTCTATGCATGCACGGAGCGGTTATTCATACTTCATTACTTTTACGGATGACTTTTCAAGGTACGGTTATGTCTTTTTAATGAAACATAAATCCGAAGCCTTCGGAAAATTTTAGGAATATAAGAATGAAGTAGAAAAACAAACAGGCAAAAGTATCAAGACACTAAGATCTGATCGAGGTGGTGAATACTTGAGTGCCGAGTTCCTGGATTACTTAAAAGAGAATGGAATTCTCTCTCAGCTTACTCCTCCATACACTCCGCAACATAACGGTGAATCGGAGAGATGGAACCGAACCCTATTGGATATGGTACGGTCCATGATGAGTAACGCTGATTTACCGCGATCATTCTGGGGATATGCACTAGAATCGGCTGCATACCTTTTGAACCGGGTTCCAACTAAGACTGTTCCTACTACACCATATCAGATGTGGTGTGGGAAGAGACCCTATCTTAATCACATTAAGACATGGGGATGTCCAGCTTTTGTCAAAAAGCAGCATACAGACAAGCTCGAGGCACGCTCAGTACAGTGCCCACTTCAAGGGATATTTCTTCTATTGCGAAGAGGAACAAAAGGTTTTTTGTTTCTCGTCATGCCCAGTTCTTGGAAACCGAGTTTTTGGAAAATCAGATAAGTGGGAGAGCAGTAAAACTGGAAGAAATTCCAGAACCACGAGCTATTACTAAAAGCTTAGTAGAACCAGAGGGTTCGAAAGATCAGGACATTCCTACGCCGCTCCGCAGAAGTAGTAGGCAGTCTCATCCATCCGAGTGATACTACGGTTTTCTCATAGACGGGGATAGAGAAGTTTGCATCATTGATAATAATGAGCCGACTAGCTTCCAGCAGGCCATTCAGAGCGTTGACTCGGTAAAATGGCGGGATGCAATGAGGACCGAAATGGAGTCCATGTACACCAACAAAGTATGGACGTTGGACATTGCTCCAGATGGGGTAAAACCCGTAGGATGCAAGTGGATCTTCAAAAGGAAGATTGGTGTAGATGGACAGGTTGAGACCTATAAAGCTAGACTTGTTGCAAAGGGTTTCCGTCAAAGACCTGGCTTGGACTATGACAAAACCTTTTCTCCAGTGGTTATGCTGAAATCCATTCGGATCCTTCTTGCCATTGCTGCCTTCCACAATTATGAGATCTGGCAGATGGACGTAAAGACCGCTTTTCTAAATGAAAATTTAGAGGAGTGTGTCTATATAGACCAGCCAGAGGGTTTCATTCAGAGTGGGAGCAGCGGAAAGGTGTGCAAGTTGCTTAAGTCCATCTATGGACTAAAGCAGGCATCACGGAGTTGGAACATCTGTTTTGATGAGACGGTCAAAGAATTTGACTTTATCAAAAATCCAGATGAACCATGCATCTATAGTAGATTTGTAGCAAGAACTGTTGTATTCCTCGTATTATACGTGGATGACGTTCTCTTGATAGGAAATGACATTCCTATGCTACAATCTGTGAAAGGGTTCTTGTTACACAGGTTCTCCATGAAAGACCTGGGTGATTCCTCATACATTCTGGGGATCCGGATCTATCGTGACAGATCCAAGATGATATTAGGACTCTCACAGTCCAGGTACATCGACACCATACTGAAAAGATTCAGTATGGAAGATTCCAAGCGCGGTAATCTACCGGCTTGTCACGGGATCACCCTTTCTAAAGAGATGTCTCCCAAGACTGATCTAGAAAGGGATCGCATGTCTATTATACCCTACGCTTCTGTGGTAGGCTCTATAATGTATGCGATGTTGTGTACCAGACCAGATGTAGCTTATGCACTGAGTGTGGTAAGCCGGTATCGGTCAAACCCTGGGAAGAAACACTGGATAGCGGTAAAGAACATTCTCAAGTACCTGAGAAAGATTAAGGAGATGTTCTTGGTGTATGGCGGAAAAGACCTCCAGATCGAGGCCTTTGCTGTTAGTTATATGTATGCCCTAGAGGCCATTACTGTACATAGGATGTATATTGTAGTGGATGCTGGGACATATATAGGGAGGACTTTCTTGCTCGACATGATAGTATGCTATCTGGTTACTCTTTGCCTTAACGTGTATACTAATTGTCTCTCTGTTACATGTTGGTAAAGCCCTTAGGATGTGTACTTGACTACCTGGACTATGATGCGGATCATACTAGTGGGGACATGGTAGTCCATAAGTACATCCTTCAAGGTCCCTAGTCGTGGGTGTATCGACATACCAGAATAGACTAGCGTATACCTTCTCGACCCATACAGATGGGCGTGGATGATCCTATATCCATTGGTGTTTGACATCAGAGATGATATACGGGTGCTCAGTGGAGACTGGGTACACTGGACGGACTCGCCGAGAACTCCCAGATGGTATTATAGCTTACGTCAGATGGCAGTTCTCTGGTGACGCAGGTACAGGTTAGTCTATAGACCCGAGATCGTCATAGAGTCTTGTGTGATTCCCACTGTGCTTTGATTTCCACCTTACCACGTCCAAGAGGGCATGCAAAACGGTGATTTTTGGGTACAGTCCCGAATCACATGGAGGCAATGAGCGATAGGAGGGGATTCATCTCTCCCGGTATAGGGAGTTGATGTTGCGCTGTGTTCGATTGGCTATAACCGGAAATCCCTAGCCAGGGTTGCTGAGATTTACTGGTAAGTGTTACTAGTAGTTTCTCGAACTGTTATAGACCTCATATCGACACGACTTATCGAGCTACTGGGGTCTGACGTTTACCACCCCTAGGCGAGATATGCGACATATTAGACGAGCAGACCGGACTGTACGGTAAGTGTTACTCGTTGGATTCACAGGAGTGTGAGCGGGCTTGCTCATCGATCTTCTGATCGCTCATTACCCGGGTGGCCGTTACGTTTAGCAGACCGCTTGCGGCTTATGGGTGCTTGATATGATCATCATCTGCTGCCGGCGTATTGACGAGTCTTAAAAGTCCTACACAGAGGTTTCCTGGCTCAAGCGAAACGAAATAGGAGCGCATATAAGATATGTGCGGGACCGAGAATAATGCGTGTATGTGATACCGTATTCTATTCTCACGATGAATGTATCGATTGGTTGTATGCGATATAACCTAGTTATCAAATCGTGGATTGATTCGATAAGTCGATACATTGGATATTAATCGGTCATATGCGATGTGACCGGATCGTTAAATCAAGTGTTGATTTAATGATTTAATGTATAATTATATATTTGATATATTACTTTACATTAACTAATATTGGTTCACTTAAGATGTTTTTCTCACTTGTTTGTGCACATTGTATATGTGATATATTTTTGTGCACAAGATTGTATCATGTTTGATGATACATGCAAACTTGGGTGTATGTTCGGTTTAAACTATGATTAGGTTAATGGTTAGGGTTTTAATTCACTCATTTATTTACTTTATTCTTTTCGGCAAAAGAAAATAAAATGGTGGCTTGTTTGTTTTATCATTGAAGCTTCATGAAGCTTTAACCATTTTGTTTCTTTTGCTTAACCTAACCATTCACCTAACCCTAGTTTATTCTCTACACTTAACCATGGTTGCATTATGATAACCATCACTTCATTTTTCTTTTTGGAAAAAAATCCATAATTCTTTTTCATTCTTCTTCATCATCTTCTTCATGAAGAGAAAGAAAGAAAACCTTTTTCTTGAAAATGTCTAAGTGACGATTCCAAGTGAGAAATCCAAATCCAAAGTGAACCCACTTCCTATTTCATCATTCTTTACCACTTGCCATGTAGTATAGGGTGTTCTCTTCACAAGTTTCATGACTTGGTGAAGTTTGAGCTTGATCTTGAGTTGTCTCGACGTAGATCATCTTCGGCATCGAAGTCGACGACCTAGCCCGATCATTTCTTCGACGAAACCATCGCTAGAGTCCGGGATTCGATGATCGCAGTGGAGGGACATCATCATGGAGCTAAGGAAGTGGAGGACCGGATCTACAAAGGTTGTATTTCCATTCACTTTAGCAGTTAAGTTGTTAACTAGCTCGTAGTTTCCCTTAAACTCTAGTCAACGATCGCATTAGGATTTCTCGGCACCGGAAATTTTTGAATTTTGCATGGTTGATGCCTTGTGGGACCTCCTTAAAGTGCCTAGGAACCATACATTTGCTGACTCCGGCTTCCAGAGTGACAAGGATGATTCTAAGTCCATGTCGGGTTATGTCTTTACCCTCTATGGAGGGGCGGAGTGTTGGAAGAGTTCCAAACAGGAAACCGTTGCTGACTCGACGATGGAAGCGGAATATATCGCTGCTGCAGATGCCGCAAAAGAAGTCGTCTGGATAAGGAAGTTCCAAACAGAACTTTAGGTGGTTCCGTCCATTGTTGATCCAGTACCTCTGTATTGCGACAACAACGGGGCTATAGCTTTAGCGAAGGAACCCAGGTCCCATAAGAAGTCCAGGCACATCTTAAGGCGGTATCACCTAATCAGGGAGATCGTGGGTCGCCGAGAGATCGAGGTTCGGAGAGTTGCTACAGAAGATAACACTGCTGATCCATTCACCAAGGCCTTACACCAGACTCAGTTCGAGCGGCTGATCGAGATGATAGGTCTTTGATACGCCAGTACATGGCCTTAGTGCAAGTGGGAGATTGTTAGTGTATATGCCCTAGAGGCCATTACTGTATCATACTGGTTTGTACATTACTTGATGGAAGCTTGGGATATTCACCTTGTATTTACAATCGTGCTCAAAATAGTAGTATGCTACTTGGTTTGTTTCTGCTTTAATGTGTGCATGTGTTTCTTTTAGCATATCGCATTTACACATTAGTGGAGCCCTTAGGATCTTTGCTTGATTACCAGTGTTGTGATGGCAGTCACACTCATGGGAGCTGGGTAATCCATAAGCAAATCCTTATGCCGGTCCCTAGTCGTAGGACTATCGAGACAGGGCACCGATACTCCGGAGTAGACTAGCGTATGCGCTTCTCATTCCAGCTTGGGAGACGATCTATCCCACAGCCGCCAGTACGTCGTACTTGAGATAGTATGCGGGTGCTCGTTAGGTTACGAGTACACTGGACAGGACATGTCGGGAACTGTTGGTTGGTATTATACCTATCATCCGTTATCAGTTTCCAGGGGACATGAGTACAGCTTAGTCCGTTGACCTGACACTGTCACTTCTCCTCGAGTGTGTTCCCACTATACTTTGATTACTACCCTACCACGGCTCAAAGGAGTCATGCAAACAGGTAGTTTTTGGGTGCAGTCCCGAAGCACTTGGATGCAGTGACGGTTAGACAGGATTCGTCTCTCCCGGTATTGGGGGTTGATATCGCGCTGTGTCTAGGAGGGCCATTACACAAAGTCCCTGTCCAGGGCAAGCGAGATAGACTGGTAGGTTTCCAGTGTTATCTCAGGTGTTCTGGGCTACACTCCGACACGACTTGTACCGCTAGTAGGGGACTGACGTTTACCGCCCCCCTAGGCCCGCCATGCGATGTTCTTAATGTAAGTGCACGGCGGCGCCCCGGCCGTCAATCCGATGCTGGAATGCGGAAGCGATGATTTACTTTAACTTTTCAAACCGGCACCACCGCGCACTATCAACCCGGATCGTGCCATTAATCTAGTCCTAGCTAACAAGAGAGGGTAGAGAGATATACCGAGCGATCTGTGTCCTTCGGTCTTCTCGTCATCGTCCCGATCTCCCCGCGGAATGTCTGGTCTCCACCTCCTCGCCGGAAGGGCACCACGTCGCCGGCTTCTTTTACGGGCTCCCACCTCTAGACCGAGGCAACTCGGGCACGAACTTGGCGAGTCGACGTGCCCAAGGTTTGCTGAAGAATAGTGTAGTGAGCTATGTCTCATTTGGGGTAGTGGATGTTGCCTTTTTGTAGAGGGAAGAACTATGGAGTTGAATTTGGGATTTTTGGTGAAGCAAAAATGATATGAGATCAAAAACTTTCCCCGCCAAAAATGTGACAGCCCCATCACATTTGGCCGGCCATGCTTTGTGTAGAATGAGAGTGTGAGAAAAGTCCAAGGGGATGTGGTTCAATAATGATGCAAGAAAAGAATGATGATATAAAAGCAATGATCATAACCACATCCACACTCAACAACAACCATCATCAAAACCATGTCACACAAAAGTGAAGCCATCATGAAGTGAGGAAGTCAAATGAAGTCAAATGATGGTGCAACCATCATGACACTTCAAAATGCAAAGACAACCCTCCAAAATGCTTATTTGCACAAATGCAAATAAGCCCTCCTCCACCAATCTTCGGCCAATGAAAGATACAAAGAAAAATGGCCGAAACGGAAAGCAAACTGGCAACTCCAGAAAACTGATCCCGTAATAAATTACAGGAAAATCCCGATACTGTGTATACACACCCACATCTGTATTCCGACCGAATACAAATGCAATGAGACAAAATCTACACTACACAATACTAGGATCCAACTTAAACCAAAGCCCGCTAGTATAAACCGTCCGATCAGGATCCGTGCAATATCGCACGTATCTGATCGAACCCTGCCATATCTCCATACGGCCTCTACAGCGTTTCGCCCTAAAACTTAAGCAACTGAATGTGGGGGACTCTAAAGACTCGTCAATACTATGGCTGTGGATTTAACCACTAGCACGTCAGAGGTATTAGCTATACGTAACGGGTTACCAGCTATTGACAAAAAGGGACGTCGATGAGCGAACTCATCCTGACACCCTGCTGAGCCTATCAGTAACAATATCCGTACAGTCCGGTCCGTTCGTCTATGAGCATCGCATGGCGGGCCCAGGGGGTTGGTAAAAGTCAGACCCCCAAAAGCGGTACAAGTCGTGTCAGAGATCAGCCCAGAATACCCTGAGATTCTACTGGAATACCTATCAGTAAATCTCTTGCCTTGGCCAAGGACTTTTCATGTTCTGGCTCTCCTAGACACAGCGCGACCTCACCCCCAATACCGGGAGAGACGAACCCCCGAAGATCCACTCACTGCCTCCATGTGGCTCGGGACTGTACCCAACTAAAACCTGTTTGCACATCTCCTTTGAGCGTGGTAGGGTAGTAATCAAAGTACAGTGGGAACTCACACGAGACAAATGACGATCCTCAGGTCGATGAACTAACCTGTACACATGTCACTAGGGAACTTCTATCTGACGTCAGGTATAAGACCAACTAGCATGTTCCCGGCGAGTCCTGTCCGGTGTACTCATAACCCAATGAGCACCTGTATACATCTTAGGTGAACCAACTGACACCAGTGGCTTGTGAGACCGGCCACCGCCCCTCTTCGGGGTCTCGACTGTATACAGTAGTCTAACTGGAGTATCGATGCCCTGTCTCGAAACTCCCACGACTCGTAACCTTTTAAGGATGTGGTTATAGATTACCAGCTCCGACGTATATGATCGCCCTCATACTGCTGGTAGTCAAGCAAGAATCCTAGGGGCTCTATCAACGTGTAATCGCGACCTGTCTGGTCACCTATGTTAGTGTATATACCCTAGAGGCCATTACTGTATCATACTAGTTTGTATATTACTTAATGGAAGCTTGGGATATTCACCTTGTATAAACAATCTTGCTCAATATAGTAGTATGCTACTTGATTTGTTTCTACTTCAATGTGTACATGTGTTTATTTTAGTATATCACATATACACATTAGTGGAGCCCTTAGGATCTTTGCTTGATTACCAGCGCTGTGATGGCAGTCACACTAGTGGGGGCTGGGTAATCTATAAGCACATCCTTATGCAGGTCCCTAATCGCAGGACTATCGAGACAGGGCATCGATACTCCGGAGTAGACTAGCGTATGCGCTTCTCATCCCAGTGTGGGAGATGGTCTGTCCCACAGCCATCAGTACGTCATACTGGAAATAGTATGCGGCTGCTCGTTGGGTTACGAGTACACTGGACTGGACTCA
This sequence comes from Agapanthus africanus, assembly GCA_030015575.1. Classification (NCBI taxonomy): domain Eukaryota; kingdom Viridiplantae; phylum Streptophyta; class Magnoliopsida; order Asparagales; family Amaryllidaceae; genus Agapanthus; species Agapanthus africanus. The sequence continues at coordinate 265,559,079 of CM057345.1, read as the reverse complement.
TCGGGAACTGTTGGTTGGTACTATACCTATCGTCAGTTATCAGTTTCCAGGTGACATGAGTACAGCTCAGTCCGCTGACTTGACACTGTCACTTCGCCTCGAGTGTGTTCCCACTGTACTTTGATTGCTACCCTACCACGGCTCAAAAGAGTCGTGCAAACTGGTAGTTTTTGGGTGCAGTCCCGAAGCACTTGGAGGCAGTGACGGTTAGACAGGATTCATCTCTCCCGGTATTGGGGGTTGACATCGCGCTGTGTCTAGGAGAGCAATTACACGAGTAGTCCCTGGCCAGGGCAAGCGAGATATACTTGTAGGTTTCCAGTGTTATCTCAGGGTGTTCTGGGCTTCACTCCGACACGACTTGTACCGCTATTAGGGGACTGACGTTTACCGCCCCCTAGGCCCGCCATGCGATGTATCAGACGAACAGACCGAACTGTATGGAGACTGTCACAGTCAGACTCAGTAGGAGTTCAGATGGGTTTCACTTCGTCAGTCTTCTTGTCGGCGTCTACCTGGGAACCGTTACGCAAAGCTAGTGCCACTTGCGGTCTGTGGTTAAACCCACTGCAAGCGTAGTGTCGAGTCTTTAGAGTCCCATACATAAAGCTATTCGCCTTTAGGCAAAAGAGTAGAGGTCGCATGGTTTTGCGACAGGTCGCATGGTTTTGCGACAGGGTTCGGTCAGATCCGTGCACTTGTGCACATACAGTGTCCGGACAGTTAACACTAGCGGGCTTTGGTTTAAGCCAGATCCTAGTGTACGTTTTAGGATTGGTTTTATCTCGTTTGTATTCGTGTTCCTCGGAACGCGGATGCGGGTGTGTATGCACAGTTGACAGAGAGACAGAGGCAAAGTATTCTCATTGGGGTTGTTGACTGTTGACAGTTGACTGTTGACTGTTGACTTTTTCTTAACCCGAATGAGAATAAGATATATGATTAACATTAATGTTAATTAAGTATTATAATGACATGGTTGTTGAGGGGTTGACTTTGTTGACTTGTTGTCTTTGTTGACCGGTTGACTAGGTTGGACTAGTTGACCATCATCATGACAATGGCTATCATTCCATGGCAAAGACTTTTGCTTGCTTGTTTATTTATGCAAAATGAGTGCATGAAATGATATTGCCATTTTGACTTAAACCATTTACACAATACTTGATTACTATTTTTGTTATGATGGCTTTTGGATTATGAGAGGTGAGAATGAGAAGAGTATGGTTCATTCTATCATTTGCTTTCTCTCTCTTGAACTCTCTCATTCTCAAGCTCTCCCTCTTCCTCTTACTCTCTCTACCTCAAGGAAAACCATTCTGATGTGTTGAGACTCATTGCCTTAGAGAAAAAAGACACCAAAACATTCCTCTACTCATTCTAGTTCACAAGGCCTAGCAAGCCAAGTGATCTAGTTTCTTCAAAGTTCGAAGAAGAAGCTAAAGGTAGAAGCTTTCGGGTGGATCCATCTTCGGTGCATGGAGACGACGAGGTGAGGCCGATCCGTGCACCGGGAGGAGTCGAAGACGAAGGAGTTCAAGAAACGTATAGCCCCCTAACGGAGTAGGTAAACTCTTGTTAGGTTGTTAGTTAGTAGTTTAACAAAGATCCGTATTAGTAGTCTATGTTACCCGCCTCTAGAAAAATCGTTTTTCATCAAATTCCGCATGCCCATAAGTACCGGGAAGGGTAGCATGGACTTACAGTGGTATCAGAGCCTAGTTAAACACTATCTAACATGTTAGCAAAGTTAGTAGAAGATCGATCAAAGGAAAAGTCGCGAAACGAACCCGTAATATGAAGTTGCTGCCAAATTTTTTTTCTTTTCAAAAAATAATAAATCATACATGAAAATTTGGCTCAGGCTTTTGTTAAAACACATAAGAAATTTCGTCCATTGAATCGGTCAAAGCGCCGCGGAAACGCGGCGGGAGCATGCTCCCGCCGCGATTCCGCGGCCGAGTTGACTCGGTCTTGGAAACGGTTTCCTGCAGTGTTTTTATGGGTTTTTTTTGGGATATTTAAAACATGTTTTTTCTGCCTAGATTTTCCAGAAAGAAAAATTTGTGTTTGGGGCCTAAAAATCCGTATTTTGATCGAACTTCTAAAGACTAAGGCTAACGGGTTTATATCTGTGATGTGATATTTGTATTGAACGTCTGCTAATCGCTATATGTCGATTAGTGGGAGTTATACAAATCTATGATCTGTAATGTTGTTGGTATGTGTATATGAATTCATTGGATTGTCGCGGGTGAATAGCCGGGGGTTGTGAGATGAGAGTTTTCTTTTCTTTCAATTCATGTGAATTTGTAAATTGATGTAATATTATTTATATGGCCGCACAACCGGGTCGGGGTTGTAGCCGTCATTGTATAATTTCTTTTTACTATTTTTACTCCTAGGATAGACCCATGGAGGGGGTGCACAAACTACCGGGTATCCCGAAGTGCCGAGTGGCCTACTCACGGAGTCGAGGGAGGTTGCTTCTCTTCGGGTACTTGGCGGGTAGTTTGCCGCACCCGTAGGGGTCTTGGGTGGGGTATTGGCTATTCACCGCGACCGTGTAATCTGCTTTTCGTTACAGGCTCGTATGAATTGCGGGTTCCTAGTATATCCAATGTGTTCATCTGTGATCTGAAATGGCTATCATTGCAATATATCTATATATGATATTATTTAGGCGTTGCTTATGTTTTGCAGCCGCGCTAGCCCAGCCCCCGCTCTGTCGTTAGTTAAGTAACCTAACGGGTAATGACGGGGCCCCGTGGCGAATGCGAATGGCATAAGCGTACGTCATATTTTGGTTGTTTTCTGCAATGGTAGGGTTAAATGATGGGACGCATTAAAAGACTAATGCAAGAATATCATGCATTAATAGAACTAATGCAAGAAAATAAACCAAGTAAAAGTCGTTGGAACACTTTCAAAAACCACTCGGTTTCTTTTCAAAATAACTTTTAAACGCGGAGCTTAAGCCACTCCTTTTAAAAACTATCTCGATCCATCGATTATATCAAGTTCACTACGTTCACGGTTTTGCCAAAACCATTCATAGCCCTCCGTCGTTTCACATGGATGGTCAATAGTATTCAAGCTATGTATGTTGGCCAAAGTCAAGGCATGGTGATTGGTAGCTATTGGGTATTCATGTGCATCATAGATAGATGTGTTGGTTTGGGGCAGTTGTTCTACCATTTTGGCCAAAGTCAAGGGTATGTGCGGATGGGCTCAAATTAACCTGGAGAATGACGGGTAGAACTTGACATGTGACTTATGATATTTTAGCCAAAGTCAAGGTCATAAGAGCATGGGGCAAAAATCCACATCGGGAGTTTCAAAAGAACTGAAACTTGCTAGTGTTGCATACCATTTGGAGGGTGATGATTCTGGTAGGATTCCTTCAGTTTCATCACCCGATGATATTTGGATCCCGATCCTACTGTGAGAATATGCTACTCCTCGGGAAATTCCTCACTTAAAGATCAATGCTATAAACCAAGCAGGTGTCTAGAAAGGTGTTAGCGGGGCTACGCCCCCAGGAAAAAGTGGTTCTTAAATTAAGGAACTTCGCGAAAGCATTGGAAAACCTCCCTCGAAGTACCGACACCAGCCTGGCCGAATGGTTAAGCAAGAATTGTACGGTGAGATTGATCCTGACTAATTCTTCCTTTTTGGTTTGAAGAGGGATTCGAGAGACATTGGGAGCCATCCTGTTTAGACAAACTTAAAACCACTCTAAACTTGCAATAGCGTCATGCTGAGTGTTTCTTCTCTCTCTCCTAATTGCAGCGACCAATCGACATGACTGGACTTAAGTTACTTCTAGATAAAAACATACTGACAAGGCCAAACTACAAAGATTGGCTAAGGAATGTCAAAATGGCAATCACTTATGACAAGTTGGGGTATCTCCTTACCACCAAAGCTCCCTCTGTCCCAGGTCCCACCTCCAGCGTCGCGGATAAGGAAATCCGTAAGACTTGGGAGATCGATTGCGCGAAGGCCAGGTGCCTCGTGCTTGCCTCTATGGACAACGAACATCAGAGGAGGCACGAGAATATGGACCTCGAATCCATATTTCTTCATACAAAAGAACTGTATAGAGAGCAATCTCGTATCGCAAGATACGAAGTGTCGAAGAAGTTATTTTCGGCAAGGTTGGCCATCGGATCATCGGTAGCGGAACACGTGCTTAAGATGATTGGCTTCATTGAGGAGCTCGCGGAACTTGGGACCACGTTAGAGAACGAGCTCTATACGGACTTGATTCTCCAGTCCCTTCCTTCCACTTACGCCCAGTTTATCCTGAACTTCAACTTGCAAGAAAAGAAAGTTAAACTTTCAGAACTCCTCAACATGCTGAGGAGTGCAGAGGGCACCCTGCAGAAAGGTAGGGAAACGTCCACTTTGTTTGTAGGAGGATCTTCATCTTCTAGGTCCAAGGCGAAAGCCAAGGGAAAGAAGAAGAAAGCCTCCGCCAAACCAAGGGGCGGTGTTAGTAAAGTGGATACGAAGGGAAAAGCAAAAGCAACAAAGGTAGCGGGAAGACTTGTGAATAAGGAAGAGTGATTTTTCTGTCATAAGAGTGGTCACTGGAAGAAAGATTGCAGGGCTTGGAAAGCCAGGACACAGGAACTGAAGCATGTTGCGGCTTCAGCTTCAGGTGTGTATGTTATTGAAAACTGTCTATCAGTAAATTCTACTTCCTGGGTATTGGATACCGGATTAGGATCTCATATCTGTAATTCTTTGCAGGCGTTGAGAAACCGTAGGGTTTTGAAGGCAGGTGACATGACCTTCAAAGTTGCAAACGGAGCTAGCATGGATGCTAAGGCCGTGGGGGACTATCACCTGGGAATGTCAGATGGACATGTTTTGGTTTTACGTAATTGCTTTTTTGTACCCAACGCAACTTGTAATATCATTTCTGTATCTTTGATTTCTAAAGATGGTTATGAATTTGCGTTTGTAAGTAATGTTGTAAACATTCACCTTAATCAAGTTCTGATTGGGTCAGGTACATTAAGCAATGGTATATACGTACTAAACCAACTACAGATTTTCAATGTCCAGAATACACACAAAAGAAAGTCTCCGGTAATAAATCAGACTTTCTTATGGCATTATAGACTGGGTCACATCAATGAGAGAAGGTTGACGAAGTTACATACAGAAGGATATTTGAATCCGTTCGAATATCAATCGTATGCCACTTGGAAATCCTGTCTCAAAGGAAAGATGACAAAGACTCCGTTCACTGGACACGGAGTAAGAGCGAGCAAGCTCTTGGGACTCGTACACAGCGACGTGTGCGGTCTAATGTCTACACATGCGCGAAGCGGTTATTCTTACTTCATTAATTTTACGGATGACTTTTCAAGGTACGGTTATGTCTTCTTAATGAAACATAAGTCCGAAGCCTTTAGAAAATTCCAGGAATATAAGAATGAAGTAGAAAAACAAAACGGAAAAAGTATCAAGATTCTAAGATCGGATCGAGGTGGTGAATACTTAAGTGTCGAGTTCCTGGACTATTTAAAAGAGAACGGAATCCTCTCTCAGCTTACTCCTCCATACACTCCGCAACATAACGGTGTATCGGAGAGACGGAACCGAACCATATTGGATATGGTACAGTCCATGATGAGTAACGCTGAGTTACCGCGATCATTCTGGGGATATGCACTAGAATCAGCTGCATACCATTTGAACCGAGTTCCTACTAAGACTGTGCCTACTACACCATATGAGATGTGCTGTGGGAAGAGACCCTATCTTAATCACATTAAGACATGGGGAAGTCCAGCTTTTGTCAAAAAGCAGCATGCGGACAAGCTCGAGGCACGCTCAGTACAGTGCATGTTTGTGGGATATCCAAAGAACTCCAAGGGATATCTCTTCTATTACAAAGAGGAACAAAAGATCATTGTTTCTCGTAATGCCCATTTTCTAGAACACCAGTTCTTAGAAAAGGAAATAAGTGGGAGCGAAATAGAACTGGAAGAAATTCCAGAACCACAGACTATTACTGAAAGCTTAGTGGAACCAGAGGGTTCAAAAGAAAATGATATTCCCACGCCGTTCCACAGGAGTAGTAGGCAGTCTCATCCGCCCGAGAGATACTACGGTTTTTTCATAGACGGGGATAGAGAGGATTGCACCATAGATTATGATGAGCCGACTAGCTTCCAGCAGGCCATTCAGAGCGTTGACTCGGTAAAATGGCTAGATGCAATGCGGACCGAAATGGAGTCTATGTACACCAACAAAGTATGGACGTTGGACGTTGCTCCAGATGGGGTAAAACCCGTATGATGCAAGTGGATCTTCAAAAGGAAGATTGGTGTAGATGGACAGGTTGAGACCTATAAAGCAAGACTGGTTGCAAAGGGTTTTCGTCAAAGACCTGGTTTGGACTATGACGAGACCTTTTCTCCAGTAGCTATGCTGAAATCCATTCGGATCCTTCTTGCCATTGCTGCCTTCCACGATTATGAGATTTGGCAGATGGACGTAAAGACCGCTTTTCTAAATGGAAATTTAGAGGAGTGTGTTTATATGGACCAGCCAGAGGGTTTCATTAAGAGTAGGAGCAGCGGAAAGGTGTGCAAGTTGCTTAAGTCCATCTATGGACTAAAGCAGGCATCGTGGAGTTGGAACATCTGTTTTGATGAGACGGTCAAGGAATTTGGCTTTATCAAAAGTCCAGATGAGCCATGCATCTATAGTAGATTTGTAGCGAGAACTGTAGTATTCCTCATTTTATACGTGGATGATATTCTCTTAATAGGAAATGACATTCCTATGCTATAATCTGTCAAGGGGTTCTTGTCACACAGGTTCTCTATGAAAGACCTGGGTGATGCCTCATACATTCTAGGGATCCAGATCTATCGTAACAGATCCAATAGGATATTAGGACTTTCACAGTCCAGGTACATCGACACCATACTGAAAAGATTCAGTATGGAAGATTCCAAGCACGGTAATCTACCGGCTTGTCACGGGATCACCCTCTCCAAAGAGATGTCTCCCAAGACTGATTTGGAAAGGGATCGCATGTCTATTATACCCTACGGTTCTGCGGTAGGCTCTATAATGTATGCGATGTTGTGCACCAGACCAGATGTAGCTTATGCACTGAGTGTGGTAAGCCGGTATCAGTCAAACCCTAGGGAGAAACATTGGATAGCAGTAAAGAACATTCTCAAGTACCTGAGAAGGACTAAGGAGATGTTCTTGGTGTATGGCGGAAAAGATCTCCAGATCGAGGCCTTTGCTGACACCAACTTCCAAAGTGACGAGGATGATTCCAACTCCATGTCGGGTTATGTCTTTACCCTTAATGGAGGGACGGTGTGTTTGAAGAGTTCCAAACAGGAAACCGTTGCTGACTCGACGATGGAAGCGGAATATATCGCTGCTGCAGATGCCGCAAAAGAAGCTGTCTGGGTAAGGAAGTTCTTAACTGAACTTCTGGTGATTCCATCCATTGTTGATCCAATACCTCTGTATTGCGACAACAACGGGGCAATAGCTTTAGCTAAGGAACCAAGGTCCCATCAGAAGTCCAGACACATCTTAAGGCGGTATCACCTGATCAGGGAGATCATGGGTCGCCAGGAGATCGAGGTTCGGAGAGTTTCAACGGAAGATAACATTGCTGATCCACTCACAAAGGCCTTACCCCAGACTTAGTTCGAGCGGCTGATCGAGATGATAGGTCTTCGATACGCCAGTACATGGCCTTAGTGCATGTTGGAGATTGTTAGTGTATATGCCCTAGAGGCCATTACTGTATCATACTAGTTTGTATATTACTTAATGGAAGCTTGGGATATTCACCTTGTATAAACAATCTTGCTCAATATAGTAGTATGCTACTTGGTTTGTTTCTACTTCAATGTGTACATGTGTTTATTTTAGTATATCACATATACACATTAGTGGAGCCCTTAGGATCTTTGCTTGATTACCAGCGTTGTGATGGCAGTAACACTAGTAGGGGCTGGGTAATCTATAAGCACATCCTTATGCAGGTCTCTAGTCGCAGGACTATCGAGACAGGGCATCAATACTCCGGAGTAGAATAGCGTATGCGCTTCTCATCCCAGTGTGGGAGATGGTCTATCCCACAGCCATCAGTATATCGTACTGGAGATAGTATGCGGGTGCTCGTTGGGTTACGAGTACACTGGACAGGACTCGTCGGGAACTGTTGGTTGATACTATACCTATCGCCAGTTATCAGTTCCCAGGCGACATGAGTACAGCTTAGTCCGCTGACTTGACACTGTCACTTTGCCTCGAGTGTGTTCCCACTGTACTTTGATTGCTACCCTACCACGGCTCAAAGGAGTCGTGCAAACAGGTAGTTTTTGGGTGCAGTCCCGAAGTACTTGGAGGCAGTGACAGTTAGATAGGATTCGTCTCTCCCGGTATTGGGGGTTGACATCGCGCTGTGTCTAGGAAAGCCATTACACGAGTAGTCCCTGGTCAGGGCAAGCGAGATATACTGGAAGGTTTCCAGTGTTATCTCAGGGTGCTCTGAGCTTCACTCCGACACGACTTGTACCGCTATTAGGAGACTGACGTTTACCGCCCCCTAGGCCCGCTATGTGATGTATCAGACGAAAAGACCGGACTGTATGGAGACTGTCGCAGTCAGACTCAGTAGGAGTTCAGATGGCTTTCACCTCGTCAGTCTTCTTGTCGGCATCTACCTGGGGACCGTTACGCACATCTATTGTCGCTTGCGGTCTGTGGTTAAACCCACTGCCAGCGTAGTGTCGAGTCTTTACAGTCCCACACAGAAAGCTATTCGCCTTTAGGAAAAAGAGTAGAGGTCGCATGGTTTTGCAACAGGTCGCATTGTTTTGCGACTGGGTTCAGTCAGATCCGTGCACTTGTGCACGTACAGTGTCCGGACAGTTAACACTAGCGGGCTTTTGTTTAAGCCAGATCCTAGTGTACGTTTTGGGATTGGTTTTATCTCGTTTTTATTCGTGTTCCTCAGAACGCGGATGCGGGTGTGTATGCACAGTTGACAGAGAGACAGAGCCAGAGTATTCTCATTGGGGTTGTTGACTGTTGACTGTTGACTGTTGACTGTTGACCATTGACTTTTGCTTAACCCTAATGAGAATAAGATATATGATCAACATTAATATTAATTAAGTATTATAGTGACATGGTTGTTGAGGGGTTGACTTTGTTGACTTGTTGACTTTGTTGACCGGTTGACTAGGTTGGACTAGTTGACCATCATCATGACAATGGCTATCATTCCATGGCAAAGACTTTTGCTTGCTTGTTTATTTATGCAAAATGAGTGCATGAAATGTTATAGCTATTTTGACTTAAACCATTTACACAATACTTGATTACTATTTTTGTTATGATGGCTTTTGGATTATGAGAGGTGAGAATGAGAAGAGTATGGTTCATTCTATCATTTGCTTTCTCTCTCTTGAGTGTAAGTCCACGTTGCCGTCCCTGGTTCTTGCGGGGAGGCGGAAACGGTATAAAAAAGAAATTTTTAGCGCAAAGGGCAACATGGACTATCAAAGTCGGGATCTTTTCTAAACTAAACTAGCTATCATGCTAAAGAGAGTTAGCTACTCGGATAAAAGGTTATACCTAACTTGAACTCCTTCTTCTTGAAACCTTTGTAGGGTTTGATGGTGCTTTCCTCGTCGCCTTCTTCCGTCAAAGATGGATCCACCTGAGGGTTCGACCTTCGGGCTCCTTTCTCGAACTTTGAGAGAACTAGGATCTTTGGCTTGCTAAACCTCTAACCCTAGAGTGAGTAGAGAGTGGCTTTGGGGTGTTTTTATCTCAAGGAGAGGGATTCTCAACACATGAGAAGGGATCTCCTTGAACTAGAGGAGGAAGAAGAAGAAGTGAGGAGAGAGAAGTGTTATGATAGAATGAATAATATCCTTCTCATTTTGCAACCATAACAAAATGAAAATAATGATCAAATTAACAATAATAATAAAATGAAATAGTTGATGGAAGGTTTGGAATGACCATTATCATTACATTCATTAAATGGTTTTGCTAGAATCAAAGAGCATCTTTAATATGTAATGATGATGGTCAAACTTTCAACCATGGTCAACAAGTCAACCTTGGTCAACAAGTCAACAAAACCAACCATGACACAATTTCATTTAATTAATATTATTAATTGATATATCATAAATTCATTAGGGTTTGGAGAAAGACGACGGTCAACTGTGCATACGCACCTGTTCCGAAACCCTAATGAAAAACCTCTTCCTCCGCCTCAATCAACTGTGCATACACACCCGCATTCTTGTTCCGAGGAACATGAATACAATGAGATAAAATCAACCCCAAAACATATACCAGTATCTGGCTCAAACCAGAGCCAGCTAGTAATATCTGTCCGGACTCCAAACGTGCACAAGTGCGCGGATGAGAACGAACCCTGTCGCAAAACCATGCGGCCTCTACTCTGTTTTGCCCAGAGGCGAATAGCCCTCTGTGTGGGACTCTAAAGACTCGACACTACGCTGGCAGTGGGTTTAACCACAGACCGCAAGCGGCACTAGCTGTGCGTAACGATCCCCAGGTGGATGTCGATAAGAAGAATGATGAGGTGAACCCTATCTGAACTCCCACTGAGTCTGAATGTGACAGTCTCCATACAGTCCGGTCTGTTCGTCTGATACATCGCATGTCGGGCCTAGGGTGGCGGTAAACGTCAGTCCCCTAAAAGCGGTACAAGTCGTGTCGAAGTGAAGTCCAAAAACACCCTGAGATAACAATGGAAGCCTACCAGTATATCTCGCTTGCCCTGGCCAGGGACTACTCGTGTAATGGCTCTCCTAGACACAGCGCGATGTCAACCCCTAATACCGGGAGAGACGAATCCTGTCTAACCGTCACTGCCTCCAAGTGCTTCGGGACTGCACCCAACCACTACCTGTTTGCACGACTCCTTTGAGCCGTGGTAGGGTAGTGATCAAAGTGCAGTGGGAACATACTCGAGGCGAAGTGCCAGTGTCAAGTCAGCGGACTAAGCTGTACTCATGTCACCTGGGAACTGATAACTGACGATAGGTATAATACCAACTTGTCAGTTCCCGACGAGTCCTGTCCAGTGTACTCGTAACCTAACGAGCACCCGCATACTATCTCAAGTACGACGTACTGACGGCTGTGGGACAGACCGTCTCCCACACTGGGATGAGAAGCGCATGCGCCAGTCTACTCCGGAGTATCGATGCCCTGTCTCGATAGTCCTGTGACTAGGGACCTGTATAAGGATGTGCTTATAGATTACCCAGCCCCCACTAGTGTGACAACCATCACAACGCTGGTAATCAAGCAAGGATCCTAAGGGCTCCACTGATGCATATAAGTGATATGATAAAATAAACACATGTACACATTGAAGTAGAAACAAACCAAGTAGCATACTACTATTTTGAGCAAGATTGTATATACAAGGTGAATATCCCAAGCTTCCATTAAGTAATATACAAACCAGTATGATACAGTAATGGCCTCTAGGGCATATACACTAACAATCTCCCACTTGCACTAAGAAAATGTACTGGCGTATCGAAGACCTATCATCTCGATCAGCCGCTCGAACTGTGTCTGGGGTAGGGCCTTGGTGAATGGATCTGCAGTGTTTTCTTCTGAAGCAACCCTCCGAACCTCGACCTCCTTGCGATCCACGATCTCTCTGATCAGGTGATACCGCCTCAAGATGTTTCGGGATCTCTGATGGGACCTGGGTTCCTTCGCTAAAGCTATAGCCCCGTTGTTCTCGCAAAACAGAGGTATTGGGTCAACAATCGACGGAACCACCTGAAGTTCTTTCAAGAACTTCCTCATCCAGACAGCTTCTTTTGCGGCATCAGATGCAGCGATGTATTCCGCTTCCATCGTCGAGTCTGCAACGGTTTCCTGTTTGGAACTCTTCCAACACACCGTCCCTCCATTGAGGGTAAAGACAAAACCCGACATGGACTTGGAATCATCCTTGTCACTCTGGAAGCTGGAGTCAGCAAAGGCCTCGATCTGGAGGTCTTTTCCGCCATACACCAAGAACATCTCCTTAGTCCTTCTCAGGTACTTGAGAATGTTCTTTACTGCTATCCAGTGTTTCTCCCCAGGGTTTGACTGATACCGGCTTACCACACTTAGTGCATAAGCTACATCCGGTCTGGTACACAACATCGCATACATTATAGAGCCTACCGTAGAAGCGTAGGGTATAATAGACATGCGATCCCTCTCTAAATCAGTCTTGGGAGACATCTCTTTAGAGAGGGTGATCTCGTGACAAGCCGGTAGGTTACCGCGCTTGGAATCTTCCATACTGAATCTCTTCAGTATAGTGTCGATGTACCTGGACTGTGAAAGTCCTAATATCCTCTTGGATCTATCACGATGGATCCGGATCCCCAGGATGTATGAGGCATCATCCAGGTCTTTCATGGAGAACCTGTGTGACAAGAATCCCTTAACACATTATAGCATAGGAATGTCATTTCCTATTAAGAGAATGTCATTCACGTATAAAACGAGGAATACTACAGTTCTCTCTACAAATCTACTATAGATGCATGGTTCATCTGGATTTTTGATAAAGCCAAATTCCTTGACCGTCTCATCAAAACAGTTGTTCCAACTCCGCGATGCCTGCTTTAGTCCATAAATGGACTTAAGCAACTTGCACACCTTTCCGCTGCTCCCACTCTGAATGAAACCCTCTGGCTGGTCCATATAGACACACTCCTTTAAATTTCCATTTAGAAAAGCGGTTTTTACGTCCATCTGCCAAATCTCATAATCGTGGAAGGCAGCAATGGCAAGAAGGATCCGAATGGATTTCAGCATAGCCACTGGAGAAAAGGTTTCGTCATAGTCCAAACCAGGTCTTTGACGAAAACCCTTTGCAACAAGTCTAGCTTTATAGGTCTCAACCTATCCATCTACACCAATCTTCCTTTTGAAGATCCACCTGCATCCTACTGGTTTTACCCCGTCTGGAGCAATGTCCAACGTCTATACTTTGTTGGTGTACATGGACTCCATTTCGGTCCGCATTGCATCCAGCCATTTTGCCAAGTCAACGCTCTGAACGGCCTGTTGGAAGCTAGTAGGCTCATCATAATCTATGATGCAATCCTCTCTATCCTCGTCTATGAGAAAACCGTAGTATCTCTCGGGCGGATGAGACTGCCTACTACTCCTGCGGAGCGGCGTAGGAATGTCCTGTTCTTTTGAACCCTCTGGTTCCACTAAGCTTTCAGTAATAGTCTGTGGTTCTGGAATTTCTTCCAGTTCTACCGCGCTCCCACTTATTTCCTTTTCTAAGAACTGGTGTTCTAGAAAGTGGGCATTACGGGAAACAAGAACTTTTTGTTCCTCTGCATAGTAGAAAAGATACCCTCTGGTGTTCTTTGGGTATCCCACAAACTTGCACAGTACTGAGCGTGCCTCGAGTTTGCCCGCATGCTGCTTTTTGACAAAAGCTGGACATCCCCAGATCTTCAGATATTAAAGATAGGGTTTCATCCCACTCCATAGCTCATATGGTGTGGTAGGCACTGTCTTAGTGGGAACTCGGTTCAAAAGGTATGCGGCTGATTCTAGCGCATATCCCCAGAATGATCGCGGTAACTCAGCGTTACTCATCATGGACCGTACCATATCCAATAGGGTGCGGTTCCGTCTCTCCGATACACCGTTATGCTGCGGAGTGTATGGAGGAGTAAGCTGAGAGAGAATTCCATTCTCTTTTAAATAGTCCAGGAACTCGGCACTCAAGTATTCACCACCTCGATCCGATCTTAGAATCTTGATACTTTTGCCGGTTTGTTTTTCTACCCCATTCTTATATTCCTGGAATTTTCCAAAGGCTTCGGATTTATGTTTCATTAAGAAGACATGTCCGAACCTTGAAAAATCATCCGTAAAAGTAATGAAGTAAGAAAAACCGCTTCGCGCATGTATAGATATTGGACCGCACACGTCGTTGTGTACGAGTCCCAAGAGCTCGCTCGCTCTTACTCCGTGTCCAGTGAACGGAGTCTTTGTCATCTTTCCTTTGAGACAGGATTGACAAGTGGCATATGATTGATATTCGAACGGATTCAAATATCCTTCTTTATGTAACTTAGTCAACCTTCTCTCATTGATGTGACCCAGTCTACAATGCCATAAGAAAGCCTGATTTATATCTGGAGACTTTCTTTTGTGTGTATTCTGGACATTGAAAATCTGTGGTTGGTTTAATACGTATATACCATTGCTTAGTGTACCTGACCCAATCAGAACTTGATTAAGTTGAATGTTTACAACATTACTTACAAACGCAAATTCATAACCTTCTTTAGAAACCAAAGATACAGAAATGATATTACAAGTTGCGTTAGGTACAAAAAAGCAATTACGTAAAACCAAAACATGTCCATCCGACATTCCCAGGTGATAGTCCCCCACGGCTTTAGCATCCATGCTAGCTCCGTTCGCAACTCTGAGGGTCATGTCACCTGCCTTCAAAACCCTACGGTTTCTCAACGCCTGCAAAGAATTACAGATATGAGATCCTGATCCGGTATCCAATACCCAGGAAGTAGTGTTTATTGAAAGACAGTTTTCAATAACATACACACCTGAGGCTGAAGCCGCAACCTGCTTCAGTTCCTGTGTCCTGGCTTTCCAAGCCCTGCAATCTTTCTTCCAGTGTCCACTTTTATGACAATAGAAGCATTCTTCTTTACCCACAAGCTTCCCTGCTATCTTTGTTGCCTTTGCTTTTCCCTTCGTATCCACTTTACTAACACCGCCCCTTGGTTTGACGGGGGCTTTCTTCTTCTTTCCCTTGGCTTTCGCCTTGGACCTAGAAGAAGAAGATCCTCCTACAAACAAAGTGGGTGTTTCCCTACCTTTCTGTAGGGTGCCCTCTGCGCTCCTCAGCATGTTGAGGAGTTCTGAAAGTTCAATTTCTTTTTCTTGTAAGTTGAAGTTCAGTATAAACTGGGCGTAAGTGGAAGGAAGAGACTGGAGAATCAAGTCCGTATAGAGCTCACTCTCCAACGTGGTCCCAAGTTCTGCGAGCTCCTCAATGTAGCCAATCATCTTAAGCACGTGTTCCGCTACCGATGATCCAACGGCCAATCTTGCCGAAAATAACTTTTTCGATATTTCGTATCTTGCGATACGAGAATGCTCTCCATACAGTTCTTTTGTATGGAGAAATATGGATTCTAGGTCCATATTCTCCTGCCTCCTCTGATGTTCGTTGTCCATAGAGGCAAGCACGAGGCACTTGGCCTTCTCGCAATCAATCTCCCAAGTCTTACGGATTTCCTTATCCGCGACGCTGGAGGTGGGACCTGGGACGGGGGGAGCTTTGGTGGTAAGAAGATACCCCAGCTTGTCGTAAGTGATTGCCATCTTGACATTCCTGAGCCAATCTTTGTAGTTTGGCCCTGTCAGTATGTTTTTATGTAGAAGTAACTTAAGTCCAGTCATGTTGATTGGTTGCTGCAATTAGGAGAGAGAAGAAACACTCAGCACGATGCTCTTGCAAGTTTAGAATGGTTTTTAATTTTTCTAAACAGGATGGCTCCCACTGTCTCTCGAATCCCTCCTCAAACCATAAAGGAAGAATTAGTCAGGATCAATCCCACCGCACAATACTTGCTTAACCGTTCAGCCAGGCCAGTGTCGGTACTTCGAGGGAGGTTTTCCAACGCTTTCACGAAGTTTCTTAATTTAAGAACCTCTTTTCCCTGGGGGCGTAGCCCCGCTAACACCTTTCTAGAAACCTATTAGGTTTATAGGATTAATTGTTTAGTGAAAAATTTCCCGAGGAGTAGCATATACTCACAGTAGGATCGGGATCCAAATATCATTGCGTGACGAAAATGAAGGAATCCTACCATAATCATCACACTCCAAATGGTATGCAAATCTAGCAAGTTTCAGTGCTTATGAAACTCCCGATGTGGATTTTTGCCCCATACTCTTATGACCTTGGCGTGAGGTCAAAATGTCATAAGTCACATGTCAAGTTCTACCCATCATTATCCCTGTTGATTTGAACCCACCCGTATCTACCCTTGACGTAGGCCAAAATGGAAGTACGGCTGTCCCAAAACAACGCATTCTATCTATGCAACAGATAAATATCCAGTAGCTACCAATCACTATGCCTTGGCGTGGGGTCAAAATACATAGCTTGAATACTACCGAATATTTAGCTGAAATGATGGAGGGCTACGAATGGTTTTGGCTAAACCGTGAACGTAGTGAACTTGATATAATCGATGGAACGAGATAGCTTTTAAAAGGAGTGGCTCAAGCTCCGCATTTAAAAGTTAGTTTTGAAAAGAACCGAGTGGTTTTTCGAAAGTGTTCCAACGACTTTAGCTTGGTTTATTATCTTGCATTAGTTCTTTTAATGCGTGATATTCTTGCATTAGTTCTTTTAATGCGTCCCATCATTTAATCCTACCATTGCAGAAAACAACCAAAATATGACGTACGCTTATGCCATTCGCATTCGCCACGGGGCCCCGTCATCACCCGTTAGGTTACTTAACTAACGACAGAGTGGGGGATGGACTAGCGCGGCTGTAAAACATAAGCAACGCCTAAATTGTTATAAATATATAGCAATGATAGACATTACAGATCACAGATGAATACATTTGATATACTAGGAATCCGCAATCCTTTCGAGCCTGCAACGAAAAGCGGATTACACGGTGGCGGTGAATAGCCAAAACCCCACCCAAGACCCCTACGGGTGCGGCAAACTACCCGCCAAGTACCCCGAAGTGGAGAAACCTCCCTCATCGCCGTGAGTAGGCCACTCGGCACTTCGAGATACCCGGTAGTTTGTGCACCCCTCCATGGGTCTATCCTAGGAGCAAAAACAGTAAAAAGAATTATACAATGACAGCTACAACCCCGACCCGGTTGTGCGGCCATACAAATAATAATATTACATCAATTTACATTTTACATGAATGAAAGAAAAAGAAACACTCATCTCACATCCACCCCGGCTATTCACCCGCGACAGTCCAACGCATTCATATACACAAACCATCATCAAACACAGATCACAGATATGTATAATCCCGACTAATCGATATATAGCGATTAGCAGACGTTCAATACATATAAACATCACAGATATAACCAATATAGTCAAAGTGTAGTGAAGTTCGATAAAAATACGGATTTATAGGCCCCCAAAAACAAATTTCTTTTCTGGAAAACCTGGGCACAAATAAACCATCTGAAAAATCCCAAAACCATACTAGAAGAACACTGCACAAAACCCGATCACGAGAGGAGCCTAAACGGCGGCGGTTCCGCGGCAAAGGCATACCTATTGCTGCGGAACCGCGGCGGTTTGAGGGAATCAGGGGATCGTTTTTGGTGGGTGTTCTCACAAAACCCTGAGCCGATTTTAGGAGTAAAACATTTTAATTTTAGAGCACAAAAATTTTCAACAGAAAGTTAGTGTTTTGTTTTTCCGGTTTTTGCGATTTTTTCCATTCGAACTTCCATACACTTTACTACTAAGCTAGTTTAAGTTTAGTTAGTCTCTGATACCACTGTAAGTCCACGTTGCCGTCCCCGGTTCTTGCGGGGAGGCGGAAACGGTACAAAAAACAAATTTTTAGCGCAAAGGGCAACATGGACTATCAAAGTCGGGATCTTTTCTAAACTAAACTAGCTATCATGCTAAAAAGAGTTAGCTACTCGGATAAAAGGTTATACCTAACTTGAACTCCTTCTTCTTGAAACCTTTGTAGGGTTTGATGGTGCTTTCCTCGTCGCCTTCTTCCGTCAAAGATGGATCCACCTGAGGGTTCGACCTTCGGGCTCCTTTCTCGAACTTTGAGAGAACTAGGATCTTTGGCTTGCTAAACCTCTAACCCTAGAGTGAGTAGAGAGTGGCTTTGGGGTGTTTTTATCTCAAGGAGAGGGATTCTCAACACATGAGAAGGGATCTCCTTGAACTAGAGGAGGAAGAAGAAGAAGTGAGGAGAGAGAAGTGTTATGATAGAATGAATAATATCCTTCTCATTTTGCAACCATAACAAAATGAAAAGAATTATCAAATTAACAATAATAATAAAATGAAATAGTTGATGGAAGGTTTGGAATGACCATTATCATTACATTCATTAAATGGTTTTGCTAGAATCAAAGATCATCTTTGATATGTAATGATGATGGTCAAACTTTCAACCATGGTCAACAAGTCAACCTTGGTCAACAAGTCAACAAAACCAACCATGACACAATTTCATTTAATTAATATTATTAATTGATATATCATAAATTCATTAGGGTTTGGAGAAAGACGACTGTCAACTGTGCATACGCACCTGTTCCAAAACCCTAATGAAAAATCTCTTCCTCCGCCTCAATCAACTGTGCATACACACCCGCATTCTTGTTCCGAGGAACATGAATACAATGAGATAAAATCAACCCCAAAACATATACCAGTATCTGGCTCAAACCAGAGCCAGCTAGTAATATCTGTCCGGACTCCAAACGTGCACAAGTGCGCGGATGAGAACGAACCCTGTCGCAAAACCATGCGACCTCTACTTTGTTTTGCCCAGAGACGAATAGCCCTCTGTGTGAGACTCTAAAGACTCGACACTACGCTGGCAGTGGGTTTAACCACAGACCGCAAGCGGCACTAGCTGTGCGTAACGATCACCAGGTAGATGTCGATAAGAAGACTGATGAGGTGAACCCCATCTGAACTCCCACTGAGTCTGAATGTGACAGTCTCCGTACAGTCCGGTCTGTTCGTCTGATACATCGCATGTCGGGCCTAGGGGGGCGGTAAACGTCAGTCCCCTAAAAGCGGTACAAGTCGTGTCGGAGTGAAGCCCAAAAACACCCTGAGATAACACTGGAAGCCTACCAGTATATCTCGCTTGCCCTGGCCAGGGACTACTCGTGTAATGGCTCTCCTAGATACAGCGCGATGTCAACCCCCAATACCGGGAGAGACGAATCCTGTCTAACCGTCACTGCCTCCAAGTGCTTCGGGACTGCACCCAACCACTACCTGTTTGCATGACTCCTTTGAGCCGTGGTAGGGTAGTGATCAAAGTGCAGTGGGAACACACTCGAGGCGAAGTGCCAGTGTCAAGTCAGCGGACTAAGCTGTACTCATGTCACCTGGGAACTGATAACTGACGATAGGTATAATACCAACTTGTCAGTTCCCGACGAGTCCTGTCCAGTGTACTCGTAACCTAACGAGCACCCGCATACTATCTCAAGTACGACGTACTGACGGCTGTGGGACAGACCGTCTCCCACACTGGGATGAGAAGCGCATGCGCCAGTCTACTCCGGAGTATCGATGCCCTGTCTCGATAGTCCTGCGACTAGGGACCTGTATAAGGATGTGCTTATAGATTACCCAGCCCCCACTAGTGTGATAGCCATCACAACGCTGGTAATCAAGCAAAGATCCTAAGGGCTCCACTGATGCGTATAAGTGATATGATAGAATAAACACATGTACACATTGAAGTAGAAACAAACCAAGTAGCATACTACTATTTTGAGCAAGAGTGTATATACAAGGTGAATATCCCAAGCTTCCATTAAGTAATATACAAACCAGTATGATACAGTAATAGCCTCTAGGGCATATACACTAACATTGAGCTCTCTCATTCTCATGCTCTCCCTCTTCCTCTTGCTCTCTCTACCTCATGGCAAACCATTCTCATGTGTTGAGACTCATTGCCTTAGAGATAAAAAGACACCAAAACATTCCTCTACTCATTCTAGTTCACAAGGCCTAGCAAGCCAAGTGATCTAGTTTCTTCAAAGTTCGAAGAAGAAGCAAAAGGTAGATGCTTTCGGGTGGATCCATCTTCGGAGCAAGGAGACGACGAGGTGAGGCCGATCCGTACACCGGGAGGAGTCAAAGATGAAGGAGTTCAAGAAAGGTATAGCCCCCTAACCGAGTAGGTAAACTCTTGTTAGGTTGTTAGTTAGTAGTTTAACAAAGATCCGTATTGGTAGTCCATGTTAACCGCCTCTAGAAAAATCGTTTTTCATCAAATTCCGCATGCCCGTAAGTACCGGGAAGGGTAGTATGGACTTACAACCTAAAGCAGCACACGATGATAAAGATAAACCAGATAGCATACTATTATCTTGAATAAAACTGTCCTACTGGGACAGGTCCTCCCTCAATCATTGCAATCACGTGCCTGTGATCCAATAATTGACTCTGAGGGCACTATCTCCAACAATCTCCCGCTTGCACTCAAGGCTAATTATTGCAATGTCGCATACTCACAGCCCGTGTGATACCGAACACCCAACTCCTCTACTAGTCAGTCTCACAAAGCTCGTTTGCGAAACTATTGCGTTCGAGGAATAGCCTTAGTGAGTGGATCCGCCTTGATCTTTTTTTCTATGTCTCTCTTAATCTCAAGTTCGCGGAGAAACCCATCTCCCAAAATGAGCAATACCTGTCTTAGAATGTGTCTGGGTGTCTGATGGGACCTAGCTCATAAATGAACTCCAAATCCAAACTTCTTAGACTGTATCGTCAACTGAACTTAATCGGTATCCTGTGCCATGCCTCCCTCAGTATTGCCTTGGACCATCTGTCCAAAATACTGCCCCTCGTCAGAAGGAAAACTATAACTCTGACAACCTCTTTGTCGTCCAGGTCACCTTGGAAGCCTGGATTGATAACTGTCTCCCGAATGAGGCTGTCGTTATCATATCCCTAGAACATCCACTTATGTTCTAAAACTGCTTCCGACTGTTTCTCCAGGATTGGATCAATGTCAACTTATTGCATCTACCACAAAAACAACATCTGGTGTGGTACTTGACTTCTCATGATTGACTTAATTGCCTAAGCAAGTGATTTGCCAATCATGCACATCCCTATCACCTTTAATCTGTAAGACACCTTTAGAGAGGGTGACTGCATTACCTGCAGGTACACTACCATGCCAGGAGTCGTCCATTCTAAATACGCTTAGAATACTGTCTAAGTACCCTTAATTAGGAAACCACCCAAATCTAGATCTAAAACCATAGATCTAGTAACTAGTATGTCTGATATAATGTCCAAGTCCCATGTGGAGAAACCACTGTGTGACGACCAAAGTATAATCGATTGTAGTATAGGAATATCACTTCCTACTCTGTGTATGTCATCCAAATACCATGACATCACACCCTACTACCTTCTCAACAGATCCATCCCCTATTCTGATGAAGTCAAAGCTATGACTGTCACATCAGAAATTGATGATCTATCTTCGCTATATCTGCTTTAGTCTATAAATAGACATAAGCCACTTGTCGACCATGCTTCCGCTGCTCCCACTGACTACGACAGCCCTCTGGCAGAGTCATACAGACGTACATTTCTAAAGCCAGTTTAGAACGACGCTATACTCATCCTCCTGCCGGGTCTCACAGTCTGGAACAACAGCAATGGAAAGTCTGGGTAAACAAGAACCTCCCGGCCACCGTCCTTGAGGCTACGGGAGTACCTCTCGGGTGCCTGAGGTTACCCACCGTATCTACGGAGTGGCAAATGGAATGTCAAACCAGATTGAATCTTTAGGTTCTTATGAAATCTTCAGTAATCGTTTGCGGTTCTGGAATCACTTCTAGTTCTACCATACTCCCACTACTGTTTTATGAAAAAATCCATTTTTGTTAAAACTGTGACGAGTCTAGAACAATATCTCTAATGATCTTCTAGATGGTAGAAAGTCAACCCTTGTCATAGCCTGGGTCAACCCACAAACAGCCATTACAAAAACGTGCCTTGAGTTATCCATAGTCTAGTTTTAAGCATAATCCGGACAACTCCCCGTACCTTAACATCGTTAAGATATGAACTGTTCTATATCCAATATAGAACCAGTGGCACTGATTTAATTGAACCAGATTCAAATCATGCAACTGTCTCCAGTGCATGTCAACTAATTGGAAAGAGGCCGATCAGTGTTACTCAACTTAGGAATGCTTCCAATTATGAGTAACCTGAAAGAGAAGCAAGTTCCCTAAATCATTACTATCAACTGAATACCACACACAAGTATGTACATCTTCGATCACTTTGAAGAATTCCGATACTTGCAATACCTGGTTCTCTACTTTATTCAAATACCTATAACTTCTCAAAATTCGGACCCTGTGTTTCCAGGAAACACCTGTCTAAAAACTAGAGAAGTCATAAGTAACCGAATATAGTACGAGGACCAACCCCTCTGTCCTAATGGACACTGGACAATATACAATACCCTGTATAAGTCTCTTGAGTCTAATAACTCACTCCCTGTGTGTCGCAGGTTAAAAACTGTACTTATGGTTAAGAAGAATTACACCGCTGTTTAATGCTCCTTACCTTACCATCCACTGATATAGGTAAATTTCATAGACATAATTTCAAAAAGGTATATCTCACTCTATGAAAATAGACGTACAGATATATCAATTTGAAATTGGTGCATAACAACGGATAGTCAAAACCAAATATTTGCCGTCCGGCAAACAGCCCAGGCGTTTTCCTCAGATATCACCGATTACAACGAATCCAGATATAATGAGGATGATCACCTAATTCCTAATAAATTACTCCCACTCATTATCTGTAAAACAATACATATGTGAGAATCATACCTGGTAAATACATACCCTGGAGCAAGTGTCTAATTGGAAAATCAGTTTTCTTTTAAGAGTACACAGCGAAACTGAAACATTGAAATGTTTCGATGGGGTATCCCGGTATTCCTAGTAATGCCTCTTCCATTATCCAGATTCACAACTGTAACCGTGTAATTCTTTGCCATCTTTCCAAATCTTTTTATATGTCTTTAGTCATTACCTTCTGCACACCCTCTTAAGCCAAATGGTTTTCTTCCTTCCCTACCGTTCAGCACCAGCCTATGGTTTGGAAGAAGACTATCCAATAAGCATAATGATTGTACTGTCCTAATCCCAGGAGCACCCGCAATGCGAGAGAAGGTGAAGATAAAAGACAACCGAATAAACCTTATTCCTATTTCTCTTGAACCAGAATCCATCCCCGAACTGGAACAAGTTCCTTTCGAGTTCGTATATAACCATATGATGGAGTATCCAATAAACTGTGGATCTTCATAGTGATACGGAGTGTCGTGGAGAAATACAAAGGTGATTTAGGATTGGCGAGGAAATACTTGGTTTGGTTGTGAATAGCAATCGCAATTTACTTTGCCCTCTTACTAATCCCTTGATATGTCTTTACTTAATACCTTCTATACACCATCGCTATGCTAATTGGTTTTCTTCATTCCCCACCGTTCGGCACCAGCCTAAGGTTTGGAAGAAGTCTATCCAATTTGCGTAATAGGTGTACTATCTCCTAAACTAAGGAGTACTCGCAACCTGAGAGAAGGTAAAAGGAAAAGACAACTGAATAGTCCTATTCGTTTTCTCCAGAACCGGAAACCATCCTCGAATAAATTCCTTCGAGTTCGTATATAACCATACGATGGTTTTTTCCAATGGAAGTGGACGTTCGTAGTGATACGGGGTGTCCTGGAGAAAAGGGTAAAAGTAGGAGTGGCAATGAAGTTTGCAACTCTGACAATCCAAAAGCCAGTGTTTAAGAAGGTTCGGTTAATTTTGGTCACTGAGTCATAGTCTTAGGGTCGGGTCAATGGTCGCTGCCAAAGAGAGAGAGAAAAGAAACACTCAGCGTGCACTCTAACCTAGATCAGAATGGTTTCCAATTTATCTAATCTGGAAACCTCCCACTGTACCGTCAAATTCTCCTCCAAACCTGAAAGAAGAATTAGTCGGGATCACCCGAGGAGTAAACCAACTCATCAGTGGGAATCGGGATCCATCTATCATCGCATGATAACGTGAACGAATCCACTGACGTTATCACACTCCAGAAAGTATGCGCATATCTGGCAAGTTTCAGTTTCTTTAGAAACTCCCGATGTGATTTTTGCCCCATGCTCTTATGACCTTGGCGTGAGGTCAAAATATCATAAGTCACATATCAAGTTCTGCCCATCATTATCCAGGTTAATTTGAACCCACCCGTACATACCGTTGACGTAGGCCAAAATAGTAGTACGACTGTCCCAAACCAACGTATCTATCTATGCAACAGATAAATACCCGGCAGCTACCAATCACTATGCCTTGGCGTGAGGTCAAAATACATAGCTTGAATACTACCGAATATTTTACTGAAATGATGGAGGGCTACGAATGGTTTCTGGCGAAAACCTTTAACGTAATGAACTTGATATCGTTGAAGGAACCGGATAGCTTTTAAAAATATAGTGACGAAAACCTTTGCTAAAGAGGTCACTCCCGGTGAAGGGATCTCGGCTCTTTCCCCGTAGAATGAGGTGCAGGATATTCCAACTGAATACCACGGTGCAAAGCAAAAGTAATCGGCTATAGTGAAGTTATTGCCCCGACGCAAACTTTTTGTCCAAGGGGTCACTCCCGGTGAAGGGACCTCGGTCCTTGCCTCATCGACTGAGCAGCAGGATATTCATAATCGAATACCACTGTGCAAAACAAAAGAGAACGCCCTTGCAATAACAGCTTTTTGAAAAATGTTCCAACAATATCAATTAGGTTTGTTTTAACTTGCATTTATCCGAATCAACGCAGTCCCATCAATTGATCACACCACAAAGAACGAAAATAATGACGTACGTATATGCCATCCGCATTCGCCACTGGGTCCCGTCATTACCCGTTAGGTTAGCTAACTAACGACAGAGCAGGGACTGGACTTGTGCGGATGCAAAACATATACAACATCTACTAGTATATATATCAATATATAATATTTCGCTCAAGGCGTGATAAAATGCAACATCACAGAAATGTACAGCATCACAGAACAATATAGATATCTGAGATCCCCGGGTTTCACAGAGCCGGTACTGAAACCCGACGTTCCCCTGGTCGTGTGGATAGCCTGTGCAATGAAATCCTAGACCCCTACGGGCACGGCAAGTTACCCACCAAAACCTAAAGCGAGGCATCCCCCTTCAGCAACGTGAATGGACCACCCGACACTTCACGGAATCCGGTAACTTGGGCACCCCTCCTGGGTCAACCTGTACCCCCTACGAGTGCGGCGAATAGCCCGCCAATTCTAGAGTAAAGCCCCCTCCTTCCCAATGCCATGAGATGCGGGCTTGTTGCCTTCTAGAATCCGGCTATCCGTGCACCCCACCTTGGGGTAATCCTAGTACAGAAAGTAAAATATACATACAATGGGTACATCGACCTCGACCCGGTCGTGCCCCAAAAGAATAATATACAACAGGCAGTGACGGCAGTCCGCATGTCGGACGCTCGCCCCGCAATATCAAATGTACATAATACAACAAAAACTGTTCTAGCATTGCATCCAGGCTATCCCCCACGACCAATCCACAACATCACAGCACAAATACAGAACATCAACGTGAATGTCACGTTCGCAAATCCGTCTAACCGGGCTATAGCAGTTAGACAAGATTTACCGATCAAGTGACATTCACGGTCGCAGATATAATGTAAATACTATGAACTAACATGTTTAAAACGTTCGATCGATCAAATTTACCCAAGTGGACCCCAAGTACTACTGTAGCACATAAAGAAATTCTGGGCCCAAAAAGAATGTTCCAAAAACCTATTTTCTACACAGGAGCTCTCTGAAAAAATTTGGTGTGCTGAACAGTTAAAACAGCGGCGGAACCGCTGCCCGAGCATGGGTTTGGCCATGGTTCCGCGGTGGGGTAATGAGATCGCGTGACAAAATTTATACAGGAAGCCTATAATCCCCTGCACATCATTCTGAAACAACCAGAAAAATTTTTGGACTCCAAAAATTTTGACAGAAAACTGATGCATGAGAAAAACGCTGTTTTGGAATTTTGTTCGATCGAAAGTGTAAACATATTAGATAAAGCTAGACTAGGTTAATGGCGAGGCTCTGATACCACTGTAAGTGCACGGCGGCGCCCCGGCCGTCAATCCGACGGCGGAATGCGGAAGTGATGATTTACTTTAACTTTTCAAACCGGCACCACCGCGCACTATAAATCCGGATCGTGCCATTAATCTTGTCCTAGCTAACAAGAGAGGGTAGAGAGATATACCGAGCGATCTGTGTCCTTCGGTCATCTCGTCGTCGTCCCGATCTCCCCGCGAAATGTCCGGTCTCCATCTCCTCGCCGGAAGGGCACCACGTCGCCGGCTTCTTTTACGGGCTCCTACCTCTGGACCGAGGCAACTCGGGCACGAAGTTGGCGAGTCGACGTGCCCAAGGTTTGCTGAAGAATAGTGTAGTGAGCTATGTCTCATTTGGGGTAGTGGATGTTGCCTTTTTGTGGAGGGATGAACTATGGAGTTGAATTTGGGATTTTTGGTGAAGCAAAAATGATATGAGATCAAAAACTTTCCCCACCAAAAATGGGACAGCCCCATCACATTTGGCCGGCCATGCTTTGTCTAGAACGAGAGTGTGAGAAAAGTCCAAGGGGATGTGGATCAATAATGATGCAAGAAAAGAATGATGATAAAAAAGCAATGATCATAACCACATCCACACTCAACAACAACCATCATCAGAACCATGTCACACAAAAGTGAAGCCATCATGAAGTAAGGAAGTCAAATGAAGTCAAATGATGGTGAAACCATCATGACACTTCAAAATGCAAAGACAACCCTCCAAAATGCTTATTTTCACAAATGCAAATAAGCCCTCCTCCACCAATCTTCGGCCAATGAAAGATACAAAGAAAAATGGCCGAAACGGAAAGCAAACTGGCAACTCCAGAAAACTGATCCCGTAATAAATTACAGGAAAACCCCGATACTGTGTATACACACCCACATCTGTATTCCGACCGAATACAAATGCAATGAGACAAAATCTACACTACACAATACTAGGATCCGGCTTAAACCAAAGCCCGCTAGTATAAACCGTCTGATCTGGATCCGTGCAATACCGCACGTATCTGATTGAACCCTGCAGTATCTCCATATGGCCTCTACAGCGTTTCGAACGAAAACTTGAGCAACTGAATGTGGGGGACTCTAAAGACTCGTCAATACTATGGCTGTGGATTTAACTACTAGCACGTCAGAGGTATTAGCCATACGTGACGGGTTACCGGCTATTGACCAAAAGGGACGTCAATGAGCGAACTCATCCTGACACCCTACTAAGCCTGTCAGTGACAATATCCGTACAGTCCGGTCCGTTCGTCTATGAGTATCGCATGGCGGGCCTAGGGGGTTGGTAAAAGTCATACCCCCAAAAGCGGTACAAGTCGTGTGAGAGATCAGCCCAGAACACCCTAAGATACTACTGGAATACCTACCAGTAAATCTACTGCCTTGGCCAAGGACTTTTCATGTTCTGGCTCTCCTAGACACAGCGCGACCTCACCCCCAATACCGGGAGAGACGAACCCCCGAAGATCCGCTCACTGCCTCCATGTGGCTCGGGACTATACCCAACTAAAACCTGTTTGCACGTCTCCTTTGAGCGTGGTAGGGTAGTAATCAAAGTACAGTGGGAACTCACACGAGACAAATGACGATCCTCAGGTCGATGAACTAACCTGTACGCATGTCACTTGGGAACTACTATCTGACGTCAGGTATAAGACCAACTAGCATGTTCCCGGCGAGTCCTGTCCGGTGTACTCATAACCCAATGAACACCTGTATATATCTTAGTTGAACCAACTGACACCAGTGGCTTGTGAGACCGGCCACCGCCCCTCGTCGGGGTCTCGACTGTATACACTAGTCTACTCTGGAGTATCGATACCCTGTCTCGAAACTCCCACGACTAGGGACCTTTTAAAGATGTGCTTATAGAATACCAGCTCCCACGTATATGATCGCCCTCATACTGCTGGTAGTCAAGCAAGAATTCTAGGGGCTCTATCAACGTGTAATAGCGACCTGTCTGGTCACCTAAAGTAGTACACGATGATAAAGATAAACCAGATAGTATACTATTATCTTGAGTAAGACTGTCCTACTGGGACAGGTCCTCCCTCAATCATTGCAATCACGTGCCTGTGATCCAATAATTGACTCTAAGGGCACTATCTCCAACACTTAAACGAACAGACCAGACTGTCCAGAGACTGTAACATTTAGGCTCAGTAGGAGTTCAGATGGGTTTACCTCGTCAGTCTTCTTATCGGCATATACCTGGAGACCGTTACGTACAGCTAGTGCCTCTTGCGGTCTGTGGTTAAACCTACTGCCAGCGTACTGTCGAGTCTTTAGAGTCCCACACAGAGGGTTATTCGCCTTTAGGAAAAATGAGTAGAGGTCGCATGGTTTTGCGACGGGGTTCGTTCACATCCGCACATTTGTGCACGTTTGGTGTCCGGACAGCTTATACTAGTGGTCTTTGGTTTAAGCTATATCCTTGTATATGATTAGGGATTGGCTTTATCTCATTGTATTCGTGTTCCTCGGAACACGGATACAGGTGTGTATGCACAGTTGACTGAGGCAGAGGCAGAGGACTTTCATTAGGGTTGATGACCATTGTCATTTTTTTAACCCTAATGTTTATGTGTGAAATATGATTTATTAATATTAGTTAATTATAATTGTGCATGGTTAGGTTTGTTGACCATTTGACTATACTTGACTTGTTGACCTAGGTGGACAAGTTGACCATCATCATTCACTATGAAAGATGCTCTTTGAACCTTGCAAAAGCATTTAATGTGAAATGATAATGGTCATTTCTTGATTAACCATCACAATTATCTTTAGCTAATTATCTATTTTTCATAATTCACATATAAGTGAGAAAGTTGTATTATTCTTCTCATTCTATCATTCTCATTCTGTCTCCTCCTCTTCCTCTCTCTCTAGCTCTCCCCTCTCATGAGTTGAGAATCCTTTGAGCTTGAGATAAATCCCTTAAAAATAATCTCTACTCTTTCTAAGGTCCTAGGTTTAGCACACCAAGCACCTTAGTTACTTCTAGTTTGAGGTTGGAGACAAAAGTAGAGGCCCTCGGGTGGATCTTTCTTCGGCAAGAGAAGGCGACAAGGAGAACCCGTTCTTTCACTCCAAGGAGCAAGGAGAGAAGGACTTGAAGAACTAGGTATAACCCCCTTTCCGAGTAGCTAACTCTTTTTAGCTTGTTAGTTACTTTTGTTTAGCAAAGATCCCTCCTTTGCATAGTCCATGTTGCCTAGTGTTGTAAAAATCCGATTTTTCTTAACGTTTCCGCCTCCGCGCAAGCACCGGCGTGGGCAACGTAGACTTACAAAAATGTACCATAAGCTTTTTGTGGTCCGTAAATATCTAGCACGATTCGTCGTATAAGTAGTGCCTCAAAATCCTAAGTGTAAAACCCCCGGCATCCATTTCTAAGTCATGCGTAGAATAGTTCTGCTCGTGCTTCTTCGACTGCCGAGAAGCATAGCAACCACCAACAAAACCGTCTGATCCTAAAGGCAAAGCTAATACTGGCGCCGTAATCAAACGATTCTTCAACTGCTGAAAGCTCTGCTCGCATACCTTAGCCCAACGAAAAGAAATGCCCTTCCGGATCACCCGGTCAACGTTGCATCTATATGCAAAAAATCCTGTACGAAATATCAATAGTATCCGCCCAAAATCAAAAATGCTGCGAACCTCCGTCGCTAATGCAGGTCTGGACCAGTGCTGAACGGCCTCGATCTTCTTCGGTTCCATACTTACCATCTCTTGTAACTACGTGTCCCAAGAAGTCCACACTATCCAACCAGAAAACACACGTGGATAATTTAGCGAATAGCTGGTGCTCCCTCAAGGTCTGCAACAAAATCCTCAATTACTGCTCAGGCTCCACTCAGCTCCAAAAGTGTATAAAAATGTTATCAACGAACGCGATAATAACTGATCAAGAAACAGCCTGAATATGCGGTTCATAAAGTCTATAAATGCATTTGGGGCATTGGTGAGCTTGAACGACATCAACAAAACACATAACGCCCGTAACGTGTGAAAAGCAGCCTTCGGAATATCATCCTCTCGAACCCGCAACTAATGGTAACCTGATAACAAGTCAATCTTCGAGAAATGTCCCGCACCTTGGAGCTAATCGAACAAATCTCTAGTACGAGGTTAGGGATATCTGTTTTGCACAGTAACCCGATTCAACTGATAAAAATCGAAGCACAAACACAACTGTCGTCTTTCTTCTTGACGAACAGAACAGGGGATCCTCAAAGTGACGCACTCGGACGAACAAGCCATTTATTCAACAAATCTTGCAACTGATCCTTCAGTTCTTTAAGCTCCGCCAGGTCCATCCGATATGGTGGTATAGAACAAGGCTCCGTACCGGAAATCAAGTCAAAGCAGAACTCAATATCGCGCGATGGCAACAACCCAAGCAACTCGTCTGGAAAACATCTGGAAACTCTCTCCCAATCGGGACCTGGTCTTACGAAACCTCTGCGGCTCTAACATCACAAACATATGCCAAGAATTCTTGACATCCTTTTGTCAAAAGCTGACTGGTGCGAAAAGAAGAAATCAAATTGGGAAAAGCGACGCTACGGTCTCTCCCAAAAACAACCAAGAACTGGCTTGCCCGGAAAACTAAATCTGACTGCCTCCTCACGGCAGTCCACGGACGCATTTCACGTGGCTAACCACTCCATGCTCAGGATAACTTCGAAGTCAAACATATCGAGAAAAATCAAATTGACAGAAGTATCCCTATCTCTGATATGAATAAAACGAATACGAATGAGAAACGCATAGAGCAACAAAAGACTAGCCTATGGAAGAAATTACTACAAGTGGCTGATTTAGCAAAGAATATTATCGGCTAGACTTCGATACAAAATATATGGACATGATTGATCGTTTTGTTATGAATCTTCGTTTCATATGAAAAGAATAATCACAATCAAAGAATTTATAGCAGCAATCAATAACGGTGTCGATGTAGTTTGTTAATGAGTATGGGTCGTCCAGTGAGATTCGTGTATTTATTCGTTCTTGCTTTAGTTTAGTCGAAAGAAAATATTATATAAAATTCAAGAATATGAATCAAGATTAATCCGATGAAATATTTTGAAGAAAAATCAAGAAAGAGTTTAAGATTTAGTACTCAAGAAAGTGTCCAAGATCAATTTTAGTTATCAAGAAAATTGAAGCATAACTTGTAGGGTTCGATAGGGATTAGTAGCAATGATGAATACTAAAAATGACTCATCTTATCTATTGATGAATTATAGCTAGAACGATGGCGATGAATGAAGATTGGGGATCTTTTGGAGAAACTAGGGTTTCTCCAAAACTATCCATTGTCTTTTCATTAATCATCATTCAAATCTAGCCTTTAGCAAAGAAAGTCATCAATCATTTAATTCTCAAATTGCAACAAAATTATCAAGAATGGTGATCTCGCTCGAAATTTGGTCATTGGCGATTCTTTTTTCTAAAGTTCATAATTCTCATAAGACTTAAGATGAGTTTAGGATTTCATCACCATTTGATCTACCGAATTCCTTTGAAGCTTTAACGAGCGGAGATTTCACACACGCGCAATGAAAATAAAAGAATCAATAATTAGAAATTTCATAATGCGAAAATATAAAGAATGCGAGAATTAACAATTGATCACCTTTATTAATCAACTTCTAATTACACATTCCTTCAATCTGAGGTTACAAGAATTGCTCTCGATCGCTCACTTGAAGAGGTAACTATTCCGTCGAATTTCGCTTTGCTCGATCTCTGTAAGACTTGGACCTATCGAGGATCTCATGTTCTTGATGATGATCGGCTTCGCGTAAAGGATCTTGAATGTCGTCGCTCGATATTGTTCTCAACGATTCTTGATTTGGATCTTGATTTGGAATTGAATTGGAATTAGTTTTGGATTGTGTACTAGAAATCAATTACCATTAACAACTTTACAATGTAGGCTGAGGACCCTTTTTATATCTCTTCACTAATCTTCCACTAGAAGCTAGGTCATTCTTCCCCAAGAAGCTAGGTAATTGTAGGGAAACTTCTAGAATAAGGTAGTTATCAAGCTTACTCAAGAAGCTAGGTTGTTGGAGGGAAGTTTTCAGAACAAGTTTGTTATAATGGAGCGTCTTCAACAAGATAGGAAGTTGGATTGAAGCTTCTGGAAAATTATCATCACCGACGCTCCAACTCGGCCGTGGATCCACAGCGAGTTTGCCTGACTCAGCCGCGGTTCCGCGGCCATTTGGTGAGATCAGAGCTTCATATCTCTTGTCTCTTCTGTTATTGGTCTATGGGTATTCAGATGATATCTAGAATCTTTTTATCTTCTGAATCTCTGCCAGATTTTAACTCTTTGATTTCTTGTATTTTGTCGCCGAATTTGTTATTCCGATATCTGTCCTGAGACAATTTTCTGCACAAAATCTCAATGGAGAATGTTGAGATATACAATACCATGCTTGAAATAATAAACAAACAATTTCCTTCCAAAATATTGATTATAATGTATAACAAGTGGTATTTGATATTTTCCATACGAACTTGTAATACGTGGTATATTTATAACAAACACCCTTAGATGTTTAGAAAAGTGAGGAAATTGTTATGTTAAATATTGCAATATTTTCGACTGAACAAATTCCCCTAAACTTGACTTTGATCTTCTAGAGCAAACTTCTATTATTCAAGAGATGGAGAAAAGAAAAAGAAAAACTAACTAACACACTTTCGTTGGCAACACGATTGAACTGAGCACGTGCAACAAGCCTTTAAACCTCTCTGTGTCCCTAGTAGGAGGAGTGTTGTCTCCTGAGGGTTTTCAGCGCATTGCACCCACAAAATCATATAATAAAAGGAAGACTGTGAAAGTTACATATAAAGATAAGAATTATAAAAGAAAGACTTTGAAAATCAGAGTTTCCAACTACACTACCTTTCGGTTGTCATGAGCCCTATCTTAATAGTCATGAAAAGATGTTAGAAATCACATCATCCCTCAATAAAACATTGCCTTTATTCTTCATCCCTACCTTTCCTCCAAACACCAATCATATACCCAAACGTGTGTAAAAGAGATCCGTACACTCGGAAAAATCAATTCAAGCTATCATACTCTTGTCCATCTACCTCAGTACTTTTTAGTCGGTGAATATTTTAGATGGAATTGCTCACACAATCTTCATGCTACCGATAATACTTCTTGAGGTACTAACCGATCGACTACTCAATGTGCTCACATATTAGGTGTAATTAGCAATTTCCTCGTCTTGCAACACCTAAGGCTTAGCAGTGACTCCCAAACCAGTTGGTCTAAGGCACTAGGTGATGAAGCACCCTCGCTATATTTGTTTTATGCTGCCTTGGTGATTACAAAACCAGTGTTCATTTTTCTTCACCATTTTATACTTTTATGCTTCATTTATTATTTATTTCGTAATTTAGCTTTTAGACAAGAGCATTTCAAGTTATCCTCTACTATCCCGATTTTCAAGACGTGTGTAAGTGCGTATGGTAGGGTATCAACGTTCAAATGCTTAGCTTCCAGAATAGGAACTATTTTTCAGAATTATTTTTATCTTCAGATTAATGACTTCTTTCATCTTACCAACCTTCGGGTCAACGGCTCATAACTACTTATTACTAGTTTTGTTTAAGAAAACATCTAACTTTCTTGATTTTCTTAAACTTTTCCAATCTTCTAAATGTAAATTTTTTCACTTTCTAAACTTTCATTATCAAAATTTTTTGAAAATTTTTGTGCTTATGCAAAGTGTAATGCAAAGTGATGCATAAATAAGCACAAACCTCCCCCAAACCTGTTTACAGCCGTGTCCTCACTGTTGTCGTCTTTTACATTTCAAAAACCTATAGACTTGCAAGGAAAAGTTATTAATGGGGACAAGAATGAATGAACGTGAAAATCTTCCCCCAAACATATCTTTTATTACTCACCTCCATTCTTAAGATGAGACAATATTACCAAGATATAGAGGTGAGGCGGAGGAAATTTAGTCATGATAAAGCGGCTCCTGTAAAAACAGGAGCTTCTCCATGGGGTCAGTGGAAAAATACGGTTTTAATCTATGCCCGTTCACTTTGAAAATTGAACCGTTTTTACTGTTTAAAACTTCAACTGGCCCGTGCGGGTATACATACCGCACCACAAATGGTCCTTTCCAACGAGATCGGAGCTTACCCGCATGAAAATGGAGACGGGAATCATAAAGAAGGATTTGTTGTCCCAGGGTAAAAGTTTTTCTCAAAATATTTTTATCGTGAAATACCTTAGTCCGGTTCTTTACTATCACCCCATTATCGTAAGCTTCATCGCGGAGTTCGCTTAGCTCATTTAATTATAGCTTCCGAAAGTTGCAGGCTTGATTTAAATCGAAGTTAAGTTCTTTAATGGCCCATATTGTTTTATATTAAATCTCGAAAGGAAGGTGGAAAGCCTTTCCAAACACTAGACGGTAAGGAGACATACCAAGATCGGTCTTATAAGTGGTACGAAATACCCAAAGAGCATCCGTCAATTTGGTTGACCAATCTTTCTGGTTTTTAGAAACTGTTTTCTCCAAAATTTGTTTGATTTGCCTGTTGGAAATCTCAGCTTTCCCGCTCGTTTGGGGATTATAGGGCGTAGAAAGTTTGTGGTTGATTGCATATTTCCGCATCAAACTCTCGAAAGACCGATTACTGTAATGCGTCCCGTTGTCGCTAATGATAGCGCGAGGGTTCCAAATCGCGAAAAGATATTTTCTTTAAGGAACTTAATGACAACCTTGTTGTCATTAGTGCCACATGGAATTGCTTCCACCCATTTTGAGACGTAATCAATCGCTAAAAATGTACAGATTCCCAAAAGTGTTGGGAAAAGGACCCATAAAATCAATATCACAAATGTCGAAAATTTCAACAACCAAGATCGGTTGAAGTGGCATCTCATTTCTTTTAGAATTTCGACCAATGTTTTGACATTGTGTACAGATTTTGCAATGATCATAAGCATCTTTAAATAAAGTAGGCCAGTAAAAACAGCATTGCAAAACCTTCTCCGTTGTCTTACGTGGACCAAAGTGACATCCACATGCCTGATCATTACAGAAAGACAAAACACTCTTGAATTCATCATTGGGGACACATTTGCGAATGATTTGGTCGGAACAATACTTAAAGAAATAAGGTCATCCCAGTAAAAATGCTTTATTTGGGATAGAAATCGATAATTGTCTTGTTTAGACCAATCGCTTGGAATAAGTCCCGTTGCAAGATAATTCACAATATCCACGAACCAAGGTTCGCAGGATACGGTTAAGAGCTGTTCGTCCGGGAAAGAGTCATTTATTGGCAGGGTCACAATAGGTGAAGAAAAGATGCGTGAAAGATGGTCGGCTACTATGTTTTCACATTCTTTCTTATCTCGAATGACAAGATCAAATTTTATAATTGTAGGATCCAACGTATTAACCTGCCTTTAGCATCATTCTTCGATAAAAGATGTTTTAGGGCGGAGTGATCAGTGTAAACCACAATCGGTGAGCCAATCAAGTAAAGCCTGAATTTTTCTAATGCAACTACAACTGCCAAGAGTTCTTTCTCGGTGGTTGTATAATTAATTTGGGTATCATTCAAGGTCTTACTTGCATAATAGACGTATATGGCATCTTATCAATGTGCTGTCCTAAGACTGCAGCAACAGCAAAATCTGATGCATCACACATTATCTCAAACGGGTGGTTCCAATCAGGAGATTAAAGAATGGTGGCTGTAGTGAGGGAACTTTTAAGTGATTCAAAAGCAGCCTCACAGTCCGAATCAAAGTGAAATGTTGTATCCTTGGCCAAGAGAAGAGTTAAAGGTGTAGTAATTTTACTAAAATCCTTAATGAATCTCCTATAAAATCCTGCATGACCAAGGAAAGATCATATATATTTGACGCATTTAGGATGAGGAAGGTTATGGATGACATCTATTTTAGCTCTATCGACCTCAATGCCTTTTCGTGAAATGACATGTCGAAGCACAATTCCCTCTTGGACCATGAAATTGTAAGTCGACGTTAGACACCCCACATGATACGGGGAGGCGGAATAGGTAAAACAATCATTTTGTTTAAACTAACATCGACTAACTTTATGGATTTTTGGTAAACCCTAACTAACAACAACATAGAAGACATTAGCTACTATGAAAGATGATTATATCTAAGGAACCAAGTCCTTCTTGTTCTCGTAGACCACCTCCTCATCGGCTTCCTCGATGTGATAGAAGATCCACCCGAGAGCTACTTCTCCAAGCTTTAACCTCGTAATTAAGGTAACTAGGTTGCTATGAGTGCTAATCAAAGTAACCTAGAGGATATAGAACGGGATTAGGCATCTTTTAGTCTTGCTAACCCTTAGATCTCAACACATGAGAGGTTAGGGTTAAGGTTGAAGAGAGAGAGCTTGAGGAGAGAGAATGTAAGAATAATTATCATATGGAAATTAACTCATTTGTGTATTTATCATGAAGCATAAAATATCTTGCAAAAAATATCATTGCACAAATATCTTCATGCTTCATTTAATACATAATGAATCATCTAATGAGTCATTAAAATCATTAATGCTTCATTAACTCACTTGATGAATCATCTCCATGAGTCACAAAACCATTTAATGCATACAACACCTAAGCTCTCCACCTCATCAACTTTCTAGAAGCCTCTCGAGTAATTACGAGAACGACCCTCCTATCAGTAAAAACACGAAAATACTGAGACTGTATAAATCCAATAATCTAATACTAGAATCTGGCTTAAACCAAATACCGCTAGTATAAACTGTCCGAACAACGTATGTGCATAAATGCACGTGCGTGTCCGAACCCTGTCGTAAAACCATACGACCTCTATATCGTTTCGCCCGAAGCAAGGAAACTCTCTGTGTGGGAATCTAAAGATACGACTACTATGATGGCAGTGGGTTTAACCACAGACCGCAAGCGGCACTAGCTGTACTTAACGGTCCCTAGGTAGATGTCGATAAGAAGGCCGATGAGGAAACCCATACGAACTCCAACTGAGCCTGATGTGACAATCTCCGTACAGTCCTGTCTGTTCGCCTAGGACTATCGCATATCAGGCCTAGGGGCGGCAAGCGTCAGTCCCCTAAAAGCGGTATAAGTCGTGTTGGAGCGAAACCCATTACACACCTTGAAAAGCTAATAGAAAACCTACCAGAAAATCTCGTCCGCCCTTGCCAGGGACTTTACGTAATGGCTCTCCAAACACAGCACAATATCAACTCCCAATACCGGGAGAGACGAATCCTATCTAAACGGCACTACCTCCAAGTGCTTCGGGACTGCACCCAACTGCTACCTGTTTGCACTACTCCTTTGAGCCGTGGTACGGTAGCAATCTAAGAACAGTGGGAACACACCCGAGGCGAAGCACCAGTATCAAGTCTGCGGACTATGCTGTACTCATGTCACCTGGGAACTGTTAACTGACGACGGGTATAATACCAACCAACAGTTCCCTGTGAGTCCTGTCCGGTGTACCCGTAACCCAAAGAGCACCTGTATACTATCTCCAGTACGACACTGTAGGACAGACCATCTCCCCAACTCGGATGAGAAGCGTACACACTAGTCTACTCTGGAGTCTCGATAATCCTGTGACTAGGGACCTAAAAAAAGATGTGCTTGTAGAATACCCAGCCCCCACTAGTGCGACTGCCATCAGAACGCTAGTACTCAAGCAAGATCCTAAGGGCTCTATCAATATGTATTCTCGATATGCTAACATATACACATATTAAGTTAGAAATAAACCAAGTAGCATACTACCATATTTAGCAAGACTGTTAATATAACTGTGAATATCCCAAGCTTCCATTAAGTAACATACAAGCTAGTATAATACAATAATGGCCCCTATGGTATATACACTAACAATCTCCCACTTACACTAGGGCCATGTGCTGGCGTATCGAAGACCTATCATCTCGAGTAGCCTCTCGAACTGAATCTGAGGTAAGGCCTTAGTGAATGGATCTGCAGTGTTCTCCTCTGTAGCAACTCTCTGTACCTCGATCTTCTGGCGATCTATGATCTCCCTGATCAGGTGATACCGCCTTATGATGTGTCTGGACTTCTGATGGGACCTCGTTTCCTTCGCTAAAAATATAGCTCCGTTGTTGTCGCAATACAGCGGTATTGGATCAACAATGGTAGGAACCACCTGAAGTTCTGTGAGGAACTTCTTCATCCAGACCGCTTCTTTTGGGGCATCGCAAGCAGCGATATACTCCGCTTCCATCGTCGAGTCAGCAACGGTGTCTAGCTTGGAACTCTTCCAGCACACCGCCCCTCCATTGAGGGTAAAGACATAACCTGCTATGGACTTGGAGTCATCCTTGTCACTCTGGAAGCCGGAATCAGCAAAGGCCTTGATCTTGAGGTCTTTTGCACCATAAACCAAGAACATCTCCTTAGTCCTTCTTAGGTACTTGAGAATGTTTTTTACTGCCATCCAGTGCTTCTCCCCTGGGTCTGACTGATACCCGCTTACCACGCTCAGTGCGTAAGCTACATCTGGTCTGGTGCACAACATCGCATACATTATAGAGCCTACCGCAGAAGCTTAGGGTATAATAGACTTACGATCCCTTTCCAAATCAGTCTTGGGAGACATCTCTTTGGAAAGGGTGATTCCGTGACAAGCCGGTAAACTACCGCGCTTAGAATCTTCCATACTGAATCTTTTCAGTATAGTGTTGATATATACCTGGACTGTGAATGTCCTAACATCCTCTTAGATCTATCACGATAGATCCGGATCCCCAGAATGTAAGAGGCATCACCCAGGTCTTTCATGGAGAACCTGTGTGACAAGAATCCTTTGACAGATTGTAGCATAGGAATGTCATTTACTATCAACAGAATGTCATCTACGTACAAGACGAGGAATACGACAGTTCGTGCTACAATTTTAC
Source organism: Agapanthus africanus (assembly GCA_030015575.1). Classification (NCBI taxonomy): domain Eukaryota; kingdom Viridiplantae; phylum Streptophyta; class Magnoliopsida; order Asparagales; family Amaryllidaceae; genus Agapanthus; species Agapanthus africanus. Next base: position 265,520,023 of record CM057345.1, on the reverse strand, counting down.
TATATATACATTGTTCATCTGGATTTTTGATAAAGTCATATTCTTTGACCGTTTCATCAAAACAGATGTTCCAACTCCGCGATGCCTGCTTTAGTCCATAAATGGACTTAAGCAACTTGCACACTTTCCCGCTGCTCCCACTCTGATTGAAACCTTCTGGCTGATCCATATAGACGCACTCTTCTAAATTACCATTTAGAAAAGCCATCTTTACGTCCATCTGCCAGATCTCATAATCATGGAAGGCGGCAATGGAAAGAAGGATCCAAATGGATTTGAGCATAGCCACAGGAGAAAAAGTTTCGTCATAGTCAAAACCAGGTCTTTGACGAAAACCCATTGCAACAACTCTAGCCTTATAGATTTCCACCTGTCCATCTACACTAATCTTTTTCTTGAAGATCCATTTGCATCCTATGGGTTTTACCCCACCTGGAGCAAAGTCTAAAGTCCATACTTTGTTGGTGTATATGGACTCCATCTCGGTCCGCATTGCATCTAGACATCTTACCGAGTCGCCGCTCTGGATGGCCTGCTAGAAGCTAGTAGGTTCATCGTCATCAAAGATTCAATCCTCTCTATCTCTATCTATGAGAAAACCGTAGTATCTCTCAGGCGGATGAGACGGCCTACTACTCCTGCGGAGGGGTGCGGGAATTTCCTATTCTTTTTGAACTACTGGTTCTACCAAACTTTCAGTAGTTGTTTGTGGTTCTGGAATTTCTTCCAGTTCTATTGCGCTCCCACTTGTTTCCTTTTCTAAAATCAGCTGTTCTGGAAAATGGGCATTACGAGAAAGAAAAACCTTTTGTTCCTCTGCGTTATAGAAGAAATACCCCTTGGAGTTCTTTGGATATCCCACAAACCTACACTGTACTGATCGTGTCTCGAGTTTGTCCGCATGCTACTTTTTAACAAAAGCTGGACATCCCCATATCTTCAGATACTGAAGATAGGGTTTCTTCCCACTCCACATCTGATATGGCGTGGTAGACACAGTCTTGGTAGGAGCCCTGTTCAAAAGATATGCTGCTGATTCTAGCGCATAACCCCAGAAAGATCGTGGTAACCCAGCATTACTCATCATGGAACGTACCATATCTAATAGGGTTTTGTTCTGTCTTTCCGATACACCGTTATGCTGTGGAGTGTTTGGAGGAGTAAGCTGAGAGAGAATTCCTTTCTCATTTAGGTAACCTAGGAACTCGGCACTTAAGTATTCACCACCTCGATCAGATCTCAGTGTCTTGATACTTTTGACGGTTTGGTTTTCTACTTCATTCTTATATTCTTGGAATTTCTCAAAGGCCTCGGATTTATATTTCATCAAGAAAATGAATCCGTACCTAGAGTAATCATCCGTAAAAGTAATGAAATATGAAAAACCACCTCTTGCATGTGTAGATATCGGATCACATACATTGCTGTGTATGAGTCCTAAAAGCTCGCTCGCTCTTACTCCATGTCCCGTGAATGGAGTCTTTGTCATCTTTCCTTTGAGACATGATTGACAAGTTGCATAAGATTGATATTCGAACGAATCCAAATATCCTTCGCATTGATGTGACCTAGTTAACCTGGTCTCATTGATGTGACCCAGTCTACAATGCCATAAGAAAGCCTTATTTAAATCTGGAGACTTTCTTTTTAGTGTGTTCTGGACATTGAAAATCTGTAATTGGTTTAGCACGTATATACCGTTATCTAGTGTACAGGACCCAATCAAACCATGATTAAGGTGGATGTTAACAACATAACTTACAAACGTGGAATCATAACCTTCTTTTGATAACAACGATACTGATATGATATTACACGTTAAACTAGGTAGACAAAAACAGTTGCGCAAAACCAAAATATGTCCACTCATCAATCCTAGGTGATAATCCATTACGGACACATCACCCACGCTAGCTCCGTTAGCAACCTAGAAGGTCATATCACCAACCTTCAGCTCTCTACGGTTTCTCAGTGCCTGCAATGAATTGCATATATGAGATCCTGATCCGGTATCCAATACCCAGGAAGTAGAGTTGATTGACAGACAATTTTAAATTACAAACACACATGATGTCGAAGCCACAGCTTGCTTTGGTTCCTGGTTCTTGTTAATCCAAGCTTTGCAATTTTTCTTCCAATGTCCTTTCCTACGACAGTGGAAGCACTCGTCCTTTTCCACTACTGCCACCACAGCCTTTGTCTTTCCCTTAACTCCCACCTTACTAACACCACCACTTGGTTTGGTAGCGGCCTTCATCTACCTTCCTTTGGCCTTTGCCTTGGACCTGGAAGAGGAAGCACCGCGAACAAATATAGTGGGTCTTTCCCTTGCTTTCTGCAAGGTGCCCTCTGCACTCCTCAACATGTTAATGAGTTCTGGAAGTTCAACTTCTTTTCCTTGAATGTTGAAATTCAGAATAAACTGGGCGTAGGTGGAAGGAAGGGACTGAAGAACCAAGTCTGTATAGAGATCGTTCTCCAAAGTCGTCCCAAGGTCCGCGAGCTCTTCTATATAGCCAATCATCTTTAGGACATGTTCTCCTACAGATGATCCGACGGCAAGCCTCGACTGAAACAAGTTCTTCAAGGTCTCGTATCTTGCTATACGAGATTGCTCTCCATACAGATCCTTTGTGTGGAGAAATATGGATTAAAGACCATCTCCCCAACTGGGATGAGAAGCGTACACACTAGTCTACTCCGGAGTATCGATACCCCTGTCTCGATAATCCTGCGACTAAGGACGTGAAAAAGGATGTGCTTGTAGACTACCCAGCCCCCACTAGTGTGACTGCTATCACAACGCTGGTAGTAAAGCATGATCCTAAGAGCTCTATCAATATATATTCTTGATATGCTAACATATACACATATTAAGATAGAAATAAACCAAGTAGCATACTACCATGTTTAGCAAAAGTGTTAATATAACTGTGAATATCCCAAGCTTCCATTAAGTAATATACAAGCTAGTATGATACAATAATGGCCCCTAGGGCATATACACTAACAGAAATGGCATTTTTCCCAAATCAAAGTTATGTTATTATCTTTACACCGAGTAAGTACCGCGTCAAGATAAGATCGTCAATCATCAAAAGAGTCCCCGAATATCAAGAAATCGTCCATGAAATTCTCAAGAAAATTCTCGACCATGTCCGAGAATATCCCCATCATACACCGCTAAAATGTAGTGGGAGCATTGCATAACCCAAAGGGCATGTATTTATAAGCAAAAGTACCGAAAGGACAAGTAAATGTGGTTTTATGTTGAACCTTTTCGGAAATAGGGACCAGGTTATAGCTAGAGTATCCGTCCATAAAACAATAATATTCATGTCCAGCTAATCGTTCCAACATCTGGTCAATAAAACGTAGGAGGAAGTGATCTTTCCTCATTGCAGCGTTGAGTTTTCTGTAATCAATACATACACGCAACCCAGTTTGAGTGCGTGTCTGGATCAACTCATTAGACTCATTAGTTATGACCGTGATGCCAGACTTCTTAGGGACTACATGAATATGACTTATCCATTGGCTATCAGAGATTGGGTAAATGATACTACTGTCAAGGCATTTGACGATTTCTTTCTTTAGCGCCTCCTTCATGACGGGATTTAACCATCTTTGTGGTTCGCGGGTTGGTTTGGCATCATCCATCAAATGTATATGATGTTCAATAATCAAAGGACTAATCCCTTTGATGTCAGCCATTGTCCAACCAAAGGCTTTCCTATTAGATCTCAAGACCATCAAAAGAGCGTTCTCTAGCTCTAAGGCTAGAAAAGCGGATATGATCATGAGCAAAAACTCATTTTCTCCTAAATATGCATATTTAAGGTGAGAAGGTAACAATTTGAGATCTAATGTCGGCGGAGAGACAATAGATGGTGGGGTAAGTGAATGACATTCGGATTCTCGAAAAAGTTCATAGCCTGTAAAGGATACAGACTCGGAAAGTGTGACTGACTTTTTTGATAAGTCAGAATGTTCAAACTCAGGAGTGTACCCGTCAAAGGTGTCCTCACTATAATGTACAAGATCAAACAATGATGTACTAATGTCATCGAGATCATTAAAGCAAAGTTCTTCAACCTTGCAGCTTTCGGGAGCTATCTCGTGGACAGAACAGACATCAAAAATATGAGCAGAAGGTTCAGATGGTTGACTTCCAATCTTGTAAATATTAATCTCAATTGTCATTTTCCCAAAGGATAGGTTCATGGAACCGTTACGACAATTAATGACAGTATTGGAAGTGGCTAAGAAGGGTCGACCGAGAATCACCGAAATTTGTTTTCGTGGGTTCGCTACAGGTTGTGTATCCAACACAATAAAGTCCACAGCGAATATAAATTCCTCGACTTTTATCAACACATCCTCAAGCTCACCTCTAGGTTTGGTGATGGATCGGTCTGCCATCTGGAGAGTACAGTGAGCTGGTTTCAACTCTCCAATACCTAACTGCTCGTAGGCACACTATGGAAGCAGGTTAACACTAGCGCCAAGGTCGATTAAAGCACGATTAATATTTTTACCCCCAATAGAAATATGGACTGTAAGACAGCCAGGGTCCTTACGTTTCTTTGGTAATTGTGGGGTAAAAGCTGTTGGAGATAGTGACCTCAGAGTCAATTATTGGATCACAGGCACGTGATTGTAATGATTGAGGGAGGACCTATTCAGGTAGGACAGTCTTACTCGAGATGATAGTATGCTATCTGGTTTACCTTTATCGTCGTGTACTGCTTTAGGTGACCTTACAGGTCGCTATTACACGTAGATAGAGCCCCTAGGATTCTTGCTTGACTGCCAGCAGTATAAGGGCGATCATATACGTGGGAGCTAGTGGTCTATAAGCACATCCTTACAAGGTCCCTAGTCGTGGGAGTTTCGAGACAGGGCATCGATTCTCCAGAGTAGACTAGTGTATACGGTCAAGACCCCGACGAGGGGCGGTGGCCGGTCTCACAAGCCACTGGTGTCAGTTGGTTCACCTAAGATGTATACAGGTGCTCATTGGGTTATGAGTACACCGGACAGGACTCGCCGGGAACATGCTAGTTGGTCTTATACTTGACGTCAGATAGCAGTTCCCTGGTGACATGTGTACAGGTTAGTTCATCGACCTGGGGATCGTCATTTGTCTCGTGTGAGTTCCCACTGTACTTTGATTACTACCCTACCACGCTCAAAGGAGACGTGCAAACAGGTTTTAGTTGGGTACAGTCCCGAGCCACATGGAGGCAGTGAGCGTATCTTCAGGGGTTCGTCTCTCCCGGTATTGGGGGTGAGGTCGCGCTGTGTCTAGGAGAGCCATTACACGAAGTCCTTGGCCAAGGTAGGAGATTTACTGGTAGGTATTCCAGTAGTATCTCAGGGTGTTCTGGGCTACACTCCGACACGACTTGTACCGCTTTTGGGGGTCTGACTTTTACCAACCCCCTAGGCCCGCCATGCGATGCTCATAGACGAACGGACCGGACTGTACGGATATTGTCACTGACAGGCTCAGTAGGGTATCAGGATGAGTTCGCTCATCGACGTCCCTTTTAGTCAATAGCTGGTGGCCCGTCACGTATGGCTAATACCTCTGACGTGCTAGTGGTTAAATCCACAGCCATTGTATTGACGAGTCTTTAGAGTCCACCACACACACAGTTACTCAAGCTTTCGGGTGAAACGCTGTAGAGGCCGTATGAAGATACGGCAGGGTCCGATCAGATACGTGCGGTATTGCACGGATCAGAATCGGACGGTTAGTACTAGAGGCCGTATGGATATATGGCAAGGTTCGATCAGATACGTGCGGTATTGCACGGATCAGGATCGGACGGATATTACTAGCCGGCTTTGGTTTAAGCTGGATCCTAGTATAGTACAGTGTAGATTTTGTCTCTTTGCACTTGTATCCTGTCGGAATACAGGTGCGGGTGTGTATGCACAGTATCGGGGTTTTCCTGTAATTTATTACGGGACCAGTTTTCTGAAGTTGCCAGTTTGCATTCCGTTCCGGCCGGTTTTCCTTTGTTCTTTCCCGGCCGGACTATTCCGATGGAGGGACTAATTTGCAATTGTGCAAATTGGTATTTATGGAGGGGGTCCTTTGTAATTGTGTGGCATCATGATGAGATTCCTTTTGTTTCAACCTTTTTCATTTATGGTGATTAGAGTTCATTAGGAATTGATTTGAGATTGTTATCATTACCTTTTGGATGTGGTCACCCTCCACCTTTTACTACACTCACCTCCCTTCGTGATTTGTGTTTTTTTTTCCTCCAACATTTTGACAAGAAGGAGGGGCCGGCCATCACTTGTGGAGAGGAAGAGAGAGTTTCATTTTGGATGTGGCATTATTCTTCATCTCATATCCTTGCTAGAAAATTGAAAGCACCAATTTTCCTAACCTCCTCCTCCATCCTCCATGGCAACTAAACCCCCAAATGAGACATAGCCTCTACACTACATTCTACAGCAAATCTTGGATGCGTCGGCCAGCCAACTTCGTGCCCGAGTTGCCTCGGTATAGAGGCGGGAGCCCGTAAAAGATGCAGGCGATGTGGTGCTCTTCCGGCGACGAGGTGGAGACCGGACATTCCGCAGGAGATCGGGACGACGGCGAGAAGACCGAAGGACTCGGATCACTCGGTATATCTCTCTTCCCTATCTTGTAGTTAGATAGGACTAGTAAATGGTTCGATCCGGGTTTTTAGTGCGCGGTGGTGCCGGTTTGCTAGTTTGCAAAATTAAAGTTTTTCTCTTCCGCATTTTGGCGTCGGATTGACGGCCGGGGCGCCGCCGTGCACTTACAGTGGTATCAGAGACTCGCCATTAACATAGTCTAGCTTTGTTTAATGTGATTGCATTTCCGATCGACCAAAATTCCAAAATCCGTATTTTTCTTCACATCAGTTTCTGTCGAATTTTTTTGAAGTCTAAAAATTTTTCAGGTTGTAGAAAACTGATGTACTGGAAGTTCTAAGAATTCTGGAGAAATTCGAGACGTTGATCTTTCAAGGGGAGAGCGGAACCGCGGCCAAACCCCACTTGGCACCGCGGTTCCGCCGCAGTATGGAAGGATCACTATGTCGAATTTTTCCAGTGGGCTTCTAGGGTGAAAATAGGGTTTCTGGAATATTATGTTTGGGCCCAGAATTTCTTGATGTGCTACAGTAGTTCTAGGGGGCCCACTTGGTAAATTTGATCGATCGGATATTTTAAACACATTATTTCACAGTATTTACATTATATCTGCGACCGTGAATGTCACTTGATCGGTAAATCCTGTCTAACTGCTATAGCCCGGTTAGACGGATTTGCGAACGTGACATTCACGTTGATGTTTTGTGATTTTGCTGTGTTGTTGCGGATTGGTCGTGGGGATAGCCTGGTTGCAGTGGTAGTACAGTTTTGTTGTATTATGTACATTTGATATTGCGGGGCGAGCGTCCGACATGTGGACTGCCCTCACTGCCTGTTTGTATTATTATTTTGGGGCACGACCAGGTTGCGGTCGATGTACCCGTTGTATGTATATTTTACTTTCTGTACTAGGATTACCCCACGGAGGGGTGCACGGATAGCCGGATTCTAGAGGGCAACGGGCCCGCATCTCATGGCGTTGAGACGGAAGGGGCTTCACTCTAGTATTGGCGGGCTATTCGCCACACTCGTAGGGGGTACAGGTTGACCCAGGAGGGGTGCCCAAGTTACCGGATTCCGTGAAGTGCTGGGTGGTCCATTCAAGGTGCTGAAGGGGGCTGACTCGCTTCAGGTTTTGGCGGGTAACTTGCCGCGCCCGTAGGGGTCTAGGATTTCATTGCACAGGCTATCCATAGGACCATGGGGAACGTCGGGTTTCAGCAGTGGCTCTGTGAAACCCGGGGATCCCAGATATCTGTATTTTTCTGTGGTGTTGCGTTTTATCACGCCTTGAGCGAATATAATATATTGGTATATATATTAGTAGATGTTGTATATGTTTTGCATCCGCGCTAGTCCAGTCCCCGCTTTGTCGTTAGTTAGCTAACCTAACGGGTAATAACGGGACCCAGTGGCGAATGCGGATGGCATATACGTACATCAGTATATTTTCGTTCTTTGTGGTGTGATCAATTGATGGGACTGCGTTGATTCGGATCAATGCAAGTTAAAACAAACCTATTCTGATGTTGCTGGAACACTTTTCAAAAAGCAGTTATTGCAAGGGCGTTCTCTTTTGTTTTGCATCGTGGTATTCAGTTGGAATATCCTGCTCCTCAGTCGACGAGGCAAGGGCCGAGATCCCTTCACCGGGAGTGACCCCTTAGATAGAAGTTTGCGTCAGGGCATTAACTTCACTATAGCCGATTACTTTTGCTTTGCATTGTGGTATTCATTTGGAATATCCTGCACCCCATTCTACGGGGAAAGAGCCGAGATCTCTTCACCAGGAGTGACCTCTTTAGTAAAGGATTTCGTCACTATATTTTCTAAAAAGCTATCCGTTCCTTCAACGATATCAAGTTCATTACGTTAAAGGTTTTCGCCAGAAACCATTCGTAGCCCTCCGTCGTATCGGACAGGTAGCACGTAGTATTCATGCTATGTTTGTTGGCCTTCGTTAAGGCATAGTGCATGGTAGCTGCTTGTTGCCTTTCTGCTGCATAGATAGATGTGTTGGTTTGGGACAGTCGTATAGCCTTGTTGACCTTCGTCAAGGGCTTGTACGGGTGGGTTCAAATTAACCTGGATAATGACGGGTAGAACTTGACATGTGACTTATGATTTGTTGATCTTCGTCATGGTCATAAGAGCATGGGGCAAAAATCCACATCGGGAGTTTCAAAAGTACTGAAACTTGCCAGATATGCGCATACCTTCTGCAGTGTGATAGCGTGAGCGGATTCCGTCACGTTATCATGCGATGATAGTAGGATCCCGATCCCTACTGATGAGTTGGTTTACTCCTCGGGTGATCCCGGCTAATTCTTCTTTCAGGTTTGGGGAAGAATTTGACGTTACAGTGGGAGGTTTCCAGATTAGATAAAGTGACAACCATTCTGATATAGGTTAGAGTACACGCTGAGTGTTTCTTTTCTCTCTCTCTTTGGCAGCGACCATTGACCCAACCCTAAGACTATGACTCAGAGACCAAAATTAACCGAACCTTCTTTAACACTGGCTTTTGGATTGTCAGAGTTGCAGACCTCATTGCCACTCCTACTTTTACCCTTTTCTCCGGGACACAACGTCCACTTCCATTGGACAAAACCATCGTATGGTTATATACGAACTCGAAGGAATTTATTCGAGGATGGTTTCCGGTTCTGGAGAAAACGGATAGGACTATTCAGTTGTCTTTTCCTTTTACCTTCTCTCAGGTTATGAGTACTCCTTGGTTTAGGAGATAGTACACCTATTATGCAAATTGGATAGTCTTATTCCAAACCTTAGGCTGGTGCCGACCGGTGGGGAAAGAAGAAAACCAATTAGCATAACGATGGTGTGCAGAAGGTTTTAAGTTAAGACAAAGCAAGGGATTAGTAAGAGGGCAAAGTAAAATGTGACTGCTATTCACGATCAAACCAGGTATTTCCTTACCACTCCCACTTCACCTTTGTATTTCTCCAGGACACTCCGTATCACTACGAAGATCCACAGTTTATTGGATATTCCATCGTATGGTTATATACAAACTCGAAAGGAACTTGCTCCAGTTCGGGGATGGATTCTGGTTCAGGAGAAATAGGAATGAGGTTTATTCGGTTGTCTTTTATCTTCACCTTTTCTTGCATTGCGAGTGCTCCTAGGATTAGGACAGTACACCCATTATGCTTATTGGATAGTCTTCTTCCAAACCATAGGCTGGTGCCGAACGGTAGGGAAGGAAGAAAACCATTTGGCTTAAGGGGTGTGCAGAAGGTAAAGACTAAAGACATATGAAGGGATTTGGAGAGATGGCAAAGAAATATACGGTTACAGTTGTGAATCTGGATAATGGAAGAGGCATTACTAGGAATACCAGGATAACCCCACGGAACATTTTAATGTTTCTGTTTCACTGTGTACAGTTAAAGGAAAACTGATTTTCCGATTAGACACTTGCTCCAGGGTATGTATTTACCAGGCATGATTCTCACATCTGTATGGTTTTACAGATGATGAGTGGGAGTAAGTTATTGGGAATTAGGTGACCATCCTCATTATATCGGGATTCGTTGCAATTGGTGATATTTGAGGAAGCCACCTGGGTTGTTTGCCGGTCGGCAAATATATGGTTTTGAATATCCGTTGTTGTGCACCAATTTCAAATTGATATATCTGTACGTCTATTTTTATAGAGTAAGATATAACTTTTTGAAATTATGTCTATGACATTTACCTATATCAGTGGATGGTTAGGTAAGGAGCATTGAACAAGCGGTGTAATTCTTCTTTACCATAAGTACAGTTTTCAACCTACAACACACAATGAATGAGTTATCAGACTCAAGAGACTTATACAGAGTATTGTATGTTGTCCAGGGTCCATCAGGTGTAACGTTTTGAAAATCGTTTCGGTGAAAGTTCGAAAAATCGGTAAAATAATGGGGTTTTCTGTAAAAAGTCAAAATACAAATATCTTATTATAAAAATTAAATATACAAATTCTAGCAATGTAATTGCTAGTATTTGGTGTTTATTGAGACACTGGTGAAATTTCAAATTTTCTGAAAGAAAAATTATTTTATTATTATTTTAAGCCGTCACTAATATATTTAATTAGGGAAAATTACAAACTGGAATGAGTTGAAACAAATTTTTTACATCATCACACGTTAAATAAAATTTTATCATATGGTTTTTGAAATGAAATCGTTTGCCAAAACGGTTGAGAAATTATTGAAGAAAAGAGGCTTATTTGGTGAAATTATTGTAAATGGAAATTGGGGTATTGTATTTATCTTTTTCCTCACCTACACACACCCAAACCCCCATTTCCCCATCATGATGGCTGAACCCTTGCTTCCCTACTCCCACTCTTTTCCCCACTTCAAAAAGAAAAGAGAAGAAAACAAAAGAAAAGAAATGAAAGAATAAAGAATGAGTGTGTTGACTTGAGGTATGGGTTTTTGACTTTCTCTTTCTATAATCAACACCTCACTCTCTCCCACACTTTCCCCACCTGCACAATGGCCGAGCCTCCCCCTTTCTTCAGCCCCTTCAATTCTTCATCTCATTTCTAATAAAAAATCCACTCAAAATGCATCAAAATCCCTTCAAAATCAAAGCAAAATCAAAATCCAACTCCTACCCATTTTTCATTTGCTATTCTTGCATGGATCTAGGGAGCAAGTTGGCATTTTAGAGGCTTGATTTTCATATTTGATCTCTTGATCATGAGGTATAATTCTAACCTTTTCTTAAATTGTGCTAATTGTTTCATGTTAGCATAATTAGTTTTTTTTAATTAGTTCTAGGTGCTTGAATTAAAATTCAAGAGAAGGGTTTCGAATTAATGATTAGGGTTTGTGATCAAGTGAGGTTTTTATCATTTGTTTATGGTTGTAATGAGGAGATTAACATGTAGTTGTATGCAAAATCTAAGTTAGTTGCTATTTGCTAATTTGTTAATTTAAAATTGTGATAACTTTGCTAATTGCTAACTAGGTTTTTATAATTAGTCTAATAATTAGGTTTAAAAATCTAATTATGGTTTCATAGCATTATTAACATTATAATGAGTGGTTTAATACCTTAGGTTATGCAAATCTAAGCTTAATTCTTAAATCGAGAATTTTTGCTTGAAAATTGTTAAAATTGGATAATTTGTAAACTAGGTTTTTGGGGTTTATGGAATTTAATGAGCTTAAATTATGGGAATTATTTTTTTTTACTTATATAAGATATTTAGTGAATATTGTGGCCTCTAGATTCGTCTATACATCGAGTTTTGTACAAAAACGGTGATTTGTGCTTGCTAGATTTTCGGAAAAATGACTTTTTAAGTGAAATTGGGTTTTTTGTGAATTTTAAGCTATTTTATATTATAATTAGTGCTTTTAATTGTACAAATGAGTGTGTTGGGAGCTTTCTCGATGGTTTGGCATTTGTACGCCGACATCGAGGGTTTTTGGGTCGATGTGTGAAGCAACCATAGGTTTTGACCTATGTGGGACTCGTGCGTCGTTTTGGTCATGAGTCGGATTTTAATATGATACGGTGCGTTATGATATGTAGGTACCCCATGTGGACTTCGAGACGACAAGCAAGCGCGTGGCGGCGTCGGCACCGACAAGCGAGGACCAGGTGAGTAGATTTATATCTACGGGGAGAAGTCGGGTGGATGGCGTATAGCACCCCCGCAGTTCGTGGTGATGTATACGAATACGTATACACACATATATATATTGTTTTTATATTGTTTCAGTATATTGATGATAATATGGATTTTTGGTGTTCTTGGATGATTTAGTGTCCCGAAACCCTAGAGTAGTGGTCGCACTACACATGCACACACCAACCCATACTTGCATACTTTCTTCTTTCATTTATGCTTATACGGGATATATAGTTATGTGTTCACATGGGTATGGGACTATGGATTCACATACGAATTTGAGGCTTGGGTTTGAGATGAGTCGATGAGATTTGTATTGAGGTTGTGACTTCGGTGATATGGCAGGATTCGTATTTGAGATACGACATGACGTTGTAGTGGGTCCTTTACGTAGTGTTTCACACACGTCCATGCATACTTAGGCGGTATCAGTATTGTACTAGACATAGATCAGTACCCCGATCATGATATTTGATAAAGAGGATACCAGGTGAATAGTATGATGAATGTGATATTGACCCGTACCCAGATTTGGGGATGCCGTACGACGGATTTACGTACGAGCTATATTTTGATGATTGATCCGCACTCTTGACTTGTGATGTCTGGTTATGTATATGATATTATTAAGGCGGGATCACCAACTATACATATACAGGTATGTATATGTATCGACTCAGATGATAGGCGGTTTCCTTACCTGTAGTCCAGCTTGCTGGCTTAGCCCTTAGTTTAGTTTAGTTGTTAGATTAGATTTGATTCTTACCTATTTCAAAACTAACGAATCGTGGGTAATTTAAAAGACAGCCCAAGGGATCCTACGGATATTTCAAAAGACGTATCTTTTCATAAAAACACCGTGGCCCCTATTTTCAAAACCTCATGATTCGTGTTATTTCAAAAGGCACCATTTGTAGGACTTATATTAGATTAATGCAGATTAGTTATAGTTGCGTCTAGTATTCAGCTCCCGCTCCTTATTGTGGTTCGCTTCGCATCGCATGCTTATATTATGTTTCATACTCCATTATTGATATCATGCTGTTAGGACACCAGCACCATTACCGATGATGCGTATGTACCACGTACACTTACTTGCCGGCTCACACACATCTTCATCGGTAATTGCCATGTCACGTACACCTTAGAAAATATTATTGCTTGACATAGCATGTTAACTAATAGTTTAGACATTGTAGTTATTACCTGCTACTTCATGCATACTGTTATTCATTATTATGCCGCATTCATGGATTCTCATGCATATATTCACTATTTTACGTGTTATTGAGGTTTCGGATTCGGATTTCCATGAGATTTTCTGGATTTGGAGGAAAACCGAAAAAACATAAATAAACCTTTTCTCTCTTTTAAAATAAAAAGTGCGGTTTTCCCATGATGTATGAGTCGTCCACCATGAGTTTGCTGATGGATTTCGAGACCCGATTCGAGGAGACGGATGAACCGTTTCGGGTACATGGTGGACCCGGTAAGGTACCCCGGGGCAAGAAGCGCGTGATGATGACGATGTGAGCCTGGCAGGGGAGCACTACCTACCGGTGATATTACCCGACGCGTCGGATATCCGGAGGATACCGTCGTGGTCTTGAGATGGATGGTAGGGGCCGGTCTGGGCTGATGGCGCCCTAGATATTGTGATTGAGATATTGAGATTGAGACTTGAGGTACATAGATTGTGACACAGAGATATCGAGGTATTTGGACACTTGTTTTGTGTCGATGCTGGGCACTGTTTTATACTGATTTCATATATGGTACCTCATTTCTTTTAAAATACAGAAATCTCACTGATTTATGAAACCGGTTTTATTCAGTACATGCATTCTGTTTCATGCATTCATACATCATCCATATGATATATTGCTACCTGAGGCACTGACACGGGCACATGAGATCACACTCGGTTAGATATTACCCTAGCCATTGTTATAGGCTGCATGTTTTACATATTTTTGGGGTTATATTATGATCATTGACCCAGGTTGCGTTATTTATGCGATTTCTTTCCGTATATGTTTTTCTATTCACGAGTTGGCAACTCACCCCCGTTGTGCCCCAGTTTCTTGCAGGTTTACCGTACAGGTTTCTTTACGGCTTTGCGGGCATAGTTTCCTTCGGGTGATTTGCTAGTATGTGGGTTTACTTATATCGTACTCCCATTATATATCTTGTATATCATTATTCTGTTGTATCTAGAAGTTCCATCAACCAAACATGTAATTATTTTGAGATAGAGACCAGTGATGTTATTCTTTCGACCTTAGAGTCGCGCGTTATACTTCTTGTGGTTTTTGAGTTTCCTTTTGAGTTTTTGATCCTCGCCGTTGGCGTTGTATATTATATTGCTTGTGTGGTTGTGACCGTCGATTGACAAAGAGCTAGCTCCCGTTTGGGGATTCCTTTTTTTGATTTCGTATACTATTCATGTTGTATCCCGTTTGGGGGCCGGTATTTACAAAGGAGACTCTGCCGAAATTTTCAGGAAATATTTGATGTTTTTTTAAAACGCATAATTCGGCTTATGCTATTAAAACTACTTGATTTAAATTGGTTTTCCTTCACTCTACTACTTTTCTTGGTTTGGTTTTCTGGGTTTTCGGCTTACTTAGATTACGTACGCCTCGAGACGTCCGTAGTTTAAGTGCCGGTCATGTTCCGTACTTCGGGACGTGACATCAGGACAGGGGGCTTGGTCCTCGTACTATATTCGGTTTACTTATGACTTCTCTAGTTTTTTGACAGGTGCTTCTTGGAAACATAATGTCCGAATTTTGAGAAGTTATAGGTATTTGAATAAAGTAGAGAACCAGGTATTGCAAGTATCGGGATTCTTCAAAGTGATCGAAGATGTAGATACTTGTGTATGGTGTTCAGTTGATAGTAATGATTAAGAGAACTTACTTCTCTTTCAGGTTACTCATAATTGGAAGCATTCCTAAGTTGGGTAACGCTGATCGGCCTCTTTCCATTTAGTTGACATGCACTGGAGACAGCTGCATGATTTGAATCTGGTTCAATTAAATCAGTGCCTCTGGTTCTATATTGGATATAGAACAGTTCGTATCTTAACGATGTTAAGGTACGGGGAGTTGTCCGGCCTATGCTTAAAACCAGACTCTGAATAACTCAAGGCATGTTTCTGTAATGGCTGTTTGTGGGTTGACCCAGGCTATGACGAGGGTTGACTTTTTACCATAAGAAAGATTAATAGTGATATTTTTCTTGACTCGCCATAGTTTTAATAAAAATGGATTTTTTCAGAAAACAGTAGTGGGAGTATGGTAGAACTGGAAGTGATTCCAGAACCGCAAACGATTACTGAAAATTTGATAAGGAACCTAAAGATTCAATCTGGATTGACATTCCATTTGGCCACTCCGCAGAAAAGGCGGGTAACCTCAGGCACTCGAGAGGTACTTCGGTATGCTCAAGGACGGTGGCAGGGAGGTTCTTGTTTACCCAGACTTGCCATTGCTGTTGTTCCAGACTGTGAGACCCGGCAGGAGGATGAGTATAGCGTCGTTCTAAACTGGCTTTAGAAGTGTACGTCTATATGACTCTTCCAAAGGGTTGTCATAGTCAGTGGGAGCAGCGGAAGCATTGGTGGACATCAGGCTTATGTCTATTTATAGACTAAAGCAGATATAGCATAGATAGTTCATCAATTTATGATGTGACAGTCATAGGTTTGACTTCATCAGAATAGGGGATGGATCTGTTAAGAAGGTAGTAGGGTGTGATGTCCTGGTATTTGATGACATACACAGAGTAGGAAATGATATTCCTATACTACGATCGGTTATACTACGGTCGTCACACAATGGTTTCTCCACATAGGACTTGGATCTTATATCGTACATTCTGGTTACTAGATCTATGCTTTTAGATCTAGATTTGGGTTGTTTCCCAATCTGGGTACTTAGACAGCATTCTATGAGTATTTAGAATTGACGACTCCAGGCACGGTAGTGTACTTGCAGGTAATGGAGTCACCCTCTCTAAAGGTGTCTTACAGACTGAAGGGGAGAGGGATGTGCATGGTTGGCAGATCACTTGCTCAGGCAATTGAGTCAATCATGAGATGTCAAGTACCACGCCAGATGTTGTTCTTGCAGTAGATGCAATAAGTTGATATTGATCCTATCCTAGAGAAACAGTCGGAAGCAGCTTTAGAACATATGTGGATGTTCTAGGGATATGATAACGACAGCCTCATTCAGGAGACATTTATCATTCCAGGCTTCCAAGGTGACATGTGTTAGTTGTATGTATGCCCTAGAGGCCAGTATTGTACAGATGATGTATATTATATTGGATGCTTGGACATATATAGAGATGACTTTCTTGCTCGATATGATAGTATGCTATCTGGTTACTCTTTATCTTAACATGTATACTAGTCTCTTTAAACTGTCTTGTAGTTACATGTTGGTAAAGCCCTTAGGATGTGTACTTGACTACCTGGACTATGATGCGGATCATACTAGTGGGGACATGGTAGTCTATAGGTACATCCTTCAAGATCCCTAGTCGTGGGTGTATCGAGACGGGGCATCGATATACCAGTGTAGACTAGCGTATACGCTTCTCGACCCATGAGATGGGCGATGGATGATCCCATATTCATTGGTGTTTGACATCAGAGATGGTATACGGGTGCTCAGTGGAGACTGGGTACACTGGACGGACTCGCCGAGAACTCCCAGATGGTATTATACCTTACGTCAGATGGCAGTTCTCAGGTGACACTTGTGCAGGTTAGTCTGTAGACCCGAGATCGTCATAGAGTCTTGTGTGATTCCCACTGTGCTTTGATCTCTACCTTACCACGTCCATGAGGGCGTGCAAAACGGTGGTCTTTGGGTACAGTCCCGAGTCACATGGAGGCAATGAGCGATAGGAGGGGTTTCGTCTCTCCCGGTATTGGGGGTTGATGTTGCGCTGTGCTCGATTGGCCGTAACAGGGAAGTCCCTGGCCAGGGCTAATTAAAGATTTGCTGGTAAGTGTTACCAGTAGTTTCTCGACCCGTTATGAGCCTCACATCGGCATGACTTATCGGTTATTGGGGTCTGACGTTTACCACCCCTAGACTTGATATGCGACATATCAGACGAACAGACCGGACTGTACGGTAAGTGTTGCTGGTTGGATTCACAGGAGTGTGAGCGGGCTAGCTCGTCGATCTTCTGATCGCTCAATACCCGGGTGGCCGTTACGTTTAGCAGACCGCTTGCGGCTTGTGGGTGCTTGATATGATCATCACCTGCTACCGGCGTATTGACGAGTTTTTAGAGTCCTACACAGAGGTTTCCTGGCTCAAGCGAAACGAAATAGGAACGCATATGAGATATGTGCGGGACCGAGAATAATGCGTGTATTTGATACCGTATTTCATTCTCGCGATGAATGTTTCGATTGGTTGTATGCGATATAACCTAGTTATCGAATCAAAGATTGATTCGATAAGTCGATTCATTTGATACTAGTCGGTTATGTGCGACATGACCGGAACATTGAATCAAGTGTTGATTTAATGATTTAATGTATAATTATATATTTGATATATTACTTTGCATTAACTAGTATTGGTTCATTTTTAAAAGGATTTTCTCACTTGAAGTGCACATTGTATATGTGATATATTTTGTGTGCACTTGATTGTATCATGTTTGATGATACATACTTACTTGGCTTTGTGCAAAGAATTAAACCATGGTTATGATAATGGTTAGGGTTTTGAGTTATTCACTTATTTATTTATCCATTCTTTTATGAGAAATAGATTAAAGAAAAACAAAATGGTTTCTTTCTTTCATGAAGCTTGTTGAAGCTTCATGAAGCTTTGACTAAAGTGACAATTTTGTCTTCATCCTTAACCCTAACCATTCCTACTAACCATGGTCTATTCTCTACACCTAACCAAGGTTAGAAGATGATAAGTATTCATTTTATTATTCTTTTCAAGAATAACTTATCATATTCTATCTTCTTCTTCTTCTTCATCTTCATGAAGAAAACCTTGCCTCCATCAATGGCACCTTGTGCAAAAGTGTGAGAAATCCAATTCTAAAGTGAACCCACCTCCTATTTCTTCACCCTCTACCTCTTGCCAAGTAGTATAGGGTGTTTTCTTCACAAGATTCACAACTTGGTGAAGTTGGAGCTTGATCTTGTGTAACCTCGACGTAGATCATCTTCGGCATCGTAGCCGACGACTTGTCCGCTCATTTCTCCGATGAAGCCGATGCTAGAGTCCGAGATCCGACTAGGACAGCAAGAGGACGTCTACGTGGAGCTAAGGAAGTGGAGAACCGGAGCTACAAAGGATGTAGCTTCTCACTTTTAGTTAAGTTGTTAACTAGCTTTATGTTTCGCCTAAAATTCTAGTTAACGATCCGTATTAGGGTTTCTCGGCACCGGAAAAATTTGAAATTGGCATGGTTGATGCCTTGTGAGACTTCATTAGCATGCCAAGGAATCCTACAGTGGTATCAGAGACTAGCTAGAGCCTTAGGCGATGCTTAGACGATGTTTGAAACCCGAACGAACCCGAAACCCTAATTTTTTCACGCTCTCTGGACTTTTTTCAAAAACTGGGTTTTTTCCAGATTAAAAATGCTTAAAAAATTCAGCAGGGAATTCTAAGAATTACGGTGCAAATTTTTCCAAGAGATGAGTCCAAAGCGCAGCGGAACCGCGGCAGAAGCCTGGCTTCTGCCGCGGTTCCGCGGCCAGATGATGACATCATCATTCCCTTTTTGCACAGTAATTCCTAATCTAAGATGCTGAGTTTTCTGGGAATTTTTAATTTGACTCAAGAGTTGAGTGTTCTGGGGTTGCATTGGGAATCATAGATTCGATCGGATTATTAAACTTCGTCTATGTGGATTCCGGATAATTTTAGAATATGTTAAAAAGTTCGACCGGATATAAATACCCTACTTTTCCCCTGCCGGAAAATTTCCAAGTGTTGGATTTTTCTGAGGTTTAAAGACGTTCTAAGTAGTGCAAGTAACGCGATGGTCCCTCTAGAAGACAACAAACCTTAACTCGATTATGTGACCGTCTTGAACTGCCCTTTGAACCTTCGGGTTTGGGGCAGTACGGCGTGCCACATGTGAGGCGTTGGCTTGACCCTTCTACGGCTGGACCGTTGGTACTGAGGCATGAAGTGAATGTCTTTGAACCTATTTCATGTGTTGAACGGTTTCAGGAAAACTTGGGTGTTCGAATGTTCGATCGGAAAGTTTAATGTTTTCTATTTATCCGGAATGGGATACAATAATTGGAATTCACAAACAGTTATGAGATAACTGGATGAATGTTATAAATCTAGCGGTTTAGTCTCACTTGATATTGAAAAGATTTTTCGATAATGGGACTAAAATGCGGGGTTTATAATTGTTAGGCATGTGATGTCTAAGTATTTCATTTGATTAGGCATGCGATGTCTAAAGAGGTTGTGGATTCCAACTGTTGTAGTTTTACACTTTCTTTTCTGTGACCGTAAGTGTAATATGTGATATCGCCGGTTTCGTTGCTATATGTCAATGACAATTGGGATGCGCATATTTACTTACGTTGATGACATGTGATGTTATGTGTTGCTGGATATGTTATATTGGATCGTCGTGTTTGAATAGCCGGGGGTTTTTATGTGAGATGAGTGTTTTTCATTTTCATTCATGTAAAAACTTGTATGTAATATTCTTTTATTTGGGGCACTTCCAGGTTGCGGAAGCTGTCGCCTTTTGTATATTTTTTACTTTTCTGCACTAGGATAGACCCAAGGAGGGGAGCACAAGCAACCGGGTTCTAGGGTCCAGTGGGAGGCCATCTCGAGGAGTCGAGTCCGGGTCTCCTAACCCTAGAATTGGTAGGGTTGCTTGCCGCTCTCGTAGGGGTCTAGGGGTGTGGGATTGGCTATTCATCACGATCGTGGAATCCGTGTTTTATACTGGCTCGTATTGAAAACACGGACGTCCTAGAATATCCAATGTTTCATATGTTTCTTCTGCTGCGATATCTGTGATGTGATCATATGATGTTCTGTGATAGATACAATATATAGTATATATGATATATTATATAGACGTTACTTATGTTTTGCACCCATACTAGCCCTGCCCTGCTCTGTCGTTAGTTACCTAACTTAACGATGCACGAGGGGACATCGAGGCGAATGCGGATGGCATAAGTGTACGTCGTATTTATCTGTGATGTTTAGGTGACTTAAATGATGGGACTTCATTAATATGATTAATGAAAGAAAAGAAACCTAAGATGTTGTAGAATCAAATTTTATACAAAACAGGTAGCTACAGTTCTTGCTTTGCACAACGGTATATGTGATATATCCTGCACCTTATTCAATGAGGAAAGGACCGAGATCCCTTCACCGGGAGTGACTCCTTTAGCAATAACTGGCAGATGCTACACACTCGGTTTGCCTTTTGATAGCTTCTATAGTTTTTGCTTTGCATAGTGATATATATGATGTATCCCGCACCTCATTCGACGAGGAAAGGGCCGACGATCCCTTCACCGGGAGTGACCCCTTTAGCAAAACTAGAAAAAGCCTCAAAGACACTCCATTTCAAAAATCATTCGATTCTATAACGATATCAAGTTCATTACGCAATAGGTTTTCAGAAAAACCTGTCGTAGCCCTACGTCATTTCAGATAAGAACTGTTTAGTATTCGTGCTGCGTTTGTTGGCCTTTGTCAAGGCGCAGCGTGCGGTACCTGAATAGTACTTATCTGCTTGTGCATGTGATGCAGATTGTTTCAGGGTAGTCGTACGACCTTGTTGGCCTTTGTCAAGGGCCGTGCGGGTGGGTTTGATTCAATCAAGAAATGACGGGTTGAACTTGACTAGCAGACTATGATTTGTTGGCCTTTGTCAAGGTCATAGGACGCTAGGGGCAAAATATTATCGGGAATTTCAAGTGTTGAAATTTGCAATGAGATTGCATACCTTCTATGAGATAGTTGGATCCCGATACCCACTGCGAGTAAGAGTTACTCCTGGGAGAGTTTTACACATTGCAATTAGCTGATCAAGTAGGTGTCTAGAAAGGTGTCAACGGGGTTACGCCTCTGGGAAAACGAGGTTTGCATTAATTAGGTTCGTGCGAAAGCACGGGGGACCTCCCTCAAAGTACCAACACTGGCCTGGCTGAATGATCGACGAACTTGTAGTGTGTAATTAATCCCGGCTAGTCTTTTCTTTTAGGGTTTGAAGGAAGATTTGATAAAAACAGTGGGAGCCATCCTGATTAGATAAGATAATAACCAATCTGATCTTGCAAGAGCATACGCTAAAGTGTTTTCTTCTCTCTCTCTCCTGGTAGCGACCATTTCATGCCCTAATCAAGATAATAATTTGGATGTATTGACCGAACCCGCATGTTATACTGTGCTGGGGAACGTTGGTTCCGTTCTTTCCTATAAGAGTTATAGGACTGAACAGGATATAGGGGAATACCAGGATTCCCATGCCGCCCGAATGAAGAAAGTACATGATGATGCATTTTCTTCGGGTGTGTTCGTTACAGAGAACTGTTTCTCCATTTGCTCTACGTCCTGGGTGCTAGATACCGGGTCAGGATCCCATATATGTAATCAGTTACATGGGCTTATGAAAGGTAGAGAACTTGGAGAAGGTGATAAAGACATTAGAGTTGGAAATGGTGCAATTGTTGCAGCTAAGACTGTCGGGGAATATCACCTTGTATTACCAACTGGTAATACATTGGTTCTGAACGAATGCTATTACATGCCGAACCTGATATGCAACATTATATCGGTTTCTTTGTTGAGCAAAGAGGGATATAATTTTGTATTACAGGACAATGTTATGAACATTTTCCGTAACCAAAAGTTGGTTGGATCAGGCACGTTGTGCAATGGCATTTATGTTCTAAATCAATCAACAGTTCTGAGCATAACAAACACACACAAGAGGAAGAGTTCTGAACTGAACGAATCCTTCTTGTGGCATTGTAGACTTGGTCACATCAATGCGACACGACTAGCTAAGTTGCATAAGAATAGATATTTAAATCCGTTTGAATTTTCATCTTATGACACTTGCCAGTCATGTCTCAAAGGCAAGATGACCAAAACTCCGTTTACGGAACACGGAGAAAGAGTTACCGAACTCTTGGGACTGATACATAGTGATGTATGCGGTCCTATGTCTACAC
Organism: Agapanthus africanus; assembly: GCA_030015575.1. NCBI lineage: Eukaryota > Viridiplantae > Streptophyta > Magnoliopsida > Asparagales > Amaryllidaceae > Agapanthus > Agapanthus africanus. The sequence continues at coordinate 265,497,491 of CM057345.1, read as the reverse complement.
ATGCCAGGGATAGTTCTTCGTACTTCATTACATTCACTGACGATCTCTCTAGATTCGGATATGTGTTCCTGATGAAACACAAATCAAAAGCTTTTGAGAAATTTAGAGAATATAAACAAGAAGTCGAGAACCAAACCGGAAAAAGTATTAAAATCCTTCGATCTGATCGAGGAGGTGAATACTTGAGAAATGAATTCCTGGACTTCCTAAAAGAGAATGGGATTCTCTCTCAGCTGACTCCTCTATATACACCACAGCACAACGGTGTATCAGAACGGAGGAACCGCACCCTATTAGATATGGTGCGCTCTATGATGAGCACAGCTGAGTTCCCTATTTCCTTCTGGGGATATGCGCTGGAAACAGCAGCATACCTATTGAATCATGTTCCAACTAAATCTGTACCTACCACACCATATGAGATATGGAGTGGGAAGAGACCATGTCTTAAAAGAGTTAAGATATGGGGTTGCCCGGCCTATGTCAAAAGGCAAAATCCGGACAAACTCGAGGCACGGTCAGTTCGGTGCAAGTTTGTAGGATATCCCAAACATTCACATGGATATCTTTTCTACCATACAGAGGAACAAAAAGTGTTTGTTTCTCGACATGCCACCTTTTTGGAAAAGGAATTTCTTGCAAAAGAAATTAGTGGGGATAAGGTAGAACTGGAAGAAATTCCGGCTACACAAACTCAAACTGAAGATTTAGTGGAACCAGAGGATTCAGAAGCTCCCGACGAACCTCAGCCTCTTCGCCGATCTAGTAGGGTTCCTCACCCACCTTAGAGATACTACGGTTTTCTCATGGATGGTGGGAGCGAGGATTGCATCATGGAGGATGATGACCCAACTAGCTTCGAGCCGGCCATCACGAGTAGGGACTCAGTGAAATGGCTGGATGCAATGCGGTCCGAGATGGAATCCATGTACACCAACAAAGTATGGACTTTGGAAGTTGCTCCTGAAGGGGTAAAACCCATTGGGAGCAAATGGATCTTCAAGAAAAAACTTGGTGTAGATGGGAAAGTGGAGACTTTCAAAGTTAGACTTGTTGCAAAGGGTTTTCGTCAAAGACCAGGTGTGGACTATGACGAAACCTTTTCTCCAGTGGCTATGCTTAAATCCATCCGGATCATGCTTGCCATCGCTACATATCATGACTACGAAATCTGGCAAATGGATGTTAAGACCGCCTTTCTAAATGGTGATTTAGAAGAGTGCGTGTACATGACTCAGCCAGAGGGCTTCGTAGACAGTGGGAGCAGCGGGAAGGTGTGCAAGCTGCTTAAATCCATTTATGGATTAAAGCAACCATCGCGGAGTTGGAACATCTGCTTTGACGTCGTTATCAAAGAGTTTGATTTCGTCAAAAACCCAGATGAACCTTGTATTTACAAGAAGGTGGCAGAGAGTAAGGTTGTCTTCCTCAAATTGTATGTGGACGACATACTCTTGATAGGAAATGATATTCCTATGCTGCAATCGGTCAAGCTCTTCTTATCACAAAGATTCTCAATGAAAGATCTTGGTGATGCCTCCTGCATATTAGGAATTAGGATCTATAGAGATAGATCCAAAAGGATATTGGGATTTTCCCAATCCAGGTACATTGACACTATACTAAAGAGGTTTAGTATGGAAGAATCCAAGCGTGGGAACTTGCCCACGATCTCTGGAGTCACTCTCTCCAAAGAGATGTTTCCCAAGACTGATTTGGAGAGAGCTCGCATGCAAGGGATACCCTATGCTTCGGCTGTAGGCTCTATCATGTATGCGATGCTATGTACCAGACCCGATGTAGCATACTCACTAAGTGTAGTGAGCAGGTATCAAGCTGATCCTGGAGAGAGACACTGGACAGCTGTGAAGAGCATTCTCAAGTACTTACGAAGGACTAAAGAGATGCTCTTGGTGTATGGTAACGGAGAACTCCAAGTGGAGTCCTTTACCGATTCAAGCTTCCAGAGTGATAAGGACGACTCTAAGTCGCAGTCGGGATTTGTCTTTACCCATTACGGAGAGGCGATTAGCTGGAAGAGTTCCAAGCAGGAAACCGTGGCAGACTCGACGATGGAGGCTGAATACATCGCTGCCAACGATGCTGCCAAAGAGGCTGTCTGGATCAAGAAGTTCATTACTGAACTTGGAGTGGTTCCATCCATTGAGCATCCAATACCTTTGTATTGTGATAACAATGGAGCAGTGGCTTTGGCCAAGGAACCTAGGTCCCATCAGCGATCCAGGCATATTCTGAGGCGGTATCACCTGATCCGGGAGATAGTTGATCGCCGGGAGATCGAGGTCAGGAGGGTTGACACGAAGAACAATACGGCGGATCCACTCACGAAGGCCATTCCCCAGATACAGTTTGAGAGACTCTTCGGGATGCTCGGTATGCAATACTACAGCAGCTGGCCCTAGTGCAAGTGGGAGATTGTTAGTTGTATGTATGCCCTAGAGGCCAGTATTGTACAGATGATGTATATTATATTGGATGCTTGGACATATATAGAGATGACTTTCTTGCTCGATATGATAGTATGCTATCTGGTTACTCTTTATCTTAACATGTATACTAGTCTCTTTAAACTGTCTTGTAGTTACATGTTGGTAAAGCCCTTAGGATGTGTACTTGACTACCTGGACTATGATGCAGATCATACTAGTGGGGACATGGTAGTCTATAGGTACATCCTTCAAGGTCCCTAGTCGTGGGTGTATCGAGACGGGGCATCGATATACCAGTGTAGACTAGCGTATACGCTTCTCGACCCATGAGATGGGCGATGGATGATCCCATATTCATTGGTGTTTGACATCAGAGATGGTATACGGGTTCTCAGTGGAGACTGGGTACACTGGACGGACTCGCGGAGAACTCCCAGATGGTATTATACCTCACGTCAGATGGCAGTTCTCAGGTGACACTTGTGCAGGTTAGTCTGTAGACCCGAGATCGTCATAGAGTCTTGTGTGATTCCCACAGTGCTTTGATCTCCACCTTACCCCGTCCATGAGGGCGTGCAAAACGGTGGTCTTTGGGTACTGTCCCGAGTCACATGGAGGCAATAAGCGATAGGAGGGGTTTCGTCACTCCCGGTATTGGGGGTTGATGTTGCGCTGTGCTCAATTGGCCGTAACAGGGAAGTCCCTGGCCAGGGTTGATAAGAGATTTGCTGGTAAGTGTTACCAGTAGTTTCTCGACCCGTTATGAGCCTCACATCGGCATGACTTATCGGTTTTTGGGGTCTGACGTTTACCACCCCTAGACTTGATATGCGACATATCAGACGAACAGACCGGACTGTACGGTAAGTGTTGCTGGTTGGATTCACAGGAGTGTGAGCAGGCTACTTCGTCGATCTTCTGATCGCTCAATACCCGGGTGGCCGTTACGTTTAGCAGACCGCTTGCGGCTTGTGGGTGCTTGATATGATCATCACCTACTACCGGCGTATTGACGAGTCTTTAGAGTCCTACACAGAGGTTTCCTGGCTCAAGCGAAACGAAATAGGAGCGCATATGAGATATGTGCGGGACCGAGAATAATGCGTGTATGTGATACCGTATTTCATTCTCGCGATGAATGTTTCGATTGGTTGTATGCGATATAACCTAGTTATCGAATCAAAGATTGATTCGATAAGTCGATTCATTTGATACTAGTCGGTTATGTGCGACATGACCAGATCATTGAATCAAGTGTTGATTTAATGATTTAATGTATAATTATATATTTGATATATTACTTTGCATTAACTAGTATTGGTTCATTTTTAAAAGGATTTTCTCACTTGAAGTGCACATTGTATATGTGATATATTTTGTATGCACTTGATTGTATCATATTTGATGATACATACTTACTTGGCTTTGTGCAAAGAATTAAACAATGGTTATGATAATGGTTAGAGTTTTGAGTTATTCACTTATTTATTTATCCATTCTTTTATGAGAAATAGATTAAAGAAAAACAAAATGGTTTCTTTCTTTCATGAAGCTTGTTGAAGCTTCATGAAGCTTTGACTAAAGTGACCATTTTGTCTTCATCCTTAACCCTAACCATTCCTACTAACCATGGTCTATTATCTACACCTAACCAAGGTTAGAAGATGATAAGTATTCATTTTATTATTCTTTTCAAGAATAACTTATCATATTCTATCTTCTTCTTCTTCTTCATCTTCATGAAGAAAACCTTGCCTCCATCAATGGTACCTTGAGCAAAAGTGTGAGAAATCCAATTCTAAAGTGAACCCACCTCCTATTTCTTCACCCTCTACCTCTTGCCAAGTAGTATAGGGTGTTTTCTTCATAAGTTTCACAACTTGGTGAAGTTGGAGTTTGATCTTGTGTAACCTCGACGTAGATCATCTTTGGCATCGTAGCCGACGACTTGTCCGCTCATTTCTCCGATGAAGCCGATGCTAGAGTCCGTGATCCGACTAGGACAGCGAGAGGACGTCTACGTGGAGCTAAGGAAGTGGAGAACCGGATCTACAAAGGTTGTAGCTTCTCACTTTTAGTTAAGTTTTTAACTAGCTTTATGTTTCGCCTAAAATTCTAGTTAACGATCCGTATTAGGGTTTCTCGGCACCGGATAAATTTGAAATTGGCATGTTTGATGCCTTGTGAGACTTCATTAGCGTGCCAAGGAATCTTACAACATGGACGACAAGATGATCGTCAGAGTTATAGTTTTCCCTCTGACGAGGGGCAGTATTTTGGACAGGTGGTCCAAGGCAGTACTGAGGGAGGCATGGCGCAGGGCACTGATTAAGTTCAGTTGATGATACAGTCTGAGAAGTTTGGATTTGGAGTTCATTTATGAACTAGGTCCCATCAGACATCCAGAAATTCTAAGACAGGTATTGCTTATTTTGGGAGATGGTTTTCTCCACGAACTTGAGATATAGAGAGACATAGAAAGAAACATCCAAGCGGATTCACTCACTGAGGCTATTCCTCGAACGTAATAGTTTCGGAAACGGGTTTTGTGAGACTGACTAGTAAAAGAGTTGGTTGTTCGGCATCACACGGGCTGTGAGTATGCGACATCGCAATAATTAGCCTTGAGTGCAAGTGGGAGATTGTTGGAGATAGTGCCCTCAGAGTCAATTATTGGATCACAGGCACGTGATTGTAATGATTGAGGGAGGACCTATTCAGGTAGGACAGTCTTACTCGAGATGATAGTATGCTATCTGGTTTACCTTTATCGTCGTGTACTGCTTTAGGTGACCTTACAGGTCGCTATTACACGTAGATAGAGCCCCTAGGATTCTTGCTTGACTGCCAGCAGTATGAGGGCGATCATATACGCGGGAGCTGGTGGTCTATAAGCACATCCTTAAAAGGTCCCTAGTCGTGGGAGTTTCGAGACAGGGCATCGATTCTCCAGAGTAGACTAGTGTATACAGTCGAGACCCCGACGAGGGGCGGTGGCCGGTCTCACAAGCCACTGGTGTCAGTTGGTTCACCTAAGATGTATACAGGTGCTCATTGGGTTATGAGTACACCGGACAGGACTCCCCGGGAACATGCTAGTTGGTCTTATACTTGACGTCAGATAGCAGTTCCCTGGTGACATGTGTACAGGTTAGTTCATCGACCTGGGGATCGTCATTTGTCTCGTGTGAGTTCCCACTGTACTTTGATTACTACCCTACCACGCTCAAAGGAGACGTGCAAACAGGTTTTAGTTGGGTACAGTCCCGAGCCACATGGAGGCAGTAAGCGTATCTTCAGGGGTTTGTCTCTCCCGGTATTGGGGGTGAGGTCGCGCTATGTCTAGGAGAGCCATTACACGAAGTCCTTGGCCAAGGCAGGAGATTTACTGGTAGGTATTGCAGTAGTATCTCAGGGTGTTCTGGGCTACACTCCGACACGACTTGTACCGCTTTTGGGGGTCTGACTTTTACCAACCCCCTAGGCCCGCCATGTGATGCTCATAGATGAACGGACCGGACTGTACGGATATTATCACTGATAGGCTCAGTAGGGTGTCAGGATGAGTTCGCTCATCGACGTCCCTTTTAGTCAATAGCTGGTGGCCCGTCACGTATGGCTAATACCTCTGACGTGCTAGTGGTTAAATCCACAGCTATTGTATTGACGAGTCTTTAGAGTCCACCACACACACAGTTACTCAAGCTTTCGGGCGAAACGCTGTAGAGGCCGTATGGAGATTTGGCAGGGTCCGATCAGATACGTGCGGTATTGCACGGATCAGGATCAGACGGTTAGTACTAGAGGCCGTATGGATATATGGCAGGGTTCGATCAGATACGTGCGGTATTGCACGGATCAGGATCGGACGGATATTACTAGCCGGCTTTGGTTTAAGCCGAATCCCAGTATAGTAAAGTGTAGATTTTGTCTCTTTGCACTTGTATCCGGTTGGAATACAGGTGCGGGTGTGTATGCACAGTATCAGGGTTTTCCTGTAATTTATTACGGGACCAGTTTTCTGAAGTTGCCAGTTTGCATTCCGTTCCGGCCGGTTTTCCTTTGTTCTTTCCCGGCCGTACTTTTCCGATGGAGGGACTAATTTGCAATTGTGCAAATTGGTATTTGTGGAGGGGGTCCTTTGTAATTGTGTGGCATCATGATGAGATTCCTTTTGTATCAACCTTTTTCATTTATGGTGATTAGAGTTCATTAGGAATTGATTTGAGATTGTTATCATTACCTTTTGGATGTGGTCACCCTCCACCTTTTACTACACTCACCTCCCTTCATGATTTGTGTTTTTTTTTCCTCCAACATTTTGACAAGAAGGAGGGGCCGGCCATCACTTGTGGAGAGGAAGAGAGAGTTTCATTTTGGATGTGGCATTATTCTTCATCTCATATCGTTGCTAGAAAATTGAAAGCACCAATTTTCCTAACCTCCTCCTCCATCCTCCATGGCATCTAAACCCCCAAATGAGACATAGCCTCTACACCACATTCTACAGCAAATCTTGGATGCGTCGGCCAGCCAACTTCGTGCCCGAGTTGCCTCGGTATAGAGGCGGGAGCCCGTAAAAGATGCAGGCGATGTGGTGCCCTTCCGGCGACGAGGTGGAGACCGGACATTCCGCAGGAGATCGGGACGACGGTGAGAAGACCGAAGGACTCGGATCACTCGGTATATCTCTCTTCCCTATCTTGTAGTTAGCTAGGACTAGTTAATGGTTCGATCCGGGTTTTTAGTGCGCGGTGGTGCCGGTTTGCTAGTTTGCAAAATTAAAGTTTTTCGCTTCCGCATTTTGGCGTCGGATTGACGGCCGGGGTGCCGCCGTGCACTTACAAAAGCTGTGCTAACATTATTTTTCATGAATACCTTTTTGGGCACTTGAATCTTCATCTTCCTAGTGCGCATGTCCTTTAGATTTTTCGCATAAGCCGGAACTTGTTGTATAGCATCTAGGAGAGGGATATTAATGTTAACCTGCTTAAACATTTCTATAATCTTCTCCATTTTCGGACATGGTTTGTTTCCCCTAAACCGATTTGGACAAGGAGCTTTAGCAATAAGAGCTGGGTCCAACATTGGAGAAGGTTGTGTGGGTGGAACAGATCCCAGAATTTAAGTGGGGATCGTCTTATATTGACTAGAAGAAGTGGGCTGAGGGTTCGAGCCTTGGGGAAAATGAAGAATAGGCTCGGAAGAAGATGAACTACGGTCAGAAGTGGAAGTGGAAGTGGAAGCCGGGGTGTCATTGATAGATTCATCAGTATCAATCTGTTCACCGACTTGGTTATTCAGCACTCTTCCGGATCTCAACGTTGTAATGGCACTCACATTGTAGTATTGGGAATGCCCAGGATTCGGTAGGAGTTGAGATGGAAGTTTTCCTTTCTCTCTAATACTCATTTCAGCATATAATCGTGCAATTTGTGCTTCTATCGATTTAATACTCTCATAGTGGGAGGCGAAGTTCTTCTTTAAATCATCAATAGAAGACCATATATCAGCCGACACTTGGATGGAATGTTTGATAAACAAATCCAAGGTTCGTTCGAGTGAAGAAGAGTTATCGGTACCAGCCAGTTGCAAAGAATTATTATACGGTGCGAAAGTGTTGGCCGTATTTTAAAAATTTTGTGGTTGAAAGGGGTGCTGACTCAGTTATAGTGGTTGCTGTTGTTGTGGAGGGATCCTTTGAAAGTTATTTTGGTTTGGAACTGTATTTTTAGTTTGGTGTTGGTTCCAAGCAAAATTAGGGTGATTTCTCCAACCTTGATTATATATGGAAGAATAATGATCGTTTCTAGGTCTTTGCTGAAAAGAAGCATTAGTGTGTTCTTGACCTTGAAACGGAGAATTCAAAGGACATTCTTCCGTCGAATGTAATGGATCGGATCTGCATCCACACACGGTTTTAGGGAGTGTGACCTGGTTTAGGGAGGCTAATAAAAATTGTGTTCCATAGCTTCAAGTTTCTTTTGCATTGCTGCCATTTCAGCCTTGACTGCTATTGAAATATCAAGTTGATGGATACCACCCGTAGATGATGGTCCACTAACACTCTCCCATTGCAAAGATTTTTCAGCAAAATCTTCTAAAAATTTCCAAGCTTCACCATCGTTTTTAGACATGAAATTGCCTTGACACATGGATTCAAGCATCTGCTTTGTTGTTGGATTAATGCCCTCATATATGATTCGACAGAGATCCCATCTATGGATTCCGTGATGAGGACATTGGAAAAGCAGAACCTTGAACCTTTCAAAACATTTCCAAAATGGTTCATTGGAAAGTTAGGAAAATTGATTGATTTCGCTATGGACACGGGCGGTCTTATGATTGGGACAAAATTTCTTTAGGAATGCTATGACGAATTTATCCCAGTTTGAAATAGAGTGTGCAGCTGTGTTATAAAGCCATTTTTCGGCTAAATCGCACAAAGTGAAAGGGAGAAGACGTAAACGCATAGCATCCACAGAAAGTTGTGAAGTGCCCATCAAACGTATGCGTTTACAGACTCGAGACTGTGAAAATTAGGTAAGAGATTGATATAGTGTGGTTTGATGTTGAAGTTATCCCCATTGGCTGATGGTGTGGAAAGACAAGTAGAAAGAAGACCATGTATAGGGTAGCATCTCTCTTGGAGAGATAAACGCAGTAGATTTTGCGCACCTGGGGGTGGTGGCAAAGTGGTGTTAAAATTTGATGGAGAACCGTCCATCTCTATGGATGTGGTGTGTGGTGAAGAAAAAGAAGATGGAGAAATACTGACTTCAGAGTCGATAGAAGAAACACGGACAAGACGGACACTAGATTCCCGTGTCCAGCCGAGCATGCACTAAACGGTTTAGCACAAGTGGCAGCGTTTATGATAATTAGAGAAAATGGTTTGTTTTTTGTTTGTTTTTGAAAAAGATGGATTTAGAAAAAAATCACAACAAAAATGCACAATCAACCCTAGATCTACGGTCACCTAGGTCAAGTCAGTAGACCGCTCCTAGACATCCAGAAGACAAATCGCAGGATAAATCCTCTACTACCTCTTTATCCCTCCTGTTGCCAGGTAAGTGCCAGGTAAGTGGGAGGTATCCACTACGTAAGTAGCGGGACTAATTAAGTAACCACTTGCCTTAGACACATTTGCTTTAGACACCACAAAAGAAATGCGGATAAACAATATATTACCCACGACCTACTTCTATCCTAATTGAGCGTGACGGTCCTCAGAGTCTTGTCTAGATATTCTGTAGTTAATAAAGGGTGATTCAGATGCTAGTTTTGTGTTTTTTGGGGCTTAGGAAGGGTAATGAAATTCCCACATAATCTGAATTTGGTCTTTTCCCCTTAATTTCCGTATTAAAATATGCAAAAACAACCAGTATCAAAACACGCAATAAATTTTTTTAAGAGCAGATGCAGAAAAATTGTTATTGGAAAGATCGGAGAAGAGATAAGAAAGTAGAGAATATATCGGAGAAATCTGGAACCCTAAATTGTCAAGAAAGCCGCAGTTCCGCCGCCAATTGCTTCTTAGTGCCGCGGTTCCGCGGTCAGTTGAACGGTTCATTGAACGATTTTTGGTTCTGTTGCTCCCTTTACTCCTCTGTCATAGATGAAATGATCTGAATAATTTTCTCCCTGCTGCAGTGATTCCAGATTTCCTTGCAAAATTCACACACTAATCGTTAAGTACGCGATGTGATTTTGATTCAAATTTTTGAAGGAATAATAATATTTCAAATCAAATAGCAAGAACGAGCAAATTATGCACGGATCCCCGGCAACGGCACTATTTGATTGATCATTTTGTTGTGAATCATTGTTTGATATGAAAAGTATAATCACAATCAAAGAATTTATAGCCGCAATCAATAACGGTGTCGATGTAGTGCGTTAATGAGTACGGGTCGTCCACTCAGATTCATGTATTTATTCAATCTCGCTTTAGTTGAGTCGAAATAAAAAACATTAAAGAAAATTCAAAAATATGAATCAAGATTAATTGGATGAAATATTTTCAAGAAAAATCAAGAAAGAGTTTAAGAATTAGTAATCAAGAAAGTGTCCAAGATCAATTTTAGATATCAACAAAATTGAAGAATAGCTTGTAGGATTCGATATGGATTAGTAGCAATGATGAATACTAAAAATGACTCATCTTATCTATTGATTAATTATAGCTAGAACTGTAAGTCCATGCTACCTCTCCCGGTACTTTCGGGCATGCGGAATTTGGTGAAAAACAATTTTCTAGAGGCGGTAACATGGACTCAAAACTGGATCTTTGTTAAACATCTAACTAACAACCTAACTATGAGTTGTTAACTACTCGGTTAGGGGGTTATACCTTTCTTTCTCGAACTCCTTCATCTTCAAACCTCGATAGTTGTCCGGATCGGCTTCACCCCGTCGTCTCCTTGCGCCGAAGATCGATCCACCTGAAATCTTCTACCTTTGGCTTCTTCTTCGAGCTTTGAAGAAACTAGTTAACTCGGTTTGCCAAACCTTGTGAACTAGAGTGAGTAGAGGAGAGTGTGTTGGGATTTTTCTCTATGGTTCTTGGTTCTCAACACATGAGACAAGTGAACCATAGACTAAAGATAGGCAAAGCAAGAGGAAGAAGATGAGTGCTCAAGAACACAAGAGAGAGAAAGGAAATGAAAAGAATGAGCAAGACTTTTCCCACTTGGCTCTCATAATCCAAAACCATCATAACCAATAATAGCAATCAAGTATTAGTGATTGTTTAAGCAACAATAGCCATATCATTTCATGCACTCATTTTGCACAAGAGAACAAGCTAGCAAAAGTCTTTGTCATGAAATGATAGCCATTGTCATCATGATGGTCAACTAGTCCAACCTAGTCAACCGGTCAACAAAGTCAACAAGTCAACAAAGTCAACCCCTCAACAACCATGTCACTATAATACTTAATTAATATTATTCTAAATTACATATCATATTCTCATTAGGGTTGAGCAAAAAGTCAATAGTCAACGGTCAACGGTCAACAACCCTAATGAGAATCCTCTGCCTCTGTCTCTCCGTCAACTGTGCATACACACCCGCATCCGCGTTCCGAGGAACACGAATACATACTAGATAAAACCAATCCCAAAACATACACTAGGATCTGGCTTAAACCAAAGCCCGCTAGTGTTAACTGTCCGGACACTGTACGTGCACAAGTGCACGGATGTGACCGGACCCTGTCGTAAAACCAAGCGACCTTTCGCAAAACCATGCGACCTCTACTCTTTTGCCTAAAAGCCAATAGCTTTCTGTGTGGGACTCTAAAGACTCGACACTACGCTTGCAGTGGGTTTAACCACCGACCGCAAGCGGCACTAGCTGTGCGTAACGGTCTCCAGGTAGATGCCGACAAGAAGACTGACGAGGTGAAACCCATCTGAACTCTTACTGAGCCTGAATGTGACAGTCTCCGTACAGTCCGGTATGTTCGTCTGATACATCGCATGGCGGGCCTAGGGGGCGGTAAACGTCAGTCCCCTAATAGCGGTACAAGTCATGTTGGAGTGAAGCCCAAAACACCCTGAGATAACACTGGAAGCCTACCAGTGTATCTCGATTCCCTGGCCAGGGACTACTCGTGTAATGGCTCTCCTAGACAACGCGCAATGTAAACCCCCAATACCGGGAGAGACGAATCCTGTCTAACCGTCACTGCCTCCAAGTGCTTCGGGACTGTACCCAACTACTACCTGTTTGCACGACTCCTTTTAGCCGTGGTAGGGTAGTAATCAAAGTACAGCGGAAACACGCTTGAGGCGAAGTGACAGTGTCAAGTCAGCGGACTAAGCTGTACTCATGTCACCTGGGAACTGATAACTGACGATAGGTATAATACCAACCGGTCAGTTCCCGACGAGTCCTGTCCAGTGTACTCATAACCTAACGAGCACCCGTATACTATCTCCAGTACGACGTACTGATGGCTATGGGACAGACCATCTCCCACGCTGGGATGAGAAGCGCATACGCTAGTATACTCCGGAGTATCAATGCCCTGTCTCGATAGTCCTGCGACTAGGGACATGTATAAGGATGTGCTTATAGATTACCCAGTCCCACTAGTGTGACTGCCATCACAACGCTGGTAATCAAGCAAAGATCCTAAGGGCTCCACTAATGTGTATAGGTGATATACTAAAATAAACACATGTACACATTGAAGTAGAAACAAACCATGTAGCATACTACTATATTGAGCAAGATTGTTTATACAAGGTGAATATCCCAAGCTTCCATTAAGTAATATACACACTAGTATGATACAGTAATGGCCTCTGGGACATATACACTAACAATCTCCCACTTGTACTAAGGCCATGTACTGGCGTATCGAATACCTATCATCTCGATTAGCCGCTCGAACTGAGTCTGGGGCAAGGCCTTGGTGAATGGATCTGCAGTGTTATCTTCTGAAGCGACCCTCCGAACCTCGATCTCCTGGCGATCCACGATCTCCCTGATCAGGTGATACCGCCTCAAGATGTGTCTGGATCTCTGATGGGACCTGGGTTCCTTCGCTAAAGCTATAGCCCCGTTGTTGTCGGAATACAGAGGTATTGGATCAACAATGGACGGAACCACCTGAAGTTCTTTCAAGAACTTCCTCATCCAGACAGCTTCTTTTGCGGCATCAGATGCAGCGATGTATTCCGCTTCCATCGTCGAGTCTGCAACGGTTTCCTGTTCGGAACTCTTCCAACACACCGCCCCTCCATTGAGGGTAAAGACAAAACCCGACATGGACTTGGAATCATCCTTGTCACTCTGGAAGCTGGAGTCAGCAAAGGCCTCGATCTGGAGGTCTTTTCCGCCATACACCAAGAACATCTCCTTGGTCCTTCTTAGGTACTTGAGGATGTTCTTTACCGCTATCCAGTGTTTCTCCCCAGGGTTTGACTGATACCGGCTTACCACACTCAGTGCATAAGCTACATCCGGTCTGGTACACAACATCGCATATATTATAGAGCCTACCGCAGAAGCGTAGGGTATAATAGACATGCGATCCCTCTCCAAATCAGTCTTGGGAGACATCTCTTTAGTGAGGGTGATCCCGTGACAAGCCGGTAGGTTACCGTGCTTGGAATCTTCCATACTGAATCTTTTCAGTATGGTGTCGATGTACCTAGACTGTGAAAGTCCTAATATCCTCTTAGATCTATCACGATAGATCCGGATCCCCAGGATGTATGAGGCATCAGCTAGGTCTTTCATGGAGAACCTGTGTGACAAGAACCCCTTGACAGATTGTAGCATAGGAATGTCATTTCCTATTAAGAGAATGTCATCCACGTATAAAACGAGGAATAATCCAGTTCTCGTTACAAATCTACTATAGATGCATGGTTCATCTGGATTTTTGATAAAGCTAAATTTCTTGACCGTCTCATCAAAACAGATGTTCCAACTCCGCGATGCTAGCTTTAGTCCGTAGATGGACTTAAGCAACTTGCACACCTTTCCGCTGCTCCCACTCTGAATGAAACCCTCTGGCTGGTCCATATAGACACACTCCTCTAAATTTCCATTTAGAAAAGCGGTCTTTACGTCCATCTGCCAAATCTCATAATCGTGGAAGGCAGCAATGGCAAGAAGGATCCGAATGGATTTCAGCATAGCTACAGGAGAAAAGGTATCGCCATAGTCCAAACCAGGTCTTTGACGAAAACCCCTTACAACCAGTCTAGCTTTATAGGTCTCAACCTGTCCATCTACACAAATCTTCCTTTTGAAGATCCACTTGCATCCTACGGGTTTTACCCCGTCTGGAGCAATGTCCAACGTCCATACTTTGTTGGTGTACATGGACTCCATTTCGGTCCGCATTGCATCCATCCATTTTACCGAGTCAACGCTCTGAACGGCCTGCTGGAAGCTAGTAGGCTCATCATAATCTATGATGCAATCCTCTCTATCCCCGTCTATGAGAAAACCGTAGTATCTCTCGGGCGGATGAGACTGCCTACTACTCTTACGGAGCGGCGTAGGAATGTCCTGTTCTTTTGAACCCTCTGGTTCCACTAAGCTTTCAGTAATAGTTCGTGGTTCTGGAATTTCTTCCAGTTCTACTGTGCTCCTACTTATCTGGTTTTCCAAAAACTCAGTTTCCAAGAAGTAGGCATGACGAGAAACAAAAACCTTTTGTTCCTCTTCGCAGTAGAAGAAATATCCCTTGGAGTTCTTTGGATATCCCACGAAGTTGCACTGTACTGAGCGTGCCTCGAGTTTGTCCGCATGCTCCTTTTTGACAAAAGCTGGACATCCCCATGTCTTAATGTGATTAAGATAGGGTCTCTTCCCACACCACATCTCATATAGTGTAGTAGGTACAGTCTTAGTTGGAACTCGGTTCAAAAGCTATGCAGCTGATTCTAGCGCATACCCCCAGAATGATCGCGGTAACTCAGCGTTACTCGTCATGGACCGTACCATATCCATTAGGGTTCGGTTCTATCTCTCCGATACACCGTTATGTTGCGGAGTGTATGGAGGAGTAAGCTGAGAGAGAATTCCGTTCTCTTTTAAATAGTCCAGGAACTCGGCACTCAAGTATTCACCACCTCGATCCGATCTTAGAATCTTGATACTTTTGCCGGTTTGTTTTTCTACTTCATTCTTATATTTCTGGAATTTTCCAAAGGTTTCGAACTTATGTTTCATTCAGAAGACATAACCGTACCTTGAAAAGTAATCCGTAAAAGTAATGAAGTAAGAATAACCGCTTCGCGCATGTGTAGACATTGGACCGCACACGTCGCTGTGTATGAGTCCCAAGAGCTCGCTCGCCCTTACTCCGTGTCCACTGAACGGAGTCTTTGTCATCTTTCCTTTGAGACAGGATTGACAAGTGGCATACGATTGATATTCGAACGGATTCAAATATCCTTATGTATGTAACTTCGTCAACCTTCTCTCATTGATGTGACCCAGTCTACAATGCCATAAGAAAGTCTGATTTATTTCCAGAGACTCTCTTTTGTGTGTATTCTGGACATCGAAAATCTGTGGTTGGTTTAATACGTATATACTATTGCTTAATGTACCTGACCCAATCAGAACTTGATTAAGGTGAATGTTTACAACATTACTTAAAAATGCAAAATCATAACCTTCTTTAGAAGTTAAAGATACAGAAATGATATTACAAGTTGCGTTGGGTACAAAAAAGCAATTACGCAAAACCAAATCATGTCCATCTGACATTCCCAGGTGATAGTCCCACACGGCCTTAGCATCCATGCTAGCTCCGTTTGCAACTTTGAGGGTCATGTCACCTGCCTTCAAAAACCTACGGTTTCTCAACGCCTGCAAAGAATTACAGATATGAGATCCTGATCCGGTATCCAATACCCAGGAAGTAGAGTTTATTGAAAGACAGTTATCAATAACACACACACCTGAAGCTGAAGCCGCAAGCTGCTTCAGTTCCTGTGTTCTGGCCTTCCAAGCCCTGCAATCATTCTTCCAGTGTCCCTTCTTATGACAATAGAAGCATTCTTCTTTATCCACAAGCTGCCCCGCTTTCTTTGTTGCTTTTGCTTTTGCTTTTCCCTTCGTATCCACTTTACTAACACCGCCCCTTGGTTTGGCGGGGGCTTTCTTCTTCTTTCCCTTGGGTTTCGCCTTGGACCTAGAAGAGGAAGATCCTACTACAAACAAAGTGGATGTTTCCCTACCTTTCTTTAGGGTGCCCTCTGCGCTCCTCAGCATGTTGAGGAGTTCTTAAAGTTCAACTTCCTTTTCTTGTAAGTTGAAGTTCAGGATAAACTGGGCATAAGTGGAAGGAAGGGACTGGAGAATCAAGTCCGTATAGAGCTCATTCTCCAACATGGTCCCAAGGTCCGCGAGCTCTTCTATGTAGCCAATCATCTTAAGCACGTGTTCCGCTACCGATGATCCGACGGCCAACCTTGCCGAAAATAACTTCTTCGACACTTCGTATCTTGCAATACGAGACAGCTCTCCATACAGTTCTTTTGTATGGAGAAATATGGATTCTCGTGCCTCCTCTGATGTTCGTTGTCCATAGAGGCAAGCACGAGGCACCTGGCCTTCGTGCAATCAATCTCCCAAGTCTTACGGATTTCCTTATCCGCGACGCTGGAGGTAGGACCTGGGACAAGGGGAGCTTTGGTGGTAAGAAGATACCCCAGCTTGTCGTAAGTGATTTCCATTTTGACATTCCTGAGCCAATCTTTGTAGTTTGGCCCTATCAGTATGTTTTTATCTAGAAGTAACTTAAGTCCAATCATGTCGATTGGTCGCTACAATTAGGAGAGAGAGAAGAAACACTCAGCATGATGCTCTTGCAAGTTTATAATGGTTTTTAGTTTGTCTAAACAGGATGGCTCCCACTGTTTCTCGAATCCCTCCTCAAACCCAAAAGGAAGAATTAGTCAGGATCAATCTCACCATACAATACTTGCTTAACCGTAAAGGCTAGGCTAGTGTCGGTACTTCGAGGGAGGTTTTCCAACGCTTTCGCGAAGTTCCTTAATTTAAGAACCTCTTTTCCCTGGGGGCGTAGCCCCGCTAACACCTTTCTAGACACCTACTAGGTTTATAGCATTGATCGTTAAGTGAGAAATTTCCCGAGGAGTAGCATATACTCACAGTAGGATGGGGATCCAAATATCATCGCGTGACGAAACTGAAGGAATGCTACCAGAATCATCACACTCCAAATGGTATGCAACACTAGCAAGTTTTAGTTCTTTTGAAACTCCCGATGTGGATTTTTGCCCCATGCTCTTATGACCATGAATTTGGCCAACAAATCATAAGTCACATGTCAAGTTCTACCCGTCATTCTCCAGGTTAATTTGAATCCACCCGTACCTACCCTTGACTTTGGCCAACACGGCAGTACGACTGTTCCAAATCAACGCATCTATCTATGCTGCACATGAATACCCAATAGCTACCAATCACTATGCCTTGACTTTGGCCAACAAACATAGCTTGAATACTATTGACTATTCATGTGAAACGACGGAGGGCTACGAATGGTTTTGGCAAAACCGTGAACGTAGTGAACTTGATATAATCGATGGAACGAGATAGCTTTTAAAAGGAGTGGCTCAAGCTCTGCATTTGAAAGTTGTTTTTGAAAAGAACCGAGTGGTTTTTCGAAAGTGTTCCAACGACTTTTACTTGGTTTATTTTCTTGGATTAGTTCTTTTAATGCGTGTTTTTCTTGCATTAGTTCTTTTAATGCATCCCATCATTTAATCCTACCATTGCAGAAAACAACCAAAATATGACGTACGCTTATGCCATTCGCATTCGCCACGGGGCCCCGTCATTTCCCGTGAGGTTACTTAACTAACGACAGAGCGGGGGCTGGGCTAGCGCGGCTGTAAAACATAAGCAACGCCTAAATAATATCATATATAGATATATTGCAATGATAGCCATTTCAGATCACAGATGAACACATTGGATATACTAGGAACCCGCAATTCGTATGAGCCTGTAACGAAAAGCAGGTTACACGGTCGCGGTGAATAGCAAATACCCCACCCAAGACCCCTACGGGTGCGGCAAACTACCCGCCAAATACCCGAAGCGAAGCAACCTCCCTCAACTCCGTGAGTAGGCCACTTGGCACTTCGGGATACCCGGTAGTTTGTGCACCCCCTCCATGGGTCTATCCTAGGAGCAAAAACAGTAAAAAGAAATTATACAATGACGGCTACAACCCCGACCCGGTTGTGCGGCCTTACAAATAATTATTACATCAATTTACAAATTTACATGAATTGAAAGAAAAGAAAACTTTCTTCTCACAACCCCCGGATATTCACCCGCGACAATCCAATGAATTCATATACACATTCAAATAACATTACAGATCACAGATTTGTATAACCCCTACTAATCGACATATAGCGATTAGTAGACGTTCAATACAAATGTCACATCACAGAAATAAACCCGTCAGCTTAAGTCATAAGAAACTCGATCAAAATACGGTTTTTAAAACCCCAAATACAAGATTTTCTTTCTGGAAAATCTGGGCTGAAAAAACATATACCAAAATTCCCAAAATACACCATAGAACAAACTGCAGTGAAGACGATCCAGAGAGGAGCTTAATCGGCCGCGGAACGGCGGCAATAGCAAGCTATTGCCGCGTTTCCGCGGTGGTTTGGTGAATTCTCTAGACCGTTTTTCTACAGTAGACTATAAAAACCCTGAGTCGATTTTTAAAGCATGATTTATTACCTTTACAGTACTTCGAAAATCGACAGCAAGTTTGATTTTTGGTGTATTTCGTGACTTTTTCTTTGATCGATCTTATAGTTACTTTGCTAACATGTTAGATAGAGTTTAACTAGGCTCTGATACCACTGTAAGTCCATGCTACCTCTCCCAGTACTTTCGGGCATGCGGAATTTGGTGAAAAACAATTTTCTAGAGGCAGTAACATGGACTCAAAACCGGATCTTTGTTAAACATCTTACTGACAACCTAACTATGAGTTGTTAACTACTCGGTTAGGGGGTTATTCCTTTCTTTCTTGAACTCCTTCGTCTTCAAACCTCGATAGTTGTCCGGATCAGCTTCACCCCGTCGTCTCCTTGCGCCGAAGATCGATCCACCTGAAAGCTTCTACCTTTGGCTTCTTCTTCGAGCTTTGAAGAAACTAGTTCACTCGGTTTGCTAAACCTTGTGAACTAGAGTGAGTAGAGGAGAGTGTGTTGGGATTTTTCTCTATGGTTCTTGGTTCACAACACATGAGACAAGTGAACCATAGACTAAAGAGAGGGAGAGCAAGAGGAAGAAGATGAGAGCTCAAGAACACAAGAGAGAGAAAGGAAATGAAAAGAATGAGCAAGACTTTTCTCTCTTGGCTCTCATAATCCAAAACCATCATAACCAATAATTGCAATCAAGTATTAGTGATGATTTAAGCTACAATAGCCATATCATTTCATGCACTTATTTTGCACAAGAGAACAAGCAAGCAAAAGTCTTTGCCATGAAATGATAGCCATTGTCATCATGATGGTCAACTAGTCCAACCAGGTCAACCGGTCAACAAAGTCAACAAAGTCAAACCCTCAACAACCATGTCTCTATAATACTTAATTAATATTATTCTTAATTACATATCATATACTCATTAGGGTTGAGCAAAAATTCAATAGTCAACGGTCAACGACCCTAATGAGAATTCTCTGCCTCTGTCTCTCCGTCAACTGTGCATACACACCCGCATCCGCGTTCCGAGGAACACGAATACATACTGGATAAAACCAATCCCAAAACGTACACTAGGATCTGGCTTAAACCAAAGCCCGCTAGTGTTAACTGTCCGGACACCGTACGTGCACAAGTGCACGGATGTGACCGGACCCTGTCGCAAAACCATGCGACCTGTCGCAAAACCATGCGACCTATACTCTTTTGCCTAAAGGCGAATAGCTTTCTGTGTGGGACTCTAAAGACTCGACACTACGCTGGCAGTGGGTTTAACCACAGACCGCAAGCGGCACTAGCTGTGCGTAACGGTCCCCAGGTAGATGCCGACAAGAAGACTGACGAGGTGAAACCCATCTGAACTCCTACTGAGCCTGAATATGACAGTCTCCGTACAGTCCGCTCTGTTCGTCTGATACATCGCATGGCGAGCCTAGGGGGGCGGTAAACGTCAGTCCCCTAATAGCGGTACAAGTCGTGTCGGAGTGAAGCCCAAAACACCCTGAGATAATACTGGAAGCCTACCACTATATCTCGATTTACCTGGCCAGGGACTACTCGTGTAATGGCTCTCCTAGACACAGCGCGATGTCAACCCCCAATACCGGGAGAGACGAATCCTGTCTAACCGTCACCGCCTCCAAGTGCTTCGGGACTGTACACAACTACTACCTGTTTGCATGACTCTTTTGAGCCGTGGTAGGGTAGTAATCAAAGTACAGTGGGAACAAACTCGAGGCGAAGTGACAGTGTCAAGTCAGCGGACTAAGCCGCACTCATGTCACCTGGGAACTGATAACTGACGATAGGTATAATACCAACCGGTCAGTTCCCGACGAGTCCTGTCCAGTGTACTCGTAACCTAACGAGCACCCGTATACTATCTCCAGTACGACGTACTGATGGCTGTGGGACAGACCATCTCCCACACTGGGATGAGAAGCGCATACGCTAGTCTACTCCGGAGTATCGATGCCCTGTCTCGATAGTCCTGCGACTAGGGACCTGTATAAGGATGTGCTTATAGATTACCCAGCCCTCACTAGTGTGACTGCCATCACAACGCTGGTAATCAAGCAAAGATCCTAAGGGCTCCACTAATGTGTATAGGTGATATACTAAAATAAACACATGTACACATTGAAGTAGAAACAAACCAAATAGCATACTACTATATTGAGCAAGATTGTTTATACAAGGTGAATATCCCAAGCTTCCATTAAGTAATATACAAACTAGTATGATACAGTAATGGCCTCTAGGGCATATACACTAACAAGAACGATGGCGATGAATGAAGATTAGGGATCTTTTAGTGAAACTAAGGTTTCTCCATCACTATCCTTTGCCTTTTCATTGATCATCATTCAAATCTAGCATTTAGCAAAGAAAATCATCAATCATTTAATTCCCAAATTGCAACGAAATTATCAAGAATGGTGATCTCGCTCCAAATTTGGTCACTGACGATTCTTTTTCCTAAAGTTCATAATTGTCATAAGACTTAAGATGAGTTTAGGATTTCATCACCATTTGATCTACCGAATTCCTTCGAATCCTTAACAAGCGGAGATTTCACTCACGCATCACGGAAAAAAAAGAATCAAGAAATAGAAATTTCATAATGGGAAAATGTAAAGAAAGCGAGAATTAACAATTGGTCACCTTTATTAATCAATGTCTATTTACACATTCCTTCAATCCGAGGTTACAAGAATTGCTCTCGATCGCTCCCTTGAAGAGGTAACTATTCCGTCGAATTTTTCTTTGCTCGATCTCTGTGAGACTTGGACCTATCGAGAATCTCGTGCTCTTGATGATGATCGGCTTCGGGTAAAGGATCTTGAATATCAACGCTCGATGTTGTTCACAACGATTCTTGATTTGGATCTTGATTTGGAATTAGTTTTGGATTGTGTACTAGAAATCAACTACCATCAACAACTTTACAATGTAGGCTTAGGTCCCTTTTTATAGCTTTTCACCAATCATCCACTAGAGGCCAGGTCAATCTTCCCCAAGAGGCTAGGTAGTTGTAGGGAAACTTCTAGAATAATGTAGTTATCAGGCTTCCTCAAAAAGCTGGGCTGTTGGATGGAAATTGTTAGTGTATATGCCCTAAGGGCCATTATTGTATCATACTGGCTTGTATATTACTTAATGGAAGCTTGGGATATTCACGGTTATATAACAGTCTTGCTAAACATGCTTGTATGCTACTTGGTTATGTCTATCTTAATATGTGTGTACGTATTGATAGAGCCCTTAGGATCTTGCTTGACAACCAGCGTTGTGATGGCAGTCACACTAGTGGGGGCTGGGAAGTCTACAAGCACATCATTTTTCAGGTCCCTAGTCATAGGATTATCGAGACAGGGCATCGATACTCCGGAGTAGACTAGTGTGTACGCTTCTTATCCCAGTTGGGGAGATGGTCTGTCCCACAGCCATCAGTATGTCATACTGGAGATAGTATACAGGTGCTCGTTGGGTTACGGGTACACCAGACAGGACTCATAGGGAACTGTTGGTTGGTATTATACCCGTCGTCAGTTAACAGTTCCCAGGTGACATGAGTACAGCATAGTCCGCACACTTAACACTGCTACTTCGCCTCGAGTGTGTCCCACTGTTCTTAGATTGCTATCCTACCATGACTGAAAGGAGTCGTGCAAATAGGTAGCAGTTGGGTGCAGTCCCGAGCACTTGGAAGCAGTGGCGGTTAGACAGGATTCGTCTCTCCCGGTATTGGGAGTTGATATCACGCTGTGTCTGGAGAGCCGTTACGCAAAGTCTCTGGCCAGGGTAAGCGAGATTTACTGGTACGTTTTCCAGTAGTTTCTCAAGGTGTAATGGGCTTCGCTCCGACACGACTTATACCGCTTTTAGGGGACTAACGCTTGCCGTCCCCTAGGCCCGATATGCGATAGTCTTAGACGAACAGACCGGACTGTACAAAGATTTTCACATCAGGCTCATTAGGAGTTCGGATGGGTTTCTTCATCGGCCTTCTTTTCGACAGCTACCTGGGGACCGTTACGTACAGCTTGTGCCGCTTGCGATCTGTGGTTAAACCCACTGCTAGCGTAGTAGTCGAGTCTTTAGAGTCCCACACAGAGAGTTTCCCTGCTCCGGGCGAAACGATATAGAGGTCGTATGGTTTTACAACAGGGTTCGGACTTGCACGTGCATTTATCCACGTACGATGTTCGCACAGTTTTTACTTGCCGGCTTTCGTTTAAGCCAGATTCTAGTATCGGATTATTGGATTTATACAGTCTAAAGTTTTTCCGTGTTTTCACGGATAGGAGGGGCATTCTCGTAATTTGGCGAGAAGCTTCTAGAAAGATGATGACTTGGGGGTTAAGGTGGCATAAGCATTTATTGATTCA
This sequence comes from Agapanthus africanus, assembly GCA_030015575.1. Lineage (NCBI taxonomy): Eukaryota > Viridiplantae > Streptophyta > Magnoliopsida > Asparagales > Amaryllidaceae > Agapanthus > Agapanthus africanus. The sequence goes on along the minus strand of CM057345.1, from coordinate 265,474,403 downwards.
GTGACTCATTTGTGTGGTTCATTAATGTAGTTAATGGTGCATTAAATGGCTAATGGCTCATGAGATGAATCACACATAATGAATAAATGAAACATGATGATAAATCATTTGATTTCTTTATTTGATAAATCATTATGGTTCATATATTCAAGATAAGTTATTATTTCATTATCATTCTCATCCTCACCTTCTCTCTCCTCAAGCTCTCTCTCTCTTCAAATCCTAATCCTAACCTCTCATGTGTTGAGATCAAGGATTAGCATGACTCGTTAATCCATAATCATACTCTATATTCCCTAAGTGAATTTGATTAGCAATTAGAGTAACCTAGTTACCTCAAGATTAGAGGCAAAGCTTAGAGTAGAAGCTCTCGGGTGGATCGTCTATCACAAAGAGGAGGCCGACGAGGAGGTGGTTAACGAGAAAAAGGACTTGGTTCATTAGGTATAATCTTCTTTCATAGTAGCTAATTACTCCTATGATAGTGTTAGTTATAGTTTAGCAAAGATCTTTTCGGTTAGTCGATGTTGTTTTAAACAAAATGATTGTTTTTCATATTTCCGCCTCCCCACAAGTAGTGTGGTGTACAACGTCGACTTACAGTGGTATCAGAGCCTCGCTAAATAATAACTAACTTATTAGCAAAGTTGTTAGAATTTCGAACGCAAAACGAACCGGAAAAAACATCAAATCCACCATGTTTCTGTCGAATTTAAAACGAGGTCTAAAAATTTTTCAGGGACCTCTAAAAATACATGCAGGAAAATAGAAGAATACTGGAGAAATTTGGGTTCCTGAATCGGCCACGACGCCGCGGAACCGCGGCCGATCCAAGCGATCGGCCGCGAATCTGCGGCCGAGTTGGGGCCTATTCAACCCAAAATTCCCCAGAACTCTTCTGTGATGATTTTGTTCTTTCTGGAATGTTTATTTTCTGCTCAAGTCTCAGGTGCACAGAGAAGTTTTTGGAGTAGAATCTATTGTGTTTGCTCGATCGAAATTCTACGATGTTTGGCTAATTAGATTATATCTGTGATTTGTATAATGTGTTCGTAAAGCTCTCCTAACTGCTAGTTTGTTGGTAGGCAGGGGGTTGCACATTTCTGTAATGATTTTACTGTTTGTGTTTATGAACTTGATTGGATTGTTGTGATGACTAGCCGGGGTTTGAGATGGGTTTTAATATTCATTCATTCGATGTAAATGTAATATGATGTAATATTCTTTTCTGGGGCACATCCAGGTTGCGGTTGTAGCCAAAGTTGTATTATTTCATTTACTGATTTTTGCTCCTAGGATAGACCCAAGGAGGGGTGGACAAACTACCGGGTACTTTGAAGTGTTTAGTGGCCTACTCATGTTGTTGAGAGAGACCGCTTCACTTCGGGTACTTGGCAGGTAGTTTGCCGTATCCGTATGGGTCTAGGGTGGGGTAATGGCTATTCATCACAACTGTGTAATCCGTCTTTCGTTGCACGCTCAAAAGAAACGCGGATTGCTTGTATATCCAATAATGTTCATCTGTGAACTGGAATGCCTATTATTGCGTCAGACGAATGTACAATATCTATATATGATAGCTATTTAGATGTCACTTATGTTTTACACCCACGCTAGCCCAGCCCCCGCTCTGTCGTTAGTTAAGTAATCTAACGGGCGATGAAGGGACCTAGTGGCGAATGCGGATGGCATAATGGGACGTTGTATTTTCGTTGTTTTCTGCAATGATAGGTTAATGATGGGACGCATTATATTAATGCAAAGAAAATAAACCAAAGTTGAATCGTTGGAACAGTTTAAAAGAAACCACTCGGCTATTTTTAAAACAAAAGATATTTTTAATTGCGAAGCTTTAACCACCCTTTTAAAAAGCTATCAGGTTCTTTTGATCATATCAAGTTCACTACGTTCACGGTTTTGCCAAAACCATTCGTAGCCCTTCGTCATTTCATTTGGGTATTCAGTAGTATTCAAGCTTTGCATTTTGGCAAAAGTCAAGGCATAGTGTTTGGTAGCAGCTGGGTATTCATTTGTTGCATAGATAGATGAGTTAGTTTGGGACAGTCGTATTATCATTTGACCAAAGTCAGGGGTATGTACGGATGGGTTCAAATTAACAAGATAATGATGGGTAGAACTTAACATGTGACTTATCACATTTTGACCAAAGCCAAGGTCATAAGACCATAGGGCAAAAATGTTTATCGGGAATTTCTAAAGAAACTGAAATTTGGAAAGAGATGCATACCATTTGGAGTGTAATGAATGTTGGTAGGATTCCTTCAACATTATCACACAATGATATTTTGATCCCAATCCTACTTTGGGCATATGCTACTCATCAGGAGATTCATCACTTAACGATCAATGCTATAAACCAAGTAGGTGCCGAGAAAGGTTTCATCGGGGCTACGTCCCCAGAGAAAAGAGGTTATTTAATTAAGGAACTTCGCGAAAGCGTTGGAAAACCTCCTTCGAAGTACCGACACCAGCCTGGCTGAACGATTAAGCAAGTATAGTACGGTGTGAATAGTCTTGGCTAGTTCTTCCTTTTTGGTTTGAGGAGGGATTCGAGAAACAGTGGGAGCCATCCAGTTTAGATAAACTAAAAACTACTCTAAACTTGCAAGAGCATCATGCTAAAGTGTTCCCTCTCTCTTTCATTGCAGCGACCCAAAACATGACAGGACTTAAGTTACTACTAGAAAAAAAGATATTGACATGTCCAAACTATAAAGATTGGCTGCGGAATGTCAAGATGGCTTTAACTTATGACAAATTGGGGTATGTCCTTACCACTAAGGCACCTGCTGTCCCTGGTCCTAAATCCAGTAATGCGGATAAGGAAATCCACAAAACATGGGAGTTAGATTGTGCGAAGGCCAAGTGCATCGTGCATGCCTCGATGAATAATGAACCTCAGAGGAGGCACGAGGATATGGATCTTGAATCCATATTTCTCCATACAAAGGATTTGTATGGGGAGCAATCTCGTATAGCAAGATACGAGACCTCGAAGAACCTGTTTCAGGCAGGGTTGGCCGTCGGATCGTCTGTAGGAGAACATGTCCTAAAGATGATTGGCTACATAGAAGAGCTCGCAGACCTGGGGACGACTTTGGAGAACGAGCTCTATACAGACTTGATTCTCCAGTCCCTTCCTTCCACCTACGCCCAGTTTATTCTGAATTTCAATATTCAAAGAAAAGAAGTTGAACTTCCAGAACTCCTAAACATGTTGAGGAGTGCAGAGGGCACCTTACAGAAGGCAAGGGAAACACCCGCTATGTTTGTTCGCGGTGCTTCTTCTTCCGGGTCCGAGGCTCGGGCCAAAGGAAGGAAGAATAAGGCCGCCACCAAACCTAAAGGAGGTGTTAGTATGGTGGGAGTGAAGGGAAAGAAAAAGATTGCGGTGCCAGTAGTGGCCAAGGATGAGTGCTTCCATTGTCATAGGAAAGGGCACTGGAAGAAAGATTGCAAGGCGTGGAACGCCAAGAACCAGGAACCGAAGCAAGCTGTGGCTTCGACTTCAGGTGTGTTTGTAATTAAGAATTGTCTGTCAATCAACTCTACTTCCTGGGTATTGGATACCGGATCAGGATCTCATATATGCAATTCATTGCAGGCACTGAGAAACTGTAGAGTGCTGAAGATTGGTGATATGACCATGAAGGTTGCTAACGGAGCTAGCGTAGGAGCTGTGTTCGTAGGGGATTATCACCTTGGATTGACGAGTGGACATATTTTGGTTTTACATAACTGTTTTTGTGTGCCCAGTTTAACGTGTAATATCATATCAGTTTCGATGTTATCAAAAGTAGGTTATGATTTCACGTTTGTAAGCGATGTTGTTAACATCCACCTTAATCATGGTTTGATTGGGTCCGGTACACTAGATAACGGTATATATGTATTAAACCAATTACAGATTTTCAATATCCAGAACACACTAAAAAGAAAGTCTCCAGATTTAAATAAGGCTTTCTTATGGCATTGTAGACTGGGTCACATCAATGAGACAAGGTTAACTAAGTCACATAGAGAAGGATATTTGGATTCGTTTGAATATCAAACTTATGCCACTTGTCAATCATGTCTCAAAGGAAACATGACAAAGACTCCATTCACTGGACATGGAGTAAGAGTGAGCGAGCTCTTAGGACTCATACACAGCGATGTATGTGGTCCAATGTCTACATATGCAAGAGCTGGTTTTTGCTATTTCATTACTTTTACGGATGATTACTCTAGCTACGGATTCATTTTCTTGAAGAAACATAAATCTGAGGCTTTTGAGAAATTCCAAGAGTATAAGAATGAAGTAGAAAACCAAACCGGCAAAAGTATCAAGACAGTGAGATCTGATCGAGGTGGTGAATACTTAAGTGCCGAGTTCCTAGGTTACCTAAAAGAGAAAGGAATTCTCTCTCAGCTTACTCCTCCATGCACTCCACAGCATAACGGTGTATCGGAGAGACGAAATCGAACCCTATTGGATATAGTATGTTCCATGATGAGTAATGCCGAGTTACCGCGATCTTTCTGGGGTTATGCGCTAGAATCAGCAGCATATCATTTGAACATAGTTCCTACCAAAACTGTGCCTACCATGCCATATCAGATGTGGAGTGGGAAGAAACCCTATCTTCAGTATCTAAAGATATGGGGATGTCCAGCTTTTGTTAAAAAGCGGCATGCGGACAAACTCGAGGCACGATCAGTACAGTGTAAGTTTGTGGGTTATCCAAAGAACTCCAGGGGGTATTATTTCTATTACGCAGAGGAACAAAAGGTTTTTGTTTCTCGTAATGCCCATTTTCTAGAACATGAGGTTTTAGAAAAGGAAACAAGTGGGAGCGAAATAGAACTGGAAGAAATTCCAGAACCACAAACTACTACTGAAAATTTGGTGGAACCAGTAGTTCAAGAAGAACAGGACATTCCCGCACCCCTCCGCAGGAGTAGTAGGCCGTCTCACCCGCCTGAGAGATACTACGGTTTTCTCATAGATGGGGATAGAGAGGATTGCGTCATTGATGATGATGAACCTACTAGCTTCCAGCAGGCCATCCAGAGCGGGGACTCGGTATGATGGCTAGATGTAATGCGGACCGAAATGGAGTCCATGTACACCAAGAAAGTATGGATTTTGGACTTTGCTCCAGGTGGGGTAAAACCCATAGGATGCAAATAGATCTTCAAGAAAAATATTGGTGTAGATGGACAGGTGGAAACCTATAAGGCTAGACTTGTTGCAATGGGTTTTCGTCAAAGACCTGGTTTGGACTATGACGAGACTTTTTCTCCAGTGGCTATGCTCAAATCCATTCGAGTCCTTCTTGCTGTTGTCGCCTTCCATGATTATGAGATCTGGCAGATGGACGTAAAGACGGCTTTTCTAAATCGTAATTTGGAAGAGTGGGTCTATATGGATCAGCCGGAAGTATTCAATCAGAGTGGGAGCATCGGGAAAGTGTGCAAGTTGCTTAAGTCCATTTATGGACTAAAGCAGGCATCGCGGAGTTGGAACATCTGTTTTGATGAAACGGTCAAAGAATATCACTTTATCAAAAATCCAGATGAACCATGTATATATAGTAAAATTGTAGCACGAACTGTCGTATTTCTCGTCTTGTACGTGGATGACATTCTATTGATAGGAAATGACATTCCTATGCAACAATCTGTCAAAGGATTCTTGTCACACAGGTTCTCCATGAAAGACCTGGGTGATGCCTCTTACATTCTGGGGATCCGGATCTATCGTGATAGATCCAAGAGGATGTTGGGACTTTCGCAGTCCAGGTATATCAACACTATACTGAAAAGATTCAGTATGGAAGATTCTAAGCACAGTAATCTACCGGCTTGTCACGGAATCACCCTCTCTAAAGAGATGTCTCCGAAGACTGATTTGGAAAGGGAACTTATGTCTATTATACCCTACGCTTCTGCGGTAGGCTCTATAATGTATGCGATGATGTGCACCAGACCAGATGTAGCTTACGCACTGAGCGTGGTAAGCAGGTATCAGTCAGACTCAGGGGAGAAGCACTGGATAGCATTAGAGAACATTCTCAAGTACCTGAGAAGGACTAAGGAGATGTTTTTGGTTTACGGCGGAAAAGACCTCAAGATCGAGGCCATTGCTGATTCCGGCTTCCAGAGTGATAAGGATGACTCCAAGTCCATGTCGGGTTATGTCTTTACCCTCAATGGAGGGGCGGTGTGCTGGAAGAGCTCTAAGCAGGACATCGTTGCAGACTCGATGATGGAAGCGGAGTATATTGCTTCTTGCAATGCCGCAAAAGAAGCGGTCTGGATGAAGAAGTTCCTAAAAGAACTTCAGTTGGTTCCTACCATTGTTGATCCAATACCGCTGTATTGCGACAATAATGGAGCTATAGCTTTAGCGAAGGAACCCAAGTCCCATCTGAAGTCCAGACACATCTTAAGGCGGTATCACCTGATCAGTGAGATCATAGATCGCCGGGAGATCGAGGTCCGGAGAGTTACCACAGAGGAGAACATTACTGATCCATTCACAAAGGCCTTACCTCAGATTCAGTTCCAGAGGCTACTCGAGATGATCGGTCTTCGATATGCCAGTACATGGCTCTAGTGCAAGTGGGAGATTGTTAGTGTATATGCCCTAGGGGCCATTATTGTTTCATACTGGCTTGTATATTACTTAATAGAAGCTTGGGATATTCACAGTTATATTAACAGTCTTGCTAAACATGGTAGTATGATACTTGGTTATGTCTATCTTAATATGTGTGTACGTATTGATAGAGCCCTTAGGATCATGCTTGACTACCAGCGTTGTGATGGCAGTCACACTGGTGGGGGCTGGGTAGTCTACAAGCACATCCTTTTTCAGGTCCCTAGTTGTAGGATTATCGAGACAGGGCATCGATACTCGAGAGTAGACTAGTGTGTACGCTTCTCATCCCAGTTGGGGAGATGGTCTGTCCCACATCCATCAGTACGTCGTACTGGAGATAGTATACAGGTGCTCGTTGGGTTACGGATACACCGTACAGGACTCGTAGGGAATAGTTAGTTGGTATTATACCCGTCGTTAGTTAACAGTTCCTAGGTGACATGAGTACAGCATAGTCCGCAGACTTGACATTGCTACTTCGCCTCGAGTGTGTCCCACTGTTCTTAGATTGCTACCCTACCAGGGCTCAAAGGAGTCGTGCAAACAGGTAGCGGTTGGGTGCAGCCCCGAGCACTTGAGGCAGTTGCGGTTAGACAGGATTCGTCTCTCCCGGTATTGGGAGTTGATATCGCGCTGTGTCTGGAGAGCCATTATGCAAAGTCCCTGGCAAGGGAAAGCGAGATTACTGGTATGTTTTCCAGTAGTTTCTCAAGGTGTAATGAGCTTCTCTCCGACATGACTTATACCGCTTTTAGGGGACTGACGCTTGCCGCCGCCTAGGACCGATATGCGATAGTCGTAGACGAACAGACCGGACTGTACGGAGACTGTCACATCAGGCCAAGTAGGAGTTCGGATGGGTTCCCTCATCGGCCTTCTTATTCACATCTACCTGGGGACCGTTAAGTATAGCTAGTGCCGCTTGCGGTCTGTGGTTAAATCCACTACCAGCATAGTAGTCGAGTCTTTAGTGTCCCCACAGAGAGTTTCCCTTCTCCGAGCGAAACGATATAGAGGTCGTATGGTTTTACGACAGGGTTCGACATGCATGTGCATTTATGCACGTACGATGTTCGGACAGTTTAACTAGCCGGTTTTGGTTTAAGCCAGATTCTAGTATCGAATTATTAGATTTATACAGTCTAAAGTTTTTCCGTGTTTTCACGGATAGGAGGGGCGTTCTCGTAATTTGGCGAGAAGCTTCTAGAAGGATGATGACTTGGGGGTTAAGTTGGCATAAGCATTTATTGATTTAGTGACTCATTTGTGTGATTCATTCATGTAGTTAATGGTGCATTAAATGGCTAATGACTCATGAGATGAATCACACATAATGATAAATGAAGCATGATGATAAATAATTTGATTTACTTATTTGATAAATCATTATGCTTCATATATTCAAGATAAGTTATTATTTCATTATCATTCTCATCCTCACCTTCTCTCTCCTCAAGCTCTCTCTCTCTCTCTTCAAACCCTAATCCTAACCTCTCATGTGTTGAGATCAAGGATTATCAAGACTCATTAATCTATAAACATACACTATATTTCCTAGGTGACTTTGATTAGCAATTAGAGTAACCTAGTTACCTCAAGATTAGAAGCAAAGCTTGGAGTAGAAGCTCTCGGGTAGATCGTCTATTACAAAGAGGAGGCCGACGAGGAGGTGGTTAACGAGAAGAAGAAGGACTTGGTTCATTAGGTATAATCTTCTTTCCTAGTAGCTAATTACTCCTATGATAGTGTTAGTTATAGTTTAGCAAAGATCCTTTCGGTTAGTCGATGATGTTTTAAACAAAATGATTGTTTTTCATATTTCCGCCTCCCCGCAAGTAGTGGGGTGTACAACGTCGACTTAAAGAAATTTCCAGAACAAGTTTGTTACAATGGAGCGTCTTCAACAAGCTAGGAAGTTGGATTGAAGCTTCTGGAAAATTATCATCACCGACGCCCCTAACTCGGCCGCGGATCCGGGGCGGGTCGACCTGACTCGGTCACGGTTCCGCGGCCATTTGGTGAGATCAGAGCTTCATATCTCTAGTGTCTTCTGGTGTTGGTCTATGGATATTCAAGTGATATCCAGAATTTTTTTTATCTCTTCTGAATCTCTGCCAGATTTTAACTCTTTGATTTCTTGTATTTTATCGACGAATTTGTGATTCCGATATCTGTCCTGAGATAATTTTCTGCACAAAATCTCAAAGGAGAATGTTGAGATATACAATACCATGCTTGAAATAATAAACACACAATTTCCTTCAAAAATGTTGATTATAATGTTTAACACATGCTATTTGATATTTTCCAGACGAACTTGTAATACGTGGTATATTTATAACAAACACACTTAGATGTTTGGAAATGTGAGGAAATTGTTATGTTAAATATTGCAATATTTTCGACTGAACAAATTCCCCCAAACTTGACTTTGATCGTCCCGAGCAAACTTCCATTATTCAGGAGAAGGAAAAAAGAAAAAGAAAAAGAAAAACTAACTAGCACACTTTCATAGTCAACACGATTGCACTGAGCACGTTCAACAAGCTTTTAAACCTCTAGGTGTCCGTAGTAGGAGGAGTGTTGTCTCCTGAGGGTTTTCAGCGGATTGCACCTACAAAATCCTGTAATAAAAGGAAGACTGTGAAAGTTACGTATAAAGATAAGAATTATAAAAGAAAGACTTTGAAAATCAGAGTTTCCAACTACATAAGCTTTCGGTTGTCATGAACCCTATCTTAATAGTCATGAAAAGATATTAGAAATCACATCATCCCTCAATAAAACATCGCCTTTATTCTTCATCCCTACCTTTCCTCCAAACACCGATCATATACCCCTACGTGTGTGTAAAAGAAATCCCTACACTCGGAGAATTCAATTCAAGCTATCATACTCTTGTCCATCTACCTCTGTACTTTTTAGTCATTGAATATTTTAGATGGAATTGCTCACACAATCTTCATGCGACCGTTAATATTTCTTGAGGTACAAACCGACCGACTACTCAATATGCTCACATATTCGGCGTAATTTGCAATTTTCTCGTCTTATAACACCTAAGGCTTAGCAGTGACTCCCAAACCAGTTGGTCTAAGGCACTAGGTGATGAAGCACCCTCGCTATATTTTTTTTATGCTGCCATGGTGATTACAAAACCAGTGTTTATTTTTCTTCACAATTTTATACTTTTATGCTTCATTTATTATTTATTTCGTACTTTGGCTTTTAGACAAGAGCATTTCAAGGTTCCTCTACTATCCCGAGTTCCAAGACGTGTGTAAGTGCGTATAGTAGGGTATCAACGTTCAAATGTTTGGCTTCCAGAATAGGAACTATTTTTCAGACTTATTTTTATCCTTAGATTAGTGACTTCCTTCATCTTATTAACACTTGGGACAACGGCTCATAACTACTTATTACTAGTTTCTTTTACGAAGATTCGTAACAAAACGATCTATCAAATGACACCCCGACAACGGTGCAATTTGATTAATCGTTTTGTTGTGAATCTTCGTTTTATATGAAAAGTATAATCACAATCAAAGAATTTATAGCCACAATCAATAACGGTGTCGTGTAGTTCGTTAATGAGTACGGGTCATCCACTGAGATTCGTGTATTTATTCGTTCTCGCTTTAGTTGAGTCGAAAGAAAATATTGAAGAAAATTCAAGAATATGAATCAAGATTAATTGGATGAAATATTTTCAAGAAAAATCAAGAAAGAGTTTAAGATTTAGTAATCAAGAAAGTGTCCAAGATTAGTTATTAAGAAAATTGAAGAATAGCTTGTAGGATTCGATAGGGATTAGTAGCAATGATGAATAGTAAAAATGACTCATCTTATTTAATGATGAATTATAGCTAGAACGATGGCGATGAATGAAGATTAGGGGTCTTTTGGAGAAACTAGGGATTCTCCTTCACTATCCCTTGTCTTTTCATTGATCATCATTCAAATCTAGCCTTTAGCAAAGAAAATCACCAATCATTTAATTCCCAAATTGCAAAAAAATTATCAAGAATGGTGATCTCGCTCCAAATTTGGTCATTGACGATTCTTTTTCCTAAAGTTGATAATTCTCATAAGACTTAAGATGAGTTTAGGATTTCATCACCATTTGATGTTCCGAATTCCTTCGAATCCTTAACAAGCGGAGATTTCACTCACGCATCATGAAAATAAAAGAATCAAGAATTAGAAATTTCATAATGCGAAAATGTAAAGAAAGTGAGAATTAATAATCGATCACCTTTATTAATCAACTTCTAATTTCACATTCCTTCAATCCGAGGTTACAAAAATTGCTCTCGATCGCTCCATTGAAAAGGTAACTATTCCGTCTAATTTCGCTTTGCTCGATCTTTGTGAGACTTGGACCTATCGAGTATCTCGTGCTCTTGATGATGATCGGCTTCGCGTAAATGATCTTGAATGTCGCCGCTCGATGTTGTTCTCAACGTTTCTTGATTTGGATCTTGATTTGGAATTGAATTGGAATTAGTTTTGGATTGTGTAGTAAAAATCAACTGCCATCAACAACTTTACAATGTAGGCTTAGGTCCCTTTTTATAGCTCTTGACCAATCTTCGACTAGAAGCTAGGTCAATCTTCCCCAAGAAGCTAGGTAGTTGTAGGAAAACTTCTAGAATAAGGTAGTTATCATGCTTCCTCAAGAAGCTAGGCTGTTGGACGGAAGTTTCCAGAACAAGTTTGTTACAATGGAGCGTCTTCAACAAGCTAGGAAGTTGGGTTGAATCTTCTGGAAAATTATCATCACCGACGCCCCCAACTCGGCCGTGGATCCGCGGCGGGTCGGCCTGACTCGGTCGCTGTTCCGCGGCCATTTGGTGAGATCAGAGCTTCATATCTCTTGTGTCTTCTAGTGTTGGTCTATGGGTATTCAGGTGATATCTAGAATCTTTTTATCTCTTCTAAATCTCTGCCAGATTTTAACTCTTTTATTTCCTGTATTTTGTCGGCGAATTTTTTATTCCGATATCTGTCCTGAGACAATTTTCTGCACAAAATCTCAATAGAGAATGTTGAGATATACAATACCATGCTTCAAATAATAAACACACAATTTCCTTCCAAAATGTTGATTATAATGTATAACACATGGTATTTGATATTTTCCAGACGAACTTGTAATACGTGGTATATTTATAACAAACACCCTTAGATGTTTAGAAAAGAGAGAAAATTGTTATGTTAAAGATTGCAATATTTTTGACTGAACAGGACACCATTTCAAACAACACCAAAAAGAAATACGCATCGGAAGAAACACCGAAACAATACTTGTTACAACTGCGCCAATCTAATCACCTCTGACCTGGCATACCGGTACAAATCCGCTTAGATCCAAAAACGACCGAATTCTCAGAAATGTGTTCCTCTAGCAGTAAGGCTGCATCCATTGCGGCTGCATAAGTGTCAAAATGTTGGGCACCAACAGCAAGGAATCACTACATGTCCAATCTCCACACGAACCTCTTTATCCGTTTCTATTTATTGTCCACAAGGTAAGAAGCATATCTGAACACTAAGTAAACCGAATGTCGTACTCTGACATTGTCATTCCTGAAGTCTTACGCAAAGGCTCGAATACTACGAGCTTGGCATCTCGAACGCTCTCCGGAAGGAAACGAGCAAGAAATGCAGTGGTGAACTTATCCCAAGTCATAGGAAATAAATCTGCAGCTCGGCCTCTCTCAATCGACTCGCACCACGTCTGTGCAAGACCTCTCTAGACGAAATCTCGCAAGCTCTATCCATATCTTGTCAGAACATCTCTGTGAACGACAATTCCTAGCCATCCTGTCAAGGATTCTCTACGGACCCTTCACTGCATCTGTGCCTGTAAAAACTAGAGGCTTCAGCCTCAAAAACCCCTATAAGGATACAGAAATAATCTTGGTAACAACAGAAATAGTTGCCGAAGAAGTAGGTACAATCACGGTCCCTGTAGCAGGAGGGACATCATCGTCTCTCGGAGCTCTACTGGCCTCAACTAACACTCCAACCATCTGTTGCGAGTCCTTAATTCACAACTCTAGCCTAGCTATCCGTCCTGGAGAAGGCGGATCACTCTGTCCCTGAGGGATAAGCATACTGCCGCAATCAGTCCTTGTCTCAAACGAGTCTACTCTAATCTCATCCCCGGCGGCAGCCCTCTGGCCCTTGTAGTCTCCGGCGGCATAGTGTCTGTAGCAAGAACATGATCGATAAGAACATTGCGATCAAATCAAAGGATTTCCGGAATCAAGGAAGGAAACAAAGCAAATGTATATCCTAAGGTCACTTAGGCGGAGTACCGTATCGTAAGTATGCCGCGGAACATATACACGCTACGTCACTCTTCTTAAGTCACGTCACTCTTCTTAAGTCACCTACTCCATCTACCAAGGGTCATCCTACAACCAGAAAGGTAAAACCTATCGCTCTGATACCAACTTTGTCACGACCCAAAAAATACGGAGCGTAACTGGTACTTAAAATACGAAACGTCTCAAGGCATACGTAATCTAAGTAAGACAAAGCCCAGAAATCAAAACCAATTAACAAATAGAGTGAAGGAAAATCCATTTAATGAAAGCGATTTTAACCAAATAAGTCGTATCAAACTTTTAAAAGCAACATCATATTTTCCCGAAAATTTCGGCAGAGTTTCCCTTGTAAAAACTGGCCCCAAACGGGTACCAACAAGAATATATGTACATAATGAAATAAGGCATCCCCAAGCGGGAGCTAGCTCTTCGCCAATAGCAGAATCACAATCACACGCAATATATATCATCACCGAGAAAAATGAGCAAATAAAGACACAAAGGTAAGATAGCATCATGTCGGATCAAGTGAGCTCGACCCCAGAGAACAACATATATGTATACAAATCTCACTATCTCATCTTTAGCTCACAAATACAACGGTACAAGTGGCAGATACGGTAGATGGAGTACAATAGATACAATAATAATACAAGGTGGAGACAAAATATCCTCGCAACCCACATACGAGCAATGCGGCGGTTCTAAGCAAAAGAAGAAAATTATGGTAGTGCGCCCACCGCTACTGTGCTAACGGGTCGGACCTGAAAAATACTATGGCATAACGGGGGTGAGTTTCCAACTCGTGGGTAGTAAGTAACATCTAATAAGGCTATCATAAGCACGCACGCAAATTCGTCACAAACTACATATACTAATGTGATGCGATGCACTAGTATGTATGCTACATGAATGCATAAACAACATGAGATCTGAATATATTTAGTACAAGAAAATCTATATTCTTATCTTAGTAAAACTACTATAATTTAACTGTAATCTCATCAATGAAATCAATAGAAATCCATGTCAAGCATCGACACCAAATATGAATATCTCAATATCTTGAGATCTCAAGTCTTAGTACCTCGATGTCTCAATGTATCAATATCTCAATACCTCGGGCTCCAGCAAACCGGACTGGCCCACATCATCAAAACTCAAGACTACGTCGGTATCCACCGGATATCCGCCGCGTTATAAATAACCGGTCGGTAGTGCTCCCCTGCCGGGCTCAACGCCATCATCTGCGACCCTCTTGTCCCGGAGTACCATACCGGGTCCGCCATGCACCCGCAGACGGTCCTTCCCCTACCTCGAATTGGGTGTATGATGCCGCTCAAGAACCGAGAAAACCCATGGTGGACACCACACATAACATATCATGAGAAAACCGCAACTTACATTTTTAAAATGTTAATACGTTCTTAAATCCTTGCGGTTTCTCCAAATCCATGAATCACATAAATACTGAAATCCTTGAGAAGAATCACAGTAAATGAACATGTAGAAATTGATGAATGTCTGTGATATCAACTGTATGAAATGTGGTTTATGAGTAGAAGACCATGTATGAATGAAAATGAAATAAGGTATATATATACGACTAGAAATCCTTCATATCAATCTTGATGAAATGAAAAATGCAACTACCAGTTTAAGTATCCTGTGTGATGCAAATGTCTTTGGTACTGATCAAGCAAGTTCTAAAGTGTTCGTCGGATAGCAATTACCAAGGCATGTGTGTCCACATGAATAGTGCCCGTTGAGCATAAACCAATGGTAATGGTGCAAGTGTCCTATGAAATGGTATCACATATATATATATAAAAGATAATGCGATGCAACGAGATGAATAACTAGGAAATACGCATATAATGCAAATACTAATAGAAATTCTAACTATCGGGCGCATTGTGCCATCCAGACGATTCCCCCGTAGATGTGTACATCTACTCACCCGGACGCCTCGACTAATCTGATCCAAACACCGCTTTTCCTTCCTGTGCCGTGTCCGATGCCTCCGCAATCGATCCTAGAATCGTACAAATATCAATATAGAAAGCTAAACATTCGATAAAACACGAAGAAAGAACGATACATAAGAATTAACGCCACGAGTTAGAGTACGTGCACACTTGGTGCACAAGACCGGCGTAACATCGCTCAATTCCAACACGATCTGTCTGAATCACAAATACACCAGACTATGGTTCAAATCACATGTATCGCGTAGACTCAGCACTAAAAAAAGATAGATAATTGGTCCCTGATTTTACGTGGAACAGAAACAAGAAAAACAAGTAAGACCAAACCTCATAAAATACCTACAGACAACTATTTGCAAAACCCAAACCTTTTTCTTAAAGTTTGGGCCGGCCACCTCGGATGAAAGGAGGATCTCACCGGGTGGATTCGGGTGAAAGGGGTCCGGTTTTCTATGGTACACTCAAGGCCCTATAAGTAGTCAACTATATATGTTTGTTTAATTTGAAAACTAACGCTGTGATAGCAAATTCTCAACATCCTAAAACTTAACTAAAAACTGTTTTGAAACACTAATTTAAAACATAATGGTATATTTGTGTAATATGGGTGGATTAGCAGGGCTATTAGTAACTAACTAAACTTAATTACCCTAATTAAGCCATGAAAGTATTAACTTAGCCTAACCCTCTCTTTAAAAATCTAAACTTGCCCTAAAAACCACTTAAACACCTAATTAGGACTAATTAAAGTAAGGATTAGAAAACGAAGGAGGTAACTTGGTTCATACCTCAAGATGATTGGAATGATACCATATATTGATGATATAACCACAAAAAGAAGAACTTGCTTCAACAAATCCTTAAAGAGGTTGAAAATAGGATTTGGTGATTATTGTAGGGTTCCTAGGCACTCTCAAGAGGTCTCACAAGGCATCGAACATGCCAATACAAAAATTTATCGTGCCGAGAAACCCTAAACTGCTGATCGTTTGCTAGAAATCTAGGCGAAAAGTAAACTAGTTAACAACTTAACTAAAGAGAATACGGAAATACAACCTTTGTAGATCCGGTGCTCCACCTCCATAGCTCCGCAATGAAGTCCTCTCCGCTGTCCATATCAAATCCGGGCTCTAGCGTCGGCTTCATCGGAGAAATGGCGAGCTAGGTCGTCGATGTCCATGCCGAAGATGATCTACGTCGAGGCATCGAAAGATCAAGCTCCACCTTCACCAAGTAACGAAAACTTGTGAAGGAAACACACTCTACTACTTGGCAAGAGGTAGAGGATGAAGAAATAGGATGTGGGTAGACTTTAGAATTGGATTTCTCACTCTTAATCATCAATCACCATTGATGGACCTTAGGTTTTCTTCTTGAGTTGAAGGAAGAAGAAGAAGAATATTATGATAAGAATAATTAGAAAAGAAAAGAATAATCATTCTTATCATAAAAGTAACCATGGTGAAGTGTAGAGAATTAACTTAGGTTAAATGAATGGTTAGGGTCAAGGTTTCATGAAGCTTCCACTAAACAACAAAAAAAGCCACCATTCTATTTCTCTTTTCCATTTATTTTCCAAGAAGGAATAAATAGATAAATAAATGAGAAAAGGAAATCAAACCCTAATCCTAAGTTTAACCATGGTTTAATTCTTTACACTCAACCAAGTAAACATGTATCATCAATCATGATACAAACAAGTGCACAAAAATATATCACACATACAATGCGCACATCCGAGTGAGAAAATCCATCTTAAGTGAACCGATACTAGTTAATGCAAAGTAATATATCAAATATATAATTATGCATTAAATCATTAAATCAACACTTGATTTAATGATCCGGTCATATCGCATATAACCGACTAATAACAATAGTAACATCTGATCGAATCGACACTTGATCCGATAACCCGGCTATATCACATATAACCGATCAATGTCACAAATCGTGAGAATCAAATACAGTATCACATACTGGTATCATTCTCGGTCCCGCACATATCTCATATGCGCTCCTATTTCGTTTCGCTTGAGCCAGGAAACCTCTGTGTAGGACTCTAAAGACTCGTCAATACGCTGGCAGCAAGTAATGATCATATCAAGCACCCACAAGCCGCAAGCGGTCTGCTAAACGTAACGGCCACCCGGGTATTGAGCGATCTGAAGATCGACGACCAAGCCCGCTCACACTCCAGTGAATCCAACCAGTAACACTACCGTACAGTCCGGTCTGATCGTCTGATCTGTCGCATATCTCGCTTAGGGGTGGTAAACGTCAGACCCCAATAGCTCGATAAGTCGTGTCTATATGAGGTCTATAACAATTCGAGAAACTACTGGTAACACTTACCAGTAAATCTCAGCAACCCTGGCCAGGGATTTCCTGTTATAGCCAATCGAACACAGCGCAACATCAACCCCCTATACCGGGAGAGACGAATCCCCTCCTATCGCTCATTGCCTCCATGTGACTCGGGACTGTACCCAAAAACCACCGTTTTGCACGCCCTCTTGGACGTGGTAAGATGGAAATCAAAGAACAGTGGGAACCACACAAGACTCTATGACGATCTAGGGTCAACAGACTACTCTGTACCAGTGTCACCAGAGAACTGCCATCTGACGTGAGGTATAATACCATCTGGGAGTTCTCGGCGACTCCGTCCAGTGTACCCAGTCTCTACTGAGCACCCGTATATCATCTCTGATGTCAAACACCGATGGATATGGGATCATCCATCGCCCATCTGTATGGGTCGAGAAGGTATACGCTAGTCTACTCTGGTATATCGATGCCCCGTCTCGATACACCCACGACTAGGGACTTTGAAGGATGTACTTATGGACTACCATGTCCCCACTAGTATGATCCGCATCACAGTCCAGGTAGTCAAGTACACATCCTAAGGGCTTTACCAACATGTAACAGAGAGACAATCAGTATACACGTTAAGGTAAAGTGTAACCAGATAGCATACTATCATGTCGAGCAAGAAAGTCCTTCCTATATACGTCCCAGCATCCACTACAATATACATCCTATGTACAGTAATGGCCTCTAGGGCATACATATAACTAACAAACTCCCACTTGCACTAGGGCCATCTGTAGCAGTGGTTGTAGTATCTCATACTCAACCATCCCATAAAGGTCTATCTCTGGGAACAGGCCTTTGTGAGTGGATCCGCTGTGTTGTCCTCTGAGTCTACTCTCCTAACCTCGATCTCACTGGAGATCAACCATCTCCATGATCAAGTGATACTGCCATAGAATATGTCTGGATCACTGATGGGACCGGCGTTCCTTGGCATTAAGCCACAACTCCATTGTCACACAATGGGAGGAACAGAGTTCATCTCATGAACCAATATACACCCAGACTGCCTCTTTGGTAGCATCTTAAGTAGCGATGTATCCAGCCTTTATCTTCTAGTATGTCACGGTATCTAGCTTGGAACTCTTCCAACATACCGTCCCTTTACTGAGGGTACAGACAATGCCTGTGACTGACATTCAGTCGTCTTCATCACCCTGGAACACTTCCAGTGATTCTCCCCAGGATCGATTGATACCATCTCATTACAACTAGTGAGAATCCTAACATCCATTTAGATCTATCTCATAGATCCAAAACTCAGGATTAAGGAGGTATCATCTTGATCCTATGTGGAGAATCATTGTGATGAGCGGAGATTGATCGAGCGTAGCATAGGAAACTCCTTCCCTATCAAGAGTATGTCATCCACGTACTCTACGAGGATCGTCACCATACTCCCTACTACCTTTTTGTTTATACAAGGTTCATCTACCATTTTGATGATGTCAAACTCTTTGACTAATTCATCAAAACAGATGTTCCAACTCCGCGATGCCTGCTTTATCCTATAAAGCATCTTGCACACGTTTCCGCTGCTCCCACTGTCTATGAAGCCCTCTGGCTGTGTACTTATAGACGCTCTCTTCCAAAATATCATTTAGAAAAGCAGTCATGACACCCAACCACCAGATATCGTAGTCATGGTATATAGCCGTGACAAGTAGGATCTGGATGGACTTAAGCATAGATCCTTAGGAAAAAGGTTTCATTATGATCCATATCTGGTCAATTATGCAAACCTTTAACAAGTCTAGCTTTGAAAGTCTCAACTTTTCCATCTACACCAAGCAATCTTCTCAAGATATACTTGCTCCTGATGGGGATTTAACCCTTCAGATATAGCAACCAAAGTCCATACTTTGTTGGTGTATAAGGATTCCATCTCAGATCGCTAAACATCCAGCCATTCTTACAGAGTCCCACTCCTGATGGCCAGCTCGAAACTAGTTGGGTCATCATCTTATGATGCAATCCTCGCTCCCACTGTCATTGAGAAACCGATGTATCTCTCAAGTGGGTGAGAAAACCATACTAGATCGGCGGAGGGGCTGAGGTTCGTTGGTATCTATTGAATCCTTTGGTTCTACCAAATCATCAGCTACAGTTTGTATAGCTGGAACCTTTCCAGTTCTACATAACTGACTTTGCCTCGAGCTTGTCCAGATTTTGCTTTTAGACATAGGCCGGACAACCCCAAATCTTAACTGACTTAAGACATGGGCTCTTCCCATACCATATCTCATATGGAGTGGTAGGCAACTGATTTGATTCGAACCGTATTCAATAGGTATGCATCTTCTCAAGCGCATAACTCCCAAAAAGAAATAGGTAACTCAGTAGTACTCATCATAGAGCACACCATATCAAATAGGATGTATCTGCTCTGCCCCGATATACCATCGTGCTATGGTGTATACGGAGGAGTAATGCTGAGAGAAAATCTCATTCTCCTTTAGAATAGTCCTGGAATTCCATGCTCAAGTATTCTCCTCCTTGATCTCATAAAAGGATATAATACTTATACCCGTATTTTGGTTCTCTACTTCGCGCTTATATTCTGTGAATATCTCAAAGGGCTCGGACTCATGATTCAACAGGAACATATGACTGAATCTTGAGAGATTATCAGAGAATGTAATGAAGTACAAAGAACCAGTCCTCGCATGTGTAGACAGGAGACCTTACATACATCATCATGTATCAGTCCCAAGAGTTCACTAACTCTTTCTCTGTTTCCAATAAACAGAGCTATGTTCATTTTTATCTTTGTGACATGACTGGCGAGTTTCACAAGATGTAAATTCAAACTAATTTAAATATGCATCTTAATGTAACTCTAGCTAGTCGGGTCACATTGATCTGACCTAGTCTACAATACCTCAAGAAGGATTCGTTCATTTCTGAACTCTTCCTCTTGTGTGTGTTCCGTATACTAAGAACTGCAGTTTGATTTAGAACATCAATGCTTTTAGATAACGTGCCTGAACCGATCAACTTTTGATATAGGAAATGTTCAAAACATTATCCATCAATACAAAATTATATCCTTTCTTTTCTACCAAAGAGAGTGATATGATTTGGTATATCAGGTTCGGTATCTAATAACATTCGTTCAGAATCAATGTATTGGTAATACAGGGTGACAGTGACCAACAGACTTGGCTGCAACATTTGCCCCGTTTTCTGTCTCATGAAACTTATCACCCATTCTCAGTTCTCTACCTATCTGTAGCCCTATGTAACAGATTACATATCTGGGATCCTGATCTGGTATCACATACCCAGGACGTAAAGGATACTGAGAAACAGTTCTTTGTAACGAACACACCCGAAGATGATGCATCAGCATGCACTCTCTTCGTTTGGGCGGCACGGGAAATCTGGTATTCCCCAATTTCCTTCTCTGTCTTATAACAATTATAAGTTGGAGCGGGACCTGTAGGGTTCCTAGGCACCCTAGTGAGGTCTCCCAAGCCATCAACCATGGCAATTTCAAATAATATGGTGCCTACAAACCCTAGTGTACGGATCTATAACTAGATGTCTAGGCGAAACAAAAACAAGCTAACAACTTAGCAAATGAGAATACGGAAATACAACCTTTGTAGATCCGTTTGCTCCACCTCCATAGCTCCGCAACGACGTCCTCTCGCTGTCCATAAGAAATCCGGGCTCTAAAGTCGACTTCGTCGGAGAGAAAACGAGCTAGGTCGTCGATGTCCATGCCGAAGATGATCTACGTCGAGGCATCGCTAAATCAAGCTCGACCTTCACCAAACCCTAAAATCTTGTGAAGGAAACACACTCTACTTCTTGGCAAGAGGTAGAGGATGAAGAAATAGGATGTGGGTAAACTTTGGAATTGGATTTCTCACTCAAAACATCAATCTACCATTGATGACCTCAAGCTTCTTCACTTGAAGAATGAAGAAGAAGAAGAATAATGATAAGAAAAGATTTATTCAAAAAGAAAAGAATTATCAATTCTTATCATAAGTGAACCATGGTAAAGTGTAGAGAGTTAACCAAGGTTAGTTGAATGGTTAGGGTTAAGAATGAGATAAGAATGGTGGACTTAGGTCAAAGCTTCATGAAGTTTCAACTAAACAACAAAACTAGCAACCATTCTTTTCTCATTTCTTTTATTCATTTATCAAAAAGAATAAAATGAATAATTAAGAAAATAAAACCCTAAACATAAATACAACCATGGTTCAAACTTTACACTTAACCAAGGTGGTATGCATCATCAAACATGATACATCCATGTGCACATAAACATATCGCATATGCAATGCGCACACCCGAGCGAGAAAATCCATCTTAAGTAAACCGATACTAGTTGATGCAAAGTAATATATCATATATATATAAATATGCATTAAATCATTAATATCAACACTTGATTCAATGATCCGGTTATGTCGCACACAACCGACTAGTATACAATATATCGGCTTATCGAATCAACGCTTGAATCGATAACTAGGTTATATCGCATACAACCATTCGATACATTTATCGCGAGAATAGAATACGGTATCACATACACGCATTATTCTCGGTCCCGCACATATCTCATATGCGCTCCTATTTCGTTTCGCTTGAGCCAGGAAACCTCTGTGTAGGACTCTAAAGACTCGTCAATACGCCGGCAGCGGATGATGATCATATCAAACATCCACAAGCCGCAAGCGGTCTGCTAAACGTAACGGCCACCCGGGTATTGAGCGATCTGAAGATCGACGAGCAAGCCCGCTCACACTCCAGTGAATCCGACCAGTAACACTATCGTATAGTCCGGTCTGTTCGTCTGATATGTCGCATATCTCGCCTAGGGGTGGTAAACGTCAGACCCCAATAGCTCGATAAGTCATGCCGACGTAGGGTCCATAACATTCGTGAAACTACTGATAACTCTTACCAGTATATCACTGCAACCCTGGCCAGGGATTTCCTGTTATGGCCAGTCGAGCATAGCACAACATCAACCCCCAATACCGGGAGAGACGAATCCCCTCCTATCGCTCATTGCCTCCATGTGAATCGGGACTGTACCCAAAAACCACCTGTTTGCACAACTCAGTAGAGCCGTGGTAGGGTGGAAATCAAAGCACAGTGGGAGACACACAAGACTCTATGACGATCTCGGGTCAACAGACTAAGCTGTACCAGTGTCACCAGAGAACTGCCATCTGACGTGAGGTATAATACCATCTGGGAGTTCTCGGCGAGTCCGTTCAGTGTACCCAGTCTCCACTGAGCACCCGCATACCATCTTCGATGTCAAACACCAATGGATATGGGATCATCCATCGCCCATCGCATGGGTCGAGAAGATATGCGCTAGTCTACTCTGGAATATCGATGCCCCGTCTCGATATTCCCTCGACTAGGAACAATTCAAGGATGTACTCATGGACTACCCAGGCCCCACTAGTATGATCTACATCATAGTCCTGGAAGTCGAGTACACATCCTATGGGCTTTATCAACATGTAATCAGAGAGACAGAAAGTATACATGTTAAGACAAAGTGCAACCAGATAGCGTACTATCATGTCGAGCAAGAAAGTCCTACCTATATATGTCCCAGCATCCACTACAATATACATCCAATGTACAGTAATGGCCTCTAGGGCATACATATAACTAACAATCTCCCACTTGCACTAGGGCCATCTGTAGCAGTGGTTGCAGTATCACATAATCAACCATCCCCTAAATTGTCTCTCTTTGGGAAAAGGGCCTTCGTGAGTGGATCCGCCGTGTTGTCCTCTGAGTCTTCTCTCCTTACCTCGATCACCCTGGAGATCAACTATCTCCATGATCAGGTGATGCTTCCTCAGAATTTGTCTGGGTCACTGATGGGACCAGGGTTCCAGGGTCGAAACCACGCTTCCATTGTCATACAATGGCAGGAACCTAGTTCATCTTATGAACCAATATACACCCAAACAGCCTCTTTGGTAGTAGCTTTAATAGCGATGTTACCAGCCTTTATCGTCTAGTTTGCCACGGTATCGAGCTTGGAACTCTTCCAACATACCGTCCCTTTACTGAGGGTAAAGACAATGCCCGCGACTGACATTCAGTCGTCTTTATCACCCTGGAACCCTTCCAGTGATTCTCCCCAGGATCGTTTGATACCGTCTCACTACATCTAGTGAGTATTCTAACATCCATTTAGATCTATCTCATAGATCCAAAATCCAGGATTTAGTAGGTATCACTTTGATCCTATTTGGGGAATCTTAGTGATAATAGGAGATTGATCGATCGTAGTATAGGAAACTCTTTTCCTATGTAGAGTATGTTGTCTACGTACAATACGAAGATGACCACCTTACTCTCTACTACCCTTTTGTATATACAAGGTTCGTCTACCATTTTGATGAAGTCAAACACTTTGACTATCACATCAAAACAGACGTTCCAACTCCGCGATGCCTGCTTTATTATGTAAAGCAACTTGCACACGTTTCCGCTGCTCCCACTGTTTACGAAGACCTCTGGCTGTGTTCTTATAGACGTTCTCTTCTAAATCAGTATTTAGAAAAGCAGTCATGGCACCCAACCGCCAGATATCGTAGTCATGGTATGTAGCCGTGGTAAGTAGGATCTGGATAGACTTAAGCATAGCTACTGGAAAAAGGTTTCATCATTATCCACGCCTGGTCGATGACGAAAACCTTTAACAAGTCTAGCTTTGAAAGTCTCAACTTTTCCATGTACACCAAGTAATCTTCTCAAGATATACTTGCTCCTGATGGGGATTTAACCCTTCAGATATAGCAACCAAAGTCCATACTTTGTTGGTGTATATGGATTCCATCTCAGACCGCTAAGCATCCAGCCATTCTTACAGAGTCCCTACTCTCGATGGCCTGCTCGAAACTAGTTGGGTCATCATCTCATGATGCAATCCTTGCTCCCACTGTCATAGAGAAACTGAAGTATCTCTCTGGTGGGTGAGGAACCCTACTAGATCGGCGGAGAGGCTGAGGTTCGTCGGAAAATATTGAATCCTTTGGTTCTGTCAAATCAGTAGCAGTTTTGTACAGCTGGAACCTTTCCAGTTCTACAGAACTGATCTTGCCTCGATTTTGTCCGGATTTTGCTTTTGACATAGGCCGGACAATCCCAAATCTTAACTTACTTAAGAGATAGGTTCTTCCCATACCATATCTTATATGGAGTGGTAGGCAGTGATTTGATTCCAACCTAATTCAATAGGTATGCAGCTTCTCAAGTGCATAACTCCCAAAAGGAAAAAGGTAACTCAGTAGTACTCATCATAGAGCACACCTTATCATATAGGGTGTGATAGCCCCACCCCGATATACCATCGTGCTATGGTGTATACGGAAGAGTAATGCTGAGAGAGAATCTCATTCTCTTTTGGAATAGTCCAGAAATGCCATGCACAAGTATTCTCCTCCCTGATCTCATCATAGGACATAATACTTATACCCGGTTATTGGTTCTCTACTTCTAACTTATATTCTGTGAATACCTCAAAAGGTTCGGACTTATGTTTCAACAGGAACATATGACTGAATCTTGAGAGATTATCAGAGAATATAATGAAGTAAAAAGAACCAGTCCTGGCATGTGTAGACAGGAGACCTTCCATACATCATCATGTATCAGTCCCAAGAGTTTACTAACTCTTTCTCTGTTTCCAGTAAACAGAGCTATGGTCATATTATCTTTGTGACATGACTGGCAAGTTTCATAAGATGTAAATTCAAACTGATTTAAATATGCATTTATTATGTAACTTGAGCCAGTCGGGTCGCATTGATGTGACCTAGTCTACAATGCCTCAAGAAGGATTCGTTCATCTCTGAACTCTTCCTCTTGTGTGTGTTCTGTATACGAGGAACTGTAGTTTGATTTAGAACGTCAATGCTTTTAGATAACGTGCCTGAACCGATCAACTTTTGATATAGGAAATGTTCAAAACATTATCCAACAATACAAAATTATATCCTTCTTTACTAATAAAGAGAGTGATATGATTTTGTATATCAGGTTCGGTATCTAACAGCATTTGTTCAGAATCAATGTATTCGTAATACAGGGTGACAGTGACCAACAGACTTGGCTGCAACACTTGCCCCGTTTTCTGCCTCATAAAACTTATCACCCGTTCTCAGTTTTTCTACCATTTTGTAGCCCTATGTAACAGATTACATATCTGGGATCCTGATCCGGCATCATATACCCAAGATTCAGAGGATACTGAGAAACAGTTCTTTGTAATGAACACACCCGAAGGAGATGCATCATATGCACTTTCTTCGTTTGGGCGGCACGGGAAATCTGGTATTCCCCAATTTCCTGCTCTGTCTTATAACAATTATAAGTTGGAGCGGGACCAACGTTCCCCAGCTCAGTATAACAAGCGGGTTCGGTCAATAATCCACATTATTATCTTGATTAAGGCGTGATATGGTCGCTACCAGGAGAGAGAGAGAAGAAAACACTCAGCGTGCGCTCTGTCAAGAATAGATTGGTTATATATTTTATCTAATCAGGATGGCTCCCACTGTTTTTATCAAATCTTCCTTCAAACCTTAAAAGGAAAAATTAGCCGGGATTAATTACACTCTACAAGTTCGCCAATCTTTCAGCCAGGCCAGTGTCGGTACTTTGAGGGAGGTTCCCCGTGCTTTCGCACGGACCTAATTACTGTAAACCTCGTTTTCCCAGAGGCGTAACCCCATTGACACCTTTCTAGACACCTACTTGACCGGCTAATTGCAAAGTGCAAAACTCTCCCAGGAGTAACAATTACTCGCAGTGGGTATCGGGATCCAACTATCATATAGAAGGTATGCAATCTCATTGCAAGTTTCAACACTTGAAACTCCCGATAATGGTTTTTACCCCTAGCACCTATGACCTTGGCTAAGGTCAACAAATCATAGGTACTAGTCAAGTTCTACCCGTCATTTCATGATTAATTAGACCCACCCACATGACCCTTGGCTAAGGTCAACAAAGTCACATGACTGTCCTAACTAATCGCATCATATGCGGTGTAGGAAGACATCACTTAGCTACCGCACACTACGCCTCGGCTATGGTCGACAAACGTAGCACGAATACTAAGTACTCTACTTCCTAAAATGACGGAGGGTTGCGACTGGTTTTTGTGAAAACCTTTAACGCTTTGAACTTGATCTCGTTGCGGAATCAAATGGTTTTTAAATGGAATGTTTTTGAAGCTTTTCTAGTTTTGCTAAAGGGGTCACTCCCGGTGAAGGGATCGTCGGCCCTTTCCTCGTCGAATGAGGTGCGGGATATATCATATATATCACTGTGCAAAGCGGAAACTATAGAAGCGATCAAAGACAAACCGAGGGTTGTAGCATCTGCCAGTTATTGCTAAAGGAGTCACTCCCGGTGAAGGGATCTCGGTCCTTTCCTCATCGAATAAGGTGCAGGATGTTCTATAATGAACACCGCGATGCAAAGCAAGAACTGTAGCTACCTGTTTTATTTTGAAATTCGATTCCACAACATCAATTAGGTTTATTTTCTTTCATTAATCTCATTAATGAATATCCCATCATTTATATTACCTAAACATCACAGATAGATATAACGTACGCTTATGCCATCCGCATTCGCCTCGATGTCCCGTCTGCACCGTTAGGTTAGGTAACTAACGCCAGAGCGAGGCAGGGCTAGCGCGGGTGTAAAACATAAGCAACGTCTATATAATATATCATATATACTATAATATCTGTCACAGAACATCAGAACATCGCATGATCACAGATAGAACACAGCAGAAGAAACATATGAAATATTGGATATACTAGGACGTCCGTGTTTTCAATACGAGCCAGTATAAAACACGGATTCCACGGTCGTGATGAATAGCCAATCCCATACCCCTAGACCCCTACGAGAGCGGCAAGCAACCCTGCCAATTCTGGGGTTAGGAAACCCGGACTCGACTCCTCGAGTTGGTCTCCCACTGCACCCCAGAACCCGGTTACTTGTGCTCCCCTCCTTGGGTCTATCCTAGTGCAGAAAAGTAAATAATATACAAACGGTGACTACTTCCGCAACCTGGAAGTGCCCCAATAAAAGAATATTACATACAAGTTTTTACATGAATGAAAATGAAAAACACTCATCTCACATAAAAAACCCCGGCTATTCAAACACGACGATCCAATATAACATATCCAGCAACACATAACATCAGATATCATCAACGTAAGTAAATATGCGCATCCCAATTGTCGTTGACATATAGCAACGAAACCGGCGATATCACATATTACACTTACGGTCACAGAAAAGAAAGTGTAAAACTACAACAGTTGGAATCCGCAATATCCTCAGACATCACATGCCTGACCAAATGAATTACTTAGACATCGCATGCCTAACAATTATAAACCCCGCATTTTAGTCTCATTATCGAAAACACTTTTCAATATCAAGTCGGGCAATTCAACAAGATTCCCGACATCCTGATCGAATACTCGTCGCAAACTTCAGTAGACGGCCGCACCCCCGACGCCGTCGACAAAGTGCACCAAGGCGGAACACCGCTACCGCGAGCACCCGAACGGATGCTTTCGGCGACGGGGTTCTCCTACAGTCACTTGGTCGGGGCTATGGAGTGAGGCTGTCTATTAAGTTTACCGGCGAATATCCGCGTACGCTACGTGATTGCGACGGACTTTTGATCACATCAAAAATCCGTGGCAACCGATCAAGTGAGACTAAACTGCTACGTTTATAACATTCATTCAGTTATCATATAACTTATTGTGAATTCCAATTATTGTATCCCATTCCAGATAAACAGAAAATGTTAAACTTTCCGATCGAACAATTGAACACCCAAGTTTTCCCGATAAAGATCAACACATGAAACTAGTCTAACAACATTCAGTTCGTACCTCAGTACCAACGGTCCAGCCGTAGAAGGGTCAAGCCAACGCCTCACATGTGGCACGCCGTACTGCCCCAAACCCGAAGGTTCAAAGGGCAGTTCAAGACGGTCACATAATCGAGTTAAGGTTTGTGTCTTCTAGAGGGACCATCGTGTTACTTGCACTACTTAGAACGTCGTTAAACTACGGAAAAATCCAACACTTGGAAATTTCCCGACAGGGGAAAAATCGGGTATTTATATCCGGTCGAACTTTTTAACATATTCTAAAATTTATCCGGAAAACACATGGACAGAATTAGACTTTCCGATCGAAACAATGATTCCCAAAACAACTCAGAACAACTCAACTCTTGAGTTCAGTTTAAATATTCCAGGAAAATGAGCATTGAATTTTACGAGTTATTGTAAAATTTGACACGTGTCGGCTTCTTATTGGCGGCCCTTCCGCCGCGCAAACCCCCTTTGTGCGGCGCTTCCGCCGCGCTATTGTGGAATTAGGGTACCAAATTTCACAGTAATTCTTAAAAAATCCTGCTTGTTTTTCTGGATATTTTTAATTGCCAAAAATCAACAGTTTTGAAAAAAGTACAGAGAGCAATTTTGCAATGGGATTTTGGTTCGATCGGGTTTCTAATTCCGTCCGGGGATCGCCTAAGGCTCTAGCTAGGCTCTGATACCACTGTAGGGTTCCTAGGCACCCTAGTGAGGTCTCCCAAGCCATCAACCATGGCAATTTCAAATAATATGGTGCCTACAAACCCTAGTGTACGGATCTATAACTAGATGTCTAGGCGAAACAAAAACAAGCTAACAACTTAGCAAATGAGAATACGGAAATACAACCTTTGTAGATCCGTTTGCTCCACCTCCATAGCTCCGCAACGACGTCCTCTCGCTGTCCATAAGAAATCCGGGCTCTAAAGTCGACTTCGTCGGAGAGAAAACGAGCTAGGTCGTCGATGTCCATGCCGAAGATGATCTACGTCGAGGCATCGCTAAATCAAGCTCGACCTTCACCAAACCCTAAAATCTTGTGAAGGAAACACACTCTACTTCTTGGCAAGAGGTAGAGGATGAAGAAATAGGATGTGGGTAAACTTTGGAATTGGATTTCTCACTCAAAACATCAATCTACCATTGATGACCTCAAGCTTCTTCACTTGAAGAATGAAGAAGAAGAAGAATAATGATAAGAAAAGATTTATTCAAAAAGAAAAGAATTATCAATTCTTATCATAAGTGAACCATGGTAAAGTGTAGAGAGTTAACCAAGGTTAGTTGAATGGTTAGGGTTAAGAATGAGATAAGAATGGTGGACTTAGGTCAAAGCTTCATGAAGTTTCAACTAAACAACAAAACTAGCAACCATTCTTTTCTCATTTCTTTTATTCATTTATCAAAAAGAATAAAATGAATAATTAAGAAAATAAAACCCTAAACATAAATACAACCATGGTTCAAACTTTACACTTAACCAAGGTGGTATGCATCATCAAACATGATACATCCATGTGCACATAAACATATCGCATATGCAATGCGCACACCCGAGCGAGAAAATCCATCTTAAGTAAACCGATACTAGTTGATGCAAAGTAATATATCATATATATATAAATATGCATTAAATCATTAATATCAACACTTGATTCAATGATCCGGTTATGTCGCACACAACCGACTAGTATACAATATATCGGCTTATCGAATCAACGCTTGAATCGATAACTAGGTTATATCGCATACAACCATTCGATACATTTATCGCGAGAATAGAATACGGTATCACATACACGCATTATTCTCGGTCCCGCACATATCTCATATGCGCTCCTATTTCGTTTCGCTTGAGCCAGGAAACCTCTGTGTAGGACTCTAAAGACTCGTCAATACGCCGGCAGCGGATGATGATCATATCAAACATCCACAAGCCGCAAGCGGTCTGCTAAACGTAACGGCCACCCGGGTATTGAGCGATCTGAAGATCGACGAGCAAGCCCGCTCACACTCCAGTGAATCCGACCAGTAACACTATCGTATAGTCCGGTCTGTTCGTCTGATATGTCGCATATCTCGCCTAGGGGTGGTAAACGTCAGACCCCAATAGCTCGATAAGTCATGCCGACGTAGGGTCCATAACATTCGTGAAACTACTGATAACTCTTACCAGTATATCACTGCAACCCTGGCCAGGGATTTCCTGTTATGGCCAGTCGAGCATAGCACAACATCAACCCCCAATACCGGGAGAGACGAATCCCCTCCTATCGCTCATTGCCTCCATGTGAATCGGGACTGTACCCAAAAACCACCTGTTTGCACAACTCAGTAGAGCCGTGGTAGGGTGGAAATCAAAGCACAGTGGGAGACACACAAGACTCTATGACGATCTCGGGTCAACAGACTAAGCTGTACCAGTGTCACCAGAGAACTGCCATCTGACGTGAGGTATAATACCATCTGGGAGTTCTCGGCAAGTCCGTTCAGTGTACCCAGTCTCCACTGAGCACCCGCATACCATCTTCGATGTCAAACACCAATGGATATGGGATCATCCATCGCCCATCGCATGGGTCGAGAAGATATGCGCTAGTCTACTCTGGAATATCGATGCCCCGTCTCGATATTCCCTCGACTAGGAACAATTCAAGGATGTACTCATGGACTACCCAGGCCCCACTAGTATGATCTACATCATAGTCCTGGAAGTCGAGTACACATCCTATGGGCTTTATCAACATGTAATCAGAGAGACAGAAAGTATACATGTTAAGACAAAGTGCAACCAGATAGCGTACTATCATGTCGAGCAAGAAAGTCCTACCTATATATGTCCCAGCATCCACTACAATATACATCCAATGTACAGTAATGGCCTCTAGGGCATACATATAACTAACAGGACCAACGTTCCCCAGCTCAGTATAACAAGCGGGTTCGGTCAATTATCCATATTATTATCTTGATTAAGGCGTGATATGGTCGCTACCTGGAGAGAGGGAGAAGAAAACACTCAGCGTGCGCTCTGCAAGAATAGATTGGTTATTATTTTATCTAATCAGGATGGCTCCCACTGCTTTTTATCAAATCTTCCTTCAAACCTTAAAAGGAAAGACTAGCCGGGATTAATTACACACTACAAGTTCGCCAATCTTTCAGCCAGGCCAGTGTCGGTACTTTGAGGGAGGTCCCCCGTGCTTTTGCACGAACCTAATTACTGTAAACCTCGTTTTCCCAGAGGCGTAACCCCGTTAACACCTTTCTAGACACCTACTTGATCGGCTAATTGTAATATGTAAAACTCTCCCAGGAGTAACACTTACTCGCAGCGGGTATCGGGATCCAACTATCTCATAGAAGGTATGCAATCTCATTGCAAATTTCAACACTTGAAATTCCCGATAATGTTTTGCCCCTAACCTCCTATGACCTTGACAAAGGCCAACAAACCATAGGATACTAGTCAAGTTCAACCCGTCATTTCCTAATTGAATTAAACCCACCCGCACGGCCCTTGACAAAGGCCAACAAGGTCGCACGACTACCCTAACTCAATCTGCATCATATGCATAAGCAGATAAGCACCAGTTAGCTACCGCACACTGCGCCTTGACAAAGGCCAACAAACGCAGCACGAATACTAACTACTACTTATCTGAAATGACGGAGGGCTACGACAGGTTTTTCTGAAAACCTATTGCGTAATGAACTTGATATCGTTGTAGGATCGAATGAATTTTGAAATGGAGTGTTTTTGAGGCTTTTCTAGTTTTGCTAAAGGAGTCACTCCCGGTGAAGGGATCGTCGGTCCTTTCCTCGTCGAATGAGGTGCGGGATATATCATATATATCACTGTGTAAAGCAAAAACACTTAAAAGCAATCAAAATACAAACCGAGTGTGTAGCATCTGCCAGTTATTGCTAAAGGAGTCACTCCTGGTGAAGGGATCTCGGTCCTTTCCTCATCGAATAAGGTGCAGGATATATCACATATACCTCTGTGCAAAGCAAGAACTGTAGCTACCTGTTTTATTTTGAAATTCGATTCTACAACATCTTAGGTTTCTTTTATTTCATTAATCACATTAATGAAGTCCCATCATTTAAGTACCTAAACATCACAGATAAATACGACGTACACTTATGCCATCCGCTTTCGCCTCGATGTCCCCTCGTGCACCGTTAGGTTAGGTAACTAACGGCAGAGCAGGGCAGGGCTAGCACGGGTGTAAAACACAAGTAACGTTTATATAATATATCATATATACTATATACTGTATCTATCACAGAACATCACATGATCACATCACAGATATCGCAGCAGAAGAATCATATGAAATATTGGATATACTAGGACGTCCGTGTTTTCAATACGAGCCAGTATAAAACACGGATTCCACGGTCGTGATGAATAGCCAAACCCACACCCCTAGACCCCTACGAGAGCGGAAAGCAACCCTACCAATTCTGGAGTTAGGAGACCCGGACTCGACTCCTCGAGTTGGTCTCCCACTGGACTCCAGAACCCGGTTACTTGTGCCCTCCTCCTTGGGTCTATCCTAGTGCAGAAAAGTAAATAATATACAAACGGTGACAACTTCCGCAACCTGGAAGTGCCCCAATAAAAGAATATTACATACAAGTTTTTACATGAATGAAAATGAAAAACACTCATCTCACATAAAAACCCTCGGCTATTCAAACACGACGATCCAATATAACATATCCAGCAACACATAACATCACATGATATCAACGTAAGTAAATATGCTCATCCCAATTGTCGTTGACATATAGCAACGAAACCGGCGATATCATATATTACACTTACGGTCACAGAAAAGAAAGTGTAAAACTACAACAGTTGGAATCCGCAACCACCTCAGACATCACATGCCTGACCAAATGAATTTCTTAGACATCGCATGCCTAACAATTACAAACCCCGCATTTTAGTCTCAAAATCGAAAACACTTTTCAATACCAAGTCGGGCAATTCAACAGGATTCCCGACATCCTGATCGAATGCTCGTCGCAAACTTCAGTAGACGGCTGCACCCCCGATACCGTCGACGAAGTGCACCAAGGCGGAACACCGCTACCGCGAGCACCCGAACGGATGCTTTTGGCGACGGGGTTCTCCTACAGTCACTTGGTCGGGGCTATGGAGTGAGGCTGTCTATCAAGTTTACCCGGCGAGTATCCGCGTACACTACGTGATTGCGACGGACTTTTGATCACATCAAAATTCCGTGGCAACCGATCAAGTGAGACTAAACTGCTATGTTTATAACATTCATTCAGTTATCTCATAACTTCTTGTGAATTCCAATTATTGTATCCCATTCCAGATAATTAGAAAATGTTAAACTTTCCGATCGAAAAATCGAACACCCAAGTTTTCCCGATATAGATCAACACATGAAATAAGTCTAACAACATTCAGTTCGTGCCTCAGTACCAACGGTCCAGCCGTAGAAGGGTCAAGCCAACGCCTAACATGTGGCACGCCGTACTGCCCCAAACCCGAAGGTTCAAAGGGCAGTTCAAGACGGTCACATAATCGAGTTAAGGTTTGTTGTCTTCTAGAGGGTCCATCGCGTTACTTGCACTACTTAGAACGTCGTTAAACTTCGGAAAAATCCAACACTTGGAAATTTCCCGACAGGGGAAAAATTGGGTATTTATATCCGGTCGAACTTTTTAACATATTCTAAAAATTATCCGGAAAGCCACACAGACAAAATTTGATACTCCGATCGAAACACCGAATCCCCAAAATAATCCCAGAAAATACAACTCTGGAATAAATTTTAAAAATACCCAGAAAATCCAGCATAAAATAATAGGAGTTACTGTGCAAACAGTGTACGATGACGTCATCATTCCGCCGCGGAACCGCCGCAGAAGGCAGGCTTCTGCCGCGGTTCCGCCGCGGTTTGTACTGTTCATCGAAAAAATTTTGCATCATAATTATTATTTTTTCCTGCTGAATTTTTTAGCAATTTTTAATTTGAAAAAATCCACGTTTTCAGAAAACGTCCAGAGAGCATTTTCCGGTCGGGGTTTCGGGTCGTTCGGACTTCAAAATCTGTCTAGACTTCGCCTAAGGCTCTAGCTAGGCTCTGATACCACTGTAGGGTTCCTAGGCACTCTCAAGAGGTCTCACAAGGCATCGAACATGCCAATACAAAAATTTATCGTGCCGAGAAACCCTAAACTGCTGATCGTTTGCTAGAAATCTAGGCGAAAAGTAAACTAGTTAACAACTTAACTAAAGAGAATACGGAAATACAACCTTTGTAGATCCGGTGCTCCACCTCCATAGCTCTGCAATGAAGTCCTCTCCGCTGTCCATATCAAATCCGGGCTCTAGCGTCGGCTTCATCGGAGAAATGGCGAGCTAGGTCGTCGATGTCCATGCCGAAGATGATCTACGTCGAGGCATCGAAAGATCAAGCTCCACCTTCACCAAGTCACGAAAACTTGTGAAGGAAACACACTCTACTACTTGGCAAGAGGTAGAGGATGAAGAAATAGGAAGTGGGTAGACTTTAGAATTGGATTTCTCACTCTTAATCATCAATCACCATTGATGGACCTTAGGTTTTCTTCTTGAGTTGAAGGAAGAAGAAGAAGAATATTATGATAAGAATAATTAGAAAAGAAAAGAATAATCATTCTTATCATAAAAGTAACCATGGTGAAGTGTAGAGAATTAACTTAGGTTAAATGAATGGTTAGGGTCAAGGTTTCATGAAGCTTCCACTAAACAACAAAAAAAGCCACCATTCTATTTCTCTTTTCCATTTATTTTCCAAAAAGGAATAAATAGATAAATAAATGAGAACAGGAAATCAAACCCTAATCATAAGTTTAACCATGCTTTAATTCTTTACACTTAACCAAGTAAACATGTATCATCAATCATGATACAAACAAGTGCACAAAAATATATCGCATATACAATGCGCACATCCGAGTGAGAAAATCCATCTTAAGTGAACCGATACTAGTTAATGCAAAGTAATATATCAAATATATAATTATGCATTAAATCATTAAATCAACACTTGATTTAATGATCCGGTCATATCGCATATAACCGACTAATATCAATAGTAACATCTGATCGAATCGACACTTGATCCGATAACCCGGCGATATCACATATAACCGATCAATGTCACAAATCGCGAGAATCAAATACAGTATCACATACTGGTATCATTCTCGGTCCCGCACATATCTCATATGCGCTCCTATTTCGTTTCGCTTGAGCCAGGAAACCTCTGTGTAGGACTCTAAAGACTCGTCAATACGCCGGCAGCAAGTGATGATCATATCAAGCACCCACAAGCCGCAAGCGGTCTGCTAAACGTAACGGCCACCCGGGTATTGAGCGATCTGAAGATCGACGAGCAAGCCCGCTCACACTCCAGTGAATCCAACCAGTAACACTACCGTACAGTCCGGTCTGATCGTCTGATCTGTCGCATATCTCGCCTAGGGGTGGTAAACGTCAGACCCCAATAGCTCGATAAGTCGTGTCGATATGAGGTCTATAACAATTCGAGAAACTACTGGTAACACTTACCAGTAAATCTCAGCAACCCTGGCCAGGGATTTCCTGTTATAGCCAATCGAACACAGCGCAACATCAACCCCCTATACCGGGAGAGACGAATCCCCTCCTATCGCTCATTGCCTCCATGTGACTCGGGACTGTACCCAAAAACCACCGTTTTGCACGCCCTCTTGGACGTGGTAAGATGGAAATCAAAGCACAGTGGGAACCACACAAGACTCTATGACGATCTCGGGTCAACAGACTACTCTGTACCAGTGTCACCAGAGAACTGCCATCTGACGTGAGGTATAATACCATCTGGGAGTTCTCGGCGAGTCCGTCTAGTGTACCCAGTCTCTACTGAGCACCCGTATATCATCTCTGATGTCAAACACCGATGGATATGGGATCATCCATCGCCCATCTATATGGGTCGAGAAGGTATACGCTAGTCTACTCTGGTATATCGATGCCCCGTCTCGATACACCCACGACTAGGGACTTTGAAGGATGTACTTATGGACTACCATGTCCCCACTAGTATTATCCGTATCACAGTCCAGGTAGTCAAGTACACATCCTAAGGGCTTTACCAACATGTAACAGAGAGACAATCAGTATACACGTTAAGGTAAAGTTTAACCAGATAGCATACTATCATGTCGAGCAAGAAAGTCCTTCCTATATACGTCCCAGCATCCACTACAATATACATCCTATGTACAGTAATGGCCTCTAGGGCATACATATAATTAACAATTGTCACGACCCGAAAGTACGGAACGTGACCGGCACCTAGATTACGTAACGTCTAGAGGCGCAACGTAACCTAAGTAAGCCGAAGCCCAGAAATCTAAACCATATAAAAGAAGAAGAAGTAAAAGAAAACATGAAGAAAAAAACAAGTTTAAAAGTATCAGCAAATTTTCCCAAAAATTTCGGCAGAGTCTCCTCTGTAAAAACTGGCCCCAAACGTGTACAACAAGTATAATATACATGAACAATAAAAAGCATCCCCAAACGGGTGCTAGCTCAACGCCAACAGGCGGAAACAACCACAACAAGCACAATAATATACAACGCCAAAGGGCGAGGCTTAAAACTCAAAAAAAAACAAATCCACCAAATCAGAATAATACACGCGACTCTAAGGTCGAAATAAATAAATGGTCCAGTAATCTATCAAATAATACAAGTTTGGTTGATGGAGCTTACTAGATACAAATGAATGAATAAAAATACAATGGTGGTTCAGATACAAGTGAACCAACCTACCGTGCAAATCACCCTGAAAGAAACTATGTGCCAGCAAGCTGCCAGGGAAACCTGTACATCGAACCTGTAATAAAATTTGGCACAACGGCGTGAGTTTCCAACTCGTGAGTAGAAGACATCTACGAAACGAAATCGAATGCACGACGCTATCCTAGGTCATAATAATACACTACTAGATCCCAATCATCTAGTAATAGCAGGGTAATACTACGTGTAAATGCAGATACTCCGTGCTCGTGTCAGTGCCTCCTATAATACTAGGTCATGTGAATGGATATGCATGCACCATGAATGTAAAATAACCAATCCTGAAATCCAGATATATCTGTATAAGAAATCTTTAGCTATTATCATAGTAAAATATATATAGTAATATGAAATATCAACAATGAAATCCATGGAAATCCGTGTCCGGCATCGACACAAAACAAGTAAATCTCAAGTCTCAATACCTCGAAATCTCAATATCTCGGGCTCCGTCAGTCCGGATCGGCCCATATCATCAAATCCCATGACAACGGTCGGTATCCTCCGGATATCCGCCGCGCCAGACATCACCGGTAGGTAGTCCTTCCCCTGCCAGGCTTATCGTCTACAACTCGATCTTCTTGCACAGGGGTACCATACCGGGCCCACCATTTACCCGAGACAGTTCATCCACTCCTCGAATCGGGTCTCGAAATCCAACAGAAAACAAGAAATCTCATGGCAGACGATACATACATCACGAGAAAACCGCATCTTATGTTTTAAAAAGAGAGGAGGACAGAGAGAGAAGTTTTTATATATTCTTGCGGTTTTCCCCAAAAATCCAGAAATCTCATAGAAACCCAAATCTCAAAATCATGAGTAAGTATATGATAAGTGTCGGCATATGCCTATAATACTGCATGATAACTTGAAAATATGAATGCATGAATGTCTAAGTAATAAATACCATGTCTATACTAACATCAGAGAGTAATCACAATCTTATATCGGTCTAGTTGTTAACTGATTCTATCAATAAAAGATAATATGATCTAAAGGGTAAGTGACATAGCAATTTCCGATGATGATGTGTGTGAGCCGGCAAATAAGTGTGCATGGAATATGCGCATCATCGGTAATGGTGCTGGTGTCCTAACAGGCAAACTTTTATGCTGATTATAGAAACATATATATGAACATGCACATTATGATTACGGTATGAAAGTAAAGACAGATGTGTGTTACCCACCCATTTAATATACAAATATAACTACCACTATAAGACTCGAACCTAAGCTAGTGTCCATCTAACCCCCTAAGGAAAACTAAACCTAAGAACTAGTCGATAAGAAGTAGGAGTACACCTAAATTCTGAGTCCATATCTCTAATGAAAGGTTACTAGGCACTCCTAAGAGGTCTCACAAGGCATCAACCATGCCAATTTCAAAAATTACGGGTGCCTACAAACCCTAATACGGATCGTTGACTAGAGATTAGGCGAATCTAGCAACTAGCTAACAAATTAACTACAAGAACGGAAATACAACCTTTGTAGATCCGGTCCTCCACCTCCATGGCTCCGTGATGAAGTCCTCTCCGCTGTCCAAATGAAATCCCGAGCTCAAGCGTCGGCTTCATCGGAGAAAAGGCGGGCTAGGTCATCGACGACGATGCCGAAGATGATCTACGTCGAGGCATCGCTAGATCAAGCTCCAACTTCACCAAGTCAAGAAACTTGTGAAGAAAACACCCTATACTATTTGGCAAGAGGTAGAGGATGAAGAAATAGGAAGTGGGTTTGCTTTAGAATTGGATTTCTCACTCTTTTTCATCAATCACCATTGATGAAGTCAAGCTTTCTTCATTGAAGAAGATGAAGAAGAAGAAGAAAGAATTTTATGATAAGTTATTAGAATAGAATAGAAAATCAATTCTTATCATAATTTTAACTATAGTTATGTGTAGAGAATTGACCAAGGTTAAAGGAATAGTTAGGGTTAAGCATGAAGACAAGAATGGTTACAAAGTCAAAGCTTCATGAAGCTTCAACTAGAAACAAAGAAAGCCACCATTTTTCTCTTTATGCAAATTATTTTCCAAAATGAATAATAAATAAATAAATAGATAAGTAAATAAAATCAAAAGAAACCCTAACCATTGATCAACCATGGTTTAAACCATACACCAAACTATCATGTATCATCAAACATGATACAATCAAATGCACAAAAGTATATCACATATACAATGTGCACATCAAGTGAGAAAATCCCTTTTAAGTGAACCTATATTAGTTAATGCAAAGTGATATATCAAATATATAATTATACATTAAATCATTAAATCAACACTTGATTTAACGACCCGGTCATATCGCATATAACCGACTAATATCAATAGTAACAACTTATCGAATCAACACTTGATCCGATAACCCGGCTATAACGCATATAACCGATCAATGTTACAAATCGCAAGAATGGAATACGGTATCGCATACACGTATTATTCTCGGTCCCGCACATATCTCATATGCGCTCCTATTTCGTTTTGCTTGAGCCAGGAAACCTCTGTGTAGGACTCTAAAGACTCGTCAATACGCCGGAAGCAGGTGATGATCATATCAAACACCCATAAGCCGCAAGCGGTCTGCCACCCGGGTATTGAGCGATGAGAAGATCGACGAGCAAGCCCGCTCACACTCCTGTGAATCCAACCAGTAACACTTACCGTACAGTCCGGTCTGATTGTCTGATATGTCGCATATCTCGCCTAGGGGTGGTAAACGTCAGACCCCAATAGCTCGATAAGTCGTGTCGATATGAGGTCTATAACAATTCGAGAAACTACTGGTAACACTTACCAGTAAATCTCAGCAACCCTGGACAGGAATTTCCGGTTATAGCCAATCGAACACAGTGCAACATCAACTTCCTATACCGGGAGAGACGAATCCCCTCCTATCGCTCATTGCCTCCATATGATTCGGGACTGTACCCAAAAACCACCATTTTGCACGCCCTCTTGGACGTGGTAAGATGGAAATCAAAGCACAGTGGGAACCACACAAGACTCTATGACGATCTCGGGTCAACAGACTACTCTGTACCAGTGTCACCAGAGAACTGCCATCTGACGTAAGGTATAATACCATTTGGGAGTTCTCGGCGAGTCCGTCCAGTATACCCAGTCTCCACTGAGCACCCGTATATCATCTCTGATGTCAAACACCAATGGATATGGGATCATCCATCGCTCATCTGTATGGGTCGAGAAGGGACACGCTAGTCTACTCTGGTATATCGATGCCCATCTCGATACACCCACGACTAGGGACTTTCAAGGATGTACTTATGGACTACCATGTCCCCAGTAGTATGATCCGCATCATAGTCCAGGTAGTCAAGTACACATCCTAAGGGCTTTACCAACATGTAACAGAGAGACAATCAATGTACACGTTAAGGTAAAGAGCAACCAGATAGCACACTATCTTGTCGAGCAAGAAAGTCCTCCCTATATATGTCCCAGCATCCACTACAATATACATCCAATGTACAGTAATGGCCTCTAGGGCATACATATAACTAACATCTAATAGTCGGCGATCTAGCCTCAATAGCGTCACGTACAAAGTACGTCTTCCTCAAATCAAGAGTACGGATCAATCATCACATCTATGCCTCGTACAGTAAAATCCATCGTACGGCATCCCAATATCGGGGTACGGGTCAAATATCACCTACGTGTCTCATTATTCGTATAATATCAGCATCAACACATGTCATGATCAAGGTGCTATGATGTAACCGCATACATCAATTATATAACATTGCCATCATAAATATATCTCATTAATTTATCCTCAGAAATATCATGTCATATGTATCATATTGTGATTAAGTCATACTGATATCATATCATCATCAAGTCACTCCTATATGATATCGACATCAGGTCACACCTATATGACGTCGTAATCCAGTCATACATATATCATATCGTGATCAGTCACAAGTTATAGTTCGGCTTCTATTCTAGAATCCCATGTACCTCAATATCATCACTACCCATTATAATTTACGTATACCTGTTCATTATCATTTTCTAATGATCCGCTAACATTTTAATACGACTGCATAGCCAAGAATCTCGGCATCAAGCCCAGTTATACTGTTTCATTCCCGTGTATCATATCACATCAATGTATCTCATATACGTGTTGTATATATATATATATACCTATACCTAGTCCTATATATATATACACATACACGTATACACCATGTCGAGTTTCAGTGTGTGCGTGTGTGTGTTTCTACCTGAAACCTACGAACCTCTCCCAAAGTTTTCATCCTCTGGTATGGTCTTCCTAAATCGGTCTAGTCCAGCCTAGGGTCATTACTAGGGTCCTACTCATTAAGTATCTAGGGTCACATCTGGCTTCCTAATGTCAATAAGTACTATTCCAATTCTACGTTGTGGGGGAGCTAAACGCCATCCACCCGACTTCCCCCCGTAGATATGCATCTACTCACCTGGTCCATGTCTGCCGAAGACGGTGTCGCTATCCTCCTCTTCATCGCCCGCAGCCCACGTGAGGGGTACCTAAACGCAAACATAGAAATAGCATCGTAAACTGAATCACATACAAAAGTCAAAACGACGCAAGGAACAAGCATAGGTTAAAACCTATGTCCCGTCAACGCAAAAGAACCAAATATCGCTCGATATCGGCG
Source organism: Agapanthus africanus (assembly GCA_030015575.1). Taxonomy (NCBI): domain Eukaryota; kingdom Viridiplantae; phylum Streptophyta; class Magnoliopsida; order Asparagales; family Amaryllidaceae; genus Agapanthus; species Agapanthus africanus. The sequence goes on along the minus strand of CM057345.1, from coordinate 265,432,546 downwards.
TACAAACTCCGATGGATCGAGATAACATCAACAAATAACTCATAGTTTTAAAACTCGTTACTTATAATATATAACATGATTAAATCCATCGAAACCCTAAAAATCGATCAAACCGTCCAATTTCGTAAAACCCGAAAATGCCAATTTACCGTTTTTCTTCAAAACATGACATTAAAATGAAACTAATGGTCATAAAACTCATTAAATAGCATAACTAGACTATATAAACCATCACTATATTTTTTTCACACTAATTTGTATTTTAACATAATTTCTAGTTTGCAACCTTTATAAATTTTCAACATCTTTCAAGCAAAATTTCACAATTCCACAACAAAACTTGATTTTGCATGAATTAATGTATTAAACCACAATTCATGATGATAATGATATAATGAAACCATAAATTATATTTTTAATCTCATTTATTTAAGAATTTCTAAAATCTAGTTAACAAAATTTCATTTTTCTCACAATTTATCAATCATCAATAAAAACTAGTAAGAAATTTGAGTTTTTCATTCCACCAACAAGTTAATATCCTCTTTAAAACCACACTCTAGTGTTATAAACATTAATTGGAATTTTAATCCACCTATATATACCATAAATAGAAATCTAGTTTATTAAAAATGGTTTAATTTATGAAATTTGGATCACAATTTGCAATATATCAACTATGCATGATTTTCCATTTGTAAAAGTGTTAAACTAGTTATTATAACACTAATGAATTAATAAAACCACAACTTAATTTTACAAACCCCAACTTTAATTTTTAAAAGTAGTAAATAGAATTAATATATTAAATCTAATTAAGCTTAAATGAAACATCTAATAACCATAAATAAAAAGGAGAAGATTTATACCTCCAAAATATGAAATCCAAACATGAAAATGAGCCTCCAAAATGCATGCTTTCCCACTCAAAAATCCATGTAAAGAAGAGCAAAGAACAAAGGGTAGAAATTTATTAGGATTTTGTGCAATTTTTATTGAATTTTGGAGGATTTTTGATGATTTTTGGAGTTAAAATAAAAATGAAAAATGGGGGGGGGGGCTGCCATGGGGGTGTGGCCGGCCATGAGAGGGAGTGAGGGGAGAGAAGGAAAAGAGTGAGGAATTGTGTAGAAGTTTCATCACTTGATATCTCATTTAATGTCTTTTCATGAACATATTCATTTTCTTTTATTTCTTTACTAAAACAACCCAAGAAAACTCTAGAACATTGGAAAAATTTGCAAATAAATTTTGCATGATACACAATAAATTCTAATATGCCATGTTTCATTTTTACAAATTAAAACCATTCAAATTTGTAATTTACACTAATTTAGTGTAAAAATAAAGCTTATGTTAATATTTAAAATAATTAATTTAGGAAAATATTTAATTAAACTAAAAATTTATAAGTGGCTAAATGAACACTGTTTACTAGTAATTACATAATTAAAATAGGTATTTTTGAAATTATAATGAAAAACAATCACGGTTTAGTTTTACGAAAAATACATTTTACTTTACCGAAAATCAAAAATTTCACTTAAACAATTTTATTCATTTAATTACATATTTAATTATTTTTAAAACGTTACAATCTTCCCCCCTTTAAGAAATTCGTTCCCCGAATTTAAATTAAAACTCCCCCTCCAAATAATAAAACATTTAGCAAAACACTCAATTCGTCGGGGCTCCGAAATCATCAATACATAACAAAAATCAACTCCGTCAAGCACAACACAATCATCGGAGTTATGGTGAAGATAAAATATCAAAACCCAGTACGAAACCCAACGTAATATATATCAAAACTATAACTCATATATACTGCGCATCATAGTAAAATCGTCTAAATATCTGGATAAAGAAATATGCAAAAACCCCTTTTGAAAATCGCAGTGTAATGCACGTGTCACGGCATAAGTAGCGGACGTTTATTTAAAAAAAATAGCTATATATATATATATCTTTTATTTAACATACACATCCCTCCTGGTTACTAAATCAAATAGTAATGATTATAAAAACACACTGCTCAAACTGAAATCAATCCCAATCACATCAATAAAATATCATGTGCGTCCGGTGCGCACTGAAATCGAAACCAAATACAGATACCATGAATACACACAACAACAAAACTAAGTGCAATAGGTGTGCACCAAAAACATCTGTCAAGTGCAACGGGCGTGCACGACTCATTATCAGGTGCATCTAATCTGCACAAAACCCCGATATAGTGCATCTGGTGTGCACAAAATCGCATCAAGTGCGCCAAGTGTGCGCAAGAATCTCAATCAGGTGCACAAGGTGCACGAAAAGATACATTGAATATCAAAATCGAAATCACAGTACAAAAATGCATGGAAACTAGGTCGAAACATATGTCAAAATCATGTGTAACCTCTATGCACGAAATCAAATCAAATTCACAAAATGTATTAAAACCAAATCAAGTGCACTGGGTATGTACTAAAAAACATCAATACAACCGATATATGAAACATGCATAGAATATAATAAAAGTGCACAAGAAATACCGATCCTAGAACAAAGTCCTCAAATACCAAAATCCAACCAACGGAAATATGAAATTCAAATCACCAAGTCGCAATCGTAAACACTATCGTCAATGTGCGCCTCTTTCCTCTGATGCCTACTGCTTCGAACTCGTCTTTTCATAGGTGTGCTGACTGCGCTACCAACCGCAACACTCTATCTAGAGTCTCCCACGTAGTCAATCCTTTCACCTGATATCCGGACTACATTAAACTTTTCGATCGATCCATCAAAATCCCATAATTCCCCGAGAGCTCAACACTCAAGTACAGCCTAAAGATATCCGGTACATACCTCAGCATCGATGGTCTAGCCATAGAAGGGCAAACCCAAGCCTCACTAATGGCACCGCGGAACAGCCATAAACCCTAAGGTTCAAGGGCGTTCTCGTGGTCATTATGTCGAGTTAGGGTTTCATTCTTCTAGAGGGTCAATCGAAATACCTGCAAGTTCTTCCGAGTACTTTAAACTTGGAAAAATGGGATTTCTGATCATCGTTCGAATCCTTTAACTTTGTCTGGACGGTATATGAATACCCTTCGTCCGCACGCTAAACAATGCTTCAATCCTCAAGAATAACCAATACCCTAATGGTTATCGCATTCGAGCCGCAGCTCCCTCTGCCCGTGCGACTATGGTAACCGAAACCATCCTCCGATATCGACGAAGATAGATCAAAGGAACGAATGAAATACGGTGCAAACAAATGTAAATCCTAAGGCTCCTTAAGCAGAGTAGCGTATCGTAAGTATGCCGCGGACCATACCCACAGTACGTTACTTTACCTAAGTCACCTACTCCATCAACCAAGGGTCACCTGGACTTATACAAGGTTAAACCTAGCGCTCTGATACCAACTTTGTCACGACCCGAAAGTACGGAACATGACCGGCACCTAGATTACGAAACGTCTAGAGGCGCAACGTAACCTAAGTAAGCTGAAGCCCAGAAATCTAAACCATATAAAAGAAGAAGAAGTAAAAGAAAACATGAAGAAAAAAATAATTTTAAAAGTATCAGCAAATTTTCCCAAAAATTTCGGCAGAGTCTCCTCTGTAAAAACTGGCCCCAAATGGGTACAACAAGTATAATATACATAAACAATAAAAAGCATCCCCAAACGGGTGCTAGCTCAACGCCAACAGGAGGAAACAACCACAACAAGCACAATAATATACAACGCCAAAGGGCGAGACTTAAAACTCAAAAGAAAACAAATCCACCAAATCAGAATAATACACGCAACTCTAAGGTCGAAATAAATAAATGGTCCAGTAATCTATGAAATAATACAAGTTTGGTTGATGGAGCTTACTAGATACAAATGAATGAATAAAAATACAATGGTGGTTCAGATACAAGTGAACCAACCTACCGTGCGAATCACCCTGAAAGAAACAATGTGCCAGCAAGCTGCCAGGGAAACCTGTACATCGAACCTGTAATAAAATTTGGCATAACGGGGTGAGTTGCCAACTCGTGAGTAGAAGACATCTACGAAACGAAATCGAATGCACGACGCTATCCTAGGTCATAATAATATACTACTAGATCCCAATCATCTAGTAATAGCAGGGTAATACTACGTGTAAATGCAGATACTCCGTGCTCGTGTCAGTGCCTCCTATAGTACTAGGTCATGTGAATGGATATGCATGCACCATGAATGTAAAATAACCAATCCTGAAATCCTGATATATCTGTATAAGAAATCTTTAGCTGTTATCATAGTAAAATGTGTATAGTAATATGAAATATCAACAATGAAATCCATGGAAATCCGTGTCCGGCATCGATACAAAACATGTAAATCTCAAGTCTCAATAACTCGAAATCTCAATATCTCGGGCTCCGTCAGTCCGGATCGGCCCATATCATCAAATCCCACGACAACGGTCGGTATCCCCCGGATATCCGCCGCGCTAGACATCACCGGTAGGTAGTCCTTCCCCTGCCAGGCTCATCCTCTACAACTCGATCTTCTTGCCCCGGGGTACCATACCGGGCTCACCATGTACCCGAGACAGTTCATCCACTCCTCGAATCGGGTTTCGAAATCCAACAGAAAACATGAAATCTCATGGTGGACGACACATACATCACGAGAAAACCGCATCTTATGTCTTAAAAAGAGAGGAGGAGAGAGAGAGAAGTTTTTATACATTCTTGCGGTTTTCCCCAAAAATCCAGAAATCTCATAGAAACCCAAATCTCAAAATCATGAGTAAGTATATGATAAGTGTCAGCATATGCCCATAATACTGCATGTTAACATGAAAATATGAATGCATGAATGTCTATGTAATAAATACCATGTCTATACTAACATCAGAGAGTAATCACAATCTTATATCGGTCTAGTTGTTAACTGATTCTATCAATAAAAGATAATATGATCTAAAGTGTACGTGACATAGCAATTACCGATGATGATGTGTGTGAGCCAGTAAATAAGTGTGCGTAGAATATGTGCATCATCGGTAATGGTGCTGGCGTCCTAACAGGCAAAGTTTTATGCTGATTATAGAAACATATATATGAACATGCACATTATGATTACGGTATGAAAGTAAAGACAGATGTGTGTTACCCACCCATTTGATATACAAATATAACTACCACTATAAGACTCGAACCTAAGCTAGTGTCCATCTAAGCCCCTAAGGAAAACTAAACCTAAGAACTAGTCGATAAGAAGTAGGAGTACACCTAAAGTCTGAGTCCATATCTCTAATAGTCGGCGATCCAGCCTCAATAGCGTCACGTACAAAGTACGTCTTCCTCAAATCAAGAGTACGGATCAATCATCACATCTATGCCTCGTACGGTAAAATCCATCGTACGGCATCCCAATATCAGGGTACGGGTCAAATATCACCTACGTGTCTTATTATTCGTATAATATCATCATCAACACATTTCATGATCATGGTGCTATAATGTAACCGCATACATCAATTATATAACTTTGCCATCATAAATATATCTCATTAATTTATCCTCGGAAATATCATGTCATATGTATCATATTGTGATTAAGTCATACTAATATCATATCATCATCAAGTCACATCTATATGATATCGACATCAGGTCACACCTATATGACGTCGTAATCCAGTCATACATATATCATATCGTGATCAGTCACAAGTTACAGTTCGGGTTCTATTCTAGAGTCCCATGTACCTCAATATCATCACTACCCATTATAATTTACGTATACCTGTTCATTATCATTTTCTAATGATCCGCTAACATTTTAATACGACTGCATAGCCAAGAATCACGGCATCAAGCCAAGTTATACCGTTTCATTCCTGTGTATCATATCACATCAATGTATCCCATATACGTGTTGTGTGTGTGTGTGTATATATATATATATATTTATATATATACCTATACCTAGTCCTATATATATATACACATACACGTATAGACCATGTCGAGTTTCAGTGTGTGCGTGTGTGTGTTTCTACCTGAAACCTACGAACCTCTCCCAAGGTTTTCATCCTCTGGTATGGTCTTCCTAAATCTTTCTAGTCCAGTCTAGGGTCATTACTAGGGTCCTACTCATTAAGAATCTAGGGTCATATCTGGCTTCCTAATGTCAATAAGTACTATTCCTATTCTACGTTGCGGGGGTGCTAAACGCCATCCACCCGACTTCCCCCCGTAGATATGCATCTACTCACCTGGTCCATGTCTGCCGAAGACGGTGTCGCTATCCTCCTCTTCATCGCCCGCATTCCACGTGAGGGGTACCTAAACGCAAACATATAAATAGCATCGTAAACTGAATCACATACAAAAGTCAAAACGACGCAAGGAACAACCTATATCCCGTCCATACAAAAGAACCAAATATCGCTCGATATCGGCATACAAACTCCGATGGATCGAGATAACATCAACAAATAACTCATAGTTTTAAAACTCGTTACTTATAATATATAATATGATTAAATCCATCGAAACCCTAAAAATCGATCAAACCGTCCAATTTCGTAAAACCCGAAAATGCCAATTTACCGTTTTTCTTCAAAACATGACATTTAAATGAAACTAATGGTCATAAAACTCATTAAATAGCATAACTAGACTATATAAACTATCACTATATTTTTCTCACACTAATTTGTATTTTAACATAATTTCTTGTTTGCAACCTTTATAAATTTTCAACATCTTTCAAGCAAAATTCCACAATTCCACAACAAAACTTGATTTTGCATGAATTAATGTATTAAACCACAATTCATGATGATAATGATATAATGAAACAATAAATTATATTTTTAATCTCATTTATTTAAGAATTTCTAAAATCTAGTAAACAAAATATCATTTTTCTCACAATTTATCAATCATCAATAAAAACTAGTAACAAATTTGAGTTTTTCATTCCACCAACAAGTTAATATCCTCTTTAAAACCACACTCTAGTGTTATAAATATTAATTGGAATTTTATTCCACCTATATATACCATAAATAGAAATCTAGTTTATTCAAAATGGTTTAATTTAAGAAATTTGGATCACAATTTGCAATATATCAACTATACATGATTTTCCATTTGTAAAAGTGTTAAAGTAGTTATTATAACCCTAATGAATTAATAAAACCATAACCTAATTTTACAAACCCTAACTTTAATTTTTAAAAGTAGTAAATAGAATTAATATATTAAATCTAATTAAACTTAAATGAAACATCTAATAACCATAAATAAAAAGGAGAAGATTTATACCTCCAAAATATGAAATCCAAATATGAAAATGAGCCTCCAAAAGGCATGCTTTCCCACTCAAAAATCCATGTAAAGAAGAGCAAAGAACAAAGGGTAGGAATTTATTAGGATTTTGTGCAATTTTTATTGAATTTTGCAGGATTTTTGATGATTTTTGGAGTTAAAATAAAAATGAAAAATGGGGGGGCTGCCATGGGGGTGTGGCCGGCCATGAGAGGGAGTGAGGGGAGAGAAGGAAAAGAGTTAGGAATTGTGTAGAAGTTTCATCATTTGATATCTCATTTAATGTCTTTTCATGAACATATTCATTTTCTATTATTTATTTACTAAAACAACCCAAGAAAACTCTAGAACTTTGGAAAAATTTTAAAATAAATTTTCCATAATACACACTAAATTCTAATATGCCATGGTTCATTTTTACAAATTAAAACCATTCAAATTTGTAATTTGCACTAATTTAGTGTAAAAATAAAGCTTTTGTTAATATTTAAAATAATTAATTTAAGAAAAATATTTAATTAAACTAAAAATTTATAAGTGGCTAAATGAACACTATTTACTAGTAATTACATAATTAAAATAGGTATTTTTGAAATTATAATGAAAAACAATCACGGTTTAGTTTTACGAAAAATACATTTTAGTTTACCGAAATTCAAAAATTTCACATAAACAATTTTATTTATTTAATTATTTTTAAAACGTTACAGTGATAATTAAAGGTGAAGACTAGTGTTGATTTGGTATGATTATTAGTGAAGTAGTGAGATTTTTTATTTAGAGGGGGAGAAGAGAAGAAGAGGAGAGTATGAGGATGAGGAATTTGTTAGTTATGTATATGCCCAAGAGGCCATTATTATACATGTGATGTATATTATAGTGGATGCTTGGATATATATAGAGAGGACTTTCTTGCTCGACATGATATTATGCTATCGGGTTGATCTTTTTCTTAACATGTTGACTTGTATTGTGATACTGTCTTGCTCTCACATGTTGATAAAGCCCTTAGGATATGTACTTGACTACTAGGACTATGATGGAGATCATACTAGTGGGGCCGAAGTAGTCCACAAGTACATCCTATAATTGTTCCTAATCGAGGGTGTATCGAGACAGGCATCGATACTCCAGAGTAGATTAGCATATACAATTCTTGACCCATATGATGGGTGATGGATGATCCCACATCCATTGGTGTTTGACATCAAAGGAGGTGTACGGGTGCTCAGTGGAGACTGGGTACACTGAACAGACTCGCCGAGAACTCCTAGTTGGTATTATACCTATCGTCAGATAGTAGTTCTCTGGTGACACTGGTACAAGTTAGTCTATAAACCCAAGATCGTCATAGTGTCTTGTGTGATTCCCACTGTGCTTTGATTTCCACGTTACCACGTTCAAGAGAACGTGCAAAACGATGGCTTTTGGGTACATTCCCGAATCACATGGAGGCAATGATCGATAGTCGGTAGTTTCTCGACCCGTTATGAGCCTCACATCGGCATGACTTATCGGTTACAGGGGTCTGACGTTTACCACCCTAGACTGGATATGCGACATATCAGACGAAGAGACCGGACAGTACGAAAGTGTTACTGACAGGCTTACAGGAGTATGAGCTGACTTGCTTGTTGACCTTCTGATATGTCAATACCCCGGTGGCCGTTATGTTTAGCTGACCGCTGACGGCTTGTGGGTGACTGATATGATCTTCGCCTACTGCCGGCGTATTGACGAGTCTTTATAGTCCTACACAGAGGTTTCATGGCTCAGACGAAACGGAGTAGGAGCACATATGTGATATGTGCGGGACCGAGATTAATATGCGTATGTGATACCGTATTCTATTCTCACGATATGAGATATCGGCCGGTTATATGCGATATAGCCGGGTCATCGGATCAAGTGTTGATTTGATGAAATGATACATTTTATATTAGTCGGTTATATGTGATATAGCCGGATTTTTAAATCAAGTGTCGATTTAATGATATAATGTATAATTATATATTTGATATATTAAATTAGATTAAATAATATATGCTTACTTAAGTATTTCTATTTCTCACTTTTGATACATTTAACATATATGTGATATATGTTTATTGTATTGTTTTCTTTTGTTACATAAATAATATATATGTGATATATATTATTGTGACATGCTAGGTTATATATGCAACATGGGTGTATGAGACTTACACCTTATATGAGATAATATCTAGGTTTTTATTTATTTAAGTAATTCAAAAATGAAAGGATTTTGTCATGGTTGCAAGCTATGGATAACCATTGACTTAGTCCACCATTTTTGTTTTGCTATAAATATTTATAAACCTAACCATTATCTGTTACCATGGTTTATTCTCTACAAGGGTTATCCATGACATATACTCGCCTGTTAGTAGTATGTATGCCCTAGAGGCCAGTATTGTACAGATGATGTATATTACATTGGATGCTTGGACATATATAGAGATGACTTTCTTGCTCGATATGATAGTATGCTATCTAGTTGCACTTTGTCTTAACATGTATACTGGTCTCTTTAAACTGTCTTATTGTTACATGTTGGTGAAGCCCTTAGGATGTGTACTTGACTACCTGGACTATGATGCAGATCATACTAGTGGGGACATGGTAGTCCATAAGTACATCCTTCAAAGTCCCTAGTCGTAGGTGTATCGAGACGGGGCATCGATATACCAGTGTAGACTAGCGTATACGCTTCTCGACCCATGAGATGGGCAATGGATGATCCCATATCCATTGGTGTTTGAAATCAGAGATGGTATACGGGTGCTCAGTGGAGACTGGGTATACTGGACGGACTCGCCGAGAACTCCCAGATGGTATTATACCTCACGTCAGATGGCAGTTCTTAGGTGACACTTGTACAGGTTAGTCTGTAGACCCGAGATCGTCATAGAGTCTTGTGTGATTCCCACTGTGCTTTGATCTCCACCTTACAACGTCCATGAGGGCGTGCAAAACGGTGGTTTTTGGGTACAGTCCCGAATCATATGGAGGAAAAGAGCGATAGGAGGGGTTTCGTCTCTCCCGGTATTGGGGGTTGATGTTGCGCTGTGCTCGATTGGCCGTAACAGGGAAGTCCCTGGCCAGGGATGATCAGAGATTTGCTGGTAAGTGTTACCAGTAGTATCTCGACCCATTATGAGCCTCACATCGGCACGACTTATCGGTTATTGGGGTCGGACGTTTACCACCCCTAGACTTGATATGCGACATATCAGACGAGGAGACCGGACTGTACGGGAAGTGTTGCCGGTTGGCTCGACGGGAGTTGTAGCAGGTTCGCTTGTTCTCTTCTGATCGCTCAATACCCGGATGGCCGTTACGTTTAGCTGACCGCTTGCGGCTTGGGGGTGCTTGATATGATCATCACCCACTGCCGGCGTATTGACGAGTCTCAGAGTCCCACAATGGAGTTTCCTAGTCCAGGCCAAATGTTGTGGTGCGCGTATGCGATATGCGCATGGACCCGATTAAAATGCGCGTATAGGATACCGTATATTGATCGGGCGGCTTGCTTTTGGTAGGGGTCATAAGAGATATGGCCGGATTGATAAATCAAGTGTTGATTTATCACTTAACCATTAGCTTCTCACTTGAAATCTTTTCTTGAGTTAGTTGGATGTATGCATGCATGTATGCCTTCTTTATGATTCATGCACATATGGATGTACATATACACATACATACATACATACATCTTTCATGGTTGTATATACATGAAAATGGTGGCAATATAAGACTCACACCATGGTATTATTTATGAATTATTATTGTATTTATACTAAAACATAAAAGGAAAGAAAAGGTTCATTATTGATTTGTTCTACACTCTTCTTTTGACCTAACCATTCTCACCCACCTTTTAACCTTTGGTTAAGTTTCCTTTTGTGTTTTAACTATAGTACAATAATGATTCAACCATGGTTTGAGATGATAGATACAAATATATATATTGATATATTTTTCCATTTTAAATACAAGTTGAACTCATCATCTTCTTAAAAAAGCCATCATCTTCATCAACCTCTCTCATTTTACCTTCTAGTTCTTAGTAGTGAGCAATATACTCATCAAGATTGGATTTTGAAGTGAGAAAGAGAACCACAACACCATTCTACACAAGTCTAGCCCACTTGTTTAGAGTGTTAGCTTGATTTCGTTCACTTGATCGGATAAAGTTGCAAGCTTGGACAAAGCGGACTCCGGGTGGATCATCGGTGACCGAGAGGCGTTCAAGCGGAGTTCTTTCAAACCCCAAGTAGCCAAGGAGTCTAGCGTAGGGAGCTACAAAGGTTGTACTCTCTAAACCCTAGCATTTCTTTCATATGATGATCTGAAAAGTTTTTGAAACCCTAATTTTCTAGGATCGGTCCGATGTTTGTTAACTTAGCACCTTAAAGACTCCACCATTGGTTCATGTGATGCTTCCAAACCCTTCATGAGCTGCTAGGCTAACCCAACATTGGTATCAGAGCCAACCTAGAACATTAGGCGACGCCTTTACGAAGTTAAAACTCCGATCGAACCGAAAATACGGCTTTTTGGGTACTCTCTGGACTTTTTTCAAAAATTGACTTTTTTCAGAATTAAAAATATGTAAAAATTTCAGCAGGTAAAACTAAGAATTACGGTATAAAACTAATCCCATGAACAGTAAATTACACCGCGGAAAGCTTGCTTAGGCCGCTCTTCCGCGGCCGTACACATCGATCAGTGAATAAATTTTATACAGTAATTCTTTATTCTGCTTGTATATTTTTTAGGGTATTTTTAATATGAATTTAGTGCTGAAAAATTTTGGAGATGATTTTGGACTTAACCATTCGATCGGAATTTTGATTTCGTGGCTTTTCCGGGTAAATCTAGAAAGTATTGAAGTGTTCGAACGACTATCATTTGCTCACTTTTCACGGGGTTTAAAATCTTTCGGAAATACGTGCAAGTCTGTTTGTGGTGGTCGCTCTAGAAGACAACAAACCTTAACTCGATTATGTGACCGTCTTGAACTGCCTTTTGAACCTTAGGGTTTGGGGCAGTACGGCGTGCCACATGTGAGGCGTTGGCTTGACCCTTCTACGGCTGGACCGCTACCACTGTGTCACACTCCGGGTTTTTGAACTCCGCTCAAGTGTTGAGCTTTAGTGAATCTTGGGTATTTGATCGTTCGTTCGAAAACTTTAATACTGTCTAATTATCTCGAATTTGATGCAATGTGTGGAATTCATATTATAAGACATGAAATACGAGGTATGTGATACTTCGCATTTGCGATGTCTAAAGAGAATGTGGATTCCAGATATTGCAGTTTTACACTTTCTTTTCTGTGACCGTAAGTGTAGTATGTAGATATCGCCGGTTTCATTGCTATACGTCAACGACAATTGGGGTACGCATACTTACTTACGTTGATGATATATGATATTATGTGTTGCTGAGATATGATGTGCAGGATTGTCGCAATTGAATAGCCGGGGGGTTTTATGTGAGATGAGAGTTTTAAATTTTCATTCATGTAAATTCAAATGTAATGTAATATTCTTTTATTTGGGGCACTTCCGGGTTGAGGTTGTGTCACCAGTGTTGTATATTATTTACTTTTCCGCATTAGGATGGACCCAAGGAGGGGAGCACAGGTGACCGGGTTCTGGGGTTCAGTGGGAAGCCATCTCGAGGAGTCGAGACCGGGTCTCCTAAACTCCAGAATTGGTAGGGTCGGTTGCCGCTTTCGTAGGGGTCCAGGGTATGGGCTTGGCTATTCATCGCGACTGTGGAATCCGTATTTTCTATTTTGGCTAAATACTAAATACGGACGTCCTAGTATATCTCACATTATATCTATGTTTCTGCTGCGATATCTGTGATGTGATCATTTGATATTTTCTGATGGATACTGTATATAGTATATATGATATATTATATAGGCGTTACTTATGTTTTACACCCGCACTAGCCCTGTCCTGCTCTGTCGTTAGTTACCTAACCTAACGGTGCATGAGGGGACATCGAGGCGAATGCGGATGACATAAGTGTACGTCGTATTTATCTGTGATGTTTAGGTGACTTAAATGATGGGACTTCATTAATGTGATTAATGAAAGAAAAGAAACCTAATAGATGTTGTAGAATCAAATTTGTAAAATAAAAGGGTAGCTACAGTTTTGCTTTGCATAGCGGTATATATGATATACCCTGCACCTTATTCGATGAGGAAAGGGCCGAGATCCCTTCACCGGGAGTGACCCCTTTAGCAATAACTGGCAGATGCTACGCACTCGGTTTGACTTTTTGAATGCTTCTATAGTTTCTGCTTTGCACAGTGATATATATGATATATCCCGCACCTCATTCGACGAGGAAAGGGCCGACGATCCCTTCACCGGGAGTGACCCCTTTAGCAAAACTAGAAAAGCCTCAAAATCACTCCATTTCAAAACTTTACTTGATTCTACAACAATATCAAGTTCATTACGCAATAGGTTTTCAGAAAAACCTGTCGTAGCCTTCCGTCATTTCAGATAAGTTGCATATAGTATTCGTGCTACATTTGTTGGCTTTCGTCAAGGTGTAGTGTGCAGTAGCTATGTGCTGCTTATCTGCCGTATATGATGCGACTGGATTAGGGTAGTCGTACGACTTTGTTGGCTTTCGTCAAGGGTCGTGCGGGTGGGTTTAATTCAGTCAAGAAATGTACGGGTTGAACTTGACTAGTGGGCTGTGGTTTGTTGTCTTTCGTCAAGGTCATAGCACGCTAGGGGCAAAAGCATTATCGGGAATTTCAAGTGTTGAAATTTGCAATGAGATTGCAAACCTTCTATGAGATAGTTGGATCCCGATACCCACTGCGAGTAAGAGTTACTCCTGGAAGAGTTTTACACATTACAATTAGCCGATCAAGTAGGTGACTAGAAAGGTGTCAACGGGGTTACGCTTCTGGGAAAACGAGGTTTACTTTAATTAGGTCCGTGCGAAAGCACGGGGAACCTCCCAAAAAGTACCGACACTGGCCTGGCTGAAAGATTGGCGAAGTTGTAGGGTGTAATTAATCCCGGCTAGTCTTTCTTTTTAGGGTTTGAAGGAAGATTTGATAAAAACCAGTGGGAGCCATCCTGATTAGATATGAAAATAACCAATCTGATCTTGCAAGAGCATACACTAAAGTGTTTTCTTCTCTCTCTCTCCAGGTAGCGACCATGTCATGCCCTAATCAAAATAATAATATGGATGTATTGACCGAACCCGCATTTTATACTGTGCTGGGGAACGTTGGTTCCGTTCTTTCTTATAAGAGTTATAGGACTGAACAGGATATAGGGGAATACCAGGATTCCCATGCCACCCGAATGAAGAAAGTACATGTTGATGCATTTTCTTCGGGTGTGTTCGTTAAAGAGAACTGTTTCTCTATCTGCCCTACGTCCTGGGTATTAGATACCGGGTCAGGATCCCATATATGTAATCAGTTACATGGGCTCAGGAGAGGTAGAGAACTTGGAGAAGGTGATAAAAACATTAGAGTTGGAAATAGTGCAATTATTGCAGCTAAGACTGTCGGGGAATATCACCTTGCATTACCAACTGGTAATACATTGGTTCTGAACGAATGCTATTACATGCCGAACCTGATATGCAACATTATATCGGTTTCTTTGTTGAGTAAAGAGGGATATAATTTTGTATTACAGGATAATGTTATGAACATTTTCCGTAACCAAAAGTTGGTTGGATCAGGCACGTTGTGCAATGGCATTTATGTTCTAAATCAATCAACAGTTCTGAGCATAACAAACACACACAGGAGGAAGAGTTCAGAACTGAACGAATCTTTCTTGTGGCATTGTAGACTGGGTCACATCAATGCGACACGACTGGCTAAGTTGCATAAGGATGGATATTTGAAACTGTTCGAATTTTCATCTTATGACACTTGCTAGTCATGTCTCAAAGGCAAGATGACCAAAACTCCGTTTACGGGACACGGAGAAAGAGTTACCGAACTCTTGGGACTGATACATAGTGATGTATGCGGTCCCATGTCTACACATGACAGGGATGGTTCTTCGTACTTCATTACATTCACTGACGATCTCTCAAGATACGGACATGTGTTCTTGATAAGACATAAGTCTGAAGCTTTTGAGAAATTTAGAGAATATAAACAAGAAGTCGAGAACCAAACCGGAAAAAGTATTAAAATCCTTCGATCTGATCGAGGAGGTGAATACTTGAGTGGTGAATTCCTGGACTTCCTAAAAGAGAATGGGATTCTCTCTCAGCTGACTCCTCCATATACACCACAGCACAACGGTGTATCAGAACAGAGGAACCGTACCCTATTAGATATGGTGCGCTCCATGATGAGCACAGCTGAGTTGCCTATTTCCTTCTGGGGGTATGCGCTTGAAACAGCCATACATCTATTGAATATGGTACCCACCAAATCTGTGCCTACCACTCCATATGAGATATGGAAAGGGAAGAGACCATGTCTTAACTATGTTAAGATATGAGGTTGCCCAGCCTATGTCAAACGACAAAATCCGGACAAACTCGAGGCACGGTCTGTTCTATGCAAATTTATAGGATATCCCAAAAATTCACAAGGGTATATCTTCTACCACCCTGAGGAACAAAGAGTGTTTGTTTCTCGGCATGCCACCTTTTTAGAAAAGGAATTTCTTGAAAAAGAGATTAGTGGTCATAAGGTAGAACTGGAAGAGGTTCCAGCTACAAAAGCTACGACAGAAGATCTGGTAGAACCAGAGGATTCCGTAGTACCCAATGAACCCCAGCCACTCCACCGATCTAGTAGGGTTCCTCGCCAACCTGAGAGATACTGCGGTTTTCTCATGGATGGTGGGTGCGAGGATTGCATCATGGAGGATGATGACCCAACTAGCTTCGAGCAGGCCATCACGAGTAGGGACTCAGTGAAATGGCTGGATGCTATGCGATCCGAGATGGAATCCATGTACACCAACAAAGTATGGACTTTGGAAGTTGCTCCTGAAGGGGTAAAACCCATTGGGAGCAAGTGGATCTTCAAGAAAAAACTTGGTGTAGATGGGAAAGTGGAGACTTTCAAAGCTAGACTTGTAGCAAAGGGTTTTCGTCAAAGACCAGGTGTGGACTATGACGAGACCTTTTCTCCAGTGGCTATGCTTAAATCCATCCGGATCATGCTTGCTATCGCTGCATATCATGATTACGAAATCTAGCAAATGGACGTTAAGACCGCCTTTCTAAATGGTGATTTAGAAGAATGCGTGTACATGACTCAGGCAGAGGGCTTCGTAGATAGTGGGAGCAGGGGGAAGGTGTGCGAGCTGCTTAAATCCATTTATGCATTAAAGCAAGCATCGCGGAGTTGGAACATCTGCTTTGACGTCGTTATCAAAGAGTTTGATTTCGTCAAAAATCCAGATGAACCTTGTATCTACAAGAAGGTGGCAGAGAGTAAAGTTGTCTTCCTCGTATTGTACGTGGACGACATACTCTTGATAGGAAATAATATTCCTATGCTGCAATCGGTCAAGCTCTTCTTATCACAAAGATTCTTAATAAAAGATCTTGGTGATGCCTCCTGCATATTGGGAATTAGGATCTATAGAGATAGATCTAAACGGATATTGGGATTGTCCCAATCCAGGTACATTGACACCATACTAAAGAGGTTTAGTATAGAAGAATCCAAGCGTGGGAACTTACCCACGATCTCTGGAGTCACTCTCTCCAAAGAGATGTCTCCCAAGACTGATTTGGAGAGAGCTCGCATGCAAGGGATACCCTATGCTTCGGCTGTAGGCTCTATCATGTATGCGATGCTATGTACCAGACCCGATATAGCATACTCACTAAGTTTAATGAGCAGGTATCAAGCTGATCCTGGAGAGAGTCACTGGACAGCTGTGAAGAGCATTCTCAAGTACTTGCGAAGGACTAAAGAGATGCTCTTGGTGTATGGTAACGGAGAACTCCAAGTGGAGTCCTTTACTGATTCGAGCTTCCAGAGTGATAAGGACGACTCTAAGTCGCAGTCGGGATTTGTCTTTACCCTTTACGGAGGGGCGGTTAGCTGGAAGAGTTCCAAGCAGGAAACCGTGGCAGACTCAGTGATGGAGGCTGAATACATCGCTGCCAACGATGCTGCCAAAGAGGCTGTCTGGATCAAGAAGTTCATTACTGAACTTGGAGTGGTTCCATCCATTGAGCATCCAATACCTTTGTATTGCGATAACAATGGAGCGGTGGGTTTGGCCAAGGAGCCCAGGTCCCATCAGCGATCCAGGCATATTCTGAGGCGGTATCACCTCATCCGGGAGATAATTGATCGCCGGGAGATCGAGGTCAGGAGGGTTGACACGAAGAACAATACGGCGGATCCACTCACGAAGGCCATTCCCCAGATACAGTTTGAGAGACTCTTCGGGATGCTCGGTATGCGATACTACAGCAGCTGGCCCTAGTGCAAGTGGGAGACTGTTAGTAGTATGTATGCCCTAGAAGCCAGTATTGTACAGATGATGTATATTATATTGGATGCTTGGACATATATAGAGATGACTTTCTTGCTCGATATGATAGTATGCTATCTGGTTGCACTTTATCTTAACATATATACTGGTCTCTTTAAACTGTCTTATAGTTATATGTTGGTGAAGCCCTTAGGATGTGTACTTGACTACCTGGACTATGATGCAGATCATACTAGTGGGGACATGGTAGTCCATAAGTACATCCTTCAAGGTACCTAGTCGTAGGTGTATCGAGACGGGGCATCGATATACCAGTGTAGACTAGCGTATACTCTTCTCGACCCATGAGATGGGCAATGGATGATCCTATATCCATTGGTGTTTGACATCAGAGATGGTATACGGGTGCTCAGTGGAGACTGGGTACACTGGACAGACTCGCTGAGAACTCCCAGATGGTATTATACCTCACGTCAGATGGCAGCTCTCAGGTGACACTTGTACAGGTTAGTCTGTAGACCCGAGATTGTCATAGAGTCTTGTGTGATTCCCATTGTGCTTTGATCTCCACCTTACCACGTCCATGAGGGCGTGCAAAACGCTGGTTTTTGGGTACAGTCCCGAATCACATGGAGGAAATGAGCGATAGGAGGGGTTTCGTCTCTCCCGGTATTGGGAGTTGATGTTGCGCTGTGCTCGATTGGCCGTAACAGGGAAGTCCCTGGCCAGGGCTGATCAGAGATTTGCTGGTAAGTGTTACCAGTAGTATCTCGACCCGTTATGAGCCTCACATCGGCACGACTTATCGGTTATTGGGGTCTGACGTTTACCACCTCTAGACTTGATATGCGACATATCAGACGAGGAGACCGGACTGTACGGGAAGTGTTGCCGGTTGGCTCGACGGGAGTTGTAGCAGGTTCGTTTGTTCTCTTCTGATCGCTCAATACCCAGATGGCCGTTACGTTTAGCTGACCGCTTGCGGCTTGGGGGTGCTTGATATGATCATCACCCACTGCCGGCGTATTGACGAGTCTCAGAGTCCCACAATGGAGTTTCCTAGTCCAGGCGAAACGTTGTGGTGCGCGTATGCGATATGCGCATGGACCCGATTAAAATGCCCGTATAGGATACCGTATATTGATCGGGCGGCTTGCTTTTGGTAAGGGTCATATGTGATATGGCCGGATTGATAAATC
Organism: Agapanthus africanus; assembly: GCA_030015575.1. NCBI lineage: Eukaryota > Viridiplantae > Streptophyta > Magnoliopsida > Asparagales > Amaryllidaceae > Agapanthus > Agapanthus africanus. Next base: position 265,413,519 of record CM057345.1, on the reverse strand, counting down.
AAGTGTTGATTTATCATTTAACCATTAGCTTCTCACTTGAAATCGTTTCTTGAGTTAGTTGGATGTATGCATGCATGTATGCCTTCTTTATGATTCATGCACATACGGATGTACATATACACATACATACATACATACATATTTCATGGTTGTATATACATGAAAATGGTGGCAATATAAGACTCACACCATGGTTTTATTTATGAATTATTATTGTATTTATACTAAAACATAAAAGGAATGAAAAGGTTCATTATTGATTTGTTCTACACTCTTCTTTTGACCTAACCATTCTCACCCACCTTTTAACCTTTGGTTAAGTTTCCTTTTGTGTTTTAACTATAGTACAATAATGATTCAACCATGGTTTGAGATGATAGATACAAAATATATATTGATATATTTTTCCATTTTAAATACAAGTTGAACTCATCATCTTCTTAAAATAGCCATCATCTTCATCAACCTCTCTCATTTTGCTCTCTAGTTCTTAGTAGTGAGCAATATACTCATCAAGATTGGATTTTGAAGTGAGAAAGAGAACCAAAACACCATTCTACACAAGTCTAGCCCACTTGTTTAGAGTGTTAGCTTGATTTCGTTCACTTGATCGTATAAAGTTGCAAGCTTGGACAAAGCGGACTCCGGGTGGATCATCGGTGACCGAGAGGCGTTCAAGCGGAGTTCTTTCAAACCCCAAGTAGCCGAGAAGTCTAGCGTAGGGAGCTACAAAGGTTGTACTCTCTAAACCCTAGCATTTCTTTCATATGATGATGTGAAAGCTTTTTGAAACCCTAATTTTCTAGGATCGGTCCGATGTTTGTTAACTTAGCACCCTAAAGACTCCACCTTTGGTTCATGTGATGCTTCCAAACCCTTCATGAGGTGCTAGGCTAACCCAACATCACCATGGTTGCATTTCTAATCTCACTCTCTCATTTTCATATGCTTCATCTTCTTCAAGCTTAAGTGAGAGCTTTCTAGCTTTTGAGAAAGTGCGGAAAATTAGGAGAAATTAAATTTTAAAGTGAGAAAAATTCCTACTTCATCATCATCTTCTATACTATCCATATAGTTTAGGGTGTTAGCTTCACTAGTTCCATATTAGTGAAGGGATAGCTTGGGTTTGTGTCTCCTCGAAATAGATCATCTTCGGCTTTGAAGACTTCGAGCAAGTTTGCATCATTCTCCTTGTGAAGCCTCTCCAGAGTCCGGGAGTTCTTTGATCGCAGCGAAGGGACCACTACTTGGAGCATTTGAAGTGAAGGACCGGTCTACAAAGGTTGTATTTCGCAATCACTTAGTTGTAAAGTTGTTTACATATCGTATTGTCTAAATCTTTAGTTAAGATTCTAGGGTTAGGGTTAACTAGCATGGCAAAATTTTGAAAACGGCATGGGTGATGCCCTCTGAAACCTTGTTGTTGCGCTATGTAACCCTACAGTGGTATCAGAGCTAAGCTAGAGATTTTGACGATGTTTGTTAAATTACGAAACCGAAACAACTCTGAAACTTGAAACACCATGACCTAGTTTACGTCGATTTTTATTTGGTCTCTAAAATTTTTTTTAAACAACTGCAGAATGTTATATGAGATGTTACATGATCACAGAAGAAAAATGTACACATTTAGTCGTTTTTTGGCCAAGCGCATGCCCTAAAAATCTAGCAGGCTGGCCAAACAGTGTTTTCAAGGGTTCGTTTTTGTTCTGTGGCTTGGTCTCTGGGTTTTGGTGTTTCAGGTGTTGCTAGTTTTTCTAAAATTGCATGAGATGTTATTTTTCTACAATGGAAATTCGGAGTGTTTCGTAGTCGTCATTCTAACATTTTTTCAGGTTATTTAGAAGGTGTTAAAAAGTTCGAACGGATATCAAATACCCACTTTAACCCTCGCTGGAAAAATTTTCAAGAGTTGGATTTTTTTCGAAGTTTAAGAACATTCAAAGATCATGCAAGTAATTCGATGGACCCTCTAGAAGAACGAAATCCTAAGTCGATTCTGTGACCGTAAGAGCCGCCGCCAAACACTTAGGTTTGCGGTAGTTCCGTGGCGCCATAGATGAGGCAAGGGTTGACCCTTCTATGGCTGGTGCATAGATACCGTGGCATGCGATGGGTACTTTTAAACTACGCTCATGTGTTGAGCTTTTTGGGAAATTTTGGGTGTTTGTTGATTCGATTGGAATTTTTAATATCGTCTAGCTATTTATGGAATGTGATACAATATTTGGAATTCATATTGTTAGGCATGCAATGCGAAGTATGTGATATTTCGGGTTTATGATGTTTAAGGTGAATGTGGAATCCAAATGTTGTGGTTTGACATTTTCTTTTTTTCGACCGTAAGTGTAATATGTGGTGTATCGCCGGTTTCGTTGCTATACATCAATGACAATTGGGATACGCATATTTTACTTACGTTGATGACATGTGATGTTATGTGTTGCTGTGATATGTTATATTGGATCGTCGCTTTTTGAATAGCCGGGGGTTTTATGTGAGATGAATGTTTTTATTTTCATTCACGTAAAATTCATTATATGTAATATTCTTTTATTGGGGCACTTCCGGGTTGAAGATGATGTCACCATTGTTGTATATTATTTACTTTTCCGCGGTTGGATAGACCCAAGGTGGAGAGCATAAGTAACCGGGTTCTAGAGTCCAGTGGGAGACCATCTCGAGGAGTCGAGTCCGGGTCTCCTAACTCTAGAATTGGTAGGATTGCTTGCCGCTCTCATAGGGGTCTAGGGATGTGGGTTTGGCTATTCATCGCGACCGTGAAATCCGTATTTTCTATTGTTGGCTAAATACAAAATACGGACCCTTAGAATATCCAATATTTCATATGTTATCTTCTGCTGCTGATATTCTATGATGTGATCAGTTTATATGCTAAGACGAATGCTTTATTGTTATATATATGATATATAATAAACGTTGCTTATGTTTTACAGCCACGCTAGTCCCGCCCCGCTATGTCGTTAGTTAAGTAACCTAATGGTCCATAACGGGACACTATGGCGAATGCGGTTGGCATAAGCGTACATTGTATTTTCGTTTCTTCTGTGATGCTTAGGAAGCATAAATGATGGGACGTCATTAATGAGATTAATGAAAGAAAAGAAACCTAAAAGATGTTGTAGAATTAAATTTTAAAAAAGGGTAGCTCTAGATTTTGCTTTTCATAGCGGTATTCCTTGTAGAATATCCAGCACCTTATTCGATAAGGAAAGAGCCGAGACCCTTCACCGGGAGTGGCCTCTTTAGAAAAACTGCCAGATGCTACAATTCACTCGGTTTTGTTTTTGATTGCTTCTATAGTTCTTGCTTTGCATAGTGGTATTTATGAAATATTATGCACCTTATCCGATAAGGAAAGTGCCGAGATCCCTTCACCGAGAGTGACATCTTAAGCGAAACTAGTAAAAGCCTCAAAAATACTCCTTTTCAAAAATCACTTGTTTCTACAACGATATCAAGTTCATTAAGCAAAAGGTTTTCATAAAAAACTATCGTAGCCCTTCGTCATTTCAGATAAAGACTATTTCGTATTCGTGCTGCGTTTGTTGGCCTTTGTCAAAGCGTAGTGTGCGGTAGCTGACTAGTACTTATCTGCTTATGCATATGATGCGATTGGAATAGGGTAGTCTATGACCTTGTTGGCCTTTGTCATGGGTCATACGGGTGGTTTTAATTCAATCAGGAAATGACGGGTTGAACTTGACTAGCTTCCTATGGTTTATTGGACTTTGTCAAGGTCATAGGAAGTTAGGAGCAAAATATTATCGGGAATTTCAAGTATTGAAATTTACAATGAGATTGCATACATTCTATGAGATAGTTGGATCCCGATATCCACTGCGAGTAAGAGTTACTCCTGGGAGAGTCTTGCACTTTACAATTAGCCAATCAAGTAGGTATCTGGAAAGGTGTCAACGGGGCTATGCCTCTGGGAAAACGAGTTTTATTTTAATTAGTTCCGCACGAAAGCACAAGGAACTTCCCTCAAAGTACCGGCACTGGTCTGGCTGAAAGATTGGCGAACTTGTAAGGTGTAATTAATCCCAGCTAGTCTTTCTTTTTATGGTTTGAAGGAAAATTTGATGAAAGCAGTGGGAGCCATCCAGATTAGATAAGATAATGACCCAATCTAATCTTGCAAGAACATACGCTAAGTGTTTTCTTCTCTCTCTCCAGGTAGCGACCATGTCAGGCCTTAATCAAGATAATAATATGGATGTATTGACTGAACCCGCTTGTTATACTGAGCAAGGTAACGTTGGTTTCGTTCTTTCTTATAATTGTTATATGACTGAGCAGGGAATAGGGGAATATCCGGATTTCCATGCCGCCTAAACAAAGAATAAGCATGTTGATGCATCTTCTTCAGGCGTGTTAGTTACCGAGAACTGTTTCTCAGTTCACTCTATGTCCTGGGCATTAGATACCGGATCAGGATCCCACATATGTAATACGTTGTATGGGCTAAGGAAAGGTAGAGAACTGGGAATGGGTGATCATTCCGTAAGAGTAGGGAATGGTGCAAATGTTGCAGCTAAAGCAGTTAGCGAATATCACCTTGTATTACCAAATGTTAATACATAGATTATGAACGAATGTTATTACATACCGAACCTGATATGCAATCTTATATCCATTTCTTTATCAAGTAAAGAAGGATATAATTTTGTAATACAGGATGATGTTATGAACATCTTCCTGAATCAAAAGTTGATTGGATTAGGCTCGTTAAATAATAGCATATACATTCTAAATCAAACCACAGTTCTAAACGTACAAAACACACACAAGACGAAGAGTTCAGAAATGAACGAATCCTTCTTGTGGCATTGTAGACTAGGTCATATCAATGCGACACAACTAGCTAAGTTGTATAAGGATGGATATTTGAATCCGTTCGAATTTTCATCTTATGACACTTGCCAGTCTTATCTCAAAGGGAAGATGACAAAAACTCCGTTTAGTGAACACGGAGAAAGAGTTACAGAACTCTTGGGACTGATACATAGTGATGTATGCGGTCCCATGTCTACACATGCCAGGAATGGTTCCTCGTACTTCATTACAGTCACTGACGATCTCTCATGATACAGACATATGTTCATGTTGAAACGCAAGTCTGAAGCTTTTGATAAATTCAAAGAATATAAGAACGAAGTCGAGAACCAAACGGGTAAAAGTATTAAGATCCTTTGATCTGATCGAGGAGGAGAATACTTGAGCAATGAGTTCCTGGACTATCTAAAAGAGAATGGGATTCTCTATCAGATTACTCCTCCTTATACACCACAGCACAACGGTGTATCGGAAAGGAGGAATCACATCCTATTAGATATGGTCCGCTCTATGATGAGCACCGCTGAGTTACCTATTTCCTTTTAAGGTTATGCGCTTGAGACAACAGCATACCTATTGAATCAAGTTCCATCTAAATCTGTACCTACCACACGATATGAGATATGGAGTGGGAAGAGACCATGTTTTAAACGAGTTAAGATATAGGGTTGTCCGGCCTATGTCAAAAGGAAAAATACGGACAAACTCGAGGCAAGGTCAGTTCTTTGCAAGTTTATGGGACATCCAAAACATTCACATGGATATCTTTTCTACCACGGCGAGGAACAAAAGGTGTTTGTTTCTCGACATGCCACCTTTTTAGAAAAGCAATTTCTTGCAAAGGAAATTAGTGGCAACGTGGTAGAACTGGAAGAAACTTCGGCTACACATACTGCAACTGAAGATTTAGTGGAGCCAGAGGATTCGATAGTTGCCAACGAACCTCAACCTCTCCGCCGATCAAGTAGGGTTCCTCATCCACCTGAGAGATACTACGGTTTTCTTATTGATGGTGGGAGCGAGGATTGCATCATGGAAGATGATGACCCAACTATCTTCGAGCAGGCCATCATGAGTGGAGACTCTGTGAAGTGGCTGGATGCAATGCGATCTGAGATGGAATCCATGTACACAATAAAGTATAAACTTTGGAAGTTGCTCCTGAAGGGGTAAACCCCATTGGCAGCAAATGGATCTTTAAGAAGAAACTTTGTGTAGATGGAAAAGTTGAGACTTTCAAAGCTAGACTTGTTGCAAAAGGTTTTCGTCAACGACCAGGTGTGGATTATGATGAAACCTTTTCTCCGGTGGCTATGCTTAAGTGCATCCATGTCACGACCTGAAATAGCACGTGACTGGCACTTGAATCATGTGAAGTTTATAGGACCACACCAAATTCAAGTAAGCCAAAACCCCAGAAATCTAAACCATTTTAAGGAAAAAGTGAAGAAGACTTATTTAAATGTTAACGTATGAATCACTTGAAAGTCGTAATAAGAACATCAAGTCCTTTTTAAAAATTACGGCAGAGTTTCCCTTGTAAATACTGGCCCCAAACGGGTACAACACATGAGATATATATAAAGGCATCCCCAAGCGGGAGCTAGCTCCTCGCCAATAGGCGGTCATAACCATGCAAGAAATATAATATACAATACCGAAAGGCGAGGATCAAAACTTAGAAGAAAACCAATAACCACCAGGTAACCTTAATAATACAAGCGCGACTCTAAGGTCGAAAGATTAAACACTAGTCTTCTAAGTCTATAATTTAATACAAGTCTGGCTGATGGAGTTACTAGATATAACTGAAATAATAAAAGTACAATGGTGGTCACGATACAGGTGAACCAACCTACCAAAGTAATCACCCGGAAGGAAGCAGTGTGCCAGCAAAGCCGCAACGAAACCTGTACGGCAAAATCTGCAAGAAACTGTAGCACAACAGGGGTGAGTTGCCAACTCGTGAGTAGAAAACATCACCGAGCCGAAATCGCATGTATGACTCAATCCTAGGTCATACGATAGTAATATATCCTCAATACAATATCCTGAACCATCTACACATAAGTGTAATACAACGTGCTCGTGTCAGTGCCTCAGATAGCAACATATCATATATATGATGTATGAATGCATGAAAACAGAATATATCTAAATGCGAAAACTGTTTTCATGAATTAGTGAGTTTTCTGTATATAAAAATCGAGGTATCATCAATGAACTCAACATAGAATCCATGTCAAGCATCGACACAAAACATATATCCAAATATCCAATATCTCGGGCTTCGGCTATTCGGACTGGCCCATATCATATAATCTCAATACCTCAAAGTCTCAATATCTCGGGCTTCGGTTATCCGGACTGGCCCCTGGGCTCCGGCTATCCTGACTGGACCCTCATCAAATCTCATGACTACGTTGGTATCCTCCGGATATCCTCCGCGTCATAAATAACCGGTCGGTAGTGCTCCCCTGCCAGGCTCAACACCATCATCTGCGACCTTCTTGCACCGGGTCCACCATGCACCCACATACGGTTCCTCCTCCTCCTCGAATCGTGTGTATGATATCGCTCAAGGACCGAGAAAACTCATGGTGGACATATCTCACATCATATAACGAGAAAACCGCACTTTTTATCCTTTGAAATGAAAATGAGTTTATAAAATCTTGCGGTTTCTCCAAATCCAGAAATCTCATGGAAAATCCGAAATACTGAATGAAGAGTCAATAATAATGAATACCGGACTCTGGCAATCCAGACTGGCATTATAATATTGCATGACAATGAATATATAAGCATGCATAGGTATCTAATTAAAGAATGCAATATTAAAACTAGCACAATAATGATATATCGGAACTATCAGCTAGCAAGCGATATCAATGATGTAATATTTCTAAAGTGTATGTGTCATGACAGTTACCGATGATGATGTGTGTGAGTCGACAGCAAGTGTACGTGGGGCATACGCATCATCGGTAATAGTGCTAGTGTCCTGACAGCATGGGTTCAATATAAACAAGAATCACAAGTATAAGCATGCAATGCGATAATAACAACATGAATATATGGAATTGAAAAGTAAACACAACAATAATGAAATATACATTCCTATATACGATTCATACAGTTTTTGGTATCAGAAATCGCACGAATCGTGGTATTAGAAAATAGAGGCAACGTTTTAAGAAAAAGATGCGTCCTTTGAAATATCCGTAATATCGGTTGGCCTGTCTTTAAAATACTCACGATTCGTTGGTTTTGGAAATATGTATGACTCGAGCCCAGTCTAACATCTACTAAGTAACTACAGGACAAAGCTAAGAGACTATCAAAGGGTTAGGAAAAACAACCTAAGTCTGAGTCGATATATATATATATATATAAGAGCCGGTGATCCCGCCTCAATAGTGTCACATACGATCAAATATAATACGACATCCTCAATCATGAGTGCGGATCAATCGTCATATTTATCCCTCGTACGGCATCCCAAAATCGGGGTACTGGTCGCCTATCACATATAGATAAATATCCATATGGTATCATTATCATAATATCATGAACAGGGTACTGATCTAAGTCTAGTACATATCGATACCATCAAAAAATATCCGCGTGTGTATGAAAACACATCGCTCAACGATCCTCTAAAATAACATGCCGTATCTCAAAACACGACCCAAATCACATCACCGATCTCACGGCATCGTGCCCAATCACATCGACTCATCTTTAAGTATCATATACTATCCTCATTATCCGTGTATATGTATACATATATATGTATATACATACTCACATACATATATGTATATATATATATATATCCCTATATACGCACAAGAAAATAAAATGTATGCGTGTGTGTGTGCGTGTATCTTATTCTAGGGATTCGCGACTAAAAACTAGCTAACGACACTATCATCCAATTACACTAAAATTTAACCCATGATCTCCTAAAGCCTTTCTTGATAACCAAAACGTTTCACATTATACATAGTATCGTATATATACATGATATATCATAGGCTACACTACGAACTGCGGGGGTGCTATACACCATCCACCCGACTTTCCCCGTAGATATATATCTACTCATCTGATCCTTGCTTGCCGAAGTCGATGTCGCCACGCTCGTCCTTGTTGTTCAAGTCCATTCGAGGATACCTACATATATACACACAAAGTACAAATGCCATTAAAACTCAAGTCGGAAAACCAATATGGCACACGGTTCGCTCATAGGTTAAAACCTATAGCCTGCGTGTGCAAAACTAACTAATTAACCCTTGTTGTTGGCGTACAAACGCCCAACAACCAAATCCAAATCAAATACCAAACTCAAGATTCAGAATCGCAAAACACGAAAAACAGCAAATAAGGAAAACCACATCCAGATTTCGTCTTAGGTAAAATTAGTAAATTTTGCACATGGGGTAGCTCTAAATATCAGATAAGGGAACCCTGGACCAAAAATCACATGAATCACCTACTACTTGGCCGCAATTTGCGGCCAAACACAATAAATCTGCGGCCATAAAGTGGAGTTGGAGTCTCGGGTCTTGGGGTTAGCTTCTAGGTTGCCTGCACAATTCACTGTGATTGCTAAATAATTTTCAGGGCCTCCTAGTGAAAGAAGATCTCCAAATACCATCACTAATTCCACAAAAACCAGATATCGGATATTCTAAGTTCACGAATTGCGGTCTAAGACTCATGTTTTGTCCGGAATCCTAACACTAGAGGGGTTTTATGGTCTCTACTAACCTCAATTACACTTCACAACTCATAGAATTCCTAAACATGATCTTGAATTTTCATACACCACTAAACCTCACTTAATCACATCTAAACTAATATAGATGCTAAAGTAAACCAAATACTACACTAATGGTTAAAGAATTAACTCATTTGGCAACTCAAGAATATTCTTGAGTTGTCCCAAGTGCTCAAAATCCAAACTTTTTGGTCCAAAATGCTTGTAGTGAGCATGTGCACATTTTTAATGAAAGGAAGATGATGTTTTGATGTGGGATTAAGGGTGTTTGTGAGGGTTTAGAGGAGGCGGAGAAGAGGGCAGCCATGAGTGAAGGGGGAGGGAATGATGAAGAAAATAATGAAGGGGGACCAATGTGAGCCATGGTCAATGAACCTTCACCTCTCTTTCTCTCTCTTCTCTCTCTTGCCCATACTCTATTGTTTATTCCCTTTTCTTTTCTTTTACCTTTTTCTTTTCTTCTCATCTTATTTAAAACAAAGAAATGCTTGAAAAATAATGAAAAAGCCATGGTAGAAAATGTAAAAATGTGAAATATGACATGGTGCATGTCATGTGCACAAATCAAGTTTAATGCACGATTAGTGATATTTAATCGCGATTAGCATAAAAATAGAATATAATTAATCATAAAGAATTTATAATTTGCTTAAGTCACATAAATTCTCCAAAATCACCATTCAATTTAATTTTCCAATAATTTCCAAACTGTCGGTAAATAATTATACCACATCATTAAAATATTCATAATATTTATTACTTTAATTATATAGATTCCCAAAAATAATATTTTATTTTTCTGAAATGTTATAATCTTCCCCCCTTAAATAAATTCGGCCCTCGAATTTAAATTTAAACCCCTCAAATACTAAAACATTTCAGTAAAATGATCAAGTCGTCGAGGCTCTGAAATGATACATACATAAAACATATCGTAGCGCAATGCATGCACATGCAAAATGAGTATATAACTTAAAATCAAAACTCCGTCAAGCATCCCGCAATCATCGGAGTCACGGTGAAGGTACCAATGTCAAAATCTATAACGAATACTAACATGATATACTGAAAACGATAACATGTACATAGTATGCATCGGTGTAAACTCGTCAAAACATCTGAAAGAAATGCATGCCAAACCTTTTTCAAATCACTGTGCAATGCGCGTATCACGGCATAAGTAGCGGACATTCATTGTAAGAAAATGACTATATATATATATATATCCTTTGTTTAACATATACGTCCCGCCGTTTGAAAATAACTTAGAAGAGTTTCCTTTGTTATATGTCTCGTGTCATCTCGGACACGTAGGTAAATACTGAGACTATAGTTCCTTCTTGGAAATCCCTTCGGTAACTATCAATGCATGCAAAAATATATTCAGGTACTGTCCTCGGACTTGTCCTGCTCAGCTACTATACCAAATAGTAAATATCATAAAACATACTGTTCCAAAAGAAATCAATCCCAAAATGTGTATAAAGATGCCACATGTGTCTGGTGCGCACGGGAATCTAAATCCATGAATGTGCCATACATGTGCACTGAAACAAAATCTAAGTGCAACGGGTGTGCACGAAAACACCTGTCAAGGGCAACGAGTGTGCCTGACAACAATATCAGGTGCATCTGATATGCATGAAGAATCCCGATTCAGTGCATCTGGTGTGCACCAAAATCGCATCAAACGCGCCAAGTATGCGCAAAAATCCAGCTCAAGTGCACAAGGTGCACGAAAACAATATCGAATATCATAATCGAAATCGACGGTATATGACAAACCTCAATCCAAGTCAGGTATACCGTGGAATATAATCTCACAACCACGTGCATCAGCATGCAAAAAATCGAATCAAAATACTGAAGTGCATGAAAACTATAGCAAAGGCACAAGTTAAATCACATACATACCATAGGTATGAAATCAAAATCAGCATCTCGAATGTTATCAAATCGAAACCGAGTGAAACTGTGGTGCACAAAATCTCAATCATGCAAATAAATCGCCCAAAATACCGAAATAAAAGATGACGGAAACAGTCCCGCTCTGGCACATCCTCTAAAGATCTCTGGCCAACTACCATGGTCACTCATAAGATTTCTCGTCGACGATGCCGAACTCTGGCCTACTGGGTGCACCATACGACTGATCCTGGGTCCAGGTCTTCTCGTTTAGCATTTGGAGAAAGATTCTGTCGGGTCTCTCTCAAATCTCGTTTCTTCCGAACTGCCAAGAAGTTATCACCCTTTACTAAATCCATTTCTTGTTCCAGAACGGCTGTGTTCATATAAGAAAACTGCATTCTAATACCGCCGATTCATTATTTATTTGTTGTATTTATCGGTATTATTAACCAGTGTCTACTCAGTATTACATATTACTGTCACGACCCGAAAGTACGGAACATGACCGGCACTTAAACTACGAGACGTTTTGAGACGTACGTAATCTAAGTAAGCCGAAAACCCAGAAATGCAAACCAAGAAAAGTAGTAGAGTGAAGGAAAACCAAATTAAAACAAGTAGTTTTAATAGCATAAGCCGAATTATGCGATTTTTAAAAACATCAAGTATTTTCTGAAAATTTCGGCAGAGTCTCCTTTGTAAATACTGCCCCCCAAACGGGATACAATATGAATAGTATACGAAATCAAAAAAAGGGCATCCCCAAGCAGGAGCTAGCTCTTCGTCAATCGACAGCCACAACCACACAAGCAATATAATATACAACGCCAAGGACGAGGATCAAAACTCAAATAGAAACTCAAAATAACAAGAAATCCACAGAAATACAACGCGCGACTCTAAGGTCGAAAGAATAAATATCACTGGTCTCTATCTCAAATAAATACATGTTTGGTTGATGGAACTTCTAGATACAACGGAATAATAATATACAAGATATATAATGGGGGTACGATACTAGTAAACCCACCTACTAGCAAATCACCCGAAGGAAACTATGCCCGCAAAGCCGTAATGAAACCTGTACGGCAAACCTGCATGAAACTGGGGCACAACGGGGGTGAGTTGCCAACTCGTGAATAGAAAAACATCTACGAAAAGAAATCGCATAAATAACGCAATCCTAGGTCAATGATCATAATATATCCTCAAATATATAACCAGCAACCCATAACAATGGTTAGGGCAAATATCTAACCCAAGTGTAATTCCATGTGCCCGTGTCAGTGCCTCAGGTAGCAATGTATTATATGGATGATGTATGAATGCATGAAACAGAATGCATGTACTGAAGAAAACGGCTTGCATAAATCAGTGAGATTTCTGTATTTTAAAAGTGAGGTACCATAAATGAAATCAGCATAAAACAGTGCCCAGCATCGACACAAAACAAGTGTCCAAATATCTCAATATCTCTGTATCACAATCTCTGTACCTCAATATCTCAAAATCTCAATATCTCAATCACAATATCTACGGCGCCGTCAATCCAGACCGGCCCCTACCATCTACTCAAGACCACGACGGTATCCTCCGGATATCCGACGCGTCAGGTAAAATCACCGGTCGGTAGTGCTCCCCTGACGGGCTCAACGTTAACAACACATTCCTCTTGCCCCGGGGTACCGCACCGGGCCCACCATGTACCCGAAACGGTTCCTCTACTCCTCGAATCGGGTCTCGAAATCCATCAGCAAACTCATGGTGGACGACTCATACATCATGGGAAAACCACACTTTTTATTTTAAAAGAGAGAAAAGGTTTATTTATGTTTTTGCGGTTTTCCTCCAAATCCAGAAAATCTCATGGAAATCCAAATCCAAAACCTCAATAACACATAAAATAGTGAATATATGCATGAGAATCCATGAATGCGGCATAACAATGAATAACAGTATGCATGAAGTAGTAGGTAATAACCACAATGTCTAAACTATTAGCTAACAGGCTATGTCAAGCAATAATATTTTCTAAGGTGTACGTGACATGGCAATTACCGATGAAGATGTGTGTGAGCCGGCAAGTAAGTGTACGTGGTACATACGCATCATCGGTAATGGTGCTGGTATCCTAACAGCATGATATCAATAATGGAGTATGAAACATAATATAAGCATGCGATGCGAAGAGAACCACAATAATGAGCGAGAGCTGAATACTAGACGCAACTATAACTAATCTGCATTAATCTAATATAAGTCCTACAAATGGTGCCTTTTGAAATAACACGAATCATGGGGTTTTGAAAATAGGGGCTACGGTGTTTTTATGAAAAGATACGTCTTTTGAAATATCCGTAGGATCCCTTGGGCTGTCTTTTAAAATACCCACGATTCGTTAGTTTTTGAAATAGATAAGAATCGAATCTAATCTAACAACTAAACTAAACCAAAGGGCTAAGCTAACCAGCTGGACTACAGGTAAGGAAACCGCCTAACATCTGAGTCGATACATATACATACCTGTATATATACTATTCGGTGATCCCGCCTCAATAATATCATATCTGATAACATATCTATAATCAGACATCTCAAGTCAAGAGTGCGGATCAATCATCAAAATATAGCTCGTACGTAAATCCGTCATACGGCATCCCCAAATCTGGGTACGGGTTAATATCATATTCATCATACTATTCATCTGGTATCCTCTTTATCCAAGATCATAGTCCAGGGTACTAACCTATGTCTAGTACAATACTAATATCATCAATATAGTCATGATCTGTCTACTGATCGACAGTCTCATACAAACCGATATCACAACCACAAAACAAATCTCATCGACTCAGCTCAATCCCAAGTATCGTCCTCATATCCGTATGTGAACACATAGTCCCATACCCATGTGAACACATAACTATAAAGAATCCCATGAGCACATATAAATAGGAATGTATGCAAGTATGTATGTGTGTATGTATGTGTGTATGTGTAGTGCAACACTACCCTAGGGTTCGCAACACTAAAGTAATCCAACACACCAATATCCATCCTAACATCGTTATTAATCCCAAATAACATATAATAATTGTTGGTGTGTATACGCATCCGTATGCACCACCACGGACTGCGGGGGTGCTATACGCCATCCACCCGACTTCTCCCCGTAGATATAAATCTACTCACCTGGTCCTCGCTCGCCGGTGCCGACATCGCCATGCGCTTGCTTGCCATCTCGAAGTCCACATGGGGGTACCTACATATCATAACGCACCGCATCACATTAAAATCCGACTCATGACCAAAACGACACACGAATCCCACATAGGTCAAAACCTATGGTTGCTTCCACAAATCAACCCAAAAACCCTCGACATCGGCGTACAAACGCCAGACCATCGAGAAAAACCCAAATACACTCATTTTCACATTCACGAACACTAATTTTAATATAAAATAGGTTAAAACTCACAAAAACCCCAAATTCACTTTAAAAGCCGTTTTTCCGAAAAACTAGCAAGCAAAATTACCCGTTTTAGTACAAAACTCGACGTTTAAACAATTCTAGCGGCCATAATACTTATTAAATAACTTAAATAAGTCATATCACCAATAACCACAATTTGATCTCATCAAACTATATACGTTCAAAAAACTAGTTTGCAATTTTACCCAAATTTCAACCATTTTAGCAAAAATGCATAAACAACAATTTAGTTTGGATTTGCATGATCTAAAATATTAAAATACAATTTAAAATGTTCATAATACCATGGATACCCTAATTAGATTTTTATCCCAATTGATTAATTAAATTCCCAAAACCTAGTTAACCAAATTAACACAATTAGCAAAATTTTAGACTAACAAATAGCAACTAGTAACCAATTTGGGTTTTGCATTCAATTAACATGCTAATCTACCCATTAAAACCATGATCAAACACTACAAACCCTAACTTGATCACAACCCACTCTCTTGAATTTTTCAAAATGAGCAATTCCAATCCAAACTATACATGAAAACACTAAATTAACACTAATTTGAGCCCACTAAGCAAAGTAACCTCTTAAATTTGGTTTGTATAATAACTAGATAACAAAATAACTCAATTAACCCAATAATGGTTTTCCAAACCCTAATTCAACTCAAGACATAAACTTTAAAAAAACTAGTATGCAAATAGCACTAAAATTAACACTAAAACAACTCAATTAAAGAAATCCAACAATAAGAATTTAAATGGGTAGAAATTATACCTTAAAAATCTAGAGATCTAGCAAGAAGAATTTGCCTCCAATGATGGCTTCATAACACCATAATTCAAGTTATAAAAGCTAAGGAGAATAGGATGAAGAATGGAAATTAATTTGTGAGATTTAAATTGGATTTTGGAGCAATTTTTTGATTAAAATTGAAGGGAATGAAAAGAGGAAAGTGAAGGGGGAGGGGCTGCAGATTTTTGGCCAGGGGGTGATGGGGGGGATGGTGTGGGTGTTGTGCAAAATTTTTCAAGTCAACCCCCCTCAAATCAACGTAGACTAAGCCTCCAAAACAATACATCTTAACATATACCTTTAAACTCTATTTCACACATACAAATGAGATGGAGAAATTTTTTGAGGGGGGGAAGTGGGCTGTTGATGGTGGGCTCGGCCATGGAGGGGTGAGGGTGAGTGTGAGTGATTACAAAAAGAATTCCATGCAAAAAGACCCCCCCCCCCCCCCCCCACAATATCATATTTGCAAGTTTTAGTTCAAATAATTAAAATTTTAATTTTCCATCGATTATAACTAAATAGAACTTAAAATAAAATACTAAAAATTTATATTACAAACTAAATTTTAGTTGTCATGGTTCTATAGATTAAAATTAGCCCAAAGAAATTTTTATTTATCGCTAATTTAATGTATTTTTACCGGCTTAAAATAATATTAAAAAATTGAAAAATTAGGGAAAAATTTTAAATGACCAGAATTTTATAAGTAACTCATTAGCTACTAAAAACTAGCAATTACCTATCCAAATTAGGTATAATTAGGCCTAAACTGCAAAATAATAAAAAGACGATTTACGAAAAAATACCAAATTTTCACCGATTTTCGGGAAAACACCAAAACTACTTTTCAAGGCAATACAATTACAGGTATCCATGACAAAATACTGGAACTGCATCCAAAAGCACGGATATATCACTCGAGGGAAGACACTGCGACCAGAAACGCAAACCGACCAATACTTCAGGAGTTCCTTTACGCAACAAGTTGTGTACACATTTTTTTATCTAAATGGTCCAACACAACAACTGTGTACACAAGATTTTTAAGCACATGTGGATATGATTTTATGTGCATTCAAGGAGATGATTTTATATGCATATGATTTTATATGTATTCAAGACTAAAAAGCATGTGTTCAAATCAAAATGAATCAAACAAATCAGCATGAGCCATAATGGGGAAGCCATGAATCAAGCCACATATGGGAATGGAGTAATGAGCATTTAATGGTGAAGATTATGTGTGTTATTTAAAAGTTCAAATTTCCTTCCAAAATTGAGTGCAAATCAAATTCAAATAGACAAATCAGCATGGACCATGATGGGGAAGACAAGAATCAAGGCACAAATGGACATGATGTACTGTGCATTCAATGCTAAAGATTTTTTGTTGATTTTAAAATTCGAATTTCACTCCATTCTATGGAGCTTATAAAAGCAGGCAGTGGGCAAAGGTTCAAGGGTCATTCTTTAGTCTTGGATTGTCATTCTTTGTCCAAGTTTTCTTTTCTCTTTTCTTGTAAATAGATTAGTCCCCTTGAAGTCTTAACCTTCTCTTGATCCTTCAACCTCTTGATTGAGCTTGAAACTTTAAGGGTTGGTTATTGATCTCAAGGGGTTATATCATTCTTGAAGTTTAATAAAGTGTTCTTTTGTGCTTCCTTCACCATGAGTTCTTTGTCCTCTCTTGATCTTGCAACCTCTTTATTGAGCTTGCAAGTTTAAGTTTGGGTTATTGAACCCATGTCTTGCAATATGTTCTTTGGTTCCTAATCTTTTACTTACTTGCATTTTATTCTTGCTCTTTTAATTCTCGCACTTAAATTCCATGCACTTTAATTACTTGTAATCTTTTCTTTTCTTTGTTCTTCTCTTTTGTTATCTCTTTTTGGTTTGTTTTGTGAATGGTGTGAATACTGTTGTTAGGAAAAGAGAATGATTTTATAAGTTAACATTTCGTTTATCATTTTCTTTTCCCGTCTTTTCCATTTGAAACTCCGCACAAACCTTAAGCACGTGCTCCGTTAGGCACCCTTCCTTACCAAAGAAAAGGTGATTCCTAACCGTGACCAGTTGCATTCCGTTTGGCCGGAGGCGAAAGCAAGAGACAAGAACGGACGGACAAGGGTCAATAAGCCGGATTCCACGAATACCGTGCTTAAGTCCCCTAATCCACATTGTTGCCGATTGTTCTAGCTTCATTGGTTGAGTTCGGCTCAAAGTACTTGAATACGGAATCCATTAACTTACACTATCCTATCGTTTCCTAACAAGCCTTATACTTGAATATAAAACATAGGTTAGATAACGAACAAATCCGCCACGCGCATTAACTCATTAAAATAAGAACTTGAAACGCTCTGTCTCCCTATGGATCGACCCGTGCTCATCGCGGCTAGCTGCAAAGCGACACCGTCCTGATCGCGGTTAAACTTTAGAACTCTTAAATATCCGACACGCTTTTGGCGTGCGATCAAATGGCGCCGTTGCCGGGGAGACGGTAACGTTTTTGTTTTTGTTATTTCGGGTTAATCTTGTTAATATCCATCTAACCCTATTTTCTAAAACAAACTAAAAAAATTGAAAATTTCAAAACTAAACAAAAAATTAACATAAGCTAACCATTTTGTTCTCTGGATTTTATACCTGCTTGCACTATGTAACTAAAATAAAAAGATAAACAATACTAGTGTGGTATTAGTGGAACACTGAGACTACTGTTGAAATTTGGAGCCCTACCTCATCAAGTTGGCCGGCGACATCATCAGCAAATCCGACGACGCCGGCCCTTTCACCACCTCTTGCCTCCAATTTCTCCTCTGAGCTCCAGTGTTCTATTTTTGTCCTATTTGTATTGTTTGTTCTTTATATTTTTTAGTGTGCAGGTATTTGGGAATTCGTATCGCTTTTTCGCAATAATAATCCGTTTTTCCAACATTTCAGATTTTGCGGATTTGCGAACAGCGAGCGTGGGGAGTAAATTGCACATTCAAAATTAAGGTGGTTACGAAGTACAGTGCCAAAGATCCAGGTAGTTTGACCCGTGCAAGAGAACTTTTCAAGCTTACCGGATTTGATTCAACGGTGGTTTCTTAACCCACAACTTAACGGTACGTACTTTACTAACACCTTCTTCTCAAATCCGACGCTTCCAATATAATATCTTTGCAGGATTCTTTGCAAGTTCATTAGCAAACGCCAAAAAAAAAATTTGACTAACCCGTATTTGTTGCAGTGCCGCGCTTAAAAAAAAAAGATATTGTTTGAAATTTTGAACAAATTTTTTCATTGATTTGCGCATAGCATACATTAATACGGACTTAAGGGCAAGCGAACCCTACCACATACAGTAAAGGATTTCATCACCTTTTCCGTGGCCCACAAATCACGAACTTAAGCATAATGTTTACCCACAAAAATTTTAAAAGAAATTAGACTTTAAGCCTTAAGGACTTCGCGCTTCAGAAGGAGAGGTTAACTGTGTTTAGGACACCGCTTAACGGTATATTGTTTACGGGGTGTCTAGGAAAGTGTTAACGGCGAAACCGCCAAAAGAGAAAGGGTTATTTAATTAAGGACCTTTGCGAAAGCATCGGAAAACCTCCCTTTATCTCTGCACTTACCTGGCCCCGTGATCAGTATATCTTGAGCCCTTTTCTTGACACAGTTTTACTTCGACAATCAAGTTCTTGAGCAGGTCTAGTTGACCTAGGTGAACCCTAGAATGATTAGGTGTGTGGTATTTTTGTGTCGTGATTGTTTTTGGTCCAGATTCTTTTTGTGTGTATATTTCATTCTTTTATTAATAACTGACAAAAAAATAAAAAAAAATCACATTATTTTCCCCCTCCTTTTCTCTTCCTTTCTTTCTTTCACTCTTTGTAACATGGGTACCCCACCTCGAAAAACTCTTGCCGAACTTTGGTACCCACAACCAGACATAACTTCCTACAGTTATTGCTTTGGCCGAACGTCGAACGACCCCTCCATGCCTAAAATTTCATTGAAAGATCGCATAGACACGTCTAGGACAAACACTTGCACTCCATAATCCACTTTGTATCAACCGTTTCAACCTTCACCACCTTCTTATGTTGATACCCCTTTTGCGAGTCGTCCATTATCCATCGCTGAACGTATTGAACAATCTCATAGCCGATCTTTCAATCCTTTCACCACTTCCAATTCTTTTGATCAACAATTCCATTCAGCTTCGTATCCAAATGTTGATCATCACCCTGTCCAACCATTCAATTCCTATGAGTCCTTCCTAACTTTTGCACCTGCCCTAGACATTACTTCTGAAGAGCCTTTTGGGTGTTTCCAGTATCAAAACAACTTCGAATCTTTTACTGAAATCCCTTCACAACCTATGTCTAGTCTAGAACAGTCGTTGGAAGACTTTAGGGTAGCGTCATGCCAACAGATGATGGATTTGAATGCTTCCATGGCATCCTTCATACAACCTAGTAACCCGGTAGCTAGTTTCTAACTAGCTCCAAATTTTCAAATGTATGAAGAGGCGGTTGGGCAGGTTGAGAATTTGAGTGGAGAGAGTGAGTTGTATACCCTTCCAAATCGAACCTACCCGTTTCAACTTGAATCACACGACTCTGGTTTTGAATGTCTATCTAATGTTCCAAACGATTCACCAATTGAAGATAGAAGGGTGAATGAGTAGTGCGACTTTGTAGTATTTGATTTACCTGATTGTGAAGGGTCCGTTCCAAGTGAAACCAATCCTAAACTTTTTGACCTCTACACCTCCATCTTAGAACCAGAATCGATTGAAGTCCATGCTTTTGATGAGGTGTCTGAGAATATTGATTTTCACTTGATTGAGGATATTGACGCTGGGAATATTTTGGATGATGAACCTGTAGATTTGGATGAGTTTTTCTCTCCAATTCATCATCCCGGGTCATTAACTGTTTTTCCCGAACTTCATATGCGTCTTGATTTTGATGAAATATGCATGGATAGGGTTAACTTTTAGGAGGATTTTGAGGATATTTTTGAGGATGAAACAGTTCTAGATGATGAGACGTATTTTCCAATTCATCCTATCCTTTTCATTTATTGTGTACATCCTCCTGAACCTATAACCGATAACCTTCCTCAAGCACTCCCCTCTATCCTTTCCATCGTTCCGACTGTGTAAGAAACCGTATCACTTCCATTTCTTGTGTCTGGTTTACAAAGTTCGGCGTACCCATTTTACACGAATCTTGAGGGATTTGACCCCATTTCTCGATGGGTTAATACATTAGCACAAACGCTTCTTACACATCGATCATTACAAATTGTGCTAATTTATTCACTCCATTTTCACCCTCAAGTTCGTATTCCATTTTTTTCTCCCTTCCGCCAATCTCTTCCTCCACCGAGACCGTATACCACTTCTACCTCCATACGGTCTCGCGTATTCTCCATTTCTTTCCTCACCATATTCTTTCACCAACCTGCACATAACAGCGATAAGATTTTTGAATGGTTGGTGCTCACTTTTGGCCTGTGTAAGGCCTTGTATAGATTGATACTGTTCTCTTTCCCCCTTAATCCTGAACTTCAACGATTAATAGTGGAAACACTGTTTTAGTTGAGTTTGGGGGGGGGAACCTTTTGGTGTACATATATTTTGGTTTTTATTTTTGTATAGAATTTATTTTTGGGAAGGCACCAACAATTTTGACCTTCTTAGTGTAGCCTAACAGTGAAGGCATTGTCAAGTTTAGCTTTGGGGGTATGCTCGGTAAGCTTTCTACCTTCGCATTCATTTGTATATTCATAAAAACGTTTTCGTCAAGTTTGCTAGTGGGAGAACTTAGATTCAATATTTCGACGGTTTTGTTTAATAAGATAGGAACAACTAAATCCTATTTTTAGATTTTGAAAACCTGAAAATTAACTCTCCTTTGAAGTTAACTAATGCTGATATATGTCTTTATATCACACTACACGTGTCGTGAGTTTTGAGAATTAGATGAAAAGTCTATTATGTCTGAAATTTTTTTTTGGATAAACTATTTTCTGAGGATCAAATAGGTTTGTTCTGAAATAAGTAATATCAAGACTAGTCTATAAAGAGAGGTGGATATGAAGGGATATTATTAACGCCTTAATTAGAACTAATTCTGAAGAATAACCCATCTGAATCTTGATTGGAATGATTACACACCTAATCCACTAAACACGTCTTATATCCAAAAAAATAATTGAACTACCGGTTATATCTCCGTTCGCATTAAATCATCAGTGTCTTTTGTTTTTGGGCCTAGGTAACTTGAGTAATTAAGTCCGCTGGGTTGTCTCTACACCTAATGTCCTAAAACCAACTGGTTTGGGAGCATTGGCCCAAAGCTCGCTAAGAAGCCTAGAAAGTTCAGATTAAAACAAAGTCAAGCAAGTGTTCTCTCCGAGTTAAAATTCCTAACGGTTCTTTGTGTGGGAATAATCTTGAAAAAAGGCAGGTTTTTATAAAAAAGTATTTCTAGCGGAGATATGGAGGTTTTATTCTATGATAAAGACTATTGCACGTTCACAAAGGTGTGTATGAAATGAAAACAAGAAAAATGTGGAGTGAAAAATAAGACATAGTTTCCTGTTAAGAAAGATAGAAATTCTGAATTTGAAACCATACTGGAAAACGAAACTTGAGAAATACTTAACTCTTTATAAAACTTATGTGATCCTTTTTAAATCTTTATCTGGGCTTTATTTTGTGACATAATGATTTTTCGATCCTTTTGAAACTTAACGACACTATTTGCACTACACGTAAAGACATATAAATCTTAAGTTAAAAGATAAGCGAGGTGTGAAAAATAAATGTTCGATAGTTCAAAATTTAGGATAATAGAATTGTTATCTCTTAAACAAAATCTTAGGGTTTGAATCATAGTCATTTCGCAAAACTAGATTGCCTGGATTTTGTGGGTAGTATCCGCTGAAAACCCTTAGAAAACAACACTCCTCCTATCAGGGACACCTAGAGGTTTAACGGCTTGTTGCATACGCTCAGTGCAATCGCGTTCCCTGCGAAAGTGCGGTTAGGATTTTCTTTTGTGAATAAATGGTTTTGCTCGGGACGAGCAAAAGATAAGTTTGGGGGTATTTGTTCATATCAGAAAACTGCATTCTAATACCGCCCATTCATTATCTATTTGTTGTATTTATCGGTATTATTAACCAGTGTCTACTCAGTATTACATATTACAGGTATACTTGACAAAATACTGGAACTGCATCCAAAAGCTCGGATATATCACTCGAGGGAAGACACTGCGACCAGAAACGCAAACCGACCAATACTTCAGGAGTTCCTTTACGCAACAAGTTGTGTACACATTTTTTTTTATCTAAATGGTCCAACACAACAAGTGTGTACACAAGACTTTTAAGCATATGTGGATATGATGTTATATGCATTCAAGGAGATGATTTTATAGGCATATGATTTTATATGCATTCAAGACTAAAAAGCATGTGTTCAAATCAAAATGAATCAAACAAATCAGCATGAGCCATATTGGGGAAGCCATGAAACAAGGCACATGTGGGAATGGAGTAATGAGCATTTAATGGTGAAGATTATGTGTGTGATTTAAAGATTCAAATTTCCTTCCAAAAATGAGTGCAAACCAAATTCAAATAGACAAATCAGCATGGACCATGATGGGGAAGACAAGAATTAAGGAACAAATGGACATGAAGTAATGTGCATTCAATGCTAAAGATTTTGTGTTGATTTAAAAATTCGAATTTCCCTCCATTCTTTGTAGCCTAGAAAAGCAGGCAGTGGGCAAAGGTTCAAGGGTCATTCTTTAGTCTTGGATTGTCATTCTTTGTCCAAGTTTTCTTTTCTCTTTTCTTGTAAATAGATTAGTCCCCTTGAAGTCTTAACCTTCTCTTGATCCTTCAACCTCTTCATTGAGCTTGAAAGTTTAAGGGTTGGTTATTGATCTCAAGGGGTTGTATCATTCTTGAAGTTTAATAAAGTGTTCTTTTGTGCTTCCTTCACCATGAGTTCTTTGCCCTCTCTTGATCTTGCAACCTCTTTATTGAGCTTGCAAGTTTTTGTTTGGGTTATTGAACCCATGTCTTGCAATATGTTCTTTGGTTCCTAATCTTTTACTTACTTGCATTTTATTCTTGCTCTTTTAATTCTCGCACTTAAATTCCATGCACATTAATTACTTGCTTGTAATATTTTCTTTTCTTTGTTCTTCTCTTTTGTTATCTCTTTTTGGTTTGCTTTGTGAATGGTGTGAATATTGTTGTTAGGAAAAGATAAAGATTTTGTAAGTTAACGTTTTGTTTATCATTTCCTTTTCCCGTCTTTTCCATTTGAAACTCTGCCCAAACCTTACGCACGCGCTCTGTTAGGCACCCTACCCTACCAAGGAAAAGGTGATTCCTAACCGTGACCGGTTGCATTCCGTTTGGCCGGAGGCGAAAGCAAGAGACAAGAACGGACGGACAAGGGTCAATAAGCCGGATTTCACGAATACCGTGCTTATGTCCCCTAATCCACGTTGTTGCCGATTGTTCTAGCTTCATTGGTTGAGGTCGGCTCAAAGTACTTGAATACGGAATCCATTAACTTACACTATTCTATCGTTTCCTAACAAGCCTTATACTTGAATATAAAACATAGGTTAGATAACGAACAAATCCGCCACGCGCATTAACTCATTAAAACAAGAACTTAAAACGCTCCGTCTCCCTATGGATCGACCCGTGCTCATCGCGGCTAGCTGCAAAGCGACACCGTCCTGATCGCGGTTAAACTTAGGAACTCTTAAATATCCGACATGCTTTTGGCGTGCGATCAGGATGCATACTCATCATGACTCCTTCTAGAAGATATATCAAGATCCAACGCCTATGCATGCGTATCACATCTCTGGTGTCAACGGAGTGGAACACCATCTCATTAATGTCTCATATGAACCTCTTAGTCCATTTTTCTCTAATGTCGACTTATTCGGACTCGTCTCTTTGTAGCTGTATGGACTGCACTATAATGGAAATACTCATATCTTGAGTTTCCCAAGAAATGTATCCCATCACATGATATCCGGACGACGTCGAACCTTTCGATCGATTCGTCAAAGTTCCAAAATCCCACAAGAGCTCAACTCTTGAGTACAGTTTAATAATATTCAGTACCTATGGACCAGCCGTGGAAGGGCAAACCCAAGCCTCATTAATTGCACCGCGGAACTGCTGCAAACCCTAAGGTTCAAAAGCGTTCCTATGGTCATTATATCGAGTTAGGGTTTCATTCTTCTAGAGGGTCCACGGAATTACTTGCATGTTTTTCCGAATACCTTAAAGCTAGAAAAATGGGTTTCTGACATTCGATCGTCTTCTTTCGACTCTCAACGTACCTGCGTGAAGTCTTCTCTAACTGGAATCAATCAATCTGATGACCTCCAATCGGGGTGTGCAAACAAACCACATGTCCTAGTCATTCATCCTTGGGTGACTAGCGATCTTCTATCATATCTCTAAGTATAACTCGTGCTGCATTAGCTTCAAACATTTGGGGTGTTATCTTGTAAGTCGCAGCAACATTTGGCTCATCCGCCCGCACGCTAAGCAGTGCCTCAATCATCAAGAATAACGGTGCATTGACGGTCATCACCTTCTAGCCGGCCTCTAACAGTGGCCCAATCCTCTGGTGCTGATCTGCACGTCCGACAAATTCGTAAAAGCAATCCATCATACGCTCATGACGTGAAAACACAATAAAACGACACATCTATGCAATCGTGTGTCACCGGAATACATCCTGGTCATTCCTCGTCCAAGACGAGCTCGTGCTGACCGCAACTCTAGCTGCAGCTCTCTCTGCCTATGCAATCATGGTAACAAAACCACCAACCGATATCGATGAGGATAGATCGTAAGAATGAATATAATACTGTGCAAAGAAATGTAAATCCTAATGCTCCTTAAGCGGAGTAGCGTATCGTAAGTATGCCGCGGAACACACACACGGTACGTTACTCTACTTAAGTCACCTACTCCATCAACCATGGTCAACCTATGCGATGAAAGTTCGGGTCTAATACCCCCTCGACCAAGTCTAAGTTCCGTAAGGTCAAGCCTAGGTTCCGAATATATATATACACCCTAGACTCCGCATAGTCAAACATAGACTCGAACCAAGGTTAAATCTAGCGCTCTGATACCAACTTTGTCATGACCTGAAATAGCACGTGACTGGCACTTGAATCATGTGAAGTCTATAGGACCACACCTAATTCAAGTAAGCCAAAAGCCCAGAAATCTAAAACATTTTAAGGAAAAAGTGACGTAGACTTATTTAAAAGTTAACGTATGAATCACTTGAAAGTCGTAATAAGCATCTTTAAAAACATCATGTCTTTTTCAAAACATTCGGCAGAGTTTTCCTTGTAAATACTAGCCCCAAACGGGTACAACACATGAGATATATATAAAGGCATCCCCAAGCGGGAGCTAGCTCTTCACCTTTGGGCGGTCACAACCACGCAAGCAATATAATATACAACGCCGAAGGGCGAGGATCAAAACTCAGAAGAAAACCAATAACCACCAGGTAAACATAATAATAAAAGCACGACTCTATGGTCGAAAGAATAAACACTGGTCTTCTAAGTCTATAATTTAATACAAGTCTGGTTGATGGAGTTACTAGATACAACTGAAATAATAAAAGTACAATGGTGGTCACGATACAAGTGAACCCACCTACCAAGGCAATCACCCGGAAGGAAGCAGTGTGCCAGCAAAGCCGCAACAAAACCTGTACAGCAAAAGCTGCAAGAATCTGTGGCATAACAGGGGTGAGTTGCCAGCTCGTGAGTAGATAACATCACCGAGAAGAAATCGCATGTATCACTCAATCCTAGGTCGTACAATAGTAATATATCCTCAATACAATATCCTGAACCATCTACACATAAGTGTAATACCACGTGCTCGTGTCAGTGCCTCGGATAGCAACATATCGTATATATGATGTATGAATGCATGAAAACAGAATATATCTAAATGCGAATACTGTTTTCATTAACTAGTGAGATTTCTGTATATAAAAATCGAGATATCATCATTGAAATCAACATAGAATCCGTGTCAAGCATCGACAAAAAATATATATCCAAATATCCAATATCTCGGGCTCCGGCTATCCGGACTGGCCCATATGATATAATCTCAATACCTCAAAGTCTCAATATCTCAGGCTCCGGCTATCCAGACTGGCCTCTGGGCTCCGGCTATCCGGACTGGCCCCTCATCAAATATCACGACTACGTCGGTATCCACCGGATATCCGCCACGTCACAAATAACCGATCGGTAGTGCTCCCCTGCCAGGCTCAACGCCATCATCTGCGACCTTCTCGCTCCGGGTACCGCACCGGGTCCACCATGCACCCACAGACGGTTCCTCCTCCTCCTCGAATCGGGTGTATAATATCGCTCAAGAGCCGAGAAAACTCATGGTGGACGTAACTCACATCATATCACGAGAAAACCGCACTTTCTATCCTTTGAAATGAAAATGAGTTTATAAAATCTTGCGGTTTCTCCAAATCCAGAAATCTCATGGATAATCCGAAATCCCAAATGAAGAGTCAATAATAGTAAATACCGGGCTCCAGCAATCCGGACTAGCCCTATAATATTGCATGACAATGAATATATAAACATGCATGGGTATCTAATTAAAGAATGCAATATCTAAACTAGTACAATACTGATATATCGGAACTATCAGCTAGCAAGCGATATCAATGAAGTAATATTTCTAAAATGTACGTGTCATGGCAGTAACCGATGATGATGTGTATGAGCCGGCAAGCAAGTGTAAGTGGGGCATACGCATCATCGGTAATGGTGCTAGTGTCCTGATAGCATGGGTTCAATATAAACATGAATCTTAAGTATAAGCATGCAATGCGATAATAACAACATGAATATATGGAATTGAAAAGTAAACGCAACAATAAGGAAATATACATTCCTATATAGGAGTCATACAATTTTTGGTGTCAGAAATCGCATGAATCATGGTTTTAGAAAATAGGGGATACAGTACTTTTAAGAAAAAGGTACGTCTTTTGAAATATCTGTAGTATCCCTCGGCCGATCTTTAAAATACTCACGATTCGTTGGTTCTTAAAATACGTATGTCTCAAGCCCATTCTAACATCTACTAAGTAAATACAGGACAGAGCTAAGAGACTACCAAAGTGTTAGGAAAAACCACCCAAGTCTGAGTCGATATATATATATATATATATATAGTAGTCAGTGATCCCGTCTCAATAGCATCACATACGATCAAATATAATACGACATCCTCAATCATGAGTGCGGATCAATCATCATATTTATCTCTCGTACGGTAAATCTATCGTACGACATCCCAAAATCGGTGTACGGGTCACCTATCACATATACATCAATATCCATATGGTATCATTATCATAATATCATGAACATGGTACTGATCTAAGTCTAGTACATATTGATACCATCAACAAATATCCACGTGTTTATGAAAATACATCGACCAACGATCCGCTATAATAACATGCCGTATCTCATAACACGATCCAAATCACATCACCGATCTCACGGCATCCTGCCCAATCACATTGACTCATCTCCAAGTATCATATACTATCCTCATCATCCGTGTATATGTATACATATATATATATATACATACTCACATACATATATGTATATATATATATATATATATATCCCCATATACGCACAAGAAAATAAAATGTATGCGTATGTGTGTGCGTGTACCTTATTCTAGGGTTTCGCGACTAAAAACTAGCTAACGACACTATCATCCAAATACACTAAAATTTAACCCTTGATCTCCTAAAACCTTTCTTGATAATCAAAACGTTTCACACAACACGTAGTATCGTATATATACATGATATATCATAGGCTACACTATGAACTGCGGGGGTGCTATACACCATCCACCCGACTTCCCCCGTAGATATATATCTAACTCACCTGATCCTTGGTTACCGAAGTCAATGTCACTACGCTCGTCCTCGTTGTTCAAGTCCACTCGAGGGTACCTACATTTACACACACAAAGTACAAATGCCATTAAAATTCAAGTCGGAAAACCAATACGATACACGGTTTGCTCATAGGTTAAAACCTATAGCCTACGCGTGCAAAACTAACCAATTAAACCTTGTTGTCGGTGTACAAATGCACAACAACCAAATACAAATCAAATACAAAACTCAAGTTTCAGAATCACAAAACAAGAAAAACAGCAACTAACGAAAACCACTTGCAGATTTCGTCTAAGGTAAAATTAGCAAATTTTGCACATGGGGTAGCTCTAGATATCAGATAAGGGAACCCTGGACAAAAAATCAAATGAATCCCCCCACTACTTGGCCTTAATTTGAGGCCAAACACAATAAATACGCGGCCATAAAGCGGAGTTCGGGTCTCGGGTTAGCTTCTAGGTTGCCAGCACGACTCACTGTGATTGCTAAATAATTTTCAGGGCCTCCTGGTGAGAGCAGATCTCTAAATACCATCACTGATTCCACAAAAACCCGATATCGGATATTCTAAGTTCATGAATTGGGGTCTAAGTCTCAGGTTTTGTCCGGAATCCTAACACTAGAGGGGTTTTATGGTCTCTACTAATCTCAATTACACTTCACAACTCATAGAATTCCTAAACTTGATCTTGAAATTTTCATACACCACTAAACCTCACTTAATCACATCTAAACTAATATAGATGCTAAAGTAAACCAAATACTACACTAATGGTTAAAGAATTACCTCATTTGGCAACTCAAGAATATTCTTTAGTTTCCCCAAATGCTCAAAATCCAAACTTTTTGGTCCAAAATGCTTATAGTGAGCTTGTGCACATTTTTAATGAAAGGAAGATGATGTTTTGATGTGGGATTGAGGGTGTTTGTGAGGGTTTAGAGGAGGTGGAGAAGAGGGCAGCCATGAGTGAAGGGGAGGGAAAAATGATGAAGAAAATAATGAAGGGGGACCAATGTGAGCCATGGTCAATGACCCCTCACCTCTCTCTCTCTCTTCTCTCTCTTGCCCATACTCTATTGTTTATTCCCTTTTCGTTTCTTTTTCCTTTTTCTTTTCTTCTCTTTTCTTCTCATCTCATTTAAAACAAAGCCATGCATGAAAAATAAAGAAAAAGCCATGGTAGAAAATGTAAAAATGTGAAATATGACATGGTGCATGTCATGTGCACAAATCAAGCTTAATGCACGATTAGTGATATTTAATCGCGATTAGCATAAAAATAGAATATAATTAATCATAAAGAATTTATAATTTGCTTAAGTCACATAAATTCTCCAAAATCACCATTCAATTTAATTTTCCAATATTTTCCAAACTATCGGTATGTAATTATACCACATCATTAAAATTTTCATAATATTTATTAATTTAATTATATAAATTCATAAAAATAAAATTTTATTTTTCTGAAATATTACAATCCGGATCCTACTTGCCATTGCTGCATACCATGACTACGAAATCTTGCAAATGGATGTTAAGACCGCCTTTCTAAATGGTGATTTAGCAGAGAGCGTGTACATGACTCAGCCAGAGGGCTTCGTGGACAGTGGGAGCAGCGGGAAGGTGTGCAAGCAGCTTAAATCAATCTACGGGTTAAAGCAGGCATCGCGGAGTTGGAACATCTATTTTGATGCGGTAGTCAAAGAGTTTGACTTCATCAAGAACGTAGATGAACCTTGTATATACAAGAAAGTGGCAGAGAGTAAGATTGTCTTCCTCGTATTGCACGTGGATGACTTAATCTTGATAGGAAATGATGTTCCTATGCTGCACTCGGTCATGCTCTTCTTATCACAAAGATTCTTAATGAAAGATCTATGTGATGCCTCTTACATCCTGGGAATTAAGATCTAAACAGATACTGGGATTATCCCAATCCAGGTACATTGACACCGTACTAAAGAGGTTTAGTATGGAAGAATCCAAGCGTGGGAATTTACCCATGATCTCTGGACTCACTCTCTCTAAAGAGATGTCTCCCAAGGCTGATTTGGAGAGAGCTCGCATGCAAGGGATACTTTATGCTTCGGCAGTAGGCTCTATCATGTATGCAATGCTATGTACTAGACCCGATGTAGCATACTCACTAAGTGTAGTGAGTAGGTATCAAACAGATCTTGGAGAAAGTCACTGGACAGCTATGAAAAACATTCTCAAGTACTTGAGAAGGACTAAAGAAATGTTCTTGGTGTATGGTAACGGAGAACTCCAAGTGGAGTCCTTTACCGATTCGAGCTTCCAAAGTGATAAGGACGACTCTAAGTTGCACTCGAGATTTGTCTTTACCTATAATGGAGGGGCGATTTGTTGGAAGAGTTCCAAACAGGAAACCTGTTAGTGTTTATGCCCTAGAAGGCCATTACTGTATCATACTAGTTTGTATATTACTTAATGGAAGCTTGGGATATTCACATGTATATAACAGTCTTGCTAAACATGGTAGTATGCTACTTGGTTTTTCTATCTTAATATGTGAGTGTACGTATTGATAGAGCTCTTAGGATCTTGCTTGTCTACCAGCGTTGTGATGGCAGTCACACTAGTGGGGGCTGGGTAGTCTACAAGCACATCCTTATTCAGGTCCCTGGTCGTTGGATTATCGAGACAGAGCATCGATACTCCGGAGTAGACTAGTGTGTACGCTTCTCATCCCAGTTGGGGAGATGGTCTGTCCCACAGCCGTCAGTACGTCGTACTGGAGATAGTATGCAGGTGCTCGTTAGGTTACGGGTACATCGGACAGGACTCACAAGGAACTGTTGGTTGGTTTGATACCAGTCGTCAGTGAGCAGTTCCCAGGTGACATGAGTACAGCATAGTCCGCAGACTTGACACTGCTACTTCGCCTCGAGTGTGTCCCACTGTTCTTAGATTGCTACCCTACCACGGTTCAAATGAGTCGTGCAAACAGGTAGCAGTTGGGTGCAGTCCCGACCACTTGGAGGCAGTGGCGGTTAGACAGGATTCGTCCCTCCCGGTATTGGGAGTAGATATCGCGCTGTGTCAGAGAGCCATTACGCAAAGTCCCTGGCCAGGGCAAGCGAGATTTGCTGGTAGGTTCCAGTAGTTTCTCAGGGTGTAATGGGCTTCGCTCCGACACGACTTATACCGCTATTAGGGGACTGACGCTTGCCGCCCCCCTAGGCCCGATATGCGATAGTCTTGGACGAACGGACCGGACTGTATGGAGATTGTCACATCAGACTAAGTAGGAGTTCGGATGGGTTTCCTCATCGGCCTTCTTATCGACAACTACCTGGGGACCGTTACGTACAGCTAGTGCCGCTTGCGGTCTGTGGTTAAACCCACTGCCAGCGTAGTAGTCGAGTCTCTAGAGTCCCACACAGAGAGTTTCCTACTCCAGGCGAAACGATATAGAGGTCGCATGGTTTTGCGACAAAGGGTTCGGACGCATACGTGCGTTTACGCGCGTACAACTTTCGGACAGTTTTTACCAGTCGGCTTTGGTTTAAGCCAGTTACTGGTATCCGGTTATTGGATTTATACAGTCTAAAGTTTTTCCGTATTTTTACGGATCGGAGGGGCGTTCTCGTAATTACTCGAGAAGCTTCTAGAAGATGGTGACTAAGGAGGGTTATGTGTCATTTGCATTAAATGAGTTTAGTGAGTCATGAGGGTGATTCATGCATATCATTAATGCATGATAAATGCTTAGTGAGTCATGACAATGAATCACCATTAGTTATTTGTGAAGCATGCTTATTCATTATGTATTATTCTTTTGTTCAAAAATAAGAATGCTTTATATATATTATGATAACTTACTATTCTCATCATAATATTATTTACATTCTCTCTCCTCAAGCTCACTCTCTTCAAAAGACTAATCCTCACCCCTCATGTGTTGAGATCTAGGATTAGTTAGACTAAACAATCCATAATCATCACTCTATCTCAATCTATCTTCTTTGATTAGCAATCCAAGAAGGTTAGTTGCCTCAAGTTTAGAGGCTAAGCTTGGAGTTTTGCTCTCGGGTGGATCGTCTACTACAAAGAGAAGGCCGAGGAGGACGAGGAGATCGTAAAGACGAAGGACTTGGTTCGATAGGTATAATCCCTAAGCATAGTAGTTTAGAACAACTATATGTTTGGTTATTTATCGTTTAGCTTCGATTCAAGCGGTTAGTCGATGTTCGTTCACTAAACAAGTTCGTTTTTGAAATTTCCGCCTCCCCACAAGTATTGGGGTGTAGTACATCGACTTACAGTGGTATCAGAGCCTCGCTAAACAATAAATAACTTAATTGCAAATTTGTATGAATTTCGAACGGAAAAACGAAGCCGGAAAACCCTAAAACTGTCAAGTTTCTGTCGAAATTTAAATGAAGTCCAAAAATTTTTCAGGGTTGCTCAGAAAACCTGAAAAGGGTCCAGGAGAACACCCATGAAATTTGAGCCCATGAATCGGCTAAAGAGCCGCGGAAGCGCGGCGGATCCCTACTGAGCCGCCGCTGTTCCGCGGCCGAGTTGCCGAGTCATGGACTCATTTTTCATGTGTGGGTCCTCTCTGTTATTTGGTGTTTTCTGGAATATTTTAATTTTGCTCAGGTTTCCAGTTTACAGAGCAGTTTTTGGAGCAATATTAAAGATGTTTAATCGATCGAAATTGTACAGTATTTGCATATTGGATTATATCTGTGATTGTTTAATGTGTTCGTAATCCTCCCCTAACTGCTAGTATGTCGGTTGGCAAGGGGGTGCACATTTCTGTAATGGTTTTATCTGTTTGTGCATATGAACTGTATTGGACTGTTGTGGTGTATAGCCGGGGTTATGCAATAGGTTATTATTTAATTCATTTGTTGTAAATGTAATTTGTTGTAATATTATTTTTGCGGGACACATCCAGGTTGCGGTTGTAGCCACCGTTGTATTATTTCATTTTACTGTTTTTGCTCCTAGGACTGACCCAAGGTGGGGTACACAAACTGCCGGGCGGGTAGTTTACCGTACCCGTAGGGGTCGAGGGTGGGGTAACGGCTATTCATCACAACTGTGTAATCTGTCTTTTCTTACAGGCTCAAAAGAAATACAGATTGCTTGCAAATCCAATATTGTTTATCTGTGTTCTGGAATGTATATCATTGCGTCAGACGAATGTAAAATATCTATATATATGATAGCTATTTAGAAGTCACTTATGTTTTACACCCGCGCTAGCCCAGCCCCCGCTCTGTCGTTAGTTAAGTAACCTAACGGGTGATGACGGGACCCCGTGGCGACTGCGGATGGCATAAGAGGACGTTGTATTTTCGTTGTTTTCTGCAATGATAGGTTAATGATGGGACGCATTATCTATAATGCAAAGAAAAACAAACCAAAGTTTAAATCGTTGGAACAATTTAAAAGAAACCACTCGGTTAATTTTAAAAAAAAAAACAGATATTTTTAAATGCGGAGCTTTAACCACTCCTTTTAAAAGCTATCAGGTTCCTTCGGTTATATCAAGTTCACTACGTTCACGGTTTCGCCAAAACCATTCGTAGCCCTCCGTCATTTCATCTGGGTATTCAGTAGTATTCAAGCTATGTATTTTGACCTAACGCCAAGGCATAGTGTTTGGTAGCTACTGGGTATTCATTTGTTGCATAGATAGATGAGTTTGTTTGGGACAGTCGTATTATCATTTTGACCGAACGTCAAGGATATATACGGATGTGTTCAAATTGACAAGATAATGATGGGTAGAACTTGACATGTGACTTATGACATTTTGACCTAACGCCAAGGTCATAAGAGCATGGGGCAAAAATATATATCGGGAATTTCTAAAGAAACTGAAATTTGCAAAGAGATGCATACCATTTGGAGTTTGATGAATGTTGGTAGGATTCCTTCAACATTATCATACGATGATATTTGGATCCCGATCCTACTGTGAGTATATTCTACTTATCAGGATATTCGTCACTTAACGATCAATGCTATAAACCTAGTAGGTGTCCAGAAAAGTGTCAGCGGGGTTACGCCCCCAGAGAAAAGAGGTTATTTAATTAAGGAACTTCGCGAAAGCGTTGGAAAATCTCCCTCGAAGTATCGACACTGGCCTGGCTGAACGGTTAAGCAAGTATTGTACGGTGAGAATAGTCCTGGCTAATTCTTCTTTTATGGTTTGAGGAAGGATTCGAGAAACAGTGGGAGCCATCCAAATTAGATAAACTAAAAACCACTCTAAACTTGCAAGAGCATCATGCTAAAGAGTTTTCTTCTCTCTCTCCTAATTGCAGCGACCCTGAAAATGACTGGACTTAAGTTACTTTTAGAGAAAAATATACTGACAGGGCTAAACTATAAAGATTGGCTGCGGAATGTCAAAATGGCTTTGACCTATGACAAATTGGGGTACATCCTCACCGCTACGGCACCTGCTGTCCCTGGTCCCAAATCCAGCAATGCGGATAAGGAAATCCGCAAAACCTGGGATTTAGATTGCGCGAGAGCCAAGTGCATCGTGCTTGCCTCAATGAACAATGAACATCAGAGGAGGCACGAAGATATGTCCCTAGATGGCATATTTCTCCATACAAAGGAACTTTATGGAGAGCAATCTCGTATAGCAAGATACGAGACCTCTAAGAACTTGTTTCGAGCGAGGTTGGCTGTCGGGTCATCGGTAGGTGAACATGTCCTAAAGATGATCGGCTATATTGAAGAGCTCGCAGACCTTGGGACGACTTTGGATAATGAGCTCTATACAGACCTTATTCTCCAATCCCTTCCTCCCACCTACGCCCAGTTTATCCTCAACTTCAATCTTCAAGGAAAAGAAGTTGAACTTGCGGAACTCCTGAACATGTTAAGGAGTGCAGAGGGCACCTTGCAGAAGGCAAGGGAAACACCGGCTATGTTTGTTGGCGGTGCATCTTCTTCCGGGTCCAAGGCTAGGGCCAAAGGAAGGAAGAAGAAGGCCGCACCCAAACCTAGAGGAGGTGTTAGTAAGGTGGGAAAGAAGGGAAAGAAAAAGATAGCAGTACGGATAGTTGGCCAGGATGAGTGCTTCCATTGTCACAGGAAAGGGCACTGGAAGAAGGATTGCAAGGCGTGGATCGCCAAGAACCAGGAACCGAAGCAAGCTGTGGCTTCAACTTCAGGTGTGTTTGTAATTGAGAATTGTCTGTCGATCAACTCTACTTCCTGGGTATTGGATACCGGATCAGGATCTCATATTTGCAATTCATTGCAGGCACTGAGAAACCGTAGAGTGCTGAAGGAAGGTGATATGATCCTCAGGGTTGCTAACGGAGCTAGCGTGGGAGCTGCGTCCGTCGGGGATTATCACCTAGGATTGACGAGTGGACATATTTTGGTTTTGCATAACTGTTATTTTGTACCAAGCTTAACGTGTAATATCATATCAGTTTCCTTGTTATCAAATAAAGGTTATGATTTCACGTTTGTAAGAGATGTTGTTAACATCCACCTTAATCATGGTTTGATTTGGTCCGGTACTCTAAATAACGGCATATATGTTTTAAACCAACTCCAAATTTTCAATGTCCAGAACACACTAAAAAGAAAGTCTCCAGATTTAAATAAAGCTTTCTTATGGCATTGTAGACTGGGTCACATCTATGAGAGAAGGTTGACTAAGTTGCATAGAGAAGGATATTTAGACTCGTTCGAATATCAATCTTATGACACTTGTCAATCTTGTCTCAAAGGAAAGATGACAAAGACTCCATTTACTGGACAAGGAGTAAGAGCAAGCGAGCTCTTAGGACTCATACACAGCGATGTATGCGGTCCGATGTCTACACATGCAAGAGGTGGTTTTTCCTATTTCATTACTTTCACGGATGATTACTCAAGACACGGATTCATTTATCTGATGAAACATAAATCCGAGGCTTTTGAGAAATTCCGAGAGTATAAGAATGAAGTAGAAAACAAAACCGGCAAAAGTATCAAGACACTTAGATCTGATCGAGGTGGTGAATACTTGAGTGCCGAGTTCCTTGGTTACCTAAAAGAGAAAGGAATTCTCTCTCAGCTTACTCCTCCATACACTCCACAGCATAACGGTGTATCGGAAAGACGGAATCGAACCCTATTGGATATGGTACGATCCATGATGAGTAATGCTGAGTTACCGCGATCTTTCTGGGGTTATGCGCTAGAATCAGCAGCATATCTTTTGAACATGGTTCTTACCAAGACTGTGCCTACCACTCCATATCAGATGTGGAGCGGGAAGAAACCCCATCTACAGTATGTAAAGATTTGGGGATGTCCAGCTTTTGTTAAAAAGCAGCATGTGGACAAGCTCGAGGCACGATCAGTAAAGTGTAGTTTTATGGGATATCCAAAGAACTCCAGGGGATATCTATTCTATTACGCAGAGGAACAAAAGGTATTTGTTTCTCGTAATGCCCATTTTCTAGAACATCAGTTTTTAGAAAAGGAATCAAGTAGGAGCGAAATAGAACTGGAAGAAATTCCAGAACCATAAACTAATACTGAAAGTTTGGTAGAACCGGTAGTTTAAGAAGAACAGGACATTCCCGCACCCCTCCGCAGGAGTAGTAGGCCGTCTCATCCGCCTGAGAGATACTACGGTTTTCTCATAGATAGGGATAGAGAGGATTGCATCATAGATGATGATGAACCTACTGACTTCCAGCAGGCCATCCAGAGCGGCGACTCGGTATGATGGCTAGATGCAATGCGGACCGAAATGGAGTCCATGTACACCAACAAAGTATGAACTTTGGACTTTGCTCCAGATGGGGTAAAACCCATAGGATGCAAATGGATCTTCAAGAAAAAGATTGGTGTAGATGGACAGGTGGAAACCTATAAGGCTAGACTTGTTGCAAAGGGTTTTCGTCAAAGACCTGGTTTGGACTATGACGAAACTTTTTCTCCAGTGGCTATGCTCAAATCCATACGGGTCCTTCTTGCTATTGCTGCCTTCCATGATTATGAAATCTGGCAGATGGACGTAAAAACGGCTTTTCTGAATGGAAATTTAGAAGAGAGCGTCTATATGGATCAGCCAGAGGGTTTCAATCAGAGTGGGAGCAGCGGAAAAGTATGCAAGCTGCTTAAGTCCATTTATGGACTAAAGCAGGCATCGCGGATTTGGAACATCTGTTTTGATGAGACAGTCAAAGAATATGACTTTATCAAAAATCCAGATGAACCGTGCATATATAGTAAAGTTGTAGCCAGAAGTGTCGTATTCCTCGTCTTGTACATGGATGACATTCTATTGATAGGAAATGACATTCCTATGCTACAATCTGTCAAAGGATTCTTGTCACACAGGTTCTC
Organism: Agapanthus africanus; assembly: GCA_030015575.1. Taxonomy (NCBI): domain Eukaryota; kingdom Viridiplantae; phylum Streptophyta; class Magnoliopsida; order Asparagales; family Amaryllidaceae; genus Agapanthus; species Agapanthus africanus. Next base: position 265,375,264 of record CM057345.1, on the reverse strand, counting down.
CATGAAAGACCTGGGTGATGCCTCATACATTCTGGGGATCCGGATCTATCGTGATAGATCCAAGAGGATGTTGGGACTTTCGCAGTCCAGGTATATCGACACTGTACTGAAAAGATTCAGTATGGAAGATTCTAAGCGCGGTAATCTACCGGCTTGTCACGGAATCACCCTCTCCAAAGAGATGTCTCCCAAGACTGATTTGGAAAGGGAACGCATGTCTATTATACCCTACGCTTCTGCGGTAGGCTCTATAATGTATGCGATGTTGTGTACCAGACCAGATGTAGCTTACGCACTGAGCGTGGTAAGCCGGTATCAGTCAGACCCAGGGGAGAAACACTGGATAGCAGTAAAGAACATTCTCAAGTACCTGAGGAGGACTAAGGAAATGTTCTTGTTTTACGGCGGAAAAGACCTCAGGTTGGAGGCCTTTGCTGATTCCGGCTTCCAGAGTGATAAGGACGATTCCAAGTCCATGTCGGGTTATGTCTTTACCCTCAATGGAGGGGCGGTGTGCTGGAAGAGCTCCAAGAAGGACACCGTTGCTGACTCGACGATGGAAGCGGAGTATATAACTGCTTGCGATGCCGCAAAAGAAGCAGTCTGGATGAAGAAGTTCCTAACAGAACTTCAGGTGGTTCCTACCATAGTTGATCCAATACCTCTGTATTGCGACAACAACGGAGCTATAGCTTTAGCGAAGGAACCAAGGTCCCATCAGAAGTCCAGACACATCTTGAGGCGGTATCACCTGATCAGGGAGATCATTGATCGTCAGGAGATCGAGGTTCGGAGAGTTGCTTCTGAAGAGAACATTGCTGATCCATTCACGAAGGCCCTACCTCAGATTCAGTTCGAGAGGCTACTCGAGATCATCGGTCTACGATATGCCAGTACATGGCCCTAGTGCAAGTAGGAGATTGTTAGTGTTTATGCCCTAGAAGGCCATTACTGTATCATACTAGTTTGTATATTACTTAATGGAAGCTTGGGATATTCACATGTATATAACAGTCTTGCTAAACATGGTAGTATGCTACTTGGTTTTTCTATCTTAATATGTGAGTGTACGTATTGATAGAGCTCTTAGGATCTTGCTTGTCTACCAGCGTTGTGATGGCAGTCACACTAGTGGGGGCTGGGTAGTCTACAAGCACATCCTTATTCAGGTCCCTGGTCGTTGGATTATCGAGACAGAGCATCGATACTCCGGAGTAGACTAGTGTGTACGCTTCTCATCCCAGTTGGGGAGATGGTCTGTCCCATAGCCGTCAGTACGTCGTACTGGAGATAGTATGCAGGTGCTCGTTAGGTTACGGGTACACCGGACAGGACTCACAGGGAACTGTTGGTTGGTTTGATACCAGTCGTCAGTGAGCAGTTCCCAGGTGACATGAGTACAGCATAGTCCGCAGACTTGACACTGCTACTTCGCCTCGAGTGTGTCCCACTGTTCTTAGATTGCTACCCTACCACGGCTCAAATGAGTCGTGCAAACAGGTAGTAGTTGGGTGCAGTCCCGACCACTTGGAGGCAGTGGCGGTTAGACAGGATTCGTCCCTCCCGGTATTGGGAGTAGATATCGCGCTGTGTCAGAGAGCCATTACGCAAAGTCTCTGGCCAGGGCAAGCGAGATTTGCTGGTAGGTTCCAGTAGTTTCTCAGGGTGTAATGGGCTTCGCTCCGACACGACTTATACCGCTATTAGGGGACTGACGCTTGCCGCCCCCCTAGGCCCGATATGCGATAGTCTTGGACGAACGGACCGGACTGTATGGAGATTGTCACATCAGACTCAGTAGGAGTTCGGATGGGTTTCCTCATCGGCCTTCTTATCGACAACTACCTGGGGACCGTTACGTACAGCTAGTGCCGCTTGCGGTCTGTGGTTAAACCCACTGCCAGCGTAGTAGTCGAGTCTCTAGAGTCCCACACAGAGAGTTTCCTACTCCAGGCGAAACGATATAGAGGTCGCATGGTTTTGCGACAAAGGGTTCGGACGCATACGTGCGTTTACGCGCGTACGACATTCGGACAGTTTTTACCAGTCGGCTTTGGTTTAAGCCAGTTACTGGTATCCGGTTATTGGATTTATACAGTCTAAAGTTTTTCAGTATTTTTACGGATCGGAGGGGCGTTCTCGTAATTACTCGAGAAGCTTCTAGAAGATGGTGACTAAGGAGGGTTATGTGTCATTTGCATTAAATGAGTTTAGTGAGTCATGAGGGTGATTCATGCATATCATTAATGCATGATAAATGCTTAGTGAGTCATGACAATGAATCACCATTAGATATTTGTGAAGCATGCTTATTCATTATGTATTATTCTTTTGTTCAAAAATAAGAATGCTTCATATATATTATGATAACTTACTATTCTCATCATAATATTATTCACATTCTCTCTCCTCAAGCTCACTCTCTTCAAAAGACTAATCCTCACCCCTCATGTGTTGAGATCTAGGATTAGTTAGACTAAACAATCCATAATCATCACTCTATCTCAATCTATCTTCTTTGATTAGCAATCCAAGAAGGTTAGTTGCCTCAAGTTTAGAGGCTAAGCTTGGAGTTTTGCTCTCGGGTGGATCGTCTACTACAAAGAGAAGGCCGAGGAGGACAAGGAGATCGTAAAGACGAAGGACTTGGTTCGATAGGTATAATCCCTAAGCATAGTAGTTTAGAACAACTATATGTTTGGTTATTTATCGTTTAGCTTCGATTCAAGCGGTTAGTCGATGTTCGTTCACTAAACAAGTTCGTTTTTGAAATTTCCGCCTCCCCACAAGTATTGGGTGTAGTACATCGACTTACAAAACCGTGGCAGACTCGACGATGGAGGCTGACTACATCGCTGCCAACGATACTGCCAAAGAGGCTGTCTGGATGAAGAAGTTCATAAACGAACTTGGAGTGGTTCCTTCCATTGAGCATCCAATACCTTTGTATTGCGATAACAATGGAGCAGTGGCTTTGGCCAAGGAACCCAAGTCTCATCAGAGATCCAGGCATATTCTGAGGCGGTATCACCTGATCTATGAGATAGTTGATCGCCGGAAGATCGAGGTCATGAGAGTTGACACGAAGGACAACACAGCAGATCCATTCACGAAGGCCATACCCAAGAAACAATTTGAAAGACTCTTCGGGATGTTGGGTATGAGATACTACAACAACTGGCCTTAGTGTAAGTGGGAGATTGTTAGTTATGTATATGCCCTAGAGGCCATTATTGTACATGTGATGTATATTATAGTGGATGCTTGGATATATATATAGAGGAATTTCTTGCTCGACATGATAGTATGCTATCCGGTTGCTCTTTGTCTTAATATGTTGACTTGTATTGTGATACTGTTTTGCTCTCATATATTGATAAAGTCCTTTGGATTTGTACTTCACTACTAGGACTATGATGGAGATCATACTAGTGGGGCCAGGGTAGTCCACAAGTACATCCAATAATTGTTCCTAGTCGAGGGTGTATCGATACAGGGCATTGATACTCCAGAGTAGACTAGCGTATACGCTTCTTGACCCATATGATGGGCGATGGATGATCCCACATCCATTGGTGTTTGACATCGAAGGAGGTGTACGGGTGCTCAGTGGAGACAGGGTATACTGAACGGACTCGCCGAGAACTCCTAGTTGGTATTATACCTATCATCAGATAGCAGTTCTCTGGTGACACCGGTACAGGTTAGTCTGTAGACCCGAGATCGTCATAGAGTCTTGTGTGATTCCCAATATGCTTTTATTTCTAGCTTACCACGTTCAAGAGAACGAGCAAAACGGTGGCTTTTGGGTACAGTCCAGAATCACATGGAGGCAATGAGCGATATGAGGGTTGTCGTCTCTCCCTGTATTGGGGGTTGATGTTGCTCTGTGCTCGATTGGCTATAACTCGAAGTCCCTGGCCAGGGATGCTATGGAGATCTACTGGTAAGTGTTATTAGTAGTTTCTCAACGCGTTATGAGCCACACATCGGCATGACTTATCAGCTACTGGGTCTGATGTTTACCACCCTTAGACTGGATATGCGACATATCAGACGAAGAGACCGGATTGTACAGTAGTGTTACTGACAGGCTTTATAGGAGTATGAACAGACTTGCTTGTTGATCTTCTAATCGCTCAATACCCGGGTGGCAGTTATGTTTAGGTGACCGCTGATGGCTTATGGGTGACTGATATGATCATCGCCTACTGCAGGCGTATTGACGAGTCTTTAGAGTCCTACACAGAGCTTTCCTGGCTCAGGAGAGACGGAGTAGGAGCATATATGTGATATGTGCGGGACCGAGATTAATACTTGTATGTGATACCGTATTCTATTCTCGCGATAAGAGATATCGGCCGGTTATATGCGATATAGCCGGGTCATCGGATCAAGTGTTGATTCGATGAAATGATATATTTTATATTAACCGGTTATATGTGATATAGCCGGATTATTAAATAAAGTGTTGATTTAATGATTTAATGTATACTTATATATTTGATATATTAAATTACATTAACTAATATATGCTCACTTAAGTATTTCTATTTCTCACTTTTGATTCATTTAAAATATATGTGATATATGTTTATTGTATTGTTTTCTTTTATTACATAAGTAATATATATGTGATATATATTATTGTGACATGCTAGGTTATATATGCAACATGGGTGTATGAGACTTACACCCTATATGAGATAATATCTAGGTTTTTATTTATTTAAGTAATTCAAAAATGAATGGATTTTGTCATGGTTGCAAGCTATGGATAACCATTGACTTAGTCCACCATTTTTGTTTTGCTATAGATATTTATAAACCTAACCATTATCTCTTACCATGCTTTATTATCTACAAGGGTTAGTCAAGACATATACTCACCATGGTTGCATTTCTAACCTCACTCTCTCATTTTCATTTGCTTCATCTTCTTCAAGCTCAAGTGAGAGCTTTCTAGCTTTTGAGCAAGTGAGGAAAATTAGTGAGAAATTAAATTCTAAAGTGAGCAAAACTCCTACTTCATCATCATCTTCAGTACTGGACATATAGTTTAGGGTGTTAGCTTCACTAGTTCCATATTAGTGAAGGGATAGCTTCGGTTTGTGGCTCCTCGAAGTAGATCATCTTCGGCTTTGAAGACTTCGAGAAAATTTGCATCTTTCGTCTTGTGGAGCCTCTCAAGAGTCCGGGAGTTCTTTGATCGCAGCGAAGGGACCGCTACTTGGAGCATTTGAAGTAAAGGACCGGTCTACAAAGGTTGTATTTGTTGGATATATATGCCATAGAGGCCTTCATTGTATAGAATGCCAGGGATATGCATGTACATTACAATCTTGCTTAATATGATAGTACGATATTTGGTTTGACTTTATCTTAACGTGTGATATATTTTACTTTGTATTTATAAATATGTTGATAAAGCCCTTAGTGTGTTTGCCTGACTACCGGTGTTGTGATGGCAGTCATACTTGTGGGAGCTAGATAGTCAATAGGCACATCCTTAGATGTCCCTGGTCGAAGAAATATCGAGACTGGGCATCGATACTCCAGAGTAGACCAGTGTATACATATCTAGACCCTGACGAGGGCGATGGATTGGTCCCGCAGCCATTGGTGATGTACACCTAAGATTTTATACAGATGCTCACTGGGTGTGAGTACACCGGACAGGACTCACCGAGAACTGACTGGACGGTATTTATTCCTAACGTCAGATAGCAGTTCTCAGGTGACATGTGTGCAAATAGTCCGTTGACTTAAATTCATCATTTGTCTCGTGTGAGTTCCCACTGTGCTTTGATTAATACCCTACCACGGTTCAAAGGAGTCGTGCAAACAGGTTTTAGTTGGGCAGAGTCCGAGCCACGTGGAGGCAGTGAACGATTGTTAGGGATTCGTCTCTCCCGGTATAGGGAGTTGATATCGCACAGTGATCGGTTGGTCATTACCAAAAGTCCCTGGCCAGGGCTAATTGAGAATTACTGATAGATTGATCAGTAGATTCTTGGATGGTAATTGAGCCATGTCGACATGACTTGTACGGTTATTATGGGTCTGACGTTTACCACCTCCCTAGACCATACATGCGATACTATTAGACGAACAGACCGGACTGCACAGATATTGTCACAGACAGGCTCAGTAGGAGTTCGGATGGGTTTCCTCATCGGCCTTCTTATCGACATCTACCTAGGGACCGTTACGTACAGCTAGTGCCACTTGCGGTCTGTGGTTAAACCCACTGCCAGCGTAGTAGTCGAGTCTTCAGAGTCCCACACAGAGTTTTCCCAACTCCAGGCGAAACGATATAGAGGTTGTACGATTTTACAACAAGGGTTCGGACGAATACCTGTTTAAACGCACGTACGACCTTCAGACAGTTTTTTCTAGACGGCTTTGGTTTAAGCCAGATTCTTGTATCAGGTTATTGGATTTATACAGTCTAAAGTTTTTCCGTGTTTTCACGGTTGGGAGGGGCGTTCTCGTAATTTCCGGGAAGATTCTAGAAGCTTGGTGACTTGAGGGTTTAGGTGGCATTGTCCTTAAATGATATTGTGACTCACAATGTGTGATTCATTATATCATTAATGCATTATTAAATGCTTAATGACTCATATAGTGAATCACTCATAATACATTTATGTAGCATGATGAATAATATCATTTTATTCATTTATTCATTATGCTTCATATATCAAGTGAGAAACAATTTCATTTTCATTATTCTAGTTCACCTTCTCTCTCCTCAAGCTCACTCTCTCTTGAAGCTCTAATCCTACGACTCATGAGTTGAGAACAAGGATTAGAATAGACTAAACATTCCATAACCTAACTCTATATGATCTAAGTTCTTTTGATTAGCAACTAGAGAAACATAGTTACCTCAAGTTTGGAGGTGAAGCTTGGATTAGGGTTCTCGGGTGGATCATTTATCACTTAGAGGAGGCCGAGGAGGGCGTAGAGATCGTAAAGACGAAGGACATGATTCACCAGGTATAATCTCTTTACATAATAGCTAAGAACTTCTATGGTTGTTGTTAATTATCGTTTAGCAAAGATATTCGGTTAGTCGATGTATGCTTATAGAACAAGATTGTTTTACATATTTCCGCATCCCCTCAACTCGTAGGGTGATACACATCGACTTACAGTGGTATCAGAGCCTCACTAAACAATAATTAACTCACTTGCAAAGTCGTATGAATTTTCGAACCCAAAACGAACTGGAAAATATATTGTATTCACATAGTTTCTGTCGATTTTAAATTGAGGTACAAAAATTTTTCAGGGACCTCCAGAGTAACCTTCAGGGAAACCTAAGAACACTGGAGAAATTTGGGTGCATGAATCGGCCAACACACCGCGGAACCGCGGTCGATCCCACCGATCCGCCGCGGATCCGCGGCCGAGTTGAGCCCGATTCACCCCAAATCTCCTCAGTAACTCTTCTGTGAATATTTTGTCTTTTCTAGAATGTTTATTTTTTGCTCAGGTCTCAGGTTTACAGAGAAGTTTTGGAGAAGAATCTAATGGGTTTGATCGATCGAAATTATACGATGTATGCTTGTTTGATTATATTTGGGAACTGTATTATGTGTTTGAAAACCTCTCCTAACTGCTAGTATGTCGGTTGGCAGGGGGTCGCACATAGCTGTAATGTTTTAACTATTTCTGATTATGAACTCTATTGGATTGTTGTGATGATTAGCCGGGGTTATTGTATTAATTCAATCGATGTAATTGTAATAAGTTGTAATATTATTTTGCGGGGCACATCCAGGTTGCGGTTGTAGCCACTGTTGTATTATTTCTTTTTACTGTTTTTGCTCCTAGGATAGACCCAAGGTTGGGTGCACAAACTACCGGGTACTTTGAAGTGTTTAGTGGCCTACACACGAAGTTGAGGGAGACCGCTTCACTTCGGGTACTTTGCGGGTAGTTTGGTAATGGCTATTCATCACAACTGTATAATCCGTCTTTTCTTACAGGCTCAATTGAAACGCGGATTGCTTGCATATCCAATAAAGTTTATCTGTGATCTGGAATGGCTATTATTGCGTCTGACGAATGTACAATATCTATATATGATAGCTATTTAGACGCCACTTATGTTTTACACCCGCACTAGCCCAGCCCCTGCTCTGCCGTTAGTTAAGTAACCTAACGGGTGATGACGGGACCCCGTGGCAAATGCGGATGGCATAAGAGGACGTTGTATTTTCGTTATTATCTGTAATGATAGGTTATAGATGGGACGCATTATTTTTAATGCAAAGAAAAATAAAACCTAAACTGAATCATTGGAACAATTTCAAAACTACTCGGTTTTCTTCAAAAAGCAAACTTTAAATGCGGAGCTTAAACCACTCCTTTTAAGGCCATCTTGGTTCCTTCGATTAAATCATGTTCACTACATTAACGGTTTTTTGCCAAAAACCAGCCGTAACCCTCCGTCGTTTCAAATAGACAACACATCGTATTCATGCTATGCTTGTTGGCCTACGTCAAGGCATAGTGGATGGTAGCAGTATGTTTGCTTATTTGTTGCATAGATAGATGCATTAGTATAGGACAGACGTACAGCCTTGTTGGCCTACGTCAAGGGCATGTATGATGTACCTAAATTAATCAGGTCAACGACGGGTAGAACTTGACTTGCGTCTTATGATTTGTTGGCCTACGTTAAGGTCATAAGAGCTTGGGGTAAAAATCACATCGGGAGTTTCAAACATAAATGAAACTTGCAGATTTAGCATACCTTCTGGAGTGTGGTGACTAGAGTGGCTTCCATCTAGTACATCATGCAATAATAGTTGTGTTGCGCCACGGCAGCGCCCGGCCGTCTATCCGAGGCCAAAATGCGGAATCAAAATTTTCTTAACTTTTAAACTGGCGCTACCGCGGACAATATACCCGGATCGTAACCATTAACCGATACTAGCTAATAAGAGAAAGGGTGAGAGATATACCGAGTGATTCGAGTCCTCCGGTCTTCTCGTCATCGTCCCGATCTCCCGCGGAAACTCCGGTCGTCGCATCCTTGCCGGAAGGGCACCACATCGCCTGTATCTTTTACGGGCTCCCACCTCAATACCGAGGCAACTCGGGCATGAAGCTGGCTAGTCGACGTGCCCAAGGTTTGCTGTAGAATGTGTAGTGCTTTGTCTCTTGGGGGTTATGTTGCTTGATGGAGGAATGAGGTTGAGAAATGAACTTGGGAATTTTGGTAGCAATGGAAAAATGATATGAATGATAATTTTCCCACACCCTCACAAAATGAAAACTCTCTCATCTCCCCTCTCAAATGTGGCCGGCCCCTTGTCCAAAATGAGAATGGTGAGGGATAAACAAAACTCATGAAGGGTGGTGAGTGTAGGATAAAGCAAGAGGTGACCACATCAAAAAGCAAAGAAACATCAACCATGCTTATCACTCCATACCCTTTCAAATCCCAATTAATGCACCATCATGGATGAAAGATGCTTAACATAACATAATGAATACATTTGCAAGAAACCCCCTCCACAAATGTTATTTGCACAATTGCAAATAACCCCCTCCATCGGAAAAGTCCGGCCGGGAAAGAACAAAGGAAAACCGGCCGGAACGGAATGCAAACTGGCAACTCCAGAAAACTGGTCCCGTAATAAATTACAGGAAAACCCCGATACTGTGCATACACACCCGCATCTGTATTCCGACCGGATACAAATGCAATGAGACAAAATCTACACTGTACTAAACTAGGATCTGGCTTAAACCAAAGCCGGCTAGTAATATCCGTTCGATCCTGATCCGTGCAATACCGCACGTATCTGATCGAACCCTGCCATATATCCATACGGCCACTAGTACAAACCGTCCGATCCTGATCCGTGCAATACCGCACGTATCTGATCGGACCCTGCCATATCTCCATACGGCCTCTACAGCGTTTCGCCCGAATGCTTGAGTAACTGAAAGTGTGGTGGACTCAAAAGACTCGTCAATACTATGGTTGTGGATTTAACCACCAGCACGTCAGAGGTATGAGCCAATACGTGACTGGCCACCAGCTATTGACCAAAAGGGACGTCGATGAGCAAACTCATCCTGACACCCTACTGAGCCTGTCAGTGACAATATCCGTACAGTCTGGTCCGTTCGTCTATGAGCATCGCATGTCGGGCCTAGGGGGTTGGTAAAAATCAGACCCCCAAAAGCGGTACAAGTTGTGTCGGAGTGTAGCCCAGAACACCCTGAGATACTACTGGAATACCTACCAGTAAACCTCCTGCCTCGGCCGAGGGCTTTGTGTAAAGGCTCTCCTAGACACAGCGCGACCTCACCCCCAATACCGGGAGAGACGAACCCCTGAAGAACCGCTCACTGCCTCCATGTGGCTCGGGACTGTACCCAACTAAAACCTGTTTGCACAACTCATTTGAGCCGTGGTAGGGTAGTAATCAAAGTACAGTAGGAACTCACACGAGACAAATGACGATCTCAGGTCGATGAACTAACCTGTACACATGTCACCAGGGAACTGCTATCTGACGTCAGGTATAAGACCAACTAGCATGTTCCCGGCGAGTTCTGTCCGGTGTACTCATAACCCAATGAGCACCTGTATACATCTTAGGTGAACCAACTGACACCAGTGGCTTGTGAGACCGGCCACCGCTCCTCGTCGGGGTCTCGACTGTATACACTAGTCTACTCTGGAGAGTCGATGCCCTGTCTCGAAACTCCCACGACTAGGGACCTTTTAAGGATGTGCTTATAGACCACCAGCTCTCACGTATATGATCGCCATCATACTGCTGGCAGTCAAGCAAGAATCCTAGGGGCTCTATCAGCGTGCAATAGCGACCTGTAAGGTCACCTGAAGCAATACACGATGATAAATGTAAACCAGATAGCATACTATCATCTCGAGTAAGACTGTCTTACCGGGATAGGTCCTCCCTCAATCATTGCAATCACGTGCCTGTGATCCAATAATTGACTCTGAGGGCACTATCTCCAACAATCTCCCACTTGCACTCAAGGCTAATTATTGCGATGTCGCATACTCACAGCCCATGTGATACCGAACACCCAACTCCTCTACTAGTCAGTCTCACAAAGCTCGTTTGCGAAACTATTGCGTTCGAGGAATAGCCTTAGTGAGTGAATCCGCTGTGAAGTTTCTTTCTATGTCTCTCTATATCTCAAGTTCGCAGAGAAAACCATCTCCCGAAATGAGCAATACCTGTCTTAGAGTATGTCTGGATATCTGATGGGACCTAGCTCATAAATGAACTCCAAATCCAAACTTCTTAGACTGTATCGACAACTGAATTTAATCAGTATCCTGCGCCAGGCCTCCCTCAGTATTGCCTTGGACCACCTGTCCAAAATACTGCCCCTCGTCAGAAGGAGAAAATATAACTCTGACAGCTACTCTGCCATCTATGTCACCTTGGAAGCCTGGAGTGACAACCGTCTCCTAAAAGAAGCTGTCGTTATCACATCCCTAGAACATCAACTTATGTTCTAAAACTGCTTCCGACTGTTTCTCCAGGATTGGATCAGCTTATTGCAGCTACTGTAAGAACAACATCTGGTGTGGTACTTGACATCTCATGATTGACTCAATTGCCTAAGCAAGTGATCTGTCAATCATGCGTATCCCTCTCCCCTTTAGTCTGTAAAACACCTTTAGAGAGCGTGACTCCATTACCTGCAGGTGTACTACCGTGCCAGGAGTCGTCCATTCTAAATACTCATAGAATGCTGTCAAGGTACCCAGATTAGGAAACCACCCAAATCTAGATCTAAAACCATAGATCTAGTAACCAGAATGTCTGATATAATATCCAAGTCCTGTGTGGAGAAACCACTGTGTGACAACCAAAGTATAACCGATCGTATTATAGGAGTTTCCTTTCCTACTCTGTGTATGTCATCCAAAACCAGGACATCACATGCTACTACCTTCTTAACAGATCCATCCCCTATTCTGATGACGTCAAACCTATGACTGTCACATCAGAAATAGATGATCTATCTCCGCTATATCTGCTTTAGTCTATAAATAGACATAAGCCAGATGTCCACCAATGCTTCCGCTGCTCCTACTGACTACGACAACCCTCTGGCAGAGTCATATAGACGCGCACTTCTAAAGCTAGTTTAGAACGACGCTATACTCATCCTCCTGCCGGGTCTCGCAGCCTGGAACAACAACAATGGCAAGTGTGGGTAAACAAGAACTTCCCTGTCACCGTCCTTGAGGCTACCGGAGTGCCTCTCGGGTGCCTGAAGTTACCCACCTTATCTGCGGAGTGGCCAATGGAATGTCAAATCAGATTGAATCTTTAGGTTCCTTATCAAATCTTCAGTAATCGTTTGCGGTTCTGGAATCGCTTCCAGTTCTACCATACTCCCACTACTGTTTTCTGAAAAATAACCATTTCTTTTTAAAATGTGGTGAGTTAAGAACAATATCACTATTGATCTTCCAGATGGTAGAAAGTCAACCCTCATCATAGCCTGGGTCAACCCACAAACAGCCATTACAGAAACGCGCCTTGAGTTGTCCAGTGTCTGGTTTTAATCAAAAGCCGGACAACTCCCCGTACCTTAACATCGTTAAGATATGAACTGTTCTATACCCAATATAGAACCAGAGGTATTGATGTAATTGAACCAGATTCAAATCATGCAGCTGTCTCCAGTGCATGTCAACTAAATGGAAGGAGGCCGATCAGCGTTACCCAACTTAGGAATGCTTCCAATTATGAGTAACCTGAAAAAGAAGCAAGTTCTCATTACTATCAACTGAATACCATATACAAGTATCTACATCTTCGATCACCTTGAAGAATCCCGATACTTGCAATACCTGGTTCTCTACTCTATTCTTATACCAATAACTCCTCAAAACTCAGACCCTGTGTTTCTACGAAACACATGTCTAAGAATTAGAGTAGTTAAAAGTAAACAGAATATAGTATGAGTACCAACCCCACTGTCCTAATGGACACTGGACAATATACAATACTCTGTATAAGTCCCTGAGTCTAACAACTCATTCACCGTGTGTCGTAGGTTGAAAACTGTACTATGGTTAAGAAGAATTACACCGCTGTTCAATGCTCCTTACCTAACCATCCACTGATATAGGTAAATGTCATAGGCATAATTTCAAAAGGTATATCTCACTCTATAAAAATAGACGTACAGATATATCAATTTGAAATTGGTGCATAACAACGGATATTCAAAACCAAATATTTGTCGACCGGCAAACAGCCCAGGTGATCTCCTCAAATATCACCGATTACAACGAATCCCGATATAATGAGGATGATCACCCTATTCCTAATAACTTACTCCCACTCATCATCTGTAAAACCATACAGATGTGAGAATCAAACCTGGTAAATACATACACTGGAGCAAGTGTCTAATCAGGAAATCAGTTTTCTTTTAACAGTACACAGTTGAACTGAAACATTGAAATGTTTCGATAGGGTATCCTGGTATTCCTAGTAATGCCTCTACCATTATCCAGATTCACAACTGTAACCGTATATCTCTTTGCCATCTGTCCAAATCCCTTTATATGTCTTTAGTCATTACCGTCTGCACACCACCTTAGGCCAAATGGTTTTCTTCCTTCCCTACCGTTCGGCACCAGCCTATGGTTTGGAAGAAGACTATCCAATAAGCATATTGGGTGTACTGTCCTAATCCTAGGAGCACTCGCAATGCGAGAGAAGGTGAAGATAAAAGACAACCGAATAAACCTTATTCCTATTTCTCCTGGACCAGAATCCATCCCCGAACTGGAATAAGTTCCTTTCGAGTTCGTATATAACCATACGATGGAGTATCCAAATAAACTGTGGATCTTCGTAGTGATACGGAGTGTCCTGAAGAAATACAAAGGTGATTTAGGTTTGGCGAAGATATACTCGGTTTGGTCGTGAATAGCAGTCGCAATTTACTTTGCCCTCTTACTAATCCCTTGCTTTGTCTTAACTTAATACCTTCTGTACAGCATCGTTATGCTAATTGGTTTTCTTCATTCCCCGCCGTTTGGTACCAGCCTAAGGTTTGGAAGAAGACTATCCAATTTGCAGAATAGGTGTACTATCTCCTAAACCAAGGAGTACTCGCAACCTGAGAGAAGGTAAAAGGAAAAGACAACTGAATAGTCCTATTCGTTTTCTCCAGAACCGGAAACCATCCTCGAATAAATTCCTTCGAGTTCGTATCTAACCATACGATGGTTTTGTCCAATGGAAGTAGACGTTCGTAGTAATATGGGGTGTCCTGGAGAAAAGGGTAAAAGTAGGAGTGGCAACGAGGTCTGCAACTCTGACAATCCAAAATCCAGTGTTAAGAAGGTTCGGTCAACTTGGTCACTGAGTCATAGTCCAGGGTCGGGTCAATGGTTGCTGCCAAAGAGAGAGAGAAAAGAAACACTCAGCGTGCACTCTAACCTAGATCAGAATGGTTATCACTTTATCTAATCAGGAAACCTCCCACTGTACCGTCAAATTCTCCTCCAAACCTGAAAGAAGAACTAGTCGGGATCACCCGAGGAGTAAACCAACTCATCAGCAGGAATCGGGATCCAACTATCATCGCATGATAACTTGACAGAATCCACTCAAGTCACCACACTCCAGAAGGTATGCGCATATCTGGCAAGTTTCAGTTCTTTTGAAACTCCCGATGTGTGTTTTTACCCCTAGGACCCAAGTGACCTTGACACAGTCAACAAATCAAAGAGTCCTAGTCAAGTTCAACCCGTCATTATCCTGGATTGCATTAAACCCACCCGTACGAGCCCTTGACACAGTCAACAAGGCCGCACGACTGTCCTAACCAATCCCATTAATATGCTACAAACAAACACTACTTAGCTACCGCACACTACGCCTTGACACAGTCAACAAACGCAGCACGAATACTAAGTAATATTTGTAAGAAATGACGGAGGGCTACGTCTAGTTTTTGGCGAAAAACCTTTAACGTAATGAACTTGATATCGTTGAAGGAACTGCATAGCCTTTTTAGAAAATATAGTGACGAAAACCTTTACTAAAGAGGTCACTCCCGGTGAAGGGATCTCGGCTCTTTCCCCGTAGAATGAGGTGCAGGATATTCCAACTGAATACCACGATGCAAAGCAAAAGTAATCGGCTATAGTGAAGTTAATGCCCTGACGCAAACTTCTGTCCAAGGGATCACTCCCGGTGAAGGGATCTCGGCCCTTGCCTCGTCGACCGAGGTGTAGGATATTCCAAATGAATATCATGATGCAAAACAAAAGTGAACGTCCTTGCAATAACAGCTTTTTGAAAAATGTTCCAACAACATCAGAATAGGTTTGTTTAGCTTGCATTGATCCGAATCAACCCAGTCCCATCAATTGATCACACCACAAAGAACGAAAATATACTGATGTACGTATATGCCATCCGCATTCGCCAATGGGTCCCGTCATTACCCGTTAGGTTAGCTAACTAACGACAGAGCGGGGACTGGACTAGCACGGATGTAAAACATATACAACATCTACTAATATATATACCAATATATTATATTTCGCTCAAGGCGTGATAAAATGCAACATCACAGAAATATACAGATATCTGGAAGCCCCGGGTTTCACAGAGCCGCTGCTGAAACCCGACGTTCCCCTGGTCGTGTGGATAGCCTGTGCAATGAAACGTAGACCCCTACGGGCGCGGCAAGTCACCCGCCAAAACCTGAAGCGAGGCAGCCCCCTTCAACGCCGTGAATGGACCACCCAGCACTTCATGGAATCCGGTAACTTGGGCACCCCTCCTGGGTCAACCTGTACCCCCTACGAGTGCGGCGAATAGCCCTCCAATCCTAGAGTGAAGCCCCCTCCGTCTCAATGCCATGAGATGCGGGCCCGTTGCCCTCTAGAACCCGGTCATCCGTGCACCCCTCCGTGGGGTAATCCTAGTACAGAAAGTAAAATATACATACAACGGGTACATCGACCGCAACCAGGTCGTGCCCCAAAAGAATAATACAAACAGGCAGTGACGGCAGTCCACATGTCGGACGCTCGCCCCGCAATATCAAATGTACATATAAAACAAAACAGTACTAGCATTGCATCCAGGCTATCCCCCACGACCGATCCGCAACAACACAGCATAAACACAGAACATCAACGTGAAAATCACGTTCGCAAATCCGTCTAACCGGGCTATAGCAGTTAGACAGGATTTACCGATTAAGTGATATTCACGGTCGCAGATATAATGTAAATACTGTGTTTAAAATATACAATCGATCAAAAATTAACAAGTGGGCCCCCAAGTAATACTGTAGCACTCACAGAAATTCTGGGCCCAATTTTAATATTCCAAAACCCCTCTCTTAAGCCCAAAAGCCCACTGCAAAAAATTGGTGGAATGATACACTATTCCTGCGGCGGAACCGCGGCAAAAGAGGGGTAATTGCCGCGGTTCCGCGGTTGTATGGAATGATCAAGCTACCAAATTTTTGCAGTGTTCTTAGGAATCCTTGTACATCATTCTGCAATCACCTGAAAAATTTTTCGAGCCCGGAAAAATCGACAGAAAACTGATGCATGCAAAACGTTGATTTTGGAATTTTGGTCGATCGGATAAGTAAAACGCATTAGAACAAGCTAGGCAGGGTTAATGGCGTGGCTCTGATACCATGTTGCACCACGGCAGCGCCCCGGCCGTCTATCCGAGGCCAAAATGCGGAATCAAAATTTTCTTAACTTTTAAACTGGCGCTACCGCGGACAATATACCCGGATCGTAACCATTAACCGATACTAGCTAATAGGAGAAAGGGTGAGAGATATACCGAGTGATCCGAGTCCTCCGGTCTTCTCGTCATCGTCCCGATGTCCCGCGGAAACTCCGGTCGTCGCATCCTTGCCGGAAGGGCACCACATCGTCTGTATCTTTTACGGGCTCCCACCTCAATACCGAGGCAACTCGGGCATGAAGCTGGCTAGTCGACGTGCCCAAGGTTTGCTGTAGAATGTGTAGTGCTTTGTCTCTTTGGGGTTATGTTGTCTTGATGGAGGAATGAGGTTGAGAAATGAACTTGGGAATTTTGGTAGCAATGGAAAAATGATATGAATGATAATTTTCCCACACCCTCACAAAATGAAAACTCTTTCATCTCCCCTCTCAAATGTGGCCGGCCCCTTGTCCAAAATGAGAATGGTGAGGGATAAACAAAACTCATGAAGGGAGGTGAGTGTAGGATAAAGCAAGAGGTGACCACATCAAAAAGCAAAGAAACATCAACCATGCTTATCACTCCATACCCTTTCAAATCCCAATTAATGCACCATCATGGATGAAAGATGCTTAACATAACATAATGAATACATTTGCAAGAAACCCCCTCCACAAATGTTATTTGCACAATTGCAAATAACCCCCTCCATCGGAAAAGTCCGGCCGGGAAAGAACAAAGGAAAACCGGCCGGAACGGAATGCAAACTGGCAACTCCAGAAAACTGGTCCCGTAATAAATTACAGGAAAACCCCGATACTGTGCATACACACCCGCATCTGTATTCCGACCGGATACAAATGCAATGAGACAAAATCTAAACTGTACTAAACTAGGATCTGGCTTAAACCAAAGCCGGCTAGTAATATCCGTTCGATCCTGATCTGTGCAATACCGCACGTATCTGATCGAACCCTGCCATATATCCATACGGCCACTAGTACAAATCGTCCGATCCTGATCCGTGCAATACCGCACGTATCTGATCGGACCCTGCCATATCTCCATACGGCCTCTACAGCGTTTCGCCCGAAAGCTTGAGTAACTGAAAGTGTGGTGGACTCAAAAGACTCGTCAATACTATGGTTGTGGATTTAACCACCAGCACGTCAGAGGTATGAGCCAATACGTGACGGGCCACCAGCTATTGACCAAAAGGGACGTCGATGAGCGAACTCATCCTGAC
This sequence comes from Agapanthus africanus, assembly GCA_030015575.1. NCBI lineage: Eukaryota > Viridiplantae > Streptophyta > Magnoliopsida > Asparagales > Amaryllidaceae > Agapanthus > Agapanthus africanus. The sequence goes on along the minus strand of CM057345.1, from coordinate 265,357,270 downwards.
ACCCTACTGAGCCTGTCAGTGACAATATCCGTACAGTCCGGTCCATTCGTCTATGAGCATCGCATGTCGGGCCTAGGGGGTTGATAAAAATCAGACCCCCAAAAGCGGTACAAGTCGTGTCGGAGTGTAACCCAGAACACCCTGAGATACTACAGGAATACCTACCAGTAAATCTTCTGCCTCGGCCGAGGGCTTTGTGTAAAGGCTCTCCTAGACACAGCGCGACCTCACCCCCAATACCGGGAGAGACGAACCCCTGAAGATCCGCTCACTGCCTCCATGTGGCTTGGGACTTTACCCAACTAAAACCTGTTTGCATAACTCATTTGAGCCGTGGTAGGGTAGTAATCAAAGTACAGTGGGAACTCACACGAGAAAAATGACGATCTCAGGTCGATGAACTAACCTGTACACATGTCACCAGGGAACTGCTATCTGACGTCAGGTATAAGACCAACTAGCATGTTCCCGGCGAGTCCTGTCCGGTGTACTCATAACCCAATGAGCACCTGTATACATCTTAGGTGAACCAACTAACACCAGTGGCTTGTGAGACCGGCCACCGCTCCTCGTCGGGGTCTCGACTGTATACACTAGTCTACTCTGGAGAATCGATGCCCTGTCTCGAAACTCCCACGACTAGGGACCTTTTAAGGATGTGCTTATAGACCACCAGCTCTCACGTACATGATCGCCATCATACTGCTGGCAGTCAAGCAAGAATCCTAGGGGCTCTATCAGCGTGCAATAGCGACCTGTAAGGTCACCTGAAGCAATACACGATGATAAAGGTAAACCAGATAGCATACTATCATCTCGAGTAAGACTGTCTTACCCGGATAGGACCTCCCTCAATCATTGCAATCACGTGCCTGTGATCCAATAATTGACTCTGAGGGCACTATCTCCAACAAGTTGGATCCAGATCCCACTGATGAGTAGGATTACTCTCGGGAAATTTTCTCACTTAACAATCAATGCTATAAACCAAGTAGGTGTCCAGAAAGGTGTTAGAGGGGCTACGCCTCCAGGGAAAAGAGGTTATTTAATTAAGGAACTTCGCGAAAGCATTGGAAAACCTCCGTCGAAGTACCAACAACGGCCTGGCTGAATGGTTAAGCAAGTATTGTAACATATGTGTTAGATATGTATGCCCTAGAGACCATTATTGTATAGTACTAGTTTGTATAATACATTTTGGAAGCTTGGGATATATATATACCGGTTTACGACAGTCTTGCTCGATATAGTAGTATGCTACTTGGTTTGTTTCTATCTTAATATGTGTATATATTTCTTTTAACATATCGCTAATACATATTGATGGAGCCCTTAGGATCTATGCTTGACTACTGGCATTGTGATAGCGATCGCACTAGTGGGGGCTGGGTAGTCTATAAGCACATCCTTTTGTTGGTCCCTGGTAGTAGGATTATCGAGGCAGTGCATCGATACTCCAGAGTTGACTGGTGCATACGCTTCTTTTCCCAGCAGGGGAGATGGTCTGTCCCACAGCCATCAGTATGCCGTACTAGAGATAGTATGCAGGTGCTCGTTAGGTTACGAGTACACTGGACAGGACTCGTCGGGAACTGTTGGTTGGTATTATACCTATCGTTATTTAACAGTTCCCAGGTGACATGAGTACAGCTTAGTCCGCTGACTTGACACTGTCACTTCGCCTCGAGTGTGTTCCCACTGTTCTTTTATTACTACCATACCACAGTTCTACCGAGTCATGCAAACAGGTAATAGTTGGGAGCAGTCCCGAAGCACTTGGAGGTAGTGACAGTTAGACAGGATCCGTCTCTCCCGGTATTGGGGGTTGATATCGCGCTATGTCTAGGAGAGCCATTACATATAGTCGTCCCTGGCCAGGGCAAGTGAGATTTGCTGGTAGTGTTACCAGTAGTTTCTCAGGGTTTTTGGGGCTACACTCCGACACGACTTGTACCGCTATTAGGGGACTGACGTTTGCCACCCCCTAGGCCCGCCATGCGATACTCTTAGATGAACAGACCGGACTGTACGGAGATTGTCACATACAGACTTAGTAGGATTTTGGATGGGTTCACCTCATCAGTCTTCTTATCGGCATCTACCTGGGGAACGTTATGTACAGCTAGTGCCGCTTGTAGTCTGTGGTTAACCCCACTGCCAGCGTAGTGTCGAGTCTTTAGAGTCCCACACAGAGGGTTATTCGCCTTTGGGCAAAACAGAGTAGAGGTCGCATGGTTTTGCGACAGGGTTCGTTCACATGCGCGCACTTGTGCACGTTTGGTGTCCGGACAGTTATTACTAGCGGTCTTTGGTTTAAGCCAAATCCTAGTATATGTTTTGGGGTTAGCTTTATCTCATTGTATTAGTGTTCCTCGGAACACGGATGCGGGTGTGTATGCACAGTTGACTGAGACAGAGGCAGAGGATTCTCATTAGGGTTATGGTATGGATGTGTATGCACAGTTGACTGTTGTCTTTTTCCAAACCCTAATGAGAATAGGAAATATGATTAATAATATTAGTTAATAATTATTGTGCCATGGTTGAGTTGAATACTTGACTTTTGTTGACTTATTGACTTTTGTTGACCAGTTGACAAAAGTAGACTTGTTGACCATCATCATTTGTTTTCAAAGATGCTTCTTATTTTTTGCAGAAAGCATTTAATGAATGAAATGATAATGGTCATTCATCAACTCACCATCACAAATTGTTAATTATTATTATTGTTTTCATTTTCTAAAAAGAGAGCATGGTTGTAAAAATTGATTCATTCTTACTTGCATCTTCTCTCTCATCCATTGCTCTCCTTCTTCCTCTAGCTCAAGGAAAATCCCTCTCATGAGTTGAGAACCATTTTCCTTGGAGATAAAACACCAAAACTACTCTCTACTCTTTCTAGGGTTCTAGGTTTAGTAAACCAAGCACCTTAGCTACCTCTAGGTTGAGGTAGGAGCTCAAGTTCGAACCCTCGGGTGGATCTATCTTCGAAAAAGAGGAGACGAGGAGGAGGAGCCGTACAAACTATTACAAGGAGCAAATAAGGAGGAGAACAACAAGAAGAGAAGGAGTTCAAGATCTAGGTATAACCCCCTTAACCGAGTAGGTAAAACTCGTAGTTGTTGCCAGTGTGTTGTTTAGCAAAGATCCGGGCTTTTCTTGTCCATGTTACCAAAACCCTAAAAATAGTTTTTCACCGTTTTCGCAACCCCGAAAGAACTGGGAGAGGTAACGTGGACCTAACAGTGGTATCAGAGCCTAGCTAAACACACACTAGCATGTTAGCAAAGTATCTAGAATTTCGATCGGACAAAAAACCGCAAAACACGCCGAAAAAGATAACTTTCTGCAGATTTTTAGATCTGTTCAAAAAATAATAAATCACATGCTAAAAATCGGCTCAGGTTTTTTACAGAACACAGAAGAAATTAGGTCCAGTGAGTCGGTTAAAGCGCCGCGGAACCGCGGCAAGAGCATGCTCTTACCGCGGATCCGCGGCCAAGTTAACTCGGCCGTGGGTCAAACTTCTTGCAGTGTTCTTATTTGGATGTTTTGGGATTTTTAGTATATGTTGTTTCTGCCCAGATTTTCCAGAGAACAAAATTTGTTTTTAGGGTGGTTACATGTCCGTATTTTGATCGATTTTCTGTAGACTTTGGCTAATGGGTTATATCTGTGTTGTGATATATGTATTGAACGTCTACTAATCGCTATACGTCGATTAGTGGGGGTTATACATATCTGTGATCTGTAATGTGGATGGTTTGTGTATATGACTTCGTTGGATTGTCGCGGATAAATAGCCGGGGGTTGTGAGATGAGAGTTTTATTTATCTTTCAATTCATGTAATATGTAAATTGATGTAATATTATTTGTATGGCCGCACATCCGGGATGAGGTTGTAGCCGCCGTTGTAAAATTTCTTTTTACTGTTTTTGCTCCTAGGATAGACCCAAGGTGGGGTGCATAAACTACCGGGTATCTCGATGTGCCGAGTGGCCTACTCACATTGTTGAGGGAGGTTGCTTCGCTTGGGGTACTTGGCGGCTAGTTTGCCGCACCCGTAGGGGTCTAGGGTGGGGTATTTTGCTATTCATCGCGTCCGTGTAATCTGTCTTTCGTTGCAGGCTCGAACGGAATGCAGATTCCTAGTATATCCAATGTGTTCATCTGTGATCTGGAATGGCTATCATTGCATCTGACGAATGTGTATATATCTATATATGATATCTATTTAGGCGTTGCTTATGTTTTGCATCCGCGCTAGTCCATCCCCCGCTCTGTCGATAGTTAAGTAACCTAACGGGTGATGACGGGACCTCGTGGCGAATGCGGATGGCATAAGCGTACGTCATATTTTCGTTTTTTTCTGCAATGGTAGGATTAATTGATGGGCCGCATTAAATTAATGCAAGAAAATAAACTTAAAAGACGTTGTTGGAACAATTTTCAAAACGCTGTTATTGCAAGGACGTTCACTTTTGTTTTGCATCGAGGTATTCGGTTATGAATGCCCAGCACCTCATTCGACGAGGCAAGGGCCGAGATCTCCTCATCGGGAGTGACCCCTTGGACAAAAGTTTGCGTCAAGGTAATAACTTCAGTATAGTCGATTATTCTTGCTTTGCATCGAGGTATTCAGTTTAGAATATCCTGCACCTCATTCGACGAGGAAAGAGCCGAGATCCCTTCACAGGGAGTGACCTCTTTAGCAAAAGTTTTTGCCACTATATTTTCAAAAAGGCAATCATGTTCCTTCAACAATATCAAGTTTATTACGTTAACGGGTTTTTCGCTAAAAACCCAGCCGTAGCCCTCCGTCATTTCTTACAAGTAACACTTAGTGTTCGTGCTGCGTTTGTTTACTCCGTCAAGGCGTAGTGTACGGTATCTGAGTGCCGCTTGTTTGTAGCAGTATATGGGATTGGTTAGGACAGTCATATAACCTTGTTGACTCCGTCAAGGGTTATACGGGGGGGGGGGGGTTAATGCAATCCAGATAATGACGGGTTGAACTTGACTAGGACTCTTTGATTTGTTGACTCCGTCAAGGTCACTTGGGTCCTAGGGGAAAAAATCCACATCGGGAGTTTCTAAAGAAACTGAAACTTGCAGATTTAGCATACCTTTTGGAGTGTGGTGACTAGAGTGGATTCTATCTAGGTCATCACATAATGATAGTTGGATCCCGATCCCACTGATGAGTTGGATTACTGTCGGGAGATTATTTCACTTAACAACCAATGCTATAAACTATGTAGGTGCCTAGAACGGTGTTAGCGGGGCTACGCCTTCAGGGAAAAGAGGTTATTTAATTAAGGAACTTCGCGAAAGCGTTGGAAAACCTCCCTCGAAGTTCCAACACCAGCCTGGCTGAAAGGTTAAGCAAGTATTGTGACGTGCGATTAATCCTGACTAATTCTTCTTTTAGGGTTTGAAGAAGAATTTGAGGAAACAGTGGGAGCCATCCTGGTTAGATAAATCAATAAACCATTCTAATCTTGCAAGAGCGCACGCTGAGTGTTTCTTTTCTCTCTCTCCCGGTAGCAACCATTTCACGCCTTAATCAAGATAATAAAATGTATCGCTTGACCGATCGGAATTCTTACTCGAGGTTGAGGAACGTTGGTTCGGCTCTAACTTGTGACAACAGTCATAAGTATGAACAAGGGAAAGAGGATTATATAGATTCCAAGGATACCCAGTTGAAGAAGAAGCATGGTTTTGCATCTACTTCAGGTGTTCTTGTAATTGAGAACTGCTTTACGGTCAGCCCTACCACCTGGGTACTTAATAACGGATCAGGATCACATAACTGTAATTTATTGCAGGGACTGAGAAAAAGTTGGAAAGTTGTACATAGTGATATGTCGCTCAGAGTAGCAAACGGATCACAAGTTAATGCTGCAGTCGTTGGTGAATGTCACCTAGTGCTGCCAAATGGCAATACTATGATTTTGAACGATTGCTACTATGTACCTTCCATAGTTTGCAACATCATATCAGTTTCTTTACTCGATAAAGATGGATATAACTTTGTTCTTGATAGAAATATCATGAGCATTTACCTTCATAAGGTACTGGTTGTAGAAGGTACACTGTGTAATGGTTTGTACGTTCTAAATCAGAATACAGTTCTCAATATACAAAACACACGCAAGAGGAAGAATTCAGATATGAATTAATCCTACTTGTGGCATTGTAGACTTGGTCATATCGGAGAGAAAAGACTTTGTAAGTTGGATAAAGATGGACTCTTGAATGCGTTCGAGTTTTCATCTTATGAAACTTGTCAGTCTTGTCTCAAAGGGAAGATGACCAAATCTCCGTTCACCGGATATGGGGAAAGGGCAGCAGAGCTCTTGGGACTCACACACAGTGATGTATGTGGTCCGATGTCTATATATGCGAGGGGTGGGTTCTCGTACTGTAGGGTTCCTAGGCACGCTAGTGAGGTCTCCCAAGCTATCAACCATGGCAATTTCAAAAATTATGGTGCCTACAAACCCTAAACTACGGATCGTTTGCTAGATGTCTAGGCGAAAAAGAACTAGTTAACACTTAACTATTGGGAATACGGAAATACAACCTTTGTAGATCCGGTCCTCCACCTCCACGGCTCCGCAACGAGGTCGTCTCCGCTGTCCAAATCAAATCCGGGCTCTAGAGTCGGCTTCGTCGGAGAATGGGCAAGCTAGGTCGTCGATGTCCATGCCGAAGATGATCTACGTCGAGGCATCGCTAAATCAAGCTCCGACTTCACCAAGTCAAGAAACTTGTGAAGTAAACACACTCTACTACTTGGCAAGAGGTAGAGGATGAAGAAATAGGAAGTGGGTTAACTTTAGAATTGGATTTCTCACTCATATGCATCAATCACCATTGATGGAGGTGAAGCTTTTCTTCTTGAAGTCAAGGAAGAAGAAGAAGAAGCTTATATGATAAGTTAAAAGAATAAGAAAAGAAAATGAATTCTTATCATAATATTAACTAGAGTCAAGTGTAGAGAATGAATCATTGTTAGTGGGAATGGTTAGGGTTAAGGATGAGATAAGAATGGTTGACTTGAACAAAGCTTCATGAAGCTTCAACTAAAGAACAAAATTAGCCACCATTCTTTTCTCTTTTCTTTTATTCATTTATCAAAAATAAAAAGGATAATTAAATAAGATAAATGAATAATAAATTATAAACCCTAACCATTTCATTAACCAAGGTTTAATCTTTACACTTGAACCCTAGCATGACATGTATCATCAAACATGATACAATCAAGTGCACAAAAGTATATCGCATATACAATGCGCCCATCCGAGTGAGAAAATCCATCTTAAGTAAACCGATAATAGTTGATGCAAAGTAATATATCAAATATATAAATATGCATTAAATCATTAAATCAACACTTGATTCAATGACCCGGTTATGTCGCACACAACCGACTAGTATACAATATATCGGCTTATCGAATCAACGCTTGAATCGATAACTAGGTTATATCGCATACAACCATTCGATATATTTATCGCGAGAATAGAATACGGTATCACATACACGCATTATTCTCGGTCCCGCACATATCTCATATGCGCTCCTATTTCGTTTCGCTTGAGCCAGGAAACCTCTGTGTAGGACTCTAAAGACTCGTCAATACGCCGGCAGCGGATGATGATCATATCAAACATCCACAAGCCGCAAGCGGTCTGCTAAACGTAACGGCCACCCGGGTATTGAGCGATCTGAAGATCGACGAGCAAGCCCGCTCACACTCCAGTGAATCCGACCAGTAACACTACCGTACAGTCCGGTCTGATCGTCTGATATGTCGCATATCTCGCCTAGGGGTGGTAGACGTCATACCCCAATAGCTCAATAAGTCGTGTCGATATGAGGTCTATAACTGTTCGAGAAACTACTGGTAACACTTACCAGTAAATCTCAGCAACCCTGGCCAGGGATTTCCTGTTATAGCCAATCAAACACAGCGCAACATCAACTCCCTATATACCGGGAGAGACGAATCCCCTCCTATCGCTCATTGCCTCCATGTGACTCGGGACTGTACCCAAAAACCACCGTTTTGCACGCCCTCTTGGACGTGGTAAGATGGAAATCAAAGCACAGTGGGAACCACACAAGACTCTATGACGATCTCGGGTTAACAGACTACTCTGTACCAGTGTCACCAGAGAACTGCCATCTGACGTGAGGTATAATACCATCTGGGAGTTCTCGGCGAGTCCGTCCAGTGTACCCAGTCTCTACTGAGCACCCGTATATCATCTCTGATGTCAAACACCGATGGATATGGGATCATCCATCGCCCATCTGTATGGGTCGAGAAGGTATACGCTAGTCTACTCTGGTATATCGATGCCCCGTCTCGATACACCCACGACTAGGGACTTTGAAGGATGTACTTATAGACTACCATATCCCCACTAGTATGATCCGCATCATAGTCCAGGTAGTCAAGTACAGATCCTAAGGGCTTTACCAACATGTAACAGAGAGACAAACAGTATACACGTTAAGGTAAAGTTCAACCAGACAGCATACTATCATGTCGAGCAAGAAAGTCCTCCCTATATATATCCCAGCATCCACTACAATATACATCCTATGTACAGTAATGGCCTCTAGGGCATACATATAACTAACAATCTCCCACTTGCACTAGGGCCATCTGTAGCAGTGGTTGCAGTATCTCATACTCAACCATCCCATGAAAGTCTCTCTCTGGGAAAAGGCCTTTCGTGAGTGGATCCGCTGTGTTGTCCTCTGAGTCTACTCTCCTAACCTCGATCTCCTTGGAGATCAACCATCTCCATGATCAAGTGATACTGCCTTAGAATATGTCTGGATCACTGATGGGACCTGCGTTCCTTAGCATAAGCCACAACTCCATTGTCACACAATGGGAGGAACATAGTTCATCTCATGAACCAATATATACCCAAACATCCTTTGGTAGCATCTTAAGTAGCGATGTATCCAGCCTTTATCGTCTAGTATGTCACGGTATCTAGCTTGGAACTCTTCCAACATACCGTCCCTCTACTGAGGGTAAAGACAATGCCTGCGACTGACACTCAGTCGTCTTTATCACCCTGGAACCCTTCCAGTGATTCTCCAGGATCGGTTGATACCATCTCACTACAACTAGTGAGAATCCTAACATCCAATTAAATCTATCTCATAGATCCAAAACCCAGGATTTAGGAGGTATCACTTTGATCCTATATGGAGAATCATTGTGATAAGCGGAGATTGATCGAGCGTAGCATAGGAAACTCCTTCCCTATCAAGAGTATGTTATCCACGTACTCTACGAGGATCGTCACCATACTCCCTACTACCTTCTTGTATATACAAGGTTCATCTACCATTTTGATGATGTCAAACTCTTTGACTGCTTCATCAAAACAGATGTTCCAACTCCGCGATGCCTGCTTTATCAGATAAAACATCTTGCATACGTTTCCGCTGCTCCCACTGTCTACGAGGCCCTCTGGCTGTGTACTTATAGACGCTCTCTTCTAAATCATCATTTAGAAAAGCAGTCAAGATACCCAACTACCAGATATCGCAGTCATGGTATGTAGCCGTGACAAGTAGGATCTGGATGGACTTAAGCATAGCTACTGTAAAAAGTTTCATCATTATCCACGCCTGGTCGATGACGAAAACCTTTAACAATTCTAGCTTTGAAAGTCTCAACTTTTCCATGTACACCAAGTAATCTTCTCAAGATATACTTGCTCCTGATGGGGATTTAACCCTTCAGATATAGCAACTAAAGTCCATACTTTGTTGGTGTATAAGGATTCCATCTCAGATCGATAAACATCCAGCCATTCTTACAGAGTCCTACTCCTGATGGCCAGCTCGAAACTAGTTGGGTCATCATCTCATGATGCAATCCTCGCTCCCACTGTCATAGAGAAACCGAAGTATCTCTCAGGTGGGTGAGGAACCCTACTAGATCGGCGGAGAGGCTGAGGTTCGTGGGTTACTACTGAATCCTTCGGTTCTACCAAATCATCAGCTGCTGTTTGTATAGCTGGAACCTTTCCAGTTCTACATTACAGATCTTGCCTCGAGCTTGTCCGGATTTTGCTTTTAGACATAGGCCGGACAACCCCAAATCTTAACAAGCTTAAGACATGGGCTCTTTCCTTTCCATATCTCATATGGAATGGTAGGCAACTGATTTGATTGGAACCACATTCAATAGGTATGCAGCTTCTCAAGTGCATAACTCCCAAAAGGAAAAAGGTAACTCAGTAGTACTCATCATAGAGCACACCTTATCATATAGGGTGTGATTGCTCCACCCCGATATACTATCGTGCTATGGTGTATTCAGAGGAGTAATGCTGAGAGAGAATCTCATTCTCTTTTAGAATAATCCAGGAATTCCGTGCACAAGTATTCTCCTCCTTGATCTCATCAATGGACATAATACTTATACCCATGTTTTGGTTCTCTACTTCTCGCTTATATTCTGTGAATATCTAAAAAGGCTCGGACTCATGTTTCAACAGGAACATATGTCTGAATCTTGAGAGATTATCAGAGAATGTAATGAAGTTCAAAGAACCAGTCCTGGCATTTGTAGACAGGGGACCTTACATACATCATCATGTATCATCCCAAGAGTTCACTAACTCTTTCTCTGTTTCCAATAAACAGGGCTATGGTCATCTTATCTTTGTGACATGACTGGCGAGTTTCATAAGATGTAAATTCAAACTGATTTAAATATACATCTAAATGTAACTTCAGCCAGTCGGGTCGCATTGATTTGACCTAGTCTACAATACCTTAAGAAGGATTCGTTCATTTCTGAACTCTTCCTCTTGTGTGTGTTCTGTATACTAAAGAACTGTAGTTTGATTTAGAACATCAATGCTTTTAGATAACGTGCCTGAACCGATCAACTTTTGATATAGGAAATGTTCAAAACATTATCCAACAATACAAAATTATATCCTTTCTTTACTAATAAAGAGACTGATATGATTTTGTATATCAGGTTCGGTATCTAACAACATTCGTTCAGAATCAATGTATCGGTAATACAGGGTGACAGTGACCAACAGACTTGGCTGCAACATTTGCCCCGTTTTCTGCCTCATGAAACTTATCACCCGTTCTCAGTTCTCTACCTATCTGTAGCCCTATGTAACAGATTACATATCTGGGATCCTGATCTGGTATCACATACCCAGGACGTAAAGAATACAGAGAAACAGTTCTTTGTAATGAACACACCCGAAGATGATGCATATGCATGCACTCTCTTCGTTTGGGCGGCACGGGAATTCTGGTAATCCCCAATTTCCTGCTCTGTCTTATAACATTTATAAGTTGGAGCAGGACCAACGTTCCCCAGCTCAGTATAACAAGCGGGTTCGGTCAATAATCCGTATTATTATCTTGATTAAGGCGTGATATGGTCGCTACCTGGAGAGAGAGAGAAGAAAACACTCAGCGTGCGCTCTGTCAAGAATAGATTGGTTATTATTTTATCTAATCAGGATGGCTCCCACTGCTTTTTATCAAATCTTCCTTCAAACCCTAAAAGGAAAGACTAGCCGGGATTAATTACACACTACAAGTTCGCCAATCTTTCAGCCAGGCCAGTGTCGGTACTTTGAGGGAGGTCCCCCGTGCTTTCGCACGAACCTAATTACTGTAAACCTCGTTTTCCCAGAGGCGTAACCCCGTTGACACCTTTCTAGACACCTACTTGATCGGCTAATTGTAATGCATAAAACTCTCCCAGGAGTAACTCTTACTCGCAGTGGGTATCGGGATCCAACTATCTCATAGAAGGTATGCAATCTCATTGCAAATTTCAACACTTGAAATTCCCGATAATATTTTGCCCCTAGCTCGCTATGACCTTGACGAATGCCAAACAACGCATAGTCCACTAGTCAAGTTCAACCCGTACATTACTTGATCGAATTAAACCCACCCGCACGACCCTTGACGAATGCCAAACAACGCCGTTCGAATACCCTAATCCAATCTGCATCATATGCATAAGCATATAAATACTAGTTAGCTACCGCACACAACGCCTTGACGAATGCCAAACTACCGTAGCACGAATACTAACTAGTACTTATCTGTAATGACGGAGGGCTACGACAGGTTTTTCTGAAAACCTATTGCGTAATGAACTTAATATCGTTGTAGGATCGAATGAATTTTTAAAATGGAGTGCTTTTGAGGCTTTTCCAGTTTTGCTAAAGGAGTCACTCCCGGTGAAGGGATCGTCGGTCCTTTCCTCGTCGAATGAGGTGCGGGATATATCACATATATCGCTGTGCAAAACAAAAACTCTTAAAAGCAATCAAAAGACAAACCGAGTGTGTAGCATCTGCCAGTTATTGCTAAAGGAGTCACTCCCGGTGAAGGGATCTCGGTCCTTTCCTCATCGAATAAGGTGCAGGATATATCATATATACCTCTGTGCAAAGCAAGAACTGTAGCTACCTGTTTTATTTTGAAATTCGATTCTACAACATCTTAGGTTTCTTTTATTTCATTAATCACATTAATGAAGTACCTAAGCATCACAGATAGATATGACGTACACTTATGCCATCCGCATTCGCCTCGATGTCCCCTCGTGCACCGTTTGGTTAGGTAACTAACGACAGAGCAGGGCAGGGCTAGCGCGGGTGTAAAACATAAGTAACGTCTATATAATATATCATATATACTATATACTGTATCTATCACAGAACATCACATGATCACATCACAGATATCGCAGCAGAAGAAACATATGAAATATTGGATATACTAGGACGTCCGTGTTTTCAATACGAGCCAGTACAAAACACGGATTCCACGGTCGTGATGAATAGCCAAACCCACACCCCTAGACCCCTACGAGAGCGGCAAGCAACCCTACCAATTTTGGAGTTAGGAGACCCGGACTCGACTCCTCGAGTTGGTCTCCCACTGGACTCCAGAACCCGGTTACTTGTGCCCTCCTCCTTGGGTCTATCCTAGTGCGGAAAAGTAAATAATATACAACAGGTGACAACTTCCGCAACCTGGAAGCGCCCCAATAAAAGAATATTACATACAAGTTTTTACATGAATGAAAATGAAAAACACACATCTCACATAAAAACCCCCGGCTATTTAAACACGACGATCCAATATAACATATCCAGCAACACATAACATCACATGTCATCAACGTAAGTAAATATGCGCATCCCAATTGTCGTTGACATATAGCAACGAAACCGGCGATATCACATATTACACTTACGGTCACAGAAAAGAAAGTGTAAAACTACAACAGTTGGAATCCGCAATCTGCATAGACATCGCATGCCTAATTAAATGAATACCTTAGACATCACATGCCTAACAATTATAAACCCCGCATTTTAGTCTCAAAATCGAAAACACTTTTCAATATCAAGTCGGGCAATTCAACAGGATTCCCGACATCCTGATCGAATGCTCGTCGCAAACTTCTGTAGACGGCCGCACCCCCGATACCGTCGACGAAGTGCACCAAGGCGGAACACTGCTACCGCGAGCACCCGTACGGATGCTTTCGGCGACGGGGTTCTCCTACAGTCACTTGGTCGGGGCTATGGAGCGAGGCTGTCTATTAAGTTTACCCGGCGAGTATCCGCGTACGCTACGTGATTGCGACGGACTTTTGATCACATCAAAATTCCGTGGCAACCGATCAAGTGAGACTAAATTGCTACGTTTATAACATTCATTCAGTTATCATATAACTTATTGTGAATTCCAATTATTGTATCCCATTCCAGATAAATAGAAAATGTTAAACTTTCCGATCGAACATTCTAACACCCAAGTTTTCCCGATACAGATCAACACATGAAACTAGTCTAACAACATTCAGTTCGTTCCTCAGTACCAACGGTCCAGCCGTAGAAGGGTCAAGCCAACGCCTCACATGTGGCACGCCGTACTGCCCCAAACCCGAAGGTTCAAAGGGCAGTTCAAGACGGTCACATAATCGAGTTAAGGTTTGTGTCTTCTAGAGGGACCATCGCGTTACTTGCACTACTTAGAACGTCGTTAAACTACGGAAAAATCCAACACTTGGAAATTTCCCGACAGGGGAAAAGTTGGGTATTTATATCTGGTCGAACTTTTTAACATATTCTAAAATTTATCCGGAAAGCCACACAGACAAAATTTGATACCCCGATCGAAACACCGAATCCCCAAAATAATCCCAGAAAATACAACTCTGGAATGAATTTTAAAAATACCCAGAAAATCCAGCATCAGACAAAATGAATTACTGTACAAAAAGTTGATGATGACGTCACATTATTGCCACTCATCCGCCGCATAGACCAATCTTTTGCCGCGGATCCGCGCAATGATGTACTGTTCATCAGACAATTTTTGTGCCACAATTCTTATATTTCTCTGCTGGTTTTTCTACATATTTTTAATATGAAAAAATCCACGTTTTCTGAAATCGTCCAGAGAGCATATTTTGGGGTCGTGTTTTGGTTCGATCGGACTTCAAAATCCGTCTAGACTTCGCCTAAGGCTCTAGCTAGGCTCTGATACCACTGTAGGGTTCCTAGGCACGCTAATGAGGTCTCCCAAGCCATCAACCATGGCAATTTCAAAAATTATGGTGCCTACAAACCCTAAACTACGGATCGTTTGCTAGATGTGTAGGCGAAAAAGAACTAGTTAACACTTAACTATTGGGAATACGGAAATACAACCTTTGTAGATCCGGTCCTCCACCTCCACGGCTCCGCAACGAGGTCATCTCCGCTGTCCAAATCAAATCCGGGCTCTAGAGTCGGCTTCGTCGGAGAATGGGCAAGCTAGGTCGTCGATGTCCATGCCGAAGATGATCTACGTCGAGGCATCGCTAAATCAAGCTCCGACTTCACCAAGTCAAGAAACTTGTGAAGTAAACACACTCTACTACTTGGCAAGAGGTAGAGGATGAAGAAATAGGAAGTGGGTTAACTTTAGAATTGGATTTCTCACTCATATGCATCAATCACCATTGATGGAGGTGAAGCTTTTCTTCTTGAAGTCAAGGAAGAAGAAGAAGAAGCTTATATGATAAGTTAAAAGAATAAGAAAAGAAAATGAATTCTTATCATAATATTAACTAGAGTCAAGTGTAGAGAATGAATCATGGTTAGTGGGAATGGTTAGGGTTAAGGATGAGATAAGAATGGTTGACTTGAACAAAGCTTCATGAAGCTTCAACTAAAGAACAAAATTAGCCACCATTCTTTTCTCTTTTCTTTTATTCATTTATCAAAAATAAAAAGGATAATTAAATAAGATAAATGAATAATAAATTATAAACCCTAACCATTTCATTAACCAAGGTTTAATCTTTACACTTGAACCCTAGCATGACATGTATCATCAAACATGATACAATCAACTCCCTATACCTGGCCAGGGTCACTGTCACCCTGTATTATGAATACATTGATTCTGAACAAATGCTATTAGATACCGAACCTAATATACAAAATCATATCAGTTCTCTGGTGACACTGGTACAGAGTAGTCTGTTGACCCGAGATCGTCATAGAGTCTTGTGTGGTTCCCACTGTGCTTTGATTTCCATCTTACCACGTCCAAGAGGGCGTGGGTTAAAACAAATGGTTAGGTTAAGCATGTGATAAGAATGGTGGACAAAGTCAAAGGTTCATGAATCTTCAACTACAATCCAAAACAAGCCACCATTCTTCTCATTTCATTTTCCAAAAAGAAAAAAAATAAATAAATAAATAAATAGATATGAAAAACAAAACCCTAACCATTTGAATAACCATGGTTTAATCTTTACACAAACTCAAGTTAGCATGCATCATCAAACATGATACATACAAGTGCACAAAAACATATCGCATATGCAATGCGCATGAACCAAGTGAGAAAATCCGTCTAAAGTGAACCGATACTAGTTAATGCAAAGTAATATATCAAATATATAATTATACATTAAATCATTAAATCAACACTTGATTCAATGATCCGGTCATGCGCACATAACCGACTGGTATCATTAGTAACATCTTATCGAATCAACACTTGATCCGATAACCCGGCTATATCGCATATAACCGATCAATGTCACATCGTGAGAATCGAATACAGTATCACATACACGCATTATTCTCGGTCCCGCACATATCTCATATGCGCTCCTATTTCGTTTCGCTTGAGCCAGGAAACCTCTGTGTAGGACTCTAAAAACTCGTCAATACGCCGGCAGCGGATGATGATCATATCAAACATCCACAAGCCGCAAGCGGTCTGCTAAACGTAACGGCCACCCGGGTATTGAGCGATCTGAAGATCGACGAGCAAGCCCGCTCACACTCCAGTGAATCCGACCAGTAACACTACCGTACAGTCCGGTCTGATCGTCTGATATGTCGCATATCTCGCCTAGGGGTGGTAGACGTCAGACCCCAATAGCTCAATAAGTCGTGTCGATATGAGGTCTATAACTGTTCGAGAAACTACTGGTAACACTTACCAGTAAATCTCAGCAACCCTGGCCAGGGATTTCCTGTTATAGCCAATCAAACACAGCGCAACATCAACTCCCTATATACCGGGAGAGACGAATCCCCTCCTATCGCTCATTGCCTCCATGTGACTCGGGACTGTACCCAAAAACCACCGTTTTGCACGCCCTCTTGGACGTGGTAAGATGGAAATCAAAGCACAGTGGGAACCACACAAGACTCTATGACGATCTCGGGTCAACAGACTACTCTGTACCAGTGTCACCAGAGAACTGCCATCTGACGTGAGGTATAATACCATCTGGGAGTTCTCGGCGAGTCCGTCCAGTGTACCCAGTCTCTACTGAGCACCCGTATATCATCTCTGATGTCAAACACCGATGGATATGGGATCATCCATCGCCCATCTGTATGGGTCGAGAAGGTATACGCTAGTCTACTCTGGTATATCGATGCCCCGTCTCGATACACCCATGACTAGGGACTTTGAAGGATGTACTTATAGACTACCATATCCCCACTAGTATGATCCGCATCATAGTCCAGGTAGTC
The DNA here is from genome assembly GCA_030015575.1 of Agapanthus africanus. Lineage (NCBI taxonomy): Eukaryota > Viridiplantae > Streptophyta > Magnoliopsida > Asparagales > Amaryllidaceae > Agapanthus > Agapanthus africanus. Next base: position 265,340,164 of record CM057345.1, on the reverse strand, counting down.
AAGTACAGATCCTAAGGGCTTTACCAACATGTAACAGAGAGATAAACAGTATACACGTTAAGGTAAAGTTCAACCAGACAGCATACTATCATGTCGAGCAAGAAAGTCCTCCCTATATATGTCCCAGCATCCACTACAATATACATCCTATGTACAGTAATGGCCTCTAGGGCATACATATAACTAACACGTACTTCATCACATTCACTGACGATCTCTCTAGATTCGGATATGTGTATCTTATGAAGCACAAATCTGAAGCTTTTGAGAAATTCAAGGAATTCAGAAACGAAGTAGAGAACCAGACTGGCAAAAGTATTAAGATCCTCCGGTCTGATAGAGGAGGGGAGTACTTAAGCACGGAATTCCTAGATTACTTAAAAGAGAATGGTATTCTCTCTCAGCTTACTCCTCCTTATACACCACAACACAACGGTGTATCGGAACGGAGGAATCGTACCCTATTGGATATGGTTCGCTCAATGATGAGTAGTGCCGAGTTGTCTCATTCATTTTGGGGACATGCGCTTCAGACAGCGGCATACCTACTGAATTACGTTCCATCCAAATCAGTGCTTAAGACTCCATATGAAATATGGAGTGGAAGAAATCCGTATCTTAAGCGATTTAAGATATGGGGTTGTCCGGCCCATGTGAAAACACAGAAACCGGACAAGCTAGAGGCACGACCAGTTCTGTGTAAATTTGTAGGATATCCTAAAGACTCGCTAGGATATCTTTTCTACCACACCGAGGAACAGAAGTTGTTTGTATTACGCCATGCTACCTTTTTAGAAAGGGAGTTTCTTGCAAAAGAAACTAGTGGGAGTTCGGTAGAACTGGAAGAAATTCAGCGACCACAAAATGTAACTGAAAATTTGGAGGAACCACTGGATTCAATAACCCCAGAAGAACCTCAGCCACTCCAAAGATCTGGTAGGATTTCTCATCCGCCCGAAAGATACTACGGTTTTCTCTTAGACGGGGATCGAGAGGATTGCATCTTGGAAGAAGATGACCCTACCAGTTTCAGGCAGGCCATTATTAGTAGGGACTCTGATAAGTGGTAGGAAGCAATGCAATCCGAAATGGAGTCTATGTACGCCAATAAAGTGTGGACCTAGGATATTACTCCACCTGGGGTAAAACCCATTGGATGCAAATGGATCTACAAAAGGAAACTTGGTGTAGATGGGCAGGTGGAAACCTATAAGGCTAGACTCGTTGCAAAAGGTTTTCGTCAAAGACCTGGTTTGGACTATGACGAAACTTTTTCTCCAGTGGCTTTGCTCAAATACATTCGGGTCCTACTTGCCATTGCTGCCTTCCATGACTATGAAATCTGGAAGATGGACGTTAAAACTGCTTTTCTAAACGGCTGTTTGGAAGAGTGCGTTTACATGGATCAGCCAGAAGGTTTCGTAGACAGTGGGAGCAGCGGGAAGGTATGCAAGTTGCTTAAATCAATTTATGGATTGAAGCAGGCATCGGGGAGCTGGAACATCTGTTTTGATGAGGCAATCAAGGAATTTGATTTCATCAAAAACGAAGATGAACCTTGTGTCTATAAGAAGATTGTAGGACGAACTGTCGTATTCCTAGTCTTGTACGTGGACGACATTGTTCTGATAGGAAATGACATTCCTATGCTACAATCGGTCAAGCTATTTTTGTCACAACGGTTCTCAATGAAGGACCTGGGTGATGCCTCGTACATTCTGGGGATCAAGATCTACAGAGATAGATCCAAGAGAATACTGGGACTTTCGCAGTCCAGGTACATAGAGACCGTACTAAAGAGATTTAGTATGGAGGATTCCAAGCGCGGTAACATACCCGCATTGCACGGAATTACCCTCTCCAAGAAGATGTCTCCTATGACTGAGGAGGAGAGGGTTCGCATGAGCTCTATACCCTACGCTTCGGCGGTAGGATCTATAATGTATGTGATGCTATGTACAAGACCAGATGTAGCTTACGCACTTAGCGTGGTGAGCGGGTATCAGTCAGACCCAGGTGAGGACCACTGGACGGCAGTGAAGAACATTCTCAAGTACCTGAGAAGGACTAAGGAGATATTCCTGGTTTATGGTAATGGAGACCTCAGGGTCGAGTCCTTTACCGATTCAAGCTTCCAGAGTGACAAAGATGACAGCAAGTCTGTCTCGGGTTTTGTGTTTACCCTCAATAGAGGGGCGGTGTGTTGGAGGAGTTCCAAACAGGATACCGTCGCAGACTCGACGACGGAGGCTGAATACATTGCTGCAAGCGATGTCGCAAAAGAGGCGGTCTGGATGAAGAAGTTCATTAGTGAACTTCAGGTGGTTCCGTCTATTGTTGACCCAATACTTTTGTATTGCGATAACAATGGGGCTATAGCTTTAGCGAAGAAACCAAGGTCCCATCAGAAATCCAGACACATCTTAAGGCGGTATCACCTAATCATGGAGATCATTGATCGCCAGGAGATCGAGGTACAGAGAGTGGACACAAAAGACAACACGGCGGATCCATTCACAAAGGCCCTTTCTCAAACATAGTTCGAGCGACTTTTTGAGCTATTGGGTATGAGGTACGCTAGCAGCTGGCCTTAGTGCAGACGTTGGGTATTGGGTACACTAATTACTGGCCTTTAGTGCAAGTGGGAGATTGTTAGATATGTATGCCCTAGAGGCCATTATTGTATAATACTTGTTTGTATAATACATTTTGGAAGCTTGGGATATATATACGGGTTTAGGACAGTCTTGCTCGATATAGTAGTATGCTACTTGGTTTGTTTCTATCTTAATATGTGTATATATTTCTTTTAACATATCGCTAATATATATTGATGGAGCCCTTACGATCTTTGCATGACTACCGGCATTGTGATGGCGATCACAATAGTAGGGGCTGGGTAGTCTATAAGTACATCCTTATGTTGGTCCCTGGTCGTAGGATTATCGAGACAGGGTATCGATACTCCAGAGTAGACTGGTGCATACGCTTCTTTTCCCAGCAGGGGAGATGGTCTGTCCTACAGCCATCAGTACGTCGTACTGGAGATAGTATGCAGGTGCTCGTTAGGTTACGAGTACACTGGACAGGACTCGTCGTTAACAGTTAGTTGGTATTATACCTATCGTCAGTTAACAGTTCCCAGGTGACATGTGTACAGCTTAGTCCGCTGACTTGACACTGTCACTTCGCCTCGAGTGTGTTCCCACGGTTCTTTGATTACTACCCTACCACGGTTCTACTGAGTCGTGCAAACAGGTAGTAATTGGGAGCAGTCCCGAAGCACTTGGGGGCAGTGACAGCTAGACAGGATTCGTCTCTCCCGGTATTGGGGGTTGATATCGCGCTGTGTCTAGGAGAGCCATTACACATAGTCGTCCCTGGCCAGGGCAAGCGAGATTTGCTGGTAGTGTTACCAGTAGTTTCTCAGGGTGTTTTGGGCTACACTCCGACACAACTTGTACCGCTATTAGGGGACAGACGTTTGCTTCCCCTAGGCCCGCCATGCGATACTCTTAGACGAACAGACCGGACTGTACGGTGATTGTCACATACAGGCTCAGTAGGATTTTGGATGGGTTCACCTCATCAGTCTTCTTATCGTCATCTACCTGGGGACCGTTACGTACAGCTAGTGCCGCTTGCGGTCTGTGGTTAACCCCACTACCAGCATAGTGTCGAGTCTTTAGAGTCCCACACAAAGGGTTATTCGCCTTTGGGCAAAACAGAGTACAGGTCGCATGGTTTTGCGACAGGGTTCGTTCAGATCCGCGCACTTGTGCACGTTTGGTATCCGGACAGTTATTATTAACGGGCATTGGATTAAGCCAGATCCTAGTATATGTTTTGGGGTTAGCTTTATCTCATTGTATTCGTGTTCCTCGGAACACGGATGCGGGTATGTATGCACAGTTGACTGAGATAGAGGCAGAGGATTCTCATTAGGGTTATGGTATGGATATGTATGCACTGTTGACTGTTGTCTTTTTCCAAACCCTAATGAGAATAGGAAATATGATTAATAATATTAGTTAACAATTATTGTGCCATGGTTGAGTTAAATTCTTGACTTTTGTTGACTTGTTGACTTTTGTTGACCGGTTGACCAAAGTAGACTTGTTGACCATCATCATTTGTTTTCAAAGATGCTTCTTATTTTTTGCACAAAGCATTTAATGAATGAAATGATAATGGTCATTCATCAACTCACCATCACAAAATGTTAATTATTATTATTGTTATCATTTTCTAAAAAGAGAGCATGGTTGTAAAAATTGATTCATTCTTACTTGCATCTTATCTTTCATCCATTGCTCTCCTTCTTCCTCTAGCTAAAGGAAAATCCTTCTCATGAGTAGAGAACCAATTTCCATTAAGATAAAACACCAAGACTGCTCTCTACTCTTTCTAGGGTTCTAGGTTTAGCAAACCAAGCACCATAGTTACCTCTAGGTTGAGATAGGAGCTCAAGTTCGAACCCTCGGATGGATCTATCTTCGACAAAGAAGAGACGACGAGGAGGAGCCGTACAAACTATTACAAGGAGCAAATAAGGAGGAGAACAACAAGAAGAGAAGGAGTTCAAGACCTAGGTATAACCCCCTTAACCAAGTAGGTAAAACTTGTAGTTGTTGCTAGTGTGTTGTTTACCAAAGATCCGGGCTTTTCTTGTCCATGTTACCAAAACCCTAAAAATTGTTTTTCACCGTTTCCGCAACCCCGAAAGAACCGGGAGAGGTAACGTAGACCTAACAGTATGATTAAATCCTGACTACTTCTTCTTTTAGGTTTTGAAGAAGGATTTGAGGGAACAGTGGGAGCCATCCTGTTTAGATAAATTGATAACCAATCTAAACTTGTAAGATGTATATGCTGAGTATTTTCTCTTCTCTCTCTCTTGCAGCTACCATGACAGGACTAAAACTATTACTTGAAAAAAAATATACTGACCGGGCAGAACTATAAAGATTGGCTAAAGAACGTCAACATTGCACTGACTTATGACAAAGTAGCATATGTTACCACCGTTGTTCCACCCGTTATCCTAGGACCAGATTCCTCAGTTGTGGGCAAGGTAGTTCGCAAAACCTGGGATCTAGACTGTGAGCGAGCTAAGTGTATCGTGCTGGAGTACATGAACAATGAACTCCAGAAACAGCACGAGAGTATGGATATTGTATCCATCTTTCTCCATTACGAGGAATTGTATAGGGAGCACTCCCGTATCGCGAGGTACGAGACCTCAAGGAAACTCTTCCAGATGAGGTTAGCTCCAGGATCGCCTGTAGGAGAGCACGTCCTCAAAATGATTAGCCTCATTGAGGAACTCGCAAACCTGGGATGCGTGCTAGAGAATGATTTGTATATCGACTTGATTTTGCAGTCCCTTCCCCACACCTTCTCTCAGTTCGTGCTAAGCTTCAATATGCACGAAAGGGAAGCTGATCTTCCAAAGCTCCTCAACATGTTGAGGGTAGCAGAGACCTCCTTGAAAAAGGAGAAAACCCCCGTTCTGTATGTTGGCCAATCATCCTCTTCTAAATCTAAAGCGAAAGCTAAAGGGAAGAAGAAGATGAAAGCCACCAAACCGAAGGGTGGGGTCAAGAAGGTGCAGGGAACGAACAAGGCAGGAAGGGTGAAGGCAGATATAAATGAATGCTATTATTGTCACAAGCAAGGGCACTAGAAGAAGGATTGTATGACCTTCAAAGCCAAGGACAAGAAGCAAGCTGTTGCTTTTGCTTCAGGTGTGTTCGTAATCGAAAATTGTCTTTCAATAAGCTCTACATCATGGGTACTTGATACCGGTTCTGGTTCTCTCATCTGTAACTCATTGCAGGATCTGAGAAATAGTAGAGTACTGCGGACAGGTGATATGACTCTCCGGATAGGCAATGGAATGCACGTAGATGCTATTGCAATAGGGGAATATCACCTAGGGTTGACTTGTGGGCACATTTTTGTGTTGTACATCTGTTTTTGTATTCCCAGTATGTTGTGGGCACATTATATCAGTATCTTTGTTATCTAATGAAGGATATAATTTTGCGCTTGAAAGTAATGTCATGAACATTCTCCTAAATCAAGAACTGATTGGGTATGGCACACTGGAAAACGGCATATACATACTTAATCAACCTCGAATTTTCGATATTCAAAACACACTTAAAAGAAAGGCTCCAGATTCAAATCAAGCCTATCTATGGCATTGTAGACTTGGTCATATAAACGAAACAAGTTTGACTAAGTAACATAAAGATGGATATCTAGATCCGTTTGAATATTCATCATATGCAACTTGTCAATCATGTATCAAAGGAAAAATGACCAAATCTCCGTTTACCGGACACGGAGCAAGAGCCACAGAACTCTTAGGACTTGTACACAGTGATGTATGTGATCCAATGTCTACACATGCGAGAAGCGGTCACTCCTACTTCATCACTTTTACTGATGACTTCTCTAGGTATGGACATGTGTTCTTAATGAAACATAAATCTGAGGCCTTTGAGAAGTTTAAGTAGTATAAAAATGAAGTAGAGAAACAAACTGGTAAAAGCATCAAGACAGTTCGATCTGATCGTGGTGGAGAATACGTAAGTACCAGTTTCCTTGAATACTTAAAAGAGAATGGAATTCTCTCTCGGCTTACTCCGCCTTATACACCTCAGCATAATGGTGTATCAGAAATGAGGAATCGCACGCTATTAGATATTGTGCGTTCAATGATGAGTAGTGCTGAGTTGCCACTTTCCTTCTGGGGATTTGCTCTAGAATCAGCAGCATACTTATTGAATAGAGTTCCAACTAAGTCTGTGCCTACCACTCCATATGAAATGTGGAGCGGGAAGAGACCATATCTCATGTATATCAAGATATGGGGATGTCCGGCATATGTTAAAAAGCATAGTTCGGACAAGCTCGAGGCACGATCGGTTTTGTGCAACTTTGTAGGATACCCCAAACATTCAAGGGGGTACATGGTCTACCACACTGCAGAACAAAAGGTGTTTGTCGCTCGCCACATTATCTTCTTAGAAAGCGAATTTCTTGCAAAAGAAATTAGTGGGAGCGCGGTAGAGCTGGAAGAAATTGCAGAACCTCAAACTGCTACCGAGGACTTAGTAGAACCTCAGATTTCAATAGAACATGACGAACCAATGCCACTCCGCAGATCTAGTAGGCTTTCTCATCCTCCTGAGCGATACTATGGTTTTCTTCTAGATGGGGATCGAGAGGATTGCATCATCGATGATGATGAGCCTACTAGTTTTCAGCAGGCTATCACGAGTATTGACTCGGTGAAGTGGCCGGATGCTATGATATCCGAAATGGAATCCATGTACACCAATAAAGTATGGACTTTAGAAGTTGCTCATCCTGGGGTAAAACCAGTTGGATGCAAATGGATCTTCAAAAAGAAGATTGGTGCACTTGGACAAGTGGAAACCTACAAAGCTAGACTCGTTGCAAAAGGTTTTCGTCAAAGACCAGGATTGGACTATGATGAAACTTTTTCACCTGTAGCTATGTTTAAATCCATTCGGATCCTGCTTGCCATTGCTGCCTTCCATGACTATGAAATCTGGCAGATGGACGTAAAAACAACTTTTCTAAATGGACATTTAGAAGAGAGTGTTTACATGGATCAACCAGAAGGTTTCTTAGACAGTGGGAGCAGCGGAATAGTGTGCAGGTTGCTTAAATCCATCTATAGATTAAAGCAAGCATCGCGAAGTTGGAACATCTGCTTTGTTGAGACAGTCAAAGAATTTGAATTTATCAAAAATGTAGATGAACCATGTGTTTATAGGAAGATTGTAGAAGGAGCAGTAGTCTTCCTCGTTTTGTACGTCGACGACATACTACTGATAAGGAATGATGTCCTTATACTACAATCAGTAAAGCTCTTCTTGTCACAGAAATTCTCCATGAAAGACTTGGGTGATGCAACCTACATTTTAGGCATTAAGATGTATTGTGATAGATCTAATAGAATGTTGGGACTTTCACAGTCCAGGTATATTGACACTATACTAAAGAGATTTAGTAAGGAAGATTCCAAGCGCGGTAATATAGCCGCTTGTCACGGGATCACCCTCTCCAAAGAGATGTCTGCAAAGACCGATGATGAGATAGCTCGCATGTGCATTATACCCTACGCTTCGGCAGTAGGATTTATAATGTATGCGATGTTATATACAAGACCAGATGTAGCTTACGCACTTAGTGTAGTAAGCAGGTATCAGTCTGACCCAGGTGACAAGCATTGGATAGCGGTAAAGAACATTCTCAAGTACCTAAGAAGGACTAAGGAGATGTTCTTGATTTACGGTAATGGGGACCTCCAAGTAGAGGCTTTTACTGACACCGGCTTCCAAAGTGACAAAGAAGATTCTAAATCCATTTCGGGTTTTGTGTTTACCCACAATAGAGGGGCGGTATGTTGGAAAAGTTCCAAACAGGATACCGTCGCAGACTCAACTATGGAGGCTGAGTATATAGCTGCTAGTGAAGCCGCAAAAGAGGCTGTCTGGATGAGGAAGTTCAACTCTGAACTTCAGGTGGTTCCGTCCATTGCCAATCCAATACCTTTGTATTGTGATAACAATGGGGCTGTAGCATTAGCGAAGGAACCGAGGTCCCATCAGAAATCCAGGCATATCTTATGGCGGTTTCACCTGATCAGGGAGATCGTGGATCGTCGGGAGATCGAGGTACGGAGAGTGGACATAAAAGACAACACGGCAGATCCATTATCCAAGGCCATCCCTCAATTCCAGTTCAAGAGGCTGTTTAAGATGTTGGGCATGCAGTACGCCAACAAACTGGATCTAGTACAGACAGCGGGTACTCATTGAACCAATTATAGGCCTTAGTGCAAGTGGGAGATTGTTGTATATATATGCCCTAGAGCCCTCATTGTATAGGATGCTAGGGATATGTACGTACATGAAAATCTTGCTTAATATGATTGTATGCTATTTGGTTTGACTTTATCTTAACGTGTGATATATTTTACTTTGTATTTATAAACATGTTGATAAAGCCCATAGGGTGTTTGCCTGACTACCGGCATTGTGATGACAGTCATACTTGTGGGAGCTGGATAGTCAAAAGACACATCTTTAGATGTCCCCGGTCGAAGGAGTATCGAGACTGGGCATCGATACTCCAGAGTAGACCAGTGTATACATATCTAGACCCTGACGAGGGGCGATGGATTGGTCCCGTAGCCATTGGTGATGTACACCTATGATTGTATACAGATGCTCACTGGGTGTGAGTACACTGGACAGGACTCGTCGAGAACTGACTGGATGGTATTTATACCTAACGTCAGATAGCAGTTCTCAGGTGACATGTGTGCAGATAGTCCGTTGACTTAAGGTCATCATTTGTCTCGTGTGAGTTCCCACCGTGTGCTTTGATTACTACCCTACCACGGTTCAAAGGAGTCAATTTAATGATTTAATGTATACTTATATATTTGATATATTAAATTACATTAACTAATATATGCTCACTTAAGTATTTCTATTTCTCACTTTTGATACATTTAAAATATATGTGATATATGTTTATTGTATTGTTTTCTTTTGTTACATAAGTAATATATATGTGATATATATTATTGTGACATGCTAGGTTATATATGCAACATGGGTGTATGAGACTTACACCCTATATGAGATAATATCTAGGTTTTTATTTATTTAAGTAATTCAAAAATGAATGGATTTTGTCATGGTTGCAAGCTATGGATAACCATTGACTTAGTCCACCATTTTTTTTTGCTATAGATATTTATAAACCTAACCATTATCTCTTACCATGCTTTATTATCTACAAGGGTTAGTCATGACATATACTCACCATGGTTGCATTTCTAACCTCACTCTCTCATTTTCATTTGCATCATCTTCTTCAAGATCAAGCGAGAGCTTTCTAGCTTATGAGCAAGTGAGGAAAATTAGTGAGAAATTAAATTCTAAAGTGAGAAAAATTCCTACTTCATCATCATCTTCATTACTAGCCATATAGTTTAGGGTGTTAGCTTCACTAGTTCCATATTAGTGAAGGGATAGCTTCGGTTTGTGTCTCCTCGAAGTAGATCATCTTCGGCTTTGAAGACTTCGAGAAATTTTGCATCTTTTGTCTTGTGGAGCCTCTCAAGAGTCCGGGAGTTCTTTGATCGCAGCGAAGGGACCGCTACTTGGAGCATTTGAAGTAAAGGACCGGTCTACAAAGGTTGTATTTGATGGATATATATGCCCTAGAGGCCTTCATTGTATATGATGCCAGGGATATGTATGTACATGACAATCTTGCTTAATATGATAGCACGCTATTTGGTTTGACTTTATCTTAACGTGTGATATATTTTACTTTGTGTTTATAAACATGTTGATAAAGCCCTTAGGGTGTTTGCCTGACTACCGGCGTTGTGATGGCAGTCATACTTGTGGGAGCTGGATAGTCAATAGGCACATCCTTAGATGTCCCTGGTCGAAGGAGTATCGAGACTGGGCATCGATACTCCAGAGTAGACCAGTGTATACATATTTAGACCCTGACGAGGGGCGATGGATTGGTCCCGCCGCCATTGGTGATGTATACCTAAGATTTTATATAGATGCTCACTGGGTGTGAGTACACCGGACCGGACTCGCCGAGAACTGACTGGATGGTATTTATACCTAACGTCAGATTGCAGTTCTCAGATGACATGTATGCAGATAGTCCGTTGACTTAAAGTCATCATTTGTCTCGTGTGAGTTCCCACTGTGCTTTGATTAATACCCTACCACGGTTCAAAGGAGTCGTGCAAACAGGTTTTAGTTGGGCAGAGTCCCGAGCCACGTGGAGGCAGTGAGCGACTGTTAGGGATTCGTCTCTCCCGGTATAGGGATTTGATATCGCACAGTGATCGGTTGGTCATTACCATAAGTCCCTGGCTAGGGCTAATTGAGAATTAATAATAGATTGATCAGTAGATTCTCGGATGGTAATTGAGCCATGCCGACATGACTTGTACGGTTATTAGGGGTCTGACGTTTACCACCTCCCTAGACCATACATGCGATACTGTTAGACGAACAGACCGGACTGCACGGATATTGTTACGGACAGGCTCAGTAGGAGTTCGGATGGGTTTCCTCATCGGCCTTCGTATCGACATCTACCTGGGGACCATTACGTACAGCTAGTGCCGCTTGCGGTCTATGGTTAAACCCACTGCCAGCATAGTAGTCAAGTTTTTAGAGTCCCACACAGAGTTTTCCCAACACCAGGCGAAACGATATAGAGGTCGTACGGTTTTACGACAAGGGTTCGGACGAATACGTGTTTAAACGCACGTACGATATTAGGAAAGTTTTTTCTAGACGGCTTTGGTTTAAGCCAGATTCTAGTATCAGGTTATTGGATTTATACATTCTAAAGTTTTTCCGTGTTTTCACGGATGGGAGGGGCGTTCTCATAATTTCCGGGAAGCTTCTAGAAGCATGGTGACTTGAGGGTTTAGGTGGCATTGTCATTAAATGATATTGTGACTCATAATGTGTGATTCATTATGTCATTAATGCATTATTAAATGCTTAATGACTTACATAGTGAATCACTCATAATACATTTATGTAGAATGATAAATAATCTCATTTTATTCATTTATTGATTTATTCATTATCTTCATATATCAAGTGAGAAACAATTTCATTTTCATTATTCTAGTTCACTTTCTCTCTCCGCAAGCTCACTCTCTCTTCAAGCTCTAATCCTACCACTCATGAGTTGAGAACAAGGATTAGAATAGACTAAACATTCCATAACCTAACTCTATATGATCTAAGTTCCTTTGATTAGCAACTAGATAAACTTAGTTACCTCGAGTTTGGAGGTGAAGCTTGGATTAGGGTTCTCGGGTGGACCATCTATCACTTAGAGGAGGATGAGGAGGACGTAGAGATCGTAAAGAAGAAGTACACGATTCACTACGTATAATCTCTTTACATAGTAGCTAAGAACTTCTATGGTTGTTGTTAATTATCGTTTAGCAAAGATCTTCGGTTAGTCGATGTATTCTTATAGAACAAGATTGTTTTTCATATTTCCGCCCCTCCCGCAACTCGTGGGGTGTTGCACATCGACTTATAGTATTCCGCAATCACTTAGTTGTAAAGTTGTTTACATATCGTATTGTCTAAATCTTTAGTTAAGATTCTAGGGTTAGGGTTAACTAGAATGAATTTTTTTTGAAAATGGCATGGACGATAGCTCCCGAAACCTTGTTGTTGTGCTAAGTAACCCTACAGAATTTTCTTGAGAAATAGTGAAGAGGGAGAGAAAGAATAGCCATGGCTCAAGCTATGTCATGGCATTAAATGCACCATGCCACAATTCTTTTTACTATTATTATTTTTTTCCTTTAATGAAAACTCTAGAACCATGTACATTTTAATAGAAAGAACAAGTTAGCCAAAAATATTGATTAGGTTGTCATGGTTGCATAAACATGCATGAGTCTATACCAATCTTTGATTAAAACTAGGTTAGTGTACAATGTGCATGTAAAATTAATATTTAAGTCATTAACACATAAGAAAATAATCAAGTAGACAATTGATTAAATAATAACTAATAAAACACAATTACATAAAGGTAATTTCATCAGTATAATAGTTACATTAGTCTATGTGGGAAAATTGTTATTAATTAGATTTTATGAAAGACGCGTATTATCACTAATTAACATATAATTGACCTATACGAATTTTCAAAGCATTACACGCTTGCGGCTTGTGGTTAAACCTACTGCCAGTGTAGTGTCGAGTCTTTAGAGTCCCACTCAGAGGCTTTCCTTGCATCAGGCAAAAGATATATAGGTCGTATGGTTTTACGACAAGGTTCGATCGCGTACGTGTACTTAAGCACGTATGATGATTCGGACAGATAATACTATTGGGCTTTGGTTTAAACCGGATCCTAATATTATACTGATGGATTATTTTCATCTCTATGTATTCGTATTCTTCGGAATACAGATATGGGTATGTATATACGGATGATGTGCATTTTCGTAATTTATTCGAAAAAGATTCTAGAAGAAGACACCTCATTAGGGTTTTATTCTTTTTTATTAAAGATTAATGAGGTGGAGGAAATGAGGTGAAGATATTTTGTAAAATGAAGCATAGCACTTGGTGACTCATTGCTATGACTCGCCACTTAGATAATTTGAAGCATGCTTTATAGTTTCGTGAGATATTTATCTTATCAATTATTAAGATGCTTCATTATTCTTGACTTGAGCCTTCTTCATGCTAAGCTCATTTCTTCACTAGCTTTTCCTCAATCTCACTTCTTTTTTTTTAACCCTAAACCTCTCTTGTGTTGAGAATCCTAGGGTTATTAGAGTCACACTAATCCATCTTCACTCCCTACATCACCTAGGTCATTTAGTATAGCGATCTAGGCGTCCTAGTTGAAAGTCTAGCCTAGCACCACCAAGAGGTTTTAGTAGCATCAAGCATGCCAAATTTTAATTTTTACCGTGTGCTAAGTTAGACTAACAAGATCTTTACTAGAATATTAAAATTATGATGATATCAAAGCTAAGAGAAGGAAAAGATGTTATACCCTCGTAGATCGAGTCCTTCTCTTCTTTAGCTCCGGGTTGTAGTCCACGCGACTCCACTAGGCTCCTCTTCGAGTTGAACAGGCCTCCTTCGTGATCTTCACGCCGAAGACATTCCACCCGAAGTCCCTCTAACTCAAGTACTTCTACACTAAACACTTTTAGTGTAGGAAACACGCTACACTCATCTCTATTCAAGTGTAGGATGATCATGTAGGGGTTTTGAAAGCTCACTTAAGATCTCAAAAGCTCAATAATTCACATCATATGTGAGGGTTTTGAGCTTGGAGGTGAGGTGTAGAAGATTTGGAGAGCAAGAGAGAGCAAGATCTCATCAAAAAAAATGGCTAAGGCAAAAATGACAAAGTCAAGAATATGATGAATGGCTGCTCACTTACTCAAGCATGGAATAAATTGCAATTCTAAATTGCAACCATGCTTCAATAGTGAGTCAAGACCATTAAAATATAATAAGAACCATGCCTTAAGCCATACCCAAAATATCTCCACAATTACACCTCATTTTTTCTATTTTCTAAAAATAGAAAATCAAGCCATGCTTCATATAATAATATATATATATATATATATATATCTAATATATATTTTAACATATATATATATATATATCTAATATATATTTTAACATATATATATATATATATTAATAAAGCAATTAGTAAGCTAATGATATTAGTTAATATATAATTATATCAAATATAAATATACATCAAATTATTAAATCAATGATTGATTTAATAATCTGGTTATATCACATATGACCGACTAATATCATTTATCTGTTCATCACATTATCAAATCAACACTTGATTCGATAATCTGGTTATACCACATATAACCTAACCGATAATAGATAACTGCGAGATTACAATACGGTATCACATTCTCGTATTTAATCAGGCCCACGCACATATCAACATATGTGCCCTACTTCGTTTTGCTTGAACTAGGAAACTTCTGTGTGGGACTCTAAAGATTCGTCAATACGCCAGCAGTAGGTGATGATCACATCAGTCACCTACAAGCCGTCAGCGGTACTAGCTGGATGTAACTGCTACCCGGGTATTGAGCGATATGAAGCTCAACAAGTAAGCTCGTCCATACTCTCCATGAAGTCTATCAGTAATACTACCGTACGCTCCGGTCTTTTCGTCTGATATGTCGCATATCATGTCTAGGGGTGGTAAACGTCAGATCCAAGTAACGTGATAAGTCATCCCGATGTCTGGCCTACAACGGTTCGAGAAACAACTAATAACAATTATCAGTAAATCTTAGCTGCATCCCTGGCCAGGAACTTCCAGTTATAGCCAATCGAGCATAGCGCAACATCAACCCCCAATACCGGGAGAGATGAAATCCCTCCTATCGCTCATTGCCTCCATGTGACTCGGGACTGTACCCAAAATCCACCTGTTTGCACGTCTCCTTTGAGCGTGGTAGGGAGGAAATCAAAGCACAGTGGGAGCCACACAAGACTCTATGATGATCTCGGGTCTACAGACTAACATGTACCAGAGTCACCAGAGGACTACTATCTGATGATAGGTATACTACCAACAAGGAGTCTTCGGCGAGTCCTGTTCGGTGTACCCATTCTCAAATGAGCACCTGTGTACAATCTTTAATGTCATACACCAATGGCTGTGGGATCAATCATCGCCCTCTAAGGGTCAAGAAACGTACACACTAGTCTACTGTGGAATATCGATGCCCTAGTCTCGATATCCCCTCGACTAGGAACTGATTAAAGGATGTACTTTTGGACCACCCTTGCCCCACCAGTATGATCTCATCATATTCCTGGTAGTCAAGTACATATCCTAATGGCTTTATCAACATGTGAGAGAAAGAAAGTAAAGAATACCAGTCAACATGTTAAGACAAAGAGTAAGTATATAACATACTATCATGTCAAGCAAGAAAGTCCTCTATATATATTTCCAAGCATCCACTATAATATACATCACATGTACAATAATGGCCTCTTGGGCATACATATTCCTAACAATCTCCCACTTGCAGTAAGGCCATGTGTTGTAGTATCTCATACCCAACATCCAAAAAGTCTCTTAAACTGTATCTGGGGGAGGGTCTTCGTGAGTGGATCCGCTACGTTGTCCTTCATGTCAACTCTCCTGACCTCGATCTCCCGGCGATCTACTATCTCCCTTATCAGGTGATACCACCTAAGAATATGTCTAGATCTTTGATGGGACCTGGGTTCCTTGGCCAAATCCACAGCTCCATTGTTATCACAATACAGAGGTATTGGATGCTCAATGGATGGAACCACACCAAGTTCAGCAATGAACTTCTTCATCCAGACAGCCGCTTTGGCAGCGATGTATTCAGCCTCCATCGTCGAGACTGCTACAGTGTCTTGCTTGAAACTCTTCCAACACACCGCCCCTCCGTTGAGGGTAATGACAAAACCCGAGACTGACTTACTGTCGATCTTATCATTGTGTAAGCTCGAATCGGTAAAGGACTCCACCCGGAGTACACTGTTACTATACACCAAAAACATTTCTTTAGTCCTTCTCAAGTACTTAAGAATATTCTTCACAGCCGTCCAGTGTTTCTCCCCAAGATCTGATTGATAGCTGCTCACTACACCTAGTGAGTAAGCTACATCCGGTCTGGTACATAACATCGCATACATGATAGAGCTTACCGCCGAAACATAGGGTATCCCTTGCATGCGAGCCCTCTCCAAATCAGTCTTGGGAGACATCTCTTTGGAGAGAGTAGTTCCTGAGCAAGCGGGCAAATTACCTCGCTTGGAATCTTCCATACTAAATCTCTTTAGTATGGTGTCTATGTACCTGGATTGAGACAATCTGGACATCTATTTAGATTTATCTCTATAGATCTTTATCCTCAGGATATAGGAGGTATCATCTAGATCTTTCATGGAGAACTTATGTGATAAGAAGAGCTTGACCGAATGTAGCATAGGAACATCGTTTCCTATCAAGAGTATGTCATCCGCGTACAATACGAGGAAGACCACTTTACTCTCTACATCCTTTTTATATATACAAGGTTCATCTACATTTTTGATGAAGTCAAACTCTTTGACAGCTTCATCAAAGCAGATTTTCCATCTCCGCGATGCTTGCTTCAATCCATAGATGGATTTAAGCAGCTTGCACACCTTTCCGGTGCTCCCTCTGTCTACGAAGCCTTCTGGCTGTGTCATGTACACGGTCTCTTGTAAATCACCATTTATAAAAGCGTTCTTGACGTCCATCTGCCAGATTTCGTAGTCATGGTATGCAGCAATGGCAAGTAGGATACTGATGGACTTAAGCATAGCGACAGGAGAAAAGGTTTCATCATAGTCGACGCCAGGTCGTTGACGAAAACCTTTTGCTACAAGTTTATCTTTGAAGGTCTCAACTTTCCATCTACACCAATCTTCTTTTTGAAGATCCACTCACATCCAATGGGTTTTACCCCTTCAGGAGCAATTTTCTAAGTCCATATTTTGTTGGTGTACATGGATTCCATCTCGGATCGCATACCATCCAGCCATTTAACAGAGTCTCCACTTGTGATGGCCTGCTCGAAACTAGTAGGGTCATCATCTTCCAGGATGCAATCCTCGCTCCCACCGTCTATGAGAAAACCATAGTATCTCCCAGGTAGATGAGCAACCCTACTAGATCTGTAGAGTGGCTGGGGTTCGTTGGGTACTATTGGATCTTCTAGTTCCACCAAATCGTCTGTTCTATTCTGTGCTGCTGGAACTTCTTCTAGTTCTATCTCATTGCCACTAATTTCTTTTACAAGAAATTCCTTTTCTAAAAATGTGGCATGTCGAGAAACAAACATCTTTTGTTCCTCGGAGTAGTAGAAGATATACCCTCGAGAATTTTTAGGAAATCTTATAAATTTGCACAAAACCGACCTTACCTCGAGCTTGTCCGGATTTTGTGTTTTCACATAAACCGGACAACCCCATATCTTAACTATATTAAGACACGGTCTCTTCCCTTTCCATATCTCAAATGGACTGGTAGGTACAGATTGTTGGCGATAGTGCCCTCAAAGTTAATTATTGGATCGAAGGTACGTGATTGCAATGATTGAGGAAGGACCTATACCGATATGACAGTCTTGCTCAAGATGATAGTATGCTATCTGGTTTGTCTTTATCATCGTATATATGCTTTAGTTCACTATTGCAGGATGATAGAGCCCATAGGATTCTTGCTTGACTACCAGCAGTATGATGGCGATCATATACGTGGGAACTGGGGTCTATAAGCACATCCTTAAAGTGTCCCTAGTCATTGGAGTTTCGAGACAGGGCATCGATACTCCATAGTAGACTAGTGTATACAGTCGAGACCCCGACGAGGGGCGATGGCCGGTCTCACAAGCCATTGGTGTCAGTAGGATCACCTAAGATGTATACAGGTGCTCATTGAGTTATGAGTACACCGGACAGGACTCGCCGGGAACCTGCTAGTTGGTATTATACATATCGTCAGATAGCAGTTCCCTGGTGACATGTGTACAGGTTAGTTCATCGACCTGAGATCGTCATTTGTCTCATGTGAGTTCCCACTGTGCTTAGATTACTACCCTACAACGCTCAAAGGAGTTGTGCAAACAGGTTTTTGTTGGGTACAGTCCCAAGCCACATTGGAGGCAAGTGAGCGGATCGTCGGGGATTCGTCTCTCCCGGTATTGGGGGTTGATGTCGCGCAGTGCACGGGTGGCCATCACTAGAAACCCTCAGCCGAGGTAGTGGAGAATTACTGATTTGGATCAGTAGTTTCTCAGGTGGTGATGGGCTTCATGCCGACACGATTTATCGTGTTATTAGGGGTCTGACTTTATCCACCCCCTAGACTCGATATGCGATACTCTTTAGACGAATGGACCGGACTGTATATACATTGTCACTGTCAGGCTCAGTAGAGTTTATGGATAAGTTCGCTCGTCAGCTTCCCTTCCAATCAATACATAGGCAAACCGTTACGTACAGTTTGTACCTCTGACGTGCTAGGGGTTATACCCAGTGCCAGTGTGTTGATGAGTCATTAGAGTCCCCCACAGACACTTTCCCAAGTTCGGGCGAAACGTTGTAGAGGCCGTATGGGTTTATGGCAGGGTTCGGAAAAAGCACGTGCGTTTTCGCACGTGTCGTTTTTCAGGGAGATAATACTGGTAGGTTTTGGTTTAAGCCGGAACCCAGTATTATACTGTGTAGATATAATATCTTTGTCTCAGTTGCATTTGTATTCGGTCGTAATATAAATGCGGGTATGTTTATACCATTACGGGGTTATCCTGAAATTCGTTTCAGGATCACTTTTGGAAGTTGCCAGTTTCCAGTTTTCTATCAGCCGTATTTAACATTTGGTTAAATGCGGATTTACTTTTTCTTGATGAGGGTGAGTCATGGTTCTAGAAGGTTTTAGATATGGTGACAAGGCTTGATGACTCATTGTTAGCATTAATTGTTCCATTAATGTTTTGGTGACTAAGATTAATGAGTCATGCTTTACATTTTTTTGTTCATACTAGGTGTTATGATAAGTTTGTGCTTATGGTCACCATTTTCCCTCCTACACTCACCCCCACCTCTTATTTAGTGGCCGGCCATTCCTAGTGAGGAATCATGGTTGCTAGAAAATGATTGGTATTGTTTTGGACTCATGGAAATTAGATAAGCCTCATTTCTCATTTCACCCGATTCCAAAAGGCAACTTCATTAACCGTTCGTCCATAGTCTTGGACGTAACGAGACAAAGTGTTCTACTCATCCTCTACTTCATCTTGGTTGTCTCTTTTGGCAAACTTGACGATCGAGTTGCCTCGGTTCAGAGGTGGGAGCCCGTTTAAAGATCCGTCGAAGTGGTGCCACCTGGACGAGAAGACTGGAGTTCAAGCAGATCGAAGCAGCCGCAACAAGCGTGGGATGATGGTTGAAGATCGAAGGACTCGGATCGTTCGGTATAACTCTTCTACCTACTTTGTAGTTTGTTAGTTTAGCTTTAATGGCAGATCTGGGTTACGGTACACGATAGAGCCAGTTTCGTTAAAAGTTTTTGTTCCGCATTTGGCGTCTGTTAGACTACCGGGGCGCTACCGTGGACTTACAGTGGTATCAGAGCCTCACCATTAAGCTATACTAACTTGTGCTAACACGTTTAAAATATCGATCGAACGGATTTCGCAAAACTACAATTTTCAGCACACAAGTTTCTGTCGATTTTTTAAGGGCCTAAAAATAATTTTACATATCACAGAAAAGCGTGCAGGGTTTTTTAAGCACACTGGAAAAATTTGGACACGTGTTCCCACAAGATCATCGCGGATCCACGGTCAAACCTTGGGTTTGACCGCGGAACCGTGGCGCTTTTGAGGGAACAGTGCATCAATTTTTCCCAGTAAGCTTTATTTGGAAATTGTGGGTTTTTGGTAATATTCTTTTGGGCCCAGAATTTGTTTCTGTACAGCAGTTGTACATGGGGCCCACTTCGGGTATTTTTGTCGATCGAAATTTTAAACTTGTTAGTATGCAGTACGTGTTTTATATCTCCGACCGGGAATGTCATTTGATCGGTAAACCGCGTCTGATTGCTATAGTTCTTTTAGACGGGTTTGCGAACGTGATATTCGCGTTGATGTTCTGTATTGTGCTGTATTGTTGCGGATATGTCGTGGTGGATAGCAGGGTGCAATGATAGTGCAGTTTGGGTTTATTTATACATTTGATATTTCGGGGCGAGCGTCCAACATGTGGACTGCCGTTACTTCCTGTTTGTATAATATTCTTTTAGGGCACGATCGGGTCGAGGTCGATGTACCCGTTGTACATATTTTTATTTCTGTACTATGTTTATCCCGTGAAGGAGTGCACGGATAGCCGGTTTCTGGAGGGCAACGGGTCCGTATCTCATGGCTTTGAGAGGCAGAGGGACCTCACTCTAGAATTGGCAGACTGTTCGCCGCACTCGTAGGGGGTATAGGTTGACCTATGGAAGGGTGCTAAATTTACCGGATTCCGTGAAGCACCGGGTGTTCCATTCACTATGCTGTGTGGACTACCTCGCTTCAGGTTTTGGCGGGTAACTTGCCGCACCCGTAGGGATCTAGGTTTCATTGCACAGGCTATCCACACGACAAGGGGAACGTCAGGTTTCAACAGCGGCTCTGTGAAACCCGGGGATCCCAGATTATCTGTATTGTTCTGTGATGCTTATTACTTTTCTGTAATGTTTCATATTATCACGCCTGGAGCGATTATTGTATATTGGTATATATACTATTAGATGTTGTATATGTTTTACACCCGCGCTAGTCCAGCCCCCGCTCTGTCGTTAGTTAAGTAACCTAACGGGAGATGACGGGACCCAGTGGCGAATGCGGATGGCATATACGTACATTATATTTTCGTTCTTTTCTGGTGTGATTGATTGATGGGACTGCATTGATTCTTATCAATGCAAGGATAAAACAAACCTATATTTGATGTTATTGGAACAAAATTTTAAAAAAGGTGTTATTACAAAGATGTTTCCTTTTGTTTTGTATAGTGATATTCAGTTAGAATATCCTGCACCTCATTCGACGAGGCAAGGGCCGAGATCCCTTCACCGGGAGTGACCCCTTAGGCAGAAGTTTACGTCAGGGTAGTAACTTCAATATAGTCAATTACAAGTAGCTTTGAATTTCGGTATTCAGTTGGAATATCCTGCACCTCGTTCCACGAGGAAAGAGCCGAGATCCCTTCACCGGGAGTGACCTCTTTAGTAAAAGGTTTTCGTCACTATATCTTTATAAAAAGCTATCAGGTTCCTTCAACGAGATCAAGTTCATTACGTTAAAGGTTTTTCGCCAAAAACCAGCCGTAGACCTCCGTCATTTCTCTTGGGTATTCAGTAGTATTCAAGCTATGTTTGTTGGCCTTCGTCAATGCATAGTGTTTGGTAGTTACTGGGTATTCATTTGTTGCATAGATAGATGTGTTGGTTTGGGACAGTCGTATAGCCTTGTTGGCCTTCGTCAAGGGCTTGTACGGGTGGGTTCAAATTAACCTGGACAATGACGGGTAGAACTTGACATGTGACTTTTGATTTGTTGGCCTTCGTCAAGGTCATAAGAGCATGAGGAAAAAATTCTTATCAGGAGTTTCAAACATACAGGAAACTTGCTAGGCATGCGCATACATTCTGGAGTGTGATAACTTGAGTGGCTTCCATCAAGTTATCATACGATGATAGTTGGATCCCGATTCTCTCTGTTGATTTGGTTTACTCCTCGGGTGATCCCGACTAATTCTTCTTTCAGGTTTGGAGGAGAATTTGAGATTACGGTGGGAGGTTTCTGTAGGGTTCCTAGGCACCCTAGTGAGGTCTCACAAGGCATCGAACATGCCAATTTTAAAAAAAATGGTGCCGAGAAACCCTAGACTACGGATCTTAGACTAGATGTTTAGGCGAAACTAAAAACTAGTTAACTATTTAACTATAGGTTAGATGCTACAACCTTTGTAGATCCGGATTTCCACCTCCTTAGCTCCACGCGGTCATGCCCTCGCTGTCCATCATGAATCCTCGAATCATTCGTCGGCTTCATCGGTAAACGGGCGAGCAAGGTCGTCGACTTCGTGTCAAAGACGATCTACGTCGAGGTTGCACTAGTTCAAGCTCCGACTTCACCAAGTAGTAAAACTTGTGAAGAAAACACCCAAAACCACTTGGCAAGAGGTAGAGGATGAAGAAATAGGAGGTGGGTTCACTTTAGATTTGGATTTCTCTCACTAAAACTCAAGTTGCCATTGATGTAGCAAGCTTGAAGAAGAAGAAGAAGATGAGCTAGTTATGATAAGTCTCTTTAAAATGAAAAGAAAATGGAATACTTATCATAATTCTAACTAGGGTTAAGTATAGAGAATAGACCATGGTTAATGGATGGGTTAGGGTTAAGCATGATGACAAGAATGGTTAAGAAGTCAAAGCTTCATGAAGCTTCAACTAAAAGACAAAGAAAGCCACCATTCTTATCATAATCATTTCCAAATAAATAAATAAACAAATAAATAAATAAATGGATATGCAAAACCCTAATTATCATATTAATCATGGTTTAATCCTATACACTTAACTAAATGATCAAGTATCATCAAACATGATACATATATGTGCACAAAAGTATATCACATATACAACTTGCACATCAAGTGAGAAAATCCGTATAAAGTGAACCAATACTAGTTAATGCAAAGTAATATATCAAATATATAATTATACATTAAATCATTAAATCAACATTTGATTCAATGATCCGGTCATGTCGCACATAACCGACTAGTATACAATGTATCGATTTATCGAATCAATGATTCGACAACTAGGTCATATCGAATATAACCAATCGAAACATTTATCGCGAGAATGAAATGCGGTATCACATACACACATTATTCTCGGTCCTGCACATATCTCATATGCGCTCCTATTTCGTTTTGCTTGAGCCAGGAAGCCTCTGTGTAGGACTCTAAAGACTCGTCAATACGCCGGTAGCAGATGATGATCATATCAAACACCCACAAGCCGCAAGCGGTATGCTAAACGTAACGGCCACCCGGGTATTGAGCGATCAGAAGATCGACGAGCTAGCCCGCTCACACTTCTGCGAATCCGACCAGTAACACTTACCGTACAGTCCGGTCTCTTCGTCTGATATGTCGTATATCAAGTCTAGGGGTGGTATACGTCAGACCCCAATAACCGATAAGTCGTGCCGATGTGAGGCTCATAACGGGTTGAGAAACTACTGGTAACACTTACCAGCAAATCTCTGATCAGCCCTGGCCAGGCATTTTCCTGTTACGGCCAATCGAGCATATCACAACATCAACCCCCAATACCGGGAGAGACGAAACCCCTCCAATCGCTCATTGCCTCCATGTGACTCGGGACTGCACCCAACGACCACCGTTTTGCACGCCCTCATGGACGTGGTAAGATGGAGATCAAAGCACAGTGGGAATCACACAAGACTCTATGACAATCTCGGGTCTACAGACTAACCTGTACAAGTGTCACCTGAGAACTGCCATCTGACATGAGGTATAATACCATCTGGGAGTTCTCGGCGAGTCCGTCCAGTGTACCCAGTCTCCACTGAGCACCCGTACACCATCTCTGATGTCAAACACCAATGGATATGGGATCATCCATCGCCCATCACATGGGTCGAGAAGCGTATACGCTAGTCTACACTGGTATATCGATGCCCCGTCTCGATACACCCACGACTAGAGACCTTGAAGGATGTACTTATGGACTACCATGTCCCCACTAGTATGATCTGCATCACAGTCCAGGTAGTCAAGTACATATCCTAAGGGCTTTACCAACATGTAACTATAAGACAGTATGAAGAGACTAGTGTACATGTTAAGATAAAGAGTAACCAGATAGCATACTATCATATCGAGCAAGAAAGTCATCTCTATATATGTCCAAGCATCCAATATAATATACATCATCTGTACAATACTGGCCTCTAGGGCATACATACAACTAACAATCTCCCACTTGCACTAGGGCCAGCTGCTGTAGTATCTCATACCGAGCATCCCGAAGAGTCTCTCAAACTGTGTCTGGGGAATGGCCTTCGTGAGTGGATCCGCCGTGTTGTTCTTCGTGTCAACTCTCCTGACCTCGATCTCCCGGCGATCAACTATCTCCCGGATCAGGTGATACCGCCTCAGAATGTGCCTGGACCGCTGATGGGACCTGGGTTCCTTGGCCAAAGCCACCGCTCCATTGTTATCGCAATACAAAGGTATTGGATGCTCAATGGATGGAACCACTCCAAGTTCAGTAATGAACTTCTTGACCCAGACAGCCTCTTTGGCAGCATCGTTGGCAGCGATGTATTCAGCCTCCATCGTCGAGTCTGCCACGGTTTCCTGCTTGGAACTCTTCCAGCTAACCGCCCCTCCGTAAAGGGTAAAGACAAAGCCCGACTGCGACTTAGAGTCGTCCTTATCACTCTGGAAGCTCGAATCGGTAAAGGAATCCACTTGGAGTTCTCCGTTACCATACACCAAGAACATATCTCTAGTCCTTCGCAAGTACTTGAGAATGCTCTTCACAGCTGTCCAGTGACTCTCTCCAGGATCAGCTTGATACCTGCTCACTACACTTAGTGAGTATGCTACATCGGGTCTGGTACATAGTATCGCATACATGATAGAGCCTACTGCCGAAGCATAGGGTATCCCTTGCATGCGAGCTCTCTCCAAATCAGTCTTGGGAGACATCTCTTTGGAGAAAGTGACTCCAGAGATCGTGGGTAAGTTCCCACGCTTGGACTCTTCCATACTAAACCTCTTTAGTATGGTATCAATATACCTGCATTGGGACAATCCCAAAATCCGTTTGGATCTATCTCTATAGATCCTAATTCCCAATATGCAGGAGGCATCACCAAGATCTTTCATTGAGAATCTTTGTGATAAGAAGAGTTTGACCGATTGCAGCATAGGAATATCATTTCCTATCAAGAGTATGTCGTCCACGTACAATACGAGGAAGACAACCTTACTCTCTGCCACCTTCTTGTAGATACAAGGTTCATCTGGATTTTTGACGAAATCAAACTCTTTAATAACGACGTCAAAGCAGATGTTCCAACTCCGCGATGCTTGCTTTAATCCATAAATGGATTTAAGCAGCTTGCACACCTTTCCGCTGCTCCCACTGTCTACGAAGCCCTCTGGCTGAGTCATGCACACGCACTCTTCTAAATCACCATTTAGAAAGGCGGTCTTAACATCCATTTGCCAGATTTCGTAATCATGATAAGCAGCGATGGCAAGCATGATCCGGATGGATTTAAGCATAGCCACTGGAGAAAAGGTCTCGTCATAGTCCACACCTGGTCTTTGACGAAAACCCTTTGCTACAAGTCTAGTTTTGAAAGTCTCCACTTTCCCATCTACACCAAGTTTCTTCTTGAAGATCCACTTGCTCCCAATGGGTTTTACCCCTTCAGGAGCAACGTCCAAAGTCCATACTTTGTTGGTGTACATGGATTCCATCTCGGACCGCATAGCATCCAGCCATTTCACTGAGTCCCCACTCGTGATGGCCTGCTCGAAGCTAGTTGGGTCATCATCCTCCATGATGCAATCCTCGCTCCCACCATCCATGAGAAAACCGTAGTATCTCTCAGGTTGGCGAGGAACCCTACTAGATCGGCGGAGTGGCTGGGATTCATCTGGAACTACGGAATCCTCTGGTTCAACCAAATCTTCTGTTGTAGTCTGTGTCGCTGGAACCTCTTCCAGTTCTACCTCAATGACACTTATCTGTTTCATAAGAAAACCTTTTTCTAAGAAAGTGGCATGTCGAGAAACAAACACCTTTTGTTCCTCGGGGTGGTAGAAGATATACCCTTGTGAATTTTTGGGATATCCTACAAACTTACATAGAACAGATCTTGCCTCGAGTTTGTCCGGATTTTGTCTTTTGACATAGGCTGGACAACCCCATATCTTAATATAATTAAGATGTGGTCTCTTCCCTTTCCATATCTCATATGGAGTGGTAGGCACTGATTTGGTAGGAACTCTATTCAATAGGTCCATGGCTGTCTCAAGCGCATGTCCCCAGAAGGAAATAGGTAACTCAGCTGTACTCATCATTGAGCGCACCATATCTAATAGGGTGCGGTTTCTCCGTTCAGATACACCGTTGTGCTGTGGTGTATATGGAGGAGTCAGCTGAGTGAGAATCCCATTCTCTTTTAGGAAGTCCAGGAATTCATTGCTCAAGTATTCCCCTCCTCGATCAGATCGTAGGATTTTAATACATTTTCCGGTTTGGTTCTCGACTTCTTGTTTATATTCCCTAAATTTCTTAAAAGCTTCTGATTTGTGTTTCATCAGGAACACATATCCGAATCTAGAGAGATCGTCAGTGAATGTAATGAAGTATGAAGAACCATCCCTGGCATGTGTAGACATAGGACCGCATACATCACTATGTATCAGTCCTAAGAGTTCGGTAACTCTTTCTCCGTGTCCCGTAAACGGAGCTTTGGTCATCTTGCCTTTGAGACATGATTGGCAAGTGTCATAAGATGAAAATTCAAACGGATTTAAATATCCATCCTTATGCAACTTAGCCAATCGTGTCGCATTGATGTGACCCAGTCTACAATGCCACAAGAAGGATTCGTTCAGTTCCGAACTCTTCCTCTTGTGTGTGTTTGTTATGCTCAGAACTGTTGATTGGTTTAGAACATAAATGCCAATGCACAACGTGCCTGATCCAACCAACTTTTGGTTACGGAAAATGTTCATAACATTATCCTGTAATACAAAATTATATCCCTCTTTACTCAATAAAGAAACCGTTATAATGTTGCAAATCAGGTTCGGCATGTAATAGCATTCGTTCAGAACCAATGTATTACCAGTTGGTAATTCAAGGTGATATTCCCCGACAGTCTTAGCTGCAACAATTGCACCATTTCCAACTCTAATGTCTTTATCACCTTCTCCAAGTTCTCTACCTTTCCTAAGCCCATGTAACTGATTACATATTTGGGATCCTGACCCGGTATCTAATACCCAGGACGTGGAGCAAATGGAGAAACAGTTCTCTGTAACGAACACACCCGAAGAAAATGCATCAATATGTACTTTCTTCATTCGGGTGGCATGGGAATCCTGGTATTCCTCTAAATCCTGTTCAGTCCTATAACTCTTATAGGTTAGAACGGAACCAACGTTCCCCAGCACAGTATAACATGCGGGTTCGGTCAATACATCCATATTATTATCTTTATTAAGGCATGAAATGGTCGCTACCTGGAGAGAGAGAGAAGAAAACACTTTAGCGTAAGCTCGTGCATGATCAGATTGGTTATTATCTTATCTAATCAGGATGGCTCCCACTGCTTTTCATCAAATCTTCCTTCAAACTCTAAAAGGAAAGACTAGCCGGGATTAATTACACACTACAGGTTAGCCAATCTTTCAGCCAGGCCAGTGTCGGTACTTTGAGGGAGGTCCCCCGTGCTTTCGCACGAACCTAATTAATGTAAACCTCGTTTTCCCAGAGGCGTAACCTCGTTAACACCTTTCTAGACACCTACTTGATCAGCTAATTGCAATGTGTAAAACTCTCCCAGGAGTAACTCTTACTCGCAGTGGGTATCGGGATCCAACTATCTCATAGAAGGTATGCAATCTCATTGCAAATTTCAACACTTGAAATTCCCGATAATATTTTGCCCCTAGCGTGCTATGACCTTGACGCATGCCAAACAACCCATAGTCCGCTAGTCAAGTTCAACCCATACATTTCTTGATTGAATTAAACCCACCCGCACGACCCTTGACGCATGCCAAAGAACGCCGTGCGAATACCCTAATCCAATCGCATCGTATGCTAGCAAATAAGCACTAGTTAGCTACCGTACACTACGCCTTGACGCATGCCAAACAACCGCAGCACGAATACTAACTAGTACTTACCTGAAATGACGGAGGGCTATGCAGGTTTTCATAAAACCATGAGCGTAATGAACTTGATATCGTTGTAGAATCAAATGAAGTTTTGAAATGGAGTGATTTTGAGGCTTTTCAGTTTTGCTAAAGGGGTCACTCCCGGCGAAGGGATCGTCGGCCCTTTCCTCGTCGAATGAGGTGCGGGATATATCATATATATCACTGTGCAAAGCAAAAACTCTTAAAAGCAATCAAAGCCAAACCGAGTGTGTAGCATCTGCCAGTTACTGCTAAAGGAGTCACTCCCGGTGAAGGGATCTCGGTCCTTTCCTCATCGAATAAGGTGCAGGGTATATCATATATACCGCTGTGCAAAGCAAGAACTGTAGCTACCCTTTTTAATTTAAAATTCGATTCCACAACATCTAAGGTTTCTTAACTTTCATTAATCACATTAATGAAGTCCCATCATTTAATACCTAAACATCACAGATAGATATGACGTACACTTATGCCATCCGCATTCGCCTCGATGTCCCCTCGTGCACCGTTAGGTTAGGTAACTAACGACAGAGCAGGACAGGGCTAGTGCGGGTGTAAAACTTAAGTAACGTCTATACAATATATCATATATACTATATACTATATCCATCACAGAATCACAACACAGATATCGCAGCAGAATAAACATATGAAATATTGGATATACTAGGACGTCCGTGTTTTCAATACGAGCCAGTATAAAACACGGATTCCACGGTCGTGATGAATAGCCAATCCCACACCCCTAGACCCCTACGAGAGCGGCAAGCAACCCTGCCAATTCTAGGGTTAGGAGACCCGGACTCGACTCCTCGAGTTGGTCTCCTACTGGACCCCAGAACCCGGTTACCTGTGCTCCCCTCCTTGGGTCTATCCTAATGAGGAAAAGTAAATAATATACAAAGGGTGACAACTTCCGCTACCTGGAAGTGCCCCAAATAAAAGAATATTACATACAAGTTTTTACATGAATGAAAATGTAAAACACTCATCTCACATAAAAAAACCCCGGCTATTCGAACACGACGATCCAATATAACATATCCAGCAACACATAACATCACATGTCATCAACGTAAGTAAGTATGCATACCCCAATTGTCGTTGACGTATAGCAACGAAACCGGCGATATGAACATACTACACTTACGGTCACAGAAAAGAAAGTGTAAAACTACAACAGTTGGAATCCGCAACCTCTTTAGACATCACATGCCTAACAGTTATAAACCCCGTATTTTAGTCTCATTAGGGAAAACTCTTTTCAATATCGTATGGGACTAAACTGCTAGATTTATAACATTCATCCAGTTATCTCATAACTGTTTGTGAATTCCAATTATTGTATCCAATTCCGGATAAATAGAAGATATTAAACATTCCGATCGAACATTCGAACACCCAAGTTTTCCCGATACCGATCAACACATGAAATAGGTTCAAAAACATTCACTTCATGCCTCAGTACCAACGGTCCAGCCGTAGAAGGGTCAAGCCAACGCCTCACATGTGGCACGCCGTACTGCCCCAAACCCGAAGGTTCAAAGGGCAGTTCAAGACGGTCACATAATCGAGTTAAGGTTTGTTGTCTTCTAGAGGGACCATCGCGTTACTTGCACTACTTCGAACGTCTTTTAACCACAGAAAAATCCATCACTTGGAATTTTTCCGACAGGGGAAAAGTTGGGTATTTGTATCCGGTCAAACATTTTAACATATTCTACAGTTATCTGGAAATCCACTTAGACAAAAATTTGATAACTCGATTGAATAAACGAATCCCCAAAGCAACCCCAAAATACTCTTCTGTGGAGTCACAATAAAAATAGCCAGAAAATATAATATACAAATATATGAATTACTGTGAATTAAAAATTAAACAAGCGAACAGTACGGCCGCGGAACCGCCGCGCATGCATAGCTCGTGCCGCGGTTCCGCGGTGGAAAAGTCGAATCAGGCCCTCGTATTTCACAGTATTTCATATAACACCCTGCATGATTTTCTGCATATTTTTAACTGACAAAAATCCAAAATTTCGGAAAATTTCCAGAGAGCACCTTAGAAATTAGGGTTTCGGGACAATCGGGTTTCAAACGTCGTCTAGACTTCGCCTAAGGCTCTAGCTAGGCTCTGATACCACTGTAGGGTTCCTAGGCACCCTAGTGAGTTCTCACAAGGCATCGAACATGCCAATTTTAAAAAAAATGGTGCCGAGAAACCCTAGACTACGGATCTTAGACTAGATGTTTAGGCGAAACTAAAAACTAGTTAACTATTTAACTATAGGTTAGATGCTACAACCTTTGTAGATCCGGATTTCCACCTCCTTAGCTCCACGCGGTCATGCCCTCGCTGTCCATCATGAATCCTCGACTCATTCGTCGGCTTCATCGGAAAACGGGCGAGCAAGGTCGTCGACTTCGTGTGAAAGACGATCTACGTCGAGGTTGCACTAGTTCAAGCTCCGACTTCACCAAGTAGTAAAACTTGTGAAGAAAACACCCAAAACCACTTGGCAAGAGGTAGAGGATGAAGAAATAGGAGGTGGGTTCACTTTAGATTTGGATTTCTCTCACTAAAACTCAAGTTGCCATTGATGTAGCAAGCTTGAAGAAGAAG
Organism: Agapanthus africanus; assembly: GCA_030015575.1. NCBI lineage: Eukaryota > Viridiplantae > Streptophyta > Magnoliopsida > Asparagales > Amaryllidaceae > Agapanthus > Agapanthus africanus. The sequence continues at coordinate 265,309,348 of CM057345.1, read as the reverse complement.
AAGAAGATGAGCTAGTTATGATAAGTCTCTTTAAAATGAAAAGAAAATGGAATACTTATCATAATTCTAACTAGGGTTAAGTGTAGAGAATAGACCATGGTTAATGGATGGGTTAGGGTTAAGCATGATGACAAGAATGGTTAAGAAGTCAAAGCTTCATGAAGCTTCAACTAAAAGACAAAGAAAGCCACCATTCTTATCAAAATCATTTCCAAATAAATAAATAAACAAATAAATAAATAAATGGATATGCAAAACCATAATTATCATATTAATCATGGTTTAATCCTATACACTTAACTAAATGATCAAGTATCATCAAACATGATATATATATGTGCACAAAAGTATATCACATATACAACTTGCACATCAAGTGAGAAAATCCGTATAAAGTGAACCAATACTAGTTAATGCAAAGTAATATATCAAATATATAATTATACATTAAATCATTAAATCAACATTTGATTCAATGATCCGGTCATGTCGCACATAACCGACTAGTATACAATGTATCGATTTATCGAATCAATGATTCGACAACTAGGTCATATCGAATATAACCAATCGAAACATTTATCACGAGAATGAAATGCGGTATCACATACACGCATTATTCTCGGTCCTGCACATATCTCATATGCGCTCCTATTTCGTTTTGCTTGAGCCAGGAAACCTCTGTGTAGGACTCTAAAGACTCGTCAATACGCCGGTAGCAGATGATGATCATATCAAACACCCACAAGCCGCAAGCGGTCTGCTAAACGTAACGGCCACCCGGGTATTGAGCGATCAGAAGATCGACGAGCTAGCCCGCTCACACTCCTGCGAATCCGACCAGTAACACTTACCGTACAGTCCGGTCTCTTCGTCTGATATGTCGCATATCAAGTCTAGGGGTGGTATACGTCAGACCCCAATAACCGATAAGTCGTGCCGATGTGAGGCTCATAACGGGTCGAGAAACTACTGGTAACACTTACCAGCAAATCTCTTATCAGCCTTGGCTAGGGACTTCCCTGTTACGGCCAATCGAGCACAGCACAACATCAACCCCCAATACCGGGAGAGACGAAACCCCTCCTATCGCTCATTGCCTCCATGTGACTCGGGACTGTACCCAAAGACCACCGTTTTGCACGCCCTCATGGACGTGGTAAGGTGGAGATCAAAGCACAGTGGGAATCACACAAGACTCTATGACGATCTCGGGTCTACAGACTAACCTGTACAAGTGTCACCTGACAACTGCCATCTGACGTGAGGTATAATACCATCTGGGAGTTCTCGGCGAGTCCGTCCAGTGTACCCAGTCTCCATTGAGCACCCGTACACCATCTCTGATGTCAAACACCAATGGATATGGGATCATCCATCGCCCATCACATGGGTCGAGAAGCGTATACGCTAGTCTACACTGGTATATCGATGCCCCGTCTCGATACACCCACGACTAGGGACCTTGAAGGATGTACTTATTGTAGGGTTCTTAGGCACACTAGTGAGGTCTCACAAGCCATCGACCATGGCAATTTCAAAAATTCTATGTGCCGAGAAGCCCGACTATGGATCGTTTGCTAGAAATCTAGGCGAAAAGTAAACTAGTTAACACTTAACTAATGGGAAACGGAAATACAACCTTTGTAGATCCGGTTCTCCACCTCCACGGCTCCGAGATGAGGTCGTCTCCGCTGTCCAAATCAAATCCGGGCTCTAGCGTCGGCTTCATCGGAGAATGGACGCGGGCTAGGTCATCGACGACGTGCCGAAGATGATCTACGTCGAGGCATCGCTAAATCAAGCTCCGACATCACCAAGTCCAAAAACTTGTGAAGAGAACACACTCTACTACTTGGCAAGAGGTAGAGGATGAAGAAATAGGAAGTGGGTAGACTTTAGAATTGGATTTCTCACTTGTTTCATCAATCCACCATTGATGAAGAAAGCTTTTCTTCTTTGAAGAAGATGAAGAAGAAGAAGAAAGAATTATGATAAGAATTTAAAAATGAAAAGAATATCCAAACTTATCATAATCCTAACTATGGTTATGTGTAGAGAATTTACCATGGTTAAATCATTGGTTAGGGTTAAGGATGAGATAAGAATGGTGGTCAAGGTCAAAGCTTCATCTAAACAACAAATTAAGCCACCATTCTTTTCTCTTTTCCATTTATTTTCCAAAATATATAAACAAATAAATAAATAAATAAATAAGTAATGGAAAATAAAACCCTAATTATATGTTTAACCATGGTTTAATTCTTTATACTTAACCAAGTAAACATGCATCATCAAACATGATACAATCATGTGTACAAAAGTATATCACATATACAAGGTGCACAAACCGAGTGAGAAAATCCATTTAAAATGAACTATTACTAGTTAATGCAAAGTAATATATCAAATATATAATTATGCATTAAATCATTAAATCAATGCTTGATTTAACGATCCGGTCATGACGCACATAACCGACTGGTACCATTAGTAACATCTTATCGAATCAACACTTGATCCGATAACCCGGCTATATCGCATATAACCGATCAATGTCACATCGCGAGAATCGAATACAGTATCACATACTCGTATTATTCTCGGTCCCGCACATATCTCATATGCGCTCCTATTTCGTTTCGCTTGAGCCAGGAAACCTCTGTGTTGGACTCTAAAGACTCGTCAATACGCCGGCAGCAGGTGATGATCATATCAAACACCCACAAGCCGCAAGCGGTCTGCTAAACGTAACGGCCACCCGGGTATTGAGCGATCTGAAGATCGACGAGCAAGCCCGCTCACACTCCAGTGAATCCGACCAGTAACACTACCGTACAGTCCGGTCTGATCGTCTGATATGTCGCATATCTCGCCTAGGGGTGGTAAACGTCAGACCACAATAGCTCGATAAGTCGTGTCGATATGAGGTCTATAACTATTCGAGAAACTACTGGTAACACTTACCAATAAATCTCAGCAACCCTGGCCAGGGATTTCCTGTTATAGCCAATCGAACACAGCGCAACATCAACTCCCTATACCGGGAGAGACGAATCCCCTCCTATCGGTCATTGCCTCCATGTGACTCGGGACTGTACCCAAAAACCACCGTTTTGCACGCCCTCTTGGACGTGGTAAGATGGAAATCAAAGCACAGTGGGAACCACACAAGACTCTATGACGATCTCGGCTCAACAGACTACTCTGTACCAGTGTCACCAGAGAACTGCCATCTGACGTGAGGTATAATACCATCTGGGAGTTCTCGGCGAGTCCGTCCAGTGTACCCAGTCTCTACTGAGCACCCGTATATCATCTCTGATGTCAAACACCGATGGATATGGGATCATCCATCGCCCATCTGTATGGGTCGAGAAGGTATACGCTAGTCTACTCTGGTATATCGATTCCCCGTCTCGATACACCCACGACTAGGGACTTTGAAGGATGTACTTATAGACTACCATGTCCCCACTAGTATGATCCGCATCATAGTCCAGGTAGTCAAGTACAGATCCTAAGGGCTTTACCAACATGTAACAGAGAGACAATCAGCATACACGTTAAGGTAAAGTTAAACCAGATAGCATACTATCATGTCGAGCAAGAAAGTCCTCCCTATATACGTCCCAGCATCCACTACAATTTACATCCTATGTACAGTAATGGCCTCTAGGGCATACATATAACTAACACTTATGGACTACCATGTCCCCACTAGTATGATCTGCATCACAGTCCAGGTAGTCAAGTACATATCCTAAGGGCTTTACCAACATGTAACTATAAGACAGTATGAAGAGACTAGTGTACATGTTAAGATAAAGAGTAACCAGATACCATACTATCATATCGAGCAAGAAAGTCATCTCTATATATGTCCAAGCATCCAATATAATATACATCATCTGTACAATACTGGCCTCTAGGGTATACATACAACTAACAGTTTCCTGATTAGATGAATTGATAACTATTCTGATATAGGTTAGAGTGCACGCAGAGTGTTTCTTTTCTCTCTCCCTTTTGCAGTGACCTTTGACCGACTCTGGACTATGACTCAGTGACCAAGTTGACCGACCCTTCTTAAAATACTAGGCTTTTGGATTGTCTATGTTGCATAAGTCATTGCCACTCCTTCTTTTACACTTTGTATTTCTCAGAACACCCCGTATTACTACAGACATCCACTTCCATTGGATAGATCCATCATATGGTTATATAGGAACTCGAAGGGACTTCTTCGAGGATGGATCCAGGTTTAGGAGAAATAGAATTGGTTTATTCAGTTGTCGTTTATTATCACATTCTCTCAGGTTGCGAGGGCTCCTTAGTTTAGGAGAGTACACCTATTACGCTTATTGGATAGTCTTATTCCAAACCATAGGCAAGTGCCAAAAAGTAGGGAATGAAGAAAACAAATTAGCCTAAGTAGGATGTACAGAAGGTAATATGTAAAGACCAGATAAAGGGATTAGAAAGAGGGCAAAGTAAATTGCGACTGTTATCATTCACGACCAAACCGCGTACTTCATCGCCACTCCTATTTCACCTTCGCTTTTTCCCCAATTCGGGAAAAATAGAATAAGGTATTATTCAGTTGTCTTTTATTACCACCTTCTCTCAAGTTGCGAGTACTCCTAGGATTAGGAGGGTACACCTATTATGCTTACTGGATAGTCTTCTTCCAAACCATAGGCTGGTGCCGAATGGTAGGGAAGGAAGAAAACCATTTAGCCTAACGATGGTGTACAGAAGGTAACGACTAAAGACAAATAAAGGGATTTGGAGAGATGGCAAAGAAATATACGGTTACAGTCATGAATTAGATTATAGAAGAGGCATTACTAAGAATACTAGAATACCCCTACGAAACATTTTCATGTTTCAGTTTAACTGTGCATTGTTAATTGTAAATTGATTTCCCGATTACATACTTACTCCAGGCTATGTATTTACCAGGTTCTATTCTCATATCTGTATGTTTTTTCAGATGATGAGTGGGAGTAAGTTATTGGGAATTTGGTGATCATCCTCATTATATCGGAATTCGTTGTAATTGGTGATATTTGAGGAAATCGCCTAGGTACAGTTTTTAACCTACGATGCACCAGTTATGAGTTATTCAACACAGCGGACTTATGCAGAGTAATAGTATGTTTTCCAGTGTCCATCAGGACAAAGGGGTAGGTCCTCGTACCATGTTCTGTTTACTTATAACTTCTCTAGTGTTTAGACAAGTGTTTCGTAGAAATGCAATGTCTAAGTTTTGAGAAGTTGTGGGTATAAGAATAAAGTAGAGAACCGGTATCGCAAGTATCGGGATTCTTCAAAGAGATCGAAGATGTAGATTCATGTGATTAATATTCAGTTGAAAGTCATGGTTTTGAGAAACTTGTTTCTCTTTCAGGTTACTCATATTTGGATGGATTCATAAGTTGAGTAATGCTGATTAGCCTTTTTTCATTAAGTTGATATGCACTGGAGATAGCTGCATGTTTTTGAATCTTGTTCCAATTAAATTAGTGCCTCTATTTCTATACTGTATATAGAATGGTTCATATCTTAACGATGTTAAAGATACGGGAAGTTGTCCAGCTTATGCTTAAAACCAGACACTGGATAACTCAAGGCACGTTTCTGTAATGGCTGTTTGTGAGTTGACCCTGGCTTTGACGAGGGTTGACATTTCTACCATCTGGAAGATCAATAGTGATATTGTTCTTGACTCGCCACAATTTTAGTAAAATGGAATTTTTCAAAAAACAGTAGTGGGAGTATGGTAGAACTGGATGTGATTCCAGAACCGCAAAAGATTACGGAAAATTTAATAGGACCTATATATTCAATCAGGTTTGACATTCCAATAGCCTCTCCGCAGATATGGTGGGTAACCCCAGACACCCGAGAGGTACTCAGGTAGCCTCAAGGACGGTGACAGTGAGGTTCTTGTATACCCAGACTTGACACTATTGTTGTTCCAGGCTATGAGACCCGGCAAGAGGATAAGTATAACGTCATTCTAAACTAGCTTTAGAAGTGTACGTATATATTATTCTTCCAGAGGGTTTTCTTAGTCAGTGGGAGCAGCGGAAACAGAGTGGGCAGCTAGCTTATGTCTATTTATAGGCTTGAGCAAATATAGCGGAGATAAGATCATCTAATTTTGATATGACAGTCTTGGATTTGACTTCATCAGAATAGGGGATGGATCTATTAAGAAGGTAGTAGGTGTGATGTCCTGGTATTTGGATGGCATACACAGAGTAGGAAGTAAAATTCCTATACTACGATCGGTTGTACTATGGTTGTTACACAGTTGTTTCTACAGACAGGATATGGATATAATATCAGCCATTCTGGTTACTAGATCTATTGTATTAGATCTAGATTTGGGTAGTTTCCCAATATGGGTACTTTGACAGTATTCTAATGGTATTTAGAATAGATGACTCCTGGCTTGGTGGTGTACCTGCAAGTGATGGAGTCACCCTCTCTAAAGGTGTCTTAGAGACTAAAGGAGAGAGGGAAGTGCATGATTGGCAGATCACTTGCTTAGGCAATTGAGTCAATCATGAGATGTCAAGTACCACACCAGATGTTGTTTTTGCACTAATTGCGATAAGTTTATATTAATCCAATCCTGGAGAAACATAAGAAAGCATTTTTAGAACATGAGTGTATGTTCTAAAGATTTGATGACGGGAACCTCCATAGGGAGACGGTTATCATTCCAGGCTTCAAAGGTGACATAGATGACAGAGTGATTGTCAGAGTTATAGTTTTCCCTCTGACGAGGGACAGTATTATGGACAAGTTGTCCAAGAGGATACTGTGAGAGGCATGGTGCTGGATACTGATTAGGTTCAGTTATCGATACAGTCTAAGAAGTTTGGATTTGAAGTTCATTTATGAACTAGGTCCCATCAGATATCCAGACATATTCTAAGACAGATATTACTCGATTCGGGAGATGGATTTCTCCGCGAACTTGAGATTAAGAGAGATATAGAAAGAAACATCAGTGCGGATCCACTCACTGAGGCTATTTCTCGAACACAAGAGTTTTACAAACTAGCTTTGTGAAACTGATTAGTAGAGGAGTTGGATGTTCGGTATCACACGGGCTGTGAGTATGCGACTTCGCAATAATTAGCCTTGAGTGCAAGTGGGAGATTGTTGGCGATAGTGCCCTCAAAGTCAATTATTAGATCGCAGGTACGTGATTGCAATGATTGAGGAAGGACCTATACCGATATGACAGTCTTGCTCAAGATGATAGTATGCTATCTGGTTTGTCTTTATCGTCGTATATAAGCTTTAGTTCACTATTGCATGATGATAGAGCCCATAGGATTCTTGCTTGACTACCAGCAGTATGATGGCGATCATATACGTGGGAGCTAGGGTCTATAAGCACATCCTTAAAGTGTCCCTAGTCATGGGAGTTTCGAGTCAGGGCATCGATACTCCAGAGTAGACTAATGTATACAGTCGAGACCCTGACGAGGGGCGATGGCCGATATCACAAGCCATTGGTGTCAGTTGGATCACGTAAGATGTATACAGGTGCTCATTGAGATATGAGTACACCGGATAGGACTCGCCGGGAACCTGCTAGTTGGTATTATACATATCGTCAGATAGCAGTTCCCTAGTGACATGTGTACAGGTTAGTTCATCGACCTGAGATCGTCATTTGTCTCGTGTGAGTTCCTACTGTGCTTAGATTACTACCCTACCATGCTCAAAGGAGTTGTGCAAACAGGTTTTAGTTGGGTACAGTCCCGAGCCACATTGGAGGCAATTGAGCGGATCGTCGGGGATTCGTCTCTCCCGGTATTGGGGGTTGATGTCGCGCAGTGCACGGGTTGCCATCACTAGAAACCCTCAGCCGAGGTAGTGGAGAATTACTGATTTGGATCATTAGTTTCTCAGGTGGTGATGGGCTTCATGCCGACACGATTTATCGTGTTATTAGGGGTTTGACTTTATCCACCCCCATAGACTCGATATGCGATATTCTTTAGATGAATGGACCGGACTGTATATACATTGTCACTGTCAGGCTCAGTAGGGTTTATGGATGAGTTCGCTCGTCTGCTTCCCTTCCAATCAATACATAGGCAAACTGTTACGTACAGTTTGTACCTCTGACGTGCTAGGGGTTATACCCAGTGCCAGTGTGTTGATGAGTAATTAGAGTACCCCACAGACACTTTCCCAAGTTCGGGCGAAACGTTGTAGAGGCCGTATGGGTTTATGGCAGGGTTCGGAAAAAGCACGTGTGTTTTCGCACGTGTCGTTTTTCGGGCAGATAATACTGGTAGGCTTTTGTTTAAGCCAGAACCCAGTATTATACTGTATAGATATAATATCTTTGTCTCAGTTGCTTTTGTATTCGGTCGTAATACAAATGCGGGTATGTTTATACCATTACGATGTTATCCTGAAATTCGTTTCAGGATCACTTTTAGAAGTTTCCAGTTTCCAGTTTTCTATCATCCGTATTTAACATTTGGTTAAATGCGGATTTATCTTTTCTTGATGAGGGTGAGTCATGGTTCTAGAAGGTTCTAGATATGGTAACAAGGGTTGATGACTCATTGTTAGCATTAATTGTTCCATTAATGTTTTGGTGACTAAGATTAATGAGTCATGCTTTACATTATTATGTTCATACTAGGTGTTATGATAAGTTTGTGCTTATGGTCACCATTTTCCCTCCTACACTCACCCCCCACCTCTTATTTTGTGGCCGGCCATTCCTAGTGAGGAATCATGGTTGCTAGAAAAAGATTGGTATTGTTTTGGACTCATGGAAATTAGATAAGCCTCATTTCTCATTTCACCCGATTCCAAAAGGCAACTTCATTAACCGTTCGTCCATCGCCTTGGACGTAACGAGACAAATTGTTCTACTCATTCTCTACTTCATCTTGGTCGTCTCTTTTGGCAAACTTGACGATCGAGTTGCCTCGGTTCAGAGGCGGGAGCCCGTTTAAAGATCCGTCGATGTGGTGCCACCTGGACGAGAAGACTGGAGTTCAAGGAGATCGGAGCAGCCGCAACAAGCGTCGGATGATGGTTGAAGACCGAAGGACTCAGATCGTTCGGTATAACTCTTCTACCGACTTTGTAGTTTGTTAGTTTAGTTTTAATAGCAGATCCGGGTTACGGTACACGATAGCGCCAGTTTCGTTAAAAGTTTTTGTTCCGCATTTGGCGTCTGTTAGACGGCCGGGGCGCTACCGTAGACTTACAGAGATTTGGTAGGAACCATATTCAATAGGTTTGCGGCTGTCTCAAGCGCATAACCCCAAAAGGAAATGGGTAACTCAGTATTACTCTTTATAGAGTGCACTATATCTAATAGGGTGCGATTTCTCCGTTCCAAAACACAATTGTGCTGTGGTGTATAAGGAGGAGTAAGCTGAGAGAGAATCCCATTCTCTTTTAAATAATCCCGGAATTCCGTGCTCAAGTATTCTGCTCCCCGATCAGATCGAAGGATTTTACTACTTCCCGTTTGGTTTTCTACTTCGCACTTGTATTCCTTGAATTTCTCAAAAGCTTCAGACTTATGCTTCAACAGGAACACATGTCCGTATCTTGAGAGATCATCGGTGAATGTAATAAAGTACGAGGAACCATTTCTGGCATGTGTAGACATGGGACCACATACATCACTATGTATGTGCCCCAAGCGTTCCGTAGCTCTTTCTCCATGTCCAGTAAATAGAGTTTTGGTCATCTTACCTTTGAGACATGAATGGCAAGTTTCTTAAGATGAAAATTCGAACGGATTCAAATAACCATTTTTATGCAACTTAACCAGTCTTGTCGTATTGATATGACCTAGTCAACAGTGCCATAAGAAGGTTCCTTTCATTTTTGAACTTTTCCTCTTGTTTGTGTTCTGTACGTTAAGAACTGTACTTTGACGAAGAACATATATACCGTTACATTACGTACCGAATCCAACCAACACTTGATTGTGAAAAATGTGTTAGTTTTATGTATGCCCTAGAGGCCAGTATTGTACAGATGATGTATATTATATTGGATGCTTGGACATATATAGAGATGACTTTCTTGCTCGATATGATAGAATGCTATCTGTTGCTCTTTATATTAACATATATACTAGTCTCTTTAAACTGTCTTATAGTTACATGCTGATAAAGCCCTTAGGATGTGTACTTGACTACCTGGACTATGATGCAGATCATACTAGTAGGGACATGGTAGTCCATAAGTACATCATTTAAGGTCCCTAGTCGTAGGAGTATCGAGACAGGGCATCGATATACCAGTGTAGACTAGCGTATACGCTTCTCGACCCATGAGATGGGCGATGGATGATCCCATATTCATTGGTGTTTGATATCAGAGATGGTATACGGGTGCTCAGTGGAGACTGGGTACACTGGACGGACTCGCCGAGAACTCCCAGATGGTATTATACCTCACGTCAGATGGCAGTTCTCAGGTGACACTTGTGCAGGTTAGTCTGTAAACCCGAGATCGTCATAGAGTCTTGTGTGATTCCCACTGTGCTTTGATTTCCACTTTACCACGTCCATGAGGGCATGCAAAATGGTGGTTTTTGGGTACAGTCCCGAGTCACATGGAGGTAATGAGCGATAGGAGGGGTTTCGTCTCTCCCGGTATTGGGGGTTGATGTTGCACTGTGCTCGATTGGCCGTAACAGGAAAGTCCCTGGCCAGGGCTGATTAGAGAATTACCGGTAAGTGTTACCAGTAGTTTCTCGACCCGTTATGAGCTTCACATCGGCATGACTTATCGGTTATTGGGGTCTGACGTTTACTACCCCTAGACTTGATATACGACATATCAGACGAGGAGACCGGACTGTACGGGAAGTGTTGCCGATCGGCTCGACGGGAGTTGTAGCAGGTTCGCTTGTTCTCTTCTGATCGCTCAATACCCGGGTGGCCGTTGCGTTTAGCTGACCGCTTGCGGCTTGGGGTTGCTTGATATGATCATCATCCACTACCGGCGTATTGACGAGTCTTAGAGTCCTACAATGGAGTTTCCTAGTCCAGGCGAAACGTTGTGGTGCGCATATGCGATATGCGCATAGATCCGATTAAAATGCGCGTATAGAATACCGTATTTTGATATGGCGGCTTTCTTTTGGTAGGGGTCATATGTGATATGGCCGGATTGATAAATCAAGTGTTGATCTATCATTTAACCATTAGCTTCTCACTTGAAATCCTTTCTTGAGTATGATGGATGTATGCATGCATGTATACTTTCTTTATAGATTCATGCACATATGGATGTGCATACATACATACATACATACATACATACATCATCAATTATGGTTGCTTATACAAAGAAAATGGTGGCAATATAAGACTCACACCATGGGTTTTTATTTGGATTATTATTTGATTTTTGGTTAAAACAAAATGGAAAAAGGAAAAGATAATTCATGACAAGTTTCTACATCCTTCTTGACCTAACCATTCTCACCCACCATTTGACCATGGATTACTTTTCCTTTTGTGTTTTTAACTCAAATTCAATAATATCCTAACCATGGTTTGATATGAGAAGAGAAAAATATATATTGATATATTTTCTATTTTCTTTCATGGGTTGAACTTATCTTCTTCTCAAATTGCCATCATCTTCTTCTTCCTCTCTCATTTTGCTCTCTAGTTTTTTCTGTAGTGAGCAATATACTCATCAAGATTGGATTTTGAAGTGAGAATAAGAACCACAAAATCATTCTACACAAGTTTAGCCAACTTGTTTAGAGTGTTAGCTTCATTTCGTTCACTTGATCGGATAAAGTTGCAAGCTTGGACAAAGCGGACACCGGGTGGATCATCGGTGACCTCGAGGAGTTCAAGCGGAGCTTTTTCAAACCCCAAGTAGCCGAGGAGTCTAGCGTATGGAGCTACAAACGTTGTACTCTCAAAACCCTACCCTTTCTTTCATATGATGATGTGAAAAATTTTAGAAACCCTAATTTTCTAGGAACGATCCGATGCTTGTTAGCTTAGCAACCTAAAGACTCCACCTTTGGTTCATGTGATGCTTCCAAACCCTTCATGAGGTGCTAGGCTAACCTTTCATTGGTATCAGAGCCGACCTAGAACATTAGGCGACAATTTTACGGTGTTAAAACTCCGATCGAACCGAAATACGGCCTTCTAGAATGCTCTCTTGACATTTTTTAAAATCTGGTTATTTTCAGAATTAAAAATATGCAAAAAATTCAGCAGGTAAAAATAAGAGTTACTGTGAAAAACGAGTCAATGAACAGTTATTTTCGCCGCGGAACCGCGGCAATAGCCTGCTTAGGCCGCGGTTCCACGGCCGTTCTGTTGACTCATGGACTCGTTTTTGTACACAAACTAATTTCACTGCTTGTATATGGTTTTGGGTATTTTTAATCTGAATTTAGTTCTGTAAATTCTGGAGATGGTTTTGGACTTGTCGATTCGATCGGAATTTTCATTTCGTGTCTTTTCTGGATAAATTAGAAAGTATTAAAATGTTTGAACGAGTACCATTTGCTCATAGTTCACGGGGTTTAAATATTTTGGAGATACGTGCAAGTTTTGTGGTGGTCCCTCTAGAAGACAACAAACCTTAACTCGATTATGTGACCGTCTTGAACTTCCCTTTGAACATTAGGGTTTGGGGCAGTACGGCGTGCCACATGTGAGGCGTTGGCTTGACCTTTCTACGGCTGGACCGCTACTACTGTGTCACACTCCGGTTTTTTGAACTCCGCTCAAGTGTTGAGCTTTAGTGAATCTTGGACATTTGATCGTTTGTTCGAAAACTTTAATACTGTCTAATTATCTAGAATGTGATGCAATGTGTGGAATACATATTACCAGACATGAAATACGAAGTATGTGATATTTCGCATTTACGATGTCTAAAGAGAATGTGGATTCCAGATATTGCAGTTTTACACTTTCTTTTCTATGACCCCGTAAGTGTAGTATGTAGTGGTATTACCGATTGTCGTTGCTATACGTCGACGACAATCGGTGTATGCATACTTACTTACGTTGATGATATGAGATATTATGTGTTGCTGAGATATGATGTGCAGGATTGTCGCGATTGAATAGCCGGGGTTTTTTTATGTGAGATGAGAGTTTTATATTTTCATTCATGTATATTCAATTGTAATGTAATATTCTTTTATTTGGGGCACTTCCGGGTTGAGGTCGATGCCACCCGTGTTGTATATTATTTACTTTTCCGCATTAGGATGGACCCAAAGAGGGGAGCACAAGTGACCGGGTTCTGGGGTTCAGTGGGAGGCAATCTCGAGGAGTCGAGACCGGGTCTCCTAAACTCCAGAATTGGTAGGGTCGCTTGCTGCTCTCATAGGGGTCCAGGGTGTGGGCGTGGCTATTCATCGCAACTGTGGAATCCGTATTTTCTATTGTTGGATAAATACTAAATACGGACGTCCTAGTATATCCCACATTATATCTATGTTTCTGCTGCGATATCTGTGATGTGATCATATGATATGTTCTGATGGATACAGTATATAGTATATATGATATATTATATAGACGTTACTTATGTTTTACACCCGCACTAGCCCTGCCCTGCTCTGTCGTTAATTACCTAACCTAACGGTGCATGAGGGGACATCGAGGCGAATGCGGATGGCATAAGTGTACGTCGTATTTATCTTTGATGTTTAGGTGACTTAAATGATGGGACTTCATTAATGTGATTAATGAAAGAAAAGAAACCTAAAAGATGTTGTAAAATCAAATTTTAAATAAAAAGGGTAGCTACAGTTTTGCATTGCATAGCGGTATATACGATATACCCTGCACCTTATTTGATGAGGAAAGGGCCGAGATCTCTTCACCGGGCGTGACCCCTTTAGCAATAACTGACAGATGCTACACACTCGGTTTGGCTTTTGATTGCTTCTATAGCTTATGCTTTGCACAGTGCTATATATGATATATCCCGCACCTCATTCGACGAGGAAAGGGCCAACGATCCCTTCACCTGGAGTGACCCCTTTAGCAAAACTAGAAAAGCCTCAAAATCACTCCATTTCAAAACTTCACTTGATTCTACAACGATATCAAGTTCATTACGCTTATGGTTTTCAGAAAAAACTGCGTAGCCCTCCGTCAATTCAGATATGTAATATTTAGTATTCGTGCTACGGTTGTTTGGCATGCGTCAAGGCGTAGTGTACGGTAGCTGATTATTACTTATCTGTAGCATGAGATGCGATTGGATTAAGGTATTCGTACGGCGTTGTTTGGCATGCGTTAAGGGTCGTACGGGTAGGTTTAATTCAATCACGAATTGTACGAGTTGAACTTGACTAGCGGACTATGGGTTGTTTGGCATGCGTTAAGGTCATAGCACGCTATTGGCAAAATATTATCGGGAATTTCAAGTGTTGAAATTTGCAATGAGATTGCATACCTTCTATGAGATAGTTGGATCCCGATACCCACTGCGAGTAATTGTTACTCCTGGGAGAGTTTTACACAGGACAATTAGCCGATCAAGTAGGTGTCTAGAAAGGTGTCAACGGGGTTACGCCTCTGGGAAAACGAGGTTTACTTTAATTAGGTCCGTGCGAAAGCACGGGGAACCTCCCTCAAAGTACCGACACTGGCCTGGCTGAAAGATCGACGAAGTTGTAAGGTGTAATTAATCCCGGCTAGTCTTTCCTTTTAGGGTTTGAAGGAAGATTTGATAAAAACCAGTGGGAGCCATCCTGATTAGATAAGATAATAACCAATCTGATCTTGCAAGAGCATACGCTAAAGTGTTTTCTTCTCTCTCTCCATGTAGCGACCATGACATGCCCTAATCAAGATAATAATATGGATGTATTGACCGAATCCGCATGTTATACTGTGCAGGGGAACGTTGGACCCGTTCTATCTTATAAGTGTTATAAGACTGAACAGGAAATAGGAGAATATCTGGATTCTCACGCCACCCAAACGGAGAACATGCATGATGATGCACCTTCTTCGGGTGTGTTTGTTATTGAAAACTGTTTTTCAGTTCACCCTACGTCCTGGGTATTAGATACCGGATCAGGATCCCACATATGTAAAATTTTACATGGGCTACAGAAAGGTAGAGAACTGGGAAAAGGTGATCATTCCGTTCAAGTAGGGAATGGGGCAAATGTTGCAGCCAAAGCAGTTGGCGAATATCACCTAGTATTACCAAGTGGTAATACACTGATTCTAAATGAATGCTATTATATACAAAACATGATGTGCAACATTATATCAGTTTCTTTATTAAGTAAAGAAGGATATAATTTTATAGTAAAGGATAATGTTATGAACATATTCCTAGATCAAAAGTTGATTGCATCAGGCTCGTTACATAATGGCATATTCATTCTAAATCAAAATACAGTCCTCAATATACAAAACACACACAAGAGGAAAAGTTCAGAAATGAACGAATCCTTCTTATGGCATGGTCACATCAATGCGACACGACTAGCTATGTTGCATAAGAATGGATATTTAAATCCGTTTGAATTTTCATCTTATGACACTTGCCAGTCATGTCTCAAAGGCAAGATGACCAAAACTCCGTTTACGGGACACGGAGAAAGAGTTACGGAACTCTTATGGCTGATACATAGTGATGTATGCGGTCCCATGTCTACACATGTCAGGGACGGTTCTTCCTACTTCATTACATTCACTGACGATCTTTTTAGATACGGACATATGTTCCTGATAAAACACAAGTCTGAAGCTTTGGAGAAATTCAGAGAATATAAGCACGAAGTAGAGAACCAAACGGGAAAAAGTATTAAGATCCTTCGATCTGATCGAGGAGGAGAATACTTGAGCAATGATTTTCTAGATTATTTAGAAGAGAATGGGATTCTCTCTCAGCTCACTCCTCCTTATACACCACAGTACAATGGTGTATCGGAACGGAGAAATCGCACCCTATTAGATATGGTGCGCTCAATGATGAGTACAGCTGAGTTACCTATTTCTTTCTGGGGATATGCGCTTGAGATAGCCATGGACTTATTGAATAGAGTTCCTACCAAATCAGTGCCTACCACTCCATATGAGATATGGAAAGAGAAGAGACCACATCTTAATTACATTTAGATATGGGGTTGTCCAGCCTATGTCAAAAGACAAAATCCGGACAAACTCGAGGCAAGATCAGTCTTATGTAAGTTTATAGGATATCCCAAACATTCACAAGGGTATATCTTCTACCACCCCGAGGAACAAAAGGTGTTTGTTTCTCGACATGCCACTTTCTTAGAAAAATGTTTTTTTACGAAACAGACAAGTGGCATTGAGGTAGAACTGGAAGAGGTTCCAGCGACACAAACTATAATAGAAGACTTGGTAGAACCAGAGGATTCAGTAATACCCGACGAACCCCAGCCGCTTCGCCGATCTAGCAGGGTTTCTCGTCCATCTGAGAGATACTAAGGTTTTCTCATTGACGGTAGGTGCGAGGATTGCATCATGGAGGATGATGACCCAACTAGCTTCGAGCAGGCCATCACGAGTGGGGACTCAGTGAATTGGCTGGATGCTATGCGGTGTGAGATGGAATCCATGTACACCAACAAAGTATGGACTTTGGAAGATGCTCCTGAAGGGTTCAAACCCATTGGGAGCAAGCGGATCTTCAAGAAAAAACTTGGTGTAGATGGGAAAGTGGAGACTTTCAAAGCTAGACTTGTTGCAAAGGGTTTTCGTTAAAGACCAGGTGTGGACTATGACGAAACCTTTTCTCCAGTAGCTATGCTTAAATCCATCCGGATCATGCTTGCCAGCGCTGCATATCATGATTACGAAATCTGGCAAATGGATGTTAAGACCGCCTTTCTAAATGGTGATTTAGAAGAGAGCGTGTACATGACTCAGCCAGAGGGCTTCGTAGATAGTAGGAGCAGCGGGAAGGTGTGCAAGCTGGTTAAATCCATTTATGGATTAAAGCAAGCATCGCAGAGTTGGAACATCTGCTTTGACGTCGTTATCAAAGAGTTTGATTTCGTCAAAAATGTAGATGAACCTTGTATCTACAAGAAGGCGGCAGAGAGTAAGGTTGTCTTCCTCGTATTGTACGTGGACGACATACTCTTGATAGGAAATGACATTCCTATGCTGCAATCGGTCAAGCTCTTCTTATCACAAAGATTCTCAATGAAAGATCTTGGTGATGCCTCCTTCATATTGGGAATCAGGATCTGTAGAGATAGATCCAAAAGGATATTGGGATTGTCCCAATCCAGGTACATTGACACCATATTAAAGAGGTTTAGTATGGAAGAATCCAAGCGTGGGAACTGACCCACGATCTCTGGAGTCACTCTCTCCAAAGGGATGTCTCCCAAGACTGATTTGGAGAGAGCTCGCAAGCAAGGGATACCCTATGCTTCGGCTGTAGGTTCTATCATGTACGCGATGCTATGTACCAGACCCGATGTAGCATATTCACTAAGTGTAGTGAGTAGGTATCAAGCTGATCCTGGAGAGAGTCACTGGACAGCTGTGAAGAGCATTCTCAAGTACTAGTGAAGGACTAAAGAGATGCTCTTGGTATATGGTAATAGTGAACTCCAAGTGGAGTCTTTTACCGATTCGAGCTTTCAAAGTGATAAGGACGACTCTAAGTCGCAGTCGGGATTTGTCTTTACCCTTTACGGAGGGGAGGTTAGCTGGAAGAGTTCCAAGCAGGAAACCGTGGCAGACTCGACGATGGAGGCTGAATACATCGCTGCCAAAGAGGCTGTCTGGATCAAGAAGTTCATTACTGAACTTGGAGTGGTTCCATCCATTGAGCATCCAATACCTTTGTATTGCGATAACAATGGAGCGGTAGCTTTGACCAAGGAACCCAGGTCCCATCAGCGATCTAAGAATATTCTGAGGCGGTATCACCTGATCCGGGAGATAGTTGATCACCGGGAGATCGAGGTCAGAAGGGTAGACACGAAGAATAACACAGCGGATCCACTCACAAAGGCCATTCCACAGATACAGTTTGAGAGACTCTTCGGGATGCTCGGTATGCGATACTACAGTAGCTGGCCCTGGTGCAAGTGGGAGATTGTTAGCTGTATGTATGCCCTAGAGGCCAGTATTGTACAGATGATGTATATTATATTGGATGATTGGACATATATAGAGATGACTTTCTTGCTCGATATGATAGTATGCTATCTGGTTGCTCTTTATCCTAACATGTATACTAGTCTCTTAAAACTGTCTTATAGTTACATACTGGTAAATCCCTTAGGATGTGTACTTGACTACCTGGACTATGATGCAGATCATACTAGTGGGGACATGGTAGTCCATAAGTACATCCTTCAAGGTCCCTAGTCGTAGGTGTATCTAGACGGGGCATCGATATACCAGTGTAGACTAGCATATACGCTTCTCGACCCATGAGATGGGCGATGGATGATCCCATATCCATTGGTGTTTGACATCAGAGATGGTATACGGGTGCTCAGTGGAGACTGGGTACACTGGACGGACTCGCCGAGAACTCCCAGATGGTATTATACCTCACGTCAGATGGCAGTTCTCAGGTGACACTTGTGCAGGTTAGTCTGTAGACCCGAGATCGTCATAGAGTCTTGTGTGATTCCCACTGTGCTTTGATTTCCACCTTACCACGTCCATGAGGGCATGCAAAATGGTGGTTTTTGCGTACAGTCCCGAGTCACATGGAGGCAATGAGCGATAGGAGGGGTTTCTTCTCTCCCGGTATTGGGGGTTGATGTTGCACTGTGCTCGATTGGCCGTAACAGGAAAGTCCCTGGCCAGGGCTGATTAGAGATTTACCGGTAAGTGTTACCAGTAGTTTCTCGACCTGTTATGAGCCTCACATCGGCACGACTTATCGGTTATTGGGGTATGACGTTTACCATCCATAGACTTGATATGCGACATATCAGACGAGGAGACCGGATTGTACAGGAAGTGTTGCCGATCGGCTCGACGGGAGTTGTAGCAGGTTCGCTTGTTCTCTTCTGATCGCTCAATACCCGGGTGGCCGTTACGTTTAGCTGACCGCTTGCGGCTTGGGGGTGCTTGATATGATCATCACCCACTGCCGGCGTATTGACGAGTCTCAGAGTCCCACAATGGAGTTCCCTAGTGCAGGCAAAACGTTGTGGTCCGCGTATGCGATATGCGCATGGATCCGATTAAAATGCGCGTATAGGATACCGTATATTGATCGGGCGGCTTTCTTTTGGTAGGGGTCGTTTGTGATATGGCCGGATTGATAAATCAAGTGTTGATTTATCATTTAACCATTAGCTTCTCACGTGAAATCCTTTCTTGAGTATGATGGATGTATGCATGCATGTATACTTTCTTTATAGATTCATGCACATATGGATGTGCATACATACATACATACATCATCAATTATAGATTCTTATACAAAGAAAATGGTGGCAATATAATACTCACACCATGGGTTTTTATTTGGATTATTATTTGATTTTTGGTTATAACAAAATGGAAAAAGGAAAAGATAATTCATGACAAGTTTCTACATCCTTCTTGACCTAACCATTCTCACCCACCATTTGACCATGGATTACTTTTCCTTTTGTGTTTTTAACTCAAATTCAATAATATCCTAACCATGGTTTGATATGAGAAGAGAAAAATATATATTGATATATTTTCTATTTTCTTTCATGGGTTGAACTTATCTTCTTCTCAAATTGCCATCATCTTCTTCTTCCTCTCTAGTTTTTTTTGTAGTGAGCAATATACTCATCAAGATTGGATTTTGAAGTGAGAATAAGAACCACAACATCATTCTACACAAGTTTAGCTAACTTGTTTAGAGTGTTAGCTTCATTTCGTTCACTTGATCGGATAAAGTTGCAAGCTTGGACAAAGCGGACTCCGGGTGGATCATCGGTGACCTCGAAGAGTTCAAGTGGAGCTTTTTCAAACCCCAAGTAGGCGAGGAGTCTAGCGTAGGGAGCTACAAAGGTTGTACTCTCAAAACCCTAGCCTTTCTTTTATATGATGATGTGAAAAATTTTAGAAACCCTAATTTTCTAGGAACGATCCGATGCTTGTTAGCTTAGCACCCTAAAGACTCCGCTTTTGGTTCATGTGATGCTTCCAAACCCTTCATGAGGTGCTAAGCTAACCATTCAAAATGTTCATAACATTATCCTCTAATGTGAGATTATATCCTTCTTTAGTTAGCAAAGAAACCGATATAATATTGCACATCATGTTTGGTACGTTATAACAGTCGTTCAGAATCGATGTATTACCAGTTGGTAATACAAGGTACTATTCGCCAACTGCCTTGGCTGCAACAATTGCACCATTCCCTACTATTAGATATTTATCACATTTTCCCAGTTCTCTTCCTTTCTTTAGCCCATATAACAAATTACATACGTGGGATCCTGATACGGTATCCAATACCCAGGACGTAGAACATACTGAGAAACAATTCTCGGTAACGAACACACCCGAAGAGGATGCATCAACATGCTATTTCTTCGTACGAGTGGCACGGGAATCCTGATATTCCCCTATTCCTAAGGAACCAACATTCCCCAGCTTAGTATAATAAGAGGGTTCGGTCAAAACATCTATATTATTATCTTGATTAAGGCGTGGCATTGGTTGCTGCTTGGAAAGAGAGAGAAGTAAACGCGTTAGCGTGCGCTTTTTGCAAGATTAGATTGGTTATTATCATATCCAATCAGGATGGCTCCTACTATTTTTATCAAATCTACCTTCAAACCATAAAAGGAAAGATTAGCCGGGAATAATTACACCCTACAGTTTCGCCAATCGTTCAGCCAGGCAGGTATCGGTACTCCGAGGGAGGTTCCCCGTGCTTTGACACAGACCTAATTAAAATAAACCCCATTTCCCTAGAGGCATAACCCCGTTGACACCTTTCTAGACACATACTGGATTAGCTAATTGTAAAGTGGATGTTCTTGCTCTACCAGCTTTGGGCGCACCGGGTTTTTCGACATTATAGGAGGTGTACCTCAATGTCATTTATTGCGATTTTTCGTTTTGTGATCCGAGTATCACACTGTTATCGCTTGGATTTGAGTTTCATGACATTCTTTTCGTGCACCATGGCTGCACCTACTAGAGATTACATTTTTGTGCACAGTTATTGCACTCGATTTATGTTTATGCACCAGTACATTGGTTTGCGATTTGTGTATATCAGTTGCACTTGATATCTATTTGTGCCTTTGCTGCACGTGTTTATGATTTCGTGGATTTCAAACGGTTGATTTGATTTTGTGCATGTTGTACGCACTCGATTTGATTTTTGCACTCGGTATAGCTCACATGTACTTGTAGTGCATTGATACGCATTTTATGCACGCAGATGCACTCGTTTATGATTTTGTACACCTTGGTACGATCGGTGTTGTTTTTGTGTGCATTTGAGATATTGATGATTTTTCGTGCATTAGTTGCACCAGATTTATGTTTTCGTGGGCGTCTGCACTTGATGTTCATTATCGTGTACAATACTGCACTCGATGTTTTATACGGACCTGATGCACTTGATTTAGATTTTTGCGCACATTAGGCGCATTGTATGAGATTTTGTGCACACTGGATGCACTTGATTGAGATTTTTATTCGTGCATGATAGTTGCATGTTCACACCATAATATTGTATTATTATATTCCTCATTCTTATTCTTTTTATAAATAAACAGGTACTTTTGACGCATGTCTGCTACATATTACAGGTTACAGGTTCTTGGACAGAAAACAGTGAAAACGATGAAAAGACGATACAAAAGTGGATTTTGACCAACAAACAGAAGACTCTTGATCAAGCCGACATCAAAGATAAAATTCACAAAGTACAAGGCAATGCAAGGTCCAAGATTACAAAGCGAACGGTTAAAAGTCCACCGCAATTATTCACTGGAGATCTGGAAGAAACATAGAAGCTATTTTAATAAAGAACCAAATAATAAGGAAGCCCAAAAATTCAAGGCCCAATACTTTCTTTTAAAGAGACAGAGATATAAAATTTTACCAAAGCTTGAAGTCTACTTTGACGAGGTCTTCCTAAGGATATTTTGGTAAATGTAGACATGCAAATCAATTGTAACCTAGGTTTCCTATTCTCTATAAATAGGAACTCTACTCATTGTAATTTCTTATGCCTCCATTCATTAATAAATTTCAGAATTCTTTTGGAGAGCATCAAGTTGTAAGTTCTTTATTTTCTGCCCTAAATTAATTTTCTATTCTTGCCCTAGATAAATTTAATTCTTTGCCCTAGTTAATTTTTTATTCTCTACCCTAGATAAATGTATTTTAATTCCCTAATGAGTGAGTAGTCTCCTCGCTTGTTAGGGTTAGATCTGGGGAATGTTTGAGAGACGAAGATCTCTCATCCCCTTTCTTGCCTGTCATATATTTTCATAGAACTCCATGCATACCTTCTTATTCCGCTCCCTGCGGCACTCTATCCACGAGGTAGCGGTGATATCGTAGTATAAAGGTCCAGATTTTATGGTTTTCCATGGAGGTTAGGGTAAAGATTAAGAAAGGAAGGACAAGGATCTAGAGGAAGAACAATCTTCCCAATCATCCTAATCCATTTTATTAATATTTACCATAACACCTAATTAGATCTTCATATGGGTATAGAAAGCGGTGAGATTTATTGACTTTCCAAACTTAACCTAGGCCTAACCCTAGCAAGATTGGATTTAGATAATCGTAGTATAGAATAATTAGGTTTTTAGATTTAATAATCAATCCGAACACCCTTCGGAATTAACTCGTTAGCGCGATTAGGAAATTCACAACATCCCTGTGGACCGACCCGTACTCACCGGCTAGCTTCATGTGACGCCATTTTTTATTGCGGTTATAGAAATAGTTTTTGAGATCAATCAAATGGCGCCGTTGCCGGGAATGGCGTGTTATTTTCATTTTGCAATTTCGGGTTAATCTAAATTATAAAAATCTGAAAAATCAAAAAAATATAAAAATATATCATCTGTTATTTTTGGAAAGGGTATTCTTGTGAGAATTTTTGCAGGATCTACAAAGAAATTCGGATCTGGAAATCTACAGAGATCAGAACAGCAAATATCAAATCCGAACAAACAGAGAAATATCACAATAGACAACAGAAGAAATTTGGAGGACCGAGTCAACAAGAAGAATCGCTGTGATCTGGTTCCAAAAAAAAAAAAAGAAGCGCCGGCAGCCCCCTTCCGGCCGCGGAACCGCCGCGCTCTGGTGACACCACCTGCAGAAAAAAAAGGGCAGAAGAGCGGTATATAAAAAAAAAACCAGTTCCACCACTACAAATCTCTGTGAGTTTTCTCTCTCCTCCTCTGCAAATCTCCGATATATCTTCTGAAAAGTCACCTGCAGGATTCTTTGCGCTTAAAAATCTTCCTCCTTCCAAATAACAAATCTTGTGCAGGATTCTTTGCGCGCGCTTAAAATAATAATTGATTGCAAGTGATCTTTTCTAATTTGCATATCCTTAATCTTTTTGCTAAAAATATCTTTCCAAATAAAGAGCAAGCGGAAAAACGAAAATTTTAATTAGAAAACTTACAAACCTTGAAATTCACAAAAAATATTTGATTGCAAGTGATTTACTGTTTTGCATATCTTTAATCGGATTTTAAGGGGATTTTGACCAATTCAGATTGGGTGGGGATTTCATCACCCTTTCCAGGACCCCAGAAATCATATAATGCATTAATTAAAAAATACTAGACTCAGCCCTAAGGACTTCGAGCTCAATAGGACAGAGGACTAGTTATAGGTATCGACCGTTTATCCTAACCTGACTTTGCGGTGTCTAGGCAAGTGTGTCAAAGGCTAGTGGTTATTAATTAGGCCCACTACTGTGGTTCCTTCCCACTTACCTGGCTCTTACCTGGCCGCAATTGGCGGTGAAGAGGCTGTTTGAGGTCCTATCTCTAGCCCTTTGGAACAGTTAGGAGCTGTCTAGCTGACCTAGGTGACCCTAAATCTAGGCCTGATTGTGCATTTTTGGTTGATCGAAAGTGTGTCTTAGCCCTTTATCAAACAAAATTTTTTTGCAAACAGTTCCAAATAAAAAAATAGAGGAAAAAGGAAAAATCTTTTATAAACAACTTGCAAATTTTTGCCGCTAAGAAATTCTTACACCACCCAACCTTCTTTCTTTTCACCTTTCTTCTAACATGGGTACCCCACATAATAAATCACTTGCCGAACTTTGGTATCCCGAACCTAATTTTGCGTCGTACGTCAATTTTTTCGGTCAATTTAAAGACGATCCCTCCTTGCCAAAATTATCTTTGAAAGATAAAATAGAGGCGTCTAGGAGAAACAGTTTGACTTTTCAACCAACTTTGTGTCAACCGAGTCAACCTTTACCACCTCCATATGTTGATACCACTTTTCCAAGTCCTACTGTAACTCCTAAACCGATGTCCATTGGTGAGCATATTGCTCAATCTCGCAGCCGACCTTTCACCCCTCTCCACTCATCTAGTTCTAGGGATCCGCACGATTATTCACCTTTTTATCCATATGTTGACCCTACCCCTGTCCACCCACCCACTTCCTACTAGTCCTACCCGACTTTCCCACCTTCACTAGACATTGATTCTACATAGCATGTTGGGAGTTTTGCATATCCACACAATTTCGAATCTTTTCCCGAAACCCCCTTACCACCCAAGTCTAGTTTGGAAGAGTCGTTGGAGGCGTATATCGCAGCAACAAACAAAATGGTTATGAATGTGGAAGCGTCCATAGCCGCCCTTATGCAACCTGCTGAACCGGTAGCTAGTTTTCCGCTCGCTCCAAATTTTTCAATGTATGAGGAGGCGGTTGGACAGAGTGAGAATTTGAGAGGATTTCCAAATCAAACCTACCCCTACACAATTAAAGCCCAAAACTCCGGTTTTCCATCGATTGTTTAAATGATTCACCAGTTGAAAATAAAAACGAGTTGTGTGATTTTGTAGTGTTTGATTTGCCAAATTGTGAGGAACCCCTTTCGAGTGAAACCGCACCTAATCCTTTCGATCTTTACACCTCCACTCTAGAACCTAAATTGATAAATATCCATGCTTTTGATGAGGTGTGTAAGAAAACTGATTTTCACTTGATTGAGGATATAGACGCCGGGAATATTTCGGATGATGAACCTGTCGATTTATTTGAGATTTTAAGTTCAAATCATCATCCCGAGTTATTAAATGTTTCTCCCGAATCTCATATGCATCTTGACTTTGATGATAATGGCATGGATGAGTTGAATCTTGAGGAGAATTATAAGGATAGTATTGAGGAGAGTTTTGAGGATCATATTGAGGTTGAATCATTTCTGTTTAATGTGTGCGATTTTCAAATTCACCCTCTTGAACGTTTAACTAAATCACCCTCCTTCCTTTCCATCGTTCCGACCACGCTTGAAGACTGTGACCTTGAAATTTTTTCCTTTGAATCTGACACAGTCCTCACAGACGATAACACTTACGAGCGTTTCACTTTTTCTGACGATGTTGATGACTCACCGCCCGAGTTTGAATCCTTTACATTTTCAGATGAGTTTGTTGAACCATCAGACTCGGTTGTTTATAGTAGGTTCGAACCATTAATGGAATCTTTCAAGTTCGAGACAGTTTACTACGGTGAGAATGAGACTATCCCTGATTCACCCCCTTTCGTCCGTCCTATTGTTCCGACCGTGCAAGTGACCGTGACGCTTTCATCTCAAATACCAAGCTCGGCGTACCCATGTTTTCTTGCGAATCTTGAGGGATTTGATCCCATTTCACAACGAGTTGATAGATTAGCATAATAAGTTTTCAAACTTCGGTCATCACAAATTGCGCTAATTTATTCACTCGATTTACACCCTCAAGATCGTGCGATCCTTCTTTCTTCTTTCCGCCATTCTTCTCCCCCATCGAGACCATATTCTCTTCTTCCCACACCGTCTCGCGTGTTTCTCATTTCTTTCTTTTACACCCCATTCTTTCACCAACTTAACCATAACCACGATAAGATTTTTGAATGGTTGGTGCTAACCTTTGGCTTATGTAAGGCCAAGCTTAAGTTTGGGGGGAACCTTGTGTATATATATTTTTGTTTTCTTTTTCTATAAAATAAAAATAAAAAAAATTTCAAAACAATAAAAAAAAAATTATAAATAAATAAACAGGGGTGTACCGGCATTTTGACCCTTTTGGTGTAGCATGACAGTGAGGACACTGTCAAGTTTAAGTTTTGGGGTATGCTCGGTACGTCTTCTTCCTTCGCATTCATTTGTGTATATTTTTGCATTTGCATACTTATTTTAAAACCCATAAAAATTGAAAAAATTTGGAAAATTATAAAAATTATTGTCTTCAATTTTGGCTAATTGACTTGAATTTAACAAAAAGGTTAACTAGTTAGGAACAACTAGATCTTAGACTTAGTAAATTAAAAGCCCTAAAAATAACCTCTCTTAAAGTTTAACGGTAGAAAATATATGTCTTTGTAGTTTATTTAGAAATAGGCAAATTTTGAGTTCAGTTCTTGGGCTAAGTTGAAACAAAGGAAAAGTATTGATGTTCTTATTAGAGTATAAGTTTGAAAAATAGTTCCTAACTTAAGTCTAGATTCTGAAAACGTATACCCTACAATTTGCACAATCACTTACCTTGAAACTTGGAATAGTAGAAGAGACCTTGAAATGCTCTTGTCTAAAGTCCTTAGTACAATGAAAATAAAAGAAAAAAATTCAAGTGTGAATAAAGAAAAAATGAACACTGGTTTTTGTGATTACTTAAGGCTGCAAAAATAGAAAAATATTTAGCGAGGGTGCTTCATCACCTAGTTCCTTAGACCAACTGGTTTGGGAGTCACTGCTAAAGCCTTGGGTGTTGCAAAACTAGGAAGTACGCTTTATTGTGCAAACGCATCTTGTAATCGGTTGTTGGTACCTCAAGAAGCATTAATGGTCGCATGAAGGATGTGTAAGCAAAATTCATTGAAAAATTCACCAACTAATAAGTGCTATGGACAACGGACAAGGGTATGATTGCTTGATTTGAATTTCCAAGTGTAGGAGTGATTCATACACACACGTAGGGATATGTGATTGGAGTTTAGATGAAAGAAAGGAATGAAGAATAGAACTTGTATCTTTAGTAGAGTTGATAAAAATTCCTAAGTGGAGATGGAACCCTAGAAGGAAAACTTAAGAAATGCCAAAAGCTAAGTAAGTCTATAGAACATATATAATTTTAAGTTAAATAATAAGGAAGTGTGAAGAATATGGGTGGATAATTTACGAGTCGACGATAATAGAATTCCTTGTTGGAAGACCTAATTGGAGAATTAAAGTTAATGGGCTGAATTGATAGGATTTTGTGGGTAGTATCCGCTAAAAACCCTCAGGAGACAACACTCCTCCTACTAGGGACAACTGGAGGTTTAACGGCTTGTTGCACAAGCTCAGTGCAATCGCGTTTCCCTGTGAAAGTGCGGTTAGGTTTTTTGTAGAGAATAAAAAATAAGTTTGCTCGAGGACGAGCAAAAGATAAGTTTGGGGGTTTTTGTTCACACCATAATATTGTATTATTATATTCCTCATTCTTATTCTTTTTATAAATAAACAGGTGCTTTTGACGCATGTCTGCTACATATTACAGGTTACAGGTTCTTGGACAGAAAACAATGAAAACGATGAAAAGACGATGCAAAAGTGGATTTTGACCAACAAACAGAAGACTCTTGATCAAGTCGACATCAAAGATAAAATTCACAAAGTACAAGGCAATGCAAGGTCCAAGATTATAAAGCG
Organism: Agapanthus africanus; assembly: GCA_030015575.1. Taxonomy (NCBI): domain Eukaryota; kingdom Viridiplantae; phylum Streptophyta; class Magnoliopsida; order Asparagales; family Amaryllidaceae; genus Agapanthus; species Agapanthus africanus. The sequence goes on along the minus strand of CM057345.1, from coordinate 265,281,469 downwards.
AACGGTTAAAAGTCCACCGCAATTATTCACTGGAGATCTGGAAGAAACATAGAAGCTATTTTAATAAAGAACAAAATAATAAGGAAGGCCAAAGATCCAAGGCCCAATACTTTCTTTTAAAGAGACAGAGATATAAAATTTTACCAATGCTTGAAGTCTACTTTGACTAGGTCTTCCTAAGGATATTTTGGTAAATATAGACATGCAAATCAATTGTAACCTAGGGTTTCCTATTCTCTATAAATAGGAACTGTACTCATTGTAATTTCTTATGCCTCCCTTCATTAATAAATTTCAGAATTCTTTTGGAGAGCATCAAGTTGTAAGTTCTTTATTTTCTGCCCTAAATTAATTTTCTATTCTTGCCCTAGATAAATTTAATTCTTTGCCCTAGTTAATTTTTTATTCTCTGCCCTAGATATATGTATTTTAATTCCCTAATGAGTGAGTAGTCTCCTCGCTTGTTAGGGTTAGATCTGGGGAAGGTTTGAGAGACGAAGATCTCCCATCCCTTTTCTTGCCCGTCATATATTTTCATAGAACTCCATGCATACCTTCTTATTCCGCTCCTTACGGCACTCTACCCACGAGGTAGCGGTGATATCGTAGTATAAAGGCCCCGATTTTAAGGTTTTCCATGGAGGTTAGGGTAAAGATTAAGAAAGGAAGGACAAGGATCTAGAGGAAGAACAATCTTCCCAATCATCCTAATCCCTTTTATTAATATTTACCATAACACCTAATTAGATCTTCATATGGGTATAGAAAGCGGTGAGATTTATTGACTTTCCAAACTTAACCTAGGCCTAACCCTAGCAAGACTAGATCTAGATAATCATAGTATAGAATAATTAGGTTTTGAGATTTAATAATCAATCCGAACAACCTTCGGAATTAACTCGTTAGCGTGATTAGAAAATTCACAACATCCGTGTGGACCGACCCGTACTCACCGGCTAGCTTCATGCGACGCCGTTCTTGATTGCGGTTATAGAAATAGTTTTTGAGATCAATCATTGCACTGGATTGAAATTTTCGTGCACTCTAGATGCACTTGATATTGTTGTCATGCACACTTGTTGCACTTGACAGATGCTTTCGTGAACACCCGTTGCACTTAGTTCGGCTTTTGTGCACATTCGTGGCACTTGTATTTGGTTTTGGTTCTCCGTGTACACAAGACGCACGTGATGTTGGATACGCCTTTTGATGCTAATTTTAGTTATGAGAATCGCGTTTTCATGGTGAGCACTATATTATATAGTGGCCGAGCAGGACTGATCTGAGGACAGTGCCTGAGTACTTTTGCACACATCAAAAGTTTATGAAGAGGTTTTAAAAAATGAGCTGTAGTCTCTCTATTTCCTACATGTCCGCGAGTGACACGAACCTTTACAAAGGAAAACCTTCAGGGATATTTCAAAAAGGCGGGACGTATAATTTGAGCAAAAACATATATAGATATATTTACTACTTTACAATTGAGCGTCCACCACTTATGCCGTGAGTTACGCATCACACGGCGATTCAGAAAAGATTTTGCATGTGTTTTATTCAGTTTTTAGAATATTTTGCAAGGAAGTGTACTATATACGTATTATAGTATTTGACTAGAATATATTGGATTTCAGCAGTGGATTTCGAGATTTCCATCTCCATTATAACTCCTATGATTGCATGATTCTTGACCAGGATTGATTTTTGAGTATTGTACTCATTTTCATCCGCACACGATGCGCTGTGGTATTTCAATATATTCCGCGATATCGAAGCCCCGTTGATTTGAACAAGATTATTGAAATTTATTTATATTTGGGGGTTTAAATTTAAATTCGGGGGTCGAATTTACTTAAGGGGGGAAGATAGTAAAATTTCAGAAATATAAAATATTATTTTTGTAATTTAAATATTAAAATAATATATTTCGTGGAAACTATTCGATTTGCGAATAGGGATTTTTCGTAAAATGGTATAATTATATAGCAATATTTGGAATAAAAGTGGAGATTAAAATGATTTATTTATTATAATGATTTTTATCGGATTTTGGTATTTTTATAATTAATTATATACGAGTTTAAATTAAACTTAATTAGAGCACTACTAATCGTGATTAAGCTAAATCAGTATTTTCATATTATTTCATGGTTAGTGCAACATGTCATGTTGCATTTTGTTACATGTTTTTTCATTTGGATTTGGTTTTATTTATTTGTGAAGAGAAAATAAAAGAGATGGCATGATTAACAGAGATATGGGGGACAAGTTATGACATAGGGCATGGGCTCAAGAGAGAGAGAGAGAGAGAGGATGGCATGGCACCCTTGACCCTTCTTCATTCTTTTCCTTCATCATTTATTTCTTGAACTACTCCTTCATCTCCTCCTCCGCCTCGTCTACCCCATGGCTACCATCCCTAAATCTTCACCAAAACCCCATGCCACTTTCATTAAAAATGATCCCCACCTCTTCCTAAACCATATGGACCTTTCAAGTTTGGATTTTGGAGACTTTGGGCATCTAGGGTTTTTCTTGAGTTGCTCCCATGAGGTATATTTCCTTTCCTTTAGTTATGTGTTCGTGTTAGTATATCCTATTGTTAGTTTAGTGTTAAACCGATACAATTTGATGATCTTAGAATATTCTAAGTTGATGTTTAGTAATTTTGTGGACTTGTAAAGAGGTAATAGAGGTGTAGTGAGTGTTGTAGGACCTTAGTGATGATTTTCCTGACTTGGGCCAGAGAATAGAACCCAATAAACGAGTTTAGAATTTGTCCCGTGTCGGTTTTGAGAAGTTTTGTTAGCCTACAGAGAATCTGGAGCTATCTGGGGTATTTTTAAGAAAATCAAACAAGTCCATTGACCTAGACAAACAACCAGAAGACCACCACCAAAGTTCGAGCCCAAAATTCCCTATACAAACCGGTGAGGCCAGGGATTTTATTGGTTTCACCGGAATGACCATGGGTATTGGTGATGGGGTTTTGTCTGTAGCTCCAAATCCTTATATACTATATATTGTAATGTTAGTTTAGCCCCTTTTGATCTGAGCCAAAATCTGGGAGCTACTTGAGAGTGTTTTGTCTATATTTTAAAGATATTGGAATTCGTGGTTTTGTTATTTGGATTTGATTTGGTCGTTGGATGTTTGAACGTCAACGACGAAGGTTATTTGGTTGTTGTTGTTGCATGCGTAAGCTATATGTTCTAACCTATAAGCAATTCGTGTGCCGTATCGGTTTTCCGGACATTGATTTTTAATAACATTACGATGTGTTTTGATTGTAGGAACCTTCACGTGGATTTCTGAGACGATGAAGCACATCGACCTCGACTAAGCGAGAATATTGCAGTTGAGTAGATTTATATCTAGGGGGAAGTCGGGTGGATGGCGTATAGCACCCCCGCAACCATTGATATGGATAAGTAATATATTAATTGTAGTTTGGAGAAAACCTATGTATGAACCCACGAATATGATCTGGGGAATTAGCGTGAAATGATATAATAAATAAGGAAGACTCGGATTGATATATGAGAATATGAAATGTGAATATGATTCGTGATATATATAAGTGATTTAAAGAGGACAAATATGAGATTTATAGTGGCGTGATATGAGATCGGTATCGATGTGTTATGAGATGATGTACGTGACAATAGATCCGTACTATTGTTGTGATGATATCGTACGATGGATATTCCGTACGTAATGTATACGGATTAAACCCGGTATTTATTCCGACTTGAGAACCCTTTTAGTTCATATCACAACGTAGATATTCTGATATGTTTGGAGTCATATCCATTTCAAAACTAATGAATCGTTACAATCTTTTTAAATGATGAATTCAAAGAGACGCTATAAACTTTTCAAATGATATCTTTTCCAAACAATATCATAGTCCCCTATTTTCAAAATAACGATTCGCACTATTTTAAACTATAACTGTATGACTCCTACATATTTGCATATTTTATATACTGTCCATGCTTACGATCTCTTATTTCTGCATACACTCGCGTTTCATTTACTACGCGATATATATACGATGTTTCGTACCCTTTGTTTACCTGATTTCATCTACTATTACACCTGCACAATTATCGATGATGCGCATGTTAAACTTACACAGAATTGCCGGCTCACACACATTCATAATCGGTAATTGCTATGACACCTACACAGTAGAACTACTATATCGTGATATTATTCTTAATTGTTCAGTATTATCATATGTCAAGTTTGCATGATATACTTGCTATGTTCACCATACTGTTTTATGTTTCATACTTCGTACTTTATGGTTAAATGCATTGAGATGTTGTGTTTATGAGATCTCTGGATTTGAGAACCGTGGTTATATTTTAAAGGAAATGGTGTATTGTTTTAAAAACGCGATTTCTCTTAATATGATATTTCGAGGTGTCCACCATGTGTTTTCTCGGTTCTGAGTTGTGAGCATACCCGATTCGAGGAGTGGGAGGCACCGTCTGCTGGTACATGGTAGACCCGGTATTGTACCCTTGGGCAAGAAATGATTTGTAGAGTGTAAATGATGAGCCTGGCAGAGGGAGCACTACCTACCGGTGATATTTTTTGATCCGACGGTTATCCGGAGGATACCGACCGGAGTCGTGAGATGTATATGAGGGCCAATCAGAGTATGCGGCACCTGAGATGAGATAGATATGAGGGCCAATCTGAGTATGCGGCGCCTAAGATATGGGGATTTTCGTGTCGATGCTTGACACGGGTTTTCATGATGTTTCGATTGTCGGTGTTGGAAACTCAGGTTCCATGATTTTGATGTGTCGTTGATTGACACACGTGGTTGATATCCTCATACATACAAGCATATGTTTTCATGATGAATCGAGTGTCGATGTTGGACACTCAGGTTCTATGATATTATTTTTGTCGTTGATGGACACATGGATGATATCCACATGCATACAGGCATATTTTTCAGATGTTATTTATATATGTCATTCACATTGATTCGATGGGTCTCCTCTTGTGTTGATGATATCTTGCTTTATTTGCTTTTCGTCCAGTGTTGATCTTCGTTGTTGGGCGTCGTATATATGTTTATTGTATGGTTGTGTTTCCACCGGTTGGCGAAGAGCTAGCTCCCGCTTGGGGATACCTTTTATTGTATGTATGTGGTTTTGGATCAAAATATACAAGGAAGGTGCTACCCAAATTTTTAAAGGACAAAAAATGTTGTCAACTTTAGTACATTCTACTTGCATTTTCATATATCATTAGTTATGCATCTATAGATAAACTTTATTTCATTATACCTTTATTTCAAAACCGCACCCCCGACTTTTTCTGCAAAAAGGTTTAGTTTTTTCTGGGCTTCGGCTTACTTGAATTTGTTAGTGTATATGCCCTAGAGGCCATTACTGTATCATACTAGTTTGTATATTACTTCATGGAAGCTTGGGATATTCACCTTGTATAAACAATCTTGCTCAATATAGTAGTATGATGCTTGGTTTGTTTCTACTTCAATGTGTACATGTGTTTATTTTAGTATATCACCTATACATATTAGTGGAGCCCTTAGGATCTTTGTTTGATTACCAGCGTTGTGATGGCAGTCACACTCGTGGGGGCTGGGTAATCTATAGCACATCCTTTTACAGGTCCCTAGTCGCAGGACTATCGAGACAGGGCATCGATACTCCGGAGTAGACTAACGTATGTGCTTCTCATCCCAGTGTGGGAGATGGTCTGTCCCACAGCCATCAGTACGTCGTACTGGAGATAGTATGCGGGTGCTCGTTGGGTTATGGGTACACTGGACAGGACTCGTCGGGAACTGTTGGTTGGTACTTTACCTATCGTCAGTTATCAATTCCCAGGTGACATGAATACAGGTTTGTCCGCTGACTTGATACTGTCACTTCGCCTCGAGTGTGTTCCCACTGTACTTAGATTACTACCCTACCACGGCTCAAAGGAGTCGTGCAAACAGGTAGTAGTTGGGTGCAGTCCCGAAGCACTTGGAGGCAGTGACGGTTAGACAGGATTCGTCTGTCCCGGTATTAGGGTTTGACATCGCGCTTTGTCTAGGAGAGCAATTACACGAGTAGTCCCTGGCCAGGGCAAGAGAGATATACTGATAGGTTTCCAGTGTTATCTTAGGGTGTTCTGGGCTTCACTCCGACACGACTTGTACCTCTATTAGGGGACTGACGTTTACCGCTCCATAGGCCCGCCATGCGATGTATCAGACGAATAGACCGGACTGTATAGAGATTGTCACAATCAGACTCAGTAGGAGTTCAGATGGGTTTCACCTCGTCAATCTTCTTGTTGGCATCTACCTGGGGACCGTTACGCAAAGCTAGTGCCGCTTGCGGTCTGTGGTTAAACCCACTGCCAGCGTAGTATCGAGTGTTTAGAGTCCCACACAGAAAGCCATTCGCCTTTAGGCAAAAGTGTAGAGGTCGCATGGTTTTGCGACAGGTCGCATGGTTTTGCGACAGGGTTCGGTCACATCCGTGCACTTGTGCACATACAGTGTCCGAACAGTTAACACTAGCGGGCTTTGGTTTAAGCCAGATCCTTGTATACGTTTTGGGGTTGGTTTTATCTCGTTTGTATTCGTGTTCCTCGGAACGCGGATGCGGGTGTGTATGCACAGTTGACAGAGAAACAGAGGGAGAGAATTCTCATTGGGATTGTTGACTGTTGACTGTTGACAGTTGACTGTTGACTGTTGACTTTTGCTTAATCCTAATGAGAATAAGATATAAGATTAACATTAATATTAATTAAGTATTATAGTGACATGGTTGTTTAGGGGTTGACATTGTTGACTTGTTGACTTTGTTGACCGGTTGACTAGGTTGGACTAGTTGACCATCATCATGACAATGGCTATCATTCCATGGCAAAGACTTTTGCTTGCTTGTTTATTTATGCAAAATGAGTGCATGAAATGATATAGCCATTTTGACTTAAACCATCACACAATACTTGATTATTATTTTTGTTATGATGACTTTTGGATTATGAGAGGTGAGAATGAGAAGAGTATGGCTCATTCTTTCATTTGCTTTCTCTCTCTTGAGCTCTCTCTTCTCAAGCTCTCCCGCTTCCTCTTGCTCTCTCTAGCTCAAGGCAAACCATTCTTATGTGTTGAGACTCATTTCCATAGAGATAAAAAGACACCAAAACATTCCTCTACTCATTCTAGTTCATAAGGCCTAGCAAGCCAAGTGATCTAGTTTCTTCAAAGTTCGAAGAAGAAGCCAAAGGTAGAAGCTTTCGGGTGGATCCATCTTTGGCGCAAGGAGACGACGAGGTGAGGCCGATCCAAACACCGGAGGAGTTGAATACGAAGGAGTTTAAGAAAGGTATAGCCCCTTAACCGAGTAGGTAAACTCTTGTTAGGTTATTAGTTAGTCGTTTAACAAAGATCTGTATTGGTAGTCCATGTTACCACCCTCTTGAAAATCGTTTTTCACTAATTCTGCAACCCCGTAAGTACCGGGGAAGGGTAGCATGGACTTACAGTGGTATCAGAGCCTAGTTAAACACTATCTAACATGTTAGCAATGTAAGTAGAAGTTCGATCGGAGAAAAAGTCGCGAAATACACCCGAAACTCAAACTTTCTGTCGGTTTTCAAACTGCTATAAAAATTATTTGACATATACCAAAAATCGACTCAGGGTTTTTAGAAGAAACTACAAAAAGTTGGCCCACTAAATCGATCAACCCGCCGCGGATCCGCGGCAGAAGCTTGCTCTCGCCACGGAACCGCGGCAGAGTTGACTCGGCCGTGGGGTTTTATTTTTGCTGTTTGTTCATAGGGGTATTTTGGGATATTTGGAGCATGTCTTTTCAGCCCAGATTTTGCAGAAAGAAAAATTTTTTTTGGTGCTTGAAAATCGGTATTTTTATCGAACTTCTAAAGACTAAGGCTAACGGGTTTATATTTGTGATGTGTTATATGTATTGAACGTCCGCTAATCGCTATACGTCGATTAGTGGGGGTTATACATATCTGTGATCTGTAATGATTGATGGTATGTGTTTATGAATTCTTTGGATTGTCGCGGATGAATAGCCGGGGGTTGTGAGATGAGAGTTTTTCTTTTTATCTTTCAATTCATGTAATATGTAAATTGATGTAATATTATTTTTTGGCCGCACAACCAGGTCGGGGTTGTAGCCGTCATTGTATAATTTCTTTTTACTATTTTTGCTCCTAGGATAGACCTATGGTGGGGTGCACAAACTACCGGGTATCTCGAAGTGCCGAGTGGCCAACTCACGTCGTTGAGGGAGGTTGCTCCACTTCGGATATTTGGCGAGTAGTTTGCCGCACCCGTAGGGGTCTAGGATGGGGTTTTGTCTATTCATCGCGACCGTGTAATCCGCTTTTCGTTATAGGCTCGTACGAATTGCGGATTCCTAGTATATCCAATGTGTTCATCTGTGATCTGAAATGGCTATCATTGCAATATATCTATATATGATATTATTTAGGCGTTGCTTAGCCCAGCCCCCGCTCTGTCGTTAGTTAAGTAACCTAACGGGTAATGACGGGGCCCCGTGGCGAACGCGAATGGCATAAGCGTACGTCATATTTTGGTTGTTTTCTGCAATGGTAGGATTAAATGATGGGACGCATTAAAAGAACTAATGCAAGAAAAATACGCATTAAAAGAACTAATGCAAGAAAAATAAACCAAGTAAATGTCGTTGGAACACTTTCAAAACCACTCTGCTTCTTTTCAAAATAACTTTTAAACGCGGAGCTTAAGCCACTCCTTTTAAAAGCTATCTCATTCCATCGATTATATCAAGTTCACTACGTTCACGGTTTCGCCAAAACCATTCATAGCCCTCCGTCGTTTCACATGGATGGTCAATAGTTTCAAGCTATTTATGTTGACCAAAGTCAAGGCATAGTGATTGGTAGCTATTGGGTATTCATGTGCAGCATAGATAGATGTGTTGGTTTGGGGCAGTCGTACTACCATTTTGGCCAAAGTCAAGGGTATGTGCCGATGGGCTCAAATTAACCTGGAGAATGACGGGTAGAACTTGACATGTGACTTATGATATTTTGGCCAAAGTCAAGGTCATAAGAGCATGGGGCAAAAATCCACATCGGGAGTTTCAAAAGAACTGAAACTTGCTAGCGCTGCATACCATTTGGAGTGTGATGATTCTGGTAGGATTCCTTCAGTTTTGTTACGCAATGATATTTGGAACCCGATCCTACTGTGAGTATATGCTACTCCTCGGGAAATTTCTCACTTAACGATCAATGCTATAAACCAAGTAGGTGTATAGAAAGGTGTTAGCGGGGCTACGCCCTCAGGGAAAAGAGGTTCTTAAATTAAGGAACTTCGCGAAAGCGTTGGAAAACCACCCTCGACGTATCGACACCAGCCTGGCCGAACGGTTAAGCAAGAATTGTACGGTGAGTTTGATCCTGACTAATTCTTTCTTTTTGGTTTGAGGAGGGATTCGAGAGACAGTGGGAGCCATCCTTTTTAGACAAATTAAAAACCACTCTAAAGTTGCAAGAGTATCATGCTAAAGTGTTTCTTCTCTCTCTCCTAATTGCAGCGACCAAACATCATGACCGGACTTAAGTTATTACTAGATAAAAACATACTGACAGGGCCAAACTACAAAGATTGGCTCAGGAATGTCAAAATGGCAATCACCTATGACAAGTTGGGGTATCTCCTTACCACCAAAGCTCCCCCTGTCCCAGGTCCCACCTCCAGCGTCGCGGATAAGGAAATACGTAAGACTTGGGAGATCGATAGCGCGAAGGCCAAGTGCCTCGTGCTTGCCTCTATGGACAACGAACATCAGAGGATGCACGAGAATATGGACCTCGAATCCATATTTCTCCATACAAAAGAACTGTATGGAGAGCAATCTCGTATCGCAGGATACGAAGTGTCGAAGAAGTTATTTTCGGCAAGGTTGGCCATCGGATCATCGGTAGCGGAACACGTGCTTAAGATGATTGGCTTCATTGAGGAGCTCGCGGAACTTAGGACCACGTTAGAGAACGAGCTCTATACGGACTTGATTCTCCAGTCCCTTCCTTCCACTTATGCCCAGTTTATCCTGAACTTCAACTTACAAGAAAAAGAAGTTGAACTTTCAGAACTCCTCAACATGCTGAGGAGTGCAGAGGGCACCCTACAGAAAGGTAGGGAAACATCCACTTTGTTTGTAGGAGGATCTTCATCTTCTTGGTCCAAGGCGAAAGCCAAGGGAAAGAAGAAGAAAGCCTACGCCAAACCAAGGGGCGGTGTTAGTAATGTGGATACGAAGGGAAAAGCAAAAGCAACAAAGATAGCGGGGAAGATTATAGTGAAGGAAGAGTGCTTTTTCTGTCATAATAGTGGTCACTGGAAGAAAGATTGCAGGGCTTGGAAAGCCAGAACACAGGATCTGAAGCAAGTTGCGGCTTCAGCTTCAGGTGTGTATGTTATTGAAAACTGTCTATCAATAAACTCTACTTCCTGGGTATTGGATACCGGATCAGGATCTCATATCTGTAATTCTTTGTAGGCGTTAAGAAACTGTAGGGTTTTGAAGGCGGGCGACATGACCCTCAAAGTTGCAAACGGAGCAAGCATGGATGCTAAGGCCGTGGGGGACTATCACCTGGGGTTGTCAGATGGACACGTTTTGGTTTTGCGTAATTGCTATTTTGTACCCAACGCAACTTGTAATATCATTTCTGTATCTTTGACTTCTAAAGAAGGTTATGAATTTGCGTTTGTAAGTAATGTTGTAAACATTCACCTTAATCAAGTTCTGATTGGGTCAGGTACATTAAGCAATGGTATATACGTACTAAACCAACCACAGATTTTCTATGTCCAGAATACACACAAAAGAAAGTCTCCGAAAATAAATCAGACTTTCTTATGGCATTGTAGACTGGGTCACATCAATGAGAGAAGGTTGACGAAATTACATACAGAAGGATATTTGAATCCGTTCGAATATCAATCGTATGCCACTTGTCAATCCTGTCTCAAAGGAAAGTTGACAAAGACTCCGTTCACTGGACAAGGAGTAAGAGCGAGCGAGCACTTGGGACTCATACACAGCGACGTGTGCGGTCTAATGTCTACACATGCGCGAAGCGGTTATTCTTACTTCATTACTTTTACGGATGACTTTTCAAGGTACGGTTATGTCTTCTTAATGAAACATAAGTCCGAAGCCTTTGGAAAATTCCAAGAATATAAGAATGAAATAGAAAAACAAACCGGCAAAAGTATCAAGACACTAAGATTGGATCGAGGTGGTGAATACTTGAGTGCCGAGTTCCTGGACTATTTAAAAGAGAACGGGATTCTCTCTCAGCTTACTCCTCCATACACTCTGCAACATAACGATGTATCGGAGAGACGGAACCGAACCCTATTGGATATGGTACGGTTCATGATGAGTAACGCTGAGTTACCGTGATCATTCTGGGGATATGCACTAGAATCAGCTGCATACCTTTTGAACCGAGTTCCAACTAAGACTGTGCCTACTACACCATATGAGATGTGGTGTGGGAAGAGACCCTATCTTAATCACATTAAGACATGGGGAAGTCCAGCTTTTGTCAAAAAGCAGCATGCGGACAAGCTCGAGGCATGCTCAGTACAGTGCAAGTTTGTGGGATATCCAAAGAACTCCAAGGGATATTTCATCTATTGTGAAGAGGAACAAAAGGTTTTTGTTTCTCGACATTCCCACTTCTTAGAAACTCAGTTTTTGGAGAATCAGATAAGTGGGAGCGCAATAGAACTGGAAGAAATTCCAGAGCCACGAGCTATTACTGAAAGCTTAGTAGAACTAGAGAGTTCGGAAGATCATGACATTCCTACGCCGCTCCGCAGTAGTAGTAGGCAGTCTCATCCGCCCGAGAGATACCACGGTTTTCTCATAGACGGGGATAGAGAGGATTGCATCATAGATTTTGATGAGCCGACTAGCTTCCAGCAGTCCATTCAGAGCGTTAACTCGGTAAAATGGCTGGATGGAATGCAGACCGAAATGGAGTCCATGTACACCAACAAAGTATGGACATTGGACGTTGCTCCAGATGGGGTAAAACCCATAGGATGCAAGTGGATCTTCAAAAGGAAGATTGGTGTAGATGGATAGGTTGAGACCTATAAAGCTAGATTGGTTGCAAAGGGTTTTCGTCAAAGACCTGGTTTGGACTATGACGAGACCTTTTCTCCAGTAGCTATGTTGAAATCCAATCGGATCCTTCTTGCCATTGCTGCCTTCCACGATTATGAGATTTGGCAGATGGACGTAAAGACCGCTTTTCTAAATGGAAATTTAGAGGAGCGTGTTTATATGGACCAGCCAGAGGGTTTCATTCAGAGTGGGAGCAGCGGAAAGGTGTGCAAGTTGCATAAGTCCATCTACGGACTGAAGCAGGCATCGCGGAGTTAGAACATCTGTTTTGATGAGACGGTCAAGGAATTTGGCTTTATCAAAAATCCAGATGAACCATGCATCTATAGTAGATTTGTAGCGAGAACTGTAGTATTCCTCATTTTATATGTGGATGACATTCTCTTAATAGGAAATGACATTCCTATGCTACAATCTGTCAAAGGGTTCTTATCACACAGGTTCACTATGAAAGACCTGGGTGATGCCTCATACATTCTGGGGATCCGGATTTATCATGACAGATCCAAGAGGATACTGGGACTCTCACAGTCCAGGTACATCGACAACATACTGAAAAGATTCAGTATGGAAGATTCCAAGCGCGGTAATCTACCAGCTTGTCACGGGATCACCCTCTCCAAGGAGATGTCTCCCAAGACTGATTTGGAAAGGGATCGCATGTCTATTATACCCTACGCTTCTGCGGTAGGCTCTATAATGTATGCGATGTTGTGTACCAGACCAGATGTAGCTTATGCACTGAGTGTGGTAATCCGGTATCAGTCAAACCATGGGGAGAAACATTGGATAGCAGTAAAGAACATTCTTAAGTACCTGAGAAGGACTAAGGATATGTTCTTGGTGTATGGCGGAAAAGACCTCCAGATCGAGGCCTTTGCTGACTCCAGCTTCTAAAGTGACAAGGATGATTCCAAGTCTTTATCGGGCTATGTCTTTATCCTCAATGGAGGGGTGGTGTGTTGGAAGAGTTCCAAACAGAAAACCGTTGCTGACTCGACGATGGAAGCGGAATATATTGCTGCTGCAGATGCCGCAAAAGAAGTTGTCTGGGTAAGGAAGTTCTTAACTGAACTTCAGGTGGTTCCGTCCATTTTTGATCCAATACCTCTGTATTGCGACAACAACGGGGCTATAGCTTTAGCAAAGGAACCAAGGTCCCATCAGAAGTCCAGACACATCTTGATGTGGTATCACCTGATCAGGGAGAACGTGGTTCGCCAGGAGATCGAGGTTCGAAGAGTTTCTACGGAAGATAACACTGCTGCTCCACTCACAAAGGCCTTACCCCAGACTCAGTTCGAGCGGCTGATCGAGATGATAGGTCTTCGATACGCCAGTACATGGCCTTAGTGCAAGTGGGAGATTGTTAGTGTATATGGCCTAGAGGCCATTACTGTATCATACTAGTTTGTATATTACTTATTGGAAGCTTGGGATATTCACCTTGTATAAACAATCTTGCTCAATATAGTAGTATGCTACTTGGTTTGTTTCTACTTCAATGTGTACATGTGTTTATTTTAGTATATCACCTATACACATTAGTGTAGCCCTTAGGATCTATTCTTGATTACCAGCGTTGTGATGGCAGTCACTCTCGTGGGGGCTGGGTAATCAATAAGCACATCCTTACTAGTCGCAGGACTATCGAGACAGGGCATCGATACTCCAGAGTAGACTAGCGTATGCGCTTCTCATCCCAGTGTGGGAGATGGTCTGTTCCACAGCAATCAGTACGTCGTACTGGAGATAGTATGCGGGTGCTCGTTGGGTTATGAGTACACTGGACAGGACTCGTCGGGAACTGTTGGTTGCTACTTTACCTATCATCAGTTATCAGTTCCCAGGTGACAAGAGTACAGCTTAGTCCGCTGACTTGACACTGTCACTTCGCCTCGAGTGTGTTCCCACTGTACTTAGATTACTACCCTACCACGGCTCAAAGGAGTCGTGCAAACAGGTAGTAGTTGGGTGCAGTCCCGAAGCACTTGGAGGCAGTGACGGTTAGACAGGATTCGTTTCCCCCGGTATTGGGGGTTGACATCGCGCGGTGTCTAGGAGAGCCATTACACGAGTACTCCCTGGGCAGGGCAAGAGAGATATACTGGTAGGTTTCTAGTGTTATCTCAGGGTGTTCTGGGCTTCACTCCGACACGACTTGTACCGCTATTAGGAGACTGACGTTTACCGCCCCCTAGGCTCGCCATGCGATGTATCAGACGAACAGACCGGACTGTATAGAGATTGTCACAGTCAGACTCAGTAGGAGTTCAGATGGGTTTCACCTCGTCAGTCTTCTTGTCGGCATCTACCTGGGAACCGTTACGCACAGCTAGTGCCGCTTGCGGTCTGTGGTTAAACCCACTGCCAGCGTAGTGACGAGTCTTTAGAGTAACATACAGAAAGCTATTCGCCTTTAGGCAAAAGAGTAGAGGTCGCATGGTTTTGCGACAGGTCGCATGGTTTTGCGACAGGGTTCGGTCACATCCGTGCACTTGTGCACGTACAGTGTCCGGACAGTTAACACTAGCGGGCTTTGGTTTAAGCCAGATCCTAGTGTACGTTTGGGGGTTGGTTTTATCTCGTTTGTATTCGTGTTCCTCGGAACGCTGATGCGGGTGTGTATGCACAGTTGACAGAGAGACAGAGGCAGAGAATTCTCATTGGGGTTGTTGACTGTTGACTGTTGACAGTTGACTGTTGACCATTGACTTTTGCTTAACCCTAATGAGAATAAGATATAAGATTAACATTAAAATTAATTAAGTAATATAGTGACATGGTTGTTGAGGGGTTGACATTGTTGACTTGTTGACTTTGTTGACCGGTTGATTAGGTTGGACTAGTTGACCATCATCATGACAATGGCTATCATTCCATGGTAAAGACTTTTGCTTGCTTGTTTATTTATGCAAAATGAGTCCATGAAATGATATAGCCATTTTGACTTAAACCATCACACAATACTTGATTTTTATTTTTGTTATGATGGCTTTTGGATTCTGAGAGGTGAGAATGAGAAGAGTATGGCTCATTCTTTCATTTTCTTTCTCTCTCTTGAGCTCTCTCTTCTCAAGCTCTCCCTCTTCCTCTTGCTCTCTCTAGCTCAAGGCAAACCATTCTCATGTGTTGAGACTCATTGCCTTAGAGATAAAAAGACACCAAAATATTCCTCTACTCATTCTAGTTCACAAGGCCTAGCAAGCCAAGTGATCTAGTTTCTTCAAAGTTCGAAGAAGAAGCAAAAGGTAGAAGCTTTCGGGTGGATCCATCTTCGGCGCAAGAAGACAACGAGGTAAGGCCGATCCGAACACCGGGAGGAGTTGAAGTCGAAGGAGTTCAAGAAAGGTATAGCCCCTTAACCGAGTAGGTAAACTCTTGTTAGGTTGTTAGTTAGTCGTTTAACAAAGATCCGTTTTGGTAGTCCATGTTACCACCCTCTTGGAAATCGTTTTTCACCAATTCCGCAACCCCGTAAGTACCGGGGAAGGGTAGCATGGACTTACAGAATTACGTTATGCCTTTTGATATTGCGTGATATAAGTGCCGGTCACGTGCTAAATTACGGGTCATGACACTACGCCTTAACGAAGGCCAATAAACGTAGCACGAATACTAAATAGTACTTATCTGAAATGACTGAGTGCTACGTAGGTTTTTAAGAAAACCATGAGCGTAACGAACATGATATCGTTGTAGAATTTAATGATTTTGAAAAGGAGTGTTTTTTAGGCTTTTTCTATTTTCACTAAAGAGGTCACTCCCGGTGAAGGGATCTTGGCTCTTTCCTCATCGAATGAGGTGCTGGATACTCATCAAGGAATACCACTATGCAAAGAAAGAACTAGAGAAGCTATCAAAAGACAAAACCGAGTGGGTTGTAGTATTTGCAAGTTTCGCTAATGAGGTCACTCCCGGTGAAGGGATCTCAGCTCTTTCCTCATCTAATAAGGTGCTGGATATTCATCAAGGAATACCACCATGCATACAAAAACTAGAGCTACCCTATTTGAAAATTTGATTCTACAACATCTTTAGGTTTCTTTCTTTTCGTTAATCTCATTAATGAAGTCCCATCATTTAAAGTTTCCTAAACATCACAGAAAATTGAAACGAAAATAGAACGTATGCTTATTCCATCCGCATTCGCTACGGGGCCCCTTCTTCACTATTAGGTTACTTAACTAACGGCAGAGCGGGGGCTGGACTAGCGCGGGTGGAAAAGATAAACAACGTTTATTATATATATCATATATATAGCATTCGTCTCACGCAGTTATATGATCACATCACAGAACCAGGCATCAGAAGCAACATATGAAATATTGGATATACTAGGATGTCCATGTTTTAAATTTAGCCAGTAATGTAAACACGGATTCCATAGTCGTGATGAATAGCCAAACACACATCCCTAGACCCCTACGAGAGCTGCAAGTAACCCTACCAATTTTACAGTTAGGAGACCCGGTCCCAACTCTTTGAGATGGTCTCCCACTGGACTATAGAACCTGGTTATTTGTGGTCCCCGCCTTGGGTCTATCCTAATGCGGAAAAGTAAATAATATACATCAATGGTGACATCATCCTCAATCCAGAAGTGACCCAATAAAAGAATATTACATATAGATTTTACATGAATGAAAATATAAAAACTCTCACCTCAGATAAAAAAAAAACCCGGCTATTCAATCACGACAATCCAATAAAACATATCACAACAATGCATGATATCACATATCATCAACATAAGTAAATACACGTATCCCGAATGTCATTGACATATAGCAACGAAATTCGGGCTACCCGATATATTACACTTACGGTCGAAGAAAAGAAATAGAAAACTACAATAATTAGAATCCATATATCCTTAGACATAATAAACCCGGAATATCACATATTCCGGATTTCATGCCTAACTTGTTAAACTTGCATTTTAGTCTCAAATTGAAAACTCTTTTCAGTAAATTGTCGGATGATTCAATAAGATTCCCGACTAAGTGATCGCGTACTATACGCAATTGCGACGGAGTTTTGATCCGAATCAAAATTCCGTGGCAATCAATCAAATGAGACTAAATGGCTAGATTTACAATGAACTAACTAGTTTTCACAAAACTAATTATTCTTTATTCTAACAATTGTATCACATATCATCAAAGTCTAAACAAAATTAAACATTTCGATCGGTTTAATCAACACCCACAAAATCTAGAGACCTCAACAACATGAGAATAATCAAAAATACGCAGGTCGTGCAAAACTACATAATGGAGCAGCAAAGAAAAACTAGCACACAACCCTACTAACCTGCCGTGGAACCGCGGCCAAACATGGAGTTTGGCTGTGCTTCTACGGCCGTTTGATAGAATTGGTCGCTCAAATTTCATGAGGCTCCATTATAAAGCCTGCTCGAATTTTTGGATATTTTTAATTTTGAAAATTCCAAAGTTTGAAAAATTCGACAGATACATCAAGAATTAGAGGGTTTCAAAACCGATCGAACACTTTAACATCGTAACGACCTATCCTAAAGTTCTAGCTTGGCTCTGATAGCATGAAAGTCTAGCCTAGCACCACCAAGAGGTTTTAGTAGCATCAAGCATGCCAAATTTAAATTTTTACCGGGTGTTAAGTGTTAGTGATATGTATGCCCTAGAGGCCATTACTGTATATACGATGTAAATTGTAGTGGATGCTTGGACATATATATGGAAGACTTTCTTGCTCGACATGATAGTATGTTATTGTTGGATATAGTGCCCTCAGAGTCAATTATTGGATCGCAGGCATGTGATTGCAATGATTGAGGGAGGACCTATACCGGTAGGACCGTTTTACTCGAAAGGTTTGTATACTATCTAGTTTGTCTTTATCATTATGTACATATTTTAGGTGACATTCTAGTTCACTATTACACGTTGATAAAGAATAGTATTCTACCATGGTTTGTCTTTATTATCATGTACTGTTTTAGGTGACCTTACAGGTCGCTATTACACGTTGATAGAGCCCTTAGGATTCTTGCTTGACTACCAGCAATATGATGGCGATCATATACGTGAGAGTTGGGTAGTCTATAAGCACATCCTTAAAGTGGTCCCTAGTCGTGAGTGTTTCGAGACTGTGCATCGATACTCCATTAGTAGACTAGTATATACAGTCGAGACCCCGACGAGGGGCGGTGGCCGGTCTCACAAGCCATTGGTGCCAGTTGGATCACCTAAAGATGTATACAGCTGCTAATTGGGTTATGAGTACACCAGACAGACTCGCTGGGAACGTGCTAGTTGGTATTATACCTGACGTCAGATAGCAGTTCACTGGTGACATGTGTACATGTTAGTTCATCGACCTGAGATCGTCATTTATCTCGTGTGAGTTCCCACTGTGCTTTGATTACTACCTACCATGGCTCAAACGAGTCGTGCAAATAGATTTTAGTTGGGTACAGTCCCAAGCTACATGGAGGCAGTGAGCGGATCGGAAGGGGTTTCGTCTCTCCCGGTATTGGGGTGAGATCGCGCTGTGTCTAGGAGAGCCATTACACGAAGTCCTTAGCCAATGCAGGAGATTTACTCGTAGCTATTCCAGTAGTTTCTCAGGGTGTTCTGGGCTACACTCCGACACGACTTATACCGCTTTTGGGGGTCTGCCTTTTTCCAACCCCCTAGGCCCACCATGCGATGCTCATAGACGAACGGACCAGACTGTACAGATATTGTCACTGACAGGCTCAGAAGGGTGTCAGGATGAGTTCTCTCATCGACCTACCTTTTGGTCAATACCTGGTAGCCCGTTACATACGGCTGGTACCTCTGACGTGCTAGTAGTTAAATCCACAGCCAAAGTTTTGATGAGTCTTTAGAGTCCCCCACAGACAGTTTTCAAGTTTCGGGCGAAACGTTGTATAGGCTATATGATATATGGCAGGGTTGGATCATATACGTGTAGTAGTGCACGGATCATGATCGGACGGATCATACTAGTGGGCTTTGGTTTAAGCCGGATCCTAGTATTAGATTTGTTGGATTACTTTAGTCTCATCGCATTCGCATTTGGTCGGAATGCGGATGCAGGTATGTATATACAAGTGAGGGGTATCCTTGTGATCCGTCACGAGTTTACTTTAGATGTTGCCGTATCTTTTTTATTGTTGTAAACATTTGAGTTAATGTTTACTTTGGTGAAAATAGTGAGCTTAATTCATGATGAAGTGCATTTAATGTGACATGGACATGCTTGGTGACTCATGGTCTCTTTTCTTTTGCTAATGTCACATTAGGATTGATTTATGTGTTCAAATGATAAGAGGAGAGAGAGAGGGCAGCCATATGGCTTGAGTTTGCTCTTGTGTTTATTCATTCTTGCTCGCATTTTATCATACAACAAAAGGAAAAGAAATGGCTTCTTCTTCTTCTTCTTGCACTAGCTCACAACCTCTATTAATGGCATCATCTCTAACCTCCATCCATACTTTCTCATGTGATGAGAATCAATGGATGTTTGAGACAAAGTTATCATACACATTCTCTACATCGCCTTTGACACGTCGGCTAGGGAACTTCATGCTCGAGTTGCTTCGGATGAAGCGGGAGCCCGTAAAAAGACTTGAAGATGTGGTGCCCTTCCGACGAGAAGACCGGAGATCGGAGATGCCGCGAGGAGCTTGGGTTGGTGGCCAAACACCGAAGGACACGGATCGATTGGTATTGCTTTTCTAACCCTTCTCTAGTTAGCTATTTGTAGGTTAATGGTTCGATCCGGGATTGAAGTCTGCAATAGCGCCGGTTTCAAGTTTAGAAAAAGTTTTCGCTTCTGCATTTTGGCCTCGGATGTAGGGTTCCTAGGCACTCTAATGAAGTCTCACAAGGCATCAACCATGCCAATTTCAAAAATTATGGGTGCCGAGAAACCCTAATACGGATCGTTGACCAGAAGTTTAGGCGAAAAGATAATCTAGTTAACTACTTAACTAAAAGTTAGATGCAACAACCTTTGTAGATCCGGTTCTCCACTTCCTTAGCTCCACGTGGGTGTCCTCTCGCTGTCCATCATGAATCCCGAACTCAATCGTCGGCTTCCTCGGAGAAACGGGCGAGCTAGGTCGTCGGCTTCGTGTCAAAGACGATCTACGTCGAGGCATCACAAGTTCAAGCTCCGACTTCACAAAGTTGTGAAACTTATGAAGAAAACACCCAAAACAACTTGGCAAGAGGTAGAGGGTGAAGAAATAGGAGGTGGGTTCACTTTAGAATTGGATTTCTCTCACTAGAACTCAAGTTGCCATTGATGGCATCAAGGTTTCTATCTTGAAGAAGAAGGAGAAGATAGAAGCTAGTTTTTTATGATAAGTTTTTTAAAATGAAAAGAAAATTCATACTTATCATAATCTAACTAAGGTTAAGTGTAGAGAATAAACCATGGTCATTTGGAGAGTTAGGGTTAAGCAAGAGGACAAGAATGGTTGCAAAAGTCAAGGCTTCATGAAGCTTCAACTAATGACAAAAGAAAGCCACCATTCTCTTTAAATCATTTCCAAATAAATAAACAAATAAATGAATATGTAAAACCCTAATTATCAAATTAACCATGGTTTAATTCTACACATTTAACCAAATGATCAAGTATCATCAAACATGATATAAAAATGTGCACAAAAGCATATCACATATACAATGTGCATCAAGTGAGAAAAATCCATTTAAAGTGAACCAATATTAGTTAATGTAAAGTAATATATCAAATATATAATTATACATTAAATCATTAAATCAACACTTGATTCAATGATCCGGTCATGTCGCACATGACCGACTAGTATTCAATGTATCGGCTTATCGAATCGATCTTCGATTCGATAACTAGGTTATATCACATACAACCAATCGAAACATTAATCGCGAGAATCAAATACGGTATCACATTCATGCATTATTCTCGGTCCCGCACATATCTCATATGCGCTCCTATTTCGTTTCGCTTGAGCCAGGAAAATCTCTGTGTAGGACTCTAAAGACTCATCAATACGCCGGTAGCAGATGATGATCATATCAAGCACCCATAAGCCGCAAGCGGTCTGCTAAACGTAACGGCCACCCGGGTATCGAGCGATCAGAAGATCGACGAGCTAGCCCGCTCACACTCCTGCGAATCCGACCAGTAACACTTACCGTACAGTCCGGTCACTTCGTATGATATGTCGCATATCAAGTCTAGGGGTGGTAAACGTCAGACCCCAATGACCGATAAGTCGTGCCGATGTGAGGCAAATAACGGGTCGAGAAACTACTGGTAACACTTACCAGCAAATCTCTGATCAGCCCTGGCCAGGGACTTCTCTGTCACGGCCAATCGAGCACAGCGCAACATCAACCCCCAATACCGGGAGAGACGAAACGCCTCCTATCGCTCATTGCCTCCATGTGCCTCGGGACTGTACCCAAAGACCACCGTTTTGCACGCCCTCATGGACGTGGTAAGGTGGAGATCAAAGCACAGTGGGAATCACACAAGACTCTATGACGATCTCGGGTCTACAGACTAACCTGCACAAGTGTCACCTGAGAACTGCCATCTGACGTGAGGTATAATACCATCTGGGAGTTCTCGGCGAGTCCGTCTAGTGTACCCAGTCTCCACTGAGCACCCGTATACCTTCTCTGATGTCAAACACCAATGGATATGGGATCATCCATCGCCCATCTCATGGGTCGAGAAGCGTATACGCTAGTCTATACTGATATATCGATGCCCTGTCTCGATACACCCACGACTAGGGACCTTGAAGGATGTACTTATGGACTACCATGTCCCCACTAGTATGATCTGCATCATAGTCCAGGTAGTCAAGTACACATCCTAAGGGCTTTATCAACATGTAACTATAAGACAGTTTAAAGAGACAAGTGTACATGTTAAGATAAAGAGTAACCAGATAGCATACTATCATATCGAGCAAGAAAGTCATCTCTATATATGTCCAAGCATCCAATATAATATACATCATCTGTACAATACTGGCCTCTAGGGCATACATACAACTAACAATCTCCCACTTGCACTAGGGCCAGCTGCTGTAGTATCGCATACCGAGCATCCCGAAGAGTCTCTCAAACTGTATCTGGGGAATGGCCTTCGTGAGTGGATCTGCCGTGTTGTTCTTCATGTCAACCCTCCTGACCTCGATCTCCCGGCGATTAACTATCTCCCGGATCAGGTGATACCACCTCAGAATATGCCTGGATCGCTGATGGGACCTGGGTTCCTTGGCCAAAGCCACCGCTCCATTGTTATCGCAATACAAAGGTATTGGATGCTCAATGGATGGAACCACTCCAAGTTCAGTAATGAACTTCTTGATCCAGACAGCCTCTTTGGCAGCATCGTTGGCAGCGATGTATTCAGCCTCCATCGTCGAGTCTGCCACGGTTTCCTGCTTGGAACTCTTCCAGCTAACCGCCCCTCCGTAAAGGGTAAAGACAAATCCCAACTGCGACTTAGAGTCGTCATTATCACTCTGGAAGCTCGAATCGGTAAAAGACTCCACTTGGAGTTCTCCGTTACCATACACCAAGAGCATCTCTTTAGTCCTTCGTAAGTACTTGAGAATGCTCTTCACAGCTGTCCAGTGACTCTCTCCAGGATCAGCTTGATACCTGCTCACTATACTTAGTGAGTATGCTACATCGGGTCTGGTATATAGCATCGCATACATGATAGAGCCTACAGCAGAAGCATAGGGTATCCCTTGCATGCGACCTCTCTCCAAATCAGTCTTGGGAGACATCTCTTTAGAGAGAGTGACTCCAGAGATCGTGGGCAAGTTCCCACGCTTGGATTCTTCCATACTGAACCTCTTTAGTATGGTGTCAATGTACCTGGATTGGGACAATCCCAATATCCGTTTGGATCTATCTCTATAGATCCTGATTCCCAATATGCAGGAGGCATCACCAAGATCTTTCATTGAGAATCTTTGTGATAAGAAGAGCTTGACCGATTACAGCATAGGAATATCATTTCCTATCAAGAGTATGTCGTCCACGTACAATACGAGGAATACAACCTTACTCTCTGCCACCTTCTTGTAGATACAAGGTTCATCTGGATTTTTGACGAAATCAAACTCTTTGATAACGACGTCAAAGCAGATGTTCCAACTCCGCGATGCTTGCTTTAATCCATAAATGGATTTAAGCAGCTTGCACACCTTCCCGCTGCTCCCACTATCTACGAAGCCCTCTGGCTGAGTCATGTACACGCACTCTTCTAAATCGCCATTTAGAAAGGCGGTCTTAACATCCATTTGCCAGATTTCGTAATCATGATATGCAGCGATGGCAAGCATGATCCGGATGGATTTAAGCATAGCCACTGGAGAAAAGGTCTCGTCATAGTCCACACCTGGTCTTTGACGAAAACCCTTTGCTACAAGTCTAGCTTTGAAAGTCTCCACTTTCCCATCTACACCAAGTTTTTTCTTGAAGATCCATTTGCTCCCAATGGGTTTTACCCCTTCAGGAGCAACTTCCAAAGTCCATACTTTGTGGGTGTACATGGATTCCATCTCGGACCGCATAGTATCCAGGCATTTCACTGAGTCCCCACTCGTGATGGCCTGCTCGAAGCTAGTTGGGTCATCATCCTCCATGATGCAATCCTTGCTCCCACCGTCCATGAGAAAACCGTAGTATCTCTCAGGTTGGCGAGGAACCCTACTAGATCGGCGGAGAGGCTGGGGTTCGTTGGGTACTACTGAATCCTCTGGTTCCACTAAATCTTCAGTTTGAGTTTGTGTAGCCGGAATTTCATCCAGTTCTACCATATCCCCACTAATTTCTTTTGCAAGAAATTCCTTTTCTAAAAAGGTGGCATGTCGAGAAACAAACACTTTTTGTTCCTCTGTATGGTAGAAAAGATATCCATGTGAATGTTTGGGATATCCTACAAACTTACATAGAACTGACCGTGCCTCGAGCTTGTCCGGATTTTGCCTTTTGACATAGGCCGGGCAACCCCATATCTTAACTCGTTCAAGACAAGGTCTCTTCCCACTCCATATCTCATATGGTGTGGTAGGTACAGATTTAGATGGAACTTGATTCAATAGGTATGCTGCTGTCTCTAGCGCATAACCCCTGAAGGAAATAGGTAACTCAGCTGTACTCATCATAGAGCGTACCGTATCTAATAGGGTGCGATTTCTCCGCTCCGATACACCGTTGTGCTGTGGTGTATAAGGAGGAGTAAGCTGAGAGAGAATCCCATTCTCTTTTAGGAAGTCCAGGAATTCATTGCTTAAGTATTCTCCTCCTCGATCAGATCGTAGGATTTTAATACTTTTTCCGGTTTGGTTCTCAACTTCTTGTTTATATTCCCTAAATTTCTCAAAAGCTTCTGATTTGTGTTTCATCAGGAACACATACCCGAACCTAGAGAGATCGTCAGTGAATGTAATGAAGTATGAAGAACCATCCCTGGCATGTGTAGACATGGGACCGCATACATCACTATGTATCAGTCCCAAGAGTTTGGTAACTCTTTCTCCGTGTCCCGTAAACGGAGTTTTGGTCATCTTGCCTTTGAGACATGACTGGCAAGTGTCATAGGATGAAAATTCAAACAGATTTAAATATCCATCTTTATGCAACTTAGCTAGTCGTGTCGCATTGATGTGACCCAGTCTACAATGCCACAAGAAGGATTCGTTCAGTTCATAACTCTTCCTCTTGTGTGTGTTTGTTATGTTCAGAACTGTTGATTGATTTAGAACATAAATGCCATTACACAACGTGCCTGATCCAACCAACTTTTGGTTATGGAAAATGTTCAAAACATTATCCTGTAATACAAAATTATATCCCTCTTTACTTAATAAAGAAACCGATATAATGTTGCATATCAGGTTCGGCATGTAATAGCATTCGTTCAGAACCAATGTATTACCAGTTGGTAATACAAGGTGATATTCCCCGACAGTCTTAGCTGCAACAATTGCACCATTTCCAACTCTAATGTCTTTATCACCTTCTCTAAGTTCTCTACCTTTTCTAAGCCCATGTAACTGATTACATATATGGGATCCTGAGCCGGTATCTAATACCCAGGACGTAGGGCAAATGGAGAAACAGTTCTCTGTAACGAACACACCCGAAGAAAATGCATCATCATGTACTTTCTTCAATCGGGTGGCGTGGGAATCCTGGTATTCCCCTATATCCTGTTCAGTCCTATAACTCTTATAGGAAAGAACGGAACCAATGTTCCCCAGCACAGTATAACATGCGGGTTCGGTCAATACATCCATATTATTATCTTTATTAGGGCATGAAATGGTCGCTACCTGGAGAGAGAGAGAAGAAAACACTTTAGCGTAAGCTCGTGCAAGATCAGATTGGTTATTATCTTATCTAATCAGGATGGCTTCCACTGCTTTTTATCAAATCTTCCTTCAAACCCTAAAAGGAAAGACTAGCCGGGATTAATTACACACTACAAGTTCGCCAATCTTTCAGCCAGGCCAGTGTCGGTACTTTGAGGGAGGTCCCCCGTGCTTTCGCACGAACCTAATTAATGTAAACCTCGTTTTCCCAGAGGCGTAACCTCGTTAACACCTTTCTAGACACCTACTTGATCGGCTAATTGTAATATGTAAAACTCTCCCAGGAGTAACTCTTACTCGCAGTGGGTATCGGGATCCAACTATCTCATAGAAGGTATGCAATCTCATTGCAAATTTCAACACTTGAAATTCCCGATAATATTTTGCCCCTTGCGTCCTATGACCTTGACAAAGGCCAACAAATCATAGCATGCTAGTCAAGTTCAACCCGTCATTTCTTGATTGAATCAAACCCACCCGCACGGCCCTTGACAAAGGCCAACAAGGTCGCACGACTACCCTGAAACAATCTGCATCATATGCATAAGCAGATAATCACTATTCAGCTACCGCACACTACGCCTTGACAAAGGCCAACAAACGCAGCACGAATACTAAACAGTTCTTATCTGAAATGACGGAGGGCTACGACAGGTTTTTCTGAAAACCTATTACGTAATGAACTTGATATCGTTGTAGAATCAAATGAAGTTTTAAAATGGAGTGATTTTGAGGCTTTTCTAGTTTTGCTAAAGGGGTCACTCCCGGTGAAGGGATCGTCGGCCCTTTCGTCGTCGAATGAGGTGCGGGATATATCATATATATCACTGTGCAAAGTAGAAACTATAGAAGCAATCAAAAGTCAAACCGAGTGTGTAGCATCTGCCAGTTATTGCTAAAGGAGTCACTCCCGGTGAAGGGATCTCGGTCCTTTCCTCATCGAATAAGGTGCAGGGTATATCATATATACCGCTATGCAAAGCAAGAACTGTAGCTACCTGTTTTGTTTAAAATTTGATTCTACAACATCTTAGGTTTCTTTTCTTTTATTAATCACATTAATGAAGTCCCATCATTTAAATACCTAAACATCACAGATAAATACGACGTACACTTATGCCATCCGCATTCGCCTCGATGTCCCCTCGTGCACTGTTAGGTTAGGTAACTAACGACAGAGCAGGGCAGGGCTTGTACGGGTGCAAAACATAAGTAACGTCTATATAATATATCATATATACTATATATAGTATCTATCACAGAACATCACATGATCACATCACAGATATCGCAGCAGAAGAAACATATGAAACATTGGATATACTAGGACGTCCGTGTTTTCAATACGAGCCAGTATAAAACACGGATTCCACGGTCGTGATGAATAGCCAATCCCACACCCCTAGACCCCTACGAGAGCGGCAATCAACCCTGCCAATTCTAGGGTTAGGAGACCCGTATTCGACTCCTCGAGTTGGTCTCCCACTGGACCCCAGAACCCGGTTACTTGTGCTCCCCTCCTTGGGTCTATCCTAATGCGGAAAAGTAAATAATATACAAAAGGTGACAACTTCCGCTACCTGGAAGTGCCCCAAATAAAAGAATATTACATAGAAGTTTTTACATGAATGAAAATGAAAAAAACACTCATCTCACATAAAAACCCCCGGCTATTCAAACACGACGATCCAATATAACATATCCAGCAACACATAACATCACATGTCATCAACGTAAGTAAGTATGCATACCCCAATTGTCGTTGACGTATAGCAACGAAACCGGCGATATGAACATACTAACTTACGGTCACAGAAAAGAAAGTGTAAAACTACAACAGTTGGAATCCGCAAGCCCTTTAGACATCACATGCCTAATCAGATGAAATACTTAGACATCATATGCCTAACAGATATAAATCCCGTATTTTAGTCTCATTATCGAAAACTCTTTTCAATATCATGTGGGACTAAATTGCTAAATTTATAACATTCATTCAGTTATCTCATAACTGTTTGTGAATTCCAATTATTGTATCACATTCCAGATAAACAGAAAATGTTAAACTTTCCGATCGAACAGTCGAATACCCAAGTTTTCCCGATACAGCTCAACACATGAAATAAGTCTAACGACATTCAGTTCGTGCCTCAGTACCAACGGTCCAGCCGTAGAAGGGTCAAGCCAACGCCTCACATGTGGAACGCCGTACTGCCCCAAACCCGAAGGTTCAAAGGGCAGTTCAAGACGGTCACATAATCGAGTTAAGGTTTGTTGTCTTCTAGAGGGTCCATCGCGTTACTTGCACTACTTAGAACGTCGTTAAACTACGGAAAAATCCAACACTTGGAAATTTCCCGACAGGGGAAAAGTTGGGTATTTATATCCGGTCGAACTTTTTAACAAATTCAAAAATAATCCGGAAATACAAAAAGACGAAGTTTGATAATCCGGTCGAAACACCGAAGCTCTAAAACACCCAGAAAATTCAACTCTTGAATAATTATTAAAACTACCCATAAAACTCAGCTGCAGAAACTATGAATTACTGTGCAGAGGAGGATGGCTGACGTTATTCTTTAGCCGCGGAACCGCAGCCTAAGCTGGCTTAGGCCGCGGTTCCGCCGCGCATTACACTGTTCATTAGAATTTCCTGCTGAATTTTTTAAGCATTTTTAATATTGAAAAATCCCAGATTTTAGAAAAAGTCCAGAGAGCTCATGGGTTTTAGGGTTTCGGGTTCGTTCGGACTTCAAACTCCGTCTAGACTTCGCCTAAGGCTCTAGCTAGGCTCTGATACCACTGTAGGGTTCCTAGGCACTCTAATGAAGTCTCACAAGCCATCAACCATGCCAATTTCAAAAATTATGGGTACTGAGAAACCCTAATACGGATCGTTGACCAGAAGTTTAGGCGAAAAGATAATCTAGTTAACTACTTAACTAAAAGTTAGATGCTACAACCTTTGTAGATCCGGTTCTCCACTTCCTTAGCTCAACGTGGGTGTCCTCTCGCTGTCCATCATGAATCCCGAACTCAATCGTCGGCTTCATCGGAGAAACGGGCGAGCTAGGTCGTCGGCTTCGTGTCAAAGACGATCTACGTCGAGGCATCACAAGTTCAAGCTCCGACTTCACAAAGTTGTGAAACTTGTGAAGAAAACACCCAAAACAACTTGGCAAGAGATAGAGGGTGAAGAAATAGGAGGTGGGTTCACTTTAGAATTGGATTTCTCTCACTAGAACTCAAGTTGCCATTGATGGCATCAAGGTTTCTATCTTGAAGAAGAAGGAGAAGATAGAAGCTAGTTTTTTATGATAAGTTTTTTAAAATGAAAAGAAAATTCATACTTATCATAATCTAACTAAGGTTAAGTGTAGAGAATAAACCATGGTCATTTGGAGAGTTAGGGTTAAGCATGAGGACAAGAATGGTTGCAAAAGTCAAGGCTTCATGAAGCTTCAACTAATGACAAAAGAAAGCCACCATTCTCTTTAAATCATTTCCAAATAAATAAACAAATAAATGAATATGTAAAACCCTAATTATCAAATTAACCATGGTTTAATTCTACATATTTAACCAAATGATCAAGTATCATCAAACATGATATAAAAATGTGCACAAAAGCATATCACATATACAATGTGCATCAAGTGAGAAAAATCCGTTTAAAGTAAACCAATATTAGTTAATGTAAACTAATATATCAAATATATAATTATATATTAAATCATTAAATCAACACTTGATTCAATGATCCGGTCATGTCGCACATGACCGACTAGTATTCAATGTATCGGCTTATCGAATCGATCTTCGATTCGATAACTAGGTTATATCACATACAACCAATCGAAACATTAATCGCGAGAATCAAATACGGTATCACATACACGCATTATTCTCGGTCCCGCACATATCTCATATGCGCTCCTATTTCGTTTCGCTTGAGCCAGGAAACCTCTGTGTAGGACACTAAAGACTCGTCAATACGCCGGTAGCAGATGATGATCATATCAAGCACCCACAAGCCGCAAGCGGTCTGCTAAACGTAACGGCCACCCGGGTATCGAACGATCAGAAGATCGACGAGCTAGCCCGCTCACACTCCTGCGAATCCGACCAGTAACACTTACCGTACAGTCCGGTCACTTCGTCTGATATGTCGCATATCAAGTCTAGGGGTGGTAAACGTCAAACCCCAATAACCGATAAGTCGTGCCGATGTGAGGCTCATAACGGGTCGAGAAACTACTGGTAACACTTACCAGCAAATCTCTGATCAGCCCTGGCCAGGGACTTCCCTATCACGGCCAATCGAGCACAGCGCAACATCAACCCCCAATACCGGGAGAGACGAAACCCCTCCTATCGCTCATTGCCTCCATGTGACTCGGGACTGTACCCAAAGACCACCGTTTTGCACGCCCTCATGGACGTGGTAAGGTGGAGATCAAAGCACAGTGGGAATCACACAAGACTCTATGACGATCTCGGGTCTACAGACTAACCTGCACAAGTGTCACCTGAGAACTGCCATCTGAAGTGAGGTATAATACCATCTGGGAGTTCTCGGCGAGTCTGTCCAGTGTACCCAGTCTCCACTGAGCACCCGTATACCATCTCTGATGTCAAACACCAATGGATATGGGATCATCCATCGCCCATCTCATGGGTCGAGAAGCGTATACGCTAGTCTACACTGGTATATCGATGCCCTGTCTCGATACACCCACGACTAGGGACCTTGAAGGATGTACTTATGGACTACCATGTCCCCACTAGTATGATCTGCATCATAGTCCAGGTAGTCAAGTACACATCCTAAGGGCTTTATCTGTTAGTTGTATATATGCCCTAGAGGCCAGTATTGTATAGATGATGTATATTATATTGGATGCTTGGACATATATAGAGATGACTTTCTTGCTCGACATGATAGTTTGCTATCTGGTTACTCTTTATCTTAATATGTACACTTGTCTCTTTATACTGTCTTATAGTTACATGTTGGTAAAGCCCTTAGGATGTGTACTTGACTACCTGGACTATGATGCAGATCATACTAGTGGGGACATGGTAGTCCATAAGTACATCCTTCAAGGTCCCTAGTCGTGGGTGTATCGAGACGGAGCATCGATATACCAGAGTAGACTAGCGTATACGCTTCGCGACCCATGAGATGGGCGATGGATGATCCCATATCCATTGGTGTTTGACATCAGAGATGGTGTACGGGTGCTCAGTGGAGACTGGGTACACTGGACGGACTCGCCGAGAACTCCCAGATGGTATTATACCTCACGTCAGATGGCAGTTCTCAGGTGACACTTGTACAGGTTAGTCTGTAGACCCGAGATCGTCATAGAGTCTTGTGTGATTCCCACTGTGCTTTGATCTCCACCTTACCACGTCCATGAGGGCGTGCAAAACGGTGGTCTTTGGGTATAGTCCCGAGTCACATGGAGGCAATGAGCGATAGGAGGGGTTTCGTCTCTCCCGGTATTGGGGGTTGATGTTGCGCTGTGCTCGATTGGCCGTAACAGGAAAGTCCCTGGCCAGGGCTGATCAGAGATTTGCTGGTAAGTGTTACCAGTAGTTTCTCGACCCGTTATGAGCCTCACATCGGCACGACTTATCGGTTATTGGGGTCTGACGTATACCACCCGTAGACTTGATATGCGACATATCAGACGAACAGACCGGACTGTACGGTAAGTGTTACTGGTTGGATTCACAGGAGTGTGAGCGGGCTAGCTCGTCGATCTTCTGATCGCTCAATACCCGGATGGCCGTTACGTTTAGCAGACCGCTTGCGGCTTGTGGGTGCTTGATATGATCATCATCTGCTACCGGCGTATTGACGAGTCTTTAGAGTCCTACACAGAGGTTTCCTGGCACAAGCGAAACGAAATAGGAGCGCATATGAGATATGTGCAGGACCGAGAATAATGCGTGTATGTGATACCGTATTTCATTCTCGCGATATATGTTTCGATTGGTTATATTCAATATGACCTAGTTATCGAATCATTGATTCGATAAATCGATACATTGGATTCTAGTCGGTTATGTGCGACATGACCGGATCATTGAATCAAATGTTGATTTAATGATTTAATGTATAATTATATATTTGATATATTACATTGCATTAACTAGTATTGGTTCACTTTAAACGGATTTTTCTCACTTGATGCACATTGTATATGTGATATGCATTTGTGCACATTTATGTATCATGTTTGATGATACTTGATCTTGTGGTTAAGTGTAAAGGATTAAACCATGGTTAAGAGATGATTAGGGTTTTGCTTTTTCATTTATTTATTTGTTTATTTATTTGGAAATGATTTAGATAAGTATGGTGGCTTCTTTTGTTTCTAGTTGAAGCTTCATGATGCTTTGACTTATGCAACCATTCTTGTCATCATGCTTAACCCTAACCCTCTCAAGTGACCATAGTTTATTCTCTACAATTAACCCTAATTAGATTATGATAAGTATGAATTTTTCTTTTCATTTTAAACAACTTATCATAAACTAGCTTCATCTTCTCCTTCTTCTTCAAGAGAAAAGCTTGATGCCATCAATGGCAACTTGAGCAAAAGTGAGTGAAATCCAATTCTAAAGTGAACCCACCTCCTATTTCTTCACCCTTTACCTCTTGCCAAGTTGTTTTGGGTGTTTTCTTCACAAGTTTCACAACTTAGTGAAGTTGGAGCTTGAACTTGTGCAACCTCGACGTAGATCATCTTCGGCACGAAGCCGACGACCTATTCCGCTCACTTCTCCGATGAAGCCGTCGCGAGAGTCCGAGATTCGAGATGGACAGCGAGGGGATGACCACGTGGAGCTAAGGAAGTGGATAACCGGATCTACAAAGGTTGTAGCCTCTCTCCTTTAGTTAATTTGTTAACTAGAATCGTATTTCGCCTAGAAATCTAGCCGACGATCCGTATTAGGGTTTCTCGGCACCCATAAAATTTTAAATTGGCATGTTCGATGCCTTGTGAGACCTCCATAGTATGCCTAGGAACCCTACAGTGGTATCAGAGCCAAGCTAGAGCCTTAGGCGAAGTCTAGACGACGTTTGAAGTCCGAACGAGCCCGAAACCCTAAAACCCGAGTGCTCTCTGGACTTTTTCTAAAATCTGGGATTTTTCCAAATTAAAAATGCCTAAAAAATTCAGCAGCAAGATCTAAGAATTATGGTGAAACACGAGCTCATGATGCATCTAAACAGCCGCGGAAAAGCGGCAGAAGCATGGCTTATGCCGCTGTTCCGCGGCCTACTGTTCAAATTACGCAATACTGTTTGCATAGTAATTCTTCTTTTCTGGTGCTGAATTTTATGGGAATTTTTAATACTTATTCAAGAGTTGAATTTTCTGGGGTGTTTTAGAGCTTCGATATTTCGATCGGATTATCAAATTTCGTCATTTGTGTATTTCCGGATAATTTTTAGAATATGTTAAAAAGTTCGACCGGATATAAATACCCAATTTTTCCCCTGTCGGGAGATTTCCAAGTGTTGGATTTTTCCGTAGTTTAACGACGTTCTAAGTAGTGCAAGTAACGTAATGGACCCTCTAGAAGACAACAAAGCTTAACTCGATTATGTGACCGTCTTGAACTGCCCTTTGAACCTTCGGGTTTGGGGGAGTACGGCGTGCCACATGTGAGGCGTTGGCTTGACCCTTCTACGGCTGGACCATTGGTACTGAGGCACGAACTGAATGTTGTTAGACTTATTTCATGTGTTGAGTTGTATCGGGAAAACTTGGGTATTCGACTGTTCGATCGGAAAGTTTAAACTTTTCTGTTTATCTGGAATGTGATACAATAATTGGAATTCACAAGTAGTTATGAGATAACTGAATGAATGTTATAAATCTAGCAATTTAGTCCCATATGATATTGAAAAGAGTTTTCGATAATGAGACTAAAATGCGGGATTTATATCTGTTAGGCATGCGATGTCTAAAGAGGTTGCGGATTCCAACTATTGTAGTTTTACACTTTCTTTTCTGTGACCGTAAGTGTAGTATGTTCATATCGCCGGTTTCGTTGCTATACGTCAACGACAATTGGGGTATGCATACTTACTTACGTTGATGACATGTGATGTTATGTGTTGCTGGATATGTTATATTGGATTGTCGTGTTTGAATAGCCGGGTTTTTTTTATGTGAGATGAGTGTTTTTCTTTTTCATTCATGTAAAAACTTGTATGTAATATTCTTTTATTTTGGGCACTTCCAGGTAGCGGAAGATGTCACCTGTTGTATATTATTTACTTTTCAGCATTAGGATAGACCCAAGGAGGGGAGCACAAGTAACCGGGTTCTGGGGTCTAGTGGGAGACCAACTCGAGGAGTCGAGTCCGGGTCTCCTAACCCTAGAATTGGCAGGGTTGCTTGCCGCTCTCGTAGGGGTCTAGGGGTGTGGGATTGGCTATTCATCACGACCGTGGAATCCGTGTTTTATACTCGCTCGTATTGAAAACACGGACGTCCTAGTATATCCAATATTTCATATGTTTCTTCTGCTGCGGTATCTGCAATGTGATCATGTGATGTTCTGTGGTGGATACAGTATATAGTATATATGATATATTATATAGACGTTACTTATGTTTTACACCCGCACAAGCCCTGCCCTGCTCTGCCGTTAGTTACCTAACCTAACGGTGCACGAGGGGACATCGAGGCGAATGCGGATGGCATAAGTGTACGTCGTATTTATCTGTGATGTTTAGGTAATTAAATGATGGGACTTCATTAATGTGATTAATGAAAGAAAGAAACCTAAGATGTTGTAGAATCAAATTTTAAACAAAACAGGTAGCTAGAGTTCTTGCTTTGCATAGCGGTATATATGATATACCCTGCACCTTATTCGATGAGGAAAGGACCGAGATCCCTTCACCGGGAGTGACTCCTTTAGCAATAACTGGCAGATGCTACACACTCGGTTTGTCTTTGATTGCTTTTAAGAGTTTTTGCTTTGCACAGTGATATATATGATATATCCCGCACCTCATTCGACGAGGAAAGGGCCGACGATCCCTTCACCGGGAGTGACCCCTTTAGCAAAACTAGAAAAGCCTCAAAATCACTCCATTTTAAAACTTCATTTGATTCTACAACGATATCAAGTTCATTACGCAATAGGTTTTCAGAAAAACCTGTCGTAGCTCTCTGTCATTTCAGATAAGTCCTGTTTAGTATTCGTGCTGCGTTTGTTGACCTTGTCAAGGCGCAGTGTGCGGTAGCTAACCAGTATTTATCTGCTTATGCATATGATGCAGATTGAGTTAGGGTAGTCGTACGGCCTTGTTGACCTTGTCAAGGGTCGTGCGGGTGGGTTTAATTCAATCAAGAAATGACGGGTTGAACTTGACTTACGGTCTATGGTTTGTTGACCTTGTCAAGGTCATAGATCGTTTGGGGCAAAAGCATTATCGGGAATTTCAGGTGTTGAAATTTGCAATGAGATTGCATACCTTCTATGAGATAGTTGGATCCCGATACCCACTGCGAGTAAGAGTTACTCCTGGGAGAGTTTTACACATTACAATTAGCCGATCAAGTAGGTGTCTAGAAAGGTGTTAATGAGGTTACGCCTCTGGGAAAACAAGGTTTACATTAATTAGGTTCATGCGAAAGCACGGTGGACCTCCCTCAAAGTACCGACACTGGCCTGGCTGAAAGATTGGCGAACTTGTAGTGTGTAATTAATCCCGGCTAGTCTTTCCTTTTAGGGTTTGGAGGAAGATTTGATAAAAAGCAGTGGGAGCCATCCTGATTAGATAAGATAATAACCAATCTGATCTTGCACGAGCATACGCTAAAGTGTTTTCTTCTCTCTCTTTCCAGGTAGCGACCATTTCATGCCCTAATAAAGATAATAATATGGATGTATTGACCGAACCCGCATGTTATACTGTGCTGGGGAACGTTGGTTCCGTTCTTTCTTATAAAAGTTATAGGAATGAACAGGACATAGGGGAATACCAGGATTCTCATGCCACCCGGATGAAGAAAGTACATGTTGATGTATTTTCTTCGGGTGTGTTCGTTACAGAGAACTGTTTCTCCATTTGCTCTACGTCCTGGGTATTAGATACCGGGTCAGGATCCCATATATGTAATCAGTTACATGGACTAAGGAAAGATAGAGAACTTGGAGAAGGTGATAAAGACATTAGAGTTGGAAATGGTGCAATTGTTGCAGCTAAGACTGTCGGAGAATATCACCTTGTATTACCAACTGGAAATACATTGGTTCTGAATGAATGCTATTACATGCCGAACCTGATATGCAACATTATATCGGTTTCTTTGCTGAGTAAAGAGGGATATAATTTTGTATTACAGGACAATGTTATGAACATTTTCCGTAACCAAAAGTTGGTTGGATCAGGCACGTTGTGCAATGGCATTTATGTTCTAAATCAATCAACAGTTCTGAGCATAACAAACACACACAAGAGGAAGAGTTCAGAACTGAACGAATCCTACTTGTGGCATTGTAGACTGGGTCACATCAATGTGACACGACTGGCTAAGTTGCATAAGGATGGATATTTGAAACCTTTCGAATTTTCATCTTATGACACTTGCCAGTCATGTCTCAAAGGCAAGATGACCAAAACTCCGTTTACGGGACACGGAGAAAGAGTTACCGAACTCTTGGGACTTATACATAGTGATGTATGCGGTCCCATGTCTACACATGCCAGGGATGGTTCTTCATACTTCACTACATTCACTGATGATCTCTCTAGGTTCGGGTATGTGTTCCTGATGAAACACAAATCAGAAGCTTTTGAGAAATTTAGGGAATATAAACAAGAAGTTGAGAACCAAACCGGAAAAAGTATTAAAATCCTACGATCTGATCGAGGAGGGGAATACTTGAGCAATGAATTCCTGGACTTCCTAAAAGAGAATGGGATTCTCTCTCAGCTGACTCCTCCATATACA
Organism: Agapanthus africanus; assembly: GCA_030015575.1. Taxonomy (NCBI): domain Eukaryota; kingdom Viridiplantae; phylum Streptophyta; class Magnoliopsida; order Asparagales; family Amaryllidaceae; genus Agapanthus; species Agapanthus africanus. The sequence continues at coordinate 265,244,870 of CM057345.1, read as the reverse complement.
CCACAGCACAACGGTGTATCTGAACGGAGGAACCGCACCCTATTAGATATGGTGTGCTCTATGATGAGCACGGCTGAGTTACCTATTTCCTTCTGGGGTTATGCGCTGGAGACAGCAGCATACCTATTGAATCAAGTTCCATCTAAATCTGTACCTACCACACCATATGAGAAATGGAGTGGGAAGAGGCCATATCTTAAACGAGTTAAGATATGGGGTTGTCCAGCCTATGTCAAAAGACAAAATCCGGACAAGCTCGAGGCACGGTCAGTTCTTTGCAAGTTTGTGGGATATCCAAAGAATTCCTATGGGTATTTTTTCTACCACAGTGAGGAACAAAAAATGTTTGTTGCTCAACATGCCACCTTTTTAGAAAAGGAATTCCTTGAAAAAGAAATTAGTGGCAAAGTGGTAGAGCTGGAAGAAGTTCCAGATACACAAACCGTAACTGAAGATTTAGTGGAACCAGAAGATTCAGTGGTTCCCAATGAACCTCAGCCTCTCCGCCGATCTAGTAGGGTTCCTCGCCAGCCTGAGAGATACTACGGTTTTCTCATGGATGGAGGGAGCGAGGAATGCATCATGGAGGATGATGACCCAACTAGCTTCGAGCAGGCCATCACGAGTAGGGACTCAGTGAAATGGCTGGATGCAATGCGGTCCGAGATGGAATCCATGTACACCAACAAAGTATGGACTTTGGAAATTGCTCCTGAAGGGGTAAAACCCATTGGGAGCAAGTGGATCTTCAAGAAAAAACTTGGTGTAGATGGGAAAGTGGAGACTTTCAAAGCCAGACTTGTAGCAATGGGTTTTCGTCAAAGACCAGGTGTGGACTATGATGAGACTTTTTCTCTAGTGGCTATGCTTAAATCCATCCGGATCATGCTTGCCATCGCTGCATATCATGATTACGAAATCTGGCAAATGGATGTTAAGACCGCCTTTCTAAATGGTGATTTAGAAGAGTGCGTGTACATGACTCAGCCAGAGGGCTTCGTAGACAGTGGGAGCAGCGGCAAGGTGTGCAAGCTGCTTAAATCCATTTATGGATTAAAGCAAGCATCGCGGAGTTGGAACATCTTCTTTGATGTCGTTATCAAAGAGTTTGATTTCGTCAAAAATCCAGATGATCCTTGTATCTACAAGAAGGTGGCAGAGAGTAAGGTTGTCTTCCTCGTATTGTACGTGGACGACATACTCTTAATAGGAAATGATATTCCTATGCTGCAAGCGGTCAAGCTCTTCTTATCACAAAGATTCTCAATGAAAGATCTTGGTGATGCCTCCTGCATATTGGGAATCAGGATCTATAGAGATAGATCCAAAAGGATATTGGGATTGTCCCAATCCAGGTACATTGACACCATACTAAAGAGGTTTAGTATGGAAGAGTCCAAGCGTGGGAATTTGCCCACGATCTCTGGAGTCACTCTCTCCAAAGAGATGTCTCCCAAGACTGATTTGGAGAGAGCTCGCATGCAAGGGATACCCTATGCTTCGGCTGTAGGCTCTATCATGTATGCGATGCTATGTACTAGACCCGATGTTGCATACTCACTAAGTGTAGTGAGCAGGTATCAAGCTGATCCTGGAGAGAGTCACTGGACAGCTGTGAAGAGCATTCTCAAGTACTTACGAAGGACTAAAGAGATGCTCTTGGTGTATGGTAACGGAGAACTCCAAGTGGAGTCCTTTACCGATTCGAGCTTCCAGAGTGATAAGGACGACTCTAAGTCGCAGTCGGGATTTGTCTTTACCCTTTACGGAGGGGCGGTTAGCTGGAAGAGATCCAAGCAGGAAACCGTGGCAGACTCGACGATGGAGGCTGAATACATCGCTGCCAACGATGCTGCCAAAGAGGCTGTCTGGATCAAGAAGTTCATTACAGAACTTGGAGTGGTTACATCCATTGAGCATCCAATACCTTTGTATTGCGATAACAATAGAGCGGTGGCTTTGGCCAAGGAACCCAGGTCCCATCAGCGATCCAGGCATATTCTGAGGCGGTATCACCTGATCCGGGAGATAGTTGATCGCCGGGAGATCGAAGTCAGGAGGGTTGACACGAAGAACAACACCGCGGATCCACTCACGAAGGCCATTCCCCAGATACAGTTTGAGAGACTCTTCGTGATGCTCGGTATGCGATACTACAGCAGCTGGCCCTAGTGCAAGTGGGAGATTGTTAGTTGTATGTATGCCCTAGAGGCCAGTATTGTACAGATGATGTATATTATATTGGATGCTTGGACATATATAGAGATGACTTTCTTGCTCGACATGATAGTATGCTATCTGGTTACTCTTTATCTTAACATGTACACTTGTCTCTTTATACTGTCTTATAGTTACATGTTGGTAAAGCCCTTAGGATGTGTACTTGACTACCTGGACTATGATGCAGATCATACTAGTGGGGACATGGTAGTCCATAAGTACATCCTTCAAGGTCCCTAGTCGTGGGTGTATCGAGACGGGGCATCGGTATACCAGAGTAGACTAGCGTATACGCTTCTCGACCCATGAGATGGGCGATGGATGATCCTATATCCATTGGTGTTTGACATCAGAGATGGTGTACGGGTGCTCAGTGGAGACTGGGTACACTGGACGGACTCGCCGAGAACTCCCAGATGGTATTATACCTCACGTCAGATGGGAGTTCTCAGGTGACACTTGTACAGGTTAGTCAATAGACCCGAGATCGTCATAGAGTCTTGTGTTATTCCCACTGTGCTTTGATCTCCACCTTACCACGTCCATGAGGGCGTGCAAAACGGTGGTCGTTGGGTACAGTCCCGAGTCACATGGAGGCAATGAGCGATAGGAGGGGTTTCGTCTCTCCCGGTATTGGGGGTTGATGTTGCGCTGTGCTCGATTGGCCGTAACAGGGAAGTCCCTGACCGGGGCTGATCAGAGATTTGCTGGTAAGTGTTACCAGTAGTTTCTCGACCCGTTATGAGCCTCACATCGGCACGACTTATCGGTTATTGGTGTCTGACGTATACCACCCATAGACTTGATATGCGACATATCAGACGAACAGACCGGACTGTACGGTAAGTGTTACTGGTTGGATTCACAGGAGTGTGAGCGGGCTAGCTCGTCGATATTCTGATCGCTCAATACCCGGATGGCCGTTACGTTTAGCAGACCGCTTGCGGCTTGTGGGTGCTTGATATGATCATCATCTGCTACCGGCGTATTGACGAGTCTTTAAAGTCCTATACAGAGGTTTCCTGGCTCAAGCGAAACGAAATAGGAGCGCATATGAGATATGTGCATGACCGAGAATAATGCGTGTATGTGATACCGCATTTCATTCTCGCGATATATGTTTCGATTGGTTATATTCGATATGACCTAGTTATCGAATCATTGATTCGATAAATCGATACATTGGATTCTAGTCGGTTATGTGTGACATGACCGGATCATTGAATCAAATGTTGATTTAATGATTTAATGTATAATTATATATTTGATATATTACATTGCATTAACTAGTATTGGTTCACTTTAAACGGATTTTTCTCACTTGATGCACATTGTATATGTGATATGCTTTTGTGCACATTTATGTATCATGTTTGATGATACTTGATCTTGTGGTTAAGTGTAAAGGATTAAACCATGGTTAAGAGATGATTAGGGTTTTGCTTTTTAATTTATTTATTTGTTTTATTTATTTGGAAATGATTTAGATAAGTATGGTGGCTTCTTTTATTTCTAGTTGAAGCTTCATGAAGCTTTGACTTATGCAATCATTCTTGTCATCATGCTTAACCCTAACCCTCTCAAGTGACCATGGTTTATTCCCTACACTTAACCCTAGTTAGATTATGATAAGTATGAATTTTTCTTTTCATTTTAAAACAACTTATCATAAACTAGCTTCATCTTCTCCTTCTTCTTCAAGAGAAAAGCTTGATGCCATCAATGGCAACTTGAGCAAAAGTGAGTGAAATCCAATTCTAAAGTGAACCCACCTCCTATTTCTTCACCCTTTACCTCTTGCCAAGTTGTTTTTGGTGTTTTCTTCACAAGTTTCACAACTTAGTGAAGTTGGAGCTTGAACTTGTGCAACCTCGACGTAGATCATCTTCGGCACGAAGCCGACGACCTATTCCGCTCACTTTTCCGATGAAGCCGTCGCGAGAGTCCGAGATTCGAGATGGACAGCGAGGGGATGACCACGTGGAGCTAAGGAAGTGGATAACCGGATCTACAAAGGTTGTAGCCTCTCTCCTTTAGTTAATTTGTTAACTAGAATCGTATTTCGCCTAGAAATCTAGCCGACGATCCGTATTAGGGTTTCTCGGCACCCATAAAATTTTAAATTGGCATGTTCGATGCCTTGTGAGACCTCTATAGTGTGCCTAGGAACCCTACATTATCAACATGTAACTATAAGACAGTTTAAAGAGACAAGTGTACATGTTAAGATAAAGAGTAACCAGATAGCATACTATCATATCGAGCAAGAAAGTCATCTCTATATATGTCCAAGCATCCAATATAATATACATCATCTGTACAATACTGGCCTCTAGGGCATACATACAACTAACATCGGATAGACGGCCGGGGCGCTACCGTAGACTTACATGGTATCAGAGCCATGCCATTAATCTTTACTAGCTTGTTCTAACGTATTTAAAACATTGATCGAACGAAATTTCCGAAACTGCGATTCCATTCATGAACTTTCTCTCGAATTTTTTTTGTCGTCGAATTTTTTTTTGAGTATTGCAGAAATTCAGGCAAGCTTTTATAAGACATCTGAGAAAATTTGGTAGCATGATGCTACAGTAGTGTCGCGGAACCACGGCCATACCTATGGTTTGGCCGTGGTTCCGCCGCCATTTAGTGGCTTCCTTGCACCAAAATTTCTACAGTGGTTATTTTCTTGGAATTGGGGTTTCTGGAATGTTTATTTTTGGCCTAGATTATTTTGAGTGCAGCAGTTGTACTTGGGGCCCACTTCGGGAAATATTGTCGATCGAAAATTTTAAATATGTTAGTTCACAGTGCTTACTTTATATCTGCGGCCGTGAATGTCATTTGATCGGTAAATCTTGTCTAATTGCTATAGCTCATTTAGACGGATTTGCGAACGTGACATCCACGTTGATGTTCTGTGTTGTGTTGTGATGTTGCGGATTTGTTGTGGAGGATAGCCTGAATGCAATGGTAGTACAGTTTGGTTGTATTTGTACATTTGATATTGCGGGGCGACCGTCCGACATGTGGACTGCCGTCACCGCCTGTTTGTATATTATTCTTTTGGGGCACGACCGGGCTGAGGTCGATGTACCCGTTGTATATATATTTTACTTTCTGTACTTGGATTACCCCACGGTGGGGTGCATGGATAGCCGGGTTCTAGAGGGCAACGGGCCCGCATCTCATAGCTTTGAGACGGAGGGAGCTTCACTCTAGAATTGGCGGGCTATTCGCCACACACGTAGGGGGTACACGTTGACCCAAGGAGGGGTGCTTGTTCATACCGTAATTTTGCATTATTATATTCCCCATTCTTATTCATTTTTCAAATAAACAGGTGCTTTTGACCCATGTCTGCTACATAGTTACAGGTTACAGGTTCTCGGAACAAAAATAGTGAAAAAGGTAAAAGACGATGCAAAAGTGAGACTACGACCAATAAATAGAATGATCTTGATCAAGCCTACACGAAGATAAGTTCAAAAAGTACAAGGCAGCGCAAGGTTCAAGACTTCGACATGAAGCGAATGGTAAAAGTCTACTACATTACTCACTGTGGAGATCTGGAAGAAAAATAGAAGATATTCTGAAGAACCAACCAAAGAAGTCGGAAGACAAACAAGACCAGAAGCAGCAGACCAAATTTCAGCATTCAAGCCTACTACTTGGCCGCAGAACCGCGGCTAAACCTGGCCTATGGATGCGGTTCCACGGCCGAGTATAGCTCGTAGCGGCGAAATTTTTTACCAAAATTCTTGGCGGCGCTGACTAGTCTTCCTAGGGGTATTTTTGTAAAAGCATACATGCAGCGATTGTAAACCTAGGGTTTTCTATGTCCTATAAATAGAGACCCAAATGCTTGTATTAGTTCATGCCTCCTTTCATTAATATAATTCAGAATTCTTTTGAAGTTTGGAGAGTATCAATTTGTAAGTAGTTCTTATTATTTTCCCTAGTTAATTTTATTATCTGCCCTAAGTAATTTCTTATCTGCCCTAGTTAGATCTTTAATTCCTTGCCCTAGATAGATAGTTTAGATATGTTCTTCAATTCCCTAAGGAGCGAGTAGTCTACTCGCTTGTTAGGGTTAGCTTTGGGGAAGGCTTGAGAGATGAAGATCTCTCACCTCTTTCTTTCCCATCACATATAATTAATAGCACTCCATGCATACATGCACACACCGCTCCCTACGGCACCTTATCCCACGAGGTAGCGGTGATACCGTAGTATAAAGGCCCGGTTGAGCGTGTTTTCCATGGAGGTTAGGGTAAGGATTAAGAAAGGAAGGACAAGAACCAAGAGGAAGAAACACCGTTTTCTCCCGATAGTACTAATCCCCTTTATTAATAATTACCATAACTCCTAAATAGATCTTAATTTTGGTATTGAAATCGGTGGGAAATCTTTGCATTTCCAAACATAACCTAAAACTAACGCTAGAAAGATTTAGATCTAGATAAATTTAGTTTTTAGATTTAATCAATCCGACACCAATCGGAATTAACTCGTAAGAACAATTAGGAAATTCACAAAATCTCTGTGGACCGACCCGTACTCACCGGCTAGCTACTAAGCGACGCCTTTCTTGATTGCGGTTATAAATTATTCTTTGATTATCAAATCAAATGGCGCCATTGCCGGGGATGGCGTGTTATTTTCTTTTTGCAATTTCGGGTTAATCCAAAACAAAAAATCATAAAAACTGAAAAAACTATAAGAATTTATCATTTTGTTATTTTGTGAAGGGTATTTTTGTTTGAATTTTGCAGGATCTACAATCGCGTTCGGATCTGGAAAAATCCAGAGATCAAAACAGAAAATCCTAGATCTGAACAAACAGACGATAACAGCAACAGAAAAAAGAAGAAGTTGGGAGGCTCGGGTGAACAGGTCAACCGCGTTTCCGCCGCCAAAGTGGATCTTTGACCGCGCATCCGCGGTCAGGAGGTGACATCATCTTCTGCAAAAATTTCTCGGGAACCGTGCAGTCTCCTCCACCGCGGAACCGCCGCGTGACACCCCTTCCGGCCACGGAACCGCCGTGCCCTGGTGACTTCATCTTGTGGAAATTCCTCTGTGAGCTTATTTTCTCTCTCCTCTACAAATCTCAATATATCTTCTATAAAATCTCCTGCAGGATTCTTTGTGCTTAAAAAAATCTTTCTCCTTCCCATAATTGATCTTGTGCAGGATTCTTTGCCCCGCGCTTAACAAAATAAAAAAATGATTGCAAGTGATTGTTACTACTTTGCATATTTTTAATCGGACTTTAAGGGGCTTGAAACCAATCCAGATTGGGTGGGGATTTCATCACCCTTCCCAGGACCCCAGAAATCACATAAGGCATATTCATTGACCATTATTTAATTAAAAAAAATACTAGACTCAGCCCTAAGGACGTCGCGCTCAATAGGACAAAGGACTAGTTGTAGGCATCGGCCGTTGATCCTAACCTGACATTGCGGTGTCTAGGCAAGTGTGTCTAAGGCGAGTGGTTACTTAATTAGGACCACTAATTGTAGTGGACAACCTCCCACTCACCTGGCACTTACCTGGCCGCAATTGGCGGTGAAGAGGCTGTTTTAGGTCCTATTTCTAGCCCTTTGGAACAGTTAGGAGCTGTCTAGGTGACCGTAGATCTAGGCCTGATTGTGCATTTGTGGTTGATTGCATTTGTGTCAAAGCCTTTTATCAAAAATCTTTTTGCAAAGAGCGCCACATAAAAAAAAAGAATTTTTTTTTATAAAAACTTGAAAATTTTGTCGCTAAGAAATCCGTGTACCCCACATTCTTTTTCTTCCCCTTTCTTACATCATGGGTACCCCACCCCACAAATCTCTTGCCGAACTTTGGTACCCTGAACCTAACTTTGCTTCGTACGCGAATTGTTTTGGTCGAATTACGGACGACCCCTCCATGCCTAAAATTTCTTTGAAAGATCGAATAGAAGCGTCTAGGAGAAACTGTTCGACTTTGCAATCCACTTTGTATCAACCATTTCAACCTTCACCACCTTCGTACGTTGATACCACTTCTTAAAGTTCTGTTGTAACTCTGAAACCCATGTCTATTGCGGAGCATATTGCACAATCTCATAGCCGATCTTTCACTCCTCTCTACACATCCAGTTCTAGGGATCAACAATCCCATTCACCTTTTTATCAAAATGTTGATCCTAATCCTGTCCAACCATTCAATTCCTACCAGTCCTATCCAACTTTCACACCTTCCCTAGACATTGCTTCTACACAGCCATTTGGGAGTTTCCAGAATCCAAGCAACTTTGAATCTTTTACGGAAACCCCTTCACAACCCATGTCTAGTTTGGAACAGTCGTTGGAAGCCTATATGGTAGCGACAAACCAAATGATTAGGAATGTGGATGCGTCCATGGCCGCCCTTATGCAACCTAATGAACCGGTAGCTAGTTTCTAACTAGCTCCAAAAATGCTAATGTATGAGGAGGCGGTTATACAGAGTGAGAATTTGAGTGTAGAAAGTGAGCTATACACCATTTCAAATCAAACCTACCCATCACCAATTGAATACTACAACTCCGGTTTTGAATATCTATCAAGTGTTCCAAATGATTCAACAGTTAAAACGTCTAATGAATTGTGCGAATTTGGAGTGTTTGATTTACCTGATTGTGAAGAGCCCTTGTCGAGTGAAACCATCACCAATCCTTTTGATCTCTACACCTCCAATCTAAAACCTGAATTGATAAATATCCATGCCTTTGACGAGGTGTCTAAAAAAATTGATTTTCACTTGATTGAGGATATTGACGCCAGGAATATTTAGGATGATGAACCTGTAGGGTTCCAAGGCACTCTTGTGAAGGTTCATAAGGCATCAAACATGCCCGAATAAAATTTTAGACGTGCCGAACAACCCAAAGCCGGGATCTTTTCTAGATTATTAGTGTTTAACATGCAAGTAAACATCTTTACCACTAAGTGTGAGGGATTACATCCTTTGTAGTCCGCTCCTTCTCTTCATAAGCTCCGAGTAGAAGTCCCTTTGCCGCGATCCACGATTTCCCGGACTCAAGAGAGGCTCCACGACTCGAACGATCCATGCTAGCTTGTAGTGTTCCGTTTCTCCGATGATCTACGTCAAAGTTGTTATAACTCAAGCTCTCTCACTCTAATGAGGTGAACACCCTAATCTAATGGACTAGATTAGATGAGGATGATGGAGTAGTATTTATGCTATCTTTTTATATCAAATTCTCACATGAAAACATCACAAAAGGAAAATCTAATGAGCTTCCTCGAAGCTTAAGAGAGAAGAAAATGATGAATCGAAGAGATAATCCTTTTGGGATGAATAGTAGATAAGAATATATGATTGATTATGGAACCATGGTCAAGGATGAGAAGGTTAACCTTTGCAGAGAATAAACTAGGGCTAGGGTTTGGTTTGGTTAGATAATGAGTCATAAGATAATATCAACCATAATATCTTACACTTGACAAAAGGAATTCTTTCTTGAATGTGCAAGAAAGCGCTAACCCTAATCAAACCATAACCTTGCTTTATCTCTACTAATCAAGTTCCATTATCAATCATATCATGTCTCAATAATATATATCACATATATATTATATATTTGCAACAAAAGAAAATAATACAATTAACATATATCGCATATATAACAATGTATTACTATTAGTTATATGTATGCCCTAGAGGCCATTACTGTACATAGGATGTATATTGTAGTGGATGCTAGGTCATATATAGGTATGACTTTCTTGCTCGACATGATAGTACGCTATCTGGTTGCTCTTTATCTTAACATGTATACTTGCAGTCTCTCTATTAGATGTTGATAAAGCCCTTAGGATGTGTGCTCGACTACCAGGACTGTGATGTAGTTCATACTAGTGGGGCCTGGGTAGTCAATGAGTACATCCTTCAATGTTCCTAGTCGTGGGAATATCGAGACGGGGCATCGATATTCCAGAGTAGACTAGCGTATATCTTCTCGACCCATGTTATGGGCGATGGATGATCCCATATCCATTGGTGTTTGACATTAGAGATGGTATGCGGGTGCTCAGTGGTGACTTGGTACACTGAACGGACTCGCCGAGAACTCCCAGATGGTATTCTACCTCACGTCAGATGGCAGTTCTCTGGTGACACTGGTACAGCTTAGTCTGTTGACTCGAGATCGTCATAGAGTCTTGTATGTCTCCCACTGTGCTTTGATTTCCACCCTACCACGGCTCTATTGAGTCGTGCAAACAGGTGGTTTTTGGGTACAGTCCCGATTCACATGGAGGCAATGAGCGATAGGAGGGGATTCGTCTCTCTCGGTATTGGGGGTTGATGTTGCGCTATGCTCAACTGGCCATAACTGGAAATCCCTGGCCAGGGTTGCAGTGATATACTGGTAAGAGTTATCAGTAGTTTCACACTTGTTATGGACCTTACATCGGCATGACTTATCAACCTACTGGGGTCTGACGTTTACCACCATTAGGCGAGATATGCGACATATCAGACGAACAGACCGGACTGTACGGTAAGTGTTACTGGTTGGATTCACAGGAGTGTGAGCGGGCTTGCTCGTTGATCTTCTGATCGCTCAATACCCGGGTGGCCGTTACGTTTAGCAGACCGCTAGCGGCTTGTGGGTGTTTGATATGATCATCACCTGTTGTCGGCGTATTGACGAGTCTTTAGAGTCCTACACAGAGGTTTCCTGGCTCAAGCGAAACGAAATAGGAGCGCATATGAGATATGTGCGGGACCGAGAATAATACCAGTATGTGATACTGTATTCTATTCTCGCGATTTGTATCATCAGACGGTTATATGTGATATAGCCTGGTTACCGAATCAAGTGTTGATTCGATACATTGATGCACTTGATATTAGTCGGTTATATGCAATATGACCGGATCATTAAATCAATTGTTGATTTAATGATTTAATGTATAATTATATATTTGATATATTACTTTACATTAACTAGTATTTGTTCACTTACGATTGATTTTCTCACTTGATGTGCACAAGTAGTATATGTAATATATTTTTGTGCACTTGATTGTATCATGTTTGATGATACATGCAAACTTAGGTGTATTTTTGATTTAAACCATGTTTCGGTTAATGGTTAGGGTTTTGTTATTTTTACTTATTTTCTTTATTCATTTTTGGGCAAAAAATAAAATGGCGGCTTCTTTTGTTTTTTACTTGAAGCTTCATGAAGTTTTGAAAAGCTTTGACCATTTTGTTTCTTTCCTTAACCTAACCATTCACCTAAACCCTAGTTTAGTCTTTACACTAGTTACACTCACCCATGGTTGCTAAAATGATAACCATCACTTGATTTTCTATTATTCATAATTCATTTTCTTTTCTTTCTTCTTCATCTTCTTCAAGAGGTGAAGAAAGCTTACTAGAAAATTACAAGTGATGAATCCATGTGAGAAATCCAAATCCAAAGTGAACCCACTTCCTATTTCTTCATCCTCTACCACTTGCCATGTAGTAGAGTGTGCTATCTTCACAAGTTCTATGACCAAGTTAAGATGGAGCTTGATCTTGAGTTGCCTCGACGTAGATCATCTTCGGCATCGAAGTCGACGACATAGCCCGTCCATTTCTCCGATGAAGCCGACGCTAGAGTCCGGGATCCGATGATCGCAGCGAAGGGACATCGTCACGGGGCTAAACAAGTAGAGGACCTGATCTACAATGGTTGTAGTCCATTTCACTTTTCAGTTAAGTTGTTAACTTGTTTGTAGTTTCGCCTTTACCTCTAGTAACGATCTAGTTTAGGGTTCTTTGGCACATGAAATTTTTGAATTGGACATGATTGATCAGTTGTAGAACCTTATGGGTGTGCCTAGGATCCCTACAGTGGTATCAGAGCCTAGCCAGAGCTTTTGGCGAAGTGTGGACGATGTTAGAAGTCTGATCGAACCCGAAACCCTAATCCAAAACCCTTCTCTGTGCAATTTTTCAAAACTGGGATTTTTGTGAATTAAAAATATGCAGAAAAATCAGCAGGGTTTCTAAGAAAAACTGTGAAGCACGTGTTCCTGAGTCCACTAAAGCGCCGCGGAAACGCGGCATAAGCATGGCTCGTGCGGCGATTCCGCGGCCATACAGTACCATTATTTTGTGAATTTTGCACAGTAATTTCTTTCTTTAGTTGCTGAGTTTTCTGGGAATTTTTAATGTTTACTCAAGAGTTGAGTTTTCTGGGTTATATTGGGAGTTCGTAGATTCGATCGGATTGTCTAATTTTGTCTATGTTTTTTTCCGGGTAATTTTAGAATATGTTAAAAAGTTCAACCGGATATAAATACCCAATCTTTCCCCTGTCGGGAAAATTTCCAAATGTTGGATTTTTCCGTGGTTTAAAGACGTTCTAAGTAGTGCAAGTAACGCGATGGACCCTCTAGAAGACAACAAACCTTAACTCGATTATGTGACCGTCTTGAACTGCCTTTTGAACCTTAGGGTTTGGGGCAGTACGGCGTACCACATGTGAGGCGTTGGCTTGACCCTTCTACGGCTGGACCGTTGCTACTGTGGCATGAAATGGTTGTTTTTAAACTTATTTCATGTGTTGAGCTGTTTCGGGAAAACTTGGGTGTTAGATTGTTCGATCAGAAAGTTTAACATTTTCTATTTATCTGGAATGTGAAACAATATTTGGAATCCGTAAGTAGTTATGAGATAACTGATTTGGATGTTATAAACATAGCATTTAGTCTCACTTGATTGGTTGCCACGGAATTTTGATGTGATCAAAATTCCGTCGCAATCACGTAGCGTACGCGGATACTTGCCGGGTAAACATAATAGACAGCCACACCCCGTAGCCCCGACCAAGTGACTGTAGGAGAACCCCGTCGCCGAAAGCATCCGTTCGGGTGCTCGCGGCAGCGGTGTTCCGCCTTAGTACACTTCGTCGACGGCATCGGGGGTGCGGCCGCCTACTAAAGTTTACGACAAGCATTGGATCAAAATGTCGGGAATCTTGTTGAATTGCCCGACTTGATATTGAAAAGAGTTTTCGATAATGAGACTAAAATGAGGGGTTTATAATTGTTAGGCATGTGATGTCTAAGGAATTCGGATGGTTAGACATGCGAGGTCTATGCAGGTTGCGGATTCCAACTGTTGTAGTTTTACACTTTCTTTTCTGCGACCGTAAGTGTAACATGTGATATCGCCGGTTTCGTTGCTATATGTTAACGACAATTGGGATGCGCATATTTACTTACGTTGATGACATGTGATGTTATGTGTTGCTGGATATGTTATATTGGATCGTCGTGTTTGAATAGCCGGGGGTTTTTATGTGAGATGAGTGTTTTTCATTTTCATTCATGTAAAAACTTGTATGTAATATTTTTTTATTGGGGCACTTCCAGGTTGCGAAAGCTGTCACCGTTGATGTATATTATTTACTTTTCCGCACTAGGATAGGCCCAAGGAGGAGAGCACAAGTAACCGGGTTCTGGAGTCCAGTGGGAGACCAACTCGAGGAGTCGAGTCCGGGTCTCCTAACTCTAGAATTGGTAGGGTTGCTTGCCGCTCTCGTAGGGGTCTAGGGGTGTGGGTTTGGCTATTCATCGCGACCGTGGAATCCGTGTTTTATATTAGCTCGTATTAAAAACACGGACGTCCTAGTATATCCAATATTTCATATGATATTTTCTGCTGCGTTATCTGTGATGTGATCATGTGATATGTTCAGATAGATATAGTATATAGTATATATGATATATTATATAGACGTTGCTTATGTTTTACACCCACGCTAGCCCTGCCCCGCTCTGCCGTTAGTTACCTAACCTAACGGTGCAGACGGGACATCGAGGCGAATACGGATGGCTTAAGCGTACATTGTATTTATCTGTGATGTTTAGTTGGACTTAAATGATGGGACGTTCATTAATGAGATTAATGAAAGAAAATAAACCTAAAAGATGTTGTGGAATCGAATTTCAAAATAAAAAAGGTAGCTACAGTTCTTACTTTGCATCGGGGTGTTCCTTGTAGAACATCCTGCTCCTTATTCAATAAGGAAAGGAACGAGATCCCTTCACCGGGAGTGACTCCTTTACCAATAACTGGCAGATGCTACAACCCTCGGTTTGTCTTTTGATTGCTTCTATAGTTTTCGCTTTGCACAGCGGTATATATGATATATCCAGCACCTTATTCGATGAGGAAAGGGCCGACGATCCCTTCACCGGGAGTGACCCCTTTAGCAAAAACTAGAAAAGCCTAAAAAACATTCCATTTAAAAACCATTTGATTCCGTAATGAGATCAAGTTCAAAGCGTTAAAGGTTTTATTAAAAACCATTCGCAACCCTCCGTCATTTTAGGAAGTAGAGTACTTAGTATTCGTGCTGTGTTTATTGACCATAGTCAAGGCACAGTATACGGTAGCTGAGTGATGTCTTCCTACACCGCATATGATGCGATTAGTTAGGAAAGTTGTGTGACTTTGTTGACCTTAGTTAAGGGTCATGTGGGTGGGTCTAATTAATCACGAAATGACGGGTAGAACTTGACTAGTGCTTATGATTTGTTGACCATAGTTAAGGTCATAAGTGCTAGGGGTAAAAACCTTTATCGGGAGTTTCAAGTGTTGAAATTTGCAATGAGATTGCATACCTTCTATATGATAGTTGGATCCAGATACCCACTGCGAGTAATTGTTACTCCTGGGAGAGTTTTGCACTTTACAATTAGCCGATCAAGTAGGTGTCAACGGGGTTACGCCTCTGGGAAAATGAGGTTTACTTTAATTAGGTCCGTGCGAAAGCAAGGGGAACCTCCCTCAAAGTACCAATACTGGCCTGGCTGAAAGATTGGCAAACTTGTAGAGTGTAATTAATCCCGGCTAGTCTTTCCTTTGAAGGTTTGAAGGAAGATTTGATAAAAACAGTGGGAGCCATCCTGATTAGATAAAATATATAACCAATCTAATCTTGCAAGAGCGCACGCAGAGTGTTTTCTTCTCTCTCTATCCAGGTAGCAACCACATCACGCCTTAATCAAGATAATAATATGGATGTATTGACCGAACCCGCTTGTTATTCTGAGCGGGGGAACGTTGGTCCCGCTCCAACTTATAATTGTTGTAAGACAGAGCAGGAAATAGGGGAATACCAAAATTCCTATGCCGCCCAAACGAAGAAAGTGCATGTGATGCATCTCCTTCGGGTGTGTTCATTATAAAGAACTGTTTCTCAGTGTCCTCTACGTCCTAGGTATTAGATACCAGATCAGGATCCCGCAAATGTAATTCGTTACATGGGCTATGGAAAGGTAGAGAACTGAGAACGGGTGATAAGTTTCATGAGACAGAAAACGGGGCAAGTGTTGCAGCCAAGTCTGTTGCTCACTGTCACTCTGTATTACAAATACATTGATTCTGAACAAATGCTATTAGATACCGAACCTGATGTACAAAATCATATCAATCTCTTTGTTAGTAAAGAAGGATATAATTTTGTATTGTTGGATAATGTTTTGAACATTTCTTATATCAAAAGTTGATTGGTTCAGGCACGTTATCTAAAAGCATTGATGTTCTAAATCAAACTACAGTTCCTAGTATACAGAACACACAATGGAGGAAGAGTTCAGATATGAACGATTCCTTCTTGAGGCATTGTAGACTAGGTCATATCAATGCGACCCGACTGGCTGAAGTTACATTTTGATGCATATTTAAATTAGTTTGAATTTACATCTTATGAAACTTGCCAGTCATGTCACAAAGATTAGATGACCATAGCTCTGTTTATTGGAAATAGAGAAAGAGTTAGTAAACTCTTGGGACTGATACATAGTGATGTATGTAAGGTCCCCTGTTTACACATGCCAGGACCGGTTCTTAGTAGTTCATTACATTCTATGATGATCTCTCAAGATTCAGCCATATGTTTCTGTTGAAACATAAGTCCAAAGTTTTTGAGATATTCACAGAATATTAGTTAGAAGTAGAAAACCAAAAACCGGATATAAGTATTATGTCCTCTGATAAGATCAGGGAGGAGAATATTTGTGCATGGAATTTTTGGACTATTCTATAGGAGAATAAGATTCTCTCTCGGTGTTACTCCTCTGAATGCACCACAGCACAACGGTGTATCGGGGCGGAGCAATCGCACCATATTAGATAAGGTGTGCTCTATGATGAGTACTACTGAGTTACCTATTTCCTTTTGGGGTTGTGCACTTGAAAAGCTGCATACCTATTGAATTGGGTTCGAATCAAATCAGTGCCTACCACTGCATAAAAAATATGGTATGGGAAGAGCCTATCTCTTAAGTAAGTTAAGATTTGGGATTGTCCGGCCTATGTCAAAAGCAAAATCCGGACAAGATCGAGGCAAGGTCAGTTCTGTAGAACTGGAAAGGTTCCAGCTATACAAAACTGCAGCTGATTTGACAGGACCAAAGGATTCTATAGTCCCCGACGAACCTCAGCCTCTCCGCCGAACTAGCAGGGTTCCTCACCTGCCTGAGAGATACTTCGGTTTCTCGATGACAGAATGAGCGAGGAATGCATCATGAGATGATGACCCAACTAGTTTCGAGCAGGCCATCGAGAGTAGGGACTCTGTAAGAATAGCTGGATGCTTAGCGATCTGAGATGAAACCATGTACACCAACAAAGTATGGACTTTGGCTGCTATATCTGAAGGGTTAAATCCCCATCAGGAGCAAGTATATCTTGAGAAGATTACTTGGTGTAGATGGAAAGGTTGAGATTTTCAAAGCTAGACATGTTAATGGTTTTTGTCATCGACCAGGCGTGGAAAATGATGAAACCATTTTCCAGTGCCTATGCTTAAGTCCATCCGGATCCTACTTGCCACGGCTACATACCATGATTACGATATCTGGTGGTTGGGTGTCATGACTACTTTTCTAAATATTGATTTAGAAGATAGCGTCTATAAGTACACAGCCAGAGGGCTTCGTAGACAGTGGGAGCAGCGAAAACGTGTACAAGTTGCTTTACAGCATTAAAGCAGGCATCGCGGAGTTGGAACGTCTGTTTTGATGTGGTAGTCAAAGAGTTTGACTTCATCAAAATGATAGACGAACCTTGTATATACAAAAAGGTAGTAGAGAGTAAGGTGGACATCCTCGTATTGTACATGGATAACATACTCTTGATAGGAAAAGAGTTTCTTATGCTATACACGGTCAATCTCCTCTTGTCATAAGGATTCTCCAATAGGATAAAGGTGATACCTCCTAAATCCTGGGATTTGGATCTATGAGATAGATCTAAATGGATGTTAGGTTTCTCATTAGTTGTAGTGAGATGGTATCAGTTGATCCTGGGGAGAATCACGGGAAAGGTTCCAGTGTGATAAAGACGACTGAATGTCAGTCAGAGGCATTGTCTTTACCCTCAGTGAAGGGACGGTATGTTGGAAGAGTTCCAAGCTAGATACCATGACAGACTAGACGATAAAGGCTGGTGACATCGCTATTAAAGATACTACGAAAGAGGAACTTTGGGTGTATATTGGTTCATGAGATGAACTAGGTTCATACCATTGTATGACAATGGAAGTGTGGCTTTGGCCAAGGAACCCCAATCCCATCAGCGACCCAGACATATTCTGAGGCAGCATCACCTGATCATGGAGATAGTTGATCTCCAGGGTGATCGAGGTTAGGAGAGTAGACTCAGAGGACAACACGGCGGATCCACTCACAAAGGCTTTTTTCCAGAGAGAGACTTTTTATGGGATGGTTGAGTATTAGATACTGCTGTTGTTGCGCCACGGGAGCGCCCCGGCCGTCTTACTCGAGGCCAAATTGCGGAATCAAAATTTTTCCTTACTCGGAAACCGGCGCTACCGCGGACAAAGAAAAACCCGGATCGTTTACCATTAACCTAACTAGCAAACAAGAGATAGGGTGAGAAGTATACCAAGAGATCCGAGTCCTCCGGTCTTCTCATCATCGCCCCGATCTCCCGCGGAAAGTGTAGTCTCCATTTCGTCGCCTCCTCGCCGGAAAGGGCACCACATCGCCTTCGTCTTTTACGGGCTCCCGCCTCAATACCGAGGTAACTCGAGCATGAAGCCGGCAACTCGACATGCTCAAGATATGCTGTAGAATGTAGTGTAGAAGATGGTTGTATCACTTGGGGTTTGTAGTTGCCATGATGGAGGATTGGGGTTAGGAAAAATGGTGCTTTCATTTTTCCGAAACAAGAAGAAGAAGGAGATGAAGAATTCCTCACAAAACTAAGATGAACTCTCTCATTCTTTTTCTTTCTCTCTTTCTTTTTCTTCTTCTTCTTTTCTAATGAGAAACTTATCATTTTCTAGTGAGAATGAGAAGGGTGGAGGAATGAGACATAATCCAAAAGGGAGGTGAGTGTAGGAGCAAGAGAGGAGGTGACCATAACAAGAGACAAATAAACATACAACCATGCTTGCACTTTTTCAAACCATACCTCACATCTAATCTCAATCAAGCAAGTTATGGTGCAAGATATGAAAGCCATCATAATCAATACAATTGCAAGAAACCCCTCCACAAAGTGTAATTTGCAAACTTGCAAATAACCCCCTCCATCGGAAAAGTCCGGCCGGGAAAGAACAAAGGAAAACCGGCCGGGACGGAATGCAAACTGGCAACTCCAGAAAACTGGTCCCGTAATTAATTACAGGAAAACCCCGATACTGTGCATACACACCTGCATCTGTATTCCGACCGGATACAAATGCAATGAGACAAAATCTACACAGTACTAGACTAGGACCGGCTTAAGCCAAAGCCGGCTAGTAAAATCCGTTCGATCCTGATCCGTGCAATACCGCACGTATCAGATCAAACCCTGCCATATAACTATACGGCCACTAGTACAAAACTGTCCGATCCTGATCCGTGCAATACCGCACGTATCTGATCGGACCCTGCCATATCTCCATACGGCCTCTACAGCGTTTCGCCCGAAAGCTGAGTAACTGAAAGTGTGGTGGACTCTAAAGACTCGTCAATACTATGGCTGTGGATTTAACCACTGGCACGTCAGAGGTATAAGCCAATACGTGACGGGCCACCAGCTATTGACCAAAATGGACGTCGATGAGGAAGCTCACCCCGACACCCAACTGAGCCTGTCAGTGACAATATCCGTACAGTCCGGTCCGTTCGTCTATGAGTATCGCATGGCGGGCCTAGGGGGTTGGTAAAAGTCAGACCCCCAAAAGCGGTACAAGTCGTGTCGGAGCGTAGCCCAGAACGCCCTGAGATACTACTGGAATACCTACCAGTAAATCTCCTGCCTCGGCCGAGGGCTTTGCGTAATGGCTCTCCTAGACACAGCGCGACCTCTCCCCCAATACCGGGAGAGACGAACCCCTGCAGATCCGCTCACTGCCTCCATGTGGCTCGGGACTGTACCCAACTAAAACCTGTTTGCACGACTCCTTTGAGCCGTGGTAGGGTAGTAATCAAAGCACAGTGGGAACTCACACGAGACAAATGACGATCTCAGGTCGATGAACTAACCTGTACACATGTCACCTGGGAACTGCTATCTGACGTCTGGTATAAGACCAACTAGCAGGTTCCCGGCGAGTCCTGTCCGGTGTACTCATAACCCAATGAGCACCTGTATACATCTTAGGTGAACCAACTGACACCAGTGGCTTGTGAGACCGGCCACCGCCCCTCGTCGGGGTCTCGACTGTATACACTAGTCTACTAATGGAGTATCGATGCCCTGTCTCGAAACTCCCACGACTAGGGACCTTTTAAGGATGTGCTTATAGACTACCAGCTCCCACGTATATGATCGCCATCATACTGCTGGTAGTCAAGCAAGAATCCTAGGGGCTCTATCAACGTGTAATAGCGACATGTCAGGTCACCTAAAGCAGTACACGATGATAAAGATAAACCAGATAGCATACTATCATCTCGAGTAAGACTGTCCTACCGGGATATGTCCTCCCTCAATCATTGCAATCACGTGCCTGTGATCCAATAATTGACTCTGAGGGCACTAACTCCAACAATCTCCCACTTGCACTCAAGGCTAATTATTGCGATGTCGCATACTCACAGCCCGTGTGATACCGAGCACCCAACTCCTCTACTAGTCAGTCTCACAAAGCTCGTTTGTGAAACTTTTGCGTTCGAGGAATAGCCTCAGTGAGTGGATCCGCTCAGATGTTTCTTTCTACGTCTCTCTATATCTCATGTTCGCGGAGAAAGCCATCTCCCGAAATGAGCAATACCTGTCTTAGAATGTCTGGATGTCTGATGGGACCTAGTTCATAAATGAACTCCAAATCCAAACTTCTTAGACTGTATCAGCAACTGAACTTAATCAGTCTACTGCGCCATGCCTCCCTCAGTATTGCCTTGGACCACCTGTCCAAAATACTGCCCCTCGTCAGAGGGAGAACTATAACTCTGACAACCTCCTTGTCGTCCATGTCACCTTGGAAGCTTGGAGTGATAACCGTCTCCTAAAGGAGGCAGCCGTTATCATATCCCTAGAACATTCACTTATGTTCTAAAACTGCTTCCGACTGTTTTTCCAGGATTGGATTAATATCAACTTATTGCACCTACTGCAAGAACAACATCTGGTGTGGTACTTGACATCTCATGATTGACTCAATTGCCTAAGCAAGTGATCTGTCAATCATGCGTATCCCTCTCCCCTTTAGTCTGTAAGACACCTTTAGAGAGGGTGACTCCATTACCTGCAGGTACACTACCATGCCAGGAGTCGTCCATTCTAAATACTCTTAGAATGCTGTCAAAGTACCCTGATTGGGAAACCACCCAAATCTAGATCTAAAACCATAGATCTAGTAACCAATATGTCTGATATAATGTCCAAGTCCCATGTGGAGAAAACACTGTGTGACGACCAAAGTATAACCGATCGTAGTATAGGAATATCACTTCCTACTACCTTTTCAACAGATCCATCCCCTATTCTGATGACGTCAAACCCATGACTGTCACATCAGAAACAGATGATCTATCTCCGCTACATCTGCTTTAGTCTATAAATAGACATAAGCCTGATGTCCACCAATGCTTCCGCTGCTCCCACTGACTACGACAACCCTCTGGCAGAGTCATATAGACGTGCACTTCTAAAGCTAGTTTAGAACGACGCTATACTCATCCTCCTGCCGGGTCTCGCAGCCTGGAACAACAACAATGGCAAGTGTGGGTAAACAAGAACTTCCCTGTCACCGTCATTGAGGCTACCGGAGTACCTCTCGGGTGCCTGAAGTTACCCACCTTATATGCGGAGTGGCCAATGGAATGTCAAATCAGATTGAATCTTTAGGTTCCTTATTAAATCTTCAGTAATCGTTTGCGGTTCTGGAATCACTTCCAGTTCTACCATACTCCCACTGCTGTTTTTGAAAAAATCTATTTTTAATAAAACTGTGGCGAGTCTAGAACAATATTTCTATTGATCTGCCAGATGGTAGAAAGTCAACCCTCGTCATAGCCTGGGTCAACCCACAAACAGCCATTACAGAAACGTGCCTTGAGTTATCCGGAGTCTGGTTTTAAGCATAAGCCGGACAACTTCCCGTACCTTAACATCGTTAAGATATGAACTGTTCTATATCCAATATAGAAACAGAGGCACTGATTCAATTGAACCAGATTCAAATCATGCAGCTGTCTCCAGTGCATGTCAACTAAATGGAGAGAGGCCGATCAGCGTTACTCAACTTAGGAACGCTTCCAATTATGAGTATCCTGAAAGAGAAGCAATCTGTCTTCATCATTACTATCAACTGAATACCATACACAAGTATCTACATCTTCGATCTCTTTGAAGAATCCCGATACTTGCTACACCTGGTTCTCTACTCTATTCAAATACCTATAACTCCTCAAAACTTAGACCCTGTGTTTCCACGAAACAGCTGTCTAAAATCTAGAGAAGTCATAAGTAAACCGAATATAGTACGAGGACCAACCCCTCTGTCCTGATGGACACTGGACAACATACAATACTCTGTATAAGTCCGCTGAGTTTAACAACTCTTTCACTGTGTGTCGTAGGTCGAAAACTGTACTTATGGTTAAGAAGAATTACACCGCTGTTTAATGCTCCTTACCTAACCATCCACTGATATAGGTAAATGTCATCGACATAATATCAAAAAAAAAAGCATATCTCACTCTATGAAAATAGACGTACAGATATATCAATTTGAAATTGGTGCATAACCGCGGATATTCAAAACCAAATAATTGCCGACCGGCAAACAACCCAGGTGACTTCCTCAAATATCACCGATTACAACGAATCCCGATATAATGAGGATGATCACCCAATTCCCAATAACTTACTCCCACTCATCATCTGTAAAACCATACAGATGTGAGAATCATACCTGGTAAATACATACCCTGGAATAAGTGTCTAATCGGGAAATCAGTTTTCTTTTAACAGTACACAGTGAAACTGAAACATTGTAATGTTTCTGTGGGGTATTCTGGTATTCCTAGTAATGCCTCTACCATTATGCAGATTCACAACTGTAACCGTATAATTCTTTGCCACCTCTCCAAATCCCTTTATATGTCTTTAGTCATTACCGTCTGCACACCCCTTTAGGCCAAATGGTTTTCTTCCTTCCCCACCGTTCGGCACCAGCCTATGGTTTGGAAGAAGACTATCCAAAAAGCATAAAAGGTGTACTGTCCTAATCCTAGGAGCACTCGCAACGCGAGAGAAGGTGAAGATGAAAGACACCTGAATGTACTTAATTCCTATTTCTCCTGAACCAGAATCCATCCCCGAACTGGAACAAGTTCCTTTCGAGTTCGTATATAATTATGCGATGGATTATCCAATAAAATGGGATCTTCGTAGTGATACGGAGTGTCCTGGAGAAATACAAAGGTGATTTAGGATTGGCGAAGAAATACTTGGTTTAGTCGTGAATAGCAGTCGCAATTTACTTTGCCCTCTTACTAATCCCTTTCTTTGTCTTAACTCAATACCTTCTGTACACCATCGTTATGCTAATTGGTTTTCTTCATTCCCCACTGTTCGGCACCAGCCTAAGGTTTGGAAGAAGACTATCCAATTTGCGTAATAGGTGTACTACTCCTAAACCAAGGAGTACTCGCAACCTGAGAGAAGGTGAAAAGAAAAGACAACTGAATAGTCCTATCCGTTTTCTCCAGAACCAGAAACCATCCTCGAAGTCCTTCGAGTTCGTATCTAACCATACGATGGTTTTGTCCAATGGAAGTGGACGTTCGCGGTAATACGGGGTGTCCTGGAGAAAAGGGTAAAAGTAGGAGTGGCAATGAGGTCTGCAACTCTGACAATCCAAAAGCCAGTGTTAAGAAGGTTCGGTCAACTTGGTCACTGAGTCATAGTCCAGGGTCGGGTCAATGGTCGCTGCCAGAGAGAGAGAAAAGAAACACTCAGCGTGCACTCTAACCTAGATCAGAATGGTTATCACTTTGTCTAATCTGGAAACCTCCCACTGTACCTCAAATTCTCCTCCAAACCTGAAAGAAGAATTAGTCGGGATCACCCGAGGAGTAAACTAACTCATCAGTGGGAATCGGGATCCAACTATCACCGCATGATAACGTGACGGAATCCACTCACGTCACCACACTCCAGAAGGTATGCGCATGCCTGGCAAGTTTCAGTTCTTTTGAAACTCCCGATATGATTTTTACCCCTAGGACCCAAGTGACCTTGACGAATAATCAACAAATCAAAAGGTCCTAGTCAAGTTCAACCCGTCATTATCTTGATTGCGTTAAACCCACCCGCACGACCCTTGACGAATAATCAACAAAGTCGCACGACTGTCCTAACCAATCCACATATCCATGCGACAGAAAGCATTACAGAGCTACCGCACACTACGCCTCGGCGAATAGCAACGACAAACGTAGCGCGAATACTAAGCAATACTAATCCGAAATGACGGAGGGCTACGAATGGTTTCTGGCGAAAACCTTTAACGTAATGAACTTGATATCGTTGAAGGAACTGGATAACTTTTATAAAAATATAGTGACGAAAACCTTTACTAAAGAGGTCACTCCCGGTGAAGGGATCTCGGCTCTTTCCCCGTAGAATGAGGTGCAGTATATTCCAACTGAATACCACGATGCAAAGCAAAAGTAATCGGCTATAGTGAAGTTAATGCCCTGACGCAAACTTCTGTCCAAGGGGTCACTCCCGGTGAAGGGATCTCGGCCCTTGCCTCGTCGACTGAGGAGCAGGATATTCCAAATGAATACCACGATGCAAAACAAAAGTGAACGTCCTTGCAATAACAGCTTTTTTTTTTGAAAAATGTTCCAACAACATCAGAATAGGTTTGTTTAAACTTGCATTGATCCGAATCAATGCAGTCCCATCAATTGATCACACCACAAAGAACGAAAATATACTGACGTACATATATGCCATCCGCATTCGCCACTGGGTCCCGTCATCACCCGTTAGGTTAGCTAACTAACGGCAGAGCGGGGACTGGACTAGCGCGGATGAAAAACATATACAACATCTACTAATATATATATACCAATATATAGTATTTCGCTCAAGGCGTGAATAAAAGGCAACATCACAGAAATGAACAGCATCACAGAACAATACAGATATCTGGAAGCCCCGGGTTTCACAGAGCCACTGCTGAAACCCGACGTTCCCCTGGTCGTGTGGATAGCCTGTGCAATGAGAATCCTAGACCCCTACGGGCGCGGCAAGTCACCCGCCAAAACCTGAAGCGAGGCAGCCCCCTTCAGCACCGTGAATGGACCACCCAGCACTTCACGGAATCCGGTAACTTGGGCACCCCTCCTGGGTCAACCTGTACCCCCTACGAGTGCGGCGGATAGCCAGCCAATCCTGGAGTGAAGCCCCCTCCGTCCCAATGCCATGAGATGCGGGCTTGTTGTCTTCTAGAACCCGGCTATCCATGCACCCCACCGCGGGGCAACCCTAGTACAGAAAGTAAAATATACATACACCGGGTACATCGACCGCAACCAGGTCATGCCCCAAAAGAATAATACAAACAGGCAGTGACGGCAGTCCACATGTCGGACGCTCGCCCCGCAATAGCAAATGTACATAATACAACAAAACTGCACTAGCATTGCATCCAGGCTATCCCCCACGACCGATCCGCAACATCACAGCATAAACATAGAACATCAACGTGAAAGTCACGTTCGCAAATCCGTCTAACCGGGCTATAGCAGTTAGACCGGATTTACCGATCGAGTGACATTCACGGTCGCAGATATAATGTAAATACTGTGAAATAATGTGTTTAAAAATATCCGATCGATCAAATTATAACAAGTGGGCCCCCAAGAAAACTGTAGCACACACAGAGAAACTGGGCCCAAATTTAATATCCCAAAAGCCCTAGTTTAAGCCCATAAGACAACTGAAGAAAAATGACAAACTGGGCCCACCATAGTGTGGCGGAAGAGCGGCAGAAAGAGGGTAATTGCCGCGCTTCCGCGGTCTAATTGAGGGATCACTTTGTCGTTTTTTCCCAGAGTTCTTAGAACTCCCTGCACATCTTTCTGAGACCACCTGAAAAATTTTTAGACACCAAAAAATTTCAACAGAAACTGATGTGAACTAAAATACGGTTTTTGAGATTTTGGTCGATCGGATAAGTAAAACACATTACACAAAAGCTAGGTAAGGTTAATGGCGTGGCTCTGATACCATGTTGCGCCACGGGAGCGCCCCGGCCGTCTTACTCGAGGCCAAATTGCGGAATCAAAATTTTTCCTTACTCGGAAACCGGCGCTACCGCGGACAAAGAAAAACCCGGATCGTTTACCATTAACCTAACTAGCAAACAAGAGATAGGGTGAGAAGTATACCAAGAGATCCGAGTCCTCCGGTCTTCTCATCATCGCCCCGATCTCCCGCGGAAAGTGTAGTCTCCATTTCGTCGCCTCCTCGCCGGAAAGGGCACCACATCGCCTTCGTCTTTTACGGGCTCCCGCCTCAATACCGAGGTAACTCGAGCATGAAGCCGGCAACTCGACATGCTCAAGATATGCTGTAGAATGTAGTGTAGAAGATGGTTGTATCACTTGGGGTTTGTAGTTGCCATGATGGAGGATTGGGGTTAGGAAAAATGGTGCTTTCATTTTTCCGAAACAAGAAGAAGAAGGAGATGAAGAATTCCTCACAAAACTAAGATGAACTCTCTCATTCTTTTTCTTTCTCTCTTTCTTTTTCTTCTTCTTCTTTTCTAATGAGAAACTTATCATTTTCTAGTGAGAATGAGAAGGGTGGAGGAATGAGACATAATCCAAAAGGGAGGTGAGTGTAGGAGCAAGAGAGGAGGTGACCATAACAAGAGACAAATAAACATACAACCATGCTTGCACTTTTTCAAACCATACCTCACATCTAATCTCAATCAAGCAAGTTATGGTGCAAGATATGAAAGCCATCATAATCAATACAATTGCAAGAAACCCCTCCACAAAGTGTAATTTGCAAACTTGCAAATAACCCCCTCCATCGGAAAAGTCCGGCCGGGAAAGAACAAAGGAAAACCGGCCGGGACGGAATGCAAACTGGCAACTCCAGAAAACTGGTCCCGTAATTAATTACAGGAAAACCCCGATACTGTGCATACACACCTGCATCTGTATTCCGACCGGATACAAATGCAATGAGACAAAATCTACACAGTACTAGACTAGGACCGGCTTAAGCCAAAGCCGGCTAGTAAAATCCGTTCGATCCTGATCCGTGCAATACCGCACGTATCAGATCAAACCCTGCCATATAACTATACGGCCACTAGTACAAAACTGTCCGATCCTGATCCGTGCAATACCGCACGTATCTGATCGGACCCTGCCATATCTCCATACGGCCTCTACAGCGTTTCGCCCGAAAGCTGAGTAACTGAAAGTGTGGTGGACTCTAAAGACTCGTCAATACTATGGCTGTGGATTTAACCACTGGCACGTCAGAGGTATAAGCCAATACGTGACGGGCCACCAGCTATTGACCAAAATGGACGTCGATGAGGAAGCTCACCCCGACACCCAACTGAGCCTGTCAGTGACAATATCCGTACAGTCCGGTCCGTTCGTCTATGAGTATCGCATGGCGGGCCTAGGGGGTTGGTAAAAGTCAGACCCCCAAAAGCGGTACAAGTCGTGTTGGAGCGTAGCCCAGAACGCCCTGAGATACTACTGGAATACCTACCAGTAAATCTCCTGCCTCGGCCGAGGGCTTTGCGTAATGGCTCTCCTAGACACAGCGCGACCTCTCCCCCAATACCGGGAGAGACGAACCCCTGCAGATCCGCTCACTGCCTCCATGTGGCTCGGGACTGTACCCAACTAAAACCTGTTTGCACGACTCCTTTGAGCCGTGGTAGGGTAGTAATCAAAGCACAGTGGGAACTCACACGAGACAAATGACGATCTCAGGTCGATGAACTAACCTGTACACATGTCACCTGGGAACTGCTATCTGACGTCTGGTATAAGACCAACTAGCAGGTTCCCGGCGAGTCCTGTCCGGTGTACTCATAACCCAATGAGCACCTGTATACATCTTAGGTGAACCAACTGACACCAGTGGCTTGTGAGACCGGCCACCGCCCCTCGTCGGGGTCTCGACTGTATACACTAGTCTACTAATGGAGTATCGATGCCCAGTCTCGAAACTCCCACGACTAGGGACCTTTTAAGGATGTGCTTATAGACTACCAGCTCCCACGTATATGATCGCCATCATACTGCTGGTAGTCAAGCAAGAATCCTAGGGGCTCTATCAACGTGTAATAGCGACATGTCAGGTCACCTAAAGCAGTACACGATGATAAAGATAAACCAGATAGCATACTATCATCTCGAGTAAGACTGTCCTACCGGGATATGTCCTCCCTCAATCATTGCAATCACGTGCCTGTGATCCAATAATTGACTCTGAGGGCACTAACTCCAACAGCTGTAAGTCCATGCTACCTCTTCCGGTACTTTCGGGCATGCGGAATTTGGTGAAAAACAATTTTTCTAGAGATGGTAACATGGACTTAAAACCAGATCTTTGTTAAACATCTAACTAACAACCTAACTAGGAGTTGTTAACTACTCGGTTAGGGGTTTATACCTTTCTTTCATGAACTCCTTCGTCTTCAAGCCTCGATGGTTGTCCGATCGGCTTCACTCCGTTGTCTCCTTGCGCCGAAGATAGATCCACCTGAAAGCTTCTACCTTTGGCTTCTTCTTCGGTCTTTGAAGAAACTAGTTCACTTGGTTTGCCAAACCTTGTGAACTAGAGTGAGTAGAGAAGATTGTGTTGGGATTTTCTCTATGGTTCTTGGTTCTCAACACATGAGACAAGTGAACCATAGACTAAAGAGAGGGAGAGCAAGAGGAAGGAGATGAGAGCTCAAGAACAAGAGAGAGAATGAAAATGATAGAATGAGAGAAGTCTTTTCTCTCTTGGCTCTCATAATC
The DNA here is from genome assembly GCA_030015575.1 of Agapanthus africanus. Classification (NCBI taxonomy): domain Eukaryota; kingdom Viridiplantae; phylum Streptophyta; class Magnoliopsida; order Asparagales; family Amaryllidaceae; genus Agapanthus; species Agapanthus africanus. The sequence continues at coordinate 265,216,116 of CM057345.1, read as the reverse complement.
CAAAACCATCATCACAAAAATAGTAATCAAGTATTGTTTAAATGGTTTAAGTTACAATAGCCATATCATTTCATGCACTTATTTCTCACAAGAGAAACAAGCAAGTAAAAAGTCTTTGCCATGAAATGATAGCCATTGTCATCATGATGGTCAACTAGTCCAACCTAGTCAACCGGTCAACAAAGTCAACAAGTCAACAAAGTCAACCCCTCAACAACCATGTCACCATAATACTTAATTAATATTATTGTTAATCATATATCATATTCTTATTAGGGTTGAGCAAAAAGTCAATAGTCAACGGTCAACAACCCTAATGGGAATCCTCTGCCTCTGTCTCTCCGTCAACTGTGCATACGCACCAGCATCCGCGTTCCGAGGAACACGAATACACACTGGATAAAACCAATCCCAAAACGTACACTAGGATCTGGCTTAAACCAAAGCCCGCTAGTGTTAACTGTCCGGACACTGTACGTGCACAAGTGCACGGATGTGATCGAACCCTGTCGCAAAACCATGCGACCTGTCGCAAAACCATGCGACCTCTACTTTTTTGCCTAAAGGCGAATAGCTTTCTGTGTGGGACTCTAAAGACTCGACACTACGCTGGCAGTGGGTTTAACCACAGACCGCAAGCGGCACTAGCTGTGCGTAACGGTCCCCAGGTAGATGCCGACAAGAAAACTGACAAGGTGAAACCCATCTGAACACCTACTGAGCCTGAATGTGACAGTCTCCGTACAGTCCGGTCTGTTCGTCTGATACATCGCATGGCGAGCCTAGGGGGGCGGTAAACGTCAGTCCCCTAATAACGGTACAAGTCGTGTCAGAGTGAAGCCCAAAACACCCTGAGATAACACTGGAAACCTACCAGTATATCTCGATTGCCCAGGCCAGGGACTACTCGTGTAATGGCTCTGCTAGACATAGCGCGATGTCAACCCCCAATACCGGGAGAGACGAATCCTGTATAACCGTCACTGCCTCCAAGTGCTTCGGGACTGCACCCAACTACCACCTGCTTGCATGACTCCTTTGAGCCGTGGTAGGGTAGTAATCAAAGTACAGTGGGAACACACCCGAGGCGAAGTGACAGTGTCAAGTCAGCGGACTAAGCTGTACTCATGTCACCTGGGAACTAATAACTGACGATAGGTATAATACCAATCGGTCAGTTCCCGACGAGTCCTGTCCAGTGTACTCGTAACCTAACGAGCACCCGTATACTATCTCCAGTACGACGTAATAATGGCTGTGGGACAGACCATCTCCCACACTGGTACGAGAAGCGCATACGCTAGTCTACTCCGGAGTATCGATGCCCTGTCTCGATGGTCCTGCGACTAGGGACCTGTATAAGGATGTGCTTACAGACTACCCAGCCCCCACTAGTGTGACTGCCATCACAACGCTGGTAATCAAGCAAAGATCCTAAGGGCTCCACTAATGTGTATAGGTGATATACTAAAATAAACACATGTACACATTGAAGTAGAAACAAACCAAGTAGCATACTACTATATTGAGCAAGATTGTTTATACAAGGTGAATATCCCAAGCTTCCATTAAGTAATATACAAACTAGTATGATACAGTAATGGCCTCTAGGGCATATACACTAACAACTGCAACCACTGCTACAGATGGCCCTAGTGCAAGTGGGAGATTGTTAGTTATATTTATCCCCTAGAGGCCATTACTGTACATAGGATGTATATTGTAATGGATGCTAGGACATATATTGCTATGACTTTCTTGCTCGACATGATAGTACGCCATCTGGTTGCTCTTTATCTTAACATGTATACTTGCAGTCTCTCTATTACATGTTGATAAAGCCCTTAGGATGTATGCTCGACTTCCAGGACTATGATGTTGTTCATACTAGTGGGGTATGGGTAGTCAATGAGTACATCCTTCAATGTTCCTAGTCGCGGGAATATCGAGACGGGGTATCAATATTCCAGAGTAGACTAGCGTATATCTTCTCGACCCATGTGATGGGTGATGGATGATCCCATATCCATTGGTGTTTGACATCAGAGATGGTATGCGGGTGCTCAGTGGTGACTGGGTATACTGAACGGACTCGCCGAGAACTTCCAGATGGTATTATAGCTCACGTCAGATGGCAGTTCTCTGGTGACACTGGTACAGCTTAGTCTGTTGTCCCGAGATCGCCATAGAGTCTTATGTGTCTCCCACTGTGCTTTGATTTCCACCCTACCACGGCTCTATTGAGTCATGCAAACAGGTGGTTTTTGGGTACATTCTTGATTCACATGGAGGCAATGAGCGATAGGAGGGGATTCGTCTCTCCCGGTATTGGGGGTTGATGTTGCGCTATGCTCGAGTGGCCATAACTGGAAATCCCTGGCCAGGGTTGCAGTGATATACTTGTAAGAGTTATCAGTAGTTTCACGCTTGTTATGGACCTTACATCGGCATGACTTATCAAGCTACTGGGGTCTGACGTTTACCACCCCTAGGCGAGATATGCGACATATCAGACGAACAGACCGGACTGTACGGTAAGTGTTACTGGTTGGATTCACAGGAGTGTGAGCGGGCTTGCTCGTTGATCTTCTGATCGCTCAATTCCCGGGTGGCCGTTACGTTTAGCAGACCGCTTGCGGCTTGTGGGTGTTTGATATGATCATCACCTGCTGCCGGCGTATTGACGAGTCTTTAGAGTCCTACACAGAGGTTTCCTGGCTCAAGCGAAATGAAATAGGAGCGCATATGAGATATGTGCGTGACCGAGAATAATACCATTATGTGATACTGTATTCTATTCTCGCGATTTGTATCATCTGACGGTTATATGTGATATAGCCGGGTTACCGAATCAAGTGTTGATTCGATACATTGATACACTTGATATTAGTCGGTTATATGCAATATGACCGGATCATTAAATCAAGTGTTGATTTAATGATTTAATGTATAATTATATATTTGATATATTACTTTACATTAACTAGTATTTTTTCACTTAAGATTGATTTTCTCACTTGATGTGCACATGTAGTATATGTAATATATTTTTGTGCACTTGATTGTATCATGTTTGATGATACATGCGAACTTGGGTGTATGTTTGATTTAAACATTGTTTAGGTCAATGGTTAGGATTTTGTTATTTTTACTTATTTTCTTTATTCATTTTTAGGCAAGAAATAAAATGGTGGCTTCTTTTTTTTTTTACTTGAAGCTTCATGAAGCTTTGAAAAGCTTTGACCATTTTGTTTCTTTCCTTAACCTAACCATTCTCCTAAACCCTAGTTTAGTCTCTACACTAGTTACGCTCACCCATGGTTGCTAAAATGATAACCATCACTTGATTTTCTATTATTCATAATTCATTTTCTTTTCTTTCTTCTTCATCTTCTTCAAGAGGTGAAGAAAGCTTACTAGAAAATTACAAGTGATGAATCCAAGTGAGAAATCCAAATCCAAAGTGAACCCACTTCCTAGTTCTTCATCCTCTACCACTTGTCATGTAGTAGAGTGTGTTATCTTCACAAGTTCTATGACCAAGTGAAGATGGAGCTTGATCTTGAGTTGCCTCGACGTAGATCATCTTCGGCATTGAAGTCGACGACCTAGCCCGCCCATTTCTCCGATGAAGCCGATGCTAGAGTCCGGGATCCGATGATCGCAGCGAAGGGACATCGTCACGGAGCTAAAGAAGTGGAGGACCGGATCTTCAAAGGTTGTTGTCCCTTTCACTTTTCAGTTAAGTTGTTAACTTGTTTGTTGTTTCGCCTTTACCTCTAGTAACGATCTAGTTCTTTGGCACATGAAATTTTTGAATTGGACATGATTGATCAGTTGTAGAACCACATGGGTGTGCCTAGGATCCCTACAATTATCCGGTGAGAAAATGAAATAATAAAGAGAGCTATTATTAGACAATGTAATACAATATATCATATATATTATTATACATTAAATCATCGAATCAACACTTGATCCGACAATTCGGCAATATCGAATATAACCGACTAATATATCATGTACCGATTCATCGAATCAACACTTGATCCGATGACCCGGTTCATATCTAAATATCGCGAGAATATAATACGGTATCTCATAGCGTATTATCCTCGGTCCTGCGCATATCACATATGTGCCTCTACTCCGTTTTGCCTGAGCCAAGAAACCTCTGTGTAGGACTCTAAAGAATCGTCAATATGCCGGTAGCAGGTGATGATCATATCAAACACCCACAAGCTGAAAGCGGTCAGCTAAACGTAACAGCCACCCAGGTATTGAGCGATCAGAAGATCAACAAGCTAGCCTGTACGTTCTCCTGTGAATCCAACCAGTAACACACCCGTACAGTCCGGTCTGTTCGTCTGATATGTCGCATATCAAGTCTAGGGGTGGTATACGTCAGACCCCAGTAACCGATAAGTCGTGTCGATGTGAGGCTCATAACAGGTCGAGAAACTACTAGTAACACTTACCAGTAAATCTCTATATCAGCCCTGGCCAGGGACTTCCAGTAATAGCCAATCGAACACAACACAACATCAACTCCCTATACCGGGAGAGGCGAATTGTAGGGTTCCTAGGCACTCTCAAGAGGTCTCATAAGGCATCAACCATGCCAATTTCAAATTTTACGGGTGCCGAGAAACCCTAATACGGATCGTTAACTAGAAATTTAGGCGAAAAACGAAACTAGTTAACATCTTAACTAAAGGAGAGAGGCTACAACCTTTGTAGATCCGGTTCTCCATTTCCTTAGCTCCACGTAGGCGTCCTCTCGCTGTCCATCTCGAATCCCGGAATCAATCGTCGGCTTGATCGGAGAAATTGGCGGACTAGGTCGTCGGCTTCGTGCCGAAGATGATCTACGTCGAGGCATCACAAGTTCAAGCTCCGACTTCACAAATTTGTGAAATTTGTGAAGAAAACACCCAAAACAACTTGGCAAGCGGTAGAGGGTGAAGAAATAGGAGGTGGGTTCACTTTGGAATTGGATTTCTCACTTTAGAACTCAAGTTGCCATTGATGGCATCAAGCTTTCTTGAAGAAGAAGATGATCATGAAGAAAGAATATGATAAGTTTCTTATTTTAAAAATGAAACTAATATGAATACTTATCATATACTAACCATGGTCAAGTGTAGAGATTAAACTAAGGTTAGTTGGAATGGTTAGGGTTAAGGATGAGATAAGGATGGTGGACTTTGTCAAAGCTTCAAGAAGGTTCAACATAGAAACAAAATAAGCCACCATTCTTAATATTATTCAAAATGAAAAAATAAATAAATAACTAAGTAAATAATCAAAAACCTAACCATTATACATGTAACCATGGTTTAATCTTTACACAAACCCAAGTGAGCAAGTATCATCAAACATGATACAAACAAGTGCACAAAAAATATATCACATATACAATGTGCATCAAGTGAGAAAATCCTTTTAAAATGAACCATTACTAGTTAATGCAAAGTAATATATCAAATATATAATTATACATTAAATCATTAAATCAACACTTGATTTAACGATCCGGTCATATCACATATAACCGACTAGTATCCTATGTATCGGCTTATCGAATCAATCCTTGATTCGATATCTAGGTTATATCAAATATAACCAATCGATACATCCATCGCGAGAATGAAATACGGTATCACATACACGCATTATTCTCGGTCCTGCACATATCTCATATGCTCTCCTATTTCGTTTCGCTTGAGCCAGGAAACCTCTGTGTAGGACTCTAAAGACTCGTCAATACGCCGGTAGCAGATGATGATCATATCAAGCACCCACAAGCCGCAAGCGGTCTGCTAAACGTAACGGCCATCCGGGTATTAAGCGATCAGAAGATCGATGAGCTAGCCCGCTCACACTCTTGTGAATCCAACCAATAACACTTACCGTACAGTCCGGTCTGTTCGTCTGATATGTCGCATATCAAGTCTAGGGGTGGTAAACGTCAGACCCCAATAACCGATAAGTCGTGCCGATGTGAGGCTCATAACGGGTCGAGAAACTACTGGTAACACTTACCAGCAAATCTCAGATCTGCCCTGGCCAGGGACTTCCCTATTACGGCCAATCGAGCACAGCGCAACATCAACCCCCAATACCGGGAGAGACGAAACCCCTCCTATCGCTCATTGCCTCCATGTGACTCGGGACTGTACCCAAAGACCACCGTTTTGCACGCCCACATGGACGTGGTAAGGTGGAGATCAAAGCACAGTGGGAATCACACAAGACTCTATGACGATCTCGGGTCTACAGACTAACCTGTACAAGTGTCACCTGAGAACTGCCATCTGACGTGAGGTATAATACCATCTGAGAGTTCTCGGCGAGTCCGTCCAGTGTACCCAGTCTCCACTGAGCACCCGTATACCATCTCTGATGTCAAACACCAATGGATATGGGATCATCCATTGCCCATCTCATGGGTCGAGAAGCGTATACGCTAGTCTACACTGGTATATCGATGCCCTGTCTCGATACACCCACGACTAGGGACCTTGAAGGATGTACTTATGGACTTCCATGTCCCCACTAGTATGATCTGCATCATAGTCCAGGTAGTCAAGTACACAGCCTAAGGGCTTTATCAACATGTAACTATAAGACAGTTTAAAGAGACAAGTGTACATGTTAAGATAAAGAGTAACCAGATAGCATACTATCATATCGAGCAAGAAGGTCATCTCTATATATGTCCATGCATCCAATATAATATACATCATCTGTACAATACTGGACTCTAGGGCATACATACAACTAACAATCTCCCACTTGCACTCGGGCTTGCTGCTGTAGTATCGCATACCGAGCATCCCGAAGAGTCTCTCAAACTGTATCTGGGGAATGGCCTTCGTGAGTGGATCCGCCGTGTTGTTCTTCGTGTCAACTCTCCTGACCTCGATCTCCCGGCGATCAACTATCTCCCCGATCAGGTGATACCGCCTCAGAATATGCCTGGATCGCTGATGGGACCTGGGTTCCTTGGCCAAAGCCACAGCTCCATTGTTATCGCAATACAAAGGTATTGGATGCTCAATGGATGGAACTGTAAGTGCACGGCGGCGCCCCGGCCGTCAATCCGACGCCGGAATGCGGAAGCGGTGAATAACTAAAATTTTGCGGACTTTGCAAACCGGCACCACCGCGCACTAAACTCTGGATCGAACCATTAACTAGTCTAAGCTATCTACAAGAAAGGGAATAGAGATATACCGACGATCCAAGTCCTCCGGTCTTCTCGTCATGGTCCCGATCTCCTGCGGAAAAGTCCCGTCTCCTCCTCGTCGCCGGAAGTGCACCACATCGCCTTCTTCGTTTACGGGCTCCCACCTCAATGCCGAGGGAACTCGGGCACGAAGCCGGCTACTCGACGTGCCCAAGGTTCGTTGTAGAATATGTAGTAGAACTTGTGTCTCCTTATGGGGTAGTGGAGATGCCATTTGGTGGAGGAAAAGAGAGCTTGGAGAGAGGTGGGGAAAATGTAGCATACCAAAATGAGAGTAACATTTTCCACCACCAAAAATGAGAAATGAATCCCATCCCCTCTAGGAATGGCCGGCCACCCCCCATCATGTGTGATTGGAGAGAGAGAGAGAACAAACAAGGGGGGTGGGTGGAAAAAGAGTGATGATAGAAAAACAAATGATCACAAAGTCAAGCATGATTGCTCACAAATCCATACTCCAAAAACCTACCTTCTACAACCATGATTGCTCACAAAGTCAAGCAATCATGATAGAAGAAGTCAAGGTCAAAAGAATGGTGCACCATCATGATAAAACAAAGATGCAAAGACCCCCTTCACAAATGCCTATTTGCAACAATGCAAATAAGCCCTCCTCCACCAATCTTCGGCCAATGAACGGAACAATGGAAATTGGCCGAAACGGAAAGCAAACTGGCAACTCTAGAAAACTGGTCCCGTAATAAATTACAGGATAACCCCGATACTGTGCATACACACCCGCATCTGTATTTCGACGGAAATACAAATGCAATGAGACAAAGTCTACACTGTACTATACTAGGATCCGGCTTATACCAAAGCCGGCTAGTAATATCTGTTCGATCCTGATCCGTGCAATACCGCACGTATCTGATCGAACCCTGCCATATAACCATACGGCCTATAGTACAAACTGTCCGATCCTGATCCGTGCAATACCGCACGTATCTGATCGGACCTTGCCATATCTCCATACGGCCTCTACAACCTTTCGCCCGAAAGCTGAGTAACAGAATGTGGGGGACTCTAAAGACTCGTCAACACCATGGTTGTGGATTTAACCACTAGCACGTCAGAGGTATAAGCCAATACGTAACGGGCCACCAGGTACTGACTAAAAGGGACGTCCGTGAGCGAACTCAGCCTGACAACCCTACTGAGCCTGTCAGTGACAATATCCGTGCAGTCCGGTCCGTTCGTCTATGAGTATCGCATGGCGGGCCTAGGGGGTTGGTAAAAGTCAGACCCCCAAAAGCGGTACAAGTCGTGTCGGAGTGTAGCCCAGAACACCCTGAGATACTACTGGAATACCTACCAGTAAATCTCCTTGCCTTGGCCAAGGACTTTGTGTAATGGCTCTCCTAGACACAGCACGACCTCACCCCCAATACCGGGAGAGACGAACCCCTGAAGATACGCTCACTGCCTCCATGTGGCTCGGGACTGTACCCAACTAAAACCTGTTTGCACGACTCCTTTGAGCCGTGGTAGGGTAGTAATCAAAGTACAGTGGGAACTCACACGAGACAAATGACGATCCCCAGGTCGATGAACTAACCTGCACACATGTCACCAGGGAACTGCCATCTGACGTCTGGTATATGACCAACTAGCATGTTCCCGGCGAGTCCTGTCCGGTGTACTCATAACCCAATGAGCACCTGTATACATCTTAGGTGATCCAACTGACACCAGTGGCTTGTGAGACCGGCCACCGCCCCTCGTCGGGGTCTCGACTGTATACACTAGTCTACTATGGAGAATCGATGCCCAGTCTCGAAACTCCCACGACTAGGGACCTTTTAAGGATATGCTTGTAGACCCCCAGCTCCCACTTATATGATCGCCCTCATACTGCTGGTGGTCAAGCAAGAATCCTAGGGGCTCTATCAACGTGTAATAGCGACGTGTCAGGTCACCTAAAACAATACACGATGATAAAGGTAAACCAGATAGCATACTATCATCTCGAGTAAGACTGTCCTACCGGGATAGGTCCTCCCTCAATCATTACAATCACGTACCTGTGACCTAATAATTGACTCTGAGGGCACTATCTCCAACAATCTCCCACTTGCACTCAAGGCTAATTATTGCGATGTCGCATACTCACAGCCCGTGTGATACCGAACATCCAACTCCTCTACTAGTCAGTCTCACAAAGCTCGTTTGCGGAACTATTGCGTTCGAGGAATAGCCTCAGTGAGGGGATCCGCTTAGTTATTTCTTTCTATATCTCTCTATATCTCAAGTTCGCGGAGAAACCCATCTCCCGAAAAGAACAATACCTGTCTTAGAATGTGTCTGGATGTCTGATGGGACATAGCTCATAAATGAACTCCAAATCCAAACTTCTTAGACTGTATCGTCAACTGAACTTAATCAGTATCCTGCGCGCCATGCCTCCCTCAGTATTGCCTTGGACCACCTGTCCAAAATACTGCCCCTCATCGGAAGGAAAAACTATAACTCTGACAACCTCCTTGTCGTCCATGTCACCTTGGAAGCCTGGAATGATAACTGTCTCCCGAATGAGGCTGTCGTTATCATATCCCTAGAACATCCACTTATGTTCTAAAACTGCTTCCGACTGTTTCTCCTGGATTGGATCAATGTCAACTTATTGCATCTAGTGCAAGAACAACATCTGGTGTGGTACTTGACATCTCATGATTGACTCAATTGCCTGAGCAAGTGATCTGCCAATCATATACGTCCCTCTCCCCTTTAGTCTGTAAGACACCTTTGGAGAGGGTGACTCCATCTTCTACAGGTACACTACCGTGCATGGAGTCGTCCATTCCAAATACTCTTAGAATGCTGTCTAAGTACCCAGATTGGGAAACCACCCAAATCTAGATCTAAAACCATAGATCTAATAACCAGTATGTCTGATATAATGTCCAAGTCCCTATGTGGAGAAAACATTGTGTGACGACCAAAATATAACCGATTGTAGTATAGGAGTTTCTTTTCCTATTCTGCGTATGTCATCCAATACCAGGATACCACACCCTACTACCTTCTCAACAGATCCATCCCCTATTCTGATGAAGTCAAACCCATGACTGTCACGTCAGAAATAGATGATCTATCTCCGCTACATCTGCTCTAGTCTATAAATAGACATAAGCAACCTGTCCACCAATGCTTCCGCTGCTCCCACTGACTACGACAACCCTCTGGCAGAGTCATATAGACGTACACTTCTAAAACTAGTTTAGAACGACGCTATACTCATCCTCCTGCCGGGTCTCACAGTCTGGAACAACAGCAATGGTATTTGTGGGTAAGCAAGAACTTCCCTGTCACCGTCCTTGAGGCTACCGTAGTACCTCTCGGGTGCCTGAAGTTACCCACCTTATCTGCGGAGTGGCCAATGGAATGTCAATCCAGATTGAATCTTTAGGTTCCTTATCAAATCTTCAGTAATCGTTTGTGGTTCTGGAATCACTTCCAGTTCTACCATACTCCCACTACTGTTTTCTGAAAAAATCCATTTTTAATAAAACTGTGGCGAGTCTAGAACAATATCGCTATTGTTCATCCAGATGGTAGAAAGTCAACCCGCGTCATAGCCTGGGTCAACCCACAAACAGCCATTACAGAAACGTGCCTTGAGTCGTCCAGTGTCTGGTTTTAATCATAAACCGGACAACTCCCCGTACCTTAACATCGTTAAGATATGAACTGTTCTATATCCAATATAGAAACAGAGGCACTGATTTAATTGAACCAGATTCAAATCATGCAGCTGTCCCCAGCGCATGTCAACTAAATGGAAGGAGGCCGATCAGCGTTACTCAACTTAGGAATACTTCCAATTATGAGTAACCTGAAAGAGAAGCAAGATCTCTTTATCATTACTATCAACTGAACACCATACACAAGTATCTACATCTTCGATCTCTTTGAAGAATCCCGATACTTGCTATACCTGGTTCTCTACTCTATTCAAATACCTATAACTTCTCCAAATTCGGACCCTGTGTTTCCACGAAACACTTGTCTAAAAACTAGAGAAGTCATAAGTAAACTGAATGTAGTATGAGGACCAACCCCTCTGTCCTGATGGACCCTGGACAACATACAATCCTTTGTATAAGTCCCTTGAGTCTGATAACTCATTCACTGTGTGTCGTAGGTTGAAAACTGTACTTATGGTTAAGAAGAATTACACCGCTGTTTAATGCTCCTTACCTAACCATCCACTGATATAGGTAAATGTCGTAGAAATAATTTCAGAAAGGTATATCTCACTCTATGAAAATAGACGTACAGATATATCAATTTGAAATTGGTGCATAACAGCGGATATTCAAAACCAAATATTTGCCGACCGGCAAACAGCCCAGATGATTTCCTCAAATATCACCGATTACAACGAATCCCGATATAATGAGGATAATCACCCAATTCCCAATAACTTACTCCCACTCATCATCTGTAAAACCATACAGATGTGAGAATCGTACCTGGTAAATACATACCCTGGAGTAAGTATCTAATCGGGAAATCAGTTTTCCTTTAACATTACACAGTGAAACTGAAACATTGAAATGTTCCGATGGGGTATTCTGGTATTCCTAGTAATGCCTCTTCCAGAATCACGACTGTAACCGTATAATTCTTTGCCAGCTCTCCAAATCCCTTCATATGTCTTTAGTCATTACCTTCTGCACACCCCTTTAGGCCAAATGGTTTTCTTCCTTCCCTACCGTTCGGCACCAGCCTATGGTTTGGAAGAAGACTATCCAATAAGCATAATGGGTGTACTGTCCCAATCCTAGGAACACTCGCAATGAGAGAGGGTGAAGATAAAAGACAACCGAATAAACCTTATTCCTATTTCTCCTGAACCAGAATCCATCCCCGAACTGGAACAAGTTCCATTCGAGTTCGTATATAACCATACGATGGAGTATCCAAATAAACTGTGGATCTTCGTAGTGATACGGAGTGCCCTGGAGAAATACAAAGGTGATGTGGGAGTGGTAACGAAATATTTGGTTTGGTCGTGAAAATCTGTTGCAATTTACTTTGCCCTCTTACTAATCCCTTGCTTTGTCTGAACTTAATACCTTCTGCACACCATCGTTATGCTAATTGGTTTTCTTCATTCCCTACAGGTTGGCACCAGCCTAAGGTTTTGAAGAAGACAATCCAATTTGCGTAATAGGTGTACTACCCCTAAACCAAGGAGTACTCGTAACCTGAGAGAGGGTAAAAGGAAAAAAAACTGAATAATCCTATCCGTTTTCTCCAGAACCGGAAACCATCCTCGAATAAATTCTTTCGAGTTCGTATCTAACCATACGATGGTTTTGTCCAATGGAAGTGGACGTTCGTAGTAAAACGGGGTGTCCTGGAGAAAAGGGTAAAAGTAGGAGTGGCAATGAGGTTTGCAATTCTGACAATCCAAAAGCCGGTGTTTAAGAAGGTTCGGTCAACTTGGTCACTGAGTCATAGTCTAGGGTCGGGTCAATGGTTGCTGCCAAAGAGAGAGAGAAAAGAAACACTCAGCGTGCACTCTAACCTAGATCAGAATGGTTACCAATTTATCTAATCTGGAATCCTCCCACTGTACCTCAAATTCTCCTCCAAACCTGAAAGAAGAATTAGTCGGGGTCACCCGAGGAGTAAACTAACTCATCAGTAGGAATCGGGATCCAACTATCATCGCATGACAACGTGACGGAATCCGCTCACGGTATCATACTCCAGAAGGTATGCGCATATCTGGCAAGTTTCAGTTCTTTTGAAACTCCCGATGTGATTTCTGCCCCATGCTCTTATGACCTTGGCGAAGGTCAACAAATCATAAGTCACATGTCAAGTTCTACCCGTCATTATCCAGGTTAATTTGAATCCACCCGTACAAGCCCTTGACGAAGGTCAACAAGGCTATACGACTGTCCCAAACCAACGCATCTATCTATGCAGCAGAAAGGTAACAAGCAGCTACCATACACTATGCCTTGACGAAGGTCAACAAACACAGCATGAATACTACGTGCTACCCGTCTGAAACGACGGAGGGCTACGAATGGTTTCTGGCGAAAACCTTTAACGTAAAGAACTTGATATCGTTGAAGGAACTGATAGCTTTTTAGAAATATAGTGACGAAAACCTTTGCTAAAGAGGTCACTCCCGGTGAAGGGATCTCGGCTCTTTCCCCGTAGAATGGGGTGCAGGATATTCCAACTGAATACCACGGTGCAAAGCAAAAGTACTCGGCTATAGTGAAGTTAATGCCCTGACGCAAACTTTTGTCCAAGGGGTCACTCCCGGTGAAGGGATCTCGGCCCTTGCCTCGTCGACTGAGGAGCAGGATATTCCAATGAATACCACGATGCAAAACAAAAGTAAACGCCCTTGCAATAACAGCTTTTTGAAAAGTGTTCCAACAACATCAGATTAGGTTTGTTTTTAACTTGCATTGATCCGAATCAATGCAGTCCCATCAATTGATCACACCAAAAAGAACGAAAATATACTGATGTACGTATATGCCATCCGCATTCGCCACTGGGTCCCGTCATTACCCGTTAGGTTAGCTTACTAACGACAGAGCGGGGACTGGACTAGCGCGGATGCAAAACATATACAACATCTACTAATATATATACCAATATATTATATTCGCTCAAGGCGTGAATGAAATGCAACATCACAGATAATGAACAGCATCACAGAAACAATACAGATATTTGGGATCCCCGGGTTTCACAGAGCCACTACTGAAACCCGACGTTCCCCTGGTCGTGTGGATAGCCTGTGCAATGAAAACCTAGACCCCTACGGGCGCGGCAAGTTACCCGCCAAAACCTGAAGCGAGGCAGCCCCCTTCAGCGCCGTGAATGGACCACCCAGCACTTCACGGAATCCGGTAACTTGGGCACCCCTCCTGGGTCAACCTGTACCCCCTACGAGTGCGGCGAATAGCCCGCCAATCCTAGAGTGAAGCCCCCTCCGTCCCAATGCCATGAGATGCGGGCTTGTTGCCCTCCAGAACCCGGCTATCCGTGCACCCCTCCGCGGGGTAACCCTAGTACAGAAAGTAAAATATACATACACCGGGTACATCGACCGCAACCAGGTCGTGCCCCAAAATAATAATACAAACGGGCAGTGACGGCAGTCCACATGTCGGACGCTCGCCCCGCAATAACAAATGTACATAATACAACACCAACTGTACTAGCATTGCATCCAGGCTATCCCCCACGACCGATCCGCAACATCACAGCAAATACATAGAACATCAACGTGAAAGTCACGTTCGCAAATCCGTCTAACCGGGCTATAGCAGTTAGATCGGATTTACCGATCAAGTGACATTCACGGTCGCAGATATAATGTAAATACTGTGAAAAATGTGTTTAAAATATCCGACCGATCAAATTATATCAAGTGGGCCCCAAAACAATACTGTAGCAGTTACAGAAAATATGGGCCCAATTTAAATATTCCAGAAACCCAAATTTAAGCCCAGAAGCCCACTGTAAAAACCCAACCCACTGATCCCTGTAGACTGCGGCGGAAGCGCGGCCAAACATGGGTTTTGGCCGCCCTTCCGCGGTCACGTGAGAGGAACAGTACGTCGAATTTGAACAGTGTTCTTAGAATTTCTAGCACAGTACTTTTATGCAACCTGAAAAATTTTTGGAGACAGAAAAATTTCAACAGAAACTGTCGTGGGTATATTGGGGTTTTCGGACATTTCGATCGATCGGAACAGAAAAACACATTACACAAAGCTAGACTAAGTTAATGGGGAGGCTCTGATACCACTGTAAGTGCACGGCGGCGCCCCGGCCGTCAATCCGACGCCGGAATGCGGAAGCGGTGAATAACTAAAATTTTGCGGACTTTGCAAACCGGCACCACCGCGCACTAAACTCCGGATCGAACCATTAACTAGTCTAAGCTATCTACAAGAAAGGGAATAGAGATATACCGACGATCCAAGTCCTCCGGTCTTCTCGTCATGGTCCCGATCTCCTGCGGAAAAGTCCCGTCTCCTCCTCGTCGCCGGAAGTGCACCACATCGCCTTCTTCGTTTACGGGCTCCCACCTCAATGCCGAGGGAACTCGGGCACGAAGCCGGCTACTCGACGTGCCCAAGGTTCGTTGTAGAATATGTAGTAGAACTTGTGTCTCCTTATGGGGTAGTGGAGATGCCATTTGGTGGAGGAAAAGAGAGCTTGGAGAGAGGTGGGGAAAATGTAGCATACCAAAATGAGAGTAACATTTTCCACCACCAAAAATGAGAAATGAATCCCATCCCCTCTAGGAATGGCCGGCCACCCCCCATCATGTGTGATTGGAGAGAGAGAGAGAACAAACAAGGGGGGTGGGTGGAAAAAGAGTGATGATAGAAAAACAAATGATCACAAAGTCAAGCATGATTGCTCACAAATCCATACTCCAAAAACCTACCTTCTACAACCATGATTGCTCACAAAGTCAAGCAATCATGATAGAAGAAGTCAAGGTCAAAAGAATGGTGCACCATCATGATAAAACAAAGATGCAAAGACCCCCTTCACAAATGCCTATTTGCAACAATGCAAATAAGCCCTCCTCCACCAATCTTCGGCCAATGAACGGAACAATGGAAATTGGCCGAAACGGAAAGCAAACTGGCAACTCCAGAAAACTGGTCCCGTAATAAATTACAGGATAACCCCGATACTGTGCATACACACCCGCATCTGTATTTCGACCGAAATACAAATGCAATGAGACAAAGTCTACACTGTACTATACTAGGATCCGGCTTATACCAAAGCCGGCTAGTAATATCTGTTCGATCCTGATCCGTGCAATACCGCACGTATCTGATCGAACCCTGCCATATAACCATACGGCCTATAGTACAAACTGTCCGATCCTGATCCGTGCAATACCGCACGTATCTGATCGGACCTTGCCATATCTCCATACGGCCTCTACAACCTTTCGCCCGAAAGCTGAGTAACAGAATGTGGGGGACTCTAAAGACTCGTCAACACCATGGTTGTGGATTTAACCACTAGCACGTCAGAGGTATAAGCCAATACGTAACGGGCCACCAGGTACTGACTAAAAGGGACGTCCGTGAGCGAACTCAGCCTGACAACCCTACTGAGCCTGTCAGTGACAATATCCGTGCAGTCCGGTCCGTTCGTCTATGAGTATCGCATGGCGGGCCTAGGGGGTTGGTAAAAGTCAGACCCCCAAAAGCGGTACAAGTCGTGTCGGAGTGTAGCCCAGAACACCCTGAGATACTACTGGAATACCTACCAGTAAATCTCCTTGCCTT
Organism: Agapanthus africanus; assembly: GCA_030015575.1. Taxonomy (NCBI): domain Eukaryota; kingdom Viridiplantae; phylum Streptophyta; class Magnoliopsida; order Asparagales; family Amaryllidaceae; genus Agapanthus; species Agapanthus africanus. The sequence goes on along the minus strand of CM057345.1, from coordinate 265,199,556 downwards.
GGCCAAGGACTTTGTGTAATGGCTCTCCTAGACACAGCACGACCTCACCCCCAATACCGGGAGAGACGAACCCCTGAAGATACGCTCACTGCCTCCATGTGGCTCGGGACTGTACCCAACTAAAACCTGTTTGCACGACTCCTTTGAGCCGTGGTAGGGTAGTAATCAAAGTACAGTGGGAACTCACACGAGACAAATGACGATCCCCAGGTCGATGAACTAACCTGCACACATGTCACCAGGGAACTGCCATCTGACGTCTGGTATATGACCAACTAGCATGTTCCCGGCGAGTCCTGTCCGGTGTACTCATAACCCAATGAGCACCTGTATACATCTTAGGTGATCCAACTGACACCAGTGGCTTGTGAGACCGGCCACCGCCCCTCGTCGGGGTCTCGACTGTATACACTAGTCTACTATGGAGAATCGATGCCCAGTCTCGAAACTCTCACGACTAGGGACCTTTTAAGGATATGCTTGTAGACCCCCAGCTCCCACTTATATGATCGCCCTCATACTGCTGGTGGTCAAGCAAGAATCCTATGGGCTCTATCAACGTGTAATAGCGACGTGTCAGGTCACCTAAAACAGTACACGATGATAAAGGTAAACCAGATAGCATACTATCATCTCGAGTAAGACTGTCCTACCGGGATAGGTCCTCCCTCAATCATTACAATCACGTACCTGTGACCTAATAATTGACTCTGAGGGCACTATCTCCAACAGGAACCACACCAAGTTCAGTAATGAACTTCTTGATCCAGACAGCCTCTTTAGCGGCATCGTTGGCAGCGATGTATTCAGCCTCCATCGTCGAGTCTGCCACGGTTTCCTGCTTGGAACTCTTCCAGCTAACCGCCCCTCCGTAAAGGGTAAAGACAAATCCTGACTGCGACTTAGAGTCGTCCTTATCACTCTGGAAGCTTGAATCGGTAAAGGACTCTACTTGGAGTTCTCCATTACCATACTCCAAGAGCATCTCTTTAGTCCTTCGTAAGTACTTGAGAATGCTCTTCACAGCTGTCCAGTGACTCTCTCCAGGAACAGCTTGATACCTGCTCACTATACTTAGTGAGTATGCTACATCGGGTCTGGTACATAGCATCGCATACATGATAGAGCCTACAGCCGAAGCATAGGGTATCCCTTGCATGCGAGCTCTCTCCAAATCAGTCATGGGAGACATCTCTTTGGAGAGAGTGACTCCAGAGATCGTGGGAAAGTTCCCACGCTTGGAATCTTCCATACTAAACCTTTTTAGTATGGTGTCAATGTACCTGGATTGGGACAATCCCAACATCCGTTTGGATCTATCTCTATAGATCCTAATTCCCAATCTGCAGGAGGCATCACCAAGATCTTTCATTGAGAATCTTTGTGATAAGAAGAGCTTGACCGATTGCAGCATAGGAATATCATTTCCTATCAAGAGTATGTCGTCCATGTACAATACGAGGAAGACAACCTTACTCTCTGCCACCTTCTTGTAAATACAAGGTTCAACTGGGTTTTTGACGAAATCAAACTCTTTGATAACGACGTCAAAGCAGATGTTCCAACTCCGCGATGCTTGCTTTAATCCATAAATGGATTTAAGCAGCTTGCACACCTTCCCGCTGCTCCCCCTGTCTACGAAGCCCTCTGGCTGAGTCATGTACACGCACTCTTCTAAATCACTATTTAGAAAGGCGGTCTTAACATCCATTTGCCAGATTTCGTAGTCATGATACGCAGCGATGGCAAGCATGATTCGGATGGATTTAAGCATAGCCACTGGAGAAAAGGTTTCGTCATAGTCCACACATGGTCTTTGACGAAAACCTTTTGCAACAAGTCTAGCTTTGAAAGTCTCCACTTTCCCATCTACACCAAGTTTCTTCTTGAAGATCCACTTTCTCCCAATGGGTTTTACCCCTTTAGGAGCAACTTCCAAAGTCCATACTTTGTTGGTGTACATGGATTCCATCTCGGACCGCATAGCATCTAGCCATTTCACTGAGTCCCTACTCGTGATGGCCTGCTCGAAGCTAGTTGGGTCATCATCCTCCATGATGCAATCTTCGCTTCGATCGTCAATGAGAAAACCTTAGTATCTCTCAGGTGGACGAGAAACCCTGCTAGATCGGCGGAGAGGCTGGGGTTCGTCGGGTACTATTGAATCCTCTGGTTCTACTAAATCTTCAGTTATAGTTTGTGTTGCTGGAACCTCTTCCAGTTCTACCTCAATGCCACTAATCTGTTTCATAAGAAAACCTTTTTCTAAGAAAGTGGCATGTCGAGAAACAAACACCTTTTGTTCCTCGGGGTGGTAGAAGATATACCTTTGTGAATTTTTGGGATATCCTACAAACTTACATAAGACTGATCTAGCCTCGAGTTTGTCCGGATTTTGTCTTTTGACATAGGCTGGACAACCCCATATCTTAACATACTTAAGAGATGGTCTCTTCCCTTTCCATATCTCATATGGAGTGGTAGGCACTGATTTGGTAGGAACCATATTCAATAGGTGTATGGCTGTCTCAAGCGCATACCCCCAGAAGGAAATAGGTAACTCAGCTGTACTCATCATTGAACGCACCATATCTAATACGGTGCGATTCCTTCGTTCCGATACACCGTTGTGCTGTGGTGTATAAGGTGGAGTAAGTGAGAGAGAATCCCATTCTCTTTTAGATAATCTTGGAACTCATTGCTCAAGTATTCTCCTCCTCGATCAGATCGAAGGATCTTAATACTTTTGCCCGTTTGGTTCTCTACTTCTTGCTTATATTCTCTGAATTTCTCAAAAGCTTCAGACTTGTGTTTCAATAGGAATACATGCCCGTATCTAGAGAGATCGTCAGTGAATGTAATGAAGTAGGAAGAACCGTTCCTGGCATGGGTAGACATGGGACCGCATACATCACTATGTACCAGTCCTAAGAGTTCAGTAACTCTTTCTCCGTGTCCATTAAACGAAGCTTTGGTCATTTTTCCTTTGAGACATGAATGGCAAGTATCATAAGATGATAATTCGAAAGGATTCAAATAACCATCCTTATGTAACTTAGCCAGTCATGTCGCATTGATATGACCAAGTCTACAATGCCACAAGTAGGATTCGTTCATTTCTGAACTTTTCCTCTTGTGTGTGTTTTGTATATTGAGGACTGTATTTTGATTTAGAATGAATATGCCATTATGTAACGAGCCTGATGCAATCAACTTTTGATCTAGGAATATGTTCATAACATTATCCTGTACTACAAAATTATATCCTTCTTTACTCAATAAAGAAACTGATATAATATTGCACATCATGTTCGGTATATAATAGCACTCATTCAGAATCATTGTATCACCACTTGGTAATACTAGGTGATATTCGCCAACTGCTTTGGCTGCAACATTTGCACCGTTCCCTACTTGAACGGAATGATCACCTTTACCCAGTTCTCTACCTTTCCGTGGCCCATGTAACTGCTTACATATATGGGATCCTGATCCGGTATCTAATACCCAGGACGTAGGGTGAACTGAAAAACAGTTCTCAATAACTAACACACCCGAAGAAGATGCATCAACATGCATGTTCTTTTGGGCGGCTTAAGAATCTAGATATTCTCCTATTCCCTGTTCAGTCTTATAACTCTTATAAGAAAGAACGGGTCCAACGTTCCCCTGCACTGTATAACATGCGGGTTCGGTCAATACATCCATATTATTATTTTTATTAGGGCATGAAATGGTCGCTACCTGGAGACAGAGAGAAGAAAACACTTTAGCGTAAGCTCGTGCAAGATCAGATTGGTTATTATCTTATCTAATCAGGATGGCTCCCACTGGTTTTTATCAAATCTTCCTTCAAACCCTAAAAGGAAAGACTAGCCGGGATTAATTACACACTACAAGTTCGCCAATCTTTCAGCCAGGCCAGTGTCGGTACTTTGAAGGAGGTCCCCCGTGCTTTCGCACGAACCTAATTAATGTAAAGCTCGTTTTCCCAGAGGCGTAACCCCGTTGACACCTTTCTAGACACCTACTTGATTAGCTAATTGCAATGTGTAAAACTCTCCCAGGAGTAACTCTTACTCGCAGTGGGTATCGGGATCCAACTATCTCATAGAAGGTATGCAATCTCATTGCAAATTTCAACACCTGAAATTCCTAATAATATTTTACCCCTAGTGTTCTATGACCTTGACGAAAGCCAAACAACCCATAGTCCACTAGTCAAGTTCAACCCGTACATTTCTTGATTGAATTAAACCCACCCGCACGACCCTTGACGAATGCCAAACAACGCCGTACGAATACCCTAATCCAATCTGCATCATATGCATAAACAGATAAATACTAGTTAGCTACCGTACACTGCGCCTTGACGAATGCCAAACTACCGTAGCACGAATACTAAGTAGTACTTATCTGAAATGACGGAGGGCTAGGCAGGTTTTCAGAAAACCATGAGCGTAATGAACTTGATATCGTTGTAGAATCAAATGAAGTTTTTGAAATGGAGCGATTTTGAGGCTTTTCTAGTTTTGCTAAAGGGGTCACTCCCGGTAAGGGGATCGTCGGCCCTTTCCTCGTCGAATGAGGTGCGGGATATATCATATATATCACTGTGCAAAGCAGAAACTATAGAAGCAATCAAAAACAAACCGAATGTGTAGCATCTGCCAGTTATTGCTAAAGGAGTCACTCCCGGTGAAGGGATCTCGGTCCTTTCCTCATCGAATAAGGTGCAGGGCATATCATATATACCGCTATGCAAAGCAAGAACTGTAGCTACCTGTTTTATTTAAAATTTGATTCTACAACATCATTTGGTTTCTTTTCTTTCATTAATCACATTAATGAAGTCCCATCATTTAAATACCTAAACATTACAGATAAATACGACGTACACTTATGCCATCCGCATTCGCCTCGATGTCCCCTCATCCACCGTTAGGTTAAGTAACTAACGACAGAGCAGGGCAGGGCTAGTGCGGGTGGAAAACATAAGTAACGTCTATATAATATATCATATATACTGTATTTATCACAGAACATCACATGATCACATCACAGATATCGCAGCAAAAAAATATCATATGAAATATTGGATATACTAGGACGACCGTGTTTTCAATACGAGCCAGTATAAAACACGGATTCCACGGTCGTGATGAATAGCCAATCCCACACCCCTAGACCCCTACGAAAGCGGCAAGCAACCTTACCAATTCTAGGGTTAGGAGACCCGGACTCGACTCCTCGAGATGGTCTCCCACTGGACCCTAGAACCCGGTTACTTGTGCTCCCCTCCTTGGGTCTACCCTAGTGTAGAAAATTAAATAATATACAAAGGGTGACAGCTTCCGCAACCTGGAAGTGCCCCAATAAAAGAATATTACATACAAGTTTTTTACATGAATGAAAATGAAAAACACTCATCTCACATAAAAAAAAACCCCGGCTATTCAAACACGACAATCCAATATAACATATCCAGCAACACATAACATCACATGTCATCAACGTAAGTAAACATGCGTATCCCAATTGTCGTTGACATATAGCAACGAAACCGGCGATATCACATATTACACTTACGGTCACAGAAAAGAAAGTGTAAAACTACAACAATTGGAATCCGCAACCTCTTTAGACATCGCATGCCTAATCAAAATGAAATACTTAGACATCACATGCCTAACAGTTATAAACCCCGCATTTTAGTCTCATTATCGAAAACTCTTTTCAATATCAAATGAAACTAAACCGCTAGATTTATATCATTCATTCAGTTATCTCATAACTGTTTGTGAATTCCAATTATTGTATCCCATTCCGGATAAATAGAAAATATTAAACTTTCCGATCGAACATTCGAACACCCAAGTTTTCCCGAAACCGTCCAACACATGAAATAGGTTCAAAGACATTCACTTCATGCCTCAGTACCAACGGTCCAGCCATAGAAGGGTCAAGCCAACGCCTCACATGTGGCACGCCGTACTGCCCCAAACCCGAAGGTTCAAAGGGCAGTTCAAGACGGTCACATAATCGAGTTAAGGTTTGTTATCTTCTAGAGGGACCATCGCATTACTTGCACTACTCAGAACGTCCTTAAACCACACAAAAATCCAACACTTGGATATCTTCCGGCAGGGGAAAAGTTGGGTATTTATATCCGGTCGGACTTTTTAACATATTCAAAAAATTATCCGGAAAGCACTAAGACAAAGTTCGATAATCCGATCGAAACGATGAACTCCCAATACAACCCAGAAAACTCAACTCTTGAGTTTAGATTAAAAATTCCCAGGAAAACCAGCACATGAAACTAGGAATTACTGTGCAGAAATAAACTTGAGAAAGGATTCATTGGCCGCGGAACCGCCGCATTAGCCATGCTAATGCCGCGGTTCCGCCGCGTATTGATGGAATCATGTTGTCGAAATTCACAGTAATTCTTAGATATTCCTGCTTATTTTTTTGCATATTTTTAATCTGGAAAAAACCCAGTTTTTGAAAAATGTACAGAGAGCAATATTGATTCCAGGGTTTCGGTTCGATCGGACTTCAAACTCCGTCTGGACTTCGCCTAAGGCTCTAGCTAGGCTCTGATACCACTGTAGGGTTCCTAGGCACTCTCAAGAGGTCTTACAAGGCATCAACCATGCCAATTTCAAATTTTACGGGTGCCGAGAAACCCTAATACGGACCGTTAACTAGAAATTTAGGCGAAAAACGAAACTAGTTAACATCTTAACTAAAGGAGAGAGGCTACAACCTTTGTAGATCCGGTTCTCTATTTCCTTAGCTCCACGTAGGCGTCCTCTCACTGTCCATCTCGAATCCCGGACTCAATCGTCGGCTTGATCGGAGAAATGGGCGGACTAGGTCGTCGGCTTCGTGCCGAAGATGATCTGCGTCAAGGCATCACAAGTTCAAGCTCCGACTTCACAAATTTGTGAAACTTGTGAAGAAAACACCCAAAACAACTTGGCAAGAGGTAGAGGGTGAAGAAATAGGAGGTGGGTTCACTTTGGAATTGGATTTCTCACTTTAGAACTTAAGTTGCCATTGATGGCATCAAGCTTTCTTGAAGAAGAAGATGATCATGAAGAAAGAATATGATAAGTTTCTTATTTTAAAAATGAAACTAATATGAATACTTATCATATACTAACCATGGTCAAGTGTAGAGATTAAACTAAGGTTAGTTGGAATGGTTAGGGTTAAGGATGAGATAAGGATGGTGGACTTTGTCAAAGCTTCAAGAAGCTTCAACATAGAAACAAAATAAGCCACCATTCTTAATAATATCCAAAATGAATAAATAAATAAATAACTAAGTAAATAATCAAAACCCTAACCATTATACATGTAACCATGGTTTAATCTTTACACAAACCCAAGTGAGCAAGTATCATCAAACATGATATAAACAAGTGCACAAAAAATATATCACATATACAAAGTGCATCAAGTGAGAAAATCCTTTTAAAATGAACCAATACTAGTTAATGCAAAGTAATATATCAAATATATAATTATACATTAAATCATTAAATCAACACTTGATTTAACGATCCGGTCATATCACATATAACCGACTAGTATCCTATGTATCGGCTTATCGAATCAATCCTTGATTCGATATCTAGGTTATATCAAATAAAACCAATCGATACATCCATCGCGAGAATGAAATACGATATCAAATACACGCATTATTCTCGGTCCTGCACATATCTCATATGCGCACCTATTTCGTTTCGCTTGAGCCAGGAAACCTCTGTGTAGGACTCTAAAGACTCGTCAATACGCCGGTAGCAGATGATGATCATATCAAGCACCCACAAGCCGCAAGCGGTCTGCTAAACGTAACGGCCATCCGGGTATTGAGCGATCAGAAGATCGACGAGCTAGCCCGCTCACACTCCTGTGAATCCAACCAGTAACACTTACCGTACAGTCCGGTCTGTTCGTCTGATATGTCGCATATCAAGTCTAGGGGTGGTAAACGTCAGACCCCAATAACCGATAAGTCGTGCCGATGTGAGGCTCATAACGGGTCGAGAAACTACTGGTAACACTTACCAGCAAATCTCAGATCAGCCATGGCCAGGGACTTCCCTGTTACGGCCAATCGAGCACAGCGCAACATCAACCCCCAATACGGGGAAAGACGAAACCCCTCCTATCGCTCATTGCCTCCATGTGACTCGGGACTGTACCCAAAGACCACCGTTTTGCACGCCCTCATGGACGTGGTAAGGTGGAGATCAAAGCACAGTGGGAATCACACAAGACTCTATGACGATCTCGGGTCTACAGACTAACCTGTATAAGTGTCACCTGAGAACTGCCATCTGACGTGAGGTATAATACCATCTGGGAGTTCTCGGCGAGTCCGTCCAGTGTACCCAGTCTCTACTGAGCACCCGTATACCATCTCTGATGTCAAACACCAATGGATATGGGATCATCCATTGCCCATCTCATGGGTCGAGAAGCGTATACGCTAGTCTACACTGGTATATCGATGCCCTGTCTCGATACACCCACGACTAGGGACCTTGAAGGATGTACTTATGGACTACCATGTCCCCACTAGTATGATCTGCATCATAATCCAGGTAGTCAAGTACACAGCCTAAGGGCTTTATCAACATGTAACTATAAGACAGTTTAAAGAGACAAGTGTACATGTTAAGATAAAGAGTAACCAGATAGCATACTATCATATCGAGCAAGAAAGTCATCTCTATATATTTCCAAGCATCCAATATAATATACATCATCTGTACAATACTGGCCTCTAGGGCATACATACAAGTAACACGAATCCCCTCCTATTTCTCATTGCCTCCATGTGATTCGGGACTGTACCCAAAAGCCACCGTTTTGCGCGCCCTCTTGGACGTGGTAAGGTGGAAATCAAAGCATAGTGGGAATCACACAAGACTCTATGACGATCTCGGGTCTACAGACTACGCTGTACCAGTGTCGCCGGAGAACTGCCATCTGACGTGTGGTATATCACCATCTGGGAGTTCTCGGTGAGTCCGTCCAGTGTACCCAGTCTCCACTGGGCACCCGTACACCATCTCTGATGTCAAACACTGATGGATATAGGATCATCCATCGCCCATCATATGGGTCCAGATGCGTATACGCTAGTCTACTCTGGTGTATCGATGCCCTGTCTCGATATACCCTCGAATAGGAACAGTTATAGGATGTACTCATCGACTACCAGGGCCCTACTAGTATGATGTCATCATAGTCCTAGTAGTCGAGTACAGATCCTAAGGGCTTTATCAACATGTGACAGTAAGACAGTAAACCAGTACAAGTCAACATGTTAAGATAAAGTGAAACAAATAGCATACTACCATGACGAGCAAGAAAGTCCTCTCTATATATATCCAAGCATCCATCATAATATACATCATATGTACAACAATGGCCTCTAGGGCATATACATAAGTAACAATCTCCCACTTGCACTAAGGCCAGCTGCTGTAGTATCTCATACCTAGCATCCCGAATAATCTCTCAAACTGTAACTGGGGAATGGCCTTCGTGAGTGGATCCGCAGTGTTGTCCTTCGTCTCTACTCTCCTGACCTCGATCTCCCGGCGATCAACTATCTCCCTGATCAGGTGATACCGCCTCAGAATATGTCTGTACATCTGATGGGACCTGGGTTCCTTGGCCAAAGCCATAGCTCTATTGATATCGCAATACAGAGCTATTGGATGCTCAATGGATGGAACCACACCAAGTTCACTACTGAACTTCTTTATCCAGACAGCCTCTTTGGCAGCATCGTTGGCAGCGATGTATTCAGCCTCCATCGTCGAGTCTGCAATGGTATCCTGTTTGGAACTCTTCCAACATACCGCCCCTCCATTGAGGGTAAAGACAAATCCTGAGTGCGACTTAGAGTCGTCCTTATCACTTTGGAAGCTAGAATCGGTAAAGGACTCCACCCGGAGTTCTCCGTTACCATACACCAAGAACATGTCTCTAGTCCTTCGTAAGTACTTGAGAATGTTCTTCACAGCTGTCCAGTGACTCTCTCCAGGATCTTCTTGATACCGACTCACTACACTTAGTGAGTATGCTACATCAGGTCTGGTACATAGCATCGCATACATGATAGAGCCTACTGCCAAAGCATAGGGTATCCCTTGCATGCGAGCTCTCTCCAAATCAGCCTTAGGAGACATCTCTTTGGAGAGATTGAGTCCAGAGATCGTGGGTTGGTTCCCACGCTTGGATTCTTCCATACTAAACCTCTTTATTATGGTGTCAATGTACCTGATTTGGGACAATCCCAGTATCCGTTTAGATCTATCTCTATAGATCATGATTCCCAATATGCAGGAGGCATCACCTAGATCTTTCATTGAGAATCTTTGTGATAAGATGAGCTTGACTTATTGCAGCATAGAAATATCATTTCCTATCAAGAGTATGTCATCCACGTACAATACGAGGAAGACAACCTTACTCTCTGCTACCTTTTTATAGATACAAGGTTCATCTATATTTTTTATGAAGTCAAACTCTTTGACCACAACATCAAAACAGATGTTCCAACTCCACGATGCTTGCTTTAACCAATAAATGGATTGAAGCAGCTTGCACACCTTTCCGCTGCTCCCACTATCTATGAAGCCCTCTGGCTGAGTCATGTACACGCACTCTTCTAAATCACCGTTTAGAAAGGCGGTCTTAACATCCATTTGCCAGATTTCACAGTCATGGTATGCACCAATGGCAAGTAAGATCCGAATGGACTTAAGCATAGCCACTGGTGAAAAGGTTTCATCATAATCCACATCTGGTCTTTGACGAAAACCCTTTGCAACAAGTCTAGCTTTGAAAGTCTCAACTTTTCCATCTACACCAAATTTCGTTTTAAAGATCCACTTGCTCCCAATGGGTTTTACCCCTTCAGGAGCATTTTCCAAAGTCCATACTTTGTTGGTGTACATGGATTCCATCTCAGATCGCATTGCATCCAGCCATTTCACAGAGTCACCACTCGTGATGGCCTGCTCGAAACTAGTCGGGTCATCATCTTCCATGATGCAATCCTCGCTTCCACCATCAATGAGAAAACCGTAGTATCTTTCAGGTGGACGAGAAACACTACTAGATCGGAGGAGAGGCTGGGGTTCGTCGGGTATTACTGAATCCTATGGTTCCACTAAATCTTCTGTTGTAGTTTGTGTTGCTGGAACCTCTTCCAGCTCTACCTCATCGCCACTAATTTCTTTTGAAAGAAATTCCTTTTCTAAAAAAGTGGCATGTTGAGAAACAAACACCTTATGTTGTTCACTGTGGTAGAATAGATATCCATACGAATTGCTTGGATATCCTACAAACTTACAAAGAATTGATCGTGCCTCGAGTTTTTCCGGATTTTGCTTTTTAACATAGGCCGGACAACCCCATATCTTAACTCTTTTAAGAGATGGTCTCTTCTCATTCCATATCTCATATGGAGTGGTAGACATAGATTTAGTTGGAACTCTATTCAATAGATATATGGCCGTCTCCAACGCTTGCCCCAGAAGGAAATAGGTAACTCAGCTGTACTCATCATAGAGCGTACCATATCTAATAGGGTGCGATTCCTCCGCTCCGACACACCGTTGTGCTGTGGTGTTGTAACATTTCAGAAAAATATAATATTATTTTCGGGAATTTTTATAATTTAATAATATTTATTGAATATTTTAATATTTCGGTATAATTAAATACCGATAAATGGGGGAAATTCTGATGAAAAATTATGGATATTCTAAAATATGTTTAATGTAGGGTTTTTGGTAAAAAGTTTACCAAAACTGCTTTCTGATGATTTATCTGGTTTTATGAATATTTTATCGGAATTTTATCTGGACTGCACACAGATGTGCATGGTAGCTAGGGTTGAGCCTAGGGTTGAACCATGCTTAGATGACTATGGTGGCTTAAACCATATGGTTAAGTTAAGTGTGTTGATTAAAGGTGATTAGAGTGGGGTTGACTTGTGGCTAGAGAGGGTGAGCCATGAAGGTGTCATGCTAGCATCTATTGAGAGAGAGGGAGGGGTGGCTATAGGTTGTGTCACATCCCTTTTCATTTCAAAACTTTTGCATCTCACATCTCTCCCTCTCACTCTCACACATCAGTCCCATTATCAAAACATCAGCCCCATTATCAACACATCAGCCCCAAACCTCTATCAACATCAGATACTACAACACACCACGCCATATCAGCCACAACACCCCACAACAACAGCCACAATTTCTTCAGAACAGCAAGAGCTGATGCAACAACAACAGAGGCAGACAAGAAAAGAAGAAAATTGCAAGCAGCAACAACAACACCAAGCAAAACATAAGCAGCAACAGCTAAGGGAAAAAAGCCAAAGGAGCAGCTCAGTAGCAGCACAACCCCCTTTCCTCCTTCCTCCTCCTTCTTTTCCTACATCCTAGGACTTTCCTTGAGGTATAATCTCACAACCCAACTCCTTTCTTGCAAGTTATGGGTAATAGGCTGAAATTCAGTGTTATGTTTGTGATCTTGTGCTAGTTTAGGAAAATTTGAGTGAGACTTGACCAAGTTTTGGTTTTGAATGTTAGCATAACCTTATTAGGTGTGTTTTAGACCAGTTCACCCCAGAATTTCGCCAGATTCCAGCAAAAATACCATATTGTTCGATTTATTGTCGGTTAGCGTTTTGTCGACTTTTTAAGCCTTTTTGGAATCTGCTACAACCCGAGGCCTCCTAAAATAAAATTGACTTGGCAGTGAGATGTGCAGGTAGATAGAAGCCAACACCCAAAGCCCCAGCCCCTGGACCGACTTCCTGGCCGCAGATAAATCCATTCTAGCCATAATTTGCGGCCAGAGCAGTAGGGAACCCCCTCGTTTTGCATGCACGGCTCTTTTACCTGTAAACTTGACTCTGGGTATGTCTAGTTATGTCTGATTCCAACCAGGATAGAATCTGGGTTGATTTTCTTGAGTTGGCACATGATTTACGACTTGTTTTCGTATGGATTTTGGTATTCGATGATTCGTTTCAGTCGGGTGGCGTTTGAACACCAACGGCAGAGCGTTATTGGCTGTGTTTGCACGCGAGGCCACAGGTTTTTACCTATAGGCTTAGCATTCACCATTTTGGCTTCCGGCATGGTTTTTATGTGTTTTAGCGTGTGATATCCTTGTAGCTACACCACGTGGCATCGAAGCGTTGGAGATGCAAATGGGGACATCGGCACCGGCACACATAAGAAAGGTGAGTAGATTTATATCTACGGGGAGAAGTCAGGTGGATGGCGCATAGCACCCCCGCAGTCCGATATCTAGTATACCATATATACTGTGCTTATATATGATAGCTTATGTGTGACTTGATCGTTTAGGATGTGTTAGGTGTACTATGCATGAACTAGGGTTAGAAGTAACCCGTGTGGTTCCTAGTCGCGAACCCTAGAATAGGTTTACACCCACACGCACACACGTGCTTATTTTCTATGTTCATACTGTGATGATGAGGATATTGGGGGACATTGGAAGTGAGTCGATAAGTTTAGGCATAGTGCCATGATATCGGTGATGTGATGTGATTCGTATTTGGGATACGATATATGATTTTTTGCGGGCCTTTGGGCGTGTCTTTCGCACACGCATTCATACTTATGTAGATGGTATCGATTCGTACTAGACTTAGATCATTACCCCAGATTATGTGATATGATGATAAGGATACCAGATAATTGATGTGATGATTGTGATATTGACCCGCACCCAGCTATTGGGATGTCGTACGACGATTTACTGTACGAGCTTTATATTAATGATTGATCCGCACTCATGACTAGAGGGTGTCAGATGATTTACGGTATCGTCTGCCATACTATTGATGCGGGATCGCCGACTACTATCTTTATATTTATATATATACCGACTCAGATTTAGGTGGTTTCCATACCCCTCCCGATTCACTTGATAGTTAGATCAGTAGTTAGTATAGTAGATGTTAGACTTGACCTGAGTCATACCTATTTCAAAACTAACGAATCGGGAGTATTTTAAAGACATGCAAAAAGGCATTTTACGGATAATTTTAAAAAGGGCATCTCTTTTTAAAAACATCGTAGCCCTTATTTTACTAAAAACCCCGATTCGTCTTATTTCAAAAAGGCAAAAACTACTTGACACTTACATATTGATGTAGGTTCTGCTCTAGTGCGTTGATTATTTGATTCCGCATATTTATATTATTGCATCGCATTACTTGTGTTTATTGAGACATTACCATCATGTTGTTAGGACACCAGTACCATTATCGATGATGCGTATGTTCCACGTACACTAATTGCTGGCTCACACACTTCATCATCGATAATTGCCATGCCACTACACTGTAGTACTGTTGCATTCATGATATGATTCTTGCATGACATATTGTACACTTATAACTGTACACAGACATAGATGACTCTGGCTTGAATAGAGATTTGGGAACCGCAAGATATTTTCTTTAAAACTGATTCATTTAAAAAGAGCGGTTTCCCTCGACATGCACACATTACTATTCCATGTTGCATGACTTACTGATATGCTTACCTTTCTTTACATATCGCATACATCATGTTTGATTATACGCATTGAGATATGTTGTTTCCATGATATTTCTGGATTTGGGGACCGTGGATATTTCAAAAGAAAATATGTAATTGTTTTAAAAATCCGGTCACCCTTGATATGATATTTTTAGTGCGTCCACCTTGAGTTTTCTCGGTTCCAGAGAGATTGTGTGGGTATACCCGATTCGAGGAGCGGTAGGCACCGATTGCGGCTACATGGTGGACCCGGTGAGGTGCCCCGGGGCAAGAAGACTCGTATATGCTAGACGGTGAGCCCGGTAGGGGGAGTACTACCTACCGGTGATAGTATTTAAGACCTGTCGGTTATCCGAGGGATACCGACTGGAGTCATGAGATGGATACGAGGGCCGAATAGGGTGTGCGGCGCCTGAGATACATGAGGATTTACTTGTCGATGCTAGGCACATGTGTTCATGATGTTTTCGAGTGTCGATGCTAGGCACCCAGGTTCCATGATTTGATTATATCCTCATATTTCCATGCATATGCTTTATGATATTTACATGCATGATGCTTGTTGTCATTGGGTGACACGTGGACGGGATCCACCGATTTACAGATATTGATTACCTAGTTCGAGGATATCCACATACAACTAGATTCATGTTATAGTTGGCATTGATTCATATTGATTACCTCGATCATACCTCATTTGTATATATAACAGTGGATGAGGACGCTGTTATATATACCCTTACACCAATATTAGTGGAATGGGACGCTAATATATGTGTATTGATGTCAATTTAAATACTTCGTCATATTACTCCATGCAGACATACCTCATAATTATGACATGTTATTACCTGAGGTATTGGCACGAGTACTTGGCACTACATACTTGTATAGATGTTACATTGCCAACTCAGCATGCTTCAGACTTATTCATTTGAGATTTATATTTGTTGATCGTATGACCTAGGATTGCGTCATACATGCGATTTTCTGTTCGTAGATATTCTTCTATTCACGAGTTTTCAAATCACCCCCGTTGTGCCCCAGTTCTTGCAGGTGTTTGCCGTACAGGGTTCATTACGGCTTGCGACACTGCTTCTTTCGGGTGATTTGCTAGTAGGTGGGTTTATTTGTATCGTACCGATCATTATACATTGTATATTATATTCAGTTGTATCTAGAAGTTCCATCAACCAAACATGTACTTATTTGAGATAGAGACCAGTGGTGTTTATTATTTCGACCTTAGAGTCGCACGTTTTATTTCACTGGGTTTCCTGCTGTTGCGTTTCCTCTCTGTTGTGATCCTCGCCTTTATGAGTTGTATATTATATTGCAGACTGGTTGATTTACTTATGGTTTTTCCTTCACTCTACTTCTTTTCTTGGTTTGGATTTCTGGGCTCGGCTTACTTAGAGCACGAATGCCTTGAGACGTTCGTAGCCTAAGTGCCGGTTGTTGGAGATAGTGCCCTCAGAGTCAATTATTGGATCACAGGCACGTGATTGCAATGATTGAGGGAGGACCTATCCCGGTAGGACAGTCTTACTCGAGATGATAGTATGCTATCTAGTTTACCTTTATCATCGTGTACTGTTTTAGGTGACCTGACATGTCACTATTGCACGTTGATAGAGCCCCTAGGATTCTTGCTTGACTACCAGCAGTATGATGGCGATCATATACGTGGGAGCTGGTAGTCTATAAGCACATCCTTAAAAGGTCCCTAGTCGTAGGAGTTTCGAGACAGGGCATCGATACTCCATTAGTAGACTAGTGTATACAGTCGAGACCCCGACGAGGGGCGGTGGCCGGTCTCACAAGCCACTGGTGTCAGTTGGTTCACCTAAGGTGTATACAGGTGCTCATTGGGTTATGAGTACACCGGACAGGACTCGCCGGGAACCTGCTAGTTGGTCTTATACCAGATGTCAGATAGCAGTTCCCTGGTGACATGTGTACAGGTTAGTTCATCGACCTGAGGATCATCATTTGTCTCGTGTGAGTTCCCACTGTGCTTTGATTACTACCCTACCACGGCTCAAAGGAGTCGTGCAAACAGGTTTTAGTTGGGTACAGTCCCGAGCCACATGGAGGCAGTGAGCGGATCTGCAGGGGTTCGTCTCTCCCGGTATTGGGGGTGAGGTCGCGCTGTGTCTAGGAGAGCCATTACGCAAAGCCCTCGGCCGAGGCAGGAGATTTACTGGTAGGTATTCCAGTAGTATCTCAGGGCGTTCTGGGCTACACTCCGACACGACTTGTACCGCTTTTGGGGGTCTGACTTTTACCAACCCCCTAGGCCCGCCATGCGATACTCATAGACGAACGGACCGGACTGTACGAATATTGTCACTGACAGGCTCAGTTGGGTGTCGGGGTGAGCTTCCTCATCGACGTCCCTTTTGGTCAATAGCTGGTGGCCCGTCACGTATTGGCTTATACCTCTGACGTGCCAGTGGTTAAATCCACAGCCATAGTATTGACGAGTCTTTAGAGTCCACCACACTTACAGTTACTCAAGCTTTCGGGCGAAACGCTGTAGAGGCCGTATGGAGATATGGCAGGGTCCGATCAGATACGCGCGGTATTGCACGGATCAGGATCGGACAGTTTTGTACTAGTGGCCGTATAGTTATATGGCAGGGTTTGATCTGATACGTGCGGTATTGCACGGATCAGGATCGAACGGATTTTATTAGCCGGCTTTGGCTTAAGCCGGTCCTAGTCTAGTACAGTGTAGATTTTGTCTCATTGCATTTGTATCCGGTCGGAATACAGATGCGGGTGTGTATGCACAGTATGGGGGTTTTCCTGTAATTTATTACGGGACCAGTTTTCTGGAGTTGCCAGTTTGCTTTCCGTTCCGGCCGGTTTTCCTTTGTTCTTTCCCGGCCGGACTTTTCCGATGGAGGGGGTAATTTGCAGTTTTGCAAATTACACTTTGTGGAGGATTTATTTGTAAAAGTATTTATTATGAAAGCATCTTTTATATTCCTTTCTTTTCTATCATCATTTCTTGAAAAGGTGATTAGGATTGATTTTGATCTTTGATTAGAGATTGTTATCATGATGCTTTGGATATGGTCACCTTTCTTTTTCTCCTACACTAACCTCCCTTCTTGTTATGGTTGATTATTCATTCCTCCACCATTCTTGCAAGAGATGAGAGCCTTCACTTGAGAGAAAAAGAATGAGAGAGTTCATTTCATCTTCTTCTTGTTAGAAAATTGAAAGCACCAATTTTCTTTACCTCTTCCTCCATCCACAAATGGCAACAAACCCCAAATGAGACATAGCCTCTACACTACACATTCTACAGCATATCTTGAGCATGTCGAGTTGCCGGCTTCATGCTCGAGTTGCCTCGGTATTGAGGCGGGAGCCCGTAAAAGACGCAGGCATTGTGGTGCCCTTTCCGGCGAGGAGGCGACGATGTGGAGGCAAGACTTTCCGCGGGAGATCGGGACGATGACGAGAAGACCGGAGGACTCGGATCACTCGGTATACTTCTCACCCTATCTCTTGATTGCTAGCATTAGGTTAATGGTTACGATCCGGGTTTTCTTTGTCCGCGGTAGCGCCGGTTTCCGAGTAAGGAAAATTTTTAATTCCGCATTTTGGCCTCGAGTAAGAGGCCGGGGCGCTGCCGTGGCGCAACATGGTATCAGAGCCATGCCATTAACCTTACCTAGCTTGTTCTAATGTGTTTTGCATTTCCGATCGACCGAAATCCCAAAAACCACATTTTCCTTTGCATCAGTTTTCTGTTGGTATTTTTTGGTGTCAGAAAATTTTTCAGATTGTCGAAAACTACTGTACAAGACATTATAAGACCACTGTAAAATTTCGACAGTGTCAGTCGTACAGTGGAGCGCGGAAGGGCGGCCAAACGCACCTTCGGGCCGCGCTTCCGCCGCGGTCTCCTATGCTCAACTTGTCAAAATTTTACAGTGGGCTTTTGGGTTTATTTTGTGGGTTTTGGGATATTAAATTTGGGCCCAGGTTTTCTGTAACTGCTACAGTATTGGTTGGGGGCCCACTAGTTAATTGTTTGATCAATCGGAAAATTTTAAACACATTATTTCACAGTATTTACATTATATTTGCGACCGTGAATGTCACTCGATCGGTAAATCCGGTCTAACTGCTATAGCCCGGTTAGACGGATTTGCGAACGTGACTTTCACGTTGATGTTCTATGTTTATGCTGTGATGTTGCGGATCGGTCATGAGGGATAGCCTGGATGCAATGCTAGTACAGTGCTGTTGTATTATGTACATTTGTTTTTGCGGGGCGAGCGTCCGACATGTGGACTGCCGTCACTGCCTGTTTGTATTATTCTTTTGGGGCACGACCTGGTTGCGGTCGATGTACCCGGTGTATGTATATTTTACTTTCTGTACTAGGATTACCCCGCGGAGGGGTGCACGGATAGCCGGGTTCTAGAGGGCAACGGGCCCGCATCTCATGGCATTGAGACTGAGGGGGCTTCACTCTAGGATTGGCGGGCTATTCGTCGCACTCGTAGGGGGTACAGGTTGACCCAGGAGGGGTGCCCAAGTTACCGGATTCCGTGAAGTGCTGGGTGGTCCATTCACGGTGCTGAAGGGGGCTGCCTCGCTTCAGGTTTTGGCGGGTGACTTGCCGCGCCCGTAGGGGTCTAGGTTTTCATTGCACAGGCTATCCACATGACCAGGGGAACGTCGGGTTTCAGCAGCAGCTCTGTGAAACCCGGGGTTTCCAGATATCTGTATTGTTCTGTGATGCTGTACATTTCTGTGATGTTGCATTTTATTCATGCCTTGAGCGAAATACTATATATTGGTATATATATTAGTAGATGTTGTATATGTTTTACATCCGCGCTAGTCCAGTCCCCGCTCTGCCGTTAGTTAGCTAACCTAACGGGTGATGACGGGACCCAGTGGCGAATGCGGATGGCATATACGTACGTCAGTATATTTTCGTTCTTTGTGGTGTGATCATTTGATGAGACTGCGTTGATTTGGATCAATGCAAGCTAAACAAACCTAATCTGATGTTGTTGGAACGCTTTTCAAAAAGCTGTTATTGCAAGGACGTTCACTTTTGTTTTGCATCGTGGTATTCAGTTGGAATATCCTGCTCCTCAGTCGACGAGGCAAGGGCCGAGATCCCTTCACCGGGAGTGACCCCTTGGACAGAAGTTTGCGTCAGGGCATTAACTTCACTATAGCCGATTACTTTTGCTTTGCATCGTGGTATTCAGTTGGAATACCCTGCACCTCATTCTACGGGGAAAGAGCCGAGATCCCTTCACCGGGAGTGACCTCTTTAGTAAAGGTTTTCGTCACTATATTTTATAAAAGGTTGTGCAGTTCCTTCAACGATATCAAGTTCATTACGTTAAAGGTTTTTCGCCAAAAACCAGTCGTAGCCCTCCGTCATTTCAGATTAGTATTGCTTAGTATTCGCGCTACGTTTTTCGTTGCTATTCGCCGAGGCGTAGTGTGCGGTAGCTTTGTTGTGCTATTCTGTCGCATGGATATGTGGATTGGTTAGGACAGTCGTGCGACTTTGTTGATTATTCATCAAGGGTCGTGCGGGTGGGTTTAACGCAATCAAGATAATGACGGGTTGAACTTGACTAGGACCTTTTGATTTGTTGATTATTCGTCAAGGTCACTTGGGTCCTAGAGGTAAAAATCACATCGGGAGTTTCAAAAGAACTGAAACTTGCCAGGCATGCGCATACCTTCTGGAGTGTGGTGACGTGAGTGGATTCCGTCACGTTATCATGCGATGAGAGTTGGATCCCGATTCCCGCTGATGAGTTGGTTTACTCCTCGGGTGATCCCGACTAATTCTTCTTTCAGGTTTGGAGGAGAATTTAAGGTACAGTGGGAGGATTCCAGATTAGATAAAGTGATAACCATTCTGATCTAGGTTAGAGTGCACGCTGAGTGTTTCTTTTCTCTCTCTCTTTGGCAGCGACCATTGACCCGACCCTGGATTTTGACTCAGTGACCAAGTTGACCGAACCTTCTCAACACTGGCTTTTGGATTGTCAGAGTTGCAGACCGCATTGCCACTCCTACTTTTACCCTTTTCTCCAGGACACCCCGTATTACTACGAACGTCCACTTCCATTGGACAAAACCATCGTATGGTTAGATACAAACTCGAAGGACTTCGAGGATGGTTTCTGGTTCTGGAGAAAACGGATAGGATTATTCAGTTGTCTTTTCTTTTCACCTTCTCTCAGATAGCGAGTACTCCTTGGTTTAGGAGTAGTACACCTATTACGCAAATTGAATAGTCTTCTTCCAAACCATAGGCTGGTGCCGACCGGTAGGGAATGAAGAAAACCAATTAGCGTAACGATGGTGTGCATAAGGTATTAAGTCAAGACAAAGCAAGGGATTAGTAGGAGGGCAAAGTAAATTGCGACTGATATTCACGACCAAACCAAGTATTTCTTCGCCAATCCTAAATAACCTTTGTATTTCTCCAGGACACTCCGTGTCACTACGAAGATCCACAGCTTATTGGATACTCCATCGTATGGTTATATACGAACTCGAAAGGAACTTGTTCCAGTTCGGGGATGGATTCTGGTTCAGGAGAAATAGGAATAAGGTTCATTCAGGTGTCTTTTATCTTCACCTTCTCTCGCATTGCGAGTGTTCCTAGGATTGGGACAGTACACCCTTTATGCTTTTTGGATAGTCTTCTTCCGAACCATAGGCTGGTGCCGAACGGTAGGGAAGGAAGAAAACCATTTGGCTTAAAGGGGTGTACAGAAGGTAATGACTAAAGACATATAAAGGGATTTGGAGAGGTGGCAAAGAATTATACGGTTACAGTTGTGAATCTGGATAATGGAAGAGGCATTACTAGGAATACCAGGATACCCCGACGAAACATTTCAATGTTTCAGTTTCACTGTGTACTGTTAATGGAAAACTGATTTCCCAGTTAGACACTTGCTCCAGGGTATGTATTTACCAGGTATGATTCTCACATCTGTATGGTTTTACAGATGATGAGTGGGAGTAAGTCAATGGGAATTGGGTGATCATCCTCATTATATCGGGATTCGTTGTAATCGGTGATATTTGAGGAAGTCACCTGGGTTGTTTGCCGGTCGGCAAATATTTGGTTTTGAATATCCGCTGTTGTGCACCAATTTCAAATTGATATATCTGTACGTCTATTTTCATAGAGTGAGATATATCATTTGATATTATGTCGATGACATTTACCTATATCAGTGGATGGTTAGGTAAGGAGCATTAAACAGCGGTGTAATTCTTCTTAACCATAAGTACAGTTTTCAACCTACGATACACAGTAAAAGAGTTGTTAGACTCAACGGACTTATACAGAGTATTGTATGTTGTCCAGTGTCCATTAGGACAGAGGGGTTGGTCCTCATACTATATTCTGTTTACTTTTAACTTCTCTAGTTCTTAGACATGTGTTTCATAGGAACACAGGGTCTAATTTTTGAGGAGTTATAGGTACTTGAATAGAGTAGAGAACTAGGTGTAGCAAGTATCGGGATTCTTCAAAGTGATCGAAGATGTAGATACTTGTGTATGGTGTTCAGTTGATAGTAATGATTAAGAGAACTGGCTTCTTTTTCAGGTTACTCATAATTGGAAGCATTCCTAAGTTGAGTAACGCTGATCGGCCTCCTTCCATTTAGTTTACATGCACTGGAGATAGCTGCATGATTTGAATCTGGTTAAATTAAGTCAGTGCCTCTGGTTCTATATTGGATATAGAACAGTTCATATCTTGACATTGTTAAGGTACGGGGAGTTGTCCGGCTTATGCTTAAAACCAGACACTGGACAACTCTAGGCACGTTTCTGTAATGGCAGTTTGTGGGTTGACCCAGGCTATGACGAGGGTTGACTTTCTACCATCTGGATGAACAATAGCAATATTGTTCTAGACTCGCCACAGTTTTTATTAAAAATGGATTTTTTCAGAAAAAGTAGTGGGAGTATGGTAGAACTGGAAGTGATTCCCGAACCGCAGACGATTACTGAAGATTTGATAAGGAACCCAAAGATTCAATCTGGATTGACATTCCATTGGCCACTCCGCAGATACGGTGGGTAACTTCAGGCACCCGAGAGGTACTCTTGTAGCCTCAAGGACGGTGACAGGGAAGTTCTCGTTTACCCACACTTGCCATTGTTGTTGTTCCAGGCTGCGAGACCCGGCAGGAGGATGAGTATAGCGTCGTTCTAAACTAGCTTTAGAAGTGCACGTCTATATGACTCTGCCAGAGGGTTGTCGTAGTCAGTGGGAGCAGCGGAAGCATTGGTGGACATCAGGCTTATGTCTATTTATAGACTAAAGCAGATGTAGCGGAGATAGATCATCTATTTCTGATGTGACAGTCATAGGTTTGACGTCATCAGAATAGGGGATGGATCTGTTGAGAAGGTAGTAGGAAGTGATATTCCTATACTACGATCGGTTATACTTTGGTCGTCATACAGTGGTTTCTCCACAAGGGACTTGGATATTATATCAGACATACTGGTTACTAGATCTATGGTTTTAGATCTAGATTTGGGTGGTTTCCCAATCTGGGTACCTTGACAGCATTCTATGAGTATTTAGAATGGACGACTCCTGACACGGTAGTGTACCTGCAGTTGATGGAGTCACCCTCTCTAAAGGTGTCTTATAGACTAAAGGGGAGAGGGATACTCATGATTGGCAGATCACTTGCTTAGGCAATTGAGTCAATCATGAGATGTCAAGTACCACACCAGATGTTGTTCTTGCACTAGATGCAATAAGTTGATATTGATCTAATCCTGGAGAAACAGTCGGAAGCAGTCTTAGAACATAAGTGGATGTTCTAGGGATATGATAACGACAGCCTCATTTGGGAGACAGTTATCATTCCAGGCTTCCAAGGTGACATGGACGACAAGGAGGTTGTCAGAGTTATAGTTTTCCTTCTGACGAGGGGCAGTATTATGGACAGGTGGTCCGAGGCAATACTGAGGGTGGCATGGCGCAGGATACTGATTAAGTTCAGTTGACGATACAGTCTAAGAAGTTTGGATTTGAAGTTCATTTATTAGCTAGGTCCCATCAGACATCCAGACGTTCTATGACAGGTATTGCTCATTTCGGGAGATGGCTTTCTCCGCGAACTTGAGATATAGAGAGACATAGAAAGAAACATCACAGCGGATCCACTCACTGAGGCTATTCCTCGAACGCAATAGTTTCACAAACGAGCTTTGTGAGACTGACTAGTAGAGGAGTTGGGTGTTCGGTATCACACGGGCTGTGAGTATGCGACATCGCAATAATTAGCTTTGAGTGCAAGTGGGAGATTGTTGGAGATAGTGCCCTCAGAGTCAATTATTGGATCACAGGCACGTGATTGCAATGATTGAGGGAGGACCTATCCTGGTAGGACAGTCTTACTCGAGATGATAGTATGCTATCTGGTTTACCTTTATCATCGTGTACTGTTTTAGGTGACCTGACATGTCACTATTGCACGTTGATAGAGCCCCTAGGATTCTTGCTTGACTACCAGCAGTATGATGGCGATCATATACGTGGGAGCTGGTAGTCTATAAGCACATCCTTAAAAGGTCCCTAGTCGTGGGAGTTTCGAGATAGGGCATCGATACTCCATTAGTAGACTAGTGTATACAGTCGAGACCCCGACGAGGGGCGGTGGCCGGTCTCACAAGCCACTGGTGTCAGTTGGTCCACCTAAGGTGTATACAGGTGCTCATTGGGTTATGAGTACACCGGACAGGACTCGCCGGGAACCTGCTAGTTGGTCTTATACCAGATGTCAGATAGCAGTTCCCTGGTGACATGTGTACAGGTTAGTTCATCGACCTGAGGATCGTCATTTGTCTCGTGTGAGTTCCCACTGTGCTTTGATTACTAGCCTACCACGGCTCAAAGGAGTCGTGCAAACAGGTTTTAGTTGGGTACAGTCCCGAGCCACATGGAGGCAGTGAGCGGATCTGCAAGGGTTCGTCTCTCCCGGTATTGGGGGTGAGGTCGCGCTGTGTCTAGGAGAGCCATTACGCAAAGCCCTCGGCCGAGGCAGGAGATTTACTGGTAGGTATTCCAGTAGTATCTCAGGGCGTTCTGGGCTACACTCCGACACGACTTGTACCGCTTTTGGGGGTCTGACTTTTACCAACCCCCTAGGCCCGCCATGCGATACTCATAGACGAACGGACCGGACTGTACGGATATTGTCACTGACAGGCTCAGTTGGGTGTCGGGGTGAGCTTCCTCATCGACGTCCCTTTTGGTCAATAGCTGGTGGCCCGTCACGTATTGGCTTATACCTCTGACATGCCAGTGGTTAAATCCACAGCCATAGTATTGACGAGTCTTTAGAGTCCACCACACTTACAGTTACTCAAGCTTTCGGGCGAAACGCTGTAGAGGCCGTATGGAGATATGGCAGGGTCCGATCAGATACGCGCGGTATTGCACGGATCAGGATCGGACAGTTTTGTACTAGTGGCCGTATAGTTATATGGCAGGGTTTGATCTGATACGTGCGGTATTGCACGGATCAGGATCGAACGGATTTTACTAGCCGGCTTTGGCTTAAGCCGGTCCTAGTCTAGTACAGTGTAGATTTTGTCTCATTGCATTTGTATCCGGTCGGAATACAGATGCGGGTGTGTATGCACAGTATGGGGGTTTTCCTGTAATTTATTACGGGACCAGTTTTCTGGAGTTGCCAGTTTGCTTTCCGTTCCGGCCGGTTTTCCTTTGTTCTTTCCCGGCCGGACTTTTCCGATGGAGGGGGTAATTTGCAGTTTTGCAAATTACACTTTGTGGAGGATTTATTTGTAAAAGTATTTATTATGAAAGCATCTTTTATATTCCTTTCTTTTCTATCATCATTTCTTGAAAAGGTGATTAGGATTGATTTTGATCTTTGATTAGAGATTGTTATCATGATGCTTTGGATATGGTCACCTTTCTTTTTCTCCTACACTAACCTCCCTTCTTGTTATGATTGATTATTCATTCCTCCACCATTCTTGCAAGAGATGAGAGACTTCACTTGAGAGAAAAAGAATGAGAGAGTTCATTTCATCTTCTTCTTGTTAGAAAATTGAAAGCACCAATTTTCTTTACCTCTTCCTCCATCCACAAATGGCAACAAACCCCAAATGAGACATAGTCTCTACACTACACATTCTACAGCATATCTTGAGCATGTCGAGTTGCCGGCTTCATGCTCGAGTTGCCTCGGTATTGAGGCGGGAGCCCGTAAAAGACGCAGGCATTGTGGTGCCCTTTCCGGCGAGGAGGCGACGATGTGGAGGCAAGACTTTCCGCGGGAGATCGGGACGATGACGAGAAGACCGGAGGACTCGGATCACTCGGTATACTTCTCACCCTATCTCTTGATTGCTAGCATTAGGTTAATGGTTACGATCCGGGTTTTCTTTGTCCGCGGTAGCGCCGGTTTCCGAGTAAGGAAAATTTTTGATTCCGCATTTTGGCCTCGAGTAAGAGGCCGGGGCGCTGCCGTGGCGCAACACCGGTCGTGTTCCGTACTTTCGGGTCGTGACAAAGTTGGTATCAGAGCGTTAGGTTTTACCTTCGTAGCGTAGGATGACCCTTGGTTGATGGAATAGGTGACTAAAGTAGAGTGACGTACCGTGGGTATGTCGGCGGCATATTTACGACACGCCACTCCACTTAAGAAGCCTTATGGTGTACATTTCTTTGTTCAGTTTCATATTCATTCCTGATCTAGCCTCATCGGTACCTGTTTTGTTTTACTGCCACAATTACAGGCAGGGAAAGCTACGGATAGAGTTGTGGTCAGCATGAGCTCGTTACGAACGTGGACTGACCGGGTTGTAATTCCGGCGACACACGATGGTAGAGATGTGTCTTTTTGACTGTTTTTCCTGGTGACATGGGAACGTCTCGAGTTAGTTTTGATGATTGTGACCTCTTGTGGAGGAGAGTTCTTGGTTTTACACCGGATGATCGGGCCACTGTTAGAGCTACCAGTTGAGAGAGAACTGTCGATGTACAGCATACCTCAGAGATTATGATGCCGCCTACCGTGCAGGCAGATGAGCCAGCTATTGCTGAGATTGATAGGATGTTGCTTCCGGAGCTTACGAGCTGAGATCGCCGGAGCTTCCTGGCTGATATGAGACAGATGATAGCTAGTCTACCGGATTGAGAGACGAAGGTGGTTCGTCCGATTTAGGCGCCGGAGCAGGCCCAGTTGAGCTGAAGATTTCCAGTGTGGGGAGTCTTACTCAGATCTAGAGCAGTCCGATTTAGAAATGACCAATAATGTATCGCATTTCCTGGAGGATTGAGGCGCTGATCAGCGTACAGACGAAGGAGCCAGTTGTTGCTGCGAACAACGAGATATTGCCCCAGATGTTAGAGCTATTGCAGTACGGTTTGTACTAAGAGATGATAGAAGGCCGCTAGTCACCGAGGATGAATGACTAAGACATATGGATCGTTCGCTACCCCGATGCGAGGTCATCAGATAGATTGATTCCAGCTAGAGATGACTTCACGCGGAGACGTTAAGGGTCGACAGTGACGATCGAATGTCAGAAACCTACTATTCTAAGTTTAAAGTATTCGGCAGGACGTGCAGGAAATTGTATGGACCTTCTTGAAGAATGAAACCCTAACTCGACATAATGACCGTGTGAAATCCTTTGAACCTCAGGGTTTACGGCAGTTCTGTGGCGCCATTAGTGAGGCTTGGGTTTGCCCTTCTACGGCGGGACCACCGATGCTGTGGTGTGTACTCAATACTGTTAAACTGTACCCAAGATGTTGAGCTCTTGGGGGATTATGAGGTTCTGACGAGTTGATCGGATGGTTCGACAACTTTCGGATATCATGAGATGGGACACACTGCTTGGGAGACTCCAGATATGAGCATAGCCATTCAAGCGCAGTCCAGCAGGCCAGAGTTCGGCATCGTCGATGAGATAGTTGACCAGGTTCGGATATAGGACCTCACCCAGATGTGTAGTGAGTTGATCGAGGATGGACGAGTATTGAGTATTCCTCCAATGGTTGGGACGCGTTCCTGAGACCCTGTTCAGCCAGACGTCTTCTACCGAATGATGAAGCTACAGAGTACGCGATTTTGAGTCCGTGAGAGGGACTTCGGATTGACCGTGGCCGAGAACAGTGCAGTGCGTAGATAGCATGGAGTGACGTTATAGTGGACGATGATATAGACAAGCGGGACATGAGGTTCGTGCGAGACGCTGATGAGCTGTCATTAGCTTCCATCAAGAATAGAGACCTGATATGCTTACAGAGGCGTTGGGATACGGCCAGTTTTCGAGGAAATGTGTGCGGAACACGCAGATGTCCAGGAAACGAGAAAGGATTATGGAAGAGTACCAGCCTCCGTACTGATCGGCATAGACATGATCGGAAGAGACCCTGAGCAGGATTCCTCCCAGGATACAGCTGCAATGATAGTTGCACCAGGATCAGATGTGTGTTGTGCATTCAGAAAGCCAGAGACTGGCGCCAGTGAGATGCTGCTTTACGAGTGGTCGTGATGATTGACCGAGAGATGACCAGAGAAGTGCCAAAACGAAATCATTCTCGTTGGCACACCTGACTGGGCCGATAAGCCGACTGATTGTGAGATTGGAAATCCACAGAGAAGATAAGGACCCAGAGACAGAGGACGCCAGACCGTGAGCAAGAGGAAAGTAGATATCTTGCGCTGCTAGCATTGGATGCACCGACACCTTCTCGATTTTGAAGGAGGGGCTACCGACGACGGTATTTATGATTTGTGATTTTGTGATTCGATTATCATGTATCCGTTATCTTGGATTTCGGTATTTTGGGCGTTCTGTCTGCATGACCTAGCCTTTATGATTGAGTTTAATGACATTTGTTTTCATGCACCTTGGTTGCACCTATTGAGTATATACGATTTTGCACAGTTGTTGCACTCGATATCGTTTTCGTGCCTTGGTTTCACATGTTTGTGATTTTTTGGGTTTTAGGCATTTGAGTTGATTTTGTGTGTATGCACGCACAAGATTTGGTTTCGCACTCTGTATAGTTTGCATATGCTTGTAGTGCAGTGACATGTATTTTGTGCACTTGGATGCACTGGACTTCGATTTCAAGGGCGATGATCGATATTTGTTTTGTGCATTTTATGCACCAGTTGGATTTGGCGTGTTCGGCGCTTGATGTTGGATTACATGATTTCGTGCATGATGGATGCACCAGATTTGGATTTTCGCGTATGTTGGGCGCATGTTATGAGATGCGATTTGGTGCACACCAGATACACTAAATCGAGATTTTTCGTGCATGTGAGATGCACCTGATTTTGCTATCTGGAACACGCGTTGCCTATGACCGATGTTGTGTGCACACCCGTTGCACCTTGATGTCGTTTTGTGCATCTGCTTGGCACATGTATGGATTTTGATTTCCGTGTGCACCAGACTCACGTAGTTTTCATGTGCACTTTTTGGGATTAATTTCTTTATGGAGCAGTACATTTTTTATGATATTGTGATTTGTTTTCGCACTGAACAGGACTAGTCAGAGGACAGTGCCTGGATACATTTTTCATGCATAGATAGATTTCAAAGGGATTTCCAAAAGCGAGCAATAGTCTCATTATTTGCATACATGTCCGATATGACACGAAACGTTTAAAAACAGGGAACCCATCTAAATTGTTTTCAAACGGCGGGTCGTGCATACTAAACAAAAGATATATACGTATATGGCTATTTTCTTATAAAGACATCCGCCACCATGCAGTGTTATGCGCATTGCACATCGATTTTAAGGAATTTCTGGCATGCATTTCCTTCATATATTTACATATATAGTTCCGATTTATGGCATATCGATTTTGCTTTGGATTTAGCCTTCATGTTTTCGCCTTGACTCCGATGATTGCAGGATGCTTGACGGAGTTTTGATTTTGAGTTGTCTGCTCGTTACGCATGCGCGTGTATTGCGCTACGATGCGTTCTATGGGTTGATGATTTCGGAGCCCCGTTGACTTGGACATTTTATTGAAATGTTTTAGAATTTGGAGGATTAAATTTAAATTCGTGGACCGAATTTCTTTAAGGGGGGAAGACTGTAACATTTCAGAAAAATATAATATTATTTTTTGGAATTTTTATAATTTAATATTATTTTATTGAATATTTTAATATTTCGGTATAATTAAATACCGATAAATCGGGAAAATTCTGAAGAAAAATTATGGAAATTCTAAAATATGTTTAATGTAGGGTTTTTGGTAAAAAGTTTTCCAAAATTGGTTTCTGATGATTTATCTGGTTTTATGAATATTTTATCGGAATTTTATCTGGACTGCACACATATGAGCATGGTAGCTAGGGTTGACCCTAGGGTTGAACCATGCTTAGATGACCATGGTGGCTTAAACCATATGGTTAAGTTAAGTGTGTTGTTTAAGGGTGATTAGAGTGGGGTTGACTTGTGGCTAGAGAGGGTGAGCCATGATGGTTGTCATGCTAGCATCTATTGAGAGAGAGGGGTGGCTATAGGTTGTGTAACAGCCCTTTTCATTTCAAAACTTTTGCATCTCACATCTCTCCCTCTCACTCTCACACATCAGCCCCATTATCAAAACATCAGCCCCATTATCAACACTTCAGCCCCAAACCTCTATCAACATCAGATACTACAACACTCCACCCCATATCAGCCACAACACCCCACAAGAATAGCCACAATTTCTTCAGAACAGCAAGAGCTGATGCAACAACAACAGAGGCAGAAAAGAAAAGAAGAAAATTGCAAGCAGCAACAGCAGCACCAAGCAAAACATCAGCAGCAACAGCTAAGGGAAAACAGCTAAAGAAGCAGCTCAGTAGCAGTACAGCCCCCTTTCCTCCTTCCTCTTCCTTCTTTTCCTACATCCTAGGACTTTCCTTGAGGTATAATCTCATAACCCAACTCCTTTCTTGCACGTTATTGGTAATAGGCTGAAATTCAGTGTTATGTTTGTGATCTAGTGCTAGTTTAGGCAAATTTGAGTGAGACTTGACCAAGTGATGGTTTTGAATGTTAGCATAACCTTATTATGTGTGTTTGAGACCAGTTCACCCAAGAATTTCCCCAGAATCTAGCAAAAATACCAGATTGTTCGATTTAGTGTCGGTTAGCGTTTTGTCGACTATTTAAGCCTTTTTGGAATCTGCAACAACCCGGGGCCTCCTAAAATAAAATTGACTTAGCAGTGAGATGTGCAGGTAGATAGAAGCCAACACCCAAAGCCCCAGCCCCTGGACCCACTTCCTGGCCGCAGATAAATCCATTCTGGCCGCAATTTGCGGCCAGAGCAGTAGGGAACCCTCTCGTTTTGCGTGCACGGCTCTTTTACCTGTAAACTTGACCCTAGGTATGTCTAGTTTTGTCTGGTTCCAACCTGGGTAGAATCTGGGTTGATTTTCTTGACTTGGCGCATGATTTACGACTTGTTTTCGTATGGATTTTGGTATTCGATGATTCGTTTCTGTCGGGTGGCGTTTGAATGCCAACGGCAGAGAGTTATTGGCTGTGTTTGCACGTGAGGCCACAGGTTTTTACCTATAGGCGTACATGCACCATTTTGGCTTCGGACATGGTTTTTATGTATTTTAGCGTGTGATATCCTTGTAGGTACCCTACATGGCGTCGAAGCGTTGGAGATGAAATTGGCGACATCAGCACCGGCACACATAATAAAGGTGAGTAGATTTATATCTACGGGGAGAAGTCGGGTGGATGGCGTATAGCACCCCCGCAGTCCGATGTCTAGTATACCATATATACTGTGCTTATATATGATAGCTTATTTGTGACTTGATCGTTTAGGATGTGTTAGGTGTACTATACATAAACTAGGGTTAGAAGTAACCAGTGTGGTTCCTAGTCGCGAACCCTAGATTAGGTTTACACCCACACGCACACACGTGCTTATTTGCTATGTTCATACTGTGATGATGAGGATATTGGGGGACATTGGAAGTGAGTTGATAAGTTTGGGCATAGTGCCATGATATCGGTGAGGTGATGTGATTCGTATTTGGGATACAATATATGATTTTTAGAAGGCCTTTGGGCGTGTTTTTCGCACACGTATTCATACTTATGTAGATGGTATCGATTCATACTAGACTTAGATCAGTACCCCAGATTATGTGATATGATGATATGGATACTAGATAATTGAAGTGATTGTTAGTTGTATGTATGCCCTAGAGGCCAGTATTGTACAGATGATGTATATTATATTGGATGCTTGGACATATATAGAGATGACTTTCTTGCTCGATATGATAGTATACTATCTGGTTGCTCTTTATCTTAACATGTACACTAGTCTCTTTAAACTGTCTTATAGTTAGATGTTGGTAAAGCCTTTAGGATGTGTACTTGACTACCTGGACTATGATGCAGATCATACTAGTAGGGGCATGGTAGTCTATAAGTACATCCTTCAAGGTCCCTAGTCGTGGGTGTATCGAGACGGGGCATCGATATACCAGAGTAGACTAGCGTATACGCTTCTCGACCCATGAGATGGGCGATGGATGATCCCATATCCTTTGGTGTTTGACATCAGAGATGGTGTACGGGTGCTCAGTGGAGACTGGGTACACTGGACGGACTCGCCGAGAACTCCCAGATGGTATTATACCTCACGTCAGATGGCAGTTCTCAGGTGACACTTGTGCAGGTTAGTCTGTAGACCCGAGATCGTCATAGAGCCTTGTGTGATTCCCACTGTACTTTGATCTCCACCTTACCACGTCCATGAAGGCATGCAAAACGGAGGTCTTTGGGTACAGTCCCGAGTCACATGGAGGCAATGAGCGATAGGAGGGGTTTCGTCTCTCCCGGTATTGGGGGTTGATGTTGCGCTATGCTCGATTGGCCGTAACAGGGAAGTCCCAGGCCAGGGCTGATCAGAGATTTGCTGGTAAGTGTTACCAGTAGTTTCTCGACCCGTTATGAGCCTCACATCGGCACGACATATCGGTTATTGGGGTCTGACGTTTACCACCCCTAGACTCGATATGCGACATATCAGACGAACAGACCGGACTGTACGGTAAGTGTTACTGGTTGGATTCACAGGAGTGTGAGCGGGCTAGCTTGTTGATCTTCTGATCGCTCAATACCCGGATGGCCGTTACGTTTAGCAGACCGCTTGCGGCTTGTGGATGTTTGATATGATCATCATCTGCTACCAGCGTATTGACGAGTCTTTAGAGTCCTACACAGAGGTTTCCTGGCTCAAGCGAAACGAAATAGGAGCACATATGAGATATGTGCAGGACCGAGAATAATGCGTGTATGTGATACCGTATTCAATTCTCGCGATGAATGTATCGATTGGTTATATACGATATAACCTAGATATCGAATCAAGGATTGATTCGATAAGACGATACATAGGATACTAGTCGGTTATATGCGATATGACCGGATAGTTAAATCAAGTGTTGATTTAATAATTTAATGTATAATTATATATTTGATATATTACTTTGCATTAGATAGTATTGGTTCACTTTAAATGGATTTTCTCACTTGATGTGCAAGTTGTATATGTGATATACTTTTGTGCAGATATTTGTATCATGTTTGATGATACTTGCTCTTTTGGTTAAGTGTATAGAATGAAAACATGGCTAAGTTGATGTTTAGGGTTTTGCTTTTTCATTTATTTATTTATTTGTTTATTTATTTATTTGGAAAAGATAAAGATGAGAATGGTGGCTTTCTTTGTTTCTTATTGAAGCTTCATGAAGCTTTGACTTAGTCACCCTTCTTGTCTCATGCTTAACCCTAACCATTTGAACTAACCCTAGTTCATTCTCTACACTTAACTATGGTTAAGATTATGATAAGTTTTCATTTTTCTTTTTCTTTTTAGAAGACTTATCATATTCTTTCTTCTTCTTCATCATCTTCTTCTTCAAGAAAAGCTTAAGTCCATCAATGGCAACTTGAGCAAAAGTGAGAGAAATCCAATTCTAAAGTGAACCCACCTCCTATTTCTTCACCCTCTACCTCTTGCCAAGAAGTATAGAGTGTTTTCTTCACAAGTTTCACAACTTGGTGAAGTTGAAGCTTGAACTTCTGATGCCTCGACGTAGATCATCTTCGGCACGAAGCCGACGACCTAGTCCGTCCATTTTCCCGATGAAGCCGACGATTGAGTTCGGGATTCAAGATGGACAGCGAGAGGACGCCTACGTGGAGCTAAGGAAGTGGAGAAACGGATCTACAAAGGTTGTAGCCTCTCTCCTTTAGTTAAGATGTTAACTAGTTTCGTTTTTCGCCCAATCTATAGTCAACGATCCGTATTAGGTTTTCTCGGCACCCTAAAAATTTGAAATTGCCATAGTTGATGCCTTGTGAGACCTCTTGAGAGTGCCTAGGAACCCTACAGTGGTATCAGAGCTACTAGGAATTGGATGTCGACCTATGGGGGGTTCTCACTGTATGACAGTGTGGCGAAGCATAGACTCTTACCCCTAGGGTGTCCCGAGACCGGAAGGTGTTCTGGCGGGTTGTAGTCCTCGCGAGGGGGCATGCGTAAAAAGTAGCGGCTGAGGGACCCGTTGGTGCCACGGCGACCCCATTGGATGGGGTGGCTGCCTGACCTACAGTGGTATCAGAGCCTAGCTAGAGCCTTGGGCGATGCGTAGACGAAGTTTGAAACCCGAATGAACCCGAAACCCTAAAATTTCATGCTCTCTGGTCTTTTTCTAAAAACTGGGTTTTTTTAGTATTAAAAATATGCAGAAAAATCAGCAGGATATTATAAGAATTACTGTGAAGCCCGTACTCCCAAGTCCACCAAAGCGCGGCGGAACCGCGGCATTAGCAAGCTAATGCGGCGGTTCCGCGGCCCTTTAATCCCTTCTTGCATTGAATTTTGCATAGTAACTCCTACTTTACAGTACTGGTTTTCCTGGGAATTTTTAATATTTTATTCAAGAGTTGAATTTTCTGGGGTTGTTTTGGGGATTCGGTGTTTCAATCGGAGTATCAGATTTTGTCTATGTGGCTTTCCGGATAAATTTTAGAATATGTTAAAAAGTTCGACCGGATATAAATACCCAATTTTTCCCCTGTCGGGAAATTTCCAAGTGTTGGATTTTTCCGTAGTTTAACGATGTTCTAAGTAGTGCAAGTAACGCGATGGACCCTCTAGAAGACAACAAACCTTAACTCGATTATGTGACCGTCTTGAACTTCCCTTTGAACCTTCAGGTTTGGGACAGTACGGCGTGCCACATGTGAGGCGTTGGCTTGACCCTTCTACGGCTGGACCGTTGGTACTGAGGCATGAACTGAATGTTTTTAGATTTATTTCATGTGTTGAGCTGTATCGAGAAAACTTGGGTGTTCGACTGTTCGATCGGAAAGTTTAACATTTTCTGTTTATCTGGAATGTGATACAACAATTGGAATTCACAAGCAGTTATGAGATAACTGAATGAATGTTATAAACATAGCAGTTTAGTCTCACTTGATCGGTTGCCACGGAATTTTGATGTGATCAAAAGTCTGTCGCAATCACGTAGCGTACGCGGATACTCGCCGGATAAACTTAATAGACAGCCTCACCCCATAGCCCCGACCAAGTGACTGTAGGAGAACCCCATCGCCGAAAGCATCCGTTCGGGTGTTCGCGGCAGCGGTGTTCCGCCTTTGTGCACTTCATCGACGGCGTCGGGGGTGCGGCCGCCTACTAAAGTTTGCGACGAGCATTCGATCAGAATGTCGGGAATCTTGTTGAATTGCCCGACTTGATGTTGAAAAGAGTTTTCGATAATGAGACTAAAATGCGGGGTTTATAATTGTTATGCATGTGATGTCTAAGTAATTCATTTGATTAGGCATGCGATGTCTATGCAGGTTGCGGATTCCAACTGTTGTAGTTTTACACTTTCTTTTCTGTGACCGTAAGTGTAATATGTGATATCGCCGGTTTCGTTGCTATATGTCAACGACAATTGGGATGGACATATTTACTTACGTTGATGACATGTGATGTTATGTGTTGCTGGATATGTTATATTGGATCGTCGTGTTTGAATAGCCGGGGGTTTTTATGTGAGATGAGTGTTTTTCATTTTCATTCATGTAAAAACTTGTATGTAATATTCTTTTATTGGGACACTTCCAGGTAGCGGAAGTTGTCACCTTTTGTATATTATTTACTTTTCCGCATTAGGATAGACCCAGGAGGGGAGCACAAGTAACCGGGTTCTGGGGTCCAGTGGGAGACCAACTCGAGGAGTCGAGTCCGGGTCTCCTAACCCTAGAATTGGTAGGGTTGCTTGCCGCTCTCGTAGGGGTCTAGGGGTGTGGGATTGGCTATTCATCACGACCGTGGAATCCGTGTTTTATACTGGCTCGTATTGAAAACACGGACGTCCTAGTATATCCAATATTTCATATGTTTCTTCTGCTGCGATATCTGTGATGTGATCATGTGATGTTATGTGATGGATACAGTATATAGTATATATATGATATATTATATAGACGTTACTTATATTTTACACCCGTACAAGCCCTGCCCCGCTCTGCCGTTAGTTACCTAACCTAACGGTGCACTAGGGGACATCGAGGCGAATGCGGATGGCATAAGTGTACGTCGTATTTATCTGTGATGTTTAGGTACTTAAATGATGGGACTTCATTAATGTGATTAATGAAAGAAAAGAAACCTAAGATGTTGTAGAATCAAATTTTAAATAAAACAGGCAGCTACAGTTCTTGCTTTGAACAGCGGTATATGTGATATATCCTGCACCTTATTCGATGAGGAAAGGATCGAGATCCCTTCACCGGGAGTGACTCCTTTAGCAATAACTGGTAGATGCTGCACACTCGGTTTGCTTTTGATTGTTTTTTTACTTTTGCTTTGCACAGTGATATATATGATATATCCCGCACCTCATTCGACGAGGAAAGGGCCGACGATCCCTTCACCGGGAGTGACCCCTTTAGCAAAACTAGAAAAGCCTTAAAAACACTCCATTTCAAAACTTCATTTGATTCTACAATAATATCAAGTTCATTACGCAATAGGTTTTCAGAAAAACCTGACGTAGTCCTCCGTCATTTCAGATAAATCCTACTTAGTATTCGTGCTACGTTTGTTGACCTCCGTCAAGGCGTAGTGTGCGGTAGCTAACTAGTATTTATCTGCTTATGCATGTGATGCAGATTGGATTAGGGTAGTCGTACGACCTTGTTGACCTCCGTCAAGGGACGTGCAGGTGGGTTTGATTCAATCAAGAAATGACGGGTTGAACTTGACTTGCACCCTGTGGTTTGTTGACCTCCGTCAAGGTCATAGGATTCTTGGGGCAAAATATTATCGGGAATTTCAAGTGTTGAAATTTGCAATGAGATTGCATACTTTCTATAAGATAGTTGGATCCCGATACCCACTGCGAGTAAGAGTTACTCCTGGGAGAGTTTTGCACATTGCAATTAGCCGATCAAGTAGGTGTCTAGAAAGGTGTCAACGAGGTTACGCCTCTGGGAAAAAGAGGTTTACATTAATTAGGTTCGTGCGAAAGCACGGGGGACCTCCCTCAAAGTACCGACACTGGCCTGGCTGAAAGATTGGCGAACTTGTAGTGTGTAATTAATCCCGGCTAGTCTTTCCTTTTAGTGTTTGAAGGAAGATTTGATAAAAACCAGTGGAAGCCATCCTGATTAGATAAGATAATAACCAATCTGATCTTGCACGAGCATACGCTAAAGTGTTTTCTTCTCTCTCTCTCTCTCTCCAGGTAGCGACCATTTCATGCCCTAATGAAGATAATAATATGGATGTATTGACCGAACCCGCATGTTATACTGTGCTGGGGAACGTTGGTTCCGTTTTTTCTTATAAGTGTTATAGGAATGAACAGGATATAGGGGAATACCAGGATTCCCATGCCACCCGAATGAAGAAAGTACATGTTGATGCATTTTCTTCGGGTGTGTTCGTTACAGAGAACTGTTTCTCCATTTGCTCTACGTCCTGGGTATTAGATACCTGGTCAGGATCCCATATATGTAATCAGTTACATGGGCTAGGGAAAGGTAAAGAACTTGGAGAAGGAGATAAAGACATTAGAGTTGGAAATGGTGCAATTGTTGCAGCTAAGACTGTCGGGGAATATCACCTTGTATTACCGACTGGTAATACATTGGTTCTGAACGAATGCTATTACATGCCGAACCTGATATGCAATATTATATCGGTTTCTTTATTGAGTAAAGAGGGATATAATTTTGTATTACAGGACAATGTTATGAACATTTTCCGTAACCAAAAGTTGGTTGGATCAGGCACGTTGTGCAATGGCATTTATGTTCTAAATCAATCAACAGTTCTGAGCATAACAAACACACATAAGAGGAAGAGTTCAGAACTGAACGAATCCTTCTTGTGGCATTGTAGACTGGGTCACATCAATGCGACACGACTGGCTAAGTTGCATAAGGATGGATATTTTGTTAGTGTATATGCCCTAGAGGCCATTACTCTATCATACTAGTTTGTATATTACTTAATGGAAGCTTGGGATATTCACCTTGTATAAACAATCTTGCTCAATATAGTAGTATGCTACTTGGTTTTTTTCTACTTCAATGTGTACATGTGTTTATTTTGCGATATCACCTATACGCATTAGTAGAGCCCTTAGGCTCTTTGCTTGATTACCAGCGTTGTGATGGCAGTCACACTAGTGGGGGCTGGGTAATCTATAAGCACATCCTTATACAGGTCCCTAGTCGCAGGACTATCGAGACAGGGCATCGATACACCGGAGTAGACTAGCGTATGCGCTTCTCATCCCAGTGTGCGAGATGGTCTGTCCCACAGCCATCAGTACGTCGTACTGGAGATAGTATACGGGTGCTCGTAGGGTTACGAGTATACTGGACTGGACTCGTCGGGAACTGATAGGTTGGTATTATACCTATCGTCAGTTATCAGTTCCCAGGTGACATGAGTACAGCTTAGTCCGCTGACTTGACACTGGCACTTCGCCTCGAGTGTGTTCCCACAGCACTTTGATCACTACCCTACCACGGCTTAAAGGAGTCGTGCAAGCAGGTAGTAGTTGGGTGCAGTCCCGAAGCGCTTGGAGGCAGTGACGGTTAGACAGGATTCGTCTCTCCCGGTATTGGGGGTTGACATCGCGCTGTGTCTAGGAGAGCCATTACACGAGTAGTCCCTGGCCAGGGCAAGCGAGATATACTGGTAGGCTTCCAGTGTTATCTCAGGGTGTTTTGGGCTTCACTCCGACACGACTTGTACCGCTATTAGGGGACTGACGTTTACCGCCCCCTAGGCCCGCCATGTGATGTATCAGACGAACAGACCGGACTGTACGGAGACTGTCACATTCAGACTCAGTAGGAGTTCAGATGGGGTTCACCTCGTCAGCCTTCTTGTCGGCATCTACCTGGGACCGTTACGCACAGCTAGTGCCGCTTGCGGTCTGTGGTTAAACCCACTGCCAGCGTAGTGTCGAGTCTTTAGAGTCCCACACAGAGGGTATTCGCCTCTGGGCAAAACAGGGTAGAGGTCGCATGGTTTTGCGACAGGGTTCGTTCTCATCCGCGCACTTGTGCACGTTTGGAGTCCGGACGGATTTTACTGGCTGGCTCTGGTTTGAGTCAGATACTGGTATATGTTTTGGGGTTGCTTTTATCTCTCAGTATTCTTGTTCCTCGGAACGAGAATGCAGGTGTGTATGCACAGTTGTTTGAGGCGGAGGAAGAGGTTTTTCTTTAGGGTTTCGGAACGGGTGCGTATGCACAGTTGACAGTCGTCTTTTTCCAAACCCTAATGGTTTTATGAAATATCAATTAATAATAGTAATTAAATGAAATTATGTCATGGTTGGTTTTGTTGACTTGTTGACCATGGTTGACTTGTTGACCATGGTTGAATGTTTGACCATCATTATTACTTTGCAAGGATGCTCCTTGATTCTAGCTTACATTCATTTAATGAAGTTATGATAGTGGTCATTCCAAAACAACCATCAACTATTCTCATTTGAATTATTATATTATTTAGATAATTCTTTTTCTTTTTGATATGGTTGCAAAAGGAAAAAGAGAGCTCATTCTATCATATTCATTCTCTCTCCTCACTTCATCTTCTTCTTCCTCAAGCTCAAGGAGAATCCTTCTCATGTGTTGAGAATCCCTCTCCTTGAAAAGAAAACACCCCTTAGACACTCTCTACTCACTCTAGGATCAAAGGTTTAGCAAGCCGAAGATTCTAGTTCTCTCAAAGTTCGAGAAAGAGCCCGATGGTTGAACCCTCAGGTGGATCCATCTTTGACGGAAGAAGGCAACGAGGAAAGCACCATCAACCTCTACAAAAGTTTGAAGAAGAAGGAGTTCAAGTTTAGGTATAACCATCTTTTTGAGTAGCTAACTCTCTTTAGCTTGTTTGCTAGTTTTAGTTTAGGAAAAGATCCCGACTTTGTTAGTCCATGTTGCCCCATGCGCTAAAAATTTGATTTTTATACCGTTTCCGCCTCCCCGTAAGAACCGGGGGTCGCAACGTGGACTTACAGTGGTATCAGAGACAAACTAAACGTAAACTAGCTTGGTAGCGAAGTGTATGGAAGTTCGAAACCGAAAAAATCGCAAAACCGGAAATTCTAAAACCCTAAGTTTCTGTTGAAATTTTTTCTGCTCTAAAAGTAAAAAGTTTTACTCCTAAAATCAGCTCAGGGTTTTGTGAGAACACCCAAGAAAAACGATCCCATGAATCCTTCAAACCGCCGCGGATCCGCGGCCTCAGCTATTCTCTTCGCCGCGGATCCGCCACCGTTTGGGCTCTTCATGTGATCGTGTTTTGTGCAGTGTTCTTCTGGTAGGGTTTTGGGATTTTTCAAATATGTTATATGTGCCCAGATTTTCCAGAAAAGAAATTTACTTTTGGGGTCCTATAAATCCGTATTTTTTTCGAACTTCTCTACACTTTGGCTATATTGGTTATATCTGTGATGTTTGTATGTATTGAACGTCGGCTAATCGCTATAAGTCGATTAGTCGGGGTTATACATCTCTGTGATCTGTGTTTGATATTGGAATGTGTATATGAATGTGTTGGACTGTCGCGGGTGAATAGCCGGGGTGGATGTGAGATGAGCTTTTTTTTTTCTTTCATTCATTTGTAATATGTAAATTGATGTAATAATATTATTTGTATGGCCGCACAACCGGGTCGGGGTTGTAGCTGTCATTGTATAATTCTTTTTACTGTTTTTGCTCCTAGGATAGACCCATGGAGGGGTGCACAAACTACCGGGTACTTGGCGGGTAGTTTGCCGCACCCGTAGGGGTCTTGGGTGGGGTTTTGGCTATTCACCGCGACCGTGTAATCCGCTTTTCGTTGCAGGCTCGAACGGATTGCGGATTCCTAGTATATCCAATATATTCATCTGTGATCTGTAATGTCTATCATTGCTTTATATTTAGGCGTTGCTTATGTTTTACAGCCGCGCTAGCCCAGCCCCCGCTCTGTCGTTAGTTAAGTAACCTAACGGGTGATGACGGGACCCCGTGGCCAATGCGAATGGCATAAGTGTACGTCATATTTTGGTTGTTTTCTGCAATGGTAGGATTAAATGATGGGACGCATTAAAAGAACTAATGCAAGAATATCACGCATTAAAAGGACTAATGCAAGATAATAAACCAAGTTAAAGTCATTGGAACACTTTCGAAAAACCACTCGGTTCTTTTCAAAACTAACTTTTAAATGCGGAGCTTGAGCCACTCCTTCTAAAAACTATCTCGTTCCATCGATTATATCAAGTTCACTACGTTCACGGTTTTACCAAAACCATTCGTAGCCCTCCGTCGTTTCGCATGAATAGGCAATAGTATTCAAGCTATGTATGTTGGCCAAAGTCAAGGCATAGTGATTGGTAGCTATTGGGTGTTCATATGTAGCATAGATAGATGCGTTGGTTTGGGACACTCGTACTGCCATTTTGGCCAAAGTCAAGGGTAAGCACGGATGGATCCAAATTAACCTGGATAGTGACGGGCAGAACTTGACATGTGACTTATGATATTTTGGCCAAAGTCAAGGTCATAAGAGCATGGGGCAAAAATCCACATCGGGAGTTTCATAAGTACTGAAACTTGCTAGATTTGCATACCATTTGGAGTGTGATAATTCTGGTAGGATTCCTTCAGTTTCGTCACGCGATGATATTTAGATCCCGATCCTACAGTGAGTATATGCTACTCCTCGGGAAATTTCTCACTAAACGATCAATGCTATAAACCTACTAGGTGCCTAGAAAGGTGTTAGCGGGGCTACGCCCCCAGGGAAAAGAGGTTCTTAAATTAAGGAACTTCGCGAAAGCGTTGGAAAACCTCCCTCGAAGTACCGACACTGGCCTGGCTGAACGGTTAAGCAATTATTGTGCGGTGGGATTGATCCCGGCTAATTCTTCCTTTGTGGTTCGAGGAGGGATTCGAGAGACAGTGGGAGCCATCCTGTTTAGACAAATTAAAAACCATTCTAAACTTGCAAGAGCATCGTGCTGAGTGTTCCTTCTCTCTCCCCCTGCAGCGACCAAATCGAAATGACTGGACTTAAGTTACTTCTAGATAAAAACATACTGACAGGGCCAAACTACAAAGATTGGCTCAGGAATGTCAAAATGGCAATCACTTACGACAAGCTGGGGTATCTTCTTACCAGCAAAGCTCCCCCCGTCCCAGGTCCCACCTCCAACGTCGCGGATAAGGAAATCCGTAAGACTTGGGAGATTGATTGCGCGAAGGCCAGATGCCTCGTGCTTGCCTCTATGGACATGGAACATCAGAGGAGGCACGAGAATATGGACTTGGAATCCATATTTCTTCATACAAAAGAACTGTATGGAGAGCAGTCTCGTATCGCAAGATACGAAGTGTCGAAGAAGTTATTTTCGGCAAAGTTGGCCGTCGGATCATCGGTAGCGGACCACGTGCTTAAGATGATAGGCTACATTGAGGAGCTCGCAGAACTTGGGACCACATTGGAGAGTGAGCTTTATACGGACTTAGTTCACCAGTCCCTTCCTTCCACTTACGCCCAGTTCATACTGAATTTCAACTTGCAAGAAAAAGAAGTTGAACTTTCAGAACTCCTCAACATGCTGAGGAGTACAGAGGGCACCCTACAGAAAGGTAGGGAAACATCCACTTTGTTTGTAGGAGGATCTTCTTCTTCTAGGTCCAAGGCGAAAGCCAAGGGAAAGAAGAGGAAAGCCCCCGCCAAACCAAGGGGCGGTGTTAGTAAAGTGGATACGAAGGGAAAAGCAAAGGCAACAAAGATAGCGGGGAAGCTTGTGGGTAAAGAGGAATGCTTCTATTGTCACAAGAGTGGACACTGGAAGAAAGATTGCAGGGCTTGGAAAGCCAGGACACAGGAATTGAAGCAGGTTGCGGCTTCAGCTTCAGGTGTGTATGTTATTGAAAACTGTCTTTCTATAAACTCTACTTCCTGGGTATTGGATACCGGATCAGGATCTCATATCTGTAATTCTTTGCAGGCGTTGAGAAACCGTAGGGTTTTGAAGGCAGGTGACATGACCCTCAGAGTTGCGAACGGAGCTAGCATGGATGCTAAAGCCGTGGGGGACTATCACCTGGGAATGTCAGATGGGCATGTTTTGGTTTTGCGTAATTGCTTTTTTGTACCCAACGCAACTTGTAATATCATTTCTGTATCTTTGGTTTCTAAAGAAGGTTATGAATTTGCGTTTGTAAGTAATGTTGTAAACATTCACCTTAATCAAGTTCTGATTGGGTCAGGTACATTGAGCAATGGTATATACGTATTAAACCAACCACAGATTTTCAATGTCCAGAATACACACAAAAGAAAGTCTCCGGAAATCAATCAGACTTTCTTATGGCATTGTAGACTGGGTCACATCAATGAGAGAAGGTTGACTAAGTTACATACAGAAGGGTATTTAGATCCGTTCGAATATCAATCGTATGCCACTTGTCAATCCTGTCTCAAAGGAAAGATGACAAAGACTCCGTTCACTGGACACGGAGTAAGAGCGAGCGAGCTCTTGGGACTCGTACACAGCGACGTGTGCGGTCCAACGACTACACATGCGCGAAGTGGTTATTCTTACTTCATTACTTTTACGGATGATTTTTCAA
Organism: Agapanthus africanus; assembly: GCA_030015575.1. Taxonomy (NCBI): domain Eukaryota; kingdom Viridiplantae; phylum Streptophyta; class Magnoliopsida; order Asparagales; family Amaryllidaceae; genus Agapanthus; species Agapanthus africanus. The sequence continues at coordinate 265,155,669 of CM057345.1, read as the reverse complement.
GGTACGGTTATGTCTTCTTAATGAAACATAAGTCCGAAGCCTTTGAAAAATTCAAGGAATATAAGAATGAAGTAGAAAATCAAACCGGCAAAAGTATCAAGATTCTAAGATCGGATCGAGGTGGAGAATACTTAATTGCTGAGTTTCTGAATTATTTAAAAGAGAACGGGATTCTCTCTCAACTTACTCCTCCATACACTCCGCAACACAACGGTGTATCGGAGAGACGGAACCGAACCCTATTGGATATGGTACGGTCCATGATGAGTAACGCTGAGTTACCGCGATCTTTCTGGGGCTATGCACTAGAATCAGCTGCATACCTTTTGAACCGAGTTCCTACTAAAACTGTGCCCACCACACCATATGAGATGTGGTATGGAAAGAGGTCCCATCTTAATCATATTAAGACATGGGGATGTCCAGCTTTTGTCAAGAAGCAGCATGCGGACAAGCTCGAGGCACTCTCAGTACAGTGCAAGTTTGTGGGATATCCAAAGAACTCCAAGGGATATTTCTTCTACTGTGAAGAGGAACAAAAAGTTCTTGTTTCTCGTCATGCCTACTTCTTGGAAACTGAGTTTTTGGAAAACCAGATAAGTGGGAGCACAGTAGAACTGGAAGAAATTCCAGAACCACAAGCTATTACTGAAAGTTTGGTGGAACCAGGTGGTTCAAATGAACAGGACATTCCTACGCCGCTCCGCAGGAGTAGTAGGCAGTCTCATCCGCCCGAGAGATACTACGGTTTTCTCATAGACGGGGATAGAGAGGATTGCATCATAGATTATGATGAGCCTACTAGCTTCCAGCAGGCCGTTCAGAGCGTTGACTCGGTAAAATGGCTGGATGCAATGCGGACCGAAATGGAGTCCATGTACACAAACAAAGTATGGATGTTGGACATTGCTCCAGACGGGGTAAAACCCGTAGGATGCAAGTGGATCTTCAAAAGGAAGATTGGTGTAGATGGACAGGTTGAGACCTATAAAGCTAGACTTGTAGCAAAGGGTTTCCGTCAAAGACCTGGCTTGGACTATGACAAAACCTTTTCTCCAGTGGCTATGCTGAAATCCATTCGGATCCTTCTTGCTATTGCTGCCTTCCACGATTATGAGATTTGGCATAGGGACGTAGAAACCGCTTTTCTAAATGGAAAGTTAGAGGAGTGTGTCTATATGGACCAGCCAGAGGGTTTCATTCAGAGTGGGAGCAGCGGAAAGGTGTGCAAGTTGCTTAAGTCCATCTATGGACTAAAGCAGGCATCGCGGAGTTGGAACATCTGTTTTGATGAGACGGTCAAGGAATTTGGCTTTATCAAAAATCCAGATGAACCATGCATCTATAGTAGATTTGTAGCGAGAACTGTAGTATTCCTCGTTTTATACGTGGATGACATTCTCTTAATAGGAAATGACATTCCTATGCTACAATCTGTCAAGGGTTTCTTGTCACACAGGTTCTCCATGAAAGACCTGGGTGATGCCTCTTACATCCTGGGGATCCGGATCCATCGTGATAGATCCAAGAGGATATTAGGACTTTCACAGTCCAGGTACATCGACACTATACTGAAGAGATTCAGTATGGAAGATTCCAAGCGCGGTAACCTACCGGCTTGTCACGGGATCACCCTCTCTAAAGAGATGTCTCCCAAGACTGATTTGGAGAGGGATCGCATGTCTATTATACCCTACGCTTCTGCGGTAGGCTCTATAATGTATGCGATGTTGTGTACCAGACCGGATGTAGCTTATGCACTGAGTGTAGTAAGCCGGTATCAGTCAAACCCTGGGGAGAAACACTGGATAGCGGTAAAGAACATTCTCAAGTACCTGAGAAGGACTAAGGAGATGTTCTTGGTGTATGGCGGAAAGGACCTCCAGATCGAGGCCTTTGCTGACTCCAGCTTCCAGAGTGACAAGGATGATTCCAAGTCCATGTCGGGTTTTGTCTTTACCCTCAATGGAGGGGCGGTGTGTTGGAAGAGTTCCAAACAGGAAACCGTTGCAGACTCGACGATGGAAGCGGAATGCAATGCTGCATCTGATGCCGCAAAAGAAGCTGTCTGGTTGAGGAAGTTCTTGAAAGAACTTCAGGTGGTTCCGTCTATTGTTGACCCAATACCTCTGTATTGCGACAACAACAGGGCTATAGCTTTAGCCAAGGAACCCAGGTCCCATCAGAGATCCAGGCACATGTTGAGGCGGTATCACCTGATCAGGGAGATCGTGGATCGCAAGGAGATCGAGGTTCGGAGGGTTGCTTCAGAAGAGAACACTGCAGATCCATTCACCAAGGCCCTACCCCAGACTCAGTTCGAGCGGCTGATCGAGATGATAGGTCTTCGATACGCCAGTACATGGCCTTAGTGCAAGTGGGAGATTGTTAGTGTATATGCCCTAGAGCCCATTACTGTATCATACTAGTTTGTATATTACTTAATGGAAGCTTGGGATATTCACCTTGTATAAACAATCTTGCTCAATATAGTAGTATGCTACTTGGTTTGTTTCTACTTCAATGTGTACATGTGTTTATTTTGCGATATCACCTATACGCATTAGTAGAGCCCTTAGGATCTTTGCTTGATTACCAGCGTTGTGATGGCAGTCACACTAGTGGGGGCTGGGTAATCTATAAGCACATCCTTATACAGGTCCCTAGTCGCAGGACTATCGAGACAGGGCATCGATACTCCGGAGTAGACTAGCGTATGCGCTTCTCATCCCAGTGTGGGAGATGGTCTGTCCCACAGCCATCAGTACGTCATACTGGAGATAGTATACGGGTGCTCGTTGGGTTACGAGTACACTGGACAGGACTCGTCGGGAACTGATAGGTTGGTTTTATACCTATCGTCAGTTATCAGTTCCCAGGTGACATGAGTACAGCTTAGTCCGCTGACTTGACACAGGCACTTTGCCTCGAGTGTGTTCCCACTGCACTTTGATCACTACCCTACCACGGCTCAAAGGAGTCGTGCAAACAGGTAGTAGTTGGGTGCAGTCCCGAAGCGCTTGGAGGCAGTGACGGTTAGACATGATTCGTCTCTCCCGGTATTGGGGGTTGACATCGCGCTGTATCTAGGAGAGCCATTACAGTAGTAGTCCCTAGCCAGGGCAAGCGAGATATACTGGTAGGCTTCCAGTGTTATCTCAGGGTGTTTTGGGCTTCACTCCGACACGACTTGTACCGCTATTAGGGGACTGACGTTTACCGCCCCCTAGGCCCGCCATGCGATGTATCAGACGAACAGACCGGACTGTACGGAGACTGTCACATTCAGACTCAGTAGGAGTTCAGATGGGGTTCACCTCATCACCCTTCTTGTCGGCATCTACCTGGGGACCGTTACGCACAGCTAGTGCCGCTTGCGGTCTGTGGTTAAACCCACTGCCAGCGTAGTGTCGAGTCTTTAGAGTCCCACACAGAGGGTATTCGCCTCTGGGCAAAACAGGGTAGAGGTCGCATGGTTTTGCGACAGGGTTCGTTCTCATCCGCGCACTTGTGCACGTTTGGAGTCCGGACGGATTTTACTGGCTGGCTCTGGTTTGAGTCAGATACTGGTATATGTTTTGGGGTTTCTTTTATCTCTCAGTATTCTTGTTCCTCGGAACGAGAATGCAGGTGTGTATGCACAGTTGTTTGAGGCGGAGGAAGAGGTTTTTCATTAGGGTTTCGGAACGGGTGCGTATGCACAGTTGACAGTCGTCTTTTTCCAAACCCTAATGGTTTTATGAAATATCAATTAATAATAGTAATTAAATGAAATTATGTCATGGTTGGTTTTGTTGACTTGTTGACCATGGTTGACTTGTTGACCATGGTTGAATGTTTGACCATCATCATTACTTTGCAAGGATGCTCCTTGATTCTAGCTTACATTCATTTAATGAAGTTATGATAGTGGTCATTCCAAAACAACCATCAACTATTCTCATTTGAATTATTAATATTATTTAGATAATTCTTTTTCTTTTTGATATGGTTGCAAAAGGAAAAAGAGAGCTCATTCTATCATATTCATTCTCTCTCCTCACTTCATCTTCTTCTTCCTCAAGCTCAAGAAGAATCATTCCCATGTGTTGAGAATCCCTCTCCTTGAAAAGAAAACACCCCTTAGACACTCTCTACTCACTCTAGGATCAAAGGTTTAGCAAGCCAAAGATTCTAGTTCTCTCAAAGTTCGAGAAAGAGCCCGAAGGTTGAACCCTCAGGTGGATCCATCTTTGACGGAAGAAGGCAACGAGGAAAGCACCATCAACCTCTACAAAAGTTTGAAGAAGAAGGAGTTCAAGTTTAGGTATAACCATTTTTCTGAGTAGCTAACTCTCTTTAGCTTGTTTGCTAGTTTTAGTTTAGGAAAAGATCCCGACTTTGTTAGTCCATGTTGCCCCATGCGCTAAAAATTTGATTTTTATACCGTTTCCGCCTCCCCGTAAGAACCGGGGGTCGCAACGTGGACTTACATATTTAAATCCGTTTGAATTTTCATCTTATGACACTTGCCAGTCATGTCTCAAAGGCAAGATGACCAAAACTCCGTTTAAGGGACACGGAGAAAGAGTTACCGAACTCTTAGGACTTATGCATAGTGATGTATGCGGTCCCATGTCTACACATGCCAGGGATGGTTCTTCGTACTTCATTACATTGACGATCTCTCTAGGTTCGGGTATGTGTTCCTGATGAAACACAAATCAGAAGCTTTTGAGAAATTTAGAGAATATAAACAAGAAGTTGAGAACCAAACCGGAAAAAGTATTAAAATCCTACGATCTGATCGAGGAGGAGAATACTTGAGCATTGAATTCCTGGACTTCCTAAAAGAGAATGGGATTCTCTCTCAGCTAACTCCTCCATATACACCACAGCACAACGGTGTATCAGAGCGGAGAAACCGCACCCTATTAGATATGGTGCGCTCTATGATGAGTGTAGCTGAGTTACCTGCTTCCTTCTGGGGATATGCACTGGAAACAGCAGCATACCTACTGAACAGGGTTCCCACCAAATCTGTGCCTACCACACCATATGAGATATGGGAAGGGAAGAGACCATATCTTAATTTTATAAAGATATGGGGTTGCCCGGCCTATGTCAAAAGACAAAAACCGGACAAACTCGAGGCAAGATCTGTTTTGTGTAAATTTGTTGGATATCCCAAACATTCGCGAGGGTATATCTTCTACCACAGTGAGGAACAAAGAATATTTGTTGCTCAACATGCCATCTTTTTAGAAAAGGAATTTCTTGAAAAAGAGATTAGTGGCTCTGAGGTAGAACTGGAAGAGGTTCCAGCCGAACAAAACACAACAGAAGATTTAGTGGAACCAGAGGATTCAGTAGCTCCCGACGAACCTCAGCCTCTCCGCCGATCTAGTAGGGTTCCTCGCCCACCTGAGAGATACTACGGTTTTCTCATGGATGGTGGGAGCGAGGATTGCATCATGGATGATGATGACCCAACTAGCTTCGAGCAGGCCATCACGAGTAGGGACTCAGTGAAATGGCTGGATGCTATGCGGTCCGAGATGGAATCCATGTACACCAACAAAGTATGGACTTTGGAAGTTGCTCCTGAAGGGGTAAAACCCATTGGGAGCAAGTGGATCTTCAAGAAGAAACATGGTGTAGATGGGAAAGTGGAGACTTTCAAGGCTAGACTTGTAGCAAAAGGTTTTCGTCAAAGACCAGGTGTGGACTATGACGAAACCTTTTCTCCAGTGGCTATGCTTAAATCCATCCGGATCATGCTTGCCATCGCTGCATATCATGACAACGAAATATGGCAAATGCATGTTAAGACCGCCTTTCTAAATGGTGATTTAGAAGAGTGCGTGTACATGACTCAGCCAGAGGGCTTCGTAGACAGTGGGAGCAACGGAAAGGTGTGCAAGCTGCTTAAATCCATTTATAGATTAAAGCATGCATCACGGAGTTGGAACATCTGCTTTGACGTCGTTATCAAAGAGTTTGATTTGGTCAAAAACCCAGATGAACCTTGTATTTACAAGAAGGTTGCAGAGAGTAAGGTTGTCTTCCTCGTATTGTACGTGGACGACATACTCTTGATAGGAAATGATATTCCTATGCTGCAATCGGTCAAGCTCTTCTTATCACAAAGATTCTCGATGAAAGATCTTGGTGATGCCTCCTGCATATTGGGAATTAGGATCTATAGGGATAGATCCAAAAGGATTTTGGGATTGTCCCAATCCAGGTACATTGACACCATACTAAAGAGTTTTAGTATGGAAGAATCCAAGCGTGGGAACTTGCCCACGATCTCTGGAGTCACTCTCTCCAAAGAGATGTCTCCCAAGATTGATTTGGAGAGAGCTCGCATGCAAGGGATACCCTATGCTTCGGCTGTAGGCTCTATCATGTATGCGATGCTATGTACCATATCCGATATAGCATACTCACTAAGTGTAGTGAGCAGGTATCAAGCTGATCCTGGAGAGAGTCACTGGACAGCTGTGAAGAGCATTCTCAAGTACTTGCGAAGGACTAAAGAGATGCTCTTGGTGTATGGTAACGGAGAACTCCAAGTGGAGTCCTTTACCGATTCGAGCTTCCAGAGTGATAAGGACGACTCTAAGTCGCAGTCGGGATTTGTCTTTACCCTTTACGGAGGGGCGGTTAGCTGGAAGAGTTCCAAGCAGGAAACCGTGGCAGACTCGACGATGGAGGCTGAATACATCGCTGCCAACGATGCTGCCAAAGAGGCTGTCTGGATCAAGAAGTTCATTACTGAACTTGGAGTGGTTCCATCCATTGAGCATCCAATACCTTTGTATTGCGATAACAATGGAGCGGTGGCTTTGGCCAAGGAACCCAGGTCCCATCAGCGATCCAGGCATACTCTGAGGCGGTATCACCTGATCCGGGAGATAGTTGATCGCCGGGAGATCGAGGTCAGGAGGGTTGACACGAAGGACAACACGGCGGATCCACTCACGAAGGCCATTCCCCAGATACAGTTTGAGAGACTCTTCGGGATGCTCGGTATGCGATACTACAGCAGCTGGCCCTAGTGCAAGTGGGAGATTGTTAGTTGTATGTATGCCCTAGAGGCCAGTATTGTACAGATGATGTATATTATATTGGATGCTTGGACATATATAGAGATGACTTTCTTGCTCGATATGATAGTATGCTATCTGGTTGCTCTTTATCTTAATATGTACACTAGTCTCTTTAAACTGTCTTATAGTTACATGTTGGTAAAGCCCTTAGGATGTGTACTTGACTACCTGGACTATGATGCAGATCATACTAGTGGAGGCATGGTAGTCTAGAAGTACATTCTTCAAGGTCCCTAGTCGTGGGTGTATCGAGACGGGGCATCGATATACCAGAGTAGACTAGCGTATACGCTTCTCGACCCATGAGATGGGCGATGGATGATCCCATATCCATTGGTGTTTGACATCAGAGATGGTGTACGGGTGCTCAGTGGAGACTGGGTACACTGGACGGACTCGCCGAGAACTCTCAGATGGTATTATACCTCACGTCAGATGGCAGTTCTCAGGTGACACTTGTGCAGGTTAGTCTGTAGACCCGAGATCGTCATAGAGTCTTGTGTGATTCCCACTGTGTTTTGATCTCCACCTTACCACGTCCATGAGGGCGTGCAAAACGGTGGTCTTTGGGTACAGTCCCGAGTCACATGGAGGCAATGAGCGATAGGAGGGGTTTCGTCTCTCCCGGTATTGGGGGTTGATGTTGCGCTGTTCTCGATTGGCCGTAACAGGGAAGTCACTAGCCAAGGCTGATCAGAGATTTGCTGGTAAGTGTTACCAGTAGTTTCTCGACCCGTTATGAGCCTCACATCGGCATGACTTATCGGTTATTGGGGTCTGACGTTTACCACCCCTAGACTCGATATGCGACATATCAGACGAACAGACCGGACTGTACGATAAGTGTTACTGGTTGGATTCACAGGAGTGTGAGCGGGCTAGCTCGTCGATCTTCTGATCGCTCAATACCCGGATGGCCGTTACGTTTAGCAGACCGCTTGCGGCTTATGGATGTTTGATATGATCATCTTCTGCTACCGGCGTATTGACGAGTCTTTAGAGTTCTACACAGAGGTTTCCTGGCTCAAGCGAAACGAAATAGGAGCGCATATGAGATATGTGCAAGACCGAGAATAATGCGTGCATGTGATACCGTATTCAATTCTCGTGATGAATGTATCGATTGGTTATATATTATAACCTAGATATCGAATCAAGGATTGATTCGATAAGACGATACATAGGATACTAGTCGGTTATATGCGATATGACCGGATCGTTAAATCAAGTGTTGATTTAATAATTTAATGTATAATTATATATTTGATATATTACTTTGCATTAGCTAGTATTGGTTCACTTTAAATGGATTTTCTCACTTGATGTGCAAGTTGTATATGTGATATACTTTTGTGCACATGTTTATATCATGTTTGATGATACTTGCTTATTTGGTTAAGTGTATAGAATGAAACCATGGCTATGTTGATGTTTAGGGTTTTGCTTTTTCATTTATTTATTTATTTGTTTATTTATTTATTTGGAAAAGATAAAGATGAGAATGGTGGCTTTCTTTGTTTCTTATTGAAGCTTCATGAAGCTTTGACTTAATCACCCTTCTTGTTTCGTGCTTAACCTTAACCATTTGAACTAACCCTAGTTCATTCTCTACACTTAACTATGGTTAAGATTATGATAAGTTTTCATTTTTCTTTTTCTTTTAAGAAGACATATCATATTTTTTCTTCTTCTTCATCATCTTCTTCTTCAAGAAAAGCTTAAGTCCATCAATGGCAACTTGAGCAAAAGTGAGAGAAATCCAATTCTAAAGTGAACCCACCTCCTATTTCTTCACCCTCTACTTCTTGCCATGTAGTATAGGGTGTTTTCTTCACAAGTTTCACAACTTGGTGAAGTTGAAGCTTGAACTTGTGATGCCTCGACGTAGATCATCTTCGGCACGAAGCCGACGACCTAGTCCGCCCATTTTCCCGATGAAGCCGACGATTGAGTTCGGGATTCAAGATGGACAGCGAGAGGACGCCTACGTGGAGCTAAGGAAGTGGAGAAATGGATCTACAAAGGTTGTAGCCTCTCTCATTTAGTTAAGATGTTAACTAGTTTCGTTTTTCGCCTAATCTCTAGTCAACGATCCGTATTAGGTTTTCTCGGCACCCTAAAAATCTGAAATTGGCATGGTTGATGCCTTGTGAGACCTCTTGAGAGTGCCTAGGAACCCTACAGTGATGATTATGATATTGACCCGCACCCAGCAATTGGGATGCCGTACGAGCTTTATATTAATGATTGATCCGCACTCATGACTTGAGGGTGTCAGATGATTTATGGTTTCGTATGCGATGCTATTGATGCGGGATCACCGACTACTATCTTTATATTTATATATATACTGACTCAGATTTAGGTGGTTTCCATACCCCTCCCGATTGACTTGATAGTTAGTATAGTAGATGTTAGACTTGACCCGAGTCATACTTATTTCAAAACTAACGAATCGGGAGTATTTTAAAGACAGGCAAAAAGGCATCTTACGGATAATTTCAAAAAGGGCATCTCTTCTTAAAAACACCGTAGCCCTTATTTTACTAAAAACCCCGATTCGTCTTATTTCAAAAAGGCAAAAACTACTTGACACTTACATATTAATGTAGGTTCTGTTCTAGTGCGTTGATTATTTGATTCCGCATATTTATATTATTGCATCGCATTACTTGTGTTTATTGAGATATTACCATCATGCTGTTAAGACACCGGCACCATTATCGATGATGCGTATGTTCTACGTACACTATTTGCCGGCTCACACACTTCATCATCGATAATTGTCATGCCACTATACTGTAGTACTATTGCATTCATGATATGATTCTTGCATGGCATATTGTACACTTATACCTGTACACATACATAGATGACTCTGGCTTGAATAGAGATTTAGGAACCGCAATATATTCTTTAAAACTGATTCATTTAAAAAGAGCGGTTTCCCTCGACACGCGCACATTACTATTCCATGCTGCATGACTTACTGATATGCTTACCTTTCTTTACATGTCACATACATCATGTTTGATTATACGCATTGAGATATATTGTTTCCATGATATTTCTGGATTTGGGGACCGTGGATATTTCAAAAGAAAATATGTAATTGTTTTAAAATCCGGTCACCCTTGATATGATATTTTCAGTGCGTCCACCATGAGTTTTCTCGGTTCCAGAGAGCTTGTGTGGGTATACCCGATTCGAGAAGCGGTAGGAACCGATTGCGGGTACATGGTGGACCCGGTGAGGTTTCTCGAGGCAAGAAGACTCGTATATGCTAGACGGTGAGCCCGGCAGGGGGAGTACTACCTACCGGTGATCGTATTTGAGACCCGTCGGTTATCCGGGGAATACCGACTAGAGTCATGAGATGGATACGCGGGCCGACCAGGGTGTGCGACGCCTGAGATACATGAGGATTTACGTGTCGATGCTAGGTACGGGTGTTCATGATGTTTTCGAGTGTCGATGCTTGGCACTCAGGTTCCATGATTTGATTATATCCTCATATTTCCATGCATATGCTTTACGATATTTACATGCATGATGCTTGTTGTCATTGGGTGACAAGTGGACGGGATCCACCGATTTACAGATATTGATTACCTTGTTGGAAGATATCCACATACTACTAGATTCATGTTATAGTTGGCATTGATTCAAATTGATTACCTCGATCATACCTCATTTGTATATATAACAGTGGATGAGGACGCTGTTATATATACTCTTACACCAATATTAGTGGAATGCGACGCTAATATATGTGTATTGATGTCAATTTAAATACTTCATCATATTACTCCATCCAGACATACCTCATATTTATGACATGTTATTACCTGAGGCATTGGCACGAGTACTTGGCACTACATACCTGTATAGATGTTGCATTTCCACCGCAGCATGCTTCAGACTTATTCATTTGAAGTTTATATTTGTTGATCGTATGACCTAGGATTGCGTCATACATGCGATTTTCTGTTCGTTGATGTTCTTCTATTCACTAGTTGGCAACTCACCCCCGTTGTGCCCCAGTTCTTACAGGTGTTTGCCGTACAGGGTTCATTACGGCTTGCGGCACTGCTTCTTTCGGGTGATTTGCTAGTAGATAGGTTTATTTGTATCGTACCTATCATTATACATTGTATATTATATTCTGTTGTATCTAGAAGTTCCATCAACCAAACATGTACTTATTTGAGATAGAGACTAGTGGTGTTTATTCTTTCGACCTTAGAGTCGCACATTATATTTCTCTGGGTTTCATGCTCTTGAGTTTCCTCTCTGTTGTGATCCTCGCCTTTAGGCGTTGTATATTATATTGCAGACTGGTTGATTTACTTATGGCTTTTCCTTCACTCCACTACTTTTCTTGGTTTGGATTTCTGGGCTCGGCTTACTTAGAGCACGCACGCCTTGAGACGTTTGTAGCCTAAGTGCCGGTCATGTTCCGTACTTTCTGGTCGTGACAGGTGTATAAGGAGAAGTAAGCAGAGAGAGAATCCCATTCTCTTTTAGATATTCTAGGAACTCATTGCTTAAGTATTCACCTCCTCGATCAGATCGAAGAATCTTAATACTTTTGCACGTTTTGTTCTCTACTTCGTGCTTATATTCTCTGAATTTCTCAAAAGCTCCAGACTTGTGTTTCATCAGGAACACATATCGAATATTGAGAGATCTTCAGTAAATGTAATGAAGTAGGAAGAACCGTTCCTGCCAAGCGTAGACATGGGACCGGATACATCACTATGTACCAGTCTTAAGAGTTCGTTAACTCTTTCTCCGTGTCCACTAAACGCAGCTTTGGTCATTTTACCTTTGAGACATGAATGGCAAGTATCATAAGATTATAATTCGAACGGGTTCATATATCCATCCTTATGTAACTTAGCCAGTCGTGTCGTATTGATATGACAAAGTCTACAATGCCACAAGAAGGATTCGTTCATTTCTGAACTTTTTCTCTTGTGTGTGTTTTGTATATTGAGGACTGTATTTTGATTGAGAATGAATATGCCATTTTGTAACGAGCCTGATGCAATCAACTTTTGATCTAGGAATATGTTCATAACATTATCCTTTACTACAAAATTATATCCTTCTTTACTTAATAAAGAAACCGATATAATGTTGCACATCATGTTCGGTATATAATAGCACTCATTTAGAATCAGTGTATTAGGACTTGGTAATACTAGGTGATATTCGCCAACTACTTTGGCTTCAATATTTACACCATTCCCTACTTGAACGGAATGATCACCTTTTCCCAGTTCTCTACCTTTACGTAGCCCATGTAACAATTTACATATGTGGGATCCTGATCCGGTATCTAATACCCAGGACGTAGGGCGAACTGAGAAATAGTTCTCAATAACTAACATACCTAAAGAAGATGCATCAACATGCATGTTCTTTTGGGAGGCGTGAGAATCCAGATATTCTACTATTCCCTGTTCAGTCTTTTAACTCTTATAAGAAAGAACGGGTCCAACGTTCCCCTGCTCAGTATAATAAGCGGGTTCAGTCAATACATCCATATTATTATCTTGATTATGGCCTGACATGGTCGCTACCTGGAGACAGATAGTGAGAAGAAAACACTTTAGCGTATGGTCTTGCAAGATTAGATTGGTTATTATCTTATCTAATCAGGATGTCTCCTACTGTTTTTATCAAATCTTCCTTCAAACCCTAAAAGGTAAGATTAGCCGGGATTAATTACACCCTACAATTTCGTCAATCTTTCAGCCAGATCAGTGTCAGTACTTGAGGGAGGTTCCTCGTACTTTCGCACGGACCTAATTAAAGTAAACCTCATTTTCCCAGAGGCGTAACCCCGTTAACACTTTTCTAGACACCTACTTGATCGGGTAATTGTCCTGTGTAAAACTCTTCCAGGAGTAATACTTACTCGCAGTGGGTATCGGGATCTAACTATCTCATAAGAGGTATGCAATCTCATTGCAAATTTGAACACTTGAAATTCCCGATAATGCTTTTACCCCTAGCAACTTATGACCTTGGCTAAGGTCAACAAATCATAAGTGCTAGTCAAGTTCAACCCGTCATTTCCTGATTGAATTAAACCCACCCATACGACCCTTGACTAATGTCAACAAAGTCGTACGACTACCCTAACTCAATCGCATCTCATGTTTTAGCAGATAAATGCTAATTAGCTACCGTACACCACGCCTTGGCTAAGGTCAACAAACGCAGCACGAATACTAACTAGTCTCTATCTGAAATGACGGAGTGCTACGCAGGTTTTTCAGAAAACCATGAGCGTAATGAACTTGATATCGTCGTAGAATCGAGTGTTTTTGAAAAGGAGTGTTTTTTAGGCTTTTCTAGTTTCGCTAAAGAGCTCACTCCCGGTGAAGGGATCTCGGCTCTTTTCCCACCGAATAAGGTGCAGGGTATATCATATATACCACTGTGCAAAGCAAGAACTATATAAACTGTCAAAAAGTAAACCGCGAGTTTGTAGCATCTGCCGGTTTCGCTAAAGAGGTCACTCCCGGTGAAGGGATCTCGGCTCTTTACTCATCGAATAAGGTGCAGGGTATATCATATATACCGCTATGCAAAGCAAAACAGTAGCAACCCTTTTTAAAAAATTTTGATTCTACAACATCTTTTAGGTTTCTTTTCTTTTTATTAATATCATTAATAAATCCCATCAGTTTATGCTTCCTAAGAATCACAGAAGAAACGAAAGTAGTAATATTTATATTTCAGCACATATATATAGTATAAGCATTCGTCTCAGGCAGTAATATGATCTCATCACAGGACATTGCAGCAGAAGAACATATAAGAAATATTGGATATACTAGGACGCCCGTGTCTTCAATACGAGCCTGTATAAAACACAGATTCCACTGTCGCGATGAATAGCCAAACCCACATCCCAAGACCCCTACGAGAGCGGCAAGTAACACCGCCAATTAGGGTTAGGAGACCCGGTCTCGACCGACTCCTCAAGATGGCCTCCCTCTGGACCCTAGAACCCGGTTACTTGTGCTCCCCTCCTTAGGTCTACCTAATGCGGAAAAGTAAATAATATACACTGGTGACATCAACCTCATCCCGGAAGTGCCCCAATAAAAGAATATTACATACAAATGAATTTTACATGAATGAAATTAAAAACCCTCATCTCACATAAAACCCCCCAGCTATTCAGAACACGACGATCCAATATAACATATCACAGCAACACATAATATCTCATATCTTCAACGTATGTAAGTATGCATACACCGATCGTCGTAGATATATAGCAACAAAGACCGGCAATACAACTACATACTACACTTACGGTCACAGAAAAGAAATTGTAAAACTACAACATTTAGAATCCACAATCACTTTAGACATAGAAAATCCGAAATATCACATACTTCACATTTCATGCTTAACTGTATGAATTCTACATATTGTATCACATTCCAGATAAATAGACAGTGTTAAACTTTCCGAACAGATAATCAAATACCCAAAATTTTCTAAATAGCTCAACACTTGAGCGGAGTTCAAATAATCCCAGAAACTGTCACAGTACCTATGATCCAGCCGTAGAAGGGTGGTCAAGCCAACGCCTCACACGTGGCACGCCGTACTACCCCAAACCCTAAGGTTTAGAGGCAGTTCAAGACGGTCACATAATCGAGTTAAGGTTTGTTGTCTTCTAGAGGGTCCATCGTGTTATTTGTACGTTTTTCCGAAAGATTAAAACCCGATAAAAATTCAATACTTGAAAATTTTACATGCCGGGAAAAAGTGAGTTAATGATATCCGTTCGAACATGTTAACAGTTTCTAAATATCCAGAAAAAATAACAAAATTAAATATTCCGATCGAATCAACGATTACAAAATAAACCCCAGAACACTCAACAATTGAGACAGATTAAAAATACCCAGAAGCCGCAATAAGTACCTACGGATATTACCCTGAAGCCACGTGCCCCAATACCAAAGATCGGCCGCGGTACCACCGCGGTAAGCAGGTTCCCACCGCGGTTCCACGGCGACTTCATAGAATTGTGATCTCGTACTTCATGATAATTCTTAGATTTCCCTGCTGATTTTTTGAGTATTTTTAATACAGAAAAAATCATATTTTTACAAAATTTCCAGAGAGGGGTTATATTTCGTCGTATCGGGTTCGATCGGAGTTTTAACTTCGTATACACGTCGCCTAATTCACTAGCAAGGCTATGATACCACTGTAGGGTTCAAAGGCACTCTTGTGAAAGTTCATAAGGCATCAAACATGCCCGAATAAAATTTTAGACGTGCCGAACAACCCAAAGCCGGGATCTTTGCTCGATTATTAGGGTTTAACATGCAAGTAAATATCTTTACAGTAAGTCCACATTGCCCACCCCGGTGCTTGCGGGGAGGCGGAAAACGGAATAAAAATCGGATTTTTACGGTACTAGGCAACATGGACTAGCTAAAGTAGGATCTTTGATAAACAAAAACTAACTACAAGCAAACTAGTATTAACTACATGGAAGAAAGGTTATACCTTGGGCTTTATGTCCTTCTTTCCTTGCTCCTTGGAGTGGAAGAAAGAGATCATCTTGTCGCCTTCTCTAGTCGAAGAAGTGTTAGTTATATGTATGCCCTAGAGTCCATTACTGTACATTGGATGTATATTGTAGTGGATGCTGGGACATATATAGGGAGGACTTTCTTGCTCGACATGATAGTATGCTATCTGGTTACTCTTGACCTTAACGTGTATACTGATTGTCTCTCTGTTACTGTAAGTGCACGGCGGCGCCCCGGCCGTCGATCCGACGGCGGAATGCGGAAGCGGTGAATAACTTAAAATTTTGCGGACTTAGCAAACCGGCACCACCGCGCACTATAACCCGGATCGAACCATTAACTAGTCTAAGCTAACTAGAAGATGGGTTAGAGATATACCGACGATCCAAGTCCTCCGGTCTTCTCGTCATCGTCCCGATCTCCTGCGGAAAAGTCCCGTCTCCTCCTCGTCGCCGGAAGTGCACCACATCGCCTACTTTGTTTACGGGCTCCCACCTCAATGCCGAGGCAACTCGGGCACGAAGCCGGCTACTCGACGTGCCCAAGATTTGCTGTAGAATGTATGGTAGAGCTTGTGTCTCACTTTTGGGGTATTGGAGGTGCCATATGGTGGAGGGATGAAACAAGAACAATGTGGAGGAGCTAGTGGGTATTTTGGAGCATGATATGAACCAAAAATACACACTCACAATTTTTGGACAACCCTTGCACATAGTGGCCGGCCACAAGAGATGATGGAGGGAGTGAATGAGAGTGAGGGAGTGATATGAAAAAACAAAAGATCAAACCACAACCATAATCAAAAGAGAGAGAGAAAGGAATGGTTATGATAATCAACCATGATCACAAAGCAATGCCAACACTCCACACAACCATCATCAACAACCATGATGCTAACAAAGTCAAGCCATCATGAAATATGAAGTCAAGCAAGTCAATGGATGGTGCACCATCATGAAGACTATCATGATGCTACAAAAAGCAAAGACCCCCCCTCCACAAATGCCTATTTGCAACAATGCAAATAAACCCTCCTCCACCAATCTTCGGCCAATGAACGGAACAATGGAAATCGGCCGAAACGGAAAGCAAACTGGCAACTCCAGAAAACTGGTCCCGTAATAAATTACAGGAAAACCCCGATACTGTGCATACACACCCGCATCTGTATTTCGACCGAAATACAAATGCAATGAGACAAAATCTACACTGTACTATACTAGGATCCGGCTTATACCAAAACCGGCTAGTAATATCCGTTCGATCCTGATCCGTGCAATACCGCACGTATCTGATCAAACGCTGCCATATATGCATACGGCCTATAGTACAGACTGTCCGATCCTGATCCGTGCAATACCGCACGTATCTGATCGGACCTTGCCATATCTCCATACGGCATCTACAACCTTTCGCCCGAAAGCTGAGTAACTGAATGTGGGGGACTCTAAAGACTCGTCAACACCTCGGTTGTGGATTTAACCACTAGCACGTCAGAGGTATAAGCCAATACGTAACGGGCTACCAAGTATTGACTAAAAGGGACGTCTGTGAGTGAACTCAGCCTGACAACCCTACTGAGCCTGTCAGTGACAATATCCGTGCAGTCCGGTCCGTTCGTCTATGAGTATCGCATGGCGGGCCTAGGGGGTTGGTAAAAGTCAGACCCCCAAAAGCGGTATAAGTCGTGTCGGAGTGTAGCCCAGAACACCCTGAGATACTACTGGAATACCTACCAGTAAATCTCCTTGCCTTGGCCAAGGACTTTGTGTAATGGCTCCACTAGACACAGCACGACCTCACCCCCAATACCGGGAGAGACGAACCCCTGAAGATACGCTCACTGCCTCCATGTGGCTCGGGACTGTACCCAACTAAAACCTGTTTGCACGACTCCTTTGAGCCGTGGTAGGGTAGTAATCAAAGTACAGTGGGAACTCACACGAGACAAATGACGATCCCCAGGTCGATGAACTAACCTGCACACATGTCACCAGGGAACTGCCATCTGACGTCTGGTATATGACCAACTAGCATGTTCCCGGCGAGTCCTGTCCGGTGTACTCATAACCCAATGAGCACCTGTATACATCTTAGGTGATCCAACTGACACCAGTGGCTTGTGAGACCGGCCACCGCCCCTCGTCGGGGTCTCGACTGTATACACTAGTCTACTAATGGAGTATCGATGTCCAGTCTCGAAACTCCCACGACTAGGGACCTTTTAAGGATAAGCTTATAGACCCCAGCTCCCACTTATATGATCGCCCTCATACTGCTGGTGGTCAAGCAAGAATCCTAGGGGCTCTATCAACGTGTAATAGCGACGTGTCAGGTCACCTAAAGCAGTACACGATGATAAAGGTAAACCAGATAGCATACTATCATCTCGAGTAAGACTGTCCTACCGGGATAGGTCCTCCCTCAATCATTACAATCACGTACCTGTGACCTAATAATTGACTCTGAGGGCACTATCTCCAACAATCTCCCACTTGCACTCAAGGCTAATTATTGCGATGTCGCATACTCACAGCCCGTGTGATACCGAACATCCAACTCCTCTACTAGTCAGTCTCACAAAGCTCGTTTGCGGAACTATTGCGTTCGAGGAATAGTCTTAGTAAGTGGATCCGCTTAGTTGTTTCTTTCTATGTCTCTCTATATCTCAAGTTCGCGGAGAAAGCCATCTCCCGAAAAGAGCAATACCTATCTCAGAATATGTCTGGATGTCTGATGGGACCTAGCTCATAAATGAACTCCAAATCCAAACTTCTTAGACTGTATCGTCAACTGAACTTAATCAGTATCCTGCGCGCCATGCCTCCCTCAGTATTGCCTTGGACCACCTGTCCAAAATACTGCCCCTCATCAGAAGGAAAACTATAACTCTGACAACCTCCTTGTCGTCCATGTCACCTTGGAAGCGTGGAATGATAACTGTCTCCTGAATGAGGCTGTCGTTATCATCTCCCTAGAACATCCACTTATGTTCTAAAACTGCTTCCGACTGTTTCTCCAGGATTGGATTAATGTCAACTTATTGCATCTAGTGCAAGAACAACATCTGGTGTGGTACTTGACATCTCACGATTGACTCAATTACCTGAGCAAGTGATCTGCCAATCATGCCCGTCCCTCTCCCCTTTAGTCTGTAAGACACCTTTGGAGAGGGTGACTCCATTACCTGCAGTTACACTACCGTGCCAGGAGTCGTCCATCCTAAATACTCTTAGAATGCTGTCAAGTACCCTGATTGGGAAACCACCCAAATCTAGATCTAAGACCATAGATCTAGTAACCAGTATGTCTGATATAAAATCCATTTCCTTTGTGGAGAAACAACTGTGTGACGACCAAAATATAACCGATCGTAGTGTAGGAGTTTCTTTTCCTACTCTGTGTATATCATCCAAATACCAGGATATCACACCCTACTACCTTCTCAACAGATCCATCCCCTATTCTGATGAAGTCAAACCCATGACTGTCACGTCAGAAATAGATGATCTATCTCCGCTATATCTGCTTTAGTCTACAAATAGACATAAGCTACCTGTCCACCAATGCTTCCGCTGCTCCCACTGACTACGACAACCCTCTGGCAGAGTCATATAGACGTACACTTCTAAAACTAGTTTAGAACGACGCTATACTCATCCTCCCGCCGGGTCTCGCACCCTGGAACAACAGCAATGGTAATTGTGGGTAAACAAGAACTTCCCTGTCACCGTCCTTGAGGCTACCGTAGTACCTCTCGGGTGCCTGAAGTTACCCACCTTATCTGCGGAGCGGCCAATGGAATGTCAAATCAGATTGAATCTTTAGGTTCCTTATCAAATCTTCAGTAATCGTTTGCGGTTCTGGAATCACTTCCAGTTCTACCATACTCCCACTGCTGTTTTTTTTTGAAAAAATCCATTTTTAATAAAACTGTGGCGAGTCTTGAACAATATTTCTATTGATCTCCCAGATGGTAGAAAATCAACCCTCGTCATAGCCTGGGTCAACCCACAAACAGCCATTACAGAAACGTGCCTTGAGTTGTCCAGTGTCTGGTTTTAATCATAAACCGGACAACTCCCCGTACCTTAACAACGTTAAGATATGAACTGTTCTATATCCAATATAGAACCAGAGGCACTGATTTAATTGAACCAGATTCAAATCATGCAGCTATCTCCAGTGCATGTCAACTAAATGGAAGGAGGCCGATCAGCGTTACTCAACTTAGGAATGCTTCCAATTATGAGTAACCTGAAAGAGAAGCAATTTTTCTTTATTATTACTATCAACTGAATACCATACATAAGTATCTACATCTTCGATCACTTTGAAGAATCCCGATACTTGCTACACTTGGTTCTCTACTCTATTCAAATACCTATAACTCCTCAAAACTTAGACCCTGTGTTTCAACGAAACACATGTCTAAGAACTAGAGAAGTTAAAAGTAAACAGAATATAGTATGAGGACCAACCCCTCTGTCCTAATGGACACTGGACAACATACAATACTCTGTACAAGTCCACTGAGTCTAATAACTCTTTCAGTGTGTGTCGTAGGTTGAAAACTGTACTTATGGTTAAGAAGAATTACACCGCTGTTTAATGCTCCTTACCTAACCATCCACTGATATAGGTTAATGTCATCGACATAATATCAAAAGGTATATCTCACTCTATGAAAATAGACGTACAGATATATCAATTTGAAATTCGTGCACAACAGCGGATATTCAAAACCAAACATTTGCCAACCGGCAAACAGCCCAGATGATCTCCTCAAATATCACCGATTACAACGAATCCCGATATAATGAGGATGATCACCCAATTCCCAATAACTTACTCCCACTCACCATCTGTAAAACCATACAGATGTGAGAATCAAACCTGGTAAATACATACCCTGGAGCAAGTGTCTAATCAGGAAATCAGTTTTCTTTTAACAGTACACAGTGAAACTGAAACATTGAAATGTTTCGGTGGGGTATCTCGGTATTCTTAGTAATGCCTCTTCCATTATCCAGATTCACAACTATAACCGTATAATTCTTTGCCACCTCTCCAAATCCCTTCATATGTCTTTAGTCATTACTTTCTGCACACCCCTTTAGGCCAATTGGTTTTCTTCCTTCCCTACCGTTCGGCACCAGCCTATGGTTTGGAAGAAGACTATCCAATAAACATAAAGGGTGTACTGTCCTAATCCTAGGAGCACTCGCAACGCGAGAGAAGGTGAAGATAAAAGACACATGAATGTACTTTATTCCTATTTCTCCTGGACCAGAATCCATCCCCGAACTGGAACAAGTTCCTTTCGAGTTCGTATATAACCATACGATGGATTATCCAATAAAATGGGATCTTCGTAGTGATACGGAGTGTCCTGGAGAAATACAAAGGTGATTTAGGATTGGCGAAGAAATACTTGGTTTGGTCGTGAATAGCAGTCGCAATTTACTTTGCCCTCTTACTAATCCCTTGCTTTGTCTGAACTTAATACCTTCTGTACACCGTTTAGGCTAACTGGTTTTCTTCATTCCCTACCGGTCGGCACCAGCCTATGGTTTGGAAGAAGACTATCCAATTTGCGTAATAGGTGTACTACTCTTAAACCAAGAAGTACTCGCAGCCTGAGAGAAGGTGAAAAGAAAAGACAACTGAATAGTCCTATCCGTTTTCTCCAGAACCGGAAACCATCCTCGAATAAATTCTTTCGAGTTCGTATCTAACCATACGATGGTTTTGTCCAATGGAAGTGGACGTTCGTAGTAAAACGGGGTGTCCTGGAGAAAAGGGTAAAAGTAGGAGTGGCAATGAGGTTTGCAACTCTGACAATCCAAAAAGCCAGTGTTTAAGAAGGTTCGGTCAACTTGGTCACTGAGTCATAGTCTTAGGGTCGGGTCAATGGTCGCTGCCAAAGAGAGAGAGAAAAGAAACACTCAGCGTGCACTCTAACCTAGATCAGAATGGTTACCAATTTATCTAATCTGGAAACCTCCCACTGTACCTCAAATTCTTCTCCAAACCTAAAAGAAGAATTAGTCGGGGTCACCCGAGGAGTATACCAACTCATCAGTGGGAATCGGGATCCAACTATCATCGCATGATAACGTGACGGAATCCGCTCACATCATCATACTCCAGATGGTATGCGCATATCTGGCAAGTTTCAGTTCTTTTGAAACTCCCGATGTGATTTCTGCCCCATGCTCTTATGACCTTGGCGTGAGGTCAAAATATCATAAGTCACATGTCAAGTTCTGCCCGTCATTATCCAGGTTAATCTGAACCCACCCGTACATACCCTTGACGTAGGCCAAAATAGTAGTACGACTGTCCCAAACCAACGCATCTATCTATGCAACAGATAAATACCCGGCAGCTACCAATCACTATGCCTTGGCGTGAGGTCAAAATACATAGCTTGAATACTACCGAATATTTAACTGAAATGACGGAGGGCTACGAATGGTTTCTGGCGAAAACCTTGAACGTAATGAACTTGATATCGTTGAAGGAACTGATAGCTTTTAAAAATATAGTGACGAAAACCGTTGCTAAAGAGATCACTCCCTGTGAGGGGATCTCGGCTCTTTCACCGTAGAATGGGGTGCAGGATATTCCAAATGAATACCGCGATGCAAAGCAAAAGTAATCGGCTATAGTGAAGTTAATGACCTGACGCAAACTTCTGTCCAAGGGGTCACTCCCGGTGAAGGGATCTCGGCCCTTGCCTCGTCGACTGAGGAGCAGGATATTCCAATGAATACCACGATGCAAAACAAAAGTAAACGTCCTTGCAATAACAGCTTTTTGAAAAGTATTCCAACAACATCAGATTAGGTTTGTTTTTAACTTGCATTGATCCGAATCAATGCAGTCCCATCAATTGATCACACCAAAAAGAACGAAAATATACTGATGTACGTATATGCCATCCGCATTCGCCACTGGGTCCCGTCATTACCCGTTAGGTTAGCTAACTAACGACAGAGCGGGGACTGGACTAGCGCGGATGCAAAACATATACAACATCTACTAATATATATAACAATATATTATATTCGCTCAAGGCGTGAATAAAATGCAACATCACAGAAATGTACAGCATCACAGAAACAATACAGATATCTGGGATCCCCGGGTTTCACAGAGCCGCTGAAACCCGACGTTCCCCTGGTCGTGTGGATAGCCTGTGCAATGAAATCCTAGACCCCTACGGGCGCGGCAAGTCACCCGCCAAAACCTGAAGCGAGGCAGCCCCCTTCAGCACCGTGAATGGACCACCCAGCACTTCACGGAATCCGGTAACTTGGGCACCCCTCCTGGGTCAACCTGTACCCCCTACGAGTGCGGCGAATAGCCCGCCAATCCTAGAGTGAAGCCCCCTCCGTCTCAATGCCATGAGATGCGGGCTTGTTGCCCTCCAGAACCCGGCTATCCGTGCACCCCTCCGCGGGGTAATCCTAGTACAGAAAGTAAATTATACATACACCGGGTACATCGACCGCAACCAGGTCGTGCCCCAAAATAATAATACAAACAGGCAGTGACGGCAGTCCACATGTCGGACGCTCGCCCCGCAATATCAAATGTACATAATACAACAGCATTGTACTAGCATTGCATCCAGGCTATCCCCACGACCGATCCGCAACATCACAGCATAAACATAGAACATCAACGTGAAAGTTACGTTCGCAAATCCGTCTAACCGGGCTATAGCAGTTAGACCGGATTTACCGATCGAGTGACATTCACGGTCGCAGATATAATGTAAATACTGTGAAAAATGTGTTTAAAATTTTCCGATTGACCAAAAATTAACAAGTGGGCCCCCAATCAAAACTGTAGCACTCACAGAAAACCTGGGCCCAATTTTAATATTCCAAAACCCATATTTTAAGCCTAGAAAGCCTCTGTAAAAAATTGGTGCAGTGATCTCTACAGTGCGCGGCGGAAGGGCGGCGGAATGGGGGTTTATGCGGCGGTTCCGCGCTCCGACTGTAGAATCACTTCATCGAAATTTTACAGAGTTCTTAGATTTTCCAGTACATCAATATTTTACAACCTGAAAAAAATTTCGAGACCAAAATATTTCAACAGAAACTGATGTGAACAAAAATGCAAGTTTTGGAATTTTGGTCGATCGGAAATGCAAAACACATCAAACGAAGCTAGACGAAGTTAATGGGGAGGCTCTGATACCACTGTAAGTGCACGGCGGCGCCCCGGCCGTCGATCCGACGGCGGAATGCGGAAGCGGTGAATAACTTAAATTTTTGCGGACTTAGCAAACCGGCACCACCGCGCACTATAACCCGGATCGAACCATTAACTAGTCTAAGCTAACTAGAAGATGGGTTAGAGATATACCGACGATCCAAGTCCTCCGGTCTTCTCGTCATTGTCCCGATCTCCTGCGGAAAAGTCCCGTCTCCTCCTCGTCGCCGGAAGTGCACCACATCGCCTACTTTGTTTACGGGCTCCCACCTCAATGCCGAGGCAACTCGGGCACGAAGCCGGCTACTCGACGTGCCCAAGATTTGCTGTAGAATGTATGGTAGAGCTTGTGTCTCACTTTTGGGGTATTGGAGGTGCCATATGGTGGAGGGATGAAACAAGAACAATGTGGAGGAGCTAGTGGGTATTTTGGAGCATGATATGAACCAAAAATACACACTCACAATTTTTGGACAACCCTTGCACATAGTGGCCGGCCACAAGAGATGATGGAGGGAGTGAATGAGAGTGAGGGAGTGATATGAAAAAACAAAAGATCAAACCACAACCATAATCAAAAGAGAGAGAGAAAGGAATGGTTATGATAATCAACCATGATCACAAAGCAATGCCAACACTCCACACAACCATCATCAACAACCATGATGCTAACAAAGTCAAGCCATCATGAAGTATGAAGTCAAGCAAGTCAATGGATGGTGCACCATCATGAAGACTATCATGATGCTACAAAAAGCAAAGACCCCCCCTCCACAAATGCCTATTTGCAACAATGCAAATAAACCCTCCTCCACCAATCTTCGGCCAATGAACGGAACAATGGAAATCGGCCGAAACGGAAAGCAAACTGGCAACTCCAGAAAACTGGTCCCGTAATAAATTACAGGAAAACCCCGATACTGTGCATACACACCCGCATCTGTATTTCGACCGAAATACAAATGCAATGAGACAAAATCTACACTGTACTATACTAGGATCCGGCTTATACCAAAACCGGCTAGTAATATCCGTTCGATCCTGATCCGTGCAATACCGTACGTATATAATCAAACGCTGCCATATATGCATACGGCCTATAGTACAGACTGTCCGATCCTGATCCGTGCAATACCGCACGTATCTGATCGGACCTTGCCATATCTCCATACGGCCTCTACAACCTTTCGCCCGAAAGCTGAGTAACTGAATGTGGGGGACTCTAAAGACTCGTCAACACCTCGGTTGTGGATTTAACCACTAGCACGTCAGAGGTATAAGCCAATACGTAACGGGCTACCAAGTATTGACTAAAAGGGACGTCTGTGAGTGAACTCAGCCTGACAACCCTACTGAGCCTGTCAGCGACAATATCCATGCAGTCCGGTCCGTTCGTCTATGAGTATCGCATGGCGGGCCTAGGGGGTTGGTAAAAGACAGACCCCCAAAAGCGGTACAAGTCGTGTCGGAGTGTAGCCCAGAACACCCTGAGATACTACTGGAATACCTACCAGTAAATCTCCTTGCCTTGGCCAAGGACTTTGTGTAATGGCTCTCCTAGACACAGCACGACCTCACCCCCAATACCGGGAGAGACGAACCCCTGAAGATACGCTCACTGCCTCCATGTGGCTCGGGACTGTACCCAACTAAAACCTGTTTGCACGACTCCTTTGAGCCGTGGTAGGGTAGTAATCAAAGTACAGTGGGAACTCACACGAGACAAATGACGATCCCCAGGTCGATGAACTAACCTGCACACATGTCACCAGGGAACTGCCATCTGACGTCTGGTATATGACCAACTAGCATGTTCCCGGCGAGTCCTGTCCGGTGTACTCATAACCCAATGAGCACCTGTATACATCTTAGGTGATCCAACTGACACCAGTGGCTTGTGAGACCGGCCACCGCCCCTCGTCGGGGTCTCGACTGTATACACTAGTCTACTAATGGAGTATCGATGTCCAGTCTCGAAACTCCCACGACTAGGGACCTTTTAAGGATAAGCTTATAGACCCCAGCTCCCACTTATATGATCGCCCTCATACTGCTGGTGGTCAAGCAAGAATCCTAGGGGCTCTATCAACGTGTAATAGCGACGTGTCAGGTCACCTAAAGCAGTACACGATGATAAAGGTAAACCAGATAGCATACTATCATCTCGAGTAAGACTGTCCTACCGGGATAGGTCCTCCCTCAATCATTACAATCACGTACCTGTGACCTAATAATTGACTCTGAGGGCACTATCTCCAACAGTTACATGTTGGTAAAGCCCTTAGGATGTGTACTTGACTACCTGGACTATGATGCAGATCATACTAGTGGGGACATGGTAGTCCATAAGTACATCCTTTAAGGTCCCTAGTCGTGGGTGTATCGAGACAGGGCATCGATATACCAGAGTAGACTAGCGTATACCTTCTCGACCCATACAGATGGACGATGGATGATCCCATATCCATTGGTGTTTGACATCGGAGATGATATACGGGTGCTCAGTAGAGACTGGGTACACTGGACGGACTCGCCGAGAACTCCCAGATGGTATTATACCTTACGTCAAACGGCAGTTCTCTGGTGACACTGGTACAGAGTAGTCTGTTGACCCGAGATCGTCATTGAGTCTTGTGTGGTTCCTACTGTGCTTTGATTTCCACTTTACCACGTCCAAGAGGGCGTGCAAAACGGTGGCTTTTGGGTACAGTCCCGAATCACATGGAGGCAATGAGCGATAGGAGGGGATTCGTCTCTCCCGGTATAGGGAGTTGATGTTGCGCTGTGTTCGATTGGCTATAACCGGAAATCCCTGGCCAGGGTTGCTGAGATTTACTGGTAAGTGTTACCAGTAGTTTGTCGAATTGTTATAGACCTCATATCGACACGACTTATCGAGCAATTGGGGTCTGACGTTTACCATCCCTAGGCAGGATATGCGACATATCAGACGAACAGACCGGACTGTACGGTAAGTGTTACTGGTTGGATTCACAGGAGTGTGAGCGGGCTTGCTCGTCGATCTTCTGATCGCTCAATACCCGGGTGGCCGTTACGTTTAGCAGACCGCTTGCGGCTTGTGGGTGATTGATATGATCATCATCTGCTACCGGCGTATTGACGAGTCTTTAGAGTCCTACACAGAGGTTTCCTGGCTCAAGCGAAACGAAATAGGAGCGCATATGAGATATGTGCGGGACCGAGAATAATGCGTGTATGTGATACCTTATTTCATTCTCGCGATTAATGTTTCGATTGGTTGTATACGATATAACCTAGTTATCGAATCAAGGATTGATTCGATAAATCGATACATTGGATATTAGTCGGTCATATACGATATGACCGGATCGTTAAATCAAGTGTTGATTTGATGATTTAATGCATAATTATATATTTGATATATTACTTTGCATTAACTAGTATTGGTTCACTTTAAATGGATTTTCTCACTTTATGTGCACATTGTATATGTGATATACTTTTGTACACTAGTTTGTATCATGTTTGATGATACATGCTCATTTGGTTAAGTGTAAAGAATTAAACCATGGTTAAGTTGATGATTAGGGTTTTGCTTATTCTTTTATTTATTTGTTTATTCATTTTTGATATATATATTAGAATGGTGGCTTTGTTTGTATTTTTAGTTGAACATTCATGAAGCTTTGACTAAGTCATCATTCTTATCTCTTGCTTAACCCTAACCATTTGAACTAACCCTAGTTCATTCTCTACACTTAACTATGGTTGAGAATATGATAAGAAGGAATTCTTTTTGTTTATTCAAATAATACTTATCATATTCTATCATCTTCTTCATCTTCTTCTTCAAAGAAAAAGCTTGCTACCAACAATGGTATCTTGAGCAAAAGTGTGAGAAATCCAATTCTAAAGTGAACCCACCTCCTATTTCTTCATCCTTTACCTCTTGCCAAGTAGTATAGGGTGTTTTCTTCATAAGTTTCATGACTTGGTGAAGTGGGAGCTTGATCTAGTGATGCCTCGACGTAGATCATCTTCGGCACGAAGCCGACGACCTTGCCCGCCCATTTCTCCGATGAAGCCGACGCTAGAGCCCGGGTTTCCATTTGGACAGCGAGGAGACTTCATTGCGGAGCTATGGAGGTGGAGGACCGGATCTACAAAGGTTGTATTTCCGTTCTTTATTAGTAAAGTTGTTTACTAGTTATTGTTATCGCCTAAAATTCTAGTTAACGATCCGTATTAGGGTTTCTCGGCACCCGTAAGATTTGAAATTGGCATGGTTGATGCCTTGTGAGACCTTTTGAGAGTGCCTAGGAACCCTACAAGAAGGATCCACCCGAGAGGCTCAACCTTTGGCTTCAACTTCAAGTTAGAAGTAACTAAGATGCTAGAAGTGCTAATCCTAGAACCTTAGAAGAGAGTAGAGATTATCTTAAAGAGGTTTATCTTAAGCTCAAGTGTTTCTCAATACATGAGAGGGGAGAGCTTAAGAGAGAGGAAGAGGAGGAGAGAGAATCTATATGATAGAATTGAGAGAAAATAATGAACCATTCTCTCTAATATGGGTGAATTATGAAATTAGATAATTAGCTAGATAATTGTCATGGCTAATCAAGACTTGACCATTATCATTTCATATTTAATGCAAATTGCAAGGATCAAAGAGCATCTTTTATATGGAATGATGATGGTCAAAGTGTCAACCTAGGTCAACAAGTCAAGTATGGTCAAAAGGTCAACAACCCTAACCATGCACTTTTATATTTAACTAATATCAATTATTCATAATACACACATAAGCATTAGGGTTAAGAAAATGACAATGGTCATTAACCCTAATCAAAGTCCTCTGCCTCTATCTCAGTCAACTATGCATACGCACCCGTATCCGTGATCCGAGGAACACGAATACAATGAGATAAGACCAATCCCAAATCATATACTAGGATCCGGCTTAAACCAAAGCCCGCTAGTATAAGCTGTCCGGACAGCAAACATGCACATGTGCGCGGATGTGAACGAACCCTGTCGCGAAACCATGCGACCTCTTCTCGTTTTGCCTGAAGGCGGATAACTCTCTGTGTGGGACTCTAAAGACTCGACACTACGCTGGCATTGGGTTTAACCACAGACCGCAAGCGGAACTAGCTGTACGTAACGGTCCCCAGGTAGATGCCGATAAGAAGACTGACGAGGTGACCCCATCTGAACTCCTACAGAGCCTGAATGTGACAGTCTCCGTACAGTCCGGTCTGTTCGTCTGAAACATCGCATGGCGGGCCTAGGGGGGCGGTGAACGTCAGTCCCCTAATAGCGGTACAAGTCGTGCCAGAGTGTAGCCTAGAACACCGTGAGATAACATTGGAAACCTACCAGTATATCTCGCTTGCCCTGGCCAGGGACTACTTGTGTAATTGCTCTCCTGGACACAGCGCGATGTCAACCCCCAATACCGGGAGAGACGAATCTTGTCTAACCGTTACTGCCTCCAAGTACTTCGGGACTGCACCCAACTACTACCTGTTTGCACGACTCATTTGAGCCGTGGTAGGGTAGTAATCAGAGTACAGTGGGAACACACTCAAGGCGAAGTGACAGTGTCAAGTCAGCGGACTAAGCTGTACTCATGTCACCTGGGAACTGATTACCGACGATAGGTATAATACCAACCAACAGTTCCCGATGAATCCTTTCCAGTGTACTCGTAACCTAACGAGCACCCGCATACTATCTCATGTACGACGTACTTACGGCTGTGGGACATACCGTCTCTCATGCTGGGATGAGAAGCGCATACGCTAGTCTACTCCGGAGTATCGATGCCCTGTCTCGATAGTACAACGACTAGGGACCTGTATAAGGATGTGCTTATGGATTACCCAGCCCCCACGGGTGTGAGCGTCATCACAACGCTGGTAATCAAGCAAAAATCCTAAGGGCTCTACTAATATGTATATAAACGATATGCTAAAAGAAACACATGCACATATTAAAGCAGAGACCAACCAAGTTGCATACTAGCATTTCGAGCAAGATTGTATATACAACTGTGAATATCCCAAGCTTCTATCAAGTAATATACATACTTGTATGATACAGTAATGGCCTCTAGGGCATATACACTAGCAATCTCCCACTTGCACTAAGGCCATGTACTGGCTTATCGAAGACCTATCATCTCGATCAGCCGCTCGAACTGAGTCTGGGGTAAGGCCTTCATGAATGGATCTGCAGTGTTATCTTCTGAAGCAACCCTCCGAACCTCGATCTCCTGGCGATCCACAATCTCCCTGATCAGGTGATTCCGCCTTAAGATGTGTCTGGATTTCTGATGGGACCTGGGTTCCTTCGATAAAGCTATTGCCCCGTTGTTGCCACAATACAGAGGTATTGGATCAACAATGGACGGAACCACCTAAAGTTCTTTCAAGAACTTCCTCATCCAGACAGCTTCTTTTGCGGCATCAGATGCAGCGATGTATTTCGATTCCATGGTCGAGTCAGCAACGGTTTCCTGTTTGGAGCTCTTCCAACACACCGC
This sequence comes from Agapanthus africanus, assembly GCA_030015575.1. Taxonomy (NCBI): domain Eukaryota; kingdom Viridiplantae; phylum Streptophyta; class Magnoliopsida; order Asparagales; family Amaryllidaceae; genus Agapanthus; species Agapanthus africanus. Next base: position 265,125,235 of record CM057345.1, on the reverse strand, counting down.
CCCTCCATTGAGGGTAAAGAGAAAACCCGACCCGACATGGACTTGGAATCATCCTTGTCACTCTGGACGCTGGAGTCAGCAAAGGCCTCAATCTGGAGGTCTTTTCCGCCATACACCAAGAACATCTCCTTAGTCCTTCTCATGTACTTGAGAATGTTCTTTACCGCTATCCAATGTTTCTCCCCAGGGTTTGACTGATACCTGCTTACCACACTCAGTGCATAAGCCACATCTGGTTTGGTACACAACATCGCATACATTATAGAGCCTACCGCAGAAGCGTAGGGTATAATAGACATGCGATCCCTCTCGAAATCAGTCTTGGGAGACATCTTTTTGGAGAGGGTGATCCCGTGACAAGCCGGTAGATTACCGCGCATGGAATCTTCCATACTGAATATTTTCAGTATGGTGTCGATGTACCTGGACTGTGAGAGTCCTAAAATCATCTTGGATCTGTCACGGTAGATCCGGATCCCCGGAATGTATGAAGCATCACCCAGGTCTTTCATGGAGAACCTGTGTGACAAGAACCCTTTGACAGATTGTAGCATAGGAATGTCATTTCCTATTAAGAGAATGTCATCCACGTATAAAATGAGGAATACTACATTTCTCGCTACAAATCTACAATAGATGCATGGTTCATCTGTTTTTTTGATAAAGCCAAATTCCTTGACCGTCTCATCAAAACAGATGTTCCAACTCCGCGATGCCTACTTTAGTCCATAAAAAGACTTAAGCAACTTGCACACCTTTCCGCTGCTCCCACTCTGAATGAAACCCTCTGGCTGGTCCATATAGACACACTCCTCTAAATGTCCATTTAGAAAATCGGTCTTTACATCCATCTGCCAAATCTCATAATCTTTGAAGGAAGCAATGGCAAGAAGGATCTGAATGGATTTCAGCATAGCCACTGGAGAAAATGTTTCGTCATAGTCCAAACCAGGTCTTTGACGAAAACCCTTTGCAACCAGTCTAGCTTTATAGGTCTCAACCTGTCTATCTACACCAATCTTCCTTTTGAAGATCCACTTGCATCCTATGGGTTTTACCCCATCTGGAGCAATGTCCAACGTCCATACTTTGTCGGTGTACATGGACTCCATTTCGGTCCGTATTGCATCCAGCCATTTTACCGAGTCAACGCTCTGAATGGCTTGTTGGAAGCTAGTAGGCTCATCATAATCTATGGTGCAATCCTCTCTATCCCCGTCTATGAGAAAACCGTAGTATCTCTCGGGCGGATGAGACTGCTTACTACTTCTGCGGAGTGGCGTGGGAATGTCCTGATTTTTCGAACCCTCTGGTTCTACTAAGCTTTCAGTAATAGCTCCTGGTTCTGGAATTTCTTCCAGTTCTATTGCGCTCCCACTTATTTCTTTTTCTATGAACCGGTGTTCCAGAAAGTGGGCATGGCGAGAAACAAAAACCTTTTGTTCCTCTTCGCAATAGAAGAAATATACCTTGGAGTTCTTTGGATATCCCACAAACTTGCACTGTACTGTGCGTGCCTCGAGCTTGTCCGTATGCTGCTTTTTGACAAAAGATAGACATCCCCTTGTCTTAATGTGATTAAGATAGGGTCTCTTCCCACACCACATCTGATATGGTGTAGTAGGAACAGTCTTAGTTGGAACTCGGTTCAAAAGGTATGCAGCTGATTCTAGCGCATATCCCCAGAACGATCGTGGCAACTCTGCGTTACTCATCATGCACCGTACCATATCCAATAGGGTTCGGTTCCGTCTCTCCGATACACCGTTATGTTGCGGAGTGTATGGAGGAGTAAGCTGAGAGAGAATTCCATTCTCTTTTAAGTAACCTAGGAACTCAGCACTCAAGTATTCACCACCTCGATCAGATCTCAGTGCCTTGATACTTTTGCCTGTTTGTTTTCCTACTTCATTCTTATATTTCTGGAATTTTTCAAAAGCCTCGGATTTATGTTTCATTAAGAAGACATATCCGTACCTTGAAAAATCATCCGTAAAAGTAATGAAGTAAGAATAACCGCTTCGTGCATGCGTAGACATTGGACCGCACACGTCGCTGTGTACGAGTCCCAAGAACTCGCTCGCTCTTACTCCGTGTCCAGTGAACGGAGTCTTTGTCATCTTTCCTTTGAGTCAGGATTGACAAGTTGCATACGATTGATATTCGAACGGATCCAAATATCCTTCTGTATGTAACTTAGTCAACCTTCTCTCATTGCTGTGACCCAGTCTACAATGCCATAAGAAAGTTTTATTGATTTCTGGAGACTTTCTTTTGTGTGTATTCTGGACATTGAAAATCTGTGGTTAGTTTAAAACGTATATACCGTTGTTTAATGTACCTGACCCAATCAAAACTTGATTAAGGTGAATGTTCACTACATTACTTACAAATGCAAATTCATAACCTTCTTTAGATAATAAAGATACAGAAATGATATTACAGGTTGCATTTGGTACAAAATAACAACTACGCAAAACCAAAAAGCGTCCATCTGAAAATCCCAGGTGATAGTCCCCCACGGCCTCAGCATCCATGCTAGCTCCGTTTGCAACTCTTAGGGTCATATCACCTGCCTTCAAAACTCTACGCTTTCTCAACGCCTGCAAAGAATTACAGATATGAGATCCTGCTCCGGTATCCAATACCCAGGATGTAGAGTTTATTGATAGACAGTTTTCAATAACATACACACCTGAAGCTGAAGCCGCAACTCGCTTCAGATCCTGGGTTCTGGCCTTCCAAGCCTTGCAATCCTGTTTCCAGTGTCCACTTTTGTGAAAGTAGAAGCATTCTTCCTTCCCCACCAGCTTTCCCGCTACCTTTGTTGCCTTTCCCTTTCCCTTCGTATCCACTTTACTGATACCGCCCCTTGTTTTGGCGGAGGCTTTCTTCTTCTTTCCCTTGGCTTTCGCCCTGGACCTAAAAGAGGAAGATCCTCCTACAAACAAAGTGGATGTCTCCCTACCTTTCTGTAGGGTGCCCTCAGCACTCCTCAACGTGTTCAGATGTTCGGAAAGTTCAACCTCCTTTCCTTGCATGTTGATGTTTAGGATAAACTGGGCGTTAGTGGAAGGAAGGGACTGGAGAATCAAATCAGTGTAGAGTTCATTCTCCAACGTGGTCCCAAGGTCTGCGAGCTCCTCTATGTAGCCAATCATCTTAAGTACGTGTTCCGCTACCGATGATCCGATGGCCAATCTTGCCGAAAATAGCTTCTTCGACACTTCGTATCTGGCGATATGAGACTGCTCTCCATACAGTTCTTTTGTATGAAGAAATATGGACTCCAGGTCCATATTCTCGTGCCTCCTCTGATGTTCGTTGTCCATCGAGGCAAGCACGAGGCATTTGGCCTTCGCGCAATCTATCTCCCATGTCTTACGGATTTCTACATCCGCGACGCTCGCTGTGGGACCTGGGACAGGGGGAGCTTTGGTGGTAAGGATATACCCCAACTTGGCGTAAGTGATTGCCATCTTGACATTCCTGAGCCAATCTTTGTAGTTTGGCCCTGTCAGTATGTTTTTATCTCGTAATAACTTAAGTCCGGTCATGTTGAATGGTCGCTGCAATTAGCAGAGAGAAAAGAAACACTTTAGCATGATGCTCTTGCATGTTTAGAGTGGTTTTTAGTTTGTCTAAACAGGATGGCTCCCACTGTCTCTCGAATCCCTCCTCAAACCATAAAGGAAGAATTAGTCGGGATCAATCTCACCGTACAATACTTGCTTAACCGTTCAGCCAGGCCAGTGCCAGTACTTCGAGGGAGGTTTTCCAACGCTTTCGTGAAGTTCCTAAATTAAGTAACCACTTTTCCCTGTGGGCGTAGCCCCGCGAACACCTTTCTAGATACCGACTAGGTTTATAGCATTGATAGTTAAGTGAGAGATTTCCCGAGGAGTAGCATATACTCACAGTAGGATCGAGATCCAAATATCATTGCGTGATAAAACCGAAGGAATCCTACCAAAATCTTCACACTCCAAATGGTATGCAGCGCTAGCAAGTTTCAGTACTTATGAAACTCCCGATGTGGATTTTTGCCCCAGGCTCTTATGACCTTGACTTTGGCCAAAATATCATAAGTCACATGTCAAGTTCTACCCGTCATTCTCCTGGTTAATTTGGACCCACCCATACATACCCTTGACTTTGGCCAAAATGGCAGCACGACTGTCCCAAACCAACGAATCTACCTATGCTGCACATGAATACCCAATAGCTACCAATCACTATGCCTTGACTTTGGCCAAAATACATAGCTTGAATACTGTCACGACCCGAAAGTACGGAACATGACCGGCACTTAAACTACGAACGTCTCGAGGCGTACGTAATCTAAGTAAACCGAAAACCCAGAAATCCAAACCAAGAAAAGTAGTAGAGTGCAGGAAAAACCAACTTAAAGCAAGTAATTTCAATAGCATAAGCCGAATTATGCGGTTTTTAAAACATCAAAAATTTACTGAAAATTTCGGCAGAGTCTCCTTTGTAAATACTGGCCCCCAAACGGGATACAATATGAATAGTATACGAAATCAATAAAAAGGCATCCCCAAGCGGGAGCTAGCTCTTCGTCAATCGACGGTCACAACCACTCAAGCAATATAATATACAACGCCAACGGCGAGAATCAAAACTCAAAAGGAAACTCAAAACCACCAGAAATATAACGAGCGACTCTAAGGTCGAAAGAATAAACAACACTGGTCTCTATCTCAATAAATACATGTTTGGTTGATGGAATTTACTAGATACAACGGAATAATATTATACAAGGTAATATGATGGGTACGATACAAGAAAAACCCACCTACTAGTAAGTCACCCGAATGAAACTGAGCCTGCAAAGCCATAATTGAACCTGTACGGCAAAACCTGCAAGAAACTGGGGCACAACGGGGGTGAGTTGCCAACTCGTGAATAGAAAAACATCTACGCACAGAAATCGCATAAATAACGCAATCCTAGGTCAATGATCATAATATATCCTCAAAAATGTATATAACATGCAGCCTATAACAATGGCTAGGGTAGTATCTAACCCGAGTATAAACTCATGTGCCCGTGTCAGTGCCTCAGGTAGCAATATATCATATGAATGAGGTATGCATGCATGAAAACAGAATACATGTAAATGAAGAAACTGTTTTCATAAATTAGTGAGATTTCCTTCGTATTTTTAAACTGAGGTATCATAAATGAAATCAGTATCAACAGTGTCTAGCATCGACACAAAACATAAATCTCACTGTCTCGAAATATCAATGTCTCAATCTCAATATCTAGGGCGCCGTCAGTCCAGACCGGCCCCTACCATCCATCTCAAGACCACGACGGTATCCTCGGATATCCGACGCGTCGGGTAATATCACCGGTAGGTAGTGCTCCCCAGCCAGGCTCAACGTCAACACCATATTCCTCTTGCCCCGGGGTACCATACCGGGCCCACCATGTACCCGAAACGGTTCCTCCACTCCTCAAATCGGGTCTCGAAATCCATCAGCAAACTCATGGTGGACGACTCATACATCATAGGAAAACCGCACTTTTTATTTTAAAAGAGAGAAAGGGTTTATTTATGTTTTTGCGGTTTTCCTCCAAATCCAGAAAATCTCATGGAAATCCGAATCCAAAACCTCAATAACACGTAAAATAGTGAATATATGCATGAGAATCCATGAATGCGGCATAACGATGAATAACAGTATGCATGAAGTGACAAGTAATAACTACAATATCTAAGCTGGCATATAAGGTAAGTACACTAATATTATGTCGAACTACTAGCTATCTAGCTAAGTTAAGCAATAATATTTTCTAAGAATGAAGCTTATTAGGTGCTAATTTTTGGCTTAATTGAAAGATGTGGGTTTGCAAGAGAAGATTTAGATTAGGGTTTGTGAAAATCTAATTAGGGTTTTGTGTTGTGAGATTATGGTTTTGAGATATATTTTACATATTAGTGTTATGCTAAATCAAATTAAGTTGCTAGTTTGCATTTTTGTTGATTTAAAATGTGATATTTATATAAGTTGTAAACTAGGTTTTTAAAATAATTATATTTGTATTTTGATTTTTTACAGAAACCCCCCTTATTTTATCGATTTTTTTCGAAATTTCACCGAAACGATTTTCAAAACGTTACAATATTTTTAGTGGATTTTTCTTTGGATTTTCTTTGATGGAACAAAGAGAAGAGAAGAGGAAAAGGGGGCTGTTGGGGGGTTGCTGTTTTCGGCCAGGTTGTGGGGGGATTGGGTGAGGGAGGAGAGAAATGATAAATACAATACCCCAAACATCCATTTACGCTAAAAAAAAGCCTTTTTTCTTCAATAATTTCTAAACCGTTTTGGCAAATGATTTCGTTCCAAAAACCACATGATAAAATTTTATTTAATGTTTTATGATGCACAAAATTTGTTTCAACTCATTCCAATTTGTAATTTTCCCTAATTAAATGTATTAGTGACGGCTTAAAATAATAATAAAATAATATTTTTTCAGAAAATTTGAAATTTCACCAGCGGCTCAATAAACACCAAATAATAGCAATTTCATAGCTAGAATATGTATATTTAATTTTTATAATAAGATATTTGTATTTTGACTTTTTACAGAAAACCCCCTTATTTTATCGATTTTTTTCGAAATTTCACCGAAACGATTTTCAAAACGTTACAAATACTTTTTGACCATTCATGTGGAATGAAGGAGGGATACGAATGGTTTTGGCGAAAGCGTGAACGTAGTGAACTTGATATAATCGATGGAACGAGATAGATTTTAAAAGGTGTGGTTCAAGCTCCGCATTTAAAAGTTTACTTTTGAAAAGAACCGAGTGGTTTTCAAAGTGTTCCAATCGACTTTTACATGGTTTATTTTATTGCATTAATTCCAATGCGTCCCATCATTTAATCCTACCATTGCAGAAAACAACCAAAATATGGTGTACGCTTATGCCATCTGCATTCGCTACGGGGCCCCGTCATCACCCGTTAGGTTACTTAACTAACGACAGAGCGGGGGCTGGACTAGCGCGGATGCAAAACATAAGCAACACCTAAATAGTTATTATATATAAATATACAGCAATGATAGCCATTACAGATCACAGATGAACACTTTGGATATACTAGGAATCCGCGATTCGTTCGAGCCTGCAATGAAAAGCGGATTACACGGTCGCGATGAATAGCCATTACCCCACCCAAGACCCCTACGGGAGCGGCAAACTACCCGCCAAGTATCCGAAGCGAAGCCAACTCCCTCAACGACGTGAGTAGGCCACTCGGCACTTCGAGATACCCGGTAGTTTGTGAACCCTACCATGGGTCTATCCTAGGAGCAAAAACAATAAAAAGAAATTATACAATGACGGCTACAACCCCGACCCGGTTGTGCGGCCAAATAAATAATATTACATCAATTTATATATTACATGAATGAAAGAAAAAAAATCTCTCATCTCACATCCATCCCGGCTATTCATCCGCGACAATCTACCGAGTTCATATACACAAACCAATAAGCATTACAGATCACAGATATGTATAACCCCCACTAATCGACGTATAGCGATTAGCAGACGTTAAATACATATAAACATCACAGATATAACCCAATAGTCAAAGTATAGTGAAGTTCGATCAAAAATACGGATTTATAGCCACCCAAATACAAATTTCTATTCTGGAAAATCTGGGCAGAAATAAAATATCTTAAATATCCAAAAACCATTACAGAAGAACACTGCACCAAACTGGGTCTAGAACCGAGTCAACTCGGCCGCGGTTCCGCGGCAAGAAGCATGTTCTTGCCGCGGAAACGCTGCGCTTTGAGCGGTTCACTGGATCGTCTTTGGTGAGTTTCTTAACAAAACCCTGAGCTGATTTTTGAAGTTTGATTTATTATTTTTAGAGAAGAAAAAAAATCAACATAAAGTTAGGGTTTTGATATCTTAGTTTTGCGATTTTTCCGATCGAACTTCCATACACTTTACTATCTAGCTAGTTTATGTTTAGTTAGGCTCTGATACCACTGTAAGTCCACGTTGCCCACCCCGGTGCTTGCGGCGAGGCGGAAAACGGAATAAAAATCGGATTTTTACGGTACGAGGCAACATGGACTAACTAAAGGAGGATCTTTGCTAAACAAAAACTAACTACAAGCTAACTAGTATTAGCTAAATGGAAGAAAGGTTATTCCTTGGGGTTTATGTCCTTCTCTCCTTGCTCCTTGGAGTGGAAGAAAGAGATCACATTGTCGCCTTCTCTAGTCGAAGAAGGATCCACCCGAGAGCCTCAACCTTTGGCTTCAACTTCAAGCTAGAAGTAACTAAGATCCTAGAAGTGCTAATCCTAGAACCTTAGAAGAGAGTAGAGATTATCTTAGAGAGGTTTATCTCAAGCTCAAGTGTTTCTCAACACATGAGAGGGGAGAGCTTGAGAGAGAGAAAGAGGAGGAGAGAGAATCTATATAATAAAATTGAGAGAAAATAATGAACCATTCTCTCTAATATGGGTGAATTATGAAATTAGATAATTAGCTAGATAATTGTCATGGTTAATCAAGACTTGACCATTATCATTTCATATTTAATGCAAATTGCAAGGATCAAAGAGCATCTTTTATATGGAATGATGATGGTCAAAGTGTTAACCTAGGTCAACAAGTCAAGTACGGTCAAAAGGTCAACAACCCTAACCATGCACAATTATATTTAACTAATATCAATTATTCACAATACACACATAAGCATTAGGGTTAAGAAAATGACAATGGTCATTAACCCTAATCAAAGTCCACTGCCTCTGTCTCAGTCAACTGTGCATACGCACCCGTATCCGTGATCCGAGGAACACGAATACAATGAGATAAGACCAATCCCAAATCATATACTAGGATCCGGCTTAAACCAAAGCCCGCTAGTATAAGCAGTCCGGACAGCAAACGTGCACAAGTGCGCGGATGTGAACGAACCCTGTCGCAAAACCATGCGACCTCTACTCATTTTGCCTAAAGGCGAATAACTCTCTGTGTGGGACTCAAAAGAATCGACACTACGCTGGCAGTGGGTTTAACCACAGACCGCAAGCGGCACTAGCTGTACGTAACGGTCCCCAGGTAGATGCCGATAAGAGGACTGACGAGGTGACCCCATCTGAACTCCTATAGAGCCTGAATGTGACAATCTCCGTATAGTCCGGTCTGTTCGTCTGATACATCGCATGGCGGGCCTAAGGGGCGGTGAACGTCAGTCCCCTAATAGCGGTACAAGTCATGTCAGAGTGTAGCCCAGAACACCATGAGATAACATTGGAAACCTACCAGTATATCTCGCTTGCCCTGGCCAGGGACTACTTATGTAATGGCTCTCCTGGACACAGCGTGATGCCAACCCCCAATACCGGGAGAGGCGAATCCTGTCTAACTGTCACTGCTTCCAAGTGCTTCGGGACTGCACCCAACTACTACCTGTTTGCACGACTCCTTTGAGCCGTGGTAGGGTAGTAATCAAAGTACAGTGGGAACACACTCGAGGCGAAGTGACAGTGTCAAGTCAGCGGACTAAGCTGTACTCATGTGACTTGGGAACTGATAACTGACGATAGGTATAATACCAACCAACAGTTCCCGACGAGTCCTGTCCAGTGTACTCGTAACCTAACGAGCACCCGCATACTATCTCAAGTACGAAGTACTGACGGCTGTGGGACAGACCGTCTCCCACGCTGGGATGAGAAGCGCATACGCTAGTCTAATCCGGAGTATTGATGCCCTGTCTCGATTGTCCAACGACTAGGGACCTGTATAAAGATGTGCTTATGGATTACCCAGCCCCCACGGGTGTGAGCGCCATCACAACGCTGGTAATCCAGCAAAGATCCTAAGGGCTCCACTAATATGTATATAAGCGATATGCTAAAAGAAACACATGCACATATTAAAGCAGAGACAAACCAAGTAGCATACTACCATTTCGAGCAAGATTGTATATACAACTGTGAATATCCCAAGCTTTCATTAAGTAATATACATACTTATATGATACAGTAATGGCCTCTAGGGCATATACACTAACATTTACCACTAAGTGTGAGGGATTACAACCCTTGTAGTCCTCTCCTTCGCTTCATAAGCTCCGAGTAGAAGTCCCTTTGCCGAGATCCACGATCTCCCGGACTCAAGGGAGGCTTCACGACTCGAACGATCCATGCAAGCTTGTTGTGTTCCTTTTCTCTGATGATCTACGTCGAAGTTGTTATAACTCAAGCTCTCTCACTCTAATGAAGTGAACACCCTAATCTAATAGGCTAGATTAGATGAGGATGATGGAGTAGTATTTATGCTATCTTTTTATATCAAATTCTCACATGAAAACATCACAAAAAGAATATCTAGTGAGCTTTCTCAAAGCTTAAGTGAGAAGAAGATGATGAATCAAAGATATAATCCTTTTGTGATGAATACTAGATAAGAATATATGATTGATTATGGAACCATGGTCAAGGATGGGAAGGTTAACCTTCGTAGAGAATAAACTAGGGCTAGGGTTTGGTTAGGTTAGATAATGAGTCATAAGATAATATCAACTATAATATCTTACACTTGACAAAAGGAATTCTTTCTAGAATGTGCAAGAAAGAGCTAACCCTAATCAAACCCTAACCTTGCTTTATCTCTACTAATCAAGTTCTATTATCAATCATATGATGTCACAATAATATATATCACATATATTATATATTTGCAACAAAAGAAAATAATACAATTAACATATAACGCATATATATCAATGTATTATCCGGTGAGAAAATAAAATAATAAAGCGAGCCAATATTAGATAATGTAATACAATATATCATATATATTATTATACAATAAATCATCGAATCAACACTTGATCCGACAATCCGGCTATATCGAATATAGCCGACTAATATATCATGTACCGATTCATCGAATCAACACTTGATCCGATGACCCGGTTCATATCTAAATATCGCGAGAATATAATACGGTATCTCATATCGCATTATCCTCGGCCCTGCGTATATCACATATGTGCCTCTACTTTGTTTTGCCTGAGCTAAGAAATCTCTGTGTAGGACTCTAAAGGATCGTCAATACGCCGGTAGCAGGTGATGATCATATCAAACACCCACTAGCTGCAACCGGTCAGGTAAACGTAACAACCACCCAGGTATTGAGCGATCAGAAGATCAACAAGCTAGCCTGTACGTTCTCCTGTGAATCCAACCAGTAACACTCCCGTACAGTCTGGTCTGTTCGTCTGATATGTCGAATATCAAGTCTAGGGGTGGTATATGTCAGACCCCAGTAACCAATAAGTCGTGTCGATGTGAGGCTCATAACAGGTCGAGAAACTACTGGTAACACTTACCAGTAAATCTCTATATCATCCCTGGCCAGGGACTTCCATTTATAGCCAATCGAACACAGCACAACATCAACTCCCTATACCGGGAGAGACGAATCCCCTCCTATCGCTCATTGCCTCGATGTGATTCGGGACTGTACCCAAAAGCCACCATTTTGCACGCCCTCTTGGACGTGGTAAGGTGGAAATCAAAGCACAGTGGGAATCAAACAAGACTCTATGACGATCTCGGGTCTACAGACTACGCTGTACCAGTGTCACCGTAGAACTGCTATCTGACGTGAGGTATAATACCATCTGGGAGTTCTCGGCGAGTCCGTCCAGTGTACCCAGTCTCCACTGAGCACCCGTACACTATCTCTGTTATCAAACACCGATGGATAAGGGATCATCCATCGCCCATCATATGGGGTCAAGATGCGTATATTCTAGTCGACTCTGGTGTATACCCTCGACTAGGAACAGTTATAGGATGTACTCATCGACTACCATGGCCCCACTAGTGTGATCTCATCATAGTCCCAGTAGTCGAGTACAAATCTTAAGGGCTTTACCAACATGTGAGAGTAAGATAGTAAACCAGTACAAGTCAACATGTTAAGATAAAGTGAAACCAAATAGCATACTATCATGACGAGCAAGAAAGTCCTCTCTATATATATCCAAGCATCCATCATAATATACATCATATGTACAACAATGGCCTCAGAACCCGTAGATTTGACTGAAATTTTATCTCTAATTCATCATCCCGAGTCATTAAATGTTTTTCCCGAACTTCATATACGTCTTGATTTTGATGATAATGGCATGGATAAGCTAAATTTTGAGGAGAATTATGAGGATAGTATTGAGGAGAGTATTGAGGATAATATTGAGGATGAACCATTTTTGTTTGATGTGTCAGATTTTCCAGTTCATCCTACTGAACCCTTTACTGTTATACTTCCTAAATCACACTCCATCCTTCCTATCATTTCGACCACGCAAGACTCCGTCGCGTTTCCATTTTCAATGGAGGGTTTACCAAGTTCGATGAACCCATGTTTTCTTACGAATCTTGATGGATTTGACCCCATTTCTCGACGGGTAGATAGATTAGCACAATCGCTTTTAACACATCGGTCATCACAAATTGCGCTAATTTATTCACTCGATTTACACCCTCAAGATCGTACTACACTTCTTTATCTTTTTCTCCATTCTTCTCCTCCACCGAGACCTTATTCCACTCTTCTTCCTATTCGGTCTCGTGTGTTTCTCAACTCCTTTCTCAACACTCCATTCTTCCACCAACCCTACCATTACCACGATAAAATTTTTGAATGGTTGGTGCTAACCTTTGGCCTATATAAGGCCTTGTATAGTTTGATTTTTCTCCTCCCTGACTCTGAACTTTAACGCTTAGATAGTGGAAACACTGTCTCACTTAAGTTTGGGGGGAACCTTGTTGTATATTATTTTGTTTTTCTTTTAAACAATAAAAAAAATTATAAATAAATAAACAGGGGAGTGCCGACATTCTCAACCCTCTTGGTGTAACTTGAGAGTGAGGACACTGTCAAGTTTAAGTTTGGGGGTATGCTCGGTAAGCTTTCTTCCTTCGCATTCATATGTACATCTTTGCATTTGCATACTTATTTTAAAACCCATCAAAATTTAAAATTTTCAAAAATTATAAAAAATAATGTATTCAATTTTGGCCATAATTGACTCGAGTTTGACAAAAAGGTTAACTAGCTAGGAACAACTAGATCCTAGACTTAGTAAATTCAAAACCCTAAAAATAACCTTTCTTAAAATTTAACGGTAGAAAGTATATGTCTTTGTAGTTTATTTAGAAATAAGCAAATTTTGAGTTCACTTCTTGGGCTAAGTTAAAACAAGGGAAGAGTATTGATGTTTTTATTAAAGTATAAGTTTGAAAAATAATTCCTAGCTTAAGTCTGAATTCTGAAAATATATACCCTACAATTTGCACAAACACGAACCTTGAAACTTGGAATAGTAGAAGAGACCTTGAAATGCTCTTGTCTAAAGTCTTTAGTACGAAGAAAAAAAATACATGTGTGAATAAAGAGATAATAAAAAAATGAACATTGGTTTTTGTGATTACTTAAGGCTGCAAAAATAGAAAAATATTTAGCAAGGGTGCTTCATCACCTAGTGCCTTAGACCAACTGGTTTGGGAGTCACTACTAAAGCCTTAGGTGTTACAAGACTAGGAATTACGCTCTAATGTGCAAACACATTTTGTAATCAGTCGTTGGTACCTCAAGAAGTATTAACGGTCGCATGAATGATGTGTGAGCAAACTTAATCTAAAAAATTCACCAATTAAGAAGTGCTTTGGACAACGGACAAGACTATGATTGCTTGATTTGAATTCCATGTGTAGGGGTGATTTATACACACACGTAGGGGTATGTGATTGGGGTTTAGATAAGAGATAGGAATGAATAATAGGACTTATATCTTTAATAGAGATGATAAAAATTCCTAAGTTGAGATAGAACCCTAGAAGGAAAGCTTAAAAGATGCCGAAAGTTAAGTAAGACTACAGAACATATATAATCTTAAGTTAAATGATAAAGAAGCGTGAAGAATACGGGTGGATAATTTATGAGTCGAATATAATAGAATTCCTTGTTAGAAAACCTAATTGGAGAATAAAAGTCAATGGGCCTAATTGATAGAATTTTATGGGTAGTATCCGCTGAAAACCCTCAGGAGACAACACTCCTCCTACTAGGGACACCTAGAGGTTTAACGGCTTGCTGCACGAGCTCAGTGCAATTGCGATTCCATGCGAAAGTGAGGTTAGGATTTTGTTGAGAATAAAACTAGGTTTGCTCGAGGACGAGCAAAAGATAAGTTTGGGGGTATTTGTTCATACCGTAATTTTGCATTATTATATTCCCCATTCTAATACATTTTTCAAATAAACAGGTGCTTTTGACCCATGTTTGCTACATAGTTACAGGTTAAAGGTTCTCGGAACAAAAACAGTGAAAAAAATAAAAGACGATGCAAAAGTGAGACTACGACCAATAAATAGAAGGATCTTGATCAAGCCTACACGAAGATCAGTTCACAAAGTACAAAGCAGCGCAAGGTTCAAGACTTCGACACGAAGCGAATGGAAAAAGTCTACTACATTACTCACTGTGGAGATCTGAAAGAAAAATAGAAGATATTCTGAAGAACCAACCAAAGAAGTAGGAAGACAAACAAGACCAGATGCAGCAGACCAAATTTCAGCATTCAAGCCTACTATTTGGCCATGGAACTGCAGCCCAACCTGGCATATGGCCACGGTTTCGCGGCCGGGTATAGCCCGTAGTGATGAAATTTTTTACCAAAATTCTTGGCGGTGCTGACTAGTCTTCCTAGGGGTATTTTTGTAAAGGATACATGCGGCGATTGTAAACCTAGGGTTTTCTATGTCCTATAAATAGAGACCCAAATGCTTGTATTAGGTCATGCCTCCTTTCATTAATATAATTCAGAATTCTTTTGAAGTTTGGAGAGCATCAATTTGTAAGTAGTTGTTTTTATTTGCCCTAGTTAATTTATTATCTGCCCTAGGTAATTTCTTATCTGCCCTAGTTAGATCTTTAATTCCTTGCCCTAGATAGTTTAGATATGTTCTTCAATTTCCTAATGAGCGAGTAGTCTCCTCGCATTTTAGGGTTAGCTTTGGGGAAGGCTTGAGAGATGAAGATCTCTCACCCCTTTCTAGCCCATCACATATATTTAATAGGACTCCATGCATACATGGACACACCGCTCCCAACGGCACCCTATCCCACGAGGTAGAGGTGATACCGTAGTTTAAAGGCCCGGTTGAGCGTGTTTTCCATGGAGGATAGGGTAAGGAGTAAGAAAGGAAGGACAAGAACCTAGAGGAAGAAACATCGTTTCCTCCCGATGGTACTAATCCCCTTTATTAATAATTACCATAACTCCTAAATAAATATTAATTTGGGTATTGAAAGCAGTGGGAAATCTTTGCATTTCCAAATATAACATAAACCTAACCCTAGCAAGATTTAGATCTAGATAAATTTAGTTTTTATATTTAATCAATCCGACACCAATCGGAATTAACTCGTAAGAACAATTAGGAAATTCACAAAATCCGTGTGGACCGACCCGTACTCACCGGCTAGCTACCAAGCGACGCCGTTCTTGATTGCGGTTATAAATTATTCTTTGATTATCAAATCAGTGCTCAAGTTACCGGATTCCGTGAAGGGCTGGGTGGTCCATTCACGTTGTTGAAGGGGGCTGCCTCGCTTCAGGTTTTGGTGGGTAACTTTCCGCGCCCGTAGGGGTCTAGGATTTCATTTCACAGGCTATCCACAAGACCAGGGGAACGTCGAGTTTCAGTAGCGGCTCTACGAAACCCGGGGATTGTGATGCTTATTACATTTTTGTGATGTTGCATTTTATCACGCCATGAGCGATTATTATATATTGATATATATACTAGTATGTGTTGTATATATTTTACACCCGCGCTAGTCCAGTCCCCGCGCTAGTCCAGTCCCCGCACTGTCGTTAGTTAAGTAACCTAACGGGTGATGACAGGACCCAGTGGCGAATGCGGATGGCATATACATACATCATATTTTCGTTCTTTTGTGGTGTGATTAATTGATGGGACTGCATTGAATCGGATCAATGCAAGCTAAACAAACCTATTCTGATGTTGTTGGAACATTTTTCAAAAAGCTATTATTGCAACGACGATTACTTTTTGCTTTGCACAGTGGTATTCAGTTATGAATATCCAGCACCTCAG
Source organism: Agapanthus africanus (assembly GCA_030015575.1). Taxonomy (NCBI): domain Eukaryota; kingdom Viridiplantae; phylum Streptophyta; class Magnoliopsida; order Asparagales; family Amaryllidaceae; genus Agapanthus; species Agapanthus africanus. The sequence continues at coordinate 265,109,021 of CM057345.1, read as the reverse complement.
TCGACGAGGCAAGGGCCGAGATCCCTTCACCGGGAGTGACCCCTTGGACAGAAGTTTGCGTCAGGGTAATAACTTCACTATAGTCGATTACTTTTTGCTTTGTATCATGGTATTCAGTTGGAATATCCTGCACCTCATTCTACGGGGAAAGAGCCGAGATCCCTTCACCGGGAGTGACCTCTTTAGCAAAGATTTTCGCCACTATATTTTTATAAAAAGCTATCCGGTTCCTTCAACGATATCAAGTTCATTACGTTAAAGGTTTTTTGCCAAAAACCATTCGTAGCCCTTCGTCATTTCAGACGGGTAGCACTTAGTATTCATGCTATGTTTGTTGAACTTCGTCAAGGCATAGTGAATGGTAGCTGCTTGTTACCTTTCTGTTGCATAGATAAATGGGTTGGTTTAAGATAGTCATATAGCCTTGTTGACCTTCGTCAAGGGCTTGTACGAGTGGGTTCAAATTAACCTGGACAATGACGGGTAGAACTTGACATGTGACTTATGATTTTTCGACCTTCGTCAAGGTCATAAGAGCATGGGGTAAAAATCACATCGGGAGTTGATCAGTCAAAAATATTGCATTTTTAACACGTCAATTTCCCTACCATTTGCACTCATCTATAGGTGTTCGTTATTAATATAGCAGATATTAGCAAAACATCTGTAAAATACCAAATAACTTTTGCCATATATTAAAACCGACATTTCTGAGGGAAATTGAGTGTTTATCATTGCATCGCATAATCTTTGTATGGTGCAACACTTGTCTCGAGAATCTGTGCAGGTAATTGCAGGAGAAAAGCCGAAACTATCAAAAGTGCTGAGGAAAATACGCCAAGTGCAAGACTTGAGATCTGGCAGAAATAGAGAAAGTAAAATGAGATTCAACACATCAGAAAAAGGCCAAAATATCAGCCCAAAATAAACACAGAAGTATCTAGCAACAAGGCTTCAATAGTGTCACGGATCCGCGGCCAAAAGTGCCTTGGAGCCGCGGATCCGCGGCGCATTGATGACATCATTGCCTCAAATTTCCCCATGTACTTCATTGTAACGGCCATAGCTTCCAGGAGATTCCAGAAACACCACGTGGCTTCATCCAGAAGGCTCGGCCTAACAACCTAGCTCTAGAATATTCCCTCCAACTAACTTCTTCTAGAAGCCTCTCTCTAACAAACTTTTGGAGGGAAATTTGAAATTTGAATTCTAGATCTAAGGTTGAGATGCTTATAAAAGGGACCTTAAGGCTTCACTTCAAGAGGTTGTTCATTAATTCAACAATTCACCCACAAGTTGAGTGACACAACTTGTGCATTCAAACCCTAACCCTAATTCAAAATCCAAGCCAAAGATCAAGAACACCGAGTACCAAATCAAGGGAGAAGCCTTCAACCTTTTAGGAGCGAAGCCGATCTTCATCCGAGCAAGTGATCCAAGACGATCCGCGACTCACGAAGACGAGCGAAGCCAAATCGACGATCGAGTTCTTTCCTCATTGTAGATTTTGTGAGAATTGTAACAAAATTGTTGATAAATAAAAGGTGAAATTCTTTATCTTGCTTTCTTTACATTCTTGCATCATGATTAGATCTCGATTTGTGATTTTGTTCTTTGTTATGATGTTTGAGTAAAACTCCGCTCGTGAAGGAGTCAAGAGAATCAATAGATAATGATCTTACAAATCTTGAAACGATTCTTAAGTCCTATGAGTTTTGCAAACATTAGTAAATTGAAGAATCAACGACCTAGTTTCGAGCGATGCTTTCTTGATTGTGTTCGCTCTTAATTAGGGATCCACGATCGATTCATGAATTTACTAGAGCCAAGAATGTAAATGACATCAACGAAAGGACAAGGGATAGATGATGAAACCCTAGTTTCCGCAAGAAATCCCTAATTCTCGTTGATCATCATCGATCTAGTATCAAATCATCGATGGATAAGAATACGTAATCAATAGATTTCATCACGTCTATAGATTCAATCGATTCCTACGAGCCTCACTTCGATTCTTGATTATTGGATTGGATATCATCAATTCTTAATTCGTGATTTTAAATGTTTTCTTGTTAATTAGATTAGATCTAGATAATTCTTGAATTCACTTTTAAATCTCAAATTGAATTGTCTTTCCTTTTTCTTTAATTTTCAATTCGTCTAATTCGAATTCGAACGGATAACACTTTTCCTGTGGACGACTCGCACTCGCTAAGGCGCTACAATTGACATCGCTATTGATTGCGGTAAAAAATTTCTTTGGTTGTGATTTCTATACATTTTCTACCTACACACCGGAAAACATTCAATCAAATGGCGCCGTTGCCGGGGATAGTGCGCTAATTCGTTCGTTTTTGAAATTTGAGTTGAAAAATTTATTCCATCAAAATTTTTAGATCTAAATTCGCACAAACACTAAACAATTCGTTGTGATTTGTTGCGAGGAAATCTGGAATCTGTGGTGCTTGAGGAAAAATTTTCAGAGCGTTCCAGAGAGCTCAGGGAGGCTACAGTAACATTACCTGAAAATTTTGTGCAGTGATCTTGTAGAACCGCGGCGGATCCGTGGCATAAGCAGCCTATTTCGGCGGAAGCGCGGCGTCACTGTAGCTACAGTGTACGGAAATTCTCAGCTGACTTCTTGACTTTCTTATCTCCTTCTCTGTCTGCTCCAATAACAAATTTGGTGCAGGTTTCTTTGCAAAATTCGCAGCGCCGCAAAAAGCTAAAAACTGTGCGTGTTTGATCTTGGTTGTTTGCATATTAATACGGAATTTAAGGGGCATGGCCAAATTCAGATTAGGTGGGGAGTTCATTACCCTTCCTAAGCACCGAAAATCATAAAATTTGCATCCGCATTACCCTTATTAACTAAAAGAAATCTAGACATGACTCTAAGGACCGTCGCGCTCACTTAGGACAGAAGAAGGCCGTGGGTAATCTATTGCTTATCCGCGTTTCTTCTGTGGTTTCTAAGGCATGTGTGTCTAAGGCAAGTGGTTACTTAATTAGGCCCACTACTTACGTAGTGGAGAACCTCCCATTTACCTGGCACTTACCTGGCCATAGGAGAGACAAAAAGGCAGTGGAGGATTGATCCTACGACTTGTCTTTTGGCAGTTAGGAGCGGTCTAGAGACTTGACCTAGGTGACCATTATACTTATGGTTTTGCTTGTGCATTTGTTGTGATTTACATCATTTTTTAAAAAATCCGTATCTTTTTCAAAACAAACACCAACTTATCATTTTCCTTAATTATCTTAACGCTGCCACTTGTGCTAAACCCTTTAGTGCAAGCTCGGCTGGACACGGGATTCTAGTGCCCGTTTTGTCCGCGTTTTCCCCTATCGACCCCAAAGTCGATATTTCTACATTTTGTTTTTCCCACCACCACCGCGATGGACGGTTATCCATCAAACTTTTACACCACTCTGCCACCGCCCGCAGGTGCGCAGAATCCTCCACGCATTTCTCTCCAAGAGAGATGCTATCCTTCACGTGTTCCCCTTTCCTCCTGTCTTTCTATACCACCTGCCAACGGGGAAAATTTTGAAATCAACCCCTAATTCATCGAACTGTTACCCAAATTTCACAGTCTTGAATCTAAAGACGCATACGTTTTTATTTCCAAATTCGAAAACGTATGCGTAATGATTGGAACGTCGCAACTGTCTGTGGATGCTCTGCGTCTACGTTTTCACCCATTCACTTTGTGCGATTTAGCCGAGAAGAGGCATTATAATACAACCGCACATTCCATTTCAGAATGGGAAGAATTTGTAAAAGCATTCCATAAAAATTTTATCCCAATCACAAGACCGGCCGTGTTCGGAGTGAAATCTTCAAATTTACCCAACTTCCCAATGAACCATTTTGGAAATGCTTTGAACGGTTCAAGGATCTTCTTATCCAATGCCCTCATCACGGAATCTCTACATGGGATTTGTGTCGAATTATCTATGAGGGTATTGATCTCGCTACTAGACAGATGCTTGAAATCATGTGTCAAGGCACCTTCATGACCAATGATGATGGTGAAGCTTTGAAATATCTAGAAGATTTAGCTCAAAACACTTTACAATGGGAATGTGTTAGACCACCACCGCCTAGGGATGATGTCAATCAGCTCGATGTTTCCATCATAATGAGAGCCGAAATGGCCACAATACAAAGGAAACTCGACGCTATAGAAAACAAAATCACTTCAGCCACCCTAAACCAATACACACTTCCCAAAAACGTATGTGGTTGCTGTTCAAACCCATCACATTTGACGGAAGAATGTCCTTTGAATGTACCGATTCAAGGTCACACTAATGCTGCATTTCAGCAAAGACCTAGAAACGATCGTTCTTCTTCCTCATATAATCAAGATTGGAGGAATCACCATGATTTTTCTTGAATCCAACACTAACCTCAATACACGGATCTAAACCAGAACACCTTCCAAAGGGTCCCTCCACAGCAACAGCAAACACCACAACCGAGTCAGCACCCCTTCCAACCATAAAATTTTCAAATCCCGGCCAACAACTTTGATCCTTTTTCTGCCGGAACTAATAACACCTCTGCACTCAAACAAACCATGAATTTGTTTTGTTAGTGTATATGCCCTAGAGACCATTACTGTATCATACTAGTTTGTATGTTACTTAATGGAAGCTTGGGATATTCAACTTGTATAGACAATCTTGCTCAATATAGTAGTATGCTACTTGGTTTGTTTCTACTTTAATGTGTACATGTGTTTATTTTAGTATATCACCTATACACATTAGTGGAGCCCTTAGGATCTTTGCTTGATTACCAGCGTTGTGATGGCGGTCACACTAGTGGGGGCTGGGTAATCCACAAGCACATCCTTATGCAGGTCCCTAGTTGTAGGACTATCGAGACAGGACATTGATGCTCCAGAGTAGACTAGCGTATGCGCTTCTCATCCCAGTGTGGGAGACGGTCTGTCCCACAGCCGTCAGTACGTCGTACTTGACATAGTATGCGGGTGCTCGTTAGGTTACGAGTACACAGGACATGACTCGTCGGGAACCGTTGGTTGGTACTATACCTATCGTCAGTTATCAGTTCCTAGGTGACATGAGTACAGCTTAGTCCACTGACTTGACACTTTCACTTCGCCTAGAGTTTGTTCCCACTGTACTTTGATTACTACCCTTCCACGGCTCAAAGGAGTCGTGCAAACAGGTAGTAGTTGGGTGCAGTCCTGAAGCACTTGGAGGCAGTGACGGTTAGACAGGATTCGTCTCTCCCGGTATTGAGGGTTGACATCGCGTTGTGTCTAGGAGAGCCATTACACGAGTAGTCCCTGGCCAGGGAAAGCGAGATATACTGGTATGTTTCGAGTGCTATCTCAGGGTGTTCTGGGCTACACTCCGACATGACTTGTACCGCTATTAGGAGACTGACGTTTACTGTCCCCTAGGCCCGCCATACGATGTATCAGACGAACAGACCGGACTGTATAGGGTATGTCACATTCCGGCTCAGTAGGAGTTCAGATGGGTTTCACTTCGTCCGTCTTCTTGTCGGCATCTATCTGGGGACCGTTACGCACAGCTAGTGCCGCTTACGGTCTATGGTTAAACCCACTGCCAGCGTAGTGTCGAGTCTTTAGAGTCCCACACAGAAAGCTATTCGCCTTTAGGCAAAAGAGTTGAGGTCGCATGGTTTTGCAACAGGTCGCATGGTTTTGCGATAGGGCTCGGTCACATCCGTGCACTAGTGCACGTTTAGTGTCCGGACAGTTAACACTAGCGGGCTTTGATTTAAGCCAGATCATTGGGTACATTTTGGGATTGGTTTTATCTCTTTTGTATTCGAGTTCCTCGGAACGCCGATGCGGGTGTGTATGCACAGTTGACAGAGAGACAGAGGCAGAGGATTCTCATTGGGTTGTTGACTGTTGACTGTTCACTGTTGACCATTGACTTTTGCTAAACCCTAATGAGAATAAGAAATATGATTAATGATAATATTAATTAAGTATTATTGTGTCATGGTTGAGATGAGGGGTTGACTTTGTTGACTTGTTAACTTTGTTGACCGGTTGACTAAGTTGGACTAGTTGACCATCATCATTATAATGGCTATCATTTCATGGCAAAGACTTTTGCTTGCTTGTTTGTTTTTGCAAAATGAGTGTATGAAATGATATGGCCATTTTGACTTGAACCATCAAATAATACTCAATTACTATTATGAATAATCATGGTTTTGGATTATGAGAGCTTGGATGGCAGAAGACTTACTCATTCTCTCATTTCATTTCTTTCTTGCTTGAGCTCTCCCTCTTGCTCTTCCTCTTGCTCTCTCTCTAGCTCAAGGCAACACCCTCTCATGAGTTGAGAAACATTGCCTTAAAGATAAAAGAAAACCCATATCACTTCTCTACTCATCCTAGTTCACAAGGTTTAGCAAACCAAGTGTTCTAGTTTCTTCAAGTTCAAAGAAGAAGCCAAAGGTAGAAGCTTTCAGGTGGATCCATCTTCGGCGCAAGGAGACGACGAGGTGAGGCCGATCCGTATACCGGAAAGAGTTGAAGACGAAGGAGTTCAAGAAAGGTATAACCCCCTAAACGAGTTGGTAAAACTCTTGTTAGGTTTGTTAGTTAGTTGTTTAACAAAGATCCCTATTTTGAGTCCATGTTACCACCTCGTGAAAATCGTTTTTCATCATTTCTAAAAGCCCGTAAGTACCGGGAGAGGTAACATGGACTTACAGTGGTATCAGAGCCTAGTTAAACACTATCTAACATGTTAGCAAAGTAACTAGAAGTTCGATCGAAGAAAAAGTCGCGAAACACACCCGTAAATTCAAGTTTCTGCCGATTCTATTTTCTGTTCAAAAATTAATAAATCTGACACTAAGAATCGGCTCAGGCTTTTTAAAACCAACACAAGAAATTTGGTCCATCGACTCGGTCAAAGCGCCGCGGAAACGCGGCGGGAGCATGCTCCCGCCGCGGTTCCGCGTCCGAGTTGACTCGGTCGTGGAAAAGGTTTCCTGCAGTGTTTTTCTAGGGCTGTTTTGGGATTTTTAGGAATTGTTTTTTCTGCCCAGATTTTATAGAAAGAAAAATTTGTTTTTGTGGTCTAAAAATCCGTATTTTGATCGAACTTCTAAAAGACTTAAGCTAACGGGTTATATCTGTGATGTGATATATGTACTGAACGTCCGCTAACCGCTATACGTCGATTAGTGGGGGTTATACATATCTGTGATCTGTAATGTTGATGGTATGTGTATATGAATTCATTGGATTGTCGCGGATGAATAGCCGGGAGTAGTGAGATGAGAATTTTCTTTTATCTTTCAATTCATGTAATATGTAAATTGATGTAATATTATTTTCGGCCGCACAACCGGGTCGGGGTTGTAGCCGTCATTGTATAATTTCATTTTACTGTTTTTGCTCATAGGATAGACCGAAGGTGGGGTACACAAACTACCGGGTATCTCGAAGTGCCGAGTAGCCTACTCACGTCGTAGAGGGAGGTTTCTCCGCTTCAGATATTTGGCGGGTAGTTTGCCGCACCCGTAGGGGTCTAGGGTGGGATATTGGCTATTCATCGTGACCGTGTAATCCGCTTTTCGTTACAGGCTCGTACGAATTACGGATTCCTAGTATATCCAATGTGTTCATCTGTGATCTGGAATGGCTATCATTGCATGTGACGAATGAGTATATCTATTTATGATATCTATTTAGGCGTTTCTTATATTTTGCATCCGCGCTAGTTCAGCCCCCGCTCTGTCGTTAGTTAAGTAACCTAACGGGTAATGACGGGGTGCCGTGGCGAATGCGGATGGCATTAGCGTACGTCATATTTTCATTGTTTTCTGCATTGGTAGGATTAATTGATGGAACGCATTAAAATTAATGCAAGAAAAATAAACCAAGTAAAAGTCGTTGGAACACTTTCAAAACCACTCGGTTTCTTTTCAAAAAGAACTTTTAAACGCGGAGCTTAAGCCACTCCTTTTAAAAGCTATCTCGTTCCATCGATCATATCAAGTTCACTACGTTCACGGTTTTACCAAAACCATCCGTAGCCCTCCATCATTTCAGTTAAATATTCGGTAGTATTCAATCTATGTATTTTGACCTCGCGCCAAGGCATAGTGATTGGTAGCTGCCGGATATTTATCTGTTGCATAGATAGAATGCGTTGGTTTGAGACAGTCGTATTGCCATTTTGGCCCACGACAAGGGTAGGTATGGGTGGGTTCATATTAACTTGGATAATGATGGGAAGAACTTGACATGTGACTTATGACATTTTGACCTCACGCCAAGGTCATAAGAGCATGGGGCAAAAATTTAAATCGGGAGTTTCAAAAGAACTGAAATTTGCTAGCGCTGCATACCATTTGGAGTGTGATGATTCTGATAGGATTCCTTCAGTTTTGTCACGCAATGATATTTGGATCTCGGTCCTACTGTGAGTATATGCTACTCCTCGGGAAATTTCTCACTTAACGATCAATGCTATAAACCAAGTAGGTGTCTAGAAAGGTGTTAGCGGGGCTACGCCCACAGGGAATAGAGGTTATTTAATTAAGAAACTTCGCGAAAGCGTTGGAAAACCTCCCTCGAAGTACCGACACCAGCCTGGCCGAACGGTTAAGCAAGTATTGTACGGTGAGATTGATTCTGACTAATTCTTCCTTTTTGGTTTGAGGAGGGATTCGAGAGACAGTGGGAGCCATTCTGTTTAGACAAATTAAAAACCACTCTAAACTTGCAAGAGCATCATGCTAAAACGTTTCTTTTCTCTCTCCTAATTGCAGCGACCAAACATCATGACCGGACTTAAGTGACTACTAGATAAAAACAAACTGACAGGGCCGAACTACAAAGATTGGCTCAGGAATGTCAAAATAGCAATCACTTATGACAAATTGGGGTATCTTCTTACCACCAAAGCTCGCCCTGTCCCAGGTCCCACCTCCAGCGTCGCGGATAAGGAAATCCGTAAGACTTGGAAGATCGACTGCGCGAAGGCCAAGTGCCTCGTGCTTGCCTCTATGGACAACGAACATCAGAGGTAGCACGAGAATATAGACTTGGAATACATATTTCTCCATACAAAAGAGCTTTATGGAGAGCAATCTCGTATCGCTAGATAAGAAGTGTCGAAGAAGTTGTTTTCGGCAAGGTTGGCGTCGGATCATCGGTAGAGGAACACGTGCTTAAGATGATAGGCTTCATTGAGGAGCTCGCGGACCTAGGGAAAACGTTAGAGAACGGGCTCTATACGGACTTGATTCTCCTGTCCCTTCCTTCCACTTACGCCCAGTTTATCCTGAACTTCAACTTGAAAGAAAAAGAAGTTGAACTTTCAGAACTGCTCAACATGCTGAGGAGTGCAGAGGGCACCCTACAGAAAGGTAGGGAAACATCCACTTTGTTTGTAGGAGGATCTTCCTCTTCTAGGTCTACGGCGAAAGCCAAGGGAAAGAAGAAGAATGCCCTCGCCAAACCAAGGGGCGGTGTTAGTAAAGTGGATACGAAGGGAAAGACAAAAGCAACAAAGGTAGCGGGAAAGCTTGTGGGAAAGGAAGAATTCTTTTACTGTCACAAGAGTGGACACTGGAAAAAGAATTCCAGGGCTTGGAAAGCCAGAACACAGGATCTGAAGCAAGTTGCGGCTTCAGCTTCAGGAGTGTATGTTATTGAAAACTGTCTATCAATAGACTCTACATCCTGGGTATTGGATACCGGATCAGGATCTCATATCTGTAATTCTTTGCAGGCATTGAGAAAGCGTAGGGTTTTGAAGGCAGGTGATATGACCCTCAGACTTGCAAACGGAGCTGGCATGGATGCTGAGTCCGTGGGGGACTATCACCTGGGGTTGTCAGATGGACACGTTTTGGTTTTGCGTAATTACTATTTTGTACCCAATGCAACTTGTAATATCATTTATCTATCTTTATTATCTAAAGAAGGTTATGAATTTGCATTTGTAAGTAATGTTGTAAACATTCACCTTAGTCAAGTTCTGATTGGGTCAGGTACATTAAGCAATGGTATATACGTATTAAACTAACCACAGATTTTCATTATCCAGAATACACACAAAAGAATGTCTCCGGAAATAAATCAGGCTTTCTTATGGCATTGTACAATGGGTCATATCAATGAGAGAAGGTTGACGAACTTACATACAGAAGGATATTTGGATCCGTTCGAATATCAATCATATGCAACTTGTCAACCCTGTCTCAAAGGAAAGATGACAAAGACTCCGTTCACTGGACACGGAGTAAGAGCGAGCGAGCTCTTGGGACTCGTACACAGCGACGTGTGCGGTCCAATGTCTACACATGCGCGAAGCGGTTATTCTTACTTCATTACTTTTACGGATGACTTTTCAAGGTACGGTTATGTATTCTTAATGAAACATAAATCTGAAGCCGTTGGAAAATTCCAGGAATATAAGAATGAAGTAGAAAAACAAACCGGCAAAAGTATCAAGACACTGAGATCGGATCGAGGTGGTGAATACTTGAGTGCCGAGTTCCTGGATTAATTAAAAGAGAATGGAATTCTCTCTCAGCTTACTCCTCCATACACTCCGCAACATAGCGGTGTATCGGAGAGACGGAACCGGACCCTATTGGATATGGTACGTTCCATGATGAGTAACACTGAGTTACCGCGATCATTCTGGGGATATGCACTAGAATCAGCTGCATACCTTTTGAACCGAGTTCCAACTAAGACTGTGCCTACCACACCATATGAGATATGGAGTGGGAAGTAACCCTATCTTCAATATCTGAAGATCTGGGGATATCCGGCTTTTGTCAAAAAGCAGCATGCGGACAAACTCGAGGCACGCTCAGTACTGTGCAAGTTTATGGGATACCCAAAGAACTCCAGGGGGTATCTCTTCTATTACGCAGAGGAACAAAAGATCATTGTTTCTCGTAATGCCCATTTTCTGGAACACCGGTTCTTAGAAAAGGAAACAAGTGGGAGCGAAATAGAACTGGAAAAAATTCCAGAACCATGGACTATTACTGAAAGCTTAGTAGAACCAGAGGCTTCAAAAGAACATGACATTCCTACGCCGCTCCACAGGAGTAGTAGGCAGTCTCATCCGCCCGAGAGATATTACGGTTTTCTCATAGACGGGGATAGAGAGGATTGCATCATTGATTATGATGAGCCGACTAGCTTCCAGAAGGCCATTCAGAGCGTTGACTCGGTAAAATGGCTGGATGCAATGCAGACTGAAATGGAGTCCATGTACACCAACAAAGTATGGACGTTGGGTGTTGCTCCAGATGGGGTAAAACCCGTAGGATGCAAGTGGATCTTCAAAAGGAAGATTGGTGTAGATGGACAGGTTGAGACCTATAAAGCTAGATTGGTAGCAAAGGGTTTTCGTCAAAGACCTGGTTTGGACTATGACGAGACCTTTTCTCCAGTAGCTATGCTGAAATCCATTCGGACCCTTCTTGCCATTGCTGCCTTCCACGATTATGAGATTTGGTAGATGGACGTAAAGACCGCTTTTCTAAATGGAAATTTAGAGGAGTGTGTTTATATGGACCAGCCAGAGGGTTTCATTTAGAGTGGGAGCAGCGAAAAGGTGTGTAAGTTGCTTAAGTCCATCTACGGACTAAAGTAGGCATCGCGGAGTTGGAACATCTGTTTGATGAGACGGTCAAAGAATTTGGCTTTATCAAAAATCCAGATGAACCATGCATCTATAGTAGATTTGTAGCGAGAACTGTAGTATTCCTCGTTTTATACGTGGATGACATTCTCTTAATAGGAAATGACATTCCTATGCTACAATCAGTCGAAGGGTTCTTGTCACACAGGTTCTCCATGAAAGACCTGGGTGATGCCTCATACATTCTGGGGATCCGAATCTATCGTGACAGATCCAAGAGACTACTGGGACTCTCACAGTCCAGGTACATCGACACCATACTGAAAAGATTAAGTATGGAAGATTCCAAGCATCTACCGGCTTGTCACGGGATCACCCTTTCCAAAGAGATGTCTCCCAAGACTGATTTGGAAAGGGATCGCATGTCTATTATACCCTACGCTTCTGCGGTAGGCTCTATAATGTATGCGATGTTGTGTACCAGACCAGATGTAGCATATGCACTGAGTGTGGTAAGCCGGTATTAGTCAAACCCTGGGGAGAAACACTGGATAGCAGTAAAGAACATTCTCAAGTACTTGAGAAGGACTAAGGAGATGTTCTTGGTGTATGTGGAAAAGACCTCCAGATCGTGGCCTTTGCTGACTCCAGCTTCCAGAGTGACAAAGATGATTCCAAGTCCATGTCGGGTTATGTCTTTACCCTCAATGGAGGGGCGGTGTGTTGGAAGAGTTCCAAACAGGAAACCGTTGCTGACTTGACGATGGAAGAGGAATATATCACTGCTGCAGATGCCCAAAAGAAGCCGTCTGGATAAGGAAGTTCTTAACTGAACTTCAGGTGGTTCCGTCCATTGTTGATCCAATACCTCTGTATTGCGACAACAATGGGGCTATAGCTTTAGCAAAGGAACCTAGGTCCCATCGGAGATCCAGACACATCTTGAGGCGGTATCACCTGATCAGGGAGATCGTGGGTTGCCAGGAGATCGAGGTTCGGAGAGTTTCTACGGAAGATAACACTGCTGATCCACTCACAAAGGCCTTACCCCAGACTCAGTTCGAGCGGCTGATCGAGATGATAGGTCTTCGATACGCCAGTACATGGCCTTAGTGCAAGTGGGAGATTGTTAGTGTATATGCCCTAGAGTCCATTACTGTATCATACTAGTTTGTATATTTTACTTAATGGAAGCTTGGGATATTCACCTTGAATAGACAATCTTGCTCAATATAATAGTATGCTACTTGGTTTGTTTCTACTTTAATGTGTACATGTGTTTATTTTAGTATATCACCTATACACATTAGTGGAGTCCTTAGGATCTTTGCTTGATTACCAGCGTTGTGATGGCAGTCACACTAATGGGGGCTGGGTAATCTACAAGCACATCCTTATGCAGGTCCCTAGTCGTAGGACTATCGAGACAGGGCATCTATACTCCGGAGTAGACTAGCGTATGCACTTCTCATCTCAGTGTTGGAGACGGTCTGTCCCGCAGCCGTCAGTACGTCGTACTTGAGATAGTATGCGGGTGCTCGTTAGGTTACGAGTACACTGGACAGGACTAGTCGGGAACAGTTGGTTGGTACTATACCTATCGTCAGTTATCAGTTCCCAGGTGACATGAGTACAGCTTAGTCCGCTGACTTGACACTATCACTTTGCCTCGAGTGTGTTCCCACTGTACTTTGATTACTACCCTACCACGGCTCAAAAGGAGTCGTGCAAACAGGTAGTAGTTAGGTGCAGTCCCGAAGCACTTGGAGGCAGTGACGGTTAGACAGGATTCGTCTCTCCCGGTACTGGGGGTTGACATCGCGCTGTGTCTAGGAAAGCCATTACACGAGTAGTCCCTGGCCAGGGCAAGCGAGATATACTGGTAGTTTTCCAGTGCTATCTCAGGGTGTTCTGGGATACACTCCGACACGACTTGTACCGCTATTAGGGGACTGACGTTTACCGTCCCTAGGCCCGCCATGCGATGTATCAGATGAACAGATCGGACTGTATAGAGATTGTCACATTCTGGCTCAGTAGGAGTTCAGATGGGTTTCACCTCGTCCGTCTTCTTGTCGGCATCTATCTGGGGACCGTTACGCACAGCTAGTGCCACTTGCGGTCTGTGGTTAAACCCACTGCCAGCGTAATTTCGAGTCTTTCGAGTCCCACACAGAAAGCTATTCGCCTTTAGGCAAAAGAGTAGAGGTCGCATGGTTTTACGACAGGTCGCATGGTTTTGCGACAGGGTTCGGTCACATCCGTGCACTAGTGCACGTTTAGTGTCCGGACAGTTAACACTAGCGGGCTTTGGTTTAAGCCAGATCCTAGTGTACATTTTGGGATTGGTTTTATCTCGTTTGTATTCTTGTTCCTCGGAACGCGGATGCGGGTGTGTATGCACAGTTGATAGAGAGACAGAGGCAGAGGATTCTCATTGGGGTTGTTGACTGTTGACTGTTCACTGTTGACCATTGACTTTTTCTAAACCCTAATGAGAATAAGAAATATGATTAATGATAATATTAATTAAGTATTATTGTGTCATGGTTGAGATGAGGGGTTGAATTTGTTGACTTTGTGGACAAGTTGACTAGGTTGGACTAGTTGACCGTCATCATTACAATGGCTATCATTTCATGGCAAAGACTTTTGCTTGCTTTTTTGTTTTTGCAAAATGAGTGTATGAAATGATATGGCCATTTTGACTTAAACCATCACATAATACTCAATTACTATTATGAGTAATCATGGTTTTCGATTATGAGAGCCTGGATGGCAAAAGACTTACTCATTCTCTCATTTCATTTCTCTCTCTTGCTTGAGCTCTCCCTCTTGCTCTTCCTCTTGCTCTCTCTCTAGCTCAAGGCAACACCCTCTCATGAGTTGAGAAACATTGCCTTAGAGATAAAAGAAAACCCATATCACTTCTCTACTTATCCTACTTCACAAAGTTTAGCAAACCAAGTGTTCTAGTTTCTTCAAGTTCGAAGAAGAAGCCAAAGGTAGAAGTTTTCAGGTGGATCCATCATCGGCGCAAGGAGACGACGAGGTGGGGCCGATCCGTACACCGGAAAGAGTTGAAGACGAAGGAGTTCAAGAAAGGTATAACCCCCTAACCGAGTAGGTAAAACTCTTGTTAGGTTTGTTAGTTAGTTGTTTAACAAAGATTCGTATTTTGAGTCCATGTTACCACCTCTTGAAAATCGATTTTCATTATTTCCGCAAGCCCGTAAGTACCGGGAGAGGTAACGTGGACTTACATGTTTCTGACAAATTTCATGCAACTTACGGCAAATTTTCAGTCTTCCGTCGATTAAATCCAGAAAAACTCTGACTCCCAAAGTGAGAGTATTAAATCAATGGAAGAACCAATTGCACAATTAAAAGCCGAAATTGGTGCAAGAGAAAAAGAGAATCTTCCAGCTCAACCCCCTACCTGATCCTACACCTTCACATTACACAAATGTGGATGCACTTACCACGTTGAGATCTGGAAGAGTGCTAGACAATCATGTAGGTAAACAGATTGATATTGAGGAATCAAGTAAACCCCAGGCTTCCACTTCCACTCACACTTCTACTTCTTACCCTATTTCGTCTAATTTACCGTCTTCTTCCGAGCCTATTCTCCGTTTTCCCAAAGGCTAAAACCCTTCACCCACTTCATCCTTCCTACCCCCACAACCTTCTCAATAAATGTTGGACCCAACACTTATTGATAGAGCTCTATTTCCAAATAGGTTGAGGCCCAACAAACCCAATGTCCAAATGGAGAAGCTTGTGGACATGTTTAATCAAGTTAACATCAACATCCCTCTCCTAGATGCTATCCAACAAGTTCCGTCCTATGCGAAAACTCTTAAGAACTTGTGCACTAGGAAGAGAAAGACTCAAGTGCCCAAGAACATATTCATGGCAAAGACTGTTGACACGGCGTTTCCCCAACAATTACTAAGGAAACGTAAGGACCCTGGCTGTCCTACTATTTCTATTTCTATTAGGGGAAAACACATCAACCGTGCTCTACTTGACCTTGGCGCTAGTGTTAACTTGCTTCCATATTCAGTCTATGAGCAACTAGGTATCGGAGTGTTAAAGCCCTCGAGCATAACTCTCCAGATGGCTGACCGATCAATCACCAAACCTAGGGGTGAACTGGACGATGTGTTAATAAAAATAGGGGAATTTGTATTCCATGTGGACTTTATTGTAATTGATACACAGCCTGTAGGGAACCCACGGAATCAAATTCCGGTGCTTTTAGGTCGCCCCTTTTTGGCCACTTCCAATGCTATAATCAACTGTCATAATGGCTCTATGACCCTATCCTTCGGGAATAGGTTAATTGAGCTGAACATTTACAAGTTGGGAAGTGTACCCTCCGAACCTACTGCTCAGGTCTGTTCTGTCGAATTAATGGATATCGACAGCAGCGAATTTGACGATACTCATGATACTGATCTTGACTCTTTTCATACGTTGTTGTTTGACTCAACTATGTATCATACACATACGGACTCTTCCACCAATTTGTCCGGGTCAACAACTAACACTGATTATGAACCGTTTTTAGAGTATGAAGATCATCCCGCGCTTTGTGATGACATTATTCTTCGGGGCATTGATAGGACTTTTGAGGAAATCTTCGCTGATGAACTCGCATTTTTGAATGATACGGTTGTTGAGATGAATCCATATCAAATCAATGAAATTGAACCTCCACCCCTTCTTTTGAACTATAAAAAGAATGCGAGCAATCCATCACATTCACTGCATCGTCTCTCCAAAACGAGACGCAAAAACATTCTATCCCACCACTTACCCTTTTCCCACTTCTTCTTCCACCAACCTGAGCACTATATTGATAAAATTTTCGATTGGTTGGTGTTGACCTTCGGTCTTTGCAAAGCTTGGCATCGACCAATAATCTTGACCCCCTCATGTGATTTGCAAAAGCTTAACATGTTTTAACTCAAGTTTGGGGGGCGTATAATCTGGCTCCTGAAAAGAAAATTTTTACTGAAAATGATGAGCCAAAAATAAGTTTGGGGGAGCATTTTCACTCGAATATTTTGCCCTATTAATAAATTTCCTCCCAAGCTTACAGGTTTTCGAGATTTAGCGGATGGCAATAGTGAGGACACTGTTGAAAACAGGTTTGGGGGAGGTTTGTGCTTATTTTCGCATCATTTGCATATCACTTTGCATAAGCACAAAACATTTAAAACCGATAAAAATTTAAAAAATTTCAAAAAAACAAAAAAAACAAAAAATTTTGTACTTAAATAAGATAATAAATGACTAGATAGTGAAAAATTACATCCAAAAGATTGGAAAAATTTAAGAAAACCAAGAAAATTAGAAGTTTTCTTATACGAACTAGTAATAAGTAGTTATGAGCCGTTGTCCCAAGGGTTAGTAAGATGAAAGAAGTCACTAATCTGAGGATAAAATAAGTCAAATAGTTCCTATTCAGGAAGCCAAACATTTGAACGTTGATACCCTACTATTCGCACTTACACACGTCTTGAAGCTCGGGATAGTAGAGGATACCTTGAAATGCTCTTGTATATTAGCCAAAGTATGAAGGAAATAAAGAAATAAAAAATGAATAAAATATAAAAATTGTGAGAAAAATGAACACTGGTTTTATTATCGCCAAGGCAGCAATAAAAAAATATAGCTAGGGTGCCTCTTCACCTTGTGCCTTAGACCAACTGGTCTGGGAGTCACTGCTAAGCCTTAGGTGGTGCAAGACGAGGAAAAATACACCTAATAAGCAAGCACATGAGTAATCGGTAGGTTAGTACCTCAAGAAGTATTAACGGTCGCATGAAAATGTGTGAGCAAATCCATATAAATATTCATCAAATTAAAAAGTACTGAGGCAGATGGACAAGAGTATGATAGCTTGAATTGAATTCTCAGGGCGTAGGGATGTATATTACACACACGTAGGGTTATATGATCGATGTTTGGAAGAAAGGTAGGAATGAAGAATAAAGACGATGTTTTATTGAGGGATGATGTGATTTCAGACATCTTTTCATGACTATTAAGATGGGGCTCATGACAACTGAAAAGCTAGCATAGTTGGAAACTCTAATTTTCAAAGTCTTTCTTTAACAATTCTTATCTTTATATGTAATATTCACCGTCTTCCTTTTATTATTGGATTTTGTGGGTGCAATCCGCTGAAAACCCTCAGGAGACAACACTCCTCCTATTAGGGACACCTAGAGGTTTAAAGGCTTGTTGTACGTATGCAGTGCAATCGTATTTCCTACGAAAGTGTGCTAGTTAGTTTTTCTCTTTCTTTATTTTCTCCTTCTCTTTTTAATAAAACAGTTCGCTTGAGACGACCGAAAATAAGTTTGGGAGAATTTGATCAGTCGAAAATATTGCATTTTTAACACGTCAATTTCCCTACCATTTGCACTCATCTATAGGTGTTCGGTATTAATATGGCACATATTAGCAAAACATCTGTAAAATACCAAATAACTTGTGTTATATATTAAAACCGACATTTCTGAGGGAAATTAAGTGTTTATCATTTCATCGCATAATGTTTATATAGCGCAACACTTGTCTCGAGAATCTGTGCAGGAAATTGAAGGAGAAAAGCCGAAACAATCAAAAGTGTTGAGAAAAATACGCCAAGTCCAAGACTTGAGATCTGGCAGAAATAGAGAAAGCAAAATGAGATTCAACACCTCAGAAAAAGGCCAAAATATCAGCCCAAAATAAACACAGAAGTTTCTAGCAACAAGGCTTCAATAGTGCCGCGGATCCGCGGCCAGAAGGGCCTTGGAGCCGTGGATCCGCGGCGCATTGATGACATCATTGCCTCAAATTTCCCAATGTGCTTCATTGTAACGGCCATAGCTTCTAGAAGATTCCAGAAACACCACGTGGCTTCATCCAGAAGGCTCGGCCTAACAACGTAGCTCTAGAATATTCCCTCCAACTAACTTCTTCTAGAAGCCTCTCTCTAACAAACTTTTGGAGGAAAATTTGAAATTTGAATTCTAGATCTAAGGTTGTGATGCTTATAAAAGGGACCCTAAGGCTTCACATCAAGTGGTTGTTCATTAATTCAACAATTCACCCACTAGTTGAGGGACACAACTTGTGCATTCAAACCCTAACCCTAATTCAAAATCCAAGCCAAAGATCAAGAACACCGAGTACAAAATCAAGGGAGATGTTTTCAACCTTTTAGGAGCGAAGCAGATCTTCATCCGAGCAAGTGATCCAAGACGATCCGCGACTCACGAAGACGAGCGAAGAAAAATCGACGATCGAGTTCTTTTCTCATTGTACAATTTGAGAGAATTGTAACAAAATTGTTGATAAATAAAAGGTGAAATTCTTTATCTTGCTTTCTTTACATTCTTGCATCATGATTAGATCTCGATTTGTGATTGTGTTCTTTGTTATGATGTTTGAGTAAAACTCCGCTCGTGATGGAGTCGAGAGAATCAATAGATGATGATGTTACAAATCTTGAAACGATTCTTAAGTCCTATGAGTTTTGTAAACCTTAGTACATTGAAGAATCGACGACCTAGTTTCGAGCGATGCTTTCTTGATTGTGTTCGCTCTTAATTAGGGATCC
Source organism: Agapanthus africanus (assembly GCA_030015575.1). Lineage (NCBI taxonomy): Eukaryota > Viridiplantae > Streptophyta > Magnoliopsida > Asparagales > Amaryllidaceae > Agapanthus > Agapanthus africanus. The sequence goes on along the minus strand of CM057345.1, from coordinate 265,089,748 downwards.
ACGATCGATTCTTGAATTTACTAGAAGCTAGAATGTGAATGACATCAAAGAAAGGACAAGGGATAGATGATGAAACCCTAGCTTCCGCAAGAAATCCCTAATTCTTGTTGATCATCATCGATCTAGTATCAATTCATCGATGGATTAGAATACGTAATCAATAGATATCATCTCGTTTATAGATTCAATCGATTCTTACGAGCCTCACATCGATTCTGTTAGTTATATGTGTGCCCTAGAGGCCATTACTGTACATTGGATGTATATTGTAGTGGATGCTGGGACATATATAGGGAGGACTTTCTTGCTCGACATGATAGTATGCTATCTGGTTACCCTTTACCTTAACGTGTATGCTGATTGTCTCTCTGTTACATGTTGGTAAAGCCCTTAGGATCTGTACTTGACTACCTGGACTATGATGCGGATCATACTAGTGGGGACATGGTAGTCCATAAGTACATCCTTCAAAGTCCCTAGTCGTGGGTGTATCGAGACGGGGCATCGATATACCAGAGTAGACTAGCGTATACCTTCTCGACCCATACAGATGGGCGATGGATGATCCCATATCCATTGGTGTTTGACATCAGAGATGATATACGGGTGCTCAGTAGAGACTGGGTACACTGGACGGACTCGCCTAGAACTCCCAGATGGTATTATACCTCACGTCAGATGGCAGTTCTCTGGTGACACTGGTACAGAGTAGTCTGTTGACCCGAGATCGTCATAGAGTCTTGTGTGGTTCCCACTGTGCTTTGATTTCCATCTTACCACGTCCAAGAGGGCATGCAAAACGGTGGTTTTTGGGTACAGTCCCGAGTCACATGGAGGCAATGAGCGATAGGAGGGGATTCGTCTCTCCCGGTATAGGGAGTTGATGTTGCGCTGTGTTCGATTGGCTATAACAGGAAATCCCTTGCCAGGGTTGCTGAGATTTACTGGTAAGTGTTACCAGTAGTTTCTCGAATAGTTATAGACCTCATATCGACACGACTTATCGAGCTATTGGGGTCTGACGTATACCACCCCTAGGCAAGATATGCGACATATCAGACGATCAGACCGGACTGTACGGTAGTGTTACTGGTTGGATTCACTGGAGTGTGAGAGGGCTTGCTCGTCGATCTTCAGATCGCTCAATACCCGGGTGGCCGTTACGTTTAGCAGACCGCTTGCGGCTTGTGGGTGTTTGATATGATCATCATCTGCTGCCGGCGTATTGACGAGTCTTTAGAGTCCTACACAGAGGTTTCCTGGCTCAAGCGAAACGAAATAGGAGCGCGTATGAGATATGTGCGGGACCGAGAATAATACGAGTATGTGATACTGTATTCGATTCTCGCGATGTGACATTGATCGGTTATATGTGATATAGCCGGGTTATCGGATCAAGTGTTGATTCGATAAGTTGTTACTAAGGATAATAGTCGGTTATATGCGATATGACCGGATCGTTAAATCAAGTGTTGATTTAATGATTTAATGTATAATTATATATTTGATATATTACTTTGCATTAACTAGTATCGGTTTACTTAAGATGGATTTTCTCACTTGGATGTGCGCATTATATATGTGATATGATTTTGTGCACTTGCTTGTATCATGTTTGATGATACATGCTTTTTGGTTAATTGTAAAGTATTAAACCTTGGTTAACGAAATGGTTAGGGTTTATTATTTGTTATTCATTTATCTTATTTAATTATCCATTTATTTATGATAAATGAATAAAAGAAAATGAAATGAAATGGTTGCTAATTTTGGATTCTAGTTGAAGCTTCTTGATCTTTTGACTAAGTGACCATTTTGTCTCTAGCTTGACCCTAACCATTCCTTTAACCATGATTGATTCTCTACACATTACCATGGTTAAAGATTATGATAAGTATACTTTTATTTTATATTTTCAAAGAACTTATCATAACAATTTCCTTCTTCTTCTTCATTTCTTCAAGTGAAGAAAGCTTGCCTCCATCAATGGCAAGTGATGAAAAAGAGTGAGAAATCCAAATCTAAAGTCTACCCACTTCCTATTTCTTCATCCTCTACCTCTTGCCAAGTAGTAGAGTGTGTTTCCTTCACAAGTTTTTAGGGCTTGGTGAAGGTGGAGCTTGATTTAGCGATGCCTCGACGTAGATCATCTTCGGCATGGACATCGACGACCTAGTTCGCTTTTTCTCCGACGAAGCCGACTCTAGAGCCCGGATTCCTTTTGGACAGCGGAGACGACTTCGTTGCGGAGCTATGGAGGTAGAGCACCGGATCTACAAAGGTTGTATTTCCGTTTAAACTTTAGTTAAGCTGTTAACTTGTTTACTTTTCGCCTAGTTTTCTAGCCAACGGTCCGTAGTCGGGTCTCTCGGCACCTAGAATTTTTGAAATTGGCATGTTCGATGCCTTGTGAGACCTCATTAGGGTGCCTAGGAACCCTACAGTGGTATCAGAGCCTAGCTAGAGCCTTAGGCGAAGTCTAGACGGATTTTGAAGTCCGAACGACCCGAAACCCCAACCGGAAATTGCTTTCTGGAAATTTTCTAAAATCTGGGATTTTCCAGAATTAAAAATTGCCAAAAAATTCAGCAGGGAATCCTATGAGTTACTGTGAAGCACGTGACTGTAAATCGATCAAAGAGCCGCGGAACCGCGGCCCCACCGTGGGTTTCGCGGCGGTTCCGCGGCCATGATGGTGATTTGGGTCACGTGTCTTACACAGTAATTCTTGTGTCAAAGAGCTGAGTCTTCTGGAAATTTTTATATTTTATTCAAGAGTTGAATTTTCTGCAGTTGTTTTGGGGATTCGGTGTTTCGATCGGGGTATCAAATTTTGTCTATGTGGCTTTCCGGATAATTTTTAGAATATGTTAAAAAGTTCGACCGAATATAAATACCCAACTTTTCCCCTGTCGGGAAATTTCCAAGTGTTGGATTTTTCCGTAGTTTAACGACGTTCTAAGTAGTGCAAGTAACGCGATGGACCCTCTAGAAGACAACAAACCTTAACTCGATTATGTGACCGTCTTGAACTGCCCTTTGAACCTTCGGGTTTGGGGCAGTACGGCGTGCCACATGTGAGGCGTTGGCTTGACCCTTCTACGGCTGGACCGTTGGTACTGAGGCACGAACGGAATGTTGTTAGACTTGTTTCATGTGTTGATCTGTATCGGGAAAACTTGGGTGTTCGAATGTTCAATCGGAAAGTTTAACATTTTCTAATTTTCTGGAATGGGATACAATAATTGGAATTCACAAATAGTTATGAGATAACTAAATGAATGTTATAAACGTAGCAATTTAGTCTCGAATGATCGGTTGCCACGGAATTTTGATGTGATCAAAAGTCCGTCGCAATCACGTAGCGTACGCGGATACTCGCCGGGTAAACTTAATAGACAGCCTCACCCCATAGCCCCGACTAAGTGACTGTAGGAGAACCCCGTCGCCGAAAGCATCCGTTCGGGTGCTCGCGGTAGCGGTGTTCCGCCTTGGTGCACTTCGTCGACGGTATCAGGGGTGCTGCCACCTACTGAAGTTTGCGACGAGTATTCGATCAGTTTTTCGGGAATCTTGTTGAATTGCCCGACTTGATATTGAAAAGTGTTTTCGATAATGAGACTAAAATGCGGGGTTTATAATTGTTAGGCATGCGATGTCTAAGTAATTCATTTGGTCAGGCATGCGATGTCTGAGGTGGTTGCGGATTCCAACTGTTGTAGTTTTACACTTTCTTTTCTGTGACCGTAAGTGTAATATGTGATATCGCCGGTTTCGTTGCTATATGTCAACGACAATTGGGATGCGCATATTTACTTACGTTGATGACATGTGATGTTATGTGTTGCTGGATATGTTATATTGGATCGTCGTGTTTGAATAGCCGGGGGTTTTTATGTGAGATGAGTGTTTTTCATTTTCATTCATGTAAAAACTTGTATGTAATATTCTTTTATTGGGGCGCTTCCAGGTTGCGGAAGTTGTCACCGTTTGTATATTATTTACTTTTCCGCACTAGGATAGGCCCAAGGAGGGGAGCACAAGTAACCGGGTTCTGGAGTCCAGTGGGAGACCAACTCGAGGAGTCGAGTCCGGGTCTCCTAACTCCAGAATTGGTAGGGTTGCTTGCCGCTCTCGTAGGGGTCTAGGGGTGTGGGTTTGGCTATTCATCACGACCGTGGAATCCGTGTTTTATACTGGCTCGTATTGAAAACACGGACGTCCTAGTATATCCAATATTTCATATGATTCTTCTGCAGCGATATCTGTGATGTGATCATGTGATGTTCTGTGATAGATACAGTATATAGTATATATGATATATTATATAGATGTTACTTATGTTTTACACCCGCGCTAGCCCTGCCCCGCTCTGCCGTTAGTTACCTAACCTAACGGTGCACGAGGGGACATAGAGGCGAATGCGGATGGCATAAGTGTACGTCGTATTTATCTGTGATGTTTAGGTACTTAAATGATGGGACTTCATTAATGTGATTAATGAAATAAAAGAAACCTAAGATGTTGTAGAATCAAATTTCAAAATAAAACAGGTAGCTACAGTTCTTGCTTTGCACAGCGGTATATGTGATATATCCTGCATCTTATTCGATGAGGAAAGGACCGAGATCCCTTCACCGGGAGTGACTCCTTTAGCAATAACTGGCAGATGCTACACACTCGGTTTGTCTTTTGATTGCTTTTAAGAGTTTTTGCTTTGCACAGTGATATATATGATATATCCCGCACCTCATTCGACGAGGAAAGGACCGACGATCCATTCACCGGGAGTGACTCCTTTAGCAAAACTAGAAAAGCCTCAAAAGCACTCCATTTCAAAATCATTTGATTCTACAACGATATCAAGTTCATTACGCAATAGGTTTTCAGAAAAACCTGTCGTAGCCCTCCGTCATTTCAGATAAATCCTGTTTAGTATTCGTGCGGCGTTTCTTGACCTTGTCAAGGCGCAGTGTGCGGTAGCTAACCAGTATTTATCTGCTTATGCATATGATGCAGATTGGGTTAGGTTAGTCGTGCGACCTTGTCAAGGGTTGTGCGGGTGGGTTTGATTCAATCAAGAAATGACGGGTTGAACTTGACTTGCGGTCTATGGTTTGTTGACCTTGTCAAGGTCATAGATCGTTCGGGGCAAAATATTATCGGGAATTTCAAGTGTTGAAATTTGCAATGAGATTGCATACCTTCTATGAGATAGTTGGATCCCGATACCCGCTGCGAGTAAGAGTTACTCCTGGGAGAGTTTTACACATTACAATTAGCCGATCAAGTAGGTGTCTAGAAAGATGTTAATGAGGTTACGCCTCAGGGAAAACGAGGTTTACATTAATTAGGTTCGTGCGAAAGCACGGGGGACCTCCCTCAAAGTACCGACACTGGCCTGGCTGAAAGATTGGCGAACTTGTAGTGTGTAATTAGTCCCGGCTAGTCTTTCCTTTTAGGGTTTGAAGGAAGATTTGATAAAAAGCAGTGGGAGCCATCCTGATTAGATAAAATAAAAACCAATCTATTCTTGCAAGAGCGCACGCTGAGTGTTTTCTTCTCTCTCTCTCTAGGTAGCGACCATATCACGCCTTAATCAAGATAATAATACGGATAATTGACCGAACCCGCTTGTTATACTGAGCTGGGGAACGTTGGTCCCGTTCCAACTTATAATTGTTATAAGACAGCAGGAAATTGGGGAATACCAGATTTCCCGTGCCGCCCAAACGAAGAAAGTGCATATGATGCATCATCTTCGGGTGTGTTCGTTGCAAAGAACCGTTTCTCTTTATCCTCTACGTCCTGGGTATGTGATACCAGATCAGGATCCCAGATATGTAATATGTTACATAGGGCTACAGAAAGGTAGAGAACTGAGAACGGGTGATAAGTTTCATGAGGCAGAAAACGGGGCAAGTGTTGCAGCCAAGTCTGTTGGTCACTGTCACCCTGTATTACCAATACATTGATTCTGAACGAATGTTGTTAGATACCGAACCTGATATACAAAATCATATCAGTCCCTTTATTAGTAAAGAAATGATAAAATTTTGTATTGTTGGATAATGTTTTGAACATTTCCTATATCAAAAGTTGATCGGTTCAGGCACGTTATCTAAAAGCGTTGATGTTCTAAATCAAACTACAGTTCTTAGTATACAGAACACACACAAGAGGAAAAGTTCAGAAATGAATGAATTCTTCTTGAGGTATTGTAGACTAGGTCAGATCAATGTGACCCGACTGGCTAGAGTTACATAAAGATGCATATTTAAATTAGTTTGAATTTACATCTTGTGAAACTCGCCAGTCATGTCACAATGATAAGATGACCATAGCTCCGTTTACTGGAAACAGAGAAAGAGCTGGTAACTCTTGGGATGATACATGTTGATGTATGTAGGTCCCCTGTCTACACATGCCAAGACCGGTTCTTTGTACTTCGTTACATTCTCTGATAATCTCTCAAGATTCAGACATATGTTCCTGTTGAAACATGAGTCCGAACCTTTTGAGATATTCACAGAATATAAGTTAGAAGTAGAGAACCAATAAGGGTATAAGTATTATGTCCTTTGATGAGATCAAGAAGGAGAATACTTGTGCACGGAAATCCTGGATTATTCTAAAGGAGAATGAGATTCTCTCTCAGCATTACTCCTCCGAATACACCATAGCACGATGGTATATCGGGGCGGAGCAATCACACCCTATATGATAAGGTGTGCTCTATGATGAGTACTACTGAGTTACCTTTTTCCTTAAGGGAGTTGTGCACTTAAGAAGTTGAATACCTATTGAATAGGGTTCCAATCAAATCAGTTGCCTACCATTTCATATGTGATATGGAAAGGGAAGAGCCCATGTCTTAAGCTAGTTAAGATTTGGGGTTGTCCGGCTAATGTCTAAAAGCAAAATCCGGACAAGCTCAAGGCAAGGTCTGTAATGTAGAACTGAAAAGGTTCCAGCTATACAAACTACAACAGATGATTTGGCAGAACCAAATGATTTAATAGTTCCCAACGAAGTTCAGCCTCTCCGCCGATCTAGTAGGGTTCCTCACCCACCTGAGAGATACTTCGGTTTCTCTATGACAGTGGGAGCGAGGACTGCATCATGAGATGACGATCCAACTAGTTTCGAGCTGGCCATCAGGAGCAAGACTCTATAAGAATGGCTGGATGCTTAGTGATCTGAGATGGAATCCTTATACACCGACAAAGTATGGACTTTGGTTGCTATATCTGAAGGGTTAAATCCCCATCAGGAGCAAGTAAATCTTGAGAAGATTACTTGGTGTACATGGAAAAGTTAAGACTTTCAAAGCTTGACTTGTTAAAAGTTTGCATCATTTACCAGGCGTGGATTATGATGAAACCTTTTTCAAGTAACCAAGCTTAAGTCCATCCAGATCCTACTTGTCATGGCTACATACCATGACTGCGATATCTGGTGGTTGGGTGTCTTGACTGCTTTTCTAAATGATGATTTAGAAGAGAGCGTCTATAAGTACACAGCCAGAGGGCTTCGTAGACAGTGGGAGCAGCGGAAACGTGTGCAAGATGCTTTATTTGATAAAGCAGGCATCGCGGAGTTGGAACATCTGTTTTGATGAATTAGTCAAAGAAGTTGACATCATCAAAATGGTAGATGAACCTTGTATAAACAAGAAGGTAGTAGGGAGTATGGTGACGATCCTCGTAGAGTACGTAGATGACATACTCTTGATAGGGAAGGAGTTTCCTATGCTACGCTCGATCAATCTCCGCTTATCACAATGATTCTCCATATAGGATCAAAATGATACCTCCTAAATCCTGGGTTTTGGATCTATGAGATAGATCTAATTGGATGTTAGGATTCTCACTAGTTGTAGTGAGACAATATCAACCGATCCTGGGGAGAATCACTGGAAGGGTTCCAGGGTGATAAAGACGACTGAGTGTCAGTCACAGGCATTGTCTTTACCCTCAGTAAAGGGACGGTATGTTGGAAGAGTTCCAAGCTAGATACCGTGACATACTACACGATAAAGGCTGGATATATCGCTACTTACGATGCTACCAAAGAGGCGGTCTGGATGTATATTTGTTCATGAGATGAACTTAGTTCCTCCCATTGTGTGACAATGGAGTTATGGCTTATGCCAAGGAACGCCAGTCCCATCAGTGATCCAGACATATTCTAAGGAAGTATCACTTGATCATGGAGATGGATGATCTCCAGGGTGATCTAGGTTTGGAGAGTAGACTCAGAGGACAACGCAGCGGATCCACTCACAAAGGCCTGTTCCCAGAGAGAGATTTTTATGGGATGGTTGAGTATGAGATACTGCAACCACTGCTACAGATGGCCCTAGTGCAAGTGGGAGATTGTTAGTTATATGTATGCCCTAGAGGCCATTACTGTACATTGGATGTATATTGTAGTGGATGCTGGGACATATATAGGGAGGACTTTCTTGCTCGACATGATAGTATGCTATCTGTTTACCCTTTACCTTAACGTGTATGCTGATTGTCTCTCTGTTACATGTTGGTAAAGCCCTTAGGATCTGTACTTGACTACCTGGACTATGATGCGGATCATACTAGTGGGGACATGGTAGTCCATAAGTACATCCTTCAAAGTCCCTAGTCGTGGGTGTATCGAGACGGGGCATCGATATACCAGAGTAGACTAGCGTATACCTTCTCGACCCATACAGATGGGCGATGGATGATCCCATATCCATTGGTGTTTGACATCAGAGATGATATACGGGTGCTCAGTAGAGACTGGGTACACTGGACGGACTCGCCGAGAACTCCCAGATGGTATTATACCTCACGTCAGATGGCAGTTCTCTGGTGACACTGGTACAGAGTAGTCTGTTGACCCGAGATCATCATAGAGTCTTGTGTGGTTCCCACTGTGCTTTGATTTCCATCTTACCACGTCCAAGAGGGCGTGCAAAACGGTGGTTTTTGGGTACAGTCCCGAGTCACATGGAGGCAATGAGCGATAGGAGGGGATTCGTCTCTCCCGGTATAGGGAGTTGATGTTGCGCTGTGTTCGATTGGCTATAACAGGAAATCCCTGGCCAGGGTTGCTGAGATTTACTGGTAAGTGTTACCAGTAGTTTCTAGAATAGTTATAGACCTCATATCGACACGACTTATCGAGCTATTGGGGTCTGACGTATACCACCCCTAGGCAAGATATGCGACATATCAGACGATCAGACCGGACTGTACGGTAGTGTTACTGGTTGGATTCACTGGAGTGTGAGCGGGCTTGCTCGTCGATCTTCAGATCTCTCAATACCCGGGTGGCCGTTACGTTTAGCAGACCGCTTGCGGCTTGTGGGTGTTTGATATGATCATCATCTGCTGCCGGCGTATTGACGAGTCTTTAGAGTCCTACACAGAGGTTTCCTGGCTCAAGCGAAACGAAATAGGAGCGCATATGAGATATGTGCGGGACCGAGAATAATACGAGTATGTGATACTGTATTCGATTCTCGCGATGTGACATCGATCGGTTATATGTGATATAACCGGGTTATCGGATCAAGTGTTGATTCGATAAGTTTCTACTAAGGATACTAGTCGGTTATATGCGATATGACCGGATCGTTAAATCAAGTGTTGATTTAATGATTTAATGTATAATTATATATTTGATATATTACTTTGCATTAACTAGTATCGGTTTACTTAAGATGGATTTTCTCACTTGGATGTGCGGATTATATATGTGATATGATTTTGTGCACTTGCTTGTATCATGTTTGATGATACATGCTTTTTGGTTAAGTGTAAAGTATTAAACCTTGGTTAATGAAATGGTTAGGGTTTATTATTTGTTATTCATTTATCTTATTTAATTATCCATTTATTTATGATAAATGAATAAAAGAAAATGAAATGAAATGGTTGCTAATTTTGGATTCTAGTTGAAGCTTCTTGATCTTTTGACTAAGTGACCATTTTGTCTCTAGCTTGACCCTAACCATTCCTTTAACCATGATTGATTCTCTACACATTACCATGGTTAAAGATTATGATAAGTATACTTTTATTTTATATTTTCAAAGAACTTATCATAACAATTTCCTTCTTCTTCTTCATTTCTTCAAGTGAAGAAAGCTTGCCTCCATCAATGGCAAGTGATGAAAAAGAGTGAGAAATCCAAATCTAAAGTCTACCCACTTCCTATTTCTTCATCCTCTACCTCTTGCCAAGTAGTAGAGTGTGTTTCCTTCACAAGTTTTTAGGGCTTGGTGAAGGTGGAGCTTGATTTAGCGATGCCTCGACGTAGATCATCTTCGGCATGGACATCGACGACCTAGCTCGCTTTTTCTCCGACGAAGCCGACTCTAGAGCCCGGATTCCTTTTGGACAGCGGAGACGACTTCATTGCGGAGCTATGGAGGTGGAGCACCGGATCTACAAAGGTTGAATATCCGTTTAAACTTTAGTTAAGCTGTTAACTTGTTTACTTTTCGCCTAGTTTTCTAGCCAACGGTCTGTAGTCGGGTCTCTCGGCACCTAGAATTTTTGAAATTGGCATGTTCGATGCCTTGTGAGACCTCATTAGGGTGCCTAGGAACCCTACAGATTCTTGATTATTGGATTGGATATCATCAATTCTTAATTCTTGATTTTAAATGTTTTCTTGTTAATTAGATTAGATCTAGATAATTCTTGAATTCACTTTTAAATCTTGAATTGAATTGTCTTTTCTTTTCTCTTTAATTTTCAATTAATCTAATTTGAATTCGAACAGATAACACTTTCCCTGTGGACGATCCGCACTCGCTAACGCGCTACAATCGACACCGTTATTGATTACGGTCAAAAATTTCTTTGGTTGTGATTTCTATACATTTTGTACCTACACACAAAGAGAATCATTCAATCAGGAGTTTCTAAAGAAACTAAAACTTACCAGATATGCGCATACCTTCTAGAGTGTGATAACGTGAGTGGATTCCATAACGTTATCATGTGATGATAGTTGGATCCCGATTCCCACTGATGAGTTGGTTTACTCCTCGGTTGATCCCGACTAATTCTTCTTTCTGGTTTGGAGGCGAATTTAAGGTTACAGTGGGATATTTCCTTATTAGATAAAGTGATAACCATTCTGATCTAGGTTAGAGTGCATGCGGAGTGTTTCTTTTCTCTCTATCTTTGGTAGAGACCATGACCCGACGCTAAACTTTGACTCAGTGACCAAGTTGACTGAACCTTCTTAAACACTGGCTTTTGGATTGTCAGAGTTGCATACCTCATTGCCACTCTTACTTTTACCCTTTTCTCTAGAACACCTCGTATTATTACGAATATCAACTTCCATTGGATAAAACCATCGTATGGTTATATACGATCTCGAAGGAACATATTCGAGGATGGTTTCCTGTTTTGGAGAAAACGAATAGGACTATTCTGTTGTCTTTTCCTTTTACCTTCTCTCAGGTTGCGAGTGTTCCTTAGATTAGGACGGTACACCTGTTACGCTAATTGGATAGTCTTCATCCAAACCATTGGTTGGTGCCGAACGGTAGAGAATGAAGAAAACCATTAAGCCTAAAAGGTGTATAGAAGGTATTAAGTTAAGACAAATAAAATGTTTAGAAAGGGGGCAAAGTAAACAGCGACAGCTATTCACGACCATACCAAGTATTTCATTGCCACTCCTACTTCACCTTTGTATTTCTCCAGGACACTCCATATCACTATGAAGATCCACAGTTTATTGGATACTCCATCGCATGGTTATATACGAACTCGAAGGAACTTGTTCCAGTTCGGGGATAGATTCTGGTTCAGGAGAAATAGAAATAAGGTTTATTCAGTTGTCTTTTATCTTTACCTTCTCTCGGGTTCCGAGTGCTCCTAGGATTAGGACAGTACACCTATTACGCTTATTGGATAGTCTTCTTCCAAACCATAGGCTGGTGCCGAACGGTACGGAAGAAAGATAACCATTTAGCCTAAGAGGGTGTACAGAAGGTAATGACTAAAGACATATAAAGGGATTTGGAGAGATGGCAAAGGAATATACGGTTATAGTCATGAATCTGATAATGGAAGAGGCATTACTAGGAATACCCGGATACCCCTTCGAAACATTTTCATGTTTCAGTTTCACTATGCATTGTTAAAAGAAAACTGACTTCCCAATTAGTCCTTCCTCTAGGGTATGTATTTACCAGGTTTGATTCTCACATCTGTATGTCTTTTACAGATGATGAGTGGGTGTAAGTTATCGGGAATTGGGTGATCATCCTCATTATATCGGGACTCGTTGTAATAGGTGATACTTGAGGAAATCGCCTGGGTTGTTTGCCGGACGGCAAACATTTTGGTTTTGAATATCCGTTGTTATACACCAATTTCAAATTGATATATCTGTATGTTTATCTTTATAAAGTGAGATATAACTTTTTGAAATTATGTCTATGACATTTACCTATATCGGTGGATGGTTAGGTAAGGAGCATTAAACAACGGTTTAATTCTTCTTAACCATAAGTACAGTTTTCAACCTACAACATACAGGGAATGAGTTATTAGACTCAGGGGAATTATACAGAGTATTGTATGTTGTCCAGTATCCATTAGGACAGAGGTGTTGGTACTCATATTATATTCTGTTTACTTATGACTTCTCTAGTTCATAGACATGTGTTTCGTAGAAATACAAGATCCAAGTTTTGAGAAGTTACAGGTGTAAGAATAAAGTAGAGAATCAGGTGTTTCAAGTATCGGGATTCTTGAAGGTGATCGAAGATGTAGATACTTGTGTTTGGTATTCAGTTGATAGTAATGATTATGAGAACTTGCTTCTTTTTCAGGTTGCTCTTATCTGGATGTACTCCTAAGTTGAGTAATGCTGATAGGCCTCTCTCTATTTAGTTGACATGCACTGGAGACAGCTGTATGATTTGAATCTGGTTCCAATTAAATCAGTGCCTCTATTTCTATATTAGATATAGAACGGTTCATATCTTAACGATGTTAAGATACGGGGAGTTATCCGTCTTATGCTTAAAACCAGACTCTGGATAACTCAAGGCACGTTTCCGTAATGGCTGTTTGTGGGTTGACCCGGGCTATGACGAGGGTTAACTTTCTACCATCTGGAAGATCAATAATGATATTATTCTTGACTCGTCACAGTTTTAGTAAAATGGATTTTTTTAGAAAACAGTAGTGGGAGTATGGTAGAACAAGAAGTGATTCCAGAACCACAAACGATCACTGAAAATTTAATAAAAACATAAAGATTCAATCTGGTTTAACATTCTATTAGCCATTCCGCAGATATGGTGGGTAACCTCAGGCACCCGAGAGGTACTCCGGTAGCCTCAAGGACGGTGACAGGGAGGTTCTTGTTTACCCAGACTTGCCATTGCTGTTGTTCCAGACTGTGAGACCCGGCAGGAGGATGAGTATAACATCATTCTAAACTAGCTTTATAAGTGTACGTGTATATAACTCTGCCAGAGGGTTGTCGTAGTCAGTGGGAGAAGCGGAAGCATAGTAGACAAGTAGCTTATGTCTATTTATAGACTAAAGCAGATATAGCGGAGATAGATCATCTATTTATGATGTGACAGTCATAGGTTTGACTTTATAAGAATAGGGGATGGATCTATTAAGTGTTAGTTATATGTATGCCCTAGAGGCCATTGCTATACATAGGATGTATATTGTAGTGGATACTGGGACATATATAGGAAGGACTTTCTTGTTCGACATGATAGTATGCTATCTGGTTGCTCTTTACCTTAACGTGTACACTAATTGTCTCTCTGTTACATGTTGGTAAAGCCCTTAGGATGTGTACTTGACTACCTGGACTATGATGCGGATCATACTAGTGGGGACATGGTAGTCAATAAGTACGTCCTTCAAAGTCCCTAGTCGTGGGTATATCAAGATGGGGCATCGATATACCAGAGTAGACTAGCGTGTACCTTCTCGACCCATACAGATGGGCGATGGATGATCCCATATCCATTGGTGTTTGACATCAGAGGAGATATACGGGTGCTCAGTAGAGACTGGGTACACTGGACGGACTCGCCGAGAACTCCCAGATGGTGTTATACCTTATGTCAGATGGCAGTTCTCTGGTGACACTGGTACAGAGTAGTCTGTTGACCCGAGATCGTCATAGAGTCTTGTGTGGTTCCCACTATGCTTTGATTTCCATCTTACCACTTCCAAGAGGGCGTGCAAAACGGTGGTTTTTGGGTACAGTCCCGAATCACATGGAGGCAATGAGCGATAGGAGGGGATTCGTCTCTCCCGGTATAGGGAGTTGATGTTGCGCTGTGTTCGATTGGCTATAACCGGAAATCCCTGGCCAGGGTTGCTGAGATTTACTGGTAAGTGTTACCAGTAGTTTCTCGAATTGTTATAGACCTCACATCGACACGACTTATCGAGCTATTGGGGTCTGACGTTTACCACCCCTAGGCGAGATATGCGACATATCAGACGGCGAGACCGGACTGTACAGTAAGTGTTACTGGTTGGATTCACAGGAGTGTGAGCGGGCTTGCTCGTCGATCTTCTGATCGCTCAATACCCGGGTGGCCGTTACGTTTAGCAGACCGCTTGCGGCTTGTGGGTGTTTGATATGATCATCACCTGCTGCCAGCGTATTGACGAGTCTTTAGATTCCTACACAGAGGTTTCCTGGCTCAAGCGAAACGAAATAGGAGCGCATATGAGATATGTGCGGGACCGAGAATAATGCGTGTATATGATACAGTATTGTATTTTCGCGATGAATGTATCGAATGGTTGTATGCGATATAACCTAGTTATCGAATCGAGGATTGATTCGATAAGTCGATAAATTGGATACTAGCCGGTTATATGCGATATGACCGGATCGTTAAATCAAGTGTTGATTTAATGATTTAATGCATAATTATATATTTGATATATTACTTTTCATTAACTAGTATTGGTTCACTTTAAATGGATTTTCTCACTTGAAGTTCATAAGTTGTATATGTGAAATACTTTTGTGCACTAGGATGTATCATGTTTGATGATACATGTTTGCTAGGGTTTGTGTAAAGAATTAAACCTTGGTTAGGGTTTTTATTTTTTTATTCATTCATTTATCTTTTTAATTGGATTAAAAGAAATGGGATAAGAAAACAAAATGGTGGCTTTCTTTGTTTGCATCTTGATTCTTCATGAAGCTTTGACCAAAGTGACCACTTTGTCTTCATCCTTAACCCTAACCATTCATCTAACCTTAGTCAACTCTCTACACATAACCATGGTTCATATTATGATGAGTATTAAATTTTTTTTTCGTTTTATATAACTTATCATAATATTATCTTCTTCTTCTTCTTCTTCACATGAAGAAGCTTGCTACCAACAATGGCAAAATGAGAAAAAGAGTGAGAAATCCAATTCTAAAGTGAACCCACCTCCTATTTCTTCATCCTCTACCTCTTGCCAAGTAGTATAGGGTGTTTTCTTCATAAGTTTCATGACTTGGTGAAGTGGGAGCTTGATCTTGTGATGCCTCGACGTAGATCATCTTCGGCACGAAGCCGACGACCTAGCCCGCCCATTTCTCCGATGAAGCCGACGCTACAGCCCGGGTTTCGATTTGGACAGCTAGGGGACTTCATCGCGGAGCTATGGAGGTGGAGGACCGGATCTACAAAGGTTGTATTTCCGTTCACTTTTCAGTTAAGTAGTTAACTAGTTTCATTTGTCGCTTAAAATTCTAGTTAACGATCTAGTCTAGGGTTTCTCGGCACCGTACAATTATAAATTAGCATGGTTGATGCCTTGTGAGACCTCTTGAGAGTGCCTAGGAACCCTACAGTGGTATCAGAGACTAGCTAGAGCCTTAGGCGACGCGTAGACGGAGTTAGAAGTCCGATCGAACCAAAACCTAACCCGGAAAATGCTCTCTGGACTTTTTTCGAAATCTGGGATTTTTTCAAATTAAAAATATGCTGAAAAATCAGCAGGAGATTCTAAGAATTACTGTGAAATTCGAGAGACCAATTCTTCTAAACTGCGGCGGAACCGCGGCCATAGCATGGCCATTGCGGCGGTTCCGCGGCCAAGAAGTCACATCATGTTTTACTTTTTGCACAGTAATTCTTAGTTTGCAGTGCTGGTTTTCCTGGGAATTTTTAATATTTTTTCAAGAGTTGAATTTTCTGGGTTGTATTGGGGACTCCGTGTATCGATCGGATTGTCTAATTTTGTCAGTGTGTTTTTCCGGGTATTTTTAGAATATGTTAAAAAGTTCGACCGGATATAAATACCCACTTTTTCCCCTGCCGCGAAATTTCCAAGTGTTGGATTTTTCCGTGGCTTAAAGACGTTCTAAGTAGTGCAAGTAACGCGATGGACCCTCTAGAAGACAACAAACCTTAACTCGATTATGTGACCGTCTTGAACTGCCCTTTGAACCTACGGGTTTGGGGCAGTACGGCGTGCCACATGTGAGGCGTTGGCTTGACCCTTCTACGGCTGGACCGTTGGTACTGAGGCACGAAGTGGATGTTTTTAAACTTGTTTCATGTGTTGATCTGTATCGGGAAAACGTGGGTGTTTGACTGTTCAACCGGAAAGTTTAACATTTTCTATTTATCCGGAATGTGATACAATAATTGGAATTCACAAGTAGTTATGAGATAACTAAATGAATGTTATAAACACAGCGGTTTAGTCTCAGATGATCGGTTGCCACGGAATTTTGATGTGATCAAAAGTCCGTCGCAATCATGTAGCGTACGCGGATACTCGCCGGGTAAACTTAATAGACAGCCTCGCCCCATAGCCCCGACCAAGTGACTGTAGGAGAACCCCGTCGCCGAAATCGTTCCGTTCGGGTGCTTGCGGCAGCGGTGTTCCACCTTGGTGCACTTCGTCGACGGTATTAGGGGTGCGGCCGTCTACTAAAGTTTGCGACGAGCATTCGATCAGTTTTTCGGGAATCTTGTTGAATTGCCCGACTAGATATTGAAAAGTGTTTTCGATATAGAGACTAAAATGCGGGGTTTATAATTGTTAGGCATGTGATGTCTAAGGAATTCATTTGGTCAGGCATGTGATGTCTGAGGAGGTTGCGGATTCCAACTGTTGTAGTTTTACACTTTCTTTTCTATGACCGTAAGTGCAATATGTGATATCGCCGGTTTCGTTGCTATATGCCAACGACAATTGGGATGCGCATATTTACTTATGTTGATGACCTGTGATGTTATGTGTTGCTGGATATGTTATATTGGATCGTTGTGTTTGAATAGCCGGGGGTTTTTATGTGAGATGAGTGTTTTTCATTTTCATTCATGTAAAAACTTGTATGTAATATTCTTTTATTGGGGCACTTCCAGGTTGCGGAAGTTGTCACCATTTGTATATTATTTACTTTTCTGCACTAGGATAGACCCAAGGAGGGGAGCACAAGTAACCGGGTTCTGGAGTCCAGTGGGAGACCAACTCGAGGAGTCGAGTCCGGGTCTCCTAACTCCAGAATTGGTAGGGTTGCTTGCCGCTCTCGTAGGGGTCTAGGGGTGTGGGTTTGGCTATTCATCACGACCGTGAAATCCGTGTTTTATACTGGCTCGTATTGAAAACACGGACGTCCTAGTATATCCAATATTTCATATGTTTCTTCTGCAGCGATATCTGTGATGTGATCATCTGATGTTCTGTGATAGATACAGTATACAGTGTATATGATATATTATATAGACGTTACTTATGTTTTACACCCGCGCTAGCCCTGCCCCGCTCTGCCGTTAGTTACCTAACCTAACGGTGCACGAGGAGACATCGACGCGAATACGGATGGCATAAGTGTACGTCGTATTTATCTGTGATGTTTAGGTACTTAAATGATGGGACTTCATTAATGTGATTAATGAAATAAAAGAAACCTAAAGATGTTATAGAATCGAATTTTAAAATAAAACAGGTAACAACAGTTCTTGCTTTGCATAGCGGTATATATGATATATCCTGCACCTTATTCGATGAGGAAAGGACCGAGATCCCTTTACCGGGAGTGACTCCTTTAGCAATAACTGGCAGATGCTACACACTCGGTTTGTCTTTTGATTGCTTTTAAGAGTTTTTGCTTTGCACAGTAATATATATGATATATCCCGCACCTCATTCGACGAGGAAAGGACCGACGATCCCTTCACTGGGAGTGACTCCTTTAGCAAAACTAGAAAAACCTCAAAGTCACTCCATTTCAAAAAATCATTTGATTCTACAATGATATCAAGTTCATTACGCAATAGGTTTTCAGAAAAACCTGTCGTATCCCTCCGTCATTTCAGATAAGTTGTATATAGTATTCGTGCTGCATTTGTTGGCTTTCGTCAAGGTGCAGTGTGCGGTAGCTATATGCTGCTTATCTGCCAGCATACGATGCGATTGGATTAGGGTAGTCGTGCGGCTTTGTTGGCTTTCGTCAAGGGTCGTGCGGGTGGGTTTAATTCAATCAAGAAATGTACGGGTTGAACTTGACTAGCGGGCTATGGTTTGTTGGCTTTCGTCAAAGTCATAGCACGTTTGGGGCAAAATATTATCGGGAATTTCAAGTGTTGAAATTTGCAATGAGATTGCATACCTTCTATGAGATAGTTGGATCCCGATACCCGCTGCGAGTAATTGTTACTCCTGGGAGAGTTTTGCACATTACAATTAGCCGATCAAGTAGGTGTCTAGAAAGGTATCAACGGGGTTACGTCTCTGGGAAAACGAGGTTTACATTAATTAGGTTCGTGCGAAAGCACGGGGGACCTCCCTCAAAGTACCGACACTGGCCTGGCTGAAAGATTGGCGAACTTGCAGTGTGTAATTAATCCCGGCTAGTCTTTCCTTTTAGGGTTTGAATGAAGATTTGATAAAAACAGTGGGAGCCATCCTGATTAGATAAAATAATAACCAATCTATTCTTGCAAGAGCGCACGCTGAGTGTTTTCTTCTCTCTCTCTCTAGGTAGCGACCATATCACGCCTTAATCAAGATAATAATACGGAATATTGACCGAACCCGCTTATTATACTGAGCTGGGGAACGTTGGTGCCGCTCCAACTTATAATTGTTATAAGACAGAGCAGGAAATAAGGGGAATACCAGAATTCCTATGCCGCCCAAACGAAAAAAGTGCATATGATGCATCTTCTTCGGTTGTGTTCGTTACACAGAACTGTTTCTCAGTATCCTCTGCCTCCTGCGTATTTGATACCGGATCAGGATCCTAGATATGTAATCTGTTACATAGGGCTACAAAAGGGTAGAAGAACTGAGAACGGGTGATAAATTTCATGAGGCAGAAAACGGGCCAAGTGTTGCAGCCAAGTCTGTTGGTCACTGTCACCCTGTATTAAAAATACATTGATTCTGAATGAATGTTATTAGATACCGAACCTGATATACAAAATCATATCTGTCTCTTTATTAGTAAAGAAAGGATATAATTTTGTATTGTTGGATAATGTTTTGATCATTTCCTATATCAAAAGTTGATCGGTTCAGGCACGTTATCTAAAAGCATTGATGTTCTAAATCAAACTACAGTTCTTAGAATACAGAACACACACAAGAGGAAGAGTTCAGAAATGAACGAATCCTTCTTGAGGTATTATAGACTAGGTCATATCAATGCGACCTGACTAGCTAAGTTACATAATGATGCATATTTAAATCAGTTTGAATTTACATCTTGTGAAACTTGCCAGTCATGTCACAAAGATAAGATGACCATAGCTCTGTTTATTGGAAACAGAGAAAGAGTTAGTGAACTCTTGGGACTGATACATGATGATGTATGAAAGGTCGCCTGTCTACACATGCCAAGACCGGTTCTTTATACTTCATTACATTCTTTGATGATCTCTCAAGATTCAGACATATGTTCCTGTTGAAACACAAGTCCGAACCTTTTGAGATATTCACAGAATATAAGCTAGAAGTAGAGAACCAATAAGGGTATAAGTATTATGTCCTTTGATGTGATCGAGGAGGAGAATACTTTAGCACGGAAATCCTGGACTATTCTAAAGGAGAATGAGATTCTCTCTCAGCATTACTCCTCCGTATAAACCATAGCACGATGGTATAACGGGGCAGAGCAATAGCACCCTATGTGATATGGTGTGCTCTATGATGAGTAGTACTGAGTTTCCTATTTCCTTTTATGGAGTTATGCACTTGATAAGTTGCATACCTATTGAATAGGGTTCCGATCAAATCAGTTGCCTACCACTTCATACGTGATATGGAAAGGGAAGAGCCCATATCTTAAAATGGTTAAGATTTGGGGTTGTCTGGCCTATGTCTAAAGGCAAAATCCGGACAAGTTCGAGGCAAAGTCTGTTATGTACAACTGGAAAGGATCCAGCTATACAAATTACAGCAGATGATTTGGTAGAACTAAAGGATTCAGTAGATTCCAACGAACCTCAGCCTCTCCGCCGATCTAGTAGGGTTCCTCACCCACCTGAGAGATACTTCGGTTTCTCGATGACAGTGGGAACGAAGATTACATCATGAGATGATGACCCAACTAGTTTCGAGCTGGCCATCAGGAGTAAGACTCTGTCAGAATGGCTGGATGCTTAGTGATCTGAGATGGAATCCATCTACACCAACAAAGTATGGACTTTGGTTGCTATATCTGAAGGGTTAAATCCCCATCAAGAGCAAGTATATCTTGAGAAGATTATTTGGTGTACATGGAAAGGTTGAGACTTTCAAAGCTAGACTTATTAAAGGTTTTCGTCATCGACCAGGCATGGATAATGATGAAACCTTTTCCAGTGCCTATGCTTAAGTCCATCCAGATCCTACTTGCCATGGCTACATACCATAACTACGATATCTGGCGGTTGGGTGTCATGACTGCTTTTCTAAATGTTGTTTTAGAAGAGGGAGTCTATAAGTACACAGCCAGAGGGCCTCGTAGACAGTGGGAGCAGCGGAAACGTGTGCAAGATGCTTTATAGGATAAAGCAGGCATCGAGGAGTTGGAACATCTGTTTTGATGGATTAGTCAAAGAAGTTGACATCATCAAAATGGTAGATGAACCTTGTATAAACAAAAAGGTAGTAGGGAGTATGGTGACGATCCTCGTAGAGTACGTGGATGACATACTCTTGATAGGGAAGGAGTTTCCTATGCTACGCTCACTCGATCTCCGCTTATCACATGGATTCTCTATATAGGATCAAAGTGATACCTCCTAAATCCTGAGTTTTCATCTATGAGATAGATGTTATTTGGATGTTAGAACACTCACTAGCTGTAGTGAGATGGTATCAGTTGATCCTGGGGAGAATCACTGGAAGGGTTCCAGGGTGATAAAGACGACTGAATGTCAGTCACAGGCATTGTCTTTACCCTCAGTAAAGGGTCGGTATGTTGGAAGAGTTCCAAGCTAGAAACCGTGGCATACTAGACGATAAAGGCAGGATACATCGCTACTTAAGATGCTACCATAGAGGCTGTTTGGGTGTATATTGGTTCATGAGATGAACTATGTTCCTCCCATTGTGTGACAATGGAGTTGTGGCTTATGCCAAGGAACGCAGTTCCCATCAGTGATCCAGACATATTCTAAGGCAGTATCACCTGATCATGGAGATGGTTGATCTCTAAGGGATCGAGGTTAGGAGAGTAGACTCAGAGGACAACACGGAGGATCCACTCACAAAGGCCTATTCCCAGAGAGAGACTCTTATGGAATGGTTGAGTATGAGATACTACAACCACTGCTATCAGATGGCCCTAGTGCAAGTGGGAGATTGTTAGTTATATGTATGCCCTAGAGGCCATTGCTATACATAGGATGTATATTGTAGTGGATACTGGGACATATATAGGGAGGACTTTCTTGCTCGACATGATAGTATGCTATCTGGTTGCTCTTTACCTTAACGTGTACACTGATTGTCTCTCTGTTACATGTTGGTAAAGCCCTTAGGATGTGTACTTGACTACCTGGACTATGATGCGGATCATACTAGTGGGGACATGGTAGTCAATAAGTACGTCCTTCAAAGTCCCTAGTCGTGGGTATATCGAGACGGGGCATCGATATACCAGAGTAGACTAGCGTGTACCTTCTCGACCCATACAGATGGGCGATGGATGATCCCATATCCATTGCTGTTTGACATCAGAGGAGATATACGGGTGCTCAGTAGAGACTGGGTACACTGGACGGACTCGCCGAGAACTCCCAGATGGTATTATACCTTACGTCAGATGGCAGTTCTCTGGTGACACTGGTACAGAGTAGTTTGTTGACCCGAGATCGTCATAGAGTCTTGTGTGGTTTCCACTGTGCTTTGATTTCCATCTTACCACGTCCAAGAGGGCGTGCAAAACGGTGGTTTTTGGGTATAGTTCCGAATCACATTGAGGCAATGAGCGATAGGAGGGGATTCGTCTCTCCCGGTATAGGGAGTTGATGTTGCGCTGTGTTCGATTGGCTATAACCGGAAATCCCTGGCCAGGGTTGCTGAGATTTACTGGTAAGTGTTACCAGTAGTTTCTCGAATTGTTATAGACCTCATATTGAGACGACTTATCGAGCTATTGGGGTCTGACGTTTACCACCCCAAGGCGAGATATGTGACATATCAGACGGCGAGACCGGACTGTACGGTAAGTGTCACTGGTTGGATTCACAGTAGTGTGAGCGAGCTTGCTCGTCGATCTTCTGATCGCTCAATACCCGGGTGGCCGTTACGTTTAGCAGACCGCTTGCGGCTTGTGGGTGTTTGATATGATCATCACCTGCTGCCGGCATATTGACGAGTCTTTAGAGTCCTACACAGAGGTTTCCTGGCTCAAGCGAAACGAAATAGGAGCGCATATGAGATATGTGCAGGACCGAGAATAATGCGTGTATGTGATACCGTATTGTATTCTCACGATGATTGTATCGAATGGTTGTATGCGATATAACCTAGTTATCGAATCAAGGATTGATTCGATAAGTCGATACATTGGATACTAGCCGGTTATATGCGATATGACCGGATCGTTAAATCAAGTTTTGATTTAATGATTTAATGCATAATTATATATTTGATATATTACTTTGCATTAACTAGTATTGGTTCACTTTAAATGGATTTTCTCACTTGAAGTTCACAAGTTGTATATGTGATATACTTTTGTGCACTTGGATGTATCATGTTTGATGATACATGTTTGCTAGGGTTTGTGTAAAGAATTAAACCTTGGTTAAGTAAATGGTTAGGGTTTTTATTTTGTTATTCATTCATTTATCTTTTTAATTGGATTAAAAGAAATGGGATAAGAAAACAAAATGGTGGCTTTCTTTGTTTGCATCTTGAATCTTCATGAAGCTTTGACCAAAGTGACCACTTTGTCTTCATCCTTAACCCTAACCATTCATCTAACCTTAGTCGACTCTCTAAACATAACCATGGTTCATATTATGATAAGTATTAATTTTTTTTCTTTGGTTTTATATAACTTATCATAATATTATCTTCTTCTTCTTCTTCTTCTTCACATGAAGAAGCTTGCTACCAACAATGGAAAAATGAGAAAAAGAGTGAGAAATCCAATTCTAAAGTGAACCCACCTCCTATTTCTTCATCCTCTACCTCTTGCCAAGTAGTATAGGGTGTTTTCTTCACAAGTTTCATGACTTGGTGAAGTGGGAGCTTGATCTTGTGATGCCTCGACGTAGATCATCTTCGGCACGAAGCCGACGACCTAGCCCGCCCATTTCTCCGATGAAGCCGACGCTTGAGCCCGGGTTTCGATTTGGACAGCGAGGGGACTTCATCGCGGAGCTATGGAGGTAGAGGACCGGATCTACAAAGGTTGTATTTCCGTTCACTTTTCAGTTAAGTAGTTAACTAGTTTCATTTGTCGCTTAAAATTCTAGTTAATGATCTAGTCTAGGGTTTCTCGGCACCGTAAAATTATAAATTGCCATGGTTGATGCCTTGTGAGACCTCTTGAGAGTGCCTAGGAACCCTACATTAAGAAGGTAGTAGGGTGTGATATCCTGGTACATGGATGACATACACAGAGTAGGAAGTGAAATTCCTATACTACGATCGGTTATACATTGCTTGTCAAACAGTAGTTTCTCCACAAAGAACATGGATTTTATATCAGACATACTGGTTACTAGATCTATGGTTTTAGATCTGGATTTGGGTAGTTTCCCAATCTGAGTACTTAGACAGCATTCTAAAGGTGTTTTAGAATGGACGACTCCTGGCACGGTAGTGTACCTGCAGTTGATGGAGTCATCTTCTCTAAAGGTGTCTTACAGACTAAAGGGGAGAGGGATGTGCATGATTGGCAGATCACTTACTTAGGAAATTGAGTCAATCATGAGATGTCAAGTACCACACCAGACGTTGTTTCTGCACTAAATGCAACAAGCTGATATTAATCCTATCCGGGAGAAACGTTCGGAAGTAGTTTTAGAACATAAGTGGATATTCTAGGGATATGATAACAACAGTCTCTTTTAGGAGACGGTTATCATTCCAGGCTTCCAAGGTGACCTGGATGACAGAGTGACTGTCAGAGTTATAGTTTTTCCTCTGACGAGGGGCAGTAGTTTGGACAGGTGGTCCAAGCGGATACTGAGGGAGGCATGGCGCAGGACACTGATTAAATTCAGTTGACGATACAGTCTAAGAAGTTTGGATTTGGAATTCATTTATGAACTAGGTCCCATTAGATATCCAGACATATTCTAAGACAGGTATTGCTCATTTCGGGAGATGGCTTTCTCCGCGAACTTGAGATTAAGGGAGACATAGAAAGAAACATCAGAGCGGATCCACTCATTGAGGCTATTGCTCGAACGCAATAGTTTCACAAACCAACTTTGTGAGACTGATTAGTAGAGGATTTGGGTGTTCGGTATCACACGGGCTGTGAGTACGCGACATCGCAATAATTAGCCTTTAGTGCAAGTGGGAGATTATTGGATATAGTGCCCTCAGAGTCAATTATTGGATCACAGGCACGTGATTGCAATGATTGAGGGAGGACCTATACCGGTAGGACAGTCTTACTCATACTATCTGGTTTGTCTTTATCATCGTGTACATGCTTTAGATGATATTATAGTTCATTATTACACATTGATAGAGAATAGTATGCTACCATGGTTTGTCTTTATCATCGTGTACTGCTTTTGGTGATCTTACAGGTCGCTATTACATGTTGATAGAGCCCTTAGGATTCTTGCTTGACTACCAGCAGTATGATGGCGATCACATACGTGAGAGTTGGGTAGTCTATAAGCACATCCTTAAAGTGGTCCCTAGTCGTTGGAGTTTCGAGAGTGGGCATCGATACTCCATTAGTAGACTAGTCTATACAGTCGAGACCCCGACAAGGGGCGGTGGCCGGTCTCACAAGCCATTGGTGTCAGTTGGATCACCTAAGATGTATACAGGTGCTCATTGGGATATGAGTACACCGGACAGGACTCGCTGGGAATATGCTAGTTGGTATTATACCTGACATCTGATAGCAGTTCCCTGGTGACATGTGTACAGGTTAGTTCATCGACCTGAGATCGTCATTTGTCTCGTGTGAGTTTCCACTGTGCGTTGATTACTACCCAACCACAGCTCAAAGGACTAGTGCAAACAGGTTTTAGTTGGGTACAGTCCCGAGCTACATGGAGGTAGTGAGCGAATCGGCAGGGGCTTCGTCTCTCCCGGTATTGGGGATGAGATCTCGCTGTGTCTCGGAGAGCAATTACACGAAGTCCTTGGCCAAGGTAGGAGATTTACTGGTAGGTATTCCAGTACTTTCTCAGGGTGTTCTGGGCTACACTTCGACACGACTTGTACCGCTTTTGGGGGTCTGACATTTACCAACCACCTAGGCCAGCCATGTGATGATCATAGATGAACGGAACGGACTGTACGGATATTGTCATTGACAGGCTCAGTAGGGTGTCAGGATGAGTTCGCTCATCGACCTCTCTTTTGGTCAATACCTGGTAGCCCGTTACGTACGGCTATTACCTCTGACGTGCTAGTGGTTAAATCCACAGCCAAAGTATTGACGAGTTTTTAGAGTCCCTTACAGACAGTTTTCAAGTTTCGGGTGAAACGTTGTAGAGGCCGCATGATATATTGCAGGATTCGATCATATACGTGCAGTAGTGCACGGATCATGATCGGACGGATAATACTAGTAGGCTTTGGTTAAAGCCGGATCGTGGCATTAGATTTGTTGGATTACTTTAGTCTCATCATATTCGCATTCGGTCGGAATGCGGATGCAGGTATATATATACAGGTGAGGGGTATCCTTGTGATCCATCATGAGTTTACTTTAGATGTTGCCGTATCTTTTTATTGTTGTAAACATTTGGGTTAATGTGTGCTTTGGTGAAAATGTGAGCTTAATTCATGATGAGGTGCATTTAATGTGACATGGACATGCTTAGTGACTCATGGTCTCTTTTCTTGTGCTAATGTCACATTAGGATTGATTTATGTGTTGAAATGATAAGAGGAGAGAGAGAGGGCAGCCATATGGCTCGAGTTTGCTCTTGTGTTTATTCATTCTTGCTCTCATTTTATCATACAACGAAAGGAAAAGAAAATGCTTCTTCTTCTTCTTCTTCTAGCTCACAACCTCCATTAATGGCATCATCTCTAACCTCCATCCATACACTCTCATGTGATGAGAATCAATGAATGCTTGAGACAAAGTTATCACATACATTCTCTACATCGCCTTGGACACGTTGGCTAGCGAACTTCGTGCCCGAGTTGCTTCGAATGAAGCGGAAGCCCGTAAAAAGACTCAAAGATGTGGTGCCCTTCTGACGAGAAGACCGGAGATCAGAGATGCCGCGAGGAGCTTGGGTTGGTGGCCAAAGACCGAAGGACACGGATCGATCGGTATTGCTTTTCTAACCCTTCTCTAATTAGCTTGTTGTAGGTTAATGGTTCGATCTGGGATTAAAGTCTGCGATAGCGCCGGTTTCAAGTTTAGAAAAGGTTTTCGTTTCCGCATTTTGGCCTCGGACAGACGGCCGGGGCGCTACCGTAGGCTTACATCTATCTGGTTGCTCTTTTTCTTAACATGTACTCTGATTGTCTCTATGTTACATGTTGATAAAACCCTTAGGGTGAGTACTTGACTACCAAGACTATGATGCAGATCATACTTGTGGGGACAGTGTAGTCGCTAAGTACATCCTTCAAATGTTCCTAGTCGTAGGTGTATCGAGACAGGGCATCGATATACCAGGGTAGACTAGCGTATAACTTCTCGACCCATGTACATGGGCGATGGATGATCCCATATCCATTGGTGTTTGACATGAGAGATAGTATACGGGTGCTTAGTGGAGACTGGGTATACTGGACGGACTCGCCGAGAACTTCCAGATGGTATTATACCTATCGTCAGATGACAGTTCTTTAGTGACACTGGTACAGGTTAGTCTGTAGACCCGAGATCGTCATAGAGTCTTGTGTGATTCCCCCTGTCCTTTGATTTCCACCTTACCACATTCAAGAGAACGTGCAAAACAGTGGCTATTGGGTATAGTCCCGAGTCACATGGAGGCACTGAGCGATAGGAGGGGTTTCGTCTCTCCCGGTATTGGGAGTTGATGTTGCGCTGTGCTCGATTTACTATAACAGGAAGTCCCTGGCAAGGGCTGCTTCCGAGATATACTGGTAAGTGTTATCAGTAGTATCTCGACCCGTTATGAGCCTCATATCGGCACGACTTATCGAGTTACTGAGTCTGACGTTTACCACCCCTAGACGAGATATGCGGCATATCAGACGAAGAGACCGGACTGTACGGTAGTGTTACTGATTGGATTCGTAGGAGTATGGGCAGGATTGCTTGTTGATCTCCTGATCGCTTAATACTCGGGTGGCCGTTACATTTAGCAGACCGCTTACGGCTTGTGGGTGTTTGATATAATCATTATCTACTGCCGGCGTATTGACGAGTCTTTAGAGTCCTACACAGAGGTTTCCTGGCTCAAGCGAATTGGAGTAGGAGCACATATGTGATATGTGCAGGACCGAGATTAATGCGGTATGTGATACCGCATTCTATTCTTGTAATTTATGACATCGGTCGATTATATGTGATATAGCCGGGTTTTTGGATCAAGTGTTTATTCGATAAGTTGTTACATAGGATATCAGTCGGTTATATGTGATATAGCCGGATTATTAAATCAAGTGTTGATTTAATAATTTAATGTATAATTATATATTTGATATATTACATTACATTAACTGGTATTAGCTCACTTAAGTTTTATTTTCTCACTAGATTGTGCACATTGTATATATGTGATATATGCAAGTGTACATGTTTGTTTCATGCTAGGTTACACATGCAACTTGTATGTATGAGACTTATACCATGCTAGGGTTAAGTTAGGGTTTTATTTATTTTAAGCTAATTCAAAAGTGTGAGAATTTGTCATGGTTAAGCTTGGACAAAGCTTATGGATAACCTTTGACAAAGTCAACTCTTTTGTCTAGTTTAGGATATTTATTTAACCCAACCCTTAACTTTAGTGCATGGTTTATTCTCTAGGCATGATATTATTTGGCCATGGTAGCATTTCTAACCTCATGAGTTGATCTCTTTCATTCATTCATAACTCTCTCTCTTCATCTTCTTCTTGAAGAACTCAAGAAAAGAGTTTTCTAGGGTTTGAGTTTGTGATGAAAACATGTGAGAAAATCAATTCTAAAGTGAGCCCACTTCATACTTTATCATCGTCTACTACTTGCCATTTAGTATAGGGTGTATGCTTCACTAATTCCGTAATTAGTGAAGAGATAGCTTGTGTTAGTGTCTCCTCAATGTAGATCATCTTCGTCCTCGAAGACTTCAAAGCAAGCATGTTCGTTTTTTCATAGGAGCCTCTCTAGAGTCCGGAGTACACGATCGCAGCGAAGGGACTACTACACAGAGCTATTGAAGTGAAGGACCAGTCTACAAAGGTTGTATTCCTTGCTCTCTTTCACTTGCAAAGTGTTTTCATTTACTTTTCCGTTGATTTCTAGTTAACGATTCTTAGTTAGGGTTAGCTAAAACGGCAAATTTTTGAATTTGGCATGGACGATACCTCCCGAAGCCTTGCTGCCGTCTTAGGTACCCCTGCAGTGTTTTCAGAGCCATGCTAGAAATTTATACGGATTTATTTATGATTACGAAACTGAAATACTCCGAAACTTGAAACGCGAAAATCATGTTTCTGTCGATTTTAAATAATTGTCAAAATTTTTTTTAAACAGGTACCGAGTGCTATATGGGATATAGCATGAACACTGTGAAAATTTCATGGGGTTTCATGCAAATTTGGCCGGCCACTAACCCCATGATCTCGGCCAAATCTGAGCACCCCCCCTGAAATTTTGTCTGTGTTCCAGTCGCTTGGTTTTGATGTTTCAGGTGTTGTTTATTTTTGCTAATTTTGAATGTGATGTAATCTTACACTATAAGCAATTCGGAGTGTTTCGTATTCATAGTTTTAACATTGTTTTGGGTTATTCACATATTTTCTAGACGAAGTTAAAAAGTTCGATTGAATGTCAAAAACCCATTTTTCCAAGTTTAATGTATTCGGAAAAATATGCAAGTTATTCTGTGGACCCTCTAGAAGAACGAAACCTTAACCCAATTATATGACCGTCAGAACCACCACTAAACCCTAGGGTTTGTGGTAGTTCAGCGTTGTCACATGTGAGGCGTTGGTTTGACCCTTCTACGGCTCATTCATAGGTATTGTGGCATCTTCTAGGTATTATTGAACTGTGCTCAAGTGTTGAGCCGTCTGGAAATTGTGGGACTTTGATGAATCGATCGGAGAGTTTATCGTCGTCCAGATGTTGTGATGGGATACAATATTTAGAATCTACAAATATAGTTATGAGATAACTAGTTTGAATTTTATAAATCTAGCAGGTTAGTCTCATTTAATCGGTTGCCACGGGATTATGATGTGCTCAAAAGTCCGTCGCAATCACGTAGTGTACACGGATACTCGCCGGGTAACATTATTAGATAGCCACACTCCATAGCCCTGACCAAGTGACTGTAGGAGAATCCCGTCGCCAAAAGCAGTCGTTCGGGTGCTCGCGGCAGCGGTGTTCCGCCTTAGTGCACTTCGTCGACGGTATCGGGGGTGCGGCCGTCTACTAAAGTTTCCGATGATCATTCGATCAGGATGTCGGGAATCTTGTTGAATTGCCTGACATGATATTAAAATGTGTTTTGAATATCGAGACCAAAAGGCAGGGTTTATAATTGTTAGGCATGCGATGTCTAAGGAATTCATTTGGTTAGGCATGCGATGTCTAAGGTGGTTGCGGATTCCAACTGTTGTACTTTTCACTTTCTTTTCTTCGACTATAAGTTTAATATGTGGTGTATCGCCGGTTTCGTTGCTATATGTCAATGACAATTTGGATACACATATTTACTTATGTTGATGACATGTGATGTTATGTGTTGCTGTGATATGTTATATTGGATCGTACTGTTTGAATAGCCAGGGGTGTTATGTGAGATGAGGGTTTTTATTTTCATTCATGTAAAATTCATTGTATGTAATATTCTTTTATTGGGGCACTTCCGGGTTGAGGATGATGTCACCATTGTATATTATTTACTTTTCCGCATTAGGATAGACCCAAGGCGGGGAGCATAAGTAACTGGGTTCTATGGTCCAGTGGGAGACCATCTCGAGGAGTCGAGACCGGGTCTCCTAACTCTGGATCTGGTAGGGTTGCTTTCCGCTCTCGTAGGGGTTTAGGGGTCTGGGATTGGCTATTCATCACGACCGTGGAGTCCGTGGTTTATAGAGGCTTAATTTAAAACACGGAAATCCTAGTTTATCCAATATTTCATATGTTGTTTTATGCTGCGATATCTGTGATGTGATCATTTGATATATTGATGAGATGAATACAGTGTAATTCGATGTACAACACCCCACGACTTGCGGGGAGGCGGAAATATAAAAAACGATCTTGTTCTTTGCTTAAACATCGACTAACCGCATGAATCGAAGCTAAACGATAACTAACAACTATCATAGAAGTTCTAAACTACTATGTGAAGTGATTACACCTAAAGAACCGTGTCCTTCGTCTTTACGAACTCCACCTCCTCCTCGGCCTTCTCCAAGTAGTAGACGCTCCACCACGAGAGCTTTACTCCAAGCTTTGCCTCTAAACTTGATGCAACTAGGTTTCTTTAAGTGCTAATCAAAGTACCTAGATGATATAGAGTGAGGGTTATGAATTAAGTAGTCTAACAAATCCTTGTACTCAATACATGAGAGGGGAGGATTAGGGTTTGAAGAGAGGAAGCTTGAGGAGAGAGAAGATGAGAATGATAATTGATATGAGAAAATGAGTTATCATAATATATATGAAGCATTAAGATTTATCAATAAAAGAAAATAAAATGATGAATAATCATGCTTCATAAATATCTAATGGTGATTCATCTCCATAAGTCATTAAGCATTTATGATGCATTAATGACATGGATGAATCACTCATATGACTCACTAATCTCATTCAATGTATATTCCACCTTAACCCCCTTAGTCATCATCTTCTAGAAGCTTCTCACGCAATTACGAGAATGCCCCTCCTATCCGTGAAAACACGGAAAAACTTTAGACTGTATAAATCCAATAACCGGAGACTAGTAACTGGCTTAAACCAAAGCCGACTAGTAAAAATTGTCCGGATGTCGTACGTGCGTAAACACACGTATGCGTCCGAACCCTTGTCGTAAAACCATACGACCTCTATATCGTTTCACATGGAGTAGGGAAACTCTCTGTGTGGGACTCTAGAGACTCGACTACTACGCTGGCAGTAAGTTTAACCACAGACCGCAAGCGGCACTAGCTGTACGTAACGGTCTCCAGTTAGATGTCGATAAGAAGGCTGATGAGGATACCCATCCGAACTCGTACTGAGTCTGATGTGACAATCTCCATACAGTCCGGTCCGTTCGTCTAAGATTATCGTATATCGGGCCTAAGGGGCGGCAAGCGTCAGTCCACTAATAGCGGTATAAGTCATGTCGGAGCGAAGCCCATTACACCCTCAGAAACTACTGGCACCTACCAGCAAATCTCGCTTGCCCTGGCCAGGGACTTTGCGTAATGGCCTTCTGACACAACGCGATATCAACCCCCAATACCGGGAGAGACGAATCCTGTCTAACCGCCACTGCCTCCAAGTGCTCGGGACTGCACCCAACTGCTACCTGTTTGCACGACTCCTTTGTAAGTCCACGTTGCCCACCCCGGTGCTTACGGGAAGGCGGAAAACATAATAAAAATTGGATTTTTATGGACTTAGGCAACATGGACCAAGCTTGTGAGGATCTTTGCTAAACATAAACTTGCTAGAGCTAACTACAAAGTAGCTAAGTGATGGAAAGGTTATACCTTTGGTCTTTAGTCCTTCTCTCCTTGCTCCTAGGAATGGTAGAAAGAGGTCACCTTGCTTGTCTTCTCCCGTCAAAGAAGGATCCACCCGAAAGCCTCGACCTTTAGCTTCAACTCCAAGCTAGGAGTAACTAGAGTGCAAGAAATGCTAAGACTTGAACCCTAGAAGAGAGTAGAGAAGATCAAGTGAAGGTTTTTCTCAAGATTTTTTGTTTCTCAACACATGAGAGGGAGAGAGCTTGAGGGAGAGGATGAGCAAGAGAGAGAAATGATATGAGAGAATGAGAAAATAATAGAGCCATTCTCACTAATATGTGTGAATTAATTTAATTGAATAATTAGCTAGATAATTATCATGGTAAATCATGACATGACCATTATCATTTCAATTTGCAAAGATCAAAAAGCATCTTCCAAAAGAAATGATGATGGTCAAAGTGTCAACCTAGGTCAACAAGTCAAAGAAGTCAAATGGTCAACAACCACAACCATGGACAATTATTAAACTAATTACTAATTAACAATAACACACACATAAACATTAGGGTTAATAAAATGACAATAGCCATTAACCCTAATCAAGGTCCTCTCCCTCAATCTCAAGCAACTGTGCATACGCACCCGCATTCGTGATCCGAGGAACACGAACACAATGAGAAAAACCAATCTCAAATCATATACTAGGATCCGGCTTAATCCAAAGCCCGCTAGTATAAACTGTCCGGACAGCAAACGTGCACAAGTGCGCGAATGTGAACGAACCCTGTCGCAAAACCATGCGACCTCTACTCATTTAGCCTAAAGGCGAATAGCTCTCTGTGTGGGACTCTAAAGACTCGACACTACGCTGGCAGTGGGTTTAACCACAGACCGCAAGCGGCACTAGCTGTACGTAACGGTCCCCAGGTAGATGTCGATAAGAAGACTGACGAGGTGAACCCCATCTGAACTCCTACTGAGCCTGTATGTGACAATCTCCGTACAGTCCGGTCTGTTCGTCTGATACATCGCATGGCGGGCCTAGGGGGCAGTAAACGTCAGTCCCCTAATAGCGGTACAAGTCGTGCCGGAGTGAAGCCCAGAACACCCTGAGATAACACTGGAAACCTACCAGTATATCTCGCTTGCCCTGGCCAGGGACTACTCGTGTAATGGCTCTCCTAGACACAGCGCGATGTCAACCCCCAATACCGGGAGAGACGAATCCTGTCTAACCGTCACTGCCTCCAAGTGCTTCGAGACTGTACCCAAAAACTACCTGTTTGCACGACTCCTTTGAGCCGTGGTAGGGTAGTAATCAAAGTGCAGTGGGAACACACTCGAGGCGAAGTGACAGTGTCAAGTCAGCGGACCAAGCTGTACTCATGTCACCTGGGAACTGATAACTGACGATAGGTATAATACCAACCAACAGTTCCCGACGAGTCCTGTCCAGTGTACTCGTAACCCAACGAGCACCCGTATACTATCTCAAGTACGACGTACTGACGACTGTGGGACAGACCGTCTCCCACACTGGGATGAGAAGCGCATACGCTAGTCTACTCTGGAGTATCGATGCCCTGTCTCGATAGTCCAACGACTAGGGACCTGTATAAGGATGTGCTTATAGATCACCCAGCTCCCACGAGTGTGAGCGCCATCACCACGCTGGTAATCAAGCAAAGATCCTAAGGGCTCTACTAATATGTATATCAGCAATATGCTAAAAGAAACACATGCACATATTAAAGCAGAGACAAACCAAGTAGCATACTACTATTTTGAGCAAGATTGTATATACAACTGTGAATATCCCAAGCTTCCATCAAGTAATATACAAACTATTATGATACAGTAATGGCCTCTAGGGCATATACACTAACAATCTCCCACTTGCACTAAGGCCATGTATTGGCGTATCGAAGACCTATCATCTCGATCAGCCGCTCGAACTGAGTCTGGGGCAAGGTCTTGGTGAATGGATCTGCTGTGTTATCCTCTGATGCAACTCTCCGGACCTCGATCTCCTGGCGATCCACGATCTCCCTGATCAGGTGATACCGCCTTAAGATGTGTCTGGATCTCTGATGGGATCTGGGTTCCTTTGCTAAAGCTATAGCCCCGTTGTTGTCGCAATACAGAGGTATTGGGTCAACAATGGACGGAACCACCTGAAGTTCTCTCAAGAACTTCCTCATCCAGACAGCTTCTTTTGCGGCATCAGATGCAGCGATGTATTCCGCTTCCATCGTCGAGTCAGCAAAGGTTTCCTGTTTGGAGCTCTTCCAACACACCGCCCCTCCATTGAGGGTGAAGAAAAAACCTGACATGGACTTGGAATCATCCTTGTCACTCTGGAAGCTGGAGTCAGCAAAGGCCTCAATCTGCCGGTCTTTTCCGCCATACACCAAGAACATCTCCTTAGTCCTTCTCAGGTACTTAAGAATGTTCTTTACTGCTATCCAATGTTTCTCCCCTGGGTTTGACTGATACATGCTTACCACACTCAGTGCATAAGCCACATCCGGTCTGGTACACAACATTGCATACATTATAGAGCCTACCGCAGAAGCGTAGGGTATAATAGACATGCGATCCCTCTCCAAATCATTCTTGGGAGACATCTCTTTGGAGAGGGTGATCCCGTGACAAGCCGGTAAATTACCACGCTTAGAATCTTCCATCTTCAGTATGGTGTCGATGTACCTGGACTGCGAAAGTCCTAATATCCTCTTGGATCTGTCACGGTAGATCCGGATACCCAGAATGTAAGAGGCATCACCCAGGTCTTTCATGGAGAACCTGTGTGACAAGAACCCCTTGACAGATTGTAGCATAGGAATGTCATTTCCTATTAAGAGAATGTCATCCACGTATAAAACGAGGAATACTACAGTTCTCGCTACAAATCTACAATAGATGCATGGTTCATCTGGATTTTTGATAAAGCCAAATTCCTTGACCGTCTCATCAAAACAGATGTTCCAACTCCGCGATGCCTGCTTTAGTCCATAAATGGACTTAAGCAACTTGCACACCTTTCCGCTGCTCCCACTCTGAATGAAACCCTCTGGCTGATCCATATAGACACACTCCTCTAAATGACCATTTAGAAAAGCTGTCTTTACGTCCATCTGCCAAATCTCATAATCGTGGAAGGCAGCAATGGCAAAAAGGATCCGAATGGATTTCAGCATAGCTACTGGAGAAAAGGTTTCGTCATAGTCCAAACCAGGTCGCTGACGAAAACCCTTTGCTACCAGTCTAGCTTTATAGGTCTCAACCTGTCCATCTACACCAATCTTCCTCTTGAAGATCCACTTGCATCCTACGGGTTTTACCCCGTCTGGAGCAATGTCCAACGTCCATACTTTGTTGGTGTACATAGACTCCATCTCGGTCCGCATTGCATCCAGCCATTTTACCGAGTCGACGCTCTGTATGGCTTGCTGGAAGCTAGTAGGCTCATTACAGTCTATGATGCAATCCTCTCTATCCCCGTCAATGAGAAAACCGTAGTATCTCTCGGGCGGATGAGACTGCCTACTACTTCTGCGGAGTGGCGTGGGAATGTCCTGATCTTTCGAACCCTCTGGATCAACCAAGCTTTCAGTAATAGCTCGTGGTTCTGGAATTTCTTCCAGTTCTATTGCGCTCCCACTTAATTCTTTTTCTATGAACTGGTGTTCTAGAAAGTGGGCATGGCGAGAAACAAGGACTTTTTGTTCCTCTTCGCAATAGAAGTAATATCCCTTGGAGTTCTTTGGATATCCCACAAACTTGTACTGTACTGAGCGTGCCTCGAGCTTGTCCGCATGCTGCTTTTTTACAAAAGCTGGACATCCCCATGTCTTAATATGATTAAGATAGGGTTTCTCCCCACACCACATCTGATATGGTGTAGTAGGCACAGTCTTAGTTGGAACCCGGTTCAAAAGGTATGCCGCTGATTCTAGCGCATATCCCCAAAACGATCGCGGCAACTCAGCATTACTCATCATGGACCGTACCATATCCAATAGGGTTTGGTTCCGTCTCTCCGATACACCATTATGTTGCGGAGTGTATGGAGGAGTAAGCTGAGAGAGAATTCCATTCTCTTTTAAGTAACACAGGAACTCGGCACTCAAGTATTCACCACCTCGATCAGATCTCAGTGTCTTTATACTTTTGCCTGTTTGTTTTTCTACTTCATTCTTATATTCCTGGAATTTTTCAAAAGCCTCGGATTTATGTTTCATTAAGAAGACATAACCGTACCTTGAAAAGTCATCCGTAAAAGTAATGAAGTAAGAATAACCGCTTCGCGCATGTGTAGACATTGGACCGCACACGTCGCTGTGTACGAGTCCCAAGAGCTCGCTCGCTCTTTCTCCGTGTCCAGTAAACGGAGTCTTTGTCATCTTTCCCTTGAGACAGGATTGACAAGTTGCATACGATTGATATTCGAACGAATCCAAATATCCTTCTGTGTGTAACTTAGTCAACCTTCTCTCATTGATGTGACCCAGTCTACAATGCCATAAGAAAGTTTTATTAATTTCTGGAGACTTTCTTTTGTGTGTATTCTAGACATTGAAAATCTGTGGTTGGTTTAATACGTATATACCGTTGTTCAATGTACCTGACCCAATCAAAGCCTGATTAAGGTGAATGTTCACTACATTACTTACAAATGCAAATTCATAACCTTCTTTAGATAATAAAGATACAGAAATGATATTACAGGTTGCATTTGGTACATAATAACAACTACGCAAAACCAAAAAATGTCCATCTGACAATCCCAGGTGATAGTCCCCCACGGCCTCAGCATCCATGCTAGCACCGTTCGCAACTCTGAGGGTCATGTCACCTGCCTTCAAAACTCTACGCTTTCTCAACGCCTGCAAAGAATTACAGATATGAGATCCTGATCCGGTATCCAATACCCAGGAAGTAGAGTTTATTGATAGACAGTTTTCAATAACATACACACCTGAAGCTGAAGCTGCAGGTGTGCTTCAAATCCTGTGTTCTGGCTTTCCAAGCCTTGCAATCCTGTTTCCAGTGACCACTTTTGTGACAATAGAAGCATTCTTCCTTCCCCACCAGCTTCCCCGCTATCTTTGTTGCTTTACCTTTTCCCTTCGTATACACTTTACCGACACCTCCTCTTGGTTTGGCGGGGGCTTTCTTCTTCTTACCCTTGGCTTTCGCCTCGGATCTAGAAGAGGAAGATCCTCCTACAAACAAAGCGGATGTCTCCCTACCTTTCTGTAGGGTGCCCTCAGCACTCCTCAACATGTTCAGAAGTTCGGAAAGTTCTACCTCCTTTCCTTGCATGTTGAAGTTCAGAATAAACTGGGCGTAAGTGGAAGGAAGGGACTGGAGAATCAAATCAGTATAGAGCTCATTCTCCAACGTGGTCCTAAGGTCCGCGAGCTCCTCAATGTAGCCAATCATCTTAAGCACGTGTTCCGCTACCGATGATCCGACGGCCAACCTTGCCGAAAATAGCTTCTTCGACACTTCGTATCTTGCGATACGAGACTGCTCCCCATACAGTTCTTTTGTATGAAGAAATATGGACTCTAGATCTATATTCTCGTGCCTCCGCTGATGTTCATTGTCCATCGAGGCTAATACGAGGCATTTGGCCTTCGCGCAATCTATCTCCCATGTCTTACGGATTTCCTTATCCGCGACGCTGGAGGTGGGACCTGGGACAGGGGGTGCTTTGGTGGTAAGGACATACCCCAACTTGTCGTAAGTGATTGCCATCTTGACATTCCTGAGCCAATCTTTGTAGTTTGGCCCTGTCAATATGTTTTTATCTAGTAATAACTTAAGTCCGGTCATCTTGAATGGTCGCTGCAATTAGGAGAGAGAAAAGAAACACTTTAGCATGATGCTCTTGCAAGTTTAGAGTGGTTTTTAATTTGTCTAAACCGGATGGCTCCCACTGTCTCTCGAATCCCTTCTCAAACCGTAAAGGAAGGATTAGTCAGGATTACTCTCACCGTACAATACTTGCTTAACCGTTCAGCCAGGCCAGTGTCGGTACTTTGAGGGAGGTTTTCCAACGCTTTCGCGAAGTTCCTTAATTAAGTAACCTCTTTTCCCTGTGGGCGTAGCCACGCTAACACCTTTCTAGACACCTACTAAGTTTATAGCATTGATCGTTAAGTGAGAGTTTTCCCGAGGAGTAGCATATACTCACAGTAGGATCGGGATCCAAATATCATCGCGTGATAAAACCGAAGGAATCCTACCAGAATCATCACACTCCAAATGGTATGCAAAGCTAGCAAGTTTCAGTACTTATGAAACTCCCGATGTGGATTTTTGCCCCATGCTCTTATGACCTTGACTTTGGCCAAAATATCATAAGTCACATGTCAAGTTCTACCCGTCATTCTCCTGGTTAATTTGGACCCACCCGTACCTACCCTTGACTTTGGCCAAAATGGCAGCACGACTGTCCCAAACCAACACATCTATCTATGCTGCACATGAATACCCAATAGCTACCAATCACTATGCCTTGACTTTGGCCAAAATACATAGCTTGAATACTTTTTGACCATTCATGTAGAATGACGGAGGGCTACGGATGGTTTTGGCGAAACCGTGAACGTAGTGAACTTGATCTAATCGATGGAACGAGATAGCTTTTAAAAGGAGTGGTTCAAGCTCCGCGTTTAAAAGTTTTAGTTTTGAAAAGAACCGAGTGGTTTTCAAAGTGTTCCATTCGACTTTTACTTGGTTTATTTTCTTGCATTAGTTCTTTTAATGCATCCCATCATTTAATCCTACCATTGCAGAAAACAACCAAAATATGACGTACGCTTATGCCATTCGCATTCGCCACGGGGCCCCGTCATCACCCGTTAGGTTACTTAACTAACGACAGAGCGGGGGCTGGGCTAGCGCGGCTGTAAAACATAAGCAACGCCTAAATAGTTATTATATATAAGTATATAGCAATGATAGACATTACAGATCACAGATGAATACATTGGATATACTAGGAATCCGCAATGCGTTCAAGCCTGCAACGTAAAGCGGATTACACGGTCGCGGTAAATAGCCAATACCCCACCCAAGACCCCTACGGGTGTGGCAAACTACCCGCCAAGCACCCGAAGCGAAGCAACCTCCCTCACCACCGTGAGTAGGCCACTCGGCACTTCGAGATACCCGGTAGTTTGTGCACCCCCTCCATGGGTCTATCCTAGGAGCAAAAACAGTAAAAAGAATTATACAATGACGGCTACAACCCCGACCCGGTTGTGCGGCCATACAAATAATATTATTACATCAATTTACAGGTTACAAATGAATGAAAGAAAAATAACGCTCATCTCACATCCACCCCGGCTATTCACCCGCGACAATCCAATCCATTCATATCCACAAACCAATAACAATCACAGATCACAGAGATGTATAACCCCGACTAATCGACTTATAGCGATTAGCCGACGTTCAATACATACAAGCAACACAGAAATAACCGATATAGTTAAAGTGTAGTGAAGTTTCGAAAAAATACGGATTTATAGGCCCCCAAAAGTAAATTTTAGTTCTGGAAAATCTGGGCACATATAACATATCCTAAAAATCCCAAAACCAACACAGAAACATACTGCACCAAAAACGATGCAGAGAGGGGACAATACGGCCGCGCTTCCGCGGCAAGAGCTTCCTATTGCCGCGGATCCGCGGTCCTTTAGTCGCCTCTCTGGTTCGTCTTTGGTGGTTTTTTACACAAAACCCTGAGATAATTTTTGGTGTATAACAAATTTTATTTTGACCAGAAAAAATATTAACAGAAACTAGGGTTTTGCGAGTTTGGTTTTTCGATTTTCCGGTTTCGAAACTTCGTTACACTTAACTACTTAGCTAGTTTAGGTTTAGTTAGGCTCTGATACCACTGTAAGTCCACGTTGCCCACACCGGTGCTTACGGGGAGGCGGAAAACATAATAAAAATTGGATTTTTATGGACTTCGGCAACATGGACCAAGCTTGTGAGGATCTTTGCTAAACATAAACTTGCTAGAGCTAACTACAAAGTAGCTAAGTGATGGAAATGTTATACCTTTGGTCTTTAGTCCTCCTCTCCTTGCTCCTAGGAATGGTAGAAAGAGGTCACCTTGCTTGTCTTCTCCCGTCAAAGAAGGATCCACCCGAAAGACTCGACCTTTAGCTTCAACTCCAAGCTAGGAGTAACTAGAGTGCAAGAAATGCTCAGACTTGAACCCTAGAAGAGAGTAGAGAAGATCAAGTGAAGCTTTTTCTCAAGCTTTTTTGTTTCTCAACACATGAGAGGGAGAGAGCTTGAGGGAGAGGATGAGCAAGAGAGAGAAATGATATGAGAGAATGAGAAAATAATAGAGCCATTCTCACTAATATGTGTGAATTAATTTAATTGAATAATTAGCTAGATAATTATCATGGTAAATCATGACATGACCATTATCATTTCAATTTGCAAAGATCAAAAAGCATCTTCCAAAAGAAATGATGATGGTCAAAGTGTCAACCTAGGTCAACAAGTCAAAGAAGTCAAATGGTCAACAACCACAACCATGGACAATTATTAAACTAATTACTAATTAACAATAACACACACATAAACATTAGGGTTAATAAAATGACAATAGCCATTAACCCTAATCAAGGTCCTCTCCCTCAATCTCAAGCAACTGTACATACGCACCCGCATTCGTGATCCGAGGAACACGAACACAATGAGAAAAACCAATCTCAAATCATATACTAGGATCCGGCTTAAACCAAAGCCCGCTAGTATAAACTGTCCGGACAGCAAACGTGCACAAGTGCGCGAATGTGAACGAACCCTGTCGCAAAACCATGCGACCTCTACTCATTTAGCCTAAAGGCGAATAGCTCTCTGTGTGGGACTCTAAAGACTCGACACTACGCTGGCAGTGGGTTTAACCACAGACCGCAAGCGGCACTAGCTGTACGTAACGGTCCCCAGGTAGATGTCGATAAGAAGACTGACGAGGTGAACCCCTTCTGAACTCCTACTGAGCCTGTATGTGACAATCTCCGTACAGTCCGGTCTGTTCGTCTGATACATCGCATGGAGGGCCTAGGGGGGCAGTAAACGTCAGTCCCCTAATAGCGGTACAAGTCGTGCCGGAGTGAAGCCCAGAACACCCTGAGATAACACTGGAAACCTACCAGTATATCTCGCTTGCCCTGGCCAGGGACTACTCGTGTAATGGCTCTCCTAGACACAGCGCGATGTCAACCCCCAATACCGGGAGAGACGAATCCTGTCTAACCGTCACTGCCACCAAGTGCTTCGGGACTGTACCCAAAAACTACCTGTTTGCACGACTCTTTTGAGCCGTGGTAGGGTAGTAATCAAAGTGCAGTGGGAACACACTCGAGGCGAAGTGACAGTGTCAAGTCAGCGGACCAAGCTGTACTCATGTCACCTGGGAACTGATAACTGACGATAGGTATAATACCAACCAACAGTTCCCGACGAGTCCTGTCCAGTGTACTCGTAACCCAACGAGCACCCGTATACTATCTCAAGTACGACGTACTGACGGCTGTGGGACAGACCGTCTCCCACACTGGGATGAGAAGCGCATACGCTAGTCTACTCCGGAGTATCGATGCCCTGTCTCGATAGTCCAACAACTAGGGACCTATATAAGGATGTGCTTATAGATCACCCAGCTCCCACGAGTGTGAGCGCCATCACCACGCTGGTAATCAAGCAAAGATCGTAAGGGCTCTACTAATATGTATATCAGCAATATGCTAAAAGAAACACATGCACATATTAAAGCAGAGACAAACCAAGTAGCATACTACCATTTTGAGCAAGATTGTATATACAACTGTGAATATCCCAAGCTTCCATCAAGTAATATACAAACTAGTATGATACAGTAATGGCCTCCAGGGCATATACACTAACATCCTTTGAGTCGTGGTAGGGTAGCAATCTAAGAACAGTGGGACACACTCGAGGAGAAGTAGCAGTGTCAAGTCTGCGGACTATGCTGTACTCATGTAACCTGGGAACTGTTCACTGACGACTGGTATAAAACCAACCAACAGTTCCCTGTGAGTCCTGTCCGGTATACCCGTAACCTAACGAGCACCTGCATACTATCTCCAGTACGACGTACTGACGGCTGTAGGACAGACCATCTCCCCAACTGGGATGAGAAGCGTACACACTAGTCTACTCCGTAGTATCGATGCCCTGTCTCGATAATCCAACGACTAGGGACCTGAATAAGGATGTGCTTGTAGACTACCCAGCCACCACTAGTATGACTGCCATCACAACGCTGGTAGTCAAGTAAGATCCAAAGAGCTCTATCAATACGTATACTCACATATTAAGATAGAAAAACCAAGTAGCATACTACCATGTTTAGCAAGACTGTTATATATATGTGAATATCCCAATCTTCCATTAAGTAATATACAAACTAGTATGATACAGTAATGGCCTTCTAGGGCATAAACACTAACAATCTCCCACTTGCACTAGGACCATGTACTGGCGTATCGAAGACCGATGATCTCGAGTAGCCTCTCGAACTCAATCTGAGGTAGGGCCTTAGTGAATGGATCAACAATGTTATCCTCTGTATTTACTCTCTTTATCTCGATCTCCTGACGATCTACGATCTCCCTGATCAGGTGATACCGCCTTAAGATGTGTCTGGACTTCTGATGGGACCTGGGTTCCTTCGCTAAAGCTATAGCGCCGTTGTTGTCACAATACAGAGGTATTAGACCAACACTGGTAAGAACCACCTGAAGTTCTGTAAGGAACTTCTTCATCTAAACAGCTTCTTTTGCGGCATCGCAAGCAGCTATGTACTCCGCTTCCATCGTTGAGTCAGCAACGGTGTCCTGCTTGGAACTCTTCCAACAGACCGCCCCTCCATTGAGGGTAAAGACATAACCCGACATGGACTTGGAGTCATTCTTGTCACTCTGGAAGCCGGAATCAGCATAGGCATCCATCCTGAGGTCTTTTATGCCATAAACCAAGAACATCTCCTTAGTCCTCCTCAGGTACTTGAGAATGTTCTTTACTGCTATCCAGTGATTCTCCCCTGGGTTTTCCTGATACCGGCTTACAACGCTCAATGCGTATGCTACATCTGGTCTCGTACATAACATCGCATACATTATAGAGCCTACCGCAGAAGCGTAGGGTATAATCGACATGCGTTCCCTTTCCAAATCAGTCTTGGGAGACATCTCTTTGGAGAGGGTGATTCCGTGACAAGCCGGTAGGTTAGCGCGCTTAGAATCTTCCATACCGAATCTTTTCAATATGGTGTCTATGTACCTGGACTGTTAAAGTCCAAACATCCTATTTGATCTATCACGATAGATCTGGATTCCCAGAATGTAGGTGGCATCACCTAGGTCCTTCATGGAGAATTTCTGTGACAAGAATCTTTTGACTGACTGTAGCATAGGAATATCATTTCCTATTATGAGAATGTCATCCACGTACAAGATGAGGTATACAACAACTCTCCCTACAATCTTACTGTATATGTATGGTTCGTCTGGATTTTTGATAAAGTCGAATTCTTTGACAGTATCATCAAAACAGATGTTCCAACTCCGCGATGCCTGCTTTAGTCCATAAATGGACTTAAGCAGCTTGCATACTTTACCGCTGCTCCCACTCTGAATGAATCCCTCTGGCTGATCCATATAGACACTCTCTTCTAAATTTCCATTTAGAAAGGCCGTCTTTACGTCCATCTGCCAGATCTCATAATCGTGGAAGGCAGCAATAGCAAGAAGGACCCGAATGGATTTCAGCATAGCCACTGGAGAAAAGGTTTCGTCATAGTCCAAACCAGGTCTTTGACGGAAAACCTTTGCAACAAGTCTAGCCTTATAGGTTTCAACCTGTCCATCTACACTAATCTTCTTTCTGAAAATCCACTTGCATCCTACGGGTTTTACCCCATCTGGAGCAGTGTCCAAAGTCCATACTTTGTTAGTGTACATGGACTCCATTACGGTCCTCATTGCATCCAGCCATTTTACTGAGTCGCCGCTCTGAATGGCTTGCTGGAAGCTAGTAGGGTCGTCATTATCAATGATGCAATCTTTTCGATCCCCGTCTATGAGAAAACCGTAGTATCTCTCGGGCGGATGAGACTGCCTACTACTTCTGCGGATAGGCGCTGGTATGTCCCTTTCTTCTGAAACTTCTTGTTCTACCAAACTTTCAGTATCAGCTTGTGGTTCTAGAATTTCTTCTAGTTCTACTGCGCTCCCACTCTTCTAATTTTCTAAAAATTCAGTTTCTAAGAAGCGAGCATGACGAGAAACAAAAACCTATTGTTCCTCTGCGTAGTAGAAACAATATCCCATGGAGTTCTTTGGATATCCCACAAACTTACACT
The DNA here is from genome assembly GCA_030015575.1 of Agapanthus africanus. NCBI lineage: Eukaryota > Viridiplantae > Streptophyta > Magnoliopsida > Asparagales > Amaryllidaceae > Agapanthus > Agapanthus africanus. The sequence goes on along the minus strand of CM057345.1, from coordinate 265,044,830 downwards.
CTACTGAACGTGCCTCGAGCTTGTCCGGATGCTGCTTTTTTACAAAAGCTGGACATCCCCATGTCTTCAGGTACTGAAGATAGGGTTTCTTCCCACTCCACATCTGATATGGTGCGGTAGGCACAGTCTTGGTTGGAACCTTGTTCAAAAGATATGCCGCTGATTCTAGCGCATAACCCTAGAATGATCGCGGTAACTCAGCCTTACTCATCATGGAACGAACCATATCCAATAGGGTTCCATTCCTCCTTTCCGACACACCGTTGTGTTGTGGTGTGTATGGAGGAGTAAGCTGAGAGAGAATTCCTTTCTCTATTAGGTAATCCAGGAACTCGGCACTTAAGTATTCACCACCTCGATCATATCTCAGTGTCTTAATACTTTTGCCTGTTTGGTTTTCCACTTCATTCTTGTATTCCTGGAATTTCTCAAAGGCCTCGGATTATGCTTCATCAAGAAGATATGTCCATACCTAGAGAAATCATCCGTAAATGTAATGATGTAGGAATAACCACCTCGCGCATGTGTAGACATTGGACCGCACACGTCACTATGTACGAGTCCTAAGAGCTCGCTCGCTCTTACTCCGTGTCCAGTAAACGGAGTCTTTGTCATCATTCCCATGAGACAAGATTCACAAGTGGCATAAGATTGATATTCGAATGGATTCAAATATCCTTCTCTATGTAACTTCGTTAATTGTGTTTCATTGATGTGACCTAGTCTACAATGCCATAAGAAAGCCTGATTCATTTCTGGAGACTTTCTTTTAAGTGTATTCTGGACATTGAAAACCTGAGCTTGATTCAATACGTATATACCGTCAGCTAATGTACCGGACCGAATCAGAACTTGATTTAGGTGGATGTGAACTACATCGCTTACGAATGTAAAGTCATATCCCTCTCTTGAAAGTGAGGACACTGATATGATATTACAAGTCAAACTAGGTACATACAGACAGTTACGTAGAATCAATATCTGCCCACTTGTCAACCTAGGTGATATTCTCCCACGGATTCAGCGTCCACGCTCATTCCGTTTCCAACTCTGAGAGACAAATCACCTATCCTTATAACTTTACGGTTTCTCAAAGTTTGTAACGAATTACAGATATGAGATCCTGCTCCGGTATCTAGTACCCAGGAAGTAGAGTTAATTGACAAACAGTTCTCAATTACAAACACACTTGAGGCTGAAGCCACAACATGCTTCGTATCCTGGCTACTGGCTTCTAAAGCCCTGCAATCCTTCTGCCAATGTCCGTTCCCATAACAATAGGAACATCCCTCTTTTCCTACACCAAGTCCCGAAACTTTTGCTCTTCCCTTTCCTCCTACTTTACTGACACTGTATATTGGCTTTGTAGAGGTCTTCTTCTTTTCATCCTTTGCTTTCGCCCTGGATGTAGAAGAAGAAGGTCCCCCATTAAGCAGAGCTTGTGTCTCCCTGGTTTCTTTCAGGATATAAGTAGAGGGTAGGGACTGTGGAAATAAGTTAGCATATGACCTATTTCCCAACGTGGTCTCTAGGTCCTTGAGCTCATTAATATAGCTAGTTATCGTAAGGACGTCGTCCCTTACAGATGACCCGTCAGCCGACCTCGCTTGAATTAATTCGTCCGAGGCCTCATATCTTGCGATATGAGATTGCTCTCCATATAAATCTTTGTTATGGAGAAAGATAGAAACAGAGTCCATCTTCTTGTGCTGCTTCTGTTATATACCATCAACTGAAGCCAATACGAGGCACTTGGCTTTCGCTTTATACTTTTCCTTTGTCTGACGGATATCAATATCCGCGACGGTGGAAACTGGACCTGGGACGGCGGGATCTTGAGTAGTAATAGTTTGGTCCAGCTTGTTATAGGCAATGGTCATCTGTGTTAGTGCACGGCGGCGCCCCGGCCGTCAATCCGACGGCCAAATGCGGAAGCGGTGAAAAACTTAAATTTTTGCGAACTCAGCAAACCGGCACCACCGCGCACTATAACCCGGATCGAACCATTAACTAGTCCTAGCTAACTACAAGAAAGGGAATAGAGATATACCGATGATCCAAGTCCTCCGGTCTTCTCGTCATGGTCCCGATCTCCTGCGGAAAGTCCTGTCTCCTCCTCATCGCCGGAAGTGCACCACAACGCCTACTTTGTTTACGAGCTCCCACCTCAATGCCGAGGCAACTCGGGCACGAAGCCGGCTACTCGACGTGCCCAAGATTTACTGTAGAATGAGTGGTGTAGAGATCCATGTCTCATTTTGGGGTTAAGGAGGTGCCATTTGGTGGAGGGATGAAACAAGAACAAAATGTGGAGGAGCTTGGGGTATTTTGGAGCATGATATGAACAAAAATACCTCCCCAAAAAATCGGACAGCCCACCCAAAATGCTTGGCCGGCCATGCACTAGAGGAATGGAGAGAATGAGATTGAAGCCAAAAGAATGAGTGGGAAAACTCTATCATGGAAGAGAGAGAAAGAGGAATGGCTATCAAAATCAACCATCATCACTAAAACAATCCCAACACACAAAGCAACCATCATCTCATGCATGATGGCTTCAAAAAGTCAAGCCATCATGAGAAGAAGAAGTCAAGTGATGGTGCACATCATGAAAACCATCATGATACCAATATAAGCAAAGACCCCCTCCACAAAAGCCTATTTGCAACAATGCAAATAAACCCTCCTCCACCAAACATCGGCCAATGAACGATACAAAGGAAAATTGGCCGAAACGGAAAGCAAACTGGCAACTCCAGAAAACTGGTCCCGTAATAAATTACAGGAAAACCCCGATACTGTGCATACACACCCGCATTTGTATTCCGACCGAAATACAAATGCAATGAGACAAAATCTCCACTGTACTATACTAGGATCCGGCTTAAACCAAAGCCGGCTAGTAATATCCGTTCGATCCTGATCCGTGCAATACCACACGTATCTGATCGAACCCTGCCATATATGCATACGGCCTATAGTACAAACTGTCCGATCCTGATCCATGCAATACCGCACGTATCTGATCGGACCTTGCCATATCTACATACGGCCTCTACAACCTTTCGCCCGAAAGCTGAGTAACTGAATGTGGGGGACTCTAAAGACTCGTCAACACCTTGGCTGTGGATCTAACCACCAGCACGTCAGAGGTATAAGCCAATACGTAACGGGCTACCAGGTATTGACTAAAAAGGACATCTGTGAGCGAACCCAGTCAGACAACCCTACTGAGCCTGTCAGTGACAATATCCGTACAGTCCGGTCCGTTCGTCTATGAGTATCGCATGGCGGGCCTAGGGGGTTGGTAAAAGTCAGACCCCCAAAAGTGGTACAAGTCGTGTCGGAGTGTAGCCCAGAACACCTGAGATACTACTGGAATACCTACCAGTAAATCTCCTGCCTTGGCCAAGGTCTTTTCATGTTCTGGCTCTCCTAGACACAGCACGACCTCACCCCCAATACCGGGAGAGACGAACCCCTGAAGATACGCTCACTGCCTCCATGTGGCTCGGGACTGTACCCAACTAAAACCTGTTTGCACGACTCCTTTGAGCCGTGGTAGGGTAGTAATCAAAGTACAGTGGGAACTCACACGAGACAAATGACGATCCCCAGGTCGATGAACTAACCTGTACACATGTCACCAGGGAACTGCCATCTGACATCTGGTATATGACCAACTAGCATGTTCCCGGCGAGTCCTGTCCGGTGTACTCATAACCCAATGAGCACCTGTATAAATCTTAGGTGAACCAACTGACACCAGTGGCTTGTGAGACCGGCCACCGCCCCTCGTCGGGGTCTCGACTGTATACACTAGTCTACTCTGGAGAATCGATGCCCTGTCTCGAAACTCACACGACTAGGGACCTTTTAAGGATGTGCTTGTAGACTCCAGCTCTCACTTATATGATCGCCCTCATACTGCTGGCAGTCAAGCAAGAATCCTAGGGGCTCTATCAACGTGCAATAGCGACCTGTCAGGTCACCTGAAGCATACACGATGATAAAGGTAAACTAGATAGCATACTATCATCTCGAGTAAGACTGTCCTACCGGGACAGGTCCTCCCTCAATCATTGCAATCACGTGCCTGTGATCCAATAATTGACTCTGAGGGCACTATCTCCAACAATCTGGACAGACCTTTGCCAGTCATAAAAGTTAGATTCAGTCAACTTGTTATCTAGATGTAACCTAGTCATGGTCACAAGGTTGCTGCAATGAGAGAGAGAGAGAAGAAAACACTTTAGCATGATGCTCTTGCAAGTTTAGATTGATTTTTAATTTATCTAAACTGGATGGCTCCCACTGTTTCTCGAATCCTTCCTCAAACCATAAAAGAAGAATTAGCCAGGACTATTCTTACTGTACAATACTTGCTTAACCGTTCAGCCAGGCTTGTGTCGGTACTTCGAGGGAGGTTTTCCAACGCTTTCGCGAACTTCCTTAATTAAATAACCTCTTTTCTCTGGGGGCATAGCCCCGCTGACACCTTTCTTGGCACCTACTTGGTTTATAGCATTGATCGTTAAGTGACGAATCTCCTAATAAGTATCATATACTCACAGTAGGATCGGGATCCAAATATCATCGTATGATAATATTGAAGGAATCCTACAAACATTCATCAAACTCCAAATGGTATGCATCTTTTTGCAAATTTCAGTTTCTTTAGAAATCCCCGATATAGATTTTTGCCCCATGTTATTTTGACCTTGACGAAAGCCAACAAACCATAAAACACATGTCAAGTTCTGCCCATCATTATCTTGTTAATTTGAACCCACCCGTATATACCCTTGACGAAAGCCAACAAGGTTATACGACTGTCCCAAACCAACTCATCTATCTATGCAACAAATGAATACCCCGGCAGCTACCAAACACTATGCCTTGACGAAAGCCAACAAACATAGCTTTAATACTACTGACCTTCCATAAGAAATGACGGAGGGCTACGACTGGTTTTGGCGAAACCGTGAACGTAGTGAACTTGATATAATCGAAGGAACCTGATAGCTTTTTAAAAGGAGTGGTTAAAGCTCCGCAATTAAAAATTCTGCTCTTTTAAAATAACCGAGTGGTTTCTTTTAAATTGTTCCAACGATTCAACTTTTGGATTATTTTCTGTGCATTATAAATAATGTGTCCCATTATTAACCTATCATTGCAGAAAATAACGAAAATACAACGTCCTCTTATGCCATCCGCTTTCGCCACGGGGTCCCGTCATCACCCGTTAGGTTACTTAACTAACGACAGAGCGGGGGCTGGGCTAGCACGGGTGTAAAAGACGGATTAAATAGTTATCATATATATATATTGTAAATTCGTCAGACGCAATAATAGGCATTCCGGATCTCATACGAACATTATTGGATTTGCAAGCAATCCGTGTTTGTTTAGAGTCTGCAACAAAAGACGGATTACACAGTTGTGATGAATAGCCATTACCCCACCCTAGACCCCTACGGGTACGGCAAACTGCCCGCCAAATACCCTAAGTGAAGCGGTCTCCCTCAACAAAGTGAGTAGGCCACTAAACACTTCAAAGTACCCGGTAGTTTGTGCACCCCACCTTGGGTCTATCCTAGGAGCAAAAACAGTAAAATGAAATAATACAACGGTGGCTACAACCGCAACTTGGATGTGCCCCGCAAAATAATATTACAACATATTACAATTACATCGAATGAATTAAAATAATAACCCATCACAAACCCCGGATAATCATCACAACAGTCCAATACAGTTCACATCCACAAAGAGTAAAACCATTACAGAAATATGCAACCCCTGTCAACCGACATACTAGCAGTTAGGGGAGGTCTACGAACACATTATACAAACACAGATATAATAAAATTAGCAAACATCATAAAATTTCGATCGAGCAAAACACTTTAGATTCTACTGCAAAACTTCTCTGTGCACCTGAGATCTTAGCAGAAAATAAAATATCCAGAAATATCACTGTTAACACCAGAAGGTCACTGAAGAAATTTGGGCCGACTCGGCCCTAACTCGGCCGCAGATCCGCGGTGGATCGCATGGATCCGCCGCGGTTCCGCAGCAAGTTAGCCGAGTTACGCAACCAAATTTCTTGAGTACCCCTATAATTTCCTGCTTGTTATTCTTTAGGTCCCTGAAAAACTTTTAGGGCCTGTTTAAAATTCGACAGAAACCGTGTTAATGCGACGTTGTTTCCGGTTATTTTTGCGTTCGAAATTCTCACGACTTTGCTAATGAGTTAATTATTGTTTAGCGAGGCTCTGATACCTCAGTAAGTCGATGTACAATACCCCACGACTTGCGGGGAGGAGGAAATATGAAAAACGATCTTGTTCTTTGCTTAAATATCGACTAACCGCATGAATCAAAGCTAAACGATAACTAACAACTATCATAGAAGTTCTAAACTACTATGTGAAGTGATTATACCTAAAGAACCATGTCCTTCGTCTTTACGAACTCCACCTCCTCCTCGGCCCTCTCCAAGTAGTAGACGATCCACCACGAGAGCTTTACTCCAAGCTTTGCCTCTAAACTTGAGGCAACTAGGTTTCTTTAAGTGCTAACCAAAGTACCTAGATGATATAGAGTAAGGGTTATGGATTAAGTAGTCTAACTAATCCTTGTACTCAACACATGAGAGGGGAGGATTAGGGTTTGAAGAGAGGAAGATTGAGGAGAGAGAAGGTGAGAATGATAATTGATATGAGAAAATGAGTTATCATAATATATATGAAGCATTAAGATTTATCAATAAAAGAAAATAAAATGATGAATAATCATGTTTCATAAATATCTAATGGTGATTCATCTCCATGTGTCATTAAGCATTTATGATGCATTAATGACATGGATGAATCACTCATATGACTCACTAATCTCATTCAATGTATATGCCACCTTAACCTCCTTAGTCACTATCTTCTAGAAGCTTCTCGCACAATTACGAGAACGCCCCTCCTATCCGTGAAAACATGGAAAAACTTTAGACTGTATAAATCTAATAACCGGATACTAGTAACTGGCTTAAACCAAAGCCGACTAGTAAAAACTGTCCGGATGTTGTACGTGTGTAAACACACGTATGCGTCCGAACCCTTGTCGTAAAACCATACGGCCTCTATATTGTTTCGCCTGGAGTAGGGAAACTCTCTGTGTGGGACTCTAGAGACTCGACTACTACGCTGGCAGTGGGTTTAACCACAGACCGCAAGCGGCACTAGCTGTACGTAACGGTCCCTAGGTAGATGTCGATAAGAAGGCCGATGAGGAAACCCATCCGAACTCCTACTGAGTCTGATGTGATAATCTCCGTACAGTCCGGTTCGTTCGTCTAAGACTATCGCATATCGAGCCTAGGGGGGCAGCAAGCGTCAGTCCCCTAATAGCGGTACAAGACGTGTTGGAGCGAAGCCCATTACACCCTGAGAAACTACTGGAACCTACCAGCAAATCTCGCTTGCCCTGGCCAGGGACTTTGCGTAATGGCTCTCTGATACAACGCGATATCAACCCCCAATACCGGGAGAGACGAATCCTGTCTAACCACCACAGCCTCCAAGTGCTCGGGAATGCACCTAACTACTATCTGTTTGCACGACTCTTTTGAGTCGTGGTAGGGTAGCAATCTGAGAACAGTGGGACACACTCGAGGCGAAGTAGCAGTGTCAAGTCTGCGGACAATGCACTCATGTCACGTGGGAACTGTTCACTGACGACTGGTATAAAACCAACCAACAGATCCCGGTGAGTCCTGTCCGGTGTACCCGTAACTTAACGAGCATCTGCATACTATCTCCAGTACGACGTACTGACGGCTGTGGGACAGACCATCTCCCCAACTGGGATGAGAAGCGTACACACTAGTCTACTCCAGAGTATCGATACCCTGTCTCGATAATCCAACGACTAGGGACCTGAATAAGGATGTGCTTGTAGACTATCCAGCCCCCACTAGTATGACTGCCATCACAACGCTGGTAGTCAAGCAAGATCCTAAGAGCTCTATCAATACGTATACTCACATATTAAGATAGAAAAACCAAGTAGCATACTTCCATGTTTAGCAAGACTGTTATATATATGTGAATATCCCAAACTTCCATTAAGTAATATACAAACTAGTATGATACAGTAATGGCCTTCTAGGGCATAAACACTAACATACATGATATAGTATATATGTGATATATTATATAGACGTTGCTTATGTTTTACACCCGCGCTAGCCCTACCCCGCTCTGCCGTTAGTTACCTAACCTAACGGTGCACGAGGGGACATCGAGGTGAATGCGGATGGCATAAGCGTGCGTTGTATTTATCTGTGATATTTAGGTAAACTTAAAATGATGGGACTTCATTAATGAGATTAACGAAAGAAAATAAACCAAAAGATGTTGTGGAATCGAATTTTCAAAAACAGGTAGCTCTAGTTGTTGCTTTGCATAGCGGTATTCCTTGAAAAATATCCAGCACCTTATTCGATAAGGAAAGAGGCGAGATCACTTCACCGGGAGTGACCTCTTTAACAATAACTGGAAGATGCTGTAAGTTGACGGCGGCGCCCCGGCCGTCAATCCGACGCCAGAATGCGGAAGCGATGATTTACTTTAACTTTTTAAACCGGCACCACCGCGCACTATAAACCCGTGTTGGAGATAGTGCCCTCAGAGTCAATTATTGGATCACAGGCACGTGATTGCAATGATTGAGGGAGGACCTATCCCGGTAGGACAGTCTTACTCGAGATGATAGTATGCTATCTGGTTTACCTTTATCATCGTGTACTGCTTCAGGTGACCTTACAGGTCGCTATTACACGCTGATAGAGCCCCTAGGATTCTTGCATGACTGCCAGCAGAATGAGGGCGATCATATACGTGAGAGCTGGTGGTCTATAAGCACATCCTTAAAAGGTCCCTAGTCGTGGGAGTTTCGAGAAAGGGCATCGACTCTCCAGAGTAGACTAGTGTTTACAGTCGAGACCCCGACGGGGGGCGGTGGCCAGTCTCACAAGCTACTGGTGTCAGTTGGTTCACCTAAGATGTATACAGGTGCTCATTGGGTTATGAGTACACCAGACAGGACTCGCCGGGAACATGCTAGTTGGTATTATACTTGACGTCAGATAGCAGTCCCCTGGTGACATGTGTACAGGTTAGTTCATCGACCAGAGATCGTCATTTGTCTCGTGTGAGTTCCCACTGTACTTTGATTACTACCCTACCACGGCTCAAAGGAGTCGTGCAAACAGGTTTTAGTTGGGTACAGTCCCGAGCCATATGGAGGCAGTGAGCGGATCTGCAAGGGTTCGTCTCTCCCGGTATTTGGGGTGAGGTCGCGCTGTGTCTAGGAGAGCCATTACACAAAACCCTCGGCCGAGGCAGGAGATTTACTGGTAGGTATTCCAGTAGTATCTCAGGGTGTTCTGGGCTTCACTCCGACATGACTTGTACCGCTTTTGGTGGTCTGACTTTTACAAACCCCCTAGGCCCGCCATGCGATGCTCATAGACGAACGGACCGGACTGTACGGATATTGTCGCTGACAGGCTCAGTAGGGTGTCAGGATGAGTTCGCTCATCGACATCCCTTTTGGTCAATAGCCGGTAGCCCGTCACGTATGGCTAATAGCTCTGACGTGCTAGTGGTTAAATCCACAGCCTTAGTATTGACGAGTCTTTAGAGTCCACCACACAGACAGTTACTTAAGTTTCGGGCGAAACGCTGTAGAGGCCGTATGGAGATATGGCAGGGTCCGATCAGATACGTGCGGTATTGCACTGATCAGGATCGGACGGTTTGTACTAGAGGCCGTATAGATATATGGCAAGGTTCGATCAGATACATGCGGTATTGCATAGATCAGGATTGAACGGATATTACTAGCCGGCTTTGGTTTAAACCGGATCCTAGTTTAGTACAATGTAGATTTTGTCTCATTGCATTTGTATCCGGTCGGAATACAGATGCGGGTGTGTATGCACAGTATCGGGGTTTTCCTGTAATTTATTACGGGACCAGTTTTCTGGAGTTGCCAATTTGCATTCCGTTCCGGCCGGTTTTTCTTTGTTCTTTCCCGGCCGGACTTTTCCGATGGAGGGGGTTATTTGCAAGTTTGCAAATAACATTTTGTGGAGGGATTTTCTTGCATTATGTGGCATCATGATGAGATTCTTTTTCCATCCATTCTTTACTTTATTTGTGATTAGAAATGAGATGAAGGTTGATTTGATTTAGTTATCATTTCTTTTTGGATGTGGTCACCCATTGCTTTTACTACACTCACCTCCCTCTTGTATTATGTTTTTTCACTCCACCACCATTTCTAATTAGAGAGGGCCGGCCACTTGGAGGGAGTGAGATGAGAGATTCATTTTTGTGGTGGCACATATTTCTTCATCTCATTCTTCTTGTTTTGGAAAAATGAAAGCACCATCTTTCCTTAACCTCATTCCTCCATCACCAATGGCAACTTCACTACCCCAAATGAGACAACCATTCTACACTAGCCTACAGCACTTCTTGGACGCGTCGACTAGCCAACTTCGCGCCCGAGTTGCCTCGGTCCAGAGGTGGGAGCCCGTAAATGAAATCGGCTACATGGTGCCCATTCCGACGAGAAGACGACGAATGGTGATTCCGCGGGAGATCGGGACAACGACGAGAAGACCGAAGGACACGGATCTCTCGGTATAGTTCTCTACCCTTCTCTTGATAGCTAGCATTTGGTTAATGGTTACGATCCGGGTTTATTGTCCGCGGTAGCGCCAGTTTGAAAGTTAAGAAAATTTTTTGATTCCGTATTTTGGCCTCGGATAGACGGCCGGGGCGCTGCCGTGGCGCAACATGGTATCATAGACACGCCATTAACCTAGTCTAGTTTTGTCTAATGTGTTTTACATTTCCGATCGAACAAAAATTCCAAAACCGCGTTTTTCTACACATCAGTTTCTGTCGAAATTTTTTGAAGTCCAAAAATTTTTTAGGTTGTAGAAAAGTGATGTACTGAAAGTCCTAAGAACACTGGAAAAATTTGGTGCCCAGATCCTTCCATACGACCGCGGAACCGCGGCCATAACCCCTCTTTGGCCGCGGTTCCACCGCAGGAAAGTGGATTCACGTCATCATTTTTTTGTAGTGGGCTTGTGGGCTGAAAATAGGGGTTTTGGTATACTTTGTTTGGGCCCAGAATTTCTGTGAGTGCTACAGTATTGTTTGGGGGCCCACTTGGTAAAATTTGATCGATCGGATATTTTAAACACATTGGTTCACAGTATTTGCATTATATCTGCGACCGTGAATGTCACTTGATCGGTAAATCCTGTCTAACTGCTATAGCCCGGTTAGACGGATTTGCGAACGTGACATTCACGTTGATGTCTTGTTATTTTGCTGTGATATTGCGGATTGGTCGTGGAGGATAGCCTGGATGCAATGGTAGTACAGATTTGGTTGTATTATGTACATTTGATATTGCGGGGCGGGCGTCCGGCATGTGGACTGCCGTCACTGCCTGTTTGTATTATTGTTTTGGGGTACGACCAGGTTGCGGTCGATGTACCTGTTGTATGTATATTTTACTTTCTGTACTAGGATTACCCCGCGGAGGGGTGCACGGATAGCCGGGTTCTAGAGGGCAACGGGCCCGCATCTCATGGCATTGAGACGGTGGGGGCTTCACTCTAGGATTGGCGGGCTATTCGTCGCACTCGTAGGGGGTACAGGTTGACCCAGGAGGGGTGCCCAAGTTACCGGATTCCGTGAAGTGCAGGGTGGTCCATTCACGTTGCTGAAGGGGGCTGCCTCGCTTCAGGTTTTGGCGGGTGACTTGCCGCGCCCGTAGGGGTCTAGGATTTCATTGCACAGGCTATCCACACGACCAGGGGAACGTCGGGTTTCAGCAGCGGCTCTGTGAAACCCGGGGCTTCCAGATATCTGTATTGTTCTGTGATGCTGTATATTTCTGTGATGTTGGATTTTATCACGCCTTGAGCGAAATATAATATATTGGTATATATATTAGCAGATGTTGTATATGTTTTGCATCCGCGCTAGTCCAGTCCCCGCTCTGTCGTTAGTTAGCTAACCTAACGGGTAATGACGGGACCCAGTGGCGAATGCGGATGGCTTATACGTACATCAGTATATTTTCGTTCATTGTGGTGTGATCAATTGATGGGACTGCGTTGATTCGGATCAATGCAAGCTAAACAAACCTACTCTGATGTTGTTGGAACATTTTTCAAAAAGCTGTTATTGCAAGGGCGTTCTCTTTTGTTTTGCATCGTGGTATTCAGTTGGAATATCCAGCTCCTCAGTCGACGAGGCAAGGGCCAAGATCCCTTCACCGAGAGTGACCCCTTAGACAGAAGTTTGCGTTAGGGCAATAACTTCACTATAGCCGATTGCTTTTTGCTTTGCATCGTGGTATTAGGTTGGAATATCCTGCACCTCATTCTACGGGGAAAGAGCCGAGATCCCTTCACCGGGAGTGACCTCTTTAGCAAGGGTTTTCGTCACTATATTTTTATAAAAACTATGCAGTTCCTTCAACGATATCAAGTTCATTACGTTAAAGGTTTTTCGCCAAAATCCAGTCGCAGACCTCCGTCATTTCTTATGGGTATTATTTAGTATTCGTGCTGCGTTTGTTGACTCTGTCAAGGCGTAGTGTACGGTAGCTAAGTGGTGCTTGTTTGTTGCATAAATGGGATTGGTTAGGACAGTCGTGCGGCCTTGTTGACTCCGTCAAGGGCACGTACGGGTGGGTTTAATGCAATCCAGATAATGACGGGTTGAACTTGACTAAGACTCTTTGATTTGTTGACTCCGTCAAGGTCACTTGAGTCCTAGGGGTAAAAATCACATCGGGAGTTTCTAAAGAATCTGAAACTTGCCAGACATGCGCATACCTTCTGGAGTGTGATAATGTGAGTGGATTCCGTCACGTTGTCATGCGATGATAGTTGGATCCCGATTCCCACTGATGAGTTGGTTTACTCCTCGGGTGATCCCGACTAATTCTTCTTTCAGGTTTGGAGAAGAATTTGACGGTACAGTGGGAGGTTTCCTGATTAGATAAAGTGGTAACCATTCTGATCTAGGTTAGAGTGCATGCTGAGTGTTTCTTTTCTCTCTCTCTCTTTGGCAGCGACCATTGACCCGACCCTAGACTATGACTCAGTGACCAAGTTGACCGAACCTTCTTAACACTGGCTTTTGGATTGTCAGAGTTGCAAACCTCATTGCCACTCCTACTTTTACTTTTTTCTCCAGGACACCCCGTATTACTACGAACGTCCACTTCCATTGGACAAAACCATCGTATGGTTATATACGAACTCGAAGGAATTCGAGGATGGTTTCCGGTTCTGGAGAAAACGAATAGGACTATTCAGTTGTCTTTTCCTTTCACCTTCTCTCAGGTCGTGAGTACTCCTTGGTTTAGGAGATAGTACACCTACTACGTAAATTGGATAGTCTTCTTCCAAACCTTAGGCTGGTGCCGAGCGGTGGGGAATGAAGAAAACCAATTAGCATAACGATGGTGTACAGAAGGTATTAAGTTAAGACAAAGAAAGGGATTAGTAAGAGGGCAAAGTAATTTGCGACTGCTATTCACGACCAAACCGAGTATTTCTTCGCCAATCCTAAATCACCTTTTGTATTTCTCCAGGACGCTCCGTATCACTATGAAGATCCACAGTTTATTGGATTCTCCATCGTATGGTTATATACGAACTCGAAAGGAACTTGTTCCAGTTCGGGGATGGATTCTGGTTGAGGAGAAATAGGAATAAGGTTTATTCGGTTGTCTTTTATCTTCACCTTCTCTCGCATTGCGAGTGCTCCTAGGATTAGGACAGTACACCCATTATGCTTATTGGATAGTGTTCTTCCAAACCATAGGCTGGTGCCGAACGGTAGGGAAGGAAGAAAACCATTTGGCCTAAAGGGGTGTGCAGACGGTAATGACTAAAGACATATAAAGGGATTTGGACAGATGGCAAAGAGATATACGGTTACAGTTGTGAATCTGGATAATGGTAGAGGCATTACTAGGAATACCAGGATACCCCATCGAAACATTTCAATGTTTCAGTTCAACTGTGTACTGTTAAAAGAAAACTGATTTCCCGATTAGACACTTGCTCCAGGGTATGTATTTACCAGGTTGGATTCTCACATCTGTATGGTTTTACAGATGATGAGTGGGAGTAAGTTATTGGGAATTAGGTGACCATCCGCATTATATCGGGATTCGTTGTAATTGGTGATATTTGAGGAAGCCACCTGGGTTGTTTGCCGGTCGGCAAATATTTGGTTTTGAATATCCGTTGCTGTGCACCAATTTCAAATTGATATATCTGTACGTCTATTTTCATAGAGTGAGATATACCTTTTTGAAATTATGTCTATGACATTTACCTATATCAGTGGATGGTTAGGAAAGGAGTATTGAACAGCGGTGTAATTCTTCTTAACCATAAGTACAGTTTTCAACCTACGACACACAGTGAATGAGTTATCAGACTCAAGGGACTTGTACAGAGTATTGTATGGTGTCCAGCGTCCATCAGGACAGAGGGGTTGGTCCTCGAACTATATTCGGTTTACTTATGACTTCTCTAGTTTTTAGACTGTTTCGTGGAAACACAGGGTCCGAATTTTGAGAAGTTATAGGTATTTGAATAAAGTAGAGAACCAAGTATTGCAAGTATCGGGATTCTTCAAAGTGATCGAAGATGTAGATACTTGTGTATGGTGTTCAGTTGATAGTAATGATTAAGAGAACTTGCTTCTCTTTCAGGTTACTCATAATTGGAAGCATTCCTAAGTTGAATAACGCTGATCGGCCTCCTTCCATTTAGTTGACATGCACTGGAGACAGCTGCATGATTTGAATCTGGTTCAATTAAATCAGTGCCTCTGGTTCTATATTGGATATAGAACAGTTCATATCTTGATGATGTTAAGGTACGGGGAGTTGTCCGGCTTATGCTTAAAACCAGACTCCGGATAACTCAAGGCACGTTTCTGTAATGGCTGTTTGTGGGTTGACCCGGGCTATGACGAGGGTTGATTTTCTACCATCTGGAAGATCAATAGTGATATTGTTCTTGACTCGCCACAGTTTTAACAAAAATGAATTTTTCAGAAAACAGCAGTGGGAGTATGGTAGAACTGGAAGTGATTCCAGAACCGCAAACGATTACTGAAAATTTGATAGGAACCTAAAGATTCAATCTGGCTTGACATTCCATTAGCCACTCCGCAGATATGGTGGGTAACCTCAGGCACTCGAGAGGTACTTCGGTATGCTCGAGGACAGTAGGAGGGAGATCTTGTTTACCCAGACTTGCCATTGCTGTTGTTCCAGACTGTGAAACCCGGCATGAGGATGAGTATAGCGTCATTCTAAACTGGCTTTAGATGTGTACGTCTATATGACTCTGCCAGAGGGTTGTCGTAGTCAGTGGGAGCAGCAGAAGCACTGGTGGACAGGTGGCTTATGTCTATTTATAGACTAAGGCAGATATAGCGGAGATAGATCATCTATTTCTGACATGACAGTCATAGGTTTGACGTCATCAGAATAGGGGATGGATCTGTTGAGAAGGTAGTAGGGTGTGATGTCCTGGTTTTGGATGACATACACATAGTAGGTAAGGAAACTCCTATACTACGATCGGTTATACTTTGGTTGTCACACAGTGTTTTCTCCACATAGGACTTGGATATTATATCAGACATTCTGGTTACTAGATCTATAGATCTAGATTTGGGTGGTTTTCCAATCTGGGTACTTAGACAGCATTCGATGAGTATTTAGAATGGACGACTCCTGGCACGGTTGTATACCTGCAGGTAATGGAGTCACCCTCTCTAAAGGTGTCTTACATACTAAAGGGGAGAGGGATACGCATGATTGACAGATCACTTGCTTAGGCAATTGAGTCAATCATGAGATGTCAAGTACCACACCAGATGTTGTTCTTGCAGTAGGTGCAATAAGTTGATATTGATCCAATCCTGGAGAAACAGTCGGAAGCAATCTTAGAACATAAGTTGATGTTCTAGGGATATGATAGCAGCTTTCTCCTTCGGGAGACAGTTATCATTCCAGGCTTCCAAGGTGACCTGGACGACAGGGTGGCCGTTAGAGTTATAGTTCTCCCTCTGTCGAGGGGCAGTATTTTGGACAGGTGGTCCTGGTGGATACTGAGGGAAGGCATGGCGCAGGATACTAATTAAGTTCAGTTGACGATACAGTCTAAGAAGTTTGGATTTGGAGTTCATTTATGAGCTAGGTACCATCAGACATCCAGAGATTCTAAGACAGGTATTGCTCATTTCGGGAGATGGTTTTCTCCGCGAACTTGAGATATAGAGAGATATAGAAAGAAACATCGAAGCGGATCCACTCAATGAAGCTATTCCTCGAATGCAATAGTTTCGCAAACGAGCTTTGTGAGACTGACCAGTAGAGGAGTTGGGTGTTCGGTATCACACGGGCTGTGAGTATGCGACATCGCAATAATTAGCCTTGAGTGCAAGTGGGAGATTGTTGGAGATAGTGCCCTCAGAGTCAATTATTGGATCACAGGAACGTGATTGCAATGATTGAGGGAGGACCTATCCCGGTAGGACAGTCTTACTCGAGATGATAGTAAGCTATCTGGTTTACCTTTATCATCGTGAACTGCTTCAGGTGACCTTACAGGTCGCTATTACAGCTGATAGAGCCCCTAGGATTCTTGCTTGACTGCCAGCAGTATGAGGGCGATCATATACGTGAGAGCTGGTGGTCTATAAGCACATCCTTAAAAGGTCCCTAGTCGTGGGAGTTTCGAGACAGGGCATCGATTCTCCAGAGTAGACTAGTGTATACAGTCGAGACCCCGACAAGGGGCGGTGGCCGGTCTCACAAGCCACTGGTGTCAGTTGGTTCACCTAAGATGTATACAGGTGCTCATTGAGTTATGAGTACACCGGACAGGACTCGCCGGGAACATGCTGGTTGGTCATATACTTGACGTCAGATAGCAGTTCCCTGGTGACATGTGTACAGGTTAGTTCATCGACCTGAGATCGTCATTTGTCTTGTGTGAGTTCCCACTGTGCTTTGATTATTACCCTACCACGGCTCAAAGGAGTCTTGCAAACAGGTTTTAGTTGGGTACAGTCCCGAGCCACATGGAGGCAGTGAGCGGATCTGCAGGGGTTCGTCTCTCCCGGTATTGGGGGTGAGGTCGCGCTGTGTCTAGGAGAGCCATTACACAAAGCCCTCGGCCGAGGCAGGAGATTTACTGGTAGGTATTCCAGTAGTATCTCAGGGTGTTCTGGGCTTCGCTCCGACACGACTTGTACCGCTTTTGGGGGTTTGACTTTTACCAACCCCCTAGGCCCGCCATGCGATGCTCATAGACGAACGGACCGGACTGTACGGATATTGTCACTGACAGGCTCAGTAGGTTGTCAGGATGAGTTCACTCATCGACGTCCCTTTTGGTCAATAGCTGGTAGCCCGTCACGTATGGCTAATACCTCTGACGTGCTAGTGGTTAAATCCACAGCCATAGTATTGACGAGTCATTAGAGTCCACCACACAGACAGTTACTCAAGTTTCGGGCGAAACGCTGTAGAGGCCGTATGGAGATATGGCAGGGTCCGATCAGATACGTGCGGTATTGCACGGATCAGGATCGGACGGTTTGTACTGGAGGTCGTATAGTTATATGGCAAGGTTCGATCAGATACGTGCGGTATTGCACGGATCAGGATCGAACGGATATTACTAGCCGGCTTTGGTTTAAGCCGGATCCTAGTTTAGTACAGTGTAGATTTTGTCCCATTGCATTTGTATCCGGTCGGAATACAGATGCGGGTGTGTATGCACAGTATCGGGGTTTTCCTGTAATTTATTACGGGACCAGTTTTCTGGAGTTGCCAGTTTGCATTCCGTACCGGCCGGTTTTCCTTTGTTCTTTCCCGGCCGGACTTTTCCGATGGAGGAGGTTATTTGCAAGTTTGCAAATAACATTTTGTGGAGGGGTTTTCTTGCATAATGTGGCATCATGATGAGATTCTTTTTCCATCCATTCTTTGCTTTATTTGTGATTAGAAATGAGATGAAGGTTGATTTGATTTAGTTATCATTTCTTTTTGGATGTGGTCACCCATTGCTTTTACTACACTCACCTCCCTCTTGTATTATGTTTTTTCACTACACCACCATTTCTAATTAGAGAGGGCCGGCCACTTGGAGGGAGTGAGATGAGAGATTCATTTTTATGGTGGCACATATTTCTTCATCTCGTTCTTCTTGTTTTGGAAAAATGAAAGCACCATCATTCCTTAACCTCATTCCTCCATCACCAATGGCAACTTCACTACCCCAAATGAGACAACCATTCTACACTAGCCTACATTACTTCTTGGATGTGTCGGCTAGCCAACTTCGCGCCCGAGTTGCCTCGGTCCAGTGGTGGGAGCCCGTAAAAGAAATCGGCTACGTGGTGCCCTTTCCGACGAGAAGACGACGAATGGTGATTCCGCGGGAGATCGGGACGACGACGAGAAGACCGAAGGACACGGATCGCTCGGTATACTTCTCTACCATTCTCTTGATAGCTAGCATTAGGTTAATGGTTACGATCTGGGTTTATTGTCCGCGGTAGCGCCAGTTTGAAAGTTAAGAAAAATTTTTGATTCCGCATTTTGGCCTCGGATAGACGGCCGGGGCGCTGCCGTGGCGTAACAACCCGGATCGTGCCATTAAACTAGTCCTAGCTAACAAGAGAACAGGTAGAGAGATATACCGAGCGATCTATGTCCTTCGGTCTTCTCGTTGTCGTCCCGATCTCCCCGCGGAATCTCCGGTCTTCAACTCCTCGTCGGAAGGGCACCACGTCGCCGACTTCTTTTACGGGCTCACACCTCTGGACCGAAGGAACTCGGGCACAAAGCCGGCGAGTCGACGTGCCCAAGATTTGCTGTAGAATACGTGTAGTGCTCTATGTCTCATTTTGGGTTTGAGGAAGTTGCCTTTGGTGGAAGAAATGATCTGATAACATTTTGGAGATGAAGTTGGGGATTTTTGCAAGCACAAGAGAACCAAAAATCCCCACCCAAAGATTGGGCAGCCCCTCCTTCATGCTTGGCCGGCCATGGCATGGTGAAGGGAGTGAGAATGAGAGAGGGTGTATATGTGAGGGAGAGCAACAATCATGCAAGAGAGAGATCAATTGTTATGATGAAAAAAATGATCACAAAAACAAACCCACACTCCACCAACCATCATCAATACTCCAAAGTCAAGCAATCATGAAGAAGTCAAGAAGTCAAGGGATGGTACAACCATCATGACACAACAATATGCAAAGACAAGCCTCCAAAATGCTTATTTGCACAAATGCAAATATGCCCTCCTCCACCAATCTTCAGCCAATGAAAGATACAAAGAAATATGGCTGAAACGGAAAACAAACTGGAAACTCCAAAAAACTGATCCCGTAATAAATTACAGGAAAATCCCGCTACTGTATATACATACCCGCATTTGTATTCCGACTAAAATACAAATGCAATGAGACAAAGTCTACATTGTACAATACTAGGATCCGGCTTAAACCAAAGCCCGCTAATATTAACCGTCCGATCCTGATCCGTGCAATGCCGCACGTATCTGATCGAACCCTGCCATATCTCCATACGGCCTCTACAGCGTTTCGCCCGAAAACTTGAGCAACTGTCTGTGGGGGACTCTAAAGACTCGTCAATACTATGGCTGTGGATTTAACCACTAGCACGTTAGAGGTATTAGCCATACGTGACGGGCTACCATCTATTGACTAAAAGGGACGTCGATGAGCGAACTCATCCTGACACCCTACTGAGCCTGTCAGTGACAATATCCGTACAGTCCGGTCCGTTCGTCTATGAGCATCGCATGGCGGGCCTAGGGGTTGGTAAATGTCAGACCCCCAAAAGCGGTACAAGTCGTGTCGGAGTGAAGCCCAGAACACCCTGAGATACTACTGGAATACCTACCAGTAAATCTCCTGCCTTGGCCAAGGACTTCGTGTAATGGCTCTCCTAGACACAGCGCGACCTCACCCCCAATACCGGGAGAGACGAACCCATGAAGATTTGCTCACTGCCTCTATATGGCTCGGGACTGTACCCAACTAAAACCTGTTTGCACGTCTCCTTTGAGCGTGGTAGGGTAGTAATCAAAGTACAGTGGGAACTCACACGAGACAAAAGACAATCCTCAGGTCGATGAACTAACCTGTACACATGTCACCAGGGAACTGCTATCTGACGTCAGGTATAAGACCATCTAGCATGTTCCCGGTGAGTCCTGTCCGGTGTACTCATAACCCAATGAGCACCTGTATACATCTTAGGTGAATCTACTAACACCAGTGGCTTGTGAGACCGGCCACCGCCCCTCGTCGGGGTCTCGATTGTATACACTAGTCTACTCTGGAGCATCGATACCCTATCTCGAAACTCCCACGACTAGGGACCTTTTAAGTATGTGCTTATAGACTACCATCTCTCACGTATATGATCGCCCTCATACTGCTGGCAGTCAAGAAAGAATCCTAGGGGCTTTATCAACGTGTAATAGCGACTTTTCAGGTCACCTAAAGTAGTACACGATGACAAAGATAAACCAGATAGCATACTATCATCTTGAGTAAGACTGTCCTCCTGGGATTGGTCCTCCCTCAATCATTGCAATCACGTGCCTGTGATCCAATAATTGACTCTGAGGGCACTATCTCCAACAATCTCCCACTTGCACTCAAGGCTAATTATTGCGATTTCGCATATTCACAGCCCGTGTGATACCGAACACCCAATTCCTCTACTAGTCAGTCTCACAAATCCCGTTTGCGAAACTATTACGTTCGAGGAATAGCCTCACTGAGTGGATCCGCCTTGATGTTTCTTTCTATGTCTCTCTATATCTCAAGTTCGCGGAGAAAGCCATCTCCCGAAATGAGCAATACCTGTCTTAGAATGTGTCTGGATATCTGATGGGGCCTAGCTCATAAATGAACTCCAAATCCAAACTTCTTAACTGTATCGTCAAATGAACTTAATCAGTATCCTGCGCCATGCCTCCCTCACTATCCTCCTGGACCACCCGTCCATAATACCGCCCCTCGTCAGAGGGAAAACTATAACTCTGACAACCTCTCTATCATCCAGGTCACCTTGGAAGCCTGGAATGATAACTGTCTCCCGAATGAGGCTGTCGTTATCATATCCCTAGAACATCCACTTATGTTCTAAAACTGCTTCCGACTGTTTCTCCAAGATTGGTTCAATATCAATTTGTTGCATCTACCGCAAAAACAACATCTGCTGTGGTACTTGACATCTCATGATTAACTCAATTGCCTAAGCAAGTGATCTGTCAATCATGCACATCCCTCTCCTCTTTAGTCTGTAAGACACCTTTAGAGAGGGTGACTCCATCACCTGCAGGTACACTACCGTGCCAGGAGTCGTCCATTCTAAAGTACCTGTAGAATGCTGTCTAAGTACCCTGATTGGGAAACCACCCAAATCAAGATCTAAAACCATAGATCTAGTAACCAGAATGTCTGATATAATATCCAAGTCCTAGGTGGAGAAACTACTGTGTGACAATCAAAGTATAACCGATTGTAGTATAAGAATATCACTTCCTACTCTGTGTGTGTCATCCAAATACCAGGACATCACACCCTACTACCTTCTTAATAGATCCATCCCCTATTCTGATGAAGTCAAACCTATGACTGTCACATCAGAAATAGATGATCTATCTCCGCTATATTTGCTTTAGTCTATAAATAGACATAAGTCACTTGTCCACCAATGCTTCCGCTGCTCCCACTGACTACGACAACCCTCTTGCAGAGTCATATAGACGTACACTTCTAAAGCCGGTTTAGAACGATGCTATACTCATCCTCCTGCCGGGTCTCATAGTCTGGAACAACAGCAATGGCAAGTCTGGGTAAACAAGAACCTCCCTGCCACCGTACTTGAGGCTACCGGAGTACCTCTCGGGTGCCTGAGGTTAACCACCATATCTGTGGAGTTGCCAATGGAATGTCAAACTGTAGGGTTCCTAGGCACTCTCAAGAGGTCTCACAAGGCATCAACCATGCCAATTTCAAATTTTACGGTGCCGAGAAACCCTAGACTGGATCGTTAACTAGATTTTAGGCGAAAGATGCAACTAGTTAACAACTTAACTAAAAGAACGGAAATACAACCTTTGTAGATCCGGTCCTCCTCCTCCATAGCTCCGCAATGAAGTCTCCTCGCTGTCCAAATCGAATCCCGGGCTCTAGCATCGGCTTCATCGAAAAATGGGCGGGCTAGGTCGTCGACGTCGATGCCGAAGATGATCTACGTCGAGGCATCACAAGATCAAGCTCCCACTTTACCAAGTCATGAAACTTGTGAAGAAAACACCCTATACTACTTGGCAAGAGGTAGAGGATGAATAAATAGGAGGTGGGTTCACTTTAGAATTGGTTTTCTCACTCATTTTCACTTGTTGCCATTGTTGATAGAAAGCTTTTCTTCATGTGAAGAAGAAGAAGAAGAAGAAGCAAGAATATGATAAGTGTTATCTCAAAATAATAAAATAATTGAATACTTATCATATCCTAACTATGATTAAGTGTAGAGAATCTACTAGGGTTAGTGAATGGTTAGGTTTAGTAGATAAAGACAAAATGGTCAAACCTTCTTGAAACTTCAACAAGCATCATGATATTCAAGCAACCATTTTGTTTTCTTCTCTCTTTATTTGTCCAATAAATAAATGGTTAAACAAATAAATGAATAATTCAAAACCCTAACCATTATGATAACCATGGTATAAGTCTTTACACAAAATCAAGTAAGCATGTATCATCAATCATGATACAATAAAGTGCACAAAAGTATATCACATATACAACTTGTGTACTACAAGTGAGAAAAACCATTTAAAGTGAACCAATAGTAGTTAGTGCAAAGTAATATATCAAATATATAATTATGCATTAAATCATCAAATCAATACTTGATTTAACGATCCGGTCATATCGTATATGACCGACTAATATCCAATGTATCGATTTATCGAATCAACCCTTGATTCGATAACTAGGTTATATCGCATACCAATCGATACATTCATCGCGAGAATGGAATACGGTATCACATACACGTATTATTCTCGGTCCCGCACATATCTCATATGCGCTCCTATTTCGTTTCGCTTGAGCCAGGAAACATCTGTGTCGGACTCTAAAGACTCGTCAATACTCTGGCAGCAGGTGATGATCATATCAAACACCCACAAGCCGCAAGCGGTCTGCTAAACGTAACGGCCACCCGGGTATTGAGCGATGAGAAGATCGACGAGCAAGCCTGCTCACACTCCTGTGAATCCAACCGTAACACTTACCGTACAGTCCGGTCTCGTCGTCTGATATGTCGCATATCTCGCCTAGGGGTGGTAAACGTCAGACCCCAATAGCTCGATAAGTCGTGTCGATATGAGGTCTATAACAGTTTGAGAAACTACTGGTAACACCTACCAGTAAATCTCAGCAACCCTGGCCAGGGATTTCCGGTTATAGCCAATCGAACACAGCGCAACATCAACCCCCTATACCGGGAGAGACGAATCCCCTCCTATCGCTCATTGCCTCCATGTGATTCGGGGCTGTACCCAAAAACCACCGTTTTGCACGCCCTCTTGGACGTGGTAAGTTGGAAATCAAAGCACAGTGGGAACCACACAAGACTCTATGATGATCTCGGGTCAACAGACTACTCTGTACCAGTGTCACCTGAGAACTGCCATCTGACGTAAGGTATAATACCATCTGGGAGTTCTCGGCGAGTCCGTCCAGTGTACCCAGTCTCCACTGAGCACCCGTATATCATCTCTGATGTCAAACACCAATGGATATGGGATCATCGATCGCCCATCTGTATGGGTCGAGAAGGTATACTCTAGTCTACTCTAGTATATCGATGCCCCGTCTCGATACACCCACGACTAGGGACCTTGAAGGATGTACTTAAGGACTACCATGTCCCCACTAGTATGATCCGCATCATAGTCCACGTAGTCAAGTACACATCCTAAGGGCTTTACCAACATGTAACAGAGAGACAATCAGTGTACACGTTAAGGTAAAGAGTAACCAGGTAGCATACTATCATGTCGAGCAAGAAAGTCCTCCATATATATGTCCCAGCATCCACTACAATATACATCCTATGTACAGTAATGGCCTCTAGGGCATACATATAACTAACAATCTCCCACTTGCACTAGGGCCATCTGAAACAGTGGTTGTAGTATCCCATACTCAACCATCCCATAAAAGTCTCTCTCTGGGAATAGGCCTTCGTGAGTGGATCCGCCGTGTTTTCCTCTGAGTCTACTCTCCTAACCTCGTTCCTTTAGAGATCAACCATCTCCATGATGAGGTGATACTGCCTTAGAATATGTCTGATTCACTGATGGGACGGACGTTCCATGGCATAAGCCACAACTCCATTGTCACACAATGGGAGGAACTAAGTTCTTCTCATGAACTGATATACACCCAGACAGCCTCTTTGGTAGCATCTTAAGTAGCGTTGTATCCAGCCTTTATCGTCTAGTATGCCACGGTATCTAGCTTGGAACTTTTCCAACATACCGTCCCTTCACTGAGGGTAATGACAATGCCCGTGACTGACATTCAGTCGTCTTTATCACCCTGGAACCCCTCCAGTGATTCTCCCCTGGATCAATTGATACCATCTCACTAGTGAGTATTCTAACATCCATTTAGATCTATCTCATAGATCGAAAACCCAGGATTTAGTTGGTATCACTTTGATCCTATGTGGAGAATCATTGTGATAAGCGGAGATTGATCGAGCGTAGCATAGGAAACTTCTTCCCTATCAAGAGTATGTCTTCCACGTACTCTACGAGGATCGCCACCATACTCCCTACTACCTTTTTGTTTATACAAGGTTCATCTACCATTTTGATGATGTCAAACTCTTTGACTAACACATTAAAACAGATGTTCCAACTCCGCGATGCCTGCTTTATCCTATAAAGCATCTTGTACACGTTTCCGCTGCTCCCACTGTTTACGAAGCCCTCGGCTGTGTACTTATAGACGCCCTCTTCTAAAATATCATTTAGAAAAGCTGTCTTGACACCCAACCACCAGATATCGTAGTCATGGTATGTAGCCGTGGCAAGTAGGATCTGGATGGACTTAGCATAGCTACTGAAAAAGGTTTCATCATTATCCACGCCTGGTCGATGAAGAAAACCTTTAACAAGTCTAGCTTTGAAAGTCTTAACTTTTCCATCTACACCAAGTAATCTTCTCAAGATATACTTTCTCCTGATGGGAATTTAACCATTCAGATATCGCAACCAAAGTCCATACTTTGTTGGTGTATAGGGATTCCATCTCAGATCGATAAACATCCAGCCATTCTTACAGAGTCTCACTCCTAATGGCCAGCTCGAAACTAGTTGGGTCATCATCTCATGATGCAATCCTCGCTCCCACTGTCATAGAGAAACCGAAGTATCTCTCAGGTGGGTGGGGAACCCTACTAGATCGGCGGAGAGGCTGAAGTTCGTTGGTATCTACTGAATCCTTTGGTTCTACCAAATCATCTGCTGTAGTTTGTATAGCTGGAACCTTTCCAGTTGTACATAACAGACCATGCCTTGAGCTTGTCCGGATTTTGCTTTTAGACATAGGCCGGACAACCCCAAATCTTAACTAACTTAAGATATGGGCTCTTCCCATTCCATATCATATATGAAGTGGTAGGCAACTGATTTGATTGGAACCCTATTCAATAGGTATGCAACTTCATAAGTGCATAACTCCCAAAAGAAAATAGGTAACTCAGTAGTACTCATCATATAGCACACCTTATCATATCGGGTGTGATTGCTCCACCCCGATATACCATCGTGCTATGGTGTATTCGGAGGAGTAATGCTGAGAGAGAATCTCATTCTCCTTTAGAATAGTCCAGGATTTCCGTGCACCAGTATTCTCCTCCCTGATCTCATCAAAGGACATAATACTTATACCCGTATTGGTTCTCTACTTCTAACTTATATTCTGTGAATATCTTAAAAGGTTCGGACTTATGTTTCAACAGGAACATAGGTCTGAATCTCGAAATATCATCAGAGAATGTAATGAAGTACAAAGAACCGGTCCTGGCATGTGTAGACAGGGGACCTTCATACAACAACATGAATCATCCCAAGAGTTCACTAACTCTTTCTCTGTTTCCAATAAACAGAGCTATGGTCATCTTATCTTTGTGACATGACTGGCGAGTTTCACAAGATGTAAATTCAAACTGATTTAAATATGCATCTAAATGTAACTCAGCTAGTCGGGTCGCATTGATATGACCTAGTCTACAATACCTCAAGAAGGATTCATTCATTTCTGAACTTTTCCTCTTGTGTGTGTTCTGTATTCTAAGAACTGTAGTTTGATTTAGAACATCAATGCTTTTAGATAACGTGCCTGAACCGATTAACTTTTGATATAGGAAATGTTCAAAACATTATCCAACTATACAAAATTTTATCATTTCTTTACTAATAAAGAGACCGATATGATTTTATATATCAGGTTCGGTATCTAATAACATTCGTTCAGAATCAATGTATTGGTAATACAGGGTGACAGTGACCGACAGACTTGGCTGCAACTCCTGCCCCGTTTTCTGCCTCATGAAACTTATCACCCGTTCTCAGTTCTTTACCTATCTGTAGCCCATGTAACAGATTACATATACGGGATCCTGATCCGGTATCATATACCCAGGACGTAAAGGACATTTGAGAAACAGTTCTCTGAAATGAACACACCCGAAGAAGATACATCATCATGCACTTTCTTCGTTTGGGCGGCACGGGAAATCTGGTATTCCCCAATTTCCTGCTCTGTCTTATAACAATTATAAGTTGGAGCGGGACCAACGTTCCCCAGCTCAGTATAACAAGCGGGTTCAGTCAATACATCCGTATTATTATTTTGATTAAGGCGTGATATGGTCGCTACCGGGAGAGAGAGAGAAGAAAACACTCAGCGTGCGCTTTTGCAAGAATAGATTGGTTATTATTTTATCTAATCAGGATGTCTCCCACTGTTTTTATCAAATCTTCCTTCAAACCCTAAAAGGAAAAACTAGCCGGGATTAATTACACGCTACAAGTTCGCCAAACTTTCAGCCAGGCCAGTGTCGGTACTTTGAGGGAGGTCCCCCGTGCTTTCGCACGAACCTAATTAATGTAAACCTCGTTTTCCCAGAGGCGTAACCTCGTTAACACCTTTCTAGACACCTACTTGATCGGCTAATTGTAATGTGTAAAACTCTCCCAGGAGCAACAATTACTCGCAGCGGGTATCCGGATCCAACTATCTCATAGAAGGTATGCAATCTCATTGCAAATTTCAACACTTGAAATTCCCGATAATTTTGCCCCTAACGTGCTATGACCTTGACGAAAGCCAACAAACCATAGCCTGCTAGTCAAGTTCAACCTGTACATTTCTTGATTGAATTAAACCCACCCGCACGACCCTTGACGAAAGCCAACAAAGCCGTACGACTACCCTAGTCCAATAGCATCGTATGCAGCAGATAAGCAGCATATAGCTACCGCACACTACACCTTGACGAAAGCCAACAAATGTAGCACGAATACTATATACAACTTATCTGAAATGACGGAGGGCTACGACAGGTTTTTCTGAAAACCTATTGCGTAATGAACTTGATACCGTTGTAGGATCGAATAAATTTTGAAATGGAGTGTTTTTTAGGCTTTTCTAGTTTTGCTAAAGGAGTCACTCCCGGTGAAGGGATCGTCGGTCCTTTCCTCGTTGAATGAGGTGCGGGATATATCATATATATCACTGTGCAAAGCAGACACTATAGAAGCAATCAAAAGAGAAACCGAGTGTGTAGCATCTGCCAGTTATTGCTAAAGGAGTCACTCCCGGTGAAGGGATCTCGGTCCTTTCCTTATCGAATAAGGTGCAGGATATATCATATACACCGCCGTGCAAAGCAAGAACTGTAGCTACCTGTTTTATTTTGAAATTCGATTCCACAACATCTTAGGTTTCTTTTATTTCATTAATCTCATTAATGAAGTCCCATCATTAAAGTTACCTAAACATCACAGATAAATACGACATACACTTATGCCATCCGCATTCGCCTCAATGTCCCCTCGTGCACCGTTAGGTTAGGTAACTAATGGCAGAGCGGGGCAGGGCTAGCGTGGATGTAAAACATAAGTAACGTCTATATAATATATCATATATACTATATACTCACAGATATCGCAGCAGAAGAATCATATGAAATATTGGATATACTAGGACGTCCGTGTTTTCAATACGAGCCAGTATAAAACACGGATTCCACGGTCGCGACGAATAGCCAAACCCACACCCCTAGACCCCTACGAGAGCGGCAAGTAACCCTACCAATTCTAGAGTTAGGAGATCCGGACTCGACTCCTCGAGTTGGTCTCCCACTGGACTCCAGAACCCGGTTACTTGTGCCCTCCTCCTTGGGTCTATCCTAGTGCGGAAAAGTAAATAATATACAAAGGGTGACAACTTTCGCAACCTGGAAGTGCCCCAATAAAAGAATATTACAAACAAGTTTTTACATGAATGAAAATGAAAAACACTCATCTCACATAAAACCCCCCGGCTATTCTAACACGACGATCCAATATAACATATCCAGCAACACATAACATCACATGTCATCAACGTAAGTAAATATGTCCATCCCAATTGTCGTTGACATATAGCAACGAAATCGGTGATATCACATATTACACTTACGGTCACAGAAAAGAAAGTGTAAAACTACAACAGTTGCGCAAACACTTTAGACATCGCATGCCTAATCAAATGAAATACTTAGACATCGCATCCCTAACAATTATAAACCCCGCATTTTAGTCTCATTATCGAAAACTCTTTTCAATATCAAGTCGTACAATTCAACAAGATTCCCGACATCCTGATCGAATGCTCGTTGCAAACTTCAGTAGACGGCCGCACCCCCGTTGCCGTCGACAAAGTGCACCAAGGCGGAACACCGCTGCCGCGAGCACCCAGATGGATGCTTTCGGCGACGGGGTTCTCTTACAGTCACTTGGTCGGGGCTAAGGGATGTAGATGTCTATTAAGTTTATCCGGCGAGTATCCGCGTACGCTACGTGATTGCGACGGACTTTTGATCACATCAAAATTCTGTGGCAACCGATCAAGTGAGACTAAACTGCCATGTTTATAACATTCATTCAGTTATCTCATAACTACTTATGAATTCCAATTATTGTATCACATTCCGGATATATGGAAAATGTTAAACTTTCCGATCGAACAATCGAACACCCAAGTTTTCCCGAAATAGCTCAACACATGAAACAAGTTTAAAAACATCCAGTTCATGCCTCAGTACCAATGGTCCAGCCGTAGAAGGGTCAAGCCAACGCCTCACATGTGGCACGCCGTACTGCCCCAAACCCGAAGGTTCAAAGGGCAGTTCAAGACGGTCACATAATCGAGTTAAGGTTTGTTGTCTTCTAGAGGGTCCATCGCGTTACTTGCACTACTTAGAACGTCATTAAACTACGGAAAGATCCAACACTTGGAAATTTCCCGACAGGGGAAAAATTGGGTATTTATATCCGGTCGAACTTTTTAACATATTCAAAAAAAAAATTATCCGTAAAACCCATAGACAAAATTAGACATCCCGATCGAAACACCGAGTCCCCAATACAACCCAGAAATTTCAACTTTTCAATAAATATTAAAAATTCCCAGGAAAACCAGCACTGCAAAGTAGGAGTTACTGTGCAAAATTCAATGCATGAAGAGACTAAAGGGCCGCGGAACCGCCGCATTAGCATGCTAATGCCGCGGTTCCGCCGCGCTTTGGTGGACTTAGGAGTACGGGCTTCACAGTAATTCTTAGAATCTCCTGCTGATTTTTCTGCATATTTTTAATACTCAAAAATCCCCGTTTTTGAAAAAAGTCCAGAGAGCATGTTTTGAATTAGGGTTTCGGTTCGATCGGACTTCTAACTCCGTCTACGCGTCGCCTAAGGCTCTAGCTAGGCTCTGATACCACTGTAGGGTTCCTAGGCACTCTCAAGAGGTCTCACAAGGCATCAACCATGCCAATTTCAAATTTTACGATGCCGAGAAACCCTAGACTAGATCGTTAACTAGATTTTAGGCTAAAGATGCAACTAGTTAACAACTTAACTAAAAGAACGGAAATACAACCTTTTTAGATCCAGTCCTCCACCTCCATAGCTCCGCAATGAAGTCTCCTCGCTGTCCAAATCGAATCCCGGGATCTAGCGTCGGCTTCATCGGAAAAATGGGCGGGCTAGGTCGTCGACGTCGATGCCGAAGATGATCTACGTCGAGGCATCACAAGATCAAGCTCCCACTTCACCAAGTCATGAAACTTGTAAAGAAAACACCCTATACTACTTGGCAAGAGGTAGAGGATGAAGAAATAGGAGGTGGGTTCACATTAGAATTGGTTTTCTCACTCATTTTCACTAGTTGCCATTGTTGATAGCAAGCTTTTCTTCATGTGAAGAAGAAGAAGAAGAAGCAAGAATATGATAAGTGTTATCTCAAAATAATAAAATAATTGAATACTTATCATATCCTAGCTATGATTAAGTGTAGAGAATCTACTAAGGTTAGTGAATGGTTAGGTTTAGTAAATGAAGACAAAATGGTCAAACCTTCTTGAAACTTCAACAAGCATCATGATATTGAAGCAACCATTTTGTTTTCTTCTCTCTTTATTTGTCTAAAAAATAAATGGATAAACAAATAAATGAATAATTCAAAACCCTAACCATTATGATAACCATTGTATAAGTCTTTACACAAAATCAAGTAAGCATGTATCATCAATCATGATACAATCAAGTGCACAAAAGTATATCACATATACAACATGTGTACTAAAAGTGAGAAAAACCATTTAAAGTGAAACAATACTAGTTAGTGCAAAGTAATATATCAAATATATAATTATGTATTAAATCATCAAATCAATACTTGATTTAACGATCCGGTCATATCGTATATGACCGACTAATATCCAATGTATCGATTTATCGAATCAACCCGTGATTCGATAACTAGATTATATCGCATACAACCAATCGATACATTCATCGCGAGAATGGAATACGGTATCACATACACGTATTATTCTCGGTCCCGCACATATCTCATATGCGCTCCTATTTCGTTTCTCTTGAGCCAGGAAACCTCTGTGTAGGACTCTAAAGACTCGTCAATACTCCGGCAGCAGGTGATGATCATATCAAACACCCACAAGCCACAAGCGGTATGCTAAACGTAACGGCCACCCGGGTATTGAGCGATGAGAAGATCGACGAGCAAGCCCGCTCACACTCCTGTGAATCCAACCAGCAACACTTACCGTACAGTCCGGTCTCGTCGTCTGGTATGTCGCATATCTCGCCTAGGGGTGGTAAACGTCAGACCCTAATAGCTCGATAAGTCGTGTCGATATGAGGTCTATAACAGTTTAAGAAACAACTGGTAACACTTACCAGTAAATCTCAGCAACCCTGTCCAGGGATTTCCGCTTATAGCCAATCGAACACAGCGCAACATCAACCCCCTATACCGGGAGAGACGAATCCCCTCCTATCGCTCATTGCCTCTATGTGATTCGGGACTGTACCCAAAAACCACCGTTTTGCATGCCCACTTGGACTTGGTAAGGTGGAAATCAAAGCACAGTGGGAACCACACAAGACTCTATGACGATCTCGGGTCAACAGACTACTCTGTACCAGTGTCACCTGAGAACTGCCATCTGACGTAAGGTATAATACCATCTGGGAGTTCTCGGCGAGTCCGTCCAGTGTACCCAGTTTCCACTGAGCACCCGTATATCTTCTCTGATGTCAAACACCAATGGATATGGGATCATCCATCGCCCATCTGTATGGGTCGAGAAGGTATACGCTAGTCTACTCTAGTATATCGATGCCCCGTCTCGATACACCCACGACTAGGGACCTTGAAGGATGTACTTAAGGACTACCATGTCCCCACTAGTATGATCCGCATCATAGTCCAGGTAGTCAAGTACACATCCTAAGGGCTTTACTGACATGTAACAGAGAGACAATCAGTGTACACGTTAAGGTAAAGAGTAACCAGATAGCATATTATCATGTCGAGCAAGAAAGTCCTCCCTATATATGTCCCAGCATCTACTATAATATACATCCTATGTACAGTAATGGCCTCTAGGGCATACATATAACTAACACAAAACAGATTGAATCTTTAGGTTCTTATCAAATCTTCAGTAATCGTTTGCGGTTCTGGAATCACTTCCAGTTCTACCATACTCCCACTACTGTTTTCTGAAAAAATCCATTTCTTTTAAAACCATGGCGAGTATAGAACAATATCACTATTGATCTTCCAGATTGTAGAAAGTCAACCCTCGTCATAGCCTGGGTCAACCCACAAACAACCATTACAGAAACGTGCCTTGAGTTATCCAGAATCTGGTTTTAAGCATAAGCCGTACAACTCCCCATACCTTAACAATGTCAAGATATGAACTGTTGTATATCCAATACAGAAACTGTTGGAGATAGTGCCCTCAGAGTCAATTATTGGATCACAGGCACGTGATTGCAATGATTGAGGGAGGACCTATCCCGGTACGACAGTCTTACTCAAGATGATAGTTTGCTATCTGGTTTATCCTTATCATCGTGTACAGCTTTAGGTGACATGACATGTCGCTATTACACGTTGATAGAGCCCCTAGGATTCTTGCTTGACTGCCAGCAGTATGAGGGCGATCATATAAGTGAGTGCTGGAGTCTATAAGCACATCCTTAAAAGGTCCCTAGTCGTAGGAGTTTCGAGACAGGGCATCGATTCTCCAGAGTAGACTAGTGTATACAGTCGAGACCCCGACGAGGGGCGGTGGCCGGTCTCGCAAGCCACTGGTGTCAGTTGGTTCACCTAAGATGTATACAGGTGCTCATTGGGTTATGAGTACACCGGACAGGACTCGCCGGGAACATGCTAGTTGGTCTTATACCTGACGTCAGATAGCAGTTCCCTGGTGACATGTGTACAGGTTAGTTCATCGACTTGGGGATCGTCATTTGTCTCGTGTGAGTTCCCACTGTGCTTTGATTACTACCCTACCACGGCTCAAAGGAGTCGTGCAAACAGGTTTTAGTTGGGTACAGTCCTGAGCCACATGGAGGCAGTGAGCGGATCTTCAGGGGTTCGTCTCTCCCGGTATTGGGGGTGAGGTCGCGCTGTGTCTAGGAGAGCCATTACACGAAGTCCTTGGCCAAGGCAGGAGATTTACTGGTAGGTATTCCAGTAGTATCTCAGGGTGTTCTGGGCTACACTCCGACACGACTTGTACCGCTTTTGGGGGTCTGACTTTTACCCACCCCCTAGGCCCGACATGCGATGCTCATAGACGAACGGACCGGACTGTACGGATATTGTCACTGACAGGCTCAGTAGGGTGTCAGGATGAGTTCGCTCATCGACGTCCCTTTTGGTCAATAGCTGGTGGCCCGTTACGTATTGGCTTATACCTCTGACGTGCTAGTGGTTAAATCCACAGCCATTGTATTGACGAGTCTTTAGAGTCCACCACACTTCCAGTTACTCAGCTTTCGGGCGAAACGTTGTAGAGGCCGTATGGAGATATGGCAGGGTCCGATCAGATACGTGCGGTATTGCACGGATCAGGATCGGACGGTTTGTACTAGTGGCCGTATGGATATATGGCAGGGTTCGATCAGATACGTGCGGTATTGCACGGATCAGGATCGGACGGATATTACTAGCCGGTTTTGGTTTAAGCCGGATCCTAGTTTAGTACAGTGTAGATTTTATCTTTTTGCATTTGTATCCGGACGGAATACAGATGCGGGTGTGTATGCAAAGTATCGGGGTTTTCCTGTAATTTATTACGGGACCAGTTTTCTGGAGTTGCCAGTTTGCATTCCGTTCCGGCCGGTTTTCCTTTGTTCTTTCCCGGCCGGACTTTTCCGATGGAGGGGGTTATTTGCAAGTTTGCAAATAACACTTTATGGAGGGGTTTTATTGCAAAAGGATTGTTTATGAAAGCATCTTTGCTTTTCATGCATTTATTGTGAAGTGAATGGATTTGATTTGGGTATGGGTTTTGTTATCATGATGTCTTTGTATGTGGTCACCCCTTCACTCTACACTACCATCACCTCCCTCTTGTTCTTTTGTTCACCTCCACCATTTTGGAACAATAAGGGGCCGGCCACATTTTGTAGGAGAGAGGAGAGAGTTCATTTTGAGAAAAGATTGGTTCATATCATTTTCATGCTTGCAAAATTCTACACTTCATTCCAAAGTCCATTCATGATCCCTCCATCCTCCATGGCAACAAAACCCCAAAGAGACAAGCATCATCTACACTACATTCTACAGCACATCTTGGGCATTTCGACTTGCCGGCTTCATGCCCGAGTTGCCTCGGTTTTGAGGTGGGAGCCCGTAAAAGATGCAAGCGATGTGGTGCCCTTCCGGCAAGGAGGCGACGACCGGAGTTTCCTCGGGAGATCGGGACGATGACGAGAAGACCGGAGGACTCGGATCACTCGGTATATCTCTTCCCTATCTTGTTAGTTAGCTAGGACAAGTTTAATGGTCCGATCCGGGGTTTAGTGCGCGGTGGTGCCGGTTTGCAAAGTTCGCAAAATTAAAGTTTATCACCGTTTCCGCATTTGGCCATCGCATTGACGGCCGGGGCGCCGCCGTGCACTTACAGTGGTATCAGAGCCTCGCCATTAACTTCGTCTAGCTTCGTTTGATGTGTTTTGCATTTCCGATCGACCAAAATTCCAAAATCCACATTTTCACACACATCAGTTTTCTGTCGAATTTTTTCTGGCTCTAAAAATTTTTCAGGTTGTAGAAAGCTGATGTACAAGAAATTATAAGACTTCTGTAAAAATTCGATACAGTGAATCGACCAATGAAGCGCGGAACCGCGGCCAAACCCCCCCTTGGGCCGCGGTTCCGCCGCACATTGGTGTCGTCGCTGCATTACATTTTTCCAGTGGGCTTCTGGGATGATTTTAGGGGTTTTGGAATATTAAAATTGGGCCCAGTATTTCTGTGAGTGCTACAGTATTGTTTGGGGGCCCACTTGTTAATTTTTGATCGATCGGATATTTTTAAACACATTATTTCACAGTTTTTATATTATATCTGCGACTGTGAATGTCACTCGATCGGTAAATCCGGTCTAACTGCTATAGCCCGGTTAGACGGATTTGCGAACGTGACTTTCACGTTGATGTTCTATGTATTTGCTGTGATGTTGCGGATCGGTCGTGGGGGATAGACTGGATGCAATGCTAGTATAGTGTTGTTGTATTATGTACATTTGATATTGCGGGGCGAGCGTCCGACATGTGGACTGCCGTCACTGCCTGTTTGTATTATTATTTTGGGGCACGACCAGGTTGCGGTCGATGTACCCGGTGTATGTATATTTTACTTTCTGTACTAGGTTTACCCCGCGGAGGGGTGCACGGATAGCCGGGTTCTAGAAGGCAACAAGCCCGCATCTCATGGCATTGGGACGGAGGGGGCTTCACTCCAGGATTGGCTGGCTATTCGCCGCACTCGTAGGGGGTATAGGATTTCATTGCACAGGCTATCCACACGACCAGGGGAACGTCGGGTTTTCAGTAGTGGCTCTGTGAAACCCGGGGATCCCAGATATCTGTATTGTTCAGTGATGCTGTACATTTCTGTGATGTTGCATTTTATTCACGCCTTGAGCGAAATATAATATATTGGTATATATATTAGTCGATGTTGTATATGTTTTTCATCCGCGCTAGTCCAGTCCCCGCTCTGCCGTTAGTTAGCTAACCTAACGGGTGATGACGGGACCCAGTGGCGAATGCGGATGGCATATACGTACGTCAGTATATTTTCGTTCTTTGTGGTGTGATCAATTGATGGGACTGCGTTGATTCGGATCAATGCAAGTTAAACAAACCTAATCTGATGTTGTTGGAACACTTTTCAAAAAGCTGTTATTGCAAGGACGTTCACTTTTGTTTTGCATCATGGTATTCATTTGGAATATCCTGCTCCTCAGTCGACGAGGCAAGGGCCGAGATCCCTTCACCGGGAGTGTCCCCTTGGACAGAAGTTTGCGTCAGGGCATTAACTTCACTATAGCCGATTACTTTTGCTTTACATCGTGGTATTCATTTGGAATATCCTGCACCCCATTCTACGGGGAAAGAGCCGAGATCCCTTCACCGGGAGTGACCTCTTTAGTAAAGGTTTTCGTCACTATATTTTCTAAAAAGCTATCCGTTCCTTCAACGATATCAAGTTCTTTAAGTTAAAGGTTTTCGCCAGAAACCATTCGTAGCCCTCCGTCGTTTCATATGGATAGTCAGTAGTATTCAAGCTGTGTTTGTTGGCCAAAGTCAAGGCACAGTGTTTGGTAGCTGTTGGTTATTCATATGCAGCATAGATAGATGCGTTGGTTTGGAACAGTCGTACTGCCTTGTTGGCCAAAGTCAAGGGTAGGTACGGGTGGATTCAAAACAACCTGGAGAATGACGGGTAGAACTTGACATGTGACTTATGATTTGTTGGCCAAAGTCAAGGTCATAAGAGCATGGGGCAGAAATCACATCGGGAGTTTCAAAAGTACTGAAACTTGCCAGATATGCGCATACCTTCTGGTGTGTGATAGGGTGAGCGGATTCCGTCACGTTATCATGCGATGATAGTTGGATCCCGATTCCAACTGATGAGTTAGTTTACTCCTCAGGTGACCCCGAATAATTCTTCTTTCAGGTTTGGAGGAGAATTTGAGGTACAGTGGGAGGTTTCCAGATTAGATAAATTGGTAACCATTCTGATCTTGGTTAGAGTGCACGCTGAGTGTTTCTTTTCTCTCTCTCTCTGGCAGCGACCATTGACCCGACCCTAAGACTATGACTCAGAGACTAAGTTAACCGAACCTTCTTAACACAGGCTTTTGGATTGTCAGAGTTGCAAACCTCGTTGCCACTCCTACTTTTACCCTTTTCTCCAGGACACCCCGTATTACTACGAACGTCCACTTCCATTGGACAAAACCATCGTATGGTTAGATACGAACTCGAAGGAATTCGAGGATGGTTTCCGGTTCTGAAGAAAACGGATAGGATTATTCAGTTGTCTTTTCCCTTTTGCCTTCTCTCAGGTTGTGAGCACTCCTTGGTTTAGGAGATAGTACACCTATTATGCAAATTGGATAGTCTTCTTCCAAACCTTAGGCTGGTGCCGACCGGTAGGGAATGAAGAAAACCAATTAGCATAGCGATGGTGTGCAGAAGGTATTAAGATTAAGACAAAGCAAGGGATTAGTAAGAGGGCAAAGTAAAATGCGACTGATATTCACGACCAAACCAAGTATTTCTTCGCCAATCCTAAATCACCTTTGTATTTCTCCAGGACACTCCGTATCACTACGAAGATCCACAGTTCATTGGATACTCCATCGTATGGTTATATACGAACTCGAAAGGAACTTGTTCCAGTTCGGGGATGGATTCTGGTCCAGGAGAAATAGGAATAAGGTTTATTCGGTTGTCTTTTATCTTCACCTTCTCTCGCATTGCGAGTGCTCCTGGGACTAGGACAGTACACCCATTATGCTTATTGGATAGTCTTCTTCCAAACCATAAGCTGGTGCCGAACGGTAGGGAAGGAAGAAAACCAATTGGCCTAAAGGGGTGTGCAGAACGAAATAACTAAAGACATATAAAGGGATTTGGTGAGGTGGCAAAGAATTATACGTCTATAGTTATGAATCTGGATAATGGTAGAGGCATTACTAGGAATACCAGGATACCCCATCGAAACATTTCAATGTTTCAGTTCAACTGTGTACTGTTAAAGGAAAAACTGATTTCCCGATTAGACACTTGCTCCAGGGTATGTATTTACCAGGTTTGATTCTCACATCTGTATGGTTTTACAGATGATGAGTGGGAGTAAGTTATTGGGAATAGGGTGATCATCCTCATTATATTGGGATTCGTTGTAATCGGTGATATTTGAGGAGATCATCTGGGCTGTTTGCCGGTTGGCAAATATTTGGTTTTTAATATCCGCTGTTGTGCACCAATTTCAAATTGATATATCTGTACGTCTATTTTCATAGAGTGAGATATACCTTTTGATATTATGTCGATGACATTTACCTATATCAGTAGATGGTTAGGTAAGGAGCATTAAACAGCGGTGTAATTCTTCATAACCATATGTACAGTTTTCAACCTACGACACACAGTGAAAGAGTTGTCAGACTCAGCGGACTAACACAGAGTATTGTATATTGTCCAGTGTCCATTAGGACAGAGGGGTTGGTCCTCATACTATATTCTGTTTACTTTTAACTTCTCTAGTTCTTAGACATGTGTTTCGTAGAAACACAGGGTCTAAGTTTATATGAGTTATAGGTATTTGAATAGAGTAGAGAACCAAGTGTAGCAAGTATCGGGATTCTTCAAAGTGATCGAAGATGTAGATACTTGTGTATGGTATTCAGTTGATAGTAATGATAAAGAGAAATTGCTTCTCTATTAGGTTGCTCATAATTGGAAGTATTCCTAAGTTGAGTAACGCTGATCAGCCTCCTTCCATTTAGTTGACATGCACTGGAGATAGCTGCATGATTTGAATCTGGTTCAATTAAATCAGTGCCTCTGGTTCTATATTGGATATAGTACAGTTCATATCTTAACATTGTTAAGGTACGGGGAGTTGTCCGGCTTATGATTAAAACCAGACACTGGACAACTCAAGGCACGTTTCTGTAATGGCTGTTTGTGGGTTGACCC
This sequence comes from Agapanthus africanus, assembly GCA_030015575.1. Classification (NCBI taxonomy): domain Eukaryota; kingdom Viridiplantae; phylum Streptophyta; class Magnoliopsida; order Asparagales; family Amaryllidaceae; genus Agapanthus; species Agapanthus africanus. The sequence goes on along the minus strand of CM057345.1, from coordinate 265,005,742 downwards.
AGGCTATGACGAGGGTTAACTTTCTACCATAAGAAAGATCAATAGTGATATTGTTCTAGACTCGCCACAGTTTTATTAAAAATGGATTTTTTCAAAAACAGCAGTGGGAGTATGGTAGAACTGGAAGTGATTCCAGAACCGCAAACGATTACTGAAGATTTGATAAGGAACCTAAAGATTCAATCTGTTTTGACATTCCATTGGCCACTCCGCAGATACGGTGGGTAACTTCAGGCACCCGAGAGGTACTCCGGTAGCCTCAAGGACGGTGACAGGGAAGTTCTTGTTTACCCACACTTGCCATTGTTGTTGTTCCAGACTGCGAGACCCGGCAGGAGGATGAGTATAGCGTCGTTCTAAACTAGCTTTAGAAGTGCACATCTATATGACTCTGCCAGAGGGTTGTCGTAGTCAGTGGGAGCAGCGGAAGCATTGGTGGACATCAGGCTTATGTCTATTTATAGACTAAAGCAGATATAGCGGAGATAGATCATCTATTTCTGATGTGACAGTCATAGGTTTGACGTCATCAGAATAGGGGATGGATCTGTTGAGTAGGTAGTAGGGTGTGATATCCGGGTTTTGGATGACATACACAAAGTAGGAAGTAATATTCCTATACTACGATCGGTTATACTTTGGTCGTCACACAGTGGTTTCTCCACATGGGACTTGGACATTATATCAGACATACTGGTTACTAGATCTATGCTTTTAGGTCTAGATTTGGGTGGTTTCCCAATCAGGGTACTTTGACAGCATTCTAAGAGCATTTAGAATGGACGACTCCTGGCACGGTAGTGTACCTGCAGGTGATGGAGTCACCCTCACTAAAGGTATCTTATAGACTAAAATAGAGAGGGATGTGTATGATTGGCAGATCACTTGCTTAGGCAATTGAGTCAATCATGAGATGTCAAGTACCACACCAGATGTTGTTCTTGCACTAGATGCAATAAGTTGATATTGTTCCAATCCTGGAGAAACTGTCGGAAGCAGTTTTAGAACATAAGTGGATAGTCTAGGGATATGATAACGACAGCCTCATTTGGGAGACAGTTATCATTCCAGGCTTCTAAGGTGACATGGACGACAAGGAGGTTGTCAGAGTTTTAGTTTTTCCTTCTGATGAGGGACAGTATTTTGGACAAGTGATCCAAGGCAATACTGAGGGAGGCATGGCGCAGGATACTGATTAAGTTCAGTTGACGATACAGTCTAAGAAGTTTGGATTTGGAGTTCAATTATGAGCTCGGTCCCATCAGACATCGAGACACTCTAAGACAGGTATTGATCATTTCGGGAGATGGTTTTCTCCGCGAACTTGAGATATAGAGAGACATAGAAAGAAACATCAGAGCGGATCCACTCGCTGAGGCTATTCCTCGAATGCAAGAGTTTCGCAAACAGGCTTTATGAGACTGACTAGTAGAGGAGTTGGGTGTTCGATATCACACGGGTTGTGAGTATGCGACATCGCAATAATTAGCCTTGAGTGCAAGTGGGAGATTGTTGGAGATAGTGCCCTCAGAGTCAATTATTGGATCACAGGCACGTGATTGCAATGATTGAGGGAGGACCTATCCCGGTACGACAGTCTTACTCGAGATGATAGTTTGCTATCTGGTTTATCTTTATCATCGTGTACTGCTTTAGGTGACATGACATGTCGCTATTACACGTTGATAGAGCCCCTAGGATTCTTGCTTGACTGCCACAGTATGAGGGCGATCATATAAGTGAGAGCTGGAGTCTATAAGCACATCCTTAAAAGGTCCCTAGTCGTAAGAGTTTCGAGACAGGGCATCGATTCTCCAGAGTAGACTAGTGTATACAGTCGAGACCCCGACGAGGGGCGGTGGCCGGTCTCGCAAGCCACTGGTGTCAGTTGGTTCACCTAAGATGTATACAGGTGCTCATTGGGTTATGAGTACACCGGACAGGACTCGCCGGGAACATGCTAGTTGGTCTTATACCTGACGTCAGATAGCAGTTCCCTGGTGACATGTGTACAGGTTAGTTCATCGACTTGGGGATCGTCATTTGTCTCGTGTGAGTTCCCACTGTGCTTTGATTACTACCATACCACGGCTCAAAGCAGTCGTGCAAACAGGTTTTAGTTGGGTACAGTCCCGAGCCACATGGAGGCAGTGAGCGGATCTTCAGGGGTTCGTCTCTCCCGGTATTGGGGGTGAGGTCGCGCTGTGTCTAGGAGAGCCATTACACGAAGTCCTTGGCCAAGGCAGGAGATTTACTGGTAGGTATTCCAGTAGTATCTCAGGGTGTTCTGGGCTACACTCCGACACGACTTGTACCGCTTTTGGGGGTCTGACTTTTACCCACCCCCTAGGCCCGACATGCGATGCTCATAGACGAACGGACCGGACTGTACGGATATTGTCACTGACAGGCTCAGTAGGGTGTCAGGATGAGTTCGCTCATCGACGTCCCTTTTGGTCAATAGTTGGTGGCCCGTTACGTATTGGCTTATACCTCTGACGTGCTAGTGGTTAAATCCACAGCCATTGTATTGACGAGTCTTTAGAGTCCACCACACTTCCAGTTACTCAGCTTTCGAGCGAAACGTTGTAGAGGCCGTATGGAGATATGGCAGGGTCCGATCAGATACGTGCGGTATTGCACGGATCAGGATCGGACGGTTTGTACTAGTGGCCGTATGGATATATGGCAGGGTTCGATCAGATACGTGCGGTATTGCACGGATCAGGATCGGACGGATATTACTAGCCGGTTTTGGTTTAAGCCGGATCCTAGTTTAGTACAGTGTAGATTTTGTCTTTTTGCATTTGTATCCGGACGGAATACAGATGCGGGTGTGTATGCACAGTATCGGGGTTTTCCTGTAATTTATTACGGGACCAGTTTTCTGGAGTTGCCAGTTTGCATTCCGTTCCGGCCGGTTTTCCTTTGTTCTTTCCCGGCCGGACTTTTCCGATGGAGGGGGTTATTTGCAAGTTTGCAAATAACACTTTATGGAGGGGTTTTATTGCAAAAGGATTGTTTATGAAAGCATCTTTGCTTTTCATGCATTTATTGTGAAGTGAATGGATTTGATTTGGGTATGGGTTTTGTTATCATGATGTCTTTGTATGTGGTCACCCCTTCACTTTACACTACCATCACCTCCCTCTTGTTCTTTTGTTCACCTCCATCATTTTGGAACAATAAGGGGCCGGCCACATTTTGTAGGAGAGAGGAGAGAGTTCATTTTGAGAAAAGATTGGTTCATATCATTTTCATGCTTGCAAAATTCTACACTTCATTCCAAAGTCCATTCATGATCCCTCCATCCTCCATGGCAACAAAACCCCAAAGAGACAAGCATCATCTACACTACATTCTACAGCACATCTTGGGCATGTCAACTTGCCGGCTTCATGCCCGAGTTGCCTCGGTTTTGAGGTGGGAGCCCGTAAAAGATGCAGGCGATGTGGTGCCCTTCCGGCAAGGAGGCGACGACCGGAGTTTCCGCGGGAGATCGGGACGATGACGAGAAGACCGGAGGACTCGGATCACTCGGTATATCTCTTCCCTATCTTGTTAGTTAGCTAGGACAAGTTTAATGGTCCGATCCGGGGTTTAGTGCGCGGTGGTGCCGGTTTGCAAAGTTCACAAAATTAAAGTTTATCACCGTTTCTGCATTTGGCCGTCGGATTGACGGCCGGGGCGCCGCCGTGCACTTACAGAAACAAAGGCACTAATTTAATTGAACCAGATTCAAATCATGCAACTGTCTCCAGTGCATGTTAACTAAATGGAAAGAGGCCGATCAGCGTTACTCAACTTAGGAGTGCTTCCAATTATGAGTAACCTGAAAGAGAAACAAGTTTCTCTTAATCATTACTATCAATTGAATACCATACTCAAGTATCTACATCTTCGATCACCTTGAAGAATCCTGATACTTACAATACCTGGTTCTCTACTTTATTCATATACCTATAACTTCTCAAAATTCTGACCATGTGTTTCTACGAAACACCTGTCTAAAAACTAGAGAAGTCATAAGTAAACCGAATATAGTACGAGAACCAACCCCTCTGTCCTCATGGACGCTGGACAACATACAATACTCTGTATAAGTCCCTTGAGTCTAATAAATCATTCCCTGTGTGTCATAGGTTGAATAACTGTATTTATGGTTAAGAAGAATTACACAGCTGTTTAATGCTCCTTACCTAACCATCCACTGATATTGGTAAATGTCATGGATATAATTTCAAAAAGGTATATCTCACTCTATAAAAATAGACGTACAGATATATCAATTTGAAATTGGTGCATAACAACGGATATTCAAAACCAAATATTTGTCGTCCGGTAAACAACCCAGGTGACATCCTCAAATATCACCGATTACAACGAATCCCGATATAATGAGGATGATCACCCAATTCCAAATAACTTACTCCCACTCATCATCTGTAAAACCATAGAGATGTGAGAATCATACCTGGTAAATACATACCCTGGAGTAAGGACTAATTGGGAAATCAGTTTTCTTTTAACAGCACACAGTGAAACTGAAACATTGAAATATTTCGCTGGGGTATCCGGGTATTCCTAGTAATGCTTCTTCCATTATCCATATTCACAACTGTAACCGTATAATTCTTTGCCACCTCTCCAAATCCCTTTATATGTCTTTAGTCATTACCTTCTGCACACCCCTTTAGGCCAAATGGTTTTCTTCCTTCCCTACCTTTCGGCACCAGCCTATGGTTCGGAAGAAGACTATCCAATAAGCATAATGGGTGTACTGTCCTAATCCTAGGAGCACTCGCAGTGCGAGAAGGTGAAGATAAAATACAACCGAATAAACCTTATTCGTATTTCTCCTGAACCAGAATCCATCCCCGAGCTGGAACAGGTTCCTTTCGAGTTCATATATAACCATACGATGGAGTATCTAATAAACTGTGGATCTTTGTAGTGATACGGAGTGTCCTGGAGAAATACAAAGGTGATTTAGGATTGGCGAAGAAATACTTGGTTTGGTCGTGAATAGTAGTCGCAATTTACTTTGCCCTCCTTCTAATCCCTTGATATGTCTTTACTTAATACCTTCTGCACACCATCGTTAGGCTAATTGGTTTTCTTTATACCCCACCGTTCGGCACCAGCCTAAGGTTTGGTAGAAGACTATCCAATTTGCGTAATAGGTGTACTATCTCCTAAACCAAGGTGTACTCGCAACCTGAGAGAAGGTAAAAGGAAAAGACAACTGAATAGTCATATTCGTTTTCTCCAGAACCGGAAACCATCCTTGAATAAATTCCTTCGAGTTCGTATATAACCATACGATGGTTTTCTCCAATGGAAGTGGACATTCGTAGTAATACGGGGTGTCCTGGAGAAAAGGGTAAAAGTAGGAGTGGCAATGAGGTTTACAACTATGACAATCCAAAAGCCTGTGTTTAAGAAGGTTCGGTCAACATGGTCACTGAGTCATTGTCTTAGGGTCGGGTCATGGTCGCTGCCAAAGAGAGAGAGAGAAAAGAAACACTCAGCGTGCACTTTATCCTAGATCAGAATGGTCACCAATTTATCTAATCTGGAAACCTCCCACTGTACCGTCAAATTCTCCTCCAAACCAGAAAAAAGAATTAGTCGGGGTTACCCGAGGAGTAAACTAACTCATCAGTGGGAATCGGGATCCAACTATCATCGCATGATAACGTGACGGAATCTGCTCACGTCATCACACTCAAGAATGTATGCGCATATCTGGCAAGTTTCAGTTTCTTTAGAAACTCCCGATGTGATTTTTACCCCATGCTCTTATGACCTTAACGAAGGTCAACAAATCATAAGTCACATGTCAAGTTCTATCAGTCATTGTCCAGGTTAATTTGAACCCATCCGTACAAGCCCTTGATGAAGGTCAACAAGGCTATACGGCTGTCTCAAACCAACGCATCTATCTATGCAGCATATGAATACCCAATAGCTACAAATCACTGTGCCTTGACTTTGGCCAACATACACAGCTTGAATACTATTGACCACCCATATGAAACGACGGAGGGCTACGATTGGTTTCTGGCGAAAACCTTTAACGTAATGAACTTGATATCGTTGAAGGATTCGGATAGCTTTTTGAAAAATATAGCGACGAAAACCTTTGCTAAAGAGGTTACTCCCGGTGAAGGGATCTCGGCTCTTTCCCCGTAGAATGAGGTGCAGGATATTCCAATTGAATACCACGATGCAAAGCAAAAGTAATCGGCTATAGTGAAGTTATTGCCCTGACGCAAACTTTTGTCCAAGGGGTCACTCCCGGTGAAGGGATCTCGGCCCTTGCCTCGTCGACTGAGGAGCAGGATATTTCAACTGAATACCACGATTCAAAACAAAAGAGAACGTCTTTGCAATAACAGCTTTTTGAAAAGTGTTCCAACAACATCAGAATAGATTTGTTTTTAACTTGCATTGATCCGAATCAATGCAGTCCCATCAATTAATACACCAATAAAGAACGAAAACAATGATGTACATATATGCCATCCGCATTCGCCACTGGGTCTCGTCATTACCCGTTGGGTTACTTAACTAACGACAGAGCGGGGATTGGACTAGCGCGGATGCAAAACATATACAACATCTACTAGTATATATATCAATATATAATATTTCGCTCAAGGTGTGATAAAACGAAACATCACAGAAATGTAATAAGCATCACAGAACAATACAGATATCTGGGATCCCAGGGTTTCACAGAGCCGCTACTGAAATCCGACGTTCCCCTGGTCGTGTGGATATCCTGTGCAATGAAATCCAAGACCCCTACGGGCGCGGCAAGTTACCCGCCAAAATCTGAAGCGAGGCAGCCTCCTTCAGCAACGTGAATGGACCACCCGGCACTTCACGGAATCCGGTAACTTAGGCACCCCTCCTGGGTCAACCTGTACCCCCTACGAGTGCGGCGAATAGCCCGCCAATTCTAGAGTGAAGCCCCCTCAGACTCAATGCCATGAGATGAGGGCTTGTTTCCCTCTAGAACCCGGCTATCCGTGCACCCCACCTTGGGGTAATCCTAGTACAGAAAGTAAAATATACATACAACCGGTACATCCGCCTCAACCTGGTCGTGCCCCAAAAGAATAATATACAATCTGGCAGTGACGGCAGTCCACATGCCGGACGCTCGCTCCGTAATATCAAATGTACATAATACAACAAAATCTGTACTACCATTGCATCCAGGCTATCCCCCACGACCAATCCGCAACATCGCAGCACAATCATAGAACATCAACGTGAATGTCACGTTCGTAAATCCGTCTAACCGGGCTATAGCAGTTAGACAAGATTTACCGATCAAGTGATATTCACGGTCGCAGATATAATGTAAATACTGTGAACCAATCATGTTTAATATTTTCGATTGATCAAATTTACCTAAGTGGGCCCCCAAGCACCACTGCAGCACTTAAAGAAATTCTGGGCCCAAAAAGAATATTCCAAAAACCCCTATTTTCAAGTCCAAGAGCCTCTGTAAAATTTTGATGCACTGAACAGTGAAACTTGCGGCGGAACCGTGGCCCATGCATGGGTTTTGGCCGCGGTTCCGCGGTGGGACAGTGTGTTCACGTGACCAAAATTTCACAGTATGCTTAGAATTTTCTGCACATCATTCTGAAACAACCTGAAAAATTTTTGGAGCCAAAAAAAAATTCGACAGAAATTGACGCACATAAAAACGCGGTTTTTGGAATTTTGTTCGATCGGAAATGTAAACACATTAGACAAAGCTAGACTAGGTTAATAGAGAGGCTCTGATACCACTGTAAGAAATTCAAGCAATGATTAGAAGAAGAAGTCAAATGGTGGTAGAATTATCATGATACAATAATATACAAAGACCACGCTCAAAAATGCTTATTTGCACAAATGCAAATAAGCCCTCCTCCACCAATCTTCAGGCAATGAAAGATACAAAGAAATATGGCCGAAACGGAAAACAAACTGGCAACTCCAAAAAACTGATCCCATAATAAATTACAGGGAAACCCCGCTACGGTATATACATACCCGCATTTGTATTCCGACCGAAATACAAATGCAATGAGACAAAATTTACACTGTACTATATTAGGATCCGGCTTAAACCAAACCCGCTAGTATTAACCGTCCGATCCTGATCCGTGCAATACCGCACGTATCTGATCGAACCCTGCCATATCTCCATACGGCCTCTACATCGTTTCGCCCGAAATCTTGAGCAACTGTCTGAGGGACTCTAAAGACTCGTCAATGCTATGGCTGTGGATTTAACCACTAGCACGTCAGAGGTATTAGCCATACGTGACGGGCTACCATCTATTGACCAAAAGGAACGTCGATGAGCGAAATCATCCTGACACCCTACTGAGCCTGTCAGTGACAATATCCGTATAGTCCGGTCCGTTCGTCTATGAGCATCGCATGGCGGGCCGAGGGGGTTGGTAAAAGTCACACCCCCAAAAGCGGTACAAGTCGTGTCGGAGTGAAGTCCAGAACACCCTAAGATAGTACCGGAATACCTACCAGTAAATCTCCTGCCTTGGCCAAGGACTTCATGTAATGGCTCTCCTAGACACAGCGCGACCTCACCCCCAATACCGGGAGAGACGAACCCCTAAAGATTCGCTCACTGCCTCCATGTGGCGCGGGACTGTACCTAACTAAAACCTGTTTGCACGTCTCCTTTGAGCGTTGTGGGGTAGTAATCAAAGTATAGTGGGAACTCACACGAGACAAATGACGATCCTCAGGTCGATGAACTAACCTGTACATATGTCACCAAGGAACTGCTATCTGACGTCAGGTATAAGACCAACTAGCATGTTCCCGGTGAGTCCTGTACGGTGTACTCATAACCCAATGAGCACCTGTTTACATCTTAGGTGAACCAACTGACACCAGTGGCTTGTGAGACCGGCCACCATCCCTCGTCGGGATCTCGACTGTATACACTAGTCTACTCTGGAGTATCGATGCCCTATCTCGAAACTCCCACGACCAGGGACCTTTTATGGATGTGCTTATAGACTACCAGCTCTCACGTATATGATCGCCCTCATATTGCTGGCAGTCAAGCAAGAATCCTAGGGGCTCTATCAACGTGTAATAGCGACCTGTCAGGTCACCTAAAGCAGTACACGATGATAAAGATAAACCAGATAGCATACTATCATCTTGAGTAAGACTGTCCTCCTGGGATAGGTCCTCCCTCAATCATTGCAATCACGTGCCTGTGATCCAATAATTGACTCTGAGGGCATTATCTCCAACAGATGCTACAACCCTCAGTTTGTCTTTTGATTTCTTCTATAGTTTTTTCTTTGCATAGTGGTATTTGTGAAATATCCTGCACCTTATTCGATAAGGAAAGAGCCGACGATCCCTTCACCGGGAGTGACCTCATTAGCAAAACTAGTAAAAGCCTTAAAACAGTCCATTTTAAATCATTTGATTCTACAACAAGATCAAGTTCATTACGCAAAGGGTTTTCTTAAAAACCTGTCGAAGCCCTCCGTCATTTCAGATAAGTAATAGTTAGTATTCGTGCTGCGTTTGTTGACCTTGTCAAGGCGTAGTGTGCGGTAGCTGATTACTACTTATCTGCTAGCATATGATGCGATTGGATTAGGGTAGTCGTGCGACCTTGTTGACCTTTTCAAGGGTCATGCGGGTGGGTTTAATTCATTCGAGAAATGACGGGTTGAACTTTACTTGCGATCTATGGTTTGTTGACCTTGTCAAGGTCATAGATCGCTAGGGGTAAAATATTATCACGAATTTCAAGTGTTGAAATTTGCAATGAGATTGCATACCTTCTATGAGGTAGTTAGATCCCGATACCCACTGCGAGTAAGAGTTACTCCTGGGAGAGTTTTACACATTGCAATTAGCCGATCAAGTAGGTGTCTAGAAAAGTGTTAACGGGGTTATACCTCTGGGAAAACGAGATTTATTTTAATTAGGTCTGTGCGAGAGCACGGGGAACCTCTCTCAAAGTACCGGCACTGGCCTGGCTAAAAGATTGGCGAACTTGTAGGGTGTAATTAATCCCGACTAGTCTTTCCTTTTAGGGTTTGATGGAAGATTTGACTAAAACATTGGGAGTCATCCTGATTAGATAACTTAATAACCAATCTAATCTTGCAAGAGCATACGCTGAGTGTTTTCTTCTCTCTCTCTCCTGGTAGCGACCATGTCACGCTTTAATCAAGATAATAATACTGATGTATTGAACGAACCCGCTTGTTATACTAAGCTGGGAAACGTTGGTCCTTCTCCAACTTATAATTGTTATAAGACCGAGCAGGAAATAGGGCATTACCAAGATTGCTGTGACGCTCAAATGAAGAAAGTGCAAGATGATGCATCTTCTTCGGGTGTGTTCATTACAGAGAACTATTTCTAAGTATCCTTTACGTTCTAGGTATGAGATACCGGATCAGGATCCCGCAAATGTAATCTATTACATGGGCTACAGACACATAGAGAACTGAGAACGGGTGATAAGTTTTAAGGGTTAGAAACAGTGCAAGTGTTGCAGCCAAGTCTGTTGGCAGTTATCACACTGTATTACCAAATACATTGATTCTGAACGAATGTTATTAGATTCTGAACCTAATATACAACATCATATCAGTCTCTTTATTAGTAAAGAAGGATATAATTTTTTATTGTTGGATAATGTTTTGAACATTTTCTATATCAAGAGTTGATCGGTTCAGGAACGTTATCTAAAAGCATATACGTTCTAAATCAAACTACAGTTCATAACGTACAGAACACACACAAGAGGAAGAGTTCAGAAATGAACAAATCCTTCTTGAGGCATTGTAGACTAGGTCATATCCATGTGACCCGACTAGCTAAGTTACATAAAGATGCATACTTAAATTAGTTTGAATTTACATCTTGTGAAACTTTCCGGTCATGTCACAACGATAAGATGACCATAACTCCGTTTATTGGAAACAGAGAAAGAGTTAGTGAACTCTTGGGATTGATACTTGATGATGTATGTAGGTCCCCTGTCTACACATCCCAGGACTGGTTCTTTGTACTTCATTATATTCACTGATGATCTCTCAAGATTCGGACATATGTTCCTGTTGAAACACAAGTCTGAAGCTTTTGAGAAATTCAAAGAATATAAGTTAGAAGTAGAGAACAAAAACAGGTAAAAGTTTTATGTCCTTTGATGTGATCAACGGAGAATAATACTTAAGTACGGAATTCCTGGACTATTCTATAGGAGAATGAGATTCTCTCTCAGTATTACTCCTACATATACACCACAACACGTCGATGTATCGGGGTGGACCGATCACACTGTTAGTTATATATATGCCCTAGAGGCCATTACTATACATGAGATGTATATTGTAGTGGATGCTTGGACATATATAGGGAGGACATTCTTGCTCGACATGATAGTACGCTATCTGGTTGCTCTTTATCTTAAAATGTACACTTATTGTCATTCTGTTAGATGTTGATAAAGCCCTTAGGATGTGTACTCGACATCCAGGATTATGATGCAGATCATACTAATGGGGCCTAGGAAGTCCATGAGTACATCCTTCAATAATCCTTGTCGTGGGAATATCGAGACGGGGCATCGATATTCCAGAGTAGGCTAGTGTATATCTTCTCGACCCATGTGATGGGCGAAGGATGATCCCATATCCTTCGGTGTTTGACATCAGAGATGGTTTACGGGAGCTCAGTGGAGACTGGGTACACTGAGCGGACTCGCCAAGAACTCCCAGATTGTATTATACTTCATGTCAGATTGAAGTTCTCAGGTGACACTGGTACAAGTTAGTCTGTCGACCCGAGATCGTCATAGAGTCTTGTGTGTCTCCCACTGTGCTTTGATTTCTACCCTACCACGGCTCTACTGAGTCGTGCAAATAGGTTGTTTTTGGGTACAGTCCCGAGTCACATGGAGGCAATGAGCGATAGGAGGGGATTTGTCTCTCCCAGTATTGGGGGTTGATGTTGCGCTTTGATCGATTGGCCATAACAAGAAATCCCTAGCCACGGTTGATGTGATATACTGGTAAGTGTTATCAGTAGTTTCACGCTCGTTATGGACCTTACATCAGCATGACTTATCAAGCTACTGGGTCTGACATTTACCACCCCTAGGCGAGATATGCGACATATTAGACGAACCGATCGGACTATGCGGTAAGTGTTACTGATCAGATTCACAGGAGTGTGAGCAAGCTTGCTCATTGATCTTTTGATTGCTCAATACCTGGGTGGCCGTTACGTTCGGCAGACCGCTTGCGGCTTGTGGGGGCTGATATGATCACCACCTACTGCCGGCGTATTGACAAGTCTTTAGATTCCTACATAGAGGTTTCCTGGCTTAGGAGAAACGAAATAGGGGCATGTATATAATATGTGCGCGACCGAGAATAATACCTGTATGTGATACTGTATTCTATTCTCGCGATTTGTATCATCGGTCGGTTATATGCAATATAGTCGGGTAACCGAATCAAGTGTTAATTCGATATATTGATACACTAGATATTAGTCGGTTATATGCGATATGAACGGATCATTAAATCAAGTGTTGATTTAGTGATTTAATGTATAATGATATATTTGATATATTACTTTACATTAGCTAGTTTTGGTTCACTTAAGATTGCTTTTCTCACTTGATGTGCACATAATGTATATGTGATATATGTTTGTGTACATGATTGTATCATGCTTGATGATAAATGCAAACATGGGTGTGTGTATGACTTACACCATATTTAAGATAATGGTTAAGGTTTATATTTATTTTGTAATTCAAAATTAGTGACCACTTTGTTATGCTTAAAGCTTTATGAAGTTTCAAGCATCTTTGATAAAGTCCACACTTTTTATTTTACTTATGATATTTCTATTCCAAACCATTATATTAAACCATGGTTTAGTCTCTACAATATTTAGTGGATGATACTAACTCAGTCATGGTTGCATAATTCATTATTCTCTTCACTTGATTTTATTCTTCTTCTTCTTCTTCATCCAAAAGAAAAAAGCTTTCTAGATTTTTGTAAGTGAAGAAACAAAGTGGGAAATCAAAATCTAAAGTGAACCCACTTCCTATTTCATCATCCTCTACTACTTGCCATTTAGTTTGGGGTGTTCTCTTCACAAAGTTCTTCACCTAGTGAAGTCGTAGCTTGAGTTTGAGTCTCCTCGACGTAGATCATCTTCAGCCTCGAAGTCTACGAGCAAGCTTGTTCAGTTCTCTAGGGAAATCCATTCTAGAGTTCGGGACATCGATGATCGCAGCGAAGGGATATCAACACGGAGCTTTAGAAGTGAAGGACCGGATCTACACAGGATGTATTTTTGTTCACTTCTCTTTGTGGTGATAGATTACATGTTTTGTTACCCTATTTTTCTAGTACGATTCGTAGTTGATTGCTTAGCACCTCCTCATTTTTTTATTGTGGCTTGTGTGATGCTTGCAAACCCTAGGCTAGGTGCTAAGGAATTATAACACACACCATATATGATATGGTGTGCTCTATGATGAGTAATATTGAGTTGCTTATTTCCTTTTGGTGGTTATGCACTTGAGAAGATGCATACCTATTGAATCGTGTTCCAATAAAATCAGGTGCGTACCACTCCATATATGATATGGTATGGGAAGAGCCCATCTATTAAGAATGTTAAGATTTGGGGTTGTCCGACCTATGTCAAAAGCAAAATCCGGACAAGCTCGAGGCAAGGTCAGTTCTGTTGAAGTTTGTTGGATATCCCAAGCATTCGCAAGGGAATAACTTCTACGACACTGGGGAGCAAAAGGTGTTTTTTTTTCTCAGCATGCCAATTTTGGAATGGGAATTTCTTGTGAAGAAATTAGTGGTTATGAGGTAGAACTGGAAAGAGTTCCAGCTATACAAACTGCAGCTGATGATTTGGTGGAACCGGAGGATTTAATAGTTCCCAACGAAGCTCAGCCTCTCCGCCGATCTAGTAGGGTTCCTCATCCACCTGAGAGATACTTCAGTCTTCTCTATGACAGTGGGAGCGAGAATTGCACCATGAGACGATGACCCAACTAGTTTCGAGCAGGCTATTGAGAGTGGGGACTCTGTGAGAATGGCTGGATGCTAAGAGTTCTGAGATGGAATCCATAAACACCAACAAAGTATGGACTTTGGTTGCTTTATCTGAAGGGTTAAATCCCCATCAGGAGCAAGTAAATCTTAAGAACATTACTTGGTGTGCATGGAAAAGTTGAGACTTTCAAAGCTAAGGCTTGTTGCAAAAGGTTCTCATCACTGACCAAGTGTGGAATATGATGAAACCTTTTCTAGTGCATATGCTTAAGTCCATCTGGATCCTACTTGCCATTGTTACATACCATGACTACGATATCTAGCGGTTGGGTGTCATAACTGCTTTTCTAAATAGTGATTTAGAAGAGAACGACTATAAGTACACAGCCAGAGGTCTTCGTAGATAGTGGGAGCAACGGAAACGTGTGCAAGTTGCTTTATGAGTTAAAGAAAGCATCGCGGAGTTGGAACTTCTGTTTTGATGTGGTGGTCAAAGAGTTTGACTTCATCAAAATGGTAGATGAACCTTGTATATACAAAAAGGTAGTAGGGAGTATGGTGGTGATCCTCGTATAGTACGTGGATGACATACTCTTGATAGGAAAGGAGTTTCCTATGCTACATTCGGTCAATCTCCTCTTATCACAAGTATTCTCCATATAGGATCAAAGGTGATACCTCCTAAATCCTGAGTTTTGGATTTATGAGATAGATCTAAATGGATGTTAGGATTCTTACTAGGTGTAGTGAGATGGTATCAATCGATCCTGGGGAGAATCACTGGATACCTTCCATGGTGGTAAGCTCGACCGAATGTCAGTCATAGGCAATGTCTTTACCCTCGGTGGAGGGACGGTATGTTGGAAGAGTTCCAAGGTAGATACCATGGCAAACTAGAGGTAGTCTGGATGTATAAAAGTTCAGGTGATACTGCCTAAGAATATGTCCGTATCACTGATGGGACGAAAGTTCCTAGGCCTAAGCCACAACTCCATTGTCACACAATTTTAGGAACGAAGTTCATCTCATGAACTTTTATACATCCAGACTATCTCTTAGTAGTATCCTTGGTAGCCATGTATCGAGCCTCCACAGAGCATATACATAGAGGACAACAGCGTGGATCCACTCACAAAGGCCTATTTCCCAGTAGAGACTTTTATGGGATGGTTGAGTATGAGATACTTCAACCACTGCTGATTGTTGGGTATGAGATACTACAACAGATAGCCCTAGTGCAAGTGAGAGATTGTTAGTGATATGTATGCCCTAGAGGCCATTACTGTACATACGATGTATATTGTAGTGGATTCTTGGACATATATATGGAGGACTTTTTAGCTCGGCATGATAGTATGCTATCTGGTTGATCTTTATGTTAACATGTACTCGGATTGTCTCTATGTTACATGTTGATAAAGCCCTTAGGATGAGTACTTGACTACCAGGACTATGATGCAGATCATACTAGTGGGGACAGTGTAGTCACTAAGTACATCCTTCAAATGTTCCTAGTCGTAGGTGTATCGAGACAGCGTATCGATATACCAGGGTAGACTAGCGTATAGCTTCTCGACCCATGTAGATGGGCGATGGATGATCCCAAATCCATTAGTGTTTGACATCAGAGACAGTATACGGGTGCTCAGTGGAGACTGGGTACACTGGATGGACTTGCTGAGAACTCCCACTTGGTATTATACCTATCGTCAGATGGCAGTTCTCTAGTGACACTGGTACAGGTTAGTCTGTAGACCCGAGGTCGTCATAGAGACTTGTGTGATTCCCACTATGCTTTGATTTCCACCTTACCAAATTCAAGAGAACGTGCCAAACGGTGGCCTTTGGGTACAGTCCCGAGTCACATGGATGCAATGAGCGATAGGAAGGGTTTCGTCTCTCCAGGTATTGGGAGTAGATGTTGCGCTGTGCTCGATTGGCTATAACAGGAAATCCCTGGACAGGGCTGCTTCAGAGATATACTGGTAAGTGTTATCATTAGTTTCTCAACCCATTTTGAGCTTCACATCGGCATGACTTATCGAGTTACTGGGGTCTGACCATTACCACCCCTAGACGAGATATGCGACATATCAGACGAAGTGACCGGACTGTACGGTAGTGTTACTGATTGGATTCGCAGGGGTATGGGTAGGCTTGCTTGTTGATCTTCTGATCGCTCAATACCCGGGTAGCCGTTACGTTTAGCAGGCCGCTTGCGGCTTGTGGGTGTTTGATATGATCATCATCTACTGCCGGCATATTGACGAGTCTTTAGAGTCCTACACAGAGGTTTCCTGGATCAAGCGAAACGGAGTAGGAGCACATATGTGATATGTGCTGGACCAAGATTAATGCGATATGTGATACCGCATTCTATTCTCGCGATTTGTGACATCGGTCGGTTATATATGATATAGCCGGGTTATCGGATCAAGTGTTGATTCGATAAGTTGTTACATATGAAATTAGTCGGTTATACGTGATATAACCGTTTTATTAAATCAAGTGTTGATTTAATAATTTAATGTATAATTATATATTTGATATATTACATTACATAAACTAGTATTAGCTCACTTAAGATTTCTTTTCTCACTAGATTGTGCACATTGTATATATGTGATATATGCAAGTGTACATGTTTATTCATGCTAGGTTATACATGCAACTTGTATTTATGAGACTTATACCATGCTAGGGTTAAGTTAGGGTTTTATTTATTTTAAGCTAATTCAAAAGAGTGAGAATTTGTCATTGTTAAGCTTGGACAAAGCTTATAGATAACCTTTGACAACGTTAACTCTTTTGTCCAGTTTAGGATATTTATTTAACCCAACCCTTAACCTTAGTGCATGGTTTATTATCTGCAATGGTTAGGCATGATATTATTTGACCATGGTTGCATTTCTAACCTCATGAGTTGATCTCTTTCATTCATTCATAACTCTCTCTTCATCTTCTTTTTGAAGAGCGGAAGAAAAGAGTTTTCTAAGGTTTGAGTTTGTGATGAAAACATATGAGAAAATCTATTCTAAAGTGAGCCCACTTCCTACTTCATCATCCTCTACTACTTTCCATTTAGTATAGGGTGTTTGCTTCACTGATTCCGTAATTAGTGAAGAGATAAATTGTGTTAGTGTCTCCTCGACGTAGATCATCTTCGGCCCGAAGACTTCGAAGCAAGCATGATCGTTTCTTCATAGGAGCCTCTCTAGAGTCCGGAGTTCACGATCGCAGCGAAGGGACTACTAAACGGAGCTATTGTTGTGAAGGACCGGTCTACAAAGGTTGTATTCCTTGCACTCTTTCACTTGCAAAGTGTTTGCATTTACTTTTCCGTCGATTTCTAGTTAACGATTCTTAGTAAGGGTTAGCTAAAACAGCAAATTTTTGAATTTGGCATGAACGATGCCTCCCGAAACCTTGCTGTCGTCTTAGGTAACCCTACACTAAGTTAGACTAACAAGATCATTACTAGAATATTAGGGTTTAAAACTATGATGATATCAAAGCTAAGAGAAGGAAATGATGTTATACCCTCGTAGATCGAGTCCTTCTCTTCATTTGCTCCAGGTTGTAGTCCACGCGACTCCACTAGGCTCCTCTTCGAGTTGAACGGGCCTCCTTCATGATCTTCGCGCCGAAGACGATCCACCCTAAGTCCCTCTAGCTCAAGCTACCTCTACACTATACTCTTTTTGTGTAGGAAATACGCTACATTCGATCGCTATTCAAGTGTAGGATGATTAAATAGGGGTTTTGAAAGCTCACTTAAGATCTCACAAGTTCAATGACTCACATCACATGTGAGGGTTTTGAGCTTGGAGGTGAGGTGTAGAAGATTTGGAGAGCAAGAGAGAGCAAGAGCTCATCAAAAAAAATGGCTAAGGCAAAAATGACCAAGTCAAGAATATGATGAATGGCTACTCACTTACTCAAGCATGGAATAAAAAGCAATTCTAAATTGCAACCATGCTTGAATAGTGAGTCAAGACCATTAAAATATAATAAGAACCATGCCTCAAGCTATACCTAAAATTTCTCCACAATTACACCTCATTTTTTTCTATTTTCTTAAAATAGAAAATCAAGCCATGCTTCATATAATATATAAATATATATATATATATATATATATATTAACATATATATATATCAATAAAGCAATTAGTGAGCTAATGATATTAGTTAACATATAATTATATCAAATATAAATATACATCAAATTATTAAATCTAGATTTAATAATCCGGTTATATCACATATGACCAACTAATATCATTAATCTGTTCATCACATTATCAAATCCACACTTGATTCGATAATCTGGTTATATCACATATAACCTAACCGATAATAGATATCTGCTAGATTACAATACGGTATCTCATACTCGTATTTAATCTGTAGGGTTACTAGGCACTGTCACAAGGTTCTACAACGCATCAACCATGCCCGATTTAAAATTTAGACGTGCCGAACAACCCAAAGCGAGGATCTTTGCTAGATTATTAGGGTTAAACATGTAAGGTTAGTATTGTAAGTCTACGCTAGCGCCCCGGCAGTCTACAGACGCCAAAATGCGGAACAAAACTTTTAAACTTGGCGCTATCGTATACTTTAACCCGGATCTGCCATTATTGCTAAACTAACAAACTGTAAAGAGTGTAGAATGGTTGTACCGAACGATCCGAGTCCTTCGTTCTTCAACCATCATCCCACGCTCCGTTGCGGCTGCTCCGATCTCGTCGATCTCCGATCTCCTCCGTCGAAGTGGCACCACATGATCGGTTCTTTAAACGGGCTCCCGCCTCTGACTCGAGGCAACTCGGTCGTCAAGTTTGCTAAAAGAGACGACCAAGATTGATGTAGAGAAAGAGTAGATGACTTTGTCTCGTTCCGTCCAAATCTATGGACGGACGGTTAATGAAGTTACCGTGGAAATCGGGTGATGGAATGAAATGAACTGTAAATTCCATACACCCCAAACTATCTATCATAATCCTTTTCCAATGAAATCAAGTGTGTGAATGAGAGAGAGAGAGGAGGCTATATATATCAAAGGAGGGAGGTGAGTGTAGGAGGGATCAAGTGGTGACCATATCCTTCATAGTTATCATAACCATTAAGAAAGAATGAATCATTTAAATGTAACCAATAAGAACAAACCTAGTCATCTTTGCATTAATGACACCATTAATGCAACCAATGAAAACTTAACACCAAGTAGCCTAGTCACCACATCTAGAATATTCTAGAACACTGACTCACCTCATCAGTAGAAAAGATAAATCCGTCTTTAACAGAATGTTAAAAGACGGCTGATAGAAAACTGGAAACTGGCAACTTCCAAAAGTGATCCTGAAACAACTTTCAGGAAAACCCCGAAACTGTATAAATATACCCGCATTTGTATTACGACCGAATACAAATGCAACTGAGACAAAGATATTATACCTACTCAATATAATACTCGGATCCGGCTTAAACCAAAGCCGACCAGTATTATCTGCCCGAAAAATAATACGTGCGTAAACGCACGTGCATTTTCCGAACCCTGCCATAAAACCATACGGCCTCTACAACGTTTCGCCCGAACTTGGGAAACTGCCTGTGGGGGACTCTAATGACTCGTCAGCACCCTGGCAGTGGGTTTAACCACAAACCGTCAGCGGCACTAGCAATGCGTAACGGCTGCCCACGGACTGACCTCAAGGGTGGCCGAGGAGCGAACTCAAGGGAGACCGATGAGCGAACTCCTCCGAAAACCCTACTGAGCCTAACAGCGACAATGTATATACAGTCCGGTCCGTTCGTCAATGAGTATCGCATATCCGCCTAGGGGGCTAGTAACGTCAGACCCCCAGAAGCAGTATAAGTCGTGTCGGAGTGAAGCCCAATTACACCCTGAGATACTACTGGAGTACCTACCAGTAAATCTCTTGCCATGGCCATGGACTTTGTGTAATGGCTCTCCTAGACACAGCACGATCTCGCCCCCAATACCGGGAGAGACGAATCCCCTGCCGATCCGCTCACGTGCCTCCATATGGCTCGGGACTGTACCCAAAAGCTACCTGTTTGCACGACTCCTTTGAGCCGTGGTAGGGTAGAAATCAAAGCACAGTGGGAACTCACACGAGACAAATGACGACCTCAGGTCGATGAACTAACCTGTACACATGTCACCAGGGAACTGCTATTTGACGGTAGATATAATACTAACTAGCAGATTCCCGGCGAGTCCTGTCCGGTGTACTCATAACCCAATGAGCACCTGTATACATCTTAGGTGATCCAACATACACCAGTGGCTTGTGAGACCGGCCACCGCCCCTTGTCGGGGTCTCGACTGTACACACTAGTCTACTCCGGAGTATCGATGCCCTGTCTCGAAACTCCCACGACTAGGGACCATAATTAAGGATATGCATATAAACTACCCAACTCTCACGTATATGATCGCCCTCATACAGTTGGTAGTAAAGCAAGATCCTAAGGGCTCTATCAAAGTGTAACATGCAATCAGTCACCTGAACATGTACACAACTGATAAAGGCAAACCAGATAGCATACTATCATTTCGAGTAAGACTGTCCTACCGGGATAGGTCCTCCGCAATCATTGCAATCACGTACCTGCGATCCAATAATTGACTATGAGGGCACTATCTCCAACAATCTCCCACTTGCACTCAAGGCTAATATTGCGATGTCGACTACTCACAGCCCGTGTGAAACCGAACATCCAACTCCTCTACTAATCAGTTTCACAAAGCCCGTTTGTAAAACTATTGTGTTCGAGAAAATAGCCTCAGTGAGTGGATCCGCCTAGAAGTTTCTTTCTGTATCTCTCATAATCTCAAGTTCGTGGAGAAAACCATCTCCCGAATTGTGTAGTACCTGTCTTAGAATATGTCTGGATATCTGATGGGACCTTAGTTCATAAATGAACACCATATCCAAACTTCTTAGACTGTATCGATCACTGAACCTAATCAGTATCGGGCACTATGCCACCCACAGTATCCTTTGGACCACCTGTCCATAATACTGTCTCTCGTCAGAGGGAAAACTAAAACTCTGACAATCACTCTGTCATCCATGTCACCTTTGAAGCATGGAATGATAACCGTCTCCCGAAAGAGGCTGCCGTTATCAAATCCGTAGAACATGTACTAGTGTTTTAAAACTGCTTCCTTATGTTTCTCCAGGATTGGATTAATACAAACTTATTGCATCTAGTGCAAAAACAACATTTGGTGCGGTACTTGACATCTCATGATTGACTCAATTGCCTAAGCAAGTGATCTGCCAATCATGCACATCCCTCTCCCCTTTAGTTTATACGACACCTTTAGAGAGGGTGACTCCATCACCTGCAGGTACTCTACCAAGCTAGGAGTCAACTATTCTAAAAACCATTAGAATATCTGTCAAAGTACCCATATTGGGAAACCACCCAAATCTAGATCTAAAACCATAGATCCAGAAACCAGAATGTCTAATATTATATCCATGTCTTGTCTGGAGAAACAACTGTGTGACGACCACAGTACAACCGATTGTAGTATAGGAATTTTGCTTCCCACTCTGTGTATGTCATCCTGATACCATGACATCACACCCTACTGCCTTCTTAACAGATCCATCCCCTATCCTGATTGAAGTCAAACCCATGACTGTCACATCAAAATTAGATGATCTATCTCCGCTATAACTGCTCAAGTCTATAAATAGATATAAGCATCTTGCCCACTATGCTTCCGCTGCTCCCACTGACTACGACAACCCTCCTACCGGGTCTCATATCCTGGAACAACAGTAGTGTCAAGTCTGGGTAGATAAGAACCTCCCTGTCACCGTCCTTGAGGCTACCGAAGTACCTCTCGGGTGTCTGAGGTTACCTACCAAATCTGCGGAGTGGCTATTGGAATGTCAAACCTGATTGAATGTACAGGTCCTATTAAATTTTCCGTAATCGTTCGCGGTTCTGGAATCACTTCCAGTTCTACCATACTCCCACTACTGTTTTCTGAAAAAGATCCATTTTACTAAAACTGTGGCGAGTCAAGAACAATATCACTATTGATCTTCCAAATGGTAGAATATCAACCCTCGTCATAGCCAGGGTCAACCCACAAAACAGCCATTACAGAAACGTGCCCTGAGTTATCCAGAGTCTGGTTTTAAGCATAAGCTGACAACTCCCCATACCTTAATTTCTTTTAAGGTACGATCCATTCTATATCCAATACAGAAACTTTGGCACTTATTTAATTGGAACCATATTCAAACCATGCAGCTGTCTCCAGTGCATATCAACTTAATGGAAAGAGGCTATTCAGCATTACTCAACTTAGGAAACCATCCAATTATGAGTAACCTGAAAAAGAAACACGTTTCTCAAAACCATCACTATCATCTGAATACCAATCACAAGAATCTACATCTTCGATCTCTTTGAAGAATCCCGATACTTGTGACACCTGGTTCTCCACTTTATTCTTATACCCACAACTTCTCAAAACTTAGACCTTGTATTTCTACGAAACACTCGTCTAAATACTAGAGAAGTTATAAGTAAACAGAACAAAGTACGAGGACCTACCCCTTTGTCCTGAAGGACACTTGGACAACATACAATACTCTGTATAAGTCCGCTGAGTTAAACAACTCAAAACCTGTGCGTCGTAGGTAGAAAACTGTACCCTGGCGATTTCCTCAAATATCACCAATTACAACGAATTCCGATATAATAAGGATGATCACCTAATTCCCAATATCTTACTCCCACTCATCATCTGTAAAACCATACAGATATGAAAATGAAACCTGGTAAATACATACCCTTGGAGTAAGTATCTTATCGGGAAAACAGTTTTTCTTTAACAATGCACTGAAACATGAAAATGTTTCGTAGGGGTATCCTGGTATTCATAGCAATGCCTCTTCCATAATCCAATTCATGACTTCAACCGTATATCTCTTTGCCATCTCTCCAAATCCCCTTTATTTGTCTTTAGTCGTTACCTTCTGTACACCATCGTTAGGCTAAATGGTTTTCTTCCTTCCCTACCGTTCGGCACCAGCCTATGGTTTGGAAGAAGACTATCCAGTAAGCATAATAGGTGTACCCTCCTAAACCAAGGAGTACTCGCAACTGAGAGAAGGTGATGATAAAAGACAACTGAATAATACCTTATTCTTTTAAAGGTGAAATAGGAGTGGCGATGAAGTACGCGGTTTTGGTCGTAAATGATATCAGTCGCAATTTACTTTGCCCTCTTTCTAATCCCTTTATTTTGTCTTTACATATTACCTTCTGCACACCCTACTTAGGCTAATTGGTTTTCTTCATTCCCTACCTTTCGGCACCAGCCTATGGTTTGGAATAAGACTATCCAATAAGCGTAATAGGTGTACTCTCCTAAACCAAGGAGCTCTCGCAACCTGAGAGAAGGTGATAATAAAAGACAACTGAATAAACCAATTCTATTTCTCCTGAACCTGGATCCATCCCCGAAGAAGTCCCTTCGAGTTCGTATATAACCATACGATGGATCTATCCAATAGAAGTGGATATCCGTAGTAATACGGGTGTTCTGAGAAATTCAAAGGGTAAAAGAAGGAGTGGCAATGACTTATGCAACTCAGACAATCCAAAAGCCAGTATTTTAAGAAGGTTCGGTCAACCTGGTCACTGAGTCATAGTCTAGGGTCGGTCAAAGGTCGCTGCGAAAGAGAGAGAGAGAAAAGAAACACTCTGCGTGCACTCTAACCTAGATCAGAATGGTCATCACTTTATCTAATCCGGAAACCTCCCACTGTCCTGTCAAATTCTCCTCCAAACCTAAAGAAGAATCAATCGGGATCATCCGAAGAGTAAACCAACTCATCAGTGGGAATCGGGATCCAACTCTCATCGCATGTTAACGTGATGGAATGCATCCACGTTATTCATACTCCAGAAGGTATGCGCACACTTGGCAAGTTTCAGTTTCTTTAGAAACTCCCGATATCATTTTCTTGCCCCATGCTCTTATGACCTTGACGTATGCCAACAAATCATAAGTCACATGTCAAGTTCTGCCCGTCATTATCTTGTTAATTTGAACCCACCCGTACATACCCTTGACGTATGCCAACAAGGTAATACGACTGTCCCAAACCAACTCATCTATCTATGCAACAAATGAATACCCAGCAGCTACCAAACACTATGCCTTGACGTATGCCAACAAACATAGCTTGAATACTACTGACCATCCATAAGAAACGACGGAGGGCTACGGTTGGTTTTTGGCGAAAAACCTTTAACGTAGTGAACTTGATATCGCTGAAGGAACCTGATAGCTTTTTAAAATATAGTGGCGAAAACCTTTTGCTAAAGAGGTCACTCCCGGTAAAGGGATCTCGACTCTTTCCTCGTGGAATGAGGTGCAGGATATTCCACTGAATACCGCTATGCAAAGCAACATGTAATCGGCTATAGTGAAGTTATTACCCTGACGCAAACTTCTGCCCAAGGGGTCAGTCCCTGTGAAGGGATATCAGCCCTTGCCCCGTCGAATGAGGTGCAGGATATTCCACTGAATACCGCTATGCATAACAAAAGGAAACGTCTTTGCAATAACACTTTTTAAAATTGTTCCAACAACTAAAACAGGTTTGTATAACTTTTGCATTGATCAGAATCAATGCAGTCCCATCAATCAATCACACCAGAAAAGAACGAAAATAAAATGTACGTATATGCCAACCGCATTCGTCACTGGGTCCCGTCATCACCCGTTAGGTTACTTAACTAACGACAGAGCGGGGACTGGACTAGCGCGGGTGTAAAACATATACAACATCTAATAGTATATAAACCAATATACATAATCGCTCCAGGCGTGATAATATGCAACATTACAGAAAAGTAATAAGCATCACAGAACAATACAGATAATCTGGGATCCCCGGGTTTCACAGAGCCGCTGCTGAAACCCGATGTTCCCCTGTCGTGTGGATAGCCTGTGCAATGAAACCTAGACCCCTACGGGTGCGGCAAGTTACCCGCCAAAACCTGAAGCGAGGCAGTCCCCACAGCATAGTGAATGGAACACCCGGCACTTCACGGAATCCGGTAAACTTGGGCACCCCTCCTTGGGTCAACCTGTACCCCCTACGAGTGCGGCGAATAGTCTGCCAATTCTGAAGTGGGGCCCCTCTGCCTCTCAAAGCCATGAGATGCGGACCCGTTGCTTTCCCGAACCCGGCTATCCGTGCACTCCGTCGCGGGGTAAAACCTAGTACAGTAATGAAAAATAGTACAATAGGTACATCGACCGCAACCTGGTCGTGCCCCAAAAGAATATTATACAACAGGCAGTGACGGCAGTCCACAAGTTGGACGCTCGCCCCGCAATATCAAATGTACAAATAAACTCAAACCGTACTACCATTGCACACTGCTATCCACCACGACAAATCCGCAACAATACAGCACAACACAGAACATCAACGCGAATGTCACGTTCGCAAACCCGTCTAAAAGAACTATAGCAATTAAACGCGGTTTACCGATCAAATGACATTCCCGGTCGGAGATATAATGTAAGCACTGTAAACTAACGTGTTTAAATTTCGATCGACCAAAGACCAAATTTCAAAAAGTGGGCCCCAAGGCTTACTGGTGAACAGTAACAAAATCTGGGCCAAAACTTTATATTCCAAAAACCCCAAAATCCAAAGTAGAACCCACTGGAAAATTTTGGACGCACGTTCTCCTCACGTGGCCGCGGAAGGGCGACCAAACCATGGGTTTGGCCGCGCTTCCGCGCCTCCATGGAGGAATCATGACTCCAAATTTTCTCGTGGGTCTTAGAAAAGCCTGCACGGAGTTTTAAGATATACAGAAATCAATTTTGACACCGTTTAAAATTAACAGAACTGTCAAGTGAAGAAAAATGCGATTTTTGCAGTTTTCGATTTTCGGTCGGATCGATGTTTTAAACGCGTTAGCACAAGTTAGTATAGCAAAATGGTGAGGCTCTGATACCACTGTAAGTCTACGCTAGCGCCCCGGCAGTCTACAGACGCCAAAATGCGGAACAAAACTTTTAAACTTGGCGCTATCGTATACTTTAACCCGGATCTGCCATTATTGCTAAACTAACAAACTGTAAAGAGTGTAGAATGGTTGTACCGAACGATCCGAGTCCTTCGTTCTTCAACCATCATCCCACGCTCCGTTGCGGCTGCTCCGATCTCGTCGATCTCCGATCTCCTCCGTCGAAGTGGCACCACATGATCGGTTCTTTAAACGGGCTCCCGCCTCTGACTCGAGGCAACTCGGTCGTCAAGTTTGCTAAAAGAGACGACCAAGATTGATGTAGAGAAAGAGTAGATGACTTTGTCTCGTTCCGTCCAAAGCTATGGACGGACGGTTAATGAAGTTACCGTGGAAATCGGGTGATGGAATGAAATGAACTGTAAATTCCATACACCCCAAACTATCTATCATAATCCTTTTCCAATGAAATCAAGTGTGTGAATGAGAGAGAGAGAGGAGGCTATATATATCAAAGGAGGGAGGTGAGTGTAGGAGGGATCAAGTGGTGACCATATCCTTCATAGTTATCATAACCATTAAGAAAGAATGAATCATTTAAATGTAACCAATAAGAACAAACCTAGTCATCTTTGCATTAATGACACCATTAATGCAACCAATGAAAACTTAACACCAAGTAGCCTAGTCACCACATCTAGAATATTCTAGAACACTGACTCACCTCATCAGTAGAAAAGATAAATCCGTCTTTAACAGAATGTTAAAAGACGGCTGATAGAAAACTGGAAACTGGCAACTTCCAAAAGTGATCCTGAAACAACTTTCAGGAAAACCCCGAAACTGTATAAATATACCCGCATTTGTATTACGACCGAATACAAATGCAACTGAGACAAAGATATTATACCTACTCAATATAATACTCGGATCCGGCTTAAACCAAAGCCGACCAGTATTATCTGCCCGAAAAATAATACGTGCGTAAACGCACGTGCATTTTCCGAACCCTGCCATAAAACCATACGGCCTCTACAACGTTTCGCCCGAACTTGGGAAACTGCCTGTGGGGGACTCTAATGACTCGTCAGCACCCTGGCAGTGGGTTTAACCACAAACCGTCAGCGGCACTAGCAATGCGTAACGGCTGCCCACGGACTGACCTCAAGGGTGGCCGAGGAGCGAACTCAAGGGAGACCGATGAGCGAACTCCTCCGAAAACCCTACTGAGCCTAACAGTGACAATGTATATACAGTCCGGTCCGTTCGTCAATGAGTATCGCATATCCGCCTAGGGGGCTAGTAACGTCAGACCCCCAGAAGCAGTATAAGTCGTGTCGGAGTGAAGCCCAATTACACCCTGAGATACTACTGGAGTACCTACCAGTAAATCTCTTGCCATGGCCATGGACTTTGTGTAATGGCTCTCCTAGACACAGCACGATCTCGCCCCCAATACCGGGAGAGACGAGTCCCCTGCCGATCCGCTCACGTGCCTCCATATGGCTCGGGACTGTACCCAAAAGCTACCTGTTTGCACGACTCCTTTGAGCCGTGGTAGGGTAGAAATCAAAGCACAGTGAGAACTCACACGAGACAAATGACGACCTCAGGTCGATGAACTAACCTGTACACATGTCACCAGGGAACTGCTATCTGACGGTAGATATAATACTAACTAGCAGATTCCCGGCGAGTCCTGTCCGGTGTACTCATAACCCAATGAGCACCTGTATACATCTTAGGTGATCCAACATACACCAGTGGCTTGTGAGACCGGCCACCGCCCCTCGTCGGGGTCTCGACTGTACACACTAGTCTACTCCGGAGTATCGATGCCCTGTCTCGAAACTCCCACGACTAGGGACCATAATTAAGGATATGCATATAAACTACCCAACTCTCACGTATATGATCGCCCTCATACAGTTGGTAGTAAAGCAAGATCCTAAGGGCTCTATCAAAGTGTAACATGCAATCAGTCACCTGAACATGTACACAACTGATAAAGGCAAACCAGATAGCATACTATCATTTCGAGTAAGACTGTCCTACCGGGATAGGTCCTCCGCAATCATTGCAATCACGTACCTGCGATCCAATAATTGACTATGAGGGCACTATCTCCAACAAGTATAGCACCCAATGAAGAGTTTTGAAGCATCACATGACCCAAAGTTTTAATTTTTAAGGTGCTAAACTAACATGCAAAGGATAGATCCTAGAAAATTAGGGTTTACTAAACTTAAAGCTAACAAAAGTTAGGGTTTGAAGGCTACAACCTTTGTAGCTCCCGTTTTTGCTTCGCTCCTTAGGCTCTTTAGTGTTGAAACGAGGTCCTCTTGAACTCCCCTTGTGTCCACGATGATCCACCGCGGAGATATCCGTCCAAGCTCGCTACTTCGTCAAACCGAAGATAACACTCTAAACGAAACGGCTAAGCTTGTGTAGAATGTTGTTGTGGCTTTGGATCTCACTTCAAAAACCTTTCTTTTGTTGTATTTCACTCACTAGAAAAGATCTAGAGAGGAGAAGATGAAGGAAGATGAAGATGGTGGCTATTATTATCAAGAGATAAAAAGATAACTCTAAGGTTAACTTGCAAAAGAAAATAAATATCACTATATATATTTAATCCTTCTTGACTCTAACCATGATTAAATGATGGATGATTAATTTAACTTGGGTTTAGAATGATAAAGGAAAAGATAACCATAGTTTAGTGGTGGGTGAGAATGGTTAGGTTAAAAGAAGCATGTAGAAACTAGCATAATTATCCTTTCCTTTTCATTTTCCTTTAAAACCAAAATTAAATAATTATCCATTGTTTAATCTATGGTGTGAGGCTTATATTGCCACCATTTCCATATATAATCAACCATGATAATTTGATGTATGTATGTGTACATGTATGCACATCTATATGTGCATAAAACTAGAAAAGAAGAAAGAAACACATGCATGCATGCATACATCCATCAAACCCTAGAAAGGTTTCAAGTGAGATAACTTATGGTTAAATGATAAATCAACACTTGATTTATCAATCCGGTCATATCTCATATGACCCCACCAAAAGCAATTCACCCGATCAATGTTCGGTATCATATACGCATATTTCAATCGGGTGCATGCGCATATCGCATATGCGCACCACAACGTTTCGCCTGGACTGGGTAACTCCTCTGTGGGACTCTAAGACTCGTCAATACGCCGGCAGAGGGTAATGATCATATCAAGTGCCCTCAAGCCGCAAGAGGTCAGCTAAACGTAACGGCCACCCGGGTATTGAACGATCAGAAGACAACAAGCGAACCTGCTACAACTCCCGTCGAGCCATCCGGCAACACTACCGTACAGTCCGGTCTCTTCGTCAGATATGCTGCATATCGAGCCTAGGGATGGTCACGTCGACCCCAATAACTCAATAAGTCGTGTCGGTGAATGGTCTATAACAGATCGAGAAACTACTGATAACACTTATCAGCAAATCTCAGCAGCCCTGGCCAGGGACTTGCTGTTATAACCAGTCGAGCACAGCACAGCATCAACTCCCAATACCGGGAGAGACGAAACCCCTCCTATCGCTCATCGTCTTCGTATGTCTCGGGACTGTACCCAACGGCCACCTGTTTGCACGACTCAGTAGAGCCGTGGTAGGGTGGCAATCAAAGTACAGTGGGAGAACACACAAGACTCCATGACGATCTCGGGTCTACAGACTAACCTGTACCAGTGTCGCCTGAGAACTGCTATCCGACGATAGATATAATTCCATATAGGAGTTCTCGGCGAGTCCGTCCAGTGTACCCAGTCACCACTGAGCACCCGTATATGATCTTGATGTCAAACATCGACGAATGTGGGAACATCCATCACCCATCATATGGGTCTAGTATCATATACGCTAGTCTACTCTGGTATATCGATGCCCCGTCTCGATACACCTCCGACTAGGGACATTTCAGGATATGCTTATAGACTACAGATGTCTCACTAGTATGATCTCCATCATAATCAGAGTAGTCAAGCCAATATCCTTAGGGCTTTATCAGCATGTATGAATGAATAAAAGCATGATCAAATCAACATGTCAGATAAAGAGAAACCAGATAGCATACTATCATGTCGAGCAAGAATGCAAACTGAATATATATACATGTATAGATACATCAACTATCACATAATGGCCTCTAGGGCATACATATATCCAACAAAACATGCAAGTAAACATCTTTACAACTAAGAGAGAGGGATTACAACCTTTGTAGTCCGCTCCTTCGCTTCATAAGCTCCAAGTAGAAGTCCCTTAGCCGCGATCCATGATCTCCCGGACTCAAGAGAGGCTCCAAAACCCGAATGATCCATGCTTGCTTGTACTCTTCCTTTTCAAAGATGATCTACCTTGAAGTTTCTTTAACTCAAGCTCTCACTCACTAATCAAGTATTAATGATGTGAACACCCTAATCTAATTGGCTAAATTAGATGAGGATGATGAAGTAGGATTTATGCTCCTTTTTGTTTTCATAATCGCACACTAATTCATCACAAAACTCAAAACTAGAAAGCTTTGCAAGGAGGAAGAAGAAGATGAACTCATTTGTGATGAATAATGAATTGTAATCATAATTACAAATGCAACCATGGTTGAAAAAAGAAAAGGCTAACCATTGTAGAGAGTTAACTTGGGTTAAGGGTTTGAGCTGGGTTTAAAAATATCTGACAAATTATCAACATAAATATCTTAGCTCAAAACAAAATAAAAGCTTCTAGAAGCTACAAGAAAGAGCTAACTCAAATCAAACCCTAACCATGTTTAATCTCCACTAATCATGTTGCATTAATAATCATAACTTGTTACAATTTTATATATCACATATATAATATATTTTTATAACAAAGAAAATAATACAATTAACATATATCCCATATATATCAATGTATTACCCGGTGAGAAAATGAATCAATAAAGCGGGATAATATTAGATAATGTAATGTAATATATCACATATATAATTATACATTAAATTATCGAATCAACACTTGATCCGACAATCCGGCTATTTCTCAAATAACCGACTAATATATATATCTTGTACCGATTCATCAAATCAACACTTGATCCGATGACCCGGCTGATATCAAATATCGCCGGCCGATATCATATATCGCTAGAATAGAATACGGTATCTCATATCGTATTATTCTCGATCCCGCATATATCACATATGTGCTCCTACTCCGTTTTGTCTGAGTCAAGAAACCTCTGTGTAGGACTCTTAAGAATCGTCAATACGCCGGTAGCAGGTGATGATCAAATCAAACACCCACAAGCTGCAAGCGGACAGCTAAACGTAACAGCCACCCAGGTATTGAGCGATCAGAAGATCAACAAGGAAGCCTGTACATTCTTCTATGAATCCAATCAGTAACACTACCGTATAGTCCGGTCTCTTCGTCTGATATGTTGCATATCTAGTCTAGGGGTGGTATACGTCAGACCCCAGTAACCGATAAGTCGTGTCGATGTGAGGCTCATAACAGGTCGAGAACCAACTGATAACACTTACCAGTTGTACTCAATATCCACCCTGGCCAGGGACTTCCAGTTATAGCCAATCGAACACAGCACAACATCAACTCCCTATACCGGGAGAGACGAAACCCCTCCTATCGCTCATTGCCTCCATGTGATTCGGGACTATACCCAAAAGCAACCATTTTGCACACCCTCTTGGACATGGTATGATGGAAATCAAAGTACAGTGGGAATCACACAAGATTCTATGACGATCTCGAGTCTATAGACTAACCTGTACCAGTGTCACCAGAGAACTGCCATCTGACGTGATGTATAATACCATCTGGGAGTTCTCGGCGAGTCCGTCCAGTGTATCCAGTCTCCACTGAGCACCCGTACACCATCTTTGATGTCAAACACCGATGGATATGGGATCATCCATCGCCTATCATATGGGTCAAGATGCATATACGCTAGTCTACTCTGGTGTATCGATGCCCTATCACGACACACCCTCGACTAGGAACAGTTATAGGATGTACTCGTTGACTACCCTGGCCCCACTAGTATGATCTCATCATAGTCCCAGTAGTCGAGTACATATCTTAAGGGCTTTATCAACATGTGAGAACAAGACAATAAACTAATACAAGTCAACATGTTAAGATAAAGTGAAACCAAATAGCATACTATCATGACGAGCAAGAAAGTCCTCTCTATATATATCCAAGAATCCACTATAATATACATCATATGTACAACAATGGCCTCTAGGGCATATATATAACTAACAATCTCCCACTTGCACTAAGGCCAGCAGTTGTAGTATCTCATACCCAGCATCCCGAAGAGTCTCTCAAACTGTGTCTGGGGAATGGCCTTCATGAGTGGATCCGCAGTATTGTCCTTTGTATCAACTCTCCTGACCGTGATATCCCTGCGATCAACTATCTCCCGGATCAGGTGATACCGCCTCAGAATATGTCTGGACTTCTAATGGGACCTGGGTTCCTTGGCCAAAGTCACAGCTCTATTGTTATCGCAATACAAAGGTATTGGATGCTCAATGGACGGAACCACAACAAGTTCAGTAATGAACTTATTTATCCAGACAGCCTCTTTGGCAGCATCGTTGACAGCGATGTATTCAGCCTCCATCGTCGAGTCTGCAACGGTATCCTGTTTGGAACTCTTCCAACACACCGCCCCTCCATTGAGGGTAAAGACAAATCCCGAGTGCGACTTAGAGTCGTCCTTATCACTTTGGAAGCTTGAATCGGTAAAGGACTCCACCTGGAGTTCTCCGTTACCATACACCAAGAACATCTCTTTAGTTCTTCTCAAGTACTTGAGAATATTCTTCACAGCTATCCAGTGACTCTCTCCAGGATCTACTTGATACCTACTCACTATACTTAGTGAGTATGCTACATCGGGTCTGGTACATAGCATCGCATATATGATAATGCCTACTGCTGAAACATAAGGTATCCCTTGCATGCGAGCTCTCTCCAAATCTGTCTTGGGAGACATCTCTTTGGAGAGAGTGAGTCCAGAGATCGTGGGTTGGTTCCCACGCTTGGATTCTTCCATACTAAACCTTTTTAGTATGGTGTCAATGTACAATCCCAGTATCCGTTTAGATCTATCTCTATAGATCATTATTCCCAGTATGCAGGAGGCATAACCTAGATCTTTCATTGAGAATCTTTATGATAAGAAGACCTTGAACGATTGCGGCATAAGAACATCATTTCCGATCAAAAGTATGTCATCGACGTACAATACGAGGAAGATAACCTTACTCTCTACAACCTTCTTATAGATACAAGGTTCATCTACATTTTTAATGAAGTCAAACTCTTTGACTACAACATCAAAGCAGATGTTCCAACTCCCCGATGATTGCTTTAACCTATAGATGGATTTAAGAAGTTTGCACACTTTTCCGCTGCTCCTACTATTTACGAAGCCCTCTGGCTGAGTCATGTACACGCACTCTTCTAAATCACCATTTAGAAAGGCGGTCTTAACATCCATCTGCCAGATTTCGTAGTCATGGTATGCAGCAATGGCAAGTAAGATCCGAATGGACTTAAGCATATCTACTGGAGAAAAGGTTTTGTCATAATCCACACCTGGACCTTGACGAAAACCCTTTGCAACCAGTCTAGCTTTGAAAGTCTCAACTTTTCCATCTACACCAATTTTCTTTTTAAAGATCCATTTGCTCCCAATGGGTTTTACCCCTTCAGGAGCAACTTCCAAAGTCCATACTTTGTTGGTGTTGTAGGACTACGGTAGCGCCTCGGCCATCTATCTGAGGCCAAAATGCGGAAACGAAAATTTTTCTTGACTTTAAAACCGGCACTACCGCATCCTCAAAACCCGGATCGAACCATTAACCTAAACCTAGCAAAAAATAGAATGGATAGAGTGCTATACCGAGCGATCCGTGTCCTTCGGTCTTCGGCCTCCGTCCCGATCTCATCGCGGAATCTCGGGTCTTCATCTCCTCGTCGGAACGGGCACCACATCGCCGGGTTCTTTTACGGGCTCCCACCTCTGGACCGAGGAAACACGAGCACGAAGTTGGCAAGTCGACGTGCCCAAGGATGCTCAAGGCAATGTGTAGAATCCATTTGTCTCTATTAGGGTTGAAGTTGCCATGTGAATGGAGGTGAAGAAAACAAGTTTGGAGATGTGTTAGGAATTTTGTAGCAAGCAAGGAAATATGAGATGAAGTAAAATTCCCACACCAAAATGAATTCCCTCTCCTTCTCCCCTAATATGGCCGGCCCCTTATCAAAAAATGGGAGAGATAATCAAAAGGGGGTTGAGCACAAGGGAATAGGAAGGTAACCATAAAGAAATGGATGATAACAAGGAAATTATATCACATCAAATTCTAATCCCATTAATGCTAGCCATTATGAAGAAAAAAGCAAAGATGTTATATCTATCATAATCCTTCATTTACAAATAAACCCTCCACAAAAGCTAATTTTCACACTTGCAAATAACCCCCTCCATCAGAAAAATCCGGCCATGAAGGAACAAAGGAAAACTGGCCGAAACGGAAAGCAAACTGGCAACTTCAAAAAATTGATCCCGTAATAAATTACAGGAATACCCTGCTACTGTATATACATACCCGCATTTATATTCCCACTGATTACAAATGCAATAAGACAAAATCCACACTGTACAATACTAGGATCCGGCTTAAACCAGAGCCCGCTAGTATTATCCGTCCGATCATGATCCGTGCAATACCGCACGTATATGATCGAACCCTGCCATATCTCCATACGAACTCAACAGCGTTTCGCCCGAAACTTGAGAAACTGTCTGTGGGGGACTCTAAAGACTCGTCAATACTTTGGCTGTGGATTTAACCGCTAGCACGTCAGAGGTATTAGCCGTACGTAACGAGCTACCAGGTATTGACCAAAAGGGAGGTCGATGAGCGAACTCATCCTGACACCCTACAGAGCCTGTCAGTGACAATATCCGTACAGTCCGGTCCGTTCGTCTATGAGTATCGCATGGCGAGCCTAGGGGGTTTGTAACACCCAGCCCCTTTTTATACCAAGTCCGTGTTTTGTTACTTTAGAATTTCATTTATCTTTATTTATAAATCTATGAGTTTTATTTACAAAATTATTTATTTATTATAACCTCTTTTATAAATCCAAATTCTAAACCCTTCTTTTATAACTTAAATTATTTTTACCCAAAACACTTTCCCAACCCTTTTACAAATTTTTCCCATATATTTTCCCTAATAATGTTGTTCAAAATTTCTCTGGCCCAACCCCAGCCCACTCCATAAAATTCTCTATCTAAAATTCCCTTTTCTCTTCAATTATTTCTGCAGCCCAGAGGCCCGGCCTTTTCTTTTCCCTCTCTTCTATTTTGCCAGCCCCAATTTTAGCCCCAACCTGTTAAAATCCCTCAGCCCATCAGTTTTGATAAAAACCCTTAAAACATTCCATTCACTCAGCCCAGCACTCATCTCTTTTATTTTGTTATTTTCCCTTCATTTTTCTTCAGACCAGCCCAGTCTCTTTTCTTCAACCAATTTCCTTTTAATTTTATTTAGCCCAACTCAGCCCTGGCCCGCTTCTATTTTTATTCCCCAATTAATTTCTCCCAACCCAACAGAAACCGGCCCGCACTAATCCAATTTCCTTTTCTTTTAAGTCCACGGGCCGTTCTCTTTTCTTTAATTCACTTATTAATTCCTTTTTCTTTCCCGGCCCGTCTCCATTTTCCTCCCTATTTTCTTCTTGGCCCAAGCCCAGACTGGCCCGCCACTGTTCTTCTCCCAATTCAAAACTCCAACGGCACTCTCCCTCAACCCCGCTCGCGACCGCGTTCCTCGCCGCTCCCCGCGCCCTTGTTCCCGCTGCCGTTACTCCCCACGACCCGCGACCACGCCTCCATATCCCTCACTCACCCCGCCTCCTCAAATTCCTTCTCTCCTCCT
The DNA here is from genome assembly GCA_030015575.1 of Agapanthus africanus. Taxonomy (NCBI): domain Eukaryota; kingdom Viridiplantae; phylum Streptophyta; class Magnoliopsida; order Asparagales; family Amaryllidaceae; genus Agapanthus; species Agapanthus africanus. Next base: position 264,969,557 of record CM057345.1, on the reverse strand, counting down.
TCTACCTCCATCACCATTGCCCTGCACTCCATTTTTTCCCCTCGACGACGACGACGACGACACCTCCACCGAGCTCAATTCCCTCGTCCAACCTCGCCTCTTCGCCACCTTCCCTCCCTCTTCTCTGCCCTCAACACCCGAGCACTCCCTTTTTCCCCCTCGCCTGCAAACCCAACCGAGCCCCTGTATCCTCGAAACCCACGGCACCCCTCGGGTTTTCTCACCTTCGACGCTCGACGTCGACGAGCTCCTCACTGCCTGCCCCACTGCGCCGTCACCGACCCCACCACGACCTCCACACTCTCCCTCTCTGATTCTCAGCTCTCTCCCTTTCTCTCACTGTCTCTCTCTCTGTTAAACTCTCTCTCTCTGCTCTTTCTCTCTCCCCCTGCATCTTCTCTCCCTCACTTCCTTCTCTCTGTACACCTCTCTCTCTCTTAGTCTCTTCTCTCTCTCTCTCTGCTCTGCATCTCCATCTCTCTCTGCTCTAACTCTTCTCTCTATCTCCCCTGATACACTCTCAATTCTCTCTCTATATATATATCTCATTCTCTCTCTCTCTCTCTGTTCACTTACTCTCTCTCTCTCTATAACACCCACTCTACCGTCCACCACAGCGAGCAGCTCCACGTCAACGAGCACCACCCTCGCCGACACGACCCCAACAACCAAGCCGCCGCTGCCGAGACACGAGTTCGTGCCAAATCTAGTGCCGCGCCGCGCGTGTGTCGTGCGTTCGTGGCGTTGCCGTCAGCATACAACCCCGGGACATTCTCAGGCAAGTTCTTACTTGCTTTCATGCTATTCCGTATATATTACAAATCAGAATCATAGATATATTCCATGTTTGATTGATGTTATATATTGTCACAAAACTGTTCGATGCTTGTTCCCATAGAAAATCATTATCGTATTTGACGGAACCGGACATATTATATTGGACCTTGTAGAGATGATTAACGTGTGCAAATTTCATTAGAAAATACGACTGTTAACAGTTAAAATGACTACCCCAAAGTTTAACCGTAAAGCTGAAATTCTTGCGTACCTGAAAACCGTTAAATTCATCATAAATCATACACATATTAGAATGGTGCGTTCGAGGGCTCAAATCGAAGCTAACTCGACGAACTTTGATTCTATATCAGTTTCCAGACATTTCTGTATTTAAACTGGGATGATTTTCGGATCGGAGTGCGACTCTGGACTGCAGTCTAGAGTGACTCCAGTCTTTGCGGGCTGTTCCATACTGGATACCATAGGATTTCCTTAACTTGTAGGTTGCGGAACTCCGCTGCTTATTGTAGATAACTCTGGTAACTAGACAACGCATTTGGTTTCGTTCTGTTTCGTTACCGTTTGATATTTAATATGTAATTTAATAGATCGGGACACATAACAGTCCCAGCAGATTCAAAATTGACATGTTGATATTAAACAGATTATAACTCCTAACATACAGACGCGATTGAAGATCCGTTTGTGGAGTTGAAAACTTTACTGAAAACCCTAGAATTCATCCAACTGTAGCGTCGCTAAATTATGATCCCAAGTGTGGTTAAAATGCGTTGCGAAATGGATTCCTGATTCTGAAATTGGATTTCCAGCCGCGTGCGCTTAAAATGAAACAGTTATAACTAATGATCCTGAAACCCGTTTGACCTGAAACAAAATTCTAAGGATAGATAGCTGAACATATTAAATACTACCTGTTTATCATTTCGCTAAATTATATACATATGTTTCATGATAAATCGTGCAAGTGATAGACTGCTGTTTTTATGATACCTTAGTTGTGCTTCTTATACTGTTCATGCATCATATCATACCTATATCATTGTAGTGATAACCTAGTGACATCGTACATTTACCCAGTGTTAGATTTTAGTACTGATTGCGGCAAGTACGTCAGTGTTCGTGTATTCGTGATTAAGTGAAAGTGATACGTACTTGTGCACAATCAGTGTCCCTTTTATTCTATTGCATTGTCGACGTCTGTGGGATGCGTGTACGTGTGACTATAAGTGGTATGGGACACTTATGGAAGCGCTTGCACGGATATCACAGATAAGGCATCCGACACTGCCATTTAACTTAGGTATTAGTCGGGACGTGCTTGATGGAGGTCCTGCCTCCAGTTCTCGCGCAGACTTGTCACGGATCGATTAGTATTTAGGGTTATGGTTAGCGTTTGATGTAGACCTCGGGGTGTGGGGTAGTTCAAGTGTGAATTCAACAGAATCTCGGGAGTCCCATGCCGGCTTATATATTTAGGGAGTTATATGGAGATTTACAGGGTATGTGCTATAGACACCGTGATACATTCGTTACATGTTGGGCCCGTGGTCCCTTGCCCTTGGGTTCTACCCTTGGGTGGAGGACACTCGCGAATGGTTGACTCTCATACTTGGACTGACGATAGGCTTAGTGACCTGCTAAGTGAGACTTAGAGACTGATAGGGTTACTGTCATTTACATTCCTTTTATACTGTGTTGACATTCGCGACATATTGTTATACTGCTTTACTTTTCCGCTGCATTGATTACTGCACTTTCATATTCATGCTATTATTGATTCACTGATATTCATGTCCATTACCACTGTTAGAATTGTCACTTGTTTTCATATATAATATATTGCTATTGTGTCGCTCTGACGACCTGAGTATGCATGCTCAGTGTGAGGAGAAAATTTAGCTTGGACCAGAACTAGACGTGCATCACAGACTTCTTGGTTTGTCCTCCCGAGTTACATTCTTTGGTTCTACTCAGGTCAGTTTATATTATTGTATCTTTCAGTTACTGCATTTCCCATTACCTGCGCATCATTTACTGTTTACCATGATAAACTAGAAGCCGAAGTGTGACTACGGCAGGACTTTTCCCTGACCGTAGGAGCATGGCTGGCCTTGTCTACCCCTCGTATTCCGTATTTTGGGAAGCGGGGCGTGACATGGTTTAGTTGGTATCAGAGACCAGGTTTTGCATAGTTTGAGATTGCAGTTTTCCGTGCAGAGTTTGGCAATCTAAGACATCACTCGGTCTAGATTGTAAACTTGTCATTCTTGATCCATATTCACATCGTGTGTTCAGCTATCCATTCACTATGGTTTCGGATGACTTGACAATGGTACGTGGTGGAAATTGCACTACCGTACTCTATTCAAGTGACTTAAAGTGATACAGTTGATTCTCCACTTGTAATGATATTCATCATCTCTGATATTCTTGAATCCTTGTTCTATCCATATTATATTTTGATTCATTTAGCTTGTAACTTATAGCATCCTCAAATTGTTGTTTCAGGATCATGTCTTCCAACGACTCTTCATCTTTGTCCGCTCCCCAGAATCAGACTGTTGAGATCCTTAGTGTACTACAAGGTTTAAAGGAAGCCCAGGAGCGAACAAACGACCTATTAGCTGAAGGGCTGAGAAGACAAGTGAGTCAGACCCCAGCGGGAGTCTCCTATCATACAGGGATCTCTATTGGACGAGGAAAAGGGAAGAAGATGAAACGCCAATTTGTTTCCCCGCAACAGAAGTACCAGAAGAACCCCTGCTGTGGATATTGTAAGAGGCCAGGACACCTTCAGAGGGATTGTCGCCGTGCTCAATGGAAATGTCTGATATGCGGTTCCGACAAACATCTCATCAACGGTTGCCCAGAAAGGAAAGAACTACAAGGAGGAAACTCGTCCACACTCCCCACTCCTGCCAAGTGAGGATTACCGCGTAGTTCAGACTTCGACGATAAGGCGGATCAGACGCAAGATTCAACTCACGCGACGAGAATGCAATGTTATAGTAGTCGAAGAATGATCTTTCCATGTTATCTACTTTCAATAATAATATTGTCGTTTTTATGAATGTTTCTTTCCGTTTAAAATTTTGTATCCGTTGAACTTTTAGTTGAATGCAATAAAATTTGAATCATATCATTCTCATGCTTTCTCTAGGTCAGATTCTATTTATTATCACAGTATTTTCATTCTGATCTTTCAGTTCCTGCAACCGCACATTTTTCCTATATTTTGTACCCTGAGTTTTCCCCGATGTATTCCACTGTCTAATCATGACTTCTCTTTTCAGGCCATGGCCCACCCTGGAGCAGCGCCGCATCTAGACGAGGATGCACAGTCATGCGTTTCCTTAGATCACACACTGACGAGTTCCGATGATGAAGTCTATGGTCCCCAGGTCAACTTCGAAAACAATGATTCAGAGGACGAAGGAGCAGACGCCCCACGGTTTGACATGATAGCGGATTCTGACGAAGAAGAAGGAGATCCTGAAGCGAACCCTATAGAGGAAGACCCGATAGAGGAAGACCCCGAGGAAGAACCGATAGAAGAGAATCCAGCGGAGGAAAACCCCGTGGAAGAAAATCCAGAAGAAGAGAATCACACGGAATCGGATCTCGATGAAGAATCTCTATCCGAGGAAGAAGGACCAGAAGATCAAGACCCTATAGTGGAAGGATTTCCAATAGAGGTACCTGCGAGACGCTATGGAAATGGACGCCCCTACCTGAGTGCGCGAGCCTACCGCAACATACTGAATCTCCACAACCGCGACTGACGGAATTTCTTTTGATGTTGTCTTTCTGGCCAAATAAATTGTGTATAGTTTAGGGCCACTTTTCGCCTTTGAGAATGTCTTGTTTCGAATTTTTCTTGAATGGAATAAATCTTCTGAATTCATAAACTTTTTGATTATTGGTTCGATTGGTACTTGTTTATTGCCCTTATCCATTTATTTTCTGCCGAGTTCCCTGACTGTCCACCCCTACTCATTGTGTAGTTTTCACCCTCGCTTCGATTGGAGAGTACCGCACCCTGATCCTTGGATTGAGGCACCATTCATCCTTCGTCTGTGCACCGTTTGAGATCCTTCTGGGAGGAGAACGGTTCTTGTGAAACTTCCGAGTTCACTAACTCTTCAAATTTTGATTCGGGTACCGTACCGACTGTTGTTTCCCCCATACTTTTCCTTTCGTATTCCTTGTTGCTCATCCGTACTTCCGGTGCTAACCCTATCCTAATCTCCTTAACATTCATCCTTAAGCCGCCATACTCCGACCTTTTGTTTGAGCCACACCTTCTTGTAATCACTATCCTAGCTAGCCCAATTCATATTGGTGATTTCTCTATTATCCCAAATATATTTAGAGACATTATTATTCAAGATTTAGTTTTCATTATTTTAAATTTATCAAAGAGTGTGTATTATTGATTATTCTGTTTTACGTATTTTAAGTACACTATTAGTATTTTCATTTTCAGTAGCGCAACCTTACACTGCGCACATTTTGTTCCATGTTTCTTATTTTCACTATATGGATTTTCTAAGCTATTTTAAAACTATTCGATCGATACGTCTCCTAAAATGGTTTAACCTACTGGCTAAATTTCCACTACTTTATTCTTGTTATCTTATTTTCGGGTTGTGTGCTTATGATTCCTATTATAAATAATTGTGCCTTATACTTAGTTTTCTGTCGTGCTATCTTTAATATACTTATACGTGCACATGTTTGGGTTTCGACTTTTATCGAGTGCGCCTCGAATAATATTGTTCGTTATGGTTGTTAATTATATTTTCGTAAATATATTTGTTCTTACGTATTTATACCTTCAAATTTCTTCGTCCACTGACTTCTAGCAAGTCTTTGTGTGTTAGTTTGCAAAATAATAGCTTTCGCCTATGTTTGTGTAACTTATCGTTTATTTTAAATTTCGAGGACGAAATTTTTGTAAGTGTGGTATGATGTAACACCCAGCCCCTTTTTATACCAAGTCCGTGTTTTGTTACTTTAGAATTTCATTTATCTTTATTTATAAATCTATGAGTTTTATTTACAAAATTATTTATTTATTATAACCTCTTTTATAAATCCAAATTCTAAACCCTTCTTTTATAACTTAAATTATTTTTACCCAAAACACTTTCCCAACCCTTTTACAAATTTTTCCCATATATTTTCCCTAATAATGTTGTTCAAAATTTCTCTGGCCCAACCCCAGCCCACTCCATAAAATTCTCTATCTAAAATTCCCTTTTCTCTTCAATTATTTCTGCAGCCCAGAGGCCCGGCCTTTTCTTTTCCCTCTCTTCTATTTTGCCAGCCCCAATTTTAGCCCCAACCTGTTAAAATCCCTCAGCCCATCAGTTTTGATAAAAACCCTTAAAACATTCCATTCACTCAGCCCAGCACTCATCTCTTTTATTTTGTTATTTTCCCTTCATTTTTCTTCAGACCAGCCCAGTCTCTTTTCTTCAACCAATTTCCTTTTAATTTTATTTAGCCCAACTCAGCCCTGGCCCGCTTCTATTTTTATTCCCCAATTAATTTCTCCCAACCCAACAGAAACCGGCCCGCACTAATCCAATTTCCTTTTCTTTTAAGTCCACGGGCCGTTCTCTTTTCTTTAATTCACTTATTAATTCCTTTTTCTTTCCCGGCCCGTCTCCATTTTCCTCCCTATTTTCTTCTTGGCCCAAGCCCAGACTGGCCCGCCACTGTTCTTCTCCCAATTCAAAACTCCAACGGCACTCTCCCTCAACCCCGCTCGCGACCGCGTTCCTCGCCGCTCCCCGCGCCCTTGTTCCCGCTGCCGTTACTCCCCACGACCCGCGACCACGCCTCCATATCCCTCACTCACCCCGCCTCCTCAAATTCTTTCTCTCCTCCTTCTACCTCCATCACCATTGCCCTGCACTCCATTTTTTCCCCTTGACGACGACGACGACGACACCTCCACCGAGCTCAATTCCCTCGTCCAACCTCGCCTCTTCGCCACCTTCCCTCCCTCTTCTCTGCCCTCAACACCCGAGCACTCCCTTTTTCCCCCTCGCCTGCAAACCCAACCGAGCCCCTGTATCCTCGAAACCCACGGCACCCCTCGGGTTTTCTCACCTTCGACGCTCGACGTCGACGAGCTCCTCACTGCCTGCCCCACTGCGCCGTCACCGACCCCACCACGACCTCCACACTCTCCCTCTCTGATTCTCAGCTCTCTCCCTTTCTCTCACTGTCTCTCTCTCTGTTAAACTCTCTCTCTCTGCTCTTTCTCTCTCCCCCTGCATCTTCTCTCCCTCACTTCCTTCTCTCTGTACACCTCTCTCTCTCTCAGTCTCTTCTCTCTCTCTCTCTGCTCTGCATCTCCATCTCTCTCTGCTCTAACTCTTCTCTCTATCTCCCCTGATACACTCTCAATTCTCTCTCTATATATATATCTCATTCTCTCTCTCTCTCTCTGTTCACTTACTCTCTCTCTCTCTATAACACCCACTCTACCGTCCACCACAGCGAGCAGCTCCACGTCAACGAGCACCACCCTCGCCGACACGACCCCAACAACCAAGCCGCCGCTGCCGAGACACGAGTTCGTGCCAAATCTAGTGCCGCGCCGCGCGTGTGTCGTGCGTTCGTGGCGTTGCCGTCAGCATACAACCCCGGGACATTCTCAGGCAAGTTCTTACTTGCTTTCATGCTATTCCGTATATATTACAAATCAGAATCATAGATATATTCCATGTTTGATTGATGTTATATATTGTCACAAAACTGTTCGATGCTTGTTCCCATAGAAAATCATTATCGTATTTGACGGAACCGGACATATTATATTGGACCTTGTAGAGATGATTAACGTGTGCAAATTTCATTAGAAAATACGACTGTTAACAGTTAAAATGACTACCCCAAAGTTTAACCGTAAAGCTGAAATTCTTGCGTACCTGAAAACCGTTAAATTCATCATAAATCATACACATATTAGAATGGTGCGTTCGAGGGCTCAAATCGAAGCTAACTCGACGAACTTTGATTCTATATCAGTTTCCAGACATTTCTGTATTTAAACTGGGATGATTTTCGGATCGGAGTGCGACTCTGGACTGCAGTCTAGAGTGACTCCAGTCTTTGCGGGCTGTTCCATACTGGATACCATAGGATTTCCTTAACTTGTAGGTTGCGGAACTCCGCTGCTTATTGTAGATAACTCTGGTAACTAGACAACGCATTTGGTTTCGTTCTGTTTCGTTACCGTTTGATATTTAATATGTAATTTAATAGATCGGGACACATAACAGTCCCAGCAGATTCAAAATTGACATGTTGATATTAAACAGATTATAACTCCTAACATACAGACGCGATTGAAGATCCGTTTGTGGCGTTGAAAACTTTACTGAAAACCCTAGAATTCATCCAACTGTAGCGTCGCTAAATTATGATCCCAAGTGGGGTTAAAATGCGTTGCGAAATGGATTCCTGATTCTGAAATTGGATTTCCAGCCGCGTGCGCTTAAAATGAAACAGTTATAACTAATGATCCTGAAACCCGTTTGACCTGAAACAAAATTCTAAGGATAGATAGCTGAACATATTAAATACTACCTGTTTATCATTTCGCTAAATTATATACATATGTTTCATGATAAATCGTGCAAGTGATAGACTGCTGTTTTTATGATACCTTAGTTGTGCTTCTTATACTGTTCATGCATCATATCATACCTATATCATTGTAGTGATAACCTAGTGACATCGTACATTTACCCAGTGTTAGATTTTAGTACTGATTGCGGCAAGTACGTCAGTGTTCGTGTATTCGTGATTAAGTGAAAGTGATACGTACTTGTGCACAATCAGTGTCCCTTTTATTCTATTGCATTGTCGACGTCTGTGGGATGCGTGTACGTGTGACTATAAGTGGTATGGGACACTTATGGAAGCGCTTGCACGGATATCACAGATAAGGCATCCGACACTGCCATTTAACTTAGGTATTAGTCGGGACGTGCTTGATGGAGGTCCTGCCTCCAGTTCTCGCGCAGACTTGTCACGGATCGATTAGTATTTAGGGTTATGGTTAGCGTTTGATGTAGACCTCGGGGTGTGGGGTAGTTCAAGTGTGAATTCAACAGAATCTCGGGAGTCCCATGCCGGCTTATATATTTAGGGAGTTATATGGAGATTTACAGGGTATGTGCTATAGACACCGTGATACATTCGTTACATGTTGGGCCCGTGGTCCCTTGCCCTTGGGTTCTACCCTTGGGTGGAGGACACTCGCGAGTGGTTGACTCTCATACTTGGACTGACGATAGGCTTAGTGACCTGCACAGTGAGACTTAGAGACTGATAGGGTTACTGTCATTTACATTCCTTTTATACTGTGTTGACATTCGCGACATATTGTTATACTGCTTTACTTTTCCGCTGCATTGATTACTGCACTTTCATATTCATGCTATTATTGATTCACTGATATTCATGTCCATTACCACTGTTAGAATTGTCACTTGTTTTCATATATAATATATTGCTATTGTGTCGCTCTGACGACCTGAGTATGCATGCTCAGTGTGAGGAGAAAATTTAGCTTGGACCAGAACTAGACGTGCATCACAGACTTCTTGGTTTGTCCTCCCGAGTTACATTCTTTGGTTCTACTCAGGTCAGTTTATATTATTGTATCTTTCAGTTACTGCATTTCCCATTACCTGCGCATCATTTACTGTTTACCATGATAAACTAGAAGCCGAAGTGTGACTACGGCAGGACTTTTCCCTGACCGTAGGAGCATGGCTGGCCTTGTCTACCCCTCGTATTCCGTATTTTGGGAACCGGGGCGTGACAGGGTTAGTAAAAGTCATACCCCCAAAAGCGGTACAAGTCGTGTCAGAGTGTAGCCCAGAACACTCTGAGATACTACTGGAATACCTACCAGTAAATCTCCTGCCTCAGCCGAGGGCTTTGTGTAATGGCTCTCCTAGACAGAGCGCGACCTCACCCCCAATACCGGGAGAGACGAACCCCTGCAGATCGGCTCACTGCCTCCATGTGCCTCGGGACTGTACCCAACTAAAACCTGTTTGCACGACTCCTTTGAGCCGTGGTAGGGTAGTAATAAAAGTACAGTGGGAACTCACACGAGACAAATGACAATCTCAGGTCGATGAACTAACCAGTACACATGTCACCAGGGAACTGCTATGTGACGTCAGGTATAAGACCAACTAGCATGTTCCCGGCGAGTCCTGTCCGGTGTACTCATAACCCAATGAGTACCTGTATACATTTTAGGTGAACCAACTGAAACCAGCGGCTTGTGAGACCGGCCACTGCCCCTCGTCGGGGTCTCAACTGTATACACTAGTCTACTCTGGAGTATCGATGCCCTGTCTCGAAAACTCCCACGACTACGGACCTTTTAAGGATGTGCTTATAGACCCCAGCTCCCACGTATATGATCTCCATCATACAGCTGGCCGTTAAGCAAGAATCCTAAGGGCTCTATCAATGCACAATAGTGACCTGTAAGGTCACCCAAAACAGTACACGATGATAAAGATAAACCAGATAGCATACTATCATCTCGAGTAAGACTGTCATACCGGTATAGGTCCTCCCTCAATCATTGCAATCACGTGCCTGTGATCCAATAATTGACTCTGAGGGCACTATCTCCAACAATCTCCCACTTGCACTCAAGGCTGATTATTGCGATGTCGCATACTCACAGCGTGTGTGATACCGAACACCCCACTCCTCTACTAATCAGTCCCACAAAACCCGTTTGCGAAACTATTGCGTTCGAGGAATAGCCTCAGTGAGTGGATCCGCTCTAATGTTTCTTTCTATGTCTTTCTTTATCTCAAGTTTTCGGAGAAAACCATCTCCCGAAATGAGCAATACCTGTCTTAGAATATTTCTGGATATCTGATGGGACCTAGCTCATAAATGAACTCCAAATCCAAACTTCTTAGACTGTATCGTCAACTGAAATTAATCAGTATCCTGCGTCATGCCTCCCTCAGTATCCTCTTGGACCGCCTGTCCAAAATACTGCCCCTCGTTAGAGGGAAAACTATAACTTTGACAGCCACTCTGTCATCCAGGTCACCTTGGAAGCCTGGAATGTTAACCGTCTCCAGAAAGAGGCTGTTGTTATCATATCCCTAGAACATCCACTTATCTTCTAAAATTGCTACCGAATGTTTCTCCAGGATTGGATCAATATCCTATTGCATCTACTACAAAAACAACATCTGGTGTGGTACTTGACATCTCATGATCAACTATTTGCCTAAGCAAGTGATCTGCCGATCATGCACATCCCTCTCCTCTTTAGTCTGTAAGACACCTTTAGAGAAGGTGACTCCATCACCAGCAGGTACACTACCATGTCAGGGGTCGTCCATTCTAAAACACCTTTAGAATGCTGTCTAAGTACCGAGATTGGGAAACCACCCAAATCTAGATCTATAACCATAGATCTAGTGACCAGAATGTCTGATATAATATCCAAGTCCTATGTGGAGAAACCACTGTGTGACAACCAAAGTATAACCAATCGTAGTATAGGAATTTCACTTCCTACTCTTTGTATGTCATCTAAATACCAGGACATTACACCCTACAACCTTCTTAACAGATCCATCACCTATTCTGATGAAGTCAAACCTATGACTGTCACATCAGAAATAGATGATCTATCTCCTCTATATCTGCTTTATTCCATAAATAGACATAAGACATCTGTCCACTATGCTTCCGCTGCTCCCACTGACTACGACAACCCTCTGGCAGAGTCATATAGACGTGCACTTCTAAAGCTTGTTTAGAACGACGCTATACTCATCCTCCTACCGGGTGTTGTAGCCTAGAACAACAGTAGTGTGAAATCTGGGTAAACAAGAACCTCCATGTCACCGTCCTTGAGGCTACCGAAGTACCTCTCGAGTGCCTGAGGTTACCGACCATATCTGCGGAGTGGCTAACGGAATGTCAAACCAGATTGAATCTTTAGGTTCTTATCAAATTTTCAGTAATCGTTTGCGGTTCTGGAATCATTTCCAGTTCTACCATACTCCCACTACTGTTTTCTGAAAAAATCCATTTTTATTAAAACGGTGGCGAGTTGAGAACAATATGACTATTGATCTTCCAGATGGTAGAAAATCAACCCTCGTCATAGCCCGGGTCAACCCACAAATAGCCATTACAGAAATGTGCCTTGAGTTATCCGGAGTCTGGTTTTAAGCATAAGCCGGACAACTCCACGCACCTTAACATCGTTAAGATATGAAATGTTCTATATCCAATATAGAAATAGAGCCACTGATTTAATTGAACCAGATTCAAATCATGCAGCTATGTCCAGTGCATGTCAACTAAATGGAGAGAGGCCGATCAGCATTACTCAACTTAGGAATGCTTCCAATTATGAGTAACCTGAAAGAGAAGCTAGTTCTCTTAATCATTACTATCAACTGAATACCATTCACAAGTATCTACATCTTCGATCACCTTGAAGAATCCCGATACTTGCAACACCTGCTTCTCTACTCTATCCGTATACCTATAACTTCTCAAAACTTAGACGTTGCATTTCTACGAAATACATGTATAAGTACTAGAGAAGTCACAAGTAAACAGAACATAGTACGAGGACCAATCCTTCTGTCCTAATGGACACTGGACAACATACAATACTCTGTATAAGTCCCCTGAGTCCAATAACTCAATCCCTGTGCGTTATAGATTGAAAACTATACTTATGGTTAAGAAGAATTACATCGCTGTTTAATGCTCCTTACTTAAGCATCCATTGATATAGGTAAATGTCACGCACATAATTTCAAGAAGGTATATCTCACTCAATAAAAATAGACGTACAGATATATCAATTTGAAATTGGTGCATAACAACGGATATTCAAAACCAATATTTGCCGTCCGGCAAACAACCAGGCGATTTCCTCAAATATCACCAATTACAACGAATTCTGATATAATGAGGATAATCACCTAATTCCCAATGACTTACTCCCACTCATCATCTGTAAAACCATACAGATGTACGAATCATACCTGGTAAATACATACCCTGGAGTAAGGACTAATTGGGAAATCAGTTTTCTTTTAACAATACACAGTGAAACTGAAAACATTGAAATGTTTCGATGGGGTATCCGGGTTTTCTATAACCGAATATTTCTTTGCCAACTCTCCAAATCCATTTATATGTCTTTAGTCATCACCTTCTGTACACCCCTTTAGGCCAAATGGTTTTCTTCCTTCCCTACCGTTCGGCACCAGCCTATGGTTTGGAAGAAGACTATCCAATAAGCATAATGGGTGTACTGTCCTAATCCTAGGAGCACTCGCAACACAAGATAAGGTAAAGAAAAAAGACACCTGAATAAATCTTATTCCTATTTCTCCTGAACCAGAATCCATCCCCGAACTGGAACAAGTTCCTTTCGAGTTCGTATATAACCATACGATGGAGTATCCAAAAAACTGTGGATCTTCGTAGTGATATGGAGTGTCCTGGAGAAATACAAAGGTGAAGTAGGAGTGGTAATGAAATACTTGGTTTGGTCATGAATAGCGGTCGCATTTTACTTTGCCCTCTAACTAATCCCTTGATATGTCTTTACTTAATACCTTCTGTACACCTTTTAGGCTAAATGGTTTTCTTCATTCCCTACCGGTCGGCACCTGCCTATGGTTTGGAACAAGACTATCTAATAAGCGTAATAGGTGTACTGTCCTAATCCAAGGAGCACTCGCAACCTGAGAGAAGGTAAAAGGAAAAGACAACTGAATAGTCCTATTCGTTTTCTCCAGAACCGGAAACCATTCTTGAATAAATTCCTTCGAGTTCGTATATAACCATACGATGGTTTTATCCAATGGAAGTGGACGTTCGTAGTAATACGGGGTGTTCTGGAGAAAAGGGTAAAAGTAGGAGTGGCAATGAGGTATGCAATACTGACAATCCAAAAGCCAGTGTTATAATTGTTAGTTATGTGTATGCCCTAGAGGCCATTACTATACATAGGATGTATATTGTAGTGGATGCTGGGACATATATAGGGAGGACTTTCTTGCTCGACATGATAGTATGCTATCTGGTTGATCTTTACCTTAACGTGTATACTGATTGTCTCTCTGTTACATGTTGGTAAAGCCCTTAGGATGTGTGCTTGACTACCTGGACTATGATGCGGATCATACTAGTGGGGACATGGTAGTCCATAAGTACATCCTTCAAAGTCCCTAGTCGAGGGTGTATCGAGACGGGGCATCGATATACCAGAGTAGACTAGCGTATACCTTCTCGACCCATATAGATGGGCGATGGATGATCCCATATCCATTGGTGTTTGACATCAGAGATGATATACGGGTGCTCAGTAGAGACTGGGTACACTGGACGGACTCGCCGAGAACTCCCAGATGGTATTATACCTCACGTCAGATGGCAGTTCTCTGGTGACACTGGTACAGAGTAGTCTGTTGACCCGAGATCGTCATAGAGTCTTGTGTGGTTCCTACTGTGCTTTGATTTCCATCTTACCACGTCCAAGAGGGCGTGCAAAACGGTGGTTTTTGGGTACAGTCCCGAGTCACATGGAGGCAATGAGCGATAGGAGGGGATTCGTCTCTCCCGGTATATGGGGGTTGATGTTGCGCTGTGTTCGATTGGCTATAACAGGAAATCCCTGGCCAGGGTTGCAAAGATTTACTGGTAAGTGTTACCAGTAGTTTCTCGAACAGTTATAGACCTCATATCGACACGACTTTTTGAGCTATTGGGGTCTGACGTATACCACCCCTAGGCGAGATATGCGACAGATCAGACGATCAGACCGGACTGTACGGTAGTGTTACTGGTCGGATTCACTGGAGTGTGAGCGGGCTTGCTCGTCGATCTTCAGATCGCTCAATACCCGGGTGGCCGTTACGTTTAGCAGACCGCTTGCGGCTTGTGGATGTTTGATATGATCATCATCCGCTGCCGGCGTATTGACGAGTCTTTAGAGTCCTACACAGAGGTTTCCTGGCTCAAGCGAAACGAAATGGGAGCGCATATGAGATATGTGCGGGACCGAGAATAATGCGTGTATGTGATACCGTATTCCATTCTCGCGATGAATGTATTGATTAGGTTATATGCGATATAACCTAGTTATCGAATCAAGGATTGATTCGATAAGCCGATACATTCTATACTAGTCGGTTGTGTGCGACATGACCGGATCATTGAATCAAGTGTTGATTTAATGATTTAATGTATAATTATATATTTGATATATTACTTTGCATTAACTAGTATTGGTTCACTTTAAATGGATTTTCTCACTCGGGTGTGCGCATTATATATGCGATATGAATTTGTGCACTTGATTGTATCATGTTTGATGATACATGATTACTTGGTTAAGTGCAAAGAATAAACCATGGTTAAAAGAATGGCTAGGGTTTCATTTCCTTTATTTATTCCTTTATTTATTTATTTATTCATTTTGGAAAAGAAGAGAAAAGAATGGTTGCTAGATTTGGAGTTTAGTTGAAGCTTCATGAAGCTTTGATAAAGTCAACCACACTTATCTCATCCTTAACCCTAACCATTCACACTAACCATGATTCATTCTCTACACTTGACCATGGTTAAAAATTATGATAAGAATTCATTTTCTTTTCTTATTCTTTTAATCTTATCAC
Organism: Agapanthus africanus; assembly: GCA_030015575.1. Classification (NCBI taxonomy): domain Eukaryota; kingdom Viridiplantae; phylum Streptophyta; class Magnoliopsida; order Asparagales; family Amaryllidaceae; genus Agapanthus; species Agapanthus africanus. The sequence goes on along the minus strand of CM057345.1, from coordinate 264,954,030 downwards.
AATATTCTTCTTCTTCCTCCATTTCTTCAAGTGAAGAAAGCTTGCCCCATCAATGGCAAGTGATGGAAATGAGTGAGAAATCCAATTCTAAAGTCTACCCACTTCCTATTTCTTCATCCTCTACCTCTTGCCAAGTAGTAGAGTGTGTTTCCTTCACAACTTTTCACGGTTTGGTGAAGGTGGAGCTTGATTCATCGATGCCTCGACGTAGATCATCTTCGGCATGGATATCGACGACCTAGCTTGCCCATTCTCCGACGAAGCCGACTCTAGAGCCCGGATTTGATTTGGACAGCGGAGACGACATCATTGCGGAGCCGTGGAGGTGGAGGACCGGATCTACAAAGGTTGTATTTCCGTATTCTCAGTAGTTAACTGTTAACTAGTTCATTGTTCGCCTAGATATCTAGTTATCGATCCGTAGTTTAGGGTTTGTAGGCACCGTAAAATTTTAAATTGCCATGGTTGATGGCTTGGGAGACCTCACTAGTGTGCCTAGGAACCCTACAGTGGTATCAGAGCCTAGCTAGAGCCTTAGGCGATGCGTAGACGGAGTTAGAAGTCCGATCGACCCGAAACCCCGACTTTAAAATGCTCTCTGGACTTTTTTGTAAAATGTGGATTTTTGCAAATTAAAAATATGCAGAAAAATAAGCAGGGAAATCTAAGAATTACGGTGCAAAAATTACCTAATGATCCCTCAAAAGTGCGGCGGAACCGCGGTATTAGCGTGCTAATGCGGCCCTTCCGCCGCCGTTTTGTCTTATTTGGCACTCAATTTTGCGCAGTAACTCCTATTTTTCAGTTTTGGTTTTCCTGGAATATTTTTTTTCTGAAATCAAGAGTTGAGTATTTTGGGTTGTATTGGGAGTTCATACATTCGATCGGATTGTCAAACTTTGTCTATGTGTCGTTCCGGATAATTTTTTGAATATGTTAAAAAGTTCGACCGGATATAAATACCCAACTTTTCCCCTGTCGGGAAATTTCCAAGTGTTGGATTTTTCCGTAGTTTAACGACGTTCTAAATAGTGCAAGTAACGCGATGGACCCTCTAGAAGACACAAACCTTAACTCGATTATGTGACCGTCTTGAACTGCCCTTTGAACCTTCGGGTTTGGGGCAGTACGGCGTGCCACATGTGAGGCGTTGGCTTGACCCTTCTACGGCTGGACCGTTGGTACTGAGGCACGAACGGAATGTTGTTATACTTGTTTCATGTGTTGATCAGTTTCGGGAAAACTTGGGTGTTCGATTGTTCGATCGAAAAGTTTGACATTTTCTGTTTATCTGGAATGGGATACAATAATTGGAATTCACAAAAAGTTATGTGATAACTAAATGAATGTTATAAACATAGCACTTTAGTCTCACTTGATCGGTTGCTACGGAATTTTGATGTGATCAAAAGTCCGTCGCAATCACGTAGCGTACGCGGATACTCGCCGGGTAAACTTAATAGACAGCCTCACTCCATAGCCCCGACCAAGTGACTATAGGAGAACCCCGTCGCCGAAAGCATCCGTCCGGGTGCTCGCGGTAGCGGTGTTCCGCCTTGGTGCACTTCGTCGACGGTATCGGGGGTGCGGCCGTCTACTGAAGTTTGCGACGAGTATTCGATCAGGATGTCGGGAATCTTGTTGAATTGCCCGACTTGATATTGAAAAGTGTTTTCGATTTTGAGACTAAAATGCGGGGTTTATAATTGTTAGGCATGTGATGTCTAAGGAATTCATTTGGTCAGGCATGTGATGTCTGAGGTGGTTGCGGATTCCAACTGTTGTAGTTTTTACACTTTCTTTTCTGTGACCGTAAGTGTAATATGTGATATCGCCGGTTTCGTTGCTATATGTCAACGACAATTGGGATGCGCATATTTACTTACGTTGATGACATGTGATGTTATGTGTTGCTGGATATGTTATATTGGATCGTCGTGTTTGAATAGCCGGGGGTTTTTATGTGAGATGAGTGTTTTTCATTTTCATTCATGTAAAAACTTGTATGTAATATTCTTTTTTTGGGGCACTTCCAGGTTGCGGAAGTAGTCACCGTTTGTATATTATTTACTTTTCTGCACTAGGATAAACCCAAGGAGGGGAGCACAAGTAACCGGGTTCTGGGGTCCAGTGGGAGACCAACTCGAGGAGTCGAGTCCGGGTCTCCTAACTCTAGAATTGGCAGGGTTGCTTGCCGCTCTCGTAGGGGTCTAGGGGTGTGGGTTTGGCTATTCATCACGACCGTGGAATCCGTGTTTTATACTGGCTCGTATTGAAAACACGGACGTCCTAGTATATCCAATATTTCATATGATTCTTCTGCTGCGATATCTGTGATGTGATCATGTGATGTTTCTGTGATGGATATAGTATATATGATATATTATATAGACGTTACTTATGTTTTACACCCGTGCTAGCCCTGCCCTGCTCTGCCGTTAGTTACCTAACCTAACGGTGCACGAGGGGACATCGAGACGAATGCGGATGGCATAAGTGTACGTCGTATTTATCTGTGATGTTTAGGTACTTAAATGATGGGACTTCATTAATGTGATTAATGAAATAAAAGAAACCTAAGATGTTGTAGAATTGAATTTCAAAATAAAACAGGTAGCTACAGTTCTTGCTTTGCACAGTGGTATATGTGATATATCCTGCACCTTATTCGATGAGGAAAGGACCGAGATCCCTTCACCGGGAATGACTCCTTTAGCAATAACTGGCAGATGCTACACACTCGGTTTGTCTTTTGATTGCTTTTAAGTGTTTTTGCTTTGCACAGTGATATATATGATATATCCCGCACCTCATTCGACGAGGAAAGGACCGACGATCCCTTCACCGGGAGTGACTCCTTTAGCAAAACTAGAAAAGCCTCAAAAGCACTCCATTTTAAAATTCATTCGATCCTACAACGATATCAAGTTCATTACGCAATAGGTTTTCAGAAAAACCTGTCGTAGCCCTCCGTCATTTCAGATAAGTTGTATATAGTATTCGTGCTGCATTTGTTGGCTTTCGTCAAGGTGCAGTGTGCGGTAGCTATATGCTGCTTATCTACTAGCATACGATGCGATTGGATTAGGGTAGTCGTGCGGCTTTGTTGGCTTTCGTCAAGGGTCGTGCGGGTGGGTTTAATTCGATCAAGAAATGTACGGGTTGAACTTGACTAGCGGGCTATGGTTTGTTGGCTTTCGTCAAGGTCATAGCACGTTAGGGGCAAAATATTATCGGGAATTTCAAGTGTTGAAATTTGCAATGAGATTGCATACCTTCTATGATATAGTTGGATCCCGATACCCGCTGCGAGTAAGAGTTACTCCTGGGAGAGTTTTACATATTACAATTAGCCGATCAAGTAGGTGTCTAGAAAGGTGTTAACGAGGTTACGCCTCTGGGAAAACGAGGTTTACATTAATTAGGTTCGTGCGAAAGCACGGGGGACCTCCCTCAAAGTACCGACACTGGCCTGGCTGAAAGATTGGCGAACTTGTAGTGTGTAATTAATCCCGGCTAGTCTTTCCTTTTAGGGTTTGAAGGAAGATTTGATAAAAAGCAGTGGGAGCCATCCTGATTAGATAAAATAATAACCAATCTATTCTTGACAGAGCGCACGCTGAGTGTTTTCTTCTCTCTCTCTCCAGGTAGCGACCATATCACGCCTTAATCAAGATAATAATATGTATGAATTGACCGAACCCGCTTGTTATACTGAGCTGGGGAACGTTGGTCCCGCTCCAACTTATAATTGTTATAAGACAGAGCAGGAAATAGGGGAATACCAGATTTCCTATGCCGCCCAAACGAAGAAAGTGCATGCTGATGCATCATCTTCGGGTGTGTTCGTTACAAAGAACTGTTTCTCAGTATCCTCCGCGTCCTGGGTATGTGATACCAGATCAGGATCCCAGATATGTAATCTGTTACATAGGGCTACAGAAAGGTAGAGAACTGAGAACGGGTGATAAGTTTCATGAGGCAGAAAACGGGGCAAGTGTTGCAGCCAAGTCTGTCGGTCACTGTCACCCTGTATTATAATACATTGATTCTGAACGAATGTTATTAGATACCGAACCTGATATACAAAATCATATCAGTCTCTTTATCTGTAAAGAAAGGATATAATTTTGTATTGTTGGATAATGTTTTGAACATTTCCTATATCAAAAGTTGATCGGTTCAGGCACGTTATCTAAAAGCATTAATGTTCTAAATCAAACTACAGTTCTTCGTATACAGAACACACACAAGAGGAAGAGTTCAGAAATGAACGAATCCTTCTTGAGGCATTGTAGACTAGGTCAGATCAATGTGACCCGACTAGCTAGAGTTACATAAAGATGCATATTTAAATTAGTTTGAATTTACATCTTGTGAAACTCGCCAGTCATGTCACAAAGATAAGATGACCATAGCTCCATTTATTGGAAACAGAGAAAGAGTTAGAGAACTCTTGGGATGATACATGTTGATGTATGTAAGGTCCCCTGTCTACACATGCCAGGACTGGTTCTTTGTACTTCATTACATTCTCTGATGATCTCTTTCGAGTTTCAGACCTATGTTCCTGTTGAAACACAAGTCCGAACCTTTTGAGATATTCACAGAATATAAGTTAGAAGTAGAGAACCAAAATAAGGGTATAAGTATTATGTCCTATGATGAGATCGAGGAGGAGAATACTTAAGCACGGAAATCCTGGATTATTCTAAAGGAGAATGAGATTCTCTCTCAGCATTACTCCTCCGTATACACCATAGCACGATGGTATATCGGGGTGGAGCAATTACACCCTATGTGATAAGGTGTGCTCTATGATGAGTACTACTGAGTTACCTATTTCCTTTTTGGGAAATATGCGCTTGAGAAGCTGCATACCTATTGAACAGGGTTCCAATCAAATCAGTTGCCTACCATTTCATATGTGATATGGAATGGGAAGAACCCATGTCTTAAGTTAGTTAAGATTTAGGGATTGTCCGTCCTATGTCTAAAAGCAAAATCCGGACAAGCTCGAGGCAAGGTCTGTTATGTAGAACTGGAAATGTTCCAGCTATAGAAGCAACAGCAGATGATTTGGTACAACCAAAGGATTCAGTAGATACCAACGAACCTCAGCCTCTCCGCCGATCTAGTAGGGTTCCTCACCCACCTGAGAGATACTTCGGTTTCTCTATGACAGTGGGAGCGAGGAATGCATCATGAGATGATGACCCAACTAGTTTCGAGCTGGCCATCAAGAGTAAGACTCTGTAAGAATGGCTGGATGCTTAGTGATCTGAGATGGAATCCTTATACACCAACAAAGTATGGACTTTAGTTGCTATATCTGAAGGGTTAAATCCCCATCAGGAGCAAGTATATCTTGAGAAGATTACTTGGTGTAGATGGAAAAGTTGAGACTTTCAAAGCTAGACTAGTTAAAGGATTTCGTCATTGACCAGGCATGGATAATGATGAAACCTTTTCCAGTACCTATGCTTAAGTCCATCCAGATCCTACTTACCACGGCTGCATACCATGACTACGATCTCTGGTGGTTGGGTGTCTTGACTGCTTTTCTAAATGATGATTTAGAAGAGTGCGTCTATAAGTACACAGCCAGAGGGCTTCGTAGACAGTGGGAGCAGCGGAAACGTGTGCAAGATGCTTTATAGGATAAAGCAGGCATCGCGGAGTTGGAACATCTGTTTTGATGAAGCGGTCAAAGAGTTTGACATCATCAAAATGGTAGATGAACCTTGTATATACAAAAAGGTAGTAGGGAGTATGGTGACGATCCTCGTAGAGTACGTGGATGACATACTCTTGATAAGAAAGGAGTTTCTTATGCTACGCTCGATCAATCTCCATTCATCACAATGATTCTCCATATAGGATCATAATGATACCTACTAACTCCTGGATTTTGGATCTATGAGATAGATCTAAATGGATGTTAGAATTCTCACTAGATGTAGTGAGACGGTATCAACCGATCCTGGGGAGAATCACTGGAAGGGTTCCAGGGTGATAAAGACGACTGAATGTCAGTCGCAGGCATTGTCTTTACCCTCAGTAAAGGGACGGTATGTTGGAAGAGTTCCAAGCTAGATACCGTGGCATACTAGACGATAAAGGCAGGATACATCGCTACTTAAGATGCTACCAAAGAGGCTGTCTGGGTGTAAAATGGTTCATGAGATGAACTATGTTCCTACCATTGTGAGACAATGGAGTTGTGGCTTAAGCCAAGGAACGCCAGTCCCATCAGTGATCCAGACATATTCTATGGCAGTATCACTTGATCATGGAGATGGTTGATCTCCAGGGAGATCGAGGTTAGGAGAGTAGACTCAGAGGACAACACAGCGGATCCACTCACAAAGGCCTGTTTCCAGAGAGAGACACTTTTATGGGATGGTTGAGTATGAGATACTTCAAACCACTGCTATAGATGGCCCTAGTGCAAGTGGGAGATTGTTAGTTATGTGTATGCCCTAGAGGCCATTACTATACATAGGATGTATATTGTAGTGGATGCTGGGACATATATAGGGAGGACTTTCTTGCTCGACATGATAGTATGCTATCTGGTTGATCTTTACCTTAACGTGTATACTGATTGTCTCTCTGTTACATGTTGGTAAAGCCCTTAGGATGTGTGCTTGACTACCTGGACTATGATGCGGATCATACTAGTGGGGACATGGTAGTCCATAAGTACATCCTTCAAAGTCCCTAGTCGAGGGTGTATCGAGACGGGGCATCGATATACCAGAGTAGACTAGCGTATACCTTCTCGACCCATATAGATGGGCGATGGATGATCCCATATCCATTGGTGTTTGACATCAGAGATGATATACGGGTGCTCAGTAGAGACTGGGTACACTGGACGGACTCGCCGAGAACTCCCAGATGGTATTATACCTCACGTCAGATGGCAGTTCTCTGGTGACACTGGTACAGAGTAGTCTGTTGACCCGAGATCGTCATAGAGTCTTGTGTGGTTCCCACTGTGCTTTGATTTCCATCTTACCACGTCCAAGAGGGCGTGCAAAACGGTGGTTTTTGGGTACAGTCCCGATTCACATGGAGGCAATGAGCGATAGGAGGGGATTCGTCTCTCCCGGTATATGGGGGTTGATGTTGCGCTGTGTTCGATTGGCTATAACAGGAAATCCCTGGCCAGGGTTGCAGAGATTTACTGGTAAGTGTTACCAGTAGTTTCTCTAACAGTTATAGACCTCATATCGACACGACTTATTGAGCTATTGGGGTCTGACGTATACCACCCCTAGGCGAGATATGCGACAGATCAGACGATCAGACCGGACTGTACGGTAGTATTACTGGTCGGATTCACTGGAGTGTGAGCGGGCTTGCTCGTCGATCTTCAGATCGCTCAATACCCGGGTGGCCGTTACGTTTAGCAGACCGCTTGCGGCTTGTGGATGTTTGATATGATCATCATCCGCTGCCGGCGTATTGACGAGTCTTTAGAGTCCTACACAGAGGTTTCCTGGCTCAAGCGAAACGAAATGGGAGCGCATATGAGATATGTGCGGGACCGAGAATAATGCGTGTATGTGATACCGTATTCCATTCTCGCGATGAATGTATTGATTAGGTTATATGCGATATAACCTAGTTATCGAATCAAGGATTGATTCGATAAGCCGATACATTCTATACTAGTCGGTTGTGTGCGACATGACCGGATCATTGAATCAAGTGTTGATTTAATGATTTAATGTATAATTATATATTTGATATATTACTTTGCATTAACTAGTATTGGTTCACTTTAAATGGATTTTCTCACTCGGGTGTGCGCATTACATATGCGATATGAATTTGTGCACTTGATTGTATCATGTTTGATGATACATGATTACTTGGTTAAGTGCAAAGAATAAACCATGGTTAAAAGAATGGCTAGGGTTTCATTTCCTTTATTTATTCCTTTATTTATTTATTTATTCATTTTGGAAAAGAAGAGAAAAGAATGGTTGCTAGATTTGGAGTTTAGTTGAAGCTTCATGAAGCTTTGATAAAGTCAACCACACTTATCTCATCCTTAACCCTAACCATTCACACTAATCATGATTCATTCTCTACACTTGACCATGGTTAAAAATTATGATAAGAATTCATTTTCTTTTCTTATTCTTTTAATCTTATCACAATATTCTTCTTCTTCCTCCATTTCTTCAAGTGAAGAAAGCTTGCCCCATCAATGGCAAGTGATGGAAATGAGTGAGAAATCCAATTCTAAAGTCTACCCACTTCCTATTTCTTCATCCTCTACCTCTTGCCAAGTAGTAGAGTGTGTTTCCTTCACAACTTTTCACGGTTTGGTGAAGGTGGAGCTTGATTCATCGATGCCTCGACGTAGATCATCTTCGGCATGGACATCGACGACCTAGCTTGCCCATTCTCCGACGAAGCCGACTCTAGAGCCCGGATTTGATTTGGACAGCGGAGACGACCTCGTTGCGGAGCCGTGGAGGTGGAGGACCGGATCTACAAAGGTTGTATTTCCGTATTCTCAGTAGTTAACTGTTAACTAGTTCATTGTTCGCCTAGATATCTAGTTATCGATCCGTAGTTTAGGGTTTGTAGGCACCGTAAAATTTTAAATTGCCATGGTTGATGGCTTGGGAGACCTCACTAGTGTGCCTAGGAACCCTACAATAAGAAGGTTCGGTTAATCTTGGTCACTGAGTCATAGTCAAGGGTCGGGCCATGGTCGCAGCCAAAGAGAGAGAGAAAAGAAACACTCAGCATGCACTCTGACCTAGATCAGAATGGTTTTTACTTTATCTAATCAGGAAACCTCCCATTGTAACGTCAAATTCTCCTCCAAACCTGAAAGAAGAATTAGTCGGGATCACCCGAGGAGTAAACCAACTCATCAGTGGGAATCGGGATCAAACTATCATCGCATGATAACGCGATGGAATCCACTCACGTTATCACACTCCAGGAGATATGCGCATATCTGGCAAGTTTCAGTTTCTTTAGAAACTCCCGATGTACGTTTTTACCCCTAGGTCAACAAACCATAAACCGCTAGTCAAGTTCAACCCGTAATTGTTCTGGATTGCATTGAACCCACCCGTACGTGCCCTTAACTAGTTCAACAAGGCCGCACGACTGTCTTAACCAATCTCATTTATGCAACAAACAAGCACCACTTAGCTACCGAAAACTACGTCTTGACTAGGTCATCAAACGTAGCACGAATTCTAAATAATACCCGTAAGAAATGACGGAGGGCTACGGCTGGTTTTTGGCAAAAAACCTTTTACGTAATGAACTTGATATCGTTGAAGGAACTGCATAGTTTTTTATAAAAATATAGTGACGAAAACCTTTGCTAAAGAGGTCACTCCCGGTGAAGGGATCTCGGCACTTTCCCCGTAGAATGAGGTGCAGGATATTCCAACTGAATACCACGATGCAAAGCAAAAAGTAATCGGCTATAGTGAAGTTATTACCCTGACGCAAACTTCTGTCCAAGGGGTCACTCCCGGTGAAGGGATCTCGGCCCTTGCCTCGTCGACTGAGGTGCTGGATATTCATAACCAAATATCACTGTGCAAAACAAAAGAGAATGCCCTTGTAATAACAGCTTTTTTTGAAAAATGATCCTGAAACATCAGAATAGGTTTGTTTAGCTTTCATTGATCCGAATCAACGCAATCCCATCAATTGATCACACCACAAAAGAACGAAAATAATGATGTACGTATATGCCATCCGCATTCGCCACTGGGTCCCGTCATCACCCGTTAGGTTACTTAACTAACGACAGAGCGGGGACTGGACTAGCGCGGATGCAAAACATATACAACACCTACTAGTATATATGTCAATATATAATATTCACTCAAGGCGTGATAAAAAGCAGCATCACAGAAATGTAATAAGCATCACAGAACAATACAGATAACTGGGATCCCCGGGTTTCATAGAGCCGCTACTGAAACCCGAAGTTCCCCTGGTCGTGTGGATAGCCTGTGCAATGAAATTGTAGGGTTGCTAGGCACACGCACAAGGGTCAACGACGCATCAACCATGCCCGATTAAAATTTTAGCCGTGCCGAACAACCCAAAGCCGGATCTTTATACTAGAGCTTAGGCGAAAACTAACATGTTAAACAGTTTAACACTAAGTGAGAGGAATTACAACCATTGTATATCCGGTCCTTCACTTTAATAGCTCCGTGTAGATGTCCCCTTCGCTACGATCGTGAACTCCGAACTCTAGAAAAGCTCCACAAGAAGAACGAACGTGCTTGCTTCGATGACTTCGAGGCCGAAGATGATCTACGTCGGGTAGACACTAACTGAAGCTATTCCTTTACTGGGTCATGAACTTTGTGAAGAGAACACACTCTACTACATGTAAAGTGGTAGAGGATGAAGAAGTAGGAGCTGGGCTCACCTTAGAATTGATTTTCTCACTCTTTTTCTTATAACACCATTACAGCTTGAAAGCTTTTTCAAGGAGCTTGATGAAGAAGAAGAAGAAGAAAGAATATTATCATCATATGAAATTATCTCCTCAATAATGTAACCATGGGTGAGTTAAGCTATCATTCTTAACTCATGTAGAGAATTGACCAAGGTATATGGTTAAGGGTTGGGTTAACTAAATATCCTAAAGAATGACAAAAGAGTTGACTTTGTCAATGTTTCCACAAGCTTCATGAAAGCTTGAGAACTTTGACAAAGTCTTTCTCTTTTGTTATTCTTAAGATATAAACAAAACCCTAAACATTACCCTAATCTTGGTATAAGTCTCATACACCCATCTTTGATGTATCATCAAGCATGACACAATCATATATACACAAATATATATCACATATACACTCATACACAATCAAGTGAGAAAATAAATCTTAAGTGAGCTAATACTAGTTAATGTAATGTAATATATCAAATATATAATTATACATTAAATTATTAAATGAACTCTTGATTTAATAACCCGGCTATAACCGACTAATATCATGTGAAACAACTTATCGAATCAACACTTGATCCGATAACCCGGCTATATCGCATACAACCGATCAATGTCACGATTCGCGAGAATAAAATACGGTATCTCATATCGTATTAATCTCGGTCCCGCACATATCACATATGCGCTCCTACTCCATTTCGCTTGAGCCAGGAAACCCCTGTGTAGGACTCTAAAGACTCGTCAATACGCCGGCAGTAGGTGATGATCATATCAAACACCCACAAGCCGTAAACGGTCTGCTAAACGTAACGGCCACCCGGGTATTGAGAGATCAGAAGATCAACAAGAAAGCCTGTACATTCTCCTGTGAATCCAATCAGTAACACTCCCGTACAGTCCGGTATCTTCGTCTGATATGTCGCATATCTCGCCTAGGGGTGGTAAACGTTAGACCGCAGTAGCTCGCTAAGTCGTGTCGATATGAGGTCTATAACAGTTCGAGAAACTACTGATAACACTTACCAGAAAATCTCAGCAATCCTGGCCAGGGATTTCTGGTTATAGCCAATCGAACACAGCCCAACATCGACTCCCTATACCGGGAGAGACGAATCCCCTTCTATCGCTCATTGCCTCCTTGTGATTCGGGACTGTACCCAAAAGCCACCTTTTTGCACGCCCTCTTGGACGTGGTATGATGGAAATCAAAGCACAGCAGGAATCACACAAGACTCTATGAGGATCTCGGGTCAACAGACTACTCTGTACCAGTGTCACCGGAGAACTGCCATCTGACGTGAGGTATAATACCATCTGGGACTTCTCGGCGAGTCCGTCCAGTGTACCCAGTCTCTACTGAGCACCCGTACACCATCCTTGATGTCAAACACCGATGGATATGGGATCATCCATCGCCCATCATATGGGTCAAGATGCGTATACACTAGTCTACTATGGTGTATCGATGCCCTGTCTCGATACACCCTCGACTAGGAAAAGTTATAGGATGTACTCGTCGACTACCATCGCCCCACTAGTATGATCTCATCATAGTCCCAGTAGTCAAGTACATATCCAAAGGGCTTTATCAACATGTAACATAGAGACAATCAGAGTACATGTTAAGATAAAGTACAACCAGATAGCATACTATCATGTCGAGCAAGAAAGTCCTCCCTATATATGTCTAAGCATCCATTACAATATACATCGTATGTACAGTAATGGCTTCTAGGGCATACATATAACTAACAGAAATCCTTGACCCCTACGGGCGCGGCAAGTTACCCGCCAAAACCTGAAGCGAGGCAGCCCCCTCCAGCAACATAAATGGACCACCCAGCACTTCACGGAATCCGGTAACTTGGGCACCCCACCTTGGGTCAACCTGTACCTCCTACGAGTGCGGCGAATAGCCCGCCAAATCTAGAGTGAAACCCCCTCCGTCTCAACGCCATGAGATGCGGGCTCGTTGCCCTCTAGAACCCGGCTATCCGTTGTTGGGTTTACCTAGCACCTCATGAAGGGATTGGAACCATCATATGTACCAAAGATTAAAATTTTAGGGTGCTAAGTAAGCATACAAAGAATCAATCCTAGAAAATTAGGGTTTCTAAAACAACACTTCATAACAAGTAAGAAAAGCTAGGGTTTTGAGAGTACAACCTTTGTAGCTCCCTATGCTAGACTCCTCGGCTACTTGGGGTTTGGAAAAGGGTTCGCTTGAGGTCTTCTAACGTCCACGACGATCCACCCGAAGCTCCTTTGTCCAAGCTTGCAACTTCATTTTATCAAGAGAAAGAAATGAAGCTAACACTCTAAACAAGTGGGCATGACTTGTGTAGAATGAAGCTGTGATTCTTTTTCTCACTTCAAAATCCTATCTTGTCGAGTATTTTGCTCACTTGAGAGATCTAGAGAGCAAAAAAGCAAGGTTGAAGAAGATGATGGATTTTTAAGAAGAAGAGAAAATGATCATCTCATAAGAAAAATAGAAAATATATGTATATATATTTTCCACCTCTCATCTCAAACCATGGTTAAACAATAAATATATTATTGAATTTTAGTTAAAACACAAAAGTAAAGTTAATCCATGGTTAAATGGTGGGTGAGCATGGTTAGGTCAAAGAAGTGTGTAGAAACAAACCATGAATGTAACGTTTCAAAAATCGTTTTGCGAATTTTCCCGTTTTAGGGCAAAATTGTCGGTTTTTCCCGTTTTAACCCGATTTCGATCAAACGACCGTATAAACTTACCGACACCTATTTTAGCTAAAATAAATCTTGTGCGTGAACTTTAGGGGTATTTGGGAGGTTTTGGTTCAGATAGAATTTTTCCCAAAAAAAAAAATTATTTTAGCCGGTAAAATATGCACGTAAATCGAGAAATTTTCTTCTAAATAAAAAAATTCTTGGAAATTATTACCACAATTATTTTAGAACCTTCTTTTTAAATATCTTGATTTTTTTGGTCAAAGGATTTAAATTTTTAAAGATAAAGAAAAAGAAAAGTAGTGTGTACATAAGCTTTGTTTTATTATCCAATTATTCCCTTTTTCTTCTAAAAAATTCTATAATTCACCAAAAATCATATCCTTCATCATTTGGCCGGCCACATCCTTCCTCTTGCTGTCCATGATCTTTCTGATCTCATTTCTTCTCATTTTTCTTCAAAATAATCATGAATAATCCAAATAAATTCATAGAAATTCAAATAAATTCCAAAACCTTCATTCTTCTTCACAAAAGTTGCTTGGATCTTCATTCTAGTGAGGATTTTGGAGGATAATGTTTGGTTTTATCCTTAATTCAAGTGGTGTTCTTGAAGGTATAAAACCTTAACTCTAATCTTTTTTTTAGTTGCTTAATAGTTTATGCTAGCTTAATTAGATATTAGTTTAAGCTTTAAATTTCATGTTTCAAAATTCTAGAAATGCTTTTAGAAATTCAAGTTAAGGTTAAAGCTTAATTTAAGTGTTTAATATTTAATTTAAGTGTTAATTTGTGAATTGGAAAAGCTTAACCTATTAGAAAATGTTAATTTTTGCTAATTACTACTTTGTCTAATTAAGGGTTTTTGCTTACTAGATTTTTGCTAAAACTTAATTAAGCAAGTTTAAAAATATAGGATTGGTTTAGATAGCTTAGTTAAGCTATTTTAAGGTATTTTTAATTGTTAGATTTATGTTATCTTGAATCTAGTGCGATATATTGCGATACGTTGCTTACTAGATTTTGGGGGTTTTCCGACGTACGGTTCTTTTGGTAGTTGCGAGGTTATATCCAGAGTATTCCTCGTAATTTTTGAGTTGTGTTGCGCGATCGGGACGATCGGATTCCAGACTTGGTGTTTTGTAGTGTCACGGCCCGAAAGTACGGAACATGACCGGCACATAAACTACGAAACGTCTCGAGGCGTTCATAATCTAAGAAAGCCGAAAACCCAGAAATCCAAACCAAGAAAAGTAGTAGAGTGAAGGAAAACCAATTTAAATCAAGTAGTTTTAATAGCATAAGCCGAATTATGCGTTTTTAAAAACATCAAATATTTCCTAAAAATTTCGGCAGAGTCTCCTTTGTAAATACTGGCCCCCAAACGGGATACAACATGAATAGTATACGAAATCAATAAAAGGGCATCCCCAAGCGGGAGCTAGCTCTTCGTCAAACGACGGTCACAACCACACAAGCAATATAATATACAACGCCAATAGCGAGGATCAAAAACCCAAAACCACAAGAAAACCACAGAAATAAAACGCGTGACTCTAAGGTCGAAAGAATAGCATCTCTGGTCTCTATCTCAAAAAATACACTTTTGGTTGATGGAACTTCTAGATACAACAGAGTAATAATATACAAGTTATATAATGATGGGTACGATACAAATAAACCCACCTACTAGCAAGTCACCCGAATGAAACTGTACCCGCAAAGCCGTAAAGAAACCTGTACGGCGAAACCTGCAAGAAACTGGGGCACAGCGGGGGTGAGTTGCCAACTCGTGAATAGAAAAACATCTACGAATAGAAATCGCATGTATGACGCAATCCTAGGTCATACGATCAATATATAAAATCCTCAAATATATGTATAACATGCAGCCTATAACAATGGCTAGGGTAATATCTAACCCGAGTGTAATCTCATGTGCCCGTGTCAGTGCCTCAGGTAGCAATATATCATATGAATGAGGTATGAATGCATGAAAACAGAATACATGTAAATGAAGAAACTGTTTTCATAAATTAGTGAGATTTCCTTTGTATTTTTAAAATGAGGTATCATAAATGAAAGCAGCATCAACAGTGTCTAGCATCGACATAAAACATAAATCTCAATGTCTCAAAACCTCAGGCTCCAACTATCCGGAATGGCCTGTATCATCAAATCTCAGTACCTCAATATCTCGAAATCTCAATATCTAGGGCGCCGTCAGTCCAGACCGGCCCCTACCATCCATCTCAAGACCACGACGGTATCCTCCGGATATCCGACGCGTCGGGTAATATCACCGGTAGGTAGTCTCCCCCTGCCAGGCTCACATCGTCATCACCACGCGCTTCTTGCCCCGGGGTACCTTACCGGGCCCACCATGTACCCGAAACGGTTCATCCATCTCCTCGAATCGGGTCTCGAAATCCATCAGCAAACTCATGGTGGACGACTCATACATCATGGGAAAACCGCATTTTTATTTAAAAAGAGAGAAAGCATTTTATATATGTTTTGCGGTTTTTCTCCAAATCCAGAAAATATCATGGAAATCCGAATCATCAATAGCATGTAAAACCATGAATATAAGCATGAGCATCCATGAATGCGGCATATAATGAATAACAGTTTGCATGAAGTAGCAGGTAATAACTACAATGTCTAAACTAGCATATAAGGCAAGTACACTAATATCATGTCTAAACTATTAGCTAACAGGCTATGTCAATGTAATAGTATTTTCTATGTGTACGTGATATGGCAATTACCGATGAAGATGTGTGTGAGCCGGCAAGTAAGTGTACGTGGTACATACGCATCATCGGTAATGGTGATGGTGTCCTAACAGCATGATATCAATAATGAAATATGAATTACAATAAGTATGCGATGCGGAGCAACAACAATAATATGCAGGAGCTGAATACTAGACACAACGGTAACTAAACTGCATTACCCTAATATAAGTCCTACAATAGCGCCTTTTGAAATAACACGAATCGCGGTGTTTTGAAAATAAGGGCTATGGTGTTTTTAAGAAAAGACACGTCTTTTGAAATATCCGTAGAATCCCTTGACCTGTCTTTTAAAATACCCACGATTCGTTATTTTTAAAATAGGTAGGAGTCTAATCTAGTCTAACAACTACACTAAACTATACGGCTGAACTAACAAGCTGAACTACAGGTAAGGAAACCGCCTAACATCTGAGTCGATATATATATAAACATATATATATATATATTAGTCGGTGATCCCGCCTCGATAATATCACATCCAATACCATATCTATAATCAGATATTCCCAAGTCAAGAGTGCGGATCTATCATCAATATATAGCTCGTACGTAAATCCGTCGTACGGCATCCCCACATCTGGGTACGGGTCAATATCACATTCATCACACTATTCATCTGGTATCCCCTTTATCAAAGATCAAAATCCGGGTACGGATCTATGTCTAGTACAATACTGATACCACCTACGTATGCATGCACGTGTGTGAAACACTACGTCAAAGGACCCGCTACAACGTCATGTCGAATCTCAAATACGAATCCTGCCATATCACCGAATTCACAACCTCAATACAAATCTCATCGACTCATCTCAAACCCAAGTACTATCCTCAAATCCAGTATATGAACACATAGTCCCATATCCATGTGAACATATAAATATAATCCCATATACGCACATGTAAAAAAAGGATGTATGCAAGTATGTGCGTGCGTGTGTGTATATGTGCAACCCCTACTCTAGGGTTTCGCAACTACACTAAACCAATCACAGAACACCAAAAGTCCATCTTTATCATCTATAATCTCAATTCAACATATACTAAATATATGTGTGTATACATATTCGTATACATCACCACGAACTGCGGGGGTGCTATACGCCATCCACCCGACTTCTCCCCGTAGATATAAATCTACTCACCTGGTCCTCGCTTGCCGGTGCCGACATCGCCACGCGCTTGCTTGTCGTCTCGAAGTCCACATAGGGTACCTACATATCATAACGCACCGTATCGCATTAAAATCCGACTCATGACCCAAACGACACACGAATCCCACATAAGTCAAAACCTATGGTTTGCTTTCACAAATCAACCTAAAAACCCTCGACATCTGTGTACACACGCCGATTGATCGAGAAAAACACCAAACGTACCAATCGTTGTTTTATAAGTCACTAAAAATATATGAAATCGGATGCAAATCATCAAAACCAATAAATTGATCAAATCGGTTTATTTCCAAAAAGCCTAGTAAAGGGGTCGTTAACCGTTTTACTACAAATCTTGATGTTTTAGCAAACTAGTGGTCACAATACTCACTAATTATCTTAATTAGGCTACATAAACATTTACTAGATTTTTAATCTTGCTAAATTACATTAAACCAAAATCTAGTTAGCAAAAGTTAACATTTTAGTTCAAAACTTGGTGTTTTAACCAATCTAAATATTTTAACAATTCTAGTGGCTATAATGTTCATTAAACATCTTAATTATGTCATACCAATGTTAATTAGATTTTAAAATCACTCATTTCCATCAATTCTAAAAAACCTAGTTTGCAATATATATAATTATCACAAATTAAAATTAACAAAAATGCAACAAGCAACTAGATTAGGTTTCTCATTTCCTCAAGATGAAAATCTACACTTGATTATCCTAGTAGTGAAGGTTAAACCCTAATTAAATTCAAACCATGTTCTTGAATTTTCAAATTAGCAACAAGAACAAAACTAACACTTAATTATGCTAGATTAAAACAATTTAAACAACAAATTCTATATAGGGTTAAGGTTTATACCTCCCACTTTTTAGAGATCTAGCTTGGAGATTAGCCTCCAAAACACCATCTTGCTCCAAGGATTCAAGCATGAATTGGCCAAGGAATAAAGGGTATGGAATAAGCTTTGAGATTGTGAGATAATTTGTGGATTTTTTGATTGGTTTTTGGTTGAATTTTGAGGTGGAGATCAAGTGGGGAAAGTGGAGGGTTTGGGGCAGCAAGCTCGGCCAGCAGCAGCATGGGGGGGAAAGTGAGAGGTGTGGGTGAGTTTGGGGAAATCAAATGAAGAAAATAAGACCCATACATCAAGTATAATGACCCATACCCCAATGTTTACTATTATTTCCTTTCTTTTCTTTTTTATTGACCTTTGAAGTGGGACTTATTTGGGGCTGCTAGGGCTGCTAAATTCAGCCATACTTGGGGAGAGGGTGAGGGTGTGGTGTGGGTGTGTGGGTTAGAAAAAAAGATAAATGTATAACCCCAATTCCCATTAACACAAATTTCACTATTTAAACCCTTTTTCTTCGTCATTTTCTAAACTGTTTTGGCAAACCATTTCATTTCAGAAACCATATGATAAAATTTTGTTTAATGTGTTATGACGCACAAAATTTGTTTCAACCCATTCGAATTTGTAATTTTCCCTAATTAAATGTATTAGTGACGGCTTAAAATAATATTAAAATAATTAATTTCGGAAAAATTTTCAGGAAATTTGAAATTTCACCAGTGGCTCAATAACCACCAAATACTAGCAATTACATAGCTAGAATATGTATATTTAATTTTATAATAAAGATATTTGCATTTTGACTTTTTACAGAAAAACCTCCTTATTTTACCGTTTTTCCGAAATTTCACCCAAACGATTTTCAAAACGTTACAATCTTCCCCCCTTAAAGAAATTCGGTCCCCGAATTTAAATTAATATTTCCCCCAAATACTAAAATATTTCAGCCAAAACCATCAAATCGCCGGGGCTCCGAAATCATAAATACATAAAACAAATCGTAGCGCAACGCATGCGCATGAAAAATGAGCATAAAACTCAAAATCAAAACTCCGTCAAGCATCCCGCAATCATCGGAGTCATGGTAATGACACAATGTCAACTCCAATACCAAAACCAATATGATATAACTCGGAACTATACATGTAAATATCAGGAGGAAATGCATGCCAAATCCTTTAAGTTGCTGTGCAATGCACATAACACTGCACATTGGCGGACGTCTATCATAAGAAAATAACTATATACATATATACCTTTGTTTGAAATGTACGTTCCGCCGTTTTGGGAAACAATTTAGAAGGGTTTTCCTTGTTTTAAACGTTTCGCGTCATATCAGACACGTAGGTAAATACTGAGACTATAGCTCGCTTTTTGGAATTCCCTTCAATAGCTATCAATGCATGCAAAATACATTCAGGTACTGTCCTCTGACTAGTCCTGCTTAGTACGAAAACACATTGCAATTATCATAAAAAAAACGTACTGCTCTATAAGAAATCAATCCCAAAATACGCGTATGCATACTACGTGCGTCTGGTGCGCACGACAATCAAAATCCATATACGTGCCATACAAGTGCAGAGAAACAAGATCTAAGTGCATCGGGTGTGCACAAAGCATCTGTCGTAGGCAACGTGTGTGCCTGACAGCAAAATCAGGTGCATCTGACATGCACGAAAAAAATCTCGATTTAGTGCATCTGGTGTGCACCAAAATCGCATCTCAAGACATGTGCTCAACATGCGCGAAAACCCAAAACCAGGGGCATCCATCATGCACGAAGTCATGAAATCCAATATCAAGCGCCGAACATGCACAAAATCAAATCAGGTGCACAAGGTGCACAAAACAAATATCGAACATCACCATCGAAATCGAAGTCCAGTGCAACAGTAGTGCACAAAATGCGTATCACTACACTGCAAGCATATGTGAACTATACCGAGTGCAAAAACCAAATCGTGTGCGTACATATGCACAAGATCATCTCACTGTATGAAACCCATAAAATCATAAACATGAGAACCAAGGCATGAAAACGATATCAAGTGCAACAACCGTACAAAATCGTAAATACTCAGCAAGTGCAACCATGGTCCATGAAGACAAATATCATGAAACTCAATCATCAAAATCAAACATGCGAATAAATCGCCCAAAATACACAAAAT
This sequence comes from Agapanthus africanus, assembly GCA_030015575.1. Taxonomy (NCBI): domain Eukaryota; kingdom Viridiplantae; phylum Streptophyta; class Magnoliopsida; order Asparagales; family Amaryllidaceae; genus Agapanthus; species Agapanthus africanus. Next base: position 264,933,852 of record CM057345.1, on the reverse strand, counting down.
CAAGTATGGCGGAATAGTCCCGCTCGAGCACATCCTCCAAGAATCTCTGGCCAACTGCCGTGGTCACTCAAAACATGTCTCGTCGACGATCCTGAACTCTGGCCTGCCGGTGTGCATAACATGACCACTCCTGGGTCTAAGTCTTCTCATAATTTATTCCAGAAAGGTCCTATCGAGATCTCTCCCAATTCTCGTCTCTGCCGAACTGTCCGGAAGTCATCGTCCCTTACTAGATCTGTTCTCGTCCCGGAACGGCAGCATACTCATCGCGACTCCTTCTGGAAGGTACATCCCAGCACAATGCCTCGGCATGCGTATCGCATCTCTGATGTAGGCGGAGTGGAACGTCGTCTTATCCAGATATTGTACGGACCTCTTTACTCCACTTTCTCAAATGTCGACTGCTTCGAACTCGTCTCATCGTGGCTACATGGACTGAGCTCCAACGGCTATCCTCGTATCGGGAGTCTCCCAAGAAATGCATCTCAACACCTAGCATCCGAATTAAGTCGAACCATCCGATCAAGTCGTCAAAACCTCATAATCCCCCAAGAGCTCAACCTCTTGGGCACAGTTTAATAGTATCGAGTACATACCACAACATCGGTGGTCCAGCCGTAGAAGGGCAAACCCAAGCCTCACTAATGGCGCCGTAGAACTGCCGCAAACCCGAAGGTTCAAAGGCTTTCACACGGTCATTAAGTCGAGTTAGGGTTTCATTCTTCTAGAGGGACAATAGAATTGCCTGCATGTCTTTCCGACTACTTTAAACTTGGAATAATAGATTTCTGACATTCGATCGTCTCTGTCGACTCCCAACGTCTCCGCGTGAAGTTGTCTCTAGCTGGAATCAAACTATCTGATGACCTCGCATCGGGGTAGGCGAACGATCCACATGTCCTAGTCATTCATCCTCGATGACTAGCGACCTTTTATCATCTCTTAGTATAACTCGTTCTTCACTAACGCCAGCATCTGGGGCAATATCTCGTCGTTCGCAGCAGCAACTCGCTCACTCGTCTGCACGCTGAACAGTGCCTCAACTATCATGAATAAGAAACACACCAACGGTCATCAAAATCTGGCTGGCCTCTATCATTGGCTCAATCCTCTAGTGTCAACCAGCACATCCGAGTAACCTCATAAAGGCGATCCGCCAAACGCTCATGGCGCGGAAACACAGTAAAAAGACGCATCTCTGCAATCGTGTGTCGCCGGAATTTCGCCCTGGTCAGTCCTCGTTCGTGACGAGCTCGTGCTGACCGTAACTCTAGCTGTATCTCTTCCTGCCCGTAATCGTGGCCGCAAAACCATAACTGGTACTGATGAGGCTAGATCGGAATGAATATAATACTGAGCAAAGAATGTACATCCTAAGGCTTCTTAAGTGGAGTAGCGTATCGTAAATATGCCGCGGAACATACCTACGGTACGTCACTCTACTTTAGTCACCTATTCCATCAACCAAGGGTCATCCTACGCTCCGAAGATAAAACCTAACGCTCTGATACCAACTTTGTCACGGCCCGAAAGTACGGAACATGACCGGCACATAAACTACGAAACGTCTCGAGGCGTTCATAATCTAAGAAAGCCGAAAACCCAGAAATCCAAACCAAGAAAAGTAGTAGAGTGAAGGAAAACCAATTTAAATCAAGTAGTTTTAATAGCATAAGCCGAATTATGCGTTTTTAAAAACATCAAATATTTCCTAAAAATTTCGGCAGAGTCTCCTTTGTAAATACTGGCCCCCAAACGGGATACAACATGAATAGTATACGAAATCAATAAAAGGGCATCCCCAAGCGGGAGCTAGCTCTTCGTCAAACGACGGTCACAACCACACAAGCAATATAATATACAACGCCAATAGCGAGGATCAAAAACCCAAAACCACAAGAAAACCACAGAAATAAAACGCGTGACTCTAAGATCGAAAGAATAGCATCTCTGGTCTCTATCTCAAAAAATACACTTTTGGTTGATGGAACTTCTAGATACAACAGAGTAATAATATACAAGTTATATAATGATGGGTACGATACAAATAAACCCACCTACTAGCAAGTCACCCGAACGAAACTGTACCCGCAAAGCCGTAAAGAAACCTGTACGGCGAAACCTGCAAGAAACTGGGGCACAACGGGGGTGAGTTGCCAACTCGTGAATAGAAAAACATCTACGAATAGAAATCGCATGTATGACGCAATCCTAGGTCATACGATCAATATATAAAATCCTCAAATATATGTATAACATGCAGCCTATAACAATGGCTAGGGTAATATCTAACCCGAGTGTAATCTCATGTGCCCGTGTCAGTGCCTCAGGTAGCAATATATCATATGAATGAGGTATGAATGCATGAAAACAGAATGCATGTAAATGAAGAAACTGTTTTCATAAATTAGTGAGATTTCCTTTGTATTTTTAAAATGAGGTATCATAAATGAAAGCAGCATCAACAGTGTCTAGCATTGACATAAAACATAAATCTCAATGTCTCAAAACCTCAGGCTCCAACTATCCGGACTGGCCTGTATCATCAAATCTCAGTACCTCAATATCTCGAAATCTCAATATCTAGGGTGCCGTCAGTCCAGACCGGCCCCTACCATCCATCTCAAGACCACGACGGTATCCTCCGGATATCCGACGCGTCGGGTAATATCACCGGTAGGTAGTCTCCCCCTGCCAGGCTCACATCGTCATCACCACGTGCTTCTTGCCCCGGGGTACCTTACCGGGCCCACCATGTACCCGAAACGGTTCATCCATCTCCTCGAATCGGGTCTCGAAATCCATCAGCAAACTCATGGTGGACGACTCATACATCATGGGAAAACCGCATTTTTATTTAAAAAGAGAGAAAGTAGTTTATATATGTTTTGCGGTTTTTCTCCAAATCCAGAAAATATCATGGAAATCCGAATCATCAATAGCATGTAAAACCATGAATATAAGCATGAGCATCCATGAATGCGGCATATAATGAATAACAGTTTGCATGAAGTAGCAGGTAATAACTACAATGTCTAAACTAGCATATAAGGCAAGTACACTAATATCATGTCTAAACTATTAGCTAACAGGCTATGTCAATGTAATAGTATTTTCTATGTGTACGTGACATGGCAATTACCGATGAAGATGTGTGTGAGCCGGCAAGTAAGTGTACGTGGTACATACGCATCATCGGTAATGGTGATGGTGTCCTAACAGCATGATATCAATAATGAAATATGAATTACAATAAGTATGCGATGCGGAGCAACAACAATAATATGCAGGAGCTGAATACTAGACACAACGGTAACTAAACTGCATTACCCTAATATAAGTCCTACAATAGCGCCTTTTGAAATAACACGAATCGCGGTGTTTTGAAAATAAGGGCTACGGTGTTTTTAAGAAAAGACACGTCTTTTGAAATATCCGTAGAATCCCTTGACCTGTCTTTTAAAATACCCACGATTCGTTATTTTTAAAATAGGTAGGAGTCTAATCTAGTCTAACAACTACACTAAACTATACGGCTGAACTAACAAGCTGAACTACAGGTAAGGAAACCGCCTAACATCTGAGTCGATATATATATAAACATATATATATATATTAGTCGGTGATCCCGCCTCGATAATATCACATCCAATCCCATATCTATAATCAGATATTCCCAAGTCAAGAGTGCGGATCTATCATCAATATATAGCTCGTACGTAAATCCGTCGTACGGCATCCCCACATCTGGGTACGGGTCAATATCACATTCATCACACTATTCATCTGGTATCCCCTTTATCAAAGATCATAATACGGGTACGGATCTATGTCTAGTACAATACTGATACCACCTACGTATGCATGCACGTGTGTGAAACACTACGTCAAAGGACCCGCTACAACGTCATGTCGAATCTCAAATACGAATCCTGCCATATCACCGAATTCACAACCTCAATACAAATCTCATCGACTCATCTCAAACCCAAGTACTATCCTCAAATCCAGTATATGAACACATAGTCCCATATCCATGTGAATATATAAATATAATCCTATATACGCACATGTAAAAGAAAGGATGTATGCAAGTATGTGCGTGCGTGTGTGTATATGTGCAACCCCTACTCTAGGGTTTCGCAACTACACTAAACCAATCACAGAACACCAAAAGTCCATCTTTATCATCAATAATCTCAATTCAACATATACTAAATATATGTGTGTATACATATTCGTATACATCACCACGAACTGCGGGGGTGCTATACGCCATCCACCCGACTTCTCCCCGTAGATATAAATCTATTCACCTGGTCCTCGCTTGCCGGTGCCGACGTCGCCACGCGCTTGCTTGTCGTCTCGTAGTCCACATAGGGTACCTACATATCATAACGCACCGTATCGCATTAAAATCCGACTCATGACCCAAACGACACACGAATCCCACATAAGTCAAAACCTATGGTTTGCTTTCACAAATCAACCTAAAAACCCTCGACATCTGTGTACACACGCCGATTGATCGAGAAAAATACCAAACGTACCAATCGTTGTTTTATAAGTCACTAAAAATATATGAAATCGGATGCAAATCATCAAAACCAATAAATTGATCAAATCGATTTATTTCCAAAAAGCCTAGTAAAGGGGTCGTTAACCGTTTTACTACAAATCTTGATGTTTTAGCAAACTAGTGGTCACAATACTCACTAATTATCTTAATTAGGCTACATAAACATTTACTAGATTTTTAATCTTGCTAAATTACATTAAACCAAAATCTAGTTAGCAAAAGATACCTTTTTAGTTCAAAACTTGGTGTTTTAACCAATCTAAATATTTTAACAATTCTAGTGGCTATAATGTTCATTAAACATCTTAATTATGTCATACCAATGTTAATTAGATTTTAAAATCACTCATTTCCATCAATTCTAAAAAACCTAGTTTTCAATATATATAATTATCACAAATTAAAATTAACAAAAATGCAACAAGCAACTAGATTAGGTTTCTCATTTCCTCAAGATGAAAATCTACACTTGATTATCCTAGTAGTGAAGGTTAAACCCTAATTAAATTCAAACCATGTTCTTGAATTTTCAAATTAGCAACAAGAACAAAACTAACACTTAATTATGCTAGATTAAAACAATTTAAACAACAAATTCTATATAGGGTTAAGGTTTATACCTCCCACTTTTTAGAGATCTAGCTTGGAGATTAGCCTCCAAAACACCATCTTGCTCCAAGGATTCAAGCATGAATTGGCCAAGGAATAAAGGGTATGGAATAAGCTTTGAGATTGTGAGATAATTTGTGGATTTTTTGATTGGTTTTTGGTTGAATTTTGAGGTGGAGATCAAGTGGGGAAAGTGGAGGGTTTGGGGCAGCAAGCTCGGCCAGCAGCAGCATGGGGGGGAAAGTGAGAGGTGTGGGTGAGTTTGGGGAAGTCAAATGAAGAAAATAAGACCCATACATCAAGTATAATGACCCATACCCCAATGTTTACTATTATTTCCTTTCTTTTCTTTTTTATTGACCTTTGAAGTGGGACTTATTTGGGGCTGCTAGGGCTGCTGAATTCAGCCATACTTGGGGAGAGGGTGAGGGTGTGGTGTGGGTGTGTGGGTTAGAAAAAAAGATAAATGTATAACCCCAATTCCCATTAACACAAATTTCACTATATAAACCCTTTTTCTTCGTCATTTTCTAAACCGTTTTGGCAAACCATTTCATTTCAGAAACCACATGATAAAATTTTGTTTAATGTGTTATGACGCACAAAATTTGTTTCAACCCATTCCAATTTGTAATTTTCCCTAATTAAATGTATTAGTGACGGCTTAAAATAATATTAAAATAATTAATTTCGGAAAAATTTTCAGAAAATTTGAAATTTCACCAGTGGCTCAATAACCACCAAATACTAGCAATTACATAGCTAGAATATGTATATTTAATTTTATAATAAAGATATTTGCATTTTGACTTTTTACAGAAAACCCCCTTATTTTACCGTTTTTCCGAAATTTCACCGAAACGATTTTCAAAACGTTACATATAGTTTAGCGACCCCAATTAGGGTTTTGGCCGGTATCGTGCGCGTTAGATGCGCTAAGCGCGCAGTGTATTTTTCAGGGCGTTATTCTTGCGTTTCGATGTCTTTTCGTCGATATAGAATATATGCTTATGTGATGTGTTTATGAAATTTTAGGTTCGCAAGCGGGGACTTCGGACGCTACGACAAGGGGAAAACAGGTGGTCGGCTTCACCTAACTTGGAGCGTTGGTGAGTATATTTAACATCTACAGGAGAATCGCCCGCATGGCGTTATGCGTCTGGGCTAGAAATATTTACATTGTCGCATATTCTATGTCATGTTTAGAATTGCGTATTTACCCTATTAGTTAAATTGTAGTGTGCCTGGACTAGTAGTAGTAGGACACTGCACATATTATTGACGATTTATGTTGCACTAGCACTGTTTGTATGCTACACACACCGTCAATAATTACCATGTCACACACATAACCACTTATAGATGTTATATTTCTTGGTTAGGGACATTGTGACATTGATTCATATTTATTATCACATTGATATACAGTTATCTGTTTACCAATAGGGTATTGTACCATTAGTGATAGGTACATACACACCTAAGGACATAGCTACAGGTGTACTTGCATTTTATACTTTACTTATAACTGATAGGTATATCACATCATCATATAGGTAGATACCTATATTTCTGCTATACCATTCATATGTTCATTTATATCTGGTGAATGCTATGCTTTTCTTTTATACGCTTTCATTACAGTTTTTATGTTGCGTATACTTTATTCATGGATTATCGCATTGTTATATGGATTTTTCATGATGTTTTCTGGATTTGGGAACCGTGGTAGTTCATGAAATTATGCATACATTGAAAAACCCGGTTTCCTTGATATGATATTTTAGCAGCAACCATGAGATTTATCGGTGCTGATATATATACCCTACGCGAGGAAAGGAGGGATCCGTGTATGGGTACATGGTGGGGCCCGGAGGTACCCTGAAGAAAGAACGTTATCGCTGTGTGAGTCGACATCGCGGTGCTAGGCGATGAGGCTTAGGGGAACCATACTTTCCGGTGACAGGACCATTGAGTCATCGGCTATCGAGTGGATACCGACGGGAGTCATGTACGTATGGATACGTCGAGAGGCGAGGGTCAGAGCTAGGCACTCGAGCTTTCGGGATAGCGTATGATACGTACCTATCAGGGGGCCAGTCATGGAGACAGCACCTGATGGATCAGCATTTCTGTGTCGATGCTTGGCACATTGGTTTCATGATATTTCCAATTACTCTTTTGTATATATAACAGGGGATTGAGTCGCTGTTATATATACCCTTACACCAATATTAGTGGAATGGGACGCTAATATATGTGTATTGCCCTTATCATATTTATTTATGACATTATATTAGGATGTTAGAACTGTGCTGGAGATTTGATTTGGGACTTAAGAGATTCATTGGGATTGGATACCGATATTGTACATACGAGATATGTGAGATCCACTTGCTGTTGTACATTTGATATATGTGAGATATACTGATATTGTCCATACGAGATATGTGTGATCCACTTGCGGTTGTACATTTGAAATATGTGAGATATGCTGATATTGTACATACGAGATATGTGAGATCCACTTGATGTTGTACATTTGATATATGTGAGATATACATGATATTGTACATACTAGATAGGTGAGATCTACTTGATGTTGTACATTCGATACATATGCGAGATATACTTGATATTGTGCAGTTGAGGCGATGTGACACATAGATGATATGAGAGCCAATTTGGGGGCTGATTTGAGGAATTGGGATTTTGATTTGTCTTGCTGGATTGTGATCCTACCACGATGTCAGGATTCCGTGGAAATGACATATTTCACTCCATACCTCATCTTTATATACTTGTGCACTGTTCCATATATTAGGAGTACCTATGAGTGTACCTTTCATGAGTGTTGCACATTTACTTTCTTATATCCCCAGTGCATGATTATTGCATACTGTTGTCATATCATTATTGCTTTATATATTGGTGGTACTTGTTAGTGTAATTTCCATTATTTCGTACTCATGACCTGTTATTACTGCAATTGCCATATATTAGATTCATGCTGTACGTACATTCTTGCGATTACCTGCATATGTTATTTACTATTCACGAGTTGGCAACTCACCCCCGTTGTGCCACAGGTGTTACAGAGTATTCCCCAGAGTAGTCGAGGCTGGCTATTCATCTATCATCTTTTGCTACGGATACTGCATCAGCTCACAGTGTGCAGTTTGCTTAGGTGGGTTTTGTGGTTATTCGTTGTATTGTATATTCGTTGTATCCCTGTACTCTCCATCTACTATTTTCATATTGACTTAGAGACTTGGTGAGGACGATGTTGTATATTATGTTGGATTTGTTGTCTTTTATACAGTTTCCTTTCTTTTGTCTCTTATTTCTTCGCTACGGCGTCGTATATTTGTTGTGGTGGTTGTTATCCGCCTTTGGGCGTGGATTTGCTCCCGTTGGGGATGCTTTACTTTATATTTATGTTGTACCCATTTTTGGGGCTAGCTTTTACAAAGGAGGTGCTGCCAAAATTTTAAAGGAAATAAAGTTGACCTTTTAAAGAATTTGGGTTGTGATTTCTAAGACTTTTAAACAATGTTTCTTATCTTTTCTAGTATTTTTATGGTTTAGATTTCTGGGTTTTGGCTTTCTTTTACTGCGTTATGTCTGGAGGCGTTGCGTAGTATTAGGGCCGTCACGTGCCAATTTTGGGTCGTGACAAAGTTGGTATCAGAGCGCGGTTTTACCTTTCGGAGTGTAGGATGACCTTGGTATGATGGAGTAGGTAACCTAAGCGGTGTAACGTAGTGTGTATGTCTGCAGCAAACTCACGATGCAGTATCTCGCTTAAAGTGCCTAAGTACAAATTGCTTGAAATTCCTTCCTTGATGATTCATATCCTTGTGATTCGATTTCATTGTTCTTTTCGAATCCTATCTCTATTTATAGCCTTGCCGCCGATGACTATGGGGACTCAGAGTGATGCAGCGAGGGCCGAAGTCAGAGTTAGCTCGGGTGAGACGAGCACTGACCAGGATGGCACTCTTGTTGCACAGGTACAGACGGATCAGCCTTCGAAAGAGCAGCTCGCTAGGCTTGTGGCAGAGATGCAGGACTTGCGCCAGACGATAACATCATTAGTTGATGCCGTTCGAGCGCAGCGACAGGAGGTTGACACCCCTGTTACTCAGTTGTTCCTTGGGATCAGCATGCAGCAGTCCGTCACCTACGTAGCACCAGTGGATGTAGCCCAAGTCGACGAGACACGTATTCCAGAGACTGCGAGTTCCAGGACAGTGGAGGACCCGTACCGGTGTGCCAGTCCAGGGACAGAGGCCTAGTCGTCGAGACAGTTTTCATGACCGTCATGGGAGTGGCAGAGGCTTAGGACGTGGACAGACGTTCAGCTCTTATCCCAAGGAGGGTCAGCAGCGTTATATTGGATGCTATCGATGTGGGAGCCTTCACCAATTCATCAGGGGTTGTTCCTTAGCGCCGCGTCAGAGTCGTGTTCTAAGAGGTCGTGGGCGTGGAAGGTTCGCTCAGAGGGGTCAGTCTGGCAGAGGAAGAGTTTTGACAGTTCCGGGTAGAAGGCAGACACGAGAGTTTGTTTCTACTCATCCGGACGCACAGGCGTCCAATGCAGAGTTTTCAGGTATCCTTGTTCATGTTCTTTGATGTACTTGTTGGTTTTTCGCACTTTGTGCCGTGGTTGGGACGAGGATCGTGTTAGTTAGATCAGCCGTTTTGTTGTGTTCACTTCTGTCAGCGATTCTTTTGTTGCGCGACACGTATTTCAGTGGTATGCCAATCGGTGGGGAGATTTTTCCGTCATTGGATCCTTCTAGAGATGTTGGATTTGACGTTCTCCTGGGCATGGATTGGTTAGCTACGTGTTAGGCGTCTGTGGACTACCGTGTGGAAACAGTCAGGAATTGTTTTCCCGGCGAGTCAGTTCTTGTTGTGCAGGTGGATAGTTGTGCCGCCTCTCACAGCTTGAATTCAGCCTTTTTCGCTAGTCAGCTTTGGAGGAGATGTCGTGGATTCTTGGCGTTCATTCGAGATACCGGAGCCACAGTGGGATTGTTGGACCGGGTACTTATCGTGCGAGAGTTTTCCGACGATATTCCAGGAGAGCTAGCGAAATTCAGGGAGCTTAAGGATCTGCTGCAGAGTTGTTTGTTGGGAGGTTTGTGTGTCCGAGTGTTTCTCTTTTGGGAGCTCCTATTTCTGTTCGTCAAGGAGAAAGACGACAGATTGTGGTTGTAGATTGATAGATCGTCAATTGAACCGGCTTACGGTGCGGCTAGGTATCATTTACCTCGCTTTGACGATTTCTTCGATCAGCTCCAGAGTGCGAGACTTTTTCTAAGTGTGTTTGGGATCAGGTCATCATTGTTGCGGGTTCGGAGTGGATTCCGAATACTGTTTTTGTGTGTGCTATGGGAAGTTTGTGTTTTGGTGGTGTCGTTGAACTCGCCAATGCCCTAGTAGCATTTGTAGTTATGATGCACCAGATTTCTTCAGGCCGTTCCTCGACCAGTTGCTGTTGTATTTTGACGACATTCTGGTCTATACTTTGTGTCTTGAGGAACAGGAGCAGCACTTGAGAATTTGTTTTGCAGACATTGGGAGAGCCCTAGCTGTTTGCTAGATTCTCGGAGTGTTCTTTCAGGATTGTTTGTGTTGCCTCCTAGGTGTTGTAGTTACGGGAGACGGTTTCGTATGGTTTCGAGGGAGATCGAGACCGTACAGCTTAGGCCCGGACTTGTGTGCAGGACGGAGGTCCTTTGATTTTGGGCTTAGCAGGTTTTTACCGCCGTTTCGTGCAGGATTACTAGCGTATTGTTGCACCGTTGACTGTACAGACCAGAAAGTAGGTTCTTTTCTTTGGACTGAGGCATGTGTACAGAGTTTTCGGCAGTTGAAGATTCAGTTAGCAACTGCATCAGTTCTTGCTTTTGATTCGGAGCCTGTGATTGTGACAAGGTTGTGCTAAGTTAGGAATGCGTTTGTGTACCTGATGTTATCGGGTAGAGACGTGAAATCCTAGATCAAGCACATCAGTCAACTCTCTATGTTCATTCAAGTTCCGCCAATATTGACGTGACTGGTGAGATAGTTACGGGTGGACAGGAATGTAAAGAGAAATTTCCGGTTTCGTTTCAAGGTGTTTGTCTTGTTGTGCGTTTGTGTTAATTGTTTGCGGCAGTTGGGATCGTCACTCTCCATTGTTAGGATACTTCTTGATAGCAGTTATCAGGAGACATTCCAATTGGCAACCTTTAAGTTTTGTTTGTTAGGTGGTGTCGATCTCCAGTCTGTTTTTCTGACTCTGCATAGTAGGATTTTTGGACCCCAGCTAGTCTAGAGATTTCGGAGATGATCCAGTTGTTCAGGTCAGGATGATGAACTTCCTTTGCGGACAGAGGTCTTATGCCGACCATGGTGATCACATGCTCGAGTTCGCAGTGGGAGATCATGTATTCCTACGGATTTTTTCGATGAAGGACGTGTTGAGTTTTGGGAAGCTTACCCAGAATTTTAGGTCCTTTCCAGATAAAGTGAGTTAGTTCTGTTGCCTTTAATTTGGCACTTCCGCCCAGATTACTGAGTATTCACCCCGTATTCCTTGTGTCGATACTTTGCAATTACCTTCATGACCTTTCTCATATGATTCAGCACCAGACCATTTAGTTTGGACGCGATCATTCGTTCACCAGCAGCCAATTGTGTTAATGGCTAGGTAGGTGGAGAAACTTCGGTCAAGGGTCTTGCCATCTGTGAAGGGTTTTTCTGGGACGTAGCCGTATAGTGAGGTAATCACTTGGGAGGCTGTGAACGAGATATGAGAGTTGAGTAATCCTCTCTTTGAAGGTACGCTTAGTGAAAATTTTTAATTCGGGGACGAATTTTTATAAGGGGGGAGATTGTAACGTTTCAGAAATCGTTTTGCGAATTTTCCCGTTTTAGGGCAAAATTGTCGGTTTTTCCCGTTTTAACCCGATTTCGATCAAACGACCGTATAAGCTTACCGTCACCTATTTTAGCTAAAATAAAGATTGTACGCGAAATTTAGGGGTATTTGGGAGGTTTTGGTTCAGATAGAATTTTTCCCAAATAAAGTATTATTTTAGCCGGTAAAATATACACGTAAATCGAGAAATTTTCTTCTAAATAAAAAAATTCTTGGAAATTATCACAACAATTATTTTAGAACCTTCTTTTTAGATATCTTGATTTTTTTGGTCAAAGGATTTAAATTTTTAAAGATAAAGAAAAAGAAAAGTAGTGTGAACATAAGCTTTGTTTTATTATCCAATTATTCCCTTTTTTTTCTAAAAAATTCTATAATTCAACAAAAATCATATCCTTCATCATTTGGCCGGCCACATCCTTCTTCTTGCTGTCCATGATCTTTCTCATCTCATTTCTTCTCATTTTTCTTCAAAATAATCATGAATAATCCAAATAAATTCATAGAAATTCAAATAAATTCCAAAACATTCATTCTTCTTCACAAAAGTTGCTTGGATCTTCATTCTAGTGAGGATTTTGGAGGATAATGTTTGGTTTTATCCTTAATTCAAGTGGTATTCTTGAAGGTATAAAACCTTAACTCTAATCTTTTTTTTAGTTGCTCAATAGTTTATGCTAGCTTAATTAGATATTAGTTTAAGCTTTAAATTTCATGTTTCAAAATTCTAGAAATGGTTTTAGAAATTCAAGTTAAGGTTAAACCTTAATTTAAGTGTTTAATATTTAATTTAAGTGTTAATTTGTGAATTGGAAAAGCTTAACCTAGTAGAAAATGTTAATTTTTTATAATTACTACTTTGTCTAATTAAGGGTTTTTGCTTACTAGATTTTTGCTAAAACTTAATTAAGCAAGTTTAAAAATATAGGATTGGTTTAGATAGCTTAGTTAAGATATTTTAAGGTATTTTTAATTGTTAGATTTGTGTTATCTTGAATCTAGTGCGATATATTGCGATAGGTTGCTTACTAGATTTCGGGGTTTTTCCGACGTAAGGTTCTTTTGGTAGTTGCGAGGTTATATCTAGTGTATTCCTCGTAATTTTTGTGTTGTGTTGCGCGATCGGGACGATCGGAGTCCAGACTTGGTGTTTTGTAGTTTAGCGACCCCAATTCGGGTTTTGGCCGGTATCGTGCGCGTTAGATGCGCTAAGCGCGCAGTGTATTTTTCAGGGCGTTATTCTTGCGTTTCGATGTCTTTTCGTCGATGAAGAATATATGCTTATGTGATGTATTTATGAAATTTTAGGTTCGCAAGCGGGGACTTCGGACGCTATGACAAGGGGAAAACAGGTGGTAGGCTTCACCTAGCTTGGAGCGTTGGTGAGTAGATTTAACATCTACAGGGGAATCGCCCGCATGGCGTTATGCGTCTGGACTAGAAATATTTACATTGTCGCATATTCTATGTCATGTTTAGAATTGCGTATTTACCCTATTAGTTAGATTGTAGTGTGCCTGGACTAGTAGTAGTAGGACACTGCACATATTATTGACGATTTATGTTGCACTAGCACTGTTTGTATGCTACACACACCGTCAATAATTACCATGTCACACACATAACCACTTATTGATGTTATATTTCTTGGTTAGGGACATTGTGACATTGATTCATATTTCTTATCACATTGACAAACAGTTATCTGTTTACCAATAGGGTATTGTACCATTAGTGATAGGTACATACACACCTAAGGACATAGCTACAGGTGTACTTGCATTTTATACTTTACTTATACCTGATAGGTATATCACATCATCATATAGGTAGATACCTATATTTCTGCTATACCATTCATGTGTTCATTTATATCTGGTGAATGATATGGTTTTCTTTTATACGCTTTCATTACAGTTTTTATGTTGCGTATACTTTATTCATGGATTATCGCATTGTTATATGGATTTTTCATGATGTTTTCTGGATTTGGGAACCGTGGTAGTTCATGAAATTATGCATACATTGAAAAACCCGGTTTCCTTGATATGATATTTTAGCAACCACCATGAGATTTATCGGTGCTGATATATATACCCTACGTGAGGAAAGGAGGGATCCGTGTATGGGTACATGGTGGGGCCCGGAGGTACCCTGAAGCAAGAACGTTGTCGCTGTATGAGTCGACATCGCGGTGCTAGGCGATGAGGCTTAGGGGAGCCATACTTTCCGGTGACAGGACCATTGACTCATCGGCTATCGAGTGGATACCGACGGGAGTCATGTACGTATGGATACGTCGAGAGGCGAGGGTCAGAGCTAGGCACTCGAGCTTTCGGGATAGCGTATGATACGTACCTATCAGGGGGCCAGTCATGGAGACAGCACCTGATGGATCAGCATTTCTGTGTCGATGCTTGGCACATTGGTTTCATGATATTTCCAATTACTCTTTTGTATATATAACAGGGGATTGAGTCACTGTTATATATCCTTACACCAATATTAGTGGAATGGGACGCTAATATATGTGTATTGCCCTCATCATATTTATTTATGACATTATATTAGGATGTTAGAACTGTGCTGGAGATTTGATTTGGGACTTAAGAGATTCATTGGGATTGGATACTGATATTGTACATACGAGATATGTGAGATCCACTTGCTGTTGTACATTTGATATATGTGAGATATACTGATATTGTACATACGAGATATGTGAGATCCACTTGCTGTTGTACATTTGATATATGTGAAATATGCTGATATTGTACATACGAGATATGTGAGATCCACTTGATGTTGTACATTTGATATATGTGAGATATACCTGATATTGTACATACTAGATAGGTGAGATCTACTTGATGTTGTACATTCGATACATATACGAGATATACTTGATATTGTGCAGTTGAGGCGATGTGACACTTAGATGATATGAGAGCCAATTTGGGGGCTGATTTGAGGAATTGAGATTTTGATTTGTCTTGCTGGATTGTGATCCTACCACGATGTCAGGATTCCGTGGAAATGACATATTTCACTCCATACCTCATCTTTATATACTTGTGCACTGTTCCATGTATTAGGAGTACCTATGAGTGTACCTTTCATGAGTGTTGCACATTTACTTTCTTATATCCCCAGTGCATGATTATTGCATACTGTTGTCATATCATTATTGCTTTATATATTGGTGGTACTTGTTAGCGTATTTTCCATTATTTCGTACTCATGACTTGTTATTACTTCAATTGTCATATATTAGATTCATGTTGTACGTACATTCTTGCGATTACCTGCATATGTTATTTACTATTCACGAGTTGGCAACTCACCCCCGTTGAGCCACAGGTGTTACAGAGTGTTCCCCAGAGTAGTCGAGGCTGGCTATTCATCTATCATCTTTTGCTACGGATACCGTATCAGCTCACAGTGTGCAGTTTGCTTAGGTGGGTTTTGTGGTTTTTCGTTGTATTGTATATTCGTTGTATCCCTGTACTCTCCATCTACTATTTTCATATTTACTTAGAGACTTGGTGAGGACGATGTTGTATATTGTGTTGGATTTGTTGTCTTTTATACAGTTTCCTTTCTTTTGTTTATTATTTCTGCGCTACGGCGTCGTATATTTGTTGTGGTGGTTGTTATCCGCCTTTGGGCGTGGATTTGCTCCCGTTGGGGATGCTTTACTTTATATTTATGTTGTACTCATTTTTGGGGCTAGCTTTTACAAACGAGGTGCTGCCAAAATTTTAAAGGAAATAAAGTTGGACTTTTAAAGAATTTGGGTTGTGATTTGAAAGACTTTTAGACAATGTTTCTTATCTTTTCTAGTATTTTTATGGTTTAGATTTCTGGGTTTTGGCTTTCTTTTACTGCGTTACGTCTGGAGGCGTTGCGTAGTATTAGGGCCGTCACGTGCCAATTTCGGGTCGTGACAATGAATTATCCTTTCCTTTTTCATTTTGTTTTAAAACAAATGCAATAATAATTCATATATTTAAAACCATGGTGTGAGTCTTATATTGCCACCATTTCCTATGTATATACAGCCATGAAGGATGATGTATGAATGTATGTGTGCATGCACATCCATATGTGCATGAAACAAGAAAGAATGCATACATGCATGCATACATCCCAAAAATACGAGAAAGGATTTCTAGTAAGAAACTAATGGTTAAATGATAAATCAACACTTGATTTATCAGCCCGGCCATATCACATACGACCCAACCAAAAGCAAGCCGCCCGATTAATATACGGTATCTTATACGCGCATTTTAAACTGGGTCCATGCGCATATCGCATACGCGCACCACAACGTTTCGCCTGGACTAGGTAACTCCTTTGTGGGACTCTAAGACTCGTCAATACGCCGGAAGTGGGTGATGATCATATCAAGCACCCCCAAGCCGCAAGCGGTCAGCTAAACGTAACGGCCACCCGAGTATTGAGCGATCAGAAGAAAACAAGCGAACCTGCTACAACTCCCGTCGAGCCAACCGGCAACACTACCCGTGCAGTCCGGTCTCCTCGCCTGATATGTCGCATATCAAGTCTAGGGGTGGTAAACGTCAGACCCTAATAACCGATAAGTCGTGCCGATGTAAGGCTCATAACTGGTCGACAAACTACTGGTAACACTTACCAGTAAATCTCTAATCAGCCCTGGCCAGGGACTTCCCTGTTAGGGCCAATCGAGCACAGTGCAACATCAACCCCCAATACCGGGAGAGACGAAACCCCTTCTATCGCTCATTTCCTCCATGTGACTCGGGACTGTACCGAAAAACTACAGTTTTGCATGCCCTCATGGACGTGGTAAAGTGGAAATCGAAGCATAGTGGGAATCACATAAGACTCTATGACAATCTCGGGTATACAGACTAACCTGCACAAGTGTCACCTGAGAACTGCCATCTGACGTGAGGTATAATACCATCTGGGAGTTCTTGGCGAGTCCGTCCAGTGTACCCAGTCTCCACTGAGCACCCGTATACCATCTCTGATGTCAAACACCAATGGATATGGGATCATCCATCGCCCATCTCATAGGTCGAGAAGCGTATACGCTAGTCTACACTGGTATATCGATGCCCCGTCTCGATACACCCACGACTAGGGACCATGAAGGATGGACTTATGGACTACCTTGTCCCTACTAGTATGATCCGCATCATAGTCCAGGTAGTCAAGTACACATCCTAAGGGCTTTACCAACATGTAACTATAAGACAGTATAAAGAGACAAGTATACATGTTAAGATAAAGAACAACCGGATAGCATACTATCATATCGAGCAAGAAAGCCATCTCTATATATGTCCAAGCATCCAATGTAATATACATCATCTGTACAATACTGGCCTCTAGGGCAAACATACAACTAACAATCTCCCACTTGCACTAGGGCCAGCTGCTGTAGTATCGCATACCGAGCATCCCGAAGAGTCTCTCAAACTGTATCTGGGGAATGACCTTCGTGAGTGGATCCGCTGTGTTATTCTTCGTGTCAAACCTCCTGACCTCGATCTCCCGGCGATCAACTATCTCCCGAATCAGGTGATACCGCCTCAGAATATGCCTGGATCGCTGATGGGACCTGGGTTCCTTGGCCAAAGCCACCGCTCCATTGTTATCGCAATACAAAGGTATTGGATGCTGAATGGACGGAACCACTCCAAGTTCAGTAATGAACTTCTTGATCCCGACAGCCTCTTTGGCAGCATCGTTGGCAGCGATGTATTGAGCCTCCATCGTCGAGTCTGCCACGGTTTTCTGCTTGGAACTCTTCCAGCTAATCTCCCCTCCGTAAAGGGTAAAAACAAATCCCGACTGCGACTTAGAGTCGTCCTTATCACTCTGGAAGCTTGAATCGGTAAAGGACACTACTTGGAGTTCTCTGTTACCATACACGAAGAGAATCTCCTTAGTCCTTCGTAAGTACTTGAGAATGCTCTTCACAGCTGTCCAGTGACTCTCTCCAGGATCAGCTTGATACCTACTCACTACACTTCGTGAGTATGCTACATCGGGTCTGGTACATAGCATCGCATACATGATAGAGCCTACAGCCGAAGCATAGGGTATCCCTTGCATGCGAGCTCTCTCCAAATCAGTCTTGGGAGACATCTCTTTGGATAGAGTGACTCCAGAGATCGTGGGTAAGTTCCCACTCTTGGATTCTTCCATACTAAACCTCTTTAGTATGGTGTCAATGTACCTGGATTGGGACAATCCCAAAATCCGTTTAGATCTATCTCTATAGATCTTAATCCCCAATATGCAGGAGGCATCACCAAGATCTTTCATTGAGAATCATTGTGATAAGAAGAGCTTGACTGAGTGCATCATAGGAATGTCATTTCCTATCAAGAGTATGTCGTCCATGTACAATACGAGGAAGACAATCTTACTCTCTGCCACCTTCTTGTAGATACAAGGATCATCTACGTTTTGGACGAAATCAAACTCTTTGATAACGACGTCAAAGCAGATGTTCCAACTCCGCGATGCTTGCTTTAATCCATAAATGGATTTGAGCAGCTTGCACACCTTTCCGCTACTCCCACTATCTACGAAGCCCTCTGGCTGAGTCATATACACGCACTCTTCTAAATCACCGTTTAGAAAGGCGGTCTTAACATCCATTTGCCAGATTTCGTAATCATGATGTGCAGCGATGACAAGCATGATCCGGATGGATTTAAGCATAGCCACTGGAGAAAAGATTTCGTCATAGTCCACAACTGGTCTTTGATGAAAACCCTTTGCAACAAGTCTAGCTTTGAAAGTCTCCACTTTCCCATCTACACCAAGTTTTTTCTTGAAGATCCACTTGCTCCCAATGGGTTTTACCCTTTCAGGAGCAACTTCCAAAGTCCATACTTTGTTGGTGTACATGGATTCCATCTCGGACAACATTGCATCCAGCCATTTCACTGAGTCCCTACTCGTGATGGCCTGCTCGAAGCTAGTTAGGTCATCATCGTCCATGATGCAATCCTTGCTTCCACCATCAATGAGAAAACCGTAGTATCTCTCAGGCGGATGAGAAACCCTACTAGATCGGCGGAGAGGCTGGGGTTCGTCGGGTACTACTGAATCCTCTGGTTCTACCAAATCATCTGTTGTAGTTTGTTCTGCTGGAACTTCTTCTAGTTCTACCTCAATGCCACCAGTCTGTTTCATAATAAAACCTTTTTCTAAGAAAGTGGCATGTCGAGAAACAAACACCTTTTTTTCCTCAGAGTGGTAGAAGATATACCCTCGCGAATGTTTGGGATATCCAACAAACTTACATAGAACAGACCTTGTCTCGAGCTTGTCCGGATTTTGTATTTTAACATAGGCCGGACAACCCCATATCTGAATAAAATTAAGACATGGTCTCTTACCATTCCATATCTCATATGGAGTGGTAGGCGCTTATTTGGTTGAAACTCTATTCAATAGGTATGCAGCTGTCTCCAGTGCATATCCCCATAAGGAAATAGGTAACTCAGCTGTACTCATCATAGAGCGCACCATATCTAATAGGGTGTGATTCTTCCGCTCCGATACACCGTTGTGCTGTGGTGTATAAAGAGGAGTAAGCTGAGAGAGAATCCCATTCTCTTTTAGATAATCTTGGAATTCATTACTTAAGTATTCTCCTCCTCGATCAGATCGAAGGATCTTAATACTTTTGCCCGTTTGGTTCTCTACTTCGTGTTTATATTTTCTGAATTTCTCAAAATCTTCAGACTTGTGCTTCATTAGGAACATATATCCGAATCTTGAGAGATCGTCAGTGAATGTAATGAAGTAGGAAGAACCATACCTGGCATGTGTTGACATAGGACCGCATACATCGCTATGCACCAGTCCCAAGAGTTCCGTAACTCTTTCTCCGTGTCCCGTAAACGGAGTTTTGGTCATCTTGTCATTGAGACATGAATGGCAAGTATCATAAGATGATAATTCGAACGAATTCAAATATCCATCTTTATGTAACTTAGCCAGTCATGTCGCATTGATATGACCAAGTCTACAATGCCACAAGAAAGATACGTTCATTTCTGAACTTTTCCTCTTGTGTTTGTTTTGTATATTGAGGACTGTATTTTGATTTAGAATGAATATGTCATTATGTAACGAGCCTGATGCAATCAACTTTTGATCTAGGAATATGTTCATAACATTATCCTTTACTACAAAATTATATCCTTCTTTACTTAATAAAGAAACTGATATAATGTTGCACATCATATTCGGTATATAATAGCACTCATTTAGAATCAATGTATCACCACTTGATAATACTAGGTGATATTCGCCAACTGCTTTCGCTGCAATATTTGCCCCATTCCCTATTTGAACGGAATGATCACCTTTTCCCAGTTCTCTACCTTTCCGTAGCCCATGTAACAATTTACATATGTGGGATCTTGATCTGGTATCTAATACCCAGGACGTAGGGTGAATTGAGAAACAGTTATCAATAACTAACACACCTAAAGAAGATGCATCAACATGCATGTTCTTTTGGGCGGCTTGAGAATCCACATATTCTCATATTCCCTGTTCAGTCTTATAACTCTTATAAGAAAGAACGGGTCCAACGTTCCCCTGCTCAGTATAATAAGCGGGTTCAGTCAATACATCCATATTATTATCGTGATTAAGGCATGACATGGTCGCTACCTGGAGAGAGAGAGAAGAAAACACTTTAGCGTATGCTCTTGCAAGATCAGATTGGTTATTATCTTATCTAATCAGGATGGCTCCCACTGTTTTTATCAAATCTTCCTTCAAACCCTAATAGGAAAGACTAGCCGGGATTAATTACACCCTACAACTTCGCCGATCTTTCAGCCAGGCCAGTGTCGGTACTTTGAGGGAGGTTCCCCGTGCTTTCGCACGGACCTAATTAAAGTAAACCACATTTTCCCAGAGGCGTAACCCCATTGACACCTTTCTAGACACCTACTTGATCGGCTAATTGTCCTGTGTAAAACTCTCCCGGGAGTAACAATTACTCGCAGTGGGTATCGGGATCCAACTATCTCATAGAAAGTATGCAATCTCATTGCAAATTTCAACACTTGAAATTCCCGATAATGCTTTTGCCCCTAGAGTCCCATGACCTTGACGGAGGCCAAACTACCCATAGGGCGCTAGTCAAGTTCAACCCGTCATTTCTTGATTGAATTAAACCCACCCGTACGACCCTTGACGAAGGACAAACTACGCCGTACGAATACCCTAATCCAATCGCATCATATGCTAGTAGATAAGCACTAGTTAGCTACCATACACTACGCCTTGACGGAGGCCAAACTACCGCAGCATGAATACTAAGTAGTACTTATCTGAAATGACGGAGGGCTACGCATGTTTTTTCAGAAAAACCATGAGCGTAATGAACTTGATATCGATGTAGATTCGAGTGAATTTTGTAATGGAGTGATTTTGAGGCTTTCATTAGTTTTGCTAAAGAGGTCACTCCCGGTGAAGGGATCTCGGCTCTTTCCTCATTGAATAAGGTGCAGGATATATCATATATATCACTATGCAAAGCAAAACTCCAAAAGCAATCAAAAGCAAACCGAGTTTTGTAGCATCTGCCAGTTTCGCTAAAGAGGTCACTCCCGGAGAAGGGATCTCGGCTCTTTCCTCATCGAATAAGGTGCGGGATATATCATATATATCGCTATGCAAAGCAAAACTGTAGCTACCCTTTTTGGAAAAATTTGATTCTACAACATGTTTTAGGTTTCTTTTCTTTCATTAATCACATTAATGAAGTCCCATCAATTAAGTCACCTAAACATCATAGATAAATACGACGTACACTTATGCCATCCACATTTGCCTCGATGTCCCCTCGTGCACCGTTAGGTTAGGTAACTAACGACAGAGCAGGGCAGGGCTAGTGTGGGTGTAAAACATAAGTAACGTCTATATAATATATCATATATACTATATACTGTATCCATCACAACATATCAAATGATCACATCACAGATATCTCAGCAGAAACATAGATATAATGTGGGATATACTAGGACGTCCGTATTTAGTATTTAGCCAATAATAGAAAATACGGATTCCACAGTCGCGATGAATAGCCAATCCTACACCCTGGACCCCTACGAGAGCGGCAAGCAACCATACAAATTCTGGAGTTTAAGAGACCCGGTCTCGACTCCTTGACATGGCCTCCCACTGAACCCCAGTACCCAGTCACCTGTGCCCCCCTCCTTGGGTCCATCCTAATGCGGAAAAGTAAATAATATACAACACTGGTGGCATCAACCTCAACCCGGAAGTGCCCCAAATAAAATAATATTACATTTGAATTTACATGAATGAAAATATAAAACTCTCATCTCACATAAAAACCCCCGGCTATTCAATTGCGACAATCCTGCACATCATATCTCAGCAACACATAATATCATATATCATCAACGTAAGTATGCGTACCCTAATTGTCGTTGATGTATAGCAACGAAACCAGCGATATCGACATACTACACTTACGGTCACAGAAAAGAAAGCGTAAAACTGCAATATCTAGAATCCACATTCACTTCAGACATCGTAAATGCGAAATATCACATACTTCGAATTTCATGTCTAACTATATGAATTCCACAGATTGCTTCACATTCCAGATAAGTAGACAGTATTAAAGTTTTCGAACGAATGATCAAATATCAAAAATTCCCTAAAGCTCAACACTTGAGCGGAGTTCAAAAACCCGGAGTGTGATACAGTAGTAGCGGTCCAGCCGTAGAAGGGTCAAACCAACTCCTCACATGTGGCACGCCGTACTGCCCCAAACCTTAAGGTTCAAAAGGCAGTTCAAGACGGTCACATAATCGAGTTAAGGTTTGTTGTCTTCTAGAGGGTCCTCCACAAAACTTGCACGTATTTCCGAAAGATTTAAACCCCGTGAAAAAGTGAGTAAATGATACTCGTTCGAACAATTCAATACTTTCTAATTTACCCGGAAAAGAGACGAAATCAAAATTCCTATCGAATCACCGACTCCAAAACATACAGCACTAAATTCAGGTTAAAAATTCCCCAAAAAATATACAAGCAGTAAGTGCACGGCGGCGCCCCGGCCTCCATCCCGAGGCCAAAATGTGGAAGCGGTGATATACTTAAATTTTTCATGAACTGGCACCACCGCGCACTAATACCCGGATCGAACCATTAACTAGTCCTTGCTAACTACAAGATAGGGAAGAGAAATATACCGAGTGATCCAAGTCCTCCGGTCTTCTCGTCGTCGTCCCGATCTCCCGCGGAATGTCCGGTCTCCACCTCATCGCCGGAAGGGCACCACGTCGCCTGCTTCTTTTACGGGCTCCCACCTCAATACCGAGGCAACTCGGGCACGAAGCTGGCGAGTCGACGTACCCAAGGTTTGCTGTAGAATGTAGTGTGGAACTTGTGTCTCACTTTGGGGTTTTGTGGAATTGCCATATGGTGGAGGAAATGAGATGTAGTTTGGAGATGGAACTTGGGGAAATTTTTGCAAAGCCAAATGAACAAAAACCCACTCCCAAAATTAGGACAGCACCCCCTCAAAGAATTGGCCGGCCATGGCTTGGTGGGAGAGGAGAGAATGAGAGTGTGTATTAAAATGAGAGAGGCCACACAATAATGCATGAGGGAAAACAATGTTATCATGTAAAAGAAATGATTACAAAATCAAACCCATACTTCAAAACAACCATCATCACAAGCATGATGACTCCAAAAGGACAAGCCATCATGAACAAAGAAAGTCAAGTGATGGTGCATCATCATGATCCAATAATATGCAAAAGACCACCCTCCACAAAGGCTTATTTGCACAAATGCAAATAAGCCCTTCTCCACCAATCTTCGGCCAATGAAAGATACAAAGAAATATGGCCGAAACGGAAAGCAAACTGGCAACTCCAGAAAACTGGTCCCGTAATAAATTACAGGAAAACCCCGCTACTGTGCATACACACCCGCATTTGTATTTCGACCGAAATACAAATGCAATGAGACAAAATCTACACTGTACTATACTAGGATCCGGTTTAAACCAAAACCGACTAGTAGTATCCGTTCGATCCTGATCCGTGCAATACCGCACGTATCTGATCGGACCCTGCCATATATCCATACGGCCTATAGTACAAACTGTCCGATCCTGATCCGGGCAATACCGCACGTATCTGATCAAACCTTGCCATATATCCATACGGCCTCTACAGCTTTTCGCCCGAAAGCTTGAGTAACTGAATGTGTGGTGGACTCTAAAGACTCGTCAACACCTTGGTTGTGGATTTAACCACTAGCACGTCATAGGTATAAGCCAATACGTAACGGGCTACCAGGTATTGACCAAAAGGGACGTCGATGAGCGAACTCATCCTGACACCCTACTCAGCCTGTCAGTGACAATATCCGTACAGTCCGGTCTGTTCATCTATGAGCATCGCATGGCGGGCCTAGGGGGTTGGTAAAAGTCAGACCCCCAAAAGCGGTACAAGTCGTGTCGGAGTGTAGCCCAGAACACCCTGAGATACTACTGGAATACCTACCAGTAAATCTCCGGCCTCGGCCGAGGGCTTAGTGTAATGGCTCTCCTAGACACAGCACGACCTCACCCCCAATACCGGGAGAGACGAACCCCTGAAGATCCGCTCACTACCTCCATGTGGCTCGGGACTGTACCCAAGTAAAACCTGTTTGCACGTCTCCTTTAAGCGTGGTAAGGTAGTAATCAAAGTACAGTCGGAACTCACACAAGACAAATGACGATCCCCAGGTCGAGGAACTAACCTGTACACATGTCACCAGGAAACTGCTATCTGACGTCCGGTATAAGACCAACTAGCATGTTCCCGGCGAGTCCTGTCCGGTGTACTCATAACCCAATGAGCACCTGTATACATCTTAGGTGAACCAACTGACACCAGTGGCTTGCGAGACCGGCCACCGCCCCTCGTCGGGGTCTCGACTGTATACACTAGTCTACTGTGGAGTATCGATGCCCTGTTTCGAAACTCCCACGACTAGGGACCTTTTAAGGATGTGCTTATGGACTGCCAGCTCTCATGTATATTATCGCCCTCATACTGCTGGTGGTCAAGCAAGAATCCTGGGGGCTCTATCAACGTGTAATAGCAACCTGTCAGGTCACCTTAAGCAGTACACGATGATAAAGATAAACCAGATAGTATACTATCATCTTGAGTAAGACTGTCCTACCGGGATAGGTCCTCCATCAATCATTGCAATCACATGCCTGTGATCCAATAATTGACTCTGAGGGCACTATCTCCAACAATCTCCCACTTGCACTTAAGGCTAATTATTGCGATGTCGCATACTCACAGCCCGTGTGATACCGAACACCCAATTCCTCTACTAGTCAGTCTCACAAAGCTCGTTTGCGAAACTATTGCGTTCGAGGAATATCCTTAGTGAGTGGATCCGCTTTGAAGTTTCTTTCTATGTTTCTCTATATCTCAAGTTCGCGGAGAAACCCATCTCCCGAAATGAGCAATACTTGTCTTAGAATATGTCTGGATTTCTGATGGGACCTAGCTCATAAATGAACTCCAAATCCATACTTCTTAGACTGTATCGTCAACTGAACTTAATCAGTATCCTGCGCCATGCCACCATCAGTATTGCCTTGGACCACCTGTCCAAAATACTGCCCCTCGTCAGAAGGAAAAATATAACTCTGACAACCTCCTTGTCGTCCAGGTCACCTTGGAAGCCTGGAATGATAACTGTCTCCCGAATGAGGCTGTCGTTATCATATCCCTTAGAACATCCACTTATGTTCTAAAACTGCTTCCGACTGTTTCTCTAGGATTGGATCAATGTCAACTTATTGCATCTAGTGCAAGAACAACATCTGGTGTGGTACTTGACATCTCATGATTGAATCAATTGCCTGAGCAAGTGATCTGTCAATCATGCACATCCCTCTCCCCTTTGATCGGTAAGACACCTTTAGAGAGGGTGACTCCATTACCTGCAGGTACACTACCGTGCCAGGAGTCGTCCATTCTAAATACTCTTAGAATGCTGTCTAAGTACCCTGATTGGGAAACCACCCAAATCTAGATCTAAAACCATATATCTAGTAACCAACATGTTTGATATAATGTCCAAGTCCCATGTGGAGAAACCACTGTGTGACGACCAAAGTATAACCGATCGTAGTATAGGTGTTTCTTTTCCTATTCTGTGTATGTCATCCAAATACCATGACATCACACCCTACTACCTTCTCAACAGATCCATCCCCTATTCTGATGAAATCAAACCTATAACTGTCATGTCAGAAATCGATGATCTATCTCCGCTATATCTGCTTTAGTCTATAAATCGACATAAGCTACCTGTCCACCAATGCTTTCGCTGCTCCCACTGACTACGACAACCCTCTGGCAGGGTCGTATAAACGTACACTTCTGAAGCCAGTTCAGAACGACGCCATACTCATCCTCCCGCCGGGTCTCGCATCCTGGAACAATAGCAATGGCAAGTGTGGGTAAACAAGAACTTCCCTGTCACCGTCCTTGAGGCTACCGGAGTACCTCTCGGGTGCCTGAAGTTACCCACCTTATCTGCGGAGTGGCCAATGGAATGTCAAACCAGATTGAATCTTTAGGTTCCTATCAAATCTTTTGTAATCGTTTGTGGTTCTGGAATCACTTCCAGTTCTACCATACTCCCACTACTGTTTTTCTAAAAAAATCCATTTTTAATAAAAACTGTGGCGAGTCTAGAACAATATTTCTATTGATCTTCCAGATGGTAGAAAATCAACCCTCGTCATAGCCTGGGTCAACCCACAAACAGCCATTACAGAAACGTGCCTTGAGTTGTCCAGTGTCTGGTTTTAATCATAAGCCGGATAACTCCCCGTACCTTAACAATGTTAAGATATGAACTGTACTATATCCAATATAGAACTAGAGGCACTGATTTAATTGAACCAGATTCAAATCATGCAGCTATCTCCAGTGCATGTCAACTAAATGGAAGGAGGCCGATCAGCGTTACTCAACTTAGGAATACTTCCAATTATGAGTAATCTGAAATAGAAGCAAGTTCTCTTAATCATTACTATCAACTGAATACCATACTTAAGTATCTACATCTTCGATCACTTTGAAGAATCCCGATACTTGCAATACCTGGTTCTCTACTTTATTCAAATACCTATAACTTCTCAAAATTCGGACCCTGTGTTTCCACGAAACATCTGTCTAAAAACTAGAGAAGTCATAAGTAAACCGAATATAGTATGAGGACCAACCCCTCTGTCCTGATGGACCCTGGACAACATACAATACTCTGTATAAGTCCCTTGAGTCTGATAACTCATTCACTGTGTGTCGTAGGTTGAAAACTGTACTTATGGTTAAGAAGAATTACACCGCTGTTTAATGCTCCTTACCTAACCATCCACTGATATAGGTAAATGTCACAGACATAATTTCAAAAAGGTATATCTCACTCTATGAAAATAGACGTACAGATATATCAATTCAAAATTGGTGCATAACAGCGGATATTCAAAACCAAATATTTGCCAACCAGCAAACAACCCAGGTGACTTTCACAAATATCACTGATTACAACGAATCCCGATATAATGAGGTTGATCACCCAATTCCCAATAACTTACTCCCACTCATCATCTGTAAAACCATACAGATGTGAGAATCATACCTGGTAAATACATACCCTGGAGTAAGGACTAATTAGGAAATCAGTTTTCCTTTAACATTACACAGTGAAACTGAAACATTGAAATGTCTCGATGGGGTATCTTGGTATTCCTAGTAATGCCTCTTCCAGATTCACGACTATAACCGTATAATTCTTTGCCACCTCCCCAAATCCCTTTATATGTCTTTAGTCATTACCTTCTGCACACCCCTTAGGCCAAATGGTTTCCTTCCTTCCCTACCATTCGGCACCAGCCTATGGTTTGGAAGAAGACTATCCAATAAGCATAATGGGTGTACTGTCCTAATCCTAGGAACACTCGCAATGCGAGAGGAGGTGAGGATAAAAGACAACCGAATAAATCTTATTCCTATTTCTCCTGAACCAGAATCCATCCCCGAACTGGAACAAGTTCCTTTCGAGTTCGTATATAACCATACGATGGAGTATCCAATAAACTGTGGATCATCGTAGTGATACGGAGTGTCCTGGAGAAATACAAAGGTGTTTTTAGGATTGGCGAAGAAATACCTGGTTTGGTCGTGAATATCAGTCGCAATTTACTTTGCCCTCTTACTAATCCCTTGCTTTGTCTTAACTTAATACCTTCTGTACACCATTGTTAGGCTAATTGGTTTTCTTCATTCCCCACCGGTCGGCACCAGCCTAAGGTTTGGAAGAAGACTATCCAATTTGCGTAACAGGTGTACTATCTCTTAAACCAAGGAGTACTCGCAACCTGAGAGAAGGTAAAAGGAAAAGACAACTGAATAGTCCTATCCGTTTTCTCCAGAACCGGAAACCATCCTCGAATAAATTCCTTCGAGTTCGTATCTAACCATACGATGGTTTTGTCCAATGGAAGTGGACGTTCGTACTAATACGGGGTGTCCTGAAGAAAAGGGTAAAAGTAGGAGTGGCAATGAGGTTTGCAACTCTGACAATCCAAAAGCCAGTGTTTAAGAAGGTTCGGTCAACTTGGTCACTGAGTCATAGTCTTAGGGTCTGGTCAATGGTCGCTGCCAAAGAGAGAGAGAAAAGAAACACTCAGCGTGCACTCTAACCTATATCAGAATGGTTACCAATTTATCTAATCTGGAAACCTCCCACTGTACCGTCAAATTCTCCTCCAAACCTGAAAGAAGAATTAGTCGGGATCACCTGAGGAGTAAACCAACTCATCAGTGGGAATCGGGATCCAACTATCATCGCATGATAACGTGACGGAATCCGCTCACGTCATCACACTCCAGAAGGTATGCGCAAATCTGGCAAGTTTCAGTTTCTTTAGAAACTCCCGATGTGATTTTTGCCCCTTGCTCTTATGACCTTGACGAAGGTCAACAAATCATAAGTCACATGTCAAGTTCCACCCGTCATTGTCCAGGTTAATTTGAACCCACCCGTACAAGCCCTTGACGAAGGTCAACAAGGCTATACGACTGTCCCAAACCAACGCATCTATCTATGCAGCAGAAAGGTAACAAGCAGCTACCATACACTATGCCTTGACGAAGGTCAACAAACATAGCATGAATACTACGTGCTACCCGTCTGAAACGACAGAGGGCTACGAATGGTTTCTGGCGAAAGCCTTTAACATAATGAACTTGATATCGTTGAAGGAACGGATAGCTTTTAAAAATATAGTGACGAAAACCTTTGCTAGAGAGGTCACTCCCGGTGAAGGGATCTCGGCTCTTTCCCCGTAGAATGAGGTGCAGGATATTCCAACTGAATACCACGGTGCAAAGCAAAAGTAATCGTCTATAGTGAAGTTATTGCCCTGACGCAAACTTTTTGTCCAAAGGGTCACTCCCGGTGAAGGGATCTCGGCCCTTGCCTCGTCGACTGAGGAGCAGGATATTCCAACTGAATACCACGATGCAAAACAAAAGTGAACGTCCTTGCAATAACAGCTTTTTGAAAAGTGTTCCAACAACATCAGATTAGGTTTGTTTTAACTTGCATTGATCCGAATCAACGCAGTCCCATCAATCGATCACACCACAAAGAACGAAAATATACTGATGTACGTATATGCCATCCGCATTCGCCACTGGGTCCCGTCATTACCCGTTAGGTTAGCTAACTAACGACAGAGCGGGGACTGGACTAGCGAGGATGCAAAACATATACAACATCTACTAATATATATACCAATATATTATATTCCGCTCAAGGCGTGAAAAATATGCAACATCACAGAAATGTACAACATCACAGAACAATACAGATATCTGGGATCCCCGGGTTTCACAGAGCCACTACTGAAACCCGACGTTCCCCTAGTCGTGTGGATAGCCTGTGCAATGAAATCCTAGACCCCTACGGGCACGGCAAGTTACCCGCCAAAACCTGAAGCGAGGCAGCCCCCTTCAGCACCGTGAATGGACCACCCAGCAATTCACGGAATCCGGTAACTTGGGCACCCCTCCTGGGTCAAACTGTACCCCCTACGAGTGCGGCGAATAGCCCGCCAATTCTAGAGTGAAGCCCCCTCCGTCTCAATGCCATGAGATGCGGGCTTGTTGCCCTCTAGAACCCGGCTTGTAGGGTTCCTAGGCACTCCCAAAAGGTCTCACAAGGCATCAACCATGCCAATTTCAAAATTTACGGTGCCGAGAAACTCTAAACTACGGATCGTTGGCTAGATGTCTAGGCGACTAAACAAACTAGTTAACACTTAACTACAAGAATACGGAAATACAACCTTTGTAGATCTGGTGCTCCACCTCCATAGCTCCGCGATGAAGTCCCCTTGCTGTCCAAAACAAATCCCGGGCTCTAGCGTCGGCTTCATCGGAGAAAGAGCCGGCTAGGTCATCGATGACGTGCCGAAGATGATCTACGTCGAGGCATCGCTAGATCAAGTTCCAACTTCACCAAGTCTAGAAACTTGTAAAGGAAACACACTCTACTACTTGGCAAGAGGTAGAGGATAAAGAAATAGGAAGTTGGTAGACTTTAGAATTGGATTTCTCACTCATTTTCATCAATCACCATTGATGAAGAAAGGTTTTCTTCAAGTCAAGAAGAAGAAGAAGATGAAGATCATCTTATTATAAGTTCATCCTCAAATGAAAGGAATAATAAATTCTTATCATAATAGAACCATGGTTAGGTGTAGAGAATTAATTAGGGTTAAGTGGAATGTTTAGGGTTAAGGATGAGACAAAGTGGTCACAAAGTCAAAGTATTCATGAAGCTTCATGAAAGAACAAAGAATGCCACCATTTTATCATTTCCTTTTCTTTTTCCAAAAGAATAAATAAATGAATAAAATGAATAAGCAAATAATAAACCCTAACCATTTCATTAACCAAGGTTTAATTCTTTATACTTAACCAATTTTACATGCACCATCAAACATGATACAAGCATGTGCACAAAATCATATCACATATATAATGCGCACATCCGAGCGAGAAAATCCATTTAAAGTGAACCGATACTAGTTAAAGCAAAGTAATATATCAAATATATAATTATACATTAAATCATTAAATCAACACTTGATTTAACGATCCGGTCATATCGCATATAACCGACTAGTATCAAATGTATCGGCTTATCGAATCAATCTTCGATTCGATAACTAGGTTATATCGCATACAACCATTCGACACATTGTTCGCGAGAATGAAATACGGTAACACATACACGCATTATTCTTGGTCCCGCACATATCTCATATGCGCTCCAATTTCGTTTCTCTTTAGCCAGGAAACCTCTGTGTAGGACTCTAAAGACTCGT
The DNA here is from genome assembly GCA_030015575.1 of Agapanthus africanus. Classification (NCBI taxonomy): domain Eukaryota; kingdom Viridiplantae; phylum Streptophyta; class Magnoliopsida; order Asparagales; family Amaryllidaceae; genus Agapanthus; species Agapanthus africanus. The sequence goes on along the minus strand of CM057345.1, from coordinate 264,902,226 downwards.
CAATACGCCGGCAGCAGATGATGATCATATCAAACATCCACAAGCCGCAAGCGGTCTGCTAAACGTAACGGCCACCCGGGTATTGAGCGATCAGAAGATCGACGAGCAAGCCCGCTCACACTCCAGTGAATCCAACCAGTAACACTACCGTACAGTCCCGTCTGATCGTCTGATATGTCGCATATCACGCCTAGGGGTGGTAAACGTTATACCCTAATAGCTCGATAAGTCGTGTCGATATGAGGTCTATAACATTCGAGAAACTACTGGTAACACTTACCAGTAAATCTCAACAACCCTGGCCAGGGATTTCCTGTTATAGCCAATCGAACACAGCGCAACATCAACTCCTTATACCGGGAGAGACGAATCCCCTCCTATCGCTCATTGCCTCCATGTGACTCGGGACTGTACCCAAAAACCACCGTTTTGCACGCCCTCTTGGACGTGGTAAGATGGAAATCAAAGCACAGTGGGAACCACACAAGACTCTATGACGATCTCGGGTCAACAGACTACTCTGTACCAGTGTCACCAGAGAACTGCCATCTGACGTAAGGTATAATACCATCTGGGAGTTCTCGGCGAGTCCGTCCAGTGTACCCAGTCTCTACTGAGCACCCGTATATCATCTCTGATGTCAAACACCAATGGATATGGGATCATCCATCGCCCATTTGTATGGGTCGAGAAGGTATACGCTAGTCTACTCTGGTATATCGATGCCCCGTCTCGATACACCCATGACTAGGGACTTTGAAGGATGTACTTATAGACTACCATGTCCCCACTAGTATGATCCGCATCATAGTCCATGTAGTTAAGTACACATCCTAAGGGCTTTACCAACATGTAACAGAGAGACAATCAGTGTACACGTTAAGGTAAAGAGTAACCAGATAGCATACTATCATGTCGAGCAAGAAAGTCCTCCCTATATATGTCCCAGCATCCACTACAATATACATCCAATGTACAGTAATGGCCTCTAGGGCATACATATAACTAACAATCTCCCACTTGCACTAGGGCCATCTGTAGCAGTGGTTGCAGTATCTCATACTCAACCATCCCATAATAATCTCTCTCTGGGAATAGGCCTTCGTGAGTGGATCCGCCTTGTTGTCCTCTGAGTCCACTCTCCTAACCTCGATCCCTTTGAGATCAAACATCTCCATGATCAGGTGATACTGCCTTAGAATCTGTCTGGATCACTGATGGGACGGACGTTCCTTGGCATAAGCCACAACTCCATTGTCACACAATGGAAAGAACTAAGTTCATTTCATGAACAAATATACATCCAGACTGCCTCTTTAGTAGCATCTTAAGTAGCGATGTATCCAGCCATAATCGTCTAGTATTCCACGGTATCTAGCTTGGAACTCTTCCAACATACCGTCCCTCCACTGAGGGTAAAGACAATGCTTGTGACTGACATTCAGTCGTCTTTATCACCCTGGAACCATTCCAGTGATTCTCCCCAGGGTCGATTGATACCTTCTCACTACAACTAGTGAGAATCCTAACATCCATTTAGATCTATCTCATAGAAACAAAACCCAGGATTTAGGAGGTATCACTTTGATCCTATATGGAGAATCATTGTGATAAGCGGAGATTGACCGAGCGTAGCATAGGAAACTCCTTCCCTATCAAGAGCATGTCATCCACGTACTCTACGAGGATCGTCACTATACTCCCTACTACCTTTTTGTATATACAAGGTTCATCTACCATTTTGATGATGTCAAACTGTTTGACTACTTCATCAAAACAGATGTTCCAACTCCGCGATACCTGCTTTATCCTATAAAGCAGCTTGTATACGTTTCCGCCGCTCCCACTGTCTACGAAGCCCTCTGGCTGTGTACTTATAGACTCTCTCTTCTAAAACATCATTTAGAAAAGCAGTCATGACACCCAACCGCCAGATATCGTAGTCATGTTATGTAGCCGTGGCAAGTAGGATCTGGATGGACTTAAGCATAGCCACTTGAAAAGGTTTCATCATTATCCACGCCTGGTCGATGACAAAAAGCTTTAACAAGTCTAGTTTTGAAAGTCTCAACTTTTCCATATACACCAAGTAATATTCTCAAGATATACTTGCTCCTGATGGGAATTTAACCCTTCAGATATAGCAACCAAAGTCCATACTTTGTTGGTGTACATGAATTCCATCTCAGATCGCTAAGCATCCAGCCATTCTTACAGAGTCCTACTCCTGATGGCCAGTTCAAAACTAGTTGGGTCATCATCTCATGATGCAATCCTCGCTCCTACTGTCATAGAAAAACCGAAGTATCACTCAGGTGGGTGACGAACCCTACTAGATCAGCGGAGAGGCTGAGGTTTGTTGGTAACCATTGAATCCTTTGGTTCTGTCAAATCATCAGCTGTAGTTTTGTATAGCTGGAACCTTTCCAGTTCTACATTACAGACCTTGCCTCGAGCTTGTCCGGATTTTGCTTTTCAGACATAGGCTGGACAACCCCAAATCTTAACTAACTTAAGAGATGGGCTCTTCCCATATCATATCTAATATGAAGTGGTAGGCAACTGATTTGATTTGAACCCTATTCAATAGGTATGCAGCTTCTCAAGTGCATAACTCCCAAAAAGGAAATAGGTAACTCAGTAGTACTCATCATAGAGCACACCTTATCATATAGGGTGTGATTGCTCCGCCCCGATATACCATCGTGCCATGGTGTATACGGAGGAGTAATGCTGAGAGAGAATCCCATTCTCCTTTAGAAAAGTCCAAGAATTTCGTGCTCAAGTATTCTCCTCCTTGATCACATCAAAGGACATAATACTTATACCCGTATTTTGGTTCTCTACTTCTAGCTTATATTCTGTGAATATCTCAAAAAGTTCAGACTTGTGTTTCAACAGGAACATATGTCTGAGTCTCGAGAGATTATCAAAGAATGTAATGAAGTACAAAGAACCAGTCCTGGCATATGTTGACAGGGGACCTTACATACATCAACATGTATCATCCCAAGAGTACACTAACTCTTTCTCTGTTTCCAATAAACAGAGCTATGGTCATCTTATCTTTGTGACATGATTGGCAAGTTTCATAAGATGTAAATTCAAACTAATTTAAATATGCATCTATATGTAACTTCAGCTAGTCGGGTCGCATTGATATGACCTAGTCTACAATGCCTCAAGAAGGATTCGTTCATTTCTGAACTCTTCCTCTTGTGTGTGTTCCGTATACTAAGAACTGTAGTTTGATTTAGAACATTAATGCTTTTAGATAATGTGCCTGAACCGATCAACTTTTGATATAGGAAATGTTCAAAAGGGAACTGCTATCTGACGTCCGGTATAAGACCAACTAGCATGTTCCCGGCGAGTCCTGTCCGGTGTACTCATAACCCAGTGAGCACCTGTATACATCTTAGGTGAACCAACTGACACCAGTGGCTTGTGAGACCGGCCACCGCCCCTCGTCGGGATCTCGACTGTATACACTAGTCTACTCTGGAGTATCGATGCCCTGTCTCGAAACTCCCACGACTAGGGACCTTTTAAGGATGTGCTTATAGACTGCCAGCTCTCACATATATGATCGCCCTCATACTGCTGGTGGTCAAGCAAGAATCCTAGGGGCTCTATCAACGTGTAATAGCAACCTGTCCGGTCACCTTATGCAGTACACGATGATAAAGATAAACCAGATAGCATACTATCATCTTGAGTAAGACTGTCCTACCGGGATAGGTCCTCCATCAATCATTGCAATCACGTGCCTGTGATCCAATAATTGACTCTGAGGGCACTATCTCCAACACAAGCAGACAAAACAATTACTGTATAAAAACGACAAATTGATTCATCCGTACGGCCGCGGAACCGCGGCCCAAGAAGGCTATTGCCGTGGTTCCGCGGTGACAAGTACTGTTCAAGTCATCGTTTTTTACATGTGTGCTTAGATTTCCCTGCTGAATTTTTTAAGGATTTTTAATTCTGAAAATTAACAGTTTTGAAAAAATGTCCAGAGAGCGCTAAAAATCCGTATTTTTCGGTTCGATCGGAGTTTTAACTTCCTTAAAGTGTCGCCTAATGTTCTTGGTCGGCTCTGATACCAATTTTGAGTTTACCTAGCACCTCATGAAGGGATTGGAAGCATCACATGTACCAAAGATTAAAATTTTGGGGTGCTACGTAAGCATACAAAGAATCAATCCTAGAAAATTAGGGTTTCTAAAACAACACTTCATCACAGGTAAGAAAAGCTAGGGTTTTGAGAGTACAACCTTTGTAGCTCCCTACGCTAGACTCCTCGGCTACTTGGGGTTTGGAAAAGGGTTCGCTTGAGGTCTTCTAACGTCCACGACGATCTACCCGAAGCTCCTTTGTCCAAGCTTACAACTTCACTTTACCAAGAGAAAGAAATGAAGCTAACACTCTAAACAAGTGGGTAAGTCTTGTGTAGAATGATGTTGCGGTTCTTTTTCTCACTTCAAAATCCTATCTTGTTGAGTATTTTGCTCACTTGAGAGATCTAGAGAGCAAAAAAGCAAGGTTGAAGAAGATGATGGCTTTTTAAGAAGAAGAGAAAAAGATCATCTCAGAAGAAAAATAGAAAATATATGTATATATATTTTCCACCTCTCATCTCAAACTATGATTAAACAATAAATATATTATTGAGTTTTAGTTAAAACACAAAAGGTAAGTTAATCCATGGTTAAATGGTGGGTGAGCATGGTTAGGTCAAAGAAGAGTGTAGAAACAAAACATGAATTATCCTTTCCTTTTTCATTTCGTTTTAAAACAAATGCAATAATAATTCATATATTTAAAACCATGGTGTGAGTCTTATATTGCCACCATTTCCTATGTCTATACAACCATGAAGGATGATGTATGAATGTATGTGTGCATGCACATCCATATGTGCATGAAACAAGAAAGAATGCATACATGCATGCATACATCCCAAAAATACAAGAAAGGATTTCTAGTGAGAAACTAATGGTTAAATGATAAATCAACACTTGATTTATCATTCCGGCCATATCACATACGACCAACCAAAAGCAAGCCGCCCAATTAATATGCGGTATCTCATACGTGCATTTTAAACCGGGTCCATGCGCATATCGCATACGCGCACTACAACGTTTCGCCTGGACTAGGTAACTCCATTGTGGGACACTATGACTCATCAATACGCCGGCAGTGGGTTATGATCATATCAAGCACCCCCAAGCCGCAAGCGGTCTGCTAAACGTAACGGCCACCCGGGTATTGAGCGATCAGAAGAAAACAAGCGAACTTGCTACAACTCCCGTCGAGCCAACCGGCAACACTACCCGTGCAGTCCGGTCTCCTCGTCTGATATGTCGCATTTCAAGTCTAGGGGTGGTAAATGTCAGACCCCAATAACCGATAAGTCGTGCCGATGTGAGGCTCATAACGGGTCGAGAAACTACTGGTAATACTTACCAGTAAATCTCTAATCAGCCCAGGGCAGGGACTTCCCTGTTACGGCCAATTGAGCACAGTGCAACATCAACCCCCAATACCAGGAGAGACGAAACCCCTCCTATCGCTCATTGCCTCCATGTGACTCGGGACTGTACCCAAAAACCACCGTTTTGCACGCCCTCATAGACGTGGTAAGGTGGAAATCAAAGTATAGTGGGAATCACACATGACTTTATGATGATCTCAGGTATACAGACTAACCTGCACAAGTGTCACCTGAGAACTGCCATTTGACGTGAGGTATAATACCATCTGGGAGTTCTCGGCGAGTCCGTCCAATGTACCTAGTCTCCACTGAGCACCCGTATACCATCTCTGATGTCAAACACCAATGGATATGGGATCATCCATCGCCCATCTCATGGGTCGAGAAGCGTATACGCTAGTCTACACTGGTATATCGATGCCCCGTCTCGATACACCCACGACTAGGGACCTTGAAAGATGTACTTATGGACTACCATGTCCCTGTAAGTCCACGTTGCCCACCCCGGTGCTTATGGGGAGGCGGAAAACGGAATAAAAATCAAATTTTTATCAACTATAAGCAACATGGACTAGACAAAGAAGGATCTTTGCTAAACAAAAACAAGCTAGAGCTAACTAGAAACTAGCTAAGGGTAGAAATGGTTATACCTAGGGCTTTTTGTCCTTCTCTCCTTGCTCCTTGGAGTAGTAGAAAGAGGTCACCTTTGTTGTCTCACGTCGAAGAAGGATCTGTAGGGTTCCTAGGCATGCTAATGAGGTCTCACAAGGCATCAACCATGCCAATTTCTAATTTTAGAGGTGCCGAGAAACCCTAATACGGATCGTTGGCTAGAATTCTAGGCGACAAAAGAAACTAGTTAACTACTTTAACTAAGTGAACGGAAATACAACCTTTGTAGATCCGGTCCTCCACCTCCACGGCTCCGTGATGGTGTACCCTCGCTGTCCAAATCGAAACCCGGACTCTAGCATCGGCTTCATCGGAGAATTGATCGGGCTAGGTCATCGACTACGATGCCGAAGATGATCTACGTCGAGGCATCACAAGATCAAGCTCCACCTTCACCAAACCATGAAAACTTGTGAAGGAAACACCCTATGCTACTTGGCAAGAGGTAGAGGATGAAGAAATAGGAGGTGGGTTCACCTTAGAATTGGATTTCTCACTCATTTCATCAAATCACCATTGATGAAGTGTAGGTTTTCTTCTTGAAGAAGAAGAAGAAGATGATGATAATAATATGATAAGAATAATAGAATAGAAAAGAAAAATCAATTCTTATCATAATTTTAACTATAGTTATGTGTAGAGAATTGACCAAGGTTAAAGGAATGGTTAGGGTTAAGGAGATGAAGACAAAATGGTTACTTTGGTCAAAGCTTCATGAAGCTTCAACAAGCTTCATGAAGAAAAGCAACCTTTTGTTTTCATTTCTCATTCTTTTAATCCAAAAAAAATAGATAAATGAATGAATAATCAAATAAAAACCCTAACCATTTATTTAACCATGGTTTGATTCTTTACACAAACCCTAGCAATCATATACCATCAAACATGATACAATCAAGTGCACAAAATATATCACATATAGAATGTGCACATCCGAGTGAGAAAATCCATCTTAAATGAACCGAAACTAGTTAATGCAAAGTAATATATCAAATATATAATTATGCATTAAATCATTAAATCAACACTTGATTTAATGATCCGGTCATATCGCATATAACCGACTAATATCAACAGTAATAAATATCGAATCAACACTTGATCCGATAACCCGGCTATATCGCATATAACCGATCAGTGTCACAAATCGCGAGAATCGAATACAGTATCACATACTGGTATCATTCTCGGTCCCGCACATATCTCATATGCACTCCTATTTCGTTTCGCTTGAGCCAGGAAACCTCTGTGTAGGACTCTAAAGACTCGTCAATACGCCGGCAGTAGGTGATGATCATATCAAACACACACAAGCCGCAAGCGGTCTGCTAAACGTAACGGCCACCTGGGTATTGAGCGATCAAAAGATCGACGAGCAAGCCCGCTCACACTCCTGTGAATCCAATCAGTAACGCTTACCGTACAGTCCGGTCTCGTCGTCTGATATGTCGCATATCTCGCCTAGGGGTGGTAAACGTCAGACCCCAATAGCTCGATAAGTCGTGTCGATATGAGGTCTATAACAGTTCGAGAAACTACTGGTAACGCTTACCAGTAAATCTCAGCAACCCTGGCCAGGGATTTCCGGTTATAGGCAATCGAACACAGCGCAACATCAACCCCCTATACCGGGAGAGACAAATCCCCTCCTATCGCTCATCGCCTCCATGTGATTCGGGACTGTACCCAAAAACCACCGTTTTGCACGCCCTCTTGGACGTGGTAAGGTGGAAATCAAAGCACAGTGGTAACCACACAAGACTCTATGACGATCTCGGGTCAACAGACTACTCTGTACCAGTGTCACCAAAGAACCGCCATCTGACGTAAGGTATAATACCATCTGGGAGATCTCGGCGAGTCCGTCCAGTGTACCCAGTCTCCACTGAGCACCCGTATATCATCTCCGATGTCAAACAACAATGGATATGGGATCATCCATCGCCCATCTGTATGGGTTGAGAAGGTATACGCTAGTCTACTCTGATATATCGATGCCCCGTCTCGATACACCCACGACTAGGGACTTTGAAGGATGTACTTATGGACTACCATGTCCCCACTAGTATGATCCGTATCATAGTCCAGGTAGTCAAGCACACATCCTAAGGTCTTTACCAACATGTAACAGAGAGACAATCAGTGTACACGTTAAGGTAAAGTGTAACCAGATAGCATACTATCATGTCGAGCAAGAAAGTCCTCCCTATATATGTCCCGGCATCCACTACAATATACATCCAATGTACAGTAATGGCCTGTAGGGCATACATATAACTAACAATCTCCCACTTGCACTAGGGCCATCTGATAGCAGTGGTTGTAGTATCTCATACTCAACCATCCCATAATATTCTCTCTCTGGGAATAGGCCTTCGTGAGTGGATCCGCCGTGTTGTCCTATGAGTCTACTCTCCTAACCTCGATCCCTTAGAGCTCAACCATCTCCATGAGCAGGTGATACTGCCTTAGAATATGTCTGGATCACTGATGGGACCGGCGTTCCTTGGCATAAGCCACAACTCCATTGTCACACAATGGGAGGAACATAGTTCATCTCATGAACCAATATACACCCAAACAGCCTCTTTGGTAGCATCTTAAGTAGCGATGTATCCTGCCTTTATCGTCTAGTATGCCACGGTGTCTAGCTTGGAACTCTTCCAACATACCGTCCCTTTACTGAGGGTAAAGACAATGCATGTGACTGATATTCATTCGTCTTTATCACCCTGGAAACCTTACAGTGATTCTCCCCAGGATCAACTGATACCATCTCACTACAGCTAGTGAGTATCCTAACATCCATTTAGATCTATCTCATAGATCCAAAATCCAGGATTTAGTAGGTAAGGTATCACTTTGATCCTGTGTGGAGAATCATTGTGATAAACGGAGATTGATCGAGCGTAGCATAGGAAACTCCTTCCCTATCAAGAGTATGTCATCCACGTACTCTACGAGGATCGCCACCATACTCCCTACTACCTTTTTGTATATATAAGGTTCATCTACCATTTTGATGATGTCAAACTCTTTGACTAACTCATCAAAATAGACGTTCCAACTCCGCGATGCCTGCTTTATCCTATAAAGCATCTTGCACACCATTCCGCTGCTCCCACTGTTTATGAAGCCCTCTGGCTATGTACTTACAGACGTTCTCTTCTAAAACATCATTCAGAAAAGCTGTCATGACACCCAACCACCAGATATCGTAGTCATGATATGTAGCCGTGGCAAGTAGGATCTGGATGGACTTAAGCATAGATCCTTAGAAAAGGTTTCAACATAATCCATACCTGGTCAATGATGCAAACCTTTAACAAGTCTAGCTTTGAAAGTTTCAACTTTTCCAAGTACACCAAGTAATCTTCTCAAGATATACTTGCTCCTGATGGGGATTTAACCCTTCAAATATAGCAACCAAAGACCATACTTTGTTGGTGTATAAGGATTCCATCTCAGATCACTTAACATCCAGCCATTCTTATAGAGTCTTACTCCTGATGGCCAGCTCGAAATTAGTTGGGTCATCATCTCATGATGCAATCCTCGCTCCCACTGTCATCGAGAAACCGAAGTATCTCTCAGGCAGGTGAGGAACCCTACAAGATCGGCGGAGAGGCTGAGTTTCGTTGGTATCTACTGAATCCTTTGGTTGTACCAAATCATCTGCTGTAGTTTGCATAGCTGGAACATTTCAAGTTGTACATTTCAGACCTTGCCTCGAGCTTGTCCAGATTTTGCTTTTAGACATAGGCTGGACAACCCCAAATCTTAACTAACTTAAGATATGGGCTCTTCCCTTTCCATATCACATATGAAATGGTAGGCAACTGATTTGATTGGAACCCTATTCAATAGGTATGCAGCTTCTCAAGCGCATAACTCCCAAAAGGAAAAAGGTAACTCAGTAGTACTCATCATAGAGCACACCTTATCATATAGGGTGTGCTTGCTCCGCCCCGATACACCAACGTGCAATGGTGTATACGGAGGAGTAATGCCGAGAGAGAATCTCATTCTCCTTTAGAATAGTCCAAGAATTCCGTGCTCAAATATTCTCCTCCTTGATCTCATCAAAGGACATAATACTTATACCCGTATTGGTTCTCTACTTCTAACTTATATTCTGTGAATATCTCAAAAGGTTCGGACCTGTGTTTCAACAAGAACATAGGTCTGAATCTCGAAAGATCATCAAAGAATGTAATGAAGTATAAAGAACCAGTCCTGGCATGTGTAGACTGGGGACCTTACATACATCATCATGTATCATCCCAAGAGTTTACTAAGTCTTTCTCTGTTTCCAATAAACAGGGCTATGGTCATCTTATCTCTGTGACATGACTGACAAGTTTCATAAGATGTAAATTCAAACTGATTTAAATATGCATCTATATGTAACTTCAGCTAGTCGGGTCGCATTGATATGACCTAGTCTACAATACCTTAAGAAGGATTCGTTCAGTTGTGAACTCTTCCTCTTATGTGTGTTCCATATACTAAGAACTGCAGTTTGATTTAAAACATCAATGCTTTTAGATAACGTGCCTGAACCGATCAACTTTTGATATAGGAAATGTTCAAAATATTATCCAACAATACAAAATTATATCCTTTCTTTACTAATAAAGAGACTGATATGATTTTGTATATCAGGTTCGGTATCTAATAACATTCGTTCAGAATCAATGTATTGGTAATACAGGGTGACAGTGACCAACAAACTTGGCTGCAACACTTGCCCCGTTTTCTGTCTCATGAAACTTATCACCCGTTCTCAGTTTTTCTACCTTTTTGCAGCCCTATGTAACAGATTACATATCTGGGATCCTAATCCGGTATCATATACCAAGGATGCAGAGGATACTGAGAAACAGTTCTATATAATGAACACACCCGAAGATGATGCATCAGCTTGCACTCTCTTCATTTGGGTGGCACGGGAAATCTGGTATTCCCCAATTTCCTGCTCTGTCTTATAACAATTATAAGTAGGAGCGGGACCAACGTTCCCCAGCTCAGTATAACAAGCGGGTTCGGTCAAATATCCGTATTATTATCTTGATTAAGGCACGATATGGTCGTTACCAGGACAGAGAGAGAAGAAAACACTCAGCGTGCGCTCTTGCAAGAATAGATTGGTTATTATTTTATCTAATCAGGATGGCTCCCACTGCTTTTTATCAAATCTTCCTTCAAACCCAAAAAGGAAAGACTAGCCGGGATTAATTACACACTACAAGTTCGCCAATCTTTCAGCCAGGCCAATGTCGGTACTTTGAGGGAGGTCCCCCGTGCTTTCGCACGAACCTAATTAATGTAAACCTCGTTTTCCCAGAGGCGTAACCTCGTTAACACCTTTCTAGACACCTACTTGATCGGCTAATTGTAATGTATAAAACTCTCCCAGGAGTAACTCTTACTCGCAGCGGGTATCGGGATCCAACTATCTCATAGAAGGTATGCAATCTTATTGCAAATTTCAACACTTGAAATTCCCGATATTATTTTGCCCCTAGCATCCTATGACCTTGACGGAGGCCAAACAACCCATAGTCCGCTAGTCAAGTTCAACCCGTCATTTCCTGATTTAATTAAACCCACCCGCACGACCCTTGACGGAGGCCAAACAACGCCGTACGAATACCCTAATCCAATCGCATCATATGCTAGCAGATAAGCACTAGTTAGCTACCGTACACTACGCCTTGACGGAGGCCAAACAACCGCAGCACGAATACTAACTAGTACTTATCTGAAATGACGGAGGGCTACGACAGGTTTTTTCTGAAAACCTATTGCGTAATGAACTTGATATCGTTGTAGGATCGAATGAATTTTGAAATGGAGTGTTTTTGAGGCTTTTCTAGTTTTGCTAAAGGAGTCACTCCCGGTGAAGGGATCGTCGGTCCTTTCCTCGTCGAATGAGGTGCGGGATATATCATATATATCACTGTGCAAAGCAAAAACACTTAAAAGCAATCAAAAGACAAACCGAGTGTGTAGCATCAGCCAGTTATTGCTAAAGGAGTCACTCCCGGTGAAGGGATCTCGGTCCTTTCCTCATCGAATAAGGTGCAGGATATATCATATATACCGCTGTGCAAAGCAAGAACTGTAGCTACCTGTTATAATTTCGAAATTCGATTCTACAACATCTTAGGTTTCTTATATTTCATTAATCATATTAATGAAGTCCCATCATTTAAGTACCTAAACATCACAGATAAATACGACGTACACTTATGCCATCCGCATTCGCCTCGATGTCCCCTCGTGCACCGTTAGGTTAGGTAACTAACGGCAGAGCGGGGCAGGGCTAGCGCGGGTGTAAAACATAAGTAACGTCTATATAATATATCATATATACCATATACTGTATCTATCACAGAACATCACATGATCACATCATAGATATCGCAGCAGAAGAATCATATGAAATATTGGATATACTAGGACGTCCGTGTTTTCAATACGAGCCAGTATAAAACACGGATTCCACGGTCGTGATGAATAGCCAAACCCACACTCCTAGACCCCTACGAGAGCGGCAAGCAACCCTACCAATTCTAGAGTTAGGAGACCCGGCCTCGACTCCTCGAGTTGGTCTCCCACTGGACTCCAGAACCCGGTTACTTGTTCTCCCCTCCTTGGGTCTATCCTAGTGCGGAAAAGTAAATAATATACAAAGGGTGACATCTTCCGCAACCTGGAAGTGCCCCAATAAAAGAATATTACATACAAGTTTTTACATGAATGAAAATGAAAAACACTCATCTCACATAAAACCCCCCGGGCTATTCGAACACGACGATCCAATATAACATATCCAGCAACACATAACATCACATGTCATCAACGTAAGTAAATATGCGCATCCCAATTGTCGTTGGCATATAGCAACGAAACCAGCGATATCACATATTACACTTACGGTCACAGAAAAGAAAGTGTAAAACTACAACAGTTGGAATCCGCAACCTCTTTAGACATCGCATGCCTAATCAAATGAATTCCTTAGACATCACATGCCTAGCAATTATAAACCTCGCATTTTAGTCTCATTATCGAAAACACTTTTCAATACCAAGTCGGGCAATTCAACAGGATTCCCGACATTTTGATCGAATGTTCGTCGCAAACTTCAGTAGACGGCCGCACCCCCGACGCCGTTGTTAGTGTATATGCCCTAGAGGCCATTACTGTATCATACTAGTTTGTATATTACTTAATGGATGCTTGGGATATTCACCTTGTATATACAATCTTGCTCAAAATAGTAGTATGCTACTTGGTTTGTTTCTACTTCAATGTGTACATGTGTTTATATTTTGTATATCGCCTATACACATTAGTGGAGCCCTTAGGATCTTTGCTTGATTACCAGCGATGTGATGGCCGTCACACTAGTGGGGCTGGGTAATCTATAAGCACATCCTTATGCAGGTCCCTGGTCGCAGGACTATCGAGACAGGGCATCGATACTCCGGAGTAGACCAGCGCAAGCGCTTCTCATCCCAGTGTGGGAGACGGTCTGTCCCACAGCCGTCAGTACGTCGTATTTGAGATAGTATGCGGGTGCTCGTTAGGTTACGGGTACACTGGACAGGACTCGTCGGGAACTGACTAGTTGGTATTATACCTATCGTCAGTTATCAGTTCCCAGGTGACATGAGTACAGCTTAGTCCGCTGACTTGACACTGTCACTTCGCCTCGAGTGTGTTCCCACTGTACTTTGATCACTACCCTACCACGGCTCAAAGGAGTCGTGCAAACAGGTAGTGGTTGGGTGCAGTCCCGAAGCACTTGGAGGCAGTGGTGGTTAGACAGGATTCGTCTCTCCCGGTATTGGGGGTTGACATCGCGCTGTGTCTAGGAGAGCCATTACACGAGTAGTCCCTGGCCAGGGCAAGCGAGATATACTGGTAGGTTTCCAGTGTTATCTCAGGGTGTTTTGGGCTTCGCTCCGGCACGACTTGTACCGCTATTGGGGGACTGACGTTTACCGCCCCCTAGGCCCGCCATGCGATGTATCAGACGAACAGACCGGACTGTACGGAGAATGTCACACTCAGGCTCAGTAGGAGTTCAGATGGGTTTCGCCTCGTCGGTCTTCTTGTCGGCATTACCTGGGGACCGTTACGCACAGCTAGTGCCGCTTGCGGTCTGTGGTTAAACCCACTGCCAGCGTAGTGTCGAGTCTTTAGAGTCCCACACAGAAAGCTTTTCGCCTTTAGGCAAAAGAGTAGAGGTCGCATGGTATTGCGACAGGTCGTATGGTTTTGCGACAGGGTTCGGTCACATCCGTGTACTAGTGCACGTACAGTGTCCGAACAGTTTACACTAGCGGGCTTTGGTTTAAGCCAGATCCTAGTGTGCCTTTTGGGATTGGATTTATCCGGTTTGCATTCGTGTTCCTCGGAACGCGGATGCGGGTGTGTATGCACAGTTGACAGGGAGGCAGAGGCAGCGGATTCTCATTAGGGTTGTTGACAGTTGACCGTTGACTATTTGACTTTTTGCTCAACCCTAATGAGAATTTGATATGTGATTAACTATTATATTAATTAAGTATTATGGTGACATGGTTGTTGACTTTTGTTGACTTTGTTGACTTGTTGACTTTTGTTGACTTGTTGACTTTGTTGACCGGTTGACTAGGCTTGACTAGTTGACCATCATGATAACCATAGCCATCATTTCATGGCAAAGACTTTTGTTTACTTGCTCATTTGTGTAAAATGAGTGCATGAAATGATATGGTTATGGTTGCTTCAACCATCACATAAGACTTTTGTTAGTATGATGAGTTATGATTGCTTTGGATTATGAGAGGGTGAAAGGAAAAAGAGAGCCTCATTCTTTCTTGCTCATTCTCTCTCTTGTTCTTGAGCTCTCCTTTTGCTCTCACCCCCTTGCTCATTTTCCCTCTCTTTAATCTATGGTTCTCTTGTCTCATGAGTTGAGAATCAAGAACCATAGATAAAATCCCACACAAACTATTCTCTACTCTTTCTAGTTCACTAGGTTTAGCAAACCAAGTGAACTAGTTTCTTCAAAGAACGAAGAAGGAGCTAAAGGTTGGAGCTTTCAGGTGGATCTATCTTCGGCGTACGGAGACGACGAGAAGAAGCCAATCGGACCACCACCGGAGCTTGAAGACGAAGGAGTTCAAGACAAGCAAGGTATAACCCCCTCACCGAGTAGCTAGAAACTCATAGTTAGATTGTTAGATAGATGTTTAACCAAGATCCGGGTTTTAGGTCCATGTTACCACCTCCGTAAAAATCGTTTTTTACCAAATTCCGCGTTCCCGAAAGTACCGGGAGAGGTAGCATGGACTTACAGTGGTATCAGAGCCTAGTTAAACTCTATCTAACTTGTTAGCAAGTAACTATAAGATCGATCAAAGAAAAAGTCCCGAAAACGAACCCCGAAAATTTGCAGTTTCTGTCGATTTTTTTACTGTTCAAAAGTTGATTATATTAGCACCTAAAATCGGCTCAGGGTTTTTTATTGCCACTGTAGAAAAATCACCAATTGATTCCCCTAAACGACCGCGGAAACGCGGCAATAGCTTGCTATTGCCGCGCTTCCGCGGCCTCCTAGGCGCCTCTCTGGTGTTTCTTTGCTACAGTGTGCATCTGGGGGTATTTTGGGAATTTTGGTACATGTATTTTCAACCCAGATTTTCCAGAACGAAAATTTTATTTTGGGTTCCTGAAAATCCGTATTTTTGATCGAACTTCTAAAAGACTTTAGCTAACGGGTTTTTCTGTAATGTGATATTTGTATTGAACGTCTACTAATCGCTATATGTCGATTAGTGGGGGTTATACAAATCTGTGATCTGTAATGTTGCTGGAATGTGTATATGAATATGTTGGATTGTCGCGGGTGAATAGCCGGGGGTTGTGAGACGAGAGTTTTCTTTTCTTTCAATTCATGTAAATTTGTAAATTGATGTAATAATTATTTGTATGGCCGCACAACCGGGTCGGGGTTGTAGCCGTCATTGTATAATTTCTTTTTACTGTTTTTGCTCCTAGGATAGACCCATGGAGGGGGTGCACAAACTACCGGGTATGCCGAAGTGTCGAGTGGCCTACTCATGGAGATAAGGGAGGTTACTACGCTTCGGGTACTTGGCGGGTAGTTTGCCGCACCCGTAGGGGTCTTGGGTGGGGTTTTGGCTATTCACCGCGACCGTGTAATCTGTTTGTCGTTACAGGCTCGTACGAATTACAGATTCCTAGTATATCCAATGTATTCATCTGTGATCTGAAATGTTTATCATTGCAGTATATCTATATATGATATTATTTAGGCGTTGCTTATGTTTTACAAACGCGCTAGCCCAGCCCCCGCTCTATCGTTAGTTAAGTAACCTAACGGGTAATGACGGGGCCCCGTGGCGAATGCGAATGGCATAAGCGTACGTCATATTTTGGTTGTTTTCTGCAATGGTAGGATTAAATGATGGGACGCATTAAAAGAACTAATGCAAGAATATCACGCATTAAAAGAACTAATGCAAGATAATAAACCATGTTAAAGTCGTTGGAACACTTTCGAAAAACCACTCGGTTCTTTTCAAAACCAACTTTTAAATGCGGAGCTTGAGCCACTCCTTTTAAAAGCTATCTCGTTCCATCGACCAAATCAAGTTCACTACGTTCACGGTTTTGCCAAAACCATCCGTAGCCCTCCATCATTTCAGTTAAATATTCGGTAGTATTCAAGCTATGTATTTTGACCTCACGCCAAGGCATAGTGATTGGTAGCTGCCGGATATTTATCTGTTGCATAGATAGAATGCGTTGGTTTGAGACAGTCGTACTGCCATTTTGTCCTACGTCAAGGGTATGTACGGGTGGGTTCAAATTAACCTGGATAATGATGGGACGAACTTGACATGTGACTTATGACATTTTGACCTCACGCCAAGGTCATAAGAGCATGGGGCAAAAATCCACATCGGGAGTTTCATAAGTACTGAAACTTGCTAGATTTGCATACCATTTGGAGTGTGATGATTCTGGTAGGATTCCTTCAGTTTCGTCACGCAATGATATTTGGATCCCGATCCTACTGTGAGTATATGCTACTCCTCGGGAAATTTCTCACTTAACGATCAATGCTATAAACCTAGTAGGTGCCTAGAAAGGTGTTAGCGGGGCTACGCCCCCAGGGAAAAGAGGTTCTTTAATTAAGGAACTTCGCGAAAGCGTTGAAAAACCTCCCTCGAAGTACCGACACCGGCCTGGCTGAACGGTTAAGCAAGTATTGTACGGTGGGATTGATCTTGACTAATTTTTCCTTTATGGTTTGAGGAGGGATTCGAGAAACAGTGGGAGCCATCCTGTTTAGACAAACTAAAAACCACTCTAAACTTGCAAGTGCATCATGCTGAGTGTTTCTTCTTCTCTCTCCTAATTGCAGCGACCAATCGACATGACTGGACTTAAGTTACTCCTAGATAAAAACAAACTGACAGGGCCAAACTACAAAGATTGGCTCAGGAATGTCAAGATAGCAATCACTTACGACAAGCTGGGGTATCTTCTTACCACCAAAGCTCCCCCTGTCCCTGGTCCAACTTCCAGCGTCGCGGATAAGGAAATCCGCAAGACTTGGGAGATTGATAGCGCGAAGGCCAAATGCCTCCTGCTTGCCTCGATGGACAACGAACATCAGAGGAGGCACGAGAATATGGACATGGAATCCATATTGCTTCATACAAAAGAACTGTATGGAGAGCAATCTCGTATCGCAAGATACGAAGCGTCGAAAAAGTTATTTTCGACAAGAATGGCCGTCGGATCATCAGTAGCCGAGCACGTGCTAAAGATGATCGGCTACATTGAGGAGCTCGCAGACCTAGGGATCACATTGGAGAGTGAGCTATATACGGATATAGTTCTCCAGTCCCTTCCTTCTACTTACGCCCAGTTTATACTGAACTTCAACTTACAAGAAAAAGAGGTTGAACTTTCAGAGCTCCTCAACATGCTGAGGAGCGCAGAGGGCACCCTACAGAAAGGTAGGGATACATCCACTTTGTTTGTAGGAGGATCATCTTCTTCTAGGTCCAAGGCGAAAGCCAAGGGAAAGAAGAAGAAGGCCCCCGCCAAACCAAGGGGCGGTGTTAGTAAAGTGGATACGAAGGGAAAAGGTAAAGCAACAAAGATAGCGGGGAAGCTTGTGGATAAGGAAGAATGCTTCTATTGTCATAAGAAAGGACACTGGAAGAATGATTGCAGGGCCTGGAAGGCCAGAACACAGGAATTGAAGCAGGTTGCAGCTTCAGCTTCAGGTGTGTATGTTATTGAAAACTGTCTTTCAATAAACTCTACCTCCTGGGTATTGGATACCGGATCAGGATCTCATATCTGTAATTCTTTGCAGGCGTTGAGAAACCGTAGGGTTTTGAAGGCAGGTGACATGACCCTCAGAGTTGCGAACGGAGCTAGCATGGATGCTAAAGCCGTGGGGGACTATCACCTGGGAATGTCAGATGGACATGTTTTGGTTTTGCGTAATTGCTTTTTTGTACCCAACGCAACTTGTAATATCATTTCTGTATCTTTAGTTTCTAAAGAAGGTTATGAATTTGCGTTTGTAAGTAATGTTGTAAACATTCACCTTAATCAAGTTTTGATTGGGTCAGGTACATTGAGTAATGGTCTATACGTGTTAAACCAACCACAGATTTTTAATGTCCAGAATACACACAAAAGAAAGTCTCCAGAAATAAATCAGACTTTCTTATGGCATTGTAGATTGGGTCACATCAATGAGAGAAGGTTGACGAAGTTACATACAGAAGGGTATTTGAATGCGTTCGAATATCAGTCGTATGCCACTTGTCAATCCTGTCTCAAAGGAAAGATGACAAAGACTCCGTTTACTGGACACGGAGTAAGAGCGAGCGAGCTCTTGGGACTCGTACACAGTGACGTGTGCGGTCCAATGTCTACACATGCCCGTAGCGGACATTCTTACTTCATTACTTTTACGGATGACTTCTCAAGGTACGGTTATGTCTTCTTAATGAAACATAAGTCCGAGGCCTTTGGAAAATTCCAGGAGTATAAGAATGAAGTAGAGAAACAGACCGGCAAAAGTATTAAGATTCTAAGATCGGATCGAGGTGGAGAATACTTAAGTGCCGAGTTCCTGGACTATTTAAAAGAGAACGGAATTCTCTCTCAGCTTACTCCTCCATACACCCCGCAACATAACGGTGTATCGGAGAGACGGAACCGCACCCTATTGGATATGGTGCGGTCCATGATGAGTAACGCTGAGTTACCGCGATCATTCTGGGGGTATGCGCTAGAATCAGCTGCATACCTTTTGAACCGAGTTCCGACTAAGACTGTGCCTACCACCCCATATGAAATGTGGAGTGGGAAGAAACCCTATCTTCAATATCTGAAGATCTGGGGATGTCCAGCTTTTGTCAAAAAGCAGCATGCGGACAAACTCGAGGCACGCTCAGTACTGTGCAAATTTATGGGATACCGAAAGAACACCAGGGGGTATCTTTTCTACTACGCAGAGGAACAAAAAGTCCTTGTTTCTCGTAATGCCCACTTTCTAGAACACCAGTTCTTGGAAAAGGAAAATAGTGGGAGCGCAGTGGAACTGGAAGAAATTCCAGAACCACAGACTATTACTGAAAGGTTAGTGGAACCAGAGGGTTCAACAGAACAGGACATTTCTATGCCGCTCCGCAGGAGTAGTAGGCAGTCTCATCCGCCCGAGAGATACTGCGGTTTTCTCATAGACGGGGATAGAGAGGATTGCATCATAGATTATGATGAGCCTACTAGCTTCCAGCAGGCCGTTCAGAGCGTTGACTCAGTGAAATGGCTGGATGCAATGCGGACCGAAATGGAGTCCATGTACACCAACAAGGTATGGACGTTGGACATTGCTCCAGACGGGGTAAAACCCGTAGGATGCAAGTGGATCTTCAAAAGGAAGATTGGTGTAGATGGACAGGTTGAGACCTATAAAGCTAGGCTGGTAGCAAAGGGTTTCCGTCAAAGACCTGGCTTGGACTATGACGAAACCTTTTCTCCAGTAGCCATGCTGAAATCCATTCGGATCCTTCTTGCCATTGCTGCCTTCCACGATTATGAGATCTGGAAAATGGACGTAAAGACAGCTTTTCTAAATGGAAATTTAGAGGAGTGTGTCTATATGGACCAACCAGAGGGTTTCATTCAGAGTGGGAGCAGCGGAAAAGTGTGCAAGTTGCTTAAGTCCATCTATGGACTAAAGCAGGCATCGCGGAGTTGGAACATCTGCTTTGATGAGACGGTCAAAGAATTTGGCTTTATCAAAAACCCAGATGAACCATGCATCTATAGTAGATTTGTAGCGAGAACTGTAGTATTCCTCGTTTTATACGTGGATGACATTCTCTTAATAGGAAATGACATTCCTATGCTACAATCTGTCAAGGGGTTCTTATCACAAAGGTTCTCCATGAAAGACCTGGGTGATGCCTCGTACATTCTGGGTATCCGGATCTACCGTGACAGATCCAAGAGGATATTAGGACTTTCTCAGTCCAGGTACATCGACACCATACTGAAGAGATTCAGTATGGAAGATTCCAATCGCGGTAACCTACCGGCTTGTCACGGGATCACCCTCTCTAAAGAGATGTCTCCCAAGACTGATTTGGAGAGGGATCGCATGTCTATTATACCCTACGCTTCTCTGGTAGGCTCTATAATGTATGCGATGTTGTGTACCAGACTGGATGTAGCTTATGCACTGAGTGTGGTAAGCCGGTATCAGTCAAACCCTGGGGAGAAACACTGGATAGCGGTAAAGAACATTCTCAAGTACCTGAGAAGGACTAAGGAGATGTTCTTGGTGTATGGCGGAAAAGACCTCCAGATCGAGGCCTTTGCTGACTCCAGCTTCCAGAGTGACAAGGATGATTCCAAGTCCATGTCGGGTTTTGTCTTTACCCTCAATGGAGGGGCGGTGTGTTGGAAGAGTTCCAAACAGGAAACCGTTGCAGACTCGACGATGGAAGCGGAATACATCGCTGCATCTGATGCCGCAAAAGAAGCTGTCTGGATGAGGAAGTTCTTGAAAGAACTTCAGGTGGTTCCATCCATTGTTGATCCAATACCTCTGATTGCGACAACAACGGGGCTATAGCTTTAGCGAAGGAACCCAGGTCCCATCAGAGATCCAGGCACATCTTGAGGCGGTATCACCTGATCAGGGAGATCGTGGATCGCCAGGAGATCGAGGTTCGGAGAGTCGCTTCAGAAGATAACACTGCAGATCCATTCACCAAGGCCTTGCCCCAGACTCAGTTCGAGCGGCTGATCGAGATGATAGGTCTTCGATACGACAGTACATGGCCTTAGTGCAAGTGGGAGATTGTTAGTGTATATGCCCTAGAGGCCATTACTGTATCATACTAGTTTGTATATTACTTAATGGATGCTTGGGATATTCACCTTGTTTATACAATCTTGCTCAAAATAGTAGTATGCTACTTGGTTTGTTTCTACTTCAATGTGGACATGTGTTTATATTTTGTATATCGCCTATACACATTAGTGGAGCCCTTAGGATCTTTGCTTGATTACCAGCGATGTGATGGCCGTCACACTAGTAGGGCTGGGTAATCTATAAGCACATCCTTATGCAGGTCCCTGGTCGCAGGACTATCGAGACAGGGCATCGATACTCCGGAGTAGACCAGCGCATGCGCTTCTCATCCCAGTGTGGGAGACGGTCTGTCCCACAGCCGTCAGTACGTCGTACTTGAGATAGTATGCGGGTGCTCGTTAGGTTACGGGTACACTGGACAGGACTCGTCGGGAACTGACTAGTTGGTATTATACCTATCGTCAGTTATCAGTTCCCAGGTGACATGAGTACAGCTTAGTCCGCTGACTTGACACTGTCACTTCGCCTCGAGTGTGTTCCCACTGTACTTTGATCACTACCCTACCACGGCTCAAAGGAGTCGTGCAAACAGGTAGTGGTTGGGTGCAGTCCCGAAGCACTTGGAGGCAGTGACGGTTAGACAGGATTCGTCTCTCCAGGTATTGGGGGTTGACATCTCGCTGTGTCTAGGAGAGCCATTACACGAGTAGTCCCTAGCCAGGGCAAGCGAGATATACTGGTAGGTTTCCAGTGTTATCTCAGGGTGTTTTGGGCTTCGCTCCGGCACGACTTGTACCGCTATTGGGGGACTGACGTTACCGCCCCCTAGGCCCGCCATGCGATGTATCAGACGAACAGACCGGACTGTACGGAGAATGTCACACTCAGGCTCAGTAGGAGTTCAGATGGGTTTCGCCTCGTCGGTCTTCTTGTCGGCATTACCTGGGGACCGTTACGCACAGCTAGTGCCACTTGCGGTCTGTGGTTAAACCCACTGCCAGCGTAGTGTCGAGTCTTTAGTGTCCCACACAGAAAGCTTTTCGCCTTTAGGCAAAAGAGTAGAGGTCGCATGGTATTGCGACAGGTCGCATGGTTTTGCGACAGGGTTCGGTCACATCCGTGCACTAGTGCACGTACAGTGTCCGGACAGTTTACACTAGCGGGCTTTGGTTTAAGCCAGATCCTAGTATGCCTTTTGGGATTGGATTTATCCGGTTTGCATTCGTGTCCTCGGAACGCGGATGCGGGTGTGTATGCACAGTTGACAGGGAGGCAGAGGCAGCGGATTCTCATTAGGGTTGTTGACAGTTGACCGTTGACTATTTGACTTTTTGCTCAACCCTAATGAGAATTTGATATGTGATTAACTATTATATTAATTAAGTATTATGGTGACATGGTTGTTGACTTTTGTTGACTTTGTTGACTTGTTGACTTTTGTTGACTTGTTGACTTTGTTGACCGGTTGACTAGGCTTGACTAGTTGACCATCATGATAACCATAGCCATCATTTCATGGCAAAGACTTTTGTTTACTTGCTCATTTGTGTAAAATGAGTGCATGAAATGATATGGTTATGGTTGCTTCAACCATCACATAAGACTTTTGTTAGTATGATGAGTTATGATTGCTTTGGATTATGAGAGGGTGAAAGGAAAAAGGGAGCCTCATTCTTTCTTGCTCATTCTCTCTCTTGTTCTTGAGCTCTCCTTTTGCTCTCACCCCCTTGCTCATTTTCCCTCTCTTTAATCTATGGTTCTCTTGTCTCATGAGTTGAGAATCAAGAACCATAGATAAAATCCCACACAAACTATTCTCTACTCATTCTAGTTCACTAGGTTTAGCAAACCAAGTGAACTAGTTTCTTCAAAGAACGAAGAAGGAGCTAAAGGTTGGAGCTTTCAGGTGGATCTATCTTCGGCGTACGGAGACGACGAGAAGAAGCCAATCGGACCACCACCGGAGCTTGAAGACGAAGGAGTTCAAGACAAGCAAGGTATAACCCCCTAACCGAGTAGCTAGAAACTCATATTTAGGTTGTTAGATAGATGTTTAACTAAGATCCGGGTTTTAGGTCCATGTTACCACCTCCGTAAAAATCGTTTTTTACCAAATTCCGCGTTCCCGAAAGTACCGTGAGAGGTAGCATGGACTTACACCGTCGACGAAATGCACCAAGGCGGAACACCTTTCCGCGAGCACCCGAACGGATGCTTTCGGCGACGGGGTTCTCCTACAGTCACTTGGTCGGGGCTAAGGGGTGTAGCTGTCTATTAAGTTTAGCCGGCGAGTATCCGCGTAAGCTACGTGATTGCGACGGACTTTTGATCACATCAAAATTCCATGGCAACCGATCATGTGAGACTAAACCGCTATGTTTATAATATTCATTCAGTTATCTCATAACTATTTGTTGATTCCAATTATTGTGTCACATTCCAGATAATTAGAAAATGTTAAACTTTCCGATCGAACATTCAAACACCCAAGTTTTCCCGATACAGATCAACACATGAAATAGGTTCAAAGACATTCACTTCATGCCTCAGTACCAACGGTCCAGCCGTAGAAGGGTCAAGCCAACGCCTCACATGTGGCACGCCATACTGTCCCAAACCCGAAGGTTCAAAGGGCAGTTCAAGACGGTCACATAATCGAGTTAAGGTTTGTTGTCTTCTAGATGGACCATCGCGTTACTTGCACTACTTAGAACATCGTTAAACTACGGAAAAATCCAACACTTGGAAATTTCCCGACAGGGAAGAATTGGGTATTTATATCCGGTCGAACTTTTTAACATATTCAATAATTATCCGGAAAAGCCACATAGACAAAATCCGATAATCCGATCGAACCAGCGATTCCCAAAGCAACCCCAGAATACTCAACTCTTGAGTCAAATTAAAAATTCCCAGAAAACTCAGCATAATTAAATAGGAATTACTGTGCAAAAAAGGGAGGATGACGTCATCATATTGCCGCGGAACCGCCGCAGAAGCCAGGCTTCTGCCGCGGTTCCGCCGCCGTTTGCACTGTTCATGAATTAAATTTTGCACCGTAATTCTTATAATTCCCTGCTGAATTTTTTAAGCATTTTTAATGTGGAAAAATCCCAGTTTTTAGAAAATGTCCAGAGAGCATCAAAAAGTTAGGCTTTCGGGTTCGATCGGGTTTCAAACATCGTCTAAGTATCGCCTAAGGCTCTAGCTAGGCTCTGATACCACTGTAGGGTTCCTAGGCACGCTAATGAGGTCTCACAAGGCATCAACCATGCCAATTTCTAATTTTAGGGGTGCCGAGAAACCCTAATACGGATCGTTGGCTAGAATTCTAGGCGACAAAAGAAACTAGTTAACTACTTTAACTAAGTGAACGGAAATGCAACCTTTGTAGATCCGGTCCTCCACCTCCACGGCTCCGTGATGGTGTACCCTCGCTGTCCAAATCGAAACCCGGACTCTAGCATCGGCTTCATCGGAGAATTGATCGTGCTAGGTCATCGACTACGATGCCGAAGATGATCTACGTCGAGGCATCACAAGATCAAACTCCACCTTCACCAAACCATGAAAACTTGTGAAGGAAACACCCTATACTACTTGGCAAGAGGTAGAGGATGAAGAAATAGGAGGTGGGTTCACTTTAGAATTGGATTTCTCACTCATTTTATCAAATCACCATTGATGAAGTGTAGGTTTTCTTCTTGAAGAAGAAGAAGAAGAAGATGATAATAATATGATAAGAATAATAGAATAGAAAAGAAAAATCAATTCTTATCATAATTTTAACTATAGTTATGTGTAGAGAATTGACCAAGGTTAATGGAATGGTTAGGGTTAAGGAGATGAAGACAAAATGGTTACTTTGGTCAAACCTTCATGAAGCTTCAACAAGCATCATGAAGAAAAGCAACTTTTTGTTTTCATTTCTCATTCTTTTAATCCAAAAATAAATAGATAAATGATTGAATAATCAAATAAAAACCCTAACCATTTATTTAACCAAGGTTTAATTCTTCATACAAACCCTAGCAATCATATACCATCAAACATGATACAATCAAGTGCACAAAATATATCACATATAGAATATGCACATCCGAGTGAGAAAATCCATCTTAAATGAACCGATACTAGTTAATGCAAAGTAATATATCAAATATATAATTATGCATTAAATCATTAAATCAACACTTGATTTAATGATCCGGTCATATCGCATATAACCGACTAATATCAACAGTAACAACTTATCGAATCAACACTTGATCCGATAACCAGGCTATATCGCATATAACCGATCAGTGTCACAAATCGCGAGAATCGAATACAATATCACATACTGGTATCATTCTCGGTCCCGCACATATCTCATATGCACTCCTATTTCGTTTCACTTGAGCCAGGAAACTTCTGTGTAGGACTCTAAAGACTCGTCAATACGCCGGCAGCAGGTGATGATCATATCAAACACCCACAAGCCGCAAGCGGTCTGCTAAACATAACGGCCACCCGGGTATTGAGCGATCAGAAGATCGACGAGCAAGCCCGCTCACACTCCGGTGAATCCAACCAGTAACACTTACCGTACAGTCCGGTCTCGTCGTCTGATATGTCGCATATCTCGCCTAGGGGTGGTAAACGTCAGACCCCAATAGCTCTATAAGTCGTGTCGATATGAGGTCTGTAACAGTTCGAGAAACTACTGGTAACGCTTACCAGTAAATCTCAGCAACCCTGGCCAGGGATTTCCGGTTATAGCCAATCGAACACAGCGCAACATCAACCCCCTATACCCGGAGAGACGAATCCCCTCCTATCGCTCATCGCCTCCATGTGATTCGGGACTGTACCCAAAAACCACCGTTTTGCAAGCCCTCTTAGACGTGGTAAGGTGGAAATCAAAGCACAGTAGGAACCACACAAGACTCTATGACGATCTCGGGTCAACAGACTACTCTGTACCAGTGTCACCAGAGAACCGACATCTGACGTAAGGTATAATACCATCTGGGAGTTTTCGGCGAGTCCGTCGAGTGTACCCAGTCTCCACTGAGCACCCATATATCATCTCCGATGTCAAACACCAATGGATATGGGATCATCCATCGCCCATCTGTATGGGTCGAGAAGGTATACGCTAGTCTACTCTGGTATATCGATGCCCCGTCTCGATACACCCACGACTAGGGACTTTGAAGGATGTACTTATGGACTACCATGTCCCTACTAGTATGATCCGCATCATAGTCCAGGTAGTCAAGCACACATCCTAAGGGCTTTACCAACATGTAACAGAGAGACAATCAATGTACACGTTAAGGTAAAGTGTAACCAGATAGCATACTATCATGTCGAGCAAGAAAGTCCTCCCTATATATGTCCCGGTATCCACTACAATATAAATCCAATGTACAGTAATGGCCTCTAGGGCATACATATAACTAACAGGATCCACCCGAAAGCCTCAACCTTTGGCTTCAACTCCAAGCTAGAAGTAACTAGGGTGCTAGAAGTGCTAATCCTAGAACCCTAGATGAGAGTAGAGATTATCAAGAAGAGGTTTTTCTCAAGCTCAAGTGTTTCTCAACACATGAGAGGGGAGAGCTTGAGGGAGAGGAAGAACAAGAGAGAGAAAGTGAATGATAGAATGAGAGAATAAAACAACAATTCTCACATATATGTGTGAATTATTATAATTAGATAATTAGTGAGATAATTGTCATGGCTTAATCAAGACATGACCATTATCATTTCATATTTAATGCTAATTGCAAGGATCAAAGAGCATCTTTTATATGGAATGATGATGGTCAATATGTCAACTAAGGTCAACAAGTCAAGAGAGTCAAATGGTCAACAACCATAACCATGCACAATTATATTAAACTAATATCAATTAACCATAATTCACATATAAGCATTAGGGTTAATAAAATGACAATGGTCATTAAGCCTAATCAAAGTCCTCTCCCTCTGTCTCAAGCAACTGTGCATACGCACCCGTATTCGTGATCCGAGAAACACGAATACAAAGAGATAAAACCAATCCCAAATCATATACTAGGATCCGGCTTAAACCAAAGCCCGCTAGTATAAGCTGTCCGGACAACAAACGTGTACAAGTGCGCGGATGTGAACGAACCCTGTCGCAAAACCATGCGACCTCTACTCATTTTGCCTAAAGGTGAATAGCTCTCTGTGTGGGACTCTAAAGACTCGACACTACGCTGGCAGTGGGTTTAACTACAGACCGCAAGCGGCACTAGCTGTACGTAACGGTCCCCAGGTAGATGCCGATAAGAAGACTGACGAGGTGAATCCTATCTGAACTCCTACTGAGCCTGTATGTGACAGTCTCTGTACAGTCCGGTCTGTTCGTCTGATACATCGCATGGCGGGCCTAGGGGGCGGTGAACGTCAGTCCCCTAATAGCGGTACAAGTCGTGTCGGAGTGTAGCTCAGAACACCCTGAGACATCACTGGAAACCTACCAGTATATCTCGCTTGTCCTGGCCAGGGACTACTTGTGTAATGGCTCTCCTAGACACAGCGCGATGTCAACCCCCAATACCGGGAGAGACGAATCCTGTCTAACCGTCACTACCTCCAAGTGCTTCGGGACTGCACCCAAAAACTACCTGTTTGCACGACTCCTTTGAGCCGTGGTAGGGTAGTAATCAAAGTGCAGTAGGAACACACTCAAGGCGAAGTGACCGTGTCAAGTCAACGGACTAAACTGTACTCATGTCACCTGGGAACTGATAACTGACGATAGGTATAATACCAACCAACAGTTCCCGACGAGTCCTGTCCAGTGTACTCGTAACCTAACGAGCACCTGTATACTATCTCAAGTACGACGTACTGACGGCTGTGGGACAGACCGTCTCCCATGCTGGGATGAGAAGCGCATACGCTAGTCTACTCCAGAGTATCGATGCCCTGTCTCGATAGTCCAATGACCAGGGACCTGTATAAGGATGTGCTTATGGATTACCCAGCTCCCACGAATGTGAGCGCCATCACAACGCTGGTAATCAAGAAAAGATCCTAAGGGCTCTACTAATATGTATATCAGCGATATGCTAAAAGAAACACATGCACATATTAAAGCAGAGACAAACCAAGTAGCATACTACCATTTCGAGCAAGATTGTATATACAACTGTGAATATCCCAAACTTCCATCAAGTAATATACAAACTAGTATGATACAGTAATGGCCTCTAGGGCATATACACTAACAATCTCCCACTTGCACTAAGGCCATGTACTGGCGTATCGAAGACCTATCATCTCGATCAGCCGCTCGAACTGAGTCTGGGGCAAGGCCTTGGTGAATGGATCTGCTGTGTTATCTTCTGAAGCAACCTTCCGAATCTCGATCTCCTGGCGATCCACGATCTCCCTGATCTGGTGATACCGCCTTAAGATGTGTCTGGATTTCTGATGGGACATGGGTTCCTTCGCTAAAGCAATAGCCCCATTGTTGTCGCAATACAGAGGTATTGGGTCAACAATGGACGGGACCACATGAAGTTCTTTCAAGAACTTCCTTATCCAGACAGCTTCTTTTGCGGCATCAGATGCAGCGATGTATTCCGCTTCCATAGTCGAGTCAGCAACGGTTTCCTATTTGGAACTCTTCCAACACACCGCCCCTCCATTGAGGGTAAAGACAAAACCCGACATGGACCTGGAATCATCCTTGTCACTCTGGAAGCTGGAGTGAGCAAAGGCCTCAATCTGGAGGTCTTTTCCGCCATACACCAAGAACATCTCTTTAGTCCTTCTCAGGTACTTGAGAATGTTCTTTACTGCTATCCAATGTTTCTCCCCAGGGTTTGACTGATACATGCTTACCACACTTAGTGCATAAGCCACATCCGGTCTGGTACACAACATCGCATACATTATAGAGCCTACTGCGGAAGCGTATGGTATAATAGACATGCGATCCCTCTCCAAATCAGTCTTGGGAGACATCTCTTTGGAGAGGGTGATCCGGTGACAAGCCGGTAGATTACCGCGCTTGGAATCTTCCATACTGAATCTCTTCAGTATGTCGTCGATGTACCTGGACTGTGAAAGTCCTAATATCCTCTTGGATCTGTCACGGTAGATCCGGATACCCAGAATGTATGAGGCATCACCCTGGTCTTTCATGGAGAACCTGTGTGACAAGAACCCCTTCACAGATTGTAGCATAGGAATGTCATTTCCTATCAAGAGAATGTCATCCACGTATAAAACGAGGAATACTACAGTTCTCGCTACAAATCTATAATAGATGCATGGTTCATCTGGATTTTTGATAAAGCCAAATTCCTTGACCGTCTCATCAAAACAGATGTTCCAACTCCGCGATGCCTGCTTTAGTCCATAAATGGACTTAAGCAACTTGCACACCTTTCCGCTGCTCCCACTCTGAATGAAACTCTCTGGCTGTTCCATATAAACACACTCCTCTAAATGTCCATTTAGAAAAGCGGTCATTACGTCCATCTGCCAAATCTCATAATCGTGGAAGGCAGCAATGGCAAGAAGGATCCGAATGGATTTCAGCATAGCTACTGGAGAAAAGGTTTCGTCATAGTCCAAACCAGGTCACTGACGAAAACCCTTTGCAACCAGTCTAGCTTTATAGGTCTCAACCTGTCCATCTACACCAATCTTCCTTTTGAAGATCCACTTGCATCCTACGGGTTTTACCCCATCTGGAGCAATGTCCAACGTCCATACTTTTTTGGTGTACATGGACTCCATTTCGGTCCGCATTGCATCCAGCCATTTTACCGAGTCGACGCTCTGAATGGCTTGCTGGAAGCTAGTAGGCTCATCACAATCTATGATGCAATCCTCTCTATCCCCGTCAATAAGAAAACCGTAGTATCTCTCGGGCGGATGAGACTGCCTACTACTCCTGCGGAGTGGCATGGGAATGTCCTGATCTTTCGAACCCTCTCGTTCTACTAAGCTTTCAGCAATAGCTTGTGGTTCTGGAATTTCTTCCAGTTCTATTGTGCTCCCACTTATTTCTTTTTCAAAGAACTGATGTTCCAGAAAATGGGCATTTCGAGAAACAAGGATGTTTTGTTCCTCTGCGTAATAGAAAAGTTACCCCCTGGAGTTCTTTGGGTATCCCACAAACTTGCACAGTACTGAGCGTGCCTCTAGTTTTGTCCGCATGCTGCTTTTTGACATAAGCTGGACATCCCCAAATCTTCAGGTATTGAAGATAGGGTTTCTTCCCACTCCATAACTCATATGGTGTGGTAGGCACAGTCTTAGTTGGAACTCGGTTCAAAAGGTATGCAGCTGATTCTCGCGCATATCCCCAGAACAATCGCGGCAACTCAGCGTTACTCATCATGGACCGTACCATATCCAATAGGGTTCGGTTCCGTCTCTCCGATACACCATTATGTTGCGGAGTGTATGGAGGAGTAAGCTGAGAGAGAATTCCATTCTCTTTTAAGTAACCCAGGAACTCGGCACTCAAGTATTCAGCACCTCGATCAGATCTCAGTGTCTTTATTCTTTTGCCTGATTGTTTTTCTACTTCATTCTTATAGTCCTGGAACTTTTCAAAAGCTTCGGATTTATGCTTCATCAAGAAGACATGTCCGAACCTTGAGAAATCATCCATAAAAGTAATGAAGTGTGAATAACCGCTTCGCGCATGTGTAGACATTGGACCGCACACGTCGCTGTGTACGAGCCCCAAGAGCTCGCTCGCTCTTTCTCCGTGTCCAGTGAACGAAGTCTTTGTCATCTTTCCTTTGAGACAGGATTGACAAGTTGCATACGATTGATATTCGAACGGATCCAAATATCCTTCTGCATGTAACTTAGTCAACATTCTCTCATTGATGTGACCCAGTCTACAATGCCATAAGAAAGTTTTATTTATTTCTGGAGACCTTCTTTTGTGTGTATTCTGGACATTGAAAATCTGTGGTTGGTTTAAAATGTATATACCGTTGTTCAATGTACCTTACCCAATCAAAACTTGATTATGGTGAATGTTCACTACATTACTTACAAATGCAAATTCATAACCTTCTTTAGATAATAAAGATACAGAAATGATATTACAGGTTGTATTTAGTACATAATAACAACTACGCAAAACCAAAAAATGTCCATCCGACAATCCCAGGTGATAGTCCCCCACGGCCTCAGCATCCATACTAGCACCGTTTGCAACTCTGAGGGTCATGTCACCTACCTTCAAAAGTCTACGCTTTCTCAACGCCGGCAAAGAATTACAGATATGAGATCCTGATCCGGTATCCAATACCCAGGATGTAGAGTTTATTGATAGACAGTTTTCAATAACATACACACCTGAAGCTGAAGCCGCAACTCGCTTCAAATCCTGTGTTCTGGCCTTCCAAGCCTTGCAAACCTGATTCCAGTGACCACTTTTGTGACAATAGAAGCATTCTTCCTTCCCCACCAGCTTTCCCGCTACCTTTGTTGCTTTTCCTTTTCCCTTCGTATCCACTTTACCGACACCGCCTCTTGGATCGGCGGGGGCTTTCTTCTTCTTACCCTTGGCTTTCGCCCTGGATCTAGAAGAGGAAGATCCTCCTACAAACAAAGTGGATGTCTCCCTACCTTTCTGTAGGGTGCCCTCAGCACTCCTCAACATGTTCAGAAGTTCGGAAAGTTCAACCTCCTTTCCTTGCATGTTGAAGTTAAGGATAAACTGGGCGTAAGTGGAAGGAAAGGACTGGAGAATCAAATCAGTATAGAATTCATTCTCCAACGTGGTCCCAAGGTCCGCGAGCTCCTCTATGTAGCCAATCATCTTAAGCACGTGTTCCGCTACCGATGATCCGACGGCCAATCTGTAGGTCAGGCAGCCACCCCATCCAATGGGGTCTCCTGGCACCCACGGGTCCCTCAGCAGCTACTTTTTACGCATGCCCCCTCACGAGGACTACAACCCGCCGGAACACCTTCCGGTCTCGGGACACCCTGCGGGTAAGAGCCTATGCTTCGCCACACTGTCACACAGTGAGAACCCCCCATAGGTCGACATCCAATGCCTAGTAGCTCTGATACCACTAGAGGGTTCCTAGGCAATCTCAAGAGGTCTCACAAGGCATCAACCATGCCAATTTCAAAAATTACGGGTGCCGAGAAATCCTAATACAGATCGTTGGCTAGAAGTTTAGGCGACAAAGCAACTAGTTAACTACTTTAACTAAGAGTACGGAAATACAACCTTTGTAGATCCGGTCCTCCACCTCCATTGCTCCGTGATGAAGTCCTCTCCGCTGTCCAAATGGAAACCCGGGCTCTAGCGTCGGCTTCATCGGAGAAATGGGCGGGCAAGGTCGTCGGCTTCGTGCCGAAGATGATCTACGTCGAAGCATCACAAGATCAAGCTCCCACTTCACCAAGTCATGAAACTTGTGAAGAAAACACACTCTACTACTTGGCAAGAGGTAGAGGATGAAGAAGTAGGAGGTAGGTTCACTTTAGAATTGGATTTCTCACTCATTTCATCAAGTTGCCATTGATGGAGGCATGCTTTCTTCAAGTAAAGAAGAAGAAGAAGAAGATGAATATTATGATAAGTTAATTAGAATAGAATAGAAAAATCCATTCTTATCATAATATTAACCATGGTAATGTGTAGAGAATTGACTAAGGTTAAATGAATGGTTAGGGTTAATGAGATGAAGACAAAAGGGTTTCTTTGGTCAAAGCTTCATGAAGCTTCAACAAGCTTTATGAAAGAAAGAAACCTTTTGTTTTTCTTTTCTCTTATCTTTAATCCAAAAACAAACAAATAAATGAATGAATAATCAAATAAAAACCCTAACCATTTATTTAAACAAGGTTTAATTCTTTACACAAACCCTAGCAATCATGTATCATCAAACATGTGCACAAAAATATATCACATATACAATGTGCACAAACAAGTGAGAAAAACCATTTAAAGTGAACCAATACTAGTTAATGCAAAGTAATATATCAAATATATAATTATGCATTAAATCATTAAATCAACACTTGATTTAACGATCCGGTCATATCGCATATAACCGACTAATATCCTATGTATCGGCTTATCGAATCAACCCTCGATTCGATAACTAGGTTATATCGCATATAACCATTCGATACATTCATCGCGAGAATAGAATACGGTATCACATACACGCATTATTCTCGGTCCCGCACATATCTCATATGCGCTCCTATTTCGTTTCGCTTGAGCCAGGAAACCTCTGTGTAGGACTCTAAAGACTCGTCAATACGCCGGCAGCAGGTGATGATCATATCAAACACCCACAAGCCGCAAGCGGTCTGCTAAACGTAACGGCCACCCGGGTATTGAGCGATCAGAAGATCGACGAGCAAGCCCGCTCACACTCCTGTGAATCCAACCAGTAACACTTACCGTACAGTCCGGTCTGATCGTCTGATATGTCGCATATCTCGCCTAGGGGTGGTAAACGTCAGACCCCAATAGCTCGATAAGTCGTGTCGATATGAGGTCTATAACAATTCGAGAAACTACTGGTAACACTTACCAGTAAATCTCAGCAACCCTGGCCAGGGATTTCCTGTTATAGCCAATCGAACACAGCGCAACATCAACTCCCTATACCGGGAGAGACGAATCCCCTCCTATCGCTCATTGCCTCCATGTGACTCGGGACTGTACCCAAAAACCACCGTTTTCCACGCCCTCTTGGACATGGTAAGATGGAAATCAAAGCACAGTGGGAACCACACAAGATTCTATGACGATCTCGGGTCAACAGACTACTCTGTACCAGTGTCACCAGAGAACTGCCATCTGACGTAAGGTATAATACCATCTGGGAGTTCTCGGCGAGTCCGTCCAGTGTACCCAGTCTCCACTGAGCACCCGTATATCATCTCTGATGTCAAACACCAATGGATATGGGATCATCCATCGCCCATCTGTATGGGTCGAGAAGGTATACGCTAGTCTA
This sequence comes from Agapanthus africanus, assembly GCA_030015575.1. NCBI lineage: Eukaryota > Viridiplantae > Streptophyta > Magnoliopsida > Asparagales > Amaryllidaceae > Agapanthus > Agapanthus africanus. The sequence goes on along the minus strand of CM057345.1, from coordinate 264,867,623 downwards.
CTCTGGTATATCGATGCCCCGTCTCGATACACCCACGACTAGGGACTTTGAAGGATGTACTTATGGACTACCATGTCCCCACTAGTATGATCCGCATCATAGTCCAGGTAGTCAAGTACACATCCTAAGGGCCTTACCAACATGTATCAGAGAGACAATCAGTGTACACGTTGAGGTAAAGATCAACCAGATAGCATACTATCATGTCGAGCAAGAAAGTCCTCCCTATATATGTCCCAGCATCCACTACAATATACATCCTATGTATAGTAATGGCCTCTAGGGCATACATATAACTAACAATTCTTCTAGAGGGACCATCGCGTTACTTGCACTACTTAGAACGTCTTTTAAACCTTAACTCGATTATGTGACCGTCTTGAACTGCCCTTTGAACCTTCGGGTTTGGGGCAGTACGGCGTGCCACATGTGAGGCGTTGGCTTGACCCTTCTACGGCTGGACCGTTGGTACTGAGACACGAACTGAATGTTTTTAGACTTATTTCATGTGTTGATCTGTTTCGGGAAAACTTGGGTGTTTGAATGTTCGATCGGGAAGTTTAACATTTTCTATTTATCTGGAATGTGATACAATAATTGGAATTCACAATAAGTTATGAGATAACTGAATGAATGTTATAAACATAGCACTTTAGTCTCACTTGATCGGTTGCCACGTAATTTTGATGTGATCAAAAGTCCATCGCAATCACGTAGCGTACGCGGATACTCGCCGGGTAAACTTAATAGACAGCCTCACCCCATAGCTCCGACCAAGTGACTGTAGGAGAACCCCGTCGCCGAAAGCATCCGTCAGGGTGCTCGCGGTAGCGGTGTTCCGCCTTGGTGCACTTCGTCGACGGTATCGGGGGTGCGGCCGCCTACTAAAGTTTGCGACGAGCATTCGATCAGTATGTCGGGAATCTTGTTGAATTGCCCGACTTGATATTGAAAAGTGTTTTCAATTTTGAGACTAAAATGCGGGATTTATAATTGTTAGGCATGCGATGTCTAAGGAATTCATTTGATTAGGCATGCGATGTCTATGTAGATTGCGGATTCCAACTGTTGTAGTTTTACACTTTCTTTTCTGTGACCGTAAGTGTAATATGTGATATCGCCGGTTTCGTTGCTATATGTCAACGACAATTGGGATGCGCATATTTACTTACGTTGATGACATGTGATGTTATGTGTTGCTGGATATGTTATATTGGATCGTCGTGTTTGAATAGCCGGGGGTTTTTATGTGAGATGAGTGTTTTTCATTTTCATTCATGTAAAAACTTGTATGTAATATTCTTTTATTAGGGGCACTTCCAGGTTGCGGAAGATGTCACCCTTTGTATATTATTTACTTTTCCTCACTAGGATAGACCCAAGGAGGGGAGCACAAGTAACCGGGTTCTGGAGTCCAGTGGGAGACCAACTCGAGGAGTCGAGTCCGGGTCTCCTAACTCTAGAATTGGTAGGGTTGCTTGCCGCTCTCGTAGGGGTCTAGGGGTGTGGGTTTGGCTATTCATCGTGACCGTGGAATCCGTGTTTTATACTGGCTCGTATTGAAAGCACGGACGTCCTAGTATATCCAATATTTCATATGTTTCTTCTGCTGCGATATCTGTGATGTGATCATGTGATGTTCTGTGATAGATACTGTATATAGTGTATATGATATATTATATAGGCGTTACTTATGTTTTACACCCGCGCTAGCCCTGCCCCGCTCTGCCGTTAGTTACCTAACCTAACGGTGCATGAGGGGACATCGAGACGAATGCGGATGGCATAAGTATACGTCGTATTTATCTGTGATGTTTAGGTAATTAAATGATGGGACTTCATTAATGTGATTAATGAAATAAAAGAAACCTAAGATGTTGTAGAATCGAATTTCAAAATAAAACAGGTAGCTACAGTTCTTGCTTTGCACGGCGGTATATGTGATATATCCTGCACCTTATTCGATGAGGAAAGGACCGAGATCCCTTCACCGGGAGTGACTCCTTTAGCAATAACTGACAGATGCTACACACTCGGTTTGTCTTTTGATTGCTTTTAAGAGTTTTGCTTTGCACAGTGATATATATGATATATCCCGCACCTCATTCGACGAGGAAAGGACCGACGATCCCTTCACCGGGAGTGACTCCTTTAGCAAAACTAGAAAAGCCTCAAAAGCACTCCATTTTCTTAAATCATTTGATTCTACAACGATATCAAGTTCATTACGCAATAGGTTTTCAGAAAAACCTGTCGTAGCCCTCCGTCATTTCAGATATGTACTAGTTAGTATTCGTGCTGCGGTAGTTTGGCATTCGTCAAGGCGTAGTGTACGGTAGCTAACTAGTATTTATCTGCTTGAGCATATGATGCGATTGGATTAGGGTATTCGTACGGCGTTGTTTGGCATTCGTCAAGGGTCGTGCGGGTGGGTTTAATTCAATCAAGAAATGTGCGGGTTGAACTTGACTAGTGGACTATGGGTTGTTTGGCATTCGTCAAGGTCATAGAACACTAGGGGCAAAATATTATTGCAAATTTCAAGTGTTGAAATTTGCAATGAGATTGCATACCTTCTATGAGATAGTTGGATCCCGATACCCGCTGCGAGTAATTGTTACTCCTGGGAGAGTTTTACTCATTACAATTAGCCGATCAAGTAGGTGTCTAGAAAGGTGTTAACGAGGTTACGCCTCTGGGAAAACGAGGTTTAGATTAATTAGGTTCGTGCGAAAGCACGGGGGACCTCCCTCAAAGTACCGACGCTGGCCTGGCTGAAAGATTGGCGAACTTGTAGTGTGTAATTAATCCCGGCTAGTCTTTCCTTTTAGGGTTTGAAGGAAGATTTGATAAAAACAGTGAGAGCCATCCTGATTAGATAAAATAATAACCAATCTATTCTTGCAAGAGCGCACGCTGAGTGTTTTCTTCTCTCTCTCTCCAGGTAGCGACCATATCACGCCTTAATCAAGATAATAATACGGAATATTAACCGAACCCGCTTGTTATACTGAGCTGGGGAACGTTGGTCCCGCTCCAACTTATAATTGTTATAAGACAGAGCAGGAAATTGGGGATTACCAGAATTCCCGTGCCGCCCAAACGAAGAGAGTGCATGATGATGCATCATCTTCGGGTGTGTTCATTACAGAGAACTGTTTCTCAGTATCCTTTACGTCCTGGGTATGTGATACCAGATCAGGATCCCAGATATGTAATCTTTTACATAGGGCTACAGAAAAGTAGAGGACTGAGAACGGGTGATAAGTTTCATGAGGCAGAAAACGGGGCAAGTGTTGCAGCCAAGTCTGTTGGTCACTGTCACCCTGTATTCTAAATACATTGATTCTGAACGAATGTTATTAGATACCGAACCTGATATACAAAATCATATCAGTCTCTTTATAAGTAAAGAAATGATAAAATTTTGTATTGTTGGATTATGTTTTGAACATTTCCTATATCAAAAGTTGATCGGTTCAGGCACGTTATCTAAAAGCATTGAAGTTCTAAATCAAACTACAGTTCTTTTGTATACGGAACACACACAAGAGGAAGAGTTCAGATATGAACGAATCCTTCTTGTGGCATTGTAGACTAGGTCATATCAATGCGACCCGACTGGCTGAAGTTACATTTTAGATGCATATTTAAATCAGTTTGAATTTACATCTTGTGAAACTTGCCAGTCATGTCACAAAGATTAGATGACCATAGCCCTGTTTATTGGAAACAGAGAAAGTGTTAATGAACTCTTGGGATGATACATGTTGATGTATGTAAGGTCCCCTGTCTACATATGCCAGGACTGGTTCTTTGTACTTCATTACATTCTCTGATGATCTCTTTAGATTCAGACATATGTTCCTGTTGAAACACAAGTCCGAACCTTTTGAGATATTCACAGAATATAAGTTAGAAGTAGGGAACCAATAAGGGTATAAGTATTATGTCCTTTTATGTGATCAGGGAGGAGAATACTTGAGCACGGAATTCCTGGACTATTCTAAAGGAGAATGAGATTCTCTCTCAGCATTACTCCTCCGTATACACCATAGCACGATGGTATATCGGGGCGGAGCAATCACACCCTATATGATAAGGTGTGCTCTATGATGAGTACTACTGAGATACCTGTTTCCTTTTTGGGAGTTATGCGCTTGAGAAGCTGCATACCTATTGAATAGGGTTCGAATCAGATCACTGCCTACCACTCCATATGAGATATGGAATGGGAAGAGCCCATGTCTTAAGCTAGTTATGATTTGGGGTTTTCCGGGCTATGTCTAAAAGCATAATCCGGACAAGCTCGAGACAAGGTCAGTTATGTAGAACTGGAAGGGTTCCAGCTATACAAACTACAGCAGATGATTTGATAGAACCAAAAGGATTCAGTAGATTCCAACGAACCTCGGCCTCTCCGCCGATCTAGTAGGGTTCCTCACCCACCTGAGAGATACTTCGGTTTCTCTATGACAGTGGGAGCGAGGATTGCATCATGAGATGATGACCCAACTAGTTTTGAGCTGGCCATTAAGAGTGGGACTCTGTAAGAATGGCTGGATGCTTAGTGATCTGAGATGGAATCCTTATACACCAACAAAGTATGGACTTTGGTTGCTATATCTGAAGGGTTAAATCCCCATCAGGAGCAAGTAAATCTTGAGAAGATTACTTGGTGTACATGGAAAAGTTGAGACTTTCAAAGCTAGACTTGTTAAAGGTTTGCATCATTGACCAGGTATGGATCATGATGAAACCTTTTCTAAGGATCTATGCTTAAGTCCATCCAGATCCTACTTGCCACGGCTACATACAATGACTACGATATCTGGTGGTTGGGTGTCATGACTGCTTTTCTAAATGATGATTTGGAAGAAAGCGTCTATAAGTACACAGCCAGAGGGCTTCGTAGACAGTGGGAGCAGCGGAAACGTGTGCAAGATGTTTTATAGGATAAAGCAGTTATCGCGGAGTTGGAACATCTGTTTTGATGTCTTAGTCAAAGAGTTTGACATCATCAAAATGGTAGATGAACCTTGTATAAACAAAAAGGTAGCAGGGAGTATTGTGACGATCCTCGTAGAATAGGGAAGGAGTTTCCTATGCTACGCTCGGTCAATCTCCGCTTATCACAATGATTCTCCATAAAGGATCAAAATGATACCTCCTAAATCCTGGGTTTTGGATCTATGAGATAGATCTAACTGGATGTTAGGATTCTTACTAGTTGTAGTGAGATGGTATCAATCGATCCTGGGGAGAATCACTGGAAGTGTTCCAGGGTAATAAAGACGACTGAGTGTCAGTCACAGGCTTTGTTTTTACCCTCAGTAAAGGGACGGTATGTTGGAAGAGTTCCAAGCTAGATACCGTGACATACTAGACGATAAAGGATGGATACATCGCTACTTAAGATGCTACCAAAGAGGCAGTCTGGGTGTATGTTGGTTCATGACATGAACTACGTTCCAACCATTGTGAGACAATGGAGTTGTGGCTTATGCCGAGGAACGCCGGTCCCATCAGTGATCCAGACATATTCTAAGGCAGTATCACCTGATCATGGAGATAGTTGATCTCCAGGGGATCGAGGTCAGGAGAGTAGACTCAGAGGACAACACAGCGGATCCACTCACAAAGGCCTGTTCCCAGAGAGAGATTTTTATGGGATGGTTGAGTATGAGATACTACAACCACTGCTATCAGATGGCCCTAGTGCAAGTGGGAGATTGTTAGTTATATGTATGCCCTAGAAGCCATTACTATACATAGGATGTATATTGTAGTGGATGCTGGGACATATATAGGGAGGACTTTCTTGCTCGACATGCTATCTGGTTGATCTTTATCTTAACGTGTACACTGATTATCTCTCTGATACATGTTGGTAAGGCCCTTAGGATGTGTACTTGACTACCTGGACTATGATGCGGATCATACTAGTGGGGACATGGTAGTCCATAAGTACATCCTTCAAAGTCCCTAGCCGTGGGTGTATCGAGACGGGGCATCGATATACCAGAGTAGACTAGCGTATACCTTCTCGACCCATACAGATGGGCGATGGATGATCCAATATCTATTGGTGTTTGACATCAGAGATGATATACGGGTGCTCAGTGGAGACTGGGTACACTGGACGGACTCGCCGAGAACTCCCAGATGGTATTATACCTTACGTCAGATGGCAGTTCTCTGGTGACACTGGTACAGAGTAGTCTGTTGACCCGAGATCGTCATAGAGTCTTGTGTGGTTCCCACTGTGCTTTGATTTCCATCTTACCACATCGAAGAGGGCGTGCAAAACGGTGGTTTTTGGGTACAGTCCCGAGTCATATGGAGGCAATGAGCGATAGGAGGGGATTCGTCTCTCCCGGTATAGGGAGTTGATGTTGCGCTGTGTTCGATTGACTATAACAGGAAATCCCTGGCCATGGTTGCTGAGATTTACTGGTAAGTGTTACCAGTAGTTTCTCGAATTGTTATAGACCTCATATCGACACGACTTATCGAGCTATTGGGGTCTGACGTTTACCACCCCTAGGCGAGATATGCGACATATTAGACGATCAGACCGGACTGTACGGTAAGTGTTACTGGTTGGATTCACAGGAGTGTGAGCGGGCTTGCTCGTCGATCTTCTGATTGCTCAATACCCGGGTGGCCGTTACGTTTAGCAGACCGCTTGCGGCTTGTGGGTGTTTGATATGATCATCACCTGCTGCCGGCGTATTGACGAGTCTTTAGAGTCCTACACAGAGGTTTCCTGGCTCAAGCGAAACGAAATAGGAGCGCATATGAGATATGTGTGGGACCGAGAATAATGCGTGTATGTGATACCGTATTCTATTCTCGCGATGAATGTATCGAATGGTTATATGCGATATAACCTAGTTATCGAATCGAGGGTTGATTCGATAAGCCGATACATAGGATATTAGTCGGTTATATGCGATTTGACCGGATCGTTAAATCAAGTGTTGATTTAATGATTTAATGCATAATTATATATTTGATATATTACTTTGCATTAACTAGTATTGGTTCACTTTAAATGGTTTTTCTCACTTGTTTGTGCACATTGTATATGTGATATATTTTTGTGCACATGTTTGATGATACATGATTGCTAGGGTTTGTGTAAAGAATTAAACCTTGTTTAAATAAATGGTTAGGGTTTTTATTTGATTATTCATTCATTTATTTGTTTGTTTTTGGATTAAAGATAAGAGAAAAGAAAAACAAAAGGTTTCTTTCTTTCATGAAGCTTGTTGAAGCTTCATGAAGCTTTGACCAAAGAAACCCTTTTGTCTTCATCTCATTAACCCTAACCATTCATTTAACCTTAGTCAATTCTCTACACATTACCATGGTTAATATTATGATAAGAATGGATTTTTCTATTCTATTCTAATTAACTTATCATAATATTCATCTTCTTCTTCTTCTTCTTTACTTGAAGAAAGTATGCCTCCATCAATGGCAACTTGATGAAATGAGTGAGAAATCCAATTCTAAAGTGAACCCACCTCCTACTTCTTCATCCTCTACCTCTTGCCAAGTAGTAGAGTGTGTTTTCTTCACAAGTTTCATGACTTGGTGAAGTGGGAGCTTGATCTTGTGATGCTTCGACGTAGATCATCTTCGGCACGAAGCCGACGACCTTGCCTGCCCATTTCTCCGATGAAGCCGACGCTAGAGCCCGGGTTTTCATTTGGACAGCGGAGAGGACTTCATCACGAAGCCATGGAGGTGGAGGACCAGATCTACAAAGGTTGTATTTCCGTACTCTTAGTTAAAGTAGTTAACTAGTTGCTTTGTCGCCTAAACTTCTAGCCAACGATCCGTATTAGGGTTTCTCGGCATCCGTAATTTTTGAAATTGGCATGGTTGATGCCTTGAGAGACCTCTTGAGAGTGCCTAGGAACCCTCTACAATCTTGCCGAAAATAGCTTCTTCGACACTTCGTATCTTGCGATACGAGACTACTCTTCATACAGTTCTTTTGTATGGAGAAATATGGACTCTAGGTCCATATTCTCGTGCCTCCTCTGATGTTCGTTGTCCATCGAGGCAAGTACGAGGCATTTGGCCTTCGCGCACTCTATCTCCCATGTCTTACGGATTTCCTTATCCGCGACGCTGGAAGTGGGACCTGGGACAGGGGGAGCTTTGGTGGTAAGGATATACCCCAACTTGTCGTAAGTGATTGCCATCTTGACATTCCTGAGCCAATCTTTGTAGTTTGGCCCTGTCAATATGTTTTTATCTAGTAATAACTTAAGTCCGGTCATGTTGAATGGTCGCTGCAATTAGGAGAGAGAAAAGAAACACTTTAGCATGATGCTCTTGCAAGTTTAGAGTGGTTTTTAGTTTGTCTAAACTGGATGGCTCCCACTGTCTCTCGAATCCCTTCTCAAACCGTAAAGAAAGGATTAGTCAGGATCAATCTCACTGTACAATACTTGCTTAACCGTTCAGCCAGGCCAGTGTCGGTACTTCGAGGGAGGTTTTCCAACGCTTTCGCGAAGTTCCTTAATTTAAGAACCTCTTTTCCCTGGGGGCGTAGCCCCGCTAACACCTTTCTAGAAACCTACTAAGTTTATAGCATTGATCGTTAAGTGAGAGTTTTCCTGAGGAGTAGCATATACTCACAGTAGGATCGGGATCTAAATATCATCACGTGATTAAACCGAAGGAATCCTACCAGAATCATCACACTCCAAATGGTATGCAGCGCTAGCAAATTTCAGTACTTATGAAACTCCCGATGTGTATTTTTGCCCCATGCTCTTATGACCTTGACTTTGGCCAAAATATCATAAGTCACATGTCAAGTTCTACCCGTCATTCTCCTGGTTAATTTGGACCCACCCGTACCCACCCTTGACTTTGGCCAAAATGGCAGCACGACTGTCCCAAACCAACGCATCTATCTATGCTGCACATGAATACCCAATAGCTACCAATCACTATGCCTTGACTTTGGCCAAAATACATAGCTTGAATACTTTTTGACCATTCATGTGGAATGACGGAGGGCTACGAATGGTTTTGGCGAAATCGTGAACGTAGTGAACTTGATATAATCGATGGAACGAGATAGCTTTTAAAAGGAGTGGTTCAAGCTCCGCGTTTAAAAGTTTAGTTTTGAAAAGAACCGAGTGGTTTTCAAAGTGTTCCAATCGATTTTTACATGGTTTATTTTCTTGCATTAGTTCTTTTAATGCATCCCATCATTTAATCCTACCATTGCAGAAAACAACCAAAATATGACGTACGCTTATGCCATTCGCATTCGCCACGGGGCCCGTCATCACCCGTTAGGTTACTTAACTAACGACAGAGCGGGGGCTAGGCTAGCGCGGCTGTAAAACAAAAGCAACGCCTAAATAGTTATCATATATAAATATATAGCAATGATAGACATTACAGATCACAGATGAATACATTGGATATACTAGGAATCCGCAATCCGTTCGAGCCTGCAACGAAAAGCGGATTACACGGTCGCGGTGAATAGCCAATACCCCACCGAAGACCCCTACGGGTGCGGCAAACTACCCGCCAAGTACCCGAAGCGAAGCAACCTCCCTCAATACCGTGAGTAGGCCACTCGGCACTTCGAGATACCCGGTAGTTTGTGCACCCCCTCCATGGGTCTATCCTAGGAGCAAAAACAGTAAAAAGAATTATACAATGACGGCTACAACCCCGACCCGGTTGTGCGGCCATACAAATATTATTACATCAATTTACATATTACAATGAATGAAAGAAAAAGAAACAACTCATCTCACATCCACCCCGGCTATTCACCCACGACAATCCAACATATTCATATACACATACCATCATCAAACACAGATCACAGATATGTATAACCCCGACTAATCGACATATAGCGATTAGCCGACGTTCAATATATATAAACATCACAGATATAACCTTTTAGTCAAAGTGTAGTGAAGTTCGATAAAAAATATGGATTTATAGACCTCCAAAAACAAATTTCTTTTCTAGAAAACCTGAGCACATATAAACCATCGTAAAAATCCTAAAACCAAGCCAGAAAAACACTGCACCAAACTCGACCCAGAACAGAGCCTAAACGGCCGTGGTTGCGCGGCAATAGCTTGCTATTGCCGCGGAACCGCGGCTCTTTGAGCGAATCACTGGATCGTGTTTGGTGGTTTTCTTCACAAAACCCTGAGATAATTTTTGGAGTATGATTTATTTTGTTTTGAACAGAAAATATTTTAACAGAAAGTTAGGGTTTTCAAAACTCGGTTTTTCGATTTTTCCGATTCGAACTTCCATACACTTTACTACCTAGCTAGTTTATGTTTAGTTAGGCTCTGATACCGCTGTAAGTCCACGTTGCCCACCCCGGTGCTTACGGGGAGGCGGAAAACGGAATAAAAATCAAATTTTTATCAACTATAGGCAACATGGACAAGACAAAGAAGGATCTTTGCTAAACAAAAACAAGCTAAAGCTAACTAGAAACTAGCTAAGGGTGGAAATGGTTATACCTAAGGCTTTATGTCTTTCTCTCCTTGCTTCTTGGAGTAGTAGAAAGAGGTCACCTTTGTTGTCTTCTCACGTCGAAGAATGATCCACCTGAAAGCCTCAACCTTTGGCTTCAACTCCGAGCTAGAAGTAACTAGGGTGCTAGAAGTGCTAATCCTAGAACCCTAGATGAGAGTAGAGATTATCAAGAAGAGGTTTTTCTCAAGCTCAAGTGTTTCTCAACACATGAGAGGGGAGAGCTTGAGGAAGAGGAAGAACAAGAGAGAGAAGGTGAATGATAGAATGAGAGAATAAAACAACCATTCTCACATATATCTGTGAATTATTATAATTAGATAATTAGTGAGATAATTGTCATGGCTTAATCAAGACATGACCATTATCATTTCATATTTAATGCTAATTGCAAGGATCAAAGAGCATCTTTTATATGGAATGATGATGGTCAATATGTCAACTAAGGTCAACAAGTCAAGATAGTCAAATGGTCAACAACCATAACCATGCACAATTATATTAAAATAATATCAATTAACCATAATTAACACATAATCATTAGGGTTAATAAAATAACAATGGTCATTAACCCTAATCAAAGTCATCTCCCTTTGTCTCAAGAAACTGTGCATACGCACCCGTATTCGTGATCCGAGGAACACGAATACAAAGAGATAAAACTAATCCCAAATCATATTCTAGGATCCGGCTTAAACCAAAGCCCGCTAGTATAAGCTGTCCGGACAACAAACGTGCACAAGTGCACGGATGTGAACGAACCCTGTCGCAAAACCATGCGACCTCTACTCATTTTGCCTAAAGGCGAATAGCTCTCTGTGTGGGACTCTAAAGACTCGACACTACGCTGGCAGTGGGTTTAACCACAGACCGCAAGCGGCACTAGCTGTACGTAATGGTCCCCAGGTAGATGCCGATAAGAAGACTGACGAGGTGAACCCCATCTGAACTCCTACTGAGCCTGTATGTGACAGTCTCCGTACAGTCCGGTCTGTTCGTCTGATACATCGCATGGCGGGCCTAGGGGGCGGTGAACGTCGGTCCCCTAATAGCGGTACAAGTCGTGTCAGAGTGTAGCCCAGAACACCCTGAGACATCACCGGAAACCTACCAGTATATCTTGCTTGCCCTGGCCAGGGACTACTTGTGTAATGGCTCTCCTAGACACAGCGCCATGTCAACCCCCAATACCGGGAGAGACGAATCCTGTCTAACCGTCACTGCCTCTAAGTGCTTCGGGACTGCACCCAAAAACTACCTGTTTGCACGACTCCTTTGAGCCGTGGTAGGGTAGTAATCAAAGTGCAGTGGGAACACACTCGAGGCGAAGTGACAGTGTCAAGTCAACGGACTAAGCTGTACTCATGTTACCTGGGAACTGATAACTGACGATAGGTATAATACCAACAAACAGTTCCCGACGAGTCCTGTCCAGTGTACTCGTAACCTAACGAGCACCCGTATACTATCTCAAGTACGACGTACTGACGACTGTGGGACAGACCGTCTCCCACGCTGGGATGAGAAGCGCATACGCTAGTCTACTCTGGAGTATCGATGCCCTGTCTCGATAGTCCAACGACCAGGGACCTGTATAAGGATGTGCTTATGGATTACCCAGCTCCCACGAGTGTGAGCGCCATCACAACGCTGGTAATCAATCAAAGATCCTAAGGGCTCTACTGATATGTATATCAGCGATATGCTAAAAGAAACACATGCACATATTAAAGCAGAGACAAAACAAGTAGCATACTACCATTTCGAGCAAGATTGTTTATACAACTGTGAATATCCCAAGCTTCCATCAAGTAATATACAAACTAGTATGATACAGTAATGGCCTCTAGAGCATATACACTAACAGTCCCCACTAGTATGATCCGCATCATAGTCCAGGTAGTCAAGTACATATCCTAAGGGCTTTACCAACATGTAACTATAAGACAGTATAAAGAGACAAGTATACATGTTAAGATAAAGAGCAACCAGGTAGCATACTATCATATCGAGCAAGAAAGCCATCTCTATATATGTCCAAGCATCCAATGTAATATACATCATCTGTACAATACTGACCTCTAGGGCATACATACAACTAACATCCGTGCACCCCTCTGCGGGGCAATCGTTGTACAGAAAGTAAAAATAAACATACAACGGGTATATCGACCTCAGCCCGGTCGTGCCCTAAAAGAATAATATATAAACAGGCAGTGACGGCAGTCCACATGTCGAACGCTCGCCCCGCAATATCAAATGTACATATACAACTAAACAGTACTAACATTGCATCTAGGCTATCCACCATGACAATCCGCAACATCACAGCACAACACAGATCATTAACGTGAATGTCACGTTCGTAAATCCGTCTAAAAGGGCTATAGCAGTTAGATAGGATTTACCGATCAAATGACATTCACGGTCGTAGATATAATTGTAACAACTGGGAATATATTAGTAGCTAATTATATTTTAATAAGTGGAATTTTTAATAAAAGTATACCAAATGGACTTTCAAATATTTTATCAAAATTAATAAATATTTTTCTACAATTTTCCTAAGCTTGCACAAACATGTGCATGTAACCTAGGGTTAAAATTGGGTTGAACCATGTTTAGGCAACCATGGAGGCCTAACCCCTCTTGTTAAGCTAATTAGTTTTAAATTAAGAATTTGGTTTTCAAAAAAATAAGGGGATTAAACTTTCTTTTGGGTTGACTTGAGGGAAGGAGAGAGAGTATGCATGGTGGCTTGGGCACATGCAAGCATTTATGATGAAATGAGAGATGGGTGGCTTTGAGGTTGGGTCACAATCCATCTCACTTCAGAACTTTTTCATAGCCTCCACACTCTCCCTCTCACTCACATCCCTCACACCTCTCACTCACACATACACTCAAACTCACCCTTTCACTTAAACCCTACATCATCATCTGCTACTATACCTCAGCCCCAAAACACCACAACAAAAAAGCATAACAACAGCATCAGCTGCTTGTAACAGCAGCAACAGTTTTCAGCCCCAGCAGCAGCAGCTATAACTACACAACAACCATTCCCACTCCTACAACAACTCCTTCTTCTTCTACTACAGCCACACAACACCAAAACAGCCGCAACACTAGTACAATGAAGTATAACTCAAGCTACAGCCTGAACTGCAACAGCCTGTGCAGTGAGCAGCACCACTAGCAGCAGCTTCAGGTAGCTCCAGCAGCTGCAGCAACTCCCTCCCTCCACTTCTTCTCTTCTCCTTGGTGTAGGGGTCAACTGAGGTATACTTCTTTAGCTTAGCTTCTTAGCTTGCTAAGTTTATGTGTAGAAATAGCTTCGGTTAGTATAAAATATGAGATTCTGTGCTTGTTTTGGTGATACGTGTGAAGTTTTGGTTAAGGGATGTTTGTGTTGGGTAGACTCCTAAGTAAGTGTTGTTAAGGCCAAGTTAACCTAGGATAACCCCAGATTACACTAAAATACCCTCAGTTTTCAGTTTGTACAAAACTTGACGTTTTTGGGCAAAACATAGCATTTTGAGATCTGTTGTTACCTCTGTAAGTTCAGAATAAAATTGAGTGGACCATAGCCTACTGGTGACACCCTGACCCCACCAGAGCCCGACCCCACCACTCCAACCCACGGCCGCCGGAATATTCGTTCTGGCCGCAAATTGCGGCCAGACCACGGAGTTAGGAGCTAGGTTTTTTGGTACAGGTGTCTGCTACATTTTGTGGGTCCAGGGTATATATACTTTTGTAATATTCTAACCTAGGTAAAATCTGGGACAGTATGTCGTTTTCTGGTATTTTTAGTTTGCGCGATACGCGCGATACACGAGTGGATTCTGTGATTCAGTGTATCGCGGCTTATCGATTCGAGTTCTGGACACGAACACGTTCCAGCGTATTGCGCGCGCACGCGTTAATTCGCGACGCGAGTTTCTCATTTCGTTCTGATATCGCGTTTTACATGATTTTCATATATTGGGTTTTTTGTGTAAATTCTAGGTTCGCAGGCGAGTACGTCAGACACCGCCAGGAAAGGGAAGCAGGTGGTTGGCAATACTTAGCACGCGACCAGGTGAGTAGATTTAACATCTACGGGGAAATCGCCCGTACGGCGTTAAGCGTCACGGCGTAATAGGATGTTAGTTTTATGTGTTCAGGTGGACATACTAGAGTAGCATACCTCCTTATATATATAGATATACTGATAGTATAGAACACTGCACTGTCACTAACGGTCCAAGTTGCACGAGCACGATTTATATGCTACACTCACACCGTTAGTGATTTGCCATGACACTCACATTATGGAATTGCTATAAACCGAATATTTGATTCTGTTTTATTGACGTTGTCATGATTTGCCACATACGATCATATGGACATTCATAACATGCACACTGTATACGCACTTTCGTGAGTACCTTCATTGATATATCCTACTAGGGCACATATCCATCATATGTCTACAGTTGTGCACATGTACATTGCTATATTCACTTTGCATACTTATCCATGCACACATCCATACCGATACACATATTCATATGCTACATACACGGATGATATAGAATTGATTTAAAACTAAGGGACCGCAGGCGATATTTTCAAAACTAGATCTTTCAAAAGAGCGGTTTTCCCTTTCTTTTACTCTTAGCGTCATACGACATGTATTTGATTTTGTGATTTCTGGATTTGGGAACCGGAGTACTAATTTAAGAAAGTACGCACTGTTAAAAAACCCGGTTTCCCTTGAGATGATTGATTGATAGATTTTCCGTTGTGTTTGTAAAGAATGGTAAAGAAATCACAACCAAAAATTATTTTGACCGCAATCAAACTACGGTGTCGGATGTAGTTTGTAGTGAGTGCGGATCGTCCACAGGGATTGCACGATTCACTTGTATTTTGATACGTTTGAAATGAAATGTTAAGCAACAATAAACGAAAACGATTCAAGAATGATTTGTATTCGAGTGTCACTATTCTTTATTCAAGAATCAAGAAACTATAAACAATCAAGAATCGGTGTTTCGATAATATTTCCAATCAACAATCAAGAATATAAGAGCGGCTCGTAGGAATCGATAGGATCAATAGACGTGATGTAATCTAAAGATACCGTGTTCTTGTCCTTCGAAGGATTGATACTAGATTGATGATGATCGACGAGAGTTGGGGCTTTCTCGTGAAACTAGGGTTTCATCCTATAACCCTTGTTCTTTCGTCGATATCATTCATTTTCTAGCCTCTACCAAATTCAAGAAACGATCGTAACTTCCCAATTTCGATCGATATCAATCAAGAAAGCATCGAAACGAAATGGTTCGTCGTTTCTTGAACTTGCTAGGGTTTACAAAACTCGTGGGACTCAAGAATCGATTAAACCTATGTTATATCATCATTCTATTATCCGTCTCGATTCCTCGACGAGCGGAGTTTTATTCACACATCACGACACAGAAAAGATTTACGAATTGTAAAGAATTCATGATGCAAAAATTAAAGAAAACAAGATAAAAGAATATCACCTTTATTGATCTCAACAATTTTGATTACATTTGCTTCAAGAACTACAAGAAGAAGAATCTAGATTGTTGATCGGGCGTCGCTCGGCTTCGTGAGTCGTGGATCGGCTTCGGATCGCTTGCTCCATTAAAGATCGGCTCCGCTCCTAAAGGTTGTAAGGCTTCTTGCTTAATGGGTACTCGGGATTCCTGATTTCAATTGGAATTAGGGTTAGGGTTTCCTACAAGCTCTCTCACTAAACTTGAAGAAGAGGGGATGAAGAAAAAGATTGGCTAAAACTATAAAATGGGATGAATTTTCCAAGATTTCCTAACATGAATAATGAGTGAGCCTAGGGTCTTATTTATAGAACTCCCAAACCCTAGGCTTAGGTTTGAATTGGAACTTTCCCTCCCAAAGTTTGTTGAGGAGTTTCTAGAAGGAGTTTGTTAGGAGCTAGCTTAGGGTTTAAGCTAGGGTTTAGGGAAAGTTCTAGAATGATTAGGCTAGTTTAGTGAAACTCAAAGTGTTTGCTGATCTGGTAGAAGTCTATGGAGTCTTCTGGAAGTAGGAGTGCATTTATGAACAGTAGGCACTGAATCAGGAGTTGTGCACCAAAAATGAAGAGGTGATTCCCTTGTTCAACCGCGGATCCGCGGCCTTAGCAAGCCCATGCCGTGGATCCGCGGCCATGTAGGAGGGTTGGGCTGTGTGCTTTCTGGAGTGGTCTTCTACTGCTATTTGGAGCTTTATATGATATGCTGAATTATGATTGCTCCTTTGGATTAGTACCAGATTTGAATTTAGTGAGTTTACGAGCGGTGTAATGGTCGAGCAAGCTTCTCTTTTCCAGCACAGACTTCGAAACACGGGTTGCGATATATAGAAAATATGCCATGTGATGAAATGCAGTCAATTTCCTTAGAAATGCCGGTTTTAAGGTCGAATACATGTAATCTGATATTTTGCGACCGATTTGCTAATATGTGAATTATGAATACCGTACACTTCTATATGGATGCAAATGATAAGGAAATTGCCGGTTAAAATATGCAATATTTTCGACTGATCAAATACCCCCAAACTTAATTTCGATCGTCTCGAGCGAATGTTTTATTAAAAAGAGAAGGAGAAAATAAAAAAAAAGAGAAAAACTAACTAGCACACTTTCGTAGGCAACACGATTGCACTGAGCACGTGCAACAAGCCTTTAAACCTCTAGGTGTCCCTAGTAGGAGGAGTGTTGTCTCCTGAGGGTTTTCAGCGGATTGCACCCACAAAATCCAATAATAAAAGCAAGATCATGAATATTACATTTAAAGAAAAGAATCGTAAAAGAAAGACCTTGAAAATTAGGGTTTCCAACTAAGCTAACTTTTCGGTTGTCATGAGCCCTATCTTAATGGTCATGAAAAGATATCAGAAATCACGTCCTCCCTCAATAAAACATCATCTTATTCTTCATTCCTATCTTTCTTCCAAACATCGATCATATAACCCTGCGTGTGTGTAAAGACATCCCTACACCTGGAGAATTCAGTTCAAGCTATCATACTCTTGCCCATCAGCCTCAGTATAATTTTTTCTTCTTCTTTTTTTTTTTCGATGAGCTCACACACTTTCTTGCGACCGTTAATACTTCTTGAGGTACTAACCGACCGATTACTCATGTGCTTGCTTATTTGGTGTATTTTCCTAATCTTGCACCACCTCAGGTATAGCAGTGACTCCTAGACCAGTTGGCCTTAGGGCACTAGATGAAAAAGCACCCTCGCTATATATTTTTTTATTTCCCTCGGTGATAACAAAACCAGTGTCCATTTTTCTCACCATATTTTTTTTCTTTTTCTTTTTTTTATACTTTTGGCTTTAAGACAAGAGCATTTCAAGGTATCCTCTACTATCCCAGGCTTCAAGACGTGTGTAAGTGCGAATAGCAGGGTAGCAACGTTCAAAATGTTTGGCTTCCAGAATAGAAACTATTTTTCAGACTTATTTTTATCCTCAGATTAGTGACGTCCTTCATCTTACTAACCCTTGGGACAACGGCTCATAACTACTTATTACTAGTTCGTATAAGAAAACTTCTAATTTTCTTAGTTTTCTAAAATTTTTCTAATCTCATGGATGTAATTGTTCACTATCTAAACTTTCATTATCTTATTTATATACAAAAAAGTGTAAATATTAAAATTATTTTTATATTTGAAAATTTTTAAATTTTTATGGGATTTGAAAATTTTTCAATTTTTATAGATTTTCAAAAATGTTTTGTGCTTATGCAGATGATATGCAAATGATGCGAAAATAAGCACAAACCTCCCCCAAACTTGTTTTCAACAGTGTCCTCACTGTTGCCGACAGCTATATCTACAAGACCTGTAAGTCTGGGAGGGATTATTAGTGGGAGCAAAATATATAAGTGAAGAACTTCCCCCAAACTTATCTTTTACTCACCTTCATTCAAAAAATATGATGCAGTGATATACAGGATATGAAGGTGAGACGGAGGATTTTTAATCCAAATAAACTGGCTCTTATAAGAACAAGAGCTCCTCCGTGGGGTCAGTGGAAAAATACGGCTTAAGTCTATGTCCATTTACTTTGAAAACAGTGCCGTTTTTAACATTTTCAACTTCTACTGCCCCGTGCGGGTAAATAGACCGCACAACAAAAGGTCCCTTCTATCGAGATCGGAGCTTACCCGCGTGAAGGTGTAATCGTGAATCATAAAGAAGGACTTGTTGACCAGGTAAAAATGTTTTCCTTAAAATGTTTTTATCGTGAAAAACCTTAGTCCTATTCTTTGTGATTACAGCATTATCATAAGCTTCATCGCGGAGTTCGCTTAGCTCGTTAAGTTGCAGCTTCCGAAAGTTGCAAGCAAGGTTTAGATCAAAATTTATTTCTTTTATAGCCCACAATGCTTTATGCTCTATCTCGACAGGTAAATGACATGCTTTTCCAAACACTATCCTATATGGAGACATTCCTAGGTCGGTCTTATATGCAGTCCTGAATGCCCAAAGAGCATCCGTCAATTTGGTCGACCAGTCTTTTCTATTCTTAGCAACAGTTTTCTCCAGGATAAGTTTGATTTGTCTGTTTGAGATCTCAGCCTGCCCGCTTGTTTGGGGATGATAGGGTGTAGAAAGACGGTGGTTGATTGAGTATTTTCGCACCAGAGTCTTGAAAGACCTGTTGCAGAAATGTGTCCCATTATCGCTAATGATAGCGCGTGGGTGTCCAAATCGCGAGAAGATATTCTCTTTCAAGAACTTAATGAAAACTTTCCTGTCATTAGTGCGACATGGAATGGCTTCTACCCACTTTGAGACATAATCAACCGCCAGCAATATGTACAAGTTCCCAAAGGAGTTGGGAAAAGGACCCATAAAATCTATGCCCCAAACATCAAATATTTCAACAACCAGAATGGGTTGCTGAGGCATCTCATTCCTCTGGGATATTCTACCTGTATACTGACATTGTGTACAGGTTTTGCAATACTCAAATGCGTCCTTGAATAAGGTCGGCCAATAAAATCCACATTGCAAAACCTTTTCCGCTGTCTTTCTAGGACCAAAGTGACCCCCACAAGCCTGATCATGACAAAATGAAAGAACACTCTTGAACTCTTCATTCGGGACGCACCGGCGAATGATCTGATCAGGACAATATTTAAACAAATAAGGTTCATCCCAGTAAAAGTGTTTTACTTGGGAAAGAAAACGGTATTTGTCCTGTTTTGACCAATCGCTCGGTATAAGTCCCGTGGCATGATAGTTCACAATATCCCTGAACCATGGTTCAGCTGATATGCTCAAGAGTTGTTCGTCAGGGAATGAATCATTGATCGGCAGGGTCACAGGGGAAGAAACGATGCGTGAAAGATGGTCAACTACTACGTTTTCACATCCTTTCTTATCTTTGATAACAAGATCAAATTCTTGTAACAGTAGGATCCAACGTATTAGTCGACCTTTTGCATCTTTCTTCGCCAGAAGATGTTTTAAAGCGGAATGGTCAGTATATACAACTATAGGTGAGCCGATTAAGTAAGGCCTGAACTTTTCTAATGCAAATACAACCGCTAAAAGCTCTTTCTCCGTGGCTGTATAATTGATTTGCGCATCATTCAGGGTCTTACTAGCATAGTAAATCACGTGTGGCATCTTATCAATGTGCTGTTCTAAGACTGCACCTACTGCAAAATCAGATGCGTCACACATCAGCTCAAAGGGGTAGTCCCAATTTGGTGATGATAGCACGGGGGCTGAAGTGAGTGAGTGTTTAAGTGAGTCGAAAGCTGTCTTGCAATCCGAGTCGAAATGGAAGGTCGTATCCTTGGCCAGGAGTAGTGTTAAAGGTCTAGCAATTTTGCTAAAATCCTTAATGAATCTCCTATAAAAGCCCGCATGGCCAAGGAAAGAGTGAATATCTTTGACGCTTTTGGGATGAGGGAGGTTTTGAATGACATCTATTTTAGCTCTGTCAACCTCAATGCCTTTCTGTGAAATGACATGTCCAAGGACTATTCCTTCTTGGACCATAAAATGGCATTTTCCCAGTTTAAAGTCAAGTTCTTCTCTTTGCAACGAGTAAGAACAGCGTCTAGATTCGCTAGGCAATCTGAAAAAGAGTCTCCAAAAATCGAGAAGTCGTCCATAAAGATCTCCAAAAAATTCTCTACCATATCAGAGAATATCCCCATCATACACCGCTGAAAGGTAGCGGGAGCATTGCATAACCCAAAGGGCATGCGACTGTAAGCAAAGGTACCAAAAGGAAAAGTAAAAGTGGTTATATCTTGATCCTTTTTGGCGATGGGGACCTGATTGTAGCCTGAGTATCCGTCCATAAAACAATAGTACTCTCGTCCCGCTAAGCGTTCCAGCATCTGATCAATGAATGGTAGAGGAAAATGGTCTTTCCTCGTAGCAGCGTTGAGTTTCCTATAATCGATGCATACACGCCACCCAGTTTGGGCGCGTGTCTGAATCAACTCATTCGCCTCATTTGTGATAACTGTGATGCCGGATTTCTTAGGAACAACATGTATAGGACTTACCCACTGGCTATCGGAGATGGGGTATATAATACCACTATCTAAGCATTTGACGATCTCTTTCATGACAGCTTCCTTCATGACAGGATTCAACCATCTCTGTGGTTCTCGGGTCGGTCTGGCATCATCCATCACATGTATATGATGTTCAACTATCAAGGGACTAATCCCTTTGATGTCCGCCATACTCCAACCGAACGCCTCTTTGTTAGATCTCAATACCGATAAAAGTGCATTCTCTTGCTCTGATGCAAGGGAAGCGGATATGATAACCGGTAAGGACTCATTCTCACCTAGATATGCATATTTGAGGTGAGAAGGTAAAATTTTGAGATCTAACTCGGGTGGAGAAATGATAGAAGGAAGGATCATAGATTGATTTTTGGATCTACAAAGAAGCTCAGAGCCTGTGAAAGATACAGACTCGGGTGGAGAAAAGTCAGAAGTGCAGGACTCATGTGTAGGTAAAGTGTCCTCACTAAGATCTTGTGCAAAGTCAAACAGAGATGTGCTAATGTCATCGAGATCGGTAAAGCAAAGATCCTCAGCTCCACAACTGTCGGGAGCGATCTCATGGACAGAGCACACATCTAAAATATGAGCAGAGGGTTTTGATGGCTGACTTCCAACTTTATAGATATTTAGTTCAATGCTCATATTTCCAAATGATAAATTCATTGAACCATTTCTACAGTTTATAACAGCGTTGGAAGTGGCAAGGAAAGGACGACCTAGAATCACCGGAATTTGGCCCCGGGGGTTTGCTACAGGATGTGTGTCGAGCACAATGAAGTCTACAGGGAAAACAAATTCCCCGACCTTTATCAACACATCCTCTAATTCACCCCTTGGTTTGGTGATAGATCGGTCTGCCATCTGGAGAGTGCAGTGAGCAGGTTTCAGCTCTCCAATCCCTAATTGCTCATAGACAGAATAAGGTAGCAGGTTAACACTTGCGCCAAGGTCTAAAAGAGCACGATTTATGTTTTTACCCCCAATCGAAATTGATATTGTAGGACATCCTGGGTCCTTTCTTTTCTTTGGAAGCTGGGGAATAAAAGCAGTGCTGATGTTATTAGACATAAAGACCTTCTTCGGCACTTGAGTCTTCCTCTTCCTAGTGCACAAGTCCTTAAGAATTTTCGCATAAGCGGGGACTTGCTGAATCGCATCTAGGAGAGGGATATTGATGTTAACCTGTTTGAACATCTCTAAAATTTTCTCCATATGAGGACTCGTTCTATTAGCCCTTAGCCGGTTCGGGTAAGGAGCTTTCGCAATAAGCGCAGGGTCCATCATAGGAGAAGGAAAGGGGGGTAGACGAGGTCCCAAAGGAGGTGTGGGGACTGTCTGTGGAGAACTATAAGGATTGGGTGAAGGTGTCGAGCCTAGAGGGAAATGGAGAATAGGCTCGTGCGAAGGTGGTTTGGTAGAAGAAGAAGGATCAGAAGGTGAAGTGTGTGTGTGTGGAAAAGACTCAGCCGGGGTGTTGATATGATTTTCAGTATTATCAATATCTTCCCCAACATGATTGTTCAGCACTCTTCCCGATCTCAACGTTGTGATGGCATTTACATTGTAATGCCCAGGATTCTGTAGGGGTTGAGAGGGAAGTTTCCCTTTTTCTCTCGCACTCATTTCGGCTTTTAGTCGTGCGATTTCAGCTTCCATCGTGCGAATACTCTCAGCTTGGGACGCTGAGTTTTTCTTTATCTCATTGATGGAAGATCTAACCTCAGTCGAAACATCCATGAAATTTGATAAAAGTGATTTCATGGTTTGAGTGAATTGAGAGAAATCGTCAGCATTGAGCTGCATAGGATTAGACTGTGCAGGAGTGTTGCCCTGATTTTGGAAATTTTGTGACTGATAGGGGTGCTGAGTGAGTTGAAGGGGTTGCTGTTGTGGTGAGGAAGAGCCCTTTGAAATTGATTCGTGTTTGGAACCGTGTTTTGAGATTGGTTTTGGTTCCAAGCAAAATTCGGGTGATTCCTCTAACCCTGATTGTACGTGGAGGAATATGGATCGTTTCGAGCTCTTTGAAATGCGGCATTAGAATGCTCGTGACCTTGAAACGCAGAGTTTAATGGACATTCTTCCGTTAAATGTGACGGATCAGAACAGCACCCACAAACAGTTTTGGGGAGTGACACTGGGTTTAGGGAGGCTGCTGCAAATTTGTGTTCCATAGCGTCGAGCTTCTTTTGCATTGCTGCCATTTCAGCTCGAACACCTATGGACACATCTATTTGGTGTATGTTAGTTATGTATATGCCCTAGAGGCCATTGTTGTACATATGATGTATATTATAATGGATGCTTGGTTATATATAGAGATGACTTTCTTGCTCGTCATGATAGTATGCTATTTGGTTTCACTTTATCTTAACATGTTGACTTGTATTGGTTTACTGTTTTACTCTCACATGTTGATAAAGCCCTTAGGGTTTGTACTCGACTACTGGGACTATGATGAGATCATACTAGTGGGGCCGCGGTAGTCGATGAGTACATCCTATAACTGTTCCTAGTCGAGGGTATATCGAGACAGGGCATCGATACACCAGAGTAGACTAGCGTATACGCATCTTGACCCATATGATGGGCGATGGATGATCCCATATCCATCGGTGTTAGACATCAGAGATGGTGTACGGGTGCTCAGTGGAGACTGGGTACACTGGACGGACTCGCCGAGAACTCCCAGATGGTGATATACCACACGTCAGATGGCAGTTCTCCGGTGACACAGGTACAGGGTAGTCTGAAGACCCGAGATCGTCATAGAGTCTTGTGTGATTCCCACTGTGCTTTGATTTCCACCTTACCACGTCCAAGAGGGCGTGCAAAATGGTGGCTTTTGGGTACAGTCCCGAATCACATGGAGGGAATGAGCGATAGGAAGGGATTCGTCTCTCCCGGTATAGGGAGTTGATGTTGTGCTGTGTTCGATTGGCTATAACTGGAAGTCCCTGGCCAGGGATGATATGGAGATTTACTGGTAAGTGTTACTAGTAGTTTCTCGACCCGTTATGAGCCATACATCGACACGACTTATCGGTTACTGGGGTCTGACGTATACCACCCCTAGACTTGATATGCGACATATCAGACGAACAGACCGGACTGTACGGGAGTGTTACTGATCGGATTCACAGGAGAACGCACAGGCTAGCTTGTTGATCTTCTGATCGCTCAATGCCTGGGTGGCTGTTACGTTTAGCTGATCGCTTGCAGCTTGTGGGTGTTTGATATGATCATCACCTGCTACCGGCGTATTGACGATTCTTTAGAGTCCTACACAGAGGTTTCTTGGCTCAGGCGAAACGGAGTAGTGGCACATATGTGATATGCGCAGGAACGAGAATAATGCGATATGGGATACCGTATTATATTCTCGCGATATATGGATATGAACCGGGTCATCGGATCAAGTGTTGATTCGATGAATCGGTACATGATATATTAGTCGGTTATATTCGATATAGCCGGATCGTCGGATCAAGTGTTGATTCGATGATTTAATATATAATAATATATATATGATATATTATTATATTAACTAATATTGGCTTGCTTTAATATTTCATTTTCTCAGTGGATGATACGTTGATATATATGCGATATATGTTAATTGTATTATTTTCTTTTGTTGCAAATATATAATATATATATGATATATATTATTGTGACATGATATGATTAATTGTTAAACATGTTTAAGGATGATTAATTGAGGTTAGGGTTTGATTAGGGTTAGTAGCTTCAAGTTCCTTCTAGAAGCTATTTCTTTTGTCAAGGTTAGGATATTTTGTGATGACACATTATTAACTCAACCAAACCCTAACCCTAGTTGTTTCTCTACTTGTTCTCATCCATTCATCCTTGACCATGGTTAAAGATCAATCATATGTTTATATTTCTATTCATCACAAAAGAAAAGGATTATCATTATCTTTTGATTATCCATTATCTTCTTCTTCTTCTTTCTTGAAGAAGCTCTCTTGAAAATTCTTATGTGATGAAAGATTATGAGAAAATGATATAAAAGGAAAGCTAAATTACTACTCTCTCATCCTCATCTCATCTAGCCCATGGGATTAGTGTGTTCTCTTCTTTAAGAGTGAGAAAGCTTGAGTCGAAGCAACTTCAAGGTAGATCATCGGAGATTTGGAATACGACAAGCTAGAATGGATCGTTCGAGTCGTGGAGCCTCTCATGAGTCCGGGAGATCGTGGATCGCGGCAAAGGGACTTCTACTCGGAGCTTGTGAAGTGAAGGAGCGGACTACAAAGGTTGTAATCCCTCACACTTAGATAAAAGTTATCTTATTGCATGTTAAACCCTAATAATCTAGCAAAGATCCCGGCTTTGGGTTGTTCGGCACGTCTAAAATTTTATCCGGGCATGTTTGATGCCTTTAGAACCTTCTCAAGAGTGCCTAGGAACCCTACAGTGGTATCAGAGCCTAGCTAGAGCATTAGGCGATGTGTTTACGATGTTAAAACTCCGATCGAACCCGAAACGACGAAACTTGACCCCTCTCTGGAAATTTCTTAAATTTTGGGATTTTTCAGAATTAAAAATATGTAAAAAAATCAGCAGGGAATTCTAAGAATTACCCTGAAACACGTGCCCATAATTCGACCAACCAAGTGCGGAAGCGCGGCAGAACCATGGTCGTCGCGGCGGATCCGCGGCGGAACTGTTGAATTGGGACACGTGGCTTCATGGTATAGACCGTAGGCACTTGCTGATTATTCTGGATATTTTTAATTTGCTCCAGGTGTTTAAAATTCTGGGGTTTGTTTTGTAATAGTAGACTCGATCGGAATATTTAAGTTCGTATTTCTTTCTGGATATTTAGAAACTGTTAAACTAGTTGAACGGATATCATTAACTTACTGTTTCCCGGTACGGCAAATTTTCAAGTGTTGAAATTTATTCGGGTTTAAATCTTTTGGAAAAATTGTACAAGTTAAGCGGTGGACCCTCTAGAAGACACAAACCTTAACTCGATTATGTGACCGTCTTGAACTGCCTTTTGAACCTTCGGGTTTGGGGCAGTACGGCGTGCCACATGTGAGGCGTTGGCTTGACCCTTCTACGGCTGGATCACCGGTACTGTGACATATTCTGGGATTATTTGAACCCCGCTCAAGTGTTGAGCAGTTTGGGAAATTTTGGGTGTTTGATTATCTGTTCGGAAAGTTTAATACTATCGATTTATCTGGAATGTGATACAATATGTGGAATTCATAGAGTTAGGCATGAAATGCGGAGTATGTGATATTTCGGATTTACGATGTCTAAAGTGATTGTGGATTCCAAATATTGTAGTTTTACACTTTCTTTTCTGTGACCGTAAGTGTAATATGTGATATCGCCGGTTTCGTTGCTATATGATTCAACGACAATTGGGATGCGCATATTTACTTACGTTGATAATATGTGATATTATGTGTTGCTTTGATATGTTATATTGGATCGTCGCGTTCTGAATAGCCGGGGGTTTTATGTGAGATGAGGGTTTTTATTTTCATTCATGTAAAATTCATTTGTAATGTAATATTCTTTTTGGGGCACTTCCTGGTTGCGGTTGATGTCACCAGTGTATATTATTTACTTTTCCGCATTAGGTAGACCCAAGGAGGAGAGCACAAGTAACCGGGTTCTAGGGTCCAGTGGGAGGCCATCTCGAGGAGTCGAGACCGGGTCTCCTAACCCTAGAATTGGCAGTGTTACTTGCCGCTCTCGTAGGGGTCTTGGGATGTGGGTTTGGCTATTCGTCGCGACCGTGGAATCCGTGTTTTATACAGGCTCGTATTGAAAACACGGACGTCCTAGTATATCCAATATTTCATATATGTTCTTCTGCTGCAATGTTCTGTGATGAGATCATATTACTGCCTGAGACGAATGCTTATACTATATATATATGCTGATATATAAATATTACTGCTTTCGTTTCTTCTGTGATGCTTAGGAAGCATAAGCTGATGGGATTTTTATTAATGAGATTAATAAAAGAAAAGAAACCTAAAGATGTTGTAGAATCAAAACTTTATAAAAGGGGTAGCTACAGTTTTGCTTTGCACAGTGATATATACGATATATCCTGCACCTTATTCGATGAGGAAAGGACCGAGATCCCTTCACCGGGAGTGACTCCTTTAGCAAAACTGGAAGATGCTACAAAACTCGGTTTGTCTTTTGATTGCTTTTAGTGTTTTGCTTTGCACAGTGATATATACGATATATCCTGCACCTTATTCGATGAGGAAAGGGCCGACGATCCCTTCACCGGGAGTGACCCCTTTAGCGAAACTAAGAAAAGCCTCAAAAACACTCCTTTTCAAAACTACTCGATTCTACGACGACATCAAGTTCATTACGCTCAGGGTTTTCTGAAAAACCTGCGTAGCCCTCCGACATTTCAGATAGGTAATACTTAGTATTCGTGCTGCGTTTGTTGGCTTTTGTCAAGGCGTAGTGTGCGGTAGCTAATTATTACTTATCTGTTACATATGATGAGATTGGGTTAGGGTAGTCGTACGGCTTTGTTGGCTTTCGTCAAGGGACGTACGGCTGGGTTTAATTCAATTAAGAAATGTTCGGGTTGAACTTGACTAACGGACTATGGTTTGTTGGCTTTCGTCAAGGTCATAGAACGTTAGGGGCAAAATATTATCGGGAATTTCAAGTGTTGAAATTTGCAATGAGATTGCATACCTCCTATGAGATAGTTGGATCCCGATACCCACTGCGAGTAAGTGTTACTCCTGGGAGAGTTTTACACAGGACAATTAGTCATTCAAGTAGGTGTCTAGAAAAGTGTTAACGAGGTTACGCCTCTGGGAAAACGAGGTTTACATTAATTAGGTCCGTGCGAGAGCACGGGGAACCTCCCTCAAAGTACCGACACTGATCTGGCTGAAAGATTGACGAAATTGTAAGGTGTAATTAATCCCGGCTAATCTTACCTTTTAGGGTTTTAAGGTAGATTTGATAAAACCAGTGGGAGACATCCTGATTAGATAAGATAATAACCAATCTAATCTTGCAAGAGCATACGCTAAAGTGTTTTCTTCTCTCTCTCTCCAGGTAGCGACCATTTCAGGCCATAATCAAGATAATAATATGGATGTATTGACTGAACCTAATTATTGTACTGAGCTAGGGAATGTTGGACCCGTTCTTTCTTATAAGAGTTATAAGACTGAACAGGAAACAGGAGAATATCTGGATTCTCACGCCGCCCAAAAGAACATGCATGTTGATGCATCTTCTTCAGGTGTGTTTGTTATTGAGAACTGTTTCTCAGTTCACCCTACGTCCTGGGTATTAGATACCGGATCAGGATCCCACATATGCAAACAGTTGCATGGGCTACGTAAAGGTAGAGAACTGGGAAAGGATGATCATTCCGTTCTAGTAGGGAACGGTGCAAATGTTGCAGCCAAAGCAGTTGGCGAATATCACCTTGTATTACCAAGTCGTAATACACTGATTCTAAATGAATGCTATTATATACCGAACATGATGTGCAACATTATATCAGTTTCTTTATTGAGTAAAGAGGGATATAATTTTATAGTAAAGGATAATGTTATGAACATATTCCTAGATCAAAAGTTGATTGCATCAGGCTCGTTACATAATGGCATATTCATTCTAAATCAGAATACAGTGCTGAATATACAAAACACACACAAGAGGAAAGGTTCAGATATGAACGAATCCTACTTGTGGCATTGTAGACTTGGTCATATCAATGCGACACGACTGGCTAAGTTACATAAAGATGGTTATTTGAATCCGTTCGAATTATCATCTTATGATACTTGCCATTCATGTCTCAAAGGAAAAATGACCAAAGCTCCGTTTAGTGGACACGGAGAAAGAGTTACCGAACTCTTAGGACTGGTACATAGTGATGTATGCGGTCCCATGTCTACGCATGCCAGGAACGGTTCTTCCTACTTCATTACATTCACTGACGATCTCTCTAGATACGGACATGTGTTCCTGTTGAAACACAAGTCTGAAGCTTTTGAGAAATTCAGAGAATATAAGCACGAAGTAGAGAACCAAACGGGCAAAAGTATTAAGATTCTTCGATCTGATCGAGGAGGTGAATACTTAAGCGGTGAGTTTTTAGATTATCTAAAAGAGAATGGGATTCTCTCTCAGCTTACTCCTCCTTATACACCACAGCACAACGGTGTATCGGAACGGAGGAATCGCACCTTATTAGATATGGTGCGCTCTATGATGAGCGAGGCTGAGTTACCTATTTCCTTCTCGGGGTATGCGCTTGAGACAGCCATACACCTATTGAATATGGTTCCTACCAAATCAGTGCCTACCACTCCGTATGAGATATGGAAAGGGAAGAGACCATCTCTTAAGTATATTAAGATATGGGGTTGTCCAGCCTATGTCAAAAGACAAAATCCGGACAAACTCGAGGCAAGATCTGTCTTATGTAAGTTTGTAGGATATCCCAAGAACTCACAAGGGTATATCTTCTACCACACTGAGGAACAAAAGGTGTTTGTTTCTAAACATGCCATCTTTTTGGAAAAGGAATTTCTTGCAAAAGAAATTAATGGCAATGAGGTAGAACTGGAAGAGGTTCCAGCAGAACAAACTACAACAGATGATTTAATAGAACCAGAGGATTCAGTAATACCCGACGAACCCCAGCCTCTCCGCCGATCTAGTAGGGTTTCTCGTCCACCTGAGAGATACTACGGTTTTCTCATTGATGGTGGAAGCGAGGATTGCATCATAGATGATGATGAACCGACTAGTTTCGAGCAGGCCATCACGAGTGGTGACTCTGTGAAATGGCTGGATGCAATGCGATCTGAGATGGAATCCATGTACACCAACAAAGTATGGACTTTGGAAAATGCTCCTGAAGGGGTAAAACCCATTGGGAGCAAGTGGATCTTTAAAAGGAAATTTGGTGTAGATGGAAAAGTTGAGACTTTCAAAACTAGACTGGTAGCGAAGGGTTTTCGTCAACGACCAGGTGTGGATTATGACGAAACCTTTTCTCCAGTAGCTATGCTTAAGTCCATCCGGATCTTACTTGCCATTGCTGCATACCATGACTACGAAATCTGGCAAATGGATGTTAAGACCGCCTTTCTAAACGGTGATTTAGAAGAGTGCGTGTACATGACTCAGCCAGAGGGCTTCGTAGATAGTGGGAGCAGCGGAAAGGTGTGCAAGCTGCTTAAATCCATTTATGGGTTAAAGCAAGCATCGCGGAGTTGGAACATCTGTTTTGATGTTGTAGTCAAAGAGTTTGACTTCATCAAAAATATAGATGAACCTTGTATCTATAAGAAGGTGGCAGAGGGTAAGGTAGTCTTCCTCGTATTGTACGTGGATGACATACTCTTGATAGGAAATGATATTCCTATGCTGCTATCAGTCAAGCTCTTCTTATCACAGAGATTCTCAATGAAAGATCTAGGTGATGCCTCCTGCATATTGGGAATCATGATCTATAGAGATAGATCTAAACGGATACTGGGATTGTCCCAATCCAGGTACATTGACACCATACTAAAGAGGTTTAGTATGGAAGAATCCAAACGTGGGAACCAACCCACGATCTCTGGACTCACTCTCTCCAAAGAGATGTCTCCCAAGACTGATTTGGAGAGAGCTCGCATGAAATGGATACCCTATGCTTCGGCAGTAGGCTCTATCATGTATGCGATGCTGTGTACCAGACCCGATGTAGCATACTCACTAAGTGTAGTGAGTCGGTATCAAGCAGATCCTGGAGAGAGTCACTGGACAGCTGTGAAGAACATTCTCAAGTACTTGCGAAGGACTAAGGAGATGTTCTTGGTGTATGGTAACGGAGAACTCCAGGTGGAGTCCTTTACCGATTCCAGCTTCCAAAGTGATAAGGACGACTCTAAGTCGCATTCGGGTTTTGTCTTTACCCTCAATGGAGGGGCGGTATGTTGGAAGAGTTCCAAACAGGATACCGTTGCAGACTCGACGATGGAGGCTGAATACATCGCTGCCAACGATGCTGCCAAAGAAGCTGTCTGGATCAAGAAGTTCATTAGTGAACTTGGTGTGGTTCCATCCATTGAGCATCCAATACTTCTGTATTGCGATAACAATGGAGCTGTGGCTTTAGCCAAGGAACCCAGGTCCCATCAAAAGTCCAGACATATTCTGAGGCGGTATCACCTGATTAGGGAGATAGTTGATCGCCGGGAGATCGAGGTCAGGAGAGTAGATACGAAGGACAACACTGCGGATCCATTCACGAAGGCTATTCCCCAGATACAGTTTGAGAGATTATTCGGGATGCTAGGTATGAAATACTACAGCAGCTGGCCTTAGTGCAAGTGGGAGATTGTTAGTTATGTATATGCCCTAGAGGCCATTGTTGTACATATGATGTATATTATAATGGATGCTTGGTTATATATAGAGATGACTTTCTTGCTCGTCATGATAGTATGCTATTTGGTTTCACTTTATCTTAACATGTTGACTTGTATTGGTTTACTGTTTTACTCTCACATGTTGATAAAGCCCTTAGGGTTTGTACTCGACTACTGGGACTATGATGAGATCATACTAGTGGGGCCGCGGTAGTCGATGAGTACATCCTATAACTGTTCCTAGTCGAGGGTATATCGAGACAGGGCATCGATACACCAGAGTAGACTAGCGTATACGCATCTTGACCCATATGATGGGCGATGGATGATCCCATATCCATCGGTGTTAGACATCAGAGATGGTGTACGGGTGCTCAGTGGAGACTGGGTACACTGGACGGACTCGCCGAGAACTCCCAGATGGTGATATACCACACGTCAGATGGCAGTTCTCCGGTGACACAGGTACAGGGTAGTCTGAAGACCCGAGATCGTCATAGAGTCTTGTGTGATTCCCACTGTGCTTTGATTTCCACCTTACCACGTCCAAGAGGGCGTGCAAAACGGTGGCTTTTGGGTACAGTCCCGAATCACATGGAGGCAATGAGCGATAGGAGGGGATTCGTCTCTCCCGGTATAGGGAGTTGATGTTGTGCTGTGTTCGATTGGCTATAACTGGAAGTCCCTGGCCAGGGCCGATATGGAGATTTACTGGTAAGTGTTACTAGTAGTTTCTCGACCCGTTATGAGCCATACATCGACACGACTTATCGGTTACTGGGGTCTGACGTATACCACCCCTAGACTTGATATGCGACATATCAGACGAACAGACCGGACTGTACGGGAGTGTTACTGATCGGATTCACAGGAGAACGCACAGGCTAGCTTGTTGATCTTCTGATCGCTCAATGCCTGGGTGGCTGTTACGTTTAGCTGACCGCTTGCAGCTTGTGGGTGTTTGATATGATCATCACCTGCTACCGGCGTATTGACGATTCTTTAGAGTCCTACACAGAGGTTTCTTGGCTCAGGCGAAACGGAGTAGTGGCACATATGTGATATGTTAGTTATATGTATGCCCTAGAGGCCATTACTGTATATAGGATGTATATTATAGTGGATGCTGGGACATATATAGGGAGGACTTTCTTGCTCGACATGATAGTATGCTATCTGGTTGAACTTTACCTTAACGTGTATGCTGATTGTCTCTCTGTTACATGTTGGTAAAGCCCTTAGGATCTGTACTTGACTACCTGGACTATGATGCGGATCATACTAGTGGGGACATGGTAGTCCATAAGTACATCCTTCAAAGTCCCTAGTCGTGGGTGTATCGAGACGGGGCATCGATATACCAGGGTAGACTAGCGTGTACCTTCTCGACCCATATAGATGGGCGATGGATGATCCCATATCCATCGGTGTTTGACATCAGAGATGATATACGGGTGCTCAGTAGAGACTGGGTACACTGGACGGACTCGCCGAGAACTCCCAGATGGTATTATACCTCACGTCAGATGGCAGTTCTCTGGTGACACTGGTACAGAGTAGTCTGTTGACCCGAGATCGTCATAGAGTCTTGTGTGGTTCCCACTGTGCTTTGATTTCCATCTTACCACGTCCAAGAGGGCGTGCAAAACGGTGGTTTTTGGGTACAGTCCCGAGTCACATGGAGGCAATGGGCGATAGGAGGGGATTCGTCTCTCCCGGTATAGGGGGTTGATGTTGCGCTATGTTCGATTGGCTATAACAGGAAATCCCTGGCCAGGGTTGCTGAGATTTACTGGTAAGTGTTACCAGTAGTTTCTCGAACAGTTATAGACCTCATATCGACACGACTTATCAGAGCTACTAGGCATTAGATGTCGACCTATGGGGGGTTCTCACTGTGTGACAGTGTGGCGAAGCATAGGCTCTTACCCCCAGGGTGTCCCGAGACCGGAAGGTGTTCTGGCGGGTTGTAGTCCTCACGAGGGGGCATGCGTAAAAAGTAACCCTAACCATTCCCACTAACCATGATTCATTCTCTACACTTGACTCTAGTTAAAATTATGATAAGAATTCATTTTCTTTTCTTATTCTTTTAACTTATCATATAAGCTTCTTCTTCTTCTTCCTTGACTTCAAGAAGAAAAGCTTCACCTCATCAATGGTGATTGATGAATTAGAGTGAGAAATCCAATTCTAAAGTTAACCCAACTCCTATTTCTTCATCCTCTACCTCTTGCCAAGGAGTAGAGTGTGTTTACTTCACAAGTTTCTTGACTTGGTGAAGTCGGAGCTTGATTTAGCGATGCCTCGACGTAGATCATCTTCGGCATGGACATCGACGACCTAGCTTGCCCATTCTCCGACGAAGCCGATCCTAGAGCCCGGATTTGACTTGGACAGCGGAGAGGACTTCGTTGCGGAGCTATGGAGGTGGAGCACCGGATCTACAATGGTATCAGAGCCTAGCTAGAGCCTTAGGCGAAGTCCAGATGGAAATTGAAGTCCGAACGAACCCGAAACCCCGAACCAATCTAGCTCTCTGGACTTTTTCCTAAAATGCGGTTTTTTTTGAATTAAAAATTTCTAGAAAATACATAAAATAAAACTAAGAATTACGGTGCAAACTCAGGTGAGTAATTCGTTTGAACGGCGGCGGAACCGCGGCATAAGCACTGCTTATGCGGCGGTTCCGCGCTACATTGGTGACGTCATCGTACCTGCTCTGCACAGTAATTCCTATTATTTTATGCTGAGTTTTCTGGGAATATTTAAATCTTATTCCAGAGTTGAAATTCTGCAGTTGTTTTGGGGATTCGGTGTTTCGATCGGGGTATCAAATTTTTTCTGTTCGGCTTTCCGGATAAATTTTAGAATATGTTAAAAAGTTCGACCAGATATAAATACCCAATTTTTCCCCTGTCGGGAAATTTCCAAGTGTTGGATTTTTCCGTAGTTTAACGATGTTCTAAGTAGTGCAAGTAACGCGATGGTCCCTCTAGAAGACAACAAACCTTAACTCGATTATGTGACCGTCTTGAACTGCCCTTTGAACCTTCGGGTTTGGGGCAGTACGGCGTGCCACATGTGAGGCGTTGGCTTGACCCTTCTACGGCTGGACCGTTGCTACTGAGGCACGAACTGAATGTTGTTAGACTTGTTTCATGTGTTGATCTGTATCGGGAAAACTTGGGTGTTCGATTGTTCGATCGAAAAGTTTAACATTTTCTGTTTATCTGGAATGGGATACAATAATTGGAATTCACAAAAGTTATGTGATAACTAAATGAATGTTATAAATCTAG
Organism: Agapanthus africanus; assembly: GCA_030015575.1. Classification (NCBI taxonomy): domain Eukaryota; kingdom Viridiplantae; phylum Streptophyta; class Magnoliopsida; order Asparagales; family Amaryllidaceae; genus Agapanthus; species Agapanthus africanus. The sequence continues at coordinate 264,832,758 of CM057345.1, read as the reverse complement.
CAATTTAGTCTCACTTGATCGGTTGCCACGGAATTTTGATGTGATCAAAAGTCCGTCGCAATCACGTAGCGTACGCGGATACTCGCCGGGTAAACTTAATAGACAGCTACACCCCATAGCCCCGACAAAGTGACCGTAGGAGAACCCCGTCGCCGAAAGCATCCGTTCGGGTGCTCGCGGTAGCGGTGTTCCGCCTTGGTGCACTTCGTCGACGGTATCGGGGGTGCGGCCGTCTACTGAAGTTTGCGACGAGCATTCGATCAGACTGTCGGGAATCTTGTTGAATTGCCCTACTAGATATTGAAAAGTGTTTTCGATTTTGAGACTAAAATGCGGTGTTTATAATTGTTAGGCATGCGATGTCTAAGGAATTCATTTGGTCAGGCATGCGATGTCTGAGGTGGTTGCGGATTCCAACTGTTGTAGTTTTACACTTTCTTTTCTGTGACTGTAAGTGTAATATGTGATATCGCCGGTTTCGTTGCTATATGTCAACGACTATTGGGATGCGCATATTTACTTACGTTGATGACATGTGATGTTATGTGTTGCTGGATATGTTATATTGGATTGTCGTGTTTGAATAGCCGGGGGTTTTTATGTGAGATGAGTGTTTTTTCATTTTCATTCATGTAAAAACTTGTATGTAATATTCTTTTATTGGGGCGCTTCCAGGTTGCGGAAGTTGTCACCGTTTGTATATTATTTACTTTTCCGCACTAGGATAGACCCAAGGAGGAGGGCACAAGTAACCGGGTTCTGGAGTCCAGTGGGAGACCAACTCGAGGAGTCGAGTCCGGGTCTCCTAACTCTAGAATTGGTAGGGTTGCTTGCCGCTCTCGTAGGGGTCTAGGGGTGTGGGTTTGGCTATTCATCACGACCGTGGAATCCGTGTTTTATACTGGCTCGTATTGAAAACACGGACGTCCTAGTATATCCAATATTTCATATGATTCTTCTGCTGCGATATCTGTGATGTGATCATGTGATGTTCTGTGATAGATACAGTATATAGTATATATGATATATTATATAGACGTTACTTATGTTTTACACCCGCGCTGGCCCTGCCCTGCTCTGCCGTTAGTTACCTAACCTAACGGTGCACGAGGGGACATCGAGGCGAATGTGGATGGCATAAGTGTACGTCGTATTTATCTGTGATGTTTAGGTACTTAAATGATGGGACTTCATTAATGTGATTAATGAATTAAAAGAAACCTAAGATGTTGTAGAATCGAATTTCAAAATAAAACAGGTAGCTACAGTTCTTGCTTTGCACAGCGGTATATGAGATATATCCTGCACCTTATTCGATGAGGAAAGGACCGAGATCCCTTCACCGGGAGTGACTCCTTTAGCAATAACTGGCAGATGCTACACACTCGGTTTGTCTTTTGATTGCTTTTAAGAGTTTTTGCTTTGCATAGCGATATATATGATATATCCCGCACCTCATTCGACGAGGAAAGGACCGACGATCCCTTCACCGGGAGTGACTCCTTTAGCAAAACTAGAAAAGCCTCAAAAACACTCCATTTCAAAATTCATTTGATTCTACAACGATATCAAGTTCATTACGCAAAAGGTTTTCAGAAAAACCTGTCGTAGCCCTCCGTCATTTCAGATATGTACTGGTTAGTATTCGTGCTGCGTTTGTTGACCTCTGTCAAGGCGCAGTGTGCGGTAGCTGATTAGTGCTTATCTGCATAAGCATATGATGTGATTGATTTAGGGTAGTCGTGCGACCTTGTTGACCTCTGTCAAGGGTCGTGCGGGTGGGTTTACTTCAATCAGGAAATGACGGGTTGAACTTGACTAGCAGCCTATGGTTTGTTGATCTCTGTCAAGGTCATAGGACGCTAGGGGCAAAATATTATCGGGAATTTCAAGTGTTGAAATTTGCAATGAGATTGCATACCTTCTATGAGATAGTTGGATCCCGATACCCGCTGCGAGTAAGAGTTACTCCTGGGAGAGTTTTATACATTACAATTAGCCGATCAAGTAGGTGTCTAGAAATGTGTCAACGGGGTTACGCCTCTGGGAAAACGAGGTTTACATTAATTAGGTTCGTGCGAAAGCACGGGGGACCTCCCTCAAAGTACCGACACTGGCCTGGCTGAAAGATTGGCGAACTTGTAGTGTGTAATTAATCCCGGCTAGTCTTTCCTTTTAGGGTTTGAAGGAAGATTTGATAAAAAGCAGTGGGAGCCATCCTGATTAGATAAAATAATAACCAATCTATTCTTGAGAGAGCACACGCTGAGTGTTTTCTTCTCTCTCTCTCCTGGTAGCGACCATATCACGCCTTAATCAAGATAATAATACGGATTTTTGACCGAACCCGCTTGTTATACTGAGCTAAGGAACGTTGGTCCCGCTCCAACTTATAATTGTTATAAGACAGAGCAGGAAATTGGGGAATACCAGAATTCCCGTGCCGCCCAAACGAGGAGAGTGTATGATGATGCATCATCTTCGGGTGTGTTCGTTACAAAGAACTGTTTCTCTGTATCCTCTACGTCCTGGGTATGTGATACCAGATCAGGATCCCAGATATGTAATATGTTACATAGGGCTACAGAAAGGTAGAGAACTGAGAACGGGTGATAAGTTTCATGAGGCAGAAAACGGGGCAAGTGTTGCAGCCAAGTCTGTCGGTCACTGTCACCCTGTATTACCAATACATTGATTCTGAACGAATGATATTAGATACCGAACCTGATATACAAAATCATATCTGTCTCTTTATTAGTAAAGAAAGGATATAATTTTGTATTGTTGGATAATGTTTTGAACATTTCCTATATCAAAAGTTGATCGGTTCAGGCACGTTATCTAAAAGCATTAATGTTCTAAATCAAACCACAGTTTTTTTTGTATACCGAACACACACAAGAGGAAGAGTTCAGAAATGAACGAATCCTTCTTGAGGCATTGTAGACTAGGTCGGATCAATGCGACCCGACTGGCTAGAGTTATATATAGATGTATATTTAAATCAGTTTGAATTTACATCTTGTGAAACTCTCCAGTCATGTCACAAAGATAAGATGATCATAGCTCCGTTTATTGGAAACAGAGAAAGAGTTAGTGAACTCTTGGGATGATACATGATGATGTATGTAAGGTCCCCTGTCTACACATGCCAGGACTGGTTCTTTGAACTTCATTACATTCTCTGATAATCTCTCAAGATTCAGACATATGTTCCTGTTGAAACATGAGTCCGAGCCTTTTGAGATATTCACAGAATATAAGTTAGAAGTAGAGAACCAATACAGGTATAAGTATTATGTCCTATGATGTGATCAAGGAGGAGAATACTTGAGCACGGAATTCCTGGACTTTTCTAAAGGAGAATGAGATTCTCTCTCAGCATTACTCCTCTGTATACACCATGGCACGATGGTATATCGGGGTGGAGCAATTACACCCTATGTGATAAGGTGTGCTCTATGATGAGTAATACTGAGCTACCTATTTCCTTATGGGAGTTATGCACTTATGAAGCTGCATACCTATTGAATAGGTTCGAATCAAATCAGTTGCCTACCACTCCATATGAGATATGGAAAGGGAAGAACCCATGTCTTAAGTTAGTTAAGATTTGGGGTTGTCCGGCCTATGTTTAAAAGCAAAATCCGGACGAGCTCGAGGCAAGGTCAGTTATGTAGAACTGGAAATGTTCCAGCTATACAGACTGCAGCTGATGATTTGATAGAACCAAAGGATTCAGTAGATACCAACGAACCTCAGCCTCTCCGCCGATCTAGTAGGTTCCTCACCCACCTGAGAGATACTTCGTTTTCTCTATGACAGTGGGAGCGAGGATTGCATCATGAGATGATGACCCAACTAGCTTCGAGCTGGCCTTCAGGAGTAAGACTCTGTAAGAATGGCTGGATGCTTAGCGATCTGAGATGGAATCCTTATACGCCAACAAAGTATGGACTTTGGTTGCTATATCTGAAGGGTTAAATCCCCATCAGGAGCAAGTATATCTTGAGAAGATTACTTGGTGTACATGGAAAAGTTGAGACTTTCAAAGCTAGACTTGTTAAAGGTTTGCATCATTGACCAGGTGTGGATCATGATGAAACTTTTTCTAAGGATCTATGCTTAAGTCCATCCAGATCCTACTTACCACGGCTACATACCATGACTACGATATCTGGCGGTTGGGTGCCATGACTACTTTTCTAAATGATGATTTAGAAGAATGCGTCTGTAAGTACACAGCCAGAGGGCTTCGTAAACAGTGGGAGCAGCGGAAACGTGTGCAAGATGTTTTATCTGATAAAGCAGGCATCGCGGAGTTGGAACATCTGTTTTGATGAAGCAGTCAAAGAGTTTGACATCATCAAAATGGTAGATGAACCTTGTATATACAAAAAGGTAGTAGGGAGTATGGTGACGATCCTCGTAGAGTACGTGGATGACATACTCTTGATAAGAAAGGAGTTTCTTATGCTACGCTCGATCAATCTCCGCTTATCACAAACATTCTCCATATAGGATTAAAGTGATACCTACTAAATCCTGGATTTTGGATCTATGAGATAGATCTAAATGGATGTTAGGATACTCACTAGATGTAGTGAGATGGTGTCAATCGATCCTGAGGAGAATCACTGGAAGGGTTCCAGGGTGATAAAGACGACTGAATTTCAGTCACAGGCATTGTCTTTACCCTCAGTAAAGGGACGGTATGTTGGAAGAGTTCCAAGCTAGATACCGTGACATACTAGAAGATAAAGGCAGGATACATTGCTACTTAAGATGCTACCAAAGAGGCTGTTTGGGTGTATAATGGTTCATGAGATGAACTTAGTTCCTCCCATTGTGTGACAATGGAGTTGTGGCTTATGCCAAGAAACGCCGGTCCCATCAGTGATCCAGACATATTCTAAGGCAGTATCACCTGATCATGGAGATGGTTGATCTCTAAGGGATCGAGGTTAGGAGAGTAGATTCAGAGGACAACACAGCGGATCCACTCACAAAGGCCTGTTCCCAGAGAGAGACTTTTATGGGATGGTTGAGTATGAGATACTTCAAACCACTGCTGCAGATGGCCCTAGTGCAAGTGGGAGATTGTTAGTTATATGTATACCCTAGAGGCCATTACTGTACATAGGATGTATATTGTAGTGGATGCTGGGACATATATAGGGAGGACTTTCTTGCTCGACATGATAGTATGCTATCTGGTTGAACTTTACCTTAACGTGTATGCTGATTGTCTCTCTGTTACATGTTGGTAAAGCCCTTAGGATCTGTACTTGACTACCTGGACTATGATGCGGATCATACTAGTGGGGACATGGTAGTCCATAAGTACATCCTTCAAAGTCCCTAGTCGTGGGTGTATCGAGACGGGGCATCGATATACCAGAGTAGACTAGCGTGTACCTTCTCGACCCATATAGATGGGCGATGGATGATCCCATATCCATCGGTGTTTGACATCAGAGATGATATACGGGTGCTCAGTAGAGACTGGGTACACTGGACGGACTCGCCGAGAACTCCCAGATGGTATTATACCTCACGTCAGATGGCAGTTCTCTGGTGACACTGGTACAGAGTAGTCTGTTGACCCGAGATCGTCATAGAGTCTTGTGTGGTTCCCACTGTGCTTTGATTTCCATCTTACCACGTCCAAGAGGGCGTGCAAAACGGTGGTTTTTGGGTACAGTCCCGAGTCACATGGAGGCAATGAGCGATAGGAGGGGATTCGTCTCTCCCGGTATAGGGGGTTGATGTTGCGCTGTGTTCGATTGGCTATAACAGGAAATCCCTGGTCAGGGTTGCTGAGATTTACTGGTAAGTGTTACCAGTAGTTTCTCGAACAGTTATAGACCTCATATCGACACGACTTATCGAGCTATTGGGGTCTGACGTTTACCACCCCTAGGCGGGATATGCGACATATCAGACGATCAGACCGGACTGTACGGTAGTGTTACTGGTCGGATTCACTGGAGTGTGAGCGGGCTTGCTCGTCGATCTTCAGATCGCTCAATACCCGGGTGGCCGTTACGTTTAGCAGACCGCTTGCGGCTTGTGGATGCTTGATATGATCATCATCTGCTGCCGGCGTATTGACGAGTCTTTAGAGTCCTACACAGAGGTTTCCTGGCTCAAGCGAAACGAAATAGGAGCGCATATGAGATATGTGCGGGACCGAGAATAATGCGTGTATGTGATACCGTATTCTATTCTCGCGATAAATATATCGAATGGTTGTATGCGATATAACCTAGTTATCGATTCAAGCGTTGATTCGATAAGCCGATATATTGTATACTAGTCGGTTGTGTTCGACATAACCGGGTCATTGAATCAAGTGTTGATTTAATGATTTAATGCATATTTATATATTTGATATATTACTTTGCATCAACTAGTATCGGTTTACTTAAGATGGATTTTCTCACTCGGATGGGCGCATTGTATATGCGATATACTTTTGTGCACTTGATTGTATCATGTTTGATGATACATGTCATGCTAGGGTTCAAGTGTAAAGATTAAACCTTGGTTAATGAAATGGTTAGGGTTTATTATTTATTATTCATTTATCTTATTTAATTATCTTTTTATTTTTGATAAATGAATAAAAGAAAAGAGAAAAGAATGGTGGCTAATTTTGTTCTTTAGTTGAAGCTTCATGAAGCTTTGTTCAAGTCAACCATTCTTATCTCATCCTTAACCCTAACCATTCCCACTAACCATGATTCATTCTCTACACTTGACTCTAGTTAAAATTATGATAAGAATTCATTTTCTTTTCTTATTCTTTTAACTTATCATATAAGCTTCTTCTTCTTCTTCCTTGACTTCAAGAAGAAAAGCTTCACCTCATCAATGGTGATTGATGAATTAGAGTGAGAAATCCAATTCTAAAGTTAACCCAACTCCTATTTCTTCATCCTCTACCTCTTGCCAAGTAGTAGAGTGTGTTTACTTCATAAGTTTCTTGACTTGGTGAAGTCGGAGCTTGATTTAGCGATGCCTCGACGTAGATCATCTTCGGCATGGACATCGACGACCTAGCTTGCCCATTCTCCGACGAAGCCGATCCTAGAGCCCGGATTTGACTTGGACAGCGGAGAGGACTTCGTTGCGGAGCTATGGAGGTGGAGCACCGGATCTACAAAGGTTGTATTTCCGTTTTCTCATTAGTTAAGTGTTAACTAGTTCTATGTTCGCCTAGACATCTAGCAAACGATCCGTAGTTTAGGGTTTGTAGGCACCATAATTTTTAAAATTGCCATGGTTGATGGCTTGGGAGACCTCATTAGAGTGCCTAGGAACCCTACATGATATGCGCAGGAACAAGAATAATGCGATATGGGATACCGTATTATATTCTCGCGATATATGGATATGAACCGGGTCATCGGATCAAGTGTTGATTCGATGAATCGGTACATGATATATTAGTCGGTTATATTCGATATAGCCGGATCGTCGGATCAAGTGTTGATTCGATGATTTAATATATAATAATATATATATGATATATTATTATATTAACTAATATTGGCTTGCTTTAATATTTCATTTTCTCAGTGGATGATACGTTGATATATATGCGATATATGTTAATTGTATTATTTTCTTTTGTTGCAAATATATAATATATATGTGATATATATTATTGTGACATGATATGATTAATTGTTAAACATGTTTAAGGATGATTAATTGAGGTTAGGGTTTGATTAGGGTTAGTAGCTTCAAGTTCCTTCTAAAAGCTATTTCTTTTGTCAAGGTTAGGATATTTTGTGATGACACATTATTAACTCAACCAAACCCTAACCCTAGTTGTTTCTCTACTTGTTCTCATCCATTCATCCTTGACCATGGTTAAAGATCAATCATATGTTTATATTTCTATTCATCACAAAAGAAAAGGATTATCATTATCTTTTGATTATCCATTATCTTCTTCTTCTTCTCTCTTGAAGAAGCTCTCTTGAAAATTCTTATGTGATGAAAGATTATGAGAAAATGATATAAAAGGAAAGCTAAATTACTACTCTCTCATCCTCATCTCATCTAGCCCATGGGATTAGTGTGTTCTCTTCTTTAAGAGTGAGAAAGCTTGAGTCGAAGCAACTTCAAGGTAGATCATCGGAGATTTGGAATACGACAAGCTAGAATGGATCGTTCGAGTCGTGGAGCCTCTCATGAGTCCGGGAGATCGTGGATCGCGGCAAAGGGACTTCTACTCGGAGCTTGTGAAGTGAAGGAGCGGACTACAAAGGTTGTAATCCCTCACACTTAGATAAAAGTTATCTTATTGCATGTTAAACCCTAATAATCTAGCAAAGATCCCGGCTTTGGGTTGTTCGGCACGTCTAAAATTTTATCCGGGCAAGTTTGATGCCTTTAGAACCTTCTCAAGAGTGCCTAGGAACCCTACAGTGTACACCACCCCTATTCAATGGTTGGGTTCCACTCTCCCAAATTAGTGATTTTTCAGCGAACTCTTCTAAGTATCGCCAAGCTTCCCCATCATCCTTAGTCATAAATGTACCGTGACACATGTTTTCAAGGCTCTGTTTAGTTCTAGGGTTACTGCCATCATATATGATTCGGCAAAGCTCCCATCTCGGGATGCCGTGATGAGGACATTGAACCAATAGATCCTTGAAACGTTCATAGTATTTAGAGAATGGTTCGGCAGGGAGCTGGGCAAATTGGTTCAGTTCGCTACGGATTCGAGCCGTCTTTTGGATTGGGTAAAATTTCTTAAGGAATGCAGCGACGAATTCTTCCCAATTCGTAATAGAGTGTGCGGTAGTGTTATATAGCCACTTCTCGGCTATATCGCACAAAGTAAATGGAAGAAGTCGTAGACGCATCGCATCCACTGAAAGTTGTGACGTACCCATCATTGTGCATACGTTTTCAAATTTGGTAATGAAAACGTAAGCGTCCTCGGTCTCGAGTCCGTGGTATTTGGGTAAAAGATTGATATACTGGGGCTTAATCTCAAAGTTATCCCCATTGGCTGGTGGTGTGGATAAGCAGGTCGAAAGAGGACCTCTATGTGGATAGCATCTTTCCTGGAGAGAAATGTGGGGTGGATTCTGCGTACCAACGGACGGCGGCAGATTAGGGTTAAAGAAGTTTGATGGATTCGGATCCATCGGTGTGGATGTGGTAGTGGGTAAAGAAAAGGTAAATGGAGAAATATCGACTTCGGAGTCGATAAAGGGTACGCGGACTAAACGGGCACTAGAATCCCGTATCCAGCCTATCTTGTACTAAAAAGGGTTAGTACAAGTGGCAGCGTTGACTTATAATTAGGGGTAAAATGAATGCGGTGTTTTCTTTTGAAAAAGGGACGGATTTTTGAAAAAATGATGCGACAAAACAAATGCAGCACACAAACCCTAGAATCTAGTGGTCACCTAGGTCCGGCTCTAGACCGCTCCTAACTGCCAAAAGACAAGTCGCAGGATAGAATCCTCCACTGCCTCTTTGTCCCCCTGTGGCCGGATAAGTGCCAGGTAAGTGGGAAGGTACTCCACTACGTAAGTAGTGGGCCTAATTAAAAACCACTAGCCTTAGACACACTCGCCTTAGGCACCACAAGAAAACGCGGATAAGCAATGAATTACCCACGACCTTCTCTTGTCCTAATTGAGCGCGACAGTCCTTAGAGTCTTCTCTAGATTTCTTTTAGTTAATGAGGGTAATGCGGATGCAAGTTTTGCGATTTTCGGGGCCTAGGAAGGGTAATGAAATCCCCACCTAATTTGGATTTGGCCGTGCCCCTTAAATTTCCGTATTAGAATGCAAACAACCAAGAAATCAAAAATCACACACAATTTTAATTTTGCTTTTGCGCGCTGCGATTTATTTGCAAAGAATCCTGCAGCAAAGTGTTAGTTGGAGCTAAAATAGGAGAGGGGAGAGAGCAAGAAAGTACCTGCTCTGAAAATTTTTCAGAGATCCCTCAATGATGCCGCGTTTTAGCCGCAGATTGTTGGCAATGGCCGCTCTTCCGCGCTCAGGTTGTGGGTTCACTGGATCAAACTTCTTCAGATGCTTTCTGTTGCTATCTCCAGCTCTCTGGTATATCCCAAATAATTTTCCAGACTCCCAGTAAGCTCCAGATCACCTTGCAATCAATTCACAACACACGTATAAGAGTTTGTACGAATTTTGATTTCAAGAAGTAAAATGTAATAATTCTTTCACTTCAAACTAAAAATGCAAATGAATTAGCGCGCGATCCCCGGCAACAGCGCCATTTTGATTGATAGATTTTCCGTTGTGTTTGTAAAGAATGGTAAAGAAATCACAACCAAAAATTATTTTGACCGCAATCAAACTACGGTGTCGGATGTAGTTTGTAGTGAGTGCGGATCGTCCACAGGGATTGCACGATTCACTTGTATTTTGATACGTTTGAAATGAAATGTTAAGCAACAATAAACGAAAACGATTCAAGAATGATTTGTATTCGAGTGTCACTATTCTTTATTCAAGAATCAAGAAACTATAAACAATCAAGAATCGGTGTTTCGATAATATTTCCAATCAACAATCAAGAATATAAGAGAGGCTCGTAGGAATCGATAGGATCAATAGACGTGATGTAATCTAAAGATATCGTGTTCTTGTCCTTCGAAGGATTGATACTAGATTGATGATGATCGACGAGAGTTGGGGCTTTCTCGTGAAACTAGGGTTTCATCCTATAACCCTTGTTCTTTCGTCGATATCATTCCTTTTCTAGCCTCTACCAAATTCAAGAAACGATCGTAACTTCCCAATTTCGATCGATGTCAATCAAGAAAGCATCGAAACGAAATGGTTCGTCGTTTCTTGAACTTGCTAGGGTTTACAAAACTCGTGGGACTCAGGAATCGATTAAAGCTATGTTATATCATCATTCTATTATCCGTCTCGATTCCTCGACGAGCGGAGTTTTATTCACACATCACGACACAGAAAAGATTTACGAATTGTAAAGAATTCATGATGCAAAAATTAAAGAAAACAAGATAAAAGAATATCACCTTTATTGATCTCAACAATTTTGATTACATTTGCTTCAAGAACTACAAGAAGAAGAATCTAGATTGTTGATCGGGCGTCGCTCGTCTTCGTGAGTCGTGGATCGGCTTCGGATCGCTTGCTCCGTTGAAGATCGGCTCCGCTCCTAAAGGTTGTAAGGCTTCTTGCTTAATGGGTACTCGGGATTCTTGATTTCAATTGGAATTAGGGTTAGGGTTTCCTACAAGCTCTCTCACTAAACTTGAGGAAGAGGGGATGAAGAAAGAGATTGGCTAAAACTATAAAATGGGTTGAATTTTCCAAGATTTCCCAACATGAATAATGAGTGAGCCTAGGGTCTTATTTATAGAACTCCCAAACCCTAGGCTTAGATTTGAATTGGAACTTTCCCTCCCAAAGTTTGTTGAGGAGTTTCTAGAAGGAGTTTGTTAGGAGCTAGCTTAGGGTTTAAGCTAGGGTTTAGGGAAAGTTCTAGAATGATTAGGCTAGTTTAGTGAAACTCAAAGTGTTTGCTGATCTGGTAGAAGTCTATGGAGTCTTCTGGAAGTAGGAGTGCATTTATGAACAGTAGGCACTGAATCAGGAGTTGTGCACCAAAAATGAAGAGGTGATTCCCTTGTTCAACCGCGGATTCGCGGCCTTAGCAAGCCCATGCCGCGGATCCGCGGCCATGTAGGAGGGTTGGGCTGTGTGCTTTCTGGAGTGGTCTTCTACTGCTATTTGGAGCTTTATATGATATGCTGAATTGTGATTGCTCCTTTGGATTAGTACCAGATTTGAATTTAGTGAGTTTACGAGCGGTGTAATGGTCGAGCAAGCTTCTCTTTTCCTGCACAGACTTCGAAACACAGGTTGCGATATATAGAAAATATGCCATGTGATGAAATGCAGTCAATTTCCTTAGAAATGCTGGTTTTAAGGTCGAATACATGTAATCTGATATTTTGCGACCGATTTGCTAATATGTGAATTATGAATACCGTACACTTCTATATGGATGCAAATGATAAGGAAATTGCCGGTTAAAATATGCAATATTTTCGACTGATCAATGATATTTTACTGCGTCCACCATGAGTTTTCTCGGTTCCAGAGAGCTTGTGTGAGTATACCCGATTCGTGGAGAGGTAGGAACCGATTGCGGGTACATGGTGGACCCGGTACAGTACCCCGGAGCGAGAAGACTCGCATTGTTAGACGATGAGCCCGGCGGAGGGACTACTACCTACCGGTGATTGTTTAGACCTGGCGATTATCCGGAGGATACCGACCAGAGTCGATAAATGGATTCTGGACGACACGTATTGCCGAGGGCCGAGGGCCGATTCCGCAGACGGAGCCTATGGGCAGATCCGATAGACGGACGCCACATACTGGATGATTTGCTTGTCGATGCTGGACACGGCTGATTTTATGAGATTTGGGTGCCGATGTTGGGCACTCACGATTGTATGAGATTCATAGGATTTGAGGGCCGATGTGGATGACGGCGCCTGAGTTTTATTGGGATTTGTGTTTATTGATGGACACCGGTCATTTTTCCACGTTGATATTCCGTATAGACACTATTTATTCCTATACTCAGCATTTAGTATTGACATCTCATCCTGTACCTATTGTACTGATATAGTACACATGCTATACATGATTATCGCATACCCTGCTCATGTTATATAGGGTTGTTAGATTCCATATCAGACATGATTATTGCATATCCTGCACATCATACGGAGAGACTTTTAGATTACATTTGTTGCCTGATGTGAGCATTCAGTTCATCATATAGATGTTATCTGTTGGCATAGGTTAGAGTATCGCAGCACGTGCATACTCGCGATTACCTTTATATGTTATCTACTATTCACGAGTTGGCAACTCACACCCATTGTGCCTCAGTGCTTGCAGGTTGCCCTTTGGAGTAGTCGCGGCTGGCTGTTTACCGCATCTTTTGACACAGATACCATTGCTGAGGCGTGTTAGCCCTTTTACCATTAGGTGGGTTTTTGTACGGTATCTGTTTACTTTTCAGTTGCATCTTGATGTATCTAGTACTCTCCATCTACTTTCATGTATTGACTTAGAGACAGTTGTGAAGACGATGTATGTTACTTTATATTCTGGTGTCGAGCTCGTTGTGAGCCGACTTTATCTATGCAGTTTTATCTTTTAAGACATTTGTTTTCATATTACTGCTCATTCTTCACTTCGGCGTCGTGTATTTTATTGAGGTGATTTCTCCGCCGTTGGGCGCGATTCTCCCATTGAGATACTCTATTTATTTCACATGTTACTTTTACTTATATCTCACCTTTTACCCGATTTCGGGACAAACTTTTGGAAAAGGAATTGTTGTTAAAATTATTTAAATAATAACATGAACCAAAAAGGATTGCTACTAAACAACTTAAAGTTTTCTAAATGTTTTAACACTCCAAATTTTAATGGTTTTGTTTTCTGGGTTCGGCTTACTTAGTCATGTAACGCCTGTAGACGTTGCGTGGTTAAGTGCCGGTCACGGGCCGAAATTTGGGTCGTGACAAGGTTGGTATCAAAGCGTAGGTTTTACCTTCAGAGTGTAGGATGACCCTGGTATGATGGAGTAGGTAGCTGCAGCAGGGTGGCGTGGCGTGTGTATGTTCTGCGGCATGCGCACGACACGGTACCCCGCATAAGCGACCTTAGGTCTTATTGATTGAAATTCCTTCATGACTGTATACATTCTTGCGATTCGATTTCCGTATCCTTATCGAATCCTACCTTCCTTTTTAGCCACTATGCCTCTAAGGACTACGAGGGCACAGAGAGCGACTGCGAGAGCCGAGGCTCGTGTTGACTCGTCCGAGACGAGGACTGATCCGGGCAGTGCACCTATTGCGCCCGAGCAGACTATTCCTCCTATGACAGATCAGATCGCCACACTAGGGGCTGGTATGCAGGAGATGCGCCAGACGGTGAGATCTAGCATGCAGGAGATGCGTCAGATGATAGGGTCGCTAGTTGAGACGCTTCGAGCGCAGCGATCAGAGGTAGCTCCACCAGTCATGGGGACCGTGATGGTATCTACAGCACCAGCAGTTGCCCCTGCAGCCACGGAGGTGATTACAGTATCGTTAGCAGAATTCATGAGGCTGAAGCCTCCGGTCTTCACAGGCACCGACGGAGCCGAAGACCCGCAGTCCTTCATTGATATGATGGCCCGGATATGCCGTTCCCTTAGATGCTCAGATACGAGATGGGTCGAGTTCGCGAGCTTTCGCCTGGAAGGACTTGCGTAGAAATGGTGCGAATCGGTCGAGAAGGGCAGAGCAGCAAGTCATCCTCCTATGACCTGGACAGAGTTTGTCACGATCTTTATAGCCCGCTTCCTTCTCCAGAGTGTCAGGGATGCCCGAGCACACAGATTTGAGTCCTTGCGCCAGACGCCGGAGATGACCGTGGCGGAGTACGATGTGCTGTTCACCGAGCTATCAGTTTATGCTCCGTACCTAGTGGCTACTGAGGAACAGCGAGTCAAGAGATTTGTCCGAGGCATTCTTACACCACCGTTCCTTGTGATCAGCGAACAACATTACGAGACATATGCCGCAGCTGTAGACACAGCCCTATTAGTCGAGGAGCGCCTTGCCGAGACTTCAGTAGTCCCAGGGCCGAAGAGGGTTCGTACTGACAAAGCAGCTCAAATACATCCGTTCAGACGCCGTGATAGACGTTATACAGGTGGCAGAGATTCGGGGCGAGGTCAGATGTTTAGCTAATACCCCCTGGAGGGTCAGCAGTCATCCCGTGGATGCTTTGGATATGGTAGTCCACATCACGGCGTCAGAGATTGTACCGAGACACGCCAGAGGGAACCAGCCGTACCGCATGTCACACTTCCACCTTCTCTACCCCAGAGGGCGTTACCTGTTGTACCCGCAGTTGCTCCGCGTCAGACTCATGCACTGAGAGGCCATGGTCGCGGAGGGTTTGTTTCTAGAGGAAGAGGCGGCCGAGGCAGAGTACAGCCCGCTGCTAGCAGGGCACCGCCAGTTATAGGTGGATGACAGGCACGGGTTTTCGCGTTGACGCATTAGGATGCGCAGGCATCCAATGCGGTGGTCTCAGGTACCTTATCAGTATGTACTATTGATGCACACGTATTATTCGATCCCGGATCCACGCACTCATACGTTTCCATACATTTTGTGCCGAGTTTGGGTAGAGAGACTGGGTTGCTTGATCAGCCGCTTGTTGTGACCACTCCCATGGGAGAGTTGTTTGTTTCTAGACAGGTGTTCCGATCCTGTGTTGTCCGTATTGGCGAGAGATTTGCCTGTCGACTTGATCCTTCTGGAGATGTTGGACTTCGACGTTCTTTTAGGCATGGATTGGTTGGCCATGTGCTATGCGTCTGTGGACTGCCGCGAGAAGACTGTTAGGTTTTGTTTTCCAGGCGAGTCGACTTTTGTTGTGCAGGGTAACCGTGGTTCCACCCGTCACCTTTTGATTTCTTCACTTCGCGCTGGAAAGCTTCTAAGGAAGGGATGTCAGGGGTTCCTAGCCTATGTTGCTGAGATTAGGGCTATGGATGTTCCGCTGGACCAGGTTCTGAGTGTATGTGAGTTCCCTGACGTAATCCCTAACGAGCTTCCTGGGCTACCGCCTGAGCATGATGTTATATTCTGTATTGATTTGATTCCCGGCACGGGGCCTATTTCTATACCGCCTTATCGGATGGCCCCGACGGAGCTTAGTGAGTTGAAGAGTCAGTTGCAAGATTTGCTGGACAAGGGACTTATTCGACCCAGTGTTTCTCCTTGGGGTGCCCCGGTCCTATTTGTCAAGAAGAAGGACGGCAGTTTGCGTCTTTGAATCGACTACCGGCAGCTGAACTGGGTGACCGTGCAGAACAGAAATCCGTTGCCACGCATCGACGACTTGTTTGACCAGCTTCATGAGGCAGGATATTTTTCGAGGATCGATTTGCGATCAGGCTATCATCAGCTGAGAGTTCGACCGGAGGACATTCCGAAGATGGCTTTCCATAGCGTTATGGCCATTATGAGTTTTTGGTGATGTCGTTCGGACTCACCAACGCGCCAGCAGCTTTCATGGACATGATTAACCGCATATTCAGGCCGTATCTTGACTTTTTCATCATCGTATTCATTGATGATATATTGGTGTATTCCCGGAGCAGAGAGGAGCATGAGCAGCACCTGCGGATTACACTGCAGACCTTGAGGGAGCACCAACTTTATGCAAAATTCTCCAAGTGCGCGTTCTGGCTAGATAGCGTATACTTCTTGGGTGACGTGATTACATAGGATGGTATATGTGTAGAACCGAGGAAGGTCGAGGCCGTTCGGAGTTGGCCCAGACCTACATCCGTTACTGAGATACGTAGCTTTCTAGGACTGGCCGGCTACCACAGGAGATTTGTATAGGATTTCTCCCGTATTGCTGCACCTTTGACCGGTTTGACCCGGAAGGGGGTTCCTTTCGTTTGGACAGAGGAGTGCGAGCACAGTTTCCAACAGCTACGGACTTGTTTGACTACGGCGCCGGTGTTATCTTTGCCTTTAGAATCAGGCGGGTTTGTAGTCTATTGTGACGCTTCACGAGTGGGGTTAGGATGCGTATTGATGCAACATGGCAAGGTGATCGCATATGCTTCCCGGCAATTGAAGACACATGAACAGAACTACCCCATTCATGAATTGGAGATGGCTGCAGTAGTCTTTGCACTTAAGATCTGGTGACATTACCTTTATGGCGAGTCGTGTCAGATATTCACTGATCACAAGAGCCTAAAGTATATATTTCAGCAATGAGACCTGAATCTCCAACAGCGCCGTTGGATGGAACTGGTGAAAGACTACGATTGCGAGATCTTGTATCACCCGGGAAAGGCTAATGTAGTAGCGGATGCTTTGAGCAGGAGGCCCGAGGGTAGTCTATCGTGTTTGAGTGCAGTACAGAGGCAGTCATCAGCAGATTGGCAGATACTATGCGACGGCCGGGTGCAGTTCGAGTTCAAATAGATCGGGGGACAGCTTGCGCATGTTCGTGCACGCCCACAGTTGCTTGACCGTATATATGAGGCACAGCGCAGGGATGACCGTTGCTCGGAGATCGTGGCACAGATTGGACAGGGCAGATTCTCCAAGTTCGTGATCGATGATCAGGGGATATTACGATTTGGGTCTAGTCTGTGCGTGCCAGATGCTGAGGGATTGCGGTGCGATATTCTTAAGGAGGCAGATCGATCGGTGTACAGTGTCCACCCCGGTTCCACCAAGATGTACGACTATATGAGAGAGGTCTACTGGTGGGACGGAATGAAGAGGGACATCGCAGATTTCGTATCGAGTTGTCTGACTAGTCAGCAAGTCAAGGCCGAGCACCAGAGGCCCGCAGGAGAGCTACAGCCGTTACCCATTCCGGAGTGGAAATGGAAACATATTTCGATGGATTTCGTTATGGGTCTACCCAGGACTAGGCGGGGGTATGACCCCATTTGGGTGATCGTGGATCGTCTGACGAAAGCGGCTCAATTCCTACCAGTGAAGAAGACTTTCGGATTTGCTCAGTACGCCCAGATTTATATCAACGAGATTGTGCGACTACATGGGGTTCCGACGTGTGTTGTGTCCGACCGAGGCACCCAGTTTACCAGCAGATTATGGCAGAGACTTCAGGAGGCTTTGGGCACTCGTTTGAGTTTCAGCACGGCATTTCATCCACAGACCGATTGACAGTCAGTGCGGACCATTCAGACTCTCGAGGACATGCTCCGAGCGAGCGTTTTAGACTTTGGTGGTAGCTGGGATCATCATTTACCCTTGATAGAGTTCTCCTACAACAATAGCTTCTAAGACACTATTCTGATGGCACCTTTCGAGCCTTTGTATAGGAGGAGATGTAGATCGCCCGTCTGTCGGACAGAGCTCAGTGAGAGCTGTATTTTGGGGCCACAGATCGTACAGGAGACGACCGAGAAGATACAGCTGATTCGAGACAGGATGAGGACAGCTCAGAGCAGGCAGAAATCGTATGCTGACAGACGCCGCCGCAGATTAGAGTTCGCAGTTGGCGATCACGTTTTTCTGAGGGTCTCTCCGATGAAAGAAGTGATGAGGTTTGGACGGAAGGGGAAGCTTAGCCCCAGATTCATAGGTCCTTTCGAGATCCTCGAGCGTGTCGGCACAGTAGAGTATCGTTTGGCTCTTCCACCCAGTCTTTCGGATGTCCACCCCGTCTACCACGTATCGATGCTACGTAGATATCTTCATGAACATTCCCACACGATCCAGCATCCAACAGTACAGCTTGAGCCCGACCTTTCTTTCACCGTGCAGCCAGTGGAGATATTGGATCGGCAGCTGAAGAAACTTCGATCTAGGGTCCTGCCGTCGGTGAAGGTTCTATGGCGCGGCCCGAATAGGGAGGAGATCACTTGGGAGACCGAGGGTGAGATGCGGAAGAAATTCCCTCATCTCTTTGAAGGTACGCGTAGTCATATATTTTAAATTCGGGGACGAATTTTCTTAAGGGGGGAAGAATGTAACAACAGGGAATATATTAGTAGCTAATTATATTTTAATAAGTTGAATTTTTAATAAAAGTTTACCAAATCGACTTTCAAATATTTTATCAAAATTAATAAAGATTTTTATAGAATTTTCCTAAGCTTGCACAAACATGTGCATGTAACCTAGGGTTAAAATTGGGTTGAACCATGTTTAGGCAACTATGGAGGCCTAACCCTCTTGTTAAACTAATTAGTTTTAAATTAAGAATTTGGTTTTCAGAAAAATAAGGGGATTAAATTTTCTTTTGGGTTGACTTGAGGGAAGGAGAGAGAGTATGCATGGTGGCTTGGGCACATGCAAGCATTTATGATGAAATGAGAGATGGGTGGCTTTGAGGTTGGGTCACAATCCATCTCACTTCAAAACGTTTTCATAGCCTCTACACTCTCTCTCTCTCACTCACATCCCTCACACCTCTCACTCACACATCCACTCAAACTCACCCTCTCACTTAAACCCTACATCAGCATCTACTGCTATACCTCAGCCCCAAAAAACCACAACAAAAAAACATAACAACAGCATCAGCTGCTTGTAACAGCAGCAAAAGTTTTCAGCCCCAGCAGCAGCAGCTGTAACCATACAACAACCATTCTCACTCCTACATCAACTCCTTCTTCTTCTACTAAAGCCACACAACACCAAAACAACTGCAACACCAGAACAATGAAGTATAACTCAAGCTGCAGCCTGAACTGCATTTGCAGTGAGCAACACCACTAGCAGCAGCTTCAGGTAGCTCCAGCAGCTGCAGCAACTCCCTCCCTCCACTTCTTCTCTTCTCCTTGGTGTAGGGGTCATGTGAGGTATACTTCTTTATCTTAGCTTCTTAGCTTGCTAAGTTTATGTGTAGAAATAGCTTCGGTTAGTGTAAAATATGAGATTTTTTGCTTGTTTTTGTGATACGTGTGATGTTTTGGTTAAGGGATGTTAGTGTTCGGTAGGCTAGCCTATGTAAGTGTTGTTAAGGCCAAGTTAACCTAGGATAACCCCAGATTACACTAAAATACCCTCAGTTTTTAATTTGTACAAAACTTGACGTTTTTGGGCAAAACTTAGCTTTTTGAGATCTGCTGTTACCCCTGTAAGTTCAGAATAAAATTGAGTGCACCATAGCCTACTGGTGACACCCTCACCCCACCACCAGAGCCCGACCCCACCACTCCACCCCATGGCCGCCGGAATATTCGTTCTGGCCACAAATTGCGGCCAGACCAGGGAGTTAGGAGCTATGGTTTTTGGTACAGGTGTCTGCTACATTTTGTGGGTCCAGGGTATATATAGTTTTGTAATATTCTAACCTGGGTAAAATCTGGGACAGTATGTCGTTTTCTGTTATTTTTAGTTCGCGCGATACGCACGATACGCGAGTGGATTCTGTGATTCAGCATATTACGGCGTATCGGTTCGAGTTCTAGACACACACACGTTCTAGCGTATCGCGTGCACGCGCGTTAATTCGCGACGCGAGTTTCTCGTTTCGTTCCGATATCGCGTTATACGAAATTTTGATATATTGGGTTTCTTGTGTAAATTCCAGGTTCGAAAGCGGGTACGTCAGACGCCGCCAGGAAAGGGAAGCTGGTAGTCGGCTATACTTAGCACGGGACCAGGTAAGTAGATTTAACATCTACGGGGAAATCGCCCGTATGGCGTTAAGCGTCAGGGTGTAATAGGATGTTAGTTTTTTGTGTTCATGTAGACATACTAGAGTAGCATACCTCCTTATATATATAGATATACTGATAGTATAGAACACTGCACTGTCACTAACGGTCTAAGTTGCTGTAGCGTCTTGAAAAGTCGTTTTGGTGTTTTCCTGAAATTCGGTGAAAATTCGGTATTTTTCCGAAAACCGTCTTTCTCGATATTTTGCAGTTTAGGGCTAATTATACCTAAAATGGATAGGTAATTGCTTGTTTTTAGTAGATAATGAGTTATTTATGAAATTTTGGTCATTTAAAAAATTTTCGCTATTTTTCAATTTTTTAATATTATTTTAAGCCGGTAAGAAAATACATTAAATAAGCGATAAATACAAATTTTTCCGGGCTAATTTTAATCTCTAAAATTATGATAATTATAATCTAGTGATAACATGAATTTTTAGTAATTTATTTTGATTTTTAACAAATTTTTATGTTATGAAACGAATTTATTGAATTTTGAGCTAAAACTTGCAATTTTTGAGTTGTAGGGGGCCTTTTTGCATAAAATTTCTTTTGTGAGACCAGAAAATTCTGATCTCTTTTCTTTAGTTGTTTCTTGAGTTGATTTAAGGGGTTTTTTTGGGTTTATTTTAATTTAAATGAATAAAGTATGATACATTGACTTGGAGAATTGACCCATGACCTTCCCCACTTGCCCACACCCTCCCCCATCCCTCTTCTGGCCGAGAATTTCCAGCAGCCCTCCCCCTTCACCTTCCTCTTTTCATTTCCTCCAAAATTTCATCAAAATTGCTACAAAAATCCATATAAATCCACAAATTTGTTTACAAAACCAAAACAAATCCTTGTGCTACCTCTTCTCAAGCCTAATATAGTTGAAAACATGTGGAAAGGAGGCATCTTTGGAGCAAATTTTCTTGCTTGATCCATAGATCAAGAGGTATAATTCCATCAAAGTTACTTTCTTTGTTGCAAATTCCTTTAAATGCATGGTTTAGTGTTAATTTTAGTGTTAATCCTAATATAGTTTCTTTTAGTTAATGGTTGATATTAAGCTAGGGTTTTAGAAACCATGTATTAGTTAATTAAATTTATTTTGCTAGCTAGTGTTTTGCTAACCTTAATCTAAGTGGTTAACTTGCTTATTAGGCTAAAATCTAGTGTTAAATTAAGGTTTTTCATATATAGTTTGGTTTATGTTTGCTAATTACAAAAATTAAGAGAAGGTTTTGTTTATGGAAATTAGGTTTTTAAGCTTAGTTAATGGTTTAAAATTTGTGTATTGGCTAGCTATTTGGTTAGTTTGGATGTTGGTGTTGGATGGTGTTAATTTTGTCGCTAGATTGTCGATGTTTGCATCAAATTACAATTTCTAGCTTGCTAGCTTATGATTCAAGAAATGGTTGTTTATGGAAATAGGATTGGAATCATTGCTTTTGTGTTGTAATTAGTGTTTGTAGATTGCTTGTAGTGTGCTTGGGTAATTATGCTATATTGCAGTCGTTTTGTCGCAAATCGGCGATTTTGCACCGATTTTGGGACGCAATGCTTACTAGTTTTGTATAAAATTATGTGATGAATTAATTGTGACATCTTGATGATTGTGTTGGCTTGTCCTACGACTTTTAGGATGCGTGAGTGCGGTTTTTGGGTAGTCGGGTTTTAGTTTTGCCGGGTGACCCAAATCGGCGTTTTTGGCAATTTTTGCGATTTTCGCGTGTGTTCCGCGCACTTTGCGCACGTTGTACCTAGTTAGCGAACTTTAGTAGTTTCGTTGGGGTTTTGCGTCGTTCTTGATACGCAACCTTATGTTTGGTATTGATGTAAATTCCAGGTTCGGTCGCGGAGACGTCAGACGCGGCGCGAAAGGGAAAGGCGGTGATTGGACACAACTAGCCAGGGATCCCGGTGAGTAGATTTAACATCTACGGGGGACGATCGTTTGGATGGTGCAAGTCGCCCGATAGATTTAGTAAACTGAAAAATAGTAAACTGGATAACCACTTGTGACATTAGAATAATATTACTGGCATGATAATTGCTGCAATTAGATCAATATGTTATACCCATATACGCAAACTCAATTGTAGGACACATGCACCATTACCAGGTTTTTATATGCAGCACGAGCACTATTCATGTTTACACACACACCCTGGTAATTGCCATGCAACCACACTAGATAACCTTTAATTTAAACCTTTTACTAATTGATACTTAAATTGTGCTATTTCCTTAAAATGAAACCGTAGGATTGCTATTCATGTGCATGCACTTCATCATATTCATTGTTCATGCTTAATACATTAATCACACATCGCAACTTGATTATTGATATCATACGCATTCATTATCATTGATATATGCACTTATGAGGATTTCTTGAGATTTTATGATATTGCTGGATTTCGGGGGAAAGCCGCAAGATTTCCAAACTTATGATATTTTTAAAATATGTAAATTGCGGTTTTCTAGTGATGTAAGTGTCGTCCACCATGAGTTTGCTGTGGTTTTTGGAGACCCGTTTCGAGGAGTTGGATGAACCGTTTCGGGTACATGGTGGGCCCGGTAGGGTACCCCGGGGCAAGAAGCTCGTGGTGTTGACGATGAGCCTGGCAGGGGACGAATTACCTACCGGCGACTTCATTGGGCACGGCGGATATCCAGAGGATACCGACCGGGGCCGCGAGAGGATGAGATATTGATATTGAGATGGGTCAGCCGGATGGCTGAGGCCAGAGACACTATGACATGGATTTATGAGATTTGAGACAGCTTTTGGGTGTCGTTGCTGGACACCGATTTTCGTCGATTCATTGACATTATGCTGGCATTCTAAAAGAGTTTCAAAAACAAAAAGAGATAAAATATTTCTTATATATACATATTGAGACCTCAGATATTCATGTTGCATACATATTCGCACACTGACGTTGTATACACACCTGCTAGTGCATCCAGTCATACCTGTATTTTAGATGCTAGGATGCTTGTGTGCATGCATACGATAGCCTTTGTAGATGTTATTTATTACTCACGAGTTGGCAACTCACCCCCGTTGTGCCACAGTCTTTTGCAGGTCCGCTCCGTCAGTTCAGTAGCGGCGGGCGCACTTGTGCTTTTGCCTCTTTTGCCTGAGCTCGAGATTTGCTCATAGGTGGGTTATGTTATCATTTTTGTACCACCTTGTATATTCTTTGTATCTAGTGTACTCCATCTACTGTTTCTACCAGATTTATTGTATATTGACCTAGAGATGAGACTGTGAGGTTTGTGGATTTTATGCTGTATTTTGGGGTCGAGCTCACTTGAGCCGACATGCTACTTTTCATGCTTCCTTATGCTTTATTATGATTATTATGCTTGTTGTCATTTACATTGCGTGGGATTTGTGACCGCCTTATGGCGAAGAGCTAGCTCCCGCTTGGGGATGCCCTATTTTGTTGGATTCATGTATATATTTTGTTGTACCCAGTTTTGGGGGCTAGTATTTACAAAGGAGACTCTGCCGAAATTTTCGAGAAAAATTGGTATTGTTTTTAAAAAGGGTTTTACATGACTTATTTGATAACTTGCTTTCAAACGATTGGGTTTTTTTCACTCTTTTGCTTAATTGGTTTTGTTTTCTGGGCTTTGGCTTACTTATTTTACGGATGTCTTTAGACGTTTCGTAAACTTAAGTGCCAGTCACGTTCCGTACCCTGCGGGTCGTGACAAAGTTGGTATCAGAGCGATAGGTTTTACCTTTTTGAGTGTAGGATGACCCTTGGTAGATGGAGTAAGTGACTTAAGCAGGGTGACGTAGCGTGCGTATGTCCGCGGCATACTTACGATACGGTACTCCGCCTAAGTGACTTTAGGATATACTTGCTTGAAAATTCCTTCTTCAATTCCGTGTATCCTATGATCCTATTGCACTGTCCTTACTATCCGTTTTCCTGTGACAGCCACTATGCCGCCGAAGGCTACGAGGGCACAGAGGGCTGCCGCCAGAGACGAGATTCGAGCTGGCTCGTCCGAGACTAGGACTGAGCAGGGTGGTATGCCTACGCCACAGGGACAGACCGATCCACCTTCCCCAGGCCGTATGGATAGGCTCGAGACTGGTATGGAGGAGTTGCGACAGATGATGGGAGGCATGCAGGAGCTACGTCAGATGGTAGGATCCCTAGTTGCAGCCAGTGGTACACCGAGGCCGGATGACGTACCTACTACATCACAGACGACCATGATACCTGCTCCTACTACTACTACCGTGGCCATTCCGGTTTCACTACAGGATTTCATGAGGCTGAGACCTCCAGTATTCACCGGCACCGAGACAGCGGAGGACCCACAGACGTTCCTTGACAGTTTAGCCAGGATCTGCCGTTCGCTGAGATGTTCGGATGATCGATGGGTAGAGCTTGCGAGTTTCCGACTAGAGGGTCTCGCGCAGACATGGTGGGAGTCAGTCTTGAGAGGTCGAGCTGCAGATCTACCGCCTATGACTTGGGTCGAGTTTACAGCGGTCTTTCTAGCCCGTTTCCTTCCAGAGAGCGTTCGTGACGCCAGAGCTCGTAGCTTCGAGGCCTTAGTCAAGACACCTGGGATGACGGTGTCTGAGTATGACATCCAATTTACACAGTTATCCCGATATGCTCAGTATTTGGTGGATACCGAGGAGAAGATGGTGAAGAGGTTCGTACAGGGACTTGATGCCCAGCTATATCTTGCCATTGGCGCCCAGCACTACGACACTTATTCAGCTGCTATGGATACTGCATTGCGGATGGAGGCACGCATATCGCGGACTTCGGCCGTTTCTGGGCCGAAGAGGATGCGCATCGATGTACCGCCTCAGAGGCAGCGCGCCAGATTCTTTCCGAGAGATAGGCCTGGCAGAGGATTTGGGCGGGGACAGTTATATGGTTCTTATTCCCAGGGGCAGCAGCCGTCGCCAGGATGTTTTGGGTGCGGGAGTCTGCACCATCTTGTCAGAGACTGTCCAGTGAGACGACAGGGAGCAGCGACAGTTCCGCATGTGACCCTACCACCATCACCACCCCCTCCTCAGAGAGCCCTACTTCCTACCCCAGGCGATGCTCCACGCCAGTTAGGTGCACCGAGAGGCCATGGACGCGGCGGTCCTGTTCAGAGAGGACGAGGAGGCAGAGGCCGAGGTCGAGGTCAGCCCGCTATCGGTGGAGGACAGGCCCGAGTTTTTGCTTTGACACCGCAGGATGCGCAGGCATCCAATGCCGTTGTGACAGGTACCTTGCCAGTTTGTTCTTTCGACGCACGGGTATTATTCGACCCAGGTTCCACACATTCATACGTATCTACACACTTTGCACCGATGTTGGGCCATGAGTCGTCGTCGTTAGATCAGCCGCTTGTTGTTGTTACTCCGGTAGGTGAGTCGTTTGTCGCTCGGTTTGTATTTCGTTTGTGTTCCGTTCGTATCGGGGAGAGGGATTCATCAGTTGATTTGATACTCCTCGATATGTTGGACTTTGATGTGCTTCTGGGCATGGATTGGCTAGCCACTTGTTATGCTTCGGTGGACTGCCGTGAGAACGCAGTCAGATTTAGCTTTCCGGGAGAGCCAGTCCTTGTTATTCGGGGAGACCGCAGTGTCACCCTTCCCAGCTTAATTTCTTCTCTTCGCGCTGGTCAGCTCTTGCGGAAGGGATGTCAGGGATTCTTAGCATCTATTTGTGATACTCGAGCTGCAGATGTTCCGTTGGACCGGGTCCCAGTAGTTTGTGAGTTCCCTGATGTTTTCCCCGATGAGCTACCTGGGCTACCGCCTGAGCGCGATGTTGAGTTCTGCATTGATTTGATTCCCGGTTCGGGGCCTATTTCTATACCGCCTTATCGGATGGCCCCGGCAGAGCTTCGAGAGCTGAAGGATCAGTTGCAGGATTTGTTGGATAAGGGGTTTATTCGACCGAGTGTTTCTCCGTGGGGTGCTCCGGTCCTGTTTGTCAAGAAGAAGGATGGAAGTTTGCGCTTATGTATCGACTACCGCCAGCTGAACAAAGTTACCGTTCGGAACAGATATCCGTTGCCACGCATTGATGATTTGTTCGACCAGCTTCAGGGTGCGGGGTATTTTTCGAGGATCGACTTGCGATCAGGATACCATCAGCTGCGAGTTCGACAGGAGGATATACCGAGGACAGCTTTCCGTACACGCTATGGCCACTACGAGTTTTTGGTGATGTCGTTCGGACTCACCAACGCCCCAGCAGCATTTATGGATTTGATGAACCGTACATTCAGGCCGTATCTTGACTTGTTCATCATCGTGTTTATCGACGATATCTTGGTGTACTCCCGGAGCAGAGAGGAGCACGAGCAGCACTTGCGTATTACGTTACAGACTCTGAGGGAGCATCAGCTGTTCGCGAAGTTCTCCAAGTGTGCTTTCTGGCTGGACAGCGTCGGATTCTTGGGTCACGTGGTTACGAGAGACGGCATTTGTGTGGACCCGAAAAAGATTGAGGCTGTTCAGCAGTGGCCCCGACCTACATCGGTGACTGAGATCCGTAGTTTTCTAGGCTTGGCGGGCTACTACAGGCGTTTTGTTCAGGACTTCTCCCGTATAGCTGCACCGTTGACCGGTTTGACCCGGAAGGGAGTTCCTTTCGTCTGGACAGAGGAGTGCGAGCGCAGTTTTCAGCAGCTACGGACTTGTTTGACTACGGCGCCGGTATTATCTTTGCCTTCGGGATCAGGCGGATTTGTTGTCTACTGTGATGCTTCGCGAGTGGGATTAGGATGCGTATTGATGCAGCATGGCCGGGTGATCGCTTACGCTTCTCGACAGTTGAAGAAGCATGAACAGAACTACCCCACTCATGATTTGGAGATGGCTGCAGTGGTCTTTGCCCTGAAGATTTGGCGACATTACCTTTACGGCGAGTCGTGTCAGATATTCACCGATCACAAGAGCTTAAAGTACATATTTCAGCAGCGAGACCTGAACCTCAGACAGCGTCGTTGGATGGAGTTGGTGAAGGACTACGACTGCGAGATCTTATATCACCCCGGCAAGGTAAATGTGGTGGCAGATGCGTTGAGTAGGAGGCCCGGGGGTAGTCTATCCTTTTTGCGCGCAGTGCAGAGGCAGTAGTCAGCAGATTGGAAGATATTATGCGACAGCCGAGTTGAGTTCGAGTTCACTCAGACAGGGGGACAGCTCGCGCATGTTCGTGCGCGCCCACAATTGCTTGACCGTATATATGAGGCACAGCGCAGTGACGACCGTTGCTCAGAGATCGTGGCACAGATGGGACAGGGCAGATTTTCCGAGTTCGTGGTTGACGATCAGGGGATTTTACGATATGGATCTAGACTGTACGTACCAGATGCTGATGGATTACGGCGCGACATTCTCGAGGAAGCACACCGATCAGTGTATAGTGTCCACCCCGGTTCCACCAAGATGTACCATGATATGAGAGAGACCTACTGGTGGGACGGGATGAAGAAGGACATTGCGGAGTTCGTTTCGAGATGCCTGACTTGTCAGCAAGTCAAGGCCGAGCACCAGAGGCCCGCAGGAGAGCTACAGCCGTTACCCATTCCAGAGTGGAAATAGGAGCAGATTTCGATGGATTTCGTTGTGGGTCTACCCAGGACCAGTCGAGGGTACGACTCCATCTGGGTGATCGTGGATAGATTGACGAAAGCGGCTCACTTCCTTCCAGTGAAGACGACTTTCAGCTTCGCTCAGTATGCTCAGCTCTATATTGACGAGATCGTGCGACTACATGGCGTACCGACTTGTATCGTGTCAGATCGAGGCACTCAGTTCACCAGCCGACTTTGGCAGAGACTTCAGGAGGCTTTGGGCACTCGTTTGAGCTTCAGCACAGCGTTTCATCCGCAGACAGACGGACAGTCAGAGCGGACCATTCAGACTCTCGAGGACATGCTCAGAGCGTGCGTTTTAGACTTTGGTGGTAGCTGGGATCGTCATTTACCTCTAGTGGAGTTCTCCTACAACAACAGCTTCCAGGATACTATTCAGATGGCACCTTTCGAGGCATTGTATGGTAGGAGATGCAGATCGCCCGTTTGTTGGACAGAGCTCAGCGAGAGCAGTATTTTGGGGCCGCAGCTTGTTGAGGAGACGACATCGAAGATCCAGTTGATCCGAGACCGGATGAGAGCAGCTTAGAGCAGGCAGAAATCGTATGCAGACAGGCGCCGTCGCAGATTAGAGTTCGCAGTTGGCGACCATGTTTTTCTGAAAGTCTCTCCGATGAAGGGCGTGATGCGTTTTGGGCGAAAGGGGAAGCTTAGCCCTAGATTCGTAGGTCCCTTCGAGATCCTCGAGCGTGTCAGCGCTGTTGCATATCGTTTGGCTCTTCCACCCAGCTTTCCCGATGTTCACCCCGTTTTTCATGTTTCGATGCTCCGCAAGTACCTTCACGACCCTTCGCATGCGATTCAGCACCCGACAGTCCAGCTAGAGCGCGACCTTTCTTTTGCAGAGCAGCCGGTGGCCATCCTGGATCGGCAGGTGAAGAAGTTGAGATCGAAGATTATACCAACCGTCAAGGTCCTTTGGCGTAGCCCGAGCAGCGAGGAGGTTACCTGGGAGACCGAGGGCGAGATGAGGAAGAAATATCCCCATCTCTTTGAAGGTACGCGTAGCTATATTTTTAAATTCGGGGACCGAATTTCTTTAAGGGGGGAAGATTGTAGCGTCTTGAAAAGTCGTTTTGGTGTTTTCCTGAAATTCGGTGAAAATTCGGTATTTTTCCGAAAACCGTCTTTCTCGATATTTTGCAGTTTAGGGCTAATTATACCTAAAATGGATAGGTAATTGCTTGTTTTTAGTAGCTAATGAGTTATTTATGAAATTTTGGTCATTTAAAAAATTTTCCCTATTTTTCAATTTTTTAATATTATTTTAAGCCGGTAAGAAAATACATTAAATAAGCGATAAATACAAATTTTTCCGGGCTAATTTTAATCTCTAAAATTATGATAATTATAATCTAGTGATAACATGAATTTTTAGTAATTTATTTTGATTTTTAACAAATTTTTATGTTATGAAACGAATTTATTGAATTTTGAGCTAAAACTTGCAATTTTTGAGTTGTAGGGGGCCTTTTTGCATAAAATTTCTTTTGTAAAACCCCTCTCTCTTTTTCCTCAGCACTAGGACAGCCCCACCTTGTGTGAGACCAGAAAATTCTGATCTCTTTTCTTTAGTTGTTTCTTGAGTTGATTTAAGGGTTTTTTTTGGGTTTATTTTAATTTAAATGAATAAAGTATGATACATTGACTTGGAGAATTGACCCATGACCTTCCCCACTTGCCCACACCCTCCCCCATCCCTCTTCTGGCCGAGAATTTCCAGCAGCCCTCCCCCTTCACCTTCCTCTTTTCATTTCCTCCAAAATTTCATCAAAATTGCTACAAAAATCCATATAAATCCACAAATTTGTTTACAAAACCAAAACAAATCCTTGTGCTACCTCTTCTCAAGCCTAATATAGTTGAAAACATGTGGAAAGGAGGCATCTTTGGAGCAAATTTTCTTGCTTGATCCATAGATCAAGAGGTATAATTCCATCAAAGTTACTTTCTTTGTTGCAAATTCCTTTAAATGCATGGTTTAGTGTTAATTTTAGTGTTAATCCTAATATAGTTTCTTTTAGTTAATGGTTGATATTAAGCTAGGGTTTTAGAAACCATGTATTAGTTAATTAAATTTATTTTGCTAGCTAGTGTTTTGCTAACCTTAATCTAAGTGGTTAACTTGCTTATTAGGCTAAAATCTAGTGTTAAATTAAGGTTTTTCATATATAGTTTGGTTTATGTTTGCTAATTACAAAAATCAAGAGAAGGTTTTGTTTATGGAAATTAGGTTTTTAAGCTTAGTTAATGGTTTAAAATTTGTGTATTGGCTAGCTATTTGGTTAGTTTGGATGTTGGTGTTGGATGGTGTTAACTTTGTCGCTAGATTGTCGATGTTTGCATCAAATTACAATTTCTAGCTTGCTAGCTTATGATTCAAGAAATGGTTGTTTATGGAAATAGGATTGGAATCATTGCTTTTGTGTTGTAATTAGTGTTTGTAGATTGCTTGTAGTGTGCTTGGGTAATTATGCTATATTGCAGTCGTTTTGTCGCAAATCGGCGATTTTGCACCGATTTTGGGACGCAATGCTTACTAGTTTTGTATAAAATTATGTGATGAATTAATTGTGACATCTTGATGATTGTGTTGGCTTGTCCTACGACTTTTAGGATGCGTGAGTGCGATTTTTGGGTAGTCGGGTTTTAGTTTTGCCGGGTGACCCAAATCGGCGTTTTGGGCAATTTTTGCGATTTTCGCGTGTGTTCCGCGCACTTTGCGCACGTTGTACCTAGTTAGCGAACTTTAGTAGTTTCGTTGGGGTTTTGCGTCGTTCTTGATACGTAACCTTATGTTTGGTATTGATGTAAATTCCAGGTTCGGTCGCGGAGACGTCAGACGCGGCGCGAAAGGGAAAGGCGGTGATTGGACACAACTAGCCAGGGATCCCGGTGAGTAGATTTAACATCTACGGGGGACGATCGTTTGGATGGCGCAAGTCGCCCGATAGATTTAGTAAACTGAAAAATAGTAAACTGGATAACCACTTGTGACATTAGAATAATATTACTGGCATGATAATTGCTGCAATTAGATCAATATGTTATACCCATATACGCAAACTCAATTGTAGGACACATGCACCATTACCAGGTTTTTATATGCAGCACGAGCACTATTCATGTTTACACACACACCCTGGTAATTGCCATGCCACCACACTAGATAACCTTTAATTTAAACCTTTTACTAATTGATACTTAAATTGTGCTATTTCCTTAAAATGAAACCGTAGGATTGCTATTCATGTGCATGTACTTCATCATATTCATTGTTCATGCTTAATACATTAATCACACATCGCAACTTGATTATTGATATCATACGCATTCATTATCATTGATATATGCACTTAAGAGGATTTCTTGAGATTTTATGATATTGCTGGATTTCGGGGGAAAGCCGCAAGATTTCCAAACTTATGATATTTTTAAAATATGTAAATTGCGGTTTTCTAGTGATGTAAGTGTCGTCCACCATGAGTTTGCTGTGGTTTTTGGAGACCCGTTTCGAGGAGTTGGATGAACCGTTTCGGGTACATGGTGGGCCCGGTAGGGTACCCCGGGGCAAGAAGCTCGTGGTGTTGACGATGAGCCTGGCAGGGGACGGATTACCTACCGGTGACTTCATTGGGCACGGCGGATATCCAGAGGATACCGACCGGGGCCGCGAGAGGATGAGATATTGATATTGAGATGGGTCAGCCGGATGGCTGAGGCCAGAGACACTATGACATGGATTTATGAGATTTGAGACAGCTTTTGGGTGTCGTTGCTGGACACCGATTTTCGTCGATTCATTGACATTATGCTGGCATTCTAAAAGAGTTTCAAAAACAAAAAGAGATAAAATATTTCTTATATATACATATTGAGACCTCAGATATTCATGTTGCATACATATTCGCACACTGACGTTGTATACACACCTGCTAGTGCATCCAGTCATACCTGTATTTTAGATGCTAGGATGCTTGTGTGCATGCATACGATAGCCTTTGTAGATGTTATTTATTACTCACGAGTTGGCAACTCACCCCCGTTGTGCCACAGTCTTTTGCAGGTCCGCTTCGTCAGTTCAGTAGCGGCGGGCGCACTTGTGCTTTTGCCTCTTTTGCCTGAGCTCGAGATTTGCTCATAGGTGGGTTATGTTATCATTTTTGTACCACCTTGTATATTCTTTGTATCTAGTGTACTCCATCTACTGTTTCTACCAGATTTATTGTATATTGACCTAGAGATGAGACTGTGAGGTTTGTGGATTTTATGCTGTATTTTGGGGTCGAGCTCACTTGAGCCGACATGCTACTTTTCATGCTTCCTTATGCTTTATTATGATTATTATGCTTGTTGTCATTTACATTGCGTGGGATTTGTGACCGCCTTATGGCGAAGAGCTAGCTCCCGCTTGGGGATGCCCTATTTTGTTGGATTCATGTATATATTTTGTTGTACCCAGTTTTGGGGGCCAGTATTTACAAAGGAGACTCTGCCGAAATTTTCGAGAAAAATTGGTATTGTTTTTAAAAAGGGTTTTACATGACTTATTTGATAACTTGCTTTCAAACGATTGGGTTTTCTTCACTCTTTTGCTTAATTGGTTTTGTTTTCTGGGCTTTGGCTTACTTATTTTACGGACGTCTTTAGACGTTTCGTAAACTTAAGTGCTAGTCACGTTCCGTACCCTGCGGGTCGTGACAGTTGCACGGGCACGATTTAAATGCTACACTCACACCGTTAGTGATTGCCATGACACTCAGATTATGGAATTGATATAAACCAAATATTTGATTCTTCTTTATTGACGTTGTCATGATTTTCCATATACTATCATATAGACATTCATACCATGCACACTGTATACGCACTTTCGTGAGTACCTTCATTGATATATCCTACTTGGGCACATATGCATCATATGTCTACAGTTGTGCACATGTAAATTGCTATATTCACTTTGCATACTTATCCATGCACACATCCATACCGATACACATATTCATATGCTACATACATGGATGATATAGACTTGATTTAAAACTAAGGGACCGCAGGCAATATTTTCAAAACTAGATCTCTCAAAAGAGCGGTTTTCCTTTTCTTTTACTCTTAGCGTCATACGACATCTTGCATGGATTACGCATTGTATTTGATTATGTGATTTCTGGATTTGGGAACCGGAGTACTAATTTAAGAAAATACGCACTGTTAAAAAACCCGGTTTCCCTTGAGATGATATTTTAGTGCGTCCACCATTAGTTTTCTCGGTTCCAGAGAGCTTGTGTGAGTATACCCGATTCGAGGAGAGGTAGGCACCGATTGCGGGTACATGGTGGACCCGGTACGGTACCCCGGGGTGAGAAGACTTGTATTGTTAGATGGTGAGACTGGGGGAGGGACTACTACCTACCGGTGATTGGTTAGACCTGGCAATTATCCGGAGGATACCAACCAGAGTTGATAGATGGATACGGGACGACGCGTACTGCCGAGGGCCGAGGTCCGATTCCGCAGACGGAGCCCGTGGGCAGATCCGATCGACGGACGTCCTATACTGGAGGATTTGCGTGTCGATGCTGGACACGGCTGATTTTATGAGATTTGGGTGCCGATGTTGGGAACTCACGACTGTATGAGATTCACAGGATTTGAGGGCCGATGTGGACGACGGCGCCTGAGTTTTACTGGGATTTGGGTTTATTGATGGACACCGGTCATTTTCCATGTTGATATTCCGTATAGACACTATTTATTCCCATACTCAGCATTTAGTATTGACATCTCATCCTGTACCTATTGTACTGATATAGTACACATGCTATACATGATTATTGCATACCCTGCTCATGTTATATAGGGTTGTTAGATTCCATATCAGACATGATTATTGCATATCCTGCACATCATATGGAGAGACTTTTAGATTACATTTGTTGCTTGATGTGAGCATTCAATTCATCATATAGATGTTATCTGTTGGCATAGGTTAAGTATCGCAGCACGTGCATACTCGTGATTACCTTTATATGTTATCTACTATTCACGAGTTGGCAACTCACCCCTGTTGTGCCACAGTGCTTGCAGGTTGCCCTTTGGAGTAGTCGCGGCTGGCTGTTTACCGTATCTTTTGACACAGATACCATTGCTGAGGCATGTTAGCCCTTTTGCCATTAGGTGGGTTTTTGTACGGTATCTGTATACTTTTCAGTTGCATCTTGATGTATCTAGTACTCTCCATCTACTTTCATGTATTGACTTAGAGACAGTTGTGCGGACGATATATGTTATTTTATATTCTGGTGTCGAGCTCGTTGTGAGCCGACTTTATCTATGCAGTTTTATCTTTTATGACATTTTTTTCACTTTACTGCTCATTCTTCGCTTCGGCGTCGTATATTATATTGAGGTGATTTCTCCGCCGTTAGGCGCGATTCTCCCATCGACATACTCTATTTATTTCACATGTTACTTTTACTTATATCTCGCCTTTTACCCGATTTCGGGACAAACTTTTGGAAAAGGAATTGTTGTTAAAATTATTTAAATAATAACTTGAACTAAAAACGATTGCTACTAAACAGATTAAAGTTTTCTAAATGTTTTAACACTCCAAATTTTAATGGTTTTGTGTTCTGGGTTCGGCTTACTTAGTCATGCAACGCCTGTAGACGTTGCGTGGTTAAGTGCCGGTCACGGGCCGAACTTTGGGTCGTGACAATAATGTAAATACTGTGAACTTAAATGATTAAGATTTTCGATCGACTAAATTTTCCGAAGTGGGCCCCAAGCACATTTGTAGCACTCAAGATAAATATGGGCCCAAAAAGAATATTCCAAAAACACTATTTCCATGTCAGAGAGCCACTATAGAAATTTGGTCCAATGAAGAGTAATAATGGCCACGGAACCGCCGCCAAAACTTGGGTTTGGCCACGGTTCCGCGGCGGTCCTGAGGAATCAATGTACCAAATTTTCACAGAAAGCATAAAAAAACCTTGCACGAATTTTTGACATGTACCAAATAATTTTTTGAGCACTGGTAAAATTCGACAAAAAACTGATACATGAAAACGCGGTTTTTGGAAAATCTGTTCGATCGAACTTGTAAACATATTAGAGCAAGCTAGACTAGGTTAATGGCGTGGCTCTGATACCATGTAGGACTACGGTAGCGCCGCGGCCGTCTATCCGAGGCCAAAATGCGGAAAAGAAAATTTTTCTTGACATTAAAAAACCGGTACTACCGCATCCTAAAAATCCGGATCGAACCATTAACCTAAACCTAGCAAAGAAGAGAAAGGATAGAGAGCTATACCGAGCGATCCGTGTCCTTCGGTCTTCGGCCTCCGTCCCGATCTCCTCGCGGAATCTCCGGTCTTCATCTCCTCATCGGAACGGGCACCACATCGCAGGGTTCTTTTACGGGCTCCCACCTCTGGACCGAGGCAACTCGAGCACGAAATTGGCGAGTCGACGTGCCCAAGGATGCTGTAGGCAAAGTGTAGAATCCATTTGTCTCTATTGGGTTGAAGTTGCCATGTGAATGGAGGTAAAGAAAACAACTTTGGAGATGTGTTAGGAATTTTGTAGCAAGCTAGGAAAAATGAGATGAAGTAAAATTCCCACAAAAAAATGAATTCCCTCTCCTTCCCCCCTAATATGGACGGCCCCTTATCAAAAAAATGGGAGAGATAATCAAAAGGGGGGGTGAGCACAAGAGAATAGGAAAGTAACCATAAAGAAATGGTTGATAACAAGGAAATTATATCACATCAAATTCTAATCCCATTAATGCTAGCCATTATGAAGAAAAAAGCAAAGATTCTATATCTATCATAATCCCTCATTTACAAATAAACCCTCCACAAAAGCTAATTTGCACACTTGCAAATAACCCCCTCCATCAGAAAAATCCGGCCATGAAGGAACAAAGGAAAACTGGCCGAAATGGAAAGCAAACTGGCAACTTTAAAAAATTGATCCGGTAATAAATTACAGGAAAACCCCGCTATTGTATATACATACCCGCATTTGTATTCACACTGAATACAAATGCAATGAGACAAAATCCACACTGTACAATACTAGGATCCGGCTTAAACCAAAGCCTGCTAGTATTATATGTCCGATCATGATACGTGCAATACCGCACGTATATGATCGAACCCTGCCATATCTCCAAACGGCCTCTACAGCGTTTCGCCCGAAACTTGAGAAACTGTCTGTGGGGGACACTAAAGACTCGTCAATACATTGGCTGTGGATATAACCACTAGCACGTCAGAGGTATTAGCGGTACGTAACGAGCTACCAGGTATTGACCAAAAGGGAGGTCGATGAGCGAAATCATCCTGACACCCTACTGAGCCTTTCGGTGTCAATATCCGTACAGTCCGGTCCGGTCGTCTATGAGTATCGCATGGCGGGCCTACGGGGTTGGTAAAAGTCAGACCCCTAAAAGCGGTACAAGTCGTGTCGGAGTGTAGCCCAGAACACCCTGAGATACTACTGGAATACCTACCAGTAAATCTCCTGCCTCGGCCGAGGGCTTTGTGTAATGGCTCTCCTAGACATAGCGTGACCTCACCCCCCATACCGGAAGAGACGAACCCCTGCAGATCCGCTCGCTGCCTCCATGTGGCTCGGGACTGTACCCAACTAAAAGCTGTTTGCACGACTCCTTTAAGCCGTGGTAGGGTAGTAATCAATGTACAGTGGGAACTCACACGAGACAAATGACGATCTGAGGTCGATGAACTAACCTGTACACATGTCACCAGGGAACTGCTATCTGACGTCAGGTATAATACCAACTAGCATGTTCCCGGCGAGTCATGTCCGGTGTACTCATAACCCAATGAGCACCTGTATACATCTTAGGTGAACCAACTGAAACTAATGCCTTGTGAGACAAGCCACCGCCTCTCGTCAGGGTCTCGACTGTAGACACTAGTCTACTCTGAAGTATCGATGCTCTGTCTCGAAAACTCCCACTACTAGGGACCTTTTAAGGATGTGCTTATAGACCCCAGCTCCCACGTATATGATCGCCATCATACTACTGGCCGTCAAGCAAGAATCCTAAGGGCTCTATCAACACGCAATAGTGACCTGTAAGGTCACTTTAAACAGTACACGATGATAAAGATAAACCAGATAGCATACTATCATCTCGAGTAAGACTGTCCTACCGGTATAGGTCCTCCCTCAATCATTGCAATCACGTGCCTGTGATCCAATAATTGACTCTGAGGGCACTATCTCCAACAGGTGTATATGGATTCCATCTCAGATCGTATTGCATCCAGCCATTTCACAGAGTCACTACTCGTGATGGCCTGCTTGAAACTAGTCGGGTCATCATCTACCATGACGTAATCCTCGCTTCCACCATCGATGAGAAAATCGTAGTATCTCTCAGGTGGATGAGAAACCCTACTAGATCGGCGGAGAGTCTGGGGTTCGTCAGGTACTAATGAATCCTCTGGTTCCAATAAATCATCAGTTGTAGTTTGTGGTGCTGGAACCTCTTCCAGCTCTACCTCTTTGCCACTAATTTCTTTTGCAAGAAATTCCTTTTATAAAAAGGTGGCATGTTGAGCAACAAACACTTTTTGTTGTTCACCGTGGTAGAATAGAAATCCATACGAATTTCTTGGATATCCCATAAATTTGCAAAGAACTGATCGTGCCTCGATTTTGTCCAGATTTTGCCTTTTGACATAGGCCGGACAACCCCATATCTTAACTCGTTTAAGAGATGGTCTCTTCCCATTCCATATCTCATATGGAGTGGTAGGCACAGATTTTGTTGGAACTCTATTCAATAGGTATATGGCCGTCTCAAGCGCATACCTCCAGATGGAAATAAGCAACTCAGCATTGCTCATCTTAGAGCGTACCATATCTAATAGGGTGCGATTCCTCCGTTCCAATAAACCGTTGTGCTGTGGTGTATAAGGAGTAGTAAGCTGAGAGAGAATCGCATTCTCTTTTCGATAATCTAGGAACTCATTGCTTAAGTATTCTCCTGCTCGATCAGATCGAAGGAACTTAATACTTTTGCCCGTTTGGTTATCTACATCGTGCTTATATTCTCTGAATTTCTCAAAAGCTTCAGACTTGTGTTTCATCAGGAACACATGTCCAAATCTTGAGAGATCGTTAATGAATGTAATGAAGTAAGAAGAACAGTTCCTGGCATGTGTAGACATGGGACCGCATACATCACTATGTACCAGTCCTAAGAGTTCCTCAACTCTTTCTCCATGTCCACTAAACGGAGTTTTGGTCATTTTACCTTTGAGATATGAATGACAAGTATCATAAGATGATAATTCGAACGGATTCAAATATCCATCCTTATGTAACTTAGCTAGCCGTGTCGCATTAATATGACCGAGTCTACAATGCCACAAGAAGGATTCGTTCATTTCTGAACTCTTCCTCTTGTGTATGTTTTGTATATTAAGTACTGTATTTTGATTGAGAATGAATATGCCATTATGTAACGAGCCTAATAAAATCAACTTTTGACTTAGGAAGATATTCATAACATTATCCTGTATTACAAAATTATACCCTTCTTTACTTTAGAAAGAAACTGATATAATGTTGCACATCATGTTCGGTATATAATAGCACTCATTCAGAATCAATGTATTACTACTTGGTAATACAAGGTGATATTCGCCAACTGCTTTGGCTGCAATATTTGTACCATTCCCTACTTGTACCAAATGATCACCCTTTCCCAGTTCTTTACCTTTACGTAGCCTACGTAACAATTTACATATGTGGGATCCCGATCCGGTATCTAATACCCAGGACGTAGGGTGAACTAAGAAACAGTTCTTAATAACTAACACCCCGAAGAAGATGCATCAACATACTTGTTCTTCGTTTGGGCGGCGTGAGAATCCAGATATTGTCCTATTCCCTGCTCAGTTTCATAACACTTATAAGAAAGAACGGGACCAACGTTCCCCTGCTTAGTATAATAAGCCGGTTCTGTCAATACATCCATATTATTATCTTGATTAAGGCCTAACATGGTCGCTACCTGGAGAGAGAAAGAAGGAAACACTTTAGCGTATGCCCTTGCAAGATTAGATTGGTTATTGTCTTATCTAATCAGGATGTCTCCCACTGTTTGTATCAAATCTTCCTCCAAACCCTAAAAGGAAAAACTAGCCAGGATTAATTACACCTTATGAGTTCGCCAATCTTTCAGCCAGATCAGTGTTGGTACTTTGAGGGTGGTTCCCCGTGCTCTCGCACGGACCTAATTAAAATAAACCTCGTTTCCCAGAAGTATAACCGCGTTAACACATTTCTAGACACCTACTTGATCGGCTAATTGTCTTGTGTAAAATTCTCCCAGGAGTAACTTTTACTCGCAGTGGGTATCGGGATCCATCTATCTCATAGAAGGTATGCAATCTCATTGCAAATTTCGACACTTAAAATTCCCGATAATATCTTTTGCCTCTAGCAACTGAAGACCTTGGCTAAGGTCAACAAATCATAAGTGCTAGCCAAGTTTAACCCGCCATTTCCTGATTGAATTAAACCCATCCGTACGACCCTTGGCTAAGGTCAACAAAGTCTTACGACTATCCTAACTCAATCACATCTCATGTTTTAACAGATAAATACTAATTAGCTACCGTACACTACGCCTTGGCTAAGGTCAACAAACGCAGCACGAATACTAACTAGTGTCTATCTGAAATGACGGAGGGCTACGCAGGTTTTTCAGAAAACCATGAGCGTAATGAACTTAATATCGTCGTAGAATCGAGTGATTTTGAAAAGGAGTGTTTTTGAGGCTTTCACTAGTTTTGCTAAAGAGGTCACTCCCGGTGAAGGGATCTCGGCTCTTTCTCCATCGAATAAGGTTCAGGGTATATCATATATACCGCGGTGCAAAGCAAGAACTATAGAAGTTGTCAAAAAAAAAACCGTGAGTTTGTAGCATCTGCCAGTTTAGCTAAAGAGGTCACTCCTGGTGAAGGGATCTAGGCTCTTTCCTCATCGAATAAGGTGCGGGGTATATCATATATACCGCTGTGAAAAGAAAGACTGTATCTACCCTTTTTATAAAGTTTTGATTCTACAACATTTTTGAGGTTTCTTTTTCTTTGTTAATCTCATTAATAAATCCCATCAGTTATGCTTCCTAAGCATCACAGAAGAAACGAAAGTAGTAATATTTATATATCAACATATATATATATATATATAGTATAAGCTGATCAGTCGAAAATACTGCATTTCTAACACGGCAATTTCCCTACCTTTTGCAGTCAAGTAAAGCTATCCGGTATTCATATCACTCATATTTGCAAAACACATGAAAAATATTGGATTACTTGTACTGTATATTAAAACCAGCACTTTTAGGGAAATTGTGCGTGTTTCATGGCATCGCATCATCCTTGTTTTGCGCAACTCTTGTCTCGGTGAAATTGTGCAGGAAATTCCAGAAGCAGGGCCTAATTGGGAAATGAACTAATAAAAGACACACCAATTCAAAGGCTAAAGATCTGGAGCAATACAGAAAGGCCAAATAAAAATCCAAGCATCAGAAAGAGGCCCACCAGTCAGCCCAAGAATTACCATGTGAAAAGAAATCACCAAGCCCCATTTGCGCGGCGGATCCGCGGCCCAAGCCCCATTTGCGCGGCGGATCCGCGGCCACATAGTGAGATCAATTCACCCAATTTTGTCACATGCTTAATTATAACGGCCAAAGCTTCCAGAAGACCCCAGAAGCTCCACGTGGCATCTCTAGAAGGCTCGGCTCAACAAACTATTGGAGGGAAATTCAAAATTTAAAGCTTAACTAACTTTTTGGAGGGAAATTTAAATTATTTGATAACTAACTTGTGGGGGGAATTCAAAATTCAATTCTAGATCTAAGATTTGGAAAGTCTATAAAAGGGAGCCTAGATCTAGAGGGGAAATTGTTCAAGAATTATCACCATCTTCTACCCACAAGTTTAGTGACAAAGGCTTGTGCCAAATTCAATTCCCATCTCCAATTAAAAATCAAGATCAAGATCCCGAGATCAATTTGAGCAAGAGAGCCTTCAACCTGTAGCAAGCGACGCCGGATTTCCAACGGAGCAAGAGATCCACGCCGATCCGCGACTCAAGGAGCCGAGCGAAGCCGAAATCGACGATCTAGTTCCTTCCTTTTGTAAATTCAAGAGAGTTGTAACGAAATTTGTCGATAAATAAAGGTGAATTTTCTATATTCTTGCTTCTCTTTTAATTCAAGCATAACGATTAGATCTCAATTTGTGATTGTGTTTGTGATCATGATGTTTGAGTAATCTCCGCTCGTGTAGGAGTTGTGACGATCTTTAGATGATGATGATTTAGATATTTTTACAATTCTTAAATCCTATAATGTTTGGAAATTCTAGTTAATCAAATGATTAATAACCTAGCTTCGAGATGATGCTTTCTTGATCGTGTTCACTCGAAACTAGGGAACAACTATTAAACATTTGATTGATTAGAAGCTAGAATTTGAATGCGATCCATCGAAAGGACAAAGGATGAGTTGCGGAATCCCTAATTTTCTCGCAAAAATCCTTAACCCTCGATGAATTTGCATCGATCTAGTATCAATTCATTAATGGATAAGAATTAGTAATCTTTAGATCTCATCACATCTATAGATCCGATCTACTCCTACGAGCCTTACTTCTAGTCTTGATTGTTGGTTGGAAATTATCTCTCATCCCTATTCTTGCTCTTTAATGTTTCTTTTAGATCTAGTTTTTTCTTACTTTTTGATCTACAATTACAAATCATGAATTGTTTTCTTTTCTTTTCATTAAATTTTCAACTCATCTAATTCAAGAATTGAACGGAACTCACTTTCCCTGTGGACGATCCGCACTTACTTACAATCTATATCCGACACCGTAGTTGATTGCGGTCAAATAATTTTTGGTTGTGATTTCTAAAATCTAGTTTCTATAAAAACACGACACAATCGGAAAATTCTTTTCAATCAAAATGGCGCCGTTGCCGTGGATTATTTGATTGAAAAGAATTTTCCGATTGTGTCGTGTTTTTATAGAAACTAGATTTTAGAAATCACAACCAAAAATTATTTGACCGCAATCAACTACGGTGTCGGATGTAGATTGTAAGTGAGTGCGGATCGTCCACAGGGAAAGTGAGTTCCGTTCAATTCTTGAATTAGATGAGTTGAAAATTTAGGGCAAAGAAAAGAAAACAATTCATGATTTGTAATTATAGATCAAAAAGTAAGAAAAAACTAGATCTAAAAGAAACATTAAAGAGAAAGAATAGGGATGAGAGATAATTTCCAACCAACAATCAAGACTAGAAGTAAGGCTCGTAGGAGTAGATCGGATCTATAGATGTGATGAGATCTAAAGATTACTAATTCTTATCCATTAATGAATTGATACTAGATCGATGCAAATTCATCGAGGGTTAAGGATTTTTGCGAGAAAATTAGGGATTCCGCAACTCATCCTTTGTCCTTTCGATGGATCGCATTCAAATTCTAGCTTCTAATCAATCAAATGTTTAATAGTTGTTCCCTAGTTTCGAGTGAACACGATCAAGAAAGCATCATCTCGAAGCTAGGTTATTAATCATTTGATTAACTAGAATTTCCAAACATTATAGGATTTAAGAATTGTAAAAATATCTAAATCATCATCATCTAAAGATCGTCACAACTCCTACACGAGCGGAGATTACTCAAACATCATGATCACAAACACAATCACAAATTGAGATCTAATCATTATGCTTGAATTAAAAGAGAAGCAAGAATATAGAAAATTCACCTTTATTTATCGACAAATTTCGTTACAACTCTCTTGAATTTACAAAAGGAAGGAACTAGATCGTCGATTTCGGCTTCGCTCGGCTCCTTGAGTCACGGATCGGCGTGGATCTCTTGCTCCGTTGGAAATCCGGCGTCGCTTGCTAAAGGTTGAAGGCTCTCTTGCTCAAATTGATCTCGGGATCTTGATCTTGATTTTGAATTGGAGATGGGAATTGAATTTGGCACAAGCCTTTGTCACTAAACTTGTGGGTAGAAGATGGTGATAATTCTTGAACAATTTCCCCTCTAGATCTAGGCTCCCTTTTATAGACTTTCCAAATCTTAGATCTAGAATTGAATTTTGAATTCCCCCCACAAGTTAGTTATCAAATAATTTAAATTTCCCTCCAAAAAGTTAGTTAAGCTTTAAATTTTGAATTTCCCTCCAATAGTTTGTTGAGCCGAGCCTTCTAGAGATGCTACGTGGAGCTTCTGGGGTCTTCTGGAAGCTTTGGCCGTTATAAATGAGCATGTGACAAAATTGGGTGAATTGATCTCACTATGTGGCCGCGGATCCGCCGCGCAAATGGGGCTTGGGCCGCGGATCCGCGGCCCTTTGGTGGCCTTGGTGATTTCTTTTCACATGGTAATTCTTGGGCTGACTGGTGGGCCTCTTTCTGATGCTTGGATTTTTATTTGGCCTTTCTGTATTGCTCCAGATCTTTAGCCTTTGAATTGGTGTGTCTTTTATTAGTTCATTTCCCAATTAGGCCCTGCTTCTGGAATTTCCTGCACAATTTCACCGAGACAAGAGTTGCGCAAAACAAGGATGATGCGATGCCATGAAACACGCACAATTTCCCTAAAAGTGCTGGTTTTAATGTACAGTACAAGTAATCCAATATTTTTCATGTGTTTTGCAAATATGAGTGATATGAATACCGGATAGCTTTACTTGACTGCAAAAGGTAGGGAAATTGCCGTGTTAGAAATGCAGTATTTTCGACTGATCAAATTCCCCCAAACTTATTTTCGATCGTCTCGATCGAACAGTTTTATTAAAAAGAGAAGGAGAAAATAAAGAAAGAGAAAAGCACACTTTCGTAGGCAACACGATTGCACTGAGCACGTGCAACAAGCCTTTAAACCTCTAGGTGTCCCTAGTAGGAGGAGTGTTGTCTCCTGAGGGTTTTCAGCGGATTGCACCCACAAAATCCAATA
The DNA here is from genome assembly GCA_030015575.1 of Agapanthus africanus. Lineage (NCBI taxonomy): Eukaryota > Viridiplantae > Streptophyta > Magnoliopsida > Asparagales > Amaryllidaceae > Agapanthus > Agapanthus africanus. Next base: position 264,788,776 of record CM057345.1, on the reverse strand, counting down.
ATAAAAGGAAGATCATGAATATTACATTTAAAGACAAGAATTGTAAAAGAAAAGCCTTGAAAATTAGGGTTTCCAACTAAGCAAGCTTTTCCGTTGTCATGAGCCCTATCTTAATGGTCATGAAAAGATGTTAGGAATCACGTCCTCCCTCAATAGAACATCGTCTTATTCTTCATTCCTATCTTTATTCCAAACATCGATCATATCACCCTGCGTGTGTGTAAAGCACATCCCTACACCCGGAGAATTCAATTCAAGCTATCATACTCTTGCCCATCAGCCTTAGTACTTTTTAATTTTGATGAGCTCACACACTTTCATGCGACCGTTAATACTTCTTGAGGTACTAACCGACCGATTACTCATGTGCTTGCTTATTTGGTGTATTTTCCTCGTCTTGCACCACCTTAGGTATAGCAGTGACTCCCAGACCAGTTAGCCTTAGGGCACTAGGTGAAAAGGCACCCTTGCTATAGATTTTTATTGTCCTTGGTGATAACAAAACCAGTGTCCATTTTTTTTCTCATCACTTTTTTCATTTTTTTTTATACATCGGCTTTAAGACAAGAGCATTTCAAGGTATCCTCTACTATCCCAGGCTTTAAGACGTGTGTAAGTGCGAATAGCAGGGTATCAACGTTCAAAATGTTTGGCTTTCCAGAATAGAAACTATTTTTCAGACTTATTTTTATCCTCAGATTAGTGACGTCCTTCATCTTACTAACCCATGGGACAACGGCTCATAACTACTTATTACTAGTTCGTATAAGAAAACTTCTAATTTTCTCAGTTTTCTTAAATTTTTCTAATCTCATGGATGTAATTGTTCATTATCTAATCTTTTATTATCATAAATATTAAATATTTTTATATTTTGAAAATTTTAAATTTTTATGAGTTTTGAAAATTTTTTTTTTGAATTTTTATGGATTTTGAAATTTTTTTTTAATTTTTATAGGTTTCTTATGGGTTTTGAAAAATTATTTACAAAAAATTTTTACACAAAATTTTTATGGGTTTTGAAAATTTTTTAATTTTTTATGGTTTTTAAAGAAATGTTTTGTGCTTATGCAAATGATATGCACATGATGCAAAACTAAGCACAAACCTTCCCCAAACTTGTTTTCAACAGTGTCCTCACTGTTGCCATCCGCTATATCTACAAAAACCTGTAAGTCTGGGAGGAATTTATTAGTGGGGGCAAAATATATAAGTGAAGACCCTCCCCCAAACTTATTCTTTTCACTCACCTCCATTCAACAAGATGATGCAAAGATACACGGGACATGAAGGTGAGACGGAGGAATTTTAATCCAAATAAAATGGCTCCTCTAAGAACAGGAGCTCCTCCGTGGGGTCAGTGGAAAAATACGGCTTTAGTCTGTGTCCATTCACTTTAAAAAATGTGCCGTTTGTAACATTTTCTACCTCTACTGCCCCGTGCGGGTATACAGACCGCACAACAAAAGGTCCCTTCCACCGAGATCGAAGCTTACCCGCATGAAGGTGTAGTCGTGAATCATAAAGAAGGACTTGTTGACCAGGTGAAAATGTTTTCCTCAAAATGTTTTTATCGTGAAAAACCTTGGTCCTATTCTTTATGATTACAGCGTTATCATAAGCTTCATCGCGGAGTTCGCTTAGCTCTTTAAGTTGCAGCTTCCGAAAGTTGCAGGCTTGGTTGAGGTCAAAATTGATTTCCTTAATAGCCCACAATGCTTTATGCTCTATCTCGACGGGTAAATGACATGCCTTCCCAAACACTATCCTATATGGAGACATCCCTAGGTCGGTTTTAAATGCAGTTCTAAATGCCCAAAGAGCATCCGTCAGTTTGGTCGACCAGTCTTTTCTATTTTTAGCAACAGTCTTCTCCAGGATTAGTTTGATCTGTCTATTCGAAATCTCAGCCTGCCCGCTCGTTTGGGGATGATAGGGTGTAGAAAGTCGGTGGTTGATTCCGTATTTCCGCATCAGAGTCTCGAAAGACCTGTTGCAGAAATGTATCCCATTATCGCTAATGATAGCGCGTGGGTGTCCAAATCGCGAAAAGATATTCTCTTTCAAGAACTTAATGACAACTTTCCTGTCATTAGTGCGACATGGAATGGCTTCTACCCACTTTGAGACATAATCAACCGCCAGCAGTATGTACAAATTCCCAAAGGAGTTGGGAAAGGGACCAATAAAATCAATGCCCCAAACATCGAAAATTTCAACAACCAAGATGGGTTGCTGAGGCATTTCATCTCTCCGTGAGATTCTACCCGTGTACTGGCATTGTGTACAGGTTTTGCAATAGTCAAATGCGTCCTTGAATAAGGTCGGCCAATAAAATCCACATTGCAAAACCTTCTCCGCCGTCTTTTTAGGACCGAAGTGACCCCCACAGGCCTGATCATGACAAAAAGAAAGAACACTCTTGAACTCTTCTTTCGGGACACACCGGCGAATGATCTGATCAGGACAATACTTAAACAAATATGGATCATCCCAGTAAAAGTGTTTTACTTGGGATAGGAAACGGTATTTGTCCTGTTTTGACCAATCGCTGGGTGTAAGTCCCGTGACAAGATAGTTCACAATATCCCTGAACCATGGTTCATTGGATACGCTCAAGAGTTGTTCATCAGGAAACGAGTCATTGATCGGCAGGGTCACAGGGGAAGAAGAGATGCGTGAAAGATGGTCGGCTACTACGTTTTCACATCCTTTCTTATCTTTGATAACAAGATCAAACTCTTGTAACAGAAGGATCCAACGTATCAGCCGACCTTTTGCATCTTTCTTAGCCAGAAGATGTTTCAAGGCGGAATGGTCTGTGTACACAATTATTGGAGAGCCGATTAAGTAAGGCCTGAATTTTTCTAATGCAAATACAACCGCTAAAAGTTCCTTCTCGGTGGTTGTATAATTGATTTGTGCATCATTCAGGGTCTTACTTGCATAGTATATCACGTGTGGCATCTTTTCAATGTGCTGTCCTAAGACAGCACCTACTGCAAAGTCGGATGCGTCACACATCAGCTCAAAGGGGTAGTCCCAATTTGGAGACGATAGAACGGGGGCTGAAGTGAGTGAGTGTTTAAGTGAGTCGAAAGCTGTCTCACAGTCCGAGTCGAAGTGGAAGGTCGTATCCTTAGCCAGGAGAAGAGTTAAAGGTCTAGCAATTTTGCTAAAGTCCTTAATGAATCTCCTATAGAAGCCCGCATGGCCAAGGAAAGATCGAATGTCTTTGACGCTTTTGGGATGAGGGAGGTTATGAATGACATCTATCTTAGCTCTGTCAACCTCAATGCCTTTCTGTGAAATGACATGTCCAAGAACAATTCCTTCTCGGACCATGAAATGGCATTTTTCCCAGTTCAAAGTCAAGTTCTTCTCTTTGCAACGAGTAAGAACAGCGTCAAGATTCGATAGGCAATCGGAAAAAGAGTCTCCAAAAATCGAGAAATCGTCCATAAAGATCTCCAGAAAATTCTCTACCATATCAGAGAATATCCCCATCATACACCGCTGAAAGGTAGCGGGAGCATTGCACAACCCAAAGGGCATGCGACTGTAAGCAAAGGTACCAAAAGGACAAGTAAAAGTGGTTTTATCTTGATCCTTTTTGGCGATGGGGACCTGATTATAGCCAGAGTATCCGTCCATAAAGCAATAATATGCACGTCCAGCTAAGCGTTCCAGCATCTGATCAATGAATGGTAGAGGAAAGTGGTCTTTCCTCGTGGCGGCATTGAGTTTACGGTAATCAATACATACACGCCACCCAGTTTGGGCGCGTGTCTGAATCAACTCATTTGCCTCATTGACAACAACAGTGATGCCGGATTTCTTAGGGACGACATGTATAGGACTCACCCATTGGCTATCGGAGATTGGGTATATGATACCACTATCAAGGCATTTGACGATCTCTTTCATCACCGCTTCCTTCATGACGGGGTTCAACCGTCTCTGTGGTTCTCGGGTTGGTCTGGCATCATCCATCAGGTGTATATGATGTTCGACAATCAAGGGACTGATCCCTTTGATGTCCGCCATGGTCCAACCAAACGCTTCCTTATTAGATCTCAGTACCGATAAAAGTGCATTCTCTTGCTCTGATACTAGAGAAGCGGAAATGATAACCGGTAAAGACTCATTCTCACCTAAATATGCATATTTAAGGTGAGAAGGTAAAGTTTTGAGATCTAATTCGGGCGGAGAAATAATAGAAGGTGGGATCATTGAATGATTTTCGGAGTCGCGGAGAAGCTCATAGCCTGTAAAAGATACAGACTCGGATGGTGGTGAGTCAGGAATGGCAGACTCAAGCGTTGAAATGGTGTCCTCGCTAAGATCATGTGTCAGGTCAAATAGCGATGTGGCAGTGTCGTCGAGATCTGTAAAGCAAAGTTCCTCAACTCCGCAACTTTCGGGAGCAATCTCGTGGACAGAGCACACATCGAGGATATGAGCAGAGGGTTCTGATGGCTGACTTCCAATTCTGTAAATGTTTAGTTCAATGGTCATATTTCCAAATGATAAGTTCATTGAACCATTTCTACAGTTGATGACAGCATTGGAATTGGCAAGGAATGGCCGACCCAGAATCACCGGAATTTGGCTCCGGGGGTTTGCTACAGGCTGTGTATCGAGAACAATGAAGTCTACAGGGAATACAAATTCCCCGACCTTTATCAACACATCCTCTAGTTCACCCCTAGGTTTTGTGATAGATCGGTCTGCCATTTGGAGAGTGCAGTGAGCAGGTTTCAACTCTCCAATCCCTAGCTGCTCATAGACAGAGTATGTAAGTTGGTTAACACTTGCACCAAGGTCTAACAAAGCACGATTGATGTTTTTACCCCCAATAGAAATTGATATCGTAGGACATCCAGGGTCCTTACGTTTCTTTGGTAGCTGGGGGATAAAAGAAGTGCTAATGTTATTGGACATGAAGACCTTCTTCGGCACTTGAGTCTTCCTCTTCCTAGTGCACAAGTCCTTGAGAATTTTCGCATAAGCGGGGACTTGTTGAATTGCATCTAGGAGAGGGATGTTGATGTTAACCTGCTTGAACATTTCCATAATTTTCTCCATATGAGGACTCGATTTGTTAGCCCTTAGCCGGTTCGGGTAAGGTGCTTTAGCAATGAGCGCTGGGTCCATCACAGGAGAAGGAAGAGGGGGTAGACAAGATCCCAAAAGAGGAGTGGGGATCGTCTGTGGAGGGATAGAAGAGGTGGGCTGAGGTGTCGAGCCTAGAGGGAAATGGAGAATAGGCTCGCGAGAAGGTGGTGGGGTAGGAGAACAAGAGTCAGACGTAGAAGTGTGTGTGTGAGGAATGATCTCAGCCGGGGCGTTGATAGGATTCTCAGTATCATCAACTTCTTCCCCAACATGGTTATCCAGCATTCTTCCCGATCTCAACGTTGTGATGGCATTTACATTGTAATGCCCAGGATTCGGTAGGGGTTGAGACGGAAGTTTCCCTTTTTCTCTCGCACTTAATTCAGCCTTAAGTCGTGCAATCTCAGCTTCCATCGTTTTGATACTCTCAGCTTGGGACGCTGAGTTTTTCTTTATCTCACCGACGGAAGACTTAACCTCGGCCGACACTTCCATGAAATTTGACATGAGTGATTTCATGGTTTGAGCGAATTGAGAGAACTCGTCAGAACAGGTCGACTGCATAGGATTAGAAGGTGCAGGAGTGTTGACCTGGTTTTGGAAATTTTGTGACTGGTAGGGGTGCTGGGTGAGGTGAAGTGGTTGCTGTTGTGGAGGAAGAGCCCGTTGGAATTGATTAGGGTTTGGAACCGTGTTTTGGGATTGGTTCCAGGCAAAATTCGGGTGATTCCTCCAACCCTGATTGTATGTAGAAGAAAAAGGGTCGTTTCTAGGTCTTTGGAATGCGGCATTGGTATGCTCGAGACCTTGAAACTTGGAGTTCAATGGACATTCTTCCGTTAAGTGAGAAGGGTCTGAACAGCACCCACAAACGGTTTTGGGGAGTGACATTGGGTTTAGGGAGGCTGCTAGGAATTTGTGTTCCATAGCGTCGAGCTTCTTTTGCATTGCTGCCATCTCAGCTCGAACACCTATGGACACGTCTATTTGGTGTACGCCACCCCTACTCGATGGCTGGGTTCCAGTCTCCCACTAAAGTGACTTTTCAGCAAACTCTTCTAAAAATTTCCATGCTTCCCCATCATCCTTGGTCATAAAGGTTCCTTGACACATGTTTTCTAGGTTTTGTTTAGTGGTAGGGTTACTGCCCTCATATATGATTCGGCAAAGTTCCCATCTCGGGATGCCGTGATGTGGGCATTGAACCGAAAGATCCTTGAATCGGTCAAAGTATTTTGAAAATGGTTCAGCCGGAAGCTGGGAGAATTGATAGAGTTCGCTACGGATTCGAGCTGTCTTTTGCATAGGGTAAAATTTCTTAAGGAATGCCGCAACAAATTCTTCCCAATTCGTGATGGAATATGCGGTGGTGTTATATAGCCACTTCTCGGCTAAATCGCACAAGGTAAATGGAAGAAGTCGTAGACGTATGGCATCCACAGAAAGTTGAGATGTACCCATCATTGCGCATACGTTTTCAAATTTGGTAATAAAAACGTATGCGTCTTCAGTCTCGAGACCGTGGAATTTGGGTAGAAGGTTGATGTACTGGGGCTTAATCTCAAAGTTATCCCCGTTGGCTGGTGGAATGGATAAGCAGGTCGAGAGAAGACCTCGCAAAGGGTAACACCTCTCTTGGAGAGAGATGCGAGGTGGAATCTGCGCACCAACGGACGGCGGCAGAGTAGCGGCAAAGAGGTTTGATGGAGACTGATCCATCGGTGTGGGTGTGGTGGGAGGTAAAAGAAAGGTAAATGGAGAAATACCGACTTCGGAGTCGATCGAGGGGACGCGGACAAGTCGGGCACTAGAATCCCGTGTCCAGCCTATCTTGCACTAAAAGGGGTTAGTACAAGTGGCAGCGTGATTTATAATTAGGGGAAATGAAGTGAGTGTGGTGTTTGTTTTGAAAAATGATACGGATTTTGAAAATATGATGCAACAAGCAATACCCTAAAAATCTATGGTCACCTAAGTCCAATCTCTAGACCGCTCCTAACTTCCAGAAGACAAGACGCAGGATAGAATCCTCCACTGCCTCTTTGTCCCTCCTGTGGCCAGGTAAGTGCCAGGTAAGTGGGAGGTTCTCCACTACGTAAGTAGTGGGCCTAATTAAGTAACCACTAGCCTTCGACACACTTTCCTAGGCACCACAAGAGAAACGCGGATAAGCAATGAATTACCCACGGCCTTCTTCTGTCCTAAGTGAGCGCGACGGTCCTTAGAGTCATCTCTAGATATTTTTTAATTAATGAGGGTAATGCGGATGCAGGTTTGTGATTTTTGGGGCCTAGGAAGGGTAATGAACTCCCCACCTAATCTGGATTTGGCCGTGCCCCTTAATTTCCGTATTTATTATGCAAACAACCACAAAATCAAAAACAAGCACACTTTATTTTGCTTTTTGCGCGCAGCGATTATTTGCAAAGAAACCTGCAACAAATTGTTAGTTGGAGCAGATTTTAGAGAGGAGATAAGAAAGTTAGAGATTACCTGCAAAAGATTTTCCAGAGAACCCCTTGAAGCGCCGCGCTTCCGCCGCAATTAGCTCCTCATGCCGCGGTTCCGTGCTTCCCCAAGCTCTTCTTTGTACTAAAAAATTTGGTAATGCTCCTGTTCAGCTCCTGAGCTCTCTGGAATTCTCCAAATGATTTTCCAATTTCACAGTAAGCTCCAGATCTCCTTGCAATTAACCACAACAACAAATATTAGTATTTTGTGCAAGTTTTGACCTAAAGAATATTGATGGAATAAACTTTTCAACTCAAATTTAAAAAATGAACAAATAGCACACAAGTCCCCGGCAACGGCGCCATTTTGATTGAAAAGAATTTTCCGATTGTGTCGTGTTTTTATAGAAACTAGATTTTAGAAATCACAACCAAAAATTATTTGACCGCAATCAACTACGGTGTCGGATGTAGATTGTAAGTGAGTGCGGATCGTCCACAGGGAAAGTGAGTTCCGTTCAATTCTTGAATTAGATGAGTTGAAAATTTAGGGCAAAGAAAAGAAAATAATTCATAATTTGTAATTGTAGATCAAAAAGTAAGAAAAAACTAGATCTAAAAGAAACATTAAAGAGCAAGAATAGGGATGAGAGATAATTTCCAACCAACAATCAAGACTAGAAGTAAGGCTCGTAGGAGTAGATCGGATCTGTAGATGTGATGAGATCTAAAGATTACTAATTCTTATCCATTAATGAATTGATACTAGAATTTGAATGCGATCCATCGAAAGGACAAAGGATGAGTTGCGGAATCCCTAATTTTCTCGCAAAAATCCTTAACCCTCGATGAATTTGCATCGATCTAGTATCAATTCATTAATGGATAAGAATTAGTAATCTTTAGATCTCATCACATCTATAGATCCGACCTACTCCTACGAGCCTTACTTCTAGTCTTGATTGTTGGTTGGAAATTATCTCTCATCCCTATTCTTGCTCTTTAATGTTTCATTTAGATCTAGTTTTTTCTTACTTTTTGATCTACAATTACAAATCATGAATTGTTTTCTTTTCTTTGCCCTAAATTTTCAACTCATCTAATTCAAGAATTGAACGGAACTCACTTTCCCTGTGGACGATCCGCACTCACTTACAATCTACATCCGACACCGTAGTTGATTGCGGTCAAATAATTTTTGGTTGTGATTTCTAAAATCTAGTTTCTATAAAAACACGACACAATCGGAAAATTCTTTTCAATCATAAGCATTCGTCTCAGGCAGTAATATGATCTTATCACTGAACATTGCAGCAGAAGATAACATATGAAATATTGGATATACCAAGATGTCCGTGTTTTATTTCGAGCCTGTATAAAACACAGATTCCACGGTCGCGATGAATAGCCAAACCCACATCCCTAAACCCCTACGAGAGCGGCAAGTAGCACTGCCAGTTCTAGGGTTAGGAGACCCGGTCTCGACTCCTCGAGATGGCCTCCCACTGGACCCTAGAACCCGGTTACTTGTGCTCCCCTTCTTGGGTCTACCTAATGCGGAAAAGTAAATTATAAACAACGGTGACATCAACCTCATCCCGGAAGTGCCCCAATAAAAGAATATTACATACAAAAGAATTTTACATGAATGAAAATAAAAACCCTCATCTCACATAAAACCCCCGGCTATTCAGAACACGACGATCCAATACAGCATATTACAGCAACACATAATATCTCATATCATCAACGTATGCAAGTATGCGTATCCCGATTGTCGTTGATGTATTGCAACGAAGCCGGTGATTCACCACATACTACGCTTACGGTCAAAGAAAAGAAAGTGTAAAACTACAACATTTGGAATCAACAATCACTTTAGACATCATAAATCCAAAATATCACATACTTCGCATTTCATGCTTAACTATATGAATTCCACATATTGTATCACATTCCAGATAAATAGATAAAGTTAAACTTTCCGATCGAATAATCAAATATGCAAGATTTCCCAAATAGCTCAACACTTGAGCGGAGTTCAAACAATCCCAAAACATGTCACCGCCCCAGTGAACCAGCCGTAGAAGGGTCAAACCAACGCCTCACATGTGGCAACGCCAAACTACCACAAACCCAAAGGTTCTGTGGAGGTTTTGACGGTCACATAATCGAGTTACGGTTATGTTCTTCTAGAGGGTCCACAGATATGCTTGCATGGTTTTTCGAAAGTTTTAAACTCAAGAAAAAATCAACACTTGAAAGTTTTTCATGTCGGGAAAAAATGAGTTATTGATATCCGTTCGAACATTTTAACAGGTTCTAAATTATCCGGAAAACCAAAAGAAATTAAACTTTCCGATCGAATGAATGAATACAAATGATCTCGAGAAAACTCAACACTTGAGTAAGATTAAAAATACCAGAAGCATGTACAGATACCTATGGATGAACCCTAAAAACACGTGTCCCTAATACCAAAGTTCGGCCGCGAAACCGCCGCGCGAAGCAGGTTCCTGCCGCGGTTCCGCGGCGACTTGAGAGTATTGGGGGCTCGTGTTTCACAGTAATCCTTAGAATTCTCTGCTGTTTTTTTTGAGTATTTTTAATGCAGAAAAAATCACATTTAAAAAAAATTTCCAGAGAGGGGGTCAAAACCGATGTTTCGGGATTTGATCGGACTTTTAACTTCGTATACACGTCGCCTAATGCTCTAGCTATGCTCTAATACCATTGTAGGGTTACTAGGCACTGTCACAAAGCTCTACAAGGCATCAACCATGCCCGATTTAAAATTTAGACATGCCGAACAACCCAAAGCGAGTATCTTTGCTAGATTATTAGGGTTAAACATGCAAGTAAACATCTTTAAAACTAAGAGAGAGGGATTACAACCTTTCTAGTCCGCTTCATCGCTTCATAAGCTCCGAGTAGAAGTCCCTTCGCCGCGATCCATGATCTCCCGGACTCAAGAGAGGCTCCACAACCCGAATGATCCATGCTTTCTTGTAGTCTTCCTTTTCAAAGATGATCTACCTTGAAGTTTCTTTAACTCAAGCTCTCACTCACTAATCAGGTATTAATGATGTGAACACCCTAATCTAATTGGCTAGATTAGATAAGGGTGATGAAGTAGGATTTATGCTCCCTTTTGTTTTCATAATCTCATACTAATTCATCACAAAACTCAAAGCTAGAAAGCTTTGCAAGGAGGAAGAAGAAGCTGAACTCATTTGTGATGAATAATGAATTGTAATCATAATTACAAATGCAACCATGGTTGATAAAAGAAAAGACTAACCATTGTAGAAAGTTAACTTGGGTTAAGGGTTTGGGTTGGGTTTAAAAATATCTCACAAAATATCAACATATAATATCTTAGCTCAAAACAAAATAAAAGCTTCTAGAAGCTACAAGAAAGAGCTAACCCAAATCAAACCCTAACCATGTTTAATCTCCACTAATCATGTTGCATTAGTAATCATAACTTGTTACAATATTATATATCACATATATAATATATTTTTGTAACAAAAGAAAATAATACAATTAACATACATCGCATATATATCAATGTATTACCCGGTGAGAAAATGAATCAATAAAGCGAGCCAATATTAGATAATGTAATGTAATATATCACATATATATTTATACATTAAATTATCGAATCAACACTTGATCCGAAAATTCGGCTATTTCTCAAATAACCGACTAATATATATATCTTGTACCGATTCATCGAATCAACACTTGATCCGATGACCCGGCTGATATCAAATATCGCCGGCCGATATCATATATCGCGAGAATAATATACGGTATCTCATATCGTATTATTCTCGATCCCGCACATATCACATATGTGCTCCTACTCCGTTTTTCCTGAGTCAAGAAACCTCTGTGTAGGACTCTTAAGAATCGTCAATACGCCGGTAGCAGGTGATGATCATATCAAACACCCACAAGCTGCAAGCGGCCATCTAAACGTAACAGACACCCAGGTATTGAGCGATCAGAAGATCAACAAGCAAGCCTGTACATTCTCCTATTAATCCAATCAGTAACACTACCGTACAGTGCAGTCCCTTCGTCTGATATGTTGCATATCTAGTCTAGAGGTGGTATACGTCAGAACCCAGTAACCGATAAGTCGTGTCAATGTGAGGCTCATAACCGGTCGAGAACCTACCGATAACACTTACCAGTAGTACTCAATATCCTCCCTGGCCAGGGACTTCCAGTTATAGCCAATCGAACACAGAACAACATCAACTCGCTATACCGGAAGAGACGAAACCCCTCCTATCGCTCATTGCCTCCAAGTAATTCGGGACTGTACCCAAAAGCCACCGTTTTGCACGCCCTCTTGGACGTGGCATGATGGAAATAAAAGCACAGTAAGAATCACAAAAGACTCTATGACGATCTCGGGTCTACAGACTAACCTGTACCAGTATCACCAGAGAACTGCCATCTGGCATGATGTATAATACCATCTGGGAGTTCTCGGCTAGTCCGTCTAGTGTACCGAGTCTCCACTGAGCACCCATACACCATCTTTGATGTCAGACACCGATGGATTTGGGATCATCCATCTCCCATCTTATGCGTCAAGATGCGTATACGCTAGTCTACTCTGGTGTATCGATGCCCTGTCTCGACACACCCTCGACTAGGAACGGTTATACGGTGTACTCGTCGACTACCCTAGCCCCACTAGTATGATCTCATCATAGTCCCAGTAGTCGAGTACATATCCTAAGGTCTTTATCAACATGTGAGAACAAGACAGTAAACTAATACAAGTCAACTTGTTAAGATAAAGTGAAACCAAATAGCATACTATCATGACGAGCAAAAAAGTCCTCTCTATATATATCCAAGCATCCACTATAATATACATCATATGTACAACAATTGCCTCTAGGGCATATACATAACTACCATAATCAGGCCTACGCACATATCAACATATGTGCCCTGCTTCGTTTCTCTTGAACCAGGAAACTTATGTGTGGGACTCTAAAAACTCGTCAATACGCCTACAGTAGGTGATGATCACATCAGTCACCTACAAGCCGTCAGCGATACTTGCTGGACGTAACGGCTACCCGGGTATTGAGCGATATGAAGAGCAACAAGCAAGCTCGTCCATACTCTCCATGAAGCCTAGCAGTATGTAACACTTTGAAATTTCGTTTGAATGTTTTTTGTGTTAATTAGTAATTGTGCGTGTTATTATATATGTGTACATAAGATTATTAGTTATTTTACTCGGGTTTACCCTAATAGGAAAATTTTCCTTTGTAGTGTACACTTGCACACATAGCCAATTTTGTGACTTGGGTGTTTTAGTATATCATGTTAACCATTTCTTTTGTTTCATGGTTGATAATTTATTCCCACCTTTTTAATCAAAACAAAACCCTTTGTAAAAATTCAATTAGCAATAGAAAATAGAAGCATGGTGGTTAGGTGAACATTTGACTTTGGTGACCATTTTCTCCCCTCTTTTCTCTCTCCTTTCTCATTGCAGAATTTCTGCAGAGGCAGCAGCCAAACCCTAGCTTTTCTTCACCTTTCCCTCTCCTTTTCACTTCTCTTTGATCTCAACACAAATCCTACACAAAAACCACTCTTTTCCTTCACAAAACCTTAGGAAAAATGAGTTTTTGAGGTGTTTGGAGGCAAATCTGCATTCTTGAGGAGGGAGCTGGAAATTTTCGTGTTTCTTAAGGCCTTTAGAAGGTATTAATTCATGTTTAGCACCCTTTCTCCTTAACTTGTAGTATCTTTAGTAAAATATCACATTTTTGTGCATTTTTAGTGCTTTTGAAGGGATTTAGTGATGATATGTGTAAAGTAACATTTTTACGGCTTGGATAGCTTGGTTATGGGTTATTAGTGTGGTTTTAGACTGGGTTTTGCTTCAGGTTTTACAAAAATACCATAAAGTATCATTTTAGTGTAAAAGTGTGGTTTTTAACTAGAAATAGGGCTCTGTAGAATCTGCTGCTACCCGAGTTATTTCAGAATGAAATTGGATTTACTATAGCATGTATAGGGGGTATAGAGTGTACACACAAAACCTGGGAGACCAATTCCCCAGACAGGCCGACGGAATATTCATTCTGGCCCCAATTTGCGGCCAGATGGGTGAGTTGGGGTTTGGGGTTTGGTACACTGGAGTCTGCTGCTATATGGAGTATTTTGGTATATCTATTTTTATAATATCTGTTCTGTATCAAAATCTGGAGTAGAATACCCTATTTCCCGTATTTTTTTAATCTTTCGCGACACGCGTGATACGTGTTTGTGGCTTTGGGGTTTCTGCGTATCGCGACGCGTCAGAGTGACTTCAGGCGCGTAATCACGCGTTTTAGCGTATCGCGCGCACGCTCGCTTGGTTTGCGACACGGGTTTCTAGTTTCCTTTAAATATCGTGTTTGTATGGTTTTGAGCTTATGCGTGATATTCTGTGGAATTCTAGGTTCGCAGGGGAGTGCGACGGACGCCGCGAAGAAGGGGAAACAAGTCATCGGCTATACCTAGCGAGAGACTACGATGAGTAAATTTAACATTTACGGGGATATCGCCCGCATGGCGTTCTACGTCAGGGCTGATAGGATCTTATAGCTACATTTCCGTGCATTGATTGTTCATGGCTACTATTTAGTGCATACCACATTTCCTGCCATATGTATATAAACTAGAATTGATATAACACCGCAGCGTTACTAACGGTTCATGTTGCACGAGCACTATCCTGCATGTTACACACACACACCGTTAGTAATTGCCATGACACTAACACTGTAGAATTTCCATGATCATTATGTTGTAGTTCATCTTTTATGCAACTTGACATGATATTCATACTTGATGCATAGATCATATCGGATCATTATGTTGTAGCTCATCTTTTATGCGACTTAACATGATATTCATACTTGATGCATATATCAAATCGGATCATTATGTTGTAGCTCATCTTTTATTCGACTTGACATGATATTCATACTAGATGCATTTATCACATCGGATCATTATGTTGTAGCTCATCTTTTATGCGACTTGACATGATATTCATACTAGATGCATATATCACATCGGATCATTATGTTGTAGCTCATCTTTTATGCGACTTGACATGATATTCATACTTGATGCATATATCACATCGGATCATTATGTTGCAGCTCATCTTTTATGCGACGTGACATGAGATTCATATTTGATGCATATATCACATCGGATCATTATGTTGTAGCTTATCTTTTATGCGACTTGACATGACGTTCAAACTTGATGCACATATCACATCACATTGACCTGCATATTGGTTTGGATTACATGTGATTTCTGGATTTGGGAACTGTGGCTATTTCAAATATGTAATCTTTTAAAAACCCGGTTCCCTCGATATGATATTTCGGTGCGTCCACCCTATGTTTCTCGGTGCTATAGTGATATATGAGAAAGAGGGGGCTGACCCGGATTGACGGATGCCCGATATATGAGCGAGAGAGGGCTGACCCGGACTGACGGATGCCCGATATATATATGAGAGAGAGGGCTGACCCGGACTGACGGATGCCCGACATATGAGAGAGGCGGCTGACCCGGACCGACGGATGCCCGATATAGGAAGATTTGTGTGTCGATGCTAGACACGAGTAATTATGATATTTGGGTGTCGATGTTGGGCACTCGTGATTCTCAGTAATGTACAGGATTTGAGGGCCGATGGGAGTGCCGGCGTCTGGGTTGTTGGGATTTGGGGTGCATTGATGGACAGCGATTACATATTCCATGTTGACATTCCGTGTAGATGTTATACTTCCCATGCTCCGCATTCATTATTGTATCTCATCCTGTAGTTATATTACCTGATAGAGCACTTGCATGATTATTGCACATACTGCTTATCGCGCATTGATATCATCTGTTAGCTTATGATAGAGTAGTGCAGCACGTGCATGCTCGAGATTACCTTTATATGTTATCTCTATTCATGAGTTGGCAACTCACCCCCGTTGTGCCACAGTGTTTGCAGGTGGCCCTTCGGAGTAGTCGCGGCAGGCTGCGTTTTGCATCTTTTGACACAGATACCCCTACAGTTGGTGTACTAGCTCTTTTGCTGATAGGTGGGTTTTGTGCGGTATCTGTTGATCTTTCAGTTATGTACATTGTTGTATCTAGTATTCTCCATCTAACATATATGTACTTGACTTAGAGATAGTGTGAGGATGATGATGTATATTATTTGTATTCTGGTGTCGAGCTCGTTGTGAGCCGACTTTTCTTATACAGTTTATTCTATCTGTGATGTTCCCACTTATTGTTCTTGATCTTCGCTACGGCGTTGTATATTGCTATCTTGGTGATTTTTTTTACTTAAGAATTCTTGTCGCTTTAATAAATACTTCCATTTAAAACTTAAGACACTCTATACTTTTACTGGTTTGGTTTCTGGGTTTTCAGTTCACTTAGCTGCGTTACGCTTGTAGACCTTACGTCGTTAAGTGCCGGTCACGGGCCAAACTTCGGGTCGTGACAAAGTTGGTATCAGAGCATAGGTTTTACCTTTCGGAGTGTTTCTAGGATGACCCTGGTATGATGGAGTAGGTAGCTGAAACAGAGTGGCGTAGCGTGCGTATGTTCCGCGGCATACTCACGACACGGTACTCCGCCAAGGCGACCTTAGGACTTGTTGATTTAAATTCCTTCTTGAGTATATACATTCTTGCGATTCGATTTCCATATCCTCATCGAATCCTACCTTCTTTTCAGCCATTATGCCGCCAAGGACTACGAGGGTGCAGAGAGCGGCCGTGAGAGCCGAGGTTCGAGTTGATTCATCTGAGATGAGGACTGATCCGAGTAGTACCGCTGTTGCACCAGGACAGATTGTTCCCCTTACGACAGCTCAGATCGCTAGACTAGTGGTCGAGATGCAGGGCTTGCGCCAGGTGATGAGCTCGTTGGTGGAGGTCGTTCGAGCGCAGCGACAGGTGGTAGTCACCCCTGTTACCCAGTTGTTCCTTACGATTATCGTGCAGTATTCCGTCCCCTACATAGCACCAGTGGAGGCAGCCCCAGTTTATGGGACACGTCTTCCAGAGACCGTGAAAGTTCCAGAACAGCTGATGAATCATGCTGGTGTACCAGCCCAGAGCAGAGGCTTAGGCCGAGGACATTCGTTTGGCTATCATCCCCAGGAAGGACAGCAGTCAGCGCGTAGATGTTTACGATGCGGAAGCCTTCAACACCTCATCAGGCAGTGTTCCTTCACACCACGTCAGGGTCGTAGCCTGAGACGTCGTGGATGCGGAAGGTTCGCGCAGAGGGGTTAGGCTAGTAGAGAAGGAGTTCGGTCAGTCGTAGATGAAGGGTAGGCCCAAGTCTTCGCTTCGACTCATCGGGATGCTCAGACGTCTAATGCCGTAGTTTCAGGTACTCCTTCACTATGTCCTTTTTGTTACACTCGTATGTTTCTACACACTTTGTGCTGAGTTTAGGTAGAGAGTCCGGTTTTCTTGATCAGCCGCTAGTTGTGACTACTCCTGTGGGAGAGTCGTTTGTCGCTAGGCGCGTGTTCCGATCTTGTACTGTCCGTTTTAGCGAGAGAGAGTTGCCAGTCGATTTGATCCTTCTTGAGAGGTTGGACTTCGACGTTCTTTTGGGCATGGATTGGTTAGCCACGTGCTATGCTTCTGTTGACTGCCGTAGGAAGACAGTTAAATTTTGGTTTTCCCCGGCAAGTCGGTTTTTGTTGTGTTGGGGGACCGTGGTGCCACCCCTCACAGTGTGATTTCTTATTTTCACGCTGGATAGTTTTTGAGGAAGGGATGTCAGGGATTTCTCACCTATGTTTGCGATATTAAAGCTACATAGGTTCCGATGGATCAGGTTCTGGTTGTTATCGAGTTCCCTGACGAGCTTCCTGGGCTACCGCCCGAGCGTGATATTTCTTTCTGTATTGATTTGGTTCCTGGCACGGTGCCTATTTCTGTACCGCCTTATCGGATGGCCCCGGCGGAACATAGAGAATAGAAGGGTCAGTTGCAAGATTTGCTGGATAAAGGACTTATTCGACCCAGTGTTTCTCCTTGGGGTGCTCCATTCCTGTTTGTCAAGAAGAAGGACGGCAGTATGCGTTTGAGTATCGACTACCGTCAGCTGAACAGGGTGACAGTGCGGAACAGGTATCCTTTGCCACGCATCGACGATTTGTTCAAACAGCTTTACGAGGCAGGATACTTTTCGAGGATCGATTTGCGATCAGGCTACCATCAGCTGCGGGTTTGACAGGAGGACATTCCTAGGATAGCTTTCCGCATGCGCTACGGCCATTATGAGTTTTTGGTGATGTTGTTCGGACTCACCAACGCGCCAGCAGCATTCATGGACTTGATGAACAGTATTTTCCGGCCGTATCTTAATCAGTTCATCAGAGTATTCATTGACGATATCTTGGTGTATTCTCGGAGTAGAGAGCAGCACGAGCAGCACCTGCGGATTATACTGCAGACCTTGAGGGAGCATCAGCTTTTCGCCAAATTCTCCAAGTGTGCTTTCTGGCTAGACAGCATAGACTTCTTGGGGCACGTGATTACACGAGATGGTATATGTGTAGACCCGAGGAAGATTGAGGTCGTTCGGAGTTGGCCTGGACCCACGTTAGTGACGGAGGTTCGCAGCTTTCTAGGGCTGGCAGGCTACTACAGGTGATTCGTGCAGGACTTCTCCTGCATTGCTACTGTTAGTTATATGAATGCCCTAGAGGCCATTACTGTACATACGATGTATATTGTAATGGATTCTTGGACATATATAGGGAGGACTTTCTTGCTCGACATGATAGTATGCTATCTGGTTGTACTTTATCTTAACATGTACTCTGATTGTCTCTATGTTACATGTTGGTAAAGCCTTTAGGATATGTACTCGACTACTGGGACTATGATGAGATCATACTAGTGGGGCTACGGTAGTCGGTGAGTACATCCTATAACTGTTCCTAGTCAAGGGTGTATCGAGACAGGGCATCGATAAACCAGAGTAGACTAGCGTATACGCATCTTAACCCATATGATGGGCGATGGATGATCCCATATCAATCGGTGTTTGACATCAAGGATGGTGTATGGGTGCTCAGTGGAGACTGGGTACACTGGACGGACTCGCCGAGAACTCCCAGATGGTCTTATACTTCACGTCAGATAGCAGTTCTCCGGTGACACTGGTACAGAGTAGTCTGTTGACCCGAGATCGTCATAGAGTCTTGTGTGATTTCCACTGTGCTTTTTTTTCCATCATACCACGTCCAAGAGGGCGTGCAAAAAGGTGGCTTTTTGGTACAGTCCCGAATCACATGGAGGCAATGAGCGATAGGAGGGGATTCGTCTCTCCCGGTATAGGGAGTTGATGTTGTGCTGTGTTCGATTGGCTATAACCGGAAATCCCTGGCCAGGGTTGCTGAGATTTACTGGTAAGTGTTATCAGTAATTTCTTGAACTGTTATAGACCTCATATCGACACGACTTATCGAGCTATTGGGGTCTGACGTTTACCACCCCTAGGCAAGATATGCGACATATCAGATAACGAGACCGGACTTTACGAGAGTGTTACTGTTTGGATTCACAAGAGAAATTACAGGCTTTCTTGTTGATCTTCTGAGCGCTCAATACCTGGGTGGCTGTTACGTTTAGCTGACCGCTTGCAGCTTGTGCGTGTTTGATATGATCATCACCTACTGCCGGCATATTGACGATTCTTTAGAGTCCTACACAGAGGTTTCTTGACTCAGGAAAAACGGAGTAGGGGCACGTATGTGATATGTGCGGGACCGAGGATAATGCGATATGAGATACCGTATTCTATTCTCGCGATATTTGATATCAGCCGGGTCATCGGATCAAGTGTTGATTCGATGAATCGGTACGGTTAAATATTAGTCGGTTATATGCGATATAGCCGGATTGTCGGATCAAGTGTTGATTCGATAATTTAATGTATAATAATATATATGATATATTAAATTACATTAACTAATATTAGCTCACTAAAAGATTCTTTTTCTCACTCGGGTAATACATTGATATATATGCTATATATGTTAATTGTATTATTTTATTTTGTTACAATAAATATTATATATGTGATATATAATATTGTAACATGATATGGTTATTAATGCAACATGTTTAGTGGAGATTAAACATTGTTACGGTTTGATTAGGGTTAATCATTTCTAGAAGTTTCTAGAAGGTTTTCCTTTTTGTTTTGGAAAAGATATTTTGCAAGATATTTCTTTAACTCAACCCTAAACCCTAACCCTAGTTAATTCTCTACAATGGTTACTTGAACCATGGTTGCATTTCTAACCTTATCAAAGGCTATCATTATTCATCACAAAAGAAAATCTATCATTATTCATCATCTTCTTCCTTCTTCTTCTTTTGAGCAAAAAGCTTTCTACCTTTTTGCTTTGTGATGAAAATGAGGGAGAATGAGAAAATAAAATCCTACTTCATCATCCTCATCTACCCTTGTCATTCAGATGAGGGTGTTCACATCATTTTATGAGTGTTAGCTTGTGTTATTGAAACTTCAAGGTAGATCATCTTTGTATCGGAGATCGGAAGCAAGACTGCATCTTTCTCTTCGTGGAACCTCTCGAGAGTCCGGAACACGATGATCGCAGCGAAGGGACTTCAACACCGAGGTAATGAAGTGACGGACCGGATCTACAAAGGTTTTAATCCCTCTCACTTAGTGTTAAAGTGTTTAGCATGTTCTTTTTCGCCTAAACTCCAGTTTAAAGATCCGGCTTCGGGTTGTTCGGCACGGTTAATTTTTTAATCGGGCATGGTTGATGCCTCGTAGACCCTTGTGCGCGTACATAGCAACCCTACAGTGGTATTAGAGCCAAGCTAGTGCTTTAGGTGAAGTGTAGACGAAGTTTAAAGTCCGATCGAACGCCGAAACCCCGATACAGAAACCTCTCTAGACAATTTTCAAAAAGTTGATTTTTTCTGAATTAAAAATGCTCAGAAAAACAAGCAGGAAAAAGTAAGAATTTCTGTGAAGTACGGATCTCTGAGTCAACCATTTGACCGCGGCACCGCGGCCAAACCATGGTTTTTGCGGCGGTTCCGCTGCCAAAATTTGGACTTAGTCCCTCGAATTTCACTTAATTATTTTTTGGTCCTTTCTTGGCAATTTTTTCTGGGAATATTTTAATTCCACTCAAGTGTTGAGTTTTCTAGGGTTGTACTGGGGATTCGTTGATTTGATCAGATAATTTAACTTTGTTTAGTTTTTGTCTGGATAATTTTAGAAACTGTTAAAAAGTTCGGGCGGATATCAATAACTCACTTTTTCCCCAGTCGGAATTTTTTCAAAAGTTGGATTTTTTCTCGAGTTTAAGAACGTTCTAAGTCATGCAAGTAATACGGTGGACCCTCTAGAAGACAACAAACCTTAACTCGATTATGTGACCATCTTGAACTGCCTCTGAATCTTATGGTTTGTGGCAGTACGGCGTGCCACATGTGAGGTGTTGGCTTGACCCTTCTACGGCTGGACCATTTGTACTGTGGCATGTGATGGATGTTTTTAAACTGATTTCAAGTGTTGAGATATATCGGGAAAATCTTGGGTGTTTGATTATTCGATCGGAAAGTTTAACATTGTCTATTTATCTAGAATGTGATACAATAATAGGAATCCACGGGTAGTTATGAGATAACTAATTTGAATGTTATAAACATAGCAGTTTAGTCTCAGATGATCGGTTGCCACGGAATTTTGATGTGATCAAAAGTCCATCGCAATCACGTAGCGTACGCGGATACTCGCCGGGTAAAATTAATAGACAGCGACGCCCCATAGCCCCGACCAAGTGACTGTAGGAGAACCCCGTCGCCAAAAGCATCCGTTCGGGTGCTCGCGGCAGCGGTGTTCCGCCTTAGTGCACTTCGTCGACGTCATCCGGGGGTGCGGCCGTCTACTAAATTTTGCGACGAGTATTCGATCAGGATGTCGGGAATCTTGTTGAATTGCCCGAATTGATATTGAAAAGAGTTTTCGTTAAAGAGACAAAAATGCGGGGTTTATAATTATTAGGCATGAGATGTTTAAAGAATTCATTTGGTTAGGAATGCGATGTCTAAGAAGGTTGTGGATTCCAACTGTTGTAGTTTTACACTTTCTTTTCTGTGACCGTAAGCGTAGTATGTGGTGTATCGCCGGCTTCGTTGCTATACATCAACGACAATCGGGATATGCATACTTGCTTACGTTGATGATATGAGATATTATGTGTTGCTGTGATATGTTATATTGGATCGTTGCGTTTTTAATAGCCGGGGGTTTTATGTGAGACAAGTGTTTTTCATTTTCATTCATGTAAAATTCAATTGTATGTAATATTCTTTTATTGGGGCACTTCCAGGTTGAGGATGATGTCACCATTGTATATTATTTACTTTTCAGCATTAGGTAGACCCAAGGAGGGGAGTACAAGTAACCGGCTTCTAGGGTCCAACAGGAGACCATCTCGAGGAGTCGAGACCGGGTCTCCTAACCCTAAAATTGGCAGTGTTGCTTGCCGCTCTCGTTGGGGTCTAGGGATGTGGGTTTGGCTATTCATCACGACCGTGGATTCCGTGTTTTATACAGGCTCGTATTAAAACACGGACGTCCTAGTATATCCAATATTTCATATATGTTCTTCTGCTGCAATGTTCTGTGATGAGATTATGTTACTGCCTGAGACGAATGTTTATATTATATATATGAGATATATGTTATATTGCAGATTTCGTTTCAAATGAGATGCTTGTGAAGCATAATAAAATATGACTTCATTAATAAGATTAATGAACTAAAAGAAACCTAAAGATGTTGTAGAAACTTGTTTAAAAACTGGTAGCTCTAGTTCTTGCTTTGCATAGCGGTGTTCCTTGTAGAACATCCAGCACCTTATTCGATAAGGAAAGAGCCGAGATCCCTTCACCGGGAATGACCTCTTTAGTGAAACTAGCAGATGCTACAAACTCGGTTTGTCTTTTGATTGCTTCTATAGTTTTTGCTTTGCATAGTGGTATTTATGAAATATCCTGCACCTTATTTATTGAGGAAAGGGCCGACGATCCCTTCACCGTGAGTGACCCCTTTAGCAAAACTAGAAAAGTATCAAAAACACTTCATTTAAAATCACTCGATTCTACAACGATATCAAGTTCATTACGCAAAGGGTTTTCTTTAAAACCTGTCGTAGCCCTCCGTCATTTTAGGAAGTAGAGTACTTAGTATTCGTGCTGCGTATGTCGACTTTAGTTGAGGCGTAGTGTACGGTAGCTAAGTGATGTCTTCTTACACTGCATACAATGCGATTAATTAGGACATTCATGTGATTATGTCGACCATAGTTGAGGGTCATGTAGGGTGGGTCTGATTTATCATGAAATGACGGGTCGAACTTGTCTACTGCTTATGATATGTTGACCTTAGTTAAGGTCATAAGTGCTAGGGGTAAAATATTATTGGGAATTTCAAGTGTTGAAATTTGCAATGAAATTGCATACCTTGTATGAGCTAGTTGGATCCCAATACCCGCTGCGAGTAAGAGTTACTCCGGGGAAAGTTTTTACACATTACAATTAGCCGATCACGTAGGTGTCTAGAAAGGTGTTAACGGGGTTACGCCTCTGGGAAAACGAGGTTTACTTTAATTAGGTTCGTGCGAAAGCACGGGGGACCTCCCTCAAAGTACCGACACTGGCCTGGCTGAAAGATTGGCGAACTTGTAGCGTGTAATTAATCCCGGCTAGTCTTTCCTTTTAGGGTTTGAAAGAAGATTTGATTAAAACAGTGGGAGACATCCTGATTAGATATATTAGATAACCAATCTAATCTTGCAAGAGCATAAGCTGAGTGTTTTCTTCTCTCTCTCTCCAGGTAGCGACCATATCACGCCTTAATCAAGATAATAATACGGATGAATTGACTGAACCCGCTTGTTATACTGAGCTGGGGAACGTTGGTCCCGCTCTAACTTATAATTGTTATAAGACAGAGCAGGAAATTGGGGAATACCAGATTTCCCGTGCCGCCCAAACGTAGAAAATGCATGCTGATGCATCTTCTTCGGGTGTGTTCATTACAGAGAATTGTTTCTCAGTATCCTTTACGTCCCGGGTATTTGATACCGGATCAGGATCCCATATATGTAATTTGTTACATGGGCTACAGATAGGTAGAGAACTGAGAACGGGTGATAAGTTTCATGAGATAGAAACGGTGCAAGTGTTGCAACCAAGTCTGTTGGTCACTATCACCCTGTATTACTAGAATACATTGATTCTGAACGAATGTTATTAGATACCGAACCTGATATACGACATCATATCAGTCTCTTTATTAGTAAAGAAAAGATATAATTTTGTATTGTTGGATAATGTTTTGAACATTTCCTATATCAAGAGTTGATCGGTTCAGGTACGTTATATAAAAGCATTGACGTTCTAAATCAAACTACAGTTCTTAGTATACGGAACACACAAAAGAGGAAGAGTTCAGAAATGAACGAATCATTCTTTAGGCATTGTAGACTAGGTCATATCAATGCGACCCGACTAGCTAAAGTTACATTAAGATGCATATTTAAATTTGTTTGAATTTACATCTGGTGAAACTTGCCGGTCATGTCACAAAGTAAAGATGACCACAGCTCTGTTTATTGGAAACAGAGAAAGAGTTGGTGAACTCTAGGGATTGATACATGCTTATGTATGAAGGTCCCCTGTCTACACATTCCAAGAACGAGTCTTTTTACTTCATTACATTCTCTGATAATCTCTCAAGATTCAGACATATGTTCCGGTTGAAACACAAGTCCGAAGCTTTTGAGATATTCACAGAATATAAGTTAGAAGTAGAGAACCAAAAACGGGTATAAGTATTATGTCCTTTATTGAGATCAAGGAGGAGAATACTTGAGCACGGAATTCCTGGACTATTCTAAAGGAGAATGAGATTCTCTCTCAGCATTACTCCTCCATATACACCACAGCACGTCGGTGTATCGGGGCGGAGCAATAGCACCCTATTTGATATGGTGTGCTCTATGATGAGTACTACTGAGTTTCCTATTTCCTTTTGGGAGTTATGCACTTGAGAAGCTGCATACCTATGGAATAGGGTTCAAATCAAATCAGTTGCCTACCACTTCATATGTGATATGGAAAGGGAAGAGCCCATATCTTAAGTTGGTTAAGATTTGGGGTTATCCGGCCTATGTCTAAAAACAAAATCTGAACAAGCTCGAGGCAAGGTCTGTTATGTAGAACTGGAATGGTTCCAGCTATACAAACTGCAGCTGATGATTTGGTAGAACCAAAGGATTCAATAGTTTCCAACGAACATCAGCCTCTCCGACGATATAGTAGGGTTCCTCACCCACCTGAGAGATACTTCGGTTTCTCTATGACAGTGGGAGCGAGGATTGCATCATGAGATGATGACCCAACTAGTTTCGAGCTGGCCATCAGGAGTGGGACTCTGTATGAATGGCTGGATACTTATCGATCTGAGATGGAATCCTTATACACCAACAAAGTATGGACTTTGGTTGCTTTATCTGAAGGGTTAAATCCCCATCAAGAGCGAGTATATCTTGAGAAGATTACTTGGTGTACATGGAAAAGTTGAGACTTTCAAAGCTATGCTTAAGTCCATCCAGATCCTACTTGCCACGGCTACATACCATGACTACGATATCTGGTGATCGGGTGTCATGACTGCTTTTCTAAATGATGTTTTAGAAAAGAGCGTCTATAAGTACACAGCCAGAGGGCTTCGTAGACAGTGGGAGCAGCGGAAACGTGTGCAAGATGTTTTATATGATAAAACAGGCATCACGGAGTTGGAACATCTGTTTTGATGTGGTAGTCAAAGAGTTTGACTTCATCAAAATGGTAGATGAACCTTGTGTATACAAAAAGGTAGTAGGGAGTATGGTGGTGATCCTCGTAGAGTACGTGGATGACATACTCTTGATAGAGAAGGAGTTTCCTATGCTACGCTCGGTCAATCTCCGCTTATCACAACGGTTCCCCATATAGGATCAAAGCGATACCTCCTAAATCTTGGGTTTTGGATCTATGAGATAGATCTAATTGGATGTTAGGATTCTCACTAGATGTAGTAAGATGGTATCAATCGGTCCTGGGGAGAATCAATGGAAAGGTTCCAGGGTGATAAGGACGACTGAATGTCAGTCGCAGGCATTGTCTTTACCCTCAGTGGAGGGACAGTATGTTGGAAGAGTTCCAAGCTAGAGACTGTGACTTACTAGACGATTAAAGGCAAGATACATCGTTACCAAGGATGCTACCAAAGAGGCAATCTGGATAGATATAAGTTCATGAGATGAACTTCGTTCCTACCATTGTGTGACAATGGAGTTGTGGCTTATGCCAAGGAACCCCCGTCCTATCAGAAATCTAAATATAATTCTTAGGCAGTATCACCTGATCATGGAGATGGTTGATCTCCAGGAAGATCGAGGTTAGGAGAGTAGACACAGAGGACGACAGCGTGGATCCACTCACAAAGGCCTTTTTTCCCAAAAGAGACTTTTATGGGATGGTTGAGTATGAGATACTTTAACCACAGCTAATTGTTAGGTATGTGATACCACAACAGATGGCCCTAGTCCAAGTGGGAGATTGTTAGTTATATGAATGCCCTAGAGGCCATTACTGTACATACGATGTATATTGTAATAGATGCTTGGACATAAATAGGGAGGACTTTCTTGCTCGACATGATAGTATGCTGTCTGGTTGTACTTTATCTTAACAAGTACTCTGATTGTCTCTATGTTACATGTTGGTAAATTCCTTAGGATATGTACTCAACTACTGGGACTATGATGAGATCATACTAGTGGGGCCACGGTAGTCGGCGAGTACATCCTATAACTGTTCCTAGTCGAGGGTGTATCGAGACAGGGCATCGATAGACCAGAGTAGACTAGCGTATACGCATCTTGAACCATATGATGGGCGATGGATGATCCCATATCCATCGGTGTTTGATATCAAGGATGGTGTACGGGTGCTAGGTGAAGACTGGGTACACTGGACGGACTCGCCGAGAACTCCCAGATGGTATTATACCTCACGTCAGATGGCAGTTCTCCGGTGACATTGGTACAGAGTAGTCTGTTAACCAGAGATCTTCATAGAGTCTTGTGTGATTCCTACCGTGCTTTGATTTCCATCGTACAACGTCCAAGAGGGCATGCAAAAAGGTGGATTTTGGGTACAGTCCCGAATCACATGGAAGCAATGAGCGATAGGAGGGGATTCGTCTCTCCCGGTATAGGCAGTTGATGTTGTGCTGTGTTCGATTGGCTATAACCGGAAATCCCTGGCCAGGGTTGCTGAGATTTACTGGTAAGTGTTATCAGTAGTTTCTCGAACTGTTATAGACCTCATATCGACACGACTTATCGAGCTACTAGGGTCTGACGTTTACCACCCCTAGGTGAGATATGCGACATATCAGACGACGAGACCGGACTGTACGGGAGTGTTACTGTTTGGATTCACAAGAGAAGTTACAGGCTTGCTTGTTGATCTTCTGAGTGCTCAATACCTGTGTGGCTGTTACGTTTAGCTGACCGCTTGCAGCTTGTGGTTGTTTGATATGATCATCACCTATTGCCTGCGTATTGACGATTCTTTAGAGTCCTACACAGAGGTTTCTTGACTCAGGCAAAACGGAGTGGGGGCACGATGTGATATGTACGGGACCGAGGATAATGCGATATGAGATACCGTATTCTATTCTCGCGATATTTGATATCAGCCGGGTCATCGGATCAAGTGTTGATTCGATGAATCGGTACGGTTAAATATTAGTCGGTTATATGCGATATAGCCGGATTGTCGGATCAAGTGTTGATTCGATAATTTAATGTATAATAATATATATGATATATTAAATTACATTAACTAATATTAGCTCACAAAAAGATTCTTTTTCTCACTCGGGTAATACATTGATATATATGCTATATATGTTAATTGTATTATTTTATTTTGTTACAATAAATATTATATATGTGATATATAATATTGTAACATGATATGGTTATTAATGCAACATGTTTAGTGGAGATTAAACATGGTTAGGGTTTGATTAGGGTTAATCATTTCTAGAAGTTTCTAGAAGGTTTTCCTTCTTGTTTTGGAAAAGATATTTTGCACGATATTTCTTTAACTCAACCCTAACCCTAACCCTAGTTAATTCTCTACAATGGTTACTTGAACCATGGTTGCATTTCTAACCTTATCAAAGGCTATCATTATTCATCACAAAAGAAAATCTATCATTATTCATCATCTTCTTCCTTCTTCTTCTTTTGAGCAAAAAGCTTTCTACCTTTTTGCTTTGTGATGAAAATGAGTGAGAATGAGAAAATAAAAGAGAGCAAAAATCCTACTTCATCATCCTCATCTACCCTTGCCATTTAGATGCGGGTGTTCACATCATTTTATGAGTGTTAGCTTGTGTTATTGAAACTTCAAGGTAGATCATCTTTGTATCGAAGATCGGAAGCAAGACTGCATCTTTCTCTTCGTGGAACCTCTCGAGAGTCCGGAACACGATGATCGCAGCGAAGGGACTTCAACACGGAGGTAATGAAGTGAAGGACCGGATCTACAAAGGTTGGAATCCCTCTCACTTAGTGTTAAAGTGTTTAGCATGTTCGTTTTCGCCTGAACTCTAGTTTAAAGATCCGGCTTCGGGTTGTTCGGCACGGCTAATTTTTTAATCGGGCATGGTTGATGCCTCGTAGACCCTTGTGTGCATGCATAGCAACCCTACAGCTATACTTTGACCGGGTTGACCCGGAAGGGAGTTCGTTTCAATTGGACGGAGGAGTGCGAGAACAGTTTTCAGCAGCTACGGGCTGTACTGACTACGACACTAGTGTTATCTTTGCCTTCACGATCAGGAGGATTTGTGGTCTATTGTGATGCTTCACGAGTGGGGCTAGGGTGTGTTTGATGCAGCATGACAGGGTGATCGCGTATGCTTCACAGGAATTAAAGAAACATGAACAGAACTACCCCACTCACGATTTTGAGATGGCTGCAGTGGTCTTTGCACTTAAGATCTGGCGACATTATCTATACGGCGAGTCGTGCCTGATATTCACTGATCACAAGAACTTAAAGTATATATTTCAGCAGCGAGACCTGAACCATAAACATCGCCGATGGATGGAGTTAGTGAAGGACTACGATTGTGAGATCTTGTATCACCCGGGCAGGGCTAATGTAGTGGCGGATGCTTTGAGCAGGAGGCCCGGGGTAGTCTATCTTGTTTGAGCTCAGTGCAGAGGCAGTCATCGGCAGATTGGCAGATCATATGCGATAGTCGGGTACAGTTCAAGTTTACGCCGATCGGAGGACAGATTGAGCATGTTCATGCACGCCCACAGTTGCTCGACCGTATACATTAGGCACAGCACAGTGATGACCGATGTTCAGATATCAGGACACAGATGGGACTGGGCAGATTTTTCGAGTTCATGATCGATGATCAGGGGATACTACGATTTGGGGCTAGACTGTGCGTACCAGATGCTGAGGGATTGCGGCGCGAGATTCTGGAGGAGGCACATCGATCGGTATACAGTGTTCATCCTGGTTCAACCAAGATGTACCATGACATGAGAGGTGTTTACTGGTGGGACGGAATGAAGAGAGACATCGCAGATTTTATGTCGAGATGCCTGACTTGTCAGCAAGTCAGGGCTGAGCACCAGAGGCCCGCGGGAGAGCTACAGCCGTTACCCATTCCGGAGTGGAAATGGGAGCAGATTTCTATGGACTTCATTGTAGGTATACCCAGGACTAGACGAGGGTATGACTCCATCTGGGTGATCGAGGATCGTTTGACGAAAGCGGCTCACTTCCTACCGGTGAAGACGACTTTCGGATTTTCTCAGTATGCCCAGATTTACATCGACGGGATTGTACGACTGCACGGAGTTCCTGTTGGGGTAAAAATTTACACCCCGGTTGACCAAGTCAAAATCAAAGTCAACCCCAAGCCAAGTGGGCCCAAGCCCAGATCCAGTGGGCCAATGCCCGGGTCGAGCCAGAACATGAAGCGGCCGGCCTCCCCCCATGCCAAGATAAAAATTTTGTAATAAATAATTTTGTTGCATTTTTTTTATTTTATTTTATGGATAAATGTAAGAAAAATTGGCATAAAGCCAAATTTTTTTAAAGCCCATGGCTTATGTGCAAAAAGAAATGGCACATGAGCCATGGGATAGGCAAAATACCATTTTGTGAAGCCCAAGGGGCTATGTGTAAAGTGTGCAGCCTATAAAGGCAAAGATAATGAAATATCTCAACAACTTTTTCTCTCTCTAAAAATTTTCCAGATCTGAGATCTTTCTCCTTCTTCAAGGTTCCAAAACCTTCTTCTTTCTCTTGAATTAAATCAAGAGTTTTACTCTTCTTTTTATAAAACAAAATAGTTTTTCTCCACAAAACCCATAAAAGGGAACTCAGATCTTCCATTAGATCTCAAAAAGAAGAGATTTTTAAAATTCCCATATCTCTTCATCTTCAAGATCCAGCTAACAGAGGAGGAAGAAGAAGAACATCTTTACTAACCCCCCCCCCCAAAAAAAATAAAAACACACTCAGGAGTTCAAATCCTCTCTGATTTCTCTTCCGAAATTTTTTTTTTTAGGCTAAAAGCCTCTTTTTCTCGCCGGCGCTCAAGCGCAGAGCGCCCTCGTGCCGACACGTGGCCCGCTTGCGCTCAAGCGCAAAGCGCCTACGTGCCGACACGTGGCGCGCTTGTGTTAGTTATATGTATGCCCTAGAGGCCATTACTGTACATTGGATGTATATTGTAGTGGATGCTGGGACATATATAGGTAGGACTTTCTTGCTCGATATGATAGTACGCTATCTGGTTGCTCTTTATCTTAACGTGTATACTTTCTGTCTCTTTGTTACATGTTGATAAAGCCCTTAGGATGTGTACTCAACTTCCAGGACTGTGATGCAGATCATACTAGTTGGGCCTGGATAGTCCATGAGTACATCCTTCAATATTCCTAGTCGAGGGAATATCGAGACGGGGCATCGATATTCCAGAGTAGACTAGCGTATATCTTCTCGACCCATGCGATGGGCGATGGATGATCCCATATCCATTGGTGTTTGACATCAGAGATGGTATACGGGTGCTCAGTGGAAACTGGGTATACTGAACGGACTCGCCGAGAACTCCCAGATGGTATTATACCTCACGTCAGATGGCAGTTCTCTGGTGACACTGGTACAGCTTAGTCTGTTGACCCGAGATCGTCATAGAGTCTTGTGTGTCTCCCACTGTGCTTTGATTTCCACCCTACCACGGCTCTACTGAGTCGTGCAAACAGGTGGTTTTTGGGTACAGTCCCGATTCACATGGAGGCAATGAGCGATAGGAGGGGATTCGTCTCTCCCGGTATTGGGGGTTGATGTTGCGCTATGCTCGACTGGCCATAACAGGAAATCCCTGGCCAGGGTTGCAGTGACCTACTGGTAAGCGTTATCAGTAGTTTCACACATGTCATGGACTTCACGTCGGCATGACTTATCGAGCTACTGGGGTCTGACGTTTACCACCTCTAGGCGAGATATGCGACATATCAGACGAACAGACCGGACTGTACGGTAAGTGTTACTGGTTGGATTCACAAGAGTGTGAGCGGGCTTGCTCGTCGATCTTCTGATCGCTCAATACCCGGGTGGCCGTTACGTTTAGCAGACCGCTTGCGGCTTGTGGGTGTTTGATATGATCATCATCTGCTACCAGCGTATTGACGAGTCTTTAGAGTCCTACACAGAGGTTTTCTGGCTCAAGCGAAACGAAATAGGAGCGCATATGAGATATGTGCTGGACCGAGAATAATGCGTGTATGTGATACCGTATTCTATTCTCGCGATGAATGTATCGAATGGTTATATGCGATATAACATAGTTATCGAATCAAGGATTGATTCGATAAGCCGATACATTGGATACTAGTCGGTTATATACGATATGACCAGATCGTTAATTCAAGTGTTGATTTAATGATTTAATGTATAATTATGTATTTGATATATTACTTTGCATTAACTAGTATTGGTTCACTTTAAATGGATTTTCTCACTTGAATTGTGCAAGTTGTATATGTGATATACATTTGTGCACATGTTTGTATCATGTTTGATGATACATGTTTACTTGGTTAAGTGTAAAGAATTAAACCATGGTTAAGTTTATGATTAGGGTTTTCTTTTTTCTTACTTATTTATTTATTTTTGGAAAAGATGAGAAAAGAATGGTTGCTATTTTTGTTTTTAGTTGAAGATTCATGAAGCATTGACTAAGTCACCATTCTTGTCTCATGCTTAACCCTAACTATTCAAGTTAACCATGGTCCATTCTCTACAATTAACCAAGGGTTAATATATGATAAGTATTGATTTATTTATCCAATTATTCAATAACTTATCATATCATCATCTTCTTCTTCTTCTTCATCTTCTTCTTCCATGAAGAAAGCTTGCTACATCAATGGTGATTGATGAAAAAGTGTGAGAAATCCAAATCTAAAGTCTACCCACTTCCTATTTCTTCATCCTCTACCTCTTGCCAAGTAGTATAGGGTGTTTCCTTCACAAGTTTTCTTGACTTGGTGAAGTTGGAGCTTGATCTAGCGATGCCTCAACGTAGATCATCTTCGGCATCGTCGTCGATGACCTAGCCCGCTTTTTCTTCGGTGAAGCCGATGCTTGAGTCCGAAATCCGATTTGGACAGCGAGGGGACTTCATCAGGGAGCCTAGGAGGTGGAGGACCGGATCTACAAAGGTTGTAGCCCCTTCCCTTTAGCTATATTTCCGTTTACATGCTTGCATCGCCTCATTATCTAGTTAACGATCTGTATTAAGGTTTGTAGGCACTTGTAAAATTCTAATTGGCCATGTTTGATGCTTTGTGAGACTCCATTAGAGTGCCTAGGAACCCTACAGCTTGCGCTCAAGTGCATGCTCTCGAGTGCAAGTCGCCCCGGTGCCGACACGTGACGCGCTTGCGCTCGAGCGCAAGCGCTCGAGTGCAAGTCGCCCCCGTGCCTACACGTGGCGCTCGTGCGCTCAAGCACAAGTGCTCGAGCGTAAGTCGCCCATGTGCCAACACATGGCGCGCTTGCGCCCAAGCTTTCAGCGTCCGAGCGCAAAGCGCCCACATGCCAACACGTGGCGCGTTGCGCTCCAGCACTCTGCGCTCGAGCGCAAAGCGCCCACGTGCCGACACGTGGCATGCTTGCACTCAAGCGCCCAGCGTCCGAGCGCAAAGCGCCCACGTACCGACACGTGGTGCGTTGCACTCCAGCACACTGCGCTCGAGCGCAAAGCGCCCACGTGCCGACACGTGGAGCGCTTGCGCACAGCGCCCAAGGTGCTACCCCCACGCATCCTTTGGATGTCTTTTTCCCCTCCTTTTATGTACATACATATATATATATATATATACATATGTATACATATTTACACACACACATACTCCACGACACTGTCCCTGTTAGAAAAAAAATTTCTAACGGGGCGCTGCCCCGCACCGCGCAAGGGGGCTGCTGGCCCCGTTGACCTCCAGCCCGCTATCCGGGTAGCGGGACCCCCATAAAAAACTCTGCGTGGCTCCTGATATATTTAAACCCCCATCCAAAACAAAACACACGTACACTGCACATTGAGTTCGCATGACAAGTTTAACCCGTCAATCGGAGGTTCCCTCGCTCCAAAGGCGAGGGGTAATTAACGGCAGCTTAGTCCGCGGTTGCCGGAGATTCAGATCCCCACAATCATTAAACCCCGGCCTACCCTAGGCAGAGGGGATCTGTAGTACGCCTGATAAGCGCGCGCGTATTCCTATCTCAATAGGGTGACGAAAAACACCCTACAGATATCTGGCACGCCGGGTTGGACCTTTCTCTCCTCCCATATTTCGGGTTAAACGTTCATGCGAACTCAATCAATATACATATCGATTGTCTATATTGAAATGATGTTTTTTTTTTCTGTGCAGCAATCAACCTTCGACGACAATGTCTCCCCAGACGAATTCAGCTTCCAACATGACCCCGATTCCGTACGTGGTCAAGATCAACGCTCGTGTGGTTCTCCCCGCAAGCCTCAGTCGACAGTGGGAGGAACCACCCCGCCAGTTTGGCTCCGTCATCACCTACCCTGCTGGAAGCGCTCATCTGGTGGAAATCCCGGCGGAACAGGTGGCCAAGACTGTCTCAAGGGGCAAGAGGCCGAATCCCGTGATTGCCAAGGCACCACAACCGAATCTTAAGACGGTGTCTAAACGACTCCCTGGCGCTCCAGCTGGGGGCAAGAACATCGGTACAAAGGGCAACATCAAATGTTGCGTATGAGCTCAGGCGATGACTTCAACTGTAACCCTTCGAAAATCGTTTAGGCAGTTTTTCGGTAATCGGCCAATTTTTCGGCTTTTTCCGTAAAAAGTCAAAATTGATATTTTTCATTGTAGACCTAATTATACAAAATTTAGATAAGATATTACTATAATTTTGTCACTAAAATGTCACTTATAATTATCTAGTTAAATAAAAAAAAATTCGTAATTAATTATTTTTTTATTATTTTAAGCCTTTTTAAATACATTTAATTAGGGATAAATACAAATTTAATTAGGTAAATTTCTTAATTAGGAGTCTTTATAAGCTAAGATATGGTGTTAATAAAATTATATCATGTCTTGCAAACTTTTAGATTTTTGGTGGGAAAATTATGAAAAAAATGGCTTAAAAAGGGGTTTTTTTGGAAAAAGGTTGATATGAAAGCATGATATGATATCATATGATGTTGTAATTAGCTAGAAACTTCCCCAAAATTCCCTCATCTCCCTCCTCCTACTGCTGGCCGACCCCTACAGCTGCTGGATCCCCATTTTCCCACTTCATTTTGCTTCATTTTCTTGCAAAAAAAATCATAAAAATTCACAAATTTCTTTCTCCATTCAAACCAAAACCCTAATCCTTTCTCTCTCAACCCAAATTAGTTCAAAAACATGATGAAAGGAGGCTTCTTGGAGACTTGATCAAGCTAGGGTTCAAGCTTGAGAGGTGAAAATTCTAAACTAGTTGCAAATTGGTAGTTTGTTTATGCTAAATTAGATGTTTAAAATATTAATTTAGTGTAAATCCTTGTTCATGAAAAATCAAGAGAAGGTTTTGGATTTTTATAAATTAGGGTTTGTAGCATAATGGTTGGATTATGTTAGGGATGGTTGTCTAATTGATTAGAATGGTTAATGGTGAAATTATATGCTTACTAAATCGACAAAGTTCAATGTTTGTATCAAATCGGCTAGAACTTCGCTTACTAGATTTTTGTAGAAAATAGAATGCGGTCAATTGGCGTTAGGTTAGCAATATTATTAGCTTCGTATAGGATTATTAGAATGCGTGAACGCGGGGTTTCGTCTAGTCGGGTGGTAGTTTGTCGATTTCCCCGAAATGACGATTTTTTGTTAAAGGATTGCGATTTTCGTGCGTTTTTCCGCGCACCGAGTGCATGCTATGATTAATTTGTGAACGTCGATATTTGTATAATGTGACTTGCATCGTTTAGGGTTATGTAATCTTATACTTGGTGTTGTGCAAATTTAGGATCGGTCGGAGAAACATCGGACACGGCGCGTAAAGGCAAAGCGGTGGCCGGATCAGATTAGCGGGGATTTCTGGTGAGTAGATATATTCATCTATGGGGGAATCGTCTGGATGGCGCGAGGCGCCCCCCCTAGTTAGGATTACCCTACTTTTTACAAGATTATATTGTTAGTTAGCTTATCCATTCATGTACACGGCATACCCTTATAGCGAACAGTATGTTAAATTGTATGGACATTCATCTCTACCTATGCGATATCATTTCGTAGGACACAAACACCTTACCATTGGCATATGTTGCACGCGCACTATTCATGTGACACACACGCCTTGGTAATTAACATGCCACGTGCACGATAGAACCTGTTTATCTTAATATCATCACCTGCATTCATACTTGATATATGAAACTGCATCGCATGCACATATCTCGCATCATCATCATATTTACATAGAACTCTAGCCAAATTTACATCATACACATTGATATCATAGACATTTGTCATATATATAACATGTGGACATTATGATTTCTTGATGATTTCAGTTTTTCTGCGATTTCTGGATTTTTGGGGAAAACCGCAAGAATTTAACAAAACCTTATATTTATCATTTTCAAAACAAAGTTGTGGTTTTCTCGTGATGTATGTGTCGTCCACCATGAGTTTTCATGTTTTCTGTTGGATTTCGAGACCCGATTCGAGGAGTGGATGAACCGTCTCGGGTACATGGTGGGCCCGGTATAGTACCCCGGGGCAAGAAGATCGAGTTGTAGACGATGAGCCTGGCAGGGGAAGACTACCTACCGGTGATGTCTGGCGCGGCGGATATCCGGAGGATACCGACCGTTGTCGTGAGATTTATGATTTGGGCCGATACGGACTGACGGAGCCCGATATTGAGACAGATATGATTCCTATTTGGTGTCGATGCTTGACACGGGTTTTCAGATGATCTCTTGATGATATTTAACTATTATACAGACATACACTTTCTAAAAGTTAAGAATGCAGTAACTTTAACATTCTAAACACTTAAAGAGTTAGAAAAGATATTGCATACCTGTGCATGCATACTGGAGTTATTATATCACATATGGATATACATGTTGTTCCGCATTGCGTGCATTCTTACGATTGCCTTAGTAGATGTTATATTTACTCACGAGCTGGCAACTCACCCCCGTTGTGCCACAGTGTCTTGCAGGTCGGACCCGTCAGTCTCGTAGCGGCGGGCTATCTTGTCATCAGTTTCTTTTGCTCAGACTCGCAACATCGCCCGTAGGTGGGTTGCGAGTATACTTTATTCCTTTTTGCTTTATCATTGTATCTAGTATTCTCCATCTACCACTTGTATTGTATATGCGACCTAGTGATGAGACTGAGAGATTTGTATATTTGTGGTTTCTTTTGGGTCGAGCTCACTTGAGCCGACGTGTGTTTTTTGGTATTTGCATCTCTTTTATGCTCTTTTTCTTGATATTACTATTATATTGCATGTAGTTATGATCCGCCTTGGGCGAAGAGCTAGCTCCCGCTTGGGGATGCCATTTTTTATAATTACAGGTTTATTATCTTGTTGTACCCATTTTGGGGGATAGAAAATACAGGGGAGACTCTGCCGAAATTTTCAGAAATTTTTGATGTTTTTTTGTTTTGGATTCTATGCAACTTAATTAATTTCAAAACCGTTTTCATTTAAGGTTTTCCTTCACTCTCTTTTGATTTTGGGTTAGATTTCTGGGCTTTGGCTGACTTAGGTTACGGTACGCCTTTAGACGTCTCGTAGTCTAAGTGCCAGTCACGTTCCGTACTTTCGGGTCGTGACAAAGTTGGTATCAGAGCGTAGGTTTTACCTTTCTGAGTGTAGGACGACCTTGGTAGATGGAGTAGGTGACTTAAGCAGAGTGGCGTAGCGTGGGTATGATCCGCGGCATACTTACGATACGGTACTCCGCCTAAGTGACCTTAGGACATAATTGCTTGTATTTCCTTTCTTGATTCCTTGCATTCCTTGATTCAATTGAAATGATCTTATCAGTCCTGTTTCTTATTCCAGCTTCGATGCCGCCAAAGACTACGAGAGCTCAGCGGGCTGCCGCTAGGGATGAGATTCGAGCGGGCCTGTCTGAGGCGAGGATCGAGCGGGAGGATACGCCTACCCCTCAGGGTCCTACTGATCCGCCTTATCCTGACCGTATTGCCAGATTAGAGGCCGGCATGCAAGAGTTGCGGCAGATGATGGGATCTTTAGTTGAGTCCAGCCGGGCACAGATCCGAGGACGTTCCTTCCACCGCACAGACCACGATCGTATCTGCTGCACAGATGGTCACTCCTGCTGCTACTACGGAGACTATCCCTGTTTCACTACAGGAGTTCATGAGGTTGAGACCTCCAGCTTTTACCGGTACAGATGCGACAGAGGACCCACAGGCATTTCTCGATAGGATGGCACGGATTGGTCGTTCGTTGAGGTGTTCTGAGGATAGATTGGTGGAGTTTGCGAGTTTTCGTCTGGAGGGTCTTGCCCAGACATGGTACGACTCAGTAGAGAGAGGCCGAGCTGCAGGTCTGCCTTCTATGACCTGGGATGAGTTTACAGCTGCATTTCTTGCCCGTTTTCTTCCGGAGAGTGTCCGAGATGCTCGAGCCCGTAGTTTTGAGTCTTTGCGCAAGACTCCTAGGATGACAGTGTCGGAGTATGATATACAGTTTACCCAGTTGTCTCGATATGCTCCGTACCAAGTCGACACAGAAGAGAAGAGAATAAAGAGGTTTGTGCGAGGGCTTGGTACACAGCTATTCCTTGCCATCGGCACCCAGCACTTTGATACATACGCAGCCGCGATGGACGCAGCCTTACTTTTGGAGGAGCGTATTTCTGAGACTCCGGTCGCTTCTGGGCCGAAGAGGATCCGTACTGATACGCCAGCTCAGCGGAAGATGGGCAGACATCGTGATAGATTATTTCCGGGAGATGGCGGAGGCAGAGGATTGAGACGAGGTCAGTTATTTGGTTCATATCCACAGACCCAGCAGTCGTCTCTAGGATGTTTTCGGTGTGGGAGTCAGTACCACTGTGTCAGAGATTGTACCATGGGACGTCCGGGCACGGCGACAGTCCCGCATGTGACTTTACCACCCTCACCACCTTCTCAGAGAGCTTTACTTCCTACTCCTGATGATGCTTCACGCCAGCCAGATGCTTCTAGAGGCCGTGGGCGTGGCGGTCCGGTTCCGAGAGGACGAGGCGACAGAGGCAGAGGCAGAGGCCGAGGTAGAGGCAGAGCACAGCCAGCTATTAGTGGTGGACAGGCCCGAGTGTTCGCGTTGACTCCTCAGGATGCACAGGAATCCAATGCCGTCGTGACAGGTACTCTGCCAGTATGTTCTTTTGATGCACGGGTATTATTTGATCCAGGCTCCACACATTCCTATGTTTCCACGTATGTTGCACCGAGGTTGGGCCGAGAGTCATCTCCGTTAGATCAGCCGCTTGTCGTTATTACCCCGGTAGGCGAGTCTTTTGTTGCCCGTTTTGTATACCGATCTTGTTCCGTTCGTATCGGGGAGAGAGATTCTTCAGTAGATTTGATTCTCCTCGATATGCTAGACTTTGACGTTCTTCTTGGTATGGACTGGCTAGCCACCTGTTATGCATCCGTGGACTGCCGTGAAAAGGCAGTCAGATTCAGTTTTCCTGGCGAGCCGGTTCTTATTATTCAGGGAGATCGTAGTGCTACCCTTCCCAGCTTGATTTCTTCTCTTCGTGCTGGTCAGCTCTTAAGGAAAGGGTGTCAGGGATTCTTAGCTTATGTTTGTGATACTAGCTCCACAGAGGTTCCGTTGGACCAGGTCCCTGTTGTGAGAGAATTTCCTGATGTATTCCCTGACGAGCTGCCTGGTCTGCCACCAGAGCGCGAGATTGAGTTCTGTATTGACTTGATCCCCGGCACGGGGCCTATCTCTATACCGCCTTATCGGATGGCCCCGGCGAAGCTGAGAGAGCTAAAGGATCAGTTACAGGACTTGCTGGACAAAGGGCTTATCCGACCGAGTGTGTCACCTTGGGGTGCTCCCGTCCTGTTTGTTAAGAAGGACGGAAGTATGCGCTTATGCATTGATTATCGTCAGCTGAACCGGGTTACTGTGCGGAACAGGTATCCCCTACCCTGCATTGATGACTTATTTGATCAGCTCCAGGGTGCGGGGTTTTTCTCGAAGGTTGATTTACGGTCAGGTTATCACCAGTTGCGGGTTCGGAAGGAGGATATTCCGAAGACCGCCTTCCGTACTCGTTATGGTCACTACGAGTTCTTGGTGATGTCGTTCGGGCTCACCAATGCCCCGGCAGCATTTATGGATTTGATGAACCGCGTATTCAGGCCGTATCTCGATCAGTTCATCATTGTGTTCATTGACGACATCTTGGTTTATTCTCGGAGCCGGGAGGAGCATGAGCAGCACTTACGTATCACATTGCAGACTTTGAGGGAGCATCAGCTGTTCGCCAAATTCTCCAAGTGCGCATTCTGGCTAGACAGTGTCAATTTCTTGGGTCATGTGGTGACGAGAGATGGTATTTGCGTGGACCCGAAGAAGATCGAGGCAGTTCAGCGTTGGCCTAGACCAGTATCAGTTACAGAGGTTCGCAGCTTTCTAGGTCTGGCCGGCTATTATCGACGTTTCGTCCAGGATTTCTCCCGCATTGCTGCACCGTTGACCGGGTTGACCCGGAAGGGGGTTCCTTTTGATTGGACCCAGGCATGTGAGGATAGCTTCCAGCAGTTGAAGACTCGTCTGACTACTGCTCCAGTGTTAGCATTGCCTTCAGGATCAGGCGGGTTCGTGGTATATTGTGATGCTTCTAGAGTGGGGCTGGGATGTGTGTTGATGCAGCATGACAGAGTTATCGCGTATGCTTCTCGACAGCTGAGGAAACACGAGCAAAACTACCCCACCCATGATTTAGAGATGGCTGCAGTGGTATTTGCACTTAAGTTCTGGAGACATTACCTATACGGTGAGTCGTGCCAGATATTCACTGACCACAAGAGTTTGAAGTATATCTTCCAGCAGCGAGACCTGAACCTGAGACAGCGCCGTTGGATGGAGTTGGTGAAGGATTATGACTGCGAGATTCTATACCATCCGGGCAAGGCGAATGTGGTGGCAGATGCTTTGAGTAGGAGGCCTGGAGGTAGCTTATCTTGTTTGAGCGCAGTACAGATGCAGTCGACGGCGGATTGGCAGGTTTTATGTGATAGCAGAGTGCAGTTCGAGTTCACTCCTACAGGGGGACAGCTAGCCCATTTCAGAGCACGCCCACAGTTACTTGACCGTATTCGCGAGGCACAGTCCGGCGATGCCCGTATCTTAGAGATTATTGAGCAGATTCGGCAGGGCAGAGTTTCTGAGTTCGTGATTGATGATAAGGGGATACTTCGATTTGGGACTCGACTGTGTGTGCCAGATTCAGAGGGACTGAGGCGTGATATTCTCGAGGAGGCACATAGATCAGTATACAGCGTTCACCCAGGTTCCACCAAGATGTATCGTGATTTGAGAGAGGTTTACTGGTGGGACGGGATGAAGAAGGATATTACAGACTTTGTGTCGAGATGCCTGACTTGTCAGCAAGTCAAGGCTGAGCACCAGAGGCCAGCCGGCGAGTTACAGCCTTTGCCCATCCCTGAGTGGAAGTGGGAGCAGGTCTCCATGGACTTCGTTGTGGGTCTACCCAGGACCAGTCGAGGGTATGACTCTATTTGGGTGATTGTGGATCGACTGACGAAAGCGGCTCACTTTCTGCCAGTGAAGACCACTTTTGGATTTTCTCAGTACGCCCAGGTTTATATTGATGAGATTGTGCGACTGCATGGCGTTCCGACTTGCATCGTGTCCGACCGTGGCACCCAGTTTACCAGCCGATTGTGGCAGAAACTCCAGGAAGCTTTGGGCACCCGATTGAGTTTTAGCACAGCCTTTCATCCGCAGACTGACGGTCAGTCGGAGCGTACTATTCAGACTCTTGAGGACATGCTCAGAGCTTGTGTTTTAGATTTCGGTGGTAGCTGGGATCATCATTTGCCTCTGATCGAGTTTTCCTACAATAATAGCTTCCAGGAGACGATTCAGATGGCACCTTTTGAGGCTTTATATGGGAGGAGATGTCGATCGCCTGTATGTTGGACAGAGCTCAGGGAGAGCAGTATTTTGGGGCCGCAGATCGTACAGGAGACGACCGAGAAAATACAGCTGATTCGGGACAGGATGAGAGCGGCACAGAGCAGGCAGAAATCTTATGCTGACAGGCGTCGTCGCCGACTCGAGTTCGCTGTTGGCGATCATGTTTTCCTGAAGGTCTCTCCGATGAAGGGTGTGATGAGATTTGGGCGGAAAGGGAAACTGAGTCCTAGATATGTTGGTCCTTTCGAGATCCTAGAGCGTGTTGGTCCAGTCTCTTATCGGTTAGCTCTTCCGCCCAGCTTCCCTGATATTCACCCCGTATTCCATGTCTCGATGCT
Organism: Agapanthus africanus; assembly: GCA_030015575.1. Classification (NCBI taxonomy): domain Eukaryota; kingdom Viridiplantae; phylum Streptophyta; class Magnoliopsida; order Asparagales; family Amaryllidaceae; genus Agapanthus; species Agapanthus africanus. The sequence goes on along the minus strand of CM057345.1, from coordinate 264,746,890 downwards.
CCGCAAGTACCTTCATGATCCTTCCCAGGCGATTCAGCACCAGACGATCCAGTTAGAGCGTGATCTTTCTTTCACCGAGCAGCCGGTTGTCATCTTGGATCGGCAGGTGAAGAAATTGAGGTCGTAGGTCATACCGTCTGTCAAGGTTCTTTGGCGTGGCCCGAACAGCGAGGAGGTCACCTGGGAGACCGAGGTCGAGATGAGGAAGAGATATCCCCATCTTTTTGAAGGTACGCGTAGTTAAATTCTAAATTCGGGGACCGAATTTCTTTAAGGGGGGAAGATTGTAACCCTTCGAAAATCGTTTAGGCAGTTTTTCGGTAATCGGCCAATTTTTCGGCTTTTTCCGTAAAAAGTCAAAATTGATATTTTTCATTGTAGACCTAATTATACAAAATTTAGATAAGATATTACTATAATTTTGTCACTAAAATGTCACTTATAATTATCTAGTTAAATAAAAAAAAAATCGTAATTAATTATTTTTTTTTATTTTAAGCCTTTTTAAATACATTTAATTAGGGATAAATACAAATTTAATTAGGTAAATTTCTTAATTAGGAGTCTTTATAAGCTAAAATATGGTGTTAATAAAATTATATCATGTCTTGCAAACTTTTAGATTTTTGGTGGGAAAATTATGAAAAAAATGGCTTAAAAAGGGTTTTTTTTGGAAAAAGGTTGATATGAAAGCATGATATGATATCATATGATGTTGTAATTAGCTAGAAACTTCCCCAAAATTCCCTCATCTCCCTCCTCCTACTGCTGGCCGACCCCTACAGCTGCTGGATCCCCATTTTCCCACTTCATTTTGCTTCATTTTCTTGCAAAAAAATTCATAAAAATTCACAAATTTCTTTCTCCATTCAAACCAAAACCCTAATCCTTTCTCTCTCAACCCAAATTAGTTCAAAAACATGATGAAAGGAGGCTTCTTGGAGACTTGATCAAGCTAGGGTTCAAGCTTGAGAGGTGAAAATTCTAAACTAGTTGCAAATTGGTAGTTTGTTTATGCTAAATTAGATGTTTAAAATATTAATTTAGTGTAAATCCTTGTTCATGAAAAATCAAGAGAAGGTTTTGGATTTTTATAAATTAGGGTTTGTAGAATAATGGTTGGATTATGTTAGGGATGGTTGTCTAATTGATTAGAATGGTTAATGGTGAAATTATATGCTTACTAAATCGACAAAGTTCAATGTTTGTATCAAATCGGCTAGAACTTCGCTTACTAGATTTTTGTAGAAAATAGAATGCGGTCAATTGGCGTTAGGTTAGCAATATTATTAGCTTCGTATAGGATTATTAGAATGCGTGAACGCGGGGTTTCATCTAGTCGGATGGTAGTTTGTCGATTTCCCCGAAATGACGATTTTTTGTTAAAGGATTGCGATTTTCGTGCGTTTTTCCGCGCACCGAGTGCATGCTATGATTAATTTGTGAGCGTCGATATTTGTATAATGTGACTTGCATCGTTTAGGGTTATGTAATCTTATACTTGGTGTTGTGCAAATTTAGGATCGGTCGGAGAAACATCGGACACGACGCGTAAAGGCAAAGCGGTGGCCGGATCAGATTTGCGGGGATTTCTGGTGAGTAGATATATTTATCTATGGGGGAATCGTCTGGATGGCGCGAGGCGCCCCCCCTAGTTAGGATTACCCTACTTTTTACAAGATTATATTGTTAGTTAGCTTATCCATTCATGTACACGGCATACCCTTATAGCGAACAGTATGTTAAATTGTATGGACATTCATCTCTACCTATGCGATATCATTTCGTAGGACACAAACACCTTACCATTGGCATATGTTGCACGCGCACTATTCATGTGACACACACGCCTTGGTAATTAACATGCCACGTGCACGATAGAACCTGTTTATCTTAATATCATCACCTGCATTCATACTTGATATATGAAACTGCATCGCATGCACATATCTCGCATCATCATCATATTTACATAGAACTCTAGCCAAATTTACATCATACACATTGATATCATAGACATTTGTCATATATATAACATGTGGACATTATGATTTCTTGATGATTTCAGTTTTTCTGCGATTTCTGGATTTTTGGGGAAAACCGCAAGAATTTAACAAAACCTTATATTTATCATTTTCAAAACAAAGTTGCGGTTTTCTCGTGATGTATGTATCGTCCACCATGAGTTTTCATGTTTTCTGTTGGATTTCGAGACCCGATTCGAGGAGTGGATGAACCGTCTCGGGTACATGGTGGGCCCGGTATGGTACCCAGGGGCAAGAAGATCGAGTTGTAGACGATGAGCCTGGCAGGGGAAGACTACCTACCGGTGATGTCTGGCGCGGCGGATATCCGGAGGATACCGACCGTTGTCGTGAGATTTATGATTTGGGCCGATCCGGACTGACGGAGCCCGATATTGAGACAGATATGATTCCTATTTGGTGTCGATGCTTGACACGGGTTTTCAGATGATCTCTTGATGATATTTAGCTATTATACAGACATACACTTTCTAAAAGTTAAGAATGCAGTAACTTTAACATTCTAAACACTTAAAGAGTTAGAAAAGATATTGCATACCTGTGCATGCATACTAGAGTTATTATATCACATATGGATATACATGTTGTTCCGCATTGCGTGCATTCTTACGATTGCCTTAGTAGATGTTATATTTACTCACGAGCTGGCAACTCACCCCCGTTGTGCCACAGTGTCTTGCAGGTCAGACCCGTCAGTCTCGTAGCGGCGGGCTATCTTGTCATCAGTTTCTTTTGCTCAGACTCGCGACATCGCCCGTAGGTGGGTTGCGAGTATACTTTATTCCTTTTTGCTTTATCATTGTATCTAGTATTCTCCATCTACCACTTATATTGTATATGCGACCTAGTGATGAGACTGAGAGATTTGTATATTTGTGGTTTCTTTTGGGTCGAGCTCACTTGAGCCGACGTGTGTTTTCTGGTATTTGCATCTCTTTTATGCTCTTTTTCTTGATATTACTATTATATTGCATGTAGTTGTGATCCGCCTTGGGCGAAGAGCTAGCTCCCGCTTGGGGATGCCATTTTTTATAATTACAGGTTTATTATCTTGTTGTACCCATTTTGGGGGATAGAAAATACAGGGGAGACTCTGCCGAAATTTTCAGAAATTTTTGATGTTTTTTTTTTTGGATTCTATGCAACTTAATTGATTTCAAAACCGTTTTCATTTAAGGTTTTCCTTCACTCTCTTTTGATTTTGGGTTAGATTTCTGGGCTTTGGCTGACTTAGGTTACGGTACGCCTTTAGACGTCTCGTAGTCTAAGTGCCAGTCACGTTCCGTACTTTCGGGTCATGACATCAACAAATGCATAATCGAGCGTATCTCCAAGGCCCTCCATCGCCCGGTCTGCGGCGTCTTCCCAAAGAGCCGAAGTCTGTCAGGCGCTTAGAACAGAAAAGTTAAAGCAGAAGCGGCTCAGGTATCGAGCCAACAAGAGGGCTAGGACTTCAGCCAAATAGAATCGTGTGAAGTTCCAAGTGCAGGGTTGCCCTGCAACGACAGCTGAGTCGGACGTAAGAATCGGCAATTCCTTCGAGCCTATGAAGTGGGTTAAAAAAAATGCCATGACCGCCAGAATCAAGAAGACAGCGGTCCGAACAGTGCTACAAAGAGACGTGTCCCGGCCCCAACAGAAAAAGTATGACACTGTCTCTTCAAGGGTCTATTAGGCGCTCTGTGCCGCACGAAAGCAGCGCGGGAAATCCAGAAAAGAAGCGCCAGCACCATTCAAGAACCTGGTTAGGCCAGCCTCCTTCAATCGACTACCAGCTACCGAAGCAAGGGGGTCAAGACAGTGATCCGTGAAATTAGCCTCCAATGATAGAAAGACGGCCGGATATATCATCCATACGGTCTATTTGGCGGGCGGGCGCCCCAGCGACAACCTTCGCAGCAAAAGCAAGGACGAGGCCACCACATCCCAAGCCCAATCTAGCCTGAATGTGGTTGCCGCCGCCCAAGAATAGCCGGCCCCGCTGGATGAAGAAAACCCTCTCGATGAGGATGATAGGCAGATAGACCCCTCGGTCCATATAGAGTCAAGCTCGGACAGCGAGGAAGAGCCGACTTTCCGCCCCAGGACTGCAGAGCAGGAGCTGCTTCAAGAGCTTCGAAAACAGCTCAGGAGCAAAGATAAAGTGATGGCCAAGCTCTATTCGAAGATTGACGACTTAACGAGCGTGGTGATGCAGCTTACGGCTCAAATTGCTCGAGCGCCTCCTAATCAGGCACAAGCCGCTACTAATCAGCCGGGTGATGACAATTCGAGGCAGCCAATGCCTGTTCCTTTGGGACCAAGACTGGTCGAGCCGAATGAAAGCCGGCCACATTCCGCTTCTGGGGACGCCTTGGCCCCAGATAGCACTATCCCGCTAACACAGGATCAGATAATGGATTTGGTCACTAGCAAGGTTAAAACATTGGTGGCCGAAGCTGAAGCTCAGAAAGAAATCGGCAGTAGTGGGCGGCCATATCCCGCGCAGTATGATCTGATTGAGTTCCCAAGCGGCTATGTCATTCCTAAGTTCGGAAGATTTGATGGAACGGGGAATGCAAATCAGCACGTCACCCATTTCAAAGCATCGTGCGGAAATACTGGGGGCAATGACGTGCTCCTTCTTCGTCAGTTTGTCAACAGCCTGACCGGCGTCGCCTTCGACTGGTATGCGAGTATACCGGACGGGTCCGTCGTTACCTTTGCCCAAATGGAGTCCCTGTTTCGGAAAAGGTTCATGAGTGTCAGTGATAAAATCTCCATTGCCGACCTTGTGAGGACCAAGCCGGGGAAGAACGAAAGCAACACCGACTTTATCGCCCGATGGCGTAATCTCACAGTCAAGTACGAACCGCCGCTGGAGCAGGACCAGTCCGTCAGCCTTCTCATTGGGAACCTCAGCAATTGGATGGTCCCATTCTTGTGTACAACGGGCCTCAAGACATTTCAGGAGCTAACCAAGAAAGTCCAAATGCTGGAACGCTCGAAGCAAGAGTCCCCGCCGGACTCTCAGAGAGACAAAACCTGGAAAAGCAAGTGGGACGACAACAGTAGAAGCGGGAGTTCCAGCAGTACCAATGTCTTCAATGCCTCCGACAATGAAGAAAAGCGAAGGGCGGGCGAATCAAAAACCAACCGGTCTCGAAAGCCATTGCTGGATGGAGATGGGCCTTCCCTAGAGGAGAAAAAGAACAAGGTTTACTCTTTCAGAAGGGACAAGGTCCGCAAAGATATTTAAAGATGCCTTGAACAACGGCCTACAATTGCCGGAGTCGAAAAGACCCCAAGAAGCTAAAATGACCGACAATCCTTTGTATTGTCCGTACCACTGAGTAGTGAGCCATGCGATCGAGGATTGCTATATCTTCAAAGACTGGGTCGAGAAGCAGTACAAGGCTGGAGAGATCGAGCTGTCCAAAAGTGTATTGGCGAACAATCAAGTTGCAACCACCAACTTTATACAGACAGAAACTGAAGCCTTCTGGGAGCAGACAGCCGAACCCGCTGCCCTGAGAAATGAAACGGACTCATCGCGGCCTCCGTGGAGTAAGCACATATCTAATAAGACGAAGAAGATGATAAAGCTACTTCGGAAAGAACCCAGGACGGAATAGGAAGGGCAGAAGAAGCCTACCAGCCCAGCTGCCAACGCGTCTCCATCAGGCTCAAAATCCAAGAAGCTCAAGAAGAAGAAAAGTGCAGCTCGGGGTGAAAAGAAGTCTGCAGGGAGATCGACCATTCAAAAATATATTGATTCTCTCGAAGAATATGAACAGAAGGAAAGAACTCTGATTCAGTTGAAGGAGTTCCTCCCTGTACGAGTGGCTGAAATTCTGGAGGAGTTAAAAGAAGACTCCAATGAAGAGATCCCAATAGTTACCTGCTACGCCATCCATCTGGGCAACGACTCTGAGGAGGATCTTTGTTTTCCCGAAGAGGATGAGGAGCTCGCCACAAAAGCCAATCAAATCCAGCTCAGAAGCGGCAGGGCTCTACCGCCAAATCAGGGCAACGCCCCAAAAGGGAAGGAAAAACAAGTCGCTAATGAAGAAGATGGCAGAGAACCGGCTGATGAAAACATAAGTCCTTCCTCGGTGGACTATAATGTCTTGGCACATCTCCAGAAGCTTCCGTCTCTCCTGAGCATCTACGACGCCTTGGTCCTATCTAAGGAGCTTAGAGATGTTCTCATTCACGCTCTACAAAACCCCGAGCGGTATCAGGCTCACTTTGCGGAAATTAATATGAAAGAAGCCCAGCATGCTTTGCATGCCACCACAATCACATTTAAGGTTGAAGACTTGCTACCGGGAACGGCAGAGCATAATCGGCCGCTTTACGTGACCGGGTATAGTGACGGAGATCGGATTAATCGCATATTGATTGATCTGGGGTATTCAGTGAACATCATGAACTTGCGGACGCTGAAGAGTTTGTCACTGGACGTCCGACACCTGTCAAGGGAAAGGATTGTCATTCAAGGCTTCAACCAAAATTGCCAGGAAGTTCTGTGGTCCATAGCTCTGCCAATCAAATTCGGGGATCTGCAAACTGAAGCTAAGATATACGTGATCGACGCCAACACATCTTATAAGATTCTCTTGGGGCGGGCGTGGCTCCAGGATTACGACATCATTCCGTCAACTTTCTATCAATGCATGAAGTATACTAAAAATGGCGAAGAAAGACGCATTGACGGAGACATCCAGCCATTCGGTGTGCACGAAGTCCGCTATGAAGATTCTCGGTACTTTAGGAACCACCAAAATGCTAAGCCACAACTGACTGAGGATAGACCGGCCCCAAGACTCAAAAGAAAATCTGTGCCGGCTGTCGCTTTCAAAAGAAAAAATACCCAAGTGCGCCCGCATTTCGGCGGCAACACTGATGAGTCCGATGCTGGAAACCCATCCTTCCGTAAAACCGGCCCTCATTTCGGCAGCGATACGGACGAATCTGTTACTGAAGGCCCATCGAGCAGCAAAGTCCGCCCTCATCTTTGCAGTGACACTGAAGAGTCAGAAGAAGAGGGCCTGCCGTGCAACAGCTGTGCAGATTGGCCCCCCATGCAACAAGCGAAACTACGAGAGACCTTCGAAATTGCAGAAGGGTCCCTAACTGTCACAAGGGTACCGGAGCAAATGTTCAAAGAGCTTGATGCGTTGTCAGTCTCCACCGTGGACTAGCTGAAAACTTTCTACGTTCCCGGGATGAAAAGTGGACAGAAGGGCATCCTGTTTTATGGGTCAAACCCTGTTGTGCACCCGGACGATTTGTCTGTCGCATGCCTTCCATACGAAAGAGGCATAAGGGCCATCCTTAATCCCAGGTACTATGCGCCCGATTTGCGGGAATACTTTAAAAGGTGCGGATGCCGGTTATATCAAACGGAGTCTGAAGCAAAGTTTTACGAAGGGCTATGGCATCCACCTCAGGTCCAAGCACTTATCGATGGACGAATTCCAGATAGGCGGGGCATAGGATACATTCAACTTGATTCCAAAGCGTGCTACATGATCCATGTTGGTGAGGCTAGCGAAAGATCAAATGATGATGACGAGATAGCTGAGACAGAAGAAGCTCCTCAAGTGCTCGAAGATGGCGGACAAGCAACCTTTGATGAGCTAAGCGAGATTGACTTAGGAATGCCCGATAATCCAAGGCCGACCTACATCAGCTCGCTCTTGTCAGAGGAAATGAAAGCGCAGATAATTGCCCTGCTGCATGAGCTCGTCGACTGCTTCGCGTGGACATACAAAGAAATGCCTGGCCTTTCCCCTAAAGTGGCCGTGCATAAGTTGGCTATATCTCCTGATGCTAAGCCAGTCAGGCAAGCTCCTCAAAGAATGAGAAGGGAACTGGATGAAAAGGTCATCGAGGAAACCAAAAAGCTCATTGATGCCGGCTTCATCAGGAAAGAGAAATATGCAGACTGGATCGCATGCATAGTCCCAGTGAAGAAGAAAAATAGGCAGATCCGAGTTTGTGTCGATTTCAGGGACCTTAACAAGGCATGCCCTAAAGACGACTTCCCGCTACCGGTCATGGAAATGATGGTCGATGACACCTCAAATTACGAACTGTTCACCTTTATGGATGGCTCGTCCGGATACAATCAGATCAAGATGTCGCCTGAGGATGAGAAACACACAACATTTTGAACCCCGATCGGAATATATTGGTACAAGGTGATGCCGTTCGGACTAAAGAACGCAGGTGCTACATATCAAAGGGCAATGACCAATATCTTCGATGACCTAATTCATAAATTCATCGAATGTTATGTTGATGATCTGGTCGTTAAGACTAAAACCAAAGCCGATCATATCCAGGATCTTAGGACCGTTCTCACCAGAAATAGGGAATACGATCTGAAGATGAATCCTCTGAAGTGCGCTTTTGGCGTGTCATCGGGAAAATTCCTGGTCTTCATAGTTCGACATCGAGAGATCGAAGTTGACCCATCAAAGATAAAGGCCATCATGGAGATGCCCCTTTCGAAGAGTCTGACACAGCTAAGATCTTTTCAAGGCAAGCTTGCCTATATACGGAGGTTTATCTTAAATTTATCGGGGAGATGTAGGCCCTTCTCAAAGCTCATGAAGAAAGGAGCTCCTTTTATCTGGGATGCCGAATGTCAAGCAGCGTTCGAAAGCATCAAACAATACTTGTTGCACCCTCCAGTGCTGGCCACTCCCATTCCAAATAAACCGCTGATTCTCTATACTGCCGTGCTGGACGAGTCACTCGGAACGCTCCTTGCCCAGAATAACGAGGAGGGAAAAAAAATGCCCTCTACTACCTCAGTCGAACTCTAGTCGGGGTGGAACACAACTACTCCCCAATCGAAAAGCAATGCCTGGCTCTAATATTTGCTGTGAAGAAGCTGAGGTACTATTTGCTCGCTCATCGGGTTATGCTGATCTCCAAGGTCGTCCCGCTCAAACACTTGATGACCAAAGCAAGCCTAGCCGGCAGAATGGCAAGATGGGCTATCATGCTACTTGAGTTTGACATAGTTTATACCCCTCAGAAAGCAGTAAAAGGGCAAGCTCATGCAGACTTTCTCGCTGCTCAGCCCATCCAGAAAGGTCGCCGCTAAATTGTGAGTTACCCGACGAACAAGTGCTGCACCTCGAGGAAGATGTGCCATGTTGGGAGCTCTACTTCGATTGGGCCTCATCAATAAGGAGCTCCGGCAGATCAAGCGTCCCGGAGGTAAAAGCGGGGATAGGATTGTTGTTCATCACGCCATCAATGGGAACCCTACGGCATTCATTTGCTCTCACCGAGCCTCGGACAAACAATGAATCTGAGTATGAAGCTTTGATAGCTGGTTTGAAACTCGCTATAGAAATGGAAATCCTTCGGCTTTGGGTTTACGGTGACTCCCAGCTTGTCGTCAACCAAGTAAGCGGGGACTATAAGATATACAAACCCGAGTTAGCTCGGTACAGAGGCCGGGTGGTGGAACTCATGAAACGGTTCACTCATATTGAACTAATGAGAATCCCCAGAGCGTTGAACAGAAAAGCCGACATACTCGCTCGCTTAACCATGGAGCTGGCTGATCCTGACATGGACGAAATTCTGATCACAGTCAGGAGCCGGCAAATTCTACCCCCAGTCTCTCTACGAGAAGAGGAAAGCACGGAACAGAAGAGAAGTCCCGCCGAAGAAGCTTCGATCATCCAAGACGAGCCCGATTGGAGAGAACCCTTCATAAAATACCTCCGATACGACAAGCTGCCCGAAGAAAAATCTGTGAGGATTCAGCTGAAGAAAAGAGCTCTCTGATACGTGTTTGTAAATGACACGTTATACCGTAGGTCATATGACCAACTCCGGCTCAGGTGTCTGTCATTGGCCGAAGCCCAAAAGGTCATGAAAGATGTTCACTCGGGAGTTTGCGGTGCTCACCAATCTGGCCCCAAGATGCGACTTCGAATCAAACGGCTTGGGTATTACTGGCCCACCATGATACGGCATTGCGAAGAACATGCAAAGAAATGTCAGATCTGCCAAATCCATGGCGATTTCATTCACAAGCATCCCAATCCGTTGCATCCTACGGTGGCGTCGTGGCCCTTCGAAGACTGGGGCACCGACATTGTTGGCCCAATTGATCCTCCGTCATCTAAAGGCCACCGGTTCATACTGGCCGCGACAGACTATGTAACATTTTAAAAAAATAATTAAATGAATAAAATTGTTTAAGTGAATTTTATGAATTTCGGCAAAGTAAAATGTATTTTTCATAAAACCAAACCGTGATTGTTTTTCATTATAATTTCAAAAATATCTATTTTAATTATGTAATTACTAGTAAATGGTGTTTATTTAGCCACTTATAAGTTTCTAGTTTAATAAAATATTTTTCCTAAATTAATTATTTTAAATATTAACATAAGCTTTATTTTTGCACTAAATTAGTGTAAATTACAAATTTGAATGGTTTTAATTTGTAAAAATGAACCAGGGCATGTTAGAATTTAGTGTGTATCATGCAAAATTTATTTGCAAATTTTTCCTATTTTCTAGAGTTTTCTTGAGTTGCTATAGTAAAGGAATAAATAAATAAATAAATAAAAGCATGAAAAGACCTTTAAGTGATGTTTCTTCTCTTGAAACTTCTACACTTTTCTTCACTCTTTTCTCTTTCTCCCTCTCTCTCCTACCATGGCCGGCCACACCCCCTTGGCAGCCCCCTCATTTTCCTCTCTTGATTTTGTTCAAAAATCCACCAAATTACATCAAAAATTCAATAAAAATTGCACAAAATCCTAATAAATTCCTACCCTTTGTTCTTTGCTCTTCTTTACATGGATTTTGGAGTGGGAAAGCATGTATTTTGGAGGCTCATTTTCATGTTTGGATTTCATATTTTGAAGGTATAAATTTCCTTCTTTTGTTTTATTTCTATTAGATGTTTCTTTTAAAACATAATTAGATTTATTAAATTAATTCTATTTGCAAATTTTAAAATTCAAGTTAGGTTTTGTAAATTCAAGTTGTGGTTTTTATTAATTAATTAGGGTTATAATAGTTAGTTTAACACTTTTAGAATTGGAAAATCTTGCATGGTTGTTGAATTGTAAATTTTTCATTTAAAATTGTTTAAATGAAGCTATTTAGCTAACTAGTTTTTTTGTAAAATATATATGTGGGTAATATAAAATTCCAATTAAGGTTGCTATCATTAGATTGTAGTTTTAATGAGAACTTTAGCATGTTAATGGAAAGAAAAAACTTAGTTTGATCACTAGTTTCCTTTGATAATGGGAAAATAGTAAATAAATGCTACTATTTTGTAAACTAGATTTTGGAAATTTCTAAATAAAGGGGATTTAAAATATAATTATGGTTTCATTATATCATTATCATAATGAATTGTAGTTTAATACATTAATTCATGCAAAATCATGTTTTGTGGTGGAATTGTGAATTTTGCTTGAAAGAGGTTGAAAATTGTTAAAGGTTGCAAACTAGAAATTTCAAATTAATACAAATTTGTGTAATAAAAATGTAGTAATGGTTTGTATAGTCTAGTTACGCTATTTAATGAGTTTTATAACCATTGGTTTCATCTAAATGTCAAGTTTTGATGAAAAACGGTAAATTGGCATTTTCGGTTTTTACGAAATTGGACGGTTTGATGGATTTTAGGGTTTCGATGGATTTAATCATGTTTTATAATATAAGTAATGCGTTTTAAAACTACGAGTTATTTGTTGATATTTATCTCGATCCATCGGAGTTTGTACGCCGATATCGAGCAATATTTGGTTCTTTTGCGTGGACGGGACATAGGTTTTAATCTATGCCGGTTCATTGCGTCGTTTTGACTTTTGTATGTGATTCAGTTTACGATACTATTTATATGTTGCGTTTAGGTACCCCTCACGTGGACTGCGGACGATGAAGAGGAGGATGGCGACTCCGTCTTCGGCAGACATGGACCAGGTGAGTAGATGCATATCTACGGGAGGAAGTCAGGTGGATGGCGTTTAGCACCCCCGCAACGTAGCATAGGAATAGTAATTATTGTAATTAGGAGACCATATGTAACCCTAGATTCTAAATGAGCGGGACCCTAGTAATGACCCTAGGCTGGACTAGACTGATTTAGGAAAACCATACCAGAAGATGAATACCTTGGAAGAGGTTCGTAGGTTTCTGGTAGAAACACACACACGCACACACTGAAACTCGATATGGTGTATACGGGTATGTGTATATATATATATAGGACTAGGTATAGGTATATATATATATACAACACGTATGTGGGATACATTGATGTGATATGATACAAGGGAATGAAACAGTATAACTGGGCTTGATGCCGTGATTCTTGACTATACAGTCGTATTAAGTATTAGCGGATCATTAGAGAATGAGATAATGAACATGTATACTTAAATTATAATGGGTGGTGATGATATTGAGGTACATGGGACTCTAAAATAGTACCCGGACTATAACTTGTGATTGATCACGATATGGGATATGTATGACTTGATTACGACATCATATAGGTGCGACCTGATGTCGATACTATAGAGGTGTGACTTGAGGACGATATGATATCAGTATGACTTAATCACAATATGATACATAAGACATGATATTTCTGCGGATAAACTTATGATGGCAATGATATATGATTGATGTATGCGATCACAGTTTAGCACCTTGATCATGAGATGTGTTGATGATGACATTATACTAATGATGAGACACCTAGGAGATACTTGACCCGTACCCCAATATTGGGATGCCGTACGATGGATTTTACCGTACGAGGCATAGATATGGTGATTGATCCGCACTCTTGATTCGAGGAAGCTGTACTACGTACGTGACGCTATTGAGGATTGATCGCCGACTATTAGAGATATTGATTCAGACCTAGGTAGACTCTTGTTTCTTAATGACTAGTTTCTTAGGTTTAGTTCCTTAGGTGGTTAGATGGACACTAGGTTAGGCTCGAGTCATATCGTGGTAGTGATAATTGTATATCAAATGTGTGGATAACACACATCCGTCTTTACTTTCACACTGTAATCATCATGTTGCATGTTCATACATATGTTGCTATAATCAGTATAAACTGTACCTGTTAGGCCACCAGCACCATTACCGATGATGCGCATATTCCACGCACACTTATTTGCCGGCTCATACACATCATCATCGGTAATTGCTATGTCACGTACACTTTAGATCATATTATCTTTTATTGATAGAATCAGTTAACAACTAGACCGATATAATATTTTGATTACATTCTCATGTTAGTATAGACATTATATTTATCACTTAGATATTCATGCATTCATATTTTCATGTTATCATGCAGAATCATAGGCATATGCCGACACTTATCATATGCTTACTCATGATTTTAAGATTTGGATTTCTATGAGATATTTTGATTTTTGGGGAAAACCGCAAGAATATATAAAACTTCTCTCTCTCTCCTCTTCTCTTTTTAAATTAAGATGCGGTTTTCTCGTGATGTATGTGTCGACCACTATGAGATTTCATGTTTTCTGTTGGATTTCGAGACCCGATTCGAAGAGTGGATGAACCGTCTCGGGTACATGGTGGGCCCGGTATGGTACCCCGGGGCAAGAAGATCGAGTTGTAGACGATGAGCCTGGCAGGGGAAGGCTACCTACCGGTGATGTCTGGCGCGGCGGATATCCGGAGGATACCGACCGTTGTCGTGATATTTGATGATATGGGCCGATCCGGACTGACGGAGCCCGAGGTATTGAGACTATGAGACTTGAGATTTACATGTTTGTGTCGATGGTTGACACGGATTTCCATGGATTTCATTGTTGATATTTCAGATTCCTATACACATTTCACTATGATAACAGCTAAGGATTTCTTATACAGATATATCTGGATTTCAGGATTGATTATGTTATATTCATGGTGCATGCATATCCATTCATATGACATAGTATTATATGAGGCACTGACACGAGCACGGAGTATCTGCATTTCCACGTTGTATTACCCTGCTATTACTAGGTGATTGGGATACAGTAGTGTGTTATTATGACCTAGGATACCGTCGTGCATTCGATTTCGTTTCGTAGATGTCTTCTACTCACGAGTTGGCAACTCACCCCCGTTGTGCCAAATTTTATTACAGGTTGACGTACAGGGTTCCTTGGCAGATTGCTGGCACATGATTTCTTTCCGGGTGATTTGCACGGTAGGTTGGTTCATTTGTATCTGGACCGCCGTTGTATTTTTATTATTTCATTTGTATCTAGAAAGCTCCATCAACCATACTTGTATTACTTGATAAGTTTATTGGACCAGTCTTTTATTTCGACCTTAGAGTCGCGCTTGTATTATTCTGGTCTGGTGGTTTTGTTTATTTGAGTTTTGAGCCTCGCCCTTTGGCGTTGTATATTATTGTGCTTGTTGTGGTTGTTTCCGCCTGTTGGCGTTGAGTTAGCTTCCGTTTGGGGATGCTTTTATTTGTTGTTTATGTATATTATACTTGTTGTACCCGTTTGGGGGCCAGTTTTTATAGAGGAGACTCTGCCGAAATTTTTGAGAAAATTGCTGATGCTTTTAAACTTGTTTTATTTTTCTTCTTCTTCTTCTTTTATGGTTTAGATTTCTGGGCTTCGGCTTACTTAGGTTACGTTGCGCCTCTAGACACTTCGTAATCTAAGTGCCGGTCACGTTCCGTACTTTCGGGTCGTGACAAAGTTGGTATCAGAGCGCTAGGTTTAACCTTGTATAAGTGTAGGTGACACTTGGTTGATGGAGTAGGTGATTTAGGTAGAGTAACGTACCGTGGGTATGGTCCGCGGCATACTTACGATACGCTACTCTGCTTAAGGAGCCTTAGGATGTACAATTGTTTGCACAGTATTCCATTCGTTCTTTTGATCTATCTTCGTCAATATTGGAGGGTGGTTTCTGTTACCACGGACACACTGGCAGAGGGAGCTGCGGCTCGAATGCGATAACCATTAGAGTATTGGTTATTCTTGAGGATTGAAGCATTGCTTAGCGTGCGGACGAAGGGTATTCACATGCCGTCCGGATGAAGTTAAAGGGTTCGAACGATTATCAGAAAACCATTTTCCTAAGTTTAAAGTATTCGGAAGAACATGCAGGTATTTCAATGGACCCTCTAGAAGAATGAAACCCTAACTCGACATAATGACCACGAGAACGCCCTTGAACCTTAGGGTTTACGGCAGTTCCGCGGTGCCATTAGTGAGGCTTGGGTTTGCCCTTCTACGGCTGGATCATCGATGCTGGGGTATGTACCGGATATTTTTAAGCTGTACTTGAGTGTTGAGCTCTCGGGAAATTATGGGATTTTGAGGGATCGATCGAAAAGTTTAATGTAGTCCGGATATCAGGTGAAGGGATCGACTACGTGGGAGACTCTAGATATGAGTATTGCTGTGGGTAGCACAGTCAGCACAGCTACGAAGAGACGAGTTCGAAGCATTCGACATCAAAGGAAAGAGGCGCACATTGACGATAGTGATTTCGATGTGACTTGGTGATTTGAATTTCATATTTCTGTTATTGGATTTTGGTATTTTGAGGATTTTGTTCTACGATTGGTATTTCTTATGTGTACCTTCATTACATTCTATCTGTGTTTCATATATCAGTTGTATTGATGTTGCTTAGTATACACCCAGTATACTTGATTTGGTTTTATATATTTTGAGATTTTTGATTTGATTCCGTGCATATGGGTTACACATGATTTTGATATATGCTTCGACCTAGTTTTTCATGCATTTTTGTGCTGTGATTTCGATTTTGATATTCGATGTATGATTTCATGCACCATGTGCACCTGATTAGGATTCTTGCGCATACTTGGCGCATTTAATGCGATTTTGTGCACACCAGATGCACTAAATCGGGGTTTTGTGCAGATTAGATGCACCTGATGTTGAGTCTTGCATACCCGTTGCACTTGACAGATGTTATTGGTGCACACCTGTTGCACTTAGTTTCTTTGTTGTGGGTATTCGTGGAATCTGTATTTGGTTTCGATTTCAGTGCGCACCGGACGCACATGATATTTTATTGATGTGATTAGGATTGATTTCAGTTTGAGCAGTATGTTTTCATAATCATTATTATTGATTTAGTAACCAGGCGGGACGTGTATGTTAAATAAAAGATATATATATATATATATATATATAGCTAAATTTTTTTAAAATTAAACGTCCGCTACTTATGCCGTGACGCGTGCATTGCACGGCGATTTTCAAAAGGGGTTTTTGTATGCTTCTTTATTATGATGTTTAGGCGATTTTACTAGGATGCGAACTATATATAGGTTATAGATTGATATATATTATGATAGTTTTCACATTGCGTTTTGATATTTTATTCTCCCCATAACTCCGATGATTGCGTTATGCTTGACGGAGTTGATTTTGTTATGTATTGATGATTTCGGAGCCCCGGCGATTTGAGTGTTTTGCTAAATGTTTTAGTATTTGGAGGGGGAGTTTTAATTTAAATTCAGGGACCGAATTTCTTAAAGGGGGGAAGATTGTAACATTTTAAAAAAATAATTAAATAAATAATTAAATAAATAAAATTGTTTAAGTGAATTTTATGAATTTCGGCAAAATAAAATGTATTTTTCATAAAACCAAACCGTGATTGTTTTTCATTATAATTTCAAAAATACCTATTTTAATTATGTAATTACTAGTAAATGGTGTTTATTTAGCCACATATAAGTTTCTAGTTTAATAAAATATTTTTCCTAAATTAATTATTTTAAATATTAACATAAGCTTTATTTTTACACTAAATTAGTGTAAATTACAAATTTGAATGGTTTTAATTTGTAAAAATGAACCATGGCTTGTTAGAATTTAGTGTGTATCATGCAAAATTTATTTGCAAATTTTTCCTATTTTCTAGAGTTTTCTTGAGTTGCTATAGTAAAGGAATAAATAAATAAATAAATAAAAGCATGAAAAGACCTTTAAGTGATGTTTCTTCTCTTGAAACTTCTACACTTTTCTTTACTCTTTTCTCTTTCTCCCTCTCTCTCCTACCATGGCCGTCCACACCCCCTTGGCAGCCCCCTCATTTTCCTCTCTTGATTTTGTTCAAAAATCCATCAAATTACATCAAAAATTCAATAAAAATTGCACAAAATCCTAATAAATTCCTACCCTTTGTTATTTGCTCTTCTTTACATGGATTTTGGAGTGGGAAAGCATGCATTTTGGAGGCTCATTTTCATGTTTGGATTTCATATTTTGAAGGTATAAATTTCCTTCTTTTGTTTTATTTCTATTAGATGTTTCTTTTAAAGCATAATTAGATTTATTAAATTTATTCTATTTGCAAATTTTAAAATTCAAGTTAGGGTTTGTAAATTCAAGTTGTGGTTTTCATTAATTAATTAGGGTTATAATAGTTAGTTTAACACTTTTAGAATTGGAAAATTTTGCATGGTTGTTGAATTGTAAATTTTTCATTTAAAATTGTTTAAATGAAGCTATTTAGCTAACTAGTTTTTTTGTAAAATATATATGTGGGTAATATAAAATTCCAATTAAGGTTGCTATTATTAGATTGTAGTTTTAATGAGAACTTTAGCATGTTAATGGAAAGAAAAAACTTAGTTTGATCACTAGTTTCCTTTGATAATGGGAAAATAGTAAATAAATGCTACTATTTTGTAAACTAGATTTTGGAAATTTCTAAATAAAGGGGATTTAAAATATAATTATGGTTTCATTATATCATTATCATAATGAATTGTAGTTTAATACATTAATTCATGCAAAATCATGTTTTGTGGTGGAATTCTGAATTTTGCTTGAAAGAGGTTGAAAATTGTTAAAGGTTGCAAACTTGAAATTTCAAATTAATACAAATTTGTGTAATAAAAATGTAGTAATGGTTTGTATAGTCTAGTTACGCTATTTAATGAGTTTTATAACCATTGGTTTCATCTAAATGTCAAGTTTTGATGAAAAACGGTAAATTGGCATTTTCGGTTTTTACGAAATTGGACGGTTTCATGGATTTTAGGGTTTCGATGGATTTAATCATGTTTTATAATATAAGTAATGTGTTTTAAAACTACGAGTTATTTGTTGATGTTTATCTCGATCCATCGGAGTTTGTACGCCGATATCGAGCGATATTTGGTTCTTTTGCGTGGACGGGACATAGGTTTTAACCTTTGCCGGTTCATTGCGTCGTTTTGACTTTTGTATGTGATTCAGTTTACGATACTATTTATATGTTGCGTTTAGGTACCCCTCACGTGGACTGCGGACGATGAAGAGGAGGATGGCGACACCGTCTTCGGCAGACATGGACCAGGTGAGTAGATACATATCTACGAGAGGAAGTCGGGTGTATGGCGTTTAGCACCCCCGCAACGTAGCATAGGAATAGTAATTATTGTAATTAGGAGACCAGATGTAACCGTAGATTCTAAATGAACGGGACCCTAGTAATGACCCTAGGCTGGACTAGACTGATTTAGGAAAACCATACCAGAAGATGAATACCTTGGAAGAGGTTCGTAGGTTTCTGGTAGAAACACACACACGCACACACTGAAACTCGATATGGTGTATACGGGTATGTGTATATATATATATATAGGACTAGGTATAGGTATATATATATATATACAACACGTATGTGGGATACATAGATGTGATATGATACAAGGGAATGAAACAGTATAACTGGGCTTGATGCCGTGATTCTTGACTATACAGTCGTATTAAGTATTAGCGGATCATTAGAGAATGAGATAATGAACATGTATACTTAAATTATAATGGGTGGTGATGATATTGAGGTACATGGGACTCTAAAATAGTACCCGGACTGTAACTTGTGATTGATCACGATATGGGATATGTATGACTTGATTACGACATCATATAGGTGCGACGTGATGTCGATACTATAGAGGTGTGACTTGAGGACGATATGATATCAGTATGACTTAATCACAATATGATACATAAGACATGATATTTCTGCGGATAAACTAATGATGCTTATTATGATGGCAATGATATATGATTGATGTATGCGATCACAGTTTAGCATCTTGATCATGAGATGTGTTGATGATGACATTATACTAATGATGAGATACCTAGGAGATACTTAACCCGTATCCCGATATTGGGATGCCGTATGATGGATTTTACCGTACGAGGCATAGATATGATGATTGATCCTCACTCTTGATTCGAGAAAGCCGTACTACGTACGTGACGCTATTGAGGCTGGATCGCCGACTATTAGAGATATTGATTCAGACCTAGGCAGACTCTTGTTATTTAATGACTAGTTTCTTAGGTTTAGTTCCTTAGGAGGTTAGATGGACACTAGGTTAGGTTCGAGTCATATAGTGGTAGTGATAATTGTATATCAAATGTGTGGATAACACACATCCGTCTTTACTTTCACACTGTAATTATCATGTTGCATGTTCATACATATGTTGCTATAATCAGTATAAACTGTATCTGTTAGGCCACCAGCACCATTACCGATGATGCGCATATTCCATGCACACTTATTTGCCGGCTCACACACATCATCATCGGTAATTGCTATGTCACGTACACTTTAGATCATATTAACTTTTATTGATAGAATCAGTTAACAACTAGACCGATATAATATTTTGATTACTTTCTGATGTTAGTATAGACATGATATTTATCACTTAGACATTCATGCATTCATATTTTCATGTTATCATGCAGAATCATGGGCATATGCCGACACTTATCATATACTTACTCATGATTTTAAGATTTGGATTTCTATGAGATTTCTGGATTTTTGGGGAAAACCGCAAGAATATATAAAACTTCTCTCTCTCCTCTTCTCTTTTTAAATTAAGATGCGGTTTTCTCGTGATGTATGTGTCGACCACCATGAGATTTCATGTTTTCTGTTGGATTTCGAGACCCGATTCGAAGAGTGGATGAACCGTCTCGGGTACATGGTGGGCCCGGTATGGTACCCCGGGGCAAGAAGATCGAGTTGTAGACGATGAGCCTGGCAGGGGAAGGCTACCTACCGGTGGTGTCTGGCGCGGCGGATATCCGGAGGATACCGACCGTTGTCGTGAGATTTGATGATATGGGCCGATCCGGACTGACGGAGCCCGAGGTATTGAGACTATGAGACTTGAGATTTACATGTTTGGGTCGATGCTTGACACGGATTTCCATGGATTTCATTGTAGATATTTCAGATTCCTATACACATTTCACTATGATAACAGCTAAGGATTTCTTATACAGATATATCTGGATTTCAGGATTGATTATGTTATATTCATGGTGCATGCATATCCATTCATATGACATAGTATTATATGAGGCACTGACACGAGCACGGAGTATCTGCATTTCCACGTTGTATTACCCTGCTATTACTAGGTGATTGGGATACAGTAGTGTGTTATTATGACCTAGGATACCGTCGTGCATTCGATTTCGTTTCGTAGATGTCTTCTACTCACGAGTTGGCAACTCACCCCTGTTGTGCCAAATTTTATTACAGGTTGACGTACAGGGTTCCTTGGCAGATTGCTGGCACATGATTTCTTTCCGGATGATTTGCACGGTAGGTTGGTTCATTTGTATCTGGACCGCCGTTGTATTTTTATTATTTCATTTGTATCTAGAAAGCTCCATCAACCATACTTGTATTACTTGATAAGTTTATTGGACCAGTCTTTTATTTCGACCTTAGAGTCGCGCTTGTATTATTCTGGTCTGGTGGTTTTGTTTATTTGAGTTTTGAGCCTCGCCCTTTGGCGTTGTATATTATTGTGCTTGTTGTGGTTGTTTCCGCCTGTTGGCGTTGAGTTAGCTTCTGTTTGGGGATGCTTTTATTTGTTGTTTATGTATATTATACTTGTTGTACCCGTTTGGGGGCCAGTTTTTATAGAGGAGACTCTGCCGAAATTTTTGAGAAAATTGCTGATGCTTTTAAACTTGTTTTATTTTTCTTCTTCTTCTTCTTTTATGGTTTAGATTTCTGGGCTTCGGCTTACTTAGGTTACGTTGCGCCTCTAGACGCTTCGTAATCTAAGTGCCGGTCACGTTCCGTACTTTCGGGTCGTGACAAAGTTGGTATCAGAGCGCTAGGTTTAACCTTGTATAAGTGTAGGTGACCCTTGGTTGATGGAGTAGGTGATTTAGGTAGAGTAACGTACCGTGGGTATGGTCCGCGGCATACTTACGATACGCTACTCTGCTTAAGGAGCCTTAGGATGTACAATTGTTTGCACCGTATTCCATTCGTTCTTTTGATCTATCTTCGTCAATATTGGAGGGTGGTTTCTGTTACCACGGACACACTGGCAGAGGGAGCTGCGGCTCGAATGCGATAACCATTAGAGTATTGGTTATTCTTGAGGATTGAAGCATTGCTTAGCGTGCGGACGAAGGGTATTCACATGCCGTCCGGATGAAGTTAAAGGGTTCGAACGATTATCAGAAAACCATTTTCCTAAGTTTAAAGTATTCGGAAGAACATGCAGGTATTTCAATGGACCCTCTAGAAGAATGAAACCCTAACTCGACATAATGACCACGAGAACGCCCTTGAACCTTAGGGTTTACGGCAGTTCCGTGGTGCCATTAGTCAGGCTTGGGTTTGCCCTTCTACGGCTGGATCATCGATGCTGCGGTATGTACCGGATATTTTTAAGCTGTACTTGAGTGTTGAGCTCTCGGGGAATTATGGGATTTTGAGGGATCGATCGAAAAGTTTAATGTAGTCCGGATATCAGGTGAAGGGATCGACTACGTGGGAGACTCTAGATATGAGTATTGCTGTGGGTAGCACAGTCAGCACAGCTACGAAGAGACGAGTTCGAAGCAATCGACATCAAAGGAAAGAGGCGCACATTGACGATAGTGATTTCGATGTGACTTGGTGATTTGAATTTCATATTTCTGTTATTGGATTTTGGTATTTTGAGGATTTTGTTCTACGATTGGTATTTCTTATGTGTACCTTCATTACATTCTATCTGTGTTTCATATATCAGTTGTATTGATGTTGCTTAGTATACACCCAGTATACTTGATTTGGTTTTATATATTTTGAGATTTTTGATTTGATTCCGTGCATATGGGTTACACATGATTTTGATATATGCTTCGACCTAGTTTTTCATGCATTTTTGTGCTGTGATTTCGATTTTGATATTCGATGTATGATTTCATGCACCATGTGCACCTGATTAGGATTCTTGCGCATACTTGGCACATTTAATGCGATTTTGTGCACACCAGATGCACTAAATCGGGGTTTTGTGCAGATTAGATGCACCTGATGTTGAGTCTTGCACACCCGTTGCACTTGACAGATGTTATTGGTGCACACCTGTTGCACTTAGTTTTTTTGTTGTGGGTATTCGTGGAATCTGTATTTGGTTTCGATTTCAGTGCGCACCGGACGCACATGATATTTTATTGATGTGATTAGGATTGATTTCAGTTTGAGCAGTATGTTTTCATAATCATTATTATTGATTTAGTAACCAGGCGGGACGTGTATGTTAAATAAAAGATATATATATATATATATAGCTAAATTTTTTTAAAATTAAACGTCCGCTACTTATGCCGTGACGCGTGCATTGCACGGCGATTTTCAAAAGGGGTTTTTGTATGCTTCTTTATTATGATGTTTAGGCGATTTTACTAGGATGCGAACTATATATAGGTTATAGATTGATATATATTATGATAGTTTTCACATTGGGTTTTGATATTTTATTCTCCCCATAACTCCGATGATTGCGTTATGCTTGACGGAGTTGATTTTGTTATGTATTGATGATTTCGGAGCCCCGGCGATTTGAGTGTTTTGCTAAATGTTTTAGTATTTGGAGGGGGAGTTTTAATTTAAATTCGGGGACCGAATTTCTTAAAGGGGGGAAGATTGTAACATTTTAAAAAAATAATTAAATAAATAATTAAATGAATAAAATTGTTTAAGTGAATTTTATGAATTTCGGCAAAATAAAATGTATTTTTCATAAAACCAAACCGTGATTGTTTTTCATTATAATTTCAAAAATACCTATTTTAATTATGTAATTACTAGTAAATGGTGTTTATTTAGCCACATATAAGTTTCTAGTTTAATAAAATATTTTTCCTAAATTAATTATTTTAAATATTAACATAAGCTTTATTTTTACACTAAATTAGTGTAAATTACAAATTTGAATGGTTTTAATTTGTAAAAATGAACCATGGCATGTTAGAATTTAGTGTGTATCATGCAAAATTTATTTGCAAATTTTTCCTATTTTCTAGATTTTTCTTGAGTTGCTATAGTAAAGGAATAAATAAATAAATAAATAAAAGCATGAAAAGACCTTTAAGTGATGTTTCTTCTCTTGAAACTTCTACACTTTTCTTTACTCTTTTCTCTTTCTCCCTCTCTCTCCTACCATGGCCGTCCACACCCCCTTGGCAGCCCCCTCATTTTCCTTTCTTGATTTTGTTCAAAAATCCATCAAATTACATCAAAAATTCAATAAAAATTGCACAAAATCCTAATAAATTCCTACCCTTTGTTATTTGCTCTTCTTTACATGGATTTTGGAGTGGGAAAGCATGCATTTTGGAGGCTCATTTTCATGTTTGGATTTCATATTTTGAAGGTATAAATTTCCTTCTTTTGTTTTATTTCTATTAGATGTTTCTTTTAAAGCATAATTAGATTTATTAAATTAATTCTATTTGCAAATTTTAAAATTCAAGTTAGGGTTTGTAAATTCAAGTTGTGGTTTTCATTAATTAATTAGGGTTATAATAGTTAGTTTAACACTTTTAGAATTGGAAAATTTTGCATGGTTGTTGAATTGTAAATTTTTCATTTAAAATTGTTTAAATGAAGCTATTTAGCTAACTAGTTTTTTTGTAAAATATATATGTGGGTAATATAAAATTCCAATTAAGGTTGATATTATTAGATTGTAGTTTTAATGAGAACTTTAGCATGTTAATGGAAAGAAAAAACTTAGTTTGATCACTAGTTTCCTTTGATAATGGGAAAATAGTAAATAAATGCTACTATTTTGTAAACTAGATTTTGGAAATTTCTAAATAAAGGGGATTTATAATATAATTATGGTTTCATTATATCATTATCATAATGAATTGTAGTTTAATACATTAATTCATGCAAAATCATGTTTTGTGGTGGAATTGTGAATTTTGCTTGAAAGAGGTTGAAAATTGTTAAAGGTTGCAAACTTGAAATTTCAAATTAATACAAATTTGTGTAATAAAAATGTAGTAATGGTTTGTATAGTCTAGTTACGCTATTTAATGAGTTTTATAACCATTGGTTTCATCTAAATGTCAAGTTTTGATGAAAAACGGTAAATTGGCATTTTCGGTTTTTACGAAATTGGACGGTTTGATGGATTTTAGGGTTTCGATGGATTTAATCATGTTTTATAATATAAGTAATGTGTTTTAAAACTATGAGTTATTTGTTGATGTTTATCTCGATCCATCGGAGTTTGTACGCCGATATCGAGCGATATTTGGTTCTTTTGCGTGGACGGGACATAGGTTTTAACCTTTGCCGGTTCCTTGCGTCGTT
Source organism: Agapanthus africanus (assembly GCA_030015575.1). NCBI lineage: Eukaryota > Viridiplantae > Streptophyta > Magnoliopsida > Asparagales > Amaryllidaceae > Agapanthus > Agapanthus africanus. The sequence continues at coordinate 264,722,168 of CM057345.1, read as the reverse complement.
TTGACTTTTGTATGTGATTCAGTTTATGATACTATTTAAATGTTGCGTTTAGGTACCCCTCACGTGGACTGCGGACGATGAAGAGGAGGATGGCGACACCGTCTTCGGCAGACATGGACCAGGTGAGTAGATACATATCTACGAGAGGAAGTCGGGTGTATGGCGTTTAGCACCCCCGCAACGTAGCATAGGAATAGTAATTATTGTAATTAGGAGACCAGATGTAACCGTAGATTCTAAATGAACGGGACCCTAGTAATGACCCTAGGCTGGACTAGACTGATTTAGGAAAACCATACCAGAAGATGAATACCTTGGAAGAGGTTCGTAGGTTTCTGGTAGAAACACACACACGCACACACTGAAACTCGATATGGTGTATACGGGTATGTGTATATATATATATATAGGACTAGGTATAGGTATATATATATATATATACAACACGTATGTGGGATACATTGATGTGATATGATACAAGGGAATGAAACAGTATAACTGGGCTTGATGCCGTGATTCTTGACTATACAGTCGTATTAAGTATTAGCGGATCATTAGAGAATGAGATAATGAACATGTATACTTAAATTATAATGGGTGGTGATGATATTGAGGTACATGGGACTCTAAAATAGTACCCGGACTGTAACTTGTGATTGATCACGATATGGGATATGTATGACTTGATTACGACATCATATAGGTGCGACGTGATGTCGATACTATAGAGGTGTGACTTGAGGACGATATGATATCAGTATGACTAAATCACAATATGATACATAAGGCATGATATTTCTGCGGATAAACTAATGATGCTTATTATGATGGCAATGATATATGATTGATGTATGCGATCACAGTTTAGCATCTTGATCATGAGATGTGTTGATGATGACATTATACTAATGATGAGACACCTAGGAGATACTTAACCCGTATCCCGATATTGGGATGCCGTACGATGGATTTTACCGTACGAGGCATAGATATGATGATTGATCCGCACTCTTGATTCGAGAAAGCCGTACTACGTACGTGACGCTATTGAGGCTGGATCGCCGACTATTAGAGATATTGATTCAGACCTAGGCAGACTCTTGTTATTTAATGACTAGTTTCTTAGGTTTAGTTCCTTAGGAGGTTAGATGGACACTAGGTTAGGTTCGAGTCATATAGTGGTAGTGATAATTGTATATCAAATGTGTGGATAACACACATCCGTCTTTACTTTCACACTGTAATCATCATGTTGCATGTTCATACATATGTTGCTATAATCAGTATAAACTGTATCTGTTAGGCCACCAGCACCATTACCGATGATGCGCATATTCCATGCACACTTATTTGCCGGCTCACACACATCATCATCGGTAATTGCTATGTCACGTACACTTTAGATCATATTAACTTTTATTGATAGAATCAGTTAACAACTAGACCGATATAATATTTTGATTACTTTTTGATGTTAGTATAGACATGATATTTATCACTTAGACATTCATGCATTCATATTTTCATGTTATCATGCAGAATCATGGGCATATGCCGACACTTATCATATACTTACTCATGATTTTAAGATTTGGATTTCTATGAGATTTCTGGATTTTTGGGGAAAACCGCAAGAATATATAAAACTTCTCTCTCTCCTCTTCTCTTTTTAAATTAAGATGCGGTTTTCTCGTGATGTATGTGTCGTCCATCATGAGATTTCATGTTTTCTGTTGGATTTCGAGACCCAATTCGAGGAGTGGATGAACCGTCTCGGTTATATGGTGGGCCCGGTATGGTACCCCGGGGCAAGAAGATCGAGTTGTAGACGATGAGCCTGGCAGGGGAAGGCTACCTACCGGTGATGTCTGGCGCGGCGGATATCCGGAGGATACCGACCGTTGTCGTGAGATTTGATGATATGGGCCGATCCGGACTGACGGAGCCCGAGGTATTGAGACTATGAGACTTGAGATTTACATGTTTGGGTCGATGCTTGACACGGATTTCCATGGATTTCATTGTTGATATTTCAGATTCCTATACACATTTCACTATGATAACAGCTAAGGATTTCTTATACAGATATATCTGGATTTCAGGATTGATTATGTTATATTCATGGTGCATGCATATCCATTCATATGACATAGTATTATATGAGGCACTGACACGAGCACGGAGTATCTGCATTTCCACGTTGTATTACCCTGCTATTACTAGGTGATTGGGATACAGTAGTGTGTTATTATGACCTAGGATACCGTCGTGCATTCGATTTCGTTTCGTAGATGTCTTCTACTCACGAGTTGGCAACTCACCCCCGTTGTGCCAAATTTTATTACAGGTTGACGTACAGGGTTCCTTGGCAGATTGCTGGCACATGATTTCTTTCCGGGTGATTTGCACGGTAGGTTGGTTCATTTGTATCTGGACCGCCGTTGTATATTTATTATTTCATTTGTATCTAGAAAGCTCCATCAACCATACTTGTATTACTTGATAAGTTTATTGGACCAGTCTTTTATTTCGACCTTAGAGTCTCACTTGTATTATTCTGGTCTGGTGGTTTTGTTTATTTTAGTTTTGAGCCTCGCCCTTTGGCGTTGTATATTATTGCGCTTGTTGTGGTTGTTTCCGCCTGTTGGCTTTGAGTTAGCTTCCGTTTGGGGATGCTTTTATTTGTTGTTTATGTAGATTATACTTGTTGTACCCGTTTGGGGGCCAGTTTTTATAGAGGAGACTCTGCCAAAATTTTTGAGAAAATTGCTGATACTTTTAAACTTGTTTTCTTTTTCTTCTTCTTCTTCTTTTATGGTTTAGATTTCTGGGCTCCGGCTTACTTAGGTTACGTTGCGCCTCTAGACGCTTCGTAATCTAAGTGCCGGTCACGTTCCGTACTTTCGGGTCGTGACAGACTACTTCTCCTGATGGGCTGAAGCTGTCCCGCTAAAAGAAGTCAAGACAAAAGATATTCTGACATTCTTCCAGCATAATATTCTATACCGCTTCGGTACACCAAGAAGAATCATTTCTGACAACAGGCCTTCTTTCAAGAGCTTCAATGTCTCAAGGTTCGCTACTCAGCATAAGATAGACTGGAGATATTCCTCCATCTATAATCCAAGAGCCAATGAGCTTGCCGAAGCCTTTAATAAGACTCTATGCAAGCTCCTGAGGAAAAATGCTTCAGCCAACAAGAGAGACTGGAATCTCAAACTTCACGAGGCATTGTGGGCATATCGTACCACACACCGTACTCCAACTCAGTCCACTCCATACTCATTGCTCGTCGGAGTGGAGGCGGTCCTCCCTCTCGAAGTCGAAGTTTCAAGCTTAAGAATGGCTGTTCAGCATGAGTTGACGGAGGAGGAAAACGTGCTCCTTCGACTTGAAGAACTCGATGCCCTCGAAGAAAAGAGGCTCGTGGTGCAGCAAAGTCTAGTGCTATACCGAGCCCAAATGTCACGGGCCTATGACAAGATAACCCGTCTCCGCGCTTTCAAGAAAGGTGAATTGGTGTTGGTCCTCAAAAGACCGATCATCCTCAATCGACATGCCAAGGGAAAATTCGAGCCAAACTGGGAAGGACCATACGTCATTTAGAAAGTGTTCGACGGAGGATCCTACCAACTAATAAGTGCCGAGGGAGAAAGGCCCATGCCACCCATCAATGGCCGATATCTCAAGAAATACTACACGTGAATGCTCCAAGTTGCAGGCGAATTGAGCACACCAGCCCTACGGTCTGGATCATACATCCTGCAAAACCGTATACAATCCACGGGCATAAATGACCGCTATCTCTCCCAAATCCTGCCGGTGAGAGTACTTTTAAAGTCCCACCAGCGGCCAGAAAAAAAGAAAAAAAGATAAAGAAAATAATAAAAGAAATAAAAAATAAACGGTATGTCCACAAGCAAAACGGGCACGGATGAAAACCCGAAAGGACTCCATGAGTAAAAACAGCAGGACTACCGGCGAGTCTGTGAAAACCCGGAAGGGCGCAAACTCGTGAAAAGAGATGAAATACACTTGCAAAGTCCTGTCGACCTTGTGAGAAGAAAACCCCTGCGTGAGATCCTTATGACTTACAAAGTAGCAACACACTTAGGAATCCTCATGATTCCTAAGGAGAAAATACACCTGCGGGATCCTTATGACTCGTGGGGAGAAAATGCTTTTATGGGACCCTCACGGCCCATAAAATTGAAAAGCCTTAGGTGATAGGGATCCAAACCTGTCTCCTGAGCCATCGCTCCCCAACGGGCAACGGCAAATGATGAGTCGCTCCTGGCATTTCGCTTCAGTGTTAGCGGTGCTGATGCCGACCAAAAAAAAACCAAATCCCAAGTCCTCCCGAGGCAAATGATGAGTTGCTCCTGGCATTATTCATGTGCAGCAATGCTGATGCTAAACAAGATCCAAATTCCAAGTCTCCGAACGGCGAATGATGAGTCGCTCCTGGTACCACATTCAAGTGCAGCGATGCAGACGCCAACCAAAATCCAATTTCTCAAAATTCTCCCAGCCCTACGGTTGGTCCCCAAGTTGACTACCGTATACAATCCACGGGCTCAAATAATTCTCATCTTACCTATGCCCCACCACAATCACCAGTTACGCGGCTGGTCTCCGCCTTTAGAATTATGCTCCATTGAGAAGACCTACTCATGTGTCCTCACGATACACGAGGAGAACAAACCTTTGTGGGATCCTTACGACTCATAAAGGAAAAACACCTTTAGGTGTCCTCACGACTCCTAAGGAGAAAATACACCTGCGGGATCCTTACGACTCGTAGGGAGAAAATGCTTTTATGGGACCCTCACGACCCATAAAATTGAAAAGCCTTAGGTGATAGGGACCTAAACCTGTCTCCTAAGCCATCGCTCCCCCAACAGGAATAGGCAGATGATGAATTGCTCCTGGCACGTGTGCTTCAGTGTTAGCAACGCTGATGCCTACCCTAACACCAAAATGCCAAACTCCAATCCAATAGACCCCTAAGTCTTTAAACTAGGAACAGATGACCCCTAAGTCGTCAAAGTGGGAACAGATGACCCCGAAGTCGTTAAACTGGCAACGAGAGAAATCTCTTCAAGGCAGATGATGATTCGTTCCTGGTACTATATTCCAGTGCAGCGATGCTGATGCCAAACCAAAACCAAAATCCCCAAATCCTGTCATGAGAAATGATGATTCGCTCCTGGTACCATATTCCAGCGTAGCGATGCTGATGTCAACCCAAATGACATCAAGTCAAACAACCAATGACCTCCCTGGCAGAATCAAATTCCACCTCGGAAACAAGTCAACTTCATTCCTGACGCCGCAAGAAGCGGGGCAAGTCAAATCCAGAATCGACCGTCCAAGTCGCAAAAAGGGCAGAACCGATCGTCCACGTCGCTAAAATGGTAAAACCGACCGTCCACGTCGCTAAAATGGCAGCATCGACAGTCCATGTCGCTAAAAAGGAATCATCGACCGTCCACGTCGCAAAAAAGGTAGCATCGACCGTCCACGTCGCTAAAATGGCAGAACCGACCGTCCACGTCGCAAAAAGGGCAGTATCGACCGTCCAATTCGCAAAAAGGGCAGAACCGACCGTCCACGTCTTAAAAAACGCAGAACCCACCGTCCACGTCGGTAAAATTGCAGAACCGACCATCCACGTAGCTAAAATTGCAGCATCGACCGTCCAAGTCGCAAAAAGGGTAGCATCGACCGTGCACGTCGCTAAAATGGCACCACCGACCGTCCACGTCGCAAAAAAGGCAGAACCGACTGTCCAAGTGGCTAAAATGGCAGCATCGACCGTCCAAATCGCAAAAAGGGCAGCATCGACCGTCCACGTCGCTAAAATGGCAGCACCGACCGTCCAAGTCACAAAAAGGGCAGTACCGACCGTCCAAGTCGCAAAAAGGGCAGCATCGACCGTCCACGTCGCTAAAATGGCAGCATCAACCATCCAAGTCGCAAAAAGGGCAGCATCGACCTTCCAAGTCGCAAAAAGGGCAGCGCAGGATTCCTACAAAGCGAGAACCAGATCACTCCGGGCCAGGGAAAACGTCTATCACGGACACTCCGTCTCGGAGATACGTCAAGCAACGACCGTCCATGTCGTAAAAAGGGCAGTGCCAGCTTCCCAAAAAGCGGGAACCAAATCAAGTCGCCTCCATGTGAAAAAAGATCCATCAATTTCATGCACACGGCTCACATATGTGGTGTGCATTTATTGATGGGGGGCAATTTGTTGGGGTAAAAATTTACACCCCGGTTGACCAAGTCAAAATCAAAGTCAACCCCAAGCCAAGTGGGCCCAAGCCCAAATCCAGTGGGCCTATGCCCTGGTCGAGCCAGAACATGAAGCGGCCGGCCTCCCTCCATGCCAAGATAAAAATTTTGTAATAAATAATTTTGTTGCATTTCTTTTATTTTATTTTATGGATAAATGTAAGAAAAATAGGCATAAAGCCAAATTTTTGTAAAGCTCATGGCTTATGTGTAAAAAGAAATGGCACATGTGCCATGGGATAGGCAAAATGCCATTTTGTAAAGCCCAAGGGGCTATGTGTAAAGTGTACAGCCTATAAAGGCAAAGATAATGAAATATCTCAACAACTTTTTCTCTCTCTAAAAATTTTCCAGATCTGAGATCTTTCTCCTTCTTCTAGGTTCAAAAACCTTCTTCTTTCTCTTGAATTAAGTCAAGAGTTTTACTCTTCTTTTTATAAAACAAAATAGTTTTTCACCATAAAACCCATAAAGTGGAACTCAGATCTTCCATTATATCTCAAAATGAAGAGATTTTTAAAAATCCCATATCTCTTGATCTTCAAAATCCAGCTAACAGAGGAGGAAGAAGAAGAACATCTTTCACTAAACCCCCCCAAAAAGAAAAAGAAAAATGCACTCAAGAGTCCAAATTCTCTATGATTTCCCTTCCGAGAAATTTTTTTTAGGCTAAAAGCCTCTTTTTCTCGCCGGCGCTCAAGCGCAGAGCGCCCGCGTGCCGACACGTGGCGCGCTTGCGCTCCAGCGCTCAGCGCTCAAGCGCAAAGCGCCCACGTGCCGACACGTGGCACGCTTGCGCTCCAGCGCAAGCGCTCGAGCGCAAGTCGCCCCCGTGCCGACACATGGCGCTCGTGCGCTCAAGCACAAGCGCTCGAGCGCAAGTCTCCCACGTGCCGACACATGGCGTGCTTGCACCCAATATTTCAGCGTCCGAGCGCAAAGCGCCCACGTGCCGACACGTGGCGCGCTTGTGCACAGCGCCCAAGGTGCTGCCCTCACGCATCCTTTGGATGTCTTTTTCCCCACTTTTTATGTACATACATATATATATATATACATATGTATACATATTTACACACATACATACTCTACGACACTGTCCCTGTTAGAAAAAAAAATTCTAACGGGGCGCTGCCCTGCGCCCCGCAAGGGGGCTGCTAGCCTCCTTGACCCCCAGCCCGCTATCCGGATAGCGGGACCCCCGTTAAAAACTCTGCGTGGCTCCCGATATATTTAAACCCCCCTCCAAAACAAAACACACGTACACTGCACATTGAGTTCGCATGACCAGTTTAACCCGTCAATCGGAGGTTCCCTCGCTCCAAAGGCGAGGGGTAATTAACGGCAGCTTAGTTCGCGGCTGCCGGAGATTCGGATCCCCACAATCATTAAACCCCGGCCTACCCTAGGCAGGGGGAATCTATAGTACTCCTGACAAGCGCGCGTGTGTTCCTATCTCAATGGGGTGACGAAAAACACCCTATAGTTCCGACATGTATCGTGTCCGACAGAGGCACCCAGTTTACCAGCCGACTATGGCAGAGACTTCAGGAGGCCTTGGGCACTCGTTTGAGTTTCAGCACAGCATTTCATCCGCAGACCGAAGGACAATTAGAGCGGACTATTCAGACTCTCGAGGACATGCTCAGAGCGTGCGTCTTGGACTTTGGAGGTAGCTAGGATCATCATTTACCCTTTGTAGAGTTCTCCTACAAAAGCAGCTACCAGGAGACCATTCTGATGGCACCGTTTGAGGCTCCTTATGGGAGGAGATGCAGATCGCCCACCTGTTGGACAAAGCTAAGTGAGAGCAGTATCTTAGGGCCACAGATTGTAGAGGAGGTGACCGCGAAGATCAAGTTGATTCGCGACAGGATGAGAGCAGCCCAGAGTAGGCAGAGATCTTATCCGGACCGTCGGCGGCGCAGACTTGAGTTTTCTATTGGTGACCATGTTTTCTTGAGGGTCTCCCCAATGAATGGTGTGATGAGATTTGGGAAGAAGGGAAAGCTTAGTCCCAGATTTGTGGGCCCATTCGAGATCCTCGAGCGTGTTGGTGCGGTTGTGTATCGGTTAGCCCTTCCGCCCAATTTTATAGACGTGCACCCCGTATTTCACGTTTCGATGCTCCACAGATATCTTCATGATCCTTCGCATGCGATTCAGCACCCGACGATCCAGCTCGAGCGTGACATTTCCTATGCAGAGCAGCCGGTGATCATTTTGGATCGACAAGTGAAGAAATTGAGATCGAAGGACATACCATCAGTCAAGGTACTTTGGCGCGGTCAGAGCAATGAGGAGGTTACTTGGGAGACCGAGAGCGAGATGAGGAAGAGGTATCCCCACCATTTTGAATGTTCGTGTAGTTAAATTTTGAAATTCGGGGACCGAATTTCTTTAAGGGGAGTAGATTGTAACACTTTGAAATTTCGTTAGAATGTTTTTCGTGTTAATTAGTAATTGTGCGTGTTATTATATATGTGTACATAGGATTATTAGTTATTTTACTCGGGTTTACCCTAATTGGAAAATTTTTCTTTGTAGTGTACACTTGCACACTTAGTCAATTTTGTGACTTAGGTCTTTTAGTGTATAATGTTAACCATTTCTTTTGTTGCTTGCTTGATAATTTATTCCCACCTTTTTAATCAAAACAAAACCCTTTGTAAAAATTCAATTAGCAATAGAAAATAGAAGCATGGTTGTTAGGTGAACATTTGACTTTGGTAACCATTTTCTCCCCTCTTTTCTCTCTCCTTTCTCATTGCAGAATTTCTGTAGAGGCAGCAGCCAAAACCCAAGCTTTTTTTCACCTTTCCCTCTCCTTTTCACTTCTCTTTGATCTCTACACAAATCCTACACAAAAACCACTCTTTTCCTACACAAAAACATAGGAAAAATGTGTTTTTAAGGTGTTAGGAGGCAAATCTGCATGCTTGAGGAGGGAGCTGGAAATTTTCATGTTTCTTAAGGCATTTAGAAGGTATTAATTCATGTTTAGCACCCTTTCTCCTTAACTTGTTGTATCTTTAGCAAAATATCACATTTTTGTGCATTTTTAGTGCTATTGAAGGGATTTAGTGATGATATGTGTAAAGTAACATTTTTATGGCTTGGTTAGCTTGGTAATGGGTTATTAGTGTGGTTTTAGACTGGGTTTTTCTTCGGGTTTCACAAAAATACCATAAAGTATCATTTTAGTGTAAAAGTGTGGTTTTTAACTAGAAATAGGGCTCTGTAGAATCTGCTGCTACCCGAGTTATTTTAGAATGAAATTGGATTTACTGTAGCATGTGTAGGGGGTATAAAGTGCACACACAAAACCTGGGAGCCCAATTCCCCAGACAGGCCGCCGGAATATTCATTCTGGCCGCAATTTGCGGCCAGATGGGTGAGTTGGGGTTTGGGGTTTGGTACACTGGAGTCTGCTGCTATGTGGAGTATTTTGGTATATCTATTTTTATAATATCTGTTCTGTATCAAAATCTGCAGTATAATACCCTATTTCCCGTATTTTTTTAATCTTTCACGACACGCGTGATACGTGTGTGTGGGTTTGGGGTTTCTGCGTATCGCGACGCATCGGAGTGACTTCAGGTGCGTAATCACACGTTTTCGCGTATCGCGCACATGCGCGCTTGGTTTGCGACACGGGTTTCTAGTTGACTTTAAATGTTGTGTTTGTATGGTTTTGAGCTTATGCGTGATATTCTGTGGAATTCTAGGTTCGCGGGCGAGTGCGACGGACGCCGCGAAGAAGGGGAAACAAGTCATCGGCTATACCTAGCGAGAGACTACGGTGAGTAGATTTAACATCTACGGGGATATCGCCCACATGGCGTTCTACGTCAGGGCTGATAGGATCTTATAGCTACATTTCCGTACATTGATTGTTCATGGCTATTATTTAGTGCATACCACATTTCCTGCCATATGTATATAAACTAGAATTGATAGAACACCGCACCGTTACTAACGGTTCAAGTTGCACGAGCACTATCCTGCATGTTACACACACACCGTTACTAATTCCCATGACACTCACACTGTAGAATTTTCATGATCATTATGTTGTAGCTCATCTTTTATGCGACTTAACATGATATTCATACTTGATGCGTATATCACATCGGATCATTATGTTATAGCTCATCTTTTAAGCGGCTTAACATGATATTCATACTTAATGAATATATCACATAAGATCATTATGTTGTAGCTCATCTTTTATGTGCATAACATGATATTCATACTTGATGCATATATCACATCAGATCATTATGTTGTAGCTCATCTTTTATGCGACTTGACATGATATTCATACTTGATGCATATATCACATCGGATCATTATGTTGTAACTCATCTTTTATGTGACTTCACATGATATTCATACTTGATACATATATCACATCGGATCATTATGTTGTAGCTCATCTTTTGTGCGACTTGACATGATATTCATACTTGATGCATATATCACATCGGATCATTATGTTGTAGCTCATCTTTTATGCGACTTGACATGATATTCATACTTGATGCATATATCACATCCGATCATTATGTTGTACCTCATCTTTTATGCGACTTAACATGATGTTCATACTTGATGCACATATCACATCACATTGACCTGCATATTGGTTTGGATTACATGTGATTTCTGGATTTGGAAACCGTGGCTATTTCAAATATGTAATCCTTTAAAAACCCGGTTCTCTTGATATGATATTTCGGTGCGTCCATCCTATGTTTCTTGGTGCTAGAGTGATATATGAGAGAGAGAGGGCTGACCCGGACTGACGGATGCCCGATATATTAGCGAGAGAGGGCTGACCAGGACTGCCGGATGCCCGATATATATATGAGAGAGAGGGCTGACCCCGACTGACGGATGCCTGACATATGATAGAGGGGGCTGACCCGGACTGACGGATGCCCGATATAAGAAGATTTGCCTGTCGATGCTAGACACGAGTATTTATGATATTTGGGTGTCGATGTTGGGCACTCGTGATTCTCAGTGATGTACAGGATTTGACGGCCGATGGGAGTGCCGGCGTCTGGGTTGTTAGGATTTAGGGTGAATTGATAGACACCGATTACATATTCCACGTTGACATTCCGTGTAGATGTTATACTTCCCATGCTCAGCATTCATTATTGTATCTCATCCTGTAGTTATATTACCTGATAAAGCACTTGCATGATTATTGCACATACTGCTTATCGCGCATTGATATCATCTGTTAGCTTAGGATAGAGTAGCACAGTACGTGCATGCTCGCGATTACCTTTATTTGTTATCTCTATTCACGAGTTGGCAACTCACCCCCGTTGTGCCACAGTGTTTGCAGGTTGCCCTTCGGAGTAGTCACGGCAGGCTGCGTTTTGCATCTTTTGACACAGATACCCCTACAGTTGGTGTACTAGCTCTTTTGCTGATAGGTGGGTTTTATACGGTATCTGTTTATCTTTTAGTTATGTACATTGTTGTATCTAGTATTCTCCATCTACCATATATGTTCTTGACTTAGAGACAGTGTGAGGACGATGATGTATATTATTTGTATTCTGGTGTCGAGCTCGTTGTGAGCCGACTTTTCTTATGCAGTTTATTCTATCTGTGATGTTCCCACTTATTGATCTTGATCTTCTCTACGGCGTTGTATATTGCTATCTTGGTGTTTTTTTTACTTAAGAATTCTTGTCGCTTTAATAAATCCCTCTATTTAAAACTTAAGACACTCTATACTTTTACTGGTTTGGTTTCTGGGTTTTTGGTTCACTTAGCTGCGTTACGCCTGTAGACGTTACGTGGTTAAATGCCGGTCACAGGCCAAACTTCGGGTCGTGACACAGTAACACTACCGTACAGTCCGTTCTCTTTGTCTGATATGTCACATATCATGTCTAGGGGTGGTAAACATCATACCCCAGTAACATGATAAGTCATGCTGATGTCTGGCCTATAACGGACGGAGAAACTACTGATAACTCTTATCAGTAAATCTCTGCTGCAGCCATGGCCAGGGACTTCCAGTTATAGCCAATCAAGCATAGCGCGACATCAACCCCCAATACCGGGAGAGAAGAAACCCCTCCTATCGCTCATTGCCACCATCTGACTCGGGACTGTACAAAAAATCCACCTGTTTGCACGTCTCCTTTGAGCGTGGTAGGGAAGAAATCAAAGAACAGTGAAAGCCAAACAAGACACTATGACGATCTCGGGTCTACAGACTAACTTATACAAGTGTCACCAGAGGACTGCTATCTGAAGATAGGTATACTACCGACTAGGAGTCCTCAGCGAGTCCTGTTCGGTGTATCCATTCTCCAATAAGCATCTTGTTGGGTTACGGCAGCGCCCCGGCCATCAAACCGTGGCCAAATGCGGAACAAAAATTTTCTAAACTGGCGCTACTATGACCCGATGCCCGGATCTACCCTAAACCGTATACTAGCAAGCAATATAAAGAGTTAAGAATGGTTATACCGAGTTGATCCGTGTCCTACGGTCTCCAACCTTCATCCCAAGCTCCCAGTGGTTGCGGATCGAGTTGGTCACCGGTCTTCCTCCATCTACGATGATACACCTGAGGGAAATGGTGCAGGCTTCAGCCTCGCCAAGCGAGGCAACCGATGCTCCAAGGTTGTGAGCAATGGAGAGTAGAGGTGTTGGATTATCTCACTATAATTTTTCTCTCATCATAATGCTCCAAGAGCAACCATAGAAGATCAAGAGGAGGTGAGGAAAACATGTGGCATGAGCTGTTAGTTATATGTATGCCCTAGAGGCCGTTACTGTACATACGATGTATATTGTAGTGGATGCTTGGATATATATAGGGAGTACTTTCTTGCTCGATATGATAGTATACTATCTGGTTGCACTTTATCTTAACATGTAAACTTATTGTCTCTCTATTACATGTTGGTAAATCCCTTAGGATGAGTACTTGACTACTTAGATTATGATGCAGATCATACTAGTGGGGACAGGGTAGTCAGTAAGTGCATCCTTCAAATGTTCCTAGTCGTGGGAGTATCGAGACAGGGCATCGATACTCCATAGTAGACTAGCATATACGCTTCTCGACCCATATGATGGGCGATGGATGATCCCATATCCATTAGTGTTTGACATCAGAGAAGGTATACGGGTGCTCAGTGGATACTGGGAACACTGAATGGACTCGCCGAGAACTCCTAGATGGTATTATACTTATCGTCGGATAGCAGTTCTCTGGTGACACTGGTACAGGTTAGTCTGTAGACCCGAGATCGTCATAGTGTCTTGTGTGATTCCCATTATGCTTTGATTTCCACCATACCACGGTTAAGAGATCGTGCAAAAAGTTGGTTTTCGGGTACAATCCCGAGTCACATGGAGGCAATGAGCGATAGGAGGGGTTTCATCTCTCCCGGTATTGGGAGTTGATGTTGCGCTATGCTCGATTGGACATAACAGGAAATCCCTGGCCAGGGTTGCTGAGATTTATTGGTAAGTGTTACCAATAGTTTCTCAAACCTTTATGGACCTTGATCGGCATGACTTATCAGGCTATTGCGGTCTGACGTTATACCACCCCAGGCTATGATATGCGACTTATGAGACGAAGAGACTGGACTGTACGGTAGTGTTACTGATTGGATTCGCAGGAGTACGAGCAGGATTGCTTGTTGATCTTCTGATCTCTCAATACCCGGTTGGCCGTTACATTTAGCAGACCGCTTGCGGCTTGTGGGTGTTTGATATGATCATCACCTAAGGCCGGCGTATTGATGAGTCTTTAGAGTCTTACACAGAGCTTTCCTGGCTCAAGCGAAATGGAGTTGGAGCGCATATATGATATGTGCGGGTCTGAGATTAATACGTTATGTAATACCATATTTTATTCTCGCGATTTGTGACATCGTCGGTTATATGTGATATAGCCAAGTTATCGGATCAAGTGTTGATTCGATAAGTTGTTACTGTTGATATTTGTAGGTTATATGTGATATAGCCGGATTATTAAATCAAGAGTTGATTTAACAATTTAATGTATAATCATATATTTGATATATTATATTACATTAACTAATATTAGCTCACTTAAGAAATTCTTTTTCTCACATTTGATACACTTTACATATATGTGATATATGTATTGTTTTCTATTTGTATACATTATATATATGTGATATATATTACGTATCATGCTAGGTTACACATGAAACATGTATGAATGAGACTTTTACCATGCTAGGGTTTAAACTAAGGTTTTATTTGTTTTAAGCAAATAAAATATTTGGATTTAGTCAAGGTTAAGCTTGGAGAAGCTTGTAGAACATTGATCAAGTCCTCTTGTTTGTCTTTCTTCAGATATTTCTTAACCCAACCATTAACCTTATACTATGGTTTATTCTCTACATGAGTTAGGCATGACACTAACTCACCCATGGTTGCAATTCTGACTTCACTCTCTCATGAGTTTCATTTCTTCTTCTTCTTCAACAAAAGAAAAAGCTTGCTAGGTTTTTTCCAAGTGAAGAATTAGTGTGAGAAAAATAAATCTAAAGTGAGCCCACTTCCTAATTCATCATCCTCTACTACTTGCCATTTTGTATAGGGTGTTTGCTTCACTAATCTCACTATTAGTGAAGAGATAGCTTGGCTTAGTGTCTCCTCGACGTAGATCATCTTCGTCCTCGAAGACTTCGATGCAAGCATATTCGTTTCTTCAAAAGAGCCTCTCTAGAGTCTGGGAGTTCATGATCGCAGCGAAGGGACTACTACATGGAGCTATTGAAGTGAAGGACCAGTCTAGAAAGGTTGTATTCCTTGTTAACTTCAGATGTAAAGCGTTTACATTATGTTTCGTCGGGTTTTCTAGTATCGATTCTAGGGTTAGGGTTAGCTAGAATGGCAAAAATTTAAAAATGGCATGGATGATGCCTCCCGAAAAATTGATGCCGTGCTAGACAACCCAACAGCGGTATCAGAGCCATGCTAGAAAATTAGACGGATTTTATTAAGATTACGAAACCGAAATACTCTGAAACACCCGACACGAAAACGTAGTTTCTGTCAAAATTAAAAGGTCTTCAAAATTTTTTTAAAAGACTGCAGAATGTTGTATGAGATGCAACATGAGCACACTACAAAATTGAACTCCATTCCTCAGATTGTGGATGGTCAGATAGTGTGGAATACCGGTGTGCTCGATTTTTGGGAGGAGTTTTTGGTTGAATTTTGCTGTGTGTTCCAGTCTCTGGGTTTTGGGTTTTCAGGTGTTGTTTGTTTTTGCTAAATTTTCCTGTGATGTTAACTTTCCGCAAAAGCAATTCAGAGTGTTTCTTATTCGTAATTCTAACATGTATTCGGGTTATTTAGACGATGTTAAAAAGTTCGAACGAATATCAATAACCCAAATTTTCCCCCGCTGGAAATTTTTCAAGACTTGGATTTTTTCCGAGTTTAAAATTTTCAGAAAATCTTGCAAGCGATTCTGTGGACCTTTTAGAAGAACGAAACCCTAAATCGATTATGTGACCGTCAGAACAGCCATCAAACCCTAGGGTTTTTGGTAGTTCAGCAGTGCCACATGTGAGGAGTTGGTTGACCCTTCTACGGCTAGTTCATAGGAACTGTGGCAGTTTCT
The DNA here is from genome assembly GCA_030015575.1 of Agapanthus africanus. Classification (NCBI taxonomy): domain Eukaryota; kingdom Viridiplantae; phylum Streptophyta; class Magnoliopsida; order Asparagales; family Amaryllidaceae; genus Agapanthus; species Agapanthus africanus. The sequence goes on along the minus strand of CM057345.1, from coordinate 264,706,216 downwards.
GGGTACTTTTTGAACTCCGCTCAAGTGTTGAGCTTGTCGGGAAATTTTGGGTGTTTGTTTATTCGATCGAAAAGTTTAACTTCGACTAGCTATCTGTGATTGTGATACAATTTTTGGAATCCACAAATAGTTATGAGATAACTAGTTTCAATTTTATAAATCTAGCAGTTTAGTCTCATTTGATCGGTTGCCACGGAATTTTGATGTAGAACAAAAGTCCGTCGTAATCACGTAGTATACGTGGATACTCGCCAGGTAACCTTAATAGATAGCCATGCCCTATACCCCCGACCAAGTGACTGTAGGAGAACTCCGTCGCCAAAAGCATCCGTTCGGGTGCTCGCGGCTGCGGGGTTCCGCCTTAGTGCACTTCGTCGACGGAGGGGTGCGGCTGTCTACTAAAGTTTCCGACAAGCATTCGATCAGGTTATCAGGAATCTTATTGAATTACCCGACAGGTTATTGGAAAGTGTTTTCAATATCAAGACTAAAATGCGGGGTTTACAATTGTTAGCAATGTGATGTCTAAGGAATTCATTTGGTTGGGCATGAAATCCAATGTATGTGATGCGTTGGGTTTATGATTCTAAGGTGGTTGCGGATTCCAACTGTTGTAGTTTTTCACTTTCTTTTCTGCGACCGTATGTGTAATATATGGTGTATCGCCGGTTTCGATGCTATATGTCAACGACAATTGGGATACATATATTTACTTTCGTCGATGACATGTGATGTTATGTGTTGCTGTGATATGTTATATTGGATCGTCGTGTTCTGAAAAGCCGGGGTTTTTATGTGAGATGCGAGTTTTTCATTTTCATTCTTGTAAAACCTTGTATGTAATATTCTTTTATTGGGGCACTTCCTGGTTGAAGATGATGTCACCATTGATGTATATTATTTACTTTTCCGCATTATGATAGACCCAAGGCAGGGAGCATAAATAACCGGGTTCTACGGTACAGTGGGAGACCATCTCAAAGAGTTGAGACCGGATCGCCTAACTCTAGATTTGGTAGGGCTTCTTTGCCGCTCTCGTAGGGGTCTAGGAATGTGGGTTTGGCTATTCATCACGCCCGTGGAATCTATGTTTTATAACGGCTTAAATAAATTACGGAATTCCTAGTATATCCAATATTTCATATGTGATTTTTCTGCTGCTGATATTCTGTGATGTGATCACTTAATATGTTCTAAGATGAATGCCTATATTATATATATAAGATATAATAAATATTGCTGCTTTTGTTTCTTATGTGATGCTTGGGAAGCATAATTGATGGGAATTCATTAGTGAGATTAATGAAATAAAAGAAACCTAAAGATGTTGTAGAAACTTGTTTTAAAAACTGGTAGCTCTAGTTCTTGCTTTGCATAGCGGTATTCCTTGTAGAATATCCAGCACCTTATTCGATAAGGAAAGAGCCGAGATCCCTTCACCGGGAGTGACCTCTTTAGCGAAACTAGCAGATTCTACAAACTCGGATTGTCTTTTGATCGGTTTTATAGTTTTTGCTTTGCGTAGTCGTATATGTGAAATATCCTGCACCTTATTCGATAAGGAAAGAGCCGAGATCCCTTCACCGGGAGTGACCTCTTTAGAAAAACTAGTAGAAGCCTTAAGAACACTCCTTTTCAAAATCACTTGATTCTACAACGATATCAAGTTCATTACGCAAAAGGCTTTCTTAAAAACCTGTCGTAGCCCTCCATCATTTTAGATAAGTAATTCTTAGTATTCGTGCTGCGTTTGTTGACCTTAGCCAAGGCGTAGTGTGCGGTAGCTAATTAGTGCTTATCTGCAGCATATGATGCGATTGAGTTAGGGTAGTCGTGCGGTTTTGTTGACCTTATCCAAGGGTCGCGCGGGCAGGTTTAATTCAATCAAGAAATGGTGGGTTGAACTTGGCTAGCGTTTATGATTTGTTGACCTTAGCCAAGGTCATAAGTTGCTAGGGGCAGAATATTATAGGGAATTTCAAGTGTTGAAATTTGCAATGAGATTGCATACCTTCTATGAGATAGTTGGATCCCGATACCCGCTGCGAGTAAGAGTTACTCCTGGGAGAGTTTTACACATTACAATTAGCCGATCAAGTAGGTGTTTAGAAAGGTGTTAACAGGGTTACGCCCCTGGGAAAATAAGGTTTATTTTAATTAGGTCCGTGCAAAAGCACGGGGAACCTCCCTCAAAGTACGGACACTAGCCTGGCCGAAAGATTGGCAAACTTGTAGGGTGTAATTAATCTCGTCTAGTCTTACCTTTTAGGGTTTGAATGTAGATTTGACTAAAACAGTGGGAGCCATCCTGATTAGATAAATTAATAACCAATATAATCCTGGAAGTGCTCTCTCTCTCTCTCTCCTAGTAGTGACCATGTCACGCCTTAATCAAGATAATAATATGGATGCATTGACCGAACCTGCTTATTATAATAAGCTAGGGAACATTAGTTCTGCTCTATCTTATAACTGTTATAAGTCCGAGCAGGAAATAGGGAATATGCAGATTCCCATGCCTTCCAATCGAAGAAAGTGCATGTTGATGGATTTTCTTCGGGTGTGTTCATTATCGAGAACTGTTTTTCAGTATCCTCTACGTCTTGGGTATGTGATACCGAATAAGGATCCCACATATGTATAAGTTACATGGTCTACAGAAAGGTAGAGAACTGAGAATGGGTGATATGTCTCTAAGCGTTAGAGAATGGTGCAATTGTTGTAGCCAATTCTGTTGGCAGATATCACCTTGTATTAATACATTGATTCTGAATGAATGTTATTACATACCAAACCTGATATACAACATTACATTGGTTTCTTTAATAAGTTAAAGAAGGATATAATTCTGTATTGGAGGATAATTGTAACACCTTAGAATGCGTGTTGTGGCTAATTATATTTTAAAGTATGGTTTTAATAAAAAAGTTTACCAAATTGGGTTTTAATTATTTTATCCTAATTATTGAATATTTTAGTAGATTTTTCCTAGGCTTGCACACACTTGTGCATGATAACTAGGTTGTTAAGTGTGGTTTAACCATTTCTATAATCTAGTTTTTATATTGTTTAAGTGTTTTTGGTTTAATAGTTATGGTTGTTAAAAATAATAAGGGTTTTAAATTGATTTTTTGTTTGGTATGAAATGTTGACCTTGTGAGAGGGAGAGGGTATGGTGCTACATGGAGAGAGAGCCATGCCTCATTTAATGAAGTGAGAGAGAGTGATAAGGGGGGTTGTTCGTGTTCTCTCATTTCACTTTTTGCTCTCATTCTCTCACTCTCAAACACACACACATCCAACACCAGCATCCATCAGCAGCAGCAGACATCATCATCATGAGCAGCAGCAGCATCTGCAGGCAACTGCAGCAGCAGGAGCTCCAGCAACTTGCAGCAGCTCCTTTCACTTCTTCACCTGCCTTCTAGGGTACCATAGAGTATATCCCCTAATCCCAATCCCCTAGTTGCTAAGCTTGCGTGTTGATATGCTTCGATTAGTGTTAAATAGCTAGTTTAGTGCTAGATTATGGTGATTTGTGAGATGTTGTGGCAAATTGATGATTGTGTTGGTAAACCCTACCTATTTTAGTGTTATTAAGGTCACATTAACTGAGAATTAACCCAGATTACAGTAAAATACCATAGGGTTTGCTGTTTGTGCAAAATTAGCGTTTTTAATCGATATTATGGCATTTTGTAATCAGCTATTGGCTCGGACCTTTCAGGATAAATTTAAGAAAACTAGAGCATGCTCACTAGGTTTAGACAACACAACCAGAACACGAGCCCCTCTCTCCCAAACATGGCCGCAGATTTAATCATATTGGCCGCAATTTGCGGCCAGGTTAGGGTGTTGGATCTTGGGGTATTAGGTAGGGTTGTCTGCAGTGTATTGTAGTGTTTTGGCATGTCTAGTTTTGTAAGATTTGACATGTAGGAAAATCTGGGATCAAATATCGTTTTGCATGTCCGTTGTGTTTGCGCGATACGCGCAATACGTGAGTGGGTTCTGTCATCCAACGTGTCGCGGTAGTTTTAGACGCGTATACACACGTTTTAGCGTATCGTGCACACGCGCGTTTAGTTCGCGACGCGAGTTTCTTGTTTTGGTTCGATATCGCGTTTTGCGGAATATTTGGCTTATATATGATTTACATGTCTTATTTGCAGGTTTGCAGGCAGGGACTACGAACACTGCGACATGGGGGAGCAGAAGGTAGGATTCACCTAGCGTGTAGCGTAGGTGAGTAGATTTAACCTCTACAGGGGGATCGCCCGCATGGCGTTATGCGTCTGGGCTAGGATTCAAATACTTGTCGCATATTCTACGTCATTATTAGAATTGAACCTTTACCCTATTTACTTAGATATAGTTGTACTGTGACTAGTAGCCGTAGGGCACTGCACATATTATTGACAGTTCATGTTGCACGAGCACGGATTGTATGCTACACACACCGTCAATAATTGCCATGTCACACACCAACCATTATAGATACTATATTGCTTATCACACATGCCATCTAGCTTATCGGTATACCTATAGTGTATCATACCATTAGCGATAGGTACATATACACCTTACGATATAGCTACAGGTATACCTTGTTCATGTTTGATTTATAACCAGGGGGTATCTTACATATTCTACTTATACCGAGGGGGGTATACCACATCAGTTCTTATAGGTAGATACCTATACATTGCTACACATGTATGTCACCCACATATTCAGTTGCTGTTGCATATTTACCTTTACTGATGTTACTTACCTGTACCTTATTGGTTTCGCATACATATGGTTCCAGCTATACATTCTCATCTATGTGCTCGCATTTCAGATATATCATATATATTTACTCCTGGATTTGCGCATTGTTTATTGGGATTTTAGATGATGTTTTGTGGATTTGGGAATTGCGGGAGTTCATGAAATTATGCATACATTGAAAAACCTGGTTTCCTTGATATGATATTTGCGCATCCACCATGAGCTTTATCAGTTCTGATTTGTAAATATACCCCTACGAGGAGGTGTCTAGGCCGTAGAGGGTATATGGTGGGGCCCGGTATGGTTCCCCTCTGCAAGAAGATCGATGGATTTTGCCGATTGAGCTTGGAGGCGGGCTAGTACCCACCGGTGATATTACTGATGACTCGGCGGGGATCATGGAGATACCGTTGGGAGTCATGCACATATGCATACGTCGAAAGGCGAGGGTCAGAGCTAGGCACTCGTGCTTTCGGGACAGAGTATGATACGTACCTATCAAGATTTCTGTGTCGATGCTTGGCACATTGTTTTCATGATATTTCTTTTAAACACCTTTGTATATATAACAGGGGATTTAGCCATTGTCATATATACCCTTACACCAATATTAGTGGAATGGGATGCTAATATATGTGTATTGACCCCATCATATTTATTTCTGCATATATATATATATATATATATATATATATTTAGGATGCTAGAATCTTACTTGAGATTTTGACTTGGGATATTAGGTGATTCTTTGAGATTGGATACCATATGAGATTACTGATTTGTACATTCGGGTTATAGGAGATTACTCGATATTGTACATTGAGGAGACGTGAGACTTAAATGATGTGAGAGCCCAACGTGGGGGCTGATTTGAGGAATTGGGATTTGAGTGTCTTGATGGATTTTGATCCTACCACGATGACAGGATTTCCGTGGGATGACATATTTCACTCCATACCTCATACCTTTTCACTTATGCACTGTTCCATGTATTAGGAGTACCTATTAGTGTACCCTTCATGATTGCTGCATATTTGCATTCTCCTATCCCTATTGCATAGTTATTGCACACTATTGTCATGTTATTATTGCTTCACATATTGATTGTACCTGCTGTTGTACATTCCATTATTCGGCATTTACATGATATGTTATTACTGTAATCGCATATCTTAGATTCATGCTGTACGTACATTCCTGCGATTACCTGCATATGTTATCTTCTATTCACGAGTTGGCAACTCACCCCCGTTGTGCCACAGGTGTTTCCGGTTGTTCCCCAGAGTAGTCGAGGCAGGCTATTCAGCTATTCATCTATCATCTTTTGCTACAGATATGCATCGGCTCACAGTATACTATTTTGCTTAGGTGGGTTAGATGATTATCTGTATTTCATATTGTACATTCGTTGTATCCTGTACTCTCCATCTATTATTATGTGGTTGACCTAGAGACTTGGTGAGGACGATATTGTATATTATTTGTGGATTTGTTGTCTTTTATATACAGCTTTCTCTCTATTGTCTTTATTTCTTCGCTACGGCGTCGTATATTTGTGTTGTATTCATCTTGGCTAGTTTTTACAAAAAGGGGGTGTTGCCAAAATTTTAAAGAAAGAAAGTAGGGCTTTTAAAGAATTTGGGTTGCGATTTCAAATGTTTCAAAAACTTATATTATCTTTTCCGTATTTTCTTGGTTTAGATTTCTGGGTTTTGGCTTTTTTCTACTGCGTTACGTCTTTAGGCGTTGCGTAGTATTAGAGCCGTCACGTGCCAAATTTTGGGTCGTGACAAAGTTGGTATCAGAGCGCTAGGTTTTACCTTTCGGAGTGTAGGATGACCTTAGTATGATGGAGTAGGTAGCTTAAGCAGAGTATCGTAGTGTGTGTATGTCTGCAGCATACCCACGATGCGGTGCTTCGCCTTAATTGACCTAAGTACAATTTGCTTGAAATTCCTCCTTAATGATTCATATCCTTGAGATTCGATTCATTAATCTCATCGAATCTTATATTTATTTATAGCCTTGCCGTCAATGAATATGGGGACTCAGAGTGATGCGGCGAGGGCCGAGGTCCGAGTTAGCTCGGGTGAGACGAGTACTGACCAGGATGGCACTCTAGTTGCACATGTGCAGACGGATCAGCCTACGACATATACTATTGATAAACTTGTGGCAGAGATGCAGGACTTCCGCCAGACTATGAGTTCATTGGTCGACATCGTTCGGGAGCTACGACAGGTGGTTGTCACCCCTGTTACTCAGTTGTCACTTACGATCAGCATGATAGTACCAGTGGTTGCTGTTCATATCAGATTTTTGCATTTTTATACCGCCCAATTTATATCACATTGCATATCGGTAGGTACTCTTGAGCCGTGTTTGCTAGTCAATTGCAGGATACAGGTTCTCGGCTCTAAACGGTGAAATCCATGGAAAAACACGACAAAATCCGGGTTCCTGCCAACCACAGATAAAACACGGGTCTCCGCTCTTTATCCGTCTGTTGCCACACACCAGTTTAGGAGACAAAATGGCAAATCGATTGTCACCTTCATGCACAAGGCTCAATGGCAACACAAGATCTAAGAAATCTAAGCGGAGCTCAAGAAAATCATAACAAAAGATACACATCCAATCACCTTTTGATGTGCTGAAATTATGGAGAAATTGTGAAGAGTTTCTGAGAAAAATCACATACCATACTGAACTACAAAGAAAACCAGGAAAAGCCACAAAATACGAAGGCCTAACTCCCTACTATGGCCGCGGAACCGCGGCCGTACGGCCTCAGAACTGCGGCCGTACGGCCTCCGCAGAACATCATACTTCAGGGGTATTTAGGTTTTCATGAAGGTTCTGAATGTTGCCCTAGATTTCCAGCTTCCTGCCTATAAATAGTCCAGAACTTGCCAAAGCCAAGTGTGCATATTCTTGTATTTTTCTAGGTTTAGAATACTTCTTTCTTCTTCCTCTTCTCATCTCTTCTCCATTAAAACTTGTAGTGAGCTTTGTGAGTGAAGAATGATGAATAAAGAAGATCCTTTTGCTATTATATCTTGTCTTGTTCTTTTATAATTGCTTGTAATTTTAATTTGTTAACTTAGTTGTTGTTATTTCTTGTTGTTTCTTTCTTTTCTCTTTTCCTTTATCATTAAAAACAACCATGATGCTTACGCTTGATCCTTGCCGAGGTGAGGTCGCAAATAGCTAGTTGTTATCTTCTAATCTCGTTCTTTCTATCTTCCTCTTTTGTTTTGTTTTCTTTTCATTATGATGTGTGAGTAGTTTGATACTTGTTAGGGTAGGATAAGGGAAGTTTGAGAGAAGGAAATCTCTCTCACTCTTTCCTTGCCCAACAACTTAATTCGACTCCCGTTAATTGAACCACAATCCGCTCCCTACGGCACCCTATCCTACATGATAGCGGTGATTCCGTAGTGAGACCGGTTGTGGTTGAATTAACCGGAGGTTATGGCTAAGAGCCAAGAACGGACGGACAAGCACCAAAAGGAAGAACTTATGCGTTGGAAAGCCTAGCTTATACTCGCAAGTTCCTTCCTAGTCGTGCTAATCCCCGTTGTTGCCGATTACCGTAACACCGATATTAAGAGGGGCAACGAAAGAAGTGGGAGACTCCTAACTCAAACTAACCTAATCCTAACCCTAACAAGCTCTCTTTACATATTATTTTAGCACTTAGATAATCACAAACAAATCTGGACTCTCGGACTTAACTCGTTAAAACACATAGAAAAAGATTCCCATCTCCCTGCGGACGACCCGTACTCAACCGGCTAGCTACGAGCGAAACCGTCTTGATTGCGGTAATTAACTAAAACTTGAACACGCATAATCCCTAACAATCAAATGGCGCCGTTGCCGGGGAGACGGTAGTTTATTTCTTTGTGTAATTTTGGGTTAACTTGTGAATATAAAAACAACCGAAAAACAAAAAAAAAATACTTTGTAAGAAAATCATCTTGTTATTTTTGATTAGTTTTTGTGCAAGCGTGCAGGAAAATACGGAGTTCAAGATCAGTGCCAAAGACGTGGGAAGATAGACCCACATTTCGCGGCTACACCGCGACGGATCAAAACGAAGCAAACGGTCTACTATAAAAATATGGAGCAGATACAGTAATCAATTCAACATTCAGCACATCTAGACAAGCAGAGGACACCTACAGAAGCACAGACAACAAAACTGGAGCCCTAATTCCACAAGATAGCCGCGGAACCGCGGCATTAGAGCCCTATTGCCGCGGAACCGCGGCCACTTGGTGGCCTCAGGCTTCCAATTTCCCTGTAAGTGTCTCTCTCCTCCTCCCAACTCCTCTGGAATCCAATAAATTGTGTTTTCTGCAGCATTCTTTGCGCAAACTCTCTTCCCCCTTCCAATAAACTATTCTTGTGCAGGATTCTTTGCGCCGCGCTAAAAATAAAAATTGTTTGCAGTTGATTTATTATCGCTTTGCATTCATTAATACGGACTTAAGGGGCTTGAAACCAATTCAGATTGAGTGGGGATTTCATCACCCTTCCCAGGACCCCAGAAATCACAAAAAGCATATGCATTGACCAATGTTAAATTAAAAAATACTAGACTCAGCCTGATTATGTCTCAAAAACTATTTCTATTTACCGCAATCAAGAACGGCGTCGCTTTGCAGCTAGCCGGTGAGTACGGGTCGGTCCACAGGGATGTTGTGAATTTCCGATTCGCGCTTACGAGTTAATTCCGAAGGGTGTTCGGATTAATTATTAAATCTAAAAACCTTATTAACCTAGGGCAATTATCTAAATCTACTCTTGCTAGGGCTAGGTTTAGGGATGGTTTGGAAATGTAATTAAATCTCACCACTTTCAATACCCGAATGAAGATCAGTGAGGAGTTATGGTAATTATCAATAAAGTGGATTAGATCCGTTCGGGAAGGTGTTCCTTTCTCTGGGTTCTTGTCCTTCCTTTAGAGATCCTTACCCTAACCTCCATGGAAAACATCACACCCGGGCCTTTATACTACGGTATCACCGCTACCTCGAGGGATAGAGTGCCGTAGGGAGCGGTATGTGCATGTATGCATGGAGTCCTATTGTAAATATTTGGTGGATAAGAAAGGGATGAGAGATCTCATCTCTCAAAATCCTTCCCAAAAGCTAAACCCTAAACAAGTTCCTAGGGCATGAAATTAAATCTACCTAGGGCAAGGAATTTAAATCTACACTAAGGCAAGAAATTAAATTACTTACAGATGCATCCCTCCAATCATCCATGCAGGGTTGTCAGATCTGAATTTCAGAATGGAAAAGAAGCACCGATGCTCTCCAAAAGATTTCTAAATTTTATTCATTAAAGGGAGGCATAAGAATTACAATGATTAGAGTTCTATTTATAGGAAATAGAAAACCCTAGGTTACATCTGATTCGTATGTCTACAATTACTAAAATAGCCCTCTAGAAAGACCGGTCAACGAAGCCACTGAATTTTGGTAAAAAATAATTCTCCTTTTTTCTTCTACTGGCCGCGGAATCGCGGCAATGGTGGGCTTGGGCTGCGGTTCCGCGGCCCTTTAGTTGGCTCACATGCTGAAATTTTAGGGTTTTGTTCTTGGTCCTTTTTGTCTTCTGGTTCTTTGGTTCTTTTTCCATTTGGGCTTCTAGGTTGGTTCCAGATTTTCAGTGAACAATTTGCAATGGCTTTTTAACCGTTCGCTTTGAGTCGATGTCTTGAATCTTTGCTTTGTGAATTATTCCTTATGTAGGCTTGATCAAGATTCTCTGTTTGTTGGTTAAAGTCCACATTTTCAACGTCTTTACATCGTTTGCACTGTTTTCTGTCCAAGAACCTGTAACCTGTAACATGTAGCAGACATGCGTCAAAAGCACCTGTTTATTTATAAAAAGAATAAGAATGGGGAATATAATAATGCAATATTCTAGTCTGAACAAATACCCCCAAACTTATCTTTTGCTCGTCCTCGAGCAAACTTATTTTTATTCACTAAAATCCTAACCACACTTTCGCAGGGAAACGCGATTGCACTGAGCATGTGCAACAAGCCGTTAAACCTCTAGGTGTCCCTAGTAGGAGGAGTGTTGTCTCCTGAGGGTTTTCAACGGATTACACCCACAAAATCCTATCAACTCGGCCCATTGACTTTTGTTCTCCAATTAGGTTTTCTAACTAAGAATTATATTATCTTTTACTTGTAAATTATCCACCCACATTCTTCACACTTCCTCATTATTTAACTTAAGATTATATATGTTATGTAGACCTACTTAGCTTTCGGCATCTCCTAAGTTTTCCTTCTAGGGTTACATCTCCACTCAGGAATTTCTATCAACCTTACTAAAGATACAAGTTTTATTCTTCATTCCTTTCTCTCATCTAAACTCTAATCACATATCCCCACGTGTGTGTAAATATCACCCCTACACTTGGAAATTCAAATCAAGCAATCGTACTCTCGTCCATTGTCCAAAGCACTTATTGATTAGTGAATTTTTAAATGAAATTTGCTTACACATCCTTCATGCGACTGTTAATACTTCTTAAGGTACCAACAACCGATTACAAGATGCGTTAGCACTTTAAAGCGTACTTCCTAGTTTTGCAACACCCAAGGCTTTTAGCAGTGACTCCCAAACCAGTTGGTCTAAGGCACTACGTGATGAAGCACCCTCGCTAAAGATTTTTCTATTTTTACAGCCTTAAGTAATCACAAAAACCAGTGTCCATTTTTTTTTTCTTTATTCACTTTTTTTTTCTTTTATTTTCATTGTACTAAGGACTTTAGACAAGAGCATTTCAAGGTCTCTTCTACTATTCCAAGTTTCAAGGTGCGTGATTGTGCAAGTTGTAGGGTATACGTTTTCAGAATCTAGACTTAAGCTAGGAACTATTTTTCAAACTTATACTCTAATAAGAACATCAATACTTTTCCTTTGTTTCAACTTAGCCCAAGAACTGAACTCAAAATTTGCCTATTTCTAAATAAATTACAAAGACATATACTTTCTACCGCAAAACTTTAAGGAAGGTTATCTTTAGGGTTTTTAATTTACCAAGTCAAAGATCTAGTTGTTCCTAGCTAGTTAACCTATCTGTCAAACTCTAGTCAAATAAGCCAAAATTGAATACAATAATTTTTATAATTTTTTTTTTGAAAATTTTCAATTTTTATGGGTTTTCAAATAAGTATGCAAATGCAAAAATATGTACAAATGAATGCGAAGGAAGAAGACGTACCGAGTATACCCCCAAACTTAAACTTGACAGTGTCCTCACTGTCATGCTAAACCAAGAGGGTCAAAATGTCGGCACTCCCCTGTTTATTTATTTACAATTTTTATATTTTTAATGTTTTGAAATTTTTTTTTATTTTTTTATAGAAAAGAAAACAAAAAATATATACATATATACAAAGATTCCCCCAAACTTAAGCTTGGCCTTGCACAAGCCAAAAGTTAGCACCAACCATTCAAAAATCTTATCGTGGAAATGGTATGGTTGGTGCAAGAAAATAAGAAGCACGCGAGACCGTGTGGAAAGAAGAATGGTAGAATATGGTCTCGGTGGGGGAGAAAAATGGCGAAAAGAAGAAGGAAGTGGAGTACGATCTTGAGGGTGTAAATTGAGTGAATAAATTAGCGCAATGTGTGATGACCGATGTGTTAAAAGCGATTGCGCTAACCTATCAACCCGTCGGGAAATGGGGTCAAATCCCTCAAGATTCGCAAGAAAACATGGGTACGCCGAACTTGGTATTTGAGATGAAAGCGTAATGGTCACTTGCACGGTCGGAACAACAGGAAGGACGAAAGGGAGTGATTGAGGGATAGTCGTACTCTCACCTAAGTAATCAGTATCGAACTTGAAAGATTCCATCAATGGTTCGAAACTACTGTAAGCAACCGAGTCTGATGGTTCAACTAACTCATCTGAAAATGTAAAGGACTCAAACTCGGGCGGTGAGTCATCAACATCGTCCGAAAAAGTGAAACACCCGTAAGTGTTTTCGTCTGTGAGGACTGTGTCAGATTCAAAGGAAAATTTTTCAAGCTCACAGTCTTCAAGCGGGGTCGGAACGATGGAAAGGAGGGAGGGTGATTTAGTTAAACGTTCAAGAGGATGAATTGGAAAATCAGACACATCAAACAAAAATGATTCAACCTCAATATTATCCTCAAGACTCTCCTCAATACTATCCTCAATATTTAACTCATCCATGCCATTATCATCAAAATCTAGACGCATATGAGGTTCGGGAGAAACATTTACTAACTCGGGATGATGATTTGAACATAAAATTTCAATTAAATCGACAGGTTCATCATCCGAAATATTCCCGGCGTCTGCATCCTCAATCAAGTGAAAATCAATTTTCTTAAACACCTCATCAAAAGCATGGATATCTATCGATTTAGGTTCTAGATGGGAGGTGTAAAGATCGAAAGGGTTAGGTGCGGTTTCACTCGAAAGGGGTTCTTCATAATCTGGCAAATCAAACACTATAAAATCACACAACTCATTTTTATTTTCAACTGGTGAATCATTTGGGACAATCGATGGAAAACTGGAGTTGTGGGCTTCAATTGGGTAAGGGTAGCTGTGATTTGGAAATCCTCTCTCATTCTCATTCTGTCCAACCGCCTCCTAATACATTGAAAAATTTGGTGCTAGCGGGAAACTAGCTACCGGTTCAGTAGGTTGCATAAGGGCGGCCACGGACGCTTCCACATTCCTAACCATTTTGTTTGTTGCTGCGATATACGCCTCCAATGCCTCTTCCAAACTAGACTTTGGTGGTAAGGGGGTTTCGGGAAAAGATTCGAAATTATGTGGATATGCAAAACTCCCAACAGGCTGTGTAGAATCAATGTCTAGTGAAGGTGGTAAGGTCGGGTAGGACTGGGAGGAAGTAGGTGGTAGGACAGGGGTAGGGTCTACATGTGGATAAAAATGTGAATAATCTTGTGGATCCCTAGAACTAGATGTGTGGAGAGGGGTGAAAGATCGGCTGCGAGATTGAGCAATGTGCTCAGCAATGGACATCAGCCTAGGAGTGTCAGAAGGACTCGAAAGAGTGGTATCAACATATGGAAGTGGTGAAGGTTGACTTGGTTGACACAAAGTGGGTTGAAAAGTCAAACTGTTTCTCCTAGACTCCTCTATGTGATCTTTCAAAGATTTTTTAGGCATGGAAGAATCGTCTTTAAATTGACCGAACACATTGACATATGACGCAAAATTAGGTTCGGGATACCAAAGTTCGGCTAATGATTTATTGTGTGGGGTACCCATGTTAGAAGAAGAAAGGTGACAAGAAGGAAGGTTGGGTGGTGCAAGGATTTATTTGGGGCAAAAAAATTTTGCAAGTTCTATAAAATATTTGTCCTTTTTATTTTCATTTTTCATTGATTTTTTTCTTTCTCTTTATTTGGAAAAATTTTGTTGCAAAAAGATTTTAGAGAAAAGATATGCAACAGCAAAATATTTTATAGAAAAGATATGCAACGGCAAAATATTACTTGCAATTGGTTATTATTTGAAGCATATCACAAGAATCTTTATTTGGAAAAATTTGTTGCAAAAAGATATTCGAGAAAATATATGCAACAAAAAAGATTACTTGCAATCAATTTCAATTTTGAGCGGGGCCCAAAAATCCTGCACAAGACTGTTATATGGAAGGGAAAATATTTTTAAAGTGCACAAAATCCTGCAGGAATTTTTCAGAAAATATATTTCAAAAATTTCAGAGGAGAAACAGAAGATCTTACAGAAAATTTTTCAGAAGAAGATGCCACTGTACCGCCGCCTTTCCGCGGTAAAAACACGTTTGTGCCGCGTTTTCGCGGCGAGATTGTCGGCTCGAGTCCCCAAAAAATTTTATATGCTCTGATTCCACTAGAAGGCCGCGGTTCCGCGGCCTAAGGTTGGTTTTGGCCGCGGAATCGCGGCAGTTTGGGCGGTTCACTGCTTCAAAAAAAAATCCAGTGTTCTGTTGTTTAAAATATCTTCTGTTCCGATACCCCGTTTTCCGTTTTGCTTTCTGGAAATTTCCAGATCCAAATTTGTATATCCTGCAAAAATTCAACCACAAAGTATCCCTTCCAAAAATAACAAATTATATATATTTTTATATTTTTTTGATTTTTCAGATTTTTATGATTTTTTAAATTTTATGATTAACCCGAAATTGCGAAAAGAAAATTCTACGCCATCCCCTGCAACGGCGCCATTTGATTGTGTCTCAAAAACTATTTCTATTTACCGCAATCAAGAACGGCGTCGCTTTGCAGCTCGCCGGTGAGTACGGGTCGGTCCACAGGGATGTTGTGAATTTCCGATTCGCGCTTACGAGTTAATTCCGAAGGGTGTTCGGATTAATTATTAAATCTAAAAACCTTATTAATCTAGGGCAATTATCTAAATCTACTCTTGCTAGGGCTAGGTTTATGGATGGTTTGGAAATGTAATTAAATCTCACCACTTTCAATACCCGAATGAAGATCAGTGAGGAGTTATGGTAATTATCAATAAAGTGGATTAGATCCGTTCGGGAAGGTGTTCCTTCCTCTGGGTTCTTGTCCTTCCTTTAGAGATCCTTACCCTAACCTCCATGGAAAACATCACACCCGGGCCTTTATACTACGGTATCACCGCTACCTCGAGGGATAGAGTGCCGTAGGGAGCGGTATGTGCATGTATGCATGGAGTCCTATTGTAAATATTTGGTGGATAAGAAAGGGATGAGAGATCTCATCTCTCAAAATCCTTCCCAAAAGCTAAACCCTAAACAAGTTCCTAGGGCATGAAATTAAATCTACCTAGGGCAAGGAATTTAAATCTACACTAAGGCAAGAAATTAAATTACTTACAGATGCATCCCTCCAATCATCCATGCAGGGTTGTCAGATCTGAATTTCAGAATGGAAAAGAAGCACCGATGCTCTCCAAAAGATTTCTAAATTTTATTCATTAAAGGGAGGCATAAGAATTACAATGATTAGAGTTCTATTTATAGGAAATAGAAAACCCTAGGTTACATCTGATTCGTATGTCTACAATTACTAAAATAGCCCTCTAGAAAGACCGGTCAACGAAGCCACTGAATTTTGGTAAAAAATAATTCTCCTTTTTTCTTCTACTGGCCGCGGAATCGCGGCAATGGTGGGCTTGGGCCGCGGTTCCGCGGCCCTTTAGTTGGCTCACATGCTGAAATTTTAGGGTTTTGTTCTTAGTCCTTTTTGTCTTCTGGTTCTTTGGTTCTTTTTCCATTTGGGATTCTAGGTTGGTTCCAGATCTTCAGTGAACAATTTGCAATGGCTTTTTAACCGTTCGCTTTGAGTCGATGTCTTGAATCTTTGCTTTGTGAATTGTTCCTTATCTAGGCTTGATCAAGATTCTCTGTTTGTTGGTTAAAGTCCACATTTTCATCGTCTTTACATCGTTTGCACTGTTTTCTGTCCAAGAACCTGTAACCTGTAACATGTAGCAGACATGCGTCAAAAGCACCTGTTTATTTATAAAAAGAATAAGAATGGGGAATATAATAATGCAATATTCTAGTCTGAACACAGCCCTAAGGACTTCGCGCTCAATAGGACAGAGGACTAGTTACAGGCATCGGCCGTTTATCCTATCTGACTTTTGCGGTGCCTAGGCAAGTGTGACGAAGGCAAGTGGTTATTTAATTAAGGAACTTCGCGAAAGCGTTGGATAACCTCCCACTTACCTGGCACTTATCTGGCCGCATTAGACGGAGAAGAGGCGGTTTGAGGTCCTTTTTCTAGCCCTCTGGAACAGTTAGGAGCAGGTCTAGTTGACCTAGGCGACCATAGATCTAGGTGAGATTGTGCATATCTTATTTGTGATTGCTTAAAGTCGTAAGTCCGTACATATTTCTGTAAAGCTCTTTCTAAAAAAAAAAGGAAAAAATCAAAAACTTTTATAAAAACTTGCCCTTTTGTCGCCAAATCCATTTTTCACCCACCACCCATCGTTTTCTCCATTGACGTTTTCTTACCCTGACCTTCTCCGCTTTGACTATACTAAACTCGTTTAGTGTATGTCCGCTTGGACTCGGGACACTAGCGCCCGTCTAGTCCAAGTTACGTTAGTCGCTACCGACTACGCGATCGACTCAGACGTCGAAACTCCGCCCACTCCTCTTTCACCCTTTCCTTTGCCGGCCAACTCCGACGTTGACCGGAATTCTGTTCATACATCTTCACCTTCACCTTCACCAACCTCTTCTTCCGCGATGTCAGGATTTAATCCGAACATCTCTTTGACTACCCCTGGATTGGCTCCACCTCCTATGGAGACCAATAACCCACCACCACCGCCTGTTGTAGCGGCGCAGCGAATCGCGCTCCAGGACCGTTTCTATCCCACCCGTTCTGCACTTCCCACCTGCCTTTCTCTTCCACCGGCCAATGGGGATAATTTTGAAATTAAGCCCCACTTCATCAACATGCTTCCACGATTTCATGGGCTTGAATCTGAAGATGCCTATATCTTCATCAACAAATTTCAAAACGTCTGTGCCATGATGAAAACTACCCAACTGTCGGACGATGCTATACGTCTACGGGTCATTCCGTTCACTTTATGCTATCTTGCTGAAAAATGGCTGTATAGCACCGCTTCCCACTCCGTAACCAGTTGGGACGAGTTTGTAAAAGCGTTTCTAAAGAAATTTTATCCGAATCATAAAACCGCAAGGATTCGAAATGAAATCAACCAATTCTCTCAGCTTCCTTCTGAACCCTTCTGGAAGTGCTTTGACCGGTATAAAGACCTTCTTGTTCAGTGTCCTCACCACGGTATAAAGAAATGGCAACTTTGCCAAACCTTATACAAGGGCCTGAACCCAGCAACGAAGCAGTTGTTGGAGACCATCTGTCAGGGCCACTTCCTATCGAAATCTGACGAGGAAGCGTGGCAATTCTTTGACGACCTTGCGGAGCAAACGCTACAATGGAAGAGCACCAGACCGACTTCTTCTTCTTCTACCTCCACTTCTACCGGTCAGTCTAGGGTAGGAATTCACCAACTTGATGTCTCTATTGCGATGAAAGCTGAAATGGCAGCAATAACAAGAAAGCTTGAAGCGATAGAGAGCAAATTTTCTTCTCCTGCTCCTGCTCCTGCCCATGTTCTCCCCCTTCGTACCATCTGCGCTTGTTGTTCCGATCCTTCTCACTTAATCGAAGAGTGTCCTTACAATCCACCATCACAAGGACAGGATCAGGTTAATGCTGCATTTCAGCAAAGACCGAGGAATGATCCATACTCTTCCACCTACAATCCCGGTTAGAGGAACCACCCCAATTTCGCCTGGAATCAGAATCAGAATCAATTCTAAGGCAACAATTTCCAAAGGGCCCCTCCGCCGCAACAACAAGCGCAACAACAAACTCAGTATCAGCAGCCCTTCCAACCCCAACCTTTTCAAAATCAGACGAACAACTTTGCACCCAACAATTCTTTTCCACCAAACAACTTTGTTCCGTCAAACAACGATAAGGTTTCCTCGCTCGAACGAAGTCTGGAGGCGTTCGTTAAACAATCGACTCAGTCCACCGCCAATATCCAGTCTTCCATTCAGTCCTTAGTGCAACACACTGCCGCTCACGGGCAAAGCATCAAGACCATCGAGGCCCAGATTGCACAGCTGAATGCGGCCTTAAGCGAGCGAGAAAAGGGGAAGCTCCAGTCCCAGCCGCTCCTAAATCCCGGTCACCCACATAATGCACATGTTGCTCTTGAACAACAAAACCATAATGTGAGTGCCGTGACCACACTGAGATCAGGAAGGATGCTGCAAAACAACATTGGCAAACGGATCAACGATGACACCCCGGCCGCTGCTTCTTCTTCTTCTTCTTCTTCTTCTTCTTCGTCTTCTGAGCCTATTCTCCGTTCTTCACAAGGCTCTCCTTCCTCTTCTTCTGCTCTGAACGGACCCACTTCTCACTCCACGAAAACACATGTTCTGGGATCCGTTCCAACTCCACAATCTCCTCCTCCAGCATTAGACTCAACCAATTTTCAAAATGTTCCATTTCCAAACCGGTTGAGGTCTAATAAACAAAATCCTCAAATGGAGAAGATTCTGGAGTTATTTAGCAGGTTAACATTAACATTCCTCTTTTAGATACTGTCCAACAAGTCCCGTCCTACGCGAAAATCTTAAAGGACTTATGCACGAAAAAGAGGAAGTCTCAGGTACCCAAGAAAGTTTTCTTGGCTAATGCTGTGAGTGATGCCCTTACCCAATCTTTACCACAAAAATGGAAGGACCCTGGCTGTCCTACGATTTCTATTACCATTGGGGATAAGAACATCAACCGCGCACTATTAGATCTTGGTGCCAGTGTTAACCTGCTTCCGTACTCAGTATATGAGCAATTAGGCGTAGGAGAGCTGAAACCCACGCACTGCACTCTCCAAATGGCCGACCGATCGATCACCCATCCTAGGGGTGAGCTAGAGGATGTGTTAATAAAAGTCGGGGACTTCATATTCCCCGTTGACTTCATTGTATTAGTCACACAGCCTGTAGCTAACCCCCGGAATCAAATTCCGGTGATACTCGGTCGCCCATTTCTTGCAACCTCAAATGCTGTGATCAATTGTCGCAATGGTTCGATGAACCTCTCTTTTGGAAACATGACGATTGAACTCAACATTTTTAGGTTGGGAAATCAGCCCGCCGAACCTAATGCTCATATACTGGACGTCTGCTCGATCCAGGAGATCATCCCAGAAGAGTGTGAATTCGAGGAGTTTCTGTTTGATCATGATAATCTTGACGCCACTAGTGCGTTTCTCTTCGAACTTGCTGCTGTTTCTGCGCCCGACCACGACTACGAGTTTTTCACGTTCTCGAACAATCTTAGCCGCGCACAACCCGAGTTTGAATCCTTCGACTTTCCGGATGCGTTACCTGAATCATCCAACTCGGTTGTCTACACTCGTTTTGAACCTTTGCTGGAGTCCTTTGAGTTCGAGACCTTTGCACCAATCTTTCCTTCCATCGTTTCACCTCCAGCGCTCGAACTCAAGCTTTTGCCGTCTCACCTTAAGTACGCTTATTTAGGTGAGAGCGAGACCCTCCCTGTCATCATCTCGGCTTCTCTAGCTCCAGAGCAAGAGAAAGCCCTTCTCGCGGTCTTGCACAGCAACAGGCAAGCTTTTGGCTGGTCCATGGCGGACATCAAGGGGATTATTCCCTTAATCGTTGAGCATCACATTCATCTGATGGATGATGCCAAACCAGCCCGGGATCCACAAAGACGTCTCAATCCAGTCATGAAAGAGGCTGTGAAGAAGGAGATCGTAAAATGTCTAGATAGTGGTATCATTTACCCTATCTCTGATAGCCAGTGGGTTAGCCCCATCCACGTGGTCCCCAAGAAATCGGGCATCACGGTCATAACCAACGAGGCGAACGAGTTAATCCCTACTCGCACCCAAACTGGGTGGCGAGTATGCATTGATTACAGAAAACTCAACGCCGCAACGCGGAAGGACCACTTTCCGCTACCTTTCATTGACCAAATGCTTAAACGATTGGCCGGACACGAGTAATACTGCTTTCTTGATGGGTACTCCGGCTATAATCAGATTCCTATCGCCGAAAAAGACCAGGACAAGACAACTTTCACTTGTCCTTTCGGCACGTTTGCATATCGTCGCATGCCCTTTGGGTTATGCAATGCGCCCGCTACCTTCCAGCGGTGTATGATGGGAATCTTCTCAGACATGGTGGAAAAATTTCTGGAGATCTTCATGGACGATTTCTCCATCTTCGGCGATTCCTTCAACGAGTGTTTGCTGCATCTTGACGCTGTCCTTACCCGATGTAAGGACAAGAATCTCACTTTGAATTGGGAGAAATGCCACTTCATGGTGCGCGAAGGTATTGTCTTAGGACATATCATCTCGCAAAATGGCATAGAGGTTGACAAAGCAAAGATTGAGGTCATTTCCAATCTACCTCCTCCCCGATGCGTCAGAGATATCCGAGCCTTCCTTGGCCATGCCGGTTTCTATAGACGGTTCATCAAGGACTTTAGCAAGATTGCTAGGCCCTTGACTCTTTTGCTGGCCAAGGATACGCCATTCGACTTCAACTCGAGCTGTGTGACTGCATTCGAGTCATTGAAACGATCACTCACTTCTGCTCCCGTTCTTTCTTCACCTGACTGGACGCACCCATTTGAGATTATGTGCGATGCATCCGACTTTGCCATTGGTGCTGTCCTTGGACAACACATCAACAAGATGCCGCACGTAATCTATTATGCGAGCCGAACCCTGAACGACGCCCAACTCAATTATACAACAACTGAGAAGGAATTCTTAGCTGTTGTATTTGCTTTAGAAAAGTTCAGGCCCTACCTCATCGGCTCTCCAGTCATTGTCTACACAGACCATTCTGCTCTGCGCCATCTTTTTGCGAAGAAAGATGCAAAATCTCGGTTAATACGTTGGATCCTCTTGCTTCAAGAGTTTGACCTTGTCATTAAGGACAAACGAGGATGTGAAAACGTAGTTGCCGACCATCTCTCACGACTTCCTTCTTCGCTTTCGCTTCCAATTCCGATCAACGACGTTTTCCCGGATGAACAACTCTTGACAGTATCTTGCGAACCCTGATTCGTAGATATTGTGAACTATTTGGCCACAGGATTACTACCGACTGAATGGTCAAGTCAGGACAGACTTCGCTTCTTATCCCAAGTAAAACACTTTTACTGGGACGAACCCTATTTGTTCAAGTACTGTCCCGACCAGATTATTCGTCGGTGTGTCCCTAACGAGGAATTCAAGAGTGTGCTGTCATTTTGCCACGATCAAGCATGTGGCGGGCATTTTGGCCCCAGAAAGACAGCCGAGAAGATCTTGCAATGTGGTTTCTACTGGCCACAACTTTTCAAAGACGCTCATGACTATTGCAAGACTTGCTCCCGGTGCCAACACTTGGGCCGGATATCCCGGAGGAACGAGATGCCGCTCCAACCGATCTTGGTTGTGGAGATTTTCGATGTTTGGGGGATAGATTTCATGGGGCCGTTTCCCAGCTCTTTCGGGAACTTGTACATCCTTCTCACTGTTGATTACGTCTCTAAATGGGTCGAGGCTGTGCCCAGCCGGACTAATGACAACAAGGTTGTCGTTAGGTTTCTTAAAGAAAATATTTTCTCCCGTTTTGGGCACCCCCGAGCGATCATTAGCAACAATGGAAGTCATTTCTGCAACAGGACTTTCGAGGCCTTGATGCGGAAATACTCCATTAATCATAAGCTCTCTACGCCCTACCACCCCCAAACCTGCGGGCAGGCCGAAGTTTCAAATCGGCAAATCAAGCAGATACTGGAGAAGACGGTTTCCAAGAACCGTAAGGATTGGTCGCTGAAACTCACTGATGCCCTTTGGGCCTTTCGAACCGCTTATAAGACCGACCTTGGCATGTCTCCATATCGGCTTGTGTACGGAAAAGCCTGCCACCTACCTGTCGAAATAGAGCATCGTGCATTTTGGGCGATAAAAGAGCTGAATCTGTCTCTCGAAGATGCGGGAAGCCATCGGAAGCTGCAGTTGAACGAACTGAGCGAGCTTAGGGATTAGGCTTACGATAACGCGGTTGTCGTTAAGAACCGAACGAAGGTGTTTCACGATAAACACCTTTTGCGCAAAACCTTCGTACCTGGTCAGCAGGTACTGCTTTACGACACCCGACTTCTCTTTCATCCAGGAAATCTCAGATCTCGCTGGAAAGGGCCGTATTTTGTGCGGAATGTATATCCGCAGGGCGCCGTGGATTTGGAAAATCCAAAGGACGGTTCATTTTTCAAAGTGAACGGACACCGACTCAAGCCGTACCTTAACGCCGAACCAACAGAGGAGCTCCTGCTCTTACAGGAGCCGGTATACCCTGCATGATCTTCCTCTGCCTACCACCAAACTTCGGTTATCCAGCCAAGAACAGTGGACACTGTTCCAAATAAGTTTGGGGGTATGTATAAACCATTTTGTATATATTTGTGGATATTATTTTTTATTTTTCTTTTCTTTAAAAAAAAAAAAAAAAAAATTGTATCGCTAACCGACAATTTTGACCCTTCAAATGATCTCTTCATGCAATGACAGTGAGGACACTGTCCAGTTTAAGTTTCGGGGTACGCTCGGTACGCATTTCTAACCTTCGCATTCATATGTATATTTTGCATCTGCATATTTAAATCCATAAAATCCATAAAAATCTGAAAATTTTCTAAAAACATTAAAACTTTACTGTCAAGTTAGCTAGTGGGAGGACTCTGATTCAACATTTCGACGGTTTTGTTTGATAAAATAAGAATAACTAAATCTTATGTTTAGATTTTGAAAACCTGAAAGATAACTCTCCTTTGAAGTTAACTATAGCTGATATACGTCTTTACATCACACTACACGTGTCGTGAGTTTTTGGGAATTAGATGACAAGTCTTTTATGTCGAAAAACTTTTAAATGGATCAATGCTTTTCTAAGGATCAAATAGGTTTGTTCTGAAATAAGTAATGTCAAGAATAGTTTATGAAGTAAAGCGAATATGAAGGAATGTTATTGATGCCGTAATTGGAACTAAGTCTGAAAAATAACCCATCTGAAACTTGATTGGAATGATTACACACCGAACCAACTAAACACGTCTTTTATCCAAAAAAAAATTATAATTGAACTGCCGGTTATATCTCCGTTCGTATTACATCATCTGATTTTCACGCGAAACTGTCTTTTGTTCTTGGACCTAGGTTGTAGGGTTCCTAGGCACTCTAATGGAGTCTCACAAGTGATCAAACATGCACAAATCAAATTTTACAAGTGCCTATAAACCCTAATACGGATCGTTAACTAGATAAATAGGCGAAGCAAGCAAGTAAACGGAAATATAGCTAAAGGAAAGGGGCTACAACCTTTGTAGATCCGGTCCACCACTTCCTAAGCTCCGCGATGATCTCCCTCCGCTGTCCAAATCGAACCCTTGACTCTAGCATTGGCATCATCGAAGAATGGGCGGGCTTGATTGTCGGTTCGATGCCGAAGATGATCTACGTCGAGGCATCACAAGAACAAGCTCCAACTTCACCAAGCTTTGAAAACTTGTGAAGTAAACACCCTATACAACTTGGCAAGAAGCAGAGGATGAAGAAATAGGAAGTGGGTAGACTTTAGATTTGGATTTCCCACACTTTTTCATCAATCACCATTGATGTAGCAAGCTTTTTTCTCATGTTGAAGAAGAAGAAGATGATGAAAAAGAATATGATAAGTATTAAGTAAATGATAAATAAATCAATACTTATCATTTACTAACCCTTGGTTAGTTGTAGAGAATGGACCATGGTTAACTTGAATGGTTAGGGTTAAGGATGAGACAAGAATGGTGGACTAATTCAAAACTTCAAGAATCTTCAACTAGCAAACAAAAATAGCAACCATTCTTTTCTCATCTTTTTTCAAAATAAATAAATAAATAAATAAGAAAAAAGAAAACCCTAATCATAATCTTAACCATGGTCTAATTCTTTACACTAACCCTAGCTTGCATGTATCATCAAACATGATACAATCATGTGCACAAAATATATCACATATGCAATGTGCACAAACCAAGTGAGTAAATCCATTTAAAGTGAACCAATACTAGTTAATGCAAAGTAATATATCAAATATATAATTATACATTAAATCATTAAATCAACACTTGATTCAATGATCCGGTCATGTCGCATATAACCGGCTAGTATCCAATGTATCGGCTTATCGAATCAATCCTTGATTCGATAACTAGGTTATATCGCATACAACCATTCGACACATTCATCGTGAGAATGAAATACGGTATCACATACACGCATTATTCTCGGTCCCGCACATATCTCATATGCGCTCCTATTTCGTTTCGCTTGAGCCAGGAAACCTCTGTGTAGGACTCTAAAGACTCGTCAATACGCCGGTAGCGGATGATGATCATATCAAGCACCCACAAGCCGCAAGCGGTCTGCTAAACGTAACGGCCACCCGGGTATTGAGCGATCAGAAGATCGACGAGCAAGCCCGCTCACACTCCTGTGAATCCAACCTGTAACACTTACCGTACAGTTCGGTCTGTTCGTCTGATATGCCGCATATCTCGCCTAGGGGTGGTAAACGTCAGACCCCAATAGCTTGATAAGTCATGCCGACGTAGGGTCCATAACATTCGTGAAACTACTGATAACTCTTACCAGTATATCACTGCAACCCTGGCCAGGGATTTCCTGTTATGGCCAGTCGAGCATAGCACAACATCAACCCCCAATACCGGGAGAGACGAATCCCCTCCTATCGCTCATTGCCTCCATGTGAATCGGGACTGTACCCAAAAACCACCTGTTTGCACGACTAAGTAGAGCCGTGATAGGGTGGAAATCAAAGCACAGTGGGAGACACACAAGACTCTATGACGATCTCGGGTCAACAGACTAAGCTGTACTAGTGTCACCAGAGAACTGCCATCTGACGTGAGGTATAATACCATCTGGGAGTTCTCGGCGAGTCCGTTCAGTGTACCCAGTCTCCACTGAGCACCCGCATACCATCTTCGATGTCAAACACCAATGGATATGGGATCATCCATCGCCCATCGCATGGGTGGAGAAGATATGCGCTAGTCTACTCTGGAATATCGATGCCCCGTCTCGATATTCCCACGACTAGGAACAATGAAGGATGTACTCATTGACTACCCAGGCCCCACTAGTATGATCTGCATCATAGTCCTGGAAGTCGAGTACACATCCTAAGGGCTTTATCAACATGTAATCAGAGAGACAGAAAGTATACATGTTAAGATAAAGAGCAACCAGATAGCGTACTATCATGTCGAGCAAGAAAGTCCTACCTATATATGTCCCAGCATCCACTACAATATACATCCAATGTACAGTAATGGCCTCTAGGGCATACATATAACTAACATAGGTAACTTGAGTAATTAAGTCCACTGGGGTGTTTCTACACCTAATGCCCTAAAACCAACTGGTTTAGGAGCATTGGCCCAAAGCTCGCTAAGAAGCCTAGAAAGTCCAGATTAAAACAAACTCAAGCAAGTGTTCTCTCCGAGTTAAAATTCCTAACGGTTCTTTGTGTGAGAATAATCTTGATAAAAGACAGGCTTTTATAAAAAACAAAAATTTAGCGGAGATATGAAGGTTTTAATCTATGATAAAGACTATTGCACGTTCACAGAGGTGTGTATGAAATGAAAACAAGAAAAAGGTGGAATGAAGAATAAGACCTAGTTTCCTGTTAAGGAAGATAGAAATTCTAAAGTTGAAACTTTACTGGAAAACGAAACTTGAAAAATGCTTAACTCTTTATAAAACTTATGTGATCCTTTCAAAATTTTATCTGGGCTTTATTATGTGACATGACGACGTAAATCGATCCTTTTGGAAACTTAACGACACTATTTGCACTGCACGTAAAGACATATAAAATCTGTAGTTAAATAAGAAGCGAGATGTGAAAAATAAGGGTTCGATAGTCTAGACTTAGGATAATAGAATTGTTATTTTCTGAAACAAAACTTTAGGGTTTGAATCTTACTTATTTTACAAAACTAGCTTGACCG
Source organism: Agapanthus africanus (assembly GCA_030015575.1). Taxonomy (NCBI): domain Eukaryota; kingdom Viridiplantae; phylum Streptophyta; class Magnoliopsida; order Asparagales; family Amaryllidaceae; genus Agapanthus; species Agapanthus africanus. The sequence goes on along the minus strand of CM057345.1, from coordinate 264,679,759 downwards.
GATTTTGTGGGTAGTATCCGCTGAAAACCCTCAGGAGACACCACTCCTCCTACTAGGGACACCTAGAGGTTTAACGGCTTGTTGCACATGCTCATTGCAGTCGCGTTCCCTGCGAAAGTGAGGTTAGGAAATTTTTTGTGAATAAATTGGCTTTGCTCGGGACGAGCAAATGATAAGTTTGGGGGTATTTGTTCATATCAGATTTTTGCATTTTTATACCGCCCAATTTTTATCACATTGCATATCGGTAGGTACTCTTGAGCCGTGTTTGCTAGTCAATTGCAGGATACAGGTTCTCGGCACTAAACGGTGAAATCCATGGAAAAACACGACAAAATCCGGGTTCCTGCCAACCACAGATAAAACACGGGTCTCCGCTCTTTATCCGTTTGTTGCCACACACCAGTTTAGGAGACAAAATGGCAAATCGATTGTTACCTTCATGCACAAGGCTCAATGGCAACACAAGATCCAAGAAATCTACGCGGAGCTCAAGAAAATCATGACAAAAGATACACATCCAATCACCTTTTGATGTGCTGAAATTCTGGAGAAATTGTAAAGAGTTTCTGAGAAAAATCACATACCATACTGAAGTACAAAGAAAACCAGGAAAAGCCACAAAATACGAAGGCCTAACTCCCTAATATGGCCGCGGAACCGCGGCCTAAGCATGCTTAGGCCGCGGAACCGCAGCCGTACGGCCTCCGCAGAACATCATACTTCAGGGGAATTTGGGTCTTTTCATTAAGGTTCTGAATGTTGCCCTAGATTTCTAGCTTCCTGCCTATAAATAGTCCAGAACTTGCCAAAGCCAAGTGTGCATATTCTTGTATTTTTCTAGGTTTAGAATACTTGTTTCTTCTTCCTCTTCTCATCTCTTCTCCATTAAAACTTGTAGTGAGCTTTGTGAGTGAAGAATGATGAATAAAGAAGATCCTTTTGCTATTATATCTTGTCTTGTTCTTTTATAATTGCTTGTAATTTTAATTTGTTAACTTAGTTGTTGTTATTTCTTGTTGTTTCTTTCTTTTCTCTTTTCCTTTATCATTAAAAACAACCATGATGCTTACGCTTGATCCTTGCCGAGGTGAGGTCGCAAATAGCTAGTTGTTATCTTCTAATCTCCTTCTTTCTATCTTCCTCTTTTGTTTTGTTTTCTTTTCATTATGATGTGTGAGTAGTTTCATACTTTTTAGGGTAGGATAAGGGAAGTTTGAGAGAAGGAAATCTCTCTCACTCTTTCCTTGCCCAACAACTTAATTCGACTCCCGTTAATTGAACCACAATCCGCTCCTTACGGCACCCTATCCTACATGATAGCGGTGATTCCGTAGTGAGACCGGTTGTGGTTGAATTAACCGAAGGTTATGGCTAAGAGCCAAGAACGGACGGACAAGCACCAAAAGAAAGAACTTATGCGTTGGAAAGCCTAGCTTATACTCGCAAGTTCCTTCCTAGTCGTGCTAATCCCCGTTGTTGCCGATTACCGTAACACCGATATTAAGAGGGGCAATGAAAGAAATGGGAGACTCCTAACTCAAACCAACCTAATCCTAACCCTAACAAGCTCTCTTTACATATCATTTTAGCACTTAGATAATCACAAACAAATCTGGACACTCGGACTTAACTCGTTAAAACACATAGAAAAAGATTCCCATCTCCCTGCGGACGACCCGTACTCAACCGGCTAGCTACGAGCGAAACCGTCTTGTTTGCGGTAATTAACTAAAACTTGAACACGCAGAATCCCTAACAATCAGTTGCCGCTCCAGTTGACGAGGCGCATATTTCAGAGGCTCAAAGAGTTCCAGGACAGTGGAGGAATCGTACCAGTGTACCAGCCCAGAGACAGAGGTTTGGGCATCGAGACAGATTTCGTGGCCGTCGCGGGAGTAGCAGAGGCTTAGGAAGAGAACAGTCGTTTAGCTCTCATTCCCAGGAGGGTCGGCAGTCACTACGTGGATGTTTTTGACGCGGAAGCCTTCAGCACGTCGTCAGGGATTGCTCCTTAGCACCTCGTCATGACCATTTTCAGAGAGGCCGTGGACGTGGAAGATTTTCTCAGAGGGATCAGCCTACCAGAGGGGTTCGGCCTGTTACGGGTAGAGGGCAGACACAGGAGTTTGCTTCTACTCATTGGGACGCGCAGGCGTCTAATGTGGAGTTTTCAGGTATCCTTATTTCGCATGTCCTTTTGATGTACTCGTTTGTTTTTCATACTTGTACCATGGTTGGGTAGATTAGTCGTAGTTGTGTTAACTTCTGTCAGCGATTCTTTTGTTACGCAACACGTATTCAGTTGTGTGCCAATCGGATAGGAGATAGAGATTCGTCCGTCGTTTTGATCCTTCTAGAGATATTGGATTTGACGTTCTCCTGGGCACGGACTGTTTACCTACGTGTTAGGCGTTTGTGGACTTCCGTGAGGAAACATTCAGGAATTGTTTTCCCGGCGAGTCAGTTCTTGTTGTGCAGGTGGATAGTTGTGCCGTCTCTCACAGCTTGAATTCATCCTTTTTCGCTAGTTGGCTTTTGAGGAGATATGGATTCTGGGCGTTCATTCGTGATACCGGAGCTACAGTGGGTTTGTTGGACCGGGTTCCTTTCATGCGAGAGTTTTTCCGACGTTGTTCCGGATGAGCCGGCGAAGCTTGGGAGCTTAAAGATCAGCTGCAGAGTACCGGTTTGGGGAGTTTTGTGCATCTGAGTGCTTCGCATTAGGAGGCTCCTAATTCTGTTCGTCAAGAAGAAAGACGGCAGTTTGAAGTTGTGTATCGACAGATCGTTAATTGAACCGGCTTACGGTGCGGATAAGTATCCTTCACCTCGCATTGATGATTTCTTCGATCAGCTCCAGAGTGCGAGACATTTTCTAAGTTTGTTCGGGATCAGGTCATCATTATTGCGGATTCGGGGTGATGGCATTCCGAAGACTGCCTTATGCGTGCGACGGGCTTTGTGTGTTTTTGTGAGTCGTTGGATTCACTGATTCCCTAGCAGCATTCGTAGATGTGATGAACCGGATATCTTCAGGCCGTTCCTCGGCCAGTTTTTGTTGTGTTATTTATGAAATTCTGGTCTATTTAATGTATCTTGAGGGACAGTAGTAGAACTTGAGGATTTGTTATGCAGATACTGGGAGAGCACCAGCAGTATGCTAAATTCTCGGAGTGTTTCTTCAGGCTTGTTTTTTGTTGACTCCTAGGTCTTATAGTCACGGGAGACGGTTTCGTATGGTTCCGAGGGAGATCGAGGCCATACAGCTTAGGCCCATAGTTGTGTGCAGGATGGAGATCCGCAGATTTTTGGGCGTAGCAGGTTTTTACCGCTGTTTCATGCAGGATTGCTAGAGTAGTGTTGCACCGTCGACTGAATTGACCGGAAGCGAGGTTTCTTTTTTGTGGACCGAGGCATGTGTGCGGAGTTTTCAGCAGTTGAAGATTCAGTGAACAACTGCATCAGTTCTTTCTTTTCCTTTGGTTCGGGCGACCTTGTTATTTAACTGTAATGTTTCTTGAGTGGGGCTCGAGTGTGTACTGAGGTGACACTATAAAGTTATCGCTTTTACTTCCCTACATTTGGAAGAAGTACGAGAAGGATATTCCACTCATGATCTGGAGATGGCCGCGGTGGTTTTGCGTTGGAGAATTGGAGACACTACTTGTTCGAGAGTCGTGTCAGATTTTCCACGGACCACCAGAGCTTAATGTACATCTTCCTGCAGCGGATTTTGATTTGGGAACCGCGGGAGTTCATGAAATTATGCATACATTGAAAAACCCGGTTTTCTTGATATGATATTTGCGCATCCACCATGAGCTTTATCGGTTCTGATTTATGTATATACCCCTACGAGGAGGCGTCGAGGCCGTAGAGGGTACATGGTGGGCCTGGTATGGTTCCCCTCGGCAAGAAGATCGATGGATTTTGCCGATTGAGCCTGGAGGCGGGCTAGTACCTACCGGTGATAGTACTAATGACTCGGCGGGGATCACGGAGTTACCGTTGGGAGTCATGCACGTATGCATATGTCGAAAGGCGAGGGTCAGAGCTAGGCACTCATGCTTTCGGGACAGCGTATGATACGTACCTATAAGGATTTCTGTGTCGATGCTTGGCACATTGTTTTCATGATATTTCTTTTAAACACCTTTGTATATATAATAGGGGATTTAGCCGTTATTAGATATACCCTTACACCAATATTAGTGGAATGGGATGCTAATATTTGTGTATTGACCCCATCATATTTATTTCTGCATATATATATATTTAGGATGCTAGATTCTTACTTGAGATTTTGACTTGGGATATTAGGTGATTCTTTGAGATTGGATACCATATGAGATTACTGATTTGTACATTCGGGATATAGGAGATTACTCGATATTATACATCGAGGAGACGTGAGACTTATATGATATGAGAGCCCAACGTGGGGGCTGATTTGAGGAATTGGAATTTGAGTGTCTTGATGGATTGTGATCCTACCACGATGACAGGATTTCCGTGGGATGACATATTTCACTCCATACCTCATACCTTTTCACTTATGCACTGTTCCATGTATTAGGAGTACTTGTTAGTGTACCCTTCATGGTTGCTGCATATTTGCATTCTCCTATCCCTATTGCACAGTTATTGCATACTATTATCATGTTATTATTGCTTCACATATTGATTGTACCTGCTAGTGTACTTTCCATTTTTCGGCATATACATGACATGTTATTACTGTAATCGCATATCTTAGATTCATGTTGTACGTACATTCCTGCGATTACCTGCATATGTTATCTTCTATTCACGAGTTGGCAACTCACCCCCGTTGTGCCACAGGTGTTTCATGTTGTTCCCCAGAGTAGTCCAAGCAGGCTATTCAGCTATTCATTTATTATCTTTTGCTACAGATATCGCATCGGCTCACAGTATACTATTTTTCTTAGGTGGGTTAGATGATTATCTGTATTTCATATTGTACATTCGTTGTATCTTGTACTCTCCATCTATTATTATGTGGTTGACCTAGAGACTTGGTGAGGACGATATTGTATATTATTTGTGGATTTGTTGTCTTTTAGATACAGCTTTCTCTCTATTGTCTTTATTTCTTCGCTACGGCGTCGCATATTTGTGTTGTATTCATCTTGGCTAGTTTTTACAAAAAGGGGGTGTTGCCAAAATTTTAAAGAAAGGAAGTAGGGCTTTTAAAGAATTTGAATTGCGATTTCAAATGTTTCAAAAACTTATATTATATTTTCCGTATTTTCTTGGTTTAGATTTCTGGGTTTTTGCTTTCTTCTACTGCGTTACGTCTTTAGGCGTTGCATAGTATTAGGGCCGTCACGCGCCAAATTTCGGGTCGTGACAATAATGTTGTGAACATTTTCCTGAATCAAGAGTTGATTCGATCAGGCATGTTAGATAATAGCATATACGTTCTAAATCAAAGCACGGTTCAAAGTATATAGAACATACACAAGAGGAGTAGTTCAGAAATGAACGAATCCTTCTTGTGGTATTGTAGAATAGGTCATATCAATGCGACACGACTAGCTAAGTTACATAAGAATGAATATGAGAATCTGTTTGAGAATCCTTCTTGTCAGTCTTGTCTCAAAGGTAAAATGACCAATACTCCGTTTACTGAAAACAGGGAAAGAGTTGGTGAACTCTTGGGACGCATACCTGATGAAGTATACGGTCCTATGTCTACAAATGCCAAGGTTGGTTCTTGGTACTTCATTACATTCATCGACTATCTCTCAAAATTCGGACATATGTTCCCGTTGAAACATGAGTCTGAAACTTTTGAGAAATTCAAGGAATATAAGCTTGAAGTTGAGAACCAGACGGGTGGAAGTATTAAAGTCCTTCAACGTGATCGAGGAGGTGAATACATGGGCATGGAGTTCTTGGATTTTCCAAACAGAGAATAGGATTCTCTCTCAGCTTACTCCTTCGAGTACACCACAGCACAATGGTGTATCGGGGCGGAGGTATTGCACCCTATGAGATATGGCGCGCTCTATGATGAGTACTGCTGAGTTACCTAATTCCTTTTGGGGTTATGCACTTGAGAAGTTGTATACCTATTGAATGGGGTTCCATCCAAATAAGTGACTACCACTATATATGAGATATGGTGTGGGTAGAGACCATGTATTAAACGTGTTAAGATATGGGGTTGTCCGGCCAATGTTGAAAAGCAAAATCCGGACAAGCTCGAGGCAAGGTCAGAACTGTATAAGTTTGTTAGGATACCCCAAACATTTGAGAGGGAATATCTTTACCACACAGAGGGGCAAAAGATGTTTTGTTTCTCAGCATGCCACCTTTTTAGAAAAAGAATTTCTTGTGAAGAAATTTGTGGTCATGAGGTCGAACTGGAAGCAGTTCTAGCTAAACAAACTAACAGCTGATGACTTGGTGAAACCAAAGGATTCAATAGTCTCCAACTAACCTTAGCCTCTCCGCGAATCTGGTAGGGTTCCTCATCCACTCGAGAGATACTACGGTCTTCTCGGTGACAGTGGGCGCGAGGATTGCATCATGGTAGATGATGGCCCAACTAAGTTCAGGCAGGCCATCACGAGTGGCGACCCTGTGAAAAGGCTGGATGCTATGCGATCAAAGATGGAATCCATGTACACCAACAAAGTATGACTTTGCATGTTGCATCTAAAGGGGTAAAACCCATGGAGAGCAAAAGGATCTTAAGAATATTCTTGGTGTAAATGGAAAAGTTTAGACTTTCAAAGCTATGCTTAAGTCCATCAGGATCAATGCGCGCATCGCGGAGTTGGAACATCTGTTTTGATGTGGTAGTCAAAGAGTTTGACTTCATTAATATGGTAGATGAACCTTGTATATAAAAGAAGGTTGTAGAGAGTAAGGTTGTCTTCCACGTATTGTACGTAGATAACATACTCTTGACAGGAAATGATTTCCTATGCTACACTCGGTCAAGCTCCTCTTATCATGAGGATTCTCAATAGAAGATTTGGATGATACCTACTACATCTTGTGGTTTATGATCTATAGTGATAGATCTAAGTGGATATTGGGAGTGTCCTAAATCCAAGCACATTAACACCATACTAAAGGGGTTTAGTATGGAAGATTCTAAGCGTGGTGGTTCGCCCACATACCGAGGAATCACTCTCTCTAAAAAGAATTCTTCCAAGACTTATTTGGAGATATCTCGCGTACAAGGTGTTAGTGTATATGCCCTAGAGGCCATTATTGTATCATACTAGCTTGTATATTACTTGATGGAAGCTTAGGATATTCACAGTTGTATAGACAATCTTGCTCAAAATGGTAGTATGCTACTTGCTTTGTCTCTACTTCAATATGTGCATGTGTTTCTTTTAGCATATCGCTTATATACATATTAGTAGAGCCCTTAGGATCTTTGCTTGATTACCAGCGTTGTGATGGCGCTCACACTCGTGGGGGCTGGGTAATCCATAAGCATACCCTTATACAGGTCCCTAGTCGTTGGACTGTCGAGACAGGGCATCGATACTCCGGAGTAGACTAGCGTATGCGCTTCTCATCCCAGCGGGGGAGACGGTCTGTCCCACAGCCGTCAGTACGTCGTACTTGAGATAGTATGCGGGTGCTCGTTAGGTTACGAGTACACTGGACAGGACTCGTCGGGAACTGTTGGTTGGTATTATACCTATTGTCAGTTATCAGTTCCCAGGTGACATGAGTACAGCTTAGTCCGCCGACTAGACACTGTCACTTCGCCTCGAGTGTGTTCCCACTGTACTTAGACTACTACCCTACCACGGCTCAAAGGAGTCGTGCAAACTGGTAGTAGTTGGGTGCAGTCCCGAAGCACTTGGAGGCAGTGACGGTTAGACAGGATTCGTCTCTCCCGGTATTGGGGGTTGACATCGCGCTGTGTCTAGGAGAGCCATTACACAAGTAGTCCCTGGCCAGGACAAGCGAGATATACTGGTAGGTATCCAGTTTTATCTCAGGGTGTTCTGGGCTACACTCCGACATGACTTGTACCGCTATTAGGGGACTGACGTTCACCGCCCCCTAGGCCCGCCATGTGATTTATCAGACGAGCAGACCGGACTGTACGAAGATTGTCACATACAGGCTCAGTAGGAGTTCGGATGGGTTTACCTCATCGGCCTTCTTATCGACATCTACCTGGGGACCGTTACGTACAGCTAGTGCCGCTTGCGGTCTGTGGTTAAACCCACTGCCAGCGTAGTATCGAGTCTTTAGAGTCCCACACAGAGAGTTTCCCTGCACTGAGCGAAAAGTGTAGAGGCCGTATGGTTTTATGGCAGGGCTTCGATCACTTACGTGCACTTATGTGCGTATGCTGTTCGGGCAGGCAATACTAGTGGAATTTGGTTTAAGCCAGATCCTAGTATTGCGTAGATGGATTTGATTTGTCTTCTGTGCATTCGCATTCTACGGAATGCGGATGCGGGTGTGTATGCACAGTTTTGAGGAGCGATGAAGGAGGAGGTGCCCCATTAGGGTTTTGGCAGATGGTTCGGCCAAAATCGTAATGTGGCACACTCATTAGGGTTTTGACAGTTCGTTTGGTCAAAACCGTTATGAGCCGGAGGCATTGTTTACTAATCCTTTTAGTGATAGATTAGTGATGGCTAATTGCATTGACCATTTGGCCACTTAGACCCCCCTTGACTTTGTTGACCCGTTGACCGTGTTGACCATTGACCTTCAACAGGGATCTACACTCTTCTTTTATTTTCTTTTTATTTCTTGTGTTATGATAATGGTCAATTCAATGTGCCATCAAGTCTTTCATGATAGGATTAGTAATGATGATTATTGTGTATTATTGCAACCATGGTTCATTTCATTTGGTTTAACCCCTTTTTCATTATTCTCTTCTCATTCTCTCTCATGAAGTGAGAAGAAAAGAAAAGCTCCATGGTTGCAAACTTTCTCCTTCTTCTTCCTCCTCTTGATCTTCTTTTGATCTCATGTGTTAAGAGAAAAAGAATCCACATAGACAAATACATCCATACATCTCCTCTACACATTCTAGGGCTTCTTGACTAGCAATCACTTTGCCCTAGTTGCCTTGGCTTGAGGCGGAGCTTAGTGTACAACTCTCGGGTGGATCGTCTTCGACTCAAGAAGGCCGCGGAGGTGCCCAAGGTCCGGATCGACGCTTGGAGCTTGGATGGATGAATGGGACAGCGGAATGAAGACCCGAAGGACCGGTTCCGTGAGGTATACTTTCTATAAGCATAGTAGTTAAAACCTCGTAGTGTATACTAGTTTCTAGTGTAGCAAAGATCCCGACTTTTAGTCCATGTTGCCTTGCGCCAAAATCAATGTTTTTCGCTGCTTCCGCCTCCCCGTAAGAACCGGGGTGAGCAACGTGGACTTACACTGGTATCAGAGCCTAGCTAAACATAAACTAGTAAGTTAGCAAAGTGTTAAGAAGATCGATCGGAAAAAAGGTCGCAAAACACATCCACAAAACCCTAACTTTCTGTTGATTTTTTTTCTGCTCTAAAAATAAAAAAACATACTTTAAAAATCGTCTCAGGGTTTTGTGAAAACGCTGCAGAAAAACGATCCAGTGATTCGATCAAACGACCACGGTTCCGCGGCAATGACATGCTCATTGCCGCGATTCCGCCGCTGTTCTGACTCGGCACTGGATCGGGTTTGGTGCAGTGTTTTAGTTTGGATGTTTTGGGATTTTTAATACATGTTTTTTCTACCCAGATTTTCCAGAGAGCAAATTGACTTTTGGGGTGGTTAAAAATCCGTATTTTGATCGATATTCCGTACCCTTTGACTAATGTATTTTATCCGTGATGTAGTATATGTATTGAACGTCCGCTAATCGCTATACGTCGATAAGTGGGGGTTATACAAATCTGTGATCTGTAATGTTGATGGTTTGTGTATATGAACTCGGTGGATTGTCGCGGATGAATAGCCGGGAATGGATGTGAAATGAGAGTTTCTTTTTCTTTCATTCATTGTAAAATATGTAAATTGATGTAATATTATTTGTTTGGCCACACAACCGGGTCGAGGTTGTAGCAGTCATTGTATAATTTCTTTTTACTGTTTTTGCTCCTAGGATAGACCCAAGGTTGGGTGCACAAACTACCGGGTATCTCGAAGTGCCGAGTGGCCTACTCACGGTGTTGAGGGAGGTTGCTTCGCTTCGGGTACTTGGCGGGTAGTTTGCCGCACCCGTAGAGGTCTAGGGTGGGGTTTGGCTATTCATCGCGACCGTGTAATCCGTTTTTCGTTGCAGGCTCGAACGAATCGCGGATTCCTAGTATATCCAAAGTGTTCATCTGTGATCTGTAATGTCTATCATTGCTATATATTTATATATGATAAATATTTAGGCGTTGCTTATGTTTTACAGCCGCGCTAGCCCAGCCCCCGCTCTGTCGTTAGTTAAGTAACCTAACGGGTGATGACGGGGCCCGTGGCGAATGTGAATGGCATAAGCGTACGTCATATTTTGGTTGTTTTCTGCAATGGTAGGATTAAATGATGGGACGCATTAAAAGAACTGATGCAAGAAAATAAACCAAGTAAAAGTCGTTGGAACACTTTGAAAACCACTCGGTTCTTTTCAAAAGCAAGCATTTTAAACGCGGAGCTCGAACCACTCCTTTTAAAAGCTATCTCGTTCCATCGACTATATCAAGTTCACTACGTTCACGGTTTCGCCAAAACCATCCGTAACCCTCCGTCGTTTCATATGAATATTCAACAGTATTCAAGCTATGTTTGTTGGCCTTAGTCAAGGCACAGTGTTTGGTAGCTGGTGGGTATTCATATGTTGCATAGATAGAATGCGTTGGTTTGGGACAGTCGTATTGCTTTGTTGGCCATAGTCAAGGGTATATACGGGTGGGTTCAAATTAACCTGGATAACGACGGATAGAACTTGACATGTGACTTATGATTTGTTGGCCTTAGGCAAGGTCATAAGAGCATGGGGCAAAAATCCACATCGGGAGTTTCAAAAGTACTGCAACTTGCTAGCGCTGCATACCATTTGGAGTGTGATGATTCTGGTAGGATTCCTTCGGTTTTATCACGCGATGATATTTGGATCCCGATCCTACTGTGAGTATATGCTACTCCTCGGGAACTTTTTCACTTAACGATCAATGCTATAAACCAAGTAGGTGTCCAGAAAGGTGTTAGCGGGGCTACGCCCCCAGGGAAAAGAGGTTCTTAAATTAAGGAACTTCACGAAAGCATTGGAAAACCTCCCTCGAAGTACCGACACTGGCCTGGCTGAACGGTTAAGCAAGTATTGTACGGTGAGATTGATCCTGACTAATTCTTCCTTTATGGTTTGAGGAGGGATTCGAGAGACAGTTCGAGCCATCCTGTTTAGATAAATTAAAAACCAATCTAAACTTGCAAGAGCATCATGCTGAGTGTTTTCTTCTATCTCTCTCTTAATTGCAGCGACCCAGTGACCGCACCTAGGTTACATCTAGATAATAAAATGACTGAATCTGACTGTTATGACTGGCAAAGGTCTGTCCAGATGTCCATTACCCAGGACAAGCTGGGACACCTCTTGACTGATCCAACCCCTTCCGTCTCAGGTCCAGTCTCCCCTGTCACGGATATTGATATTCGTAGGACATCGGAAGAAGACTGTGCGAAAGCCAAGTGCCTCGTGTTAGCCTCAGTTGATGGTATATACCAGAGGCAGCACGACAAGATGGACTCAGCTTCTATCTTCCTCTATAACAAAGTTTTATATGGAGAGCAATCTCGTATCGCAAGATATAAGACCTCGAACGAATTGCTTCCAGCGAGGTTGGTTATCGGGTCATCTGTAGGGGGCAACGTCCTTACAGAGACCAGCTCTTTTGAGCTCTCGGACCTACAGACCACGTTGAAGAACGGGTCAGATGCTGACTCAGTTCAATAGTCTCTACCTACTACCCTAAAGGAAACTAGGGAAGTAGAAAGAAAGGGAAGGGCAGAAGTTTCAGGAACAGATGTAGTAAAAGAGGGATGTTCCTATTGTTACGGAAATGAACATGGGCAGAAGGATTGCAGGGCTTGCAAAGCCAATAGCCAGAATTCGAAGCATGTTGTAGCTTCGGCTTCGGGTGTGTTTGTAATATAGAACTGTATGTCAGTTAACCCTACTTCCTGGGTATTGGATACCGGATCAGAATCTCATATCTGTAATTCGTTATAGGCTCTGAGAAACCGTAGGGTTATCAGGAAAGGTGATATGACTCTCAGGGTCGCTAACGGAATGAGCATGTATGCTGTATCCATAGGGGAATATCATCTAGGACTGACAACTGGGCAGATATTGATTCTGCGTGACTGTTTTTACGTACCAGGTGCGACTTGTAACATCATATCTGTATCCTTACTTTCTAAGGAAGGATATGATTTTACTTTTGTAAGCGATGTAGTAAACATCCACCTAAATCAAGTGCTGATTGGATCAGGTACATTGAAATACGGTATATACGTTTTGAATCAAGCTCAGGTCTTCAGTGTCCAGAACACACTTAAAAGTCTCCGGAATTAAATCAGGCTTTCTTATGGCATTGTAGACTGGGTCACATTAATGAGACACGGTTGACAAAGTTACATAAAGAAGGATACTTGGATCCGTTCGAGTACCAGTCTTATGCCACTTGTGAATCTTGTCTCATGGGAAAGATGACAAAGACTCCGTTCACTGGACATGGAGAAAGAGCGAGCGAGCCCTTGGGACTCATACACAGTGATGTGTGTGGTCCAATGTCTACACATGCGCGAAGTGGTTATTCATACTTCATTACTTTCACAGATGATTTCACTAGGTATGGGCATGTCTTCTTGATGAAGCACAAATCCGAGGCCTTTAAGAAATTTCAGGAATACAAGAATGAAGTTGAAAAACAAACATGCATAAGTATCAAGACACTGAGATCTGATCGAGGTGGTGAATACTTGAGTGCCGAGTTTCTGGGATTCTTAAAAGAGAATGGAATTCTCTCTCAGCTTACTCCTCCATACACACCACAACACAACGGTGTATCGGAAAGGAGGAATCGAACCCTATTGGATATGGTTCGTTCCATGATGAGTAAGGCTGAGTTGCCGCGATCCTTCTGGAGTTATGCACTAGAAACAACTGCATATCTTTTAAACCAAGTTCCTACTTAGTCAGTGCCTACCACACCATATCAGATGTGGAGTGGGAAGAAACCCAGTCTTAAACACTTTAAGACATGGGGGTGTCCAGCTTTTGTAAAAAAGCAGCATGCGGACAAGCTCGAGGCACGTTCGGTACAGTGTAAGTTTGTGGGATACCCAAAGAACTCCAAAGGGTATCTTTTCTATTACGCAGAGGAACAAAAGGTTTTTGTTTCTCGTCATGCCCGCTTCTTGGAAACTGAGTTTTTGGAAAATCAGATAAGTGGGAGCGCAATAGAACTGGAAGAATTTCCAGAACCACGAGCTATTACTGAAAGCTTAGTAGAACCAGAGGGTTCGAAAGAACAGGACATTCCAGCGCCACTCCGCAGGAGTAGTAGGCAGTCTCATCCGCCCGAGAGATACTATGGTTTTCTCATAGACGGGGATAGAGAGGATTGCACCATGAATTATGGTGAGCCTACTAGCTTCCAGCAAGCCATTCCGAGCGGCGACTCGGTAAAATGGCTGGATGCAATGCGGGCCGAGATGGAGTCCATGTACACCAACAAAGTTTGGTCTTTGTACTTTGCTCCAGAAGGGGTAAAACCCGTAGGCTGCAAATGGATCTTTAGAAAGAAGATTGGTGTAAACGGGCAGGTTGAGACCTATAAAGCTAGACTTGTTGCAAAGGGTTTTCGTCAAAGACCTGGTTTGGACTATGATGAAACCTTTTCTCCAGTGGCTATGCTGAAATCCATTCGGGTCCTTCTTGCCATTTCTGCCTTCCACGATTATGAAATCTGGCAGATGGACGTAAAGACGGCTTTCCTAAATGGAAATTTGGAAGAGTGCGTCTATATGAATCAGCCGGAGGGATTCATTTAGAGTGGGAGCAGCGGTAGAGTGTGCAAGTTGCTAAAGTCCATCTATGGACTTAAGCAGGCATCGCGGAGTTGGAACATCTGCTTTGATGATACTGTCAAAGAATTCGACTTTATCAAAAACCCAGATGAACCATGCATTTACAGTAAGATTGTAGGGAGAACTGTAGTATTCCTCATCTTGTACGTGGATGACATTCTCCTAATAGGAAATGGTAGTCCTATGCTACAGTCAGTCAAAGGATTCTTGTCGCAGAGGTTCTCCATGAAGGACCTGGGCGATGCCAACTACATTCTGGGGATCCAGATCTATCATGATAGATCTATGAGGATGTTGGGACTTTCACAGTCAAGGTACATCGACACCATACTGAAAAGATTCGGTATGGAAGATTCCAAACACGGTAATTTACCGGCTTGTCACGGGATCACCCTCTCCAAAGAGATGTCTCCCAAGACTGATTTGGAAAGGGATCGCATGTCTATTATACCCTACGCTTCTGCGGTAGGCTCTATAATGTATGCGATGTTGTGTACCAGACCAGATGTAGCGTACGCATTGAGCGTTGTAAGCCGGTATCAGTCAAACCCAGGGGAGAAACACTGGATAGGGGTAAAGAACATTCTCAAGTACCTGAGAAGGACTAAGGGGATGTTCTTGGTGTATGGCGGAAAAGACCTCCAGCTCGAGGCCTTTGCTGACTCCAGCTTCCAGAGTGACAAGGATGACTCCAAGTCCATGTCGGGTTATGTCTTTACCCTCAATGGAGGGGCGGTTTGCTGGAAGAGTTCCAAGCAGGAGACCGTTGCAGACTCAACTATGGAAGCGGAGTACATAGCTGCTTGTGATGCCGTAAAGGAAGCTGTCTGGATGAAGAAGTTCCTCACGGAGCTTCAGGTGGTTCCTACCATTGTTGATCCAATACCGCTGTATTGTGACAACAACGGAGCTATAGCTTTAGCGAAGGAACCCAGGTCCCATCATAAGTCCAGGCACATTTTGAGGCGGTACCACCTGATTAAGGAGATCTAGATCGCCGGGAGATCGAGGTGAAGAGAGTAAATACGGAGAACAACACTACAGATCCACTCACGAAGGCCCTACCTCAGACTCAGTTCGAGCGGCTGATCGAGATGATAGGTCTTCGATACGCCAGTACATGGCCTTAGTGCAAGTGGGAGATTGTTAGTGTATATGCCCTAGAGGCCATTACTGTATCATACTAGCTTGTATATTACTTGATGGAAGCTTGGGATATTCACAGTTGTATAGACAATCTTGCTCAAAATGGTAGTATGCTACTTGCTTTGTCTCTACTTCAATATGTGCATGTGTTTCTTTTAACATATCGCTTATATACATATTAGTAGAGCCCTTAGGATCTTTGCTTGATTACCAGCGTTGTGATAGCGCTCACACTCGTGGGGGCTGGGTAATCCATAAGCACATCCTTATACAGGTCCCTAGTCGTTGGACTATCGAGACAGGGCATCGATACTCCGAAGTAGACTAGCGTATGCACTTCTCATCCCAGCGGGGGAGACGGTCTGTCCCACAGCCGTCAGTACGTCGTACTTGAGATAGTATGCGGGTGCTCGTTAGGTTACGAGTACACTGGACAGGACTCGTCGGGAACTGTTGGTTGGTATTATACCTATCGTCAGTTATCAGTTCTCAGGTGACATGAGTACAGCTTAGTCCTCCGACTTGACACTGTCACTTCGCCTCGAGTGTGTTCCCACTGTACTTAGATTACTACCCTACCACGGCTCAAAGGAGTCGTGCAAACAGGTAGTAGTTGGGTGCAGTCCCGAAGCACTTGGAGGCAGTGACGGTTAGACAGGATTCGTCTCTCCCGATATTGGGGGTTGACATCGCGCTGTGTCTAGGAGAGCCATTACATAAGTAGTCCCTGGCCTGGGCAAGCGAGATATACTGGTAGGTATCCAGTGTTATCTCAGGATGTTCTGGGCTACACTCCGACACGACTTGTACCGCTATTAGAGGACTGACGTTCACCGCCCCCTAGGCCCGCCATACGATGTATCAGACGAACAGACCGGACTGTACGAAGATTGTCACATACTGGCTTAGTAGGAGTTCGGATGGGTTTACCACATCGGCCTTCTTATCGACATCTACCTGGGGACCGTTACGTACAGCTAGTGCCGCTTGCGGTCTGTGGTTAAACCCACTGCCAGCGTAGTGTCGAGTCTTTAGAGTCCCACACAGAGAGTTTCCCTGCACTGAGCGAAAAGTGTAAAGGCCGTATGGTTTTACGGCAGGGCTTCGATCACTTACGTGCACTTGTGTGCGTATGCTGTTCGGGCAGGCAATACTAGTGGGCTTTGGTTTAAGCCAGATCCTAGTATTGCATAGATGGATTTGATTTGTCTTCTGTGCATTCGCATTCTACGGAATGCGGATGCGGGTGTGTATGCACAGTTTTGAGGAGCGGTGAAGTAGGAGGTGCCCCATTAGGGTTTTGGCAGATGGTTCGGCCAAAACCATAATGTGGCACACTCATTAGAGTTTTGACAGTTCATTTGGTCAAAACCGTTATGAGCCGGAGGCATTGTTTACTAATCCTTTTAGTGATAGATTAGTGATGGCTAATTGCATTGACCATTTGACCACTTAGACACCTCTTGACTTTGTTGACCCGTTGACCGTGTTGACCATTGACCTTCAAGCGGGATCTACACTCTTCTTTTATTTTCTTTTTATTTCTTGTGTTATGATAATGGTCAATTCAATGTGCCATCAAGTCTTTCATGAAAAGATTAGTAATGATGATTATTGTGTATTATTGCAACCATGGTTCATTTCATTTGGTTTAACCCCTTTTTCATTATTCTCTTCTCATTCTCTCTCATGAAGTGAGAAGAAAAGAAAAGCTCCATGGTTGCAAACTTTCTCCTTCTTCTTCCTCCTCTTGATCTCTTCTTTTGATCTCATGTGTTGAGAGAAAAAGAATCCACATAGACAAATACATCCATACATCTCCTCTACACATTCTAGGGCTTCTTGACTAGCAATCACTTTGCCCTTGTTGCCTTGGCTTGAGGCGGAGCTTAGTGTACAACTCTCGGGTGGATCGTCTTCGACTCAAGAAGGCCGCGGAGGTGCCCAATGTCCGGATCGACGCTTGGAGCTTGGATAGAAGAACGGGACAGCGGAATGAAGACCCGAAGGACCGGTTCCGTGAGGTATACTTTCTACAAGCATAGTAGTTAAAACCTCTTAGTGTATACTAGTTTCTAGTTTAGCAAAGATCCCGACTTTTAGTCCATGTTGCCTTGCGCCAAAATCAATGTTTTTCGTCGTTTCCGCCTCCCCGTAAGAACCGGGGTGAGCAACGTGGACTTACACAAGGGATATACCTATGCTTCGGTAGTAGGCTCTATCAAAGTATGCGATGTTATTTACCAGACCAGATGTAAATGAATCACTAGGTGTAGTGATCAGGTATCAATCGGATCTTGGGAGAATCACTGGACAGCAAGAGAGGACATTCTTAAGTACTTGAGAAGCACTGAATGAATGTTCTTGGTTCGAGCTTCCAGAGTGATAAGGACGACTGAGAGTCGGTCACAGGCATTGCCTTTACCCTCAGTGGAGGGACGGTATGTTGGAAGAGTTCCAAGATAGATACCATGATATACTAAACGATAAAGGCTGAATACATTGCTACCAATGATGCTGCCAAAGTGGTTGTCTGGGCATTTCTTGTTCATGAGATGAACAAGGTTCCTACCATTGATGTCACGACCCACCCCCAAACAAAGATGGTATTGTCCGCTCTGGCCGAAGCCGCACGGTTTTGTCCCTTTGAATGAACCCGGGGCTACTTCACAGTAGGTCACCCATCCAAGAATTTCTCTGGCTCAAGCACGCTTAACTACGGAGTTTTTCAAACTCCGGAGTTCCGATTCATCCAAAAGGCGCCTCTGTGTTATAAGAGTGGTGTCATTCCATTTATAGTTCAGATCGTGCCCACTTTCGGAATGGAATTCGATACTCCCCATTTTTCTGGTCGGTCCCCGTGTGCATCCGTATCGGTTACATCCCTACCTCGATACCGGATAACATCTCACTTCTTACGGGGTAGGTGGTATTCAGTCCCAACTCCACCTGGGGTATTGCATTCCCCCCAACTTAGAACAATAGTTCGTCGTCGAACCACAGACCTACTTTTGAGGGACCGGCTCTGATACCATATTTGTCACGACCCACCCCCAAACACAGATGGTATTGTCCACTCCGGCCGAAGCCGCATGGTTTTGCCCTTTTGAATGAACCCGGGGCTACTTCCAAGTAGGTCATCCATCCCAGAATTTCTCTGGCTCAAGCACGCTTAACTACGGAATTTTTCAAACTCCGGTGTTCCGATTCATCCAAAAGGCGCCTCTGTGTTATAAGAGTGGTATCATTCCATTTATAGTTCAGATCGTGCCCACTTTCGGAATGGAATTCGATACTCCCCATTGTTCTGGTGGGTCCCCATGTGCATCCGTATCGGTTACATACCTACCTCGATACCGGATAACATCTCACTTCTCACGGGATAGGTGGTATTCACCCTAACTCCACCTAGGGTATTAAATTCCAACTTTGTCACGACCCAAAGTTCGACCCGTGACCGGCACTTAACCACGTGACGTCTACAGGCGTAACGCGACTAAGTAAGCCGAAACCCAAAAATCAAACCATAAAAAGTATAGAGTGCTTAAAACATTTATTAGAATATTTGTTAAAACATCTAGAAAACTTTAAGTTGTTTAGTAGAATTCTTTAAAGTCCAAGTTATCATTTAAAAATTTTGGCAGCATTTCCTTTGTAAAATTTGCCCCGAGATTGGGTACAAAGCAATATATGAGTAAATGATACATAATAAGAAATAAGCATCCCAACCGGAGCAATCACGCCCCCAACGGCGGAAACAACACCACAATGATAATATACGACGCCGTAGCGAAGAAAGAGTAAAAATAAGTGAAGACAACATGAAATATAAAACTGCATAATAAAGTCGGATCACAATGAGGCCGACACCAGAGTACAATAATATACATCGTACTCACAACTGGTCTCTAAGTCCATACATAAATAGTAGATGGAGAATACTAGATACAATGATGTATACAACGGGAAAATAAACAGATACCGCACAAAACCCACCTATCAGCAAAAGGGCTACCATGCCAACTGCACTGGTATCTGTGTCAAAAGATGTATGAAAGTAGCCCACCGCGACTACTCCGAGGGGCAACCAGCAAGAACTGTGGCACAACGGGGGTGAGTTGCCAACTCGTGAATAGTAGATACCATATAAAGGTAATTGCGAGTATGCACATGCAGCGATACTCTAACCTATGCCAACAGATAACATCTATATGATGAACTGGATGCTCAAATCATGCAACAAATGCGATCTAATGACATCTCTATGTGATGAGCAAGGTATGCAATAATCGTGCATAGCAATGAAATCTAACAACCTTATATAGAATGAGTAGGGTATGCAATAAGCGTGCATAGTATGTGTACTCTCTCAGGTACAATAGATACAGGATGAGATGTGAAATACTGAATGCTGAGCATGGGAATAAATAGTATCTACACGGAATATCAACGTTGAAAATAACTGGTTTCCATCAATACCCCAAATCCCAAAAAGGCTCAGGCGCCGTCATCCTCATCGGCCCTCAAAATCCTGTAAATCTCATAGAATCGTGAGTGGCCAAAATCGGCACTCGAAATATCATAAAATCAGCCGTGTCTAGCATCGACAAGCAAATCCTCAAGTATCGGGCTCCGTCCATCGGATCGGCCCACGGGCTCCGTCTGCGGAATCGGCCCTCGGCCCCGGCAGTACGCGTCGTCCCGTATCCATCTATCGACTCTGGTCGGTATCCTCCGGATAATCGCCAGGTCTAACCAATCACCGGTAGGTAGTAGTCCTTCCGCCGGGCTCACCGTCTAACAATACGAGTCTTCTTGCCCCGGGGTACTGTACCGGGTCCACCATGTACCCGCAATCGGTGCCTACCGCTCCTCGAATCGGGTATACTCACACAAGCTCTCTGGAACCGAGAAAACTCATGGTGGACGCACTGAAATATCATATCAAGAGAAACCGGGTTTTTAAAACAGTGCGTATTTTCTTAAAATGATACCATGTTTCTCAAATCCTGAAATCATATGAATCCAAAACTCAATGCGTAAATCCATGCAATGTAACGTATGATACTAAGAGTAAAAAGGCAACACCGTTCCTTTAAAAGAATCCAGTTTTGAAAATATTTCATGCGGGCCCTATTTTCGTGAACTCAAATCAATATCATCCATGTATGCGACATATTTATATATGTAGGTATGGATGCGCAAATGGATATATATAGGCGAATATGAGTGTAGCACTAGTATGAATATACAGTGTGCATGTGCGCTGGTATGAAGATATCAATATGTGTGTGCACTGGTATGAATATATAGTGTGCATGTGCGCAAGTATAAAGCTATCAATATATGTTTGCACTGGTATGAATATACAGTGTGCATGTGCGCAAGTATGAAGATATCAATATCTGTGTGCACTGGTATGAATATACAGTGTGCATGTGCGCAAGTATGAAGATATGAATATATGTGTGCACTGGTATGAATATACAGTGTGCATGTGCGCAAGTATGAAGATATCAATATATGTGTGCACTGGTATGAATATATAGTGTGCATGTGCGCAAGTCATGACAATCAGCAATGATGCGGCACTCAAATCGATATGTATAATGCGAAGCAGTCTTATAGTGTAAGTGTCATGGCAATCACTAACGGTGTGAGTGTAACATACAAGTGGTGCTCGTGCAGCTTTAACCGTTAGTGACAGTGCAGTGTTCTATATCTACCATTACTATATGCAATAATGGAAGTATTCTACGCTAATGCACATGAAAATCTACGACTAAATATCCTATCACGCCCTGACGCTTAACGCCATACGGGCGATTTCCCTATAGATGTTAAATCTACTCACCTGGTCGCGAGCTAAGTATAGCCGACCACCTACTTCCCTTTCCTTGCGGCGTCTGACGTACCCGCCTGCGAACCTGGAATTTATACAAGGAAACCATATAAGCAAATGTCTCGAGAAAACACGATATCGAGCTCGACGAGGATTCACGTCGCAAACTAAACGCGCGTGTATATGTAACGTGTGTGCATACGCCAAAACCCAATGCGACACGCTATGGCACACAGCGATACGCTGTGATACACAGCGAACCAACTCAACATGCATCGTACGTGTCACGCAAGTCCCGCTACGCTAAAAATAGGTAAACGGTCACAGATTTTATCAGGAGCAAAAACAAGAAAATCAAACAAGACTAAACCCTTCAATTTACCTATAGACATCTACCTGCCAAAATCCAACATAAAACCCAACCATTGGGCCGGCGGCAAGGGGGTACCATACCGGCCCAAAATCGGTGGGTGGGGTCCAGGTCTCTACCCTAGGCTTCTAACACCATTCATAGCCTAATGTATATGTTTGTTTGCCAACTAAACTATCCTAGTAGCAGCAGATTCCATGTATCATAAGGGTTTAGCTTAAAACGACACAAAACACTAGGTTACAACAATAGGGTATTTCTGTGGATCTAGGTGATTTTATAGGAGCCCTGCGATACCAACAGCACATAAAAGAGCTGGTCTAACCTTAAACCATCCTGAATCATCCTACTCACTAACCAAACCACCAATTCCACGTCAAAGTCCACAAAACACCAAAAACACTAAACTTTAGCTAAACCAACCCAGATTTCATCCACTGCTAAACCCCAAAAACTAAACAATACCAAACACAAAAAAATCCCCTAATACTAGATCGTTAACTAGAGGTTACACAAGGCATCAACCATGCCAAAATCAAATTTTTCTTGTGCCGAGAAACCCTAATACTAGATCGTTAACTAGAGGTAAGGCGAAAATCATACAAGCAAACAACTTTACTAGAAAGTGAAAGTGACTACAACCTTTGTAGATCCGGTCCTCCACTTCTTTAGCTCCGTGTTGACGTCCCTCTGCTGCGATCATTGGAATCCCAGACTCTAGCGATGGTTTCGTCGGAGAAATGATCGGGCTAGGTCGTTGACTTCGATGCCGAAGATGATCTACGTCGAGGCAACTCAAACTCAAGCTCCATCTTCACTTGGTCATGAAACTTGTGAAGATAACACTCTCTACTACATGGCAAGTGGTAGAGGATGAAGAAATAGGAAGTGGGTTCACTTTGGAATTGGATTTCTCACTTGGATTCATCACTTGGAAATTTTCAAGAATGCTTTCTTCTCTTCATGAAGAAGAAGAAGAAAGAAAAAAATGAAAGAATAATTAAAAAAAGAAAATCAAGTGATTCTTATCATTTAGCAACCATGGGTGAGTGTAACTAATGTAGAGATTAGACTAGAGTTTAGTTAAATGGTTAGGTTAAGGAATAAAAACAAAATGGTTACTTTGTCAAAGATGCATGAAGCTTCATGAAGCTTCTTGCATAAAACAAAAGCAACCATTTAGTTTTTCTTTTTAACCAAAAATAAATAAAGTAAATAAAACCCTAACCATTTATTAAACATGGTGTATAGCATACACATACCCAAGTTTGCATGTATCATCAAACATGATACAAACTAGTGCACAAAAAATATATCACATATACAACTTGTGCAAATCAAGTGAGAAAATCCATCTTAAGTGAACAATACTAGTCAATGTAAAGTAATATATCAAATATATATAATTATACATTAAATCATTAAATCAACACTTGATTTAATGATCCGGTCATACTGCATATAACCGACTAATATCAAGTGTATCAATATATTGAATCAACACCTGATTCGGTAACCCGGCTATATCTTATATAACCGTCCGATGATACAAATCGCGAGAATAGAATCCAGTATCACATACTGGTATTATTATCGGTCCCGCACATATCTCATATGCGCTCCTATTTCTTTTTGCTCGAGCCAGGAAACCTCTTTGTACGATTTTAAAGACTCGTCAATACGCCGGCAGTAGGTGATGATCATATCAAACACCCACAAGCCGCAAGCGGTCTGCTAAACGTAACGGCCACCTGGGTATTGAGCGATCAGAAGATCAACGAGCAAGCCTGCTCACACTCCTGTGAATCCAACCAGTAACACTTACCGTACAGTCCGGTCTGTTCGTCTGATATGTCGCATATCTCGCCTAGGGGTGGTAAACGTCAGACCCCCGTAGCTTAATAAGTCATGCCGATGCAAGGTCAATAACAAAGGTGAAACTAATGATTACTCTTACCAGTAAATCACTGCAACCCTGGCCAGGGATTTCCAGTTATGGCTAGTCGAGCATAGCGCAACATCAACCCCCAATACCGGGAGAGACGAATCCCCTCCTATCGCTCATTGCCTCCATGTGAATCGGGACTGTACCCAAAAACCACCTGTTTGCACGAATCGGTAGAGCCGTGGTAGGGTGGAAATCAAAGCGCAGTGGGAGACACACAAGACTCTGTGACGATCTCGGGTCAACAGACTAAGCTGTACCAGTGTCACTAGAGAACTGCCATCTGACATAAGGTATAATACCATCTGGGAGTTCTCGGCGAGTCCGTTCAGTGTACCCAGTCATCACTGAGCACCCGCATACCATCTCTGATGTCAAACACCAATCTGATATTTTGCTATCTGGGGAACGGACACAAGCATGTAGTATTACACTATACATAGCTGGACCAGGATTTTTATTTCAGGATATTACCTGATATGACCCAGGATAGCGTTATGCATGCAATTTCTGCTCGTAGATGTTTTCTACTCACAAGTTGGAAACTCACCCCCGTTGTGGCACGGTTCCTTGCAGGTTTTTCCGTACAGGTTCTTTGCGGCTTTGCTGGCACACTGTTCTTTCCGGGTGATTGCTTTGGCAGGTGGGTTCTTTGCATCAGGACCACCATTGTTTATTATTATTTCAGTTGTATCTAGAAACTCCATCAACCAGATTGTATATTTGAGAGAATTAGAAGACCAGTTTGTTATTCTTTCGACCATAGAGTCGCGCGTTGTATTATTATGTTTTTCATGTTGTTTTGAGTTTCTTTTGAGTGTTTATCCTCGCCCTTGGCGTTGCATATTATATTGCTTGTGTGGTTGTGACCGTCGATTGACGAAGAGCTAGCTCCCGCTTGGAGATGCCTTTTTATTAATTTCGTATACTATTCATGTTGTATCTTATTTGGGGGACAATATTTACAAAGTAGACTCTGCCGAAATTTTCAAAAAATACTTGATGTTTTTAAAACGCATAATTTGTCTTAAGCTATTAAAACTACTTGCTTTAAGTTGGTTTTGCCTTCACTCTACTGCTTCTTTGGTTTTCATTTCTGGGTTTTCGTTTACTTAGATTACGTACGCCTTGAGACGTTCGTAATTTAAGTGTCGGTCATGTTCCGTACTTTTTGGGTCATGACAAAGTTCGTATCAAAGCGTTAGGTTTTACCTACGGAGTGTAGGATGACCCTTGGTTGATGGAGTAGGTAGCTTGAGTAGAGTGACGTACCGTACGTATGTTCCGCGGCATATTTACGATACGCTACTCCGCTTAAGAAGCTTTAGGATGTACATTTCCTTGCACAGTATTATATTCCATCATATGATCTAGCCTCATAGGTACCAGTTATGGTTTTGTTACCACGGTTACACGGGCGTGGAGAGATACGACTAGAGTTGCGGTCAGCACGAGCTCATCACGAATGAGGACTGACCAGGGCGTGATTCCAAGGACATACGATTACATAGGGAGGCATCGTTTTATTGCGTTTGCGCGCTACGAGCGTTTGATGGATCGCTTTTATGAGATTTCTCGGGCGTGTAGATCAACACCAGAGGATTGGGCTACCGCTAGAGGCCTGCCAGAATATGATGACCGTTAATGCACCGTATTTTGATGATTTAGGCACTGTTCAGCGTGCGATCGAATGAGCCAGTTGCTGGTGCGAAGGATGAGATATCACCCCAGATGCTTGGTGCGATTGCAGCACGAGTTGTACTTAGAGATATGATAGAAGGTCGCTAGTCACCCGAGGATGAATGACTAGAACATGTGGTTCGTTCGCTTACCCCGGTGCGAGGTCATCAGATAGATTGATTCCAGCTAGAGGCGACTTCACGCTGTTGCGTTGAGATCCGATAGAGACGATCGAATGTCAGGAACACATTTTCCAAGTTTAATGTATTCAGACAACAATGCAAGAAATTCTACGAACCCTCTAGAAAAAAGAAACCCTAACTCAATTTAATGACCATGGAACGCCGGTGAAACTTAGGGTTTGCGGCAGTTTAGCGGTGCCATTAGTGAGGCTTGGGTCTGCCCTTCTACGGTTGGTCCATAGGTGCTGTAGCATATTTTCGATACTATTAAATTGTACCCAAGATGCTGAGCTCTTAGGGGATTATGAGGTTTTGACGAATCGGTCGGATGGTTCGACTTCATTCGGATGCTATGAGATAGGATGCATTGCTTAGGAGACTCCATATACGAGTATAGCCGTTGGAGCACAGTCCATGCAGCCACGACGAGGCGAGTCCGAAGCAGTCGACATTAGAGAAAAGTGGAGTAAGAGGTTCGTACGAGATCTTGATTAGGTGACGTTCCACTTCACCGACATCAGAGAGGTGATACGCAAGCAGGAGCGTTGACTATGGATATATATTCCAGGAGGAGTCATGATAAGTATGCAGCCGTTCCACAACAAGAAATATATATAGTAAAAGGATGATAACTTCCAGGCAGTTCGGCAGAAACGAGACTTGGATGAGACTTCGACAGAGTCTTTCTGGAAATGCTAAACGAGAAGACCTGGACCCAGGAGCGGTCCTATGACGCACACCCAGTAAGCCAAAGATCTTTAGAGGATGTGTCAGAGCGGACGGCTCCGTTATCGTTTCTTTATTGGACCGTTGAGCCGAGGAGCTATGTACTTTGCAATCTGCAGTGAAAGACGAGAGCCTAAAGGCACTAGGCGACATGCCATTATCAGGAGGCAAGTAGATATCTTGCTCTGCTAGCATTGGATGCACCGACACCATCTCGACTTTAAAGGACGGACATATTGACGACAGTATTTATGAGTTGTGATTTTGTGATTGACCATCTTGTATCCGTCACTTTGGATTTCAGTATTTTTTGGGTGATTTATTTCACGACTGAGTTTTGATGACCGAGTTTCATGATATTTGATTTCATGCCTAGGGCATTCATATGATTTGACTTATGCTTTCGGCATAGTTTTCATGCACTTTTAGTATTTGATTGGCTTTTGTGCACGCAGATGCAGAAGATGGTGAGATTTTATACCACGGTATACTTGATTGGGATTTTGATTGAAGTGTGTTGTATACCGTCGATTTCGATTGTTATATTCGATATTCGTTTTCATGCACATTGTGCACTTTATTTGGATTTTGCGCATATTTAAAGCACTTGATGCGATTTAGGTGCACACCAGATGTACTAAATCGAGATTTTTCGTGCATATCAGATGCACCTGGTTTTGCTGTCAGGCACCACGTTGCCCTTGACAGTTGTTTTCGTGCACACCCGTTGCACTTAGATTTGGTTTTTGGTGCACATGTATGGAACATTCATAGATTTCAATTTCCGTGCGCACCAGACGCGCGTGGCATTCATATATTTTGGGATTGATTTCTTTTGGATCAGTATATTTTATGATACTTGCTATTTGGTTTAGTACCGAGCAGGACAAGTCAGAGGACAGTACCTGAGTATATTTGGCATGCATTGCTTCCAAACGTTTTAATGATGTTTACCTATATAGTTTTGACGTTTACAGGTATAGTTTTGATGTATATCAATTAATTTTCGTTTTGAATCCTGACATTGGTGTCTTCATCATAACTCCGATGATTGCGGGATGCTTGACGGTGTTTTGATTTTTAGTTGATATATCTATTTTTCGTGCGCATGCATTGCGCTACGATGTGTTTTATGTATTTATGATTTCGGAGCCCCGGCGATTTGATGGTTTTGGCTGAAATATTTTAGTATTTGGGGGGAGTTTTAATTTAAATTCGGGGACTGAATTTCTTTAAGGAGGGAAGATTGTAACGTTTTGAAAATCGTTTCGGTGAAATTTCGGAAAATCGGTAAAATAAGGGGGGTTTCTGTAAAAAGTCAAAATATAAATATATTTATTAAAAAATTAAATATACATATTCTACCTATGTAATTGCTAGTATTTGGTGTTTATTGAGCCACTGGTAAAATTTCTAATTTTCTAAAAATTTTCCGAAATTAATTATTTTAATATTATTTTAAGCCGTCACTAATACATTTAATTAGTGAAAATTACAAATTGGAATGGGTTGAAACAAATTTTGTGCATCATAACACATTAAACAAAATTTTAACATATTGTTTTTGAAACGAAGTGAAGTTGCCAAACGGTTTTAGAAAAAATTGAAGAAAAAGGCTTAAATAGTGAAATTAGTGTAAATAGATGTTGGGGTATATCATTTATTATTTTCCCTCACCCACACAAACCTAATTTTCCCTCCTTGGCCGAGCCCATGGCAGCCCATTACCCAAGTTCCCACTTAAATTGAGAAAAGTAAAACAAATGAAAAGAAAAGGGAAATGAAAAGAAATAGATAAATGAGTATGGACTTTTGACTTTTGTGTTGACTTGGACTTTCCTCACTTGTTATTCATCACCTCACTCTTTCTCCTCTACCTCAAGAATCTGGCCGAGCTTCCCCTTGTGCAGCCACAAAAAAATTGCCATCTCTTTCCCATCAAATTTCAATCAAAATTCAAGCTAAAACTCAAATCCAACTCCTACCCATTTTCCCTTAACCCACATAGCATGGATCTTGGTGCAAAGATTTCAATTTGGAGGTCAAGTTATATGTTTGATCCATGGTTCATGAGATATAAAATTTTGACTCTTTTGTTAATTGTTTGTTATTACTTTAATTCAACTATATTAGATGTTAAATATGGTTTTTATTGCAAGGTTTAACCTTCATGAGAAGGGTTTCTAAAATTCTAGTTAGGCTTTTTACCTAACCATTTAGGGTCACAACATGTAGTTTGACTTATTAGGGCATGTAAAATTTAGGCTAGTTGTTAAATTTTGCAAACTAGTTGTTAATTGGTTAAGTGTTACTTTTAAATTGTATTAATGGTATAATTTTGTAAACTAGATTTTTATAAATCATATATATTGGTGAGATAAAATTATGATGAGAGTTTCTACCATTAGATTATGGTTTTAATGAGGAGATTAACATGTTGATGGAATTCTAAAACCAAACCTTGTAGCTAGTTGCAAATTGTTATTTCAAAATTTTGCTAATTAAGCTATTGTAAACTAGGTTTTGGGGTTTAATGAAGTTGATGAGATTAAAAATCTAATTAGGATTTGTATGACTTAGTTATGATATTTAGTGAATATTATGGCCATTAGTTTTGTTAAAACGTCAAGTTTCGTACTAAAACGGTAAATTTTGTTTGCTAGGTTTTCGGAAAAATAGCTTTTAAAGTGAGTTTGGGGTTTTCGTGAATTTTAAACTATTTCATATTATAATTAGTGTTTGTAAATGTGCAAATGAGTGTATTTAGGTTTTTCTCGATGGTTTGACGTTTGTACATCGACATTGAGGGTTGGTTTGGCGATTCTTGCATGCGTAGGCGATAGGTTTTGACCTATACGTGATACGCGTGCCGATTTGGTTTTCGTATACCGTTTCGATTTCGGATTTATTTTTTATGCGTTACGATACGTGGTGACATGTAGGTACCCCAGGTGGACTTCGAGACGACAAGCAAGCGCGTGGCGACGTCGGCACCAGTGAGCGCAAATCAGGTGAGTAGATTTTATCTATGGGGGAAGTCGGGTGGATGGCGTATAGCACCCCCGCAGTCCGTAGTATAGTTTATTATATATATATATATATGTTATAGGTGTTTTATGATACGAGGATGATTATCAAGGTATGATTTCTGTTTATGGTTTAGTGTAGGGTAATTAGAAATAAACTAGCATAGCTTTTTAGTCGCGAACCCTAGAATAGGTTCACACCCACCTGCACACCCGCATTTGCATACATCTATATTACATATGCGTATATGGGGATATGTATATATATATATTTACACTTGGGTATGGGACTAGGTATATATATCTACGTATGCATATACATGGATTATGAGGATAGTACTTGGGATTGGAGATGAGTCGGTGAGATTGGGCTTGAGGCCGTGAGAACGGTGACGTGACATGGTCCGTATTTGTGATACGACATGATATTATAGCGGTTTCTTTAAGCGTGGTGTTTTCATACACCCGCATGCATTTCATGTATGGTATCAGTATTGTACTAGACGTAGATCAGTACGCCGATCATGATATTTGATAACAAGGATACCAGATGATTAATGTGATAGATGTGACATTTGACCCGTACCCAGATTTGGGAGGTCGTACGGCGGATTTACCGTACGAGTTATATATTGACGATAGATCCGCACTCTTGATTCGGGGATGTCATATGATATGTTGTATCGTACATGATATTATTGAGGCGGGATCACCGACTATTATACATGTGTGTGTGTGTGTCTATATATATATATATATATATATCGACTCAGATGTAGGTGGTTTCCATACCCCTTATGATTAGTTGTTAGTTAGACCTGTAGTTTACCTAGTAGATGTCAGACTGGACCCGAGTCATACCTATTTCCAAAACTGACGAATCGTGAGAATTTTAAAGACATACCAAGGGATACTACGGATATTTTAAAAGACGTAGCTTTTCTTAAAAACACCGTAGTCCCTTTCAAACACCACGATTCGTACTATTTCAAACGGCAAAACAGTATAACACATCTATAGTAAGGTAGATTCCTTGTTACGTTATTATTCATATTCCGCATATTATTGTTGTATTTACTATTCATTTTCCATATTTTGTTGTTATCGCCTCATTGCATGTCATTGTGTAAGTATTAATTATAAAACCATGATGTTAGGACACCAGCGCCATTATCGATGACGCGTATGCTCCATGTACACTCGGTTGCCTGCTCACACACATCTTCATCGGTAATTGACATGTCACGTACACTTTTGAAAATACCTTTCATTTGACATAGCTTGATAACTTATAGTCGCAATATGTTATAGCTTCCATATGCTAGTTTAAGTATTGCATTCATTGCATGATTCTAGGTGCATTCATATATTCATTGGTTATGCAGTATTATGGAAATTTATGCCCGTATTCATCATTTATTGGTATAATGATTTTGATGATTTCGAATTTACATGAGATTTCTGGATTTGGGGGAAAACCGCAAGATTTAATAAAAGCTTAGTATTATCATTTTAAAAATGCAAATTGCGGTTTTCTCATGATGTAGGAGTCGTCCACCATGAGTTTTCATGATTGCTGTTGGATTTTGAGACCCGATTCGAGGAGTTGGATGAACCGTCTCGGGTATATGGTGGGCTCGGTATGGTACTCGGGGCAAGAAGATCGAGCTGTATTCGATGAGCCTGGCAGGGGAGCACTACCTACCGGTGATATTATTTAGACTCGTCGGTTATCCGGAGGATACCGGCCGGAGTCATGAGATGGTTATAGGCTGATCCGTTCTGCCGTAGACCGCGGGCCGATCCCGCAAATGATACGGATGCCTGAGATATTGATATTGAGATTTGAGATATTGAGATTTGATACTGAGACTTATGTTTTGTGTCGATGCTTGACACTGATTTCTCTGTTGCATTCATTGATGATACGTGATTGACATACATATAGAAATCTCATTGATTAAAGAAAACAGTTGTCTCACTCACGATATATTTTGTTTCCATTCGTAATGCATTCATACATCATATATCTGATATGTTGCTATTTGGGGAACGGACACGAGCATGTAGTATTACACTATACATAGATGGACCAGGATTTTTATTTGAGGATATTACCTGATATGACCTAGGATAGCGTTATGCATGCGATTTCTGCTCGTGGATGTTTTCTACTCACGAGTTGGCAACTCACCCCCGTTGTGCCACAGTTCCTTGCAGGTTTTGCCGTACAGGTTCTTTGCTGCTTTGCTAGCACACTGTTCTTTCCGGGTGATTGCTTTGGCAGGTGGGTTCTTTGCATCAGGACCACCATTGTTTATTATTATTTCAGTTGTATCTAGAAACTCCATTAACCAGATTGTATATTTGAGAGAGTTAGAAGACCAGTTTGTTATTCTTTCGACCTTAGAGTCGCGCGTTGTATTATTATGTTTTTCATGTTGTTTTGAGTTTCTTTTGAGTTTTGATCCTCGCTCTTGGCGTTGTATATTATATTGCTTGCGTGGTTGTGACCGTCGATTGACGATGAGCTAGCTATGGCTTGGGGATGCCATTTTATTGATTTCGTATACTATTCATTGTCACAACCCGAAAGAGCACGTGACTGGCCCTTGAACCATATGAAGTCTGATCCAAGTAAGCCAAAGGCCCAGAAATCTAAAACCATTTAAAGAGTAAATAAGGAAAACTGGTTTTAAGAAGTAAAGAAATCATGTTTCGAAAATAAAAGTTTTAAATAACTAAGACGAATATGCATTTTTAAAATGTGTAACCTTTCCTGAAAATTTCGGCAGAGTTTCCTTTGTAAAAACTGGCCCCGAACGGGGTACAACAAGAATAATATATATGAAATGATAAAAGGCATCCCCAAGCGGGAGCTAGCTCTTCGTCAATCGACGGTCACAACCACGCAAGCAATAATAATATACAACCCCAAAGGGCGAGGATCAAAACCCAAAAAGAAACTCAAACAGCCAGAAAACCGTAATACTACAAGCGCGACGGTAAGGTCAAAATAATACAACACTTTTTTCTAAGTCTGAAACAATATATAAGTTTTGGTTGATGGAATTCTAGATACAATGAGTAATACATGTACAATGGCGGTTCTGATACAAAAGAACCCACCTACCCAAGCAAGTCACCCATAAAGAACAGTGTGCCAGAAATGCCGCTATGGAATCTGTACGGCAAAACCTGCACAGACTGTGGCACAACGGGGGTGAGTTTCCAACTCGTGAATAGAAAATATCTACAAGCAGAGATCGAATGTATGACCCATCCTAGGTCAATACGATCAGATATAAATAAACCTCAATATGAATAAGTCTGAAGCATGCTAAACTGGCAAGGTAATCTCTATGCATGAGTGTAGTGCCAAGTGCTCGTGCCAGTGCCTCAGGTAATAGCATATCATAAATATGAGGTATGATCAATATAATCAAATCTGCATGTACGTGGATCCCGTCCACTCGTCACCTAATGACAATAACCATCATGCATGTAAATATCATAAAGCATGTGCATGGGAATATGAGGATATAAACCATCTGTGTCCCTCCGGACACGTCAAAATCATGGAACCGGAGTGCCCAGCATCGACACTTGAAAATATCATGAAAACTGTGCCCAGCATCGGCACGTAAATCCTCATATATCGGGCTCCGTCAGTCCGGATCAGCCCACGGGCTCTGTCTGCGGTATCGGCCCTTGGCCCCGGCAGTATGCCCATATCCATCTATCGACTATGGTCAGTATCCTCCGGATAACTGCCAGGTCCAACCAATCACCGGTAGGTACTCGCCACCCTGCCAGGCTCATCGTCTACTCCACAAAAAACAATTCTTGCCCCATGGAACCATACCGGGTCTACCATGTACCCGCAATCGGCCTCATCCGCCTCCTCGAATCGGATTTCACATGTCGCTCTCAGCACCGAGAAAACACATGGTGGACGCACTGAAATATCATATCAAGGGTAACTGGGTTTTAAAACTGTTACATATTCCCTTTTTAAACACCCACGGTCCCCAAAACCAGAAATATCATGGAAACAACATATCTTAATGCATATAATCAGCAAGCATGATGTATGTGACATGTAAAACAAATGTAAGCACATCAGTCTGTCATGCAAGAATCATATCCTGAATGCAGCAGTACTAAAGTGTAGTGACATGGCAATTATCGATGATGAAGTGTGTGAGCCGGCAACAGTGTACGTGGAACATACGCATCATCGATAATGGTGCTAGTGTCCTAGCAGCATGACTGTAATATATCAATAAACACAGGCAATGCAATGCAAATAGCATGAATATGCGTAAATCGAATAATCAGCGCAACAGTAAAGAACCTGCCTCAATAAATATATCATGCAGCCTTGCCTTTTGTAATAAGACGAATCAGGGTTTTTGATAAAATAAGGGCTACGGTGTTTTAACAAAAGATTTGTCGTTTTGAAAATATCCGTAGAAACCCTTTTGCCTATCTTTAAAATACCCCTGATTCGTTGGTTTTGAAATAGGTATGACTCGGGTCTAGTCTAACGCCTACTATGCGAACTACGAACCCAACAATCAAGTCAATCGGAGGGGTATGAAAACCACCTAAATCTAATTCAATATCACATTATCTCATCACGTGACAGGTATCACTACCATCATATCACACCTCCAATACGAACTCTGTCATGTCGCCAAATCTCACGGCCTCAAATCAAATCTCATCGACTCATCTCAATCCCACGTATCATCCTTAAATCTCGTATATGAACACATAGTCTTATACCATGTGTAGATATACACACCATCATATGCGCACAGATAAATGAATGAATGTGTGCAAGTATGTATGTATGTGTGTATGTGTGAGTGCACTCACTACTTTAGGATTTCGCACTACTAAACCAATACATCCTTATCATTAATAATTCTAATATTACAATCAATAGTCCTAACAACACATAATAAATATGTGTGTGTATACGTATTCGTATACATCACCACGGACTGCGAGTGTGCTATACGCCATCCACTCGACTTCTTCCCGTAGATATAAATCTACTCACCTTGCTTCTTGTGTGCCAATGCCGATGTCGCTATCTTCATCTTCTTCGCCTCAACATCACGTAGGGTACCTACAAGTATATCACAACGCTAAAGCACATGAAAATCACATCGGAAACCAAAATAGCACACGCTACTCGCATAGGTAAAAACCTATCGTCTCGCATGTAAACACGATCAATGTCCACTTGTCGTTGGCGTCCAAACGCCACCCGACAGGAATGAATCACCAAATACCAAAATACATGCTAAAACAAGTCATAAATCATACGCCACTCAAGAAAATCAACCCAGATTTTACCCTAACTGGAATCAGTCAAAACTAGATATACCCAGGGTCAAGTCTACAGGGTAAAAGGCTACAGAACCAAAACAAGCACCAAAACCCCTGCTCTGGCCGCAAATTGCGGCCAGGGGGATTAAATCTGCGGCCAAGGAAATGAATTGGGGCTAGGGTTTGGTGTGGTGGTTCCATGGTGCTTGCACATCTCACTGTCAACTCAGTTTTATTTTTGGGGTATCGGGGTGATAGCAGATTCTTAAATACGATCACAGATTCACAGTTTTTGTCCGACATCGTCTCATAATTCTGTATTCTGGTTCCAAGTTCAGGTTTGGGTCCAAATTAGCATCACACAAAGGGTTCTAAGGACACCACAATCCTCAATTTCATCTTTAATTTCAGATCTCACATAAAGCCTAACTTGAAGTTTCACAAATCCATCAAATGACACCATATTGACACAAAACTAGTATTGATGCAATAAGAATTGAATTACCAAACTAGGGGTGCAGAAATTACCTCCTTTGGCAACTCAAGAATTTTCTTTGCTCAAAGTCCTCCAAATCCAATCTTGTTAGGTTCAATGTGTAGCTAGTGAGCTTGGGAGCAAGTATTGTGAAGTGGGAATGGGGTTTTGGTGAGGGAAATGAGAGGGATCTATGAAGTGAAGGGGAGGGAAATGAGAGGAAGCAGGAGCAGCAGCAGCTCCATGAGAGGGGATAGAGAAATGGGTGTGAGGAAATGATGGGTATGGTTCAAAAAGTCAAAAGCAACTACTTTCTTTCTCTCTCATTATCATACTTACTTTTTCTTTCTTTTCTTTCCTCTTTCTTCTCACTCCAATAGTGAACCCAAATGAACAACCATGGCAATCGAAATGTAACACAAGTGTAACAAGTGTGGAAAATGATATGTGCACATTTTTGCACAAAATGCTAAAAATCCAATTAGCGATTTTTAATCGCGATTAGCACTAAATTAGCATATAACTAACCTTAAAAACTTTAAAATGGCGTAATTCCATAAAATACCCTATTTTAGAATTTTCCATAATTTTTCCCCATTTATTTGTATTTAATTATACCAGAATATTAAAATATTCATTAAAACAATATAAAATTATAAAATTTCCCAAAAATCATATTTTATTATTTTGAAAACGTTACAATCTACCCCCTTAAAGAAATTCGGTCCCCGAATTTAAATTTAAACCCCCAAATACTAAAATATTTCAATACAAATTCCAAGTCATCGAGGCTCCGAAATCAGCAATACATAAAACGTATCATAGCGCAATGCATGTGCATGAGTACTGAGCAGATAACTCAAAAGCAATACTCCATCAAGCATCCCGCAATCATCGGAGTTATGGTAGAGACACAAATGTCAAATCCAATACAAAACCAATATGATATAAATCAGAACTATACATGTAGACATCCAATCTATACATGTGAATAGCTGATGTAAATGCATGCCAAATATTTTTAAGTCACTGTGCGATGCGCGTAACACTCCACAGTGGCGGACGTTTTTCATAAGAAAATAACTACATACGTATATATATATCATTTGTTTAATAGGTACGTTCCGCCATTTTGAAAACAATTTAGAAGGGTTTCCTTGTTTTTAAACGTTTCGTGTCATATCGGACACGTAGGTATATATATATATCGAGACCATAGCTCGCTCTTTGGAAATCCCTTCGAACTATCAGTGCATGCAAAATATATCCAGGTACTGTCCTCTGTCTAGTCCTGCTCAGTATGAAAACAAATATCCAATATCATAAAAATATACTTCTCCAAAAGGAATAAATCCCAAAAATGCACATAACACCACCCTGTGCGTCTGGTGCACACGGAAATCAAAATCCATATATGTGCCATACAGGTGCACAAAACAACATCTAGGTGCAACGGGTGTGCACGAAGTATCTGTCATAGGCAACGTGTGTGCCTGACAGCCAAAACAGGTGCATCTGACATGCACGAAGAATCTCGATTTAGTGCATCTGGTGTGCCCCAAAATCGTATCTCAAAACATGCGCCCAACATGCGCGAAAATCCAAATCGGTGCACCCATCATGCACGAATGAAAGTCTAAACCCTGGGCACTCAACATGCATGGAATCACGAAATCCAATAGCAAACGCCGAACATGCGTAAGTCCATTCGAAAGCAAGGAGTGCAAGATTCAAAAATATCAGGGTCAAGTCGACGATATATAATGCGGCTCAGTCAAGATCAAGTGTACCGCGGTGGAAAATCTCACAACAGTGTGCATCAGCGTGTACAAATCAAATCAAAACACTAAAAGTGGATGAAATCACCATCAATACCTCCAGAATAATAACTATGCGTAAGTTATAAATACCCAGTAGGTGCAACCATGGTGCACAAAATCAAATATCATGGAACTCAGTCATCAAGACTAAATCATGCAAATAGATCGCCCAAAATACTGAAATCCAAAGCGACGGATACGTGATAGTCAAATCACAAAATCACAAATCATAAATCATAAATACTGTCGTCGGTAAATCCTCCTTCGAGTCGAGAAGGTGCCGGTACATCCAATGCTAGAGGCGCAAGATATCTACTTGCCTCATGCTCGCGGCTGGCGTCCTCTGCCTCTGGTTCCTTATCTTCCCTGTGGATTACCAATCTCGCAATCCATCGGCTCATCGGCCCGGTCAGGTGTGCTGACAGGAACGATTCCGTTCTGGCACTTCCCTGGTCATCTCTCGGTCAATCCTCACGACCGCTCGTAAAGCAGCACATCTCTGGCGCCGACCTTGGGTCCTTTGAATGCACATCACGCATATGCTCCTGGTGCAAATCTTATTGCAGTAGTGTACTGGAAGGAATCCTACTCAAGGTCTCTTCTGATCTTGCCTAAGCTAAACTGTACGGAGGCTGGTACTCTGGCATAATCTTTTCTCGCTCTCTGGACATCTGCGTCCTTAGTACAACATCTCCTCGGAAGCTGGTCGCATCCCTGCGCCTCTGTATGCATATCCGACCTTTAATCTTAACGGGGTGTAGTAACAGCTCGTCTGCGTATCGCACAAACTTCTTGTCCCGCTTGTTTGTATCATCGACCATTTCGACATCGTGTCTCCATCTGCGCACTGCAATGTCCTCGGCTACGGTCCCTCCGAAGTCTCTAACACGGACTCGAAATCACGAACTCGGTATCTTCGTCACTCAGTAGGAGATATCTAGCCGATCACGTCCTCAGTGTGCAAATTGCATCTCTGATGTCAGTGGAGTGGAACGTCATCTCGTCGAAATCTCATGCGAACTCTTTACTCCACTTTGCTTTAATATCGACTGATTCGGACTCATCTCATCATGGCTACACAGACTGCGCTCCAACGGCTATGGTCGTATCTAGAGTCTCCCAAGCAATGTCCCAACACAATATCCGAAAGATGTCGAACCATCCGATAGAGTCGTCAGAACCTCACAATCCCCCAAGAGCTCAACATCTCGGGTACGGTTTAATAGTATCGAGTACATACCACAGCATCGGTAGTCCAGCCGTAGAAGGGCAAACCCAAGCCTCACTAATGGCACCGCGGAGCTGCCGCAAAACCTAAGGTTCAAAGGCTTTCACACGGTCATTATGTCGAGTTAAGTTTCATTCTTCTAGAGGGTCCATAGAATCTCTTGCATGTCTTTCCGAATACTTTAAACTTGGAAAAGGGGTTCTTGACATTCGATCGTCTCAATCGACTCTCAACGAATCTGCATGAAGTCGCCTCTAGCTGGAATCAATCTATCTGATGACCTTGTATCGGGGTAAGCGAACGAACCATATGTCCTAGTCATTAATCCTCGGTGACTAGCGACTCACTATCATATCTCTAAGAATATTCTCATGCAGCAGTAGCTCGAATCATCTAGGCGATATCTCATCACTCACAGCAAAAACTGGATCATCCGTCCGTACGGTTCAGCGCCTCAATCGTCCTGGATAAGCGATAATATTGTTAGTGTATATTCCCTAGAGGCCATTACTGTATCATACTAGTTTGTATATTACTTGATGGAAGCTTGGGATATTCACAGTTGTATATACAATCTTGCTCGAAATGGTAGTATGCTACTTGGTTTGTCTCTATTTCAATATGTGCATGTGTTTCTTTTAGCATATCGCTGATATACATATTAGTAGAGCCCTTAGAATCTTTGCTTGATTACCAGCGTTGTGATGGCGCTCGCACTCGTTGGAGCTGGGTAATCTATAAGCACATCCTTATACAGGTCCCTGGTCGTTGGACTATCGAAACAGGGCATCGATACTCCGGAGTAGACTAGCGTATGCGCTTCTCATCCCAGTGTGGGAGACGGTCTGTCCCATAGCCGTCAGTACGTCGTACTTGAGATAGTATACGGGTGCTCGTTAGGTTACGAGTACACTAGACAGGACTCGTCGGGGACTGTTGGTTGGTATTATACCTATCGTCAGTTATCAGTTCCCAGGTGACATGAGTACAGCTTAGTCCGTTGACTTGACACTCTCACTTCGCCTCGAGTGTGTTCCCACTGCACTTTGATTACTACCCTACCACAGCTCAAAGGAGTCGTACAAACAGGTAATTTTTGGGTGCAGTCCCGAAGCACTTGGAGGCAGTGACGGTTAGACAGGATTCGTCTCTCCCGGTATTGGGGGTTGACATCGCGCTGTGTCCAGGAGAGCCATTACACGAGTAGTCCCTGGCCAGGGCAAGCGAGATATACTGGTAGGTTTCCAGTGATATCTCAGGGTGTTTTGGGCTACACTCCGACACGACTTGTACCGCTATTAGGGGACTGACGTTCACCGCCCCCCTAGGCCCGCCATGCGATGTATCAGACGAACAGATTGGACTGTACGGAGACTGTCACATACAGGCTCAGTAGGAGTTCAGATGGGGCTCACCTCGTCAGTCTTCTTATTGACATCTACCTGGGGACCGTTACGTACAGCTAGTGCCGCTTGCGGTCTGTGGTTAAACCCACTGCCAGCGTAGTGTCGAGTCTTTAGAGTCCCACACAGAGAGCTATTCGCCTTTAGGCAAAATGAGTAGAGGTCGCATGGTTTTGCGACAGGGTTCGTTCGCATCCGCGCACTTGTGCACGTTTGCTGTCCGGACAGCTTATACTAGCGGGCTTTGGTTTAAGCCGGATCCTAGTATATGATTTGGGATTGGTTTTATCTCATTGTATTCATGTTCCTCGGATCACGAATACGGGTGCGTATGCACAGTTGCTCGAGACAGAGGGAGAGGACTTTGATTAGGGTTAATGACTATTGTCATTTTATTAACCCTAATGCTCATGTGTATTATTGCTAATTGATATTAGTTTTATAATAGTGCATGGTTATGGTTGTAGACCATTTGACCTTCTTGACTTGTTGACTATGGTTGACACTTTGACCATCATCATTTCTTTTGGAAGATACTTTTTGATCCTTGCAAATTGAAATGATAATGATCATGTCTTGATTAACCATGACAATTATCTAGCTAATTATCTAATTACAATAATTCCCACATATATGTGAGAATGGTTCCAATGTATTCTCATTCTATCATACACATTCTCTCTCTTGTTCTTTCTCTCCCTCAAGCTCTCCCCTCTCATGTGTTGAGAAACACTTGAGCTTGAGAAAAACCTTTCTTGATAATCTCTACTCTCATCTAGGGTTCAAGGATTAGCACTTCTTGCACCCTAGTTACTTCTAGTTTGGAGTTGAAGCCAAAGGTCGAGGCTTTCGGGTGGATTTTTCTTCGACGTGAGAAGAAGACTAAGGTGACCTTCTTCCACCACTCCAAGGAGCAAGGAGAGAAGGACATAAAGCCCAAGGTATAACCTTTCTAGCACTTAGCTAGTTTCTAGTTAGCTTTAGCTTGTTTTTGTTTAGCAAAGATCCTTTTTAGTCTACTCCATGTTGCCTCAGCTCATAAAAATTCGATTTTTATTCCGTTTTCCGCCTCCCCGTAAGTACCGGGGTGGGCAACGTGGACTTACAGTGGTATCAGAGCCTAACTAAACATAAACAAGCTAGGTAGTGAAGTGTAACGAAGTTCGAATCGGAAAAATCGAAAAACCGAGTTTTCAAAACCCTAAGTTTCTGCTAAAATTTTTTCTGTTCAAAATAAAATCTGTCATACTCCAAAAATCATCTCAGGGTTTTCTTAAGAAACACAGCAAACCCGGTCCAGTGAGTCATCTGAACCGCCGCCGTTTTGACTCTTCACTGAGTCGAGTTTGGTGCAGTTTTCTTATGACTTGGTTTTGGGTTTTTTAAGACGGTTTATATGTGCCCAGATTTTCCAGAATAGAAAGGTGTTTTTGGGGCCTATAAATCCGTATTTTTTTTCGAACTTCACTACACTTTGACTATAAGAGTTATATCTGTGATGGTTATATGTATTGAACTTCGGCTAATCGCTATATGTCAATTAGTCGGGGTTATACATATCTATGATCTGTGTTTGATGATGGTATGTGTATATGAATGGGTTGGATTGTCGCTGGTGAATAGCCGGGGTGGATGTGAGATGAGTGTTGCTTTTTCTTTCATTCATTGTAACATGTAAATTGATGTAATATTATTATTTGTATGGCCGCACAACCGGGTCGGGGTTGTAGCCGTCATTGTATAATTCTTTTTACTGTTTTTGCTCCTAGGATAGACCCATGGAGGGGGTGCACAAACTACCGGGTATCTCGAAGTGCCGAGTGGGCTACACACGGTGTTTAGGGAGGTTGCTTCGCTTCGGGTACTTGGCGGGTAGTTTTCCACACCCGTAGGGGTCTTGGGTGGGGTATTTGGCTATTCACCGCGACCGTATAATCCGCTTTTCGTTGCAGGCTCGAACGGATTGCGGATTCCTAGTATATCCAATCAATTCATCTGTGATCTGTAATGTCTATCATTGCTATATATTTATATATGATAACTATTTAGGCGTTGCTTATGTTTTACAGCCGCGCTAGCCCAGCCCCCGCTCTGTCGTTAGTTAAGTAACCTAACGGGCGATGACGGGGCCCCATGGCGAATGCGAATGGCATAAGCGTACGTCATATTTTGGTTGTTTTCTGCAATGGTGGGATTAAATGATGGGACGCATTAAAAGAACTAATGCAAGAAAATAAACCAAGTAAAAGTCGATTGGAACATTTTGAAAACCACTCGGTTCTTTTCAAAACTAAACTTTTAAAACGCGGAGCTTGAACCACTCCTTTTAAAAGCTATCTCGTTCCATCGATTATATCAAGTTCACTACGTTCACGGTTTCGCCAAAACCATCCGTAGCCCTCCATCATTTCAGTTAAATATTCGGTAGTATTCAAGCTATGTATTTTGACCTCACGCCAAGGCAAGTGATTGGTAGCTGCCGGATATTTATCTGTTGCATAGATATAATGCGTTGGTTTG
This sequence comes from Agapanthus africanus, assembly GCA_030015575.1. Classification (NCBI taxonomy): domain Eukaryota; kingdom Viridiplantae; phylum Streptophyta; class Magnoliopsida; order Asparagales; family Amaryllidaceae; genus Agapanthus; species Agapanthus africanus. Next base: position 264,637,965 of record CM057345.1, on the reverse strand, counting down.
AGACAGTCGTACTGCCGTTTTGGCCTACGTCAAGGGTAGGTACGGGTGGGTTCAAATTAACCGGGATAATGATGGGAAGAACTTGACAAGTGACTTATGACATTTTGACCTCACGCCAAGGTCATAAGAGCATGGGGCAAAAATCCACATCGGGAGTTTCATAAGTACTGAAACTTGCTAGCGCTGCATACCATTTGGAGTGTGATGATTCTGGTAGGTTTCCTTCGGTTTTATCACGCGATGATATTTGGATCCCGATCCTACTGTGAGTATATGCTACTCCTCGGGAAAACTCTCACTTAACGATTAATGCTATAAACTTAGTAGGTGTCTAGAAAGGTGTTAGCGGGGCTACGCCCACAGGGAAAAGAGGTTACTTAATTAAGGAACTTCGCGAAAGTGTTGGAAAACCTCCCTCGAAGTACCGACACTGGCCTGGCTGAACGGTTAAGCAAGTATTGTACGGTGAGATTGATCCTGACTAATCCTTTCTTTACGGTTTGAGAAGGGATTCGAGAGACAGTGGGAGCCATCCAGTTTAGACAAACTAAAAACCACTCTAAACTTGCAAGAGCATCATGCTAAAGTGTTTCTTTTCTTTCTCCTAATTGCAGCGACCATTCAACATGACCGGACTTAAGTTATTACTAGATAAAAATATACTGACAGGGCCAAACTACAAAGATTGGCTCAGGAATGTCAAGATGGCAATCACTTACGACAAGTTGGGGTATGTACTTACCACCAAAGCTCCCCCTGTCCCAGGTCCCACCTCCAGCGTCGCGGACAAGGAAATCCGTAAGACATGGGAGATAGATTGCGCGAAGGCCAAATGCCTCGTACTTGCCTCGATGGACAACGAACATCAGAGGAGGCACGAGAATATGGACCTAGAGTCCATATTTCTCCATACAAAAGAACTGTATGGAGAGCAGTCTCGTATCGCAAGATACGAAGTGTCGAAGAAGCTATTTTCGGCAAGGTTGGCTGTCGGATCATCGGTAGCGGAACACGTGCTTAAAATGATTGGCTACATTGAGGAGCTCGCGGACCTTGGGACCACGTTGGAGAATGAACTCTATACTGATTTGATTCTCCAGTCCTTTCCTTCCACTTATGCCCAGTTTATCCTTAACTTCAACATGCAAGGAAAAGAGGTTGAACTTTCCGAACTTCTGAACATGTTGAGGAGTGCTGAGGGCACCCTACAGAAAGGTAGGGAGACATTCACTTTGTTTGTAGGAGGATCTTCCTCTTCTAGATCCAGGTCAAAAGCCAAGGGTAAGAAGAAGAAAGCCCCCGCCAAACCAAGAGGCGGTGTCCGTAAGGTGGATACGAAGGGAAAAGGAAAAGCAACAAAGGTAGCGGGAAAGCTGGTGGGGAAGGAAGAATGCTTCTATTGTCACAAAAGTGGTCACTGGAAACAGGATTGCAAGGCTTGGAAGGCCAGAACACAGGATTTGAAGCGAGTTACGGCTTCATCTTCAAGTGTGTATGTTATTGAAAACTGTCTATCAATAAACTCTACATCCTGGGTATTGGATACCGGATCAGGATCTCATATCTGTAATTCTTTGCAGGCGTTGAGAAAGCGTAGAGTTTTGAAGGCAGGTGACATGACCCTCAGAGTTGCAAACGGTGCTAGTATGGATGCTGAGGCCGTGGGGGACTATCACCTGGGATTGTCGGATGGACATTTTTTGGTTTTGCGTAGTTGTTATTATGTACCAAATGCAACCTGCAATATCATTTCTGTATCTTTATTGTCTAAAGAAGGTTATGAATTTGCATTTGTAAGTAATGTAGTGAACATTCACCCTAATCAAATTTTGATTGGGTCAGGTACATTGAACAACGGTATATACGTACTAAACCAACCACAGATTTTCAATGTCCAGAATACACACAAAAGAAAGTCTCCAGAAATAAATAAAACTTTCTTATGGCATTGTAGACTGGGTCACATCAATGAGAGAAGGTTGACTAAGTTACATGCAGAAGGATATTTGGATCCGTTCGAATATCAATCGTATGCAACTTGTCAATCCTGTCTCAAAGGAAAGATGACAAAGACTTCGTTCACTGGACACGGAGAAAGAGCGAGCGAGCTCTTGCGACTCGTACACAGCGACGTGTGCGGTCCAATGTCTACACATGCACGAAGCGGTTATTCTTACTTCATTACTTTTACGGATGATTTCTCAAGGTTCGGACATGTCTTCTTGATGAAGCATAAATCCGAAGCTTTTGAAAAGTTCCAGGAATATAAGAATGAAGTAGAAAAACAAACAGGCAAAAGTATAAAGACACTAAGATCTGATCGAGGTGCTGAATACTTGAGTGCCGAATTCCTGGGTTACTTAAAAGAGAATGGAATTCTCTCTCAGCTTACTCCTCCATACACTCCGCAGCATAACGGTGTATCGGAGAGACGGAACTGAACCCTATTGGATATGATACGGTCCATGATGAGTAACGCTGAGTTGCCGCGATCGTTCTGGGGATATGCGCTAGAATCAGCTGCATACCTTTTGAACCGAGTTCCCACTAAGACTGTGCCTACCACGAGTGGGAAGAAACCCTATCTTCAATACCAGAAGATTTGGGGATGTCCAGCTTATGTTAAAAAGCAGCATGCGGACAAACTAGAGGCACGCTCAGTACTGTGCAAGTTTGTGGGATACCCAAAGAACTCCAGGGGGTATCTTTTCTATTACGCAGAGGAACAAAAAGTCCTTGTTTCTCGAAATGCCCATTTTCTAGAACATCAGTTCTTAGAAAAAGAAATAAGTGGGAGCGCAATAGAACTGGAAGAAATTCCAGAACTACAAGCTATTACTGAAAGCTTAGAAGGACCAGAGGGTTCGAAAGATCAGGACATTCCCATGCCACTCCGCAGGAGTAGTAGGCAGTCTCATCCGCCCGAGAGATACTACGGTTTTTTCATTGACGGGGATAGAGAGGATTGCATCATAGATTATGATGAGCCTATTAGCTTCCAGCAAGCCATTCAGAGCGTCGACTCGGTAAAATGGCTGGATGCAATGCGGACCGAGATGGAGTCCATGTACACCAACAAAGTATGGACATTGGACATTGCTCCAGATGGGGTAAAACCCGTAGGATGCAAGTGGATCTTCAAAAGGAAGATTGGTGTAGATGGACAGGTTGAGACCTATAAAGCTAGACTGCTAGCAAAGGGTTTTCATCAGCGACCTGGTTTGGACTATGACGAAACCTTTTCTCCAGTAGCTATGCTGAAATCCATTCGGATCCTTCTTGCCATTGCTGCCTTCCACGATTATGAGATTTGGCAGATGGACGTAAAGACAGCTTTTCTAAATGGTCATTTAGAGGAGTGTGTCTATATGGACCAGCCAGAAGGTTTCATTCAGAGTGGGAGCAGCGGAAAGGTGTGCAAGTTGCTTAAGTCCATTTATGGACTAAAGCAGGCATCGCGGAGTTGGAACATCTGTTTTGATGAGACGGTCAAGGAATTTGGCTTTATCAAAAATCCAGATGAACCATGCATCTATTGTAGATTTGTAGCGAGAACTGTAGTATTCCTCGTTTTATACGTGGATGACATTCTCTTAATAGGAAATGACATTCCTATGCTACAATCTGTCAAGGGGTTCTTGTCACACAGGTTCTCCATGAAAGACCTGGGTGATGCCTCATACATTCTGGGTATCCGGATCTACCGTGACAGATCCAAGAGGATATTAGGACTTTCACAGTCCAGGTACATCGACACCATACTAAAGAGATTCAGTATGGAAGATTCCAAGCGCGGTAATCTACCGGCTTGTCACGATATCACCCTCTCCAAAGAGATGTCTCCCAAGACTGATTTGGAGAGAGATCGCATGTCTATTATACCCTACGCTTCTGCGGTAGGCTATATAATGTATGCGATGTTGTGTACCAGACCGGATGTAACTTATGCACTGAGTGTGGTAAGCAGGTATCAGTCAAACCCTGGGGAGAAACATTGGATAGCAGTAAAGAACATTCTCAAGTACCTGAGAAGAACTAAGGAGATGTTCTTGGTGTATGGCGAAAAAGACTTGTAGATTGAGGCCTTTGCTGACTCCAGCTTCCAGAGTGACAAGGATGATTCCAAGTCCATGTCGGGTTTTGTCTTCACCCTCAATGGAGGGGCGGTGTGTTGGAAGAGTTCCAAACAGGAAACCGTTGCGGACTCGACTATGGAAGCGGAATACATCGCTGCATCTGATGCCACAAAAGAAACTGTCTGGATGAGGAAGTTCTTGAAAGAACTTCAGGTGGTTCCGTCCATTATTGACCCAATACCTCTGTATTGCGACAACAACGGGGCTATAGCTTTAGCAAAGGAACCCAGGTCCTATCAGAAATCCAGACACATCTTAAGGCGGTATCACCTGATCAGGGAGATCGTGGATCGCCAGGAGATCGAGGTCCGGAGGGTTGCTCCAGAAGATAACACAGCAGATCCATTCACCAAGGCCTTGCCCCAGACTCAGTTCGAGCTGCTGATCGAGATGATAGGTCTTCGATACGCCAGTACATGGCCTTAGTGCAAGTGGGAGATTGTTAGTGTATATGCCCTAGAGGCCATTACTGTATCATACTAGTTTGTATATTACTTGATGGAAGCTTGGGATATTCACAGTTGTATATACAATCTTGCTCGAAATGGTAGTATGCAACTTGGTTTGTCTCTACTTCAATATGTGCATGTGTTTCTTTTAGCATATCGCTGATATACATATTAGTAGAGCCCTTAGGATCTTTGCTTGATTACCAGCATTGTGATGGCGCTCGCACTCGTGGGAGCTGGGTAATCTATAAGCACATCCTTATACAGGTCCCTGGTCGTTGAACTATCGAGACAGGGCATCGATACTCCGGAGTAGACTAGCGTATGCGCTTCTTATCCCAGTGTGGGAGACGGTCTGCCCCACAGCCGTTAGTACGTCGTACTTGAGATAGTATACGGGTGCTCGTTAGGTTACGAGTAAACTGGACAGGACTCGTCGGGGACTGTTGGTTGGTATTATACCTATCGTCAGTTATCAGTTCCCAGGTGACATGAGTACAGCTTAGTCCGTTGACTTGACACTCTCACTTCGCCTCGAGTGTGTTCCCACTGCACTTTGATTACTACCCTACCACGGCTCAAAGGAGTCGTGCAAACAGGTAGTTTTTGGGTGCAGTCCCGAAGCACTTGGAGGCAGTGACGGTTAGACAGGATTCATCTCTCCCGGTATTGGGGGTTGACATCGCGCTGTGTCCACGAGAGCCATTACACGAGTACTCCCTGGCCAGGGTAAGCGAGATATACTGGTAGGTTTCCAGTGTTATCTCAGGGTGTTTTGGGCTACACTCCGACACAACTTGTACCGCTATTAGGGGACTGACGTTCACCGCCCCCCGAGGCCCGCCATGTGATGTATCAAACGAACAGACCGGACTGTCCGGAGACTGTCACATACAGGCTCAGTAGGAGTTCAGATGGGGTTCACCTCGTCAGCCTTCTTATCGACATCTACCAGGGGACCGTTAAGTACAGCTAGTGCCGCTTGCGGTCTATGGTTAAACCCACTGCCAGCGTAGTGTCGAGTCTTTAGAGTCCCACACAGAGAGCTATTCTCCTTTAGGCAAAATGAGTAGAGGTCGCATGGTTTTGCGATAGGGTTCGTTCGCATCCGCACACTTGTGCACGTTTGCTGTCCGGACAGCTTATACTAGCAGGCTTTGGTTTAAGCCGGATCCTAGTATATGATTTGGGATAGGTTTTATCTCATTGTATTCGTGTTCCTCGGATCACGAATACGGGTGCGTATGCACAGTTGCTTGAGACAGAGGGAGAGGACTTTAATTAGGGTTAATGACTATTGTCATTTTATTAACCCTAATGCTCATGTGTATTATTGTTAATTGATATTAGTTTTATAATTGTGCATGGTTATGGTTGTTGACCATTTGACCTCCTTGACTTGTTGACTATGGTTGACACTTTGACCATCATCATTTCTTTTGGAAGATGCTTTTTGATCCTTGCAAATTGAAATGATAATGGTCATGTCTTGATTAACCATGACAATTATCTAGCTAATTATCTAATTACAATAATTCCCACATATATGTGAGAATGGTTCCATTTTATTCTCATTCTATCATACACATTCTCTCTCTTGTTATTCCTCTCCCTCAAGCTCTCCTCTCTCATGTGTTGAGAAACACTTGAGCTTGAGAAAAACCCTTTCTTGATAATCTCTACTCTCATCTAGGGTTCAAGGATTAGCACTTCTTGCACCCTAGTTACTTCTAGCTTGGAGTTGAAGCCAAAGGTCGAGGCTTTTGGGTGGATCTTTCTTCGACGTGAGAAGACGACTAAGGAGACCTTCTTCCACCGCTCCAAGGAGCAAGGAGAGAAGGACATAAAGCCCAAGGTATAACCTTTCTAGCACTTAGCTAGTTTCTAGTTAGCTTTAGCTTGTTTTTGTTTAGCAAAGATCCTTTTTAGTCTACTCCATGTTGCCTAAGCTCATAAAAATTCGATTTTTATTCCGTTTTCCACCTCCCCGTAAGTACCGGGGTGGGCAACGTGGACTTACGAATATCAACGGTCATCACATCCTGGCTGGCCTCTATCAGTGGCTCAATCCACTGGTGCCGATCAGCACATCCGGGAAATCTCGTAAAAGCGATTAATCCAACGCTCATGGCGCGAAAACACAATAAGACGACGCCTCAATATGCAATCGTATGTCTCTGGAATCACGCCCTGGTCAGTCCTCGTCCACGAAGAGCTCATGCTGACGCAACTTGAGCCGTAGCTCACTCTGCCCGTGCAATCGTAGCGGCAAAACCATAACCAGTATCGATGAGGATAGATCATAAGAAGGAATATAATACGGTGCAAGGAAATGTACATCCTAAGGTTTCTTAAGCGGAATGGCGTGTCGAAGTATGCCGCGGAACATACGTAGGGTACGTCCCTCTACTCAAGCTACCTACTCCATCAACCAAGAGTCATCCTATGCGACAAAAGTTTGGGTACAATACCACCTCGACAAAGTCTAAGTTCCGTAAGGTCAAGCCTAAGTTCCATATATATATAACGCCCTAAGCTCCACATAGTCAAACTTAGACTCGAACTAAGGTCAATCTAGCGCTCTGATACCAACTTTGTCACGACCCGAAAGAGCACGTGACTGGCCCTTGAACCATATGAAGTCTATAGGACCCCATCTGATCCAAGTAAGCCAAAAGCCCGGAAATCTAAAACCATTTAAAGAGTAAATAAGGAAAACTGGTTTTAAGAAGTAAAGAAATCATGTTTCGAAAATCAAAGTTTTTAAATAACTAAGCCGAATATATATTTTTAAAATGTGTAACCTTTCTTGAAAATTTCGGCAGAGTTTCCTTTGTAAAAACTGGCCCCGAACGGGGTACAACAAGAATAATATATATGAAAAAATAAAAGGCATCCCCAAGCGGGAGCTAGCTCTTCGTCAATCGACGGTCAAAACCACGCAAGCAATAATAATATACAACGCCAAAGGGCGAGGTTCAAAACCCAAAAAGAAACTCAAACAGCCAGAAAACTGTAATACTACAAGCGCGACTCGAAGGTCGAAATAATACAACACTGTTTTCTAAGTCTGAAACAATATATAAGTTTTGGTTGATGGAATTCTAGATACAATGAGTAATACTAGTACAATGGCGGTTCTGATACAAAAGAACCCACCTACCCAAGCAAGTCACCCATAAGGAAGCAGTGTGCCAGAAATGCCGCTATGGAATCTGTACGGCAAACCCTGCAAGGACTGTGGCACAACGGGGTGAGTTGCCAACTCATGAATAGAAAATATCTACAAGCAGAGATCGAATGTATGACCCATCCTAGGTCAATATGATCAGATATAAATAAACCTCAATATGAATAAGTCTGAAGCATGCTAAACTGGCAAGGTAATCTCTATGCATGAGTGTAGTGCCAAGTGCTCGTGCCAGTGCTTCAGTTAATAGCATATCATAAATGTGAGGTATGATCAATGTAATTAAATCTGCATGTATGTGGATCCCGTCCACTCGTCACCCAATGACAATAACCATCATGCATGTAAATATCATAAAGCATGTGTATGGGAATATGAGGATATAAACCATCTGTGTCTCTCGCGACACGTCAAAATCATGGAATCGGAGTGCCCAGCATCGACACTCGAAAACATCATGAAAACATTGCCCAGCATTGGCACGTAAATCCTCATATATCGGGCTCCGTCAGTCCGGATCGGTCCACGGGCTCTGTCTGCGGTATCGGCCCTCAGCCCCGGTAGTACACCTATATCTATCTATCGACTCTGGTCAGTATCCTCTAGATAACCGCCAGGTCCAACCAATCATCGGTTGGTACTCGCCACCCTACCAGGCTCATCGTCTACTCCACGAAAAACATTTCTTGTCCCGGGGAACCATACCGGGTCCACCATGTACCCGCAATCGGCCTCATCCGCCTCCTCGAATCGGGTTTCACATGTCGCTCTCAGCACCGAGAAAACACATGGTGGACGCACTGAAATATCATATCAAGGGTAACCGGGTTTTAAAACAGTTACATATTCCCTTTTTAAACACCCACGATTCCCAAAACCAGAAATATCATGGAAACAGCATATCTCAATGCGTATAATCAGCAAGCATGATGTATGTGACATGTAAATGAAATGTAAGAACATCAGTCTGTCATGCAAGAATCATATCTTGAATGCAACAGTATTAAAGTGTAGTGACATGGCAATTATCGATGATGAAGTGTGTGAGCCGGCAACAGTGAACGTAGAACATACGCATCATCGATAATGGTGCTAGTATCCTAGCAGCATGACTGTAATATATCAATAAACACAGACAATGTAATGCAAATAGCGTGAATATGCGGAAATCGAATAATCAGCGCAACAGTAAAGAACCTGCCTCAATAAATATATCATGCAGCCTTGACTTTTGAAATAAGATGAATCAGGGTTTTTGATAGAATAAGGGCTATGGTGTTTTAAGAAAAGATGTGTCGTTTGAAAATATCCATAGAAACCCTTTTGCCTATCTTTAAAATACCCCCGATTCGTTAGTTTTGAAATAGGTATGACTCGGGTCTAGTCTAACGCCTACTATGCGAACCATGAATCCAACAATCTAGTCAATCGGAGGGGTATGAAAACCACCTATATCTAAGTCAATATCACATTATCTCATCACGTAATAGATATCACTACCATCATATCACACCTCCAATACGAACTCTGTCATGTCGCCAAATCTTACGGCCTCAAATCAAATCTCATCGACTCATCTCAATCCCACGTATCATCCTCAAATCTCGTATATGAACACATAGACCCATACCATGTGTAGATATATACACCATCATAAACACACAGATAAATGAAAGAATGTATGCAAGTATGTGTGTATGTGTGTATGTGTAAGTGCACCCACTACTCTAGGGTTTCGCACTACTAAACCAATGCATCCTTATCATCAATAATTCCATTATTACCATCAATAGTCCTAACAACACATAACAAATATATGTGTGTATACGTATTCGTATACATCACCACGGACTGCGGGGGTGCTATACGCCATCCACCAGACTTCTCCCCGTAGATATAAATCTACTCACCTTGCTTCTCGTGTCCCAATGCCGATGTCGCTATCTTCATCTTCTTCGCCTCAACATCACGTAGGATACCTACAAGTAAATCACAACGCTAAAGCACATGAAAATCACATCAGAAACCAAAATAGCACACGCTACTCGCATAGGTAAATACCTACCGTCTCGTATGTAAACACGATCAATATCCACTTGTCATTGACGTCCAAACGCCACCCGACAGGAATGAATCACCAAATACCAAAATCCATGCTAAAACAAGTCATAAATCATACGCCAACTCAAGAAAATCAACCCAGATTTTACCCTAACTGCAATCAGTCAAAACTAGATATACCTAGGGTCAAGTCTACAGGGTAAAAGGCTACAGAACCAAAACGAGCACCAGAACCCCTGCTCTGGCCGCAAATTGCGGACAGGGGGATTAAATCTGCGGCCAAGGAAATGAATTAGTGGCTAGGGTTTGGTGTGGTGGTTCCATGGTGCCTGCATATCTCACTGTCAACTCAGTTTTATTTTTGGGGTCTCGGGGTGATAGCGGATTCTTAAATACGATCACAGATTCAAAGTTTTTCTCCGACATCGTCTCATAATTCTGTATTCTGGTTCCAAGTTCAGGTTTGGGTCCAAATTAGCATCACACAAGGGGTTCTAAGGTCACCACAATCCTCAATTTCATCTTTAATTTCAGATCTCACATAAAGCCTAACTTGAAGTTTCACAAATCCATCGAACGACACCATATCGACACAAAACTAGTATTGATGCAATAAACATTGAATTACCAAACTAGCGGTGCAGAAATTACCTCCTTTGGCAACTCAAGAATTTTCTTGAGTTGCTCAAAGTCCTCCAAATCCAATCTTTCTAGGTTCAATGTGTAGCTAGTGAGCTTGGGAGCAAGTTTTGTGAAGTGGGAATGGGGTTTTGGTGTGGGAAATGAAAGGGATCTATGAAGTGAAGGGGGGGAAATGAGAGGGAGCAGGAGCAGCAGCAGCTCCATGAGAGGGGAGAGAGAAATGGGTGTGAGGAAATGATGGGTATGGTTCAAAAAGTCAAAAGCAACTACTTTCTCTCTCTCTCATCATCATACTTACTTTTTCATTCTTTTCTTTTTTCTTTCTTCTCACTCTAATAGTGAACCCAAATGAACAACCATGGCAATAGAAATGTAACACAAGTGTAACAAGTGTGGAAAATGATATGTGCACATTTTTGCACAAAAATGCTAAAAATACAATTAGCGATTTTTAATCGCGATTTGCACTAAATTTGCATATAACTAATCTTAAAAATTTTTAAATGGCATAATTCCATAAAATACCCTATTTTAGAATTTTCCATAATTTTTCCCCATTTATTTGTATTTAATTATACCAGAATATTAAAATATTCATGAAAATAATATTAAATTATAAAATTTTCCAAAAATCATATTTTATTATTTTGAAAACATTACAATGTTATATCCCGTTTGGGGGCCAGTATTTACAAAGGAGACTCTGCCGAAATTTTCAGAAAATACTTGATGTTTTTAAAACGCATAATTCGGCCTATGCTATTAAAACTTCTTGCTTTAAGTTGGTTTTTCCTTCACTCTACTGCTTCTTTGGTTTTGATTTCTGGGTTTTGGTTTACTTAGATTACGTACGCCTCGAGACGTCCGTAATTTAAGTACCGGTCATGTTACGTACTTTTCGGGTCGTGACAAATTTAAACAAGGGCAGATAAATAAAAGTTATACTAGGGCAGAAAGGAAATTAATTAGGGCAGTGAAAGGAAAAACATACTTTATCTTTTATTTGATGCTCTCTTCATTCATTACAGGAATTGAAATTCTGAATTTTGATAAATAAAATGAGGCACAAGAAGAGGCATGCTCCAAAAAGAGCATTAGGGTTTCTATTTATAAATTATAGAAACCCTAGGGTTGCATCCGATCCCTATCTGCATTTACAAAATTACCCTAAGAAGCCTAGTCAACGCACCGCGACACCGTCAATTTTTGCACCGATACGTGCTCACCATGGCCATGGAACCACAGCCAAAAGCCATGTTTGGCCGCGGATCCGTGGCCATCTAGTGAGGTCTTGGGCTGTGTTCTTTTAGGCTACTTCCTGTTGCATTTTCCTTGGCTTTTCTTCACTTGGTTTATCAGAATGTCTTCTAGTTTTTTCACGATTTCTACAGTGCATAATGTCGTGGACTTTTACCGTTTACTTCATGTCGAAGCCTTGAACCTTACGCTGTCTTTGTGCTTTGTGAAATTGTCCATTGATCTTCGTGTATTCTTCAAACTGTAGGCATGATCAAGATTCTTCCATTTGTTGGTCGTAGTCTCATTTTTGTATCGTCTTTTCATCATTTTCACTGTTTTGTCCCGAGAACCTGTAACCTGCAACTATGTAGCAGACATGGATCAAAAGCACCTGTTTATTTGTAAAATGAATAAGAATGGGGAATATAATAATGCAAAATTATGATATGAACAAATACCCCCAAACTTATCTTTTGCTCGTCCTCGAGCAAAACTAGTTTTATTCTCGAAAAAAAACTAGCCTCACTTTCGCAGGGAAACACGATTGCACCGAGCTCGTGCAACAAGCCGTTAAACCTCTAGGTGTCCCTAGTAGGAGGAGTGTTATCTCCTGAAGATTTTCAGCGGATACTACCTACAAAATCCTATCAATTCGGCCTATTGACTGTTATTCTCCAATTAGGTTTTCTAACAAGAAATTCTATTATCTTCAACCCAGAAATTATCAACCCGTATTTTTCACGCTTCCTTATCATTTAACTTAAGATTGTATATATTCTGTAAATTTACTTAGCTTTTAGCATCTTTTGAGTTTTCCATCTAAGGTTCCATCTCAACTTAGGAATTTTTATCATCTCTACTAAAGATACAATCCTATATTTCATTCTTATCTCTCTTCTAAACCCCAATCACATGCCCCTATGTGTGTGTATGTATCACCCCTACACTTGGAAATTCAATTCAAGCTCTTATACTCTTGTCCATTGTACAAAGTACTTTGGTGAATTTTTAGATGAAATTGCTCACACATTCTTCATGCGACCGTTAATACTTCTTGAGGTACTAACAACCGATTACAAAATGTGTTTGCATATTAAAGCGTAATTCCTAGTCTTATAACACCTAAGACTTTAACAGTGACTCCCAAACCGGTTGGTCTAAGGCACTAGGTGATAAAGCACCCTCGCTAAATATTTTTTTCTATTTATGCAGCCTTAAGTAATTACAAAAACCAGTGTTCATTTTTTTCCCTTTTTTATTCACACTTGTATTTTTATTTATTTTCCTTCATACTAGGGACTTCAGACGAGCATTTCAAGGTCACTTCTACTATTCCAAGTTTCAAGTTTCGTGTTTATGGAATTTGTAGGGTATATATTTTCAGAATTTAGACTTAAGTTTAGGAATTATTTTTCAGACTTATATTTTAATAAAAATATCAAAACTCTTCTTTTATTTTGACTTAGCCTCAGAAGTGAACTCAAAATTTGCCTATTTCTAAGTAAACTACAAAGACATATATTTTTCTACCGTTAAATTTTAAGAAAAGTTATTTTTAGGGTTTTTAATTTACTAAGTTTTGGATCTAGTTTTTTCTAGCTAGTTAACCGTTTTGTTAAACTTAAGTCAATTATGGCCAAAATTGAATATTTTTAAAAATTATAAAAAAAATTCAATTTTTATGGGTTTTAAAATAAGTATGCAAATGCAAAAATATACACATGAATGCGAAGGAAGAAAACTTACCGAGCACACCCCCAAACTTAAACTTGACAGTGTCCTCACTGTCAGGCTACAGCAAGAAGGTCAAAATTGTCGGCACTCCCCTGTTTTTATTTATTTATTTATTTATTGTTAACAGAAAAACAAAACAAAATATATATACAAAAAAATGTCCTCCCCCAAACTTAAGTGAAACAGTGTTTCCACTGATTAAGCGTTAAAGTTCAGAGTTAAGGAGGAGAAAAACACAGTATCAAGCTATACAAGGCCTTACACAGGCCAAAGGTTAGCACCAACCATTCAAAATTTTTATCGTTATAATGGAGTGGGTGGTGAAATAATAGAGTGTAGAGAAAAGAAATGATAAAAAAAAGGAGACCGTATGGGAAGAAAGGTGGAATATGGTCTCGGTATATTTGGAGAAGAATGACAGAAGAGAGAAAGAAGTGTAGTACGAACTTGAGGGCATAAATTGAGTGGATAAATTAGCACAAATCGTGATGACCGATGTGTTAAAAGCGATTGTGCTAATCTATCAACCCGTTGAGAAATGGGGTCAAATCCCTCAAGATTAGCGAGAAAACATGGGTACGTTGAACTTTGTAAACCATCCATTGTAAATGGAAGCGTGACGGATTCTTGCGCGGTCGAAACGATGGAAAGGACGAAGGGGAGTGATTTATTTGGAGAAGAATGACAGAAGAAAGGTGGAATATGGTCTCGGTATATTTGGAGAAGAATGACAAAAAAAAGGAGACCGTATGGGAAGAAAGGTGGAATATGGTCTCGGTATATTTGGAGAAGAATGACAGAAGAGAGAAAGAAGTGTAGTACGAACTTGAGGGCATAAATTGAGTGGATAAATTAGCACAAATCGTGATGACCGATGTGTTAAAAGCGATTGTGCTAATCTATCAACCCGTTGAGAAATGGGGTCAAATCCCTCAAGATTAGCGAGAAAACATGGGTACGTTGAACTTTGTAAACCATCCATTGTAAATGGAAGCGTGACGGATTCTTGCGCGGTCGAAACGATGGAAAGGACGAAGGGGAGTGATTTAGGAAGGGTCTCTTTCTCACCTATGTAAGCGTATGTAAGGTGAGACGGCAACAGCTTGAGTTCGAGTTTTAGAGGTGAAACAATTGAAGGTGAAATTGGTGAAACTGTCTTGAACTCGAAGGATTCCATCAATGGTTCGAAATGACTGTAAGCAACCGAGTTTGATGGTTCAACTAACTCATCTGAAAATTCAAAGGACTCAAACTCGGGTGGTGAGTCTTCAAAATCGACCGAAAAAGTGAAACACTCGTAATCGTTATCGGTTGTGAGAACTGTGTCAGATTCAAGGAGGAACGCACTAGTGGCGTCAAAACTGCTGTGATCGAACAGAAATTTTTTAAGCTCACAGTCCTCCTGCGTGATCTCTTGCGTGGTCGGAACGATGGAAAGGATGAAAGGGGTGATTTAGGAAGTATAACAGTTAAAGGTTCAGGAGGATGAATTGGAAAATCCGACGCATCAAACAAAACTGGTTCATCCTCAATACTCTCCTCAATACTATCCTCATAACTCTCCTTAAAAGTTATCTCATCCATGCAATTATCATCAAAATCAAGACGCATATGAAGTTCGAGACAAACATTTAATGACTCGGGATGATGAATTGGAGAGAAAAATTGAGTCAAATCTACGGGTTCATCATCCAAATTATTCCCTGCGTCAATATGCTCAATCAAGTGAAAATCAATTTTCTCGGACACCTCATCAAAAGCATGGATATTTATCAATTTAGGTTCTAGATTGGAGGTGTAGAGGTCGAAAGGATTGGTGATGGTTTCACTCGAAAGGGACCCTTCACAATCTTGCAAATCAAGCACTACAAAGTCGCATAACTCATTAAACGTTTTATTTTCAACTGGTGAATCATTTGGGACACTTGATAGACATTCAAAACCGTAGTTGTGGGATTCAATTGGGGATGGGTATGTTTGATTTGGAAGGGAGCACGGCTCACTCTCTCCAGTCAAATTCTCAATCTGTCCAACCGCCTCATCATACATTGGAATTTTTGGAGTTAGTTGGAAACTAGCTACCGGGTCACCACGTTGCATAAGGGCGGCAAAGAACGCATCCAAATTCCTCATCTGTTGGTTTGTCGATACAATATAAGCTTCCAACGACTGTTCCAGACCAGACATGGGTTGTGAAGGGGTTTTAATAAAAGATTCAAAATTGTTTAGATACATGAAACTCCCAAATTGTTGTATAGAAGCAATGTCTAGGGAAGGTGCGAAAGTCGGGTAGGACTGGTAGGAATTGAATGGTTGGACAGGAGTAGGGTCAACATTTGGATAAAAAGGTGAATAGACTTATTGATCCCAAGAATTGGAAGTGTTGAAAGGAGTGAAAGATCGTCGGTTACGAGATTGTTCAATATGTTCAGCAATAGACATGAGTTTTGGAGTTACAACAGAACTCGAAAAAGTAGTATCAACGTACGAAGGTGGTGAAGGTTGAAATTTTTGATACAAAGTGGATTGCGGAGTCGAACTGTTTCTCCTAGACGCTTCTATTCGATATTTCAAAGAAATTTTGGGCATGGAGGAGTCGTCCGTAATTCGACCAAAACAATTCGCGTAGGAAGCATTGTTTGGATGAGGGTACCAAAGTTCGGCAAGAGTTTTGGGAGGTGGGGCACCCATGATGTAAGAAGGAGAAGAAAAAGAATGTGGGTGCAAGTGGGGTGCAATGGATTTCTTAGCGACAAGCGGAAAATTTTTGTAAAATATTTTTCCGTTTTGTGTTTTTTTATAAGGAGCTTTTTGCAAAAAGATTTTCAATAAGAAGCTTAGACACGCGTTCAATCAATCACAATATGCACAATCAAGCCTAGATCTAGGGTCACCTAGGTCAACTAGACTGCTCCTAACTGTTCTAAAGGGCAAGTTGTGAGGATCTCAAATCGCCTCTTCACCGCCAATTGTGGCAAGGTAAGCACAAGTAAAGAAAGGAGGGATCCGCTCACGAATCACCGTGAGACAGGCCTTTTAAAATTACCTTTCCCTACTTGTCTGGCCTAGGCACCACAAAGTCTGGTTTAGATAAACGATCGATGCCTACAACTATTCCTTTGTCCTATTGAGCGCGACAGTCCTTAAGGCTGAGTCTAATTTTTTTTTATTAACTTAATGGTCAATGCAATATGCTTTTTATGATTTTTGGGGTCCTAGGAAGGGTAATAAAATCCCTACCTAATCTGGATTGGTGTTAAAGCCCCTTAAAAGTCAGTTTAAGAATGCAAAGCAGTAAAACACAATCAAGCCACTCGCAAAAAAAAAAATTATTGCGGCACAAAGAATCCTGCACAAGATCAAGTTATTGGAGAAGGGAGAGAAGATTTTTTTTTTACGTAAAGAACCCTGCGGGAAAAATTTTCAGAGGAGATAAGGGGGTTACAGAGAAGAAGAGAAAGCTTACAGAGGGATTTCCACATGCTGACGTCACCACCAGACCGCGGTTCCGCGGTCAAAAGAGGGATATTGCGGCGGTTCCACGGTGGCTTTGTCGGTTCAGATCTCCAATTTCTTCTGTTTCTCTTTTGTGGTTCTCCTCTGTTGGTTCAGATCTTCTGTTTACTGTTTTGCTCACTGGATTTTTCCAGATCTGAATCTGTTCGTCGATCCTGCACAATTCAAAAGAAAACACCCTTCAAAGAATAACAAGATGATAAACAAAATTATATTTTTATATTTTTCAGTTTTTATGATTTTTCAAATTTTTAATCAACCCGAAATTACAAAAATAAAATAAATACACCATCCCCGGCAAAGGTGCCATTTGGTTGGTGTGTGTATGTATGCATAGAGCCCTATTAAAATGTATGATGGGCATGAAAGGGGTGAGAGATTTTCATCTCTCAAACCTTTGTTATTCCTAACCCTAACAAGTGAGGAACTACTCACTCATTAGGGAATTAAAAGATTTCATTTTTTTTATGATTGTTTTTAATAACCTAGTTATCTAATCTACGGCAGATAAATAAAATCTAAACTAGGACAGATAAATAAAAGTTATACTAGGGCAAAAAAGAAATTAACTAGGGCAGAAAAGAAATTAACTAGGTCAGTGAAAGGAAAAACTTACTTTATCTTTTGTTTGATGCTTTCTTCATTCATTACAGGAATTGAAATTCCGAATTTTGATAAATAAAATGAGGCACAAGAAGAGGCATGCTCCAAAAAGAGCATTAGGGTTTCTATTTATAGATTATAGAAACCCTAGGGTTACATCCGATCCCTATCTGCATTTACAAAATTACCCTAAGAAGCCTAGTCAACGCACCGCCACACCATCAATTTTTGCACCGACATGTGCCCACCATGGCCGCGGAACCATGGCCAAAAGCCATGTTTGGCCGCGGATCCGCGGCCATCTAGTGAGGTCTTGGGCTGTGTTCTTCTGGGCTGCTTCCTATTGCATTTTCCTAGGCTTTTCTTCACTTGGTTCTTCAGAATGTCTTCTAGTTTCTTCCAGATTTCCACAGTGCATAATGTCGTAGACTTTTACCGTTTTCTTCGTGTCGAAGTCTTGAACCATGCGCTGCCTTTGTACTTTGTGAAATTTTCCATTGATCTTCGTGTATTCTTCAAACTGTAGGCATGATCAAGATTCTTCCATTTGTTGGTCGTAATCTAACTTTTGTATCGTCTTTTCATCATTTTCACTATTTTGTTCCGAGAACCTGTAACCTGCAACTATGTAGCAGACATGGATCAAAAGCACCTGTTTATTTGTAAAATGAATAAGAACGGGGAATATAATAATGCAAAATTATGATATGAACACACCCCACCATCGGTCAACCTGTACCCCCTACGAGTGCGGCAAATAGCCCGCCAATTCTAGAGTGAATCCCCTTCCGTCTCAAACCCATAAGATGCGGGCCCGTTGCCCTCCAGAACCCGGCTATCCATGAACTCCACCGAGGGGTAATTCTAGTTCAGAAAAGAAAATATGTACAACGGGTACATCGACCTCAACCCGGTCATGCCCCAAAAGAATAATATATAAATAGGCAGTGACGGCAGTCCACATGTCGGACGCTCACCCCACGATATCAAATTTACAAATAAATCCAAACTGCACTAACATTGCACATGAGCTATCCACCATGAAGAATCCGCAACAATACGGCACAACACAGAACATCAACGTGAATGTCACGTTCGCAAACCCGTCTTAAAGATCTATAGCAATTAGAAAAGTTATACCGCTCGAATGACATTCACGGTCGCAGATAAATATCTGTACTGCATACTTTAAACAATGTTAGAAAATATCGACTGCGAAATAACCCCCAAATAGCCCCATACAAGTATATAACTCTATATCAAAAATGGGCTAAACAAACAATTCCACTGAACCAACATTCCAAAGACCAGACCAACACCCAAATACGAAGCCAAAATTCCATGATCTGGCCGAGTTGGCCGGCCCAAAGAGCAATGTGCTCGGATTATTTGTAAGGGAATTAGTTCGTATTTGGTCTGTGGTCTTATGGTCATGTAAGTAGTCTTCTGCAATTGTTAAAAAAAATTTTGAAGACACTTTTGAAATCGACAAAAACTAAATGTGCAGGGCAGTGAAATTGATTCGTTTCGATTTCGATACTTTAACATTGTCTAAACCAACTAGTGTAAGGTTAATGGTTTGGCTCTAATACCATGTAAGGCTACGGCAGCGCCCCGGCCGTAAATCCGAGGCCAAATGCGGAACAAAAACTTTTTAAACTGGCGCTATCGTAACCCTAAAACCCGGATCGTTCCATTAACCGTAAAATTGTAAATAGTAAAAGAGTTTGGAGAGATTATACCGATCGATCCCTGTCCTTTAGTCTTCAATCTCTACGCCAATCTCCTCGCTGCTACGCCGACGAAGTTCGCTCTCCGATCTAGCTCGTCGAAGTGGCTCCACGTCGAGGATTCTTTATACGGGCTCCTGCTTTAAACCGAAGCAACTCGGACATGAAGTTTGCTAGCAGACATGTCCAAGGTGGAGTAGAGATATTGTGTGATTACATTGTCTCAATACACTCTAGGTGTAAGTGCACGGCGGCGCCCCGACCATCAATCCGACGCCGGAATGCGAAAGAGGTGATTTACTTAAACTTTTCAAACCGGCACCACCGCGCACTATAAACCCGGATCGTGCCATTAAACTAGTCCTAGCTAACTACAAGATGGGGAAGAGATATACCGAGCGATCCGTGTCCTCCGGTTTTCTCGCCGTCGTCCCGATTTCCCGCGGAATGTCCGGTCTCCACCTCCTCGCCGGAAGGGCACCACGTCGCCTGCTTCTTTTATGGGCTCCCACCTCTATACCGAGGCAACTCGGGCACGAAGCTGGCGAGTCGATATGCCCAAGGTTTGATGCAGAATGGTGTAGAACCATGTCTCACTTTGGGGTTATGGAGTTGCCTTTGGTGGAGGAAAGGAACTAAGACTTTTTGGAGATGAAAGTTTAGGAATTTTGTAGCATGAAAAGAGCAAAATTCCCACACCCAAAAATTGGGCAGCCCCTCCTTGAGCTTGGCCGGCCATGCATGGTGGGAGAGGAGAAAAAATGAGGGAGAGAGTGTATCAAAAGAATGAGAGTCTCTCATAATCCAAGAGAGAGAAAAGAGATGATGAGAAGAAATCATCATAAGGAAAATCCAACACTCAACCAACCAATCATCACTCCAAAAGGTCAAGCCATCATGAACCATCATGAATTAAGAAGTCAATGTGGTGGTGGAACTATCATGACACAAGAATAGGCAAAGACCACCCTCCACAAATGCTTATTTGCACTAATGCAAATAAGCCCTCCTCCACCAATCTTCGGCCAATGAAAGATACAAATGAAAATGGCCGAAACGGAAAGCAAACTGGCAACTCCAGAAAACTGGTTGTTAGTTATATGTATGCCCTAGAGGCCATTACTGTACATACGATGTATATTGTAGAGGATGCTGGGACATATATAGGGAGGACTTTCTTGCTCGACATGATAGTACGCTATCTGGTTATACTTTATCTTAACATGTACTCTGATTGTCTCTATATTACATGTTGATAAAGCCCTTAGGATATGTACTCGACTACTAGGACTATAATGAGATCATACTAGTGGGGCCACGGTAGTCGATGA
The DNA here is from genome assembly GCA_030015575.1 of Agapanthus africanus. Taxonomy (NCBI): domain Eukaryota; kingdom Viridiplantae; phylum Streptophyta; class Magnoliopsida; order Asparagales; family Amaryllidaceae; genus Agapanthus; species Agapanthus africanus. Next base: position 264,617,334 of record CM057345.1, on the reverse strand, counting down.
GTACATCCTATAACTGTTCCTAGTCGAGGGTATATCGAGACAAGGCATCGATACACCGGAGTAGACTAGCGTATACGCATCTTGACCCATATGATGGGCGATGGATGATCCCATATCCATCGGTGTTTGACATCAAGGATGGTGTACGGGTGCTCAGTGGAGACTGGGTACACTGGACGGACTCGCCGAGAACTCCCAGATGGTATTATACCTCACGTCAGATGGCAGTTCTCCGGTGACACTGGTACAGAGTAGTCTGTTGACCCGAGATCGTCATAGAGTCTTGTGTGATTCCCGCTGTGATTTGATTTCCATCATACCACGTCTAAGAGGGCGTGCAAAAAGGTGGCTTTTGGGTACAGTCCCGAATCACATGGAGGCAATGAGCGATAGGAGGGGATTCGTCTCTCCCGGTATAGGGAGTTGATGTTGTGCTGTGTTCGATTGGCTATAACCGGAAATCCCTGGCCAGGGTTGCTGAGATTTACTGGTAAGTGTTATCAGTAGTTTCTCGAACTGTTATAGACCTCAAATCGACACGACTTATCGAGCTACTGGGGTCTGACGTTTACCACCCTTAGGCGAGATATGCAACATATCAGACGACGAGACCGGACTGCACGGGAGTGTTACTGTTTGGATTCACATGAGAATATACAGGCTTGCTTGTTGATCTTCTGAGCGCTCAATACCTGGGTAGCTGCTACGTTTAGCTGACCGCTTGCAGCTTGTGGGTGTTTGATATGATCATCACCTACTGCCGGCGTATTGACGATTCTTTAGAGTCCTACATAGAGGTTTCTTGGCTCAGGCAAAACGGAGTAGGGGCACGTATGTGATATGTGCGGGACCGAGGATAATGCGATATGAAATACCGTATTCTATTCTCGCGATATTTGATATCAGCCGGGTTATCGGATCAAGTGTTGATTCGATGAATCGGTACGGATAAATATTAGTCGGTTATATGCGATATAGCCGGATTGTCGGATCAAGTGTTGATTCGATAATTTAATGTATAATAATATATATGATATATTAAATTACATTAACTAATATTAGCTCACTAAAAGATTCTTTTTCTCACCGGATTAATACATTGATATATATGCGATATATGTTAATTATATTATTTTCTTTTGTTGCAAATATATAATATATATGTGATATATATTATTGTGACATGATATGATTTATTATAAAACTTGCTTAAGGATGATAAAATGGGATTAGGGTTTGATTAGGGTTAGCTCCTTCTTGTTCATTCTAGAAGGATTCTATTTTGTCATGATAAAGATATTTTGTTATGACTCATGCTTTGACCTAACCAAACCCTAACTCTAGTTTATTCTCTACATAGGTTTAGCCTCTCATCCTTGACCATGGTTTGATAATCAATCATATATTCTTGATTACTATTCATCACAAAAGGAATTCTTATGATATTCATCTTCTTCTTCCTTCTTCTTTCTTCATGAAAAAGCTTACTAGCTTTTTCCAAGTGATGAATAAATATGAGAAAAAGATAAATAAAGAGAGCAAAAATACTACTTCATCATCCTCATCTTCCCTTGCCCTTTAGATCAGAGTGTTCACTCAATTTTAGTGAGTGTTAGCTTGTGTTATTGAAACTTCAAGGTAGATCATCTTTGTATCGAAGATCGGAAGCAAGACTGCATCTTTCTCTTCGTGGAACCTCTCGAGAGTCCGGAGCACGATGATCGCAGCGAAGGGACCTCAACACGGAGCATATGAAGTGAAGGACCGGATCTACAAAGGTTGTAATCCCTCTCACTTAGTGTTAAAGTTGTTAACATGCTAGTTTTCGCCTAATCTCTAGTTTAAAGATCCGTATTCGGGTTATTCGGCACGGCTAAATTTTTAATTGGGCATGGTTGATACCTCGTAGACCCTTGTGCGCATGCCCAGCAACCCTACAGTGGTATCAGAGCCAAGCTAGAGCTTTAGGCGAAGTCTAGACGAAGTTTAAAGTCCGATCGAACGCCGAAACCCCGACACGGAACCCTCTCTGTACATTTTTCAAAAATGTGGTTTTTTCTGAATTACAAATTCTCAGAAAATTAAGCAGGAAAAACTAAGAATTACTGTGAAGTAAGGACCTCTAACTCGAAAATTTGACCGTGGAACCACGGCGAAACCATGGGTTTTGCGGCGGTTCCGCGGACAAAATTTGGACTTAGTCCCTGAAATTTCATGTAATTATTTTTAGGCCCTTTCTTGTTAATTTTTTCTGGGAATATTTTAATTCCACTCAAGTGTTGATTTTTCAAGGGTTGTATTGGGGAATCGTTGATTCGATCGGATAATTTAACTTTGTTTAGTTTGTCCGGATAATTTTAGAAACTGTTAAAAAGTTCGAACGGATATCAATAACTCACTTTTTCTCCTGTCGGAAAATTTTTCAAAAGTTGGATTTTTTTCTCGTGTTTAAGAATGTTCTAAGTCGTGCAAGTAACGCGGTGGACCCTCTAGAAGACAACAAACCTTAACTCTATTATGTGACCATCTTGAACTGCCATTTGAACCTTAGGGTTTGGGGCAGTACGGCGTGCCACATGTGAGGCGTTGGCTTGATCCTTCTACGGCTGGACCATTGGTACTGTGGCATGTGATGGATGTTTTTAAACTGATTTCAAGTGTTGAGATATATTGGGGAAATCTTGGGTGTTTGATTGTTCGATCGGAAAGTTTAACATTTTCTGTTTTATCTGGAATGTGATACAATATTTGGAATCCACAAAAAGTTATGAGATAACTAATTTGAATATTATAAATCTAGCAGTTCAGTCTCAGATGATCGGTTGCCATGGAATTTTGATGTGATCAAAAGTCCGTCGCAATCACGTAGCGTACGCGGATACTCGCCGGGTAAACTTAATAGACAGCTACGCCCAATAGCCCTGACCAAGTGACTGTAAGAGAACCCCGTCGCCGAAAGCATCCGTTCGGGTGCTCGCGGCAGCGGTGTTCCGCCTTAGTGCACTTCGTCGACGGCATCTGGGGGTGCGGCCGTCTACAAAAGTTTGCGACGAGCATTCGATCCGGATGTCGGGAATCTTGTTGAATTCTACGACTTGATATTGAAAAGAGTTTTCGATAAATGAGACTAAAATGCGGGGTTTATAATTGTTAAGCATGCGATGTATAAGGAATTCATTTGGTTAGGCATGCGATGTCTAAAGAGATTGCGGATTCCAACTGTTGTAGTTTTACACTTTCTTTTCTGTGACCGTAAGCGTAGTATGTGGTGTATCGCCGGCTTCGTTGCTATACATCAACGACAATCGGGATATGCATACTTGTTTACGTTGATGATATGAGATATTATGTGTTGCTGTGATATGTTCTATTGGATCGTCGCGTTCTGAATAGCCGGGGGTTTTATGTGAGATGAGAGTTTTTCTTTTTCATTCATGTAAAATTCAATTTGTATGTAATATTCTTTTATTGGGGCACTTCCAGGTTGCGGAAGATGTCACCGTTGTATATTATTTACTTTTCCGCATTAGGTAGACCCAAGGCGGGGAGCATAAGTAACCGGGTTCTAGGGTCCAGTGGGAGACCATCTCGAGAAGTCGAGACCGGGTCTTCTAACCCTAGAAATGACAGTGTTGCTTGCCGCTCTCGTAGGGGTCTAGGGATGTGGGTTTGGCTATTCATCGCGACCGTGGAATCCGTGTTTTATACAGGCTCGTATTAAAAACACGGACGTCCTAGTATATCCAATATTTCATATATGTTCTTCTGCTGCAATGTTCTTGTAAGTGCACGGCGGCGCCCCGGCCGTCAATCTGACGGCCAAATGCGGAAACGGTGATAAACTTTAATTTTGCGAACTTTGCAAACCGGCACCACCGCGCACTAAACCCCGGATCGGGCCATTAAACTTGTCCTAGCTAACTAACAAGATAGGGAAGAGATATACCGAGTGATCCGAGTCCTCCGGTCTTCTCGTCATCGTCCCGATCTCCCGCGGAAACTCCGGTCGTCTCCTCCTTGCCGGAAGGGCACCACATCGCCTGCATCTTTTACGGGCTCCCACCTCAATACCGAGGCAACTCGGGCACGAAGCTGGCAAGTCGACGTGCCCAAGATGTGATGTAGAATATAGTGTAGAGTACATGTCTCACTTTGGGGTATTAGTTGCCATGGATGTGGAGGAATGAAGGTATGAAAAATGGTGCTTTCATTTTTCATTACATGAGAATGAGATGAAGGAAATATGCCACAAGCTCACAAATGAAACTCTCTCATTTTCTCCCCTCTCCCAAATTTGTGGCCGGCCAAGTCTAATGAGGAATGGTGGAGGAGTGTAAACCAAATGCAAGAGGGTGGTGAGTATAGTAAAAGGTGGAGGGTGACCACAACCAAAACATCAACCATGCTTACACCTTAATCAACCCATACCCTTTCTTATCTCATTAATGCACCATCATGGATGAAAGATATCATAATCAATACAATTGCAAGAAACCCCCTCCACAAATGTTATTTGCACAAAAGCAAATAACCCCCTCCATCGGAAAATTCCGGCCGGGAAAGAACAAACGAAAACCGGCCGGAACGGAATGCAAACTGGCAACTCCAGAAAACTGGTCCCGTAATAAATTACCGGAAAACCCCGATACTGTGCATACACACCCGCATCTGTATTCCGTCCGGATACAAATGCAAAGAGACAAAATCTACACTGTACTAAACTAGGATCCGGCTTAAACCAAAGCCGGCTAGTAATGTTCGTCCGATCCTGATCCGTGCAATACCGCACGAATCTGATCGAACCCTGCCATATAACTATACGGCCTCTAGTACAAACCGTCCGATCCTGATCCGTGCAATACCGCATGTATCTGATCGGACCCTGCCATATCTCCATACGGCCTCTACAGCGTTTCGCCCGAAAGCTGAGTAACTGAAAGTGTGGTGGACTCTAAAGACTCGTCAATACTATGGTTATGGATTTAACCACAAGCACGTCAGAGGTATAAGCCAATACGTGACGGGCCACCAGCTATTGACCAAAAGGGACGTCGATGAGCGAACTCATCCTGACACCCTACTGAGCCTGTCAGTGACAATATCCGTACAGTCCGGTCCGTTCGTCTATGAGCATCGCATGTCGGGCCTAGGGGGTGGGTAAAAGTCAGACCCCCAAAAGCGGTACAAGTCGTGTCGGAGTGTAGCCCAGAACACCCTGAGATACTACTGGAATACCTACCAGTAAATCTCCTGCCTTGGCCAAGGACTTCGTGTAATGGCTCTCCTAGACACAGCGCGACCTCACCCCCAATACCGGGAGAGACGAACCCCTGAAGATCCGCTCACTGCCTCCATGTGGCTCGGGACTGTACCCAAGTAAAACCTGTTTGCACGACTCCTTTGAGCCGTGGTAGGGTAGTAATCAAAGTACAGTGGGAACTCACACGAGACAAATGGCGATCCCCAGGTCGATGAACTAACCTGTACACATGTCACCTCGGAACTGCTATCTGACGTCAGGTATAAGACCAACTAGCATGTTCCCGGCGAGTCCTGCCCGGTGTACTCATAACCCAATGATCACCTGTATACATCTTAGGTGATCCAACTGACACCAGTGGCTTGTGAGACCGGCTACCGCCCCTCGTCGGGGTCTCGACTGTATACACTAGTCTACTCTGGAGAATCGATGCCCTGTCTCGAAACTCCCACGACTAGGGACCTTTTAAGGATATGCTTGTAGACCCCAGCTCTCACGTATATGATCGCCCTCATACTGCTGGTCGTCAAGCAAGAATCCTAGGGGCTCTATCAACGTGCAATAGCGACCTGTCAGGTCACCTAAAGAAGTACACGATGATAAAGGTAAACCAGATAGCATACTATCATCTCGAGTAAGACTGTCGTCCTGGGATAGGTCCTCCCTCAATCATTGCAATCACGTGCCTGTGATCCAATAATTGACTCTGAGGGCACTATCTCCAACAATCTCCTACTTGCACTCAAGGCTAATTATTGCAATGTCGCATACTCACAGCCCGTGTGATACCGAACACCCAACTCCTCTACTAGTCAGTCGCACAAAACCTGTTTGCGAAACTATTGCGTTCGAGGAATAGCCTCAGTGAGTGGATACGCTAAGATGTTTCTTTCTATGTCTCTCTATATCTCAAGTTCGCGGAGAAAACTATCTCCCGAAATGAGCAATACCTGTCTTAGAATGTCAGGATGTCTGATGGGACCGAGCTCATAAATGAACTCCAAATCCAAACTTCTTAGACTGTATCGTCAACTGAACTTAATCAGTATCCTGCGCCATGCCACCCTCAGTATTTCCTTGGACCACCTGTCCAAAATACTGCCCCTCGTCAGAAGAAAAACTATAACTCTAACAACCTCCTTGTCGTCAATGTCACCTTGGAAGCCTGGAATGATAACTGTCTCCCAAATGAGGCTGTCGTTATCATATCCCTAGAACATCCACTTATGTTCTAAAACTGCTTCCGACTGTTTCTCCAGGATTGGATCAATGTCAACTTATTGCATCTAGTGCAAGAACAACATCTGGTGTGGTACTTGACATCTCATGATTGACTTAATTGCCTAAGCAAGTGATCTGCCAATCATGCACATCCCTCTCTACTTTAGTCTATAAGACACCTTTAGAGAGGGTGACTCCATCACCTGCAGGTACACTACCGTGCCAGGAGTCTTCCATTCTAAATACTCTTAGAACGCTGTCAAAGTACCCTGATTGGGAAACCACCCAAATCTAGATCTAAAACCATAGATCTAGTAACCAGTATGTCTGATATAATGTCCAATTCCCTTGTGGAGAAACCACTGTGTGACGACCATAGTATAACCGATCGTAGTATAGGAGTTTCTTTTCCTACTCTGTGTATGTCATCCAAATACCAGGATATCTCACCCTACTACCTTCTCAACACATCCATCCCCTATTCTGATGACGTCAAACCTATGACTGTCACATCAGAAATAGATGATCTATCTCCGCTATATCTTCTTTAGTCTATAAATAGACATAAGCCTGATGTCCACCAATGCTTCCGCTGCTCCCACCGACTACGACAACCCTCTGGCAGAGTCATATAGATGTGCACTTCTAAAGCTAGTTTAGAACGACGCTATACTCATCCTCCCACCGGGTCTCGCAGCCTGGAACAACAGCAATGGCAAGTGTGGGTAAACAAGAACTTCCCTGTCACCGTCCTTGAGGCTACCGGAGTACCTCTCGGGTGCCTGAAGTTACCCACCTTATCTGCGGAGTGGCCAATGGAATGTCAAACCAGATTGAATCTTTAGGTTCCTTATCAAATCTTCAGTAATCGTTTGCGGTTCTGGAATCACTTCCAGTTCTACCATACTCCCACTACTGTTTTTGAAAAAAAATCCATTTTAATTAAAACTGTGGCGAGTCAAGACCAATATCACTATTGATCTTTCTTATGGTAGAAAGTCAACCCTCGTCAGAAGCCTGGGTCAACCCACAAACAGCCATTACAGAAACGTGCCTTGAGTTATCCAGAGTCTGGTTTTAATCATAAGCCGGACAACTCCCCGTACCTTAACAATGTTAAGATATGAACTGTACTATATCCAATATAGAACCAGAGGCACTGATTTAATTGAACCAGATTCAAATCATGCAGCTATCTCCAGTGCATGTCAATTAAATGGAGAGAGGCCGATCAGCGTTACTCAACTTAGGAATGCTTCCAATTATGAGTAACCTGAAAGATAAGCAATTTCTCTTTATCATTACTATCAACTGAATACCATACACAAGTATCTACATCTTCGATCACTTTGAAGAATCCCGATACTCGCTACACCTGGTTCTCTACTCTATTCAAATACCTATAACTCCTCAAAACTTAGACCCTGTGTTTCTACGAAACACATGTCTAAGAACTAGAGAAGTTAAAAGTAAACAGAATATAGTAAGAGGACCAACCCCTCTGTCCTAATGGACACTGGACAACATACAATACTCTGTACAAGTCCGCTGAGTCTAACAACTCTTTCACTGTGTGTCGTAGGTTGAAAACTGTACTTATGGTTAAGAAGAATTACACCGCTGTTTAGTGCTCCTTACCTAACCATCCACTGATATAGGTAAATGTCATCGACATAATATCAAAAGGTATATCTCACTCTATGAAAATAGACGTACAGATATATCAATTTGAAATTGGTGCACAACAGCGGATATTCAAAACCAAATATTTGCCGACCGGCAAACAGCCCAGGTGATCTCCTCAAATATCACCGATTACAACGAATCCCGATATAATGACGATGATCACCCAATTCCCAATAACTTACTCCCACTCATCATCTGTAAAACCATACAGATGTGAGAATCATCCTGGTAAATACATACCCTGGAGCAAGTGTCTAATCGGGAAATCATTTTTCTTTTAACAGTACACAGTTGAACTGAAACATTGAAATGTTTCGATGGGGTATCCTGGTATTCCTAGTAATGCCTCTACCATTATCCAGATTCACAACTATAACCGTATAATTCTTTGCCACCTCTCCAAATCCCTTTATATGTCTTTAGTCATTATCTTCTGCACACCCCTTTAGGCCAATTGGTTTTCTTCCTTCCCTACCGTTCGGCACCAGCCTATGGTTTGGAAGAAGACTATCCAATAAGCATAATGGGTGTACTGTCCTAGTCCTAGGAGCACTCGCAATGCGAGAGAAGGTGAAGATAAAAGACAACCGAATAAACCTTATTCCTATTTCTCCTGGACCAGAATCCATCCCCGAACTGGAACAAGTTCCTTTCGAGTTCGTATATAACCATACGATGGAGTATCCAATAAACTGTGGATCTTCGTAGTGATACGGAGTGTCCTGGAGAAATGCAAAGTTGATTTAGGATTGGCGAAGAAATACTTGGTTTGGTTGTGAATAGTAGTCGCATTTTACTTTGCCCTCTTACTAATCCCTTTCTTTGTCTTAATCTTAATACCTTCTGCACACCATCGTTATGCTAATTGGTTTTCTTCATTCCCTACCAGTCGGCACCAGCCTAAGGTTTGGAAGAAGACTATCCAATTTGCGTAATAGGTGTACTATCCCCTAAACCAAGGAGTACTCGCAACCTGAGAGAAGATAAAAGGAAAAGACAACTGAATAATCCTATCCGTTTTCTCCAGAACCGGAAACCATCCTCGAATTCCTTCGAGTTCGTATATAACCATACGATGGTATTGTCCAATGGAAGTGGACGTTCGTAGTAATACGGGGTGCCCTGGAAAAGGGTAAAAGTAGGAGTGGCAATAAGGTCTGCAACTCTGACAATCCAAAAGCCAGTGTTAAGAAGGTTCGGTCAACTTGGTCACTGAGTCATAGTCTTAGGGTCGGGTCAATGGTCGCTGCCAAGAGAGAGAGAAAAGAAACACTCAGCGTGCACTCTAACCAAGATCAGAATGGTTACCAATTTATCTAATCTGGAAACCTCCCACTGTACCTCAAATTCTCCTCCAAACCTGAAAGAAGAATTAGTCGGGGTCACCCGAGGAGTAAACTAACTCATCAGTGGGAATCGGGATCCAACTCTCATTGCATGATAACGTGACGGAATCTGCTCACGCTATCACACTCCAGAAGGTATGCGCATATCTGGCAAGTTTCAGTTCTTTTGAAACTCCCGATGTGATTTTTACCCCATGCTCTTATGACCTTGACTTTGGCCAATATATCATAAGTCACATGTCAAGTTCAACCCGTCATTCTCCAGGTTAATTTGAGCCCACCCGTACATACCCTTGACTTGGGCCAAAATGGTAGTACGACTGCCCCAAACCAACACATCTATCTATGCTGCATATGAATAACCAACAGCTACCAAACACTGTGCCTTGACTTTGGCCAACATACACAGCTTGAATACTATTGACTATCCATATGAAACGACGGAGGGCTACGGATGGTTTCTGGCGAAAACCTTTAACGTAATGAACTTGATATCGTTGAAGGAACGGATAGCTTTTTAGAAAATATAGTGACGAAAACCTTTACTAAAGAGGTCACTCCCGGTGAAGGGATCTCGGCTCTTTCCCCGTAGAATGGGGTGCAGGATATTCCAAATGAATACCACGATGCAAAGCAAAAGTAATCGGCTATAGTGAAGTTAATGCCCTGACGCAAACTTCTGTCCAAGGGGTCACTCCCGGTGAAGGGATCTCGGCCCTTGCCTCGTCGACTGAGGAGCAGGATATTCCAAATGAATACCACGATGCAAAACAAAAGTGAACGTCCTTGCAATAACAGCTTTTTGAAAAGTGTTCCAACAACATCAGAATAGGTTTGTTTAACTTGCATTGATCCGAATCAACGCAGTCCCATCAATTGATCACACCACAAAGAACGAAAATATACTGACGTACGTATATGCCATCCGCATTCGCCACTGGGTCCCGTCATCACCCGTTAGGGTAGCTAACTAACGGCAGAGCGGGGACTGGACTAGCACGGATGAAAAACATATACAACATCTACTAATATATATACCAATATATAGTATTCGCTCAAGGCATGATAAGAAATGCAACATCACAGAAATGTACAGCATCACAGAACAATACAGATATCTGGGATCCCCGGGTTTCACAGAGCCACTGCTGAAACCCGACGTTCCCCTGGTCGTGTGGATAGCCTGTGCAAAGAAATCCTAGACCCCTATGGGCGCGGCAAGTTACCCGCCAAAACCTGAAGCGAGGCAGCCCCTTTCAGCACCGTGAATAGACCACCCAGCACTTCACGGAATCCGGTAACTTGGGCACCCTTCCTGGGTCAACCTGTACCCCCTACGAGTGCGGCGAATAGCCTGCCAATTCTAGAGCGAAGCCCCCTCCGTCCCAATGCCCTGAGATGCGGGCTTGTTGCCCTCCAGAACCCGGCTATCCGTGCACCCCACCGTGGGGCAATCCTAGTACAGAAAGTAAAATATACATACACCGGGTACATCGACCGCAACCAGGTCGTGCCCCAAAAGATTAATACAAACAGGCAGTGACGGCAGTCCACATGTCGGACGCTCGCCCTGCAATATCAAATATACATAATACAACAGAAACTGTACTAGCATTGCATCCAGGCTATCCCCCACGACCGATCCGCAACATCACAGCAAAACACAGAACATCAACGTGAAAGTTACGTTCGCAAATCCGTTTAACCGGGCTATAGCAGTTAGACCGGATTTACCGATCAAGTGACATTCACGGTCGCAGATATAATGTAAATACTGTGAAAAATGTGTTTAAAATATCCGATCGATCAAAAATTAACAAGTGGGCCCCCAAGCAATACTGTAGCACTCACAGAAAATCTGGGCCCAATTTTAATATTCCAAAACCCCTAAAATAAGCCCAGAAGCCCACTGGAAAAAATTGATGCAGTGACGACACCAATGTGCGGCGGAACCGCGGCCCAAGGGGGTGTTTGGCCGCGGTTCCGCGCTTCTGTGATCGAGTCACTGCGTGGAATTTTTACAGTGTTCTTAGAACTCCCTGCACATCATTCTGAGACAACCTGAAAAATTTTTAGAGCCAGAAAAAATTCGACAGAAAACTGATGTGACTGAAAATGTAGATTTTGGAATTTTGGTCGATCGGAAATGCAAAACACATCAAACGAAGCTAGACGAAGTTAATGGCGAGGCTCTGATACCACTGTAAGTGCACGGCGGCGCCCCGGCCGTCAATCCGACGGCCAAATGCTGAAACGGTGATAAACTTTAATTTTGCGAACTTTGCAAACCGGCACCACCGCGCACTAAACCCCGGATCGGGCCATTAAACTTGTCCTAGCTAACTAACAAGATAGGGAAGAGATATACCGAGTGATCCGAGTCCTCCGGTCTTCTCGTCATCGTCCCGATCTCCCGCGGAAACTCCGGTCGTCTCCTCCTTGCCGGAAGGGCACCACATCGCCTGCATTTTTTACGGGCTCCCACCTCAATACCGAGGCAACTCGGGCACGAAGCTGGCAAGTCGACGTGCCCAAGATGTGCTGTAGAATATAGTGTAGAGTGCATGTCTCACTTTGGGGTATTGGTTGCCATGGATGTGGAGGAATGAAGGTATGAAAAATGGTGCTTTCATTTTTCATTACATGAGAATGAGATGAAGGAAATATGCCACAAGCTCACAAATGAAACTCTCTCATTTTCTCCCCTCTCCCAAATTTGTGGCCGGCCAAGTCTAATGAGGAATGGTGGAGGAGTGTAAACCAAATGCAAGAGGGAGGTGAGTGTAGTAAAAGGTGGAGGTGACCACAACCAAAACATCAACCATGCTTACACCTTAATCAACCCATACCCTTTCTTATCTCATTAATGCACCATCATGGATGAAAGATATCATAATCAATACAATTGCAAGAAACCCCCTCCACAAATGTTATTTGCACAAAAGCAAATAACCCCCTCCATCGGAAAAGTCCGGCCGGGAAAGAACAAACGAAAACCGGCCGGAACGGAATGCAAACTGGCAACTCCAGAAAACTGGTCCCGTAATAAATTACCGGAAAACCCCGATACTGTGCATACACACCCGCATCTGTATTCCGTCCGGATACAAATGCAAAGAGACAAAATCTACACTGTACTAAACTAGGATCCGGCTTAAACCAAAGCCGGCTAGTAATGTTCGTCCGATCCTGATCCGTGCAACACCGCACGAATCTGATCGAACCCTGCCATATAACTATACGGCCTCTAGTACAAACCGTCCGATCCTGATCCGTGCAATACCGCACGTATCTGATCGGACCCTGCCATATCTCCATACGGCCTCTACAGCGTTTCGCCCGAAAGCTGAGTAACTGAAAGTGTGGTGGACTCTAAAGACTCGTCAATACTATGGTTGTGGATTTAACCACTAGCACGTCAGAGGTATAAGCCAATACGTGACGGGCCACCAGCTATTGACCAAAAGGGACGTCGATGAGCGAACTCATCCTGACACCCTACTGAGCCTGTCAGTGACAATATCCGTACAGTCCGGTCCGTTCGTCTATGAGCATCGCATGTCGGGCCTAGGGGGTGGGTAAAAGTCAGACCCCCAAAAGCGGTACAAGTCGTGACGGAGTGTAGCCCAGAACACCCTGAGATACTACTGGAATACCTACCAGTAAATCTCCTGCCTTGGCCAAGGACTTCGTGTAATGGCTCTCCTAGACACAGCGCGACCTCACCCCCAATACCGGGAGAGACGAACCCCTGAAGATCCGCTCATTGCCTCCATGTGGCTCGGGACTGTACCCAACTAAAACCTGTTTGCACGACTCCTTTGAGCCGTGGTAGGGTAGTAATCAAAGTACAGTGGGAACTCACACGAGACAAATAACGATCCCCAGGTCGATGAACTAACCTGTACACATGTCACCTGGGAACTGCTATCTGACGTCAGGTATAAGACCAACTAGCATGTTCCCGGCGAGTCCTGTCCGGTGTACTCATAACCCAATGAGCACCTGTATACATCTTAGGTGATCCAACTGACACCAGTGGCTTGTGAGACCGGCCACCGCCCCTCGTCGGGGTCTCGACTGTATACACTAGTCTACTCTGGAGAATCGATGCCCTGTCTCGAAACTCCCACGACTAGGGACCTTTTAAGGATATGCTTGTAGACCCCAGCTCTCACGTATATGATCGCCCTCATACTGCTGGTCGTCAAGCAAGAATCCTAGGGGCTCTATCAACGTGCAATAGCGACCTGTTAGGTCACCTAAAGCAGTACACGATGATAAAGGTAAACCAGATAGCATACTATCATCTCGAGTAAGACTGTCGTCCTGGGATAGGTCCTCCCTCAATCATTGCAATCACGTGCCTGTGATCCAATAATTGACTCTGAGGGCACTATCTCCAACAGTTCTGTGATGAGATCATATTACTGCCTGAGATGAATGTTTATATTATATATGAGATATATGTTATATTGCAGATTTCGTTTCAAAAAGAGATGCTTGCGAAGCATAATTAAAATGGGACTTCATTAATGAGATTAATGAAATAAAAGAAACCTAAGATGTTGTAGAAACTTGTTTCAAAAAATAAAAACAGGTAGCTACAGTTCTTGCTTTGCATAGCGGTTTTCCTTGTAGAACATCCGGCACCTTATTCGATAAGGAAAGGACCGAGATCCCTTCACCGGGAGTGACTCCTTTAGCAATAACTGGCAGATGCTACAAACTCGGTTTGTCTTTTGATTGCTTCTATAGTTCTTGCTTTGCATAGTGGTATATATGATATATCCTGCACCTTATTCGATGAGGAAAGGGCCGACGATCCCTTCACCGGGAGTGACCCCTTTAGCAAAACTAGAAAAGCCTCAAAAACACTCCATTTAAAAATCACTCGATTCTACAACGATATCAAGTTCATTACGCAAAGGGTTTTCTGAAAAACCCGTCGTAGCCCTCCGTCATTTCAGATAAGTACTAGTTAGTGTTCGTGCTACGTTTGTTGACCATGTTAAGGCGTAGTGTGCAGTAGCTGATTAGTGCTTATCTGTATAAGCATATGATGCGATTGGATTAGGGTAGTCGTGCGACTTTGTTGACCATGTTAAGGGTCGTGCGGGTGGGTTTAATTCAATCAGGAAATGACGGGTTGAACTTGACTAGCACTTATGATTTGTTGACCATGTTAAGGTCATATAGCTGCTAGGGGTAAAATATTATTGGGAATTTCAAGTGTTGAAATTTGCAATGAGATTGCATACCTTCTATGAGATAGTTGGATCCCGATACCCGCTGCGAGTAAGAGTTACTCCTGGGAGAGTTTTACATATTACAATTAGCCGATCAAGTAGGTGTCTAGAAAGGTGTTAATGGGGTTACGCCTCTGGAAAAATGAGGTTTACTTTAATTAGGTTCGTGCGAAAGCACGGGGGACCTCTCTCAAAGTACCGACACCGGCCTGGCTGAAAGATTGGCGAACTTGTAGCGTGTAATTAATCCCGGCTAGTTTTTCCTTTTAGGGTTTGAAGGAAGATTTGATTAAAACAGTGGGAGACATCCTGATTAGATATATTAGATAACCAATCTAATCTTGCAAGAGCATACGCTGAGTGTTTTCTTCTCTCTCTCTCCAGGTAGCGACCATATCACGCCTTAATCAAGATAATAATACGGATATATTGACCGAACACGCTTGTTATACTGAGCCGGGGAACGTTGGTCCCGCTCCAACTTATAATTGTTATACGACAGAGCAGGAAATTGGGGAATACCAGATTTCCCGTGCCGCCCAAACGAAGAAAGTGCATGCTGATGCATCATCTTCGGGTGTGTTCATTACAGAGAACTGTTTCTCAGTATCCTTTACGTCCTGAATATGTGATACCGGATCAGGATCCCGCATATGTAATCTGTTACATGGGCTACAGAAAGGTAGAGAACTGTGAACGGGTGATAAGTTTCATGAGACAGAAAACGGTGCAAGTGTTGCAGCCAAGTCTGTTGGTTACTATCACCCTGTATTACCTGAATACATTGATTCTGAACGAATGTTATTAAATACCGAACCTGATATACAAAATCATATCAGTCTCTTTATTAGTAAAGAAGTGATATAATTTTGTATTGTTGGATAATGTTTTGAACATTTCCTATATCAAGAGTTGATCGGTTCAGGCACGTTATCTAAAAGCATAGACGTTCTAAATTAAACTACAGTTCTTAGTAAACAGAACACACACAAGAGGAAGAGTTCAGAAATGAATGAATCCTTTTTGAGGCATTGTAGACTAGGTCATATCAATGCGACCCGACTGGCTGAAATTACATTTAGATGCATATTTAAATTAGTTTGAATTTACATCTTGTGAAACTTGCCGGTCATGTCACAAAGATAAGATGATCACAGCTCTGTTTATTGGAAACAGAGAAAGAGTTACTGAACTCTTGGGATTGATACATATTGATGTATGAAAGGTCCCCTGTCTACACATGCCAAGATCGGTTCTTTCTACTTCATTATATTCTCTGATAATCTCTCAAGATTCAGACATATGTTTCTGTTGAAACACAGGTCCGAACCTTTTGAGATATTCACAGAATATAAATTAGAAGTAGAGAACCAAAATACGGGTAAAAGTATTATGTCCTATGATGTGATCAAGGAGGAGAATACTTAAGCACGGAATTCCTGGACTATTCTAAAGGAGAATGAGATTCTCTCTCAGCATTACTCCTCCGTATACACCACAGCACATCGGTGTATCTTGGTGGAGCCATAGCACCCTATGTGATATGGTGTGCTCTATAATGAGTACTACCGAGTTTCCTATTTCCTTTAGGGAGTTATGCACTTGTGAAGTTGCATACCTATTGAATAGGGTTCAAATCAAATCAGTTGCCTACCACTTCATATATGATATGGAAAGGGAAGAGCCCATATCTTAAGTTTGTTAAGATTTGGGGTTGTCCGGCCTATGTCTAAAAGCAAAATCTGGACAAGCTCGAAGCAAGGTCTGTTATGTAGAACTGGAATGGTTCCAGCTATACAAACTGCAGCTGATGATTTGGTAGAACCAAAGGATTCAATAGTTTCCAACGAACCTCAGCCTCTCCGCCGATCTAGTACGGTTCCTCACCCATCTGAGAGATACTTCGGTTTCTCTATGACAGTGGGAGCGAGGATTGCATCATGAGATGATGACCTAACTAGTTTCGAGCAGGCCATCAGGAGTGAGACTCTGTAAGAATGGCTGGATGCTTATCGATCTGAGATGGAATCCTTATACACCAACAAAGTATGGACTTTGGTTGCTTTATCTGAAGGGTTAAATCCCCATCAGGAGCAAGTATCTCTTGAGAAGATTACTTGGTGTACATGGAAAAGTTGAGACTTTCAAACCTAGACTTGCTAAAGGTTTGCATCATTGACCAGGTATGGATTATGTTGAAACCTTTTCTAAGGATCTATGCTTAAGTCCATCCAGATCCTACTTGCCATGGCTACATACCATGACTACGATATCTGGTGGTTGGGTGTCATGACTGCTTTTCTAAATGATGTTTTAGAAGATAGCGTCTATAAGTACATAGCCAGAGGGCTTCGTAGACAGCGGGAGCAGCCGAAACGTGTGCAAGATGCTTTATAGGATAAAGAAGGCATCGCAGAGTTGGAACATCTGTATTTGATGTGGTAGTCAAAGAGTTTGACTTCATCAAAATGGTAGATGAACCTTGTATATACAAAAAGGTAGTAGAGAGTATGGTGGAGATCCTCGTAGAGTACGTGGATGACATAATCTTGATAGGGAAGCAGTTTCCTATGCTACGCTCGGTCAATCTCCGCTTATCACAAGGATTCTCCATATAGGATCTAAGTGATACCTCCTAAATCCGGGGTTTTGGATCTATGAGATAGATCTAATTGGATGTTAAGATACTCACTAGTTGTAGTGAGTTGGTATCAATCAATCCTGAGGAGAATCACTGGAAAGGTTCCAGGCTGATAAGAACGACTGAATGTCAGTCGCAGGCATTATCTATACCCTCCGTGGAGGGACGGTATGTTGGAAGAGTTCCAAGCTAGATACCGTGACATACTAGACGATTAAAGGCAAGATACATCGTTACCAAGAATGCTACCAAAGAGGCAGTCTGGATATATATAAGTTCATAAGATGAACTTCGTTCCTATCATTGTGTGACAATGGAGTTGTGGCTTTAGCCAAGGAACTACCGTCCCTTTAGAAATCCAGATATAATTCTTAGGAAGTATCACCTGATCATGGAGATGGTTGATCTCCAGGAAGATCGAGGTTAGGAGAGTAGACACAGAGGACAACAGCGCGGATCCACTCACAAAGGCCTTTTTCCCAGTAGAGACTATTATGGGATGGTTGAGTATGAGATACTTCAACCGCAGCTAATTGTTGGGTATGCGATACCACAACAGATGGCCCTAGTGCAAGTGGGAGATTATTAGTTATATGTATGCCCTAGAGGCCATTACTGTACATACGATGTATATTGTAGTGGATGCTGGGACATATATAGGGAGGACTTTCTTGCTCGAGATGATAGTACGCTATTTGGTTATACTTTATCTTAACATGTACTCTGATTGTCTCTATATTACATGTTGATAAAGCCCTTAGGATATGTACTTGACTACTAGGACTATGATGAGATCATACTAGTGGGGCCACGGTAGTCGATGAGTACATCCTATAACTGTTCCTAGTCGAGGGTATATCGAGACAGGGCATCGACACACCAGAGTAGACTAGCGTATACGCATCTTGACCCATATGATAGGCGATGGATGATCCCATATCCATCGGTGTTTGACATTAAGGATGGTGTACGGGTGCTCAGTGGAGACTGGGTACACTGGACGGACTCGCCGAGAACTCCCAGATGGTATTATACCTCACGTCAGATGGCAGTTCTCCGGTGACACTGGTATAGAGTAGTCTGTTGACTCGAGATCGTCATAGAGTCTTGTGTGATTCCCACTGTGCTTTGATTTCCATCATACCACGTCTAAGAGGGCGTGCAAAAAGGTGGCTTTTGGGTACAGTCCCGAATCACATGGAGGCAATGAGCGATAGGAGGGGATTCGTCTCTCCCGGTATAGGGAGTTGATGTTGTGCTGTGTTCGATTGGCTATAACCGGAAATCCCTGTCCAGGGTTGCTGAGATTTACTGGTAAGTGTTATCAGTAGTTTCTCGAACTGTTATAGACCTCAAATCGACACGAGTTATCGAGCTACTGGGGTCTGACGTTTACCACCCCTAGGCGAGATATGCAACATATCAGAAGACGAGACCGGACTGCACGGGAGTGCTACTGTTTGGATTCACAGGAGAATGCACAGGCTTGCTTGTTGATCTTCTGAGCACTCAATACCTGGGTAGCTGCTACGTTTAGCTGACCGCTTGCAGCTTGTGGGTGTTTGATATGATCATCACCTACTGCCGGCGTATTGACGATTCTTTAGAGTCCTACACAGAGGTTTCTTGGTTCAGGCAAAACGGAGTAGGGGCACGTATGTGATATGTGCGGGACCGAGGATAATGCGATATGAGATACCGTATTCTATTCTCGCGATATTTGATATCAGCCGGGTCATCGGATCAAGTGTTGATTCGATGAATCGGTACGGATAAATATTAGTCGGTTATATACGATATAGCCGGATTGTCGGATCAAGTGTTGATTCGATAATTTAATGTATAATAATATATATGATATATTAAATTACATTAACTAATATTAGCTCACTAAAAGATTCTTTTTCTCACCGGATTAATACATTGATATATATGCGATATATGTTAATTGTATTATTTTCTTTTGTTGCAAATATATAATATATATGTGATATATATTATTGTGACATGATATGATTTATTATAAAACATGCTTAAGGATGATAAAATGGGATTAGGGTTTGATTAGGGTTAGCTCCTTCTTGTTCATTCTAGAAGGATTCTATTTTGTCATGATAAAGATATTTTGTTATGACTCGTGCTTTGACCTAACCAAACCCTAACTCTAGTTTATTCTCTACATAGGTTTAGCCTCTCATCCTTGACCATGGTTTGATAATCAATCATATATTCTTGATTACTATTCATCACAAAAGGAATTCTTATGATATTCATCTTCTTCTTCCTTCTTCTTTCTTCATGAAAAAGCTTACTAGCTTTTTCCAAGTGATGAATAAATATGAGAAAAAGATAAATAAAGAGAGCAAAAATCCTACTTCATCATCCTCATCTTCCCTTGCCCTTTAGATGAGAGTGTTCACTCAATTTTAGTGAGTGTTAGCTTGTGTTAATGAAACTTCAAGGTAGATCATCTTTGTATCGAAGATCGGAAGCAAGACTGCATCTTTCTCTTCGTGGAACCTCTCGAGAGTCCGGAGCACGATGATCGCAGCGAAGGGACCTCAACACGGAGCATATGAAGTGAAGGACCGGATCTACAAAGGTTGTAATCCCTCTCACTTAGTGTTAAAGTTGTTAACATGCTAGTTTTCGCCTAATCTCTAGTTTAAAGATCCGTATTCGGGTTGTTCGGCACGGCAAAATTTTTAATTGGGCATGGTTGATACCTCGTAGACCCTTGTGCTCATGCCCAGCAACCCTATACTGGTCCCGTAATAAATTACAGGGAAAAACCCCGCTACTGTGTGTACACACCCGCATTTGTATTCCGACCGAAATACAAATGCAATGATACAACATCTACACTGTACTATACTAGGATCCGGCTTAAACCAAAGCCGGCTAGTAATATCCGTCCGATCCTGATCCGTGCAATACCGCACGTATCTGATCGAACCCTGCCGTATATCCATACGGCCTCTAGTACTAACCGTCTGATCCTGATCCGTGCAATACCGCACGTATCTGATCGAACCCTACCATATCTCCATACGGCCTCTACAGCGTTTCGCCCGAAACTTGAGTAACTGAATGTGGGGGACTCTAAAGACTCGTCAATACTATGGTTGTGGATTTAACCACTAGCACGTCAGAAGTATTAGCCATACGTAACGGGCTACAAGTTATTGACCAAAAGGGACGTCGATGAGCGAACTCATCCTGACACCCTACTGAGCCTGTCAGTGACAATATCTGTACAGTCCGGTCCGTTCGTCTATGAGCATCGCATGGCGGGCCTGGGAGTTGGTAAAAGTCAGACCTCCAAAAGCGGTACAAGTCGTGTCGGAGTGTAGCCCAGAACACCCTGAGATACTACTGGAATACCTACCAGTAAATCTCCTGCCTTGGCCAAGGACTTCGTGTAATGGCTCTCCTAGACACAGCGCGACCTCACCCCTAATACCGGGAGAGACGAACCCCCGAAAATCCGCTCACTGCCTCTATGTGGCTCAGGACTGTACCCAACTAAAACCTGTTTGCACGTCTTCTTTGAGCATGGTAGGGTAGTAATCAAAGTACAGTGGGAAATCACACGTGACAAATGACGATCCCCAGGTCGATAAACTAACCTGTAAATATGTCACCAGGGAACTGCTATCTGACGTCAGGTATAAGACCAACTAGCATGTTCCCGGCGAGTCCTGTCCGGTGTACTCATAACCCAATGAGCACCTGTATACATCTTAGGTGAACCAACTGACACCAGTGGCTTGTGAGACCGGCCACCACCCCTTGTCAGGGTCTCGACTATATACACTAGTCTACTCTGGAGTATCGATGCCCTGTCTCGAAACTCCCACGACTAGGGACCTTTTAAGGATGTGCTTATAGACTACCAGCTCCCACGTATATGATCGCCCTCATACTGCTGGCAGTCAAGCATGAATCCTAGGGGCTCTATCAACGTGCAATAGTAACCTGTAAGGTCACCTAAAGCAGTACACGATGATAAAAGTAAACCAGATAGCATATTATCATCTTGAGTAGGACTGTCCTCCTGGGATAGGTCCTCCCTCAATCATTGCAATCACGTGCCTGTGATCCAATAATTGACTCTGAGGGCACTATCTCGAACAATCTCCCACTTGCACTCAAGGAAAATTATTGCGATGTCGCATACTCATAGCCCGTGTGATACCGAACACCCAACTCCTCTACTAGTCAGTCTCACAAAGCTCGTTTGCGAAACTATTGCGTTCGAGGAATAGCCTCAGTGAGTGGATCCGCCCTGATGTTTCTTTCTATGTCTCTCTATATCTCAAGTTCGGGGAGAAAGCCACCTCCCGAAATGAGCAATACCTGTCTTAGAATGTGTCTGGATGTCTGATGGGACCTAGCTCATAAATGAACTCCAAATCCAAACTTCTTAGACTGTATCGTCAACTGAACTTAATCAGTATCCTGTGCCATGCCTCCCTCAGTATTGCCTTGGACCACCTATCCAAAATGCTGCCCCTCGTCAGAAGGAAAAACTACAACTCTGACAACCTCCTTGTCGTCCAGGTCACCTTGGAAGCCAGGAATGATAACTGTCTACCGAATGAGGCTGTCGTTATCATATCCCTAGAACATCCACTTATGTTCTAAAACTGCTTCCGACTGTTTTTCCAGGATTGGATCAATGTCAACTTATTGCATCTAGTGCAAGAACAACATCTGGTGTGGTACTTGACATCTTATGATTGACTCAATTGCCTGAGCAAGTGATCTGCCAATCATGCACATCCATCTCCCTTTTATTCTATAAGACACCTTTAGAGAGGGTGACTCCATTAACTGCAGGTACACTACCGTGCCTGGAGTCGTCCATTCTAAATACTCTTAGAATGCTGTCTATGTACCCTTAATTGGGAAACCACCAAAATCTAGATCTAAAACCATAGATCTAGTAACCAGTATGTCTGATATAATGTCCAAGTCCCATGTAGAGAAACCACTGTGTGACGACCAAAATATAACCGATCGTAGTATAGGAGTTTCTTTTCCTATTCTGTGTATGTCATCCAAATACCATGACATCACACCCCACTACCTTCTTAACAGATCCATCCCCTATTCTGATGAAGTCAAACCTATGACTGTCACATCAAAAATTGATGATCTATCTCTGCTATATCTGCTTTAGTCTATAAATAGACATAAGCTACCTATCCACCAATGCTTCCGCTGCTCCCACTGACTACGACAACCCTCTGGAAAAGTCATATAGACGTACACATCTAAAGCCAGTTTAGAACGACGCTATACTCATCCTCCCGCCGGGTCTCGCAGCCTGGAACAACAGCAATGGCAAGTGTGGGTAAACAAGAACCTCCCTGTCACCGTCCTTGAGGCTACCGGAGTACCTCTCGGGTGCCTGAGGTTACCCACCATATCTGCGGAGTGGCCAATGGAATGTCAAACCAGATTGAATTTTTAGGTTCCTATCAAATCTTGAGTAATCGTTTGTGGCTCTGGAATCACTTCCAGTTCTACCATACTCCTACTACTGTTTTCTGAAAAAATCCATTTTTAATAAAACTGTGGCGAGTCTAGAACAATATCACTATTGATCTTCCAGATGGTAGAAAGTCAACCCTCGTCATAGCCTGGGTCAACCCACAAACAGCCATTACAGAAACGTGCCTTGAGTTATCCAGAGTCTGGTTTTAAGCATAGGCCGGACAACTCCCCGTACCTTAACATCGTTAAGATATGAACTGTTCTATATCCAATATAGAACCAGAGGCACTGATTTAATTGAACCAAATTCAAATCATGCAGCTGTCTCCAGTGCATGTCAACTAAATGGAAGGAGGCCGATCAGCGTTACTCAACTTAGGAATGCTACCAATTATGAGTAACCTGAAAACAGAAGCTAGTTCTCTTAATCATTACTATCAACTGAATACCATACACAAGTATCTACATCTTCAATCACTTTGAAGAATCCCGATACTTGCAATACCTGGTTCTCTACTTTATTCAAATACCTATAACTTCTCAAAATTCGGACCCTGTGTTTCCACGAAACACTTGTCTAAAAACTAGAGATGTCATAAGTAAATCGAATATAGTACGAGGATCAACCCCTCTATCCTGATGGACCCTGGAAAACATACAATACTCTGTATAAGTCCCTTGAGTCTGATAACTCAATCCCTGTGTGTCGTAGGTTGAAAACTGTACTTATGGTTATGAAGAATTACACAGCTGTTTAATGCTCCTTACCTAACCATCCACTGATATAGGTAAATGTCAAAGACATAATTTCCAAAAGGTATATCTCACTCTATGAAAATAGACGTACAGATATATCAATTTGAAATTGGTGCATAACAATGGATATTCAAAACCAAATATTTTCCGTCCGGCAAAAACCCATGTGACTTCCTCAAATATTACCGATTACAACGAATCCCGATTTAATGAGGATGATCACCTAATTCCCAATAACTTACTCCCACTCATCATCTGTAAAACCATACAGATGTGAGACTCAAACCTGGTAAATACATACCCTGGAGCAAATGTCTAATTGGGAAATCAGTTTTCTATTTAACAGTACACAGTGAAACTGAAACATTGAAATGTTTCGATGGGGTATCCCGGTATTCCTAGTAATGCCTCTTACATTATCCAGATTCACAACTGTAACCGTGTAATTCTTTGCCACTTCTCCAAATCCCTTTATTTGTCTTTAGTCATTATCTTCTGTACACCCCTTTAGGCCAAATGGTTTTCTTCGTTCCCTACCGTTCGGCACCAGCCTATGGTTTGGAAGAAGACTATACAATAAGCATAATGGGTGTACTGTCCTAATCCTAGGAACACTCGCAATGCGAGAGAAGGTGAAGATAAAAGACAACCGAATAAATCTTATTCCTATTTCTCCTGAACCAGAATCCATCCCCGAACTGGAACAAGTTCCTTTCGAGTTCGTATATAACCATACGATGGCGTATCCAATAAACTGTGGATCTTCGTAGTGATACGGAGTGTCCTGGAGAAATACAAAGGTGATTTTAGGATTGGCGAAGAAATACTTGGTTTGGTCGTGAATAGCAGTCGCAATTTACTTTGCCCTCCTTCTAATTTCATTCTTTGTCTTTACATAATACCTTCTGTACACCATCGTTTGGCTAATTGGTTTTCTTCATTCCCCACCGTTCGGCACCAGCCTAAGGTTTGGAAGAAGACTATCCAATTTGCGTAATAGGTGTACTATCTCCTAAACCAAGGAGTGCTCGCAACCTGAGAGAAGGTAAAAGGAAAAAAACAACTGAATAGTCCTATCCGTTTTCTCCAGAACCAGAAACCATCCTCGAATAAATTCCTTCGAGTTCGTATATAACCATACGATGGTTTTGTCCAATGGAAGTGGACGTTCGTAGTAATACGGGGTGTCCTGGAGAAAAGGGTAAAAGTAGGAGTGGTAATGAGGTTAGCAACTCTGACAATCCAAAAGCCAGTGTTTAAGAAGGTTCGGTCAACTTGGTCACTGAGTCATAGTCTTAGGGTCGGGTCAATGGTCGCTGCCAAAGAGAGAGAGAAAAGAAACACTCAGCGTGCACTCTAATCTAGATCAGAATGGTTACCAATTTATCTAATCTGGAAACCTCCCACTGTACCGTCAAATTCTCCTCCAAACCTGAAAGAAGAATTAGTCGGGAACACCCGAGGAGTAAACCAACTCATCAGTGGGAATCGGGATCCAACTATCATCGCATGATAACGTGACGGAATCCGCTCACGTTATCACACTCCAGAAGGTATGCGCATATCTGGAAAGTTTCAGTTTCTTTAGAAACCCCCGATGTGATTTTTGCCCCATGCTATTATGACCTTGGCGGGAGGTCAAAATATCATAAGTCACATATCAAGTTCTACCCGTCATTGTCCAGGTTAATTTGAACCCATCCGTACATATCCTTGACGTAGGCCAAAATAGTAGTACGACTGTCCCAAACCAACGCATCTATCTATGCAACAGATAAATACCCGGCAGCTACCAATCACTATGACATGGCGTGAGGTCAAAATACATAGCTTGAATACTACCGAATATTTAACTGAAATGACGGAGGGCTACGAATGGTTTCTGGCGAAAACCTTTAACGTAATGAACTTGATATCATTGAAGGAACTGAATAGCTTTTATGAAAATATAGTGACGAAAACCTTTGCTAAAGAGGTCACTCCCGGTGAAGGGATCTCGGCTCTTTCCCCGTAGAATGTGGCGCAGGATATTCCAACTGAATACCACGGTGCAAAGCAAAAGTAATCGGCTATAGTGAAGTTATTGCCCTGACGCAAACTTTTTGTCCAAGGGGTCACTCCCGGTGAAGGGATCTCGTCCCTTTCCTCGTCGACTGAGGAGCAGGATATTCCAACTGAATACCACGATGCAAAACAAAAGAGAACGTCCATCCAATAACAGGTTTTGAAAAGTGTTCCAACAACATCAGATTAGGTTTGTTTTTAACTTGCATTGATCCGAATCAACGCAGTCCAATCAATTGATCACACCACAAAGAACGAAAATATATTGATGTACGTATATGCCATCCGCATTCGCCACTGGGTCCCGTCATTACCCGTTAGGTTAGCTGACTAACGACAGAGCGGGGATTGGACTAGCGCGGATGCAAAACATATACAAAATTTACTAATATATATACCAATATATAATATTTCTCTCAAGGCGTGAAAAAATGCAACATCACAGAAATGTACAACATCACAGAACAATACAGATATCTGGGATCCCCGGGTTTCATAGAGCAACTACTGAAACCCGACGTTCCCCTGGTCGTGTGGATAGCCTGTGCAATGAAATCCTAGACCCCTACGGGCGCGGCAAGTTACCCGCCAAAACCTGAAGCGAGGCAGCCCCCTTCAGCACCGTGAATGGACCACCCAGCACTTCACGGAATCCGGTAACTTGGGCACCCCTCCTGGGTCAACCTGTACCCCCTACGAGTGCGGCGAATAGCCCGCCAATTCTAGAGTGAAGCCCCTTCCGTCCCAATGCAATGAGATGCGGGCTTGTTGCCTTCTAGAATCCGGCTATCCGTGCACCCTACCTTGGGGTAATCCTAGTACAGAAAGTAAAATATACATACAACGGGTATATCGACCGCAACCTGGTCGTGCCCCAAAATAATAATACAAACAGGCAGTGACGGCAGTCCACATGTCGGACGCTCACCCCGCAATATCAAATGTACATAATACAATAAAACTGTACTAGCATTGCATCTAGGCTATCCCCTACGACCAATCCGCAACATCACAGCATAACACAGAACATCAACGTGAAAGTCACGTTCGCAAATCTGTCTAACCGGGCTATAGCAGTTAGACGGGATTTACCGATCAAGTGACATTCACGGTCGCAGATATAATGTAAATACTGTGAATTAATATGTTTAAAATATCCGATCAATTAAATTTTACCAAGTGGGCCCCCAAGCAATACTGTAGCACTCACAGAAATTCTGGGCCCAAACAAAGTATACCAAAACCCCTATTTCCCTGTCCAAGAGCCTCTGTAAAAAATTGGTCCAGTGAGGAGGCTAAGTGGCGGAGGAACCGCGGCCCAAGCATGGGTTTGGCCGCAATTCCGCGGTGGTATGGTGAGATCACCCGACCAAATTTTCACAGAGTTCTTAGAATTCTCTGAACGGTATTCTGCAAATACCTGAAAAATTTTTGGAGCCAGAAAAAAATCGACAGAAAATGATGCTAGGAAAAATACGGTTTTTGGAATTCTGTTAGATCGGAAACGTAAAACACATTAGACAAAGCTAGACTATGTTAATGGCGAGGCTCTGATTCCACTGTAAGTGCACGGCGGCGCCCCGGCCGTCAGTCCGACGCCGGAATGCGGAAGCGGTGATTTACTTTAACTTTTCAAACCGGCACCACCGCACACTATAAACCCGGATTGTGCCATTAAACTAGTCCTAGCTAACTACAAAATAGGGAAGAGAGATATACCGAGCGATCCGTGTCCTCCGGTCTTCTCGCCGTTGTCCCGATCTCCAGCGGAATGTCCGGTCTCCACCACCTCGTCGGAAGGGCACCACGTCGCCTGCTTCTTTTACGGGCTCCCACCTCTATACCGAGGCAACTCGGGCATGAAGTTGGCGACCCGACGTGCCCAAGGTTTGCTGTAGAATGTGTGTAGAACTCATGTCTCACTTTGGGGTTATGGAGTTTCCTTTGGTGGAGGAAAGGAAGTAAGACTTTTTTGAGATGAAAGTTTGGGAATTTTGTAGCATGAAAAGAGCAAAATTCCCACACCCAAATATTGGGCAGCTCCTCCTTGAGCTTGGCCGACCATGCATGGTGGGAGAGGAGAGAAAATAAGGGAGTGAGTGTATCAAAAGAATGAGAGTCTCTCATAATCCAAGAGAGAGAAAAGAGATGATGAGAAGAAATCATCACAAGGAAAATCCAACCATCATCACTCCAAAAGGCCAAGCCATCATGAACCATCATGAACTAAGAAGTCAATATGGTGGTGGAACTATCATGACACAAGAATAGGCAAAGTCCACCCTCCACAAATGCTTATTTGCACTAATGCAAATAAGCCCTCCTCCACCAATCTTCGGCCAATGAAAGATACAAATGAAAATGGCCGAAACGGAAAGCAAACTGGCAACTCCAGAAAACTGGTCCCGTAATAAATTATAGGGAAAAACCCAGCTACTGTGTGTGCACCCGTATTTGTATTCCGACCGAAATACAAATGCAATGAGACAACATCTACACTGTACTATACTAGGATCCGGCTTAAACCAAAGCCGGCTAGTAATATCCGTCTGATCCTGATCCGTGCAATACCGCACGTATCTGATCGAACCCTACCATATATCCATACGGCCTCTAGTACTAACCATCAGATCCTGATCCGTGCAATACCGCACGTATCTGATAGAACCCTGCCATATCTCCATACGGCCTCTACAGCGTTTCGCCTGAAACTTGAGTAACTGAATGTGGGGGACTCTAAAGACTCGTCAATATTATGGTTGTGGATTTAACCACTAGCATGTCAGAGGTATTAGCCATACGTAACGGGCTACCAGTTATTGACCAAAAGGGACGTCAATGAGCGAACTCATCCTGACACCCTACTGAGCCTGTCAGTGACAATATCCATACAGTTCGGTTCGTTCGTCTATGAGCATCGTATGGCGGGCCTAGGGGGTTGGTAAAAGTTAGACCCCCAAAAGCGGTACAAGTCGGGTCGGAGTGTAGCCCAGAACACCCTGAGATACTACTGGAATACCTACTAGTAAATCTCCTGCCTTGGCCAAGGACTTCGTGTAATGGCTCTCCTAGACACAGTGCGACCTCACCCCCAATACCGGGAGAGACGAACCCCCAAAGATCCGCTCACTGCCTCCATGTGGCTCGGGACTGTACCCAACTAAAACCAGTTTGCACATCTCCTTTGAGCTTGGTAGGGTAGTAATCAAAGTACAGTGGGAACTCACACGAGACAAATGACGATCCCCAGGTCGATGAACTAACCTGTATACATGTCACCAGGGAACTGCTATCTGATGTCAGGTATAAGACCAACTAGCAAGTTCCCGGCAAGTCCTGCCCGGTGTACTCATAACCCAATGAGCACCTGTATACATCTTAGGTGAACTAACTGACACCAGTGGCTTGTGAGACCGTCCACCGCCCCTCGTCGGGGTCTCGACTATATACACTAGTCTACTCTGGAGTATCGATGCCCTGTCTCGAAACTCCCTTGACTAGGGACCTTTTAAGGATGTGCTTATAGACTACCAGCTCCCACGTATATGATCGCCCTCATACTGCTGGCAGTCAAGCATGAATCCTAGGGGCTCTATCAACGTGCAATAGTGACATGTAAGGTCACCTAAAGTAGTACACGATGATAAAGGTAAACCAGATAGCATATTATCATCTTGAGTAAGACTGTCCTCCTGGGATAGGTCCTCCCTCAATCACTGTGTAACATTTTAAAAATAATTAAATAAATAATTAAATGAATAAAAGTGTTTAAGTGAATTTTAGGATTTTCGGTAAAGTAAAATGTATTTTTCGTAAAACCAAACCGTGATTGTTTTTCACTATAAATTTAAAAATATCTATTTTAATTATGAAATTACTAGTAAATAGTGTTTATTTAGCCACTTATAAATTTTTGGTTTAATAAAATATTTTTCCTAAATTAATTATTTTAAATATTAACATAAGCTTTATTTTTACACTAAATTAGTGTAAATTACAAATTTAAATGGTTTTAATTTGTAAAAATGAACCATGGCATATTAGAATTTAGTGTGTATCATGAAAAATTTATTTGCAAATTTTTCCTTGTTTCTAGATCTTTCTTGAGTTATTTTAGAAAAGAATTAAAAGAAAATGAATAAAGCATGAAAAGACATTAAGATGATGACATTTTGGAGAAGTTTCTACACCATTTCTCATGTATTTCTCCCTCTTCCCCTTATTGTGGCCGGCCTCCCCATCACCATGGCTTCCCCCCCATTTTCCACCTCATTTTTATTCAAAAATCATCAAAAATACTACAAAAATCCAATTTAAATTCCACAAAAACCTAATTATTTCATACCCTTTATTCTCTACTCTTCTCTACATGGATTTTGGAGTGGGAAAGCATGTATTTTTGAGGCTCATTTTCAAGTTTGGACATGAGGTTGTGGAGGTATAAATCCTTCTCTTTTTTTTTATTTCTATTAGATATTTCTTTTAAAGCATAATTAGATTAATTAGATTAATTCTTGTTGCAAATTCTAAAATTCAAGTTAGGGTTTGAAAATTCAAGAGGTGGTTTTTGTTAATTAATTAGGGTTATAATAGCTAGTTTAACATCTTTTAGAGTGGAAACTTCTTGCATGGTGGTGGTATAATAAATTGTTGATCGAAATTGTTTAATTTAAACTATTTAGCTAACTAGATTTTTTCTAAAATGTGTTGTGGGTAAAATAAAATTCTTATTAAGGGTGTTATCATTAGATGGTAATTTTAGTGAGAATATTAGCATATTAATTGAATGAAAAACCTAGTTTGATCACTAGATTATTTTGATAATTGGAAAAATAGTAATAAAATGCTATTATTTTGTAAACTAGATTTTAGGAATTTCTAAATAAATGTGATTAAAAATATAATTATAGTTTCATTACATCATTATCATCATAAATTGTGGTTTAAGTGGTTAATTTATGCAAAATCATGTTTTGAGGTGGAATTGTGGCATTTTGCTTGGAAAATGTTAATATTGTTAAAAGTTGCAAACTAGAAATTTCAAATAAATGCAAAAATTGTGTAATAAAAATATAGTAATGGTTTGTATAGTCTAGTAATGCTATTTAATGAGTTTTATGACCATTGGTTTCATTTAAATGTCAAGTTTCGATGAAAAACGGTAAATTGGCATTTTCGGGTTTTTCGAAAACGGACGATTTGATCGATTTTAGTGTTTCGATGAATTTGATCATGTTTTACAATATAAGTAATGTGTTTTAAAACTACAAGTTGTTTGATGATGTTATCTCGATCCATCGGAGTTTGTACGCCGATATCGAGCGGTATTTGGTTCTTTTGCGTGGACGGGACATAGGTTTTAACCTGTGCTTGCTCTTCGTATCGTTTGACTTTTGTATGTGATTCGGTTTACGATGCTATTTATATGTTTGCGTCTAGGTACCCTCACGTGGACTGCGGGCGATGAAGAGGAGGATGGCGACACTGTCTTCGGCAGACATGGACCAGGTGAGTAGATGCATATCTACGGGGGGAAGTCGGGTGGATGGCGTTTAGCACCCCCGCAACGTACAATAGGAATAGTACTTATTGACATTAGGAAACTAGACGTGATCCTAGTAGGACCCTAGTATTGACCCTAGGCTAGACTAGACCGATTTAGGAAAACTATATCAGAGGATGAGTACCTTGGAAGAGGTTCGTAGGTTTCAGATAGAAACACACCAGCGCACACACTGAAAATCGACATGGGGTACTTGTATGTGTATATATATAGAACTAGGTATAGGTATATACATATATATACAACACATATAGGTGATTCAGTGATGTGATATGATATCCGAGGTATGATGAAATAGTATAACTGGGCTTGATGCAGTGATTTTTGACTATACAGTCGTAATAAAGTGTTAGCGGATCATTAGGGAATGAGATAATGAACTTGAATATATAAATTACAAAGAGTGGTGGTGATATTGATGTACATGGGACGCTAGAATAGTACTCGGATTGTAACTTGTGACTGATTACGATATGATATATGTATAACTTGATTTCGACATTATATTGGTGTGACCTGATGCCGATATCATATGAGTATGACTTAATCACAATATGATACATACGACATTATACGAATGAGGAGACACCTAGGAGATACTTGACCGTACCCCGACATTGGGATGCCGTACGATGGATTTTACCGTACGAGTCTTAGATTTGATGATTGATCCGCACTCTTGATTCAAGGAAGCCGTACTACGTACGTGACGCTGTTGAGGCGGGATCGCTGACTATTAGAGATATTGATTCAGACCTTAGGTAGACTCTTATTTCTATTGACTAGTTCTTAGGTTTAGTTTTCCTTAGGAGGTTAGATGGACACTAGGTTAGGTTCGAGTCATATAGTGGTAGTAGTATTAGTATATTAAATGAATAGGTAATATACATTCGTCTTTACTTTCACACTGTAATCATAATGTTGCATGTTCATACATATGTTGCTATAAATAGTATAAACCTTACCTGTTAGGACACCAGCACCATTACCGATGATGCGCATATTCCACGCACACTTATTTGCCGGCTCACACACATCATCATCGGTAATTGCTATGTCACGTACACTTTAGATCATATTATCTTTTATTGATAGAATCAGTTAACAACTAAACCGATGTAGTATTGTGATCACTCTCTGATGTTAAGTATAAGACATGACATTCATTACTTAGACATTCATGCATTCATATTTTCGTGTTATCATGCAGTATTATGGGCATATGCCGACACTTATCATATAGTACTCATGATTTTGAGATTTGGATTTCTATGAGATTTCTGGATTTTTGGGGAAAACCGCAAAAATATATAAAAACTTCTCTCTCTCTCCTCTTCTCTTTTTTTTAAAATAAGATGCGGTTTTCTCGTGATGTATGTGTCGTCCACCATGAGTATTTCATGTTTTCTGATGGATTTCGAGACCCGATTCGAGGAGTGGATGAACCGTCTCGGGTACATGGTGGGCCCGGTATGGTACCCCGGGGCAAGAAGATCGAGTTGTAGACGATGAGCCTGGCAGGGGAAGGCTACCTACCGGTGATGTCTGGCGCGGCGGATATCCGGAGAATACCCACCGTTGTCGTGGGATTTGATGATATAGGCCGATCCGGACTGACGGAGCCCGACATATTGATACTTGAGGTTACATGTGTTGTGTCGATGCTTGACACGGATTTCCATGGATTTCATTGTTGAGATTTCAGATGCTTATACACACTTTACTATGATAACGGCTAAAGGTTCTCATACATATATATCTGGATTTCAGGATTTGTGACTTTACATTCCTGGTGCATGCATTTCATTTCATATGACTTAGTACTATATGAGGCACTGACACGACACGGAGTATTTGCACTTACACGTAGTATTACCCTGCTATTACTAGATGTTTGGGATATAGTAGTGTATTATTATGACCTAGGATAGCGTCGTGCATTCGATTTCTTTTCGTAGATGTCTTCTACTCACGAGTTGGCAACTCACCCCCGTTGTGCCAAATTCTTTACAGGTTCGATGTACAGGTTTCCCGTGGCAGCTTGTTGGCACATCTTTTCTTCAGGGCGATTGGCACGGTAGGTTGGTTCACTTGTATCCGAACCACCATTGTACTTTTATTCATTCATTTGTATCTAGTAAGCTCCATCAACCATATTTGTATTACTTGATAAGTTATTGGACCAGTCTTTTACTTCGACCTTAGAGTCGCGCCTATATTATTCTGATCTGGTGGTTTTGCTTTCTTTTGAGTTTTGAGCCTCCCCCTCTGGCGTTGTATATTATTGTGCTTGTTGTGGTTGTTTCCGCCTGTTGGCGTTGATGCTAGCACCCGTTTGGGGATGCTTTTTATTGTTTATTCATATTATACTTGTTGTACCTGTTTGGGGGCCAGTTTTTACAGAGGAGACTCTGCCGAAATTTTTGGTAAAATTTGCTGATGTTTTTTTTACTTGTTTTCTTTTCTTTTCTTCTTTTTCTTCTTTTATGGTTTAGATCTCTGGGCTTCGGCTTACTTAGGTCACGTGGCGCCTCTAGACGCTTCGTAATCTAAGTGCCGGTCACGTTCCGTACTTTCGGGTCGTGACAAAGTTGGTATCAGAGCGCTAGGTTTAACCTTGTATAAGTCTAGGTGACCCTTGGTTGATGGAGTAGGCGAGTTAGGTAGAGTAACGTACCGTGGGTATGGTCCGCGGCATACTTACGATACGCTACTCTGCTTAAGGAGCCCTAGGATTTACATTGTTTGCACCGTATTTTATTCGTTCCTTTGATCTATCTTCGTCAATGTCGGATGGTGGTTTCTGTTACCACGGGCAGAGGGAGATGCGGCTCGAATGCAGTAACCATTAGAGTATTGGTTATTCTTGAGGACTGAAGCATTGCTTAGCGTGCGGACGGAGGGTATTCACATGCCGTCCGGATGAAGTTAAAGGGTTCGAACGATTATCAGAAAACCATTTCCTAAGTTTAAAGTATTCGGAAGAACATGCAGGTATTTCGATGGACCCTCTAGAAGAATGAAACCCTAACTCGACATAATAACCACGAGAACGCCCTTGAACCTTAGGGTTTACGGCAGTTCCGCTGTGCCATTAGTGAGGCTTGGGTTTGCCCTTCTACAGCTGGATCATCGATGCTGGGGTATGTACCGGATATTTTTAAACTGTACTTGAGTGTTGAGCTCTCGGGGAATTATGGGATTTTGATGGATCGATCGAGAAGTTTAATGTAGTCCGGATATCAAGGGAAGGGATCGACTATGTGGGAGACTCTAGACATGAGTATTGCCGTTGGTAGCGCAGTCAGCACACCTATGAAAGAACGAGTTCGAAGCGGTCGACATCAGAGGAAAGAGGCGCACATTGACGATAGTATTTACGATTGTGATTTAGTGATTTGAATTTCCTATTTTCGTTGATTAGATTTTTGTATTTTGAGGACTTGTTCTACGATTGGTATTTCCTGTATGTACCTTCATTCTATCTGTGTTTCTTATGTCAGTTGTATTGATGTGGTTTAGTACGCACCCAGTACACTTGATTTGGTTTTTTATATTTTTTTGAGATTTTTGATTTGATTTCGTGCATAGGGGTTACACGTGATTTTGATATATGTTTCGACCTAATTTTCATGCATTTTTGTGCTGTGATTTCGATTTTGATATTCAATGTATGTTTTCATGCTCCATGTGCACCTGATTAGGATTCTTGCGCATACTTGGCGCACTTGATGCGATTTTGTGCACACCAGATGCACTAAATCGGGGTTTTGTGCAGATTAGATGCACCTGATAGTGAGTCGTGCACGCCCGTTGCACTTGACAGATATTTTTGGTGCACACCTGTTGCACTTAGTTTTTTTTTGTGGGTATTCATGTTTTCTGCATTTGGTTTCGATTTCAGTGCGCACCGGACGCACATGACATTTTATTGATGTGATTGGGATTGATTTTAGTTTGAGCAGTATGTTTTCATGATCATTATTATTTGAGTTAGTAACCAGGCGGGACGTGTATGTTAAATAAAAGATATATATGTAGCTATATTTTAAAAAAAATTAAACGTCCGCTACTTAGACCGTGACACGTGTATTGCACGGCGATTTTCAAGAAGGGGTTTTTGTATGCTGCTTTATTATGATAATTCGGCGATTTTACTAGGATGCGAACTATATATAAGTTATAGATTGATGTATATTATGATGGTTTTCACATTGGGTTATGATATTTCATTATCGCCATAACTCCGATGATTGCGTCATGCTTGACGGAGTTGATTTTCGTTATGTATTAA
Organism: Agapanthus africanus; assembly: GCA_030015575.1. Classification (NCBI taxonomy): domain Eukaryota; kingdom Viridiplantae; phylum Streptophyta; class Magnoliopsida; order Asparagales; family Amaryllidaceae; genus Agapanthus; species Agapanthus africanus. Next base: position 264,581,752 of record CM057345.1, on the reverse strand, counting down.
TGATTTCGGAGCCCCGACGATTTGAGTATTTTGCTAAATGTTTTAGTATTTGGAAGGGGAGTGTTAATTTAAATTCGGGGACCGAATTTCTTAAAGGGGGGAAGATTGTAACATTTTAAAAATAATTAAATAAATAATTAAATGAATAAAAGTGTTTAAGTGAATTTTAGGATTTTCGGTAAAGTAAAATGTATTTTTCGTAAAACCAAACCGTGATTGTTTTTCACTATAAATTTAAAAATATCTATTTTAATTATGAAATTACTAGTAAATAGTGTTTATTTAGCCACTTATAAATTTTTGGTTTAATAAAATATTTTTCCTAAATTAATTATTTTAAATATTAACATAAGCTTTATTTTTACACTAAATTAGTGTAAATTACAAATTTAAATGGTTTTAATTTGTAAAAATGAACCATGGCATATTAGAATTTAGTGTGTATCATGCAAAATTTATTTGCAAATTTTTCCTTGTTTCTAGATCTTTCTTGAGTTATTTTAGAAAAGAATTAAAAGAAAATGAATAAAGCATGAAAAGACATTAAGATGATGATATTTTGGAGAAGTTTCTACACCATTTTTCATGTGTTTCTCCCTCTTCCCCTTATTGTGGCCGGCCTCCCCATCACCATGGCTGCCCCCCCCATTTTCCACCTCATTTTTATTCAAAAATCATCAAAAATACTACAAAAATCCAATTTAAATTCCACAAAAACCTAATTATTTCATACCCTTTATTCTCTACTCTTCTCTACATGGATTTTGGAGTGGTAAAGAATGTATTTTTGAGGCTCATTTTCAAGTTTGGACATGAGGTTGTGGAGGTATAAATCCTTCTCTTTTGTTTTATTTCTATTAGATATTTCTTTTAAAGCATAATTAGATTAATTAGATTAATTCTTGTTGCAAATTATAAAATTCAAGTTAGGGTTTGAAAATTCAAGAGGTGGTTTTTGTTAATTAATTAGGGTTATAATAGCTAGTTTAACATCTTTTAGAGTGGAAAATTCTTGCATGGTGGTGGTATAATAAATTGTTGATCGAAATTGTTTAATTTAAACTATTTAGCTAACTAGATTTTTTCTAAAATGTGTTGTGGGTAAAATAAAATTCTTATTAAGGGTGTTATCATTAGATGGTAATTTTAGTGAGAATATTAGCATATTAATTGAATGAAAAACCTAGTTTGATCACTAGATTATTTTGATAATTGGAAAAATAGTAATAAAATGCTATTATTTTGTAAACTAGATTTTAGGAATTTCTAAATAAATGTGATTAAAAATATAATTATAGTTTCATTACATCATTATCATCATAAATTGTTGTTTAAGTGATTAATTTATGCAAAATCATGTTTTGAGGTGGAATTGTGGTATTTTGCTTGGAAAATGTTAAAATTGTTAAAAGTTGCAAACTAGAAATTTCAAATAAATGCAAAAATTGTGTAATAAAAATATAGTAATGGTTTGTATAGTCTAGTAATGCTATTTAATGAGTTTTATGACCATTGGTTTCATTTAAATGTCAAGTTTCGATGAAAAACGGTAAATTGGCATTTTCGGGTTTTTCGAAAACGGACGATTTGATCGATTTTAGTGTTTCGATGAATTTGATCATGTTTTACAATATAAGTAATGTGTTTTAAAACTACAAGTTGTTTGATGATGTTATCTCGATCCATCGGAGTTTGTACGCCGATATCGAGCGGTATTTGGTTCTTTTGCGTGGACGGGACATAGGTTTTAACCTGTGCTTGCAATTCTTATCGTTTGACTTTTGTATGTGATTCAGTTTACGATGCTATTTATAAGTTTGCGTCTAGGTATCCTCACGTGGACTGCGGGCGATGAAGAGGAGGATGGCGACACTGTCTTTGGCAGACATGGACCAGGTGAGTAGATGCATATCTACGGGGGGAAGTCGGGTGGATGGCGTTTAGCACCCCCGCAACGTAGAATAGGAATAGTACTTATTGACATTAGGAAACAAGACGTGATCCTAGTAGGACCCTAGTATTGACCCTAGGCTGGACTAGACCGATTTAGGAAAACTATATCAGAGGATGAGTACCTTGGAAGAGGTTCGTAGGTTTCAGATAGAAACACACCAGCGCACACACTGAAAATCGACATGGGGTACGTGTATGTGTATATATATAGAACTAGGTATAGGTATATACATATATATACAACACATATAGGTGATTCAGTGATGTGATATGATATCCGAGGTATGATGAAATAGTATAACTGGGCTTGATGCCGTGATTTTTGACTATACAGTCGTAATAAAGTATTAGCGGATCATTAGGGAATGAGATAATGAACTTGAATATATAAATTACAAAGAGTGGTGGTGATATTGATGTACATGGGACGCTAGAATAGTACTCGGACTGTAACTTGTGACTGATTACGATATGATATATGTATAACTTGATTTCGACATTATATTGGTGTGACCTGATGCCGATATCATATGAGTATGACTTAATCACAATATGATACATACGACATTATACGAATGAGGAGACACCTAGGAGATACTTGACCGTACCCCGACATTGGGATGCCGTACGAGGCTTAGATTTGATGATTGATCCGCACTCTTGATTCAAGGAAGCCGTACTACGTACGTGACGCTGTTGAGGCGGGATCGCCGACTATTAGAGATATTGATTCAGACCTTAGGTAGACTCTTATTTCTATTGACTAGTTCTTAGGTTTAGTTTTCCTTAGGAGGTTAGATGGATACTAGGTTAGGTTCGAGTCATATAGTGGTAGTAGTATTAGTATAATAAATGAGTAGGTAATATACATTCGTCTTTACTTTCACACTGTAATCATAATGTTGCATGTTCATACATATGTTGCTATAAATAGTATAAACCTTACCTGTTAGGACACCAGCACCATTACCGATGATGCGCATATTCCACGCACACTTATTTGCCGGTTCACACACATCATCATCGGTAATTGCTATGTCACGTACACTTTAGATCATATTATCTTTTATTGATAGAATCAGTTAACAACTAAACCGATGTAGTATTGTGATCACTCTCTGATGTTAAGTATAAGACATGACATTCATTACTTAGACATTCATGCATTCATATTTTCGTGTTATCATGCAGTATTATGGGCATATGCCGACACTTATCATATAGTACTCATGATTTTGAGATTTGGATTTCTATGAGATTTCTGGATTTTTGGGGAAAACCGCAAAAATATATAAAAACTTCTCTCTCTCTCCTCTTCTCTTTTTTTTAAAATAAGATGCGGTTTTCTCGTGATGTATGTGTCGTCCACCATGAGTATTTCATGTTTTCTGATGGATTTCGAGACCCGATTCGAGGAGTGGATGAACCGTCTCGGGTACATGGTGGGCCCGGTATGATACCCCGGGGCAAGAAGATCGAGTTGTAGACGATGAGCCTGGCAGGGGAAGGCTACCTACCGGTGATGTCTGGCGCGGCGGATATCCGGAGGATACCGACCGTTGTCGTGGGATTTGATGATATGGGCCGATCCGGACTGACGGAGCCCGACATATTGATACTTGAGGTTACATGTGTTGTGTCGATGCTTGACACGGATTTCCATGGATTTCATTGTTGAGATTTCAGATGCTTATACACACTTTACTATGATAACGGCTAAAGGTTCTCATACATATATATCTGGATTTCAGGATTTGTGACTTTACATTCCTGGTGCATGCATTTCATTTCATATGACTTAGTACTATATGAGGCACTGACACGACACGGAGTATTTGCACTTACACGTAGTATTACCCTGCTATTACTAGATGTTTGGGATATAGTAGTGTATTATTATGACCTAGGATAGCGTCGTGCATTCGATTTCTTTTCGTAGATGTCTTCTACTCACGAGTTGGCAACTCACCCCCGTTGTGCCAAATTCTTTACAGGTTCGATGTACAGGTTTCCCGTGGCAGCTTGTTGGCACATCTTTTCTTCAGGGCGATTGGCACGGTAGGTTGGTTCACTTGTATCCGAACCACCATTGTACTTTTATTCATTCATTTGTATCTAGTAAGCTCCATCAACCATATTTGTATTACTTGATAAGTTATTGGACCAGTCTTTTACTTCGACCTTAGAGTCGCGCCTGTATTATTCTGATCTGGTGGTTTTGCTTTCTTTTGAGTTTTGAGCCTCGCCCTCTGGCGTTGTATATTATTGTGCTTGTTGTGGTTGTTTCCGCCTGTTGGCGTTGATGCTAGCACCCGTTTGGGGATGCTTTTTATTATTTATTCATATTATACTTGTTGTACCCGTTGGGGGGCCAGTTTTTACAGAGGAGACTCTGCCGAAATTTTTAGTAAAATTCGCTGATGTTTTTTTTTTCTTGTTTTCTTTTCTTTTCTTCTTTTTCTTCTTTTATGGTTTAGATCTCTGGGCTTCGGCTTACTTAGGTCACGTGGCGCCTCTAGACGCTTCGTAATCTAAGTGCCGGTCACGTTCCGTACTTTCGGGTCGTGACACATTACAATCACGTGCCTGTGATCCAATAATTGACTCTGAGTGCACTATCTCCAACACTAGGATTCTCAACACATGAGAGGGATAGAGTGGAGGTTAAAGATGAAGCCATGAGTGAAGAGTTGTAAGCACAAGAAAAGCTAGTGAAGAAAAAAAAATGGCATTGCTCCTTTGTGTGAGATCTTTTATGTGAGGTATATCTTTTTCTCAAGATCAATCCATAGCCATATATGGCTGCCCTCTCTCTCACCACAAAATATCCCACACCCAAAAACAATAAATAAAATGGCCATGGCAAAAAAAATCACACCATGAGTCACCAAAGTTGCACATGCCATATTTAATTCCCAAGGTTAAAACTTGCCCTCACAATTTCCACATAATAAAACATTAATCTAAATGTTTAATCCAAAAAGAAATGGCATCTACTAAAGTAATCTCATGACGGGTCACAAGAATACCTCTCATCCGTATATACATACCTGCATCCGTATTCCGACTGAATACGAATACTACGAGACAAAAGTAATCCAATAAATCTAATACTAGGCTCCGGCTTAAACCAATGCCCACCAGTATGATCCGTCCGATCATGATCCGTGCGCAAGTGCACGTATATGATCGAACCCTGCCATAAAACCATACGGCCTCTACAACGTTTCGCCCGAACTTGGGAAACTTTCTGTGGGGGACTCTAAAAACTCGTCAATACGCTGACAGTGGGTTTAACCACAAGTACGTCAGGGCACTAGCTGTACGTAACGGCTGCCCAGGTATTGGGAAAAAGGGAGGCTGATGACTGAACTCATCCTGAAACCATACTGAGCCTGTCAGTGACAATATCCGTATAGTCCGGTCCGTTCGTCTATCAGTATCGCATATCGGGCCTAGGGGCTGGTAAACGTCAGACCCCCAATAGCGGCATAAGTCATGTCGGAGTGTAGCCCAGAACACCCTGAGAAACTACTGGAATACCTACCTGTAAATATCGCTTGCCCTGGGCAGGGACTTTGTGTAATGGCTCTCCTAAACACAGCGCGATCTCACCCCCAATAGCGGGAGAGACGAATCCCCTGCCGATCCACTCGCTGCCTCCATGTGGCTCGGGACTGTACCCAACTAAAACCTGTTTGCACGACTCCATTGAGCCGTGTTAGGGTAGTAATCAAAGCACAGTGGGAACTCACATGAGACAAATGACGATCTCAGGTCGATGGAGTAACCTGTACACATGTCACCAGGGAACTGCTACCTGACAACAGGTATAATACTAACTAGCATGTTTCCGGCGAGTCTGTCCGGTGTACTCATAACCCAATGAGCACCTGTATACTATCTTAGGTGAACCAACTGACACCAATGGCTTATGAGACCGGCCACTGCCCCTCGTCGGGATCTCGATCCGTATACACTAATCTACTATTGGAGTATCGATGCCCAGTCTCGAAACTCCCACGACTAGGGACACTTTAAGGATGTGCTTATAGACTACCCAACTCTCACGTATATGATCGCCATCATACTGCTGGTAGTCAAGCAAGAATCCTAAGGTCTCTATCAACATGTAATAGTGATTTGTAATATCACCTAAAGCATGTACACGATGTTAAAGACAAACCAGATAGCATACTATCATCTCGAGTAAGACTGTCCTACCGGTATAGGTCCTCCCTCAATCATTGCAATCACGTGCCTACGATCCAACAATTGACTTTGAGGGCACTATATCCAACAGGATGTGGATGACCGGAACCTAGATTTTATCTGTTTGTGACAGATGTTCTGGATTTTTGCATAACTATGGAGATTTTGTATGATTTGCGTTATTTTGGACTAGGAACCTGTAACCTGTAAATATGTAGCAAACACTGATTAAAAGCACCTGCCTATAAACAAACGAGCAGAAGAATAGACGGTATTAAATGCAATATTCTGGTATGAACATTCATCAAGGTCATAAGAGCATGGGGCAAAAATCCACATCGGGAGTTTCTAAGGAAACTGAAACTTGCGAGTGCTGCATACCATTTAGAGTGTGATAATGTTGGTAGGATTCCTTCAAGATTATCACATAATGATATTTAGATCCCGATCCTACTGTGAGTCTATGCTACTCCTCGGGAGATTTTTTCACTAAAACAATCAATACTATAAACCAAGTAGGTGTCTAGAACGGTGTTAGTGGGGCTACACCTCAAGGGAAAAGAGGTTATGTAATTAAGGAACTTCGCGAAAGCATTGGAAAACTTTCCTCGAAGTACGAACACCAGCATGGATGAAAGGTTAAGCAAGTATTTTAGGGTGAGATTAATCCTGACTAATTCTTCTTTTATGGTTTGAATAAGGATTCGAGATACAGTGGGATCCATCCTGTTTAGATAAACTAAAACCAATCTAAACTTGCAAGAGCGTCATGCTAAGTGTTTCTTCTCTCTCTCCTATTTGCAGCAACTAGGTGACCAGATATAGGTTACAGCTAGATAATAAACAGAAGAGTGCGTCTATATGGATCAGCCAGAAGGCTTCAATCAGAGTGGGAGCAGCGGGAAAGTGTGCAAGTTGCTTAAGTCCATTTATGAACTAAAACAGGCATCGCGGAGTTGGAACATCTGTTTTGATGAAACGATCAAAGAATATGACTTTATCAAAAATCCATATGAACCATGTATATATAGTAAAATTGTAGCACGAACTGTCGTATTCCTCTTCTTGTACGTGGATGGCATTCTCTTGATAAGAAATGACATTCCTATGCTAAAATCTGTCAAAGGATTCTTGTCACACAGGTTCTCCATGAAAGACCTGGGTGATGCCTCTTACATTCTGGGGATCCAGATCTATCGTGATAGATCTAAGAGGATGTTGGGACTTTCGCAGTCCAGGTATATCAACACTATACTGAAAAGATTCAATATGGAAGATTCTAAGCGCGGTAATTTACCGGCTTGTCACGGAATCACCATATCCAAAGAGATGTCTCCTAAGACTGTTTTGGAAAGGGATCGCATGCCAGTTATACCTTACACTTCTGCGGTAGGCTCTATAATGTATGCTATGTTGTGTACCAGACCAGATGTAGCTTACGTACTGAGCGTGGTGAGCCGGTATCAGTCAGACCAAGGGGAGAAGCACTGGATAGCAAAAAAGAACATTCTCAATTACCTGAGAAGGACTAAGGATATGTTCTTGGTTTACGGCGGAAAAGACCTCTAAATCGAGGCTTTTGCTGACTCCAGCTTCCAGAGTGACAAGGATGACTCCAAGTCCATGTCAGGTTATGTCTTTACCCTCAATGGAGGGGCGGTGTTCTGGAAGAGTTCCAAGCAGGACATCGTTGCAATGTTGTGTACCAGACCAGATGTAGCTTACGCACTGTGTTAGTTATATATATGCCCTAGAGGCCATTGTTGTACATATGATGTATATTATAATGGATGCTTGGATATATAGAGAGAGGACTTTTTTGCTCGTCATGATAGTATGCTATTTGGTTTCACTTTTTCTTAACACGTTGACTTGTATTAGTTTACTATCTTGCTCTCATATGTTGATAAAGCCCTTAGGATATGTACTCGACTACTGGGACTGTGATGAGATCACACTAGTGGGGCCAGGGTAGTCAAAGAGTACATCCTATAATTGTTACAAGTCGAGGGTGTGTCGAGACAGGGCATAGATACACCAGAGTAGACTAGCGTATACGCATCTTGACCCATATGATGGGCGATGGATGATCCTATATCCATCGGTGTTTGACATCAAAGATGGTGTACGGGTGCTCAATGGATACTGGGTACACTGAACGGACTCGCCGAGAACTCCTAGGTGGTATTATACCTATCGTCAGATAGCAGTTCTCCGGTGACACTGGTACAGGTTAGTCTGTAGACCCAAGATCGTCATAGAGTCTTGTGTGATTCCCACTGTGCTTTGATTTCCACCTTACCACGTCCAAGAGGGCGTGCAAAACGGTGGCTTTTGGCTACATTCCCGAATCACATGGAGGCAATGAGCGATAGGAGGGGTTTCGTCTCTCCCGGTATTGGGAGTTGATGTTGTGCTGTGTTCGATTGGCTATAACTGGAAGTCCCTGGCCAGGGATGATATGGAGTGCAACTAGTAAGAGTTATCAGTAGTTTCTTGACCCGTTATGAGCCTTATATCGACACGACTTATCGGTTACTGCGGTCTGACGTATACCACCCCTAGACTAGATATGCAACATATCAGACGAAGAGACCGGACTGTACGGGAGTGTTACTGATTGGATTCATAGGAGAATATACAGGCTTGCTTGTTGATCTTATGATCGCTCAATACCTGGGTGGCTGTTACGTTTAGCTGACCGCTTACAGCTTGTGGGTGTTTGATATGATCTTCACCTACTGTCGGCGTATTGACGATTCTTTAGAGTCCTACACAGAGGTTTCCTGGCTCAGGCAAAACGGAGTAGGAGCACATATGTGATATGTACGGGACCGAGAATAATACGATATTAGATACCGTATTCTATTCTCGCGACATGAGATATCGGCCGGGTATATGTGATATAACCGGGTCATCGGATCAAGTGTTGATTCGATGAAATGGCACATGTTATATTAGTCGGTTATATATAATATAGCCGGGTTATCGGATCAAGTGTTGATTCAATAATTTAATGTATAATTATATATGTGATATATTGAGTTACATTAACTAATATAAGCTCGCTTTATTGATTCATTTTCTCACGGAATAATACATTGATATATATGCGATATATGTTAATTGTATTATTTTCTATTGTTACAAAAAATATTGTATATATGATATATAATATTGTAACATGTTAGGGTTACAAATTTAACAATGGTTTAGGGTTTAGACTTGGTTAGGGTTTGGATTAGGGTTAGCTTTTGCATGAAGCTTCCATGAAGCTTCATGAAGCTTTGACTTTGTCTTTAAGCTTGATATTTTGTGAAGATATTATTCTACCCAATCCAAACCTCAACCTCTAGTTAATTCTCTACATGAGTTAACTCTATCATACTTAACTCATGGTTAGATTTGTAACCACTACAATAATCCATTGTTCATCACAAAAGGAATTATCCATTCATTCTTCTTCTTCTTCTCCCTTTGAGCTTTGAGAAAGCTTGCTAGGTTTTCATTTTGTGGTGAATAAAAGTGAGAATTTGAAAACAAAAGAGAGCAATATTCCTTCTCCATCATCCTCATCTAATCTAGCCAATTAGATTAGGGTGTTCACCTCATTAGAGAGAGAGCTTGAGTTATAGAAACTTCGAGGTAGATCATCGGAGAAAAAGGAGACTACAAGCTAGCATGGATCGTTCGAGTTGTGGAGCCTCTCTTGAGTCCGGGAGATTATGGATCGCGGCGAAGGGACTTCTACTCGGAGCTTATGAAGCGAAGGAGCGGACTACAAAGGTTGTAATCCCTCACTTTTAGTAGTAAAGATGTTTGCTTGCATGTGAAACCCTAATTATCTAGCAAAGATCCCGGTTTTGGGTTGTTCGGCGTGTCTAAATTTTTATTCCGGCATGTTTGATGCCTTCTTGAACCTTGTATGAGTGCCTAGGAACCCTACAGTGGTATCAAAGCCAAGTTAGAGCATTAGGCGACATGTTTACGAAGTTGAAACTCCGATCGAACCCTGATACATCAAACTAGACCCCCTCTCTGGAAATTTTGTAAAAATGTGATTTTTTCTACATTAAAAATACGTAAAAAAATCTGCAGGTAATTGTAAGAGTTACCAAGAAAAACGTGCCCCCAAAACTCTCATATAGCCGCGGAACGGCGGCAAGAAGCTACTTTTAGCGGCGGTTCCGCGGCGGCAACAGTGCATCGGGGACAGTGTTTTATACAGTAATGACCGTAGCTGATCGTGCTTATTTCTGGGTATTTTTAATCTGACTCAAGTGTTGAGTGTTCTGGGGATTATTTTGAATTCGTTGATTCGATCGAAAAATTTAATTTCGTTCTGTTTTCCGGATATTTAGAAACCGTTAAAATGTTCGAACGGATATCATTAACTCATTTTTTCTCGGTACGAAAAACTTTATGTGTTGAATTTTTTCTTGTGTTTAAATCTTTCGGAAAAATGTGCAAGTAACGCGGTGGACCCTTTAGAAGAACACAAACCTTAACTCGATTATGTGACCGTCTAAACTGCCTCTAAACCTTAGGGTTTGGGGCGGTACGGCGTGCCACATATAAGGCATTGGCTTGACCCATCTACGGCTGGACCATTGCTACTGTGACATATTCTGGGATTATTTGAACTCCGCTCAAGTGTTGAGCTATTTAAGAAATCTTGGGTATTTGTTTATTCGATCGGAAAGTTTAATATTGTCTATTTATCTTGAATGTGATACAATATATGGAATTCATATAGTTTGGCATGAAATGCAAAGTATGTGATATTTCGGATTTACGATGTCTAAAGTGAATGTGGATTACAAATGTTGTAGTTTTACACTTTCTTTTCTGTGACCGTAAGCGTAGTATGTGGGGTATCGCCGGCTTCGTTACTATACATTAACGACAATCAGGATACGCATACTTGCTTACGTTGATGATATGAGATATTATGTGTTGCTATGATATGTTATATTGGATCGTCGTATTCTGAATAGCCGGGGGTTGTATGTGAGATGAGAGTTTTTATTTTCATTCATGTAAAATTCATTTGTATGTAATATTCTTTTATTGGGGCACTTACGAGATGAGGTTGATGTCACCAGTGTATATTATTTACTTTTCCACATTTGGTAGACCCAAGGGGGGAGCACAAGTAACCGGGTTCTAGGGTACTGATTGTTGGAGTTTTTGCGTGCTTAGTTAATTACCGCAATCAAGACGGTTTCGCTTGTAGTGAGCAGGTTGAGTACGGGTCGTCCGCAGGGAGATGGGAATTTTTTTCAACGTGCTTTAACGAGTTAAGTCCAAATGTCCAAGTTTGTTTGAGATTAACTATGTGCTAAAATGTTATATAAAGAGAGCTTGTTAGGGTTAGAATTTGGTTAGTTTGAGTTAGGAGTCGCTCACTTCTTTCATTGCCACTCTTAATATCGATGTTACGGTAATCGGCAACAACGGGGATTAGCACGACTAGGAAGGAACTTGCGAGTATAAGCTAGGGTTTCCAACGCTTAAGTTATTCCTTTTGGTGCTTGTCCGTCCGTTCTTGGCTCTTAGCCTTAACCTCCGGTTAATTCAACCATAACCGGTCTCACTAAGGAATCACCACTATCATGTAGGATAGGGTGCCGTAGGGAGCGGATTGTGGTTAAATTAACGGGAGTCCAAATTAAGATGTTGGGCAAGGAAAGAGTGAGAGAGATTTCCTTCTCTCAAACTTTCCTTATCCTACCCTAACAAGTAAGAAACTACTCACCCATTACAAGAAAAAGAAAATACAACAAAAGGAGGAAGATAGAAAGAAAGAGGTTAGGAGATTACAACTAGCTATTTGAGACCTCACCCTGGCAAGGATCAAGCTTAAGCATCATTGTTGTTAAAGATAAAGAAAAAGAGAACAAGAAAGAAACAAACAACAAATAACAACAACTAGATTAGCAAATGAAAAATACAAGCAATTAGAATTAACAACATAACAAGACAAGCATGATAACAAAAAGAACTCTTTTATTCATCACTTCACTCATGAAACCTCACTACAAGATTTTAATGGAGAAAAGATGAAAAGAGGAAGAAGAACAACAAAGTATATCTAAAACCTAATACAAGAATTAAGCACTCTTGGCTTGGCAAGTTCTGGGATATTTATAGGCAGAAAACAGAAACCCTAGGGCAACATTCAGGACCCAAATGATATTACAAAAATGCCCCTGAAAAATAATTGTCCACTGAGCCAATTAGGCCGCGGATCCGCGGCCTAATCCCCAATCCACGGCCATCTTGATGAGTTGTCATGTCAGTTTTGGTGTATTTGCCTGTGTTGATGTTCTCTTTCGTGTGGTATATGTGTTTTCTCAGAAGCTCTTCATAATTGTTCAAGAATTTCAGCAGATCAAAAGGTGATTTGATGTGGATCTTTTGCCATGATTTTTCTTGAGCTCCGCGTAGACATGTTGGTTCTTGTGTTGACATTGTGCTTTGTGCATGAAAATGACTATCGATTTGCCATTTTGTCCTGTAAACTGGTGTGCGGCAACAAACGGATAGAGAGCGGAGACCCGTATTTTATCTGTGGTTGGAAATAATCCAGAATTTGTAGCGCTTTTCCATGAATTTCACTGTATAGAGCTGAGAACCTGTATCCTGCAATTAACTAGCAAACACGGCTTAAAAGTACCTATCGATAAACAATGTGATAAAAAATTGGCGGTATAAAAATGCAAAAATCTGATATGAACAAATACCCTCAAACTTATCATTTGCTCATCCCGGGCATAGCCAATTTATTCACAAAAATTCCTAACCTCACTTTCGCAGGGAACGCGATTGCACTAAGCCTGTGCAACAAGCCGTTAAACCTCTAGGTGTCCCTGGTAGGAGGAGTGTTGTCTTCTGAGGGTTTTCAGCGGATACTACCCACAAAATCCCGTCAAGCTAGTTTTGCAAAATAACTATGATCCAAACCCAAAGGTTTTATTTCAGAAAATAACAATTCTATTATCCTGAGACTAGACTATCGAACCTTTATTTTTCACACCTCACTTCTTATTTAACTTAAGATTTTATATGTCTTTACGTGCAGTGCAAATAGTGTCGTTAAGTTCCAGAAGGATTGATTAAAGTCATCATGTCACACAATAAAGCCCAGATAAAAATTTTAAAAGGATCACATAAGTTTTATAAAGAGTTAAGTATTTTTCAAGTTTCTTTTTCCAGTAAGGTTTCAATTTCAGAATTTCTATCTTCCTTAACAGGAAACTAGGTCTTATTTTTCACTCCACCTTTTTCTTCTTTTCATTTCATACACACCTCTGTAAACGTGCAATAGTTTTTATCATAGAATAAAACTTTCATATCTCCGCTAGAAATTTTTTTTTATAAAAACCTGTCTTTTGTCAAGATTATTCTCACACAAATAACCGTTAGAAATTTTAACTCGGAGAGAGCACTTGCTTGACTTTGTTTTAATCTGGACTTTCTAGGCTCTTAACGAGCTTTGGGCCAATGCACCCAAACCAGTTGGCTTTAGAGCATTAGGTGTAGAGACACCCCAGCGGACTTAATTACTCAAGTTACCTAGGCCCAAAAACAAAAGACAATTTAGCGTGTAAATCATGATGATTTAATGCGAACGGAGATATAACTAGAAGTTCAATTATTTTTTTGGATAAAAGACGTGTTTAGTGGGTTCGGTGTGTAATCATTCCAACCAAGTTCCAGATGGGTTATTTTTCAGAATTAGTTCCAATTAAGGCATCAATAACATTCCTTCATATTCGCTTCACTTCATAAACTATTCTTGATATTACTTATTTCAGAACAAACCTATTTGATTCTCAGAAAATAATTTATCCATTTAAAAGTTTTTAGACATAATAGACTTGCCATCTAATTTTTAAAACTCACGACACGCGTAGTGTGATGTAAAGACGTATATCAGTTATAGTTAACTTCAAAGGAGAGTTATCTTTCAGGTTTTCAAAATCTAAAAATAAGATTTAGTTATTCTTGTCTTATCAAACAAAACCGTCGAAATACTGAATCTGAGTTCTCCCACTAGCTAACTTGACAAAAAAGTTTTTATGTTTTTGGAATTTTTTTGATTTTTATGGATTTTAGGGATTTTAGTATGCAGATGCAAAATATACATATGAATGCGAATGTTAGAAATGCGTACCAAGCGTACCCCCAAACTTAAACTGGACAGTGTCCTCACTGTCATTGCATGAAGGATTATTGAAGGGTCAAAATTGTCGGTTAGATATACACAATTTTTTTGTTTTTTGTTTTGTTTTTAAAGAAAAGAAAATTAATTAAAAAAAATGGATATGCACCGGAAAAGAATATCCACATATATATACAAAATGGTATATACATACCCCCAAACTTATTTGAAACAGTGTCCACTGTTTTGGCTGGATAACCGAAGTTTGGTGGTAGGCAGAGGAAGATTATGCAGGGTAAACCGGCTCTTGTAAGGTTTGGAGCTCCTCTGTTGGTTCGGCGCTAAGGTACGGTTTTAGTCGATGTCCATTTACTTTGAAAAATGAACCGTCTTTTGGATTCTCCAAATCCACAGCGCCATGCGGATACACATTCCGCACAAAATATGGCCCTTTCCAGCGAGATCTGAGCTTACCTGGATGGAAATATAGCCGGGTGTCGTAAAGCAGTACCTGTTGACCAGGTGCGAATGTTTTGCACAAAAGGTGTTTATCGTGAAACACCTTCATTCGGTTCTTAACGACAACCGCGTTTTCGTAAGCCTCGTCCCGAAGCTCGCTCAATTCGTTCAACTGCAGCTTCCAATGGCTGCCCGCATCTTCTAGAGATAGATTCAGCTCCTTTATCGCCCAAAATGCGCGATGCTCTATTTCCACAGGAAGGTGGCAAGCCTTTCCGTAAACAAGCCGATAGGGAGACATGCCAAGAACAGTCTTATAAGCAGTTCAAAATGCTCAAAGGGCATCAGTGAGTTTTAACGACCAATCTTTACGGTTCTTGGAAACCGTCTTCTCCAGTATCTGCTTGTTTTGTCGATTTGAAACTTCGGCTTGCCCGCAGGTTTCGGGGTGGTAGGGCGTAGATAGCTTATGATTAATGGAATATTTCCACATCAAGGCCTCGAAAGTCTTATTGCAGAAATGAGTTCCATTGTCGCTAATGATCGCTCGGGGGTGCCCAAACCGGGAGATAATGTTTTCCTTAAGAAATCTAACGACAACCTTGCTGTCGTTAGTCTAGCTGGGCACAGCCTCGACCCACTTAGAGACGTAATCAACAGCGAGAAGGATGTACAAGTTCCCGAAAGAGCTAGGAAACGGCCCCATGAAATCGATCCCCCAAACATCGAAAATCTCTACAACCAAGATCGGTTGGAGTGGCATCTCATTTCTCCTGGATATCCGGCCCAAGTGTTGGCACCGGGAGCAAGTCTTGCAGTAGTCATGAGCGTCTTTGAAGAGTTGTGGCCAGTAGAAACTACACTACAAGATTTTCTCTGCTGTCTTCCTGGAGCCAAAATGCCCGCCACATGCTTGATCGTGGAAAAACGACAGCACACTCTTGAATTCATCGTCAGGGACAAACCGACGAATAATCTGGTCGGGACGGTACTTGAACAGATAGGGTTCGTCCTAGTAAAAGTGTTTTACTTGGGATAAGAATCGAATTCTGTCCTGACTTGACCATTCAGTCGGTAGTAATCCTGTGGCCAAATAGTTCACAATATCTGTGAACCAGGGTTCACAAGATACTGTCAAGAGCAGTTCATCCGGAAAAACGTCGTTGATCGGAATTTGAAGCATTGGCGAAGAAGGAAGTCGTGAGAGATGGTCAGCGACTACATTTTCACATCCTCTTTTATCCTTGATGGCAAGGTCAAACTCTTGAAGCAAGAGGATCCAACGTATCAATCGAGATTTTGCATCTTGCTTCGCAAAAAGATGGTGCATAGAAGAATGGTCCGTGTAGACGATGACTGGAGAGCCGATGAGGTAGGGCCTGAATTTTTCTAAAGCAAATACAACAGCCAAGAATTCCTTCTCAGTTGTTGTATAATTCATTTGGTCGTCGTTCAGGGTTCTGCTAGCATAATAGATTACGTGCGGCATCTTGTTGATGTGTTGTCCAAGGACAGCACCGATGGAAAAGTCGGATGCATCGCACATAATCTCAAATGGGTGCGTCTAGTCAGGAGAAGAAAGAACGGGAGCAGAAGTGAGTGAGCTTTTTAATGACTCAAACGCAGTCACACAGCTCGAGTTGAAGTCGAATGGCGTGTCCTTGGCCAGCAAAAGAGTCAAGGAACTAGCAATCTTGCTAAAGTCCTTGATGAATCGTCTATAGAAACCGGCATGGCCAAGGAAGGCTCGGATATCACTAACGCATCGGGGAGGAGGGAGATTGGAAATGACTTCAATCTTTGCTTTATCTACCTCAATGCCGTTTTGCGAGATGATATGTGCTAAGACAATACCTTCGCGCACCATGAAGTGGCACTTCTCTCAGTTCAAAGTGAGATTCTTGTCCTTACATCGGGTAAGGACAGCGTCGAGATGCAGCAAACACTCATTAAAGGAATCGCCGAAAATGGAAAAATCGTCCATGAAGATCTTCAAGATTTTTTCCACCATGTCTGAGAAGATTCCCATCATACACCGCTGGAAGGTAGCGGGCGCATTGCACAACCCAAAGGGCATGCAACGATATGCAAACGTGCCGAAAGGACAAGTGAATATGGTCTTGTCCTGGTCTTTTTTGACGATGGGTATCTGATTATAGCCGGAGTAGCCATCAAGAAAGCAGTAGTACTCGTGTCTGGCCAATCGTTCAAGCATCTGGTCAATGAAAGGTAGCGGAAGTGGTCCTTCCGCGTTGCGGCGTTGAGTTTTCTGTAATCGATGCATACTCGCCACCCAGTCTTGGTGCGAGTAGGGATTAACTCGTTCGCCTCGTTGGTTATGACCGTTATGCCTGATTTCTTGGGGACAACATGATTGGGGCTAACCCACTGGCTATCAAAGATAGGTTAAATGATACCACTATCTAGATATTTTACGATCTCCTTTTTTACAGCCTCCTTCATGACAGGGTTGAGTCGCCTTTGTGGATCCCTGGCTGGTTTGGCATCATCCATCAGATGAATGTGATGTTCAACGATCAGGGGACAAATCCCCTTGATGTCCGCCATTGACCAACCAAAAGCTTGTCTACTGCTGTGCAAGACTGCGAGAAGGGCTTTCTCTTGCTCGGGAGCTAGAGAAGCCGAGATGATAACAGGGTGGGTCTCGTTCTCACCCAAGTAAGTGTACTTAAGGTGAGACGGAAAAGGCTTGAGTTCGAGTGTTGGAGGTGAAACGATGGAAGGCAAGATTGGTGAAACAGTTTCGAACTCAAAGGATTCCAGCAAAGGTTCAAAATGAGTGTAAGCGACCGAGTTGGATGGTTCAGGTAACTCATCCGGAAATTCAAAGGATTCCAACTCGGGTGGTGACTGGCTAAGCTAGGTCGAGAAAATGAAACACTCGTAGTCATTGTCGGGCGCAGAAACAACAGCAGGTTCGAAGAGGAACGCACTAGTGGCGTCAAGAGTGTTGTGATTGAACAAAAACTCATCGAATTCACACTCCTCTGGGGTGATCTCCTGGATTGAGCAGACGTCTAGTATATGAGCATTAGGTTTGGAGGGTTGATTCCCCAACCTAAAAATGTTGAGTTAAATTGTCATGTTTCCAAAAGATAGGTTCATCGAACCATTTCGACAATTGATCACAGCATTTGAGGTTGCAAGGAATGGGCGACCGAGTATTACCGGAATTTGATTCTGGGGGTTAGCTACAGGCTGTGTGTCTAAAACAATAAAGTCAACGGGGAATATAAAGTCCCCAACCATGATTAACACACCTATAGCTCACCCATAGGATGGGTGATCGATCGGTCGGCCATTTGGAGAGTGCAGTGTGTGGGTTTCAGCTCTCCTACACCTAGTTGCTCATATACTGAGTACGGAAGCAGGTTAACACTGGCACCAAGATCTAAGAGTGCGTGGTTGATGTTCTTATCCCCAATGGTAATAGAAATCGTAGGACAGCCAGGGTCCTTCCGTTTTTGAGGTAAAGATTGGGTAAGAGCATCACTCACAGCACTAGCCAAGAAAACTTTCTTGGGTACCTGAGATTTCCTCTTTTTCGTGCATAAGTCCTTTCAGATTTTTGCGTACGAAGGGACTTTTTGGACAGCATCTAAAAAGGGAATGTTGATGTTAACCTGCTTAAACAACTCCAGAATCTTCTCCATTTGTGGATTTTGTTTATTGGACCTCAACCGGTTTGGAAATGGAACGTTTTTAAAATTGGTTGAGTCCAATGCTTTTGGAGGAGATTGTGGAGTTGGAACGGATCCCAGAGCTGGTGTTTTCGTGGTGTGAGAAATGGGTCCGTTTAGATCAGAAGAAGAGGAAGAGCCTTTTGAAGAATGGAGAATAGGCTCAGAAGACGAAGAAGAAGAAGAAGTTGCGGCCGGGGTGTCATCGTCGATCCGTGTGCCAATGTTGTTTTGCAGTATCATTCCAGATCTCAATGTAGTCACGGCACTCACATTATGGTTCTGTTGTTCAAGAGCAACATGTATATTATATGGGTGACCGGGATTTGGGAGTGGTTAAGATGGAAGCTTCCCCTTTTCTCGCTCGCTTAACGCCGCATTCAGCTGTGCAATCTGGGCTTCGATGGTCTTGATGCTTTGCCTGTGTGCAGCAGTGTGTTGCACCAAAGACTGAATAGATGACTGGATGTTTGCAGTGGATTGTGTCGATTGTTTAACAAACGTCTTCAGACTTCGTTCTAGCGAGGAAACCTTATCGTTGTTTGACGGAACAAAGTTGTTTTGAGGAAAAGAATTGTTGGGTGCAAAGTTGTTCGTCAGATTTTGAAAAGTTTAGGGTTGGAAGGGCTGCTGAAATTGATGTTGAGCTTGTTGTTGCGGCGGAGGGGGCCTTTGGAAATTGTTGCCTTGGAATTGATGCTGGTTCTGATTCCAGGCGAAGTTGGGGTGGGTCCTCCTACCGGGATTGTAGGTGAAAGAGTATGGATCGTTTCTTGGTCTTTGCTGAAATGCAGCATTAACCTGATCCTGTCCTTGAGATGGTGGATTGTAAGGACACTCTTCGGTTAAGTGAGACGGATCGGAACAACAAGCACAAATGGTACGAAGGGGAAGAACATGGGCAGGAGCAGGAGATGAAAATTTGCTCTCTATCGCTTTAAGTTTTCTCGTTATTGCAGCCATTTCAGCTTTAATCTCAATAGAGACATCGAGTTGGTGAATGCCTACCCTAGACTGACCAGTAGAAGTGGTGGAAGAAGAAGAAGAAGTTGGTCTGGTGCTCTCCCATTGAAGCGTTTGTTCCGCAAGGTCCTCGAAGAATTGCCATGCTTCCTCGTCAGATTTCGATAGGAAGTGGCCCTGACAAATGGTTTCGAACAACTGCTTGGTTGCTGGGTTCAGGCCCTCGTATAAGGTTTGGCAAAGTTGCCATTTCTCAATACCGTGGTGAGGGCACTGAACAAGAAGGTCTTTATACCGGTCAAAGCACTTCCAAAAGGGTTCATTAGGAAGCTGGGAGAATTGGTTGATTTCGTTACGGATACTCGCGGTTTTATGATTCGAATAGAATTTCTTAAGAAACTCTTTCACAAAATCGTCCCAACTGGTTATGGAGTGGGAAGCAGTGTTATACTGCAACTTTTCATTAAGATCGCACAAAGTGAACGAAATGACCCGTAGCCGTATAGCATCGTCAGACAGCTGGGTCGTTTTCATCATGGCACAAACATTCTGGAACTTGTTGATGAAGATATAGGTATCTTCAAATTCAAGCACATAAAATTTCCGAAGCATGTTAATGAAGTGGGGCTTAATTTTGAAATTATCCCCATTGGCCGGTGGAAGGGAAAGACAGGTGGGAAGTGCAGAGCGGGTGGGATAGAAACGATCCTGGAGCGCGATTCGCTGTGACGCTACAACAGGCGGTGGTGGTGGGTTATTCGCATCCATAGGAGGTGGAATCAATCCCGGGAGAGTCAAAGGGATGTTTGGATTAAATCCTGACATCGCGGAAGAAGAGGTTGGTGATGGTGAAGGTGAGGATGTACGAATAGAATTCCGGTCAACGTCGGAGTTGGCCGGCAAAGGTAAGGGTGAAAGAGGCGTGGAAGGAGTTTCGACGTCTGAGTCGATCGCGTAGTCGGTAGCGACTAACGTAATGCGGACTAGGCGGGCGCTAGTGTCCCGAGTCCGACCGGACATACACTAAACTAGTTTAGTGTAGTCAAAGCGGAGAAGGTGAGGGCAAGAAAACGTCAATGGAGAAATACGATGGGTGGTGGGTGAAAAAAATGGGATTTTGGGCGACAAAGGGCAAGTTTTTATAAAAGTTTTTGTTTTGTGTTATTTTTTCTTTTTTTAGAAAGAGCTTTACATAAATATTTACGGACTTACGGCTTCAAACAATCACAGACAAAATATGCACAATCACACCTAGATCTAAGGTCACCTAGGTCAGCTAGACAGCTCCTAACTGTTCCAAAGGGCTAGAAATAGGACCTCAAACCGCCTCTTCTCCGCCAATTGTGGCTAGTTAAGTGCCAGGTAAGTGGGAGGCTTCCCACTACGTAAGTAGTATTCCTAATTAAGTAACCAATTGCCTTAGACACACTTTCCTAGACACCGCAAAGTCAGGATAGGATAAACGGCCGATGCCTACAACCAGTCCTCTGTCCTATTTGAGCGTGACGTCCTTAGGGCTAAGTCTAGTATTTTTTAATTAAATAATGGTCAATGCATATGCTTTTTATGATTTCTGGGGTCCTGGGAAGGGTGATGAAATCCCCACCCAATCTGGATTGGTTTCAAGCCCCTTAAAGTCCGATTAAAATATGCAAAGCAGTAACAATCAACTGCAATCAATTTTTTTTATTTTTTAGCGTGGCGCAAAGAATCTTGCACAAAAACAATTTATTGAAAGGGAGAAGAGAGTTTGCGCAAAGAATGCTGCAGAAAACACAGCTCAGTGGAGTTCAGAGGAGTGGGGAAGAGGCAGAAGGACTCACAGGGGATTTTCTGTTGCTAATGTCACCAACATGCCGCGGTTCCGCGGCCAAACAAGCCCTATAGCCGCGGTTCCGCAGCTGTATGGGTGAGTTGGGCCTTCATTTTTCTTGAATGTTCTGGTTGGGGTGTCCTCTTCTTGTCTGGAGCCACTGAATCTTGATTTGCTCACTGGGTTTGCTCCAGAATTCTTCAGTAGACCGTTGGTTCCGTCTTGATAACCCGCGGTGTAGCCGCGAGTTATGGGTCTAACTTCCCACGTCTTTGGCACTGAACTCGACCTTCATTTTACCCTGCACACTTGCACAAAAACTATTCAAAAATAACAAGATGATTTTTACAATATATATTTTTTTGTTTTGTTTTTCGGTTATATTTATATTCATAAATTAACCCGAAATTACACGAAGAAATAAACTACCGTCTCCACGGAAACGGCACCATTTGATTGTTAGAGTTTTTGCGTGCTTAGTTAATTACCGCAATCAAGACGGTTTCGCTTGTAGCTAGCCGGTTGAGTACGGGTCGTCCGCGGGGAGATGGGAAACTTTTTCTATGTGCTTTAACGAGTTAAGTCCAAATGTCCAGGTTTGTTTGAGATTAACTATGTGCTAAAATGTTATATAAAGAGAGCTTGTTAGGGCTAGGATTAGGTTAGTTTGAGTTAGGAGTCGCTCACTTCTTTCATTGCCACTCTTAATATCGGTGTTACGGTAATCGGCAACAACGGGGATTAGCAAGACTAGGAAGGAACTTGCGAGTATAAGCTAGGCTTTCCAACGCTTAAGTTATTCCTTTTGGTGCTTGTCCGTCCGTTCTTGGCTCTTAGCCTTAACCTCCGGTTAATTCAACCACAACCGGTCACACTAAGTAATCACCACTATCATGTAGGATAGGGTGCCGTAGGGAGCGGATTGTGGTTAAATTAACGGGAGTCCGAATTAAGATGTTGGGCAAAGAAAGAGTGAGAAAGATTTCTTTCTCTCAAACTTTCCTTATCCTACCCTAACAAGTAAGAAACTACTCAACCATTACAAGAAAAAGAAAATACAACAAAAGGAGGAAGATAGAAAGAAAGAGATTAGGAAATTACAACTAGCTATTTGAGACCTCACCTTGGCAAGGATCAAGCTTAAGCATCAATGTTGTTAAAGATAAGGAAAAAGAGAACAAGAAAGAAATAAATAACAACAACTAGATTAGCAAATGAAAAATATAAGCAATTATAATTAACAACATAACAAGACAAGCATGATAACAAAAAGAACTCTTTTATTCATCACTTCACTCATGAAACCTCACTACAAGATTTTAATGGAGAAAAAATGAAAAGAGGAAGAAGAAGAACAAAGTATATCTAAAACCTAATACAAGAATTAAGCACTCTTGGCTTGGCAAGTTCTGGGATATTTATAGGCAGAAAACAGAAACCCTAGGGCAACATTCAGGACCCAAATGATATTACAAAAATGCCGCTAAAAAATAATCGTCCACTGAGCCAATTAGGCCGCGGATCCACGGCCTAATCCCCATGTTGGCCGTGGATCCGCGGCCATCTTGATGAGTTGCCATGTCAGTTTTTTTGCATTTTCCTGTGTTGATGTTCTCTTTTGTGTGGTATATGTGTTTTCTCAGAAGCTCTTCACAATTGTTCCAGAATTTCAGCAGATCAAAAGGTGATTTGATATGGATCTTTTGCCGTGATTTTTCTTGAGCTCCGCGTAGACATGTTGGATCTTGTGTTGACATTGTGCTTTGTGCATGAAAATGACTATCGATTTTCCATTTTTTTCGGTAAACTGGTGTGCGGCAACATACGGATAGAGAGCGGAGACCCGTATTTTATCTGTGGTTGGAAATAATCCAGAATTTGTCGCGTTTTCCCATGAATTTCACTGTTTAGAGCAGAGAACCTGTATTCTGCAATTAACTAGCAAACACGGCTCAAGAGTACCTACCGATAAACAATGTGATAAAAAATGGGCGGTGTAAAAATGCAAAAATCTGATATGAACAGGTGCAGTGGGAGGCCATCTCGAGGAGTCAAGATTGGGTCTCCTAACCCTTGAATTTGCAGTGTTACTTGCCGCTCTCGTAGGGGTCTAGGGATGTGGGTTTGGCTATTCATCGCGACCGTGGAATCCGTGTTTTATACAGGCTCGTATTAAAAAAACACGGACATCCTAGTATATCCAATATTTCATATATGTTCTTCTGCTGCAATGTTCTGTGATGAGATCATATTACTGCCTGAGACGAATGCTTATACTATATGTATATGCTGATATATAAATATTATTGCTTTCGTTTCTTCTGTGATGCTTAGGAAGCATAAGCTGATGGGATTTTATTAATGAGATTAATAAAAGAAAAGAAACCTAAAAGATGTTGTAGAATCAAAACTTTATAAAAAGGGTAGCTACAGTTTTTCTTTGCACAGCGGTATATGTGATATATGTTAGTTATATGTATGCCCTAGAGGCCATTACTTTACATATGATCTATATTGTAATGGATGCTTGGACATATATAGGGAGGACTTTCTTGCTCGACATGATAGTACGCTATCTGGTTGTACTTTATCTTAACATGTACTCTGATTGTCTCTATATTACATGTGGATAAAGCCCTTAGGATATTTACTCGACTACTGGGACTATGATGAGATCATACTAGTGGGGCCACGGTAGTCGACAAGTACATCCCATAACGGTTCCTAGTCGACGGTGTATCGAGACAGGGCATCGATACACCAGAGTAGACTAGCGTATACGCATCTTGACCCATATGATGGGCGATGGATGATCCCATATCCATCGGTGTTTGACATCAAGGATGGTGTACGGGGGCTCAGTAGAGACTGGGTACACTGGACGGACTTGTAGGGTTCCTAGGCACACTAACGAGGTCTCACAAGGCATCAACCATGCCAATTTCAAATTTTACGGGTGCCGAGAAACCCTAATACGGATCGTTAACTAGAAATTTAGGCGAAACAAGTAACTAGTTAACAATTTAACTAAGTGAACGGAAATACAACCTTTGTAGATCCGGTCCTCTACCTTCTAGGCTCCATGATGAAGTCCCCTCGCTGTCCAAATCGGATCCCGGGCTCTAGCGTCGGCTTCATCGGAGAAATGGGCGGGCTAGGTCGTCCACTACGATGCCGAAGATGATCTACGTCGAGGCATCACAAGATCAAGCTCCAACTTCACCAAGTCATGAAACTTGTGAAGAAAACACCCTATACTACTTGGCAAGAGGTAGAAGATGAAGAAATAGGATGTGGGTTCACTTTAGAATTGGATTTCTCACTCATTTTCACAAGTTGCCATTGATGGAGCAAGCTTTCTTCATCTTTTAAGAAGAAGAAGATGATTAAAAGAATATGATAAGTTATTCTAAAATAGAAAATAAAAACAATACTTATCATATGGCAACCATGGTCAAGTGTAGAGAATAAATCATGGTTAGATGGAATGGTTAGGGTTAAGCATGAAGACAAAATGGTCACTTAGTCAAAGCTTTATGAAGCTTCAACTAGAAAACAAATCAAGCCATCATTTTTCCTTTTGCCAAAATAAAATAGATAAATAAATAAATAAGTAAATAAAATCAAAACCCTAACCATCACATAACCATGGTTTAATATAAACATACACACTAACATTCATGTATCATCAAACATGATACAATCATGTGCACAAAAGTATATCACATATACAACTTGTGTACATCAAGTGAGAAAATCCAATTTAAGTGAACCAACACTAGTTAATGCAAAGTAATATATCAAATATATAATTATGCATTAAATCATTAAATCAATACTTGATTTAACGATCCGGTCATATCTCATATAACCGACTAGTATCCAATGTATCGGCTTATCGAATCAATCCTCGATTCGATAACTAGGTTATATCGCATACAACCATTCGATACATTCATCGCGAGAATAGAATACGGTATCACATACACGCATTATTCTCGGTCCCGCACATATCTCATATGCGCTCCTATTTCGTTTCGCTTGAGCCAGGAAACCTCTGTGTAGGACTCAAAAGACTCGTCAATACGCCGGCAGCAGATAATGATCATATCAAACACCCACAAGCCGCAAGCGGTCTGCTAAACGTAACGGCCACCCGGGTATTGAGCGATCAGAAGATCGACGAGCAAGCCCGCTCACACTCCTGTGAATCCAACCAGTAACACTTACCGTACAGTCCGGTCTCGTCGTCTGATATGTCGCATATCTCGCCTAGGGGTGGTAAACGTCAGACCCCAATAGCTCGATAAGTCGTGTCGATATGAGGTCTATAACAGTTCGAGAAACTACTGGTAACACTTACCAGTATATCTCAGCAACCCTGGCAAGGGATTTCCGGTTATAGCCAATCGAACACAGCGCAACATCAACTCCCTATACCGGGAGAGACGAATCCCCTCCTATCGCTCATTGCCTCCATGTGATTCGGGACTGTACCCAAAAACCACCGTTTTGCATGCCCTCTTGGACGTGGTAAGGTGGAAATCAAAGCACAGTGGGAACCACACAAGACTCTATGACGATCTCGGGTCTACAGACTAACCTGTACCAGTGTCACCAGAGAACTGCCATCTGACGTAAGGTATAATACCATCTGGAAGTTCTCGGCGAGTCCGTCCAGTGTACCCAGTCTCCACTGAGCACCCGTATATCATCTCTGATGTCAAACACCAATGGATATGGGATCATCCATCGCCCATCTGTATGGGTCGAGAAGGTATACGCTAGTCTACTCTGGTATATCGATGCCCCGTCTCGATACACCCACGACTAGGGACCTTGAAGGATGCACTTATGGACTACCATGTCCCCACTAGTATGATCCACATCATAGTCCAGGTAGTCAAGTACTCATCCTAAGGGCTTTACCAACATGTAACAGAGAGACAATCAGTGTACACGTTAAGGTAAAGAGTAACCAGATAACATACTATCATGTCGAGCAAGAAAGTCCTCCCTATATATATCCAAGCATCCACTACAATATACATCCTATGTATAGTAATGGCCTCTAGGGCATACATATAACTAACAATCTCCCACTTGCACTAGGGCCATCTGTATAGCAGTGGTTGTAGTATCTTATACTCAACCATCCCATAAAAGTCTCTCTCTAGGAAAAGGCCTTTGTGAGTGGATCCGCCGTGTTGTCCTCTGAGTCTGGTCTCCTAACCTGGATCACCTTGGAGATCATCCATCTCCATGATCAGGTGATACTGCCTTAGAATACGTCTGGATCACTGATGGGATGGACGTTCCTTGGCATAAGCCACAACTCCATTGTCACACAATCGGAGGAACGAAGTTCATCTCATGAACTAATATACACCCAGACAACCTCTTTGGTAACATCTTAAGTAGCGATGTATCCAGCCTTTATCGTCTAGTATGCCACGGTATCTAGCTTGGAACTCTTCCAACATACCGTCCCTTTACTGAGGGTAAAGACAATGCCTGTGACTGTCATTCAGTCGTCTTTATCACCCTGGAACCTTTCCAGTGATTCTCGCCAGGACCAATTGATACCTTCTCACTACACTTAGTGAGTATCCTAACATCCAAATAGATCCATCTCATAGATCCAAAACCCAGGATTTAGGAGGTATCACTTTGATCCTATATGGAGAATCATTGTGATAAGTGGAGATTGACCGAGCGTAGCATAGGAAACTCCTTCCCTATCAAGAGTATGTCTTCCATGTACTCTACGAGGATTGCTACCAAACTCCCTACTACCTTTTTTGTTTATACAAGGTTCATCTACCATTTTGATGATGTCAAACTCTTTGACTAATCCATAAAAACAGATGTTCCATCTCTGCGATGCCTGCTTTATCACATAAAACATCTTGCACATGTTTCCGCTGCTCCCACTTTTTACGAAGCCCTCTGGCTGTGTACTTATAGACGCCCTCTTCTAAAACATCATTTAGAAAAGCTGTCATGACACCCAACCACCAGATATTCTAGTCATGGTATGTAGCCGTGGCAAGTAGGATCTGGAAGGACTTAAGCATAGCTACTTGAAAAGGTTTCACCATTATCCACGCCTGGTTGATGACGAAAACCTTTAACAAGTCTAGCTTTGAAAGTCTCAACTTTTCCATATACACCAAGTAATCTTCTCAAGATTTACTTGCTCCTGATGGGGATTTAACCCTTCAGATATCGCAACCAAAGTCCATACTTTGTTGGTGTATAAGGATTCCATCTCAGATCGATAAACATCCAGCCATTCTTACAGAGTCTCACTCCTGATGGCCAGCTCGAAACTAGTTGGGTCATCATCTCATAATGCAATCCTCGCTCCCACTGTCATAGAGAAACCGAAGTATCTCTCAGGTGGGTGAGGAACCCTACCAGATCGGCGGAGAGGCTGAGGTTCGTTGGAATCTACTGAATCCTTTGGTTCTGTCAAATCACCAGCTGCAGTTTGTATAGCTGGAACATTTCCAGTTCTACATAATAGTATTTGTCTCGAGCTTGTCCGGATTATGCTTTTAGACATAGCCCGGACAACCCCAAATCATAACCAACTTAAGATATGGGCTCTTCCCTTTCCATATCACATATGAAGTGGTAGGCAACTGATTTGATCAGAACTCTTATTCAATAGGTATGCAACTTCTCAAGTGCATAACTCCCAAAAGGAAATAGGTAACTCAGTAGTACTCATCATAGAGCACACCATATCATATAGGGTGCTATTGCTCCGCCCCGATATACCATTGTGCTGTGGTGTATTCGGAGGAGTAATGCTGAGAGAGAATCTCATTCTCCTTTAGAATAGTCCAGGATTTCCGTGCTCAAGTATTCTCCTCCCTGATCTCATCAAAGGACATAATACTTATACCCGTATTGGTTCTCTACTTCTAACTTATATTCTGTGAATATCTCAAAAGGTTCGGACTTGTGTTTCAACAAGAACATATGTCTGAATCTAAAGAGATCATTAGAGAGTGTAATGAAGTACAAAGAACCAGTCTTGGCATGTGCAGACAGGGGACCTTACATACATCAACATGTATCAATCCCAAGAGTTCACTAACTCTTTCTCTATTTCCATTAAACAGAGTTATGGTCATCTTAACTCTGTGTCATGACTGACAAGTTTCACAAGATATAAATTCAAACTGATTTAAATATGCATCTGAATGTAACTTAGCTTAGTCGGGTCGCATTGATATGACCTTGTCTACAATACCTCAAGAAGGATTCGTTCATTTCTGAACTCTTCCTCTTGTGTGTGTTCTATATACTAAGAACTGTAGTTTGATTTAGAACATTAATGCTTTTAGATAACGTGCCTGAACCGATCAACTTTTGATATAGGAAATGTTCAAAACATTATCCAACAATACAAAATTTTATCATTTCTTTACTAATAAAGAAACTGATATGATTTTGTATATCAGGTTCGGTATCTAATAACATTCGTTCAGAATCAATGTATTTGTAATACAGGGTGACAGTGACCAACAGACTTGGCTGCAACACTTGCCCCGTTTTCTGCCTCATGAAACTTATCACCCGTTCTCAGTTCTTTACCTATCTGTAGCCCTATGTAACAGTTTACATATCTGGGATCCTGTTCTGGTATCACATACCTACGACGTAAAGAATATTGAGAAACAGTTCTGTATAATGAACACACCCGAAGATGATGCATCAGCATGCACTCTCTTCGTTTGGACGGCATGGGAATCTTGGCATTCCCCTATTTCCTGCTCTGTCTTATAACTTTTATAAGTTGGAGCGGGACCAACGTCCCCCAGCTCAGTAAAACAAGCGGGTTCGGTCAATATTCCGTATTATTATCTTGATTAAGGCGTGATATGGTCGCTACCTGGAGAGAGAGAGAAGAAAACACTCAGCGTGCGCTCTTGCAAGATCAGATTGGTTATTATTTTATCTAATCAGGATGGCTCCCACTGTTTTTATCAAATCTTCCTTCAAACCCTAAAAGGAAAGACTAGCCGGGATTAATTACACATTACAAGTTTGCCAATCATTCAGCCAGGCCAGTGTCGGTACTTTGAGGGAGGTGCCCCGTGCTTTCGCACGGACCTAATTAATGTGAACCTCGTTTTCCCAGAGGCGTAACCTCGTTAACACCTTTCTAGACACCTACTTGATCGGCTAATTGTAATGGGTAAAACTCTCCCAGGAGTAACTCTTACTCACAGCGGGTATCGGGATCCAACTATCTCATAGAAAGTATGCAATCTCATTGCAAATTTCAACACTTGAAATTCCCGATAATATTTTGCCCCTAACGTGCTATGACCTTGACGAAAGCCAACAAACCATAGCCTGCTAGTCAAGTTCAACCCGTCATTTCCTGATTGAATTAAACCCACCCGCACGACCCTTGACGAAAGCCAACAAAGCCGCATGACTACCCTAATCCAATCGCATCGTATGCTATAGATAAGCAGCATATAGCTACCGCACACTGCACCTTGACGAAAGCCAACAAATGCAGCACGAATACTATATACAACTTATCTGAAATGACGGAGGGCTACGACAGGTTTTTCTGAAAACCTATTGCGTAATGAACTTGATATCGTTGTAGGATCGAATGAATTTTGTAATGGAGTGTTTTTTAGGCTTTTCTAGTTTTGCTAAAGGAGTCACTCTGGGTGAAGGGATCGTTGGTCCTTTCCTCGTCGAATGAGGTGCGGGATATATCATATATATCACTGTGCAAAGCAGAATTCTTAAAAGCAATCAAAAGACAAACCGAGCGTGTAGCATCTGCCAGTTATTGCTAAAGGAGTCACTCCCGGTGAAGAGATCTCGGTCCTTTCCTTATCGAATAAGGTGCGGGATATATCATATATACCGCTGTACAAAGCAAGAACTGTAGCTACCTGTTTTAATTTTGAAATTCGATTCCACAACATCTTTAGGTTTCTTTTCTTTCATTAATCACATTAATGAAGTCCCATCATTTAAATTACCTAAACATCACAGATAAATACGACGTACACTTATGCCATCCGCATTCGCCTCGATGTCCCCTCGTGCACCGTTAGGTTAGGTAACTAACGACAGAGCGGGGCAGGGCTAGCGCGGGTGTAAAACATAAGTAACGTCTATATAATATATCATATATACTATATATAGTATTTATCACAGAACATATCATATAATCACATCACATATATCGCAGCAGAAGAATCATATGAAATATTGGATATACTAGGACGTCCGTGATTTCAATACGAGCCAGTATAAAACACGGATTCCACGGTCGCGATGAATAGCAAAACCCACACCCCTAGACCCCTACGAGAGCGGCAAGCAACCCTGCCAATTCTAGAGTTAGGATACCCAGACTCGACTCCTCGAGTTTGTCTCCCACTGGACTCCAGAACCCGGTTACTTGTGCCCTCCTCCTTGGGTCCATCCTAGTGCGGAAAAGTAAATAATATACAATAGGTGACATCTTCAACTACCTGGAAGTGTCCCAATAAAAGAATATTACATACAATAAATTTTACATGAATGAAAATGAAAAACTCTCATCTCACATAAAACCCCCGGCTATTCAAAACGCGACGATCCAATATAACATATCCAACAACATATAACATCACATGTCATCAATGTAAGTAAATATGCCCATCCCAATTGTCGTTGGCATATAGCAACGAAACCGGCGATATCACATATTACACTTACGGTCACAGAAAAGAAAGTGTAAAACTACAACAGTTGGAATCCGCAACCCCTTTAGACATCGCATGCCTAATCAGATGAAATACTTAGATATCGCATGCCTAACAATTATAAACTCCGCATTTTGGTCTCATTTATCGAAAACTCTTTTCAATAACATGTCGGACAATTCAACAGGATTCCCGACATTTTGATCGAATGCTCGTCGCAAACTTTAGTAGGCGGCTGCACCTCCGATACCGTCGACGAAGTGCACTAAGGAGGAACACCGCTGCCGCGAGCACCGGAACGGATGCTTTCGGCGACGTGGTTCTCCTACAGTCACTTGGTCGGGGCTATGGGGTGTAGCTGTCTATTAAGTTTTTCCGGCGAGTATCCGCGTACGCTACGTGATTGCGACGGACTTTTGATCGCATCAAAATTCCGTGGCAACCAATCAAGTGAGACTAAAGTGCTATGTTTATAACATTCATTCAATTATCTCATAAGTATTTGTTGATTCCAATTATTGTATCACATTCCAGATAAATAGAAAATGTTAAACTTTCCGATCGAACATTCGAACACCCAAGTTTTCCCGATACAGCTCAACACATGAAATAGGTTTAAAAACATCCAGTTCATGCCGCAGTACCAACGGTCCAGCCGTAGAAGGGTCAAGCCAAAGCCTCACATGTGGCATGCCGTACTGCCCCAAACCCTAAGGTTCAAAGGGCAGTTCAAGACGGTCACATAATCGAGTTAAGGTTTGTTGTCTTCTAGAGGGTCCATCGCGTTACTTGCACTACTTAGAACGTCTTTAAACCACGGAAAGATCCAACACTTGGAAATTTCCCGACAGGGGAAAAGGTGGGTATTTATATCTGGTCGAACTTTTTAACATATTCTAAAAATATACGGAAAAGCACACAGACAAAATTAGACAATCCGATCGAAACACCGAGTCCCCAATACAACCCAGAAAACTCAACTCTTGAGTTCATATTAAAAATTCCCAGGAAAACCAACACTGCAAATTACGAATTACTGTGTAAGAATCAATGCAAGAGGAGACTAAAGGGCGGCGTAACCACCGCATTAGCATGCTAATGCCGCGGTTCCACCGCGCTTTGATGGACTTAGGAGTACGGGCTTCTCAGTAATTCTTAGAATCTCCTGCTAGGTTTTCTGCATATTTTTAATTCTCAAAAATCCACGATTTCAGAAAATGTACAGAGAGCAAGTTTGAATTAGGGTTTCGGTTCGATCGGACTTCTAACTCCGTCTACGCATCGCCTAAGGCTCTAGCTAGGCTCTGATACTACTGTAGGGTTCCTAGGCACACTAACGAGGTCTCACAAGGCATCAACCATGCCAATTTCAAATTTTACGGGTGCCGAGAAACCCTAATACGGATTGTTAACTAGAAATTTAGGCGAAACAAGTAAGTAGTTAACAATTTAACTAAGTGAACGGAAATACAACCTTTGTAGATCCGGTCCTCCACCTCCTAGGCTCCGTGATGAAGCCCCCTCGCTGTCCAAATCGGATCTCGGGCTCTAGCGTCGGCTTCATCGGAGAAATGGGCGGGCTAGGTCGTCCACTACGATGCCGAAGATGATCTACGTCGAGGCATCACAAGATCAAGCTCCCACTTCACCAAGTCATGAAACTTGTGAAGAAAACACCCTATACTACTTGGCAAGAGGTAGAGGATGAGGAAATAGGAGGTGGGTTCACTTTAGAATTGGATTTCTCACTCATTTTCACAAGTTGCCATTGATGGAGCAAGCTTTCTTCATCTTTTAAGAAGAAGAAGATGATTAAAAGAATGTGATAAGTTATTCTAAAATAGAAAATAAAAACAATACTTATCATATGGCAACCATGGTCAAGTGTAGAGAATAAATCATGGTTAGATGGAATGGTTAGGGTTAAGCATGAAGACAAATGGTCACTTAGTCAAAGCTTCATGAAGCTTCAACTAGAAAACAAATCATGCCACCATTTTTCCTTTTGCCAAAATAGAATAAATAAATAAATAAATAAGTAAATAAAATCAAAACCCTAACCATCACATAACTATGGTTTAATCTATACATACACACTAACATTCATGTATCATCAAACATGATACAATCATGTGCACAAAAGTATACCACATATACAACTTGTGTACATCAAGTGAGAAAATCCAATTTAAGTGAACCAATACTAGTTAATGCAAAGTAATATATCAAATATATAATTATGCATTAAATCATTAAATCAATACTTGATTTAACGATCCGGTCATATCTCATATAACCGACTAGTATCCAATGTATCGGCTTATCGAATCAATCCTCGATTCGATAACTAGGTTATATCGCATACAACCATTCGATACATTCATCGCGAGAATAGAATACGGTATCACATACACGCATTATTCTCGGTCCCGTACATATCTCATATGCGCTCCTATTTCGTTTCGCTTGAGCCAGGAAACCTCTGTGTAGGACTCTAAAGACTCGTCAATACGCCGGCTGCAGATGATGATCATATCAAACACCCACAAGCCGCAAGCGGTCTGCTAAACGTAACGGCCACCCGGGTATTGAGCGATCAGAAGATCGACGAGCAAGCCCGCTCACACTCCTGTGAATCCAACCAGTAACACTTACCATACAGTCCGGTCTCGTCGTCTGATATGTCGCATATCTCGCCTAGGGATGGTAAACGTCAGACCCCAATAGCTCGATAAGTCGTGTCGATATGAGGTCTATAACAGTTCGAGAAACTACTGGTAACACTTACCAGTATATCTCAGCAACCCTGGCCAGGGATTTCCGGTTATAGCCAATCAAACACAGCGCAACATCAACTCTCTATACCGGGAGAGACGAATCCCCTCCTATCGCTCATTGCCTCCATGTGATTCGGGACTGTACCCAAAAACCCCCGTTTTGCACGCCCTCTTGGACGTGGTAAGGTGGAAATCAAAGCACAGTGGGAACCACACAAGACTCTATGACGATCTCGGGTCTACAGACTAACCTGTACCGGTGTCACCAGAGAACTGCCATCTGACGTAAGGTATAATACCATCTGGGAGTTCTCGGCGAGTCCGTCCAGGGTACCCAGTCTCCACTGAGAACCCGTATATCATCTCCGATGTCAAACATCAATGGATATGGGATCATCCATCGCCCATCTGTATGGGTCGAGATGGTATACGCTAGTCTACTCTGGTATATCGATGCCCCGTCTCGATACACCCACGACTAGGGACCTTGAAGGATGCACTTATGGACTACCATGTCCCCACTAGTATGATCTGCATCATAGTCCAGGTAGTCAAGTACTCATCCTAAGGGCTTTACCAACATGTAACAGAGAGACAATCAGTGTACACGTTAAGGTAAAGAGTAACTAGATAGCATACTATCATGTCGAGCAAGAAAGTCCTCCCTATATATATCCAAGCATCCACTACAATATACATCCTATGTATAGTAATGGCCTCTAGGGCATACATATAACTAACAGGACTCGCCGAGAACTCTCAGATGGTATTATACCTCACGTCAGATGGCAGTTCTCCGGTGACACTGGTACAGAGTAGTCTGTTGACCCGAGATCGTCATAGTGTCTTGTGTGATTCCCGCTGTGATTTGATTTCCATCATACCACGTCGAAGAGGGCATGCAAAAAGGTGGCTTTTGGGTACAGTCCCGAATCACATGGAGGCAATGAGCGATAGGAGGGGATTCGTCTCTCCCGGTATAGGGAGTTGATGTTGTGCTGTGTTCGATTGGATATAACCGGAAATCCCTGGTCAGGGTTGTTGAGATTTACTGGTAAGTGTTATCAGTAGTTTCTCGAACTGTTATAGACCTCATATCGACACGACTTATCGAGCTACTGGGGTCTGACGTTTACCACCCCTAGGCGAGATATGCAAAATATCAGACGACGAGATCGGACTGTACGGGAGTATTACTGATTGTATTCACAGGAGAATGTATAGGCTTACTTGTTGATCTTCTGAGCGCTCAATACCTGGGTGGCTGTTACGCTTAGCTGACAGCTTACAGCTTGTGGGTGTTTGACATGATCATCACCTACTGCCGGCGTATTGACGATTCTTTAGAGTCCTACACAGAGGTTTCTTGGCTCAGGAAAAACGGAGTAGGAGCACATATGTGATATGTGCAGGACCGAGGATAATGCGATATGTGATACCGTATTGGATTCTCGCGATATGAGATATCGGCCGGGTATATGTGATATAGCCGGGTCATCGTATTAGTCGGTTATATGCGATATAGCCGGATTGTCGAATCAAGTGTTGATTCCATAATTTAATGTATAATAATATATATGATATATTAAATTACATTAACTAATATTTGCTCACTAAAAGATTCTTTTTCTCACTCGGGTAATACATTGATATATATGCGATATATGTTAATTGTATTATTTTATTTGGTTACAATAAATATTATATATGTGATATATAATATTGTAACATGATATGATAACTAATGCAACATGTTTAGTAGAGATTAAACAAGATTAGGGTTTGATTTGGGTTAATGCTTTCTAGATGATTCTAGAAGGTTTTTCTTTTGTTTTTGTAATGATATTTTCAAGTGATTCATTCTTAACCTAACCCAAACCCTAGCCTTGGTTAATTCTCTACAAAGGTTTAATCAACCATGGTTGCATTATTGATCATCTTTTTCCTTTCATTATTCAACACAAAAGGTTTGAGATTCTATTATTTATCTTCTTCTTCGTTCATCTTTTTTTCATGGAAAAAACTTTCTAGCTTTTTTCCAAGTGATGAAAATGAGTGAGAATAAGAAAATAAAAGAGAGCAAAAAATCCTACTTCATCATTCTCATTTATCCTTGCCCTTTAAATGAGAGTGTTCACTTCATTTAGTGAGTGTTGGCTTGTTTTAATGAAACTTCAAGGTAGATCATCTTTGTTATCGAAGATCGGAAGCAAGACTGCATCTTTCTCTTCGTAAAGCCTCTCGAGAGTCCGGAACACGATGATCGCAGCGAAGGAACCTCAACATGGAGCTTAAGAAGTGAAGGACTGGATCTACAAAGGTTGTAATCCCTCTCACTTAGTGTTAAAGAGTTTAACATGCCTGTTTTCGCCTAAACTCTAGTTTAAAGATCCGGCTTTGGGTTGTTCGGCACGGCTAAAATTTTAATCGGGCATAGTTGATGCCTCGTAGACCCTTGTGAGCGTGCCTAGCAACCCTACAGTGGTATCAGAGCCAAGCTAGAGCTTTAGGCGAAGTCTAGACGAAGTTTAAAGTCCGATCGAACACCGAAACCCTAATTTGAACCACTTGTTCATATCAGAAAACTGCATTCTAATACCGCCCATTCATTATCTATTTGTTGTATTTATCGGTACTATTAACCAATGTCTGCTTAGTAATACAGATTACAGGTATCCGCGAAAAAATACTGGAAATGCATTTAAAAGCATGGATATATCAATTGAGAGCCGACACTAAAACCAGAACCGCAAACCGACCGATACTTTAGGAGTCCCTTTTTGCAACAAGTTTGTGTACACATTTTTCTATCTAAATGGTCCAACACAACAAATGTGTACACAAGACTTTTAGGCACATGTGGATATGCATTCAAGGAAAAATATTATATGCATTCAAGGCTAAACATCATGTGTTGATTTTTTTCCTTCCAAAACTGAAATCAAATCAAAGTCAATCAAACAAATCAGCATGAGCCATAATGGGGCAGCCATGAATCAAGCCACATGTAGGAATGGAGTAATGAGCATTCAATGCTAAAGATTTTATGTTGAATTAAAAATTCGAATTTCCCTCCATTCTTTGGAGCCTATAAATATAGACCATGGGGCAAAGGTTCAAAGAGTCATTCTTTAGTCTTGGATTGTCATTCTTTGTCGAAGTTTTCTATTCTCCTTTCATGTAAATAGCTTAGTCCCCTTGAGTTCTTAACCTTCTCTTGGTCCTTCAACCTCTTCATTGAGCTTGAAAGTTTAAGGGTTGGTTATTAATCTCAAGGGCTTGTATCATTCTTGAAGTTTAATAAAGTGTTCTTTTGTGCTTCCTTCACCATGAGTTCTTTACCCTCTCTTGATCTTGCAACCTCTTTATTGAGCTTGCAAGTTTATGTTTGGGTTATTGAACCCATGTCTTGTAATATGTTCTTTGGTTCCTAATCTTTTACTTACATGCATTTTATTCTTGCTCTTTTAATTCTCACACTTAAATTCCATGCACTTTAATTACTTGCTTGTAATCTTTTCTTTTCTTTGTTCTTCCCTTTTGTTATATCTTTTTGGTTTGTTTTGTGAATGGTGTGAATATTGTTGTTAGGAAAAAAGAAAGATGTTGTAAGTTAACGTTCCGTTTTTCATTTCCTTTTCCCGTCTTTTCCATTTGAAACTCCGCCCAAACCTTACACAAGCGCTCCGTTAGGCACCCTACCCTACCAAGGTAAAGGTGATTCTTAACCGGTTGCATTCGGTTTGGCCGGAGGCGACAGCAAGAGACAAAAATGGACGGACAAGGGTCAATAAGCCGGATTCCATGAATACCGTCTTAAGTCCCCTAATCCACGTTGATGCCGATTGTTCTAGCTTCATTGGTTAAGTTCGGCTCAAAGTACTTGAATACGGAATCCATTAACTTACACTATCTTATCGTTTCCTAACAAGCTTTATAATTTGCATATAACACATAGGTTAGATAACGAACAAATACGCCACGTTGTTAACTCGTTAAAACAAGAACGTAAAAATTTACCATCTCCCTGTGGATCGACCCGTGCTCATCACGGCTAGCTGCAATGCGACACCGTCCTGATCGCGGTTAAACTTTAGAACTTTTAAATATCCGACACGCTTTTGGCGTGCGACCAAATGGCGCCGTTGCGGGGAGACGGTAACGTTTTTGTTTTTGTTATTTCGGGTTAATCTTATTAATATCCATCTAACCCTATTTTCTAAAACAAACTAAAAAAATTCAAAATTTCAAAACCAAACAAAAAATTAACATAAGCTAACCATTTTGTTCTTTGGATTTTATACCTGCTTGCACTCTGTAACTAAAATAAAAAGATGAACAATACCAGTATGGCATTAGTGGAACACTGAGACTACTGTTGAAATTTGGAGCCCTACCTCATCAAGTCGCCTCCAATTTCTCCTCTGAGCTCCAGTGTTCTATTTTTGTCCTATTTGTATTTTTTGTTTTTTATAATTTTTAGTGTGCAGGTACTTGGGCATTCGTATCGCTTTTTCGCAATAATAATCAGTTTTTCCAACATTTCAGATTTTGCGGATTTGCGAACAGCGAGCGTGGGGAGCAAAGTGCACATTCAAAATCAAGGTGGTTACGAAGAACAGTGCCAAAGATCCGGGTAATTTGACCCGTGCAAGCGAACTTTTCAAGCTTACCGGATTCGATTCAACGGGGGTTTCTTAACCCACAACTTAACGGTACGCACTTTCCTAACACCTTCTTCTCAAATCCGACGCTTCCAATATAATATCTTTGCAGCATTCTTTGCAAGTTCGCTAGCAAACGCCAAAAAAAAATGAATAACCCGTATTTGTTGCAGTGCCGCGCTTAAAAAAAAGAGATTGTTTGAAATTTTGAACAAATTTTTTCATTGATTTGCACATTGCATACATTAATACGGATTTAAGGGCAAGCGAACCCCACAATATACGGTAAAGGATTTCATCACCTTTTCCGTGGCCCATAAATCACGAACTTGAGCATAACTTTTACCCGCACAAATTTTAAAAGAAATTAGACTTTATGCCTTAAGGACTTCACGCTCACTAGGAGAGGTTAATTGTGTTTAGAACACCGCTTAACGGTATATTGTTTACGGGGTGTCTAGGAAAGTGTTAACGGCGAAACCCCCAAAAGAGAATGGGTTATTCAATTAAGGACCTTCGAGAAAGCATCGGAAAACCTCCCCTTATCTTTGCACTTACCTGGCCTCGTGATCAGTGTATCTTGAGCCTGTTTCTCGACACAGTTTTACCTCGACAACCAAATTCTTGAGCAGGTCTAGTTGACCTAGGTGAACCATAGAACGATTAGATGTGTGGTTTTTTTGTGTCGTGGTTATTTTTGTCCAGATTCTTTTTTGTATATTTCATTCTTTTGTTAATAACTAAGTAAAAAATTAAAAAATCACATCCTTTTTCCCCTCTTTTTCTCTTATTCTTCTTCCTCTCTGCATATCATGGGTACCCCACCTCGAAAAACCCTTGCCGAACATTGGTACCCACAACCAGACATAACATCCTACGGTTCTTGCTTTGGCCGAACGTCGAACGACCCCTCCATGCCAAAAATTTCATTGAAAGATCGCATAGACGCATCTAGGACAAACACTTGCACTCCGCAATCCACTTTGTATAAATCATTTCAACCTTCCCCACCATCTTATGTTGATACCCCTTTTGCAAGTCGTCCTTTGTCCATCGCTGAACATATTGAACAATCTCGTAGCCGATCTTTCACTCCTTTCACCACTACAAACTCTTTGGATCAACAATTCAATTCACCTTCTTATTCGTATGTTGATCCTATCCCTGTCCAACCATTAAATTCCTACCAGTCCTACCCAACTTTTGCGCCTTCCTTAGACACTGCTTCTAAACCGCCATTTGGGAATTTTCAGTATCCAAACAACTTTGAATATTTTACCGAAACCCCTTCACAACCTATGTCTAGTTTAGAACAGTCGTTGGAAGACTTTAGGGTAGCGTCATGTCAACAGATGATGGATTTGAATGCGTCCATAGCCGCCCTCATACAACCTAGTGACCCGGTAGCTAGTTTCTAACTAGCTCCAAATTTTCAAATGTATGAAAAGGCGGTTGGACAGGTTGAGAATTTGAGTGGAGAAAGTGAGCTATGCACCCTTCCTAATCGAACTTACCCATTTCAACTTGAATCACACGACTCCGGTTTTGAATGTCTATCTAATATTCCAAGCGATTCACCAATTGAAGATAGAAGGGTTAATGAGTTGTGCGACTTTGTAGTATTTGATTTACCCGATTGTGAAGGGTCCCTTCCGAGTGAAACCGGTCCTAAACCTTTTGACCTCGACACCTCCATCTTAGAACCAAAATCGATTGAAATCCATGCATTTGATGAGGTGTCTGAGAATATTGATTTTCACTTGATTAAGGATATTGACGCTGGGAATATTTTGGATGATGAACCTGTAGATTTGGATGAGTTTTTCTCTCCAATTCATTATCCCGAGTCTTTAACTGTTTTTCCCGAACTCCATATGCGTCTGAATTTTGGGGATAAATGCATGGATGTGCTGAATACTGAGGAAAATTTTGAGGATATGTTTGAGGATGAACAAGTTTTGCTTGATGAGTCGGATTTTCCAATTCATCCTATCCCTTTCATTGACTGTGTACACCCTCCTAAACCGTTAATTTTGACCCTTCCTCAATCACTTACCTCCATTCTTTCCATTGTTCCGACCTCGCAAGAAACCGTATCACTTTCATTTACTTTGTCTGGTTTACTAAGGTCGGCGTACCCATGTTTTCTTACGAATCTTGAGGGATTTGACCCAATTCTCGACGGGTTAGTAAATTAGCACAATCGCTTTTCACACATCGGTCATTACAAATTGCGTTAATTTACTCACTCCATTTTCACCCTCAAGTTCGTACACCATTTCTTTTTCCCTCCCACCATTCTTCCTCTCATATACCGAGACCGTATCCCACTTCTATCTCTATACGGTCTCGCGTATTCTCCATTTCTTTTCTCTTCATCTTCTTCCACCAACCCGTATATTACAGAAATATAATTTTTGAATGGTTGGTACTCACTTTTGGCCTTTGTAAGGCCTTGTATAGCTTGATACTGTTCTTTCCCCCCTAAACTCTGAACTTCACCGCTTAAACAGTGGAAACACTGTTTTACTTTAGTTTGGGGGGAACCTTTTGGTGTACATAATTTTTTTGGTATAATTTGTTTTTGGGGAGCCACCGACAATTTTGACCCTCTTGGTTAGCCTGACAGTGAGGGCACTGTCAAGCTTAAGTTTGGGGGTGTGCTCGGTAAGTTTTCTACCTTCGCATTCATTTGTATATTCTGCATTCGCATACTTACTTAAAAACCCATAAAAATCAGAAAATTTTCTTAAAACATAAAAACTTTATCGTCAAGTTAGCTAGTGGGAGAACTTAGATTCAATATTTCAACGGTTTGTTTGATAAGATAAGAATAACTAAATCTTATTTTTAGATTTTGAAAACCTAAAAGATAACTCTCCTTTGAAGTTAACTATAGCTGATATACGTCTTTACATCACACTACACGTGTCGTGAGTTTTGAAAATTAGATGACAAGTCTATTATGTCTGAAAACTTTTAAATGGATAAATTATTTTCTGAGGATCAAATTGGTTTGTTCTGAAATAAGTAATATCAAGAATAGTTTATGAAGTGAAGCGGATATGAAGGATTGTTATTGATGCCTTAATTGAAACTAATTCTGAAAAATAACCCATCTGGAACTTGATTGGAATGATTACACACCTAATCCACTAAACATGTCTTTTATACAAAAAAATAATTGAACTACCAGTTATATCTCCGTTCGCATTAAATCGTCATGATTTTCACGCTAAAATTGTCTTTTGTTTTTGGGCCTAGGTAACTTGAGTAATTAAATTCGCTGGGGTGTCTCTACACCTAATGCCCTAAAACCAACTGGTTTGAGAGCATTGGCCCAAAGCTCGCTAAGAAGCCTAGAAAGTCCAAATTAAAACAAAGTCAAGCAAGTGTTCTCTCGGAGTTAAAATTCCTAACGGTTCTTTGTGTGAGAATAATCTTGACAAAAGACAGATTTTAATAAAAAAGTGTTTCTAGCGGAGATATGAAGGTTTCATTCTATGATAAAGACTATTGCACGTTCACAAAGGTGTGTATGAAATGAAAACAAGAAAAAGGTGGAGTGAAAAATAAGACCTAGTTTCCTGTTATGGAAGATAGAAATTCTGAATTTCAAACCTTACTGGAAAATGAAACTTGAGAAATACTTAACTCTTTATAAAACTTATGCGATCCTTTTTAAATTTTTATCTATGCTTTATTTTGTGACAAGACGACTTTAATCGATCCTTTTGAAACATAACGACACTATTTGCACTGCACGTAAAGACATATAAAATCTTAAGTTAAAAGAGAAGAGAGGTGTGAAAAATAATGGTTCGATAGTTCTAAATTTAGGATAGTAAAATTGTTATCTTTTAAAAAAAACCTTAGGGTTTGAATCATAGACATTTCGCAAAACTAGATTGACGGGATTTTGTGGGTAGTATCCGTTGAAAACTCTCAGGAGACAACACTCCTCCTACTAGGGACACCTAGAGGTTTAACGGCTTGTTGCACACGCTCAGTGCAATCGTGATCCCTGCGAAAGTGCGATTAGGATTTTCTTTTGTGAATAAATGGTTTTGCTCGGGACGAGCAAAAGATAAGTTTGGGGGTATTTGTTCATATCATAAAATTGCATTCTAATACCGCCCATTCATTATCTATATGTTGTATTTATCGGTACTATTAACCAATGTCTGCTCAGTAATACAGATTACAGGTATCCGTGATAAATTACTGGAAATACATTTAAAAGCATGGATATATCAATTGAGAGACGACACTGAAACCAGAACCGCAATCCGACCGATACTTCAGGAGTCCCTTTTTGCAACAAGTTTGTGTACACATTTTCCTATCTAAATGGTCCAACACAACAAATATGTACACAAGGCTTTTAGGCACATGTGGATATGCATTCAAAGCAAAATATTATATGCATTCAAGGCTAAAACATCATGTGTTGATTTTTTTCCTTCCAAAATTGAAATCAAATCAAAGTCAATCAAACAAATCAGCATGAGCCATAATGGGGCAGCCATGAATCAAGCCACATGTGGGAATGGAGTAATGAGCATTCAATGATAAAGATTTTATGTTGATTTAAAAATTCGAATTTCCCTCCATTCTTTGGAGCCTATAAATACAGACCATAAGGCAAAGGTTCAAAGAGTCATTCTTTAATCTTGGATTGTCATTCTTTGTCCAAGTTTTCTATTCTCCTTTCATGTAAATAGCTTAGTCCCCTTGTGTTCTTAACCTTCTCTTGATCCTTCAACCTTTTCATTGAGCTTGAAAGTTTAACGGTTGGTTATTGATCTCAAGGGGTTGTATCATTCTTGAAGTTTAATAAAGTGTTCTTTTGTGCTTCCTTCACCATGAGTTCTTTGCCCTCTCTTGATCTTGCAACCTCTTTATTGAGCTTGCAAGTTTATGTTTGGGTTATTGAACCC
Source organism: Agapanthus africanus (assembly GCA_030015575.1). NCBI lineage: Eukaryota > Viridiplantae > Streptophyta > Magnoliopsida > Asparagales > Amaryllidaceae > Agapanthus > Agapanthus africanus. The sequence continues at coordinate 264,538,366 of CM057345.1, read as the reverse complement.
ATGTCTTGTAATATGTTCTTTGGTTCCTAATCTTTTACTTACTTGCATTTTATTCTTCCTCTTTTAATTCTCACACTTAAATTCCATGCACTTTAATTACTTGCTTGTAATCTTTTCTTTTCTTTGTTCTTCCCTTTTGTTATATCTTTTTGGTTTGTTTTGTGAATGGAGTGAATATTGTTGTTAGGAAAAGAGAAAGATGTTGTAAGTTAACGTTCCATTTTTCATTTCCTTTTCCCGTATTTTCCATTTGAAACTCCGCCCAAACCTTACAGAAGCGCTCCGTTAGGCACCTTACCCTACCAAGGTAAGGTGATTCCTAACCGTGACCGGTTGCATTTGGTTTGGCCGGAGGCGAAAGCAAGAGACAAAAACGGACGGACAAAGGTCAATAAGCCGGATTCCATGAATACCGTGCTTAAGTCTCCTAATCTACGTTGTTGCCGATTGTTCAAGCTTCATTGGCTAAGTTTGGCTCAAAGTACTTGAATACGGAATCCATTAACTTACACTATCCTATCGTTTCCTAACAAGCTTTATACTTTACATATAATACATAGGTTAGATAACGAACAAATGCGCCACGTTGTTAACTCGTTAAAACAAGAACGTAAAAACTTACCATCTCCCTGTGGATCGACCCGTGCTCATCGCGGCTAGCTACAAAGCGACACCATCCTCATCGCGGTTAAACATTAGAACTTTTAAATATCCGACACGCTTTTGGCGTGCGATCACCCCTCTCTGGATATTTTTCAAAAATGTGATTTTTTATGAATTAAAAATGCTCAGAAAATTAAGCACGAAAAACTAAGAATTACTGTGAAGTACGGACCTGTAATTCGCTGATTTGACCGCGGAACCGCGGCCAAACCAAGTGTTTGGCGGCGGTTCCGCGGCCAAAATTTTGAATTAGTCCCTGGAACTTCATATAATTATTCTTAGGTCCTTTCTTGTCTTTTTTTTTCTGGGAATTGTTTAATTACACTCAAGTGTTGAGTTTTCTTGGGTTGTATTGGGGACTCGTTGATTCGATCGGATAATTTAACTTCGTTTAGTTTTGTCCGGGTAATTTTTGAACGTGTTAAAAAGTTCGAACGGATATCAATAACTCACTTTTTCCCCTGACCGGAAAATTTCCAAGCGTTGGATTTTTCCGCAATTTAAGGACGTTCTAAGTCGTGCAAGTAAAGCGGTGGACCCTCTAGAAGACAAAAAACCTTAACTCGATTATATGACCGTCTTGAACTGCTTGTAAACCTTAGGGTTTAGGGGAGTACGGCGTGCCACATGTGAGGCGTTGGCTTGACCCTTCTACGGCTGGACCATTGGTACTGTGGCATGTGATGGATGTTTTTAAACTGATTTCAAGTGTTGAGATATATTGGGGAAAACTTGGGTGTTTGATTATTCGATCGGAATGTTTAATGCTGTCTATTTATCTGGAATGTGATACGATATTCGGAATCCACAAGTAGTTATGAGATAACTGTAGGGTTCCTAGGCACTCTTGTGAAGGTTGATAAGGCATCAAACATGCCCGGATAAAATTTTAGACGTGCCGAACAACCCAAAGACGGGATCTTTGCTAGATTATTAGGGTTTAGCAAGCAAGATGATATCTTTTTATCTAAGTGTGAGGGATTACAACCTTTGTAGTCCGCTCCTTCGCTTCACAAGCTCCGAGTAGAAGTCCCTTCGCCGCGATCCAGGATCTCTCGGACTCAAGAGAGGCTCCACGACTCGAACGATCCATGCTAGCTTGAAGTGTTCCGAATCTCCGATGATCTACGTCGAAGTTGCAAAAACCCAAGCTTTCTCACTCTAAAGAGATGAACACCCTAATCTTATGGGCTAGATGAGATGAGGATGAGGGACTAGTATTTATGCTTTCTTTTTATACACTTTCTCACTTGAAATCATCACACAAGAATTAACTAGTAAGCTTTTTCTTTTAGAACTCAAGAGAGAAGAAGATGATAATAGAAAAGATAATCCTTTTGTGATGAATAGAAAAGAAATCTATATGATTGATATATCAACCATGGTCAAGGATGATAGGCTATGAGTTTGTAGAGAATAAACTAGGGTTAGGGTTTGGTTAGGTTAGAAATGAGTCATGGAAAAATATCAACCATAATATCTTAACCAAGACAAAAGCAAAGCTTCTAGAATGAACAAGAAGAAGCTAACCCTAATCAAACCCTAAACCCATTTAATCATCCTTAAACATGTTTAATAATAAATCATATCATGTCACAATAATATATATCACATATATATTTTATATTTGCAACAAAAGAAAATAATACAATTAACATATATCGCATATATATCAATGTATCATCTAGTGAGAAAATGAAATAATAAAGCGAGCCAATATTAGATAATGTAATACAATATATCATATATATTATTATACATTAAATCATCGAATCAATACTTGATCCAACGATCCGGCTATATCGAATATAACCAGCTAATATATCATGTACCGATTCGTCGAATCAACACTTGATCCGATGTCCCGATTCGTATCATAATATCTCGAGAATATAATACGGTATCTCATATCGCATTATCCTCGGTCCTGCACATATCACATATGTGCCTCTACTCCGTTTCGCCTGAGCCAAGAAAGATCTGTGTAGGACTCTAAAGAATCGTCAATACGCCGGTAGCAGGTGATGACCATATCAAACACCCACAAGCTGCAAGCGGTCAGCTAAACGTAACAGCCATCCAGGTACTGAGCGATCAGAAGATCAACAAGCTAGCCTGTGCGTTCTCCTATGAATCCAATCAGTAACACTCCCGTACAGTCCGGTCTGTTCGTCTGATATGTCGCATATCAAGTCTAGGGGTGGTATATGTCAGACCCCAGTAACCGATAAGTCGTGTCGATGTGAGGCTCATAACAGGTCGAGAAACTAGTAGTAACACTTACCAGTAAATCTCTATATCAGCCCTGGCCAGGGACTTCGAGTTATAGCCAATCGAACACAGCACAACATCAACTCCCTATACCGGGAGAGACGAGTCCCCTCCTATCGCTCATTGCCTCCATGTGATTCGGGACTGTACCCAAAAGCCACCGTTTTGCACGCCCTCTTGGATGTGGTAAGGAGGAAATCAAAGCACAGTGGGAATCACACAAGACTCTATGACGATCTTGGGTCTACAGACTACCCTGTACCAGTGTCACCGGAGAACTGCCATCTGACGTGTGGTATATCACCAACTGCGAGTTCTCGGCGAGTCCGTCCAGTGTACCCAGTCTCCACTGAGCACCCGTACACCATCCTTGATGTCAAACACCGATGGATATGGGATCATCCATCGCCCATCATATGGGTCAAGATGTGTATACGCTAGTCTACTCTGGTGTATCGATGCCCTGTCTCGATATACCCTCGACTAGGAACAGTTATAGGATGTACTCATCGACTACTATGGCCCCACTAGTATGATCTTATCATAGTCCCAGTAGTCGAGTATAGATCCTAAGGGCTTTATCAACATGTGAGAGAAAAACAGTAAACCGATACAAGTCAACATGTTAAGATAAAGTGAAACAAAATAGCATACTATCATGACGAGCAAGAAAGTCCTCTCTGTATATATCTAAGCATCCATCATAATATGCATCAAATGTACAACAATGGCCTCTAGGGCATATACATAACTAACAATCTCCCACTTGCACTAAGGCCAGCTGCTGTAGTATCTCATACCTAGCATCCCGAATAATCTCTCAAACTGTATCTGGGGAATGGCCTTCGTGAGTGGATCCGCAGTGTTGTCCTTCGTATCTACTCTCCTGGTCTCGATCTCCCGGCGATCAACTATCTCCCTGATCAGGTGATACCGCCTCAGAATATGTCTGGATTTCTGATGGGATCTGGGTTCCTTGGCTAAAGCCACAGCTCCATTGTTATCGTAATACAGGGGTATTGGATGTTCAATGGATGGAACCACACCAAGTTCACTAATGAACTTCTTCATCCAGACAGCCTCTTTGGCAGCATCGTTGGCAGCAATGTATTCAGCCTCCATCGTCGAGTCTGCAACGGTATCCTGTTTGGAACTCTTCCAACATACCGCCCCTCCATTGAGGGTAAAGACAAATCCTGAGTGCGACTTAGAGTCGTCATTATCACTCTGGAAGCTGGAATCGGTAAAGGACTCCACCCGGAGTTCTCCGTTACCATACACCAAGAACATGTCTCTAGTCCTTCGCGAGTACTTGAGAATGTTCTTCACAGCTGTCCAGTGACTCTCTCCAGAATCTGCTTGATACCGACTCACTACACTTAGTGAGTATGCTACATTGGGTCTGGTACATAGCATCGCATACATGATAGAGCCTACCGCTGAAGCATAGGGTATCCCTTGCATGCGAGCTCTCTCCAAATCAGTCTTGGGAGACATCTCTTTGAAAGAGTGAGCCCAGAGATCGTGGGTTGGTTCCCACGCTTGGATTCTTCCATACTAAACCTCTTTAGGATGGTGTCAATGTACCTGGATTGGGACAATCCCAGTATCCGTTTAGATCTATCTCTATAGATCATGATTCCCAATATGCAGGAGGCATCACCTAGATCTTTCATTGAGAATCTCTGTGATAAGAAGAGCTTGACTGATTGCAGCATAGGAATATCATTTCCTATCTAGAGTATATCATCCACGTACAATACGAGGAAGACAACCTTACTCTCTGCTACCTTCTTATAGATACAAGGTTCATCTATGTTTTTGATGAAGTCAAACTCTTTGACTACTACATCAAAACAGATGTTCCAACTCCGCGATGCTTGCTTTAACCCATAAATGGATTTACGCACACCTTTCCGCTGCTCCCACTATCTACGAAGCCCTCTGGCTGAGTCATGTACACGCTCTCTTCTAAATCACCGTTTAGAAAGGCGGTCTTAACATCCATTTTCCAGATTTCGTAGTCATGGTATGCAGCAATGGCAAGTAAGATCCGGATGGACTTAAGCATAGCCACTGGAGAAAAGGTTTCGTCATAATCCACACCTGGTCGTTGACGAAATCCCTTTGCTACAAGTCTAGCTTTGAAAGTCTCAACTTTTCCATCTACACCAAATTTCTTTTTAAAAATCCACTTGCTCCCAATGGGTTTTACCCCTTCAGGAGCATTTTCCAAAATCCATACTTTATTGGTGTACATGGATTCCATCTCAGATCGCATTGCATCCAGCCATTTCACAGAGTCACCACTCGTGATGGCCTGCTCGAAACTAGTCGGGTCATCATCTTCCATGTTGCAATCCTCGCTTCCACCATCAATGAGAAAACCGTAGTATCTCTCAGGTGGATGAGAAACCCGGCTAGATCGGCGGAGAGGCTGGGGTTCGTCGGGTACTACTGAATCCTCTGGTTCTACCAAGTCTTCTGTTATAGTTTGTGTTGCTGGAACCTCTTCCAGTTCTACCTCAATGCCACTAATCTGTTTCATAAGAAAACCTTTTTCTAAGAAAGTGGCATGTCGAGAAACAAACACCTTTTGTTCCTCGGGGTGGTAGAAGATATACCCTTGTGAATTTTTGGGATATCCTACAAACTTGCATAAGACTGATCTTGCCTCGAGTTTGTCCGAATTTTGTCTTTTGACATAGGCTGGACAACCCCATATTTTAACATACTTAAGAGATGGTCTCTTCCCTTTCCATATCTCATATGGAGTGGTAGGCACTGATTTAGTAGGAACCATATTCAATAGGTGTATGGCTGTTTCAAGCGCATACCCCCAGAAGGAAATAGGTAACTCAACTGTACTCATCATTGAACGCACCATATCTAATAGGGTATGATTCCTTCATTCCGATACACCGTTGTGCTGTGGTGTATAAGGTGGAGTAAGCTGAGAGAGAATCTCATTCTCTTTTAGATAATCATGGAACTCATTGCTCAAGTATTCTCCTCCTCGATCAGATCGAAGGATCTTAATACTTTTGCCCGTTTGGTTCTCTACTTCGTGCTTATATTCTCTGAATTTCTCAAAAGCTTCAGACTTGTGTTTCAATAGGAACACATGCCCGTATCTAGAGAGATCGTTAGTGAATGTAATGAAGTAGGGAGAACCGTTCCTGGCATGGGTAGACATGGGACCGCATACATCACTATGTACCAGTCCTAAGAGTTCGGTAACTCTTTCTCCGTGTCCACTAAACGGAGCTTTGGTCATTTTTCCTTTGAGACATGAATGGCAAGTATCATAAGATGATAATTCGAACGGATTCAAATATCCATCTTTATGTAACTTAGCCAGTCGTGTCGCATTGATATGACCAAGTCTACAATGCCATAAGAAGGATTCGATCATTTCTAAACTCTTCCTCTTGTGTGTGTTTTGTATATTGAGGACTGTATTCTGATTTAGAATGAATATGCCATTATGTAACGAGCCTGATGCAATCAACTTTTGATCTAGGAATATGTTCATAACATTATCCTTTACTACAAAATTATATCCTTCTTTAGTTAATAAATAAACTGATATAATGTTGCACATCATGTTCGGTATATAATAGCACTCATTTAGAATCAGTGTATTACGACTTGGCAATACAAGGTGATATTCGCCAACTGCTTTGGCTGCAATACTTGCACCGTTCCCTACTTGAACGGAATGATCACCTTTTCTCAGTTCTCTACCTTTACGTAGCCCATGTAACTGTTTACATATGTGGGATCCTGATCCGGTATCTAATACCCAGGACGTAGGGTGAACTGAGAAACGGTTCTCAATAACTAACACACCCGAAGAAGATGCATCAACATGCATGTTCTTTTAGGCGGCTTGAGAATCTAGATATTCTTCTATTCCCTGTTCAGTCTTATAACTCTTATAAGAAAGAACGGGTCCAACGTTCCCCTGCTCAGTATAATAAGCGGGTTCAGTCAATACATCCATATTATTATCTTGATTATGGCCTGACATGGTCGCTACCTGGAGAGAGAGAGAAGAAAACACTTTAGCGTATGCTCTTGCAAGATTAGATTGGTTATTATCTTATCTAATCAGGATGTCTCCCACTGTTTTTATCAAATCTACCTTCAAACCCTAAAAGGTAAGATTAGCCGGGATTAATTACACCCTACAATTTCGTCAATCTTTCAGCGAGATCAGTGTCGGTACTTTGAGGGAGGTTCCCCTTGCTTTCGCACGGACCTAATTAAAGTAAACCTCGTTTTCCCAGAGGCGTAACCCCGTTAACACTTTTCTAGACACCTACTTGATCGACTAATTGTCCTGTGTAAAACTCTCCCAGGAGTAACTCTTACTCGCAGTGGGTATCGAGATCCAACTATCTCATTGCAAATTTCAACACTTGAAACTCCCAATAATATTTTACCCCTAGTGTTCTATGTGTAAGTGCACGGCGGCGCCCCGGCCGTCAATCCGACGCCGGAATGCGGAAACGGTGATAAACTTTAATTTTGCGGACTTTGCAAACCGGCACCACCGCGCACTAACCTCCGGATCGTAACCATTAACAAGTCTAAGCTACAAACAAGAAAGGGAAGAGATATACCGACTGATCCGAGTCCTCCGGTCTTCTCGTCGTCGTCCCGATCTCCTGCGGAAACTCCGGTCGTCGCCTCCTCGCCGGAAGGGCACCACATCGCATGTATCTTTTACGGGCTCCCACCTCAATACTGAGGCAACTCGGGCGCGAAGTTGGCTAGCCGACGCGTCCAAGATTTGCCGTAGAATAATGTAGAATCGTTGTCTCTTTTGGGGTTTACGAGGTTGCCATGTGGGAGGAATTTGGCACAATGATTTTCATGGATGAAAACTTGATGAAGAAATGGAGCCTCCCCATCAAATGAGCTCGGCCAGAAATTGCTCACTGTAAAAAACAAAGTGTGAAGTGTGCATTAACCATTTTTTTCCACCAAGATGAAATTCCCACCTTAATAAATAAATCCCTTTTCCAATCTAAACTTCCAGCACACTCCACTCAATATTCATTCATATATTTTCTAAGGAAATAAACCACTATACAAATTAACCCCCACACCATTCCCAAACAGTGCCGGCCCATATCCAATTGCCATACTCTATCATGTCAAATTAATGCAACATGGAGCCAAAAATGCAACATATCAATCCTTTTGCAAGAAACCCCCTCCACAAAATGTTAATTGCAAACTTGCAATTAACACCCTCCAACGAAAAGTCCGACCGGGAAGGAAAAAGAGAAAACCGGCCGGAACGAAATGCAAACTGGCAACCCCAGAAAACTGGTCCCGTAATAAATTACAGGAAAACCCCGATACTGTGCATACACACCCGCATCTGTATTCCGTCCGGATACAAATGCAAAGAGACAAAATCTACACTGTACTAAACTAGGACCGGCTTAAACCAAAGCCGGCTAGTAATATCCGTCCGATCCTGATCCGTGCAATACCGCACGTATCTGATCGAACCCTGCCATATAACCATACGGCTACCAGTACAAACCGTCCGATCCTGATCCGTGCAATACCGCACGTATCTGATCGGACCCTGCCATATCTCCATACGGCCTTTACAGCGTTTCGCCCGAAACTTGAGTAACTGAAAGTGTGGCGGACTCTAAAGACTCGTCAATACAATGGCTGTGGATTTAACCACTAGCCCGTCAGAGGTATAAGCCAATACGTAACGGGCCACCAGCTATTGACTAAAAGGGACGTCGATGAGCGAACTCATCCTGACACCCTACTGAGCCTGTCAGTGACAATATCTGTGCAGTCCGGTCCGTTCGTCTATGAGCATCGCATGGCGGGCCTAGGGGGTTGGTAAAAGTCAGACCCCCAAAAGCGGTACAAGTCGTGTCGGAGTGTAGCCCAGAACACCCTGAGATACTACTGGAATACCTACCAGTAAATCTCCTTGCCTTGGCCAAGGACTTTGTGTAATGGCTCTCCTAGACACAGCACGACCTCACCCCCAATACCGGGAGAGACGAACCCCTGAAGATACGCTCACTGCCTCCATGTGGCTCGGGACTGTACCCAACTAAAACCTGTTTGCACGACTCCTTTGAGCCGTGGTAGGGTAGTAATCAAAGTACAGTGGGAACTCACACGAGACAAATGACGATCCCCAGGTCGATGAACTAACCTGCACACATGTCACCAGGGAACTGCCATCTGACGTCTGGTATATGACCAACTAGCATGTTCCCGGCGAGTCCTGTCCGGTGTACTCATAACCCAATGAGCACCTGTATACATCTTAGGTGATCCAACTGACACCAGTGGCTTGTGAGACCGGCCACCGCCCCTTATCGGGGTCTCGACTGTATACACTAGTCTACTAATGGAGTATCGATGCCCGGTCTCGAAACTCCCACGACTAGGGACCTTTTAAGGATATGCTTGTAGACCCCCAGCTCCCACTTATATGATCGCCCTCATACTGCTGGTGGTCAAGCAAGAATCCTATGGGCTCTATCAACGTGTAATAGCGACGTGTCATGTCACCTAAAGCAGTACACGATGATAAAGGTAAACCAGATAGCATACTATCATCTCGAGTAAGACTGTCCTACCGGGATAGGTCCTCCCTCAATCATTACAATCACGTACCTGTGACCTAATAATTGACTCTGAGGGCACTATCTCCAACAATCTCCCACTTGCACTCAAGGCTAATTATTGCGATGTCGCATACTCACAGCCCGTGTGATACCGAACATCCAACTCCTCTACTAGTCAGTCTCACAAAGCTCGTTTGCGAAACTATTGCGTTCGAGGAATAGCCTCAGTGAGTGGATCCGCTTAGTAGTTTCTTTCTATGTCTCTCTATATCTCAAGTTCGCGGAGAAAGCCCTCTACCGAAAAGAGCAATACCTGTCTTAGAATGTGTCTGGATGTCTGATGGGACATAGCTCATAAATGAACTCCAAATCCAAACTTCTTAGACTGTATCGTCAACTGAACTTAATCAGTATCCTGCGCGCCATGCCTCCCTCAGTATTGCCTTGGATCACCTGTCCAAAATACTGCCCTACATCAGAGGGAAAACTATAACTCTGACAACCTCCTTGTCGTCCATGTCACCTTGGAAGCCTGGAATGATAACCGTCTCCTGAATGAGGCTGTCGTTATCATATCCCTAGAACATCCACTTATGTTCTAAAACTGCTTCCGACTGTTTCTCCAGGATTGGATTAATGTCAACTTATTGCATCTAGTGCAAGAACAACATCTGGTGTGGTACTTGACATCTCATGATTGACTCACTTGCCTAAGCAAGTGATCTGCCAATCATGCACGTCCCTCTCCCCTTTAGTCTGTAAGACACCTTTAGAGAGGGTGACTCCATTACCTGCAGGTACACTACCGTGCCAGGAGTCGTCCATCCTAAATACTCTTAGAATGCTGTCAAGTACCCTGATTGGGAAACCACCCAAATCTAGATCTAAAACCACAGATCTAGTAACCAGTATGTCTGATATAAAATCCATGTCCTTTGTGGAGAAACCACTGTGTGACGACCAAAGTATAACCGATTGTAGTATAGGAGTTTCTTTTCCTATTCTGTGTATGTCATCCAGATACCAGGACATCACACCCTACTACCTTCTCAACTGATCCATCCCCTATTCTGATGAAGTCAAACTCATGACTGTCACGTCAGAAATAGATGATCTATCTCCGCTACATCTGCTTTAGTCTATAAATAGACATAAGCTACCTGTCCACCAATGCTTCCGCTGCTCCCACTGACTACGACAACCCTCTGGCAGAGTCATATAGACGTACACTTCTAAAACTAGTTTAGAACGACGCTATACTCATCCTCCCGCCGGGTCTCGCAGCCTGGAACAACAGCAATGGTAATTGTGGGTAAACAAGAACTTCCCTGTCACCGTCCTTGAGGCTACCGTAGTACCTCTCGGGTGCCTGAAGTTACCCACCTTATCTGCGGAGTGGCCAATGGAATGTCAATCCAGATTGAATCTTTAGGTTCCTTATCAAATCTTCAGTAATCGTTTGTGGTTCTGGAATCACTTCCAGTTCTACCATACTCCCACTACTGTTTTCTAAAAAAAAATCCATTTTTAATAAAACTGTGGCGAGTCTAGAACAATATCGCTATTGTTCATCCAGATGGTAGAAAGTCAACCCGCGTCATAGCCTGGGTCAACCCACAAACAGCCATTACAGAAACGTGCCTTGAGTTGTCCAGTGTCTGGTTTTAAGCATAAACCGAACAACTCCCCGTACCTTAACAATGTTAAGATATGAACTGTTCTATATCCAATATAGAAAACAGAGGCACTGATTTAATTGAACCAGATTCAAATCATGCAGCTGTCTCCAGTGCATGTCAACTAAATGGAGAGAGGCCGATCAGCGTTACTCAACTTAGGAATGCTTCCAATTATGAGTAACCTGAAAGAGAAGCAATTTCTCTTTATCATTACTATCAACTGAATACCATACACAAGTATCTACATCTTCGATCTCTTTGAAGAATCCCGATACTTGCTATACCTGGTTCTCTACTCTATTCAAATTACCTATAACTCCTCAAAACTTAGACCCTGTGTTTCCACGAAACACCTGTCTAAAAACTAGAGAAGTCATAAGTAAACCGAATATAGTACGAGGACCAACCCCTCTGTCCTGATGGACCCTGGACAACATACAATACTCTGTATAAGTCCCTTGAGTCTGATAACTCATTCACTGTATGTCGTAGGTTGAAAACTGTACTTATGGTTAAGAAGAATTACACCGCTGTTTAATGCTCCTTACCTAACCATCCACTGATATATAGTTAAATGTCGTAGACATAATTTCAGAAAGGTATATCTCACTCTATGAAAATAGACGTACAGATATATCAATTTGAAATTGGTGCATAACAGCGGATATTCAAAACCAAATATTTGCCGACCGGCAAACAGCCCAGGTGAATTCCTCAAATATCACCGATTACAACGAATCCCGATATAATGAGGATAATCACCCAATTCCCAATAACTTACTCCCACTCATCATCTGTAAAACCATACAGATGTGAGAATCGTACCTGGTAAATACATACCCTGGAGTAAGTATCTAATCGGGAAATCAGTTTTCTTTTAACAGTACACAGTGAAACTGAAACATTGAAATGTTTCGGTGGGGTATCCCGGTATTCTTAGTAATGCCTCTTCCATTATCCAAATTCACAACTATAACCGTATAATTTCTTTGCCACCTCTCCAAATCCCTTCATATGTCTTTAGTCTTTACCTTCTGCACACCCCTTTAGGCCAAATGGTTTTCTTCCTTCCCTACCGTTCGGCACCAGCCTATGGTTTGGAAGAAGACTATCCAATAAGCATAATGGGTGTACTGTCCCTATCCTAGGAACACTCGCAACACGAGAGAAGGTGAAGATAAAAGACACCTGAATGTACTTTATTCCTATTTCTCCTGGACCAGGATCCATCCCCGAACTGGAACAAGTTCCTTTCGAGTTCGTATATAACCATACGATGGATTATCCAATAAAATGGGATCTTCGTAGTGATACGGAGTGTCCTGGAGAAATACAAAGGTGATTTAGGATTGGCGAAGAAAAAATTGGTTTGGTCGTGAATATCAGTCGCAATTTACTTTGCCCTCTTACTAATCCCTTTCTTTGTCTAAACTTAATACCTTCTGTACACCGTTTAGGCCAACTGGTTTTCTTCATTCCCTACCGGTCGGCACCAGCCTATGGTTTGGAAGAAGACTATCCAATTTGCATAATAGGTGTACTACTCCTAAACTAAGGAGTACTCGCAACCTGAGAGAGGGTGAAAAGAAAAGACAACTGAATAATCCTATCCGTTTTCTCCAGAACCGGAAACCATCCTCGAATCCCTTCGAGTTCGTATCTAACCATACGATGGTTTTGTCCAATGGAAGTGGACGTTCGCAGTAATACGGGGTGTCCTGGAGAAAAGGGTAAAAGTAGGAGTGGCAATGAGGTCTGCAACTCTGACAATCCAAAAGCCTGTGTTAAGAAAGTTCGGTCAACTTGGTCACTGAGTCATAGTCTTGGGGTCGGGTCAATGGTCGCTGCCAGAGAGAGAGAGAAAAGAAACACTCAGCGTGCACTCTAACCAAGATCAGAATGGTTACCAATTTATCTAATCTGGAAACCTCCCACTGTACCTCAAATTCTCCTCCAAACCTGAAAGAAGAATTAGTCGGGGTCACCCGAGGAGTAAACCAACTCATCAGTGGGAATCGGGATCCAACTCTCATCGCATGACAACGTGACGGAATCCGCTCACGGTATCACACTCCAGAAGGTATGCGCATATCTGGCAAGTTTCAGTACTTTTGAAACTCCCGATGTGATTTCTGCCCCATGCTCTTATGACCTTGACTTTGGCCAACATATCATAAGTCACATGTCAAGTTCTACCCGTCATTCTCCAGGTTAATTTGAATCCACCCGTACATACCCTTGACTTTGGCCAAAATGGCAGCACGACTGTCCCAAACCAACGCATCTATCTATGCTGCATATGAATACCCCAATAGCTACCAATCACTGTGCCTTGACTTTGGCCAACATACACAGCTTGAATACTATTGACCACCCATATGAAACGACGGAGGGCTACGAATGGTTTCTGGCGAAAACCTTTAACGTAAAGAACTTGATATCGTTGAAGGAACGGATAGCTTTTTAGAAAATATAGTGACGAAAACCTTTACTAAAGAGGTCACTCCCGGTGAAGGGATCTCGGCTCTTTCCCCGTAGAATGAGGTGCAGGATATTCCAAATGAATACCACGGTGCAAAGCAAAAGTAATCGGCTATAGTGAAGTTAATGCCCTGACGCAAACTTCTGTCCAAAGGGTCACTCCCGGTGAAGGGATCTCGGCCCTTGCCTCATCGACTGAGGAGCAGGATATTCCAATGAATACCACGATGCAAAACAAAAGTAAACGTCCTTGCAATAACAGCTTTTTGAAAAGTGTTCCAACAACATCAGATTAGGTTTGTTTTTAACTTGCATTGATCCGAATCAATGCAGTCCCATCAATTGATCACACCACAAAGAACGAAAATATACTGACGTACGTATATGCCATCCGCATTCGCCACTGGGTCCCGTCATCACCCGTTAGGTTAGCTAACTAACGGCAGAGCGGGGACTGGACTAGCGCGGATGAAAAACATATACAACATCTACTAATATATATACCAATATATAGTATTTCGCTCAAGGCGTGAATAAAATGCAACATCACAGAAACAATACAGATATCTGGGATCCCCGGGTTTCACAGAGCCACTACTGAAACCCGACGTTCCCCTGGTCGTGTGGATAGCCTGTGCAATGAAATCCTAGACCCCTACGGGCGCGGCAAGTCACCCGCCAAAACCTGAAGCGAGGCAGCCCCCTTCAGCGCCGTGAATGGACCACCCAGCACTTCACGGAATCCGGTAACTTGGGCACCCCTCCTGGGTCAACCTGTACCCCCTACGAGTGCGGCGAATAGCCCGCCAATCCTAGAGCGAAACCCCCTCCGTCTCAATGCCATGAGATGCGGGCTTGTTGCCCTCCAGAACCCGGCTATCCGTGCACCCCTCCGCGGGGTAAACCTAGTACAGAAAGTAAAATATACATACACCGGGTACATCGACCGCAACCAGGTCGTGCCCCAAAAGAATAATACAATCAGGCAGTGACGGCAGTCCACATGTCGGACGCTCGCCCCGCAATATCAAATGTACATAATACAACAACACAGTACTAGCATTGCATCCAGGCTATCCCCCACGACCGATCCGCAACATCACAGCAAAAACAGAACATCAACGTGAAAGTCACGTTCGCAAATCCGTCTAACCGGGCTATAGCAGTTAGACTGGATTTACCGATCGAGTGACATTCACGGTCGCAGATATAATGTAAATACTGTGAAAAATGTGTTTAAAATATCCGATGAATCAAATTTTAACAAGAGGGCCCCAAAGCAAACTGTAGCATTCACAGAAACAATTGGCCCAATTTTAATATTCCAAAACCCATAATTTAAGCCCAGAAAGCCTCTGGAAAAAAATGGTGCAGTGATTGCTACAGGGTGCGGCGGAAGGGCGGCATAATGGGGGATAGTGCGGCGCTTCCGCGCTCCGACTATGGTATCACTTCATCAAATTTTTACAGAGTGCTTAGATTTTTCAGTACATCAATATTGTACAACCTGAAAAAAAATTTCGACACTAAAAATTTCCAATAGAAAACTGATGCGACAAAATACGGGTTTTTGGACTTTTTGATCGATCGGAAATGTAAACACATTACACAAAGTTAGACTAAGTTAATGGCCTGGCTCTGATACCACTGTAAGTGCACGGCGGCGCCCCGGCCGTCAATCCGACGCCGGAATGCGGAAACGGTGATAAACTTTAATTTTGCGGACTTTGCAAACCGGCACCACCGCGCACTAACCTCCGGATCGTAACCATTAACAAGTCTAAGCTACAAACAAGAAAGGGAAGAGATATACCGACTGATCCGAGTCCTCCGGTCTTCTCGTCGTCGTCCCGATCTCCTGCGGAAACTCCGGTCGTCGCCTCCTCGCCGGAAGGGCACCACATCGCATGTATCTTTTACGGGCTCCCACCTCAATACTGAGGCAACTCGGGCGCGAAGTTGGCTAGCCGACGCGTCCAAGATTTGCCGTAGAATAATGTAGAATCGTTGTCTCTTTTGGGGTTTACGAGGTTGCCATGTGGGAGGAATTTGGCACAATGATTTTCATGGATGAAAACTTGATGAAGAAATGGAGCCTCCCCATCAAATGAGCTCGGCCAGAAATTGCTCACTGTAAAAAACAAAGTGTGAAGTGTGCATTAACCATTTTTTTCCACCAAGATGAAATTCCCACCTTAATAAATAAATCCCTTTTCCAATCTAAACTTCCAGCACACTCCACTCAATATTCATTCATATATTTTCTAAGGAAATAAACCACTATACAAATTAACCCCCACACCATTCCCAAACAGTGCCGGCCCATATCCAATTGCCATACTCTATCATGTCAAATTAATGCAACATGGAGCCAAAAATGCAACATATCAATCCTTTTGCAAGAAACCCCCTCCACAAAATGTTAATTGCAAACTTGCAATTAACACCCTCCAACGAAAAGTCCGACCGGGAAGGAAAAAGAGAAAACCGGCCGGAACGAAATGCAAACTGGCAACCCCAGAAAACTGGTCCCGTAATAAATTACAGGAAAACCCCGATACTGTGCATACACACCCGCATCTGTATTCCGTCCGGATACAAATGCAAAGAGACAAAATCTACACTGTACTAAACTAGGACCGGCTTAAACCAAAGCCGGCTAGTAATATCCGTCCGATCCTGATCCGTGCAATACCGCACGTATCTGATCGAACCCTGCCATATAACCATACGGCTACCAGTACAAACCGTCCGATCCTGATCCGTGCAATACCGCACGTATCTGATCGGACCCTGCCATATCTCCATACGGCCTTTACAGCGTTTCGCCCGAAACTTGAGTAACTGAAAGTGTGGTGGACTCTAAAGACTCGTCAATACAATGGCTGTGGATTTAACCACTAGCCCGTCAGAGGTATAAGCCAATACGTAACGGGCCACCAGCTATTGACTAAAAGGGACGTCGATGAGCGAACTCATCCTGACACCCTACTGAGCCTGTCAGTGACAATATCTGTGCAGTCCGGTCCGTTCGTCTATGAGCATCGCATGGCGGGCCTAGGGGGTTGGTAAAAGTCAGACCCCCAAAAGCGGTACAAGTCGTGTCGGAGTGTAGCCCAGAACACCCTGAGATACTACTGGAATACCTACCAGTAAATCTCCTTGCCTTGGCCAAGGACTTTGTGTAATGGCTCTCCTAGACACAGCACGACCTCACCCCCAATACCGGGAGAGACGAACCCCTGAAGATACGCTCACTGCCTCCATGTGGCTCGGGACTGTACCCAACTAAAACCTGTTTGCACGACTCCTTTGAGCCGTGGTAGGGTAGTAATCAAAGTACAGTGGGAACTCACACGAGACAAATGACGATCCCCAGGTCGATGAACTAACCTGCACACATGTCACCAGGGAACTGCCATCTGACGTTTGGTATATGACCAACTAGCATGTTCCCGGCGAGTCCTGTCCGGTGTACTCATAACCCAATGAGCACCTGTATACATCTTAGGTGATCCAACTGACACCAGTGGCTTGTGAGACCGGCCACCGCCCCTTATCGGGGTCTCGACTGTATACACTAGTCTACTAATGGAGTATCGATGCCCGGTCTCGAAACTCCCACGACTAGGGACCTTTTAAGGATATGCTTGTAGACCCCCAGCTCCCACTTATATGATCGCCCTCATACTGCTGGTGGTCAAGCAAGAATCCTATGGGCTCTATCAACGTGTAATAGCGACGTGTCATGTCACCTAAAGCAGTACACGATGATAAAGGTAAACCAGATAGCATACTATCATCTCGAGTAAGACTGTCCTACCGGGATAGGTCCTCCCTCAATCATTACAATCACGTACCTGTGACCTAATAATTGACTCTGAGGGCACTATCTCCAACACTATGACCTTGACGAATGCCAAACAACACATAGTCCACTAGTCAAGTTCAACCCGTACATTTCTTGATTGAATTAAACCCACCCGCACGACCCTTGACGAATGCCAAACAACGCCGTACGAATACCCTAATCCAATCTGCATCATATGCATAAGCAGATAAATACTAGTTAGCTACCGTACAGTACGCCTTGACGAATGCCAAACTACCGTAGCACGAATACTAAGTAGTACTTATCTGAAATGACGGAGGGCTACGCAGGTTTTCAGAAAACCCTGAGCGTAATGAACTTGATATCATCATAGAATCAAGTGTTTTTGAAAAAGGAGTGCTTTTGAGGCTTTTCTTAGTTTCGCTAAAGGGGTCACTCCCGGTGAAGGGATCGTCGGCCCTTTCCTCGTCTAATAAGGTGCAGGATATATCATATATATCGCTGTGCAAAGCAAAACACTAAAAGCATTCAAAAGACAAACCGCGTTTTGTAGCATCTGCCAGTTTCGCTAAAGAGGTCACTCCCGGTGAAGGGATCTCGGCTCTTTCCCCATCGAATAAGGTGCAGGATATATCATATATATCACTGTGCAAAGCAAAACTGTAGCTGCCCTTTTTATAAAGTTTTGATTCTACAACATCTTTAGGTTTCTTTTCTTTTTATTAATCTCATTAATAAAATCCCATCAGCTTATGCTTCCTAAGCATCACAGATAAATACGACGTACACTTATGCCATCCGCATTCGCCTCGATGTCCTCTCGTGCACCGTTAGGTTAGATAACTAACGACAGAGCAGGGCAGGGCTAGTGCGGGTGTAAAACATAAGTAACGTCTATATAATATATCATATATACTATATACTGTATCCATCAGAACATATCAAATGATCACATCACAGATATCGCAGCAGAAACATAGATATAATGTGGGATATACTAGGACGTCCATATTTAGTATTTAGCCAACAATAGAAAATACGGATTCCACAGTCGCGATGAATAGCCAAGCCCATACCCTTGACCCCTACGAGAGCGGCAAGCGACCCTACCAATTCTGGAGTTTAGGAGACCCGGTCTCGACTCCTCGAGATAGCCACCCACTGAACCCCAGAACCCGATCACCTGTGCTCCCCTCCTTGTGTCCATCCTAATGCGGAAAAGTAAATAATATACAACACTGGTGGCATCAACCTCAACCTGGAAGTGCCCCAAATAAAAGAATATTACAGTACAATTGAATTTACATGAATGAAAATATAAAACTCTCATCTCACATAAAACCCCCGGCTATTCAATCGCGACAATCCTGCACATCATATCTCAGCAACACATAATATCACATATCATCAACGTAAGTAAGTATGCATACACCGATCGTCGCCGATGTATAGCAACGAAGACCGGCAATACAACTACATACTACACTTACGGTCATAGAAAAGAAAGTGTAAAACTACAATATTTGGAATCCACAATCACTTTAGACATCGTAAATCCGAAATATCACATACTCCGCATTTCATGCCTAACTCAATGAATTCCACATATTGTATCACATTCCAGATAAATAGACAGTATTAAACTTTTCGAACAGATAATCAAATACCCAAAATTTCCCAAAGTGCTTAACACTTGAGCGGAGTTCAAATAATCCCAGAATATGTCATAGTACCAGTGATCTAGCCGTAGAAGGGTCAAGCCAACGCCTCACATGTGGCATGCCATACTGCCCCAAACCCGAAGGTTCAAAAGGCAGTTCAAGACGGTCACATAATCGAGTTAAGGTTTGTTGTCTTCTAGAGGGTCCACCGCTTAACTTGTACAATTTTTCCGAAAGATTTAAACCCAATAAAAATTCAACACTTGAAAGTTTGTCGTTCCGAGATAAAGTGGGTTAATGATATCCGTTCAAATAGTTTAACAGTTTCTAAATATCCGGAAATAAAAATGAATTTAAATATTCCGATCGAATGTACGATTACAAAACAAACCCCAGAATACTCAACACTTGAGTCAGAATAAAAATACCCATTAAATATATATCAAAAAAGTAGGAATTACTGCGAAAAATTTACTCCTTGATCTCCTCATACTGCCGCGGTTCCGCGGCCCAAGCAAGGTAGGGCCGCGGTTCCACGGTGGTTTGTACGGATCAGGGGATAATTTTTCCACCGAATTTCCTATTTTTCTTTGCTGTATTTTTCAGGTATTTTTAATTCAGAAAAATCCCAGAATTTGAAAAATTTCCAGAGAGGGGGTAAATTTTGTCGGTTCGGGTTCGATCGGAGTTTTAACTTTGTAAACACGTCGCCTAATGCTCTAGCTAGTCTCTGATACCACTATAGGGTTCCTAGGCACTCTTGTGAAGGTTCATAAGGCATCAAACATGCCCGGATAAAATTTTAGACGTGCCGAACAACCCAAAGAGGGGATCTTTGCTAGATTATTAGGGTTTAGCATGCAAGATGATATCTTTTTATCTAAGTGTGAGGGATTACAACCTTTGTAGTCCGCTCATTCGCTTCACAAGCTCCGAGTAGAAGTCCCTTCGCCACGATCCATGATCTCCCGGACTCAAGAGAGGCTCCACGACTCGAACGATCCATGCTAGCTTGAAGTGTTCTGAATCTCCGATGATCTACGTCGAAGTTGCAAAAACCCAAGCTTTCTCACTCTAAAGAGATGAACACCCTAATCTCATGGGCTAGATGAGATGAGGATGAGGGAGTAGTATTTATGCTTTCTTTTTATACACTTTCTCACTTGAAATCATCACACAAGAATTAACTAGTATGCTTTTTCTTTTAGAACTCAAGAGAGAAGAAGATGATAATGGAAAAGATAATCCTTTTGTGATGAATAGAAAAGAAATCTATATGATTGATATATCAACCATGGTCAAGGATGATAGGCTAAGAGTTTGTAGAGAATAAACTAGGGTTAGGGTTTGGTTAGGTTAGAAATGAGTCATGGAAAAATATCAACCATAATATCTTAACCAAGACAAAAGCAAAGCTTCTAGAATGAACAAGAAGAAGCTAACCCTAATCAAACCCTAAACCCATTTAATCATCCTTAAACATGTTTAATAATAAATCATATCATGTCACAATAATATATATCACATATATATTATATATTTGCAACAAAATAAAATAATACAATTAACATATAACGCATATATATCAATGTATCATCTAGTGAGAAAATGAAATAATAAAGCGAGCCAATATTAGATAATGTAATACAATATATCATATATATTATTATACATTAAATCATCGAATCAACACTTGATCCAACGATCCGGCTATATCGAATATAACCAGCTAATATATCATGTACCGATTCGTCGAATCAACACTTGATCCGATGTCCCGATTCATATCATAATATCTCGAGAATATAATACGGTATCTCATATCGCATTATCCTCGGTCCTGCACATATCACATATGTGCCTCTACTCCGTTTCTCCTGAGCCAAGAAAGCTCTGTGTAGGACTCTAAAGAATCGTCAATACGCCGGTAGCAGGTGATGATCATATCAAACACCCACAAGCTGCAAGCGGTCAGCTAAACGTAACAGCCACCCAGGTATTGAGCGATCAGAAGATCAACAAGCTAGCCTGTGCGTTCTCCTGTGAATCCAATCAGTAACACTCCCGTACAGTTCGGTCTGTTCGTCTGATATGTCGCATACCAAGTCTAGGGGTGGTATATGTCAGACCCCAGTAACCGATAAGTCGTGTCGATGTGAGGCTTATAACAGGTCGAGAAACTACTAGTAACACTTACCAGTAAATCTCTATATCAGCCCTGGCCAGGGACTTCCAGTTATAGACAATCGAACACAGCATAACATCAACTCCCTATACCGGGAGAGACGAATCCCCTCCTATCGCTCATTGCCTCCATGTGATTCGGGACTGTACCCAAAAGCCACCGTTTTGCACGCCCTCTTGGACGTGGTAAGGTGGAAATCAAAGCACAGTGGGAATCACACAAGACTCTATGACGATCTCGGGTCTACAGACTATCCTGTACCAGTGTCACCGAAGAACTGCCATCTGACGTGTGGTATATCACCAACTGGGAGTTCTCGGCGAGTCCGTCTAGTGTACCCAGTCTCCACTGAGCTGAAAGGTTCCTAGGCACCCTAGTGGGTTCTCACAAGGCATCGAACATGCCAAATTAAAATTTTTAGTGCCGAGAAACCCTAGACTACGGATCTTTAACTAGATGTTTAGGCGAAAAAGAAAGCTAGTTAACAGTTAACTACTGTGATACGGATATACAACCTTTGTAGATCCGGATTTCCACCTCCACGGCTACGCAACGTCATGTCCTCGCTGTCCATCATGAATCCTCGACTCGATCATCGGCTTCATCGGGAAAGCAAGCGGAATAGCTCGTCGGCTTTGTGTCAAAGACGATCTACGTCGAGGTTGCACAAACTCAAGCTCCGACTTCACAAACTTGTGAAACTTGTGAAGTAAACACCCAAAACAACTTGGCAAGAGGTAGAGGGTGAAGAAATAGGAGGTGGGTTCACTTTAGATTTGGATATCTCTCATTAGAAATGAAGTTGCCATTAAAGGCCTCAAGCTTTTTCTTTTAAGAATGAAGAAGAAGATGAGATAGATTTATGATAAGTATATTTTAAAATGAAAAGAAAACAATACTTATCATAATTTGTACCATGGTTAAGTGTAGAGAGTTTACTAAGGTTAGATATATGGTTAGGGTTAGGAATGAGGACAAAAATGGTCACTTTGGTCAAGCTTCATGAAGCTTCACCAAACTTCAAGAAGAAAGCAACCCTTTTTGTTTTCTTATCCTTTTCTTTTAATCCAAAATAATAAATGATAAAAGAAAGAATAATTAGGAACCCTAACCATTTACTTAACCTAAATTTAATTCTTCACACTTAACCAAAAGAGCAAGCATCATCAAACATGATACTAAAAAGTGCACAAAAGTATATCACATATACAATGTGCAATCCAAGTGAGAAAAATCCGTTTAAAGTGAACCAATACTAGTTAATGCAAAGTAATATATCAAATATATATAATTATACATTAAATCATTAAATCAACACTTGATTCAATGATCCGGTCATGTCGCACATAACCGACTAGTATTCAATGCATCGATTTCTCGAATCAATGATTCGATAACTAGGTCATATCGAATATAACCAATCGAAACATATATCGCGAGAATGAAATGCGGTATCACATACACGCATTATTCTCGGTCCTGCACATATCTCATATGCGCTCCTATTTCGTTTCGCTTGAACCAGGAAACCTCTGTGTAGGACTCTAAAGACTCGTCAATACGCCGGTAGCAGATGATGATCATATCAAGCACCCACAAGCCGCAAGCGGTCTGCTAAACGTAACGGCCACCCGGGTATTGAGCGATCAGAAGATCGACGAGCTAGTCCGCTCACACTCCTGCGAATCCGACCAGTAACACTTACCATACAGTCAAGTCTCTTCGTCAGATACGTCGCATATCAAGTCTAGGGGTGGTATACGTCAGACCCCAATAACCCGATAAGTCGTGCTGATATGAGGCTCGTAACGGGTCGAGAAACTACTGGTAACACTTACCAGCAAATCTCTGATCAGCCCTGGCCAGGGACTTCCCTGTTACGGCCAATCGAGCACTACGCAACATCAACTCCCAATACCGGGAGAGACGAAACCCCTCCTATCGCTCATTGCCTCCATGTGATTCGGGACTGTACCCAAAGACCACCGTTTTGCACGCCCTCATGGACGTGGTAAGGTGGAGATCAAAGCACAGTGGGAATCACACAAGACTCTATGACGATCTCGGGTCTACAGACTAACCTGTACAAGTGTCACCTGAGAACTGCCATCTGACGTGAGGTATAATACCATCTGGGAGTTCTCGGCGAGTCCGTCCAGTGTACCCAGTTTCCACTGAGCACCCGTATACCATCTCTGATGTCAAACACCAATGGATATGGGATCATCCATCGCCCATCACATGGGTCGAGAAGCGTATACGCTAGTCTACTCTGGTAAATCGATGCCCCGTCTCGAGATACCCACGACTAGGGACCTTGAAGGATGTACTTATGGACTACCATGTTCCCACTAGTATGATCTGCATCATAGTCTAGGTAGTCAAGTACAAATCCTAAGGGCTTTACCAACATGTAACTATAAGACAGTATAAAGAGACTAGTGTACATGTTAAGATAAATGGCAACCAGATAGCATACTATCATGTCGAGCAAGAAAGTCATCTCTATATATGTCCAAGCATCCAATATAATATACATCATCTGTACAATACTGGCCTCTAGGGCATACATACAACTAACAATCTCCCACTTGCACTAGGGCCAGCTGCTGTAGTATCTCATACCGAGCATCCCGAAGAGTCTCTCAAACTGTATCTGGGGAATGGCCTTCGTGAGTGGATCCGCCGTGTTGTTCCTCGTGTCAACTCTCCTGACCTCGATCTCCCGGCGATCAACTATCTTCCGGATCAGGTGATACCGCCTCAGAATATGCCTGGACCGCTGATGGGACCTGGGTTCCTTGGCCAAAGCCACCGCTCCATTGTTATCGCAATACAAAGGTATTGGATGCTCAATGGATGGAACCACTCCAAGTTCAGTAATGAACTTCTTGATCCAGACAGCCTCTTTGGCAGCATCGTTGGCAGCGATGTATTCAGCCTCCATCGTCGAGTCTGCCACGGTTTCCTGCTTGGAACTCTTCCAGCTAACCGCCCCTCCGTAAAGGGTAAAGACAAAACCCGACTGCGACTTAGAGTCGTCCTTATCACTCTGGAAGCTCGAATCGGTAAAGGACTCCACTTGGAGTTCTCCGTTACCATACACCAAGAACATATCTCTAGTCCTTCGCAAGTACTTGAGAATGCTCTTCACAGCTGTCCAGTGACTCTCTCCAGGATCAGCTTGATACCTGCTCACTACACTTAGTGAGTATGCTACATCGGGTCTAGTACATAGCATCGCATACATGATAGAGCCTACCGCCGAAGCATAGGGTATCCCTTGCATGCGAGCTCTCTCCAAATCAGTCTTGGGAGACATCTCTTTGGAGAGAGTGACTCCAGAGATCGTGGGCATGTTCCCACGCTTGGACTCTTCCATACTAAACCTCTTTAGTATGGTGTCAATGTACCTGGATTGGGACAATCCCAAAATCCGTTTGGATCTATCTCTATAGATCCTGATTCCCAATATGCAGGAGGCATCACCAAGATCTTTCATTGAGAATCTTTGTGATAAGAAGAGCTTGACCGATTGCAGCATAGGAATGTCATTTCCTATCAAGAGTATGTCGTCCACGTACAATACGAGGAATACAACCTTACTCTCTGCCACCTTCTTGTAGATACAAGGTTCATCTGGATTTTTGACGAAATCAAACTCTTTGATAACGACGTCAAAGCAGATGTTCCAACTCCGCGATGCTTGCTTTAATCCATAAATGGATTTAAGCAGCTTGCACACCTTCCCGCTGCTCCCACTGTCTACGAAGCCCTCTGGCTGAGTCATGTACACGCACTCTTCTAAATCACCATTTAGAAAGGCGGTCTTAACATCCATTTGCCAGATTTCGTAGTCATGAAAGGCAGCAATGGCAAGCATGATTCGGATGGATTTAAGCATAGCCACTGGAGAAAAGGTCTCGTCATAGTCCACACCTGGTCTTTGACGAAAACCCTTTGCTACAAGTCTAGCTTTGAAAGTCTCTACTTTCCCATCTACACCAAGTTTCTTCTTAAAGATCCACTTGCTCCCAATGGGTTTTACCCCTTCAGGAGCAACTTCCAAAGTCCATACTTTGTTGGTGTACATGGAATCCATCTCGGACCGCATAGCATCCAGCCATTTCACTGAGTCCCCACTCGTGATGGCCTGCTCGAAGCTAGTTGGGTCATCATCCTCCATGATGCAATCCTCACTTCCACCATCAATGAGAAAACCATAGTATCTCTCAGGTGGACGAGAAACCCTACTAGATCGGCGGAGAGGCTGGGGTACGTCGGGCACCACTGAATCCTCTGGTTCTACTAAATTGTCAGTTGCAGTTTGTGGTGCTGGAACCTCTTCCAGTTCTACCTCTTTGCCATTAGTTTCTTTTGCAAGAAATTCCCTTTCCAAAAAGGTGGCATGCTGAGCAACAAACACTCTTTGTTCCTCAGCTTGGTAGAAAAAATATCCTTGAGAATTCTTAGGATATCCCACGAACTTGCAAAGGACTGATCGTGCCTCGAGTTTGTCCGGATTTTTCTTTTTGACATAGGCCGGACAACCCCATATCTTAATTCGCTTAAAATATGGTCTCTTCCCACTCCATATCTCATATGGTGTGGTAGGTACAGATTTAGACGGAACCAGATTCAATAGGTATATGGCTGTCTCAAGCGCATACCCCCAAAAGGAAATAGGTAACTCAGCATTACTCATCATTGAACGCACCATATCTAATAGGGTGCGATTCCTTCATTCCGATACACCGTTGTGCTGTGGTGTATAAGGAGGAGTAAGCTGAGAGAGAATCCCATTCTCTTTTAGATAATCCAGGAATTCACTGCTTAAGTATTCACCTCCTCGATCAGATCGAAGAACCTTAATACTTTTGCCCGTTTGGTTTTCTACCTCATGCTTATATTCTTTGAATTTCTCAAAAGCTTCAGACTTGTGTTTCAACAGGAACACATGCCCGTATCTAGAGAGATCGTCAGTGAATGTAATGAAGTAGGAAGAACCATTTCTGGCGTGTGTAGACATTGGACCGCATACATCAATATGCACCAGTCCCAAGAGTTCAGTGACTCTTTCTCCGTGTCCTTTAAACGGAGTTTTGGTCATTTTTCCTTTGAGACATGAATGGCAAGTGTCATAAGATGATAATTCGAATGAATTCAAATATCCGTTCTTATGCAACTTAGCTAGTCGTGTCTCATTGATATGGCCAAGTCTACAGTGCCACAAGAAGGATTCGTTCATTTCTGAGCTTTTCCTTTTGTGTGTGTTTTGTATATTGAAGACTGTATTTTGATTGAGAATGAATATGCCATTATGTAGCGAGCCTGATGCAATCAACCTTTGATCTAGGAATATGTTCATAACATTATCATTTACTACAAAATTATAACCTTCTTTACTTAATAAAGAAACTGATATAATGTTGCACATCATGTTCGGTATATAATAGCATTCATTCAGGACTAGTGTATCACCATTTGGTAATACTAGGTGATATATGCCAACTGCTTTGGCTGCAACATTTGCCCCATTCCCTACATGAACGGAATGTTCACCTTTTTTCAGTTCTCTACCTTTTCTCAGCCCATGTAACATCTTACATATTCGGGATCCTGACCCGGTATCTAATACCCAGGACGTAGGGTGAACTGAGAAACAGTTCTCAATGACAAACACACCCGAAGATGATACATCAACATGCATGTTCTCCGTTTGGGCGGTGTGAGAATCCAGATATTCTCCTGTTTCCTGTTCAGTCTTATAACACTTATAAGATAGAACGGGTTCAACGTTCCCCTGCACAGTATAACATGCGGGTTCGGTCAATACATCCATTTTATTATCTTTATTAAGGCATGAAATGGTCGCTACCTGGAGAGAGAGAGAAGAAAACACTTTAGCGTAAGCTCGTGCAAGATCAGATTGGTTTTTATCTTATCTAATCAGGATGGCTCCCACTGCTTTTTATCAAATCTTCCTCCAAACCCTAAAAGGAAAGACTAGCCGGGATTAATTACACACTACAAGTTCGCCAATCTTTCAGCCAGGCCAGTGTCGGTACTTTGAGGGAGGTCCCCCGTGCTTTCGCACGAACCTAATTACTGTAAACCTCGTTTTCCCAGAGGCGTAACCTCGTTAACACCTTTCTAGACACCTACTTGATCGGCTAATTGCACTGTGTAAAACTCTCCCAGGAGTAACTCTTACTCGCAGCGGGTATCGGGATCCAACTATCTCATAGAAGGTATGCAATCTCATTGCAAATTTCAACACTTGAAATTCCCGATAATATTTTGCCCCAGGCGATCTATGACCTTGACTGAGTCAACAAACCATAGACCGCAA
Organism: Agapanthus africanus; assembly: GCA_030015575.1. NCBI lineage: Eukaryota > Viridiplantae > Streptophyta > Magnoliopsida > Asparagales > Amaryllidaceae > Agapanthus > Agapanthus africanus. Next base: position 264,510,616 of record CM057345.1, on the reverse strand, counting down.
GTAAAGTTCAACCCGTCATTTCCTGATTGAATTAAACCCACCCGCACGACCCTTGACTAAGTCAACAAGGCCGCACGACTACCCTAATCCAATCTGCATCATATGCACAAACAGATAAATAGTAATTAGCTACCGCACACTACGCCTTGACTGAGTCAACAAACGCAGCACGAATACTAACTATTACTTATCTGAAATGACGGAGGGCTACGTTAGGTTTTTAAGAAAACCCTTTGCGTAATGAACTTTATATCGTTGTAGAATCAAATAAAGTTTTGAAATGGAGTGATTTTGAGGCTTTTCTAGTTTTGCTAAAGGAGTCACTCCCGGTGAAGGGATCTCGGTCCTTTCCTCGTCGAATGAGGTGCGGGATATATCATATATATCGCCGTGCAAAGCAAAAACCCAAAAGCAGTCAAAAGCAAACCGAGTGTGTAGCATCTGCCAGTTATTGCTAAAGGAGTCACTCCCGGTGAAGGGATCTCGGTCCTTTCCTCGTCGAATGAGGTGCGGGGTATATCATATATACCGCTATGCAAAGCAAAAACTGTAGCTACCTGTTTTATTTAAAATCTGATTCTACAACATCTTAGGTTTCTTTTCTTTCATTAATCACATTAATGAAGTCCCATCATTTAATACCTAAACATCACAGATAGATATGACGTACACTTATGCCATCCGCATTCGCCTCGATGTCCCCTCGTGCACCGTTAGGTTAGGTAACTAACGACAGAGCAGGGCAGGGCTAGCGCGGGTGTAAAACATAAGTAACGTCTATATAATATATCATATATACTATATACTATATCCATCACAGAATCACATCACAGATATCGCAGCAGAATAAACATATGAAATATTGGATATACTAGGACGTCCGTGTTTTTAATACGAGCCAGTATAAAACACGGATTCCACGGTCGTGATGAATAGCCAATCCCACACCCCTAGACCCCTACGAGAGCGGCAAGCAACCCTGCCAATTCTAGGGTTAGGAGACCCGGACTCGACACCTCGAGTTGGTCTCCCACTGGACCCCAGAACCCGGTTACTTGTGCTCCCCTCCTTGGGTCTATCCTAGTGCAGAAAAGTAAATAATATACAAAGGGTGACAACTCCCGCATCCTGGAAGTGCCCCGAATAAAAGAATATTACATACAAGTTTTTACATGAATGAAAATGAAAAACACTCATCTCACATAAAAACCCCCGGCTATTCAAATACGACGATCCAATATAACATATCCAGCAACACATAACAACACATGTCATCAACGTAAGTAAGTATGCATACCCCAATTGTCGTTGACGTATAGCAACGAAACCGGCGATATGAACATACTACACTTACGGTCACAGAAAAGAAAGTGTAAAACTACAACAATTGGAATCCGCAATCTCTTTAGACATCACATGCCTAACAGTTATAAATCCCGCATTTTAGTCCCATCATCGAAAACTCTTTTCGATATCTTGTGAAACTAAACTGCTAGATCTATAACATTCATTCAGTTATCTCATAACCTTTTGTGAATTCCAATTATTGTATCCAATTCCGGATAAATAGAATATATCAAACTTTCCGATCGAACTTTCGAACACCCAAGTTTTCCCGACACCGATCAACACATGAAATAGGTTCAAAGACATTCACTTCATACCTCAGTACCAACGGTCCAGCCGTAGAAGGGTCAAGCCAACGCCTCACATGTGGCACGCCGTACTGCCCCAAACCCGAAGGTTCAAAGGGCAGTTCAAGACGGTCACATAATCGAGTTAAGGTTTGTGTCTTCTAGAGGGACCATCGCGTTACTTGCACTACTCAGAACGTCTTTTAACCACACAATAATCCAACACTTGGATATTTTGGCAGGGGAAAACCTGGGTATTTTTATCCGGTCGAACTCTTTAACATATTCTACAGTTATCTGGAAAAACACTTAGACAAAGTTTGATATTCCGATCGAATCCATCGATTCCCAATATAACTCCAGAGCACTCAACCCTTAAATTAATTTAAAAATATCCATAAAACTCACAAGAATTTATCAGGTATTACTGTGCAAAAATAATGGGATGACGTCACTGTTTGACCGCGGAAGGGCGGCATAAAGCATGCTTCTGCCGCGTTTCCGCGGCTGAATGAACAGTTGATGGGATCGTTTTGCACAGTAATGCTTATAATTCTATGCTGAATTTTTTAGACATTTTAAATATTGAAAAATCCCAGATTTATGAAAATGTCCAGAGAGCTCTAAAATTCTAGGGTTTCGAGTTCGTTCGGACTTCAAACGTCGTCGGGACTTCGCCCAAGGCTCTAGCTAGGCTCTGATACCAGTGAAAGGTTCCTAGGCACCCTAGTGGGTTCTCACAAGGCATCGAACATGCCAAATTAAAATTTTTAGTGCCGAGAAACCCTAGACTACGGATCTTTAACTAGATGTTTAGGCGAAAAAGAAAGCTAGTTAACAGTTAACTACTGTGATACGGATATACAACCTTTGTAGATCCGGATTTCCACCTCCACGGCTCCGCAACGTCATGTCCTCGCTGTCCATCATGAATCCTCGACTCGATCATCGGCTTCATCGGGAAAGCAAGCGGAATAGCTCGTCGGCTTTGTGTCAAAGACGATCTACGTCGAGGTTGCACAAACTCAAGCTCCGACTTCACAAACTTGTGAAACTTGTGAAGTAAACACCCAAAACAACTTGGCAAGAGGTAGAGGGTGAAGAAATAGGAGGTGGGTTCACTTTAGATTTGGATATCTCTCATTAGAAATGAAGTTGCCATTAAAGGCCTCAAGCTTTTTCTTTTAAGAATGAAGAAGAAGATGAGATAGATTTATGATAAGTATATTTTAAAATGAAAAGAAAACAATACTTATCATAATTTGTACCATGGTTAAGTGTAGAGAGTTTACTAAGGTTAGATATATGGTTAGGGTTAGGAATGAGGACAAAAATGGTCACTTTGGTCAAGCTTCATGAAGCTTCACCAAACTTCAAGAAGAAAGCAACCCTTTTTGTTTTCTTATCCTTTTCTTTTAATCCAAAATAATAAATGATAAAAGAAAGAATAATTAGGAACCCTAACCATTTACTTAACCTAAATTTAATTCTTCACACTTAACCAAAAGAGCAAGCATCATCAAACATGATACTAAAAAGTGCACAAAAGTATATCACATATACAATGTGCAATCCAAGTGAGAAAAATCCGTTTAAAGTGAACCAATACTAGTTAATGCAAAGTAATATATCAAATATATATAATTATACATTAAATCATTAAATCAACACTTGATTCAATGATCCGGTCATGTCGCACATAACCGACTAGTATTCAATGCATCGATTTCTCGAATCAATGATTCGATAACTAGGTCATATCGAATATAACCAATCGAAACATATATCGCGAGAATGAAATGCGGTATCACATACACGCATTATTCTCGGTCCTGCACATATCTCATATGCGCTCCTATTTCGTTTCGCTTGAACCAGGAAACCTCTGTGTAGGACTCTAAAGACTCGTCAATACGCCGGTAGCAGATGATGATCATATCAAGCACCCACAAGCCGCAAGCGGTCTGCTAAACGTAACGGCCACCCGGGTATTGAGCGATCAGAAGATCGACGAGCTAGTCCGCTCACACTCCTGCGAATCCGACCAGTAACACTTACCATACAGTCAAGTCTCTTCGTCAGATACGTCGCATATCAAGTCTAGGGGTGGTATACGTCAGACCCCAATAACCCGATAAGTCGTGCTGATATGAGGCTCGTAACGGGTCGAGAAACTACTGGTAACACTTACCAGCAAATCTCTGATCAGCCCTGGCCAGGGACTTCCCTGTTACGGCCAATCGAGCACTACGCAACATCAACTCCCAATACCGGGAGAGACGAAACCCCTCCTATCGCTCATTGCCTCCATGTGATTCGGGACTGTACCCAAAGACCACCGTTTTGCACGCCCTCATGGACGTGGTAAGGTGGAGATCAAAGCACAGTGGGAATCACACAAGACTCTATGACGATCTCGGGTCTACAGACTAACCTGTACAAGTGTCACCTGAGAACTGCCATCTGACGTGAGGTATAATACCATCTGGGAGTTCTCGGCGAGTCCGTCCAGTGTACCCAGTTTCCACTGAGCACCCGTATACCATCTCTGATGTCAAACACCAATGGATATGGGATCATCCATCGCCCATCACATGGGTCGAGAAGCGTATACGCTAGTCTACTCTGGTAAATCGATGCCCCGTCTCGAGATACCCACGACTAGGGACCTTGAAGGATGTACTTATGGACTACCATGTTCCCACTAGTATGATCTGCATCATAGTCTAGGTAGTCAAGTACAAATCCTAAGGGCTTTACCAACATGTAACTATAAGACAGTATAAAGAGACTAGTGTACATGTTAAGATAAATGGCAATCAGATAGCATACTATCATGTCGAGCAAGAAAGTCATCTCTATATATGTCCAAGCATCCAATATAATATACATCATCTGTACAATACTGGCCTCTAGGGCATACATACAACTAACATGAGCAACCGTACACCATCCTTGATGTCAAACACCGATGGATATGGGATCATCTATCGCCCATCATATGGGTCAAGATGTGTATATGCTAGTCTACTCTGGTGTATCGATGCCCTGTCTCGATATACCCTCGACTAGGAACAGTTATAGGATGTACTCATCGACTATTATGGCCCCACTAGTATGATCTCATCATAGTCCCAGTAGTCAAGTACAGATCTTAAGGGCTTTATCAACATGTGAGAGAAAAACAGTAAACCGATACAAGTTAATATGTTAAGATAAAGTGAAACCAAATAGCATACTATCATGACGAGCAAGAAAGTCCTCTCTGTATATATCTAAGCATCCATCATAATATACATCAAATGTACAACAATGGCCTCTAGGGCATATACATAACTAACAATAACTAATTTGAATGTTATAAATCTAGCAGTTTAGTCTCAGATGATCGGTTGCCACGGGATTTTGATGTGATCAAAAGTCCGTCGCAATCACGTAGCGTACGCGGATACTCGCCGGGTAAACTTAATAGACAACCACGCCCCAAAGCCCCGACCAAGTGACTGTAGGAGAACCCCGTCGCCGAAAGCATCCGTTCGGTTGCTCGCGGCAGCGGTGTTCCTCATTAGTGCACTTCGTCGACGGCATCTGGGGTGCGGCCGTCTACTAAAGTTTGCGACGAGCATTCGATCAGGATGTCCGGAATCTTATTGAATTGCCCGACTTGATATTGAAAAAAGTTTTCGATAATGAGACTAAAATGCGGGGTTTCTAATTGTTAGGCATGCGATGTCTAAGGAATTCATTTGGTTAGGCATGCGATGTCTATGGAGGTTGCGGATTCCAACTGTTGTAGTTTTACACTTTCTTTTCTGTGACCGTAAGCATAGTATGTGGTGTATCGCCGGCTTCGTTGCTATACATCAACAACAATCGGGATACGCATACTTGCTTACGTTGATGATATGAGATATTATGTGTTGCTGTGATATGTTGTATTGGATCGTCGCGTTTGAATAGCCGGGGGTTTTATATGAGATGAGAGTTTTTTTTCATTCATGTAAAATTCATTTGTCTGTAATATTCTTTTATTGGGGCACTTCCGGGCTGAGGATGATGTCACCATTGTATATTATTTACTTTTCCGCATTTGTTAGACCCAAGGCGGGGAGCACAAGTAACCGGGCTCTAGGGTCCAGTGGGAGACCATCTCGAGGAGTCGTGACCGGGTCTCCTAACCCTAGAATTGGCAGTGTTGCTTGCCGCTCTCGTAGGGGTCTAAGGATGTGGGTTTGGTTATTCATCGCGGCCGTGGAATCCATGTTTTATACAGGCTCGTATTAAAACACGGACGTCCTAGTATATCAAATATTTCATATATGTTCTTCTGCTGCAATGTTCTATGATGAGATCATATTACTGCCTGAGACGAATGTTTATATTATATATATGAGATATATGTTATATTGCAGATTTCCTTTCAATTGTGATGCTTGCGAAGCATAATAAAATGGGACTTCGTTAATGAGATTAATGAAATAAAAGAAACCTAAGATGTTGTAGAAACTTGTTTAAAAACTGGTAGCTCTAGTTTTGCTTTGCATAGCGGTGTTTCTTGTAGAACATCCGGCACCTTATTCGATAAGGAAAGAGCCAAGATCCTTTCACCGGGAGTGACCTCTTTAGTGAAACTAGCAGATGCTACAAACTCGGTTTGTTTTTTGACTGTTTCTCTAGTTTTTGTTATGCATAGTGGTATATATGATATACCCTGCACCTTATTCGATGAGGAAAGGGCGGACAATCCCTTCACCGGGAGTGACCCCTTTAGCAAAACTAGAAAAGCCTCAAAAACATTCCATTTAAAAATCACTCGATTCTACAACGATATCAAGTTCATTACGCAAAGGGTTATCTTAAAAACCTGTCGTAGCCCTCCGTCATTTCAGATAAGTACTACTTAGTATTCGTGATGCGTTAGTTTGGCCTTCGTCAAGGCGTAGTGTACGGTAGCTAACTTGTGCTTATCTGCTAGCATACGATGCGATTGGATTAGAGTATTCGTACGGCATAGTTTGGCCTTCATCAAGGGTCGTGCGGGTGGGTTTAATTCAATCAAGAAATGAACGGGTTGAACTTGACTAGCGGACTATAGGTAGTTTGGCCTTCGTCAAGGTCATAGGACGCTAGGGGAAAAATATTATTGGGAATTTCAAGTATTGAAATTTGCAATGAGATTGCATACCTTCTTTGAGATAGTTGGATCCCGATACCCGCTGCGAGTAAGAGTTGCTCCTGGGAGTGTTTTACACATTACAATTAGCCAATCAAGTAGGTGTCTAGAAAGGTGTTAATGGGGTTACGCCCCTGGGAAAATGAGGTTTACATTAATTAGGTCCGTGCGAAAGCACGGGGAACCTCCCTCAAAGTACCGACACTGGCCTGGCTGAACGATTGGCGAACTTGTAGAGTGTAATTAATCCCGGCTAGTCTTTCCTTTTAGGGTTTGAAGAAAGATTTGACTAAAACAGTGGGAAACATCCTGATTAGATATATTAGATAACCAATCTAATCTTGCAAGAGCATACGCTCAGTGTTTTCTTCTCTCTCTCCAGGTAGCGACCATATCACGCCTTAATCAAGATAATAATATGGATATATTGACCGAACCCGCTTGTTATATTAAGCTGGGGAACGTTGGTCCCGCTCCAACTTATAATTGTTACAAGACAGAGCAGGAAATTGGGAATTACCAGAATTTCCGTGCCGCCGAAACAAAGAAAGTGCATACCGATGCATCTTCTTCGGGTGTGTTCATTACAAAGAACGGTTTCTCAGTATCCTTTACGTCCTGGGTATTTGATACCGGATCAGGATCCCACATATGTAATTTGTTACATGGGCTACAGATAGGTAGAGGACTGAGAACGGGTGAAAAGTTTCATGAGATAGAAACGGTGCAAGAGTTGCAACCAAGTCTGTTGGTCACTATCACCCTATATTACCAGAATACATTGATTCGGAACGAATGTTATTAGATACCGAACCTGATGTACAATATCATATCAGTCTCTTTATTAGTAAAGAAAGGATATAATTTTGTATTGTTGGATAATGTTTTAAACATTTCCTATATCAAGAGTTGATCGGTTCAGGTACATTATCTAAAAGCATAGACGTTCTAAATCAAACTACAGTTCTTAGTATACAGAACACACACGAGAGGAAGAGTTCGGAAATGAACGAATCCTTCTTGAGGCATTGTAGACTAGGTCATATCAATGCGACCCAACTAGCTGAAGTTACATTAAGATGCATATTTAAATTTGTTTGAATTTACATCTTGTGATACTTGCCAGTCATGTCACAAAGATAAGATGACCACAGCTCTGTTTATTGGAAACAGAGAAAGAGTTAGTGAAATTTTGGGATTGATACATGTTGATGTATGAAAGTCCCCTGTCTGCATATGCCAGGACCGGTTCTTTGTACTTCATTAAATTCTCTGATAATCTCTCAAGATTCAGACATGTGTTCCTGTTGAAACATAAGTCCGGAGCTTCTGAGATATTCACAGAATATAAGTTAGAAGTAGAGAACAAAAATACGGGTATAAGTATTATGTCCTTTGATGAGATCAAGGAGGAGAATAGTTAAGCACGGTGATTCCTGGACTATTCTAAAGGAGAATAAGATTCTCTCTCACCATTACTCCTTCGTATACACCATAGCACGATAGTATATCGGGGCGGAACAATAGCACCCTATGTGATATGGTGTGCTCTATGATGAGTACTACTGAGTTTCCTATTTCCTTTTGGGAGTTATGCACTTGAGAAGCTGCATCCCTATTGAATAGGGTTCGAATCAAATCAGTTGCCTACCACTTCATATGTGATATAGAAAGGGAAGAGCCCATATCTTAAGTTGGTTAAGATTTGTGGTTGTCCGGCCTATGTCTAAAAGTAAAATCCGGACAATCTCGAGGCAAGGTCTGTTATGTAGAACTGGAATGGTTCCAGCTATACAAACTGCAGCTGATGATTTGGTAGAACCAAAGGATTCAATAGTTTCCAACGAACCTCAGCCTCTCCACCCACTTGAGAGATACTTCGGTTTTCTCTATGACAGTGGGAACGAGGATTGCATCATGAGATGATGACCCAACTAGTTTCGAGCTGGCCATCACGAGTGGGACTCTGTAAGAATGGCTGGATGCTTAGTGATCTGAGATGGAATCCTTATACACCAACAAAGTATGGACTTTGGTTGCTTTAACTGAAGGGTTAAATCCCCATCAGGAGCATGTATATCTTGAGAAGATTACTTGGTGTACATGGAAAAGTTGAGACTTTCAAAGCTATGCTTAAGTCCATCCAGATCCTACTTGCCACGGCTATATACCATGACTGCGATATCTGGCGGTTGGGTGTCATGACTGCTTTTCTAAATAATGATTTAGAAAAAAGCGTCTATAAGTACACAGCCAGAGGGCTTCGTAGACAGTGGGAAGAGCGGAAACATGTGCAAGATGCTTTATAGGATAAAGCAGGCATCGCGGAGTTGGAACATCTGTTTTGATGTGGTAGTCAAAGAGTTTGACTTCATCGAAATGGTAGATGAACCTTGTATATACAAAAAGGTAGTAGAGAGTATGGTGGTGATTCTCGTAGAGTACGTGGATGACATACTCTTGATAGGGAAGGAGTTTCCTATGCTACGCTCGGTCAATCTCCGCTTATCACAAGGATTCTCCATATAGGATCAAAGTGATACCTCCTAAATCCTGGGTTTTTGAATCTATGAGATAGATCTAGTTGGATGTTAGGATTCTCACTATTTGTAGTGAGATGGTATCAATCGATCCTGGGGAGAATCACTGGAAAGGTTCCAGGGAGATAAGGATGACTGAATGTCAGTCGCAGGCTTTGTCTTTACCCTCAGTGGAGGGACGGTATGTTGGAAGAGTTCCAATCTATATACCGTGGCTTACTAGACGATTAAGGGCAAGATACATCGTTACCAAGGATGCTACCAAAGAGGCAGTCTGGAGATATATTAGTTCATGAGATGAACTTCGTTCCTACCATTGTGTGACAATGGAGTTTTGGCTTATGCCAAGGAACCCCGGTCCCATCAGAAATCCAGATATAATTCTTAGGCAGTATCACCTGATCTTGGAGATGGTTGATCTCCAGGAAGATCGAGGTTAGGAGAGTAGACACAGAGGACAACAGCGCGGATCCACTCACAAAGGCCATTTTCCCAGTAGAGACTTTTATGGGATGGTTGAGTATGAGATACTTCAACCGCAGCTAATTGTTGGGTATATGATACCACAACAGATGGCCCTAGTGCAAGTGGGAGATTGTTAGTTATATGTATGCCCTAGAGGCCATTACTGTACATATGATGTATATTGTAATGGATGCTTAGACATATATAGGAAGGACTTTCTTGCTCGATATGATAGTAGCTATCTGGTTGTAATTTATCTTAACATGTACTCTGATTGTCACTATATTACATGTTGATAAGGCCCTTAGGATATTTACTCGACTACTGGGACTATGATGAGATCATACTAGTGGGGCCACGATAGTCGACGAGTATATCCAATAACTGTTCCTAGTCGAGGGTGTATCGAGACAGGGCATCGATACACCAGAGTAGACTGGCGTATACGCATCTTGACCCATATGATGGGCGATGGATGATCCCATATCCATCGGTGTTTGACATCAATGATGGTGTACGGGTGCTCAGTGGAGACCGGGTACACTGGACGGACTCGCCGAGAACTCCCAGATGGTATTATACCTCACGTCAGATGGCAGTTCTCCGGTGACACTGGTACAGAGTAGTCTGTTGACCCGATATCGTCATAGAGTCTTGTGTGATTCCCACTGTGCTTTGATTTCCATCATACCACGTCCAAGAGGGCGTGCAAAAAGGTGGCTTTTGGGTACAGTCCCGAATCACATGGAGGCAATGAGCGATAGGAGGGGATTCGTCTCTCCCGGTATAGGGAGTTGGTGTTGTGCTGTGTTCGATTGGCTATAACCGAAAATCCCTGGCCAGGGTTGTTGAGATTTACTGGTCAGTGTCATCAGTAGTTTCTCGAACTGTTATAGACCTCATATCGACACGACTTATCGAGCTACTGGAGTCTGACGTTTACCACCCCTAGGCGAGATATGCAACATATCAGACAACGAGACCGGACTGTACGGGAGTGTTACTGATTGTATTCACAGGAGAATGTACAGGCTTGCTTGTTGATCTTCTGAGCGCTCAATACCTGGGTGGCTGTTACGTTTAGCTGACCGATTGCAGCTTGTGGGTGTTTGATATGATCATCACCTACAGCCGGCGTATTGACGATTCTTTAGAGTCCTACACAGAGGTTTCTTGGCTCAGGAAAAACGGAGTAGGAGAACATATGTGATATGTGCGGGACCAAGGATAATGCAATATGTGATACCGTATTGGATTCTTGGGATATGAGATATCGGCCGGGTATATGTGATATAGCCGGGTCATCGTATTAGTCGGTTATATGCGATATAGCCGGATTATCGGATCAAGTGTTGATTGGATAATTTAATGTATAATAATATATATGATATATTAAATTATATTAACTAATATTTGCTCACTAAAAGATTCTTTTTCTCACTCGGGTAATACATTGATATATATGCGATATATGTTAATTGTATTATTTTATTTGGTTACAATAAATATTATATATGTGATATATAATATTGTAACATGATATGATAACTAATGCAACATGTTTAGTAGAGAATAAACAAGATTAGGGTTTGATTTGGGTTAATGTTTTCTAGATGATTCTAGAAGGTTTTCTTTTGTTTTTGCAAAGATATTTTCAAGTGATTCATTCTTAACCTAACCCAAACCTTAGCCTTGGTTAATTCTCTACAAAGGTTTAGTCAACCATGGTTGCATTATTGATCATCTTTTTCGTTTCATTATTCATCACAAAAGGTTTGAGATTCTATTATTCATCTTCTTCTTCCTTTTTCTTTCTTTCATCGAAAAAGCTTTCTAGCTTTTTTCCAAGTGAAGAAAATGAGTGAGAATAAGAAAATAAAAGAGAGCAAAAAATCCTACTTCATCATTCTCATCTATCCTTGCCCTTTAGATGAGAGTGTTCACTTCATTTAGTGAGTGCTAGCTTGTGTTAATGAAACTTCAAGGTAGATCATCTTTGTTATCGAAGATCGAAAGCAAGACTGCATCTTTCTCTTCGTAAAGCCTCTCGAGAGGCCGGAACACGATGATCGCAGCGAAGGGACCTCAACATGAAGCTTAAGAAGTGAAGGACCGGATCTACAAAGGTTGTAATCCCTCTCACTTAGTGTTAAAGAGTTTAACATGCTTGTTTTCGCCTAAACTCTAGTTTAAAGATCCGGCTTTGGGTTGTTCGGCACGGCTAAAATTTTAATCGGGCATGGTTGATGCCTCGTAGACCCTTGTGAGCATGTCTAGCAACCCTACAATATACCTTGCACCTTATTCGATGAGGAAAGAGCCGAGATCCCTTCACCGGGAGTGACATCTTTAGCGAAACTGGCAGATGCTACAAACTCATGTTTTAGTTTTTGATTGCTTCTATAGTTCTTTCTTTGCACCACGGTATTTGTGAAATATCCTGCACATTATTCGATAAGGAAATAGCCGAGATCCCTTCACCGGGAGTGACCTCTTTAGCAAAACTAAAAAAGCCTCAAAAACACTCCTTTTCAAAATCACTTGTTTCTACAACGATATCATGTTCATTACGCTCATGGTTTTTCTGAAAAAACCTGCGTAGCCTTCCGACATTTTAGATAGGTAATACTTAGTATTCGTGCTGCGTTTGTTGGCTTTCGTCAAGGCGTAGTGTGCGGTAGCTAACTATTGCTTATCTGTAGCATATGATGAGATTGGGTTAGAGTAGTCGTGCGGCTTTGTTGGCTTTCGTCAACGGACGTACGGCTGGGTTTAATTCAATCAAGAAATATACGGGTTGAACATGACTAGCGGACTATGATTTGTTGGCATTCGTCAAGGTCATAACACGTTAGGGGCAAAATATTATGGGGAATTTCAACTGTTGAAATTTACAATGAGATTGCATACCTCCTATGAGATAGTTGGATCCCGATACCCACTGCGAATAAAAGTTACTCTTGGGAGAGTTTTACACAGGACAATTAGCCGATCAAGTAGGTGTCTAGAAAGGTGTTAACGGGGTTATGCCTATGGGAAAACGAGGTTTATTTTAATTAGGTCTGTGCGAAAGCATGGGGAACCTCCCTCGAGTACCGACACTGATCTGGCTGAAAGATTGACGAAATTGTAGGGTGTAATTAATCCCGGCTAATCTTACTTTTTAAGGTTTGAAGGAAGATTTGATAAAAACAGTGGGAGACATCCTGATTAGATAAGATAATAACCAATCTATTTTTGCAAGAGCATACACTAAAGTGTTTTCTTCTCTTTCTCTCGAGGTAGCGACCCTGTCAGGCCTTAATCAAGATAATAATATGGATGTATTGACTGAACCTGCTTATTATACTCAGCAAGGGATCGTTGGTCCCGTTCTTTCTTATAAGAGTTATAAGACCGAACAGGAAATAGGAGAATATCTGGATTCTCATGCCGCCCAAACTAAGAACGTGCATGCTGATACATCTTCTTCGGGTGTGTTAGTTATTAAGAACTTTTTCTCAGTTCACCCTACGTCCTGGGTATTAGATACCAGATCGGGATCCCATATATGTAAATTGTTACATGGGCTACGTAAAGGTAGAGAACTGGGAAAGGGTGATCATTCCGTACAAGTAGGGAATGGTGCAAGTATTGCAGCGAAAGCAGTTGGCGAATATCACCTAGTATTACCAAGTAGTAATACACTGATTCAGAATGAGTGCTATTATATACCGAACATAATGTGCAACATTATATCAGTTTCTTTATAAAGTAAAAAAGGATATAATTTTGTAGTAAAGGATAATGTTATGAACATCTTCCGAGATCAAAAGTTGATTGGATCAGGCTCGTTACAGAATGACATATTCATTCTAAATCAAAATACAGTCCTTAATGTACAAAACACACACAAGAGGAAGAGTTCAGAAATGAACGAATCCTTCTTGTGGCATTGTACACTTTGTCATATCAATGCGACACGACTAGCTAAGTTACATACGGATGGATATTTGAATTCGTTCGAATTATCATCTTATGATACTTGCCATTCATGTCTCAAAGAGAAAATGACCAAGACTCCGTTTAGTGGACACAGAGAAAGAGTTACAGAACTCTTAGGACTGGTACATAGTGATGTATGCGGTCCTATGTCTACGCATGCCAGGAATAGTTCTTCCTACTTCATTACATTCACTGACGATCTCTCTAGATACGGACATGTGTTCCTGATGAAACACAAGTCTGAAGCTTTTGAGAAATTTAGATAATATAAGCACGAAGTAGAGAACCAAACGGGTAAAAGTATTAAGATCCTACGATCTGATCGAGGAGGAGAATACTTAAGCAATGAGTTCCTAGATTATCTAAAAGAGAATGGGATTCTCTCTCAGATTACTCCTCCTTATACACCACAGCACAACGGTGTATCGGAGCGGAGGAATCGCACCCTATTAGATATGGTACGCTCTATGATGAGTGATGCTGAGTTACCTATTTCCTTCTGAGGGTATGCGCTTGAGACAGCCATACACCTATTGAATATGGTTCCTACTAAATCAGTGCCTACCACTCCATATGAGATATGGAAAGGGAAGAGACCATCTCTTAAGTATGTTAAGATATGGGGTTGTCCGGCCTATGTCAAAAGGCTAAATCCGGACAAACTCGAGGCAAGGTCTGTCCTATGCAAGTTTGTAGGATATCCCAAGAACTCACAAAGGTATATCTTCTACCTCACCGAAGAACAAAAGGTGTTTGTTTCTCGGCACGCCACCTTTTTAGAAAAGGAATTTCTTGCAAAAGAGATTAGTGGCTCGGAGGTAGAACTGGAAGAAGTTCCAGCAACACAAACTACAATAGAAGATTTAGTGGAACCAGAGGATTCAGTAGTACCCGACGAACCCCAGCCTCTCTACCGATCTAGCAGGGTTTCTTATCCACCTGAGAGATACTATGGTTTTCTCATTAATGGTGGAAGCGAGGATTCCATCACGGAAGATGATGACCCGTCTAGTTTCGAGCAGGCCATCACAAGTGGGGACTCTATGAAATGGCTGGATGCAATGCGATCTGGGATGGAATCTATGTACACCAACAAAGTATGGACTTTGGAAGTTGCTCCTGAAGGGGTAAAACCCATTGGGAGAAAGTGGATCTTTAAGAAGAAACTTTGTGTAGATGGAAAAGTGGAGACATTCAAAGCTAGACTTGTTGCAAAAGGTTTTCGTCAACGACCAGGTATGGATTATGACGAAACCTTTTCTCCAGTGGCTATGCTTAAGTCCATCCGGATCTTACTTGCCATTGCTGCATACCATGACTACGAAATCTGGCAAATGGATGTTAAGACTGTCTTTCTAAATGGTGATTTAGAGGAGTGTGTGTACATGACTCAGCCAGAGGGCTTCATAGATAGTGGGAGCAGCGGAAAGGTGTGCAAGCTGCTTAAATCCATCTACGGGTTAAAGCAGGCAGCGCGGAGTTGGAACATCTGTTTTAATGTGGTAGTCAAAGAGTTTGACTTCATCAAGAACATAGGTGAACCATGTATTTACAAGAAGATTGCAGAGAGTAAGGTTGTCTTCCTCGTATTGTACGTCGATGACATACTCTTGATAGGAAATAATGTTCTTATGCTGCACTCGGTCAAGCTCTTCTTATCACATAGATTCTCAATGAAAGATCTAGGTGATGCCTCCTGCATTTTGGGGATTAGGATCTATAGGGATAGATCCAAGAGGATGCTGGGATTGTCCCAATCCAGGTACATTGACACCATACTAAAGTGGTTTAGTATGGAAGAATCCAAGCGTGGGAACCAACCCACGATCTCTGGACTCACTCTCTCCAAAGAGATGTCTCCTAAGACTGATTTGGAGAGAGCTCGCATGCAAGGGATACCCTATGCTTTGACAGTAGGCTCTATCATGTACGCGATGCTATGTACCAGACCCGATGTAGCATACTCACTAAGTGTAGTAAGTAGGTATCAAGCAGATCCAGGAGAGAATCACTTGACAGCTGTGAAGAACATTCTCAAGTACTTGATAAGAACTAAGGAGATGTTCTTGGTGTATGGTAACAAAGAACTCCAGGTGGAGTCCTTTACCGATTCAAGCTTCCAAAGTGATAAGGAAGACTCTAAATCGCAATCGGGATTTGTCTTTACCCTAAATGGAAGGGCGGTTTGTTGGAAGAGTTCCAAGCAAGAAACCGTGGCAGACTCGACGATGGAGGCTGAATACATCGCTGCCAACGATGCTGCCAAAGAGGCTGTCTGGATGAAGAAGTTCATCACTGAACTTGGTGTGGTTCCTTCCATTGAGCATCAATATCTTTGTATTGTGATAACAATGGAGCTGTGGCTTTGGCCAAGGAACCCAGGTCCCATCAGAAATCCAGACATATTCTGAGGCGGTATCACCTGATCTGGGAGATAGTTGATCGCCGCGAGATCGAGATCAGGAGAGTTGACACGAAGGACTACACTATGGATCCACTCACGAAGGCCATACCCCAGATACAATTTGAGAGACTCTTCGGGATGTTGGGTATGAGATACTACAACACCTGGCCATAGTGCAAGTGCGAGATTGTTAGTTATATATATGCCCTAGAGGCCATTGTTGTACATATGATGTATATTATAATGGATGCTTGGATATATAGAGAGAGGACTTTCTTGCTCGTCATGATATTATGCTATTTGGTTTCATTTTGTCTTAACAAGTTGACTTGTATTAGTTTACTGTCTTGCTCTCACATGTTGATAAAGTTCTTAGGATATGTACTCGACTACTGGGACTGTGATGAGATCACACTAGTGGGGCCAGGGTAGTCAAAGAGTACATCCTATAATTGTTCCTAATCGAGGGTGTGTCGAGACAGGGCATCGATACACCAGAGTAGACTAGCGTATATGCATCTTGACCCATATGATGGGCGATGGATGATCGCATATCCATCGGTGTTTGACATCAAAGATGGTGTATGGGTGCTCAGTGGAGACTGGGTACACTGAACGGACTCACCGAGAACTCCTAGATGGTATTATACCTATCGTCAGATAGCAGTTCTCCGGTGACACTGGTACAGGTTAGTCTGTAGACCCGAGATCGTCATAGAGTCTTGTGTGATTCCCACTGTGCTTTGATTTCCACCTTACCACGTCCAAGAGGGCGTACAAAATGGTGGCTTTTGGGTACAATCCCGAATCACATGGAGGCAATGAGCGATAGGAGGGGTTTCGTCTCTCCCGGTATTGGGAGTTGATGTTGTGCTATGTTCGATTGGCTATAACTGGAAGTCCCTGGCCAGGGCTGATATGGAGTACTACTGGTAAGAGTTATCAGTAGTTTCTTGACCCATTATGAGCCTTATATCGACACGACTTATCGGTTACTGGGGTCTGAAGTATACCACCCCTAGACTAGATATGTAACATATCAGACGAAGAGACCGGACTGTACGGGAGTGTTACTGATTGGATTCACAGGAGAATGTACAGGCTTGCTTGTTGATCTTCTGATCGATCAATACCTGGGTGGCTGTTACGTTTAGTTGACCGCTTGCAGCTTGTGGGTGTTTGATATGATCATCACCTACTGCCGGCGTATTGACGATTCTTTAGAGTCCTACACAGAGGTTTCCTGGCTCAGGCAAAACAGAGTAGGAGCACATATGTGATATGTGCGGGACCAAGAATAATAAAATATGAGATACCGTATTCTATTCTCGCGATATGAGATATCGGCCGGGTATATGTGATATAACCGGGTCATCGGATCAAGTGTTGATTCGATGAAATGGTACATGTTATATTAGTCGGTTATATATAATATAGCCGGGTTATCGGATCAAGTGTTGATTCGATAATTTAATGTATAATTATATATGTGATATATTGCGTTGCGTTAACTAATATAAGCTCGCTTTATTGATTCATTTTCTCACGGGATAATACATTGATATATATGCGATATATGTTCATTGTATTATTTTCTATTGTTACAAAATATATTGTATATGTGATATATAATATTGTAACATGTTAGGGTTATAAATTTAACAATGGTTTAGGGTTTAAACTTGGTTAGGGTTTGGATTAGGGTTAGCTTTTGCATGAAGCTTCATGAAGCTTTGACTTTGTCTTTAAGCTTGATATTTTGTGAAGATATTATTCAACCCAATCCAAACCTTAACCTCTAGTTAATTCTCTACATGAGTTAACTCTATCATGATTAACTCATGGTTAGATTTGTAACCACTACAATAATTCATTGTTCATCACAAAAGGAATTATCCATTCATTCTTCTTCTTCTTCTCCCTTTGAGCTTTGAGAAAGCTTGCTAGGTTTTCATTTTGTGGTGAATAAAAGTGAGAATTTGAAAACAAAAGAGAGCAATATTCCTACTCCATCATCCTCATCTAATCTTGCCAATTAGATTAGGGTGTTCACCTCATTAGAGAGAGAGCTTGAGTTATAGAAACTTCGAGGTAGATCATCGGAGAAAAAGGAGACTACAAGCTAGCATGGATCGTTCGAGTTGTGGAGCCTCTCTTGAGTCCGAGAGATCACGGATCACGACGAAGGGACTTCTAGTCGGAGTTTATGAAGCGAAGGAGCGGACTACAAAGGTTGCAATCCCTCACTTTTAGTAGTAAAGATGTTTACTTGCATGTGAAACCCTAATTATCTAGCAAAGGTCCCGACTTTAGGTTGTTCGGCACGTCTAAATTTTTATTCGGGCATGTTTGATGCCTTCTTGAACCTTGTATGAGTGCCTAGGAACCCTACACACTGAGCGTGGTATGACATTATCAGTCAGACCCAGCGGAGAAGCACTGGATAGCAGTAAAGAACATTTTCAAGTACCTCAGAAGGACTAAACATATGTTCTTGTTTTACGGCGGAAAAGACCTCCAGATCGAGGCTTTTGCTAACTCCAGCTTCCAGAGTGACAAGGATGACTCCAAGTCCATGTCAGGTTATGTCTTTACCCTCAATGGAGGGGCGGTGTGCTGGAAAAGTTCCAAGCAGGACACCGTTGCCGACTCGACGATGGAGCGGAGTATATCGCTGCTTGCGATGCCGTAAAAGAAGCATTCTGGAAGAAGTTCCTCACAGAACTTCAGGTGGTTCCATCCATTGTTGATCCAATACCTCTGTATTGTGACAACAACGGGACTATAGCTTTTGCGAAGGAACCCAGGTCCCATCAGAAGTCCAGACACATCTTAAGGCGGTATCACCTGATCAAGGAGATCATATATTGCGGGAGATCGAGGTCCGGAGAGTTTCTACAGAGAAAAACACTGCAGATCCATTCACAAAGGCCTTACCTCAAACACAGTTCGAGAGGCTATCCGAGAAGATTGTTCTTCAATATGCTGGTACATGGCCCTAGTGCAGGTGGGAGATTGTTAGTGTATATGCCCTAGGGGCCATTATAATGTATGCGATGTTGTATACCAGACCGGAAGTAGCTTACGCACTGAGCGTAATGAGCCGGTATCTGTCAGACCCAGGGGAGAAGCACTGAATAGCAGTAAAGAACATTCTTAAGTACCTGAGAAGGACTAAGGATATGTTCTTGGTTTACGGCGGAAAAGACATCCAGATCGAGGCTTTTGCTGACTCCAGCTTCCAGAGTGACAAGGATGACTCCAAGTCCATGTCAGGTTATATATTTACCCTCAATGGAGGGGCGGTGTGATGGAAGAGTTCCAAGCAGGACACCGTTGCTGACTCACGATGGAAGCGGAGTATATCGCCGCTTGCGATGCCGCAAAAGAAGCAGTCTAGAAGAAGTTCCTCACAGAACTTCAGGTGGTTCCTTCCATTGTTGATCCAATACATCTGTATTGTGACAACAACGGGGTTATAGCTTTAGCGAAGGAACCCAGGTCCCATCAGAAGTCCAGACACATCTTAAGGCGATATCACCTGATCAAGGAGATCGTAGATCGCTGGGAGATCGAGGTCCGGAGAGTTTCTACAGAGGAAAACACTGCAGATCCATTCACAAAGGCCTTAGGCTATCCGAGATGATAGGTCTTCGATATTCCAGTACATGGCCCTAGTGCAAATGGGAGATTGTTAGTGTATATGCCCTAGGGGCCATTATTGTATCATACTAGTTTGTATATTACTTAATGGAAGCTTGGGATATGCACGGTTATATTAACAGTCTCGCTCAACATAGTAGTATGCTACTTGGTTTATATCTATCCTAATATGTAGATGTTAGCATATCGCGAATACATATTGATAGAGCCCTTAGGATCTTGCTTGACTACTAGTGTTGTGATGGCAGCCACACTAGTAGGGGCTGGGTAGTCTACAAGGACATCCTTTTTGAGGTCCCTAGTCGTAGGATTATCGAGACAGGGCATCGATACTCCAGAGTAGACTAGTGTGTACGCTTCTCATCCCAGCAGGGGAAATGGTCTGTCCCACAGCCATTAGTACGTTGTACTAGAGATAGTATACAGGTGCTCGTTGGGTTACGGGTACACCGGACAGGACTCGCAGGGAACTGTTGGTTGGTATTATACCCGTCGTCAGTTAATAGTTCCCAGGTGACATGAGTACAGCATAGTCCGCAGACTTGACACTGCTGCTTCGTCTCGAGTGTGTTCCCACTGTTCTTAGATTGCTACCCTACCACGGCTCAAAGGAGTCGTGCAAACAGGTAGCAGTTGGGTGCAGTCCCGAAGCACTTGGAGGCAGTAGCAGTTAGAAATGATTCGTATCTCCCGGTATTGGGAGTTGATATCGCACTGTGTTTGGAGAGCCATTATGCAAAGTCCCTGGCCAGGGCAAACGAGATTTACTGGTAGGATTTCCAGTAGCTTCTCAAGGTGTAATGGGCTTCACTCCGACACGACTTATACCGCTTTTAGGGTCCGACGCTTGCCGCCCCCTAGGCCCGATATGTGATAGTATTAGACGAACAGACCGGACTGTACGGAGATTGTCACATCAGGCTCAGTAGGAGTTCGGATGGGTTTCCTCATCGGCCTTCTTATCGACATCTACTCGGGGACCATTACGTACAGCTAGTACCGCTTGCGGCCTGTGGTTGAACCCACTGCCAGCGTAGTGTCGAGTCTTTAGAGTCCCACACAGAGAGTTTCCCTGCTTCAGGCGAAATGATATAGAGGTCGTATGGTTTTACGACAGGGTTCGGACAGATACGTGTATTTATGCGCGTACGATGTTCGAACAGATTATACCAGCGGGCTTTAGTTTAAACAAGATTCTAGTATTGGATTATTGGATTTATACAGTCTCAGTATTTCCGTGTTTTACGGATGGGAGGGGAATTCTCGTAATTAGTCGAGAAGCTTCTAGAAGAAAGGTGAGGTGGAGAGCTTAGGTGTAAAATGCATTAAATGAATTAGTGACTCATGAGATGATTCATCCAAATGAGTTAATGAAGCATTTATTGCTTAATGACTCATGTGATGATTCATTGATTATATTAAATGAAGCATGGTTGTAATTATCACCTAATTATTTATTTGATATTCTTTATGCTTCATAAAATATAGAATTGAGACAATTCATTTCATTCTCACATACACACTCTCTCTCCTCAAGCTCTCCTCTTCTTCAACCTAACCCTATTCCTCTCATGTGTTGAGATCCCAAGGGTTAGAAAGACTATTAGATCCTTAATCCATCTCTATATCCTCTAGGTCACTTGGATTAGCAATCCTAGCCACTTAGTTACCTCAAGTGAGAGGTTAAAACTTGGAGAAGGTACTCTTGGGTGGATCTTCTATCATATCAAGGAGGCCGAGGAAGAGGTGAATAACAAGAAAAAGAAGGACTTATATATTTAGGTATAATCATCTATCATAGTAGTTAATAACTTCTAGATAGTTTTTAGTTAGGGTTTATGTCACGTCCCGCTTCCCAGAGTACGCAAGATTGGGCACGTGACATAGCCAACCATGCTACCTGTGGATAGGAAGTATCCATCCACAGTCACATTACGGTTGTAAGGATATCAAGAACAAGATAATAAGCTAATCTAATACATGTCCAAATCCATAATAACAAGAATCAATAAACAATAAGTGCGGAAGCTAATGATCCAATACAATAACGGAAAGGTATGTCCCATAATGCGGGATCGAACCTGGAAATAAAATGCAATAAATGAACTAACCACTGCAGAACTCACAAATCAGCCTGCTGGCTGAAGTACTCCTGCTCGGTCAGCGACAGTGGTAAAGAATCTGGGCCATGCAAAACCCAGACGTCAGCGCGTCATGTCAACCAAATAATATAACAAATATGGTGATAAGCAATGCAGGTATGAACATGAATAAAGCAGTACTAGGAAATCACAGTGCAGGATATTGTGCAGTGGTAACTAACTGTCTTATCAGGTTTCTACTCTATAGCCTTTAAAATCAATTTGATGAATCGTCGATGTATCTCAATAGTATCCCGTGCATACCCGGGACCACGGCCACAATATTCTCGGCTGCAGCCGAGACATGCCGTTAGGCACAGAATAGGAATGTGTACACTCGGTATTACCCCGTACATACCCGGGATCACGGCCACAATATTCTCGGCCGAAACCGGGACATGCCGCTGGGCACAGAATAGGAATGTGTACACTCGAACGGTAATGAACTGTCGAGTTACAAGTCAGGTTCATCTTTGATTTCCCCATACCCCCAAGTTATATAAGTCAGGTCAGGTATTCAGTAGTCAAGGATCAATGCCAACACATGATCAAAGTAGGTCTGTCTGGATAGACAGCAGGAATGGTCCAAAAGGACCCCAAGTCATGTTGTAGTCCAATAGGTTGGGTCAGTATGTATAGGGTGTCTTGTCCGGTGTATCAGTACATGTGTCAGGTGTATCAAAATCGGGTCAATATGTAATGCAATCAACTGTATACTGATAACAGGTATAGTAACGATTAAGGGAACAACAGCAGGAACAGTAAATAACAATATTACTCCATGTAAACATAGTGATGCTTTGTATTCTCTTATTAACAGGTTCACGCACCTTTGGGGTGCAATAGTCACAAGGTAAACGATATTAATAACACGAAGCAATGAAGCTATTAAAACTACAGCATGGATAATAGTCACAAGGGTGATCTAGCAAGTTAAGCAAGGACGTTCTAATTGGTTTAATTAGTTTAAAGCGAGGATTGATAGCAGACTGATTAATTACGAGAACTACCATACTGATTTAATGTTAAGGATTATTGTGACCGTCAGTTTTAAGTTATAAAATAATATGATAATCAAGAGTAAAGCAAGACTTGATATTGTGTATTAGCATGTTAAAGCAAGTATTCGGATACTTGCCTCGACGGTTTCGCAAACCGGAAAGCACGGATGCAATGTCGGCAGAAAACACGAGACGGGTGCACGGGCCACGGATCGAGTCCCAACAGAGAACAATGGGATCACACGGACCAGGGTACTTCGCTGGAGCGTCGGGTTCAAAAGACGGCGCGGTCGGAAACCGGCAAAGTCGAAAGTAACAATGTTAGAAAATGCGATAACCATAACAAGGATCAGCGGGGAAAGGGATCTAGCACAAAGGAACGATGAGGAAGGCTTACCGGGAGACACCAGGGGTAACCCCGGCGGGCTCGACGGCGATGGGACGCCGGCGAGGCAGCGACGGCGAACAACGATGGCTGGAAATCCTGAGTTCGCTGGAAAGAGGGTGCTGCAGTGAGTAGAAGGGTGCTGGCCTGCTCTGGTGGTCGAGGGGGGAAAGGAGGTGGCGCGGGTGACGTCGACGAGGGTCGACGGCGCGTTCTCCGATGACCCGGGGGTGTGCTACGGTCGGGCTCGGGTCTGCTGGTGATCCGGAGAGGGGAGGATGAAGGCGTCGACGAGGTTGGGACGAGGAGGGAGAGAGGGAGTCGCGGGAGTCGTCGGCGACGGGAGGCGGCGTCGACGGCGAGAGTTGCGGTGGTTGGTGGCGTCGTTGGGGTTGGGTGCAGGCACGGGAAGCGGCGGAGGAAGGAGGTAGGTGGGTGCGGCTAGTCTCGTGGTGGCGAGGGCGGCGACGGCGAGGTCGCGGGGAGGTCGACGGCGATGTCACGACGCGGCTAGGGTTAGGGTTTGGGTTCTGATGGTTCGCGTGAGATGAGGAAGGGAATGAGGCTGCGTAAAAAAATATATAGGGAGAGAGAAAGGAGTAGAGAGAGATAGAGAGAGGAGAGATTGTAGAGATAGAGAGAGAAGGAGAATGAAGAGAGAGACAGAGAGAGGCGGAGAGAGAGAGAGAGAGAGATGGGAAAGGGGGCCCACGAGTTAAATTAGGGGCTCGTGATTGGCTGATCACGAGGCAGGGGGGGATTTAGCAAAGATTGAGAATATTGAGTTGGTTAAAAATTACGAAGTGAATATATTATATAGTTTTAGATATTAAATTAAATGGGCCTTTTTGGCGCTAAATGAAACATTTCCAAATCGCGCCCGGGTTGCGCCCAAATGCTCCAAATTCAAATTATAGGATTTTAAGCGAGTTCCAAATCTTGAAAAGAGGTGTTTAATGAATAAAATGCATGCCCCCAAGTCGGACACTTGCACGCGCACGTAGTCGTCCAAACATGCCCGTTTCACCGAACGGGACGGAATCTCGACACGCGGACGCTACCATGCGACTAGTGGCGACGAGTAGGCCAACATGGATATTTTTAATTTCATTTTAGGAGTTAAAATTTGTTATGTGCCAAAATGACTTAACCGGTTAGAATTTTGCAAAAAGCACCAAACAATCAGGATAATTGGAATGAGCAATATATAACCCTCAACTAGTAATATAAATAGTATTATTGGGCTCGGGTGTTACATCATACCCAACTACAAAAGAATTTCGTCCTCGAAATTCTAAGAATACAAGATAGCTAACTACTGGAAAAGGTGAGGGAATTTCTGCCGAATCTCGTCTTCTCGCTCCCAAGTGGATTCTCCATGCGATCGATTACCCCAAGAAACTAGCACAAGAGGGATAACCTTGTTCTTAAGAACCTTTTCTCTTCGATCCTTGATTTCAACTGGTCGCTCCACAAAAGTCAGGTCCTCCCGTACGGTCAATTCCGAATGATCCAAGACATGAGTCTCATCACGAACATACCTCCGTAGTTGAGACACATGAAACACATCATGAACTCCTGCTAATGACTGTGGTAACGCCAACCGGTACGCTACCTCTCCAATGCGCTCCAATATCTCGAAGGGTCCGACGAATCGGGGACTAAGCTTTCCCCGACTTCCAAAGCGAATCACCCCTCTAATCGGTGATATCTTCAGGAATACCAAATCACCCACGGCGAACTCTAGAGGTCTTCTTGACGTGTCGGCCCAACTTTTCTGTCTGTCTTAAGCTGCCTTCATATACTTCCTGATTGCATTCACCTTCTCGACTGTCTGTATCACCAAATCTGGTCCTAGTAACCTTCGTTCACCAACATCATCCCAACAAACCGGCGAACGGCACTTACGACCATACAACGCTTCAAACGGAGCCATCTGAATAGTCGCTTGGAAGCTATTGTTGTACGAAAACTCCACCAGGTGTAGATGATCCTCCCAAGAACCTTTGAAGTCTAACATGCAAGCCCTCAACATATCTTCAAGGGTTTGGATCGTTCTCTCCGATTGTCCATCAGTCTGAGGATGATAAGCTGTGCTGAACTTCAATCGAGTCCCCAAACTTTCTTGTAAACTCCTCCAGAAGTGTGACAAGAATCGAGTGTCCCGGTCGGACACGATGCTTACCGGCACTCCATGCAATCTGACAATCTCCTGCATGTATCGCTCTGCCAAAGTCTCCGTCGATTGACCAACCCGAAAAGGAATAAAGTGAGCTGCCTTGGTCAAACGATCGACAATCACCCATACAGCATTGTTGCCCTTTGGACTCCACGGTAAAGCCGTCACGAAATCCATGGTTATATGTTCCCACTTCCACTGAGGAATCGGAAGTGGTTGGAACAAACCAGCAACCCTTTGGTGTTCAGCCTTGACTTGCTGACACACCAAGCACTTAGCCACGAAGCGAGCAATTTCCCGTTTCATACCTTCCCACCAGAAGTGCTGTCGGATATCTCGGTACCTCTTTGTCCCTCCTGGATGTACAGAGTAAGCTGAACTGTGTGCCTCCCTCATAAGCTCTTCACGCACATCTCCCTTTGGCACACACACACGGTTATCATATCTCAACGAACCGTCTTCATGGATCAGTAAATCGGTTCGTAGTCCGGCTTCAACCTGCTCTCGAAACTTTTGTAGTCTAGGATCCTGCGATTGTGCCGTTTTAATCTTCTCAAATAAGGACGACTGTACTTGCAACTGCATCAACTGTCCTGTAGCATGTGGTAGCACAACCTCCAAGTCAAATCTCCGAAAATCAGCAATGATCTCTCTCTGTGCGGTCAATATCTGAATTGCTGGTAACCGACTCAGCACATCCGGCACGACGTTGACTTTTCCCGGATGGTACTTAAGATCAAGGTTATAGTCGGCCATCAGCTCCAACCATCTGCGTTGCCTCATGTTCAACTCCTTCTGAGTGAACACATACTTTAAACTCTTGTGATCTGTAAAGACTTCGACTCTCTCGCCCAATAGGTAGTATCTCCAAATCTTCAGGGCGAAGATCACGGCTGTAAGCTCTAAGTCATGAGTCGGATAATTCTTCTCATGAGTCTTTAGTTGTCTTGATGCGTAAGCGACGACTTTCCCATTCTGCATTAAAACACATCCCAATCCTTTTCCAGATGCGTCGCTGTGAATCACTAGTCCTCCTGAATTATCCAGTACAGTTAGGATAGGGGCGGTTATCAACTTCTGCTTCAACGCCTCGAAGGCCAATGCATAACCATCCTTCCAAACAAACGGTACCTCCTTGCGCGTAAGCTTAGTTAACGGCTCTGCCAAACGAGCGAAGTTCTCCACAAATCTCCTGTAATATCCGGCCAAACCAAGGAAACTTCTTATCTCAGCTACATTTCTTGGAATAGGCCAATCTCGAACTGCTGTAATCTTCTCGGGATCAACGGCGATTCCATTGCCCGACACAACATGCCCCATAAACTTCACTTCTTCCAGCCAGAATTCACACTTACTCATCTTCGCAAATAACTTCTCTTGTCTCAGCGTCTGCAGTGCGATCCTTAAATGCTCAGCATGCTCCTCCGGATTCTTCGAGTACACCAGAATATCGTCAATAAATACCACAATAAACTGGTCCAAGAACGGTGAAAAGATCCTGTTCATCAAATCCATGAATATTGCTGGCACATTCGTCACTCCGAAGGGCATCACTAGATACTCGAAATGTCCATATCGAGTTCGAAACGCCGTCTTGCAAATGTCTTCTGCTTTTACTCGGACCTGATGATATCCTGATCGCAAATCCAATTTCGAGAATACCCTCGCGCCACTAAGCTGCTCAAAAAGTTCTCCAATGCGAGGGATCGGGTACTTGTTCTTAATAGTCACCCGGTTCAATTCTCGATAATCAATGCACATCCTTCTCGTGCCATCCTTCTTATTTACTAAAAGAACTGGAGCTCCCCAAGGTGAGTTGCTGCTTCGAATCCATCCCTTCTCGAGTAATTCACCAACTTGTTTCTTAACTTCTTCCAATTCCACCGGTGCCATCGGATAATAAGATATTGATACTGGCGCTGCACCAGGAATAAGGTCAATCGCAAACTCCACATCTCGCTTCGGCGGTAAGCCCGAAATATCTTCAAACACATCTATAAAATCGCGAACAACTGCCGGCTCTTCATTTCTATCAACTTCCATAGCTGCAACAACACTGTTTGTCGGCCTAGCCCTAAACTCGACTGGCCCGACAGAACTGCTTCCTTACCGCAACTGCTGTCTGCATCGTTGGCCGCGAAAGGTCCAGCGAGACTACTGAGTCTCGTCCACTCCGCTGCATGCACGTCCACGGTTGCTCCATTCTGCCTTAGTCCGATAAATTTCTTCCCTTTCCTCCGCGCAGTCTGCGGGAAGAACTTCTCCAGGGGGGTTCTTAGAAAAACTTCGCCCAACTGATCGGCTTGGGCAAGCGGGTCTCCTCCACAAGCCGTCACTCTCGGGCGTAATCCACTAACTGAATGCGCACGACATCAACTCCTTTGTCCTCTGGAATCTATGTCGCAATCAGCAAATTCTCCGTGTCGCTAGCCACGGCTCGGCTGGCAACGGCTCCTCCAGAACAGTGAAAGTAGACGGATCCAAAAGTCTGAAATCTGCTACGGTCCTTACTCGGTCAACTGGTCTAGTTCCAACATCGTTTACAGACTGCTGAACGATCTGCAAACCTTCCTGAAACAAGTCCGCTTGCTGCTGGATCAGCTCGGTCTGTTTCTTTGATTTCCAGCATTTCTCTTATCACTCCAAGCATGGCGGCTTCATTCACACGCCTCTGGTACGTCTTCAACTTCTTACCTGTCATAATCCTGAACTCAAAACACCCAACATTAGCATGATGATAGATTCTGAATGTGGATCAAGGCTAGAACTCCAAGATACTTAAATAGAGTACCGCATTGTAGCTATGCCGCGGTATCATAGCCGCAATTACTTAACTCCACCCAAGTCGTCCAAGTCCTAGGGATAACAAGAAATCGGGTTTCCGAGTCGACATGCAAAGTAAGTTTGCACGTCGTAAAAGATATAATCCGGAAGAATGTGATTCAAGAATGGCAAACGGTCAAGGTGGCAGGACATGTTTCCTAAACACGGGTATTCTGATTCATGTGTCGGGTACAATACCCAACTACAAAAGAATCAACCCAACTAACCTATGGCTCTGATACCAAAAGAACCATATCACGCCCCGCTTCCCAGAGTACGCAAGATTGGGCACGTGACATACCCAACCATGCTACCTGTGGGTAGGAAGTATCTATCCACAGTCACATTACGGTTGTAAGGATATCAAGAACAAGATAATAAGCTAATCTAATACATGTCCAAATCCATAATAACAAGAATCAATAAACAATAAGTGCGGAAGCTAATGATCCAATACAATAATGGAAAGGTACGTCCCATAATGCGGGATCGAACCTGGAAATAAAATGCAATAAATGAACTAACCACTGCAGAACTCACAAATCAGCCTGCTGGCTGAAGTACTCCTGCTCGGTCAGCGACAGTGGTAAAGAATCTGGGCCATGCAAAACCCAGACGTCAGCGCGTCATGTCAACCAAATAATATAACAAATATGGTGATAAGCAATGCAGGTATGAACATGAATAAAGCAGTACTAGGAAATAACAGTGCAGGATATTGTGCAGTGGTAACTAACTGTCCTATCAGGTTTCTACTCTATAGTCTTTGAAATCAATTTGATGAATCGTCGATGTATCTCAATAGTATCCCGTACATACCCGGGACCACGGCCACAATATTCTCGGCTGCAGCCGAGACATGCCGTTAGGCACAGAATAGGAATGTGTACACTCAGTATTACCCCGTACAAACCCGGGATCACGGCCACAATATTCTCGGCCGAAACCGAGACATGCCGCTGGGCACAGAATAGGAATGTGTACACTCGAACGGTAGTGAACTGTCGAGTTACAAGTCAGGTTCATCTTTGATTTCCCCATACCCCCAAGTTATATATGTCAGGTCAGGTATTCAGTAGTCAAGGATCAATGCCAACACATGATCAAAGTAGGTCTGTCTGGATAGACAGCAGGAATGGTCCAAAAGGACCCCAAGTCATGTTGTAGTCCAATAGATTGGGTCAGTATGTATAGGGTGTCTTGTCCGGTGTATCAGTACATGTGTCAGGTGTATCAAAATCGGGTCAATATGTAATGCAATCAACTGTATACTGATAACAGGTATAGTAACGATTAAGGAAACAACAGCAGGAACAGTAAATAACAATATTACTCCATGTAAACACAGTGATGCTTTGTATTCTCTTATTAACAGGTTCACGCACCTTTGTGGTGCAATAGTCACAAGGTAAACGATATTAATAACACGAAGCAATGAAGCTATTAAAACTACAGCATGGATAATAGTCACAAGGGTGATCTAGCAAGTTAAGCAAGGACGTTCTAATTGGTTTAATTAGTTTAAAGCGAGGATTGATAGCAGACTGATTAATTACGAGAACTACCATACTTATTTAATGTTAAGGATTATTGTGACCGTCAGTTTTAAGTTATAAAATAATATGATAATCAAGAGTAAAGCAAGACTTGATATTGTGTATTAGCATGTTAAAGCAAGTATTCGGATACTTGCCTCGACGGTTTCGCAAACCGGAAAGCACGGATGCAATGTCGGCAGAAAACACCAGACGGGTGCACGGGCCACGGATCGAGTCCCAACAGAGAACAATGGGATCACACGGACCAGGGTACTTCGCTGGAGCGTCGGGTTCAAAAGACGGCGCGGTCGGAAACCGGCAAAGTCGAAAGTAACAATGTTAGCAAATGCGATAACCATAACAAGGATCAGCGGGGAAAGGGATCTAGCACAAAGGAACGATGAGGAAGGCTTACCGGGAGACACCAGGGGTAACCCCGGCGGGCTCGACGGCGATGGGACGCCGGCGAGGCAGCGACGGCGAACAACGATGGCTGGAAATCCTGAGTTCGCTGGAAAGAGGGAGCTGCAGTGAGTAGAAGGGTGCTGGCCTGCTCTGGTGGTCGAGGGGGGAAAGGAGGTGGCGCGGGTGACGTCGACGAGGGTCGACGGCGCGTTCTCCGACGACCCGGGGGTGTGCTAGGGTCGGGCTCGGGTCTGCTGGTGATCCGGCGAGGGGAGGATGAATGCGTCGACGAGGTTGGGACGAGGAGGGAGAGAGGGAGTCGCGGGAGTCGTCGGCGACGGGAGGCGGCGTCGACGGCGAGAATTGCGGTGGTTGGTGGCGTCGTCGGGGTTGGGCGCAGGCACAGGAAGCGGCGGAGGAAGGAGGTAGGTGGGTGCGACTAGTCTCGTGGTGGCGAGGGCGGCGACGGCGAGGTCGCGGTGAGGTCGACGGCGATGTCACGACGCGGCTAGGGTTAGGGTTTGGGTTCTGATGGTTCGCGTGAGATGAGGAAGGGAAGGAGGCTGCGTAAAAAAATATATAGGGAGAGAGAAAGGAGTAGAGAGAGATAGAGGGAGGAGAGATTGTAGAGATAGAGAGAGAAGGAGAATGAAGAGAGAGACAGAGAGAGGCGGAGAGAGAGAGAGATGGGAAAGGGGGCCCACGAGTTAAATTAGGGGCTCGTGATTGGCTGATCACGAGGCAGGGGGGATTTAGCAAAGATTGAGAATATTGAGTTGGTTAAAAATTACGTAAGTGAATATATTATATAGTTTTAGATATTAAATTAAATGGGCCTTTTTGGCGCTAAATGAAACATTTCCAAATCGCGCCCGGGTTGCGCCCAAATGCTCCAAATTCAAATTATAGGATTTTAAGCGAGTTCCAAATCTTGAAAAGAGGTGTTTAATGAATAAAATGCATGCCCCCAAGTCGGACACTTGCACGCGCACGTAGTCGTCCAAACATGCCCGTTTCACCGAACGGGACGGAATCTCGACACGCGGACGCTACCACGCGACTAGTGGCGACGAGTAGGCCAACATGGATATTTTTAATTTCATTTTAGGAGTTAAAATTTGTTATGTGCCAAAATGACTTAACCGGTTAGAATTTTGCAAAAAGCACCAAACAATCAGGATAATTGGAATGAGCAATATATAACCCTCAACTAGTAATATAAATAGTATTATTGGGCTCGGGTGTTACAGTTTAGCAAAGATCCGTAAAGTTAGTTGATGTTAGCTTAAACAAAATGATTGTTTTACCTATTTCGCCTCACCACATCATGTAGGGTGTCTAACGTCGACTTACAAAAACCCGAGCCCCACACTCCCTATTCCATCCGGCGACATTCACCAAAATTCCGGTGACGCCGGCCTCCTCATGTCCTTTGGTGTTGATTTTTCTTCTGTAGCTTTTAGTTGGTATTTTACAGGTCATTGTATTGTTTGTGTTGTCTAAATTTACATAGTAAAATCTGGGAACGCTTTAATAATGGTTTTTGTAGGGTTACTAGGCACACTCAAGAGGTTCCACAAGGCATCAACCATACCAAATTCAAAAATTTCATGTGCCGAGAAACCCTAAACTAGATCGATTACTAGAAGTAAGGCGAAAGATCATGCAAGTTAACAACTTAACTACAAGTGAAAGGGATTACAACCTTTGTAGATCCGGTCCTCCACTTCTTTAGCTCTGTATTGACGTCCCTCCGCTACGATCATCGGGATCTCGGACTCTAGCGATGGTTTCGTCGGAGAAATGATCGGGCTAGGTCATTGACTTCGAGGCCGAAGATGATCTATGTCGGGGAGACTCAAACTCAAGCTATTCCTTCACTTGGTCAAAAACTTTGTGAAGAGAACACCCTATACTACATGGAAAGTAGTAGAGGATGAAGAAATAGGAAGTGTGTTCACTTTAGAATTCGATTTCTCACTCTTTTTCCCATGGAACCATTGGAGCTAGCAAGCTTTTGTGAGCTTGATGAAGGAGAAGAAGAAGAAAAAGAATCATATGAAAATCAATTATCCAAATGAAACTTATCCTATAAATAATGGCACCATGGTTGAGTTAAGCCCTCATGCTTAACTCATGTAGAGAATTAACCAAAGCATTAGGTTAAGGGTTGGGTCAACTAATATCTTGAACAAATGACAAAAGAGTTGACTTTGTCAATGTTTATCAAGCTTCATGAAGCTTGATAACTTTGACCAAAGTCACACTCTTTTGTTATATGCTTAGGAAAATAGTAAACCCTAATCTAACCTTGATTTGGTTCAAGTCTCATACACACAACTTGTTTGTATCATCAAGCATGAAACAAACAAATACACTTGCATATATCACATATAAACAATGTGCACATTCAAGTGAGAAAATCAATCTTAAGTGAACCAATACTAGTTAATGTAAAGTAATATATCAAATATATAATTATACTTTAAATCATTAAATCAACACTTGATTTAACGATCCGGTCATATCGCATATAACCGACTAATATCTAGTGTATCAATGTATCGAATCAACACTTGATTCGGTAACCCGGCTATATCACATATAACCGACCGATGATAAAAATCGCGAGAATAGAATACAGTATCACATACTGGTATTATTCTCGGTCCCGCACATATCTCATATGCACTCCTATTTCATTTCGCTTGAGCCAGGAAACCCCTGTATAGGACTCTAAAGACTCGTCAATACGCCGGCGGTAGGTAATGATCATATCAAACACCCATAAGCCGCAAGCGGTCTGCTAAACATAACGGCCACCCGGGTATTGAGAGATCAGAAGATCAACGAGCAAGCCCGCTCACACTCCTGTGAATCCATCCAGTAACACTACCGTACAGTCCGGTCTGTTCGTCTGATATGTCGCATATCTCGTCTAGGGGTGGTAAACGTCAGACCCCAATAACTCGATAAGTCTTGTCGATATGAGGCTCATAACGGGTCGAGAAACTACTGGTAACACTTACCAGTAAATCCCTAAAGCAGCCTTGGCCAAGGACTTCCTGTTATAGCCAATCGAACACAGCGTAACATCAACTCCCTATACCGGGAGAGACGAAACCCCTCCTATCACTCATTGCCTCCATGTGATTCGGGACTATACCCAAAAACCACCATTTTGCATGCCCTCTTGGACGTGGTAAGGTGGAAATCAAAGCACAGTGGGAATCACATAACACTCTATAACGATCTCAGGTCTACAGACTAACCTGCACCAGTGTCACCAAAGAACTGCCATCTGACGTAAGGTATAATACCATCTGGGAGTTCTCGGTGAGTCCGTCCAGTGTACCCAGTCTCCACTGAGCACCCGTATATCATCTCTGATGTCAAACACCAATGGATATAGGATCGTCCATCACCCATCTATATGGGTCGAGAAGGTATACGCTAGTCTACTCTGGTATATCGATGGCCCGTCTCGATACACCCACGACTAGGGACTTTGAAGGATGTATTTATGGACTACCATGTCCCCACTAGTATGATCCGCATCATAGTCCAGGTAGTCAAGTACATATCCTAAGGGCTTTACCAACATGTAACAGAGAGACAATCAGTGTACACGTTAAAGTAAAGAGTAACTAGATAGCATACTATCATATCGAGCAAAAAAGTCATCCCTATATATGTCCAAGCATCCACTACAATATACATCCTATGTATAGTAATGGCCTCTAGGGCATACATATAACTAACAATCTCCCACTTGCACTAGGGCCATCTGATAGCAGTTGTTGTAGTATCTCATACTCAACCATCCTATAAAAGTCTCTCTCTGGGAAAAGGCCTTTGTTAGTGGATCCGCCGTGTTGTCCTCTGAGTCTGCTCTCCTTACCTCGATCCCTTGGAGATCAACCATCTCCACGATCAGGTGACACTGCCTTAGAATATGTCTGGATCACTGATGGGACGGGCGTTCCTTGGCCTAAGCCACAACTCCATTGTCACACAATGGGAGGAACGAAGTTCATCTCATGAACTAATATACACCCAGACTTCCTCTTTGGTAGCATCTTTGGTAACGATGTACCTTGCCTTTAATCGTCTAGTATGCCACGGTATCTAGCTTGGAACTTTTCCAACATACCATCCCTTTACTGAGGGCAAAGACAATGCCTGTGACTGACTTTCAGTCATCCTTATCACACTGGAACCTTTCCAATGATTCTCCCCAGGATCAATTGATACCATCTCACTACGACTAGTGAGTATCCTAACATCCAATTAGATCTATCTCATAGATCCAAACTTAGGTTTTAGGAGGTGTCACATTGATCCTAAATGGAGAATCCTTGTGATAAGCGGAGATTGACCGAGCGTAGCATAAGAAACTCCTTCCCTATCAAGAGTATGTCATCCACGTACTCTACGAGGATCACCACCATACTCCCTATTACCTTTTTGTATATACAAGGTTCATCTACCATTTTGATGAAGTCAAACTCTTTGACTACCACATCAAAACAGACGTTCCAACTCCGCGATGCCTGCTTTATCACATAAAACATCTTGCACACGTTTCCGCTGCTCCCACTGTCTATGAAGCCCTCTGACTATGTACTTACAGACTCTCGCTTCTAAAACATCATTTAGAGAAGCAGTCATGACACCCAACCTCCAGATATCGTAGTCATGGTATGTAGCCGTGGCAAGTAGGATTTGGATGGACTTAAGCATAGCTACTTAGAAAAGGTTTCATCACAATCCATAGCTAGTCAATGATTCAAACCTTTAACAAGTCTAGCTTTGAAAGTCTCAACTTTTCCATGTACACCAAGTAATCTTCTCAAGATTTACTTGCTCCTGATGGGGATTTAACCCTTCAGATAAAGCAACCACAGTCCAGACTTTGTTGGTGTATAAGGATTCCATCTCAGATCGATAAGCATCCAGCCATTCTTACAGAGTCCTACTCCTGATGGCCAGCCCGAAACTAGTTGGGTCATCATCTCATGATGCAATCCTTGCTCCCACTGTCATAGAGAAACCGAAGTATCTCTCAGGTGGGTGAGGAACCCTACTAGATCGGCGGAGAGGCTGAGGTTCGTTGGTTGCTATTGAATCCTTTGGTTCTACCAAATCATCAGCTGCGGTTTGTATAGCTGGAACTGTTTCCAGTTCTACCTCATTACCAATAATTTCTTCAAAAGAAATTCCCTTTCACAAAGGTGGCATGCTGAGAAACAAAACATTTTTGTTCCTCGGTTAGGTAGAAGATATTCCTTCGCGAAAGCTTGGGATATCCAATAAACTTCCACAGGACTGACTTTACCATGAGCTTTTTCGGATTTTGTCTTTTAGACATAGGCCGGACAATCCCAAATCTTAACTGACTTAAGAGATGGGCTCTTCCCTTTCCATATCTCATATGAAGTGGTAGGCAACTGATTTGATCAGAACCCTATTCAATAGGTATGCAACTTCATAAGTGCATAACTCCTTAAAAGGAAATAGGAAACACAGTAGTACTCATCATAGAGCACACCATATCACATAGGGTGTTAATGCTCCGCCCCGATATACCATCGTGCTATGGTGTATACGGAGGAGTAATGCTGAGAGAGAATCTCATTCTCCTTTAGAATAATCCAGGAATTCTGTGCTCAAGTATTCTCCTCCTTGATCACATCAAAGGACATAATACTTATACCCGTATTTTGGTTCTCTACTTCTAACTTATATTCTGTGAATATCTCAAAAAGTTCGGACTTGTGTTTCAACAGGAACATATGTCTGAATCTTGAGAGATTATCAGAGAATGTAATGAAGTACAAAGAACCGGTCTTGGCATGTGTAGACAGGGGACCTTCATACATCAATATGTATCATCCCAAGAGTTTACTAACTCTTTCTCTGTTTTCAATAAACAGAGCTATAGTCATCTAATCTTTGTGAATGACTGGCAAGTTTCATAAGATGTAAATTCAAACTGATTTAAATATGCATCTAAATGTAACTTCAGCCAGTTGGGTCGCATTGATATGACCTAGTCTACAATGCCTCAAGAAGGATTCGTTCATTTCTGAACTCTTCCTCTTGTGTGTGTTCTGTATACTAGGAACTGTAGTTTGATTTAGAACGTCAATGCTTTTAGATAACGTGCCTGAACAGATCAACTATTGATATAGGAAATGTTCAAAACATTATCCAATCAATACAAAATTATATCCTTCTGTATCTAAATAAAGAGACTGATATGATTTTGTATATCAGGTTCGGTATCTAATAACATTTGTTCAGAATCAATGTATTCTAGTAATATAGGGTGACAGTGACCAACAGACTTGGCTGCAACACTTGCACCGTTTTCTGTCTCATGAAACTTATCACCCGTTCTCAGTTCTCTACCTTTCTGTAGCCCATGTAACAAATTACATATGCGGGATCCTAATTCGGTATCACATACTCAGGATGTAAAGGATACTGAGAAACAGTTCTATGTAACGAACACACCCGAAGATCATGCATCGGTATGCACTTTCTTCGTTTGGGCGGAACGGGAATTCTGGTAATCCCTAATTTCCTGCTCTGTCTTATAACAATTACAAGTTGGAGCGGGACCAACGTTCCCCAGCACAGTAAAACAAGCGGGTTCGGTCAATATATCCGTTTTATTATCTTGATTAAGGCGTGACATGGTCGCTACCTTGAGAGAGAGTGAAGAAAACACTCTGCGTGCGCTCTTGCAAGATCAGATTGGTTATTATTTTATCTAATCAGGATGGCTCCCACTGTTTTTATCAAATCTTCCTTCAAACCCTAAAAGGAAAGACTAGCCGGGATTAATTACACGCTACAAGTTCGCCAATCTTTCAGCCAGGCCAGTGTCGGTACTTTGAGGGAGGTTCCCCGTGCTTTCGCACGTACCTAATTAAAGTAAACCTCATTTTCCCAGAGGCATAACCCCGTTAACACCTTTCTAGACACCTACTTGATCGGCTAATTGTAATGTGTAAAACTCTCCCAGGAGTAACAATTACTCGCTGCGGGTATCGGGATCCAACTACCTCATAGAAGGTATACAATCTCATTGCAAATTTCAACACTTGAAATTCCCGATAATATTTTGCCCCTAGCGTCTTATGACCTTGACGGAGGCCAAACTACCCATAGTCCGCTAGTCAAGTTTAACCCGTCATTTCCTGATTGAATTAAACCCACCCGCATGACCCTTGACGGAGGCCAAACAACGCCGTACGAATTCCCTAATCCAATCGCATCGTATGCTAGCAGATAAGCATTAGTTAGCTACCGTACACTACGCCTTGACGGAGGCCAAACTACCGCAGCACGAATACTAACTAGTACTTATCTGAAATGACGGAGGGCTACGACAGGTTTTTCTTAAAACCTATTGCGTAATGAACTTGATATCGTTGTAGAATCAAATAATTTTAAAATGGAGTGTTTTGAGGCTTTTCTAGTTTTGCTAAAGGGGTCACTCCCGGTGAAGGGATCGTCAGCCCTTTCCTCATCGAATAAGGTGCAGGATATATCATATATACCGCTGTGCAAACAAAAACTATAAAAGCAATCAAAAGACAAACCGAGGGTTGTAGCATCTGCCAGTCATTGCTAAAGGGATCACTCCCAGTGAAGGGATCTCGGCCCTTTCCTTATCGAATAAGGTGCAGGATGTTCTACAAGGAACACCAAGATGCAAAGCAAGAACTGTAGCTACCTGTTTTTGAAAATTCGATTCCACAACATCTTTTAGGTTTCTTTTCTTTCATTAATTATATTAATGAAGTCCCATCATTTAAACCACCTAAACATCACAGATAAATACGTCGTACACTTATGCCATCCGCATTCGCCTCGATGTCCCCTCATGCACCGTTAGGTTAGGTAACTAACGGCAGAACGGGGCAGGGCTAGCGCGGGTGTAAAACATAAGTAACTTCTATATAATATATCATATATACTATATACTGTATCTATCACAACATATCAAATGATCACATCACAGATATCGCAGCAGAAGAAACATATGAAACATTGGATATACTAGGACGTCCGTGTTTTTAATACGAGCCAGTATAAAACACGGATTCCACGGTCGCGATGAATAGCCAAACCCACACCCCTAGACCGCTACGAGAGAGGCAAGCAACCCTACCAATTCTAGAGTTAGGAGACCCGGACTCGACTCCTCGAGTTGGTCTCCCACTGGACTCCACAACCCGGTTACTTGTGCTCTCCTCCTTGGGTCTATCCTAGTGCAGAAAAGTAAATAATATACATCAACGGTGACAACTTCCGAAACCTGGAAGTGCCCCAATAAAAGAATATTACATACAAGTGAAATTTACATGAATGAAAATAAAAACTCTCATCTCACATAAAAGAACCCCGGCTATTCAAAACGCGACGATCCAATATAACATATCCAGCAACACAGAACATCACATGTCATCAACGTAAGTAAATATGTGCATCCTAATTGTCGTTGACATATAGCAACGAAACCGGCGATATCACATATTACACTTACGGTCGCAGAAAAG
Organism: Agapanthus africanus; assembly: GCA_030015575.1. Taxonomy (NCBI): domain Eukaryota; kingdom Viridiplantae; phylum Streptophyta; class Magnoliopsida; order Asparagales; family Amaryllidaceae; genus Agapanthus; species Agapanthus africanus. The sequence continues at coordinate 264,471,708 of CM057345.1, read as the reverse complement.
AAAGTGTAAAACTACAACAGTTGGAATCCACAACTCCTTTAGACATCGCATGCCTAACCAAATGAATTCCTTAAACATCGCATGCCTAACAATTATAAACCCCGCGTTTTAGTCTCTATATCGAAAACAATTTTCAATATCTAGTCGGGCAATTCAACAAGATTCCCGATAAACTGATCGAATGCTTGTCGCAAACTTTAGTAGACGGCCGCACCCCCGGTTGCCGTCGACGAAGTGCACCAAGGCGGAACACCGCTGCCGCGAGCACCCGAACGGATGCTTTCGGCGACGGGGTTCTCTTACAGTCACTTGGTCGGGGCTATGGGGTGTAGCTGCCTATTAAGTTTACCCGGCTAGTATCCTCGTACGCTACGTGATTGCAACGGACTTTTGATCGCATCAAAATATCGTGGCAACCGATCAAGTGAGACTAAACTGCTATGTTTATAACATTCGTATTAGTTATCTCATAACTACATGTGGATTCCAAATATTGTATCACATTCCAGATAAATAGAAAATGTTAAACTTTCCAATCGAACAATCAAACACCCAAGTTTTCCCAAAATAGCTCAACTCTTGAAATAAGTTCAAAAACATCCATTTCATGCCACAGTACCAATGGTCCAGCCGTAGAAAGATCAACGTCTCACATGTGGCACGCCGTACTGCCCTAAACCCTAAGGTTCAAAGGGCAGTTCAAGACGGTCACATAATCGAGTTAAGGTTTGTTGTCATCTAAAGGGTCCATCGCGTTACTTGCACTACTTCGAACGTTCTTAAACAACGGAAAGATCCAACACTTGGAAATTTCCCAACAGGGAAAAAATTGCGTATTTATATCCCGTCGAACTTTATAACATATTCTCAATTTTCCGGAAAAACACAAACAAATTTAAAGATTCCGATCGAATCGTCGAACTCCCAATACAACCCAGAAAACTCAACATTTGAGTATACATTAAAAATTTCCAGAAGATTCAGTAAACTAATAAAGAAGTTACTGTGCAGAAATAAAGTATCACTGTGACTTTACGGCCGCGGAACCGCCGCACGAGCCATGCTCGTGCCGCGTTTCCGCGGCCCCTTAATAGAATTAGGCACTCGTTTTGCACTGTAACTCGTAGAAAAGCCTGCTGATTTTTCTGCATATTTTTAATTTGGAAAAATCAACATTTTCAAAAAATGTACAGAGAAGGGTTAGAATTAGGGTTTCGGGATTCAATCGGATTTCTAACATCGTCTACACTTCACCTAAAGCTCTAGCTAGGCTCTGATACTACTGTAGGGTTACTAGGCACACTCAAGAGGTTCCACAAGACATCAACCTTGCCAAATTCAAAAATTTCATGTGCCGAGAAACCCTAAACTAGATCGATTACTAGAGGTAAGGCGAAAGAACATGCAAGTTAACAACTTAACTACCAGTGAAAGGGATTACAACCTTTGTAGATCTGGTCCTCCACTTCTTTAGCTCCGTGTTGACGTCCCTCCGCTGCGATCATCGGGATCCCGGACTCTAGCGATGGTTTCGTCGGAGAAATGATCGGGCTAGGTCATTGACTTCAAGGCCGAAGATGATCTAAGTCGGGGAGACTCAAACTCAAGCTATTCTTTCACTTGGTCAAAAAATTTATGAAGAGAACACCCTATACTACATGGCAAGTAGTAGAGGATGAAGAAATAGGAAGTGGGTTGACTTTAGAATTGTATTTCTCACTCTTTTTCCCATGGCACCATTGGAGCTAGCAAGCTTTTGTTAGCTTGATGAAGGAGAAGAAGAAGAAAAAGAATCATATGAAAATCAATTATCCAAATGAAACTTATCCTATAAATAATGGCACCATGGTTGATTTAAGCCCTCATGCTTAACTCATGTAGAGAATTAACCAAAGCATTAGGTTAAGGGTTGGGTCAACTAATATCTTGAACAAATGACAAAAGAGTTGACTTTGTCAATGTTTTTCAAGCTTCATGAAGCTTGATAACTTTGACCAAAGTCACACTCTTTTGTTATATTCTTAGGAAAATAGTAAACCCTAATCTAACCTTGATTTGGTTCAAGTCTCATACACACAACTTGTTTGTATCATCAAGCATGATACAAACATGTACACTTGCATATATCACATATAAACAATGTGCACATTCAAGTGAGAAAATCAATCTTAAGTGAACCAATACTAGTTAATGTAAAATAATATATCAAATATATAATTATACATTAAATCATTAAATCAACACTTGATTTAACGATCTGGTTATATCGCATATAACCGACTAATATCTAGTGTATCAATGTATCGAATCAACACTTGATTCGGTAACCCGGCTATATCACATAAAACCAACCGATGATACAAATCGCGAGAATAGAATACAGTATCACATACTGGTATTATTCTCGGTCCCGCACATATCTCATATGCGCTCCTATTTCGTTTCGCTTGAGCCAGGAAACCCCTGTGTAGGACTCTAAAGACTCGTCAATACGCCGGCAGTAGGTGATGATCATATCAAACACCCACAAGCCGCAAGCGGTCTGCTAAACGTAACGGTCACTCGGGTATTGAGCGATCAGAAGATCAACGAGCAAGCCCGCTCACACTCCTGTGAATCCATCCAGTAACACTACCGTACAGTCCGGCCTGTTCGTCTGATATGTCGCATATCTCGTCTAGGGGTGGTAAATGTCAGACCCCAATAACTCGATAAGTCGTGTCGATATGAGGCTCATAACGGTTCGAGAAACTACTGGTAACACTTACCAGTAAATCCCTATAGAAGCCTTGGCCAAGGACTTCCTGTTATAGCCAATCGAACACAGCGCAACATCAACTCCCTATACCGGAAGAGACGAAACCCCTCCTATCGCTCATTGCCTCCATGTGATTCGGGAATGTACCAAAAAACCACCGTTTTGCATGCCCTCTTAGACATGGTAAGGTAGAAATCAAAGCACAGTGGGAATCACACAAGACTCTATGATGATCTCGGGTCTACAGACTAACCTACACTAGTGTCACCAGAGAACTGCCATCTGACGTATGGTATAATACCATCTGGGAGTTCTCGGCGAGTCCGTCCAGTGTACCCAGTTTCCACTGAGCACCCGTATATCATCTCTGATGTCAAACACCAATGGATATGGGATCATCCATCACCCATCTGTATGGGTCGAGAAGGTATACGCTAGTCTACTCTGGTATATCGATGCCCCGTCTCGATACACCCACGACTAGGGACTTTGAAGGATGTACTTATGGACTATCATGTCCCCACTAGTATGATCCGCATCATAGTCCAGGTAGTCAAGTACACATCCTAAGGGCTTTACCAATATGTAACATAGAGACAATCAGTATACACGTTAAAGTAAAGAGTATCCAGATAGCATACTATCATATCGAGCAAGAAAGTCATCCCTATATATGTCCAAGCATCCACTACAATATACATCCTATGTATAATGATGGCCACTAGGTCATACATATAACTAACAGTTTTATCAAATTTCAGATATTTACGATACGAGTTTTTAGTATTTTAGTTGTAGGGTTCCTAGGCACTCTAGTGAGGTCTCACAAGGCATCAACCATGCCAATTTCAAAAATTACGGTGCCGAGAAACCCTAAACTACGGATCGTTGGCTAGAAATCTAGGCGAAAAAGAAATCTAGTTAACACGTAACTATAAGTTAAACGGAAATACAACCTTTGTAGATCCGGTGCTCCACCTCCATAGCTCCGCAACGAAATCCCCTCGCTGTCCTTGTGAATTCCCGGGCTCTAGCGTCGGCTTCATCGGAGAAAGAGCGGGCAAGGTCGTCTGCTTCGTGCCGAAGATGATCTACGTCAAGGCATCGCTAGATCAAGCTCCAACTTCACCAAGTGATGAAACTTGTGAAGAAAACACACTCTACTACTTGGCAAGAGTTAGAGGATGAAGAAATAGGAAGTGGGTTCACTTTAGAATTGGATTTCTCACTCATTTCATCAATCCACCATTGATGAAGTCAAGGTTTCTTCTTTGAAGAAGATGAACAAGAAGAAGAAAGTGTTATGATAAGTTAATAAAAAAGAATAGAAAAATAATACTTATCATAATTCTAACTATGGTTATGTGTAGAGAATTGACCAAGGTTAAAGGAAATGTTAGGGTTAAGGATGAGATAAGAATGGTGGACAAAGTCAAAGCTTCATGAAGCTTCAACTAAACTACAAATAAAGCCACCATTCTTTTCTCTTTTCCATTTATTTTCCAAAATGTTTAAACAAATAAATAAATGAATAAATAAGTAATGGAAAAATAAAACCCTAATTATATGTTTAACCATGGTTTAATTCTTTACACTTAACCTAGGAAACATGTATCATCAAACATGATACAATCAAGTGTACAAAAGTATATCACATATACAAAGTGCACAAACCGAGTGAGAAAATCCATTTAAAGTGAACCAATACTAGTTAATGTAAAGTAATATATCAAATATATAATTATACATTAAATCATTAAATCAACACTTGATTTAACGATCCGGTCATATCGTATATAACCGACTAGTATCCAATGTATCGGTTTATCGAATCAATCCTTGATTCGATAACTAGGGTATATCGCATATAACCTAATCGATACATTCATCGCGAGACTGAAATACGGTATCACATACACGCATTATTCTCGGTCCCGCACATATCTCATATGCGCTCCTATTTCGTTTCGCTTGAGCCAGGAAACCTCTGTGTAGGACTCTAAAGACTCGTCAATACGCCGGCAGCAGATGATGATCATATCAAACATCCACAAGCCGCAAGCGGTCTGCTAAACGTAACGGCCACCCGGGTATTGAGCGATCCGAAGATCGACGAGCAAGACCGCTCACACTCCAGTGAATCCAACCAGTAACACTACCGTACAGTCCGGTCTGATCGTCTGATCTGTCGCATATCTCGCCTAGGGGTGGTAAACGTCAGACCCCAATAGCTCGATAAGTCGTGTCGATATGAGGTCTATAACAATTTGAGAAACTACTGGTAACACTTACCAGTAAATCTCAGCAACCCTGCCCAGGGATTTCCTGTTATAGCCAATCGAACACAGCGCAATATCGACCCCCTATACCGGGAGAGACGAATCCCCTCCTATCGCTCATTGCCTCCATGTGACTCGGGACTGTACCCAAAAACCACCGTTTTGCACGCCCTCTTGGACGTGGTAAGATGGAAATCAAAGCACAGTGGGAACCACACAAGACTCTATGATGATCTCGGGTCAACAGACTACTCTGTACCAGTGTCACCAGAGAACTGCCATCTGACGTGAGGTATAATACCATCTGGGAGTTCTCGGTGAGTCCGTCCAGTGTACCCAGTCTCTACTGAGCACCTGTATATCATCTCTGATGTCAAACACCAATGGATATGGGATCATCCATCGCCCATCTGTATGGGTCGAGAAGGTATACGCTAGTCTACTCTGGTATATCGATGCCCCGTCTCGATACACCCTCGACTAGGGACTTTGAAGGATGTACTTATGGACTACCATGTCCCCACTAGTATGATCCGCATCATAGTCCAGGTAGTCAAGCACAGATCCTAAGGGCTTTACCAACATGTAACAGAGAGACAATCAATGTACACTTTAAGGTAAAGAGTAACCAGATAGCATACTATCATGTCGAGCAAGAAAGTCCTCCCTATATATGTCCTAGCATCCACTACAATATACATCCTATGTACAGTAATGGCCTCTAGGGCATACATATAACTAACAATCTCCCACTTGCACTAGGGCCATCTGATAGCAGTGGTTGTAGTATCTCATACTCAACCATCCCATAAAAGTCTCTTTCTGGGAACAGGCCTTTATGAGTGGATCCGCTGTGTTGTCCTCTGTGTCTACTCTCCTAACCTCGATCTCCCTGGAGATCAACTATCTCCATGATCAGGTGATACTGCCTTAGAATATGTCTGGATCACTGATGGGACCTGCGTTCCTTGGCATAAGCCACAACTCCATTGTCACACAATGGGAGGAACATAGTTCATCTCATGAACCTATATACACCCAAACAGCCTCTTTGGTAGCATCTTAAGTAGCGATGTACCCAGCCTTCATCATCTAGTATGCCACGGTATATAGCTTGGAACTCTTCCAACATACCGTCCCTTTACTGAGGGTAAAGACAATGCCTGCGACTGACATTCAGTCGTCTTTATCACCCTGGAACACTTCCAGTGATTTTCCCCAGGATCAATTGATACCGTCTCACTACATCTAGTGAGTATCCTAATATCCAATTACATCTATCTCATAGATGAAAACTCAGAATTTAGGCGGTATCATATTGATCCTTTATGGAGAAAACTTGTGATAAACGGAGATTGACCGAGCGTAGCATAGGAAACTCCTTCCCTATTAAGAGTATGTCATCCACGTACTCTACGAGGATCATCACCATACTCCCTACTATCTTTTTGTATATACAAGGTTCATCTACCATTTTGATGATGTCAAACTCTTTGACTAATTCATCAAAACAGACGTTCCAACTCCGCGATGCCTGCTTTAATCCTATAAAGCATCTTGTACACGTTTCCGCTGCTCCCACTGTCTACGAAGCCCTCTGGCTGTGTACTTATAGACGCACTCTTCTAAAACATCATTTAGAAAAGCAGTCATGACACCCAACCACCATATATCGTAGTCATGGTATGTAGCCGTGACAAGTAGGATCTGGATGGACTTAAGCATAGCTACTTGAAAAGATTTCATCATTATCCACACCTGGTCGATGACGAAAACCTTTAACAAGTCTAACTTTGAAAGTCTCAACTTTTCCATCTACACCAAGTAATCTTCTCAATATATACTTGCTCCTGATGGGGATTTAACCCTTCAGATATAGCAACCAAAGTCCATACTTTGTTGGTGTACATGGATTCCATCTCAGATCACTAAGCATCCAGCCATTCTTACAGAGTCGTACTCCTAATAGCCAGATCGAAGCTAGTTGGGTCATCATCTCATGATGCAATCCTTGCTCCCACTGTCATAGAGAAACCGAAGTATCTCTCAGGCAGGTGAGGAACCCTACTAGATCGGCGGAGAGGCTGAGGTTCGTTGGTTACTATTGAATCCTTTAGTTCTACCAAATCATCAGCTGCAGTTTGTATAGCTGGAACATTTCCAGTTCTACATAGCAGATCTTGCCTCGAGCTTGTCCGGATTATGCTTTTAGACATAGCCCGGAAAACCCCAAATCTTAATCAACTTAAGATATGGGCTCTTTCCTTTCCATATCACATATGAAGCGGTAGGCATCTGATTTGATTGGAACCGTATTCAATAGGTATGCAGCTTCTCAAGTGCATAACTCCCAAAAGGAAATAGGTAACTCAGTAGTACTCATCATAGAGCACACCTTATCATATAAGGTGTGATTGCTCCGCCCCAATATACCATCGTGCTATGGTGTATACAGAGGAGTAATGCTGAGAGAGAATCTCATTCTCCTTTAGAAAAGTCCAGGAATTCCGTGCTCAAGTATTCTCCTCCTCGATCACATCAAAGGACATAATACTTATACCCGTATTTTGGTTCTCTACTTCTAACTTATATTCTGTGAATATCTTAAAAGGTTCGGACATGTGTTTCAACAGGAACATAGGTCTGAACCTCGAAAGATTATCAGAGAATGTAATGAAGTAAAAAGAACCGGTCTTGGTATGTGTAGACAGGGGACTTACATACATCAACATGTATCAGTTCCAAGAGTTTACTAACTCTTTCTCTGTTTCCAATAAACGGAGCTATGGTCATCTTATCTTTGTGACATGACTGGCGAGTTTCACAAGATGTAAATTCAAACTGATTTAAATATACATCTATATGTAACTCTAGCTAGTCGGGTCACATTGATATGACCTAGTCTACAATGCCTCAAGAAGGATTCGTTCATTTCTGAACTCTTCCTCTTGTGTGTGTTCCATATACTAAGAACTGTAGTTTGATTTAGAACATCAACGCTTTTAGATAACGTGCCTGATACGATCAACTTTTGATATAGGAAATGTTCAAAACATTATCCAACAATACAAAATTTTATCATTTCTTTACTGATAAAGAGACTGATATGATTTTGTATATCAGGTTCGGTATCTAATAACATTCGTTCAGAATCAATGTATTTGTAATACAGGGTGACAGTGACCAACAGACTTGGCTGCAACACTTGCCCCGTTTTCTGCCTCATGAAACTTATCACCCGTTCTCAGTTCTCTACCTCACTGTAGCCCTATGTAACAGATTACATATCTGGGATCCTGATCTGGTATCACATACCCAGGACGTAGAGGATACAGAGAAACAGTTCTTTGTAATGAACACACCCGAAGATGATGCATCAGCATGCACTCTTTTCGTTTGGGTGGCACGGGAATTCTGGTAATCCCCTATTTCCTGCTCTATCTTATAACAATTATAAGTTGGAGCGGGACCAACGTTCCCCAGCTCAGTATAACAAGCGGGTTCGGTCAATATTCCGTATTATTATCTTGATTAAGGCGTGATATGGTCGCTACCTGGAGAGAGAGAGAGAAGAAAACACTCAGCGTGCGCTCTTGCAAGAATAGATTGGTTATTATTTTATCTAATCAGGATGGCTCCCACTGCTTTTTATTAAATCTTCCTTCAAACCCTAAAAGGAAAGACTAGCCGGGATTAATTACACACTACAAGTTCGCCAATCTTTCAGCCAGGCCAGTGTCGGTACTTTGAGGGAGGTCCCCCGTGCTTTCACACGAACCTAATTAATGTAAACCTCGTTTTCCCAGAGGCGTAACCCCGTTGACACCTGTCACGACCCGCAGGGTACGGAACGTGACTGGCACTTAAGTTTACGAAACGTCTAAAGGCGTCCGTAAAATAAGTAAGCCAAAGCCCAGAAAACAAACCCAATGAAGCAAAAGAGTGAAGAAAACCCAATCAATTGAAAGCGAGTTATCAATAAGTCATGTAAAACACTTTTTAAAACAATACAAATTTTTCCCGAAAATTTCGGCAGAGTCTCCTTTGTAAATACTGACCCCCAAAAATGGGTACAACAAAATATATACATGAATCCACAAAATAGGGCATCCCCAAGCGGGAGCTAGCTCTTCGCCATACGGCGGTCACAAATCCCACGCAATGTAAATGACAACAAGCATAATAAAGCATAAGGAAACATCATGTCGACTCAAGTGAGTTCGACCCCAAAATACAGCATAAAATCCACAAACCTCACAGTCTCATCTCTAGGTCAATATACAAATATCTGGTAGAACAGTAGATGGAGTACGCTAGATACAAGAATATACAAGGTGGTACAAAAAAAATAACATAACCCACCTATGAGCAATTCTCGAGCTCAGGCAAAAGAGGCAAAAGACAAGTGCGCCCGCCGCTACTGAACTGACGGAGCGGACCTGCAAAAGACTGTGGCACAACGGGGGTGAGTTGCCAACTCGTGAGTAATAAATAGCATCTACAAAGGCTATCGTATGCATGCACACAAGCATCCTAGCATCTAAAATACAGGTAAGACTGGATGCACTAGCAGGTGTGTATATAACATCAGTGTAATAATATGCATGCAACATGAAAATCTGAGGTCTCAATAGGTATATATATATAAGAAATATTTTATCTCTTTTTGTTTTTGAAACTCTTTTAGAATGCCAGCATAATGCCAATGAATCGACGAAAATCGGTGTCCAGCAACGACACCCAAAAGCTGTCTCAAATCTCATAAATGTATCTCTGGCCTCAGCCGTCCGGCTGACCCATCTCAAATATCAATATCTCATCATCAAGCGGCCACGGTCGGTATCCTCTGGATATCCGCCGTCCCAAACAGTCACCGGTAGGTAATCCGTCCCCTGCCAGGCTCAACGTCATCACCACATTCCTCTTGCCCCGGGGTACCTTACCGGGCCCACCATGTACCCGTGCCGGTTCCTCCACTCCTCGACACGGATTTCCAAAGCCACAGCAAACTCATGGTGGACGACACTTACATCACTAGAAAACCGCAATTTTACATATTTTTTAAAAAATATAATAAGTTTAGAAATTTTGCGGCTTTCCCCCGGAATCCAGCAATATCATAAAATCTCCAGAAATCCACATAAGTGCATATATCAATGATAATGAATGCGTATGATATCAATAATCAAGTTGCGATGTGTGATTAATGGATTAAGCATGAACAATTAATATGATGAAGTACATGCACATGAATAGCAATTCTACGGTTTCATTTTAAGGAATTAAAGGCAATAGCACCAGTTTAAGTATCAATTAGTAAAAGTTTTAAATTTAAAAGTTATCTAGTGTGGTGGCATGGCAATTACCAGGGTGTGTGTGTAAACATGAATAGTGCTCGTGCTGCATATAAAAACCTGGTAATGGTGCATGTGTCCTACAATTGAGTTTGCGTATATGGGTATAACCTATCGATCTAATTGCAGCAATTATCATGCCAGTATTATTATTCTAATGTCACAAGTGATTATCCAATTTACTATTTTCCAGTTTACTAAATCTATCGGGCGACTTGCGCCATCCAGACGATCGTCCCCCGTAGATGTTAAATCTACTCACCGGGATTCCTGGCTAGCTGTGTCCGATCACCGCCTTTCCCTTTCGCGCCGCGTCAGACGTCTCCGCGACCGAACCTGTAATTTATATCAAATATAAGGTTACATATCAAGAACGACGCAAAACCCCAACGAAACTACTAAAGTTCTCTAGCTGGGTACAACGTGCACAAAGTGCGCGGACACACGCGAAAATCGCAAAAACTGCCGAAAAACGCCGATTTGGGTCACCCGGCAAAACTAAAACCCGACTACCCAAAAACCGCACTCACGCATCCTAAAAGTCGTAGGACAAGCCAACAAAATCATCAAGATACCACAAATAACACATCACATAACTTCTATAAAAATCTAGTAAGCAGAAATTGCAATTTGATGCAAACATCGACAATATAGCGACAAGTCAACACCATCCAACGCCAACATTCCAAACTAACCAAAAAGTTAGCCAAAACACAATTTCTAAACCATTGACTAAGCTTAAAAACCTAATTTACATAACAAAACCTTTTCTTGATTTTATAAATAGCCATTGCAAATCAAAAACCATACTTGAAAAACTTAATTAACACTAATATCAACCCCAATTAGCAAGTTCATCTCTTAGATTTAGGTTAGCAAAATACTAGTTAACAAATTAGGTTTAATCAACTAAATAAGGGTTTCTAAACCCTAAACAACTCACTAATCAAGTTTCAAATACCAATTCCATACAAAAACCTTTTCTTGAAATCCTAAAATAACAATTTCACATTTCAAAAGTTAACTAATTTAGCAAAGTTGAAACTACAACAACAAGGTAACTATATAGATTAGTCATTAACAACTAGATTAACAAAATAACAACTTAATTAAATTATCATGGTTCAAAACCTAGTTAGAATTTTCAAACAAAAATCTAAGAAAACTAGATTAACTACACTAAATTAACACTAAACCATAACACATAAGCACTTAAACAAGGAATTTAACAAGATGGAATTTATACCTCTTGATCAATAGATCAAGCAAGAAGGTTTCCTCCAATTGATGGCCTCAAACACCAAGATCCAAGCAAGAATGGCTAAGGAAAATGATAGCATAAGGAAATTGTTTGGATTTTTGGAATTAATTCATGGATTTTGATGCATTTCCTTGAAGGAAATTGAAGAAAAATGCAAAGAAAAGAGATGAGAAAGAGGGGTGCAGGTTTCGGCCAGGTTGGAGGTAAGGTGGGGGGTGTGGGCAAGTGAGGAAAAGTCTTGGTCAAGTTTCTAAAGTCAAAAGTATCATATATTAACCATTTTATTTAAATTAAATCCATAAACTATCAAATAACTTAAGAAACAACTCAAGAAAGAGAGAGGTCAGAATTTTCTGGTCTTGGCCAAGACTTGGGCTGTTCTTGGGCTGAGGGAAAAGATAGAGGGGTTTTACAAAAGAAATTTTATGCAAAAAGGCCCCCTACAACTCAAAAATTGCAAGTTTTAGCCCAAAATTCAATAATTTCGTTTCAATTTATAAAAATTGGTTAAAAATCAAAATAAATTACTAAAAATTCATGTTATCACTAGAATATAATTATCATAATTTTTGAGATTAAAATTAGCCCGGAAAAATTTGTATTTATCGCTTATTTAAAGTATTTTCTTACCGGCTTAAAATAATATTAAAAAATTGAAAAATAGGGAAAAATTTTTAAATGACCAAAATTTCATAATTAACTCATTAGTCACTAAAAACAAGTAATTACCTATCCACTTTAAGTATAATTAGCCCTAAACTGCAAAATATCGAGAAAGACGGTTTTCGGAAAAATACCGAATTTTCACCGAATTTCAGGAAAACACCAAAACGACTTTTCAAGACGCTACAATCTTCCCCCCTTAAAGAAATTCGGTCCCCGAATTTAAAAATATAGCTACGCGTACCTTCGAAGAGATGGGGATATTTCTTCCTCATCTCGCCCTCGGTCTCCCAGGTAACCTCCTCGCTGCTCGGGCTACGCCAAAGGACCTTGACGGTTGGTATAATCTTCGACCTCAACTTCTTCACCTGCCGATCCAAGATGGCCACCGGCTGCTCTGCAAAAGAAAGGTCGCGCTCTAGCTGGACTGTCGGGTGCTGAATCGCATGCGAAGGGTCGTGAAGGTACTTGCGGAGCATCGAAACATGGAAGACGGGGTGAACATCGGGAAAGCTGGGTGGAAGAGCCAAACGATATGCAACAGCGCCGACACGCTCGAGGATCTCGAAGGGGCCTACGAATCTAGGGCTAAGCTTCCCCTTTCGCCCAAAACGCATCACGCCCTTCATCGGTGAGACCTTCAGAAAAACATGGTCGCCAACTGCGAACTCAAATCTGCGACGGCGCCTGTCTGCATACGATTTCTGCCTGCTCTGAGCCGCTCTCATCCGGTCTCGGATCAACTGTATCTTCGCTGTCGTCTCCTCAACAAGCTGCGGCCCCAAAATGCTGCTCTCGCTGAGCTCTGTCCAACAAACGGGCGATCTGCATCTCCTCCCATACAATGCCTCGAAAGGTGCCATCTGAATAGTATCCTGGAAGCTGTTGTTGTAGGAGAACTCCACTAGAGGCAAATGACGATCCCAGCTACCCCCAAAGTCTAAAACGCACGCTCTGAGCATGTCCTCGAGAGTCTGAATGGTCCGCTCTGACTGTCCGTCGGTCTGCGGATGAAACGCCGTGCTGAAGTTCAAACGAGTGCCCAAAGCCTCCTGAAGTCTCTGCCAAAGTCGGCTGGTGAACTGAGTGCCTCGATCTGACACGATACAAGTCGGTACGCCATGTAGTCGCACTATCTCGTCAATATAGAGCTGAGCATACTGAGCGAAGCTGAAAGTCGTCTTCACTGGAAGGAAGTGAGCCGCTTTCGTCAACCTATCCACGATCACCCAGATGGAGTCGTACCCTCGACTGGTCCTGGGTAGACCCACAACGAAGTCCATCGAAATCTGCTCCCATTTCCACTCTGGAATGGGTAACGGCTGTAGCTCTCCTGCGGGCCTCTGGTGCTCGGCCTTGACTTGCTGACAAGTCAGGCATCTCGAAACGAACTCCGCAATGTCCCTCTTCATCCCGTCCCACCAGTAGGTCTCTCTCATATCATGGTACATCTTGGTGGAACCGGGGTGGACACTATACACTGATCGGTGTGCCTCCTCGAGAATGTCGCGCCGTAATCCATCGGCATCTGGTACGCACAGTCTAGATCCATATCGTAAAATCCCCTGATCGTCAACCATGAACTCGGAAAATCTGCCCTGTCCCATCTGTGCCATGATCTCTGAGCAACGGTCGTCACTACGCTGTGCCTCATATATACGGTCAAGCAACTGTGGGCGTGCACGAACATGCGCGAGCTGTCCCCCTGTCTGAGTGAACTCGAACTCAACTCGGCTGTCGCATAACATCTGCCAATCTGCTGACGACTGCCTCTGCACTGCGCGCAAAAAGGATAGACTACCCCCGGGCCTCCTACTCAACGCATCTGCCACCACATTCGCCTTGCCGGGGTGATATAAGATCTCGCAGTCGTAGTCTTTCACCAACTCCATCCAACGACGCTGTCTGAGGTTCAGGTCTCGCTGCTGAAATATGTACTTTAAGCTCTTGTGATCGGTGAATATCTGACACGACTCGCCGTAAAGGTAATGTCGCCAAATCTTCAGTGCAAAGACCACTGCAGCCATCTCCAAATCATGAGTGGGGTAGTTCTGTTCATGCTTCTTCAACTGCCGAGAAGCATAAGCGATCACCCGGCCATGCTGCATCAAAACGCATCCTAATCCCACTCGCGAAGCATCACAGAAGACAACAAATCCGCCTGATCCCGAAGGTAAAGATAATACCGGCGCCGTAGTCAAACATGTCCGTAGCTGCTGAAAACTGCGCTCGCACTCCTCTGTCCAGACGAAAGGAACTCCCTTCCGGGTCAAACCGGTCAACGGTGCAGCTATACGGGAGAAGTCCTGAACAAAACGCCTGTAGTAGCCCGCCAAGCCTAGAAAACTACGGATCTCAGTAACCGATGTAGGTCGGGGCCACTGCTGAACAGCCTCAATCTTCTTCGGGTCCACACAAATGCCGTCTCTCGTAACCACGTGACCCAAGAATCCGACGCTGTCCAGCCAGAATGCACACTTGGAGAACTTCGCGAACAGCTGGTGCTCCCTCAGAGTCTGTAATGTAATCCGCAAGTGCTGCTCGTGCTCCTCTCTGCTCCGGGAGTACACCAAGATATCGTCGATAAACACGATGATGAACAAGTCAAGATACGGCCTGAATGTACGGTTCATCAAATCCATAAATGCTGCTGGGGCGTTGGTGAGTCCGAACGACATCACCAAAAACTCGTAGTGGCCATAGCGTGTACGGAAAGCTGTCCTCGGTATATCCTCCTGTCGAACTCGCAGCTGATGGTATCCTGATCGCAAGTCGATCCTCGAAAAATACCCCGCACCCTGAAGCTGGTCGAACAAATCATCAATGCGCGGCAACGGATATCTGTTCCGAACGGTAACTTTGTTCAGCTGGCGGTAGTCGATACATAAGCGCAAACTTCCATCCTTCTTCTTGACAAACAGGACCGGAGCACCCCACGGAGAAACACTCGGTCGAATAAGCCCCTTATCCAACAAATCCTGCAACTGCTCCTTCAGCTCTCGAAGCTCTGCCGGGGCCATCCGATACGGTGGTATAGAAATAGGCCCCGAACCGGGAATCAAATCAATGCAGAACTCAACATCGCGCTCAGGCGGTAGCCCAGGTAGCTCATCAGGGAAAACATCAGGGAACTCACAAACTACCGGGACCTGGTCCAACGGAACCTCTGCAGCTCGAGTATCACAAATACACGCTAAGAATCCCTTACATCCCTTCCGCAAGAGCTGACCAGCGCGAAGAGAAGAAATTAAGCTGGGAAGGGCGACACTGCGGTCTCCCTGAATAACAAGGACTGGCTCTCCCGGAAAGCTAAATCTGACTGCCTTCTCACGGCAGTCCACCGAAGCATAACAAGTGGCTAGCCAATCCATGCCCAGAAGCACATCAAAGTCCAACGTATCGAGGAGTATCAAATCAACTGATGAATCCCTCTCCCCGATACGAACGGAACACAAACGAAATACAAAACGAGCGACAAACGACTCGCCTACCGGAGTAACAACAACAAGCGGCTGATCTAACGACGACGACTCACGGCCCAACATCGGTGCAAAGTGTGTAGATACGTACGAATGTGTGGAACCTGGGTCGAATAATACCCGTGCGTCGAAAGAACAAACTGGCAAAGTACCTGTCACAACGGCATTGGATGCCTGCGCATCCTGCGGTGTCAAAGCAAAAACTCGGGCCTGTCCTCCACCGATAGCGGGCTGACCTCGACCTCGGCCTCTGCCTCCTCGTCCTCTCTGAACAGGACCGCCGCGTCCACGGCCTCTCGGTGCACCTAACTGGCGTGGAGCATCGCCTGGGGTAGGAAGTAGGGCTCTCTGAGGAGGGGGTGGTGATGGTGGTAGAGTCACGTGCGGAACTGTCGCTGCTCCCTGTCGTCTCACCGGACAGTCTCTGACAAGATGATGCAGACTCCCGCACCCAAAACATCCTGGTGACGGCTGCTGCCTCTGGGGATAAGAACCATATAACTGTCCCCGCCCAAATCCTCTGCCAGGCCTATCTCTCGGAAAGAATCTGGCGCGCTGTCTCTGAGATGGTACATCGGTGCGCATCCTCTTCGGCCCAGAAACGGCCGGAGTCTGTGATATGCGTGCCTCCATCCGCAATGCTGTATCCATAGCAGCTGAATAAGTGTCGTAGTGCTGGGCGCCAATGGCAAGGTATAGCTGGGCATCAAGTCCCTGTACGAACCTCTTCACCATCTTCTCCTCGGTATCCACCAAATACTGAGCATATCGGGACAACTGAGTAAACTGGATGTCATACTCAGACACCGTCATCCCAGGTGTCTTGACTAAGGCCTCGAAACTGCGAGCTCTGGCGTCACGAACGCTCTCTGGAAGGAAACGGGCTAGAAAGACCGCTGTAAACTCGGCCCAAGTCATAGGCGGTAGACCTGCAGCTCGACCTCTCAAGACTGACTCCCACCATGTCTGCGCGAGACCCTCTAGCCGGAAACTGGCAAGCTCTACCCATCGATCATCCGAACATCTCAGTGAACGGCAGATCCTGGCTAAACTGTCAAGGAACGTCTGTGGGTCCTCCGCTGCCTCGGTGCCGGTGAATACTGGAGGTCTCAGCCTCATGAAGTCCTGTAGTGAAACCGGAATGGACACGATGGTAGTAGTAGGAGCAGGTATCATGGTCGTCTGTGATGTAGTAGGTACGTCATCCTGCCTCGGTGTACGACTGGCTGCAACTAGGGATCCTACCATCTGACGCAGCTCCTGCATGCCTCCCATCATCTGTCGCAACTCCTCCATACCCGTCTCGAGCCTATCCATACGGCCTGGGGAAGGTGGATCGGTCTGTCCCTGCGGCGTAGGCATACCACCCTGCTCAGTCCTAGCCTCGGACGAGCCAGCTCGAATCTCGTCTCTGGCGGCAGCCCTCTGTGCCCTCGTAGCCTTCGGCGGCATAGTGGCTGTCACAGGAAAACGGATAGTAAGGACAGTGCAATAGGATCATAGGATACACGGAATTGAAGAAGAAATTTTTCAAGCAAGTATATCCTAAAGTCACTTAGGCGGAGTACCGTATCGTAAGTATGCCGCGGACATACGTACGCTACGTTACCCTGCTTAAGTCACTTACTCCATCTACCAAGGGTCATCCTACACTCAAAAAGGTAAACCTATCGCTCTGATACCAACTTTGTCACGACCCGCAGGGTACGGAACGTGACTGGCACTTAAGTTTACGAAACGTCTAAAGGCGTCCGTAAAATAAGTAAGCCAAAGCCCAGAAAACAAACCCAATGAAGCAAAAGAGTGAAGAAAACCCAATCAATTGAAAGCGAGTTATCAATAAGTCATGTAAAACACTTTTTAAAACAATACAAATTTTTCCCGAAAATTTCGGCAGAGTCTCCTTTGTAAATACTGACCCCCAAAAATGGGTACAACAAAATATATACATGAATCCACAAAATAGGGCATCCCCAAGCGGGAGCTAGCTCTTCGCCATACGGCGGTCACAAATCCCACGCAATGTAAATGACAACAAGCATAATAAAGCATAAGGAAACATCATGTCGACTCAAGTGAGTTCGACCCCAAAATACAGCATAAAATCCACAAACCTCACAGTCTCATCTCTAGGTCAATATACAAATATCTGGTAGAACAGTAGATGGAGTACGCTAGATACAAGAATATACAAGGTGGTACAAAAAAAATAACATAACCCACCTATGAGCAATTCTCGAGCTCAGGCAAAAGAGGCAAAAGACAAGTGCGCCCGCCGCTACTGAACTGACGGAGCGGACCTGCAAAAGACTGTGGCACAACGGGGGTGAGTTGCCAACTCGTGAGTAATAAATAGCATCTACAAAGGCTATCGTATGCATGCACACAAGCATCCTAGCATCTAAAATACAGGTAAGACTGGATGCACTAGCAGGTGTGTATATAACATCAGTGTAATAATATGCATGCAACATGAAAATCTGAGGTCTCAATAGGTGTATATATATATAAGAAATATTTTATCTCTTTTTGTTTTTGAAACTCTTTTAGAATGCCAGCATAATGCCAATGAATCGACGAAAATCGGTGTCCAGCAACGACACCCAAAAGCTGTCTCAAATCTCATAAATGTATCTCTGGCCTCAGCCGTCCGGCTGACCCATCTCAAATATCAATATCTCATCATCAAGCGGCCACGGTCGGTATCCTCTGGATATCCGCCGTCCCAAACAGTCACCGGTAGGTAATCCGTCCCCTGCCAGGCTCAACGTCATCACCACATTCCTCTTGCCCCGGGGTACCTTACCGGGCCCACCATGTACCCGTGCCGGTTCCTCCACTCCTCGACACGGATTTCCAAAGCCACAGCAAACTCATGGTGGACGACACTTACATCACTAGAAAACCGCAATTTTACATATTTTTTAAAAAATATAATAAGTTTAGAAATTTTGCGGCTTTCCCCCGGAATCCAGCAATATCATAAAATCTCCAGAAATCCACATAAGTGCATATATCAATGATAATGAATGCGTATGATATCAATAATCAAGTTGCGATGTGTGATTAATGGATTAAGCATGAACAATTAATATGATGAAGTACATGCACATGAATAGCAATTCTACGGTTTCATTTTAAGGAATTAAAGGCAATAGCACCAGTTTAAGTATCAATTAGTAAAAGTTTTAAATTTAAAAGTTATCTAGTGTGGTGGCATGGCAATTACCAGGGTGTGTGTGTAAACATGAATAGTGCTCGTGCTGCATATAAAAACCTGGTAATGGTGCATGTGTCCTACAATTGAGTTTGCGTATATGGGTATAACCTATCGATCTAATTGCAGCAATTATCATGCCAGTATTATTATTCTAATGTCACAAGTGATTATCCAATTTACTATTTTCCAGTTTACTAAATCTATCGGGCGACTTGCGCCATCCAGACGATCGTCCCCCGTAGATGTTAAATCTACTCACCGGGATTCCTGGCTAGCTGTGTCCGATCACCGCCTTTCCCTTTCGCGCCGCGTCAGACGTCTCCGCGACCGAACCTGTAATTTATATCAAATATAAGGTTACATATCAAGAACGACGCAAAACCCCAACGAAACTACTAAAGTTCTCTAGCTGGGTACAACGTGCACAAAGTGCGCGGACACACGCGAAAATCGCAAAAACTGCCGAAAAACGCCGATTTGGGTCACCCGGCAAAACTAAAACCCGACTACCCAAAAACCGCACTCACGCATCCTAAAAGTCGTAGGACAAGCCAACAAAATCATCAAGATACCACAAATAACACATCACATAACTTCTATAAAAATCTAGTAAGCAGAAATTGCAATTTGATGCAAACATCGACAATATAGCGACAAGTCAACACCATCCAACGCCAACATTCCAAACTAACCAAAAAGTTAGCCAAAACACAATTTCTAAACCATTGACTAAGCTTAAAAACCTAATTTACATAACAAAACCTTTTCTTGATTTTATAAATAGCCATTGCAAATCAAAAACCATACTTGAAAAACTTAATTAACACTAATATCAACCCCAATTAGCAAGTTCATCTCTTAGATTTAGGTTAGCAAAATACTAGTTAACAAATTAGGTTTAATCAACTAAATAAGGGTTTCTAAACCCTAAACAACTCACTAATCAAGTTTCAAATACCAATTCCATACAAAAACCTTTTCTTGAAATCCTAAAATAACAATTTCACATTTCAAAAGTTAACTAATTTAGCAAAGTTGAAACTACAACAACAAGGTAACTATATAGATTAGTCATTAACAACTAGATTAACAAAATAACAACTTAATTAAATTATCATGGTTCAAAACCTAGTTAGAATTTTCAAACAAAAATCTAAGAAAACTAGATTAACTACACTAAATTAACACTAAACCATAACACATAAGCACTTAAACAAGGAATTTAACAAGATGGAATTTATACCTCTTGATCAATAGATCAAGCAAGAAGGTTTCCTCCAATTGATGGCCTCAAACACCAAGATCCAAGCAAGAATGGCTAAGGAAAATGATAGCATAAGGAAATTGTTTGGATTTTTGGAATTAATTCATGGATTTTGATGCATTTCCTTGAAGGAAATTGAAGAAAAATGCAAAGAAAAGAGATGAGAAAGAGGGGTGCAGGTTTCGGCCAGGTTGGAGGTAAGGTGGGGGGTGTGGGCAAGTGAGGAAAAGTCTTGGTCAAGTTTCTAAAGTCAAAAGTATCATATATTAACCATTTTATTTAAATTAAATCCATAAACTATCAAATAACTTAAGAAACAACTCAAGAAAGAGAGAGGTCAGAATTTTCTGGTCTTGGCCAAGACTTGGGCTGTTCTTGGGCTGAGGGAAAAGATAGAGGGGTTTTACAAAAGAAATTTTATGCAAAAAGGCCCCCTACAACTCAAAAATTGCAAGTTTTAGCCCAAAATTCAATAATTTCGTTTCAATTTATAAAAATTGGTTAAAAATCAAAATAAATTACTAAAAATTCATGTTATCACTAGAATATAATTATCATAATTTTTGAGATTAAAATTAGCCCGGAAAAATTTGTATTTATCGCTTATTTAAAGTATTTTCTTACCGGCTTAAAATAATATTAAAAAATTGAAAAATAGGGAAAAATTTTTAAATGACCAAAATTTCATAATTAACTCATTAGTCACTAAAAACAAGTAATTACCTATCCACTTTAAGTATAATTAGCCCTAAACTGCAAAATATCGAGAAAGACGGTTTTCGGAAAAATACCGAATTTTCACCGAATTTCAGGAAAACACCAAAACGACTTTTCAAGACGCTACAACACCTTTCTAGACACCTACTTGATCGGCTAATTGTAATGTATAAAACTCTCTCAGGAGTAACTCTTACTCGCAGCGGGTATCGGGATCCAACTATCTCATAGGAGGTATGCAATCTCATTGCAAATTTCAACACTTGAAATTCCCGATAATATTTTGCCCCTAACCTCCTATGACCTTGACAAAGGCCAACAAACCATAGGATGCTAGTCAAGTTCAACCCGTCATTTCCTGATTGAATTAAACCCACCCGCACGGCCCTTGACAAAGGCCAACAAGGTCGCACGACTACCCTAACTCAATCTGCATCATATGCATAAGCAGATAAGCACCAGTTAGCTACCGCACACTGCGCCTTGACAAAGGCCAACAAACGCAGCACGAATACTAACTACTACTTATCTGAAATGACGGAGGGCTACGACAGGTTTTTATGAAAACCTATTGCGTAATGAACTTGATATCGTTGTAGGATCGAATGAATTTTGAAATGGAGTGCTTTTGAGGCTTTTCTAGTTTTGCTAAAGGAGTCACTCCCGGTAAAAGGATCGTCGGTCCTTTCCTCGTCGAATGAGGTGCGGGATATATCATATATATCACTGTGCAAAGCAAAAATACTTAAAAGCAATCAAAAGACAAACCGAGTGTGTAGCATCTGCCGGTTATTGCCAAAGGAGTCACTCCCGGTGAAGGGATCTCGGTCCTTTCCTTATCGAATAAGGTGCAGGATATATCATATATACCGCTGTGCAAAGCAAGAACTGTAGCTACCTGTTTTATTTTGAAATTCGATCCTACAACATCTTAGGTTTCTTTTATTTCATTAATCACATTAATGAAGTCCCATCATTCAAGTACCTAAACATCACAGATAAATATGACGTACACTTATGCCATCCGCATTCGCCTCGATGTCCCCTCGTGCACCATTAGGTTAGGTAACTAACGGCAGAGCGGGGCAGGGCTAGCGCGGGTGTAAAACATAAGTAACGTCTATATAATATATCATATATACTATATAATGTATCTATCACAGAACATCACATGATCACATCACAGATATCGCAGCAGAAGAATCATATGAAATATTGGATATACTAGGACGTCCGTGTTTTCAATACGAGCCAGTATAAAACACGGATTCCACGGTCGCGATGAATAGCCAAACCCACACCCCTAGACCCCTACGAAAGCGGCAAGCAACCCTACCAATTCTAGAGTTAGGAGACCCGGACTCGACTCCTCGAGTTGGTCTCCCACTGGACTCCAGAACCCGGTTACTTGTGCTCCCCTCCTTGGGTCTATCCTAGTGCGGAAAAGTAAATAATATACAAAAGGTGACAACTTCCGCAACCTGGAAGTGCCCCAAGAAAAGAATATTACATACAAGTTTTTTACATGAATGAAAATGAAAAACACTCATCTCACATAAAAACCCCCGGCTATTCAAACACGACGATCCAATATAACATATCCAGCAACACATAACATCACATGTCATCAGCGTAAGTAAATATGCGCATCCCAATTGTCGTTGACATATAGCAACGAAACCGGCGATATCACATATTACACTTACGGTCACAGAAAAGAAAGTGTAAAACTACAACAGTTGGAATCCGCAACCACCTCAGACATCGCATGCCTGACCAAATGAATTACTTAGACATCGCATGCCTAACATTTATAAACCTCGCATTTTAGTCTCAAAATCGAAAACTCTTTTCAATATCAAGTCGGGCAATTCAACAGGATTTCCGACATTTTGATCGAATGCTCGTCGCAAACTTTAGTAGGCGGCCGCACCCCCGATACCGTCGACGAAGTGCACCAAGGTGGAACACCGCTGCCGCGAGCACCCGGACGGATGCTTTCGGCGACAGGGTTCTTCTACAGTCACTTAGTCGGGGCAATGGAGTGAGACTGTCTATTAAGTTTACCCGGCGAGTATCCGCATACGCTACGTGATTGCGACGGACTTTTGATCACATCAAAATTCCGTGGCAACCGATCAAGTGAGACTAAATTGCTAGATTTACAACATTCATTCAGTTATCTCATAACTTCTTGTGAATTCCAATTATTGTATCCCATTCCAGATAAAATAGAAAATGTTAAACTTTCCGATCGAGCAATCGAATACCCAAGTTTTCCCAAAACAGATCAACACATGAAATAAGTCTAACAACATTCAGTTCGTGCCTCAGTACCAACGGTCCAGCCGTAGAAGGGTCAAGCCAACGCCTCACATGTGGCACGCCGTACTGCCCCAAACCCGAAGGTTCAAAGGGCTGTTCAAGACGGTCACATAATCGAGTTAAGGTTTGTTGTCTTCTAGAGGGTCCATCGCGTTACTTGCACTACTTAGAACGTCGTTAAACTACGGAAAAATCCAACACTTGGAAATTTCCCGACAGGGGAAAAATTGGGTATTTATATCCGGTCGAACTTTTTAACATATTCTAAAATTTATCCGGAAAGCCACACAGACAAAATTTGATAATCCGATCGAACATTCGAATCCCCAAAACAAAGCAAGAATGCTCAACTGTGGAGTAAAGGTTAAAATATCCCAGAAAATACAGCACTAAAAATTAGGAATTACTGTGCAGATTGTACAAGATGACGTGGCTACTTAGCCGCGGAACCGCCGCATGAGCACTGCTTATGCCGCGGTTCCGCCGCCGTTTAAACGATTTAGTCGATCGAATTGCACAGTAATTCTTAAAAACACCTGCTGATTTTTCTGCATATTTTTAATATTGAAAAAACCCATTTTTTTTAAAAAATGTACAGAGAGCATCTTTGGAATGGGTTTTCGGGTTCATTCGGACTTCAAACTCCGTCTGGACTTCGCCTAAGGCTCTAGCTAGGCTCTGATACCACTGTAGGGTTCCTAAGCACTCTAGTGAGGTCTCACAAGGCATCAACCATGCCAATTTCAAAAATTACGGTGCCGAGAAACCCTAAACTACGGATCGTTGGCTAGAAATCTAGGCGAAAAAGAAATCTAGTTAACACTTAACTATAAGTTAAACGGAAATACAACCTTTGTAGATCCGTTGCTCCACCTCCATAGCTCCGCAACGAAATTCCCTCGCTGTCCTAGTGAATTCCCGGGCTCTAGCGTCGGCTTCATCGGAGAAAGAGCGGGCAAGGTCGTCGGCTTCGTGCCGAAGATGATCTACGTCGAGGCATCGCTAGATCAAGCTCCAACTTCACCAAGTGATAAAACTTGTGAAGAAAACACACTCTACTACTTGGCAAGAGGTAGAGGATGAAGAAATAGGAAGTGGGTTCACTTTAGAATTGGATTTCTCACTCATTTCATCAATCCACCATTGATGAAGTCAAGGTTTCTTCTTTGAAGAAGATGAAGAAGAAGAAGAAAGTGTTATGATAAGTTAATAAAAAAGAATAGAAAAACAATACTTATCATAATTCTAACTATGGTTATGTGTAGAGAATTGACCAAGGTTAAATGAAAGGTTAGGGTTAAGGATGAGATAAGAATGGTGGACAAAGTCAAAGCTTCATGAAGCTTCAACTAAACTACAAATAAAGCCACCATTCTTTTCTTTTTTTCCATTTATTTTCCAAAATGTTTAAACAAATAAATAAATGAATAAATAAGTAATGGAAAAATAAAACCCTAATTATATGTTTAAACATGGTTTAATTCTTTACACTTAACCAAGGAAACATGTATCATCAAACATGATACAATCAAGTGTACAAAAGTATATCACATATACAATGTGCACAAACCGAGTGAGAAAATCCATTTAAAGTGAACCAATACTAGTTAATGTAAAGTAATATATCAAATATATAATTATACATTAAATCATTAAATCAACACTTGATTTAACGATCCGGTCATATCGTATATAACCGACTAGTATCCAATGTATCGGTTTATCGAATCAATCCTTGATTCGATAACTAGGGTATATCGCATATAACCTAATCGATACATTCATCGCGAGAATGAAATACGGTATCACATACACGGATTATTCTCGGTCCCTCACATATCTCATATGCGCTCCTATTTCATTTCGCTTGAGCCAGGAAACCTCTGTGTAGGACTCTAAAGACTCGTCATTACGCCGGCAGCAGATGATGATCATATCAAACATCCACAAGCCGCAAGCGGTCTGCTAAACGTAACGGCCACCCAGGTATTGAGCGATCTGAAGATCGACGAGCAAGGCTGCTCACACTCCAGTGAATCCAACCAGTAACACTACCGTACAGTCCGGTCTGATCGTCTGATCTGTCACATATCTCGCCTAGGGGTGGTAAACGTCAGACCCCAATAGCTCGATAAGTCGTGTCGATATGAGGTCTATAACAATTCGAGAAACTTCTGGTAACACTTACCAGTAAATCTCAGCAACCCTGGCCAGGGATTTCCTGTTATAGCCAATCGAACACAGCGCAACATCAACCCCCTATACCGGGAGAGACGAATCCCCTCCTATCGCTCATTGCCTCCATGTGACTCGGGACTGTACCCAAAAACCACCGTTTTGCACGCCCTCTTGGACGTGGTAAGATGGAAATCAAAGCACAGTGGGAACCACACAAGACTCTATGACGATCTCGGGTCAACGGACTACTCTGTACCAGTGTCACCAGAGAACTGCCATCTGACGTGAGGTATAATACCATCTGGGAGTTCTCGGCGAGTCCGTCCAGTGTACCCAGTCTCTACTGAGCACCCGTATATCATCTCTGATGTCAAACACCAATGGATATGGGATCATCCATCGCCCATCTGTATGGGTCGAGAAGGTATACGCTGGTCTACTCTGGTATATCGATGCCCCATCTCGATACACCCTCGACTAGGGACTTTGAAGGATGTACTTATGGACTACCATGTCCCCACTAGTATGATCCGCATCATAGTCCAGGTAGTCAAGCACAGATCCTAAGGGCTTTACCAACATGTAACAGAGAGACAATCAATGTACACGTTAAGGTAAAGAGTAACCAGATAGCATACTATCATGTCGAGCAAGAAAGTCCTCCCTATATATGTCCTAGCATCCACTACAATATACATCCTATGTACAGTAATGGCCTCTAGGGTATACATATAACTAACATTAGTACTGTGACTGAAACATCGACGTTCGTACGTTAATTTCAGTGGCATATTGTCGTTTTTGGGTTAAGTGAGTTGTAGGTTCTAACCTACGGGTGGTTAGCTTGTTGTTTTGGTTTTCGATATGGTATTTATTTTAATGCGATTTAAATACGAATATAGGTACGATTCGAGGATTTTCGAGACGAAGTTGGTGGATATAGCAGTGTGGATTTCATCAAGCTTATTAAGTTGGTGAGTAGATTAATATCTACTGGGGAAGTCGGGTGGATGGCGTATAGCACCCCTGCAACCATATAAATAGTATTATGATATCTAGTTAGTTTAGTATTTATTCAAGATATTTATATAGTATCGCATCTGGTATGTCCTTCAATTGCATATAGTTCTTGCATAGTTTTAGATGACATACAGTGATACGATATGGATATGGTTTGATGGATTTGTACGAGGGATCATTCCATACTTGAGATGATACAGATACAGTGATATGATGAGATATTATACAAGAAATTATACGTATTGGAAATGATGAAATTGGAATGCCGGATAACGGCAAATTTATCCTTTGACTCATAGAGTTAGATTACATTCAGTTTTAGGATGTAATACTTGTGTGAGCTATATTCTTTTAAAAACTACGATTCGTTTTTATTTTAATAAAATACAAGGATGTGGTGCCACTTTCCAAAATGAAAATCTATTTTAATCTAGGGCAGCTTCCTTATTTCAAACTCAACGTTTCGTTTCAATTCTAAAGATAATAGTATAGCTCAAAGCAAGTAATTACAATAGTAACGCTTAGATTACCTTACATGTTTGCATTATATTATCGATGTTATCCGTTTCTGCGACACGAACACTCTGATAGAACACTGCACAAATACCAATGAGTACTATGCTGCACAAGCACGTAGATATATGTTACGCTACACCTCATTGGTACTGCCTTGTCACTGTAGAGCCATTTTGTTATATATGTGTTAAATATAAATAGGTTGTTACACCATAGAACAGTTGCACAAATACTAATGATTGCCATGTTGCACGAGCACAGACGCGTATGCTACACTACACATCATTAGTAGTGCCATGACATAATAGAATTGAGATATTATGCCTATGTGATATAATTACGCAGTCTTTCTTTATTCCTGTTGTAAATTACGAATATTAGTACTATAGATGATGTATTTGATTCTTATGGATTTTCTGGATATTTTACTCCTGATGATATATATCGGTGGTATTGGATAATGTTATATATGTATATATATAAAATATATCATCAATATAATCTATGCAAGTATTCTTATTCCTTACTTGATATTTTGATATGATGAGTTAAACGTTCATCTTGAGTTTTGTGTTTTTCTGATTTTATTCCGAACCGAGTTGGGGGTCATACGGTTGCGGATTTACGAATTATCCAGACCGAGTCGGGGGGCATACAGTTGGATACATGGTGGACCCGGTCGAGACCCAGAGGCTGGATAGCCGCATTTTAGGCGGAGAGCCTAACGAGGATACTCGATTCCGGAGATAGAGATGAGCACGACAGATATTCAGGGAATATTGACCTGGGTTCGATGGGCATGGCGGATATCCAGGGGATACCGACCGGGCCAGGGATATCGAGTGGCGATCATCTGTTGAGATGGTATCGACGTATCTGCATTTACGTATCGATGCAGGACACGAGAGATTTCGGATTTTCGGATGTCGATACTGGAAATCCATTTATATTGATATGATTTCCATCATGAGGTACACAGTTAGATTTCAGTTATTGTAGTCGACCAAGACTGATCTAGGGGACAGCACACACACACACACATACACACACACACACACGCGCGCGCGTGCACGCGCGCACACACACACACACATATATATTCTACTTGGGGTTGCATGATAGATAGTGTTGCATTATCATACACATGTATATCATATTATATTAGTACAGAGTTCGGTAGTACTAAAATTATGACCTAGGTATCATTATGCATTTCGATTCCTACCTTTAGATGTACTTTTATTCACTGAGTTGGCAACTCATCCCCGTTGTGCCACAGTTTCTTGCAGGTTTTACCGCTTGGATTATCAGCGGCTTGGGTACATATTCTTTTTGGTGATTGATTGGTAAGTAAGTTATTATTGTATCGTACTCACTCTTGATTATTCATATACTCTTGTATCTGGTGGAAACTCCATCAACTTAGAAATGGTATAGTATGGCCTTAGGTGTGAGAGTTAGAAGTTTTGAGGTCGCACTCTTTAGAGTCGACTTCTAGTATGGTTTGTTTGGTTGCTCCTTCGTTTGGACAGGAAAGTTATCTCCTGTTGGGATGCTATTGTTACTGTTGTAGTTGTATCGGGTTTTTATGTGGTAATTTTAAAAGAGGTGCTGTCAGATTTCAAAACGTCATAGATGCTTTTCAAACATACTTAGTTAAATTTAAATGTTATTTAAACTGATTTTATCTGATGACTATTTTAAACTCACCTCCAATATTTTAAAGGGTTTAGATTCCGGGTTTAGGCTTACTTAAACCGTGTCGATGTCTTTAGATGTCACATGATTCAAGTGCCGGTCACGTGCCCCATTTGGGTCGTGACAATACTTGTTTTGGGTATTCAGTTAATAGTAATGGTTTTGAGAACAAGCTTCTCTTTCAGGTTACTCTTAATTGGATGCACTCCTAAGTTGAGTAATGATGATCGGCCTCTCTCCAATTAGTTAACATGCACTGGAGACAGCTGCATAATTTGAATCTAGTTCCAATTAAATCAGTGCCTCTGTTTCTATATTGGATATAGAATGGTTCATATCTTAACGATGTTAAGGTACGGGGAGTTGTCCGGCTTATGCTTAAAACCAGTCTCTGGATAACTCAAGCCACGTTTCTGTAATGGCAGTTTGTGGGTTAACCCGGGCTATGGCGAGGGTTGACTTTCTACCATCTAGAAGATCAATAGTGATATTGTTCTTGACTCGCCACAGTTTCAATAAAATGGACATTTTCAGAAAATAGTAGTGGGGGTATGGTAGAACTGGAAGTGATTCCAGAACCGCAAACGATTACTGAAAATTTAATAGGACCTAAAGATTCAATCAGGTTTGACATTCCATTAGCCACTCCGCAGATATGGTGGGTAACCTCAGGCACCTGAGAGGTACTCTAGTATCCTCAAGGACGGTGACAGGGAGGTTCTTGTATACCCAGACTTTCCATTGCTACTGTTCCAGGCTATCAAACCCGGCAGGAGGATGAGTATAGTGCCGTTCTAAACTAGCTTTAGAAGTGCATGTTAGTGTTTATGCCCTAGAGGCCGTTATTGTATCATACTAGTTTGTATGTTACTTAATGGAAGCTTCGGATATTCACAGTTGTATTGACAGTCTTGGTAAAAATGGTAGTATGCTACTTGGTTTATGTCTACATTAATATGTGCATATGTTTCTTGTAACGTATCGCTTATACATATTAATAGAGCCATTGGGATCTTTGTTTGATTACCAGCGTTGTGATGGCAGTCACACTAGTGGGGGCTGGGTAGTCTATAAGCAACATCCTATACAGGTCCCTAGTCGTAGGATTATCGAGACAGGGCATCGATACTCTGGAGTAGACTAGTTGTATGCTTCTCATCCCAGTTAAGGAGATGGTCTGTCCCACAGCAATCAGTACGTCGTACTAGAGATAGTATACAGGTGCTCGTTAGGTTACGGGTACACCGGACAGGACTCGCCGGGAACTGCTGGTTGGATTTAAACCCATCGTCAGATAGCGGTTCCCAGGTGACATGAGTACAGCTTAGTCCATCGACTTGATACTGCTACTTCGCCTCGGGTGTGTTCCCACTGTACTTAGATTATTACCCTACCATGGTTCAAAGTAGTCGTGCAAACATGTAGTAGTTGGGTGCAGTCCCGAAACACTTGGAGGCAGTGGCAGTTAGACACGATTCGTTGATTGTTACGAAAGAGTGTGTTTGTAGAATAACCGCAATCGGAACGGTGTCGCGCATAGCTAGACCGAGATGAGTACGGGTCGTTGCCGGGGATACGTGCGTAATTTTTTATTCTTACTATTTGTGTTGAATTCTTATACGATCTGTATCATAAATAAAACAAAACTGCAAATTGTATATTTAACGATTATTGTGTGAATTTTGCGAGGGAATCTGGAGTCACAGACTTGAGGAAATAGGATACAGATACATTCATTGAGATCCAGAGAAGTAGTGAAGGCGACAGAAAAAAATTCATCAATTGATCTCTCCCTCTTCCTCTTACGGTGGAACCGCGGCCGGAAGTGCACATCGGCGGCGGAAGCGCGGCCAGTTAGGAGATCTAGGGCTTCAGTCTTCTCTGGTAAGATTCTAACCTCCTTCTCTCTCCTCTGAAATCTAATAAAATATCTTTCTGCAGGATTCTTTGCAAAATATCGCCGCTAAAAAATCTTTATGCAAAGTTTTGTTTTGCGGTTTGTTTTTGCATATTTTAATACGGATTTTTAAGGGGCAAGACCAAAATCCAGATTAGGTGGGGATTTCATCACCCTTCCGAAGCCCCACAAATCACAAATCGAGCATCTGCATCAACCCTACATTAATTTAAAAAATATCTAGACCAGACTCTAAGGACCGTCGCGCTCAATAAGGACAGAGGAAGGTCGTGGGTAATCTATCGCTTATCCGCATTACTTTTGTGGTGTCTAGGCAAGTGTGTCTAAGGCGATTGGTTACTTAATTAGGACCACTACTTTCATAGTGGGGAGCCTCCCACTCACCTGGCACTTACCTGGCTAAAAAGGTAGTAAAGAGGCGGTAGAGGATTGATCCTACGGCTTGTCCTTTGGAAGTCTAGGAGCGGTCTAGAGACTGGACCTAGGTAACCATAGTTCTAGGGTTGTTTGTGCATTTTTTTGTGATTTGTCTAAATCTGTCATTTTTCAAAACAAACCATTTATTTTCTCTCCTTTTTACCCTTTTCGCCTTCTTCTCCTAATGGGTGACCTAAACAGAAGAACACTTGCCGAGCTTTGCTGTCCATAACCAGATATCTCTTGTTTTCGTAATCCCTTCGGTATAACGTCCGGCTCTTCCATGTCCTTAAGAGATCATATAGAACAAGCAGGAAGGAACAGTTAGCCACCTCAGTCTAGGTCTTATCAACCGTATCCTAATCCTACACCTGTTTCACTTGATACCCAGAGTGAGGGAGCCCCTAAACGAATGTCCATTGCTGAGCACATAGTTAGGGCTAGAGGCCAAAGTTTCAACCCGGACCAATATCAACTATCACCTCCACTTTCGAAAGAAGAGTTTGATAGCCAACCGACCAACCCATATCAATATTCTTCTTATCACAATGTTGACCCTGCTCCCACATAATTTTCGCAACCATTCTATTCTTATCACTCCAATCTGACTTTTCCACCTTCTCTAGACAGTTCTTCTAATCAGTCATTTGGGAGTTTTAATTATCCTCGGGAATTTCAATCTTATACTGAAACCCCTTATCAACCCAAGACTAGTCTGGAGCAGACATTAGAAAAATTTCTGCAATTGTCGAACCAAATTAGGAAGGAAACAACAGAGTGGATGCAACCAAGGAATTTCAAACCTGCCCAAAAAATTTCAGTATATGATTCAGGCATAGGACAAATTGAGAATTTGGGTAGTGAGACAGAACTATACACCCTTCCTAATCAAACCTCCCTATTCCAAACTGAAATCCACAACTCCAGTTTCATAGATTCATCAAGTACACCAAATAGAATGTCTGATAAGTTGTGTGACTTTGTAGTGTTTGATTTACCCGATTGTGAAGGGTTCAAGTCAAACCATACCTAACCCTTGTGACCTATACACCTCCACTCTTGAACCAAAACTGATTGAAAACCATACTTTTGATGAGGTGATTGAGAATTTTAAGCTTTACTTGAATGAGGTGATTGACGTTGGGAATATATTGATTGATGAACCCGAAATTTTGGATGATTTTGTCCCACTAATTCATCAAATCCTTTCACTTCCTTGTGCTCATCATCTTGAGCCTTTAATTCTTCCCGAACCCCAAATATGTCTTGAAGTTGATGATAATGGTATGCCCGAAGATCAGACCGAAATACAGCCTCCATTTTCCACATCTGGTTCAGAAACACTCGTCACACCAATTTGTTTACCTATTTAACCCTCTGCTTTCTCCGGTTCTTCTTATGTTCCTATAGTTTCAGTGAGTTTTGATGAATCACAATCCGTTAATTCAAGTTCATTAAAACCAGAAATTCAACTTGATATGGATATTTTTGAAATTGAGGTCGATGAGTTTTTCGAATCCTCTACCTCAATGATTTTTTATGAATCAAGTTGGATAAATTCTGGCACAAAACTCTTTGACAGCAAAATGTTCGATCGCACCATTGATCAAAGTTTTGAAGAACTTTTTGCTGACGAACATAAATTTTTAAAAAATACAGATTTTGTGATTGATCAATCTCCACCTATAAAGGTTGAACCATCACCATTTCTTCTTCCTAATCACTCACATTCATCATCATTCTTTCTTTTCTCTAATTTCAAACCCTTTCCAGACCACCTCTTATCCCTTCCCCATTTTTTCTTGACTCGATACAACACATTCTTCCACCAACCTATATACTATACTGATAAAATCATTAAATGGTTGGTGTTAACTTTTGGTCTTTGTAAAGTCTTACTTTGACCAAATGACTCACCCCCTCTTAAAATACTTCGTATTGTCTAACAAATGTTTGAGAGATGGTATATTTTTGGCTCTTGAACATAACTTTTGTCCTCAAATTTGTGAGCCCATTAATAATGTCCTCCCATGCTTACAGGTTTTTGTGATCCAGCAGACCGCAACAGTGAGGACACTGTTGAAAACAAGTTTGGGGGAGGTTTGTGCTTATTTACGCATACTTTGCATTATACTATATATAAGCAAAAAAAATTTGATAATAAAAGAATAGAAAGTGAAAAAAATTATATATGAAAGATAGGAATAGTTTAAGCAAACCAAGAAAATTAGAAGTTTTCTTAAACGAACTAGTAATAAGTGGTTATGAGCTGTTGTCCCAAGGGTTAGTTAGATGAAGGAAGTCACTAATCTGAGGATAAAAATAAGTCTGAAAAATAGTTTCTATTCTGGAAGCCAAACATTTGAATGTTGATACCCTACTATATGCACTTACATACGTCTTGAAACTCGGGATAGTAGAGGATACCTTGAAATGCTCTTGTCTAAAAGCCAAAGTATGAAGGAAATAAAAAAAATGAATAAAATATAAAATGGTGAAGAAAAAAAAGAACACTGGTTTTGTTATCGCCAAGGCAACAATAAAAAAATATAGCGAGGGTGCTTCATCACCTAGTGCCTTAGACCAACTAGTCTGGGAGTCACTGCTAAGCCTTAGGTGGTGCAAGACGAGGAAAATACTATCACCTAATCTGCAAGCACATAAGTAATCGGTCCGTTAGTACCTCAAGAAGTATTAACGGTCGCATAAAAATGTGTGAGAAAATCCATAAATATTCATCAAGTTAAAAAGTACTGAGGTAGATGGACAAGAGTATGATAGCTTGAATTGAATTCTCCGAGTGTAGGGATGTCCATTACACACACGTAGGGTTATATGATCAATGTTTGGATGAAAGGTAGGAATGAAGAATAAAGATGATGTTTTATTGAGGGATAATGTGATTTCTAACATCTTTTCATGACTATTAAGATAGGGCTCATGACAACTGAAAATCTACTGTAGTTGGAAACTCTAAATTTTCAAAGTATTTCTTTTATGGTTCTTATCTTTATATGTAAATTTCACCATCTCTCTTTTATTATAGGATTTTGTGGGTGTAATCCGCTGAAAACCCTCAGGAGACAACACTCCTTCTACTAGGGACACCTAGAGGTTTAATGGCTTGTTGCAAGTGCCCAGTGCAATCGTGTCTGCCTACGAAAGTATGATTAGTTTTCTCCTTTCTTTTCTCCTTCTCTTGAATAAACTAGTTTGCTCGGGACGATCAAAGATAAGTTTGGGGGTATTTGTTCAGTTGATAAAACTGCACATTTGTTATTACATTTTTCCTACTATTTCTATATTAAAAAAGGTCTTTATTATAATATATCATACATATGAGGGTTTATCTGTAAAAACACTATTTTCCATGTGTTGATATATTATAATTAGCATTTGGTAAGAAAATGTATGCAAATAATATCATTGACCAAATCTTAACTCCACTAAATATTATTTGAGTTGTTGTGCAGAATTTTCAGGTCTAAAATCAAGGAAATCAAGTTGTTAAAGAAAACATGCCTAATTAAGAAACCAAAACTTAGAAATCAAGTCTGGCAGCAACTACGAGAAGATTTCCAAGTTCCAAATGTTCCCAAGATTGCCAAATGTCACACAGATAAAGCCTCTGGAAATTGATCAAGTGATCTGCACCCTTGGCCGCGGATCCGCGGCCAAGCCCCCTGTTGGCCGCGGATCCGCGGCAATATTGAAGGTTTAGATGATGCGCTTTTTGTAGGTGAATCTTCGCCGTTAACTTCCATATTTGGAAGCAAAGGTTCTGGCTTTGGGACTATAAATAAAGACTGAGAGCCTCTTGAAAAAAAGCATCAAGTCGACGCGATCACGAAGTTCAAGATGGCTCACGCATCCAAACTGATCATCAACGGTTTATCTACCTCCTTAGAAGAGATCGAGAAGCAACTAGTCTTTGCAATCATTTTCTAAGGAATCAAAGTGTAATGAATATTGTTGATTAATAAAGGTAGCTTTCTTTTTCTTATTCTATTTCTTCGTAGTTTAATTATGCATTTTCTCTCCATCTCCTTTTCTCCCAACATGCGCGAGTAATTCTCCACTTGTTAGGTTCGTAGGATTAGGGTAGGTTAATGGATGATGAAAATACCTAAACTCTTTTTACGACCTATAAATTTTATAAACTTTATCAAGACAATCATTACCATCCTAATCGGGCGCGCTAACAATTCATTGTTAGTCTCGACCGCAATTAGAGATTAGATTAATGATTGTTTTGATAAAGGCTAGATATGAACGGAGTTCCGTGTCGAGATAAGGGTTAAAAGTGGGATTCCTTTTCCTTCCAGAAACCCTAATCTACACGCATCACTGCCGTTCTAGTTTTAAATCTATTAAAGGATAGAAAGAGTAATTTTTAATTAATCATCCATAACTACTAAATCCTAACGAACCCTACAAGCCCCTTTTTATATTAACTACATCCATAAATAATCTAAATCTATATTTTGCATTAGTGCTTAATGTAGATCTAGAAACCATTCCTCAACATTCTTATCCCTCCTCTCTTTTTCAACACATCTAAAGTAAGATTAAAATATTAAACGTTTCCCTGAGGACGACCCGTACTCACCTCGGTCTAGCTACGCGCGACACCGTTCTGATTGCGGTTGTTCTACAAACACACTCTTTCGTAACAATCAAATGGCGTCGTTGTAGTATAGTGGTAAGTATTCCCGCCTGTCACGCGGGTAACCCGGGTTCGATCCTCGGCAACGGCGCCATTTGATTGATGTGAAAGTGTGTTTGTAGAATAACCGCAATCAGAACGGTGTCGCGCGTAGCTAGACCGAGGTGAGTACGGGTCGTCCTCAGGGAAACGTTGAATATTTTAATCTTACATTAGATGTGTTGAAAAAGAGAGGAGGGATAAGAATGTTGAGGAATGGTTTATAGATCTACGTTAAGCACTAATGCAAAATATAGATCTAGATTATTTATGGATGTAGTTAATATAAGAAGGGGTTTGTAGGGTTCGTTAGGATTTAGTAGTTATGGATGATTAATTAAAAATTACTCTTTCTATCCTTTAATAGATTTAAAACTAGAACGATAGTGGTGCGTGTAGATTAGGGTTTTTGGAGGGAAAAGGAATCCCACTCTTAACCCCTATCTCGACACGGAACTCCGTTCATATCTAGCCTTTACCAAAACAATCATTAATCTAATCTCTAATCGCGGTTGAGACAACAATGAATTGTTAGCGCGCCCGATTAGGATGTTAATGATTGTCTTGATAAAGTTTATAAACATTATAGGACGTAAAAAGAGTTTAGGTATTTTCATCATCAATTAACCTACCATAATCCTACGAACCCTAACAAGCGGAGAATTACTCGCGCATGTTGGGAGAAAAAGAGAAGGAGAGAAAATGCATAATTAAACTACAATGAAATAAAATAGGAAAAAGAGCTACCTTTATTAATCAACAATACTCATTACATTTTGATTCCTTAGAAAATGATTACAAATACTAGTTTGCTTCTCGATCTGTTCTAAGGAGGTAGATGAACCGTTGATGATCAGCCTGGATGCGTGAGCCGTCTTGGACTTCGTTGTTAGTTATATGTATGCCCTAGAGGCCATTACTGTACATACGATGTATATTGTAATGGATGCTTGGACATATATAGGGAGGACTTTCTTGCTCGACATGATAATATGCTATCTGGTTGTACTTTATCTTAACATGTATTCTGATTGTCTCTATGTTACATGTTGATAAAGCCCTTAGGATATGTACTCGACTACTGGGACTACGATGAGATCATACTAGTGGGGCCACGGTAGTCGACAAGTAAATCCTATAACTGTTCCTAGTCGAGGGTGTATCGAGACAGGGCATCGATACACCAGAGTAGACTAGCGTATACGCATCTTGACCCATATGATGGGCGATGGATGATCCCATATCTATCGGTGTTTGACATCAAGGATGTTGTAGGGGTGCTCAGTAGAGACTGGGTACACTGGACAGACTCGCCGAGAACTCCCAGATGGTATTATACCTCACGTCAGATGGCAGTTCTCCGGTGACACTGATACAGAGTAGTCTGTTGACCCGAGATCGTCATAGATTCTTGTGTGATTCCCACTGTGCTTTGATTTCCATCATACCATGTCCAATAGGGTGTGCAAAAAGGTGGCTTTTGGGTACAGTCCCGAATCACATGGAGGCAATGAGCGATAGGAGGGGATTTGTCTCTCCCGGTATAGGGAGTTGATGTTGTGCTGTGTTCGATTGTCTATAACCGGAAAGCCCTGGCCAGGGTTGCTGAGATTTACTGGTAAGTGTTATCAGTAGTTTCTCGAACTGTTATAGACCTCATATCGACACGACTTATCGAGCTGCTGGGGTCTGACGTTTACCACCCCTAGGCGAGATATGCAACATATCAGACGACGAGACCGGACTGTACGGGGGTGTTGCTGTTTGGATTCACAGGAGAATGTACAGCCTTGCTTGTTGATCTTCTGAGCGCTCAATACCTTGGTGGCTGTTACGTTTAGCTGACCGCTTGCAGCTTGTGGGTGTTTGATATGATCATCACCTACTACCGGCGTATTGACGATTCTTTAGAGTCCTACACAGTGGTTTCTTGGCTTAGGCAAAACGGAGTAAGAGCACATATGTGATATGTGCGGGACCGA
This sequence comes from Agapanthus africanus, assembly GCA_030015575.1. Taxonomy (NCBI): domain Eukaryota; kingdom Viridiplantae; phylum Streptophyta; class Magnoliopsida; order Asparagales; family Amaryllidaceae; genus Agapanthus; species Agapanthus africanus. Next base: position 264,433,954 of record CM057345.1, on the reverse strand, counting down.
GGATAATACGATATAAGATACCGTATTCTATTCTCGCGATATTTGATATCAGCCGGGTCATCGGATCAAGTGTTGATTCGATGAATCGGTACGGATAAATATTAGTCGGTTATATACGATATAGCCGGATTGTCAGATCAAGTGTTGATTCGATAATTTAATGTATAATAATATATATGATATATTAAATTACATTAACTAATATTTGCTCACTAAAAGATTCTTTTTCTCACTTGGGTAATACATTGATATATATATGCGAGATATGTTAAATGTATTATTTTATTTTGTTACAATAAATATCGTATATGTGATATATAATATTGTAACATGTTATAATTATTAATGCAACATGTTTAGTGGAGTTTAAACAAGATTAGGGTTTGATTTGGGTTAATGTATTCTAGATGTTTCTAGACGGTTTTACTTTGTCTTTTGCTAAGATATTATGATAGATATTTCTTTGTGACTCACCCTTTAACCCAACCCAAACCCTAAACTAAGTAAACTCTCTACATTGTTTACTTCAACCATGGTTGCATAAATGATTATGATAACTTTTTATTATTCATCACAAAAGGAATTCTAATATTCTTCTTCTTCTTCCTTCTACTTTTCATGGAAAAAGCTTACTAGCTTTTTTCCAAGTGATGAAAATGAGTGAGAATGAGAAAATAAAAGAGAGAAAAAATCCTACTTCATCATCCTCATCTATCCTTGCCATTTAGATGAGGGTGTTCACTTCATATTATGAGTGTTAGCTTATGTTAACGAAACTTCAAGGTAGATCATCTTTGTATCGAAGATCGGAAGCAAGACTGCATCTTTCTCTTCGTGGAACCTCTCGAGAGTCCAGAACACGATGATCGCAGCGAAGGGACCTCAACACGGAGCTTAAGAAGTGAAGTACCGGGTCTACAAAGGTTGTAATCCCTCTCACTTAGTGTTAAAGAGTTTAACATGCATGTTTTCGCCTAAACCCTAGTTTAAAGATCCGGCTTCGGGTTGTTCGTCACGGCTAATTTTTAAATCGGGCATGGTTGATGCCTCGTAGAACCTTATGCATGTGCCTAGCAACCCTACAGTGGTATCAGAGCCAAGGTAGAGCTTTAGGCAAAGTCTAGACGAAGTTTAAAGTCCGATCGAACCCGGAAAACCCGATATACCCTAGTTTCTGGAAATTTTTCAAAACCGTGATTTTTTCATATTAAAAATACTCAAAAAATTCAGCAGGGTATTTTAGGAATTACTGTGAAACCCGATCCCCTAAATCACCAAAAGCGCCGCGGAACCGCGGCCAAACCCTGGTATTGGCAGCGGTTCCGCGGCAATAAGTGATGGTTGAGGGATAGGGTTTGCATAGTAAAAACCGTTGGAACTTCCTGATTCTTCTGAGAATTTTTAATTTTACTCAAGTTTTGAGTTTTCTGTGTAGTATTAGGGACTCGTTGTTTCGATCGGATATTTTAACTTTGTTTAGTTTGTATGGGTAATTTTTAGAAACTGTTAAAAAGTTTGAACAGATATCAATAACTCACTTTTTCCCCTGTCGGAAAATTTTCAAAAGTTGGATTTTTTCTCGTGTTTGAAACTTTCATAAAGTCATGCAAGTAACGCGGTGGACCCTCTAGAAGACAACAAACCTTAACTCGATTATGTGACCGTCTTGAACTGCCTTTAAACCTTTGGGTTTGCGGCAGTACGGCGTGCCACATGTAAGGCGTTGGCTTGACCCTTCTACGGCTGGACCATTGGTACTGTGGCATGTGATGGATGTTTTTTTAAACCGATTTCAAGTGTTGAGATATATTGGGGAAATCTTGGGTGTTTGATTATTCGATCGGAAAGTTTAACATTGTCTATTTATCTGGAATGTGATACAATATTTGGAATCCACAGGTAGTTATGAGATAACTAATTTGAATATTATAAACATAGCAGTTTAGTCTCAGATGATCGGTTGCCACGGAATTTTGATGTGATCAAAAGTCCGTCGCAATCACGTAGCGTACGTGGATACTCGCCGGGTAAACTTAATAGACAGCCCCGCCCCATAGCCCCGACCAAGTGACTGAAGGAGAACCCCGTCGCCAAAAGCATCCGTTCGGGTGCTCGCGGCAGCGGTGTTCCGCCTTAGTGCACTTCGTCGACGGCATCCGGGGGTGCGGCCGTCTACTAAAGTTTGCGATGAGCATTCGGTCAGGATGTCGGGAATCTTGTTGAATTGCCCGACTTGATATTGAAAAGAGTTTTCGATAATGAGACTAAAATGCGGGGTTTATAATTGTTAGGCATGTGATGTCTAAGAAATTCATTTGGTTAGGCATGCGATGTCTAAGGAGGTTGCGGATTCCAACTGTTGTAGTTTTACACTTTCTTTTCTGTGACCGTAAGCGTAGTATGTGGTGTATCGCCGGCTTCGTTGCTATACATCAACGACAATCGGGATACGCATACTTTCTTACGTTGATGATATGTGATATTATGTGTTGCTGTGATATGTTATATTGGATCGTCGTGTTTTGAATAGCCGGGGGTTTTATGTGAGATGAGAGTTTTTCTTTTTCATTCATGTAAAATTCACTTGTATGTAATATTCTTTTATTGGGGCACTTCCAGGCTGAAGATGATGTCACCATTGTATATTATTTACTTTTCCGCATTAGGTAGACCCAAGGAGGGGAGCACAAGTAACCGGGTTCTAGGGTCAGTGGGAGACCATCTCGAGGAGTCGAGACCGGGTCTCCTAACCCTAGAATTGGCAGAGTTGCTTGCTGCTCTCGTAGGGGTCTAGGGATGTGGGTTTGGCTATTCATCGCGACCGTGGAATCCGTGTTTTATACAGGCTCGTATTAAAACACGGACATCCTAGTATATCCAATATTTCATATATGTTCTTCTGCTGCAACGTTCTGTGATGAGATCATATTACTGCCTGAGATGAATGTTTATATTATATATATGAGATATATGTTATATTGTAGATTTCGTTTCAAATGTGATGCTTGCGAAGCATAATAACATGGGACTTCATTAATGAGATTAATGAAACTAAAAGAAACCTAAGATGTTGTAGAAACTTGTTTAACAACTGGTAGCTCTAGCTCTTGCTTTGCATAGCGGTGTTCCTTGTAGAACATCCAGCACCTTATTCGATAAGGAAAGAGCCGAGATCCCTTCACCGGGAGTGACCTCTTTAGTGAAACTACCAGATGCTACAAACTCGGTTTGTCTTTTGATTGCTTCTATAGTTCTTTCTTTGCACAGTGATATTTGTGAAATATCATGCACCTTATTCGATGAGGAAAGGGCCGACGATCCCTTCACCGGGAGTGGCCCCTTTAGCAAAACTAGAAAAGCCTCAAAAACATTCCATTTAAAATCACTCGATTCTATAATGATATCAAGTTCTTTACGCTCATGGTTTTCTTAAAAACCTACGTAGCCCTCCGTCATTTCAGATAAGTACTATTTAGTATTCGTGCTGCGGTAATTTGGCATGCGTCAAGGCGTAGTGTACGGTAGATAACTGGTGCTTATCTGCTAGCGTACGATGCGATTGGATTAGGGTATTCGTACGGCGTTGTTTGGCATGCGTCAAGGGTCGTGCGGGTGGGTTTAATTCAATCAAGAAATGTACGGGTTGAACTTGACTAGCGGACTATGGGTTGTTTGGCATGCGTCAAGGTCATAGCACGCTACGGGTAAAAATATTATTGGGAATTTCAAGTGTTGAAATTTGCAATGAGATTGCATACCTTCTATGAGATAGTTGGATCCCAATACCCACTGCGAGTAAGAGTTACTCCTGGGAGAATTTTACACATTACAATTAGCCGATCGAGTAGGTGTCTAGAAAGGTGTTAACGGGGTTACGCCCCTGGGAAAACGAGGTTTACTTTAATTAGGTTCGTGCGAAAGCACGGGGGACCTCCCTCAAAGTACCGACACTAGACTGGCTGAAAGATTGGCGAACTTGTAGCGTGTAATTAATCCCGGCTAGTCTTTCCTTTTAGTGTTTGAAGGAAGATTTGATTAAAACAGTGGGAGACATCCTGATTAGATATATTAGATAACCAATCTAATCTTGCAAGAGCATACGCTGAGTGTTTTCTTCTCTCTCTCTCTCCAGGTAGTGACCATATCACGCCTTAATCAAGATAATAAAACGGATATATTGACCGAACCCGCTTGTTATACTGAGCTGAGGAACGTTGGTCCCGCTCCAACTTATAATGGTTATAAGACAGAGCAGGAAATTGTGGAATACCAGAATTCCCGTGCCGCCCAAATGCAGAAAGTGCATGCTGATGCATCTTCTTCGGGTGTGTTAATTACAGAGAACTGTTTCTCAGTATCCTTTACGTCCTAGGTATGAGATACCGGATCAGGATCCCACATATGTGCAGGGTTCCTAGGCACTCTAGTGAGGTCTCCCAAGCCATCAACCATGGCATTTCAAAAATTACGGTGCCTACAAACCCTAAAGTACGGATCGTTTGCTAGATTTCTAGGCGAACAAGAACTAGTTAACAGTTAACTAAAGAGATACGGAAATTACAACCTTTGTAGATCCGGATATCCACCACCATAGCTCCGCAACGAGGTCCTCTCCGCTGTCCAAATCGAATCTGGGCTCTAGGATCGGCTTCGTCGGAAAATGGGCAAGCTAGGTCGTCGATGTCCATGCCGAAGATGATCTACGTCGAAGCATCGATGAATCAAGCTCCACCTTCACCAAACCGTGAAAAGTTGTGAAGGAAACACACTCTACTACTTGGCAAGAGGTAGAGGATGAAGAAATAGGAAGTGGGTAGACTTTAGATTTGGATTTCTCACTTTTATCCAACAATCACCATTGATGGACTTTGCTTTTCTTCACTTGAAGAATGAAGAAGAAGAAGAAAGATGATATGATAAGTTAATAGAAAATGAAAAGAAAATGAATTCTTATCATAATTCTAACTATGGTAAAGTGTAGAGAGTTAACCAAGGTTAGTTGTATGGTTAGGGTTAAGAATGAGATAAGAATGGTGGACTTAGGTCAAAGCTTCATGAAGTTTCAACTAAACAACAAAAGATGCCACCATTCTTTTCTCATTTTCTTTTATTCATTTATCAAAAAGAATAAATGAATAATTAAGAAAATAAAACCCTAAACATAAACACAACCATGGTTCAAACTTTACACTTAACCAAAGTGTTATGCATCATCAAACATGATACAATCAAGTGCACAAAAACATATCGCATATGCAATGCGCACGAACCAAGTGAGAAAATCCGTCTAAAGTGAACCGATACTAGTTAATGCAAAGTAATATATCAAATATATAATTATACATTAAATCATTAAATCAACATTTGATTCAATGATCCGGTCATGCGCACATAACCGACTGGTATCTAATATATCGGCTTATCGAATCAACGCTTGAATCGATAACTAGGTTATATCGCATACAACTATTCGATATATTTATCGCGAGAATAGAATACGGTATCACATACTCGTATTATTCTCGGTCCCGCACATATCTCATATGCGCTCCTATTTCGTTTCGCTTGAGCCAGGAAACCTCTGTGTAGGACTCTAAAGACTCGTCAATACGCCGGCAGCGGATGATGATCATATCAAACATCCACAAGCCGCAAGCGGTCTGCTAAACGTAACGGCCACCCGGGTATTGAGCGATCTGAAGATCGACGAGCAAGCCCGCTCACACTCCAGTGAATCCGACCAGTAACACTACCGTACAGTCCGGTCTGATCGTCTAATATGTCGCATATCTCGCCTAGGGGTGGTAAACGTCAGACCCCAATAGCTCAATAAGTCGTGTCGATATGAGGCTCATAACGGGTCGAGAAACTACTGGTAACACTTACCAGCAATTCTCTGAGCAGCCCTGGCCAGGGACTTCCTGTTATAGCCGATCGAACACAGTGCAACATCAACCCCCATATACCGGGAGAGACGAATCCCCTCCTATCACTCATTGCCTCCATGTGACTCGGGACTGTACCCAAAAACCACCGTTTTGCACGCCCTCTTGGACGTGGTAAGATGGAAATCAAAGCACAGTGGGAACCATACAAGACTCTATGACGATCTTGGGTCAACAGACTACTCTGTACCAGTGTCACCAGAGAACTGCCATCTGACGTGAGGTATAATACCATCTGGGAGTTCTCGGCGAGTCCGTCCAGTGTACCCAGTCTCTACTGAGCACCCGTATATCATCTCTGATGTCAAACACCGATGGATATGGGATCATCCATCGCCCATCTGTATGGGTCGAGAAGGTACACGCTAGTCTACTCTGGTATATCGATGCCCCGTCTCGATACACCCACGACTAGGGACTGTCAAGGATGTACTTATGGACTACCATGTCCCCACTAGTATGATCCGCATCATAGTCCAGGTAGTCAAGTACAGATCCTAAGGGCTTTACCAACATGTAACAGAGAGACAATCAGCATACACGTTAAGGTAAATTTCAACCAGATAGCATACTATCATGTCGAGCGAGAAAGTCCTCCCTATATACGTCCCAGCATCCACTACAATATACATCCTATGTATAGTAATGGCCTCTAGGGCATACATATAACTAACAATATGTAATCTGTTACATGGGCTACAGAAAGGTAGAGAACTGAGAACGGGTGATAAGTTTCATGAGAAAGAAAACGGTGCAAGTTTTGCAGCCAAGTCTGTTGGTCACTATGACCCTGTATTATAAGAATACATTGATTCTGAACAAATGTTATTAGATACCGAACCTGATATACAACATCATATCCGTCTCTTTATTAGTAAAGAAAGAATATAATTTTGTATTGTTGGATAATGTTTTGAACATTTCCTAAATCAAGAGTTGATTGGTTCAGGCACGTTATCTAAAAGCATTGACGTTCTAAATCAAACTACGGTTCTTAGTATACAGAACACACACAAGAGAAAGAGTTCAGAAATGAACGAATCCTTCTTGAGGCATTGTAGACTAGGTCATATCAATGCGACCCGACTAGCGGAAGTTACATAAAGATGCATATTTAAATTAGTTTGAATTTACATCTTGTGAAACTTGCCGGTCATGTCACAGAGATAAGATAACCACAGCTCCGTTTATTGGAAACAAAGAAAAGTTAGTGAACTCTTGGGATTGATACATGCTGATGTATGAAAGTCTCCTGTCTACACATGCCAAGACCGGTTCTTTGTACTTCATTACATTCTCTGATGATCTCTCAAGATTCAGACATATGTTCCTGTTGAAACACAAGTCCGAACCTTTTGAGATATTCACAGAATGTAAGTTAGAAGTAGAGAACCAAAATACGGGCATAAGTATTATGTCCTTTGATGAGATCAAGGAGGAGAATACTTAAGCACGGAATTCCTGGACTATTCTAAAGGAGAATGAAATTCTCTCTCGGCATTACTCTTCCTATACACCATAGCACGATGGTGTATCGGGGCGGAGCAATAGCACCATATGTGATATGGTGTGCTCTATGATGAGTACTACTGAGTTTCCTATTTCCTTTTGGGATTTATGCACTTGAGAAGCTGCAAACAAATTGAATAGGGTTCAAATCAAATCAGTTGCCTACCACTTCATATGTGATATGGAAAAAGAAGAGCAAATATCTTAAGTTTGTTAAGATTTGGGGTTATCCGGACTATGTCTAAAAGCAAAATCCGGACAAGCTCGAGGCAAGGTCTGTTATGTAGAACTGGAATGGTTCCAACTATACAAACTGCAGCTGATGATTTGGTAAAACCAAAGGATTCAATATTAACCAACGAACCTCAGCCTCTCCGCCGATTTAGTATGGTTCCTCACCCACCAGAGAGATACTTCGGTTTCTCTATGACAGTGGGAGCGAGGATTGCATCATGAGATGATGACCCAACTAGTTTCAAGCTGGCCATCAGGAGTGAGACTCTGTAAGAATGGCTAGATGCTTATCGATCTGAGATGGAATCCTTATACACCAACAAAGTATGGACTTTGGTTGCTTTATCTGAAGGGTTAAATCCCCATCAGGAGAAAGTATATCTTGAGAAGATTACTTGGTGTACATGGAAAAGTTGAGACTTTCAAAGGTATGCTTAAGTCCATCCAGATCCTACTTGCCACGGCTACATACCATGACTACGATATCTGGCGGTTGGGTGTCATGACTGCTTTTCTAAATGATGTTTTAGAAGAGAGTGTCTATAAGTACACAGCCAGAGGGCTTCGTAGACAGTGGGAGCAGCGGAAACGTGTGCAAGATGTTTTATGTGATAAAACAGGCATCGCGGAGTTGGAACATCTGTTTTGATGTGGTAGTCAAAGAGTTTGACTTCATCAAAATGGTAGATGAACCTTGTATATACAAAAAGGGTAGTAGGGAGTATGGTGATGATCCTCGTAGAGTACGTGGATGACATACTCTTGATAAGGAAGGAGTTTCCTATGCTACGCTCGGTCAATCTCCGCTTATCACAAGGATTCTCCATATAGGATCAAGGTGATACCTCCTAAATCCTGGGTTTTGGATCTATGAGATATTTCTAATTGGATATTAGGATACTCACTAGTTGTAGAGAGATGGTATCAATCGATCCTGGGGAGAATCACTGGAAAGGTTCCATGGTGATAAGGACGACTGAATGTCAGTCGCAGGCATTGTCTTTACCCTCAGTGGAGGGACGGTATGTTGGAAGAGTTCCAAGCTAGATACCATGACTTACTAGATGATTAAAGGCAAGATACATCGTTATCAAGGATGCTACTAAAGCGGCAGTCTGAATATATAAGTTCATGAGATGAACTTCGTTCCTACCATTGTGTGACAATGGAGTTGTGGATTATGCCAAGGAACCCCCGTCCCATCAGAAATCCAGATATAATTCTTAAGCAGTATCACCTGATCATGGAGATGGTTGATCTCCAGGGAGATCGAGGTTAGGAGAGTAGACACAGAGGACGACAGCGCGGATCCACTCACAAAGGCCTTTTTCCTAGTAGAGACTTTTATGGGATGGTTGTGTAAGCCGATGTGCAACACCCCACGACTTGCGGGGTGGCGGAAATATGAAAAACGATCTTGTTCTTTGCTTAAACATCAACTAACCGCATGAATCGAAGCTAAACGATAACTAACAACTATCATAGAAGTTCTAAACTACTATGTGAAGTTATTATACCTAAAGAACCATGTCCTTCGTCTTTACGAACTCCACCTCCTCCTCGGCCTTCTCCAAGTAGTAGACGATCCACCACGAGAGCTTTACTCCAAGCTTAGCCTCTAAACTTGAGGCAACTAGGTTTCTTTAAGTGCTAATAAAAGTACCTAGATGATATAGAGTGAGGGTTATGGATTAAGTAGTCTAACTAATCCTTGTACTCAACACATGAGAGGGGAGGATTAGGGTTTGAAGAGAGGAAGCTTGAGGAGAGAGAAGGTGAGAATAATCATTTACAACCATGCTTGATAAATATCTAATGGTAATTCATCTCCATGAGTCATTAAGCATTTAGATGCAGTAATGACATGGATGAATCATCCATATGACTCACTAATCACATTTAAAGTGTAGGGTTCCTAGGCACTCTCAAGAGGTCTCACAAGGCATCGAACCTGCCAATTTCAAATTTTAACGGTGCCGAGAGACCCGACTACGGATCGTTTGCTAGAATTCTAGGCGAAAAAGCAAACTAGTTAACACTTAACTATAGGATACGGATATACAACCTTTGTAGATCCGTTTGTCCACCTCCATAGCTCCATGAAGAAGTCATCTCCGCTGTACAAATCCGAAATCCGGGCTCTTGCGTCGGCTTCATCGGAGAAGAAGCGGGCTAGGTCATCGACGACGTGCCGAAGATGATCTACGTCGAAGCATCACTAGATCAAGCTCCATCTTCACCAAGCCATGCTCACTTGTGAAGAAAACACACTCTACTACTTGGCAAGAGGTAGAGGATGAAGAAATAGGAAGTGGGTAGACTTTAGAATTGGATTTCTCACTCATATGCTCAATATGCCATTGATGAAGACAAGCTTCTTCATGAAGAAGAAGAAGAGCAAGAAGAAGATAAATATTATGATAAGATTAATTAGAAAAGAAAAGAATAATCATTCTTATCATCAAAGTAACCATGGTAAAGTGTAGAGAATTAACTTAGGTTAAATAAATGGTTAGGGTCAAGGTTTCATGAAGCTTCCACTAAACAACAAAAAAAACCACCATTCTTGTCTCCTTTTTCCATCTATTTTCCAAAATAAAAAAATAGATAAATAAATGAGAAAAGGAAATAAAACCCTAATCATAAGTTTAACCAAGGTTTAATTCTTTACACTTAACCAAGTAAACATGTATCATCAAACATGATACAAGCATGTGCACAAAATCATATCACATATATAATGCGCACATCTGAGTGAGAAAATCCATTTAAAGTGAACCGATACCAGTTAATGCAAAGTAATATATCAAATATATAACTATGCATTAAATCATTAAATCAACACTTGATTTAACGATCCGGTCATATCGCATATAACCGACTAGCATCATTAGTAACAACTTATCGAATCAACACTTGATCCGATAACCCGGCTATATCGCATATAACCAATCAATGTCACATCGCGAGAATCAAATACAGTATCACATACTGGTATCATTCTCGGTCCCGCACATATCTCATATGCGCTCCTATTTCGTTTCGCTTGAGCCAGGAAACCTCTGTGTAGGACTCTAAAGACTCGTCAATACGCCGGCAGCAGATGATGATCATATCAAGCATCCACAAGCCCCAAGCGGTCTGCTAAACGTAACGGCCACCCGGGTATTGAGCGATCTGAAGATCGACGAGCAAGCCCGCTCACACTCCAGTGAATCCAACCAGTAACACTACCGTACAGTCCGGTCTGATCGTCTGATATGTCGCATATCCCGCCTAGGGGTGGTAAACGTCTGACCCCAATAGCTCGATAAGTCGTGTCGATATGAGGTCTATAACAATTCGAGAAACTACTGGTAACACTTACCAGTAAATCTCAGCAACCCTGGCCAGGGATTTCCTGTTATAGCCAATCGAACACAGCACAACATCAACTCCCTATACCGGGAGAGACGAATCCCCTCCTATCGCTCATTGCCTCCATGTGACTCGGGACTGTACCCAAAAACCACCGTTTTGCACGCCCTCTTGGACGTGGTAAGATGGAAATCAAAGCACAGTGGGAACCACACAAGACTCTATGACGATCTCGGGTCAACAGACTACTCTGTACCAGTGTCACCAGAGAACTGCCATCTGACGTGAGGTATAATACCATCTGGGAGTTCTCGGCGAGTCCGTCCAGTGTACCCAGTCTCTACTGAGCACCCGTATATCATCTCTGATGTCAAACACCAATGGATATGGGATCATCCATCGCCCATCTATATGGGTCGAGAAGGTATACGCTAGTCTACTCTGGTATATCGATGCCCCGTCTCGATACACCCACGACTAGGGACTTTGAAAGATGTACTTATGGACTACCATGTCCCCACTAGTATGATCCGCATCATAGTCCAGGTAGTCAAGTACACACCCTAAGGGCTTTACCAATATGTAACAGAGAGACAATCAGTATACACGTTAAGGTAAAGTTCAACCAGATAGCATACTATCATGTCGAGCAAGAAAGTCCTCCCTATATACGTCCCAGCATCCACTACAATATACATCCTATGTATAGTAATGGCCTCTAGGGCATACATATAACTAACAATCTCCCACTTGCACTAGGGCCATATGATAGCAGTGGTTGTAGTATCTCATACTCAACCATCCCATAAATGTCTCTCTCTGGGAACAGGCCTTTCTGAGTGGATCCGCTGTGTTGTCCTCTGAGTCTACTCTCCTAACCTCGATCTCCCTGGAGATCAACCATCTCCATGATCAAGTGATACTGCCTTAGAATATGTCTGGATCACTGATGGGACCGGCGTTCCTTGGCATGAGCCACAACTCCATTGTCTCACAATGGGAGGAACATAGTTCATCTCATGAACCTATATTCACCCAAACAGCCTCTTTGGTAGCATCTTAAGTAGCGATGTGTCCTGCCTTTATCGTTTAGTATGTCACGGTATGTAGCTTGGAACTCTTCCAACATACCGTCCCTTTACTGAGGGTAAAGACAATGCCTGTGACTGACATTCAGTCGTCTTTATCACCCTGGAACACTTCCAGTGATTCTCCCCAGGATCAATTGATACCGTCTCACTACAACTAGTAAGAGTCCTAACATCCAATTAGATCTATCTCATAGATCCAGAAACCCAGGATTTAGGAGGTATCACTTTGATCCTATATGGAGAATCATTGTGATAAGCGGAGATTGATCGAGCGTAGCATAAGAAACTCCTTTCTTATCAAGAGTATGTCATCCACGTACTCTACGAGGATCACCACCATACTCCCTACTACCTTTTTGTTTATACAAGGTTCATCTACCATTTTGATGATGTCAAACTCTTTGACTACTCCATCAAAACAGATGTTCCAACTCCGCGATGCCTGCTTTATCATATAAAGCATCTTGCTCAGGTTTCCGCTGCTCCCACTGTCTACGAGGCCCTCTGGCTGTGTACTTATAGACGCACTCTTCTAAAACATCATTTAGAAAAGCAGTCATGACACCCAACCACCAGATATCATAGTCATGGTATGTAGCCGTGACAAGTAGGATCTGGATGAACTTTAAAGCATAGGTACTGGAAAAGGTTTCATCATTATCCACGCCTGGTCGATGACGAAAATCTTTAACAAGTCTAGCTTTGAAAGTCTCAACTTTTCCATCTACACCAAGTAATCTTCTCAAGATATACTTGCTCCTGATGGGGATTTAACCCTTCAGATATAGCAACCAAAGTCCATACTTTGTTGGTGTATATGGATTCCATCTCAGATCACTAAACATCCAGCCATTCTTACAGAGTCTCACTCCTGATGGCCAGCTCGAAACTAGTTGGGTCATCATCTCATGATGCAATCCTCGCTCCCACTGTCATAGAGAAACCGAATTATCTCTCAGGTGGGTGAGGAACCCTACTAGATCGGCGGAGAGGCCGAGGTTCGTTGGTATTTACTGAATCCTTTGGTTATACCAAATCATCTGCTGTTGTTTGTATAGCTGGAACCTTTCCAGTTGTACATAACAGATCTTGCCTCGAGCTTGTCCGGATTTTGCTTTTAGACATAGGCCGGACAACCCCAAATCTTAACTAGCTTAAGACATGGGCTCTTCCCATACCATATCATATATAAGGTGGTAGGCAACTGATTTGATTCGAATCCTATTCAATAGGTATGCAGCTTCTCAAGTGCATAACACCCAAAAGGAAATAGGTAACTCAGTAGTACTCATCATAGAGCACACCTTATCATATAGGGTGTGATTGCTCCGCCCTGATATACCATCGTGCTATGGTGTATACGGAGGAGTAATGCTAAGAGAGAATCTCATTCTCCCTTAGAATAGTCCAGGAATTCCGTGCTCAAGTATTCTCCTCCTTGATCTCATCAAAGGACATAATACTTATACCTGTTATTGGTTCTCTACTTCTAACTTATATTCTGTGAATATCTCAAAAGGTTCGGACTTGTGTTTCAACAGGAACATATGTCTGAATCTTGAGAGATTATCAGAGAATGTAATGAAGTACAAAGAACCAGTCTTGGCATATGTAGACAGGGGACATTTATACATCAACATGTATCATCCCAAGAGTTCACTAACTCTTTCTCTGTTTCCAATAAACAGAGCTAGTGTCATTATATCTTTGTGACATGACTGGCAAGTTTCACAAGATGTAGATTCAAACTGATTTAAATATGCATCTACATGTAACTTCAGCTAGTCTGGTCACATTGATCTGACCTAGTCTACAATACCTTAAGAAGGATCCGTTCATTTCTGAACTCTTCCTCTTATGTGTGTTCCATATACTAAGAACTGTAGTTTGATTTAGAACATTAATGCTTTTAGATAACGTGCCTGAACCGATCAACTTTTGATATAGGAAATGTTCAAAACATTATCCAACAATACAAAATTTTATCATTTCTTTACTAATAAAGAGATAGATATGATTTTGTATATCAGGTTCGGTATCTAACAACATTCGTTCAGAATCAATGTATTGGTAATACAGGGTGACAGTGACCAACAGACTTGGCTGCAACTCTTGCCCCGTTTTCTGCCTCATGAAGCTTATCACCCGTTCTCAGTTCTCTACCTTTCTGTAACCCTATGTAACAAATTACATATCTGGGATCATGATCTGGTATCACATACCCAGGACGTAAAGAATACTGAGAAACAATTCTTGTAATGAACACACCCGAAGATGATGCATCAGCATGCACTCTCTTCGTTTGGGCGGCACGGGAATTCTGGTAATTCCCAATTTCCTGCTCTGTCTTATAACAATTATAAGTTGGAGCGGGACCAACGTTCCCCAGCTCAGTATAACAAGCGGGTTCGGTCAATATTCCGTATTATTATCTTGATTAAGGCGTGATATGGTCGCTACCTGGAGAGAGAGAGAAGAAAACACTCAGCGTGCGCTCTTTCAAGAATAGATTGGTTATTATTTTATCTAATCAGGATGGCTCCCACTGCTTTTTATCAAATCTTCCTTCAAACCCTAAAAGGAAAGACTAGCTGGGATTAATTACACACTACAAGTTCGCCAATCTTTCAGCCAGGCCAGTGTCGGTACTTCGAGGGAGGTCCCCCGTGCTTTCACACGAACCTAATTAATGTAAACCTCGTTTTCCTAGAGGCGTAACCTCGTTGACACCTTTCTAGACACCTACTTGATCGGCTAATTGTAATGTATAAAACTCTCCCAGGAGTAACTCTTACTCGCAGTGGGTATCAGGATCCAACTATCTCATAGAAGGTATGCAATCTCATTGCAAATTTCAACACTTGAAATTCCCGATAATGTTTTGCCCCGAACGATCTATGACCTTGACAAGGTCAACAAACCATAGACCGCAAGTCAAGTTCAACCCGTCATTTCTTGATTGAATCAAACCCACCCGCACGACCCTTGACAAGGTCAACAAGGCCGCACGACTACCCTAACCCAATCTGCATCATATACATAAGCAGATAAATACTGATTAGCTACCGCACACCGCGCCTTGACAAGGTCAACAAACGCAGCACGAATACTAAACAGGATTTATCTGAAATGACGGAGGGCAACGACAGGTTTTTCTGAAAACCTTTTGCGTAATGAACTTGATATCGTTGTAGGATCGAATGAATTTTGAAATGGAGTGCTTTTGAGGCTTTTCTAGTTTTGCTAAAGGAGTCACTCCCGGTGAATGGATCGTCGGTCCTTTCCTCGTCGAATGAGGTGCGGGATATATCATATATATCACTGTGCAAAGCAAAAACTCTTAAAAGCAATCAAAAGACAAACCGAGTGTATAGCATCTGCCAGTTATTGCTAAAGGAGTCACTCCCGATGAAGGGATCTCGGTCCTTTCCTCATCGAATAAGGTGCAGGATATATCGTATATACCGCTGTGCAAAGCAAGAACTGTAGCTACCTGTTTTATTTTGAAATTCGATTCTACAACATCTTAGGTTTCTTTTATTTCATTAATCACATTAATGAAGTCCCATCATGTAAATACCTAAACATCACAGATAAATACGACGTACACTTATGCCATCCGCATTCGCCTCGATGTCCCCTCGTGCACCGTTAGGTTAGGTAACTAACGGCAGAGCAGGGCAGGGCTAGCGCGGGTGTAAAACATAAGTAACGTCTATATAATATATCATATATACTATATACTGTATCTATCACAGAACATCACATGATCACATCACAGATATCGCAGCAGAAGAATCATATGAAATATTGGATATACTAGGACGTCCGTGTTTTCAATACGAGCCAGTATAAAACACGGATTCCACGGTCGTGATGAATAGCCAAACCCATACCCCTAGACCCCTACGAGAGCGGCAAACAACCCTACCAATTTTGGAGTTAGGAGACCCGGACTCGACTCCTCGAGTTGGTCTCCCTCTGGACTCCAGAACCCGGTTACTTGTGCTCCCCTCCTTGGGTCTATCCTAGTGCAGAAAAGTAAATAATATACAAAAGGTGACATCTTCCGCAACCTGGAAGCGCCCCAATAAAAGAATATTACATACAAGTTTTTACATGAATGATAATGAAAAACACTCATCTCACATAAAAAGCCCCGGCTATTCAAACACGACGATCCAATATAACATATCCAGCAACACATAACATCACATGTCATCAACGTAAGTAAATATGCGCATCCCAATTGTCGTTGACATATAGCAACGAAACCGGCGATATCACATATTACACTTACGGTCACAGAAAAGAAAGTGTAAAACTACAACAGTTGGAATCCGCAACCACCTCAGACATCGCATGCCTGACCAAATGAATTCCTTAGACATCACATGCCTAACAATTATAAACCCCGCATTTTAGTCTCAAAATCGAAAACACTTTTCAATATCAAGTCGGGTAATTCAACAAGATTCCCGACATCCTGATCGAATGCTCGTCGCAAACTTCAGTAGACGGCCGCACCCCCGATACCGTCGACGAAGTACACCAAGGCGGAACACCGCCACCGCGAGCACCCGAACGGATGCTTTCGGCGACGGGGTTCTCCTACAGTCACTTGGTCGGGGCTATAGAGCGAGGCTGTCTATTAAGTTTACCCGGCGAGTATCCGCGTACGCTACGTGATTGCGACGGACTTTTGATCACATCAAAATTCCGTGGCAACCGATCAAGTGAGACTAAACCGCTATGTTTATAATATTCATTCCGTTATCTCATAACAATTTGTGAATTCCAATTATTGTATCACATTCCAGATAAACAGAAAATGTTAAACTTTCCGATCGAACAATCGAACACCCAAGTTTTCCCGATACAGCTCAACACATGACATAAGTCTAACAACATTCCGTTCGTGCCTCAGTACCAACGGTCCAGCCGTAGAAGGGTCAAGCCAACGCCTTACATGTGGCACGCCGTACTGCCCCAAACCCGAAGGTTCAAAGGGCAGTTCAAGACGGTCACATAATCGAGTTAAGGTTTGTTGTCTTCTAGAGGGACCATCGCGTTACTTGCACTACTTAGAACGTCGTTAAACTACGGAAAAATCCAACACTTGGAAATTTACCGACAGGGGAAAAATTGGGTATTTATATCCGGTCGAACTTTTTAACATATTCTAAAATTTATCCGGAAAGCCACACAGACAAAATTTGATAATCCGATCGAAACACCGAATCCCCAAAACAACTGCAGAAAATTCAACTCTTGAAAAAAAATTAAAAATTCCCAGAAAAATCACCATTGGAAACTAAGAATTACTGTGCCAAATAATATAATTACAGTGGCCGTACGGCCGCGGATCCGCCGCATGAGCCTTGCTCATGCCGCGGAACCGCTGTGGGAAAGTGGAATTAGGTCCATGAAATTTACAGTAATTCTTAGAAAACCCTGCTTGATTTTCTGCATATTTTTATTTTGGCAAAAGACCAGATTTTAAAAAATGGACAGAGAGCATATTTGTGATCGGGTTTCGGGTACGTTCGGACTTCAAACTCCGTCTAGACTTCGCCTAAGGCTCTAGCTAGGCTCTGATACCACTGTAGGGTTCCTAGGCACTCTCAAGAGGTCTCACAAGGCATCGAACATGCCAATTTCAAATTTTAACGGTGCCGAGAGACCCGACTACGGATCGTTTGCTAGAATTCTAGGCGAAAAAGCTAACTAGTTAACGCTTAACTAAGGGATACGGATATACAACCTTTGTAGATCCGTTTGTCCACCTCCATAGCTCCATGAAGAAGTCATCTCCGCTGTACAAATCCGAAATCCGGGCTCTTGCGTCGGCTTCATCGGAGAAGAAGCGGGCTAGGTCATCGACGACGTGCCGAAGATGATCTACGTCGAAGCATCACTAGATCAAGCTCCACCTTCACCAAGCCATTCTCACTTGTGAAGAAAACACACTCTACTACTTGGCAAGAGGTAGAGGATGAAGAAATAGGAAGTGGGTAGACTTTAGAATTGGATTTCTCACTCATATGCTCAATATGCCATTGATGAAGACAAGCTTCTTCATGAAGAAGAAGAAGAGCAAGAAGAAGATAAATATTATGATAAGATTAATTAGAAAAGAAAAGAATAATCATTCTTATCATCAAAGTAACCATGGTAAAGTGTAGAGAATTAACTTAGGTTAAATAAATGGTTAGGGTCAAGGTTTCATGAAGCTTCCACTAAACAACAAAAAAAGCTACCATTCTTTTCTCCTTTTTCCATCTATTTTCCAAAATAAAAAAATAGATAAATAAATGAGAAAAGGAAATAAAACCCTAATCATAAGTTTAACCATGGTTTAATTCTTTACACTTAACCAAGTAAACATGTATCATCAAACATGATACAAGCATGTGCACAAAATCATATCACATATATAATGCGTACATCTGAGTGAGAAAATCCATTTAAAGTGAACCGATACCAGTTAATGCAAAGTAATATATCAAATATATAACTATGCATTAAATCATTAAATCAACACTTGATTTAACGATCCGGTCATATCGCATATAACCGACTAGCATCATTAGTAACAACTTATCGAATCAACACTTGATCCGATAACCAGGCTATATCGCATATAACCGATCAATGTCATATCGCGAGAATCAAATACAGTATCACATACTGGTATCATTCTCGGTCCCGCACATATCTCATATGCGCTCCTATTTCGTTTCGCTTGAGCCAGGAAACCTCTGTGTAGGACTCTAAAGACTCGTCAATACGCCGGCAGCAGATGATGATCATATCAAGCATCCACAAGCCGCAAGCGGTCTGCTAAACGTAACGGCCACCCGGGTATTGAGCGATCTGAAGATCGACGAGCAAGCCCGCTCACACTCCAGTGAATCCAACCAGTAACACTACCGTACAGTCCGGTCTGATCGTCTGATATGTCGCATATCCCGCCTAGGGGTGGTAAACGTCAGACCCCAATAGCTCGATAAGTCGTGTCGATATGAGGTCTATAACAATTCGAGAAACTACTGGTAACACTTACCAGTAAATCTCAGCAACCCTGGCCAGGGATTTCCTGTTATAGCCAATCGAACACAGCACAACATCAACTCCCTATACCGGGAGAGACGAATCCCCTCCTATCGCTCATTGCCTCCATGTGACTCGGGACAGTACCCAAAAACCACCGTTTTGCACGCCCTCTTGGACGTGGTAAGATGGAAATCAAAGCACAGTGGGAACCACACAAGACTCTATGACGATCTCGGGTCAACAGACTACTCTGTACCAGTGTCACCAGAGAACTGCCATCTGACGTGAGGTATAATACCATCTGGGAGTTCTCGGCGAGTCCGTCCAGTGTACCCAGTCTCTACTGAGCACCCGTATATCATCTCTGATGTCAAACACCAATGGATATGGGATCATCCATCGCCCATCTATATGGGTCGAGAAGGTATACGCTAGTCTACTCTGGTATATCGATGCCCCGTCTCGATACACCCACGACTAGGGACTTTGAAGGATGTACTTATGGACTACCATGTCCCCACTAGTAT
Organism: Agapanthus africanus; assembly: GCA_030015575.1. NCBI lineage: Eukaryota > Viridiplantae > Streptophyta > Magnoliopsida > Asparagales > Amaryllidaceae > Agapanthus > Agapanthus africanus. Next base: position 264,414,235 of record CM057345.1, on the reverse strand, counting down.
GATCCGCATCATAGTCCAGGTAGTCAAGTACACACCCTAAGGGCTTTACCAACATGTAACAGAGAGACAATCAGTATACACGTTAAGGTAAAGTTCAACCAGATAGCATACTATCATGTCGAGCAAGAAAGTCCTCCCTATATACGTCCCAGCATCCACTACAATATACATCCTATGTATAGTAATGGCCTCTAGGGCATACATATAACTAACATAAAGTATATGCCACCATAACCCCCTTAGTCACCATCTTCTAGAAGCTTCTCGCGCAATTACGAGAGCGCCCCTCCTATCCGTGAAAACAAGGAAAAACTTTAGACTGTATAAATCCAATTACCTGATACTTGTAACTGGCTTAAACTAAAGCCGACTAGTAAAAACTGTCCGAAAGTCGTACGTGCGTAAACACACGTATGCGTCCGAACCCTTGTCGTAAAACCATACGACCTCTATATCGTTTCTCCTGGAGTAAGGAAACTCTCTGTATGGGACTCTAGAGACTCGACTACAATGCTGGCAGTGGGTTTAACCACAGACAGCGGATCCGCGGCCACTTGGTGGCTTCAGAGCCCCAAAATCTCTCTGTAAGTCTCTCTCTCCTTCTCCACTCCTCTGGACTCCAATAAACTGTGTTTTCTGCAGATTTCTTTGCGCAAACTCTTCTCCCCCTTCCAATAAACTGTTCTTGTGCAGGATTCTTTGCGCTGCAAATAAAAATTGTTTGCAGTTGACTTGTTACCGCTTTGCATTCTTTAATACGGACTTAAGGGGCTTGAAACCAATCCAGATTGGGTGGGGATTTCATCACCCTTCCCAGGACCCCAAAAATCACAAAAGCATATGCATTGTCCATTGTAAATTAAAAAATACTAGACTTCAGCCCTAAGGGATTCGCGCTCATTAGGAGAAGATAAACCGTGTTTAGAATCTCGCTTAACGGTATACTGTTTACGGGGTGTCTAAGAAAGTGTTAACGGCGCAACCGCCAAAAGTGAAAGGGTTATTTAATTAAGGAACTTCGCGAAAGCGTTGGACAACCTCCCCTTATCTCTGCACTTACCTGGCCTCGTGATCAGTGTATTTTTAAGCCCGTTTCTCGACACTGTTTAACTTCGACAATCAAGTTCAGGAGCAGGTCTAGTAGACCTAGGTGACCTTAGATCTAGGTGTGATTGTGCATATCTTGTGTGTGATTACTTAAGCCGTATATCCGTACATACTTCTGTAAATCTCTTTCTAAAAACAAAACAAAAAAAAATATCAAAAACTTTTATAAAAACTTGCCCTTTGTCGCCAAATCCATTTTTCACCCACCACCCATCACCTTCCTCCATTGACGTTTTCTTACCCTCACCTTCTCCGTTTTGACTATACTAAACTCGTTTAGTGTATGTCCGCTTGGACTCGGGACACTAGCGTCCGTCTAGTCCGCGTTATGTTAGTCGCTACCGACTACGCGATCGACTCCGAAGTCGATACTCCGTCCACTCCTCTTTCACCCCTTCCTTTGCCGGCCAACTCCGACGTTGACCGGAATTCTGTTCATACATCTTCACCTTCACTTTCACCAACCTCTTCTTCCGCGATGTCAGGATTTAATCCGAACATCTCTTTGACTACCCCTGGATTGGCTCCACCTCCTACGGAGACCAATATCCCACCACCACCGCCTGTGGTAGCGCCGCAGCGAATCGCGCTCCAGGATCGTTTCTATCCCACCCGTTCTGCACTTCCCACCTGCCTTTCTCTTCCTCCGGCCAATGGGGACAACTTTGAAATTAAGCCCCACTTCATCAACATGCTTTCACGTTTTCATGGGCTTGAATCTGAAGATGCCTATATCTTCATCAACAAATTTCAAAACGTCTGTGCCATGATGAAAACCACCCAGCTGTCGGACGATGCTATACGTCTACGGGTCATTCCGTTCACTCTATGCGATCTTGCTGAAAAATGGCTGTATAGCACCGCTTCCCACTCAATCACCAGCTGGGACGAGTTTGTTAAAGCGTTTCTAAAAAAATTCTATCCGAATCATAAGACCGCAAGGATTCGAAATGAAATCAACCAATTCTCTCAGCTTCCTTCTGAGCCCTTCTGGAAGTGCTTTGACCGATACAAAGACCTTCTTGTTCAGTGTCCTCACCACGGTATAGAGAAATGGCAACTCTGCCAAACCTTATACGAGGGCCTGAACCCAGCAACGAAGCAGTTATTGGAAACCATCTGTCAGGGCCACTTCCTATCCAAATCTGACGAGGAAGCGTGGCAATTCTTTGACGACCTTGGGGAGCAAACGCTACAATGGGAGAGCACCAGACCGACTTCTTCTTCTTCTATCTCCACTTCTACCGGTCAGTCTAGGGTAGGAATTCACCAACTTGATGTCTCTATTGCGATGAAAGCTGAAATGGCTACAATAACAAGAAAGCTTGAAGCGATAGAGAGCAAATTCTCTTCTCCTGCTCCTGCCCCTGTTCTCCCCCTTCGTACCATTTGCGCTTGTTGTTCCGATCCTTCTCACTTGACCGAAGAGTGTCCTTACAATCCACCCTCGCAAGGACAGGATCAGGTTAATGCTGCATTCCAGCAAAGACCGAGGAATGATCCATACTCTTCCACCTACAATCCCGGTTGGAGGAACCACCCCAATTTCGCCTGGAATCAGATTCAGAATCAATTCCAGGGCAACAATTTCCAAAGGGCCCCTCCACCGCAATAACAAGCGCAACAAAAAACTCAACATCAATATCAGCAGCCTTTCCAACCCCAACCTTTTCAGAATCAGACGAACAACTTTGCACCCAACAATTCTTTTCCACCAAACAACTTTGTTCCGTTAAACAACGATAAGGTTTCCTCGCTCGAACGAAGTCTGGAGGCGTTCGTTAAACAATCGACTCAATCCACCGCCAACATCCAATCTTCCATTCAATCCTTAGTGCAACACACTGCCGCACACGGGCAAAGCATCAAGACAATCGAGGCCCAGATTGCACAGCTGAACGCGGCCTTAAGCGAGCGAGAGAAGGGGAAGCTCCCGTCCCAGCCACTCCCAAATCCCGGTCACCCATATAATGCACATGTTGCTCTTGAACAACAAAACCATAATGTGAGTGCCGTGACCACACTGAGATCGGGAAGGATGCTGCAAAACAACATTGGCAAACGGATCAACGATGACACCCCGGCCACTTCTTCTTCTTCTTCTTCTTCTTCTTCGTCTTCTGAGCCTATTCTCCGTTCTTCACAAGGCTCCCCTTCCTCTTCTTCTGCTCTGAACGGACCCACTTCTCACTCCACGAAGACACCAATTCTGGGATCCGTTCCAACTCCACAATCTCCTCCTCCAGCATTAGACTCAACCAATTTTCAAAATGTTCCATTTCCAAACCGGTTGAGGTCTAATAAACAAAATCCTCAAATGGAGAAGATTCTGGAGTTATTTAAGCAGGTTAACATTAACATTCCTCTTTTAGATGCTGTCCAACAAGTCCCGTCCTACGCAAAAATCTTAAAGGACTTGTGCACGAAAAAGAGGAAGTCTCAGGTACCCATGAAAGTTTTCTTGGCTAGTATTGTGAGTGATGCCCTTACCCAATCTTTACCATAAAAACGGAAGGACCCTGGCTGTCCTACGATTTCAATTACCATTGGGGATAAGAACATCAACCGCGCACTATTAGATCTTGGTGCCAGTGTTAACCTGCTTCCGTATTCAGTATACGAGCAATTAGGCGTCGGAGAGTTGAAACCCACGCACTGCACTCTCCAAATGGCCGACCGATCGATCACCCATCCTAGGGGTGAGCTAGAGGATGTGTTAATCAAAGTCGGGGACTTCATATTCCCCGTTGACTTCATTGTATTAGATACACAGCCTGTAGCTAACCCCCAGAATCAAATTCCGGTGATACTCGGTCGCCCATTTCTCGCAACCTCAAATGCTGTGATCAATTGTCGCAATGGTTCGATGACCCTCTCTTTTGGAAATATGACGATTGAACTCAACATTTTTAGGTTGGGGAATCAGCCCGCCGAACCTAATGCTCATATACTGGACGTCTGCTCGATCCAGGAGATCACTCCAGAAGAGTGTGAATTCGAGGAGTTTCTATTTGATCACGATAATCTTGACGCCACTAGTGCGTTTCTCTTCGAACCTGCTGTTGTTTCTGCGCCCGACAATGACTACGAGTGTTTCACGTTCTCGAACGATCTTAGCCGCGCACAACCCGAGTTTGAATCCTTCGACTTTCCGGATGAGTTACCTCAACCATCCAACTCGGTTGCCTACACTCGTTTTGAACCTTTGCTGGAGTCCTTTGAGTTCGAGACCTTTGCACCAATCTTGCCTTCCATCGTTTCACCTCCAACGCTCGAACTCAAGCCTTTGCCGTCTCACCTTAAGTATGCTTACTTAGGTGAGAACGAGACCCTCCCTGTCATCATCTCGGCTTCTCTAGCTCCAGAGCAAGAGAAAGCCCTTCTCGCGGTCTTGCACAGCAACAGGAAAGCTTTTGGCTGGTCCATGGCGGACATCAAGGAGATTAGTCCCCTGATCGTTGAGCATCACATTCATCTGATGGATGATGCCAAACCAGCCCGAGATCCACAAAGACGGCTCAATCCAGTCATGAAAGAGGCTGTGAAGAAGGAGATCGTAAAATGTCTAGATAGTGGTATTATTTACCCTATCTCTGATAGCCAGTGGGTTAGCCCCATTCATGTTGTCCCTAAGAAGTCGGGCATCACGGTCATCACTAACGAGGCGAACGAGTTAATCCCTACTCGCACCCAAACTGGGTGACGAGTTTGCATTGATTACAGAAAACTCAACGCCGCAACGTGGAAAGACCACTTTCCGCTACCCTTCATTGACCAGATGCTTGAACGATTGGCTGGACACGAGTATTACTGCTTTCTTGATGGCTACTTCGGCTATAATCAAATTCCCATCGCCGAAAAAGACCAGGACAAGACCACATTCACTTGTCCTTTCGGCACGTTTGCATATCGTCGCATGCCCTTTGGGTTATGCAATGCGCCCGCTACCTTCCAGCGGGGTATGATGGGTATCTTCTCGGACATGGTGGAAAAATTTCTGGAGATTTTCATGGATGACTTCTCCATCTTCGGCGATTCCTTCAACGAGTGTTTGCTGCATCTTGACGCTGTCCTTTCCCGATGTAAGGACAAGAATCTCACTTTGAACTGGGAGAAATGCCACTTCATGGTGCGCGAAGGTATTGTCTTAGGACATATTATCTCGCAAAATGGCATAGAGGTTGACAAAGCAAAGATTGAGGTCATTTCCAATCTGCCTCCTCCCCGATGCGTCAGAGATATCCGAGCCTTCCTTGGCCATGCCGGTTTCTATAGACGGTTCATCAAGGACTTTAGCAAGATTGCTAGGCCCTTGACTCTTTTGCTGGCCAAGGACACGCCATTCGACTTCAACTCGAGCTTTGTGACTGCATTCGAGTCATTGAAACGCTCACTCACTTCTGCTCCCGTTCTTTCTTCACCTGACTGGACGCACCCATTCGAGATTATGTGCGATGCATCCGACTTTGCCATTGGTGCTGTCCTTGGACAACATATCAACAAGATGCCGCACGTAATCTATTATGCGAGCCGAACCCTGAACGACGCCCAACTCAATTATACAACAACTGAGAAGGAATTCTTGGCTGTTGTATTTGCTTTAGAAAAGTTCAGGCCTTACCTCATCGGCTCTCCCGTCATTGTCTACACAGACCATTCTGCTCTACACCATCTTTTTGCGAAGAAAGATGCAAAATCTCGGTTAATCCGTTGGATCCTCTTGCTTCAAGAGTTTGACCTTGTCATTAAGGAAAAACGAGGATGTGAAAACGTGGTTGCCAACCATCTCTCACGACTTCCTTCTTCGCCTTCGCTTCTAATTCCAATCAACGACGTTTTCCCGGATGAACAGCTCTTGACAGTATCGTGCGAACCCTGGTTCGCAGATATTGTGAACTATTTGGCCACAGGATTACTACCGACTGAATGGTCGAGTCAGGACAGACTTCGCTTCTTATCCCAAGTAAAACACTTTTACTGGGACGAACCCTACTTGTTCAAGTACTGTCCCGACCAGATTATTCGTCGGTGTGTCCCTGACGAGGAATTCAAGAGTGTGCTGTCATTTTGCCACGATCAAGCGTGTGGCGGGCATTTTGGGCCCAGAAAGACAGCTGAGAAGATCTTGCAATGTGGTTTCTACTGGCCACAACTTTTCAAAGACGCTCATGACTATTGCAAGACTTGCTCCCGGTGCCAACACATGGGCCGGATATCCCGGAGGAACGAGATGCCGCTCCAACCAATCTTGGTTGAGGAGATTTTCGATGTTTGGGGGATAGATTTCATGGGGCCGTTTCCCAGCTCTTTCGGGAACTTGTACATCCTTCTAGCTGTTGATTATGTCTCTAAATGCGTCGAGGCTGTGCCCAGCCAGACTAACGACAACAAGGTTGTCGTTAGGTTCCTTAAAGAAAACATTTTCTCCCGGTTTGGGCACCCCCGAGCGATCATTAGCGACAATGGAAGTCATTTCTGCAACAAAACCTTCGAGGCCTTGATGCGGAAATACTCCATTAATCATAAGCTCTCTACGCCCTACCACCCCCAAACCTGCGGGCATGCCGAAGTTTCAAATCGGCAAATCAAGCAGATACTGGAGAAGACGGTTTCCAAGAACCGTAAGGATTGGTCGCTGAAACTCACTGATGCCCTTTGGGCTTTTCGAACCGCTTATAAGACCGACCTTGGCATGTCTCCCTATCGGCTTGTGTACGGAAAAGCCTGCCACCTACCTGTCGAAATAGAGCATCGCGCATTTGGGCGATAAAGGAGCTGAATCTGTCTCTCGAGGATGCGGGCAGCCATCGGAAGCTGCAGTTGAACGAACTGAGCGAGCTTAGGGATGAGGCTTACGATAACGCGGTTGTCGTTAAGAACCGAATGAAGGTGTTTCACGATAAACACCTTTTGCGCAAAACCTTCGTACCTGGTCAGCAGGTACTGCTTTACGACACCCGACTTCACTTCCATCCAGGAAAGCTCAGATCTCGCTGGAAAGGGCCGTATTTTGTGCGGAATGTGTATCCGCAGGGCGCTGTGGATTTGGAAAATCCAAAGGACAGTTCACTTTTCAAAGTAAACGGACACCGATGCAAACCGTACCTTAGCGCCGAACCAACAGAGGAGCTCCTGTTCTTACAGGAGCCGGTTTACCCTGCCTAATCTTCCTCTGCCTACCTCCAAACTTCAGTTATCCAGCCAAGAACAGTGGACTCTGTTCCAAATAAGTTTGGGGGTATGTATATACCATTTTTGTACATTTTTGTGGATATTCTTTTTCTTTTTCTTTTCTTTAAAAACAAAAACAAAAAAAAATTGTGTATCGCTAACCGACAATTTTGCCCCTTCAAATGATCTCTTCATGCACTGATAGTGAGGACACTGTCCATTTTAAGTTTGGGGGTATGCTCGGTACGCATTTCTTACCTTCGCATTCATGTGTATATTTTGCATCTGAATATTAAAATCCATAAAATCCATAAAAATCTGAAAATTTTCTAAAAAATATAAAAACTTTTTTGTCAAGTTAGCTTGTGGAAGAACTCTGATTCAACATTTCGATGGTTTTTGTTGGAAAAAATAGGAATAACTAAATCTTATGTTTAGATTCTGAAAACCTGAAAGATAACTCTCCTTTGAAGTTAACTATAGCTGATATACGTCTTTACATCACACTACACGTGTCGTGAGTTTTTGCGAATTAGATGACAAGTCTGTTATGTTTAAAAACTTTTAAACAGATAGATGATTTTCTGAGGATCAAATAGGTTTGTTCTGAAATAAGTAATGTCAAGAATAGTTTATGAAGCAAAGCGAATATGAAGGAATGTTATTGATGCCGTAATTGGAACTAAGTCTGAAAAATAACCCATCTGAAACTTGATTGGAATGATTACACACCGAACCCACTAAACACGTCTTTTATCCAAAAAATAATTGAACTGCCGGTTATATCTCCGTTCGTATTAAATCATCTGATTTTCACGCCAAACTGTCTTTTGTTTTTGGACCTAGGTAACTTGAGTAATTAAGTCCGCTGGGGTGTTTCTACACCTAATACCGTAAAACCAACTGGTTTGGGTGCATTGGCCCAAAGCTCGCTAAGAAGCCTAGAAAGTCCAGATTAAAACAAAGTCAAGCAAGTGTTCTCTCCGAGTTAAAATTCCTAACGGTTCTTTGTGTGAGAATAATCTTGATAAAAGACAGGCTTTTATAAAAAAAAATTTAACGGAGATATGAAGGTTTTATTCTATGATAAAGACTATTGCACGTTCACAGAGGTGTGTATGAAATGAAAACAAGAAAAAGGTGGAGTGAAAAATACGACTTAGTTTCCTGTTAAGGAAGATAGAAATTCTGAAGTTGAAACCTTACTGGAAAACGAAATTTGAAAAATGCTTAACTCTTTATAAAACTTATGTGATCCTTTTAAAATTGTTATCTGGGCTTTATTATGCGACATGATGACTTTATTCGATCTTTCGGGAACTTAACGACACTATTTGCACTGCACGTAAAGACATATAAAATCTGTAGTTAAATAAGAAGTGAGGTGTGAAAAATAAAGGTTCGATGATCTAGACTTAGGATTATAGAATTGTTATTTTCTAAAACACAACTTTAGGATTTGAATCTTAGTTATTTTACAAAACCAACTTGACCGGATTTTTTGGGTAGTATTCGCTGAAAAAGCCTCAGGAGACAACACTCCTCCTACTAGGGACACCTAGAGGTTTAACGGCTTGTTGCACATGCTCAGTGCAATCGCGTTCCCTGCGAAAGTGAGGTTAGGAAATTTTTTGTGAATAAATTGGCTTTGCTCAGGACGAGCAAATGATAAGTTTGGGGGTATTTGTTTATATTAGATTTTTGCATTTTTATACCGCCCAATTTTTATCACATTGCTTATCGGTAGATACTCTTGAGCCGTGTTTGCTAGTAAAATGCAGGATACAGGTTCTCGGTTCTAAAACGATGAAATTCATGGAAAGCACGACAAGATCCGGGTTCCTGCCAACCACTGAGAAAACACGGTCTCCGCTCTTCATCCGTATGTTGCCAGATACCAGTTTAAGCGACAAAATGTCAAATCAATGTCGTTTTCATGCACAAGGCTCAATGGCAGCACAAGATCCAAGAAATCTACGCGGAGCTCGAGGCAATCATGACAAAAACATCCACAAAAAGTCCACCTTTCCCTCAACAGAAATTCTGGAAAATTCGTGAAGAAATTATGAGAAAACACATATACCATATTGAAGGGTACATCAAACCAGGGTACCACCAAAAAGCCCTAGGCCCAACTCCTCCATTAGGCCGCGGAACCGCGGCCTAAGCATGCTTAGGCCGCGGATCCACGGCCGTATGGTGGCGGCAGATGAAACTTTTCCAGGGGTGTTTTGGTCTTTTTAATTGTGTTCTGTTGGTTGCCCTAGATTTCCATTCTCCAGCCTATAAATAGCCCAGAACTTTGAGAAGGAAGTGGTCCATAATCTTGTATTCTTTTTCTAGGTTTTTAGAATACATGTTCTTCTTCTTCTCATCTCTTCTCCATTAAAACTTGTAGCGAGCTTTGTGAGTGAAGAATGGTGAATAAAGAAGTTCATTTTATTATCATGCTTGTCTTGTTCTTTCTATAATTGTTGTAATTTTCATTTGTTAACTAGTTGTTGTTATTTCGTGTTGTTTCTTTCTTCTCTCTTTTTCTTTATCCTTAAAACGACTATGATGCTTACGCTCGATCCTCGCCAAGGTGAGGTCGCAAATAGCTAGTTGTTATCTTCTAATCTCTTTCTTTCTATCTTCCTCTTTTGTTTTGTTTTATTTTTCCGTATCATGATGTGTGAATAGTTTAATACTTGTTAGGGTAGGAGAAGGGAAGTTTGAGAGAAGGAAATCTCTCTCACTCTTTCCTTGCCCAACAGCTTAATTCGACTCCCGTTAATTGAACCACAATCCGCTCCTTACGGCACCCTATCCTATATGATAGCGGTGATTCCGTAGTGAGACCGGTTGTGGTTGAATTAACCGGAGGTTATGGCTAAGAGACAAGAACGGACGGACAAGCACCAAAAGGAAGAACTTATGCGTTGGAAAGCCTAGCTTATACTCGCAAGTTCCTTCCTAGTCGTGCTAATCCCCCTTGTTGCCGATTACCGTAACACCGATATTAAGAGGGGCAACGAAAGATGTGGAGACTCCTAACTCAAACTAACCTAATCCTAACCCTAACAAGCTCTCTTTCCATATCATTTTACCGCCTAACTAATCACAACAAAATCTGAAAAACTGGACTTAACTCGTTAAAGCACATAGAAAAAGATTCCCATCTCCCTGCGGACGACCCGTACTCAACCGGCTAGCTACGAGCGAAACCGTCTTGATTGCGGTAATTAACTAAAACTTGAACACGCAGAATCCCTAACAATCAGTAGTCAAGCAAGATCCTAAGAGCTCTATCAATACGTAAACTCACATATTAAGATAGAAAAAACCAAGTAGCATACTACCATGTTTAGCAAGACTGTTATATACATGTGAATATCCCAAGCTTCCATTAAGTAATATACAAGCTAGTATGATACAATAATGGCCCCTAGGGCATATACACTAACAATGTCCCACTTGCACTAGGGCCATGTACTGGCATATCGAAGACCGATGATCTCGAGTAGCCTCTCGAACGGAATCTGAGGTAGGGCCTTTGTGAATGGATCAGCAATGTTCTCTTCAGTAGCAACTCCCCGAACCTCGATCTCCTGACGATCAATGATCTCCCTGATCAGGTGATACCGCCTTAAGATGTGTCTGGACTTCTGATGGGACCTTAGTTCCTTCGCTAAAGCTATAGATCCGTTGTTGTCGCAATACAGAGGTATTGGATCAACAATGGTAGGATCCACCTGAACTTCTGTTAGGAACTTCTTCTTCCAGACTGCTTCTTTTGCGGCATCGCAAGCAGCAATATACTCCGCTTCCATCGTCGAGTCAGCAACGGTGTCCTGCTTGGAACTCTTCCAGCACACCGCCTCTCTATTGAGGGTAAAGACATAACCCGACATGGACTTAGAATCGTCCTTATCACTCTGGAAGCCGGAATCAGCAAAGGCCTCCAACCTGAGGTCTTTTCCGCCGTAAACCAAGAACATCTCCTTAGTCTTCCTCAGGTACTTGAGAATGTTCTTTATTGCTATCCAGTGCTTCTCCCCTGGGTTTGACTGATTCCGGCTTACCACGCTCAGTGCGTAAGCTACATCTGGTCTGGTGCACAACATTGCATACATTATAGAGCCTACCGCAGAAGTGTAGGGTATAATAGACATGCGTTCCATTTCCAAATCAGTCTTGGGAGACATCTATTTGGATAGGGTGATTCCGTGACAAGCCGGTAGATTACCGCGCTTTGAATCTTCCATGCTGAATCTTTTTAATACAGTGTCGATATACCTGGACTGTGAAAGTCCGAACATCCTCTTGGATTTATCACAATAGATCCGGATCCCCAGAATGTAAGAGGCATCTCCCAGGTCTTTCATGGAGAACCTGTGTGACAAGAATCCTTTGACAGATTGTAGCATAGGAATGTCATTTCCTATCAACAGAATGTCATCCACGTACAAGACGAGGAATACGACACTTCTGGCTACAACTTTACTATATATGCACGGTTCATCTGGATTTTTGATGAAGTCATATTCTTTGACTGTTTCATCAAAACAGATGTTCCAACTCCGCGATGCCTGCTTCAGTCCATAAATAGACTTAAGCAACTTGCATACTTTCCCGCTGCTCCCACTCTGATTGAAACCCTCTGGCTGATCCATATAGACGCACTCTTCTAAATTTCCATTCAGAAAAGCCGTCTTTACGTCCATCTGCCAGATTTCATAATCATGGAAGGCAGCAATAGCAAGAAGGACCCGAATGGATTTGAGCATAGCCACTGGAGAAAAAGTTTCGTCATAGTCCAAACCAGGTCTTTGACGAAAATCCTTTGCAACAAGTCTAGCCTTATAGGTTTCCACCTGTCCATCTACACCAATCTTTTTCTTGAAGATCCATTTGCATCCTATAGGTTTTACCACATCTGGAGCAAAGTCCAAAGTCCATACTTTTTTGTTGTACATGGACTCCATTTCGGTCCGTATTGCATCTAGCCATCGTACCGAGTCGTCGCTCTGGATGGCCTGCTGGAAGCCAGTGGGTTCATCATCATCTATGATGCAATCCTCTCTATCCGCATCTATGAGAAAACCGTAGTATCTCCAGGAGGATGAGACGGCCTACTACTCCTGCGGAGGGGTGCGGGAATGTCCTGTTCTTCTTGAACTACCGGTTCTAAACTTTCAGTATTAGCTTGTGGTTCTGGAATTTCTTACAGTTCTATTTCACTCCCATTTGATTCCTTTTCTAAAAACTGATGTTCTAGAAAATGGGCATTACGAGAAACAAATACCTTTTATTCCTCTGCTTAATAGAATAGATATCCCCTGGAGTTCTTTGGATATCCCACAAACTTACACTTTACTGATCATGCCTCGAGCTTGTCCACATGCTGCTTTTTAACAAAGGCTGGACATCCCCAAATCTTTATATACTGTAGATGGGGTTTCTTCCCACTCCACATCTGATATGGAGTGGTAGGCACAGTCTTGGTAGGTACTATGTTCAGAAGATATGCCGCTGATTCTAGCGCATAACCCCAAAAAGATCGCGGTAACTCAGCATTACTCATCATGGATCGTACCATATCCAATAGGGTTCGATTCCGTCTCTCCGATACACCGTTATGCTGTGGAGTGTATGGAGGAGTAAGCTGAGAGAGAATTACTTTCTCTTTTAGGTAACCTAGGAACTCGGCACTCAAGTATTCACCACCTCGATCAGATCTTAGTGTCTTGATACTTTTGCCGGTTTGGTTTTCTACTTCATTCTTATACTCTTGGAATTTCTCAAAAGCCTCGGATTTATATTTCATCAGATAAATGAATTCGTACCTTGAGTAATCATCCGTGAAAGTAATGAAATAGGAAAAACCACTTCTTTCATGCGTAGACATTGGACCACATACATCGCTGTGTATGAGTCCTAAGAGCTAGCTCGCTCTTACTCCATGTCCAGTAAATGGAGTCTTTGTCATCTTTCCGTTGAGACAAGATTGACAAGTGTCATAAGTTTGATATTCGAACGAGTCCAAATATCCTTCTCTATGCAACTTAGTCAACCTTCTCTCATTGATGTGACCCAGTCTACAATACCATAAGAAAGCTTTATTTAAATCTGGAGACTTTCTTTTTAATGTGTTCTGGACATTGAAAATTTGGAGTTGGTTTAACACACATATACCGTTTTCCAGTATACCGGACCCAATCAAACTATGATTAAGGTGGATGTTAACAACACCACTTCCAAACGTGAAATCATAACCTTTATTTGATAACAAGAAAACAGATATGATATTACACGTTAAGCTGGGTACACAAAAATAGTTATGTAGAACCAAAATGTGTCCACTCGTCAATCCCAGGTGATAATCCCCAACGGACACAGCTCCCACGCTAGCTCCGTTAGCAACCATCAAGGTCATATCACCTTCCTTCAGCATTCTACGGTTTCTCAGTGCCTGCAATGAATTTCAAATATGAGATCCTGATCCGGTATCCAATACCCAGGAAGTAGAGTTGATTGACAGACAATTCTCAATTACAAACACACCTGAAGTCGAAGCCACAACTTGCTTCGGTTCCTGGTTCTTGGCGTTCCACGCCTTGCAATCCTTTTTCCAGTGCCCTTTCCTGTGACAATGGAAGCACTCATCCTGGCCCACTACCGGTACCGCAAACTTTTTCTTTCCCTTCCCTCCCACCTTACTTACACCTCCTCTAGGTCTGGGGACGGCCTTCTTTTTCCTACCTTTGGCCCTAGCCTTGGACCCGGAAGAAAAAGCATCGCCAACAAACATAGCGGGTGTTTCCCTTGCCTTCAGCAAGGTGCCCTCTGCACTCCTTAACATTTTCAAGAGTTCCGGAAGTTCAACTTCTTTTCTTTGAATGTTGAAGTTCAGGATAAACTGAGCGTAGGTGGGAGGAAGGGACTGGAGAATAAGGTCTGTATAGAGCTCATTATCCAAAGTCGTCCCAAGGTCTGCGAGCTCTTCTATATAGCCAATCATCTTTAGGACATGTTTTCCTACCGATGACCCGACAAACAACCTCGCTCGAAACAAGTTCTTAGAGGTCTCGTATCTTGCTATACGAGATTGCTCTCCATAAAGTTCCTTTGTATGGAGAAATATGGCATCTAGTTCCATATCCTCGTGCCTCCTCTGATGTTCATTGTTCATTGAGGTAAGCACGATGCACTTGGCTTTCGTGCAATCGAAATCCCAGGTTTTGCGGATTTCCTTATCTGCATTACTGGATTTGGGACCAGAGACAGCAGGTGCCGTAGCGGTGAGGACTTACCCCAATTTGTCATAGGTCAAAGCCATTTTAAAATTCCGCAGCCAATCTTTATAGTTTGGCCCTGTCAGTATATTTTTCTCTAAAATTAACTTAAGTCCAGTCATGTCACGTCCCGAAAGTACGGAACATGACCGGCACTTAAACTACGAAACGTCTCGAGGCGTACGTAATCTAAGTAAACCGAAAACCCAGAAATCCAAACCAAGAAAAGAAGTAGAGTGAAGGAAAACCAATTTAAAACAAGTAGTTTTAATAGCATGAGCCGAATTATACGGTTTTTAAGAACATCAAAATTTACTGAAAATTTCGGCAGAATCTCCTTTGTAAAAACTGGCTCCCAAACGGGATACAGCATGAAAAGTATACGAAATCAATAAAAAGGCATCCCCAAGCAGGAGCTAGCTCTTCGTCAATCGACGGTCCCAACCACACAAGCAATATAATATACAACGCCAATGGCGAGGATCAAAATTCAAAAGGAAACTCAAATCCACAAGAAAACCGCAGAAAAATAACGCGCGACTCTAAGGTCGAAGGAATAACATCACTGGTCTCTATCTCAAAATAAATACATGTTTGGTTGATGGAATTTACTAGATACAACGGAATAATATTATACAAGGTAATAGGATGGGTACGATACAAGAAAAACCCACCTACTGACAAGTCACCCGAATGAAACTGAGCCCGTAAAGCCGTAATGAAACCTGTACGGCAAACCTGCAAGAAACTGGGGCACAACGGGGGTGAGTTGCCAACCCGTGAATAGAAAAACATCTACGCACAGAAATCGCATGTATGACGCAATCCTAGGTCATACGATCATAATATATCCTCAAAAAAGTATATAACATGCAGCCTATAACAAGGCTAGGGTAAATATCTAACCCGAGTGTAATCTCATGTGCCCGTGTCAGTGCCTCAGGTAGCAATATATCATATGAATGAGGTATGAATGCATAAAAACAGAATACATGTAAATGAAGAACTGTTTTCATAATTTAGTGAGATTTCCTTTGTATTTTTAAAATGAGGTATCATAATGAAATCAGCATAAAACAGTGCCTAGCATCGGCACAAAACATAATCCCAATATCTCGATATCTCTGTATCACAGTCTCTGTACCTCAATATCTCGAAATCTCAATGTCTCAATCACAATATCTAGAGCGCCGTCAGTCCAGACCGGCCCCTACCATCCATCTCAAGACCACGACGGTATCCTCCGGATATCCGACGCGTCGGGTAAAATCACCGGTAGGTAGTGCTCCCGTGCCAGGCTCACATCGTCATCATCACGCGCTTCTTGCCCCGGGGTACCTTACCGGGTCCACCATGTACCCGAAACGGTTCATCCGCCTCCTCGAATCGGGTCTCGAAATCCATCAGCAAACTCATGGTGGACGACTCATACATCATGGGAAAACCGCACTTTTTATTTTAAAGAGAGAAAGAAGCTTATATAAGTTTTGCGGTTTTCCCCCAAAACCAGAAAATCTCATAGAAATCCGAATCCAATCCTCAATAGCATGTAAACAGTGCATATCGGCATAAAAATCCATGAATGCGGCATAACAATGAATATTAACATGCATGAAGTAACAAGTAACATCTACAATGTCTAATCTAGCATATAAGGCGAGTACACTAATGTCATGTCTAAATTATTAGCTAACAACCTATATCAATGCAATAGTATTTCTAAAGTGTACGTAGCATGACAATTACCGATTAAGATGTGTGTGAGCCGGCAAGTAAGTGTACGTGGTACATACGCATCATCGGTAATGGTGCTGGTGTCCTAACAGCATGATATCAATAATGGAGTATGAAACATAATATAAGCATGCGATGCGAAGCGAACCACAATAAAGAGCGGGAGCTGAATACTAGACGCAACTATAACTAATCTGCATTAACCTAATATAAGTCCTACAAATGGTGCCTTTTGAAATAATATGAATCATGGGGTTTTGAAAATAGGGGCTACGGTGTTTTTATGAAAAGATACGTCTTTTGAAATATCCGTAGGATCCCTTGGGCTGTCTTTTAAAATACCCACGATTCGTTAGTTTTTGAAATAGGTAAGAATCGAATCTAATCTAACAACTAAACTAAACTAAAGGGCTAAGCTAACCAGCTGGACTACAGGTAAGGAAACCGCCTAACATCTGAATCGATGTATATACATACCTGTATATATATTAGTCGGTGATCCCGCCTCAATAATATCATATCCGATACCATATCTATAATCAGACATCCCAAGTCAAGAGTGCGGATCAATCATCAATATATAGCTCGTACGTAAATTCGTCGTACGGCATCCCTAAATCTGGGTACGGGTCAAAGTTACATCAATCACACTATTCATTTGGTATCTTCTTTATCAAATATCATGATCCGGAATAATGTCCTATGTCTAGTACAATATTGATGCCATCTATGTATGCATGCGGGTGTAAGAATTACTACGTCAGAAGACCCGCTAAAACATCATGTCGTATCTCAATACGAACCAAATCACGTCACCGATCACCTGGCCTCAAGCCCAATCTTATCGACTCATCTCAAATTCCAAATACTATCCTCAAATCCAGTATATGAACACATAGTCCCATACCCATGTTAACACATAAATATATATTCCCATACACGCACATATGAAATAAGGAATGTATGCAAGTATGTATATGTGTGTATGTGTAAGTGTAGTGCACCCACTACCTAAGGTTTCGTAACCATGCACCAATCCAACACCAATATCCATCTAAAATCATCAATAATAAATCCTAACAACATATCATAAATTGTTGGTGTGTATACGCATCCGTATACATCACTACGGACTGCGGGGGTGCTATACGCCATCCACCCGACTTCTCCCCATAGATATAAATCTACTCACCTGGTCCTCGCTAGCCGGTGCCGACGTCGCCACGCGCTTGCTTGTTGTCTCGAAGTCTACATGGGGTACCTACATATCATAACGCACCGTATCACATTAAAACTAAATTCGAAATCGAAACGGCATACGAAGATCAAATCGGCACGCGTATCACGCGTAGGTCCAAACCTATCGCCTACGTATGCAAGAATAGTCAAACCAACCCTCGATGTCGATGTAAAAACGTCAAACCATCGAGAAAAATCCAATCACACTCATTTGCACAATTACAAGCACTAATTATAATATAAAATAGCTTACAATTCCCAAAAACCCCAATTTCACTTAAAAAGTCGTTTTTCCGAAAATCTAGCAAGCACAATTCGCCGTTTTTGTACAAAACATGATGTTTAAATGAATGTAGCGGCCAATATACTTATTAAATATCTTAAATAAGTCATAGAAACAATTCCCGGAATTTAATCTCATTAAATTCCAAAAACCCTAATATTCTAGTTTACAAAATACCCTTTTTAACAATTTCATAGCAAAAATGCACAACTACAATTTAGGTTGGATTTCCATGAACTAAAGTGTTAAACTACACTTAATAAAGTTAATAATATGATAAAAACCCTAACCATATTTTTAATCTCATATTTCGAATTAAATCAAAAAAACTAGTTTGCAACAAAAAGCTTAATTTGGACATTTTTCAAGTAACAACTTGTAATTAACAACTATATTAGTTTTCTACAAAACTAAATATGTTAATCCATCTCACTAAACCATACACAATCAAACACAACTCATTTCCACAACAAACCCTAACTTGAAATCTTTAATCATGCAATTAAACTCACATAACCCAAATTAACACTTAATTAACTTAGCTTTAAGAAATTAAGTAACAAACTAAGCAAAAAGTTTAGAATTATACCCAAAAACATTTGAAGATACACAAGCATCCATGGCCCTCCAAAATGCTCTCTTTTCACAAGGATCCATGCTATACGGGCTAAGCTAAAATGGGTAGGAGTCGGATTTGGGTTTTGGGATTTTTTTGATGGATTTTGGGGCAATTTTTGATGAAGTTTTGAAGAGAAAAGAGAAGGGAAATGGGGGGGCTGTTGTTGCAGTAGGAGAGGGGGGGTCGGCTGGAATGGGAGGGGGAGAGGAGAGAGAGGGAGGTAGAGAAAGTGGGGGGAGAAAGTCAAGGTCAAAGCAAAGTCAAAAGTCTAACTAATTTATCCATTTTCTTTTCTTTTCTTTCATTTCATTTCCTTTGAAATTCAAGTGGGGAAAAAGATGGTGGCTGCTGAATTCAGCCATGGGAAGAAGTGAATGGGGGTGTGTGGGTGTGGGTGCGGGTGTGGGGTGATGAAAAATGATAAATACAATACCCCAAACATCCATTTACGCTAAAAAAAAGCCTTTTTTCTTCAATAATTTCTAAACCGTTTTGGCAAATGATTTCGTTCCAAAAACCACATGATAAAATTTTATTTAATGTTTTATGATGCACAAAATTTGTTTCAACTCATTCCAATTTATAATTTTCCCTAATTAAATGTATTAGTGACGGCTTAAAATAATAATAAAATAATATTTTTTTCAGAAAATTTGAAATTTCACCAGCGGCTCAATAAACACCAAATAATAGCAATTACATAGCTAGAATATGTATATTTAATTTTTATAATAAGATATTTGTATTTTGACTTTTTACAGAAAACCCCCTTATTTTACCGATTTTTTCGAAATTTCACCGAAACGATTTTCAAAACGTTACAATCTTCCCCCCTTAAAGAAATTCGGTTCCTGAATTTAAATTCAAACTCCCCCAAATACTAGAACATCTAAGAAAACCCATCAAGTCATCGGGGCTCCGAAATTGTAAATACATAAAACAAATCGTAGCGCAGCGCATGCGCTTGAAAAATGAGCATATAACTCAAATCAAAACTCCGTCAAGCATCCCGCAATCATCGGAGTCATGGAGAAGACATCAATGCCAAATCCAAATCAAAACCAATATGACATAACTCGAAACTATACATGTAAATATCGAATCTATATCTGTAAGTATCTGAAGGAAATGCATGCCAAATCTCTTTAAGTCGCTGTGCAACGCGTATAACACTGCACAGTGGCGGACGTCTATCATAAGAAAATAACTATATACATATATACCTTTGTTTGAAATGTACGTTCCGCCATTTTGAAAACAATTTAGAAGGGTCTCCTTGTTTTAAACATTTCGTGTCATATCAGACACGTAGGTAAATACTGAGGCTATAGCTCGCTTTTTGGAAATCCCTTCAATAACTATCAATGCATGCAAAAATATATTCAGGTACTGTCCTCTGACTAGTCCTGCTCAGTATGAAAACACATAGCAATATCATAAAAACGTATTGCTCTATACGAAGTCAATCCCAAAATATGCACATGAATGCTACGTGCGTCTGGTGCGCACGGAAATCAAAATCCATGAATGTGCCATACATGCGCACAGAAACAACATCTAAGTGCATCGGGTGTGCACGAAACATCTGTCGTAGGCAACATGTGTGCCTGACAGCAAAATCAGGTGCACCTGACATGCACGAAAAATTCTCAATTAAGTGCCTCTGGTGTGCACCAAAATCACCCTTCAAAACATGCGCCCAACATGCGCGAAAATCCAAATCAGGTGCATCCATCGTGCACGAAATCATGAAATCCAATATCAAGCACCGAACGTGCGCAAAATCAATCAGGTGCACAAGGTGCACAAAACAAATATCGAGTATCACAATCGAAATCGAAGTCCAGTGCACACTGCAAGCATATAATAACTATACAGAGTGCAGGAACCAATTCGTGTGCATGCATACGCACAAAACCAACTCAACTGTTTAAAACCGTAAAATCACAAACATGTGAAACTAAAGCACGAAAACGATATCAAGTGCAACACTGTGCAAAGATCGTAAATCCTCAATCATCAAAATCAAATCATACGAATAAATCACCCAAAACATCGAAATCAATAATGGCGGAACAGTACCGCTCAAGTGCATCCTCTAAGAATCTCGGGCCAACTGCCGTGGTCACTAGTGGGACGTCTCGTCGATGATCATGAACTCTGGCCTGCTGGTGTGCGTAACATGACCACTCCTGGGTCCAAGTCTTCTCCGTGGATTACCAATCTCACAATCCATCGGCTCATCGGCCCTGTCAAGGCAGCATATCACTGGCGTCGGCCTCTGGCTCTCTAAATGCACGTGACACATCTGATCCTGGGTGCAAATATCATTGCATCACTGGCCTGGAAGGAATCCTGCTCACGGTCTATTCCATGCCTCGTCTCTGCCAACTGTCCGGAAGTCGTTGTCCTTTCCTATATCTGCATCTTGCTCTGGAACGACTGCATACTCATCGCGACTCCTTCTGGAAGGTAAGTCCAAGTACCATGCCTCGGCATGCGCATCGCATCTCTGATGTCGGCGGAGTGGAACGTCATCTCATCTAGATCTGGTACGAACCTCTTACTCCACTTTTCTCTAATGTCGTCTGCTTTGGACTCGTCTCGTCGCGGCCGCATGGACTGAGCTCCAACGACTATCCTCGTATCTGGAGTCTCCCAAGAATGCATCTCACCACCTAGCATCCGAATTAAGTCGAGCCATCCAATCGATTCGTCAAAACCTCATAATCCCGCAAGAGCTCAACATCTTGGGTACAGTTTAATAGTATCGAGTACATACCACAGCATCGGTGGTCCAGCCGTAGAAGGGCAAACCCAAGCCTCACTAATGGCGCCGCAGAACTGCCGCAAACCCTAAGGTTCAAAGGCTTTCACACGGTCATTAAGTCGAGTTAGGGTTTCATTCTTCTAGAGGGACCATAGAATTGCCTGCATGTCTTTCCGACTATCTTAAACTTGGAATAATAGGTTTCTGACATTCGATCGTCTCTGTCGACTCCCAACGTATCCGCGTGAAGTCGTCTTTAGCTGGAATCAATCTATCTGATGACCTCGCATCAGGGTAGGCGAACGATCCACATGTCCTAGTCATTCATCCTCGATGACTAGCGACCTTCTATCATCTCTTAGTACAACTTATACTGCAATAGCTCCAACATCTGGGGCGATATCTCGTCGTTCGCAGCAATAACTGGCTCACTCGTCTGCATGCTGAACCGTGCCTCAATCATCAGGAGTAAGCAACACACCAACGGTCATCAAAATCTTGTTAGTGTATATGCCCTAGAGGCCATTACTGTATCATACTAGTTTGTATATTACTTAATGGATGCTTGAGATATTCACCTTGTATATACAATCTTGCTCAAAATAGTAGTATGCTACTTGGTTTGTTTCTACTTCAATGTGTACTTGTGATTATTTCAGTATATCACTTATACGCATTAGTGGAGCCCTTAGGATCTTTGCTTGATTACCAGCGTTGTGATGGCAGTCACACTAGTGGGGGCTGGGTAATCTATAAGCACATCCTTATTCAGGTCCCTGGTCGCAGGACTATCGAGACAGGGCATCGATACTCCGGAGTAGACCAGCGCATGCGCTTCTCATCCCAGTGTGGGAGACGGTCTGTCCCACAGCCGTCAGTACGTCGTACTTGAGATAGTATGCGGGTGCTCGTTAGGTTACGGGTACACTGGACAGGACTCGTCGGGAACTGACTAGTTGGTATTATACCTATCGTCAGTTTTCAGTTCCCAGGTGACATGAGTACAGCTTAGTCCGCTGACTTGACACTGTCACTTCGCCTCGGGTGTGTTCCCACTGTACTTTGATCACTACCCTACCACGGCTCAAAGGAGTCGTGCAAACAGGTGGTGGTTGGGTGCAGTCCCGAAGCACTTGGAGGCAGTGACGGTTAGACATGATTCGTCTCTCCCGGTATTGGGGGTTGACATCGCGCTGTGTCTAGGAGAGCCATTACACGAGTAGTCCCTGGCCAGGGCAAACGAGATATACTGGTAGGTTTCCAGTGTTATCTCAGGGTGTATTGGGCTTCACTCCGGCACGACTTGTACCACTATTGGGGGACTGACGTTTACCGCCCCCTAGGCCCGCCATGCGATGTATCAGACGAACAGACCGGACTGTACGGAGAATGTCACACTCAGGCTCAGTAGGAGTTCAGATGGGTTTCGCCTCGTCCGTCTTCTTGTCGGCATTACCTGGGGACCGTTACGCACAGCTAGTGCCGCTTGCGGTCTGTGGTTAAACCCACTGCCAGCGTAGTGTCGAGTCTTTAGAGTCCCACACAGAAAGCTTTTCGCCTTTAGGCAAAAGAGTAGAGGTCGCATGGTATTGCGACAGGTCGCATGGTTTTGCGACAGGGTTCGGTCACATCCGTGCACTTGTGCACGTACAGTGTCCGGACAGTTTACACTAGCGGGCTTTGGTTTAAGCCAGATCCTAGTGTGCCTTATGGGATTGGATTTATCCAGTTTGCATTCGTGTTCCTCGGAACGCGGATGCGGGTGTGTATGCACAGTTGACAGGGAGGCAGAGGCTGCGGATTCTCATTAGGGTTGTTGACAGTTGACCGTTGACTATTTGACTTTATGCTCAACCCTAATGAGAATATGATATGTGATTAACTATTATATTAATTAAGTATTATGGTGATATGGTTGTTGACTTGTTGACTTGTTGACCGGTTGACTAGGCTTGACTAGTTGACCATCATGATAACCATGGTTATCATTTCATGCCAAAGACTTTTACTTGCTTGCTCATTTGAGTAAAATGAGTGCATGACATGATAAGGTTATGGTTGCTTCTAACCATCACATAAGACTTTTTTGATATGATGAGTTATGATCACTTTGGATTATGAGAGGGTGAAAGACAAAAGAGTTGCTCATTCTTTCTTGCTCATTCTCTCTCTTGTTCTTGAGCTCTCCTCTTGCTCTCACCCTCAACCTCTTGCTCCCTCTCTTGATCTATGGTTCTCTTGTCTCATGAGTTGAGAATCAAGAACCATAGATAAAATCCCATTCTAAATCATCTCTACTCATTCTAGTTCACTAGGTTTAGCAAACCAAGTGAACTAGTTTCTTCAAAGAACGAAGAAGGAGCTAAAGGTTGGAGCTTTCAAGTGGATCTATCTTCGGCGTACGGAGACAACGAGAAGGAGCCATCGAACCACCATCGGAGCTTGAAGAGAAGGAGTTCAAGTTTAGGTATAACCATCTTCATCCGAGTAGCTAAATATCTTTAGCTTAGTATGCTAGTTTTAGTTTAGGTAAAGATCCCGACCTAGCTTAGTCCATGTTGCCTCTTGCGTTAAAATTTTGATTTTATATCGTTTCCGCCTCCCCGTAAGAACCGGGGGTCGCAACGTGGACTTACAGTGGTATCAGAGCCTAACTAAACTTAAACTAGCTTGGTAGTGAAGTGTAACGAAGTTCGGAACCGGAAAAATCCAAAAACCAAACTTTTACAAAAACTGAGTTTCTGTTGAATTTTTTTTGGCTCAAAATTCAAAACGTTACACTTGTAAATTCGGCTCAGGGTTTTGTGTGAACACCCAAGAAAAACGTTGCCCTAATTCGTTCAAACCGCCGCGCTTCCGCCGCACGAGGTAGGCATGTGCCGCGGAAGCGCCGCGGTTTGTCGTCTTCTCTGCATCGTTTTTCGTGCAGTGTGTGTCTGTGTTGGTTTTGTGATTTTTGGAATATATTATATGTGTCCAGATTTTCCAGAAAAGAAATTTCCTTTTGGGGTCCTATAATTCCGTATTTTTCCGAACTTCACTGCACTTTGACTATGATGGTTATATCTGTGATGTTTGCATGTATTGAACGTCGGCTAATCGCTATAAGTCGATTGGTCGGGGTTATACATGATCTGTAATGTGCTGGAATGTGTATATAAATATGTTGGATTGTCGCGGGTGAATAGCCGGGGGTTGTGAGACGAGAGTTTTCTTTTCTTGCAATTCATGTAAATTTGTAAATTGATGTAATAATTATTTGTATGGCCGCACAACCGGGTCGGGGTTGTAGCCGTCATTGTATAATTTCTTTTTACTGTTTTTGCTCCTAGGATAGACCCATGGAGGGGTGCACAAACTACCGGGTATGCCGAAGTGTCGAGTGGCCTACTCATGGAGATGAGGGAGGTTGCTACGCTTCGGGTACTTGGCGGGTAGTTTGCCGCACCCGTAGGGGTCTTGGGTGGGGTTTTGGCTATTCACCGCGACCGTGTAATCTGTTTTTGTTACAGGCTCGTACAAATTACAGATTCCTAGTATATCCAATGTATTTATCTGTGATCTGAAATGTTTATCATTGCAGTATATCTATATATGAGATTATTTAGGCGTTGCTTATGTTTTACAGACGCGCTAGCCCAGCCCCCGCTCTGTCGTTAGTTAAGTAACCTAACGGGTAATGACGGGGCCCCGTGGCGAATGCGAATGGCATAAGCGTACGTCGTATTTTGGTTGTTTTCTGCAATGGTAGGATTAAATGATGGGACGCATTAAAAGAACTAATGCAAGAATATCACGCATTAAAAGAACTAATGCAAGATAATAAACCAAGCTAAAGTCGTTGGAACACTTTCGAAAAACCACTCGGTTCTTTTCAAAAACAACTTTTAAAATGCGGAGCTTGAGCCACTCCTTTTAAAAGCTATCTCGTTCCATCGACCAAATCAAGTTCACTACGTTCACGGTTTTGCCAAAACCATTCGTAGCCCTCCGTCGTTTCGTATGAATATTCAATAGTATTCAAGCTGTGTTTGTTGACCTTCGTCAAGGCATAGTGATTGGTAGCTATTGGGTATTCATATGTAGCATAGATAGATGCGTTGGTTTGGGACATTCGCATTACCTTGTTGACCTTCGTCAAGGG
Source organism: Agapanthus africanus (assembly GCA_030015575.1). NCBI lineage: Eukaryota > Viridiplantae > Streptophyta > Magnoliopsida > Asparagales > Amaryllidaceae > Agapanthus > Agapanthus africanus. Next base: position 264,388,891 of record CM057345.1, on the reverse strand, counting down.
TATATACGGGTGGATTCAAATTAACCTGGATAATGACGGGCAGAACTTGACATGTGACTTATGATTTGTTGACCTTCGTCAAGGTCATAAGAGCATGGGGCAAAAATCCACATCGGGAGTTTCATAAGTACTGAAACTTGCTAGATTTGCATACCATTTGGAGTGTGATGATTCTGGTAGGATTCCTTCAGTTTCGTCACGCGATGATATTTGGATCCCGATCCTACTGTGAATATATGCTACTCCTCGGGAAATTTCTCACTTAACGATCAATGCTATAAACCTAGTAGGTGCCTAGAAAGGTGTTAGCGGGGCTACGCCCCCAGGGAAAAGAGGTTCTCTAATTAAGGAAATTCGCGAAAGCGTTGGAAAACCTCCCTCGAAGTACCGACACCGGCCTGGCTGAACGGTTAAGCAAGTATTGTACGGTGGGATTGATCCTGACTAATTCTTCCTTTATGGTTTGAGGAGGGATTCGAGAAACAGTGGGAGCCATCCTGTTTAGACAAACTAAAAACCACTCTAAACTTGCAAGAGCATCATGCTGAGTGTTTCTTCTTCTCTCTCCTAATTGCAGCGACCAATCAACATGACTGGACTTAAGTTACTCCTAGATAAAAACAAACTGACAGGGCCAAACTACAAAGATTGGCTCAGGAATGTCACGATAGCAATCACTTATGACAAGCTGGGGTATCTTCTTACCACCAAAGCTCCCCCTGTCCTTGGTCCAACTTCCAGTGTCGCGGATAAGGAAATCCGCAAGACTTGGGAGATTGATAGCGCGAAGGCCAAGTGCCTCCTGCTTGCCTCGATGGACAACGAACATCAGAGGAGGCATGAGAATATGGACATGGAGTCCATATTGCTCCATACAAAAGAACTGTATGGAGAGCAATCACGTATCGCAAGATACGAAGCGTCGAAAAAGTTGTTTTCGACAAGAATGGCCGTCGGATCATCAGTAGCCGAGCATGTGCTAAAGATGATCGGCTACATTGAGGAGCTCGCTGACCTAGGGATCACATTAGAGAGTGAGCTATATACGGATATAGTTCTCCAGTCCCTTCCTTCCACTTGCGCCCAGTTCATACTGAACTTCAACCTACAAGAAAAAGAGGTTGAACTTTCAGAGCTCCTCAACATGCTGAGGAGCGCAGAGGGCACCCTACAGAAAGGTAGGGATACATCCACTTTGTTTGTAGGAGGATCATCTTCTTCTAGGTCCAAGGCGAAAGCCAAGGGAAAGAAGAAGAAGGCCCCCGCCAAACCAAGGGGCGGTGTTAGTAAAGTGGATACGAAGGGAAAAGCAAAAGCAACAAAGATAGCGGGGAAGCTTGTGGATAAGGAAGAATGCTTCTATTGTCATAAGAAAGGACACTGGAAGAATGATTGCAGGGCCTGGAAGGCCAGAACACAGGAATTGAAGCAGGTTGCAGCTTCAGCTTCAGGTGTGTATGTTATTGAAAACTGTCTTTCAATAAACTCTACTTCCTGGGTATTGGATACCGGATCAGGATCTCATATCTGTAATTCTTTGCAGGCGTTGAGAAACCGTAGTGTTTTGAAGGCAGGTGACATGACCCTCAAAGTTGCAAACGGAGCTAGCATGGATGCTAAAGCCGTGGGGGACTATCACCTGGGAATGTCAGATGGACATGTTTTGGTTTTGCGTAATTGCTTTTTTGTACCCAACGCAACTTGTAATATCATTTCTGTATCTTTAGTTTCTGAAGAAGGTTATGAATTTGCGTTTGTAAGTAATGTTGTAAACATTCACCTTAATCAAGTTTTGATTGGGTCAGGTACATTGAGTAATGGTATATACGTGTTAAACCAACCACAGATTTTCAACGTCCAGAATACACACAAAAGAAAGTCTCCGGAAATGAATCAGACTTTCTTATGGCATTGTAGATTGGGTCACATCAATGAGAGAAGGTTGACTAAGTTACATACAGAAGGATATTTGAATGCGTTCGAATATCAATCGTATGCCACTTGTCAATCTTGTCTCAAAGGAAAGATGACAAAGACTCCGTTTACTGGACAAGGAGTAAGAGCGAGCGAGCTCTTAGGACTCGTACACAGTGACGTGTGCGGTCCAATGTCTACACATGCCCGAAGCGGACATTCTTACTTCATTACTTTTACGGATGACTTCTCAAGGTACGGTTATGTCTTCTTGATGAAACATAAGTCCGAGGCCTTTGGAAAATTCCAGGAGTATAAGAATGAAGTAGAGAAACAGACCGGAAAAAGTATTAAGATTCTAAGATCGGATCGAGGTGGAGAATACTTAAGTGCCGAATTCCTGAATTACTTAAAAGAGAATGGTATTCTCTCTCAGCTTACTCCTCCATACACTCCGCAACATAATGGTGTATCGGAGAGACGGAACCGAACCCTATTGGATATGGTTCGGTCCATGATGAGTAACGCTGAGTTACCGCGATCATTCTTGGGATATGCACTAGAAGCAGCTGTGTATCTCTTGAACAAGGCTCCCACCAAGACTGTGCCTACCACCCCATATGAGATGTGGACTGGGAAGAAACCCTGTCTTAAGTATCTTAAGGTATGGGGATGTCCAGCTTTTGTAAAAAAGCAGCATGCGGACAAGCTTGAGGCACGTTCAGTACAGTGTAAGTTTGTGGGATACCCAAGGAACTCCAGGGGGTATCTTTTCTATTCCGCTGAGGAACAAAAGGTTTTTGTTTCTCAGCATGCCCGCTTCTTGGAAACTGAGTTTTTGGAAACCCAGATAAGTGGGAGCACAATAGAACTGGAAGAAGTTCCAGAACCACAGACTGTTACTGAAAGCTTAGTGGAACCAGAGGGTTCAACAGAACAGGACATTCCTGCGCCACTCCGCAGGAGTAGTAGGCAGTCTCATCCGCCCGAGAGATACTACGGTTTTCTCATAGACGGGGATAGAGAGGATTGCATCATAGATTATGATGAGCCTACTAGCTTCCAGCAGGCCGTTCAGAGCGTTGACTCAGTGAAATGGCTGGATGCAATGCGGACCGAAATGGAGTCCATGTACACCAACAAGGTATGGACGTTGGACATTGCTCCAGACGGGGTAAAACCCGTAGGATGCAAGTGGATCTTCAAAAGGAAGATTGGTGTAGATGGACAGGTTGAGACCTATAAAGCTAGGCTGGTAGCAAAGGGTTTTCGTCAAAGACCTGGCTTGGACTACGACGAAACCTTTTCTCTAGTAGCCATGCTGAAATCCATTCGGATCCTTCTTGCCATTGCTGCCTTCCACGATTATGAGATCTGGCAAATGGACGTAAAGACAGCTTTTCTAAATGGAAATTTAGAGGAGTGTGTCTATATGGACCAGCCAGAGGGTTTCATTCAGAGTGGAAGCAGCGGAAAGGTGTGCAAGTTGCTTAAGTCCATCTATGGACTAAAGCAGGCATCGCGGAGTTGGAACATCTGCTTTGATGAGACGGTCAAAGAATTTGGCTTTATCAAAAATCCAGATGAACCATGCATCTATAGTAGATTTGTAGAGAGAACTGTAGTATTCCTCGTTTTATACGTGGATGACATTCTCTTAATAGGAAATGACATTCCTATGCTACAATCTGTCAAGGGGTTCTTGTCACACAGGTTCTCCATGAAAGACCTGGGTGATGCCTCATACATTCTGGGTATCCGGATCTACCGTGACAGATCCAAGAGGATATTAGGACTTTCTCAGTCCAGGTACATCGACACCGTGCTGAAAAGATTCAGTATGGAAGATTCCAAGCGCGGTAACCTGCCGGCTTGTCACGGGATCACCCTCTCTAAAGAGATGTCTCCCAAGACTGATTTGGAGAGGGATCGCATGTCTATTATACCCTACGCTTCTGCGGTAGGCTCTATAATGTATGCGATGTTGTGTACCAGACCAGATGTAGCTTATGCACTGAGTGTGGTAAGCCGGTATCAGTCTAACCCAGGGGAGAAACACTGGATAGCGGTAAAGAACATTCTCAAGTACCTGAGAAGGACTAAGGAGATGTTCTTGGTGTATGGCGGAAAAGACCTCCAGATCGAGGCCTTTGCTGACTCCAGCTTCCAGAGTGACAAGGATGATTCCAAGTCCATGTCGGGTTTTGTCTTTACCCTCAATGGAGGGGCGGTGTGTTGGAAGAGTTCCAAGCAGGAAACCGTTGCAGACTCGACGATGGAAGCGGAATACATCGCTGCATCTGATGCCGCAAAAGAAGCTGTCTGGATGAGGAAGTTCTTGAAAGAACTTCAGGTGGTTCCGTCCATTGTTGATCCAATACCTCTGTATTGCGACAACAACGGGGCTATAGCATTAGCGAAGGAACCCAGGTCCCATCAGAGATCCAGGCACATCTTGAGGCGGTATCACCTGATCAGGGAGATCGTGGATCGCCAGGAGATCGAGGTTCGGAGAGTCGCTTCAGAAGACAACACTGCAGATCCATTCACCAAGGCCTTGCCCCAGACTCAGTTCGAGCGGCTGATCGAGATGATAGGTCTTCGATACGCCAGTACATGGCCTTAGTGCAAGTGGGAGATTGTTAGTGTATATGCCCTAGAGGCCATTACTGTATCATACTAGTTTGTATATTACTTAATGGATGCTTGGGATATTCACCTTGTATATACAATCTTGCTCAAAATAGTAGTATGCTACTTGGTTTGTTTCTACTTCAATGTGTACTTGTGTTTATTTCAGTATATCACTTATACGCATTAGTGGAGCCCTTAGGATCTTTGCTTGATTACCAGCGTTGTGATGGCAGTCACACTAGTGGGGGCTGGGTAATCTATAAGCACATCCTTATTCAGGTCCCTGGTCGCAGGACTATCGAGACAGGGCATCGATACTCCGGAGTAGACCAGCGCATGCGCTTCTCATCCCAGTGTGGGATACGGTCTGTCCCACAGCCGTCAGTACGTCGTACTTGAGATAGTATGCGGGTGCTCGTTAGGTTACGGGTACACTGGACAGGACTCGTCGGGAACTGACTAGTTGGTATTATACCTATCGTCAGTTTTCAGTTCCCAGGTGACATGAGTACAGCTTAGTCCGCTGACTTGACACTGTCAGTTCGCCTCGGGTGTGTTCCCACTGTACTTTGATCACTACCCTACCACGGCTCAAAGGAGTCGTGCAAACAGGTGGTGGTTGGGTGCAGTCCCGAAGCACTTGGAGGCAGTGACGGTTAGACAGGATTCGTCTCTCCCGGTATTGGGGGTTGACATCACGCTGTGTCTAGGAGAGCTATTACACGAGTAGTCCCTGGCCAGGGCAAACGAGATATACTGGTAGGTTTCCAGTGTTATCTCAGGGTGTATTGGGCTTCACTACGGCACGACTTGTACCGCTATTGGGGGACTGACGTTTACCGCCCCCTAGGCCCGCCATGCGATGTATCAGACGAACAGACCGGACTGTACGGAGAATGTCACACTCAGGCTCAGTAGGAGTTCAGATGGGTTTCGCCTCGTCCGTCTTCTTGTCGGCATTACCTGGGGACCGTTACGCACAGCTAGTGCCGCTTGCGGTCTGTGGTTAAACCCACTGCCAGCGTAGTGTCGAGTCTTTAGAGTCCCACACAGAAAGCTTTTCGCCTTTAGGCAAAAGAGTAGAGGTCGCATGGTATTGCGACAGGTCACATGGTTTTGCGACAGGGTTCGGTCACATCCGTGCACTTGTGCACGTACAGTGTCCGGACAGTTTACACTAGCGGGCTTTGGTTTAAGCCAGATCCTAGTGTGCCTTATGGGATTGGATTTATCCAGTTTGCATTCGTGTTCTTCGGAACGCGGATGCGGGTGTGTATGCACAGTTGACAGGGAGGCAGAGGCTGCGGATTCTCATTAGGGTTGTTGACAGTTGACCGTTGACTATTTGACTTTATGCTCAACCCTAATGAGAATATGATATGTGATTAACTATTATATTAATTAAGTATTATGGTGATATGGTTGTTGACTTGTTGACTTTTGTTGACTTGTTGACCGGTTGACTAGGCTTGACTAGTTGACCATCATGATAACCATGGTTATCATTTCATGCCAAAGACTTTTACTTGCTTGCTCATTTGAGTAAAATGAGTGCATGACATGATAAGGTTATGGTTGCTTCTAACCATCACATAAGACTTTTTTGATATGATGAGTTATGATCACTTTGGATTATGAGAGGGTGAAAGACAAAAGAGTTGCTCATTCTTTCTTGCTCATTCTCTCTCTTGTTCTTGAGCTCTCCTCTTGCTCTCACCCTCAACCTCTTGCTCCCTCTCTTGATCTATGGTTCTCTTGTCTCATGAGTTGAGAATCAAGAACCATAGATAAAATCCCATTCTAAATCATCTCTACTCATTCTAGTTCACTAGGTTTAGCAAACCAAGTGAACTAGTTTCTTCAAAGAACGAAGAAGGAGCTAAGGGTTGGAGCTTTCAAGTGGATCTATCTTCGGCGTACGGAGAAAACGAGAAGGAGCCATCGAACCACCATCGGAGCTTGAAGAGAAGGAGTTCAAGTTTAGGTATAACCATCTTCATCCGAGTAGCTAAATATCTTTAGCTTAGTATGCTAGTTTTAGTTTAGGTAAAGATCCCGACCTAGCTTAGTCCATGTTGCCTCTTGCGTTAAAATTTTGATTTTATATCGTTTCCGCCTCCCCGTAAGAACCGGGGGTCGCAATGTGGACTTACAAATCTGGCTGGCCTCCATCATTAGCTCAATTCTCTAGTGTCGATCAGCACCTCCGAGTAACCTCATAAAGGCGATCCGCCAAACGCTCGTGGCGCGGAAACACAGTAAAAAGACACATCTCTGCAATCGTGTGTCGCCGGAATTTCGCCCTGGTCAGTCCTCGTTCGTGATGAGCTTGTGCTGACCGCAACTCTAGCCGTAGCTCTCCCTGCCCGTAACCGTAGCAGCAAAACCAAACTGGTACCGATGAGGCTAGATCAGGAAGGAATATAATACTGAACAAGGAAATGTACATCCTAAGGCTTCATAAGTGGAGTGGCGTGTCGTAAATATGCCGCGGAACATACCAACGGTACGTCACTCTACTTTAGTCACCTATTCCATCAACCAAGGGTCATCCTACGCTCCGAAGGTTAAAACCTAACGCTCTGATACCAACTTTGTCACGTCCCGAAAGTACGGAACATGACCGGCACTTACTACGAAACGTCTCGAGGCGTACGTAATCTAAGTGAACCGAAAACCCAGAAATCCAAACCAAGAAAAGAAGTAGAGTGAAGGAAAACCAATTTAAAACAAGTAGTTTTAATAGCATAAGCCGAATTATGCGGTTTTTAAGAACATCAAAATTTACTGAAAATTTCGGCAGAATCTCCTTTGTAAAAACTGGCTCCCAAACGCGATACAACATGAAAAGTATACGAAATCAATAAAAAGGCATCCCCAAGCGGGAGCTAGCTCTTCGTCAATCGACGGTCACAACCACACAAGCAATATAATATACAACGCCAACGGCGAGGATCAAAATTCAAAAGGAAACTCAAATCCACAAGAAAACCGCAGAAAAATAACGCGCGACTTTAAGGTCGAAGGAATAACATCACTGGTCTCTAACTCAAAATAAATACATGTTTGGTTGATGGAATTTACTAGATACAACGGAATAATATTATACAAGGTAATAGGATGGGTACGATACAAGAAAAACCCACCTACTGACAAGTCACCCGAATGAAACTGAGCCCGCAAAGCCGTAATGAAACCTGTACGGCAAACCTGCAAGAAACTGGGGCACAACGGGGGTGAGTTGCCAACCCGTGAATAGAAAAATATCTACACACAGAAATCACATGTATGACGCAATCCTAGGTCATACGATCAAAATATATCCTCAAAAAAGTATATAACATGCAGCCTATAACAAGGCTAGGGTAAATATCTAACCCGAGTGTAATCTCATGTGCCCGTGTCAGTGCCTCAGGTAGCAATATATCATATGAATGAGGTATGAATGCATAAAAACAGAATACATGTAAATGAAGAACTGTTTTCATAATTTAGTGAGATTTCCTTTGTATTTTTAAAATGAGGTATCATAATGAAATCAGCATAAAACAGTGCCTAGCATCGGCACAAAACATAATCCCAATATCTCGATATCTCTGTATCACAGTCTCTGTACCTCAATATCTCGAAATCTCAATGTCTCAATCACAATATCTAGAGCGCCGTCAGTCCAGACCGGCCCCTACCATCCATCTCAAGACCACGACGGTATCCTCCGGATATCCGACGCGTCGGGTAAAATCACCGGTAGGTAGTGCTCCCCTGCCAGGCTCACATCGTCATCATCACGCGCTTCTTGCCCCGGGGTACCTTACCGGGTCCACCATGTACCCGAAACGGTTCATCCGCCTCCTCGAATCGGGTCTCGAAATCCATCAGCAAACTCATGGTGGACGACTCATACATCATGGGAAAACCGCACTTTTTATTTTAAAGAGAGAAAGAAGCTTATATAAGTTTTGCGGTTTTCCCCCAAAACCAGAAAATCTCATAGAAATCCGAATCCAATCCTCAATAGCATGTAAACAGTGCATATCGGCATAAAAATCCATGAATGCGGCATAACAATGAATATTAACATGCATGAAGTAACAAGTAATATCTACAATGTCTAATCTAGCATATAAGGCGAGTACACTAATGTCATGTCTAAATTATTAGCTAACAACCTATGTCAATGCAATAGTATTTCTAAAGTGTACGTGGCATGACAATTACCGATTAAGATGTGTGTGAGCCGGCAAGTAAGTGTACGTGGTACATACGCATCATCGGTAATGGTGCTGGTGTCCTAACAGCATGATATCAATAATGGAGTACGAAACATAATATAAGCATGCGATGCGAAGCGAACCACAATAAAGAGCGGGAGCTGAATACTAGACGCAATTATAACTAATCTGCATTAACCTAATATAAGTCCTACAAATAGTGCCTTTTGAAATAATATGAATCATGGGGTTTTGAAAATAGGGGCTACGGTGTTTTTATGAAAAGATACGTCTTTTGAAATATCCGTAGGATCCCTTGGGCTGTCTTTTAAAATACCCACGATTCGTTAGTTTTTGAAATAGGTAAGAATCGAATCTAATCTAACAACTAAACTAAACTAAAGGGCTAAGCTAACCAGCTGGACTACAGGTAAGGAAACCGCCTAACATCTGAATCGATGTATAAACATACCTGTATATATATTAGTCGGTGATCCCGCCTCAATAATATCATATCCGATACCATATCTATAATCAGACATCCCAAGTCAAGAGTGCGGATCAATCATCAATATATAGCTCGTACGTAAATCCGTCGTACGGCATCCCTAAATCTGGGTACGGGTCAAAGTTACATCAATCACACTATTCATTTGGTATCTTCTTTATCAAATATCATGATCCGGAATAGTGTCCTACGTCTAGTACAATATTGATGCCATCTATGTATGCATGCGGGTGTAAGAATTACTACGTCAGAAGACCCGCTAAAACATCATGTCGTATCTCAATACGAACCAAATCACGTCACCGATCTCCTGGCCTCAAGCCCAATCTCATCGACTCATCTCAAATTCCAAATACTATCCTCAAATCCAGTATATGAACACATAGTCCCATACCCATGTGAACACATAAATATATATTCCCATACACGCACATATGAAATAAGGAATGTATGCAAGTATGTATATGTGTGTATGTGTAAGTGTAGTGCACCCACTACCTGAGGTTTCATAACCATGCACCAATCCAACACCAATATCCATCTAAAATCATCAATAATAAATCCTAACAACATATCATAAATTGTTGGTGTGTATACGCATCCGTATACATCACTACGGACTGCGGGGGTGCTATACGCCATCCACCCGACTTCTCCCCGTAGATATAAATCTATTCACCTGGTCCTCGCTAGCCGGTGCCGACGTCGCCACGCGCTTGCTTGTCGTCTCGAAGTCCACATGGTGTACCTACATATCATAACGCACCGTATCGCATTAAAACTAAATTCGAAATCGAAACGGCATACGAAAATCAAATCGGCACGCGTATCACGCGTAGGTCCAAACCTATCGCCTACGTATGCAAGAATAGTCTAACCAACCCTCGATGTCAATGTAAAAACGTCAAACCATCGATAAAAATCCAATCACACTCATTTGCACAATTACAAGCACTAATTATAATATAAAATAGCTTACAATTCCCAAAAACCCCAATTTCACTTAAAAAGTCGTTTTTCCGAAAATCTAGCAAGCACAATTCGCCGTTTTTGTACAAAACATGATGTTTAAATGAATGTAGCGGCCAATATACTTATTAAATATCTTAAATAAGTCATAGAAACAATTCCCGGAATTTAATCTCATTAAATTCCAAAAACCCTAATATTCTAGTTTACAAAATACCCTTTTTAACAATTTCATAGCAAAAATGCACAACTACAATTTAGGTTGGATTTCTATGAACTAAAGTGTTAAACTACACTTAATAAAGTTAATAATATGATAAAAACCCTAACCTTATTTTTAATCTCATATTTCGAATTAAATCAAAAAAACTAGTTTGCAACAAAAAGCTTAATTTGGACATTTTTCAAGTAACAACTTGTAATTAACAACTAGATTAGTTTTCTACAAAACTAAATATGTTAATCCACCTCACTAAACCATACACAATCAAACACAACTCATTTCCACAACAAACCCTAACTTGAAATCTTTAATCATGCAATTAAACTCACATAACCCAAATTAACACTTAATTAACTTAGCTTTAAGAAATTAAGTAACAAACTAAGCAAAAAGTTTAGAATTATACCCAAAAACATTTGAAGATCCACAAGCATCCATGGCCCTCCAAAATGCTCTCTTTTCACAAGGATCCATGCTATACGGGCTAAGCTAAAATGGGTAGGAGTCGGATTTGGGTTTTGGGATTTTTTTGATGGATTTTGTGGCAATTTTTGATGAAGTTTTGAAGAGAAAAGAGAAGGGAAATGGGGGGGCTGTTGCTGCAGTAGGAGAGGGGGGGTCGGCTGGAATGGGAGGGGGAGAGGAGAGAGAGGGAGGTAGAGAAAGTGGGGGGAGAAAGTCAAGGTCAAAGCAAAGTCAAAAGTCTAACTAATTTATCCATTTTCTTTTCTTTTCTTTCATTTCATTTCCTTTGAAATTCAAGTGGGGAAAAAGATGGTGGCTGCTGAATTCAGCCATGGAAAGAAGTGAATGGGGGTGTGTGGGTGTGGGTACGGGTGTGGGGTGATGAAAAATGATAAATACAATACCCCAAACATCCATTTACGCTAAAAAAAAGCCTTTTTTCTTCTATAATTTCTAAACCGTTTTGGCAAATGATTTTGTTCCAAAAACCACATGATAAAATTTTATTTAATGTTTTATGATGCACAAAATTTGTTTCAACTCATTCCAATTTATAATTTTCCCTAATTAAATGTATTAGTGACGGCTTAAAATAATAATAAAATAATATTTTTTTCAGAAAATTTGAAATTTCACCAGCGGCTCAATAAACACCAAATAATAGCAATTACATAGCTAGAATATGTATATTTAATTTTTATAATAAGATATTTGTATTTTGACTTTTTACAGAAAACCCCCTTATTTTACCGATTTTTTCGAAATTTCACCGAAACGATTTTCAAAACGTTACAAGTCATTTTCAGGGTCGCTGCAATTAGGAGAGAGAGAAGAAAACTCTTTAGCATGATGCACTTGCAAGTTTAGAGTGGTTTTTAATTTATCTAAACTGGATGGCTTCCACTGTTTCTCGAATCCTTCCTTAAACCATAAAAGAAGAATTACCAGGACTATTCTCACTGTACAATACTTGCTTAACCGTTCAGCCAGGCTGGTTTCGGTACTTCGAGGGAGGTTTTCCAATGCTTTCGCGAAGTTCCTTAATTAAATAACCTCTTTTCTCTGGGGGCGTAACCCCGTTGACACCTACTTGGTTTATAGCATTGATCGTTAAGTGACGAATATCCTGATGAGTAGCATATACTCACAGTAGGATCGGGATCCAAATATCATCGTATGATAATATTGAAGGAATCCTACCAACATTCATCAAACTCCAAATGGTATGCAACTATTTGCAAATTTCAGTTTCTTTAGAAATTCCCGATATATATTTTTGCCACATGCTCTTATGACCTTGGCGTTAGTCAAAATGTCATAAGTCACATGTCAAGTTCTACCCATCATTATCTTGTCAATTTGAACCCATCCGTATATATCCTTGACGTTCGGCCAAAATGATAATACGACTGTCCCAAACTAACTAGTCTATCTATGCAACAAAATGATAATACGACTGTCCCAAAATACATAGCTTGAATACTACTGAATACTCAGATGAAATGACGTAGGGCTACGAATGGTTTTGGCGAAACCGTGAACGTAGTGAACTTGATATAACCGAAGGAACCTGATAGCATTTAAAAGGAGTAGTTAAAGCTCCGTATTTAAAAATATCTGTTTTTAAAATTAACCGAGTGGTTTCTTTTAAATTGTTTCAACCATTAAACTTTTGGTTTAATTTCTTTGCATTATAAATAATGCATCCCATCATTAACCTATCATTGCATAAAACAACGAAAATACAACGTCCTCTTATGTCATCCGCATTCGCCACGGGGTCCCGTCATCACCCGTTAGGTTACTTAACTAACGGCACAGCGGGGGCTGGGCTAGCACGGGTGTAAAATATAAGTGACGTCTAAATAGCTATCATATATATATATTGTACATTCGTCAGACGCAATAATAGGCATTCCAGATCTCATATGAACTTTATTGGATTTGCAAGAAATCCGTGTTTGTTTAGAGCCTGCAACAAAAGACGGATTACACGGTTGTGATGAATAGCCATTACCCCACCCTAGACCCCTACGGGTACGGCAAACTACCCGTCAAATACCCGAAGTGAAGCGGTCCCCCTCAACAAAGTGAGTAGGCCACTAAACACTTCAAAGTACCCGGTAGTTTGTGTACCCCATATTGGGTCTATCCTAGGAGCAAAAACAGTAAAAATGAAATAATACAACGGTGGCTACAACCGCAACCTGGATGTGCCCCGCAAAATAATATTACAACATATTACAGTTACATCGAATGAATTAAAATAATAACCCATCACAAACCCCGGCTAATCATCACAACAGTCCAATACAGTTCACATCCACAAACAGTAAAAAGCATTACAGAAATGTGCAACCCCCTGCCAACCGACATACTAGCAGTTAGGGGAGGTTTACGAACAGATTAAACAAACACAGATATAATCAAATTAGCAAACATCGTAAAATTTCGATCGAACAAACGCTTTTAGATTCTACTCCAATACTTCTCTATGCACCTGAGACTTGAGCAGAAAAATAAACATCCCAGAAAACATAAAAATATCACAGAAGAATTACTGGTGAAAATTGGGTTGAATCGGCCCCAACTCGGCCGCGGTTCCGCGGTCGTTTGGCCGATTTAGGAACCCATTTTTCACCAGTTTTCTTACAATTCTCTGTAGGTTATTCTGAAGCACCCTGAAAAATTTTTAGAGCCAGTTTAAAATTCGACAGAAAGTAGTGATATCGATGTCGTTTTTTGGTTCGTTTTGCGTTCGAAAATCTTACGACTTTTCTAATGAGTTAATTATTGTTTAGCGAGGCTCTGATACCACTGTAAGTCGATGTACAACACCCCACGACTTGCGGGGAGGCGGAAATATGAAAAACGATCTTGTTCTTTGCTTAAACATCGACTAACCGCATGAATCGAAGCTAAACGATAACTAACAACTATCATAGAAGTTCTAAACTACTATGTAAAGTGATTATACCTAAAGAACCGTGTCCTTCATCTTTACGAACTCCACCGCCTCCTCGGCCTTCTCCAAGTAGTAGACGATCCACCACGAGAGCTTTACTCCAAGCTTTGCCTCTAAACTTGAGGCAACTAGGTTTCTTTAAGTGCTAATCAAAGTACCTAGATCATATAGAGTGAGGGTTATGGATTAAGTAGTCTAACTAATCCTTGTACTCAACACATGAAAGGGGAGGATTAGGGTTTGAAGAGAGGAAGCTTGAAGAGAGAGAAGGTGAGAATAATCATTTACAACCATTCTTGATAAATATCTAATGGTGATTCATCTCCATGAGTCATTAAGCATTTATGATGCATTAATGACATGGATGAATCATCCATATGACTCACTAATCTCATTTAATGTATATGCCACCTTAACCCCCTTAGTCACCATCTTCTAGAAGCTTCTCGCCCAATTACGAGAACGCCCCTCCTATCCGTGAAAACAAGGAAAAACTTTAGACTGTATAAATCCAATAACCGGATACTAGTAACTGGCTTAAACCAAAGCCGACTAGTAAAAACTGTCCGAAAGTCGTACGTGCGTAAAAATACGTATACGTCCGAACCCTTGTCGTAAAACCATACGACATCTATATCGTTTCACCTGAAGTAGGGAAACTCTCTGTGTGGGACTCTAGAGACTCGACTACTATGCTGGCAGTGGGTTTAACCACAGACCGCAAGCGGCACTAGCTGTACGTAACGGTCCCCAGGTAGATGTCGATAAGAAGGCCGATAAGGAAACCCATCCGAACTCCTACCGAATCTGATGTGATAATCTCCATACAGTCCGGTCCGTTCGTCTAAGACTATCATATATCGGGCCTAGTGGGGCGGCAAGCGTCAGTCCCCTAATAGCGGTATAAGTCATGTCGGAGCGAAGCCCATTACACCCTGAGAAACTACTGGAACCTACCAGCAAATCTCGCTTGCCCTGGCCAGGGACAGTGCGTAATGGCTCTCTGACACAGCGCGATATCAACCCCCAATACCGGGAGAGACGAATCCTGTCTAACCGCCACTGCCTCCAAGTGCTCGGGACTGCACCCAACTGCTACCTGTTTGCACGACTCCTTTGAGCCGTGGTAGGGTAGCAATCTAAGAACAGTGGGACACACTCGAGGCGAAGTAGCAGTGTCAAGTCTTCGGACTATGCTGTACTCATGTCACCTGGGAACTGTTCACTGACGACTGGTATAAAACCAACCAACAGTTCCCTGTGAGTCATGTCCGGTGTACCCATAACCTAACGAGCACCTGCATACTATCTCCAATACGACGTACTGATGGCTGTAGGACAGACCATCTCCCCAACTGGGATGAGTGGCGTACACACTCGTCTACTCCGGAGTATTGATGCCCTGTCTCGATAATCCAACGACTAGGGACCTGAATAAGGATGTGCTTGTAGACTACCCAGCCCCCACTAGTATGACTGCCATCACAACGCTGGTAGTCAAGCAAGATCCTAAGAGCTCTATCAATACGTATACTCACATATTAAGATAGAAAAAACCAAGTAGCATACTACCATGTTTAGCAAGACTGTTATATACATGTGAATATCCCAAGCTTCCTTTAAGTAATATACAACCTAGTATGATACAATAATGGCCCCTAGGGCATATACACTAACAGGTTGAGTATGAGATACTTCAACTGCAGCTAATTGTTGGGTATGTGATACCACAACAGATGGCCCTAGTGCAAGTGGGAGATTGTTAGTTATATGTATGCCCTAGAGGCCATTACTGTACATACGATGTATATTGTAATGGATACTTGGACATATATAGGGAGGACTTTCTTGCTCGACATGATAGTATGCTATCTGGTTGTACTTTACCTTAACATGTACTCTGATTGTCTCTATGTTACATGTTGATAAAGCCCTTAGGATATGTACTCGACTACTAGGACTATGATGAGATCATACTAGTGGGGCCACGGTAGTCGACGAGTACATCCTATAACTGTTCCTAGTCGAGGGTGTATCGATACACCAGAGTAGACTAGCGTATACGCATCTTGACCCATATGATGGGCAATGGATGATCCCATATCCATCGGTGTTTGACATCAAGGATGGTGTACGGGTGCTCAGAAGAGACTGGGTACACTGGACGAACTCGCCGAGAACTCCCAGATGGTATTATACCTCACGTCAGATGGTAGTTCTCTGGTGACACTGGTACAGAGTAGTCTATTGACCCGAGATCGTCATAGAGTCTTGTGTGATTCCCACTGTTCTTTGATTTCCATCATACCACGTCCAAGAGGGCATGCAAAAAGGTGGCTTTTGGGTACAGTCCCGAATCAGATGGAGGCAATGAGTGATAGGTGGGTATTTGTCTCTCCCGGTATAGGGAGTTGGTGTTGTGCTGTGTTCGATTGGCTATAACCGGAAATCCCTGGCCAGGGTTGCTGAGATTTACTGGTAAGTGTTATCAGTAGTTTCTCGAACTGTTATAGACCTCATATCGACACGACTTATCGAGCTACTGGGTTCTGACATTTACCATCCCTAGGCGAGATATGAAACATATCAGACGACGATACCGGACTGTACGAGAGTGTTACTGTTTGGATTCACTGGAGAATGTACAGGCTTGCTTGTTGATCTTCTGAGCGCTCAATACCTGGGTGGCTGTTACATTTAGCTGACCGCTTGCAGCTTGTGGGTGTTTGATACGATCATCACCTACTGCCGGCGTATTGACGATTCTTTAGAATCCTACACAGAGGTTTCTTGGCTCAGGCAAAACGGAGTAGGAGCACATATGTGATATGTACGGGACCGAGGATAATACAATATGAGATACCGTATTCTATTCTCGCGATATTTGATATCAGCCGGGTCATCGGATCAAGTGTTGATTCGATGAATCGGTACGGATAAATATTAGTCGGTTATATGCGATATAGCCGGATTGTCGGATCAAGTGTTGATTCGATAATTTAATGTCTAATAATATATATGATATAATAAATTACATTAACTAATATTTGCTCTCTAAAAGATTCTTTTTCTCACTAGGGTAATACATTGATATATATGCGATATATATTAAATGTATTATTTTATTTTGTTACAATAAATATTGTATATGTGATATATAATATTGTAAGATGTAATAATTATTAATGCAACATGTTTAGTGGAGTTTAAACAAGATTAGGGTTCGATTTGGGTTAATGTATTCTAGATGTTTCTCGATGGTTTTACTTTGTCTTTTGCTAAGATATTATGATAGATATTTCTTTGTGACTCACCCTTTAACCCAACCCAAACCCTAACCCTAGTAAACTCTCTACATTGGTTACTTCAACCATGGTTCCATAAATGTTATGATAACTTTTTATTATTCATCACAAAAGGAATTCTATTCTTCTTCTTCTTCTTCTTCCTTCTACTTTTCATGGAAAAAGTTTATTAGCTTTTTTCCAAGTGATGAATATGAGTAAGAATGAGAAAATAAAAGAGAGCAAAAATCTTACTTCATCATCCCCATCTATCCTTGCCATTTAGATGAGGGTGTTCACTTCATATTATCAGTGTTAGCTTGTGTTAACGAAACTTCAAGGTAGATCATCTTTGTATCGAAGATCGGAAGCAAGACTGCATCTTTCTCTTCATGGAACCTCTCGAGAGTCCAGAACACGATGATCGCAGCGAAGGGACCTCAACACGGAGCTTAAGAAATGAAGGACCGGATCTACAAAGGTTGTAATCCCTCTCGCTTAGTGTTAAAGAGTTTAACATGCTTGTTTTCGCCTAAACCCTAGTTTAAAGATCCGGCTTCGGGTTGTTCGGCACGGCTAATTTTTAAATCGGGCATGGTTGATGCCTCGTAGAACCTTGTGCGTGTGCCTAGCAACCCTACATTCGTGGTCTCATCGGCTTGATTCTTTTTTTCAAGAGGCTCTCAGTCTTTATTAATAGTCCCAAAGCCAGAACCTTTGCTTCCAAATATGGAAGTTAACGGCAAAGATTCACCCACAAAAAGCGCAGCATCTAAACCTTCAATATTGCTGCGGATCTATGGCCAATACGGGGGTTTGGCCGCGGATCCGCGGCCAAGGGTGCAGATCACTTGATCAATTTCCAGACGCTTTATCTGTATGACATTTGGCAATCTTGGGAACATTTGGAACATGGAAATCTTCTTGTAGTTGCTGCCAGACTTGATTTTTAAGTTTTGGTTTCTTAATTAGGCAGGTTTTGTTAGTGTATATGCCCTAGGGGCCATTATTGTATCATACTAGTTTGTATACTACTTAATGGAAGCTTGGGATATTCACATGTATATAACAGTCTTGCTAAACATGGTAGTATGCTACTTGGTTTTTCTATCTTAATATGTGAGTATACGTATTGATAGAGCTCTTAGGATCTTGCTTGACTACCAGCGTTGTGATGGCAGTCACACTAGTGGGGGCTGGGTATTCTACAAGCACATCCTTATTCAGGTCCCTAGTCGTTGGATTATCGAGACAGGGCATCGATACTCCGGAGTAGACTAGTATGTACGCTTCTCATCCCAGTTGGGGAGATGGTCTGTCCCAAAGCTGTCAGTACGTCGTACTGGAGATAGTATGCAGGTGCTCGTTAGGTTACGAGCACACCGAATAGGACTCACAGGGAACTGTTGGTTGGTTTTATACCAGTCGTCAGTGAACAGTTCCCAGGTGACATGAGTACAGCATAGTCCGAAGACTTGACACTGCTACTTCGCCTTGAGTGTGTCCCACTGTGCTTAGATTGCTACCCTACCACGGCTCAAAAGAGTCGTGCAAACAGGTTGCAGTTGGGTGCAGTCCCGAGCACTTGGAGGCAGTGGCGGTTAGACATGATTCGTCTCTCCTGGTATTGGGGGTTGATATCGCACTGTGTCAGAGAGCCATTACGCAAAGTCCCTGGCCAGGGCAAGCGAGATTTGCTGATAAGTTCCAGTAGTTTCTCAGGGTGTAATGGGCTTCGCTCCGACACAACTTATACCGCTATTAGGGGACTGACGATTGCCGCCCCCTAGGGCCGATATGCGATAGTCTTAGACGAACAGACCGGACTGTACGAAGATTGTCACATCAGACTCAGTAGGAGTTCGAATGGGTTTCCTCATCGGCCTTCTTATCGACATCTACCTGGGGACCGTTATGTACAGCTAGTGCCGCTTGCGGTCTGTGGTTGAATCCACTGCCAGCGTAGTAGTCGAGTCTCTAGAGTCCCACACAGAGAGTTTTCCTACTCCAGGCGAAACGATATAGAGGTCGTATGGTTTTACGACAAGGGTTCGGACGCATACGTGTGTTTACGCACGTACGACTTTCGGACAGTTTTTACTAGTCGGCTTTGGTTTAAGCCAGTTACTAGTATCCGGTTATTGGATTTATACAGTCTAAAGTTCTTCCATGTTTTCACGGATAGGAGGGGCGTTCTCGTAATTGCGCGAGAAGCTTCTAGAAGTTGGTGACTAAGGGGGTTATGGTGGCATATACATTAAATGAGATTAGTGAGTCATATGGATGATTCATCCATATCATTAATGTATCATAAATGCTTAATGACTCATGGAGATGAATCACCATTAGATATTTATCAAGCATGGTTGTAAATCATTTTTTTTTCTTTTCTTGAAAAACAATAATACTTGATATATATTATGATAGCTCATTTTCTCATTTCATTTTATTATGTTCATCTTCTCTCTCCTCAAGCTCTCTCTCTTCAAACCCTAATCCTCCTCTCTCATGTGTTGAGTACAAGGATTAGTTAGACTAATTAAACCATAACCCTCACTCTATATCATCTAGGTACTTTGATTAGCACTTAAAGAAACCTAGTTGCCTCAAGTTTAGAGGCAAAGCTTGGAGTAAAGCTCTCGTGGTGGATCGTCTACTACTTGGAGAAGGCCGAGGAGGAGGTGGAGTTCGTAAAGACGAAGGACACGGTTCTTTAGGTATAATCACTTCACATAGTAGTTTAGAACTCCTATGTTTGTTGTTAGTTATCGTTTAGCTTCGATTCATGCGGTTAGTCGATGTTTAAGCAAAGAACAAGATCGTTTTTCATATTTCCACCTCCCCGCAAGTCGTGGGGTGTTGCACATCGACTTACAGTGGTATCAGAGCCTCGCTAAACAATAAATAACTCACTTGCAAAATTGTATGAATTTCGAACGGAAAAAACAAACCGGAAAACCCCGATATCATGAGCTTCTGTCGATTTTTAAATAAGGTCCAAAATTTTTTCAGGGACCTTCAGAAAGCACTAAATGATAGTATTAGAACACCCAAGAAAACTGGGCTCATGAATCGGCTAAAGCGCCGCGGAACCACGGCGGATCCCACCGATCCGCCGCGATTCCGCCACCGGGTTGCCGATTCATCAGCCCAATTTTCCTGTATGGGTCCTCTGTGATATTTGGTATTTTCTGGAATTTTTTAATTTTGCTCAGGTTTCAGATTTACAGAGAAGTATTGGAGCAAAATTAAATGTGTTTAATCGTTCGAAATTATACGGTATTTGCTTGTTGGATTATATCTGTGTTTGTAAAATGTGTTCGTAAACCTCCCTTAACTGCTAGTATGTCGGTTGGCAGGGGGTTGCACATTTCTGTAATGGATTTTATCTGTTTGTGTATATGAACTGTGTTGGACTGTTGTGATGTATAGCCGGGGTTATGTGATGGGTTATTATTTAATTCATTTGATGTAAATGTAATTTGTTGTAATATTATTTTGTGGGGCACATCGAGGTTGCGGTTATAGCCACCGTTGTATTATTTCATTTTACTGTTTTTGCTCCTAGGACAGACCCAAGGTAAGGTGCACAAACTGCCGGGCGGGTAGTTTGCCGTACCTATATGGGTCTTGGATGGGGTAATGGCTATCCATCACAACTGTGTAATCCGTCTTTTGTTGCAGGCTCAAAACAAACACGGATTGCTTGCAAATCCAATAAAGTTCTTATGAGATCTGGAATGCCTATTATTGCGTCTGACGAATGTACAATATCTATATATGATAGCTATTTAGATGTCACTTATGTTTTACACCCGTGCTAGCCTATCCCCCGCTCTGTAGTTAGTTAAGTAACCTAACGGGTGATGACGGGACCCTGTGGCGAATGCGGATGGCATAAGAGGACGTTGTATTTTCGTTGTTTTCTGCAATGATAGGTTAATGATGGGACGCATTATTTATAATGCAAAGAAAATAAACCAAAAGTTTAATCGTTGGAACAATTTAAAATAAACAACTCGGTTAATTTTAAAAACAAATATTTTTAAATGCGGAGCTTTAACCACTCCTTTTAAAAGCTATCAGGTTCCTTCGGTTATATCAAGTTCACTACGTTCACGGTTTCTCCAAAACCATTCGTAGCCCTCCGTCATTTCATCCGGGTATTCAGTAGTATTCAAGCTATGTATTTTGACCTAACGCCAAGGCATAGTGTTTGGTAGCTACTGGATATTCATTTGTTGCATAGATAGATGAGTTAGTTTGGGACAGTTGTATTATCATTTTGGCCGAACGTCAAGGATATATACGCATGGGTTCAAATTGACAAGATAATGATGGGTAGAACTTGACATGTGACTTATGACATTTTGACCTAACGCCAAGGTCATAAGAGCATGGGGCAAAAATATATATCGGGAATTTCTAAAGAAACTGAAATTTGCAAATAGTTGCATACCATTTGGAGTTTGATGAATGTTGGTAGGATTCCTTCAACATTATCATACAATGATATTTGGATCCCGATCCTACTGTGAGTATATGCTACTTATCAGGATATTCGTCACTTAACGATCAATGCTATAAACCAAGTAGGTGTCAAGAAAGGTGTCAGCGGGGTTACGCCCCCAGAGAAAAGAGGTTCTTTAATTAAGGAACTTCGCGAAAGCGTTGGAAAACCTCCCTCGAAGTATCGACACTAGCCTGGCTGAACGGTTAAGCAAGAATTATACAGTGAGAATAATCCTGGCTAATTCTTCTTTTATGGTTTGAGGAAGGATTCGAGAAACAGTGGGAGCCATCCAGTTTAGATAAACTAAAAACCACTCTAAACTTGCAACAGCATCATGCTAAAGAGTTTTCTTCTCTCTCTCCTAATTGCAGCGACCCTGAAAATGACTGGACTTAAGTTACTTTTAGAGAAAAATATACTGACAGGGCCAAACTATAAAGATTGGCTGCGGAATGTCAAAATGGCTTTGACCTATGACAAATTGGGGTACGTTCTCACCGCTATGGCACCTGCTGTCCCAGGTCCCAAATCCAGTAATGCGGATAAGGAAATCCGTAAAATCTGGGATTTCGATTGCGCGAAAGCCAAGTGCATCGTGCTTGCCTCGATGAACAATGAACATCAGAGGAGGCACGAGGATATGGAACTAGATGCCATATTTCTCCATACAAAGGAATTTTATGAAGAGCAATCTCGTATAGCAAGATACGAGACCTCTAAGAACTTGTTTCGAGCGAGGTTGGCTGTCGGGTCATCAGTAGGAGAACATGTCCTAAAGATGATCGGCTATATAGAAGAGCTCGAAGACCTTGGGACGACTTTGGATAATGAGCTCTATACAGACCTTATTCTCCAGTCCCTTCCTTCCACCTACGCCCAGTTTATCCTGAACTTCAACATTCAAAGAAAAGATGTTGAACTACCGGAACTCCTAAACATGTTAAGGAGTGCAGAGGGCACCTTGCAGAAAGCAAGGGAAACACCCGCTATGTTTGTTAGCGGTGCATCTTCTTCCGGGTCCAAGGCTAGGGCCAAAGGAAGGAAGAAGAAGGCCGCCACCAAACCTAGAGGAGGTGTTAGTAAGGTGGGAGGGAAGGGAAAGAAAAAGTTTGCGGTACCTGTAGTGGGCCAGGTTGAGTGCTTCCATTGTCACAGGAAAGGGCACTGGAAGAAAGATTGCAAGGCGTGGAACGCCAAGAACCAGGAACCGAAGCAAGCTGTGGCTTCGACTTCAGGTGTGTTTGTAATTGAGAATTTTCTGTCAATTAACTTTACTTCCTGGGTAATGGAAACCGGATCAGGATCTCATATTTGCAATTCATTGCAGGCATTGAGAAACCGTAGAGTGCTGAAGGAAGGTGATATGACCCTAAAGGTTGCTAACGGAGCTAGCGTGGGAGCTGCGTCCGTCGGGGATTATCACCTGGGATTGACGAGTGGACACATTTTGGGTTTACATAACTGTTTTTTTGTACCAACCTTAGCGTGTAATATCATATCAGTTTCCTTGTTATCAAATAAAGGTTATGATTTCACGTTTGTAAGAGATGTTGTTAACATCCACCTTAATCATGGTTTGATTGGGTCCGGTACACTAAATAACGGTATATATGTTTTAAACCAACTCCAAATTTTCAATGTCCAGAACACACTAAAAAGAAAGTCTCCAGATTAAAATAAAGCTTTCTTATGGCATTGTAGACTGGGTCATATCAATGAGAGAAGGTTGACTAAGTTGCATAGAGAAGGATATTTGGACTCGTTCGAATATCAAACTAATGACACCTGTCAATCTTGTCTCAAAGGAAAGATGACAAAGACTCCATTTACTGGACATGGAGTAAGAGCGAGCGAGCTCTTAAGACTCATACACGGCGATGTATGTGGTCCAATGTCTACGCATGAAAGAGGTGGTTTTTCCTATTTCATTACTTTCACGGATGATTACTCAAGATACGGATTCATTTATCTGATGAAACATAAATCCGAGGCTTTTGAGAAATTCCAAGATTATAAGAATGATGTAGAAAACCAAACCGGCAAAAGTATCAAAACACTTAGATCTGATCGTGGTGGTGAATACTTGAGTGCCGAGTTCCTAGGTTACCTAAAAGAGAAAGGAATTATCTCTCAGCTTACTCCTCTATACACTCCACAGCATAATGGTGTATCGGAGAGACAGAATCGAACCCTATTGGATATGGTACGATCCATGATGAGTAATGCTGAGTTACCGCGATCTTTCTGGGGTTATGCGCTAGAATCAGCGGCATATCTTTTGAACATGGTTCCTACCAAGACTGTGCCTACCACACCATATCAGATGTGGAGTGGGAAGAAACCCCATCTTCAGTATATAAAGATTTAGGGATGTCCAGCTTTTGTCAAAAAGCAGCATGTGGACAAGCTCGAGGCACGATCAGTAAAGTGTAAGTTTGTGGGATATCCAAAGAACTCCAGGGGATATCTATTCTATTACGTAGAGGAACAAAAGGTATTTATTTCTCGTAATGACCATTTTCTAGAACATCAGTTTTTAGAAAAGGTAACAAGTGGGAGCGAAATAGAACTGGAAGAAATTCCAGACCCACAAACTAATACTGAAAGTTTGGTAGAACAAGTAGTTCAAGAAGAACAGGACATTCCCGCACCCTTCCACAGGAGTAGTAGGCCGTCTCATCCGTCTGAGAGATACTACGGTTTTCTCATAGATGGGGATAGAGAGGATTGCATCATAGATGATGATGAACCTACTGGCTTCCAGCAGGCCATCCAGAGCGGCGACTCGGTACGATGGCTAGATGCAATGCGGACCGAAATGGAGTCCATGTACACCAACAAAGTATGGACTTTGTACTTTGCTCTAGATGGAGTAAAATCCATAGGATGCAAATGGATCTTCAAGAAAAAGATTGGTGTAGATGGACAGGTAGAAACCTATAAGGCTAGACTTGTTGCAAAGGGTTTTCGTCAAAGACCTGGTTTGGACTATGACGAAACTTTTTCTCCAGTGGCTATGCTCAAATCCATTCGGGTCCTTCTTGCTATTGCTGCCTTCCATGATTATGAAATCTGGCAGATGGACGTAAAGACGGCTTTTCTGAATGGAAATTTAGAAGAGTGCATCTATATGGATCAGCCAGAGGGTTTCAATCAGAGTGGGAGCAGCGGGAAAGTATGCAAGTTGCTTAAATCCATTTATGGATTAAAGCAAGTATCGCGGAGTTGGAACATCTGTTTTGATGAAACCGTCAAAGAATATGACTTTATCAAAAATCCAGATGAACCGTCCATATATAGTAAAGTTGTAGCCAGAAGTGTCGTATTCCTCGTCTTGTACGTGGATGACATTCTATTGATAGGAAATGACATTCCTATGCTACAATCTGTCAAAGGATTCTTGTCACACAGGTTTTCCATGAAAGACCTGGGTGATGCCTCTTACATTCTGAGAATCCGGATCTATCGTGATAGATCCAAGAGGATGTTGGGACTTTCGCAGTCCAGGTATATCGACACTGTACTGAAAAGATTCAGTATGGAAGATTCTAAGCGCGGTAATCTACCGGCTTATCACGGAATCACCCTCCCCAAAGAGATGTCTCCGAAGACTGATTTGGAAAGGGAACGCATGTCTATTATACCCTACGCTTCTGCGGTAGGCTCTATAATGTATGCGATGTTGTGCACCAGACCAGATGTAGCTTACGCACTGAGCATGGTAAGCCGGTATCAGTCAGACCTACGAGAGAAGCACTGGATAGCAGTAAAGAACATTCTCAAGTACCTAAGGAGGACTAAGGAGATGTTCTTGGTTTACGGCGGAAAAGTCCTCAGGTTGGAGGCCTTTGCTGATTCCGACTTCCAGAGTGATAAGGACCATTCCAAGTCCATGTCGGGTTATGTATTTACCCTCAATGGAGGGGCGGTGTGCTGGAAGAGTTCCAAGCAGGACACCGTTGCTGACTCGACTATGGAAGCGGAGTATATAGCTACTTGCGATGCCGCAAAAGAAGCAGTCTCGATGAAGAAATTCCTAATAGAACTTCAGGTGGTTCCTACCATAGTTGATCCAATACCTCTGTATTGCGACAACAATGGAGCTATAGATTTAGCGAAGGAACCAAGGTCCCATCAGAAGTCCAGACACATCTTAAGGCGGTATCACCTGATCAAGGAGATCATTGATCGTCGGGAGATCGAGGTTCGGAGGGTTGCTTCTGAAGAGAACATTGCTGATCCATTCACGAAGTCCCTACCTCAGATTCAGTTCGAGAGGCTACTCGAGATCATCGGTCTTCGATATGCCAGTGCATGGCCCTAGTGCAAGTGGGAGATTGTTAGTGTATATGTCCTAGGGGCCATTATTGTATCATACTAGTTTGTATATTACTTAATGGAAGCTTGGGATATTCACATGTATATAACAGTCTTGCTAAACATGGTAGTATGCTACTTGGTTTTTCTATCTTAATATGTGAGTATACGTATTGATAAAGCTCTTAGGATCTTGCTTGACTACCAGCGTTGTGATGGCAGTCACACTAGTGGGGGCTGGGTAGTCTACAAGCACATCCTTATTCAGGTCCCTAGTCGTTGGATTATCGAGACAGGGCATCGATACTCCGGAGTAGACTAGTATGTACGCTTCTCATCCCAGTTGGGAAGATGGTCTGTCCCACAGCCGTCAGTACGTCGTACAGGAGATAGTATGCAGGTGCTCGTTAGGTTACGAGTACACCGGACAGAACTCACAGGGAACTGTTGGTTGGTTTTATACCAGTCGTCAGTGAACAGTTCCCAGGTGACATGAGTACAGCATAGTCCGTAAACTTGACACTGCTACTTCGCCTCGAGTGTATCCCACTGTTCTTAGATTGCTACCCTACCACGGCTCAAAGGGGTCGTGCAAACTGGTAACAGTTGGGTGCAGTGCCGAGCACTTGGAGGCAGTGGCGGTTAGACAAGATTCGTCTCTCCCGGTATTGGGGGTTGATATCGCGCTGTGTCAGAGAGCCATTACGCAAAGTCTCTGGCCAGGGCAAGCGAGATTTGCTGGTAGGTTCCAGTAGTTTCTCAGGGTGTAATGGGCTTCGCTCTGACACGACTTATACCGCTATTAGGGGACTGACGCTTGCCGCCCCCCAGGCCCGATATGCGATGGTCTTAGATGAACAGACCAGACTGTACGGAGATTGTCACATCAGACTCAGTAGGAGTTCGGATGGGTTTCCTCATCGGCTTTCTTATTGACATCTACCTGGGGACCGTTACGTACAGCTAGTGCCGCTTGCGGTCTGTGGTTAAACCTACTGCCAGCGTAGTAGTCGAGTCTCTAGAGTCCCACACAGGGAGTTTCCCTACTCCAGGCGAAACGTTATAGAGGTCGTATGGTTTTACGACAAGGGTTCGGACGCATACGTGTATTTACGCACGTACGACTTTCGGACAGTTTTTACTAGTCGGCTTTGGTTTAAGCCAGTTACTAGTATCCGGTTATTGGATTTATACAGTCTAAAGTTTTTCCGTGTTTTCACGGATAGGAGGGGTGTCCTCGTAATTGCGCGAGAAGCTTCTAGAAGTTGGTGACTAAGGGGGTTAAGGTGGCATATACATTAAATGAGATTAGTGAGTCATATGGATGATTCATCCATGTCATTAATGCATCATAAATGCTTAATGACTCATGGAGATGAATCACCATTAGATATTTATCAAGTATGGTTATAAATCATTTTCTTTTCTTTTCTTCAAAAACAATAATGCTTGATATATATTATGATAGCTCATTTTCTCATTTCATTTTATTATGTTCATCTTCTCTCTCCTCAAGCTCTCTCTCTCTTCAAACGTTAATCCTCCCCTCTCATGTGTTGAGTACAAGGATTAGTTAGACTAATTAAACCATAACCCTCACTCTATATCATCTAGGTACTTTGATTGGCACTTAAAGAAACCTAGTTTCCTCAATTTTAGAGGCAAAACTTGGAGTAAAGCTCTCGTGGTGGATCGTCTACTACTTGGAGAAGGCCGAGGAGGAGGTGGAGTTCGTAAAGACGAAGGACACGGTTCTTTAGGTATAATCACTTCACATAGTAGTTTAGAACTTCTATGTTTGTTGTTAGTTATCGTTTAGCTTCGATTCATGCGGTTAGTCGATGTTTAAGCAAAGAACAAGATCGTTTTTCATATTTCCGCCTCCCCGCAAGTCGTGGGGTGTTGCACATCGACTTACAGGTTTGCTTTAACAACTTGATTTCCTTGATTTTAGACCTGAAAATTCTGCACAACAACTCAAATAATATTTAGTGGAGTTAAGATTTGGTCAATGATATTATTTGCATACATTTTCCTACCAAATGCTAATTATATTATATCAACACATGGAAAATAGTGTTTTTACAGATAAACCCTCATATGTATGATATATTATAATAAAGACCTTTTTTAATATAGAAATAGTAGGAAAAATGTAATAACAAATGTGCAGGTTTATCAACTGAACATTTGTCTCTCCCGGTATTGGGGGTTGATATCGCGTTGTGTATGGAGAGCCATTACGCAAAGTCCATGGCCAGGGCAAGCGAGATTTACTGGTGGCTTCCAGTAGTTTCTCAAGGTGTACTGGGCTTCACTCCGACACGACTTATACCGCTATTAGGGGTCTGACGTTTACCGCCCCACTAGGCCCGATATGCGATAGTCCTGGACGAACAGATCGGACTGTACAGAGATTGTCACATCAGGCTCAGTAGGAGTTCGGATGGGTTCCTCATCGTCCTTATTATCGACATCTACCTAGGGACCGTTACGTACAGCTAGTGCCGTTTGCGGTCTGTGGTTAAACCCACTGCCAGCGTAGTGTCGAGCCTTTATAGTCCCACACAGAGATTTTCCATGCTTCGGGCGAAACGATATAGAGGTCGTATGTTTTTACGACAGGGTTCGGACGCATACGTGTTTTTACGCACGTACAATTTTCGGACAGTTTTTACTAGCGGGCTTTGGTTTAAGCCAGATTCTAGTATCGAATTATTAGATTTATACAGTCTAAAGTTTTTTCGTGTTTTCACGGATGGGAGGGTCTTTCTCATAAATTGTCGAGAAGCTTCTAAAAGGATGATGCCATGGAGGCTAAGGTGGCATTTGCATTTATTGGATTAATGAGTCATGGTGTGATTCATCCATGAAGTTAATGATTTAAATGACTCATGAGATGAATCACTGTGTGTATTAATGAAGCATGATGACACATTATTATTTGTTATTCATTTAATAATGTGTTATGCTTCACATATTCACAATGATATCATTATTCCAAAAAGGATTCTTATTCTCACATTCTCTCTCCTCAAGCTCTCTCTCTCTTCAAATCCTAACCCTAACCTCTCATGTGTTGAGATCAATGGTTAGCAAGACTTATTAATCCATAATCATACTCTATATCCCCTAGGTTTCTTTGATTAGCACTTTTAGTAACCTAGTTACCTCAAGTTAGAGGTCAAGCTTGGAGTAGTAGCTCTCGGGTGGATCGTCTTTGATTCGAGGAGGCCGTTGAGGTGCCGACGTTCCATAGAGCCTACGAGGTGTGGAGGACAGCGATGAAGACCAGAAGGAAAAGTAACGTGAGGTATAACTTCGAATCCGAGTAGTTAAACCTTTCGTACTTTGCTAGTAATGGTTTAGACACGATCCGGGTGCTCAAGTCCGTGTTATGAAGCTTTGATAATTGTTTTGTTAGTTATATGTATGCCCTAGAGGCCATTACTGTACATAGGATGTATATTGTAGTGGATGCTGGGACATATATAGGGAGGACTTTCTTGCTCGACATGATAGTATGCTATCTGGTTGATCTTTACCTTAACGTGTATACTGATTGTCTCTCTGTTACATGTTGGTAAAGCCCTTAGGATCTGTACTTGACTACCTGGAATATGATGCGGATCATACTAGTGGGGATATGGTAGTCCATAAGTACATCCTTCAAAGTCCCTAGTCGTGGGTGTATCGAGACGGGGCATCGATATTCCAGAGTAGACTAGCGTATACCTTCTCGACCCATACAGATGGGCGATGGATGATCCGATATCCATCGGTGTTTGACATCAGAGATGGTATACGGGTGCTCAGTAGAGACTGGGTACACTGGACGGACTCGCCGAGAACTCCCAGATGGTATTATACCTCACGTCAGATGGCAGTTCTCTGGTGACACTGGTACAGAGTAGTCTGTTGACCCGAGATCGTCATAGAGTCTTGTGTGGTTCCCACTGTGCTTTGATTTCCATCTTACCACGTCCAAGAGGGCATGCAAAACGGTGGTTTTTGGGTACAGTCCCGAGTCACATGGAGGCAATGAGCGATAGGAAGGGATTCGTCTCTCCCGGTATAGGGAGTTGATGTTGTGCTATGTTCGATTGGCTATAACAGGAAATCCCTGGCCAGGGTTGCTGAGATTTACTGGTAAGTGTTACCAGTAGTTTCTCGAATTGTTATAGACCTCATATCGACACGACTTATCGAGCTATTGGGGTCTGACATTTACCACCCCTAGGCGAGATATGCCACAGATTAGACGAACAGACCGGACTGTACGGTAGTGTTACTGGTTGGATTCACTGGAGTGTGAGCGGGCTTGCTCGTCGATCTTCAGATCGCTCAATACCCGGGTGGCCGTTACGTTTAGCAGACCGCTTGCGGCTTGTGGATGTTTGATATGATCATCATCTGCTGCCGGCGTATTGACGAGTCTTTAGAGTCCTACACAGAGGTTTCCTGGCTCAAGCGAAACGAAATAGGAGTGCATATGAGATATGTGCGGGACCGAGAATGATACCAGTATGTGATACTGTATTCGATTCTCGCGATGTAACATTGATCGGTTATATGCGATATAGCCGGGTTATCGGATCAAGTGTTGATTCGATAAGTTGTTACTGAAGATACCTGTCGGTTATGTGCGACATGACCGGATCATTGAATCAAGTGTTGATTTAGTGATTTAATGCATAATTATATATTTGATATATTACTTTGCATTAACTAGTATCGGTTCATTTTGAATGGATTTTCTCACTCGGGTGTGCGCATTGCATATGCGATATGATTTTTGTGCACTTGATTGTATCATGTTTGATGATACATATCTTTTTTGTTAAGTGTAATGAATTAAACCTAGGTTAAGTAAATGATTGGGGTTTTCTTTTATTCATTCATTTATCTTTTCATTTGCATTTAAAAGATAAATGAGAAAAGGAAAAGAAGTGAAAAATGGTGGCTAGTTTTGTTTTCATCATGAAGCTTCATGAAGCTTTCATTAAGTCACCATTTTTGTCTCATCTCCTTAACCCTAACCATTCTTTAACCTTGGTCAATTCTCTACACTTAACTTGGGTTATGTTATGATAAGAATGGATTATTCTTTTCTTTTTTTTTAATTAATCTTATCATAACTTTCTTCTTCTTCTTCTTCATCTTCTTCTTTGAAGAAGCTTGAGGTCATCAATGGTGGATTGATGATTTGAGTGAGAAATCCAATTCTAAAGTCTACCCACTTCCTATTTCTTCATCCTCTACCTCTTGCCAAGTAGTAGAGTGTGTTTTCTTCACAAGTTTCTTGACTTGGTGAAGTCGGAGCTTGATTTAGCGATGCCTCGACGTAGATCATCTTCGGCATGGTCATCGACGACCTAGCTCGCTTTTTCTCTGACGAAGCCGACTCTAGAGCCCGGATTCCTTTTGGACAGCGGAGACGACTTCGTTGCGGAGCTATGGAGGTGGAGCACCGGATCTACAAAGGTTGTATTTCCGATATCCCATTAGTTAATTGTTAACTAGTTTACTTTTCGCCTAGATTTCTAGCAATCGATCCGTAGTCGGGTTTCTCGGCACCGTTAAAATTTTAATTTGGCATGATCGATGCCTTGTGAGACCTCATTTGGGTGCCTAGGAATCCTACAGTGGTATCAGAGCCTGGCTAGAGCCTTAGGCGAAGTCTGGACGGATTTTGAATCCCGATCGAACCCGAAACCCCATATTTCCCATGCTCTCTGTCCTTTTTTCAAAACTGTGCATTTTTACACATTAAAAATATGCAGAAAATCAAGCAGGGTTTTATATGAATTACTGTGAAATACAGGGGCCTAATTCGAATAAACCACGGAACCGCGGCACTAGCTTGGCATGTGCGGCGGTTCCGCGGCCGACTAGTCTCCCCTTGCGTTGACTTTTGCACAGTAATTTATATTTAACAGTGATGTGTTCTCTGGATATTTTTAATATTTATTCAGGTGTTGAATAATCTGGGATGTTTTGGAGCTTCGATGATTCGATCGGGTTTATCAAATTTTGTCTGTTTGGCATTCCAGATAAATTTTAGAATATGTTAAAAAGTTCGACCGGATATAAATACCCCATTTTTCCCCTGTCGGGAAATTTCCAAGTGTTGGATTTTTTCGTAGTTTAACGACGTTCTAAGTAGTGCAAGTAACGCGATGGACCCTCTAAAAGACAACAAACCTTAACTCGATTATGTGACCGTCTTGAACTGCCCTTTGAACCTTCGGGTTTGGGGGAGTACGGCGTGCCACATGTGAGGCGTTGGCTTGACCCTTCTACGGCTGGACCGTTGGTACTGAGGCACGAACTGAATGTTGTTAGACTTGTTTCATGTGTTGATCTGTATCGAGAAAACTTGGGTGTTCGAATGTTCAATCGGAAAGTTTAACATTTTCTAATTATCTTGAATGGGATACAATAATTGGAATTCACAAATAGTTATGAGATAACTAAATGAATGTTATAAACGTAGCAATTTTGTCTCACATGATCAGTTGCCACGGAATTTTGATGTGATCAAAAGTCCGTCGCAATCACGTAGCGTACGCGGATACTCACCGGGTAAACTTAATAGACAGCCTCACCCCATAGCCCCGACCAAGTGACTGTAAGAGAACCCCGTCGCCGAAAGCATCCGTTCGGGTGCTCGCGGCAGCGGTGTTCCGCCTTGGTGCACTTCGTCGACGGTATCGGGGGTGCGGCCGTCTACTGAAGTTTGCGACGAGCATTCGATCAGGATGTCGGGAATCTTGTTGAATTACCCGACTTGATATTGAAAAGTGTTTTCGATTTTGAGACTAAAATGCGGGGTTTATAATTGTTAGGCATGTGATGTCTAAGTAATTCATTTGGTCAGGCATGCGATGTCTGAGGTGGTTGCGAATTCCAACTGTTGTAGTTTTGCACTTTCTTTTCTGTGACCGTAAGTGTAATATGTGATATCGCCGGTTTCGTTGCTATATGTCAACGACAATTGGGATACCCATATTTACTTACGTTGATGACATGTGATGTTATGTGTTGCTGGATATGTTATATTAGATCGTCGTGTTTGAATAGCCGGGGGTTTTTATGTGAGATGAGTGTTTTTCATTTTCATTCATGTAAAAACTTGTATGTAATATTCTTTTATTGGGGCACTTCCAGGTTGCGGAAGATGTCACCGTTTGTATATTATTTACTTTTCCGCACTAGGATAGACCCAAGGAGGAGGGCACAAGTAACCGGGTTCTGGAGTCCAGTGGGAGACCAACTCGAGGAGTCGAGTCCGGGTCTCCTAACTCTAGAATTGGTAGGGTTGCTTGCCGCTCTCGTAGGGGTCTAGGGGTGTGGGTTTGGCTATTCATCACGACCGTGGAATCCGTGTTTTATACTGGCTCGTATTCAAAACACGGACGTCCTAGTATATCCAATATTTCATATGATTCTTCTGCTGCGATATCTGTGATGTGATCATGTGATGTTCTCTGATAGATACAGTATATAGTATATATGATATATTATATAGGCGTTACTTATGTTTTACACCCGCGCTAGCCCTGCCCCGCTCTGCCGTTAGTTACCTAACCTAACGGTGCACGAGGGGACATCGAGGCGAATGCGGATGGCATAAGTGTACGTCGTATTTATCTGTGATGTTTAGGTAATAAATGATGGGACTTCATTAATGTGATTAATGAAATAAAAGAAACCTAAGATGTTGTAGAATCGAATTTCAAAAATAAAACAGGTAGCTACTGTTCTTGCTTTGCACAGCGGTATATGTGATATATCCTGCACCTTATTCGATAAGGAAAGGACCGAGATCCCTTCACCGGGAGTGACTCCTTTAGCAATAACTGGCAGATGATACACTCTCGGTTTGTCTTTTGATTGCTTTTAAGTGTTTTTGCTTTGCACAGTGATATATATGATATATCCCGCACCTCATTCGACGAGGAAAGGACCGACGATCCGTTCACCGGGAGTGACTCCTTTAGCGAAACTAGAAAAGCCTCAAAAGCACTCCATTTTAAAATCATTTGATTCTACAACGATATCAAGTTCATTACGCAATAGGTTTTCAGAAAAACCTGTCGTAGCCCTCCATCATTTCAGATATGTACTAGTTAGTATTCGTGCTGCGGTAGTTTGGCATTCGTCAAGGCGTAGTGTACGGTAGCTAACTAGTATTTATCTGCTTGAGCATATGATGCGATTGGATTAGGGTATTCGTACGGCGTTGTTTGGCATTCGTCAAGGGTCGTGCGGGTGGGTTTATTTCGATCAAGAAATGTACGGGTTGAACTTGACTAGTGGACTATGGGTTGTTTGGCATTCGTCAAGGTCATAGCGAGCTAGGGGCAAAATATTATCGGGAATTTCAAGTGTTGAAATTTGCAATAAGATTGCATACCTTCTATGAGATAGTCGGATCCCGATACCCGCTGCGAGTAAGAGTTACTCCTGGGAGAGTTTTAAACATTACAATTAGCCGATCAAGTAGGTGTCTAGAAAGGTGTCAACGAGGTTACGCCTCTGGGAAACCGAGGTTTACATTAATTAGGTTCCTGCGAAAGCACGGGGGACCTCCCTCAAAGTACCGACACTGGCCTGGCTGAAAGATTGGCTAACTTGTAGTATGTAATTAATCCCGGCTAGTCTTTCCTTTTAGGGTTTGAAGGAAGATTTGATAAAAAGCAGTGGGAGCCATCCTGATTAGATAAAATAATAACCAATCTATTCTTGAAAGAGCGCACGCTGAGTGTTTTCTTCTCTCTCTCTCCAGGTAGCGACCATATCACGCCTTAATCAAGATAATAATACGGATTATTGACCGAACCCGCTTGTTATACTGAGCTGGGGAACGTTGGTCCCGCTCCCACTTGTAATTGTTATAAGACAGAGCAGGAAATTGGGGAATACCAGATTTCCCGTGCCGCCCAAACGAAGAGAGTGCATGCTGATGCATCATCTTCGGGTTTGTTCATTATATAGAACTGTTTCTCAGTATCCTCTGCGTCCTGGGTATGTGATACCAGATCAGGATCCCAGATATGTAATATGTTACATAGGGCTACAGAAAGGTAGAGAACTGAGAACGGGTGATAAGTTTCATGAGGGAGAAAACGGGGCAAGAGTTGCAGCCAAGTCTGTCGGTCACTGTCACCCTGTATTGCCAATACATTGATTCTGAACGAATGTTATTAGATACCGAACCTGATATACAAAATCATATCAGTCTCTTTATTAGTAAAGAAATGATAAAATTTTGTATTTTTGGATAATGTTTTGAACATTTCCTATATCAAAAGTTGATCGGTTCAGGCACGTTATCTAAAAGCATTAATGTTCTAAATCAAACCACAGTTCTTAGTATACGGAACACACACAAGAGGAAGAGTTCAGAAATGAACGAATCCTTCTTCAGGCATTGTAGACTAGGTCATATCAATGTGACCCGACTAGCTAGAGTTACATATAGATGCATATTTAAATCAGTTTGAATTTACATCTTGTGAAACTCGCCAGTTATGTCACAAAGATAAGATGACCACAGCTCTGTTTATTGGTAACAGAGAAAGAGTTAGTAAACTCTTGGGATGATACATGTTGATGTATGTAGGTCCCCTGTCTACATATGCCAGGACTGTTTCTTTTACTTCATTACATTCTCTGATGATCTCTCAAGATTCAGACATACGTTCCTGTTGAAACATAAGTCCGAACCTTTTGAGATATTCACAGAATATAAGTTAGAAGTAGAGAACCAAAATACGGGTATAAGTATTATGTCCTATGATGAGATCAAGGAGGAGAATACTTGTGCACGGAAATCCTGGATTATTCTAAAGGAGAATGAGATTCTCTCTCAGCATTACTCCTCTGAATACACCATAGCACGATGGTATATCGGGGTGGAGCAATTACACCCTATGTGATAAGGTGTGCTCTATGATGAGTACTACTGAGTTACCTGTTTCCTTTTTGGGAGATATGCACTTGAGAAGCTGCATACCTATTGAATAGGGTTCAAATCAAATCAGTTGCCTACCGCTCCATATGAGATATGGTATGGGAAGAGCCCATGTCTTAAGCTAGTTAAGATTTGGGGTTGTCCGGCCTATGTCTAAAAGCAAAATCCGGACAAGCTCGAGGCAAGATCTGTTATGTAGAACTGGAAAGGTTCCAGCTATACAAAATACAGCTGATGATTTGATAGAACCAAAGGTTTCAATAGTTACCAACGAACCTCAGCCTCTCCGCCGATCTAGTAGGGTACCTCACCCACCCGAAAGATACTTCGGTTGCTCTATGACAGTGGGAGCGAGGATTGCATCATGAGATGATGACCCAACTAGTTTCGAGCTGGCCATCAGGAGTGGGACTCTATAAGAATGGCTGGATGCTTAGCGATCTGAGATGGAATCCTAATACACCAACAAAGTATGGACTTTGGTTGCTATATCTGAAGGGTAAAATCCCCATCAGGAGCAAGTATATCTTGAGAAGATTACTTGGTGTACATGGAAAAGTTGAGACTTTCAAAGCTAGACTTGTTAAAAGGTTTGCATCATTGACCAGGTGTGGATCATGATGAAACTTTTTCTAAGGATCTAAGCTTAAGTCCATCCAGATCCTACTTACCACGGCTACATACCATGACTACGATATCTGGTGGTTGGGTGTCATGACTGCTTTTCTAAATGATGTTTTGGAAGAGTGCGTCTATAAGTACACATCCAGAGGGCTTCATAGACAGTGGGAGCAGCGGAAACGTGTGCAAGATGCTTTATAGGATAAAGCAGGCATCGCGGAGTTGGAACATCTATTTTGATGAATTAGTCAAAGAGTTTGACATCATCAAAATGGTAGATGAACCTTGTATGAACAAAAAGGTAATAGGGAGTATGGTGGTGATCCTCGTAGAGTACGTGGATGACATACTCTTGATAAGAAAGGAGTTTCTTATGCTACGCTCGATCAATCTCCGTTTATCACAAAGATTCTCCGTGCAGGATCAAAGTGATACCTACTAAATCCTGGATTTTGGATCTATGAGATAGATCTAATTGGATGTTAGGAACCTCACTAGAAGTAGTGAGATGGTATCAATTGATTCTGGGGAGAATCACTGGAAAGGTTCCAGGGTGATAAAGACGACTGAATGTCAGTCGCAGGCATTGTCTTTACCCTCAGTAAAGGGACGGTATGTTGGAAGAGTTCCAAGCTAGATACCGTGGCATACTAGACGATAAAGGCTGGATATATCGCTACTTACGATGCTACCAAAGAGGCGGTCTGGATGTATATTGGTTCATGAGATGAACTATGTTCCACCCATTGTGTGACAATGGAGTTGTGGCTTATGCCAAGGAATGCCGGTCCCATCAGTGATCCAGACATATTCTAAGGCAGTGTCACCTGATCATGGAGATGGATGATCTCTAGGGTGATCGAGGTTTGGAGAGTAGACTCAGAGGACAACACAGCGGATCCACTCACAAAGGCCTGTTCCCAGAGAGAGAATTTTATGGGATGGTTGCGTATGAGATACTACAACCACTGCTACAGATGGCCCTAGTGCAAGTGGGAGATTGTTAGTTATATATATGCCCTAGAGGCCATTACTGTACATAGGATGTATATTGTAGTGGATGCTGTGACATATATAGGGAGGACTTTCTTGCTCGACATGATAGTATGCTATCTGGTTGATCTTTACCTTAACGTGTATGCTGATTGTCTCTCTGTTACATGTTGGTAAAGCCCTTAGGATCTGTACTTGACAACCTGGACTATGATGCGGATCATACTAGTGGGGATATGGTAGTCCATAAGTACATCCTTCAAAGTCCCTAGTCGTGGGTGTATCGAGACGGGGCATCGATATACCAGAGTAGACTAGCGTATACCTTCTCGACCCATACAGATGGGCGATGGATGATCCCATATCCATCGGTGTTTGACATCAGAGATGGTATACGGGTGCTCAGTAGAGACTGGGTACACTGGACGGACTCGCCGAGAACTCCCAGATGGTATTATACCTCACGTCAGATGGCAGTTCTCTGGTGACACTGGTACAGAGTAGTCTGTTGACCCGAGATCGTCATAGAGTCTTGTGTGGTTCCCACTGTGCTTTGATTTCCATCTTACCACGTCCAAGAGGGCGTGCAAAACGGTGGTTTTTGGGTACAGTCCCGAGTCACATGGAGGCAATGAGCGATAGGAGGGGATTCGTCTCTCCCGGTATAGGGAGTTGATGTTGTGCTGTGTTCGATTGGCTATAACAGGAAATCCCTAGCCAGGGTTGCTAAGATTTACTGGTAAGTGTTACCAATAGTTTCTCGAATTGTTATAGACCTCATATCGACACGACTTATCGAGCTATTGGGGTCTGACGTTTACCACCCCTAGGCGAGATATGCCACAGATCAGACGAACAGACCGGACTGTACGGTAGTGTTACTGGTTGGATTCACTGGAGTGTGAACGGGCTTGCTCGTCGATCTTCAGATCGCTCAATACCTGGGTGGCCGTTACGTTTAGCAGACCGCTTGCGGCTTGTGGATGTTTGATATGATCACCATCTGCTGCCGGCGTATTGACGAGTCTTTAGAGTCCTACACAGAGGTTTCCTGGCTCAAGCGAAACGAAATAGGAGTGCATATGAGATATGTGCGGGACCGAGAATGATACCAGTATGTGATACTGTATTCAATTCTCGCGATGTAACATTGATCGGTTATATGCGATATAGCCGGGTTATCGGATCAAGTGTTGATTCGATAAGTTGTTACTGAAGATACCAGTCGGTTATGTGCGACATGACCGGATCATTGAATCAAGTGTTGATTTAGTGATTTAATGCATAATTATATATTTGATATATTACTTTGCATTAACTAGTATCGGTTCACTTTGAATGAATTTTCTCACTCGGGTGTGCGCATTGCATATGCGATATGATTTTTGTGCACTTGATTGTATCATGTTTGATGATACATATCTTTTTTGTTAAGTGTAATGAATTAAACCTAGGTTAAGTAAATGATTAGGGTTTTCTTTTATTCATTCATTTATCTTTTCATTTGCATTTAAAAGATAAATGAGAAAAGGAAAAGAATTGAAAAATGGTGGCTAGTTTTGTTTTCATCATGAAGCTTCATGAAGCTTTCATTAAGTCACCATTTTTGTCTCATCTCCTTAACCCTAACCATTCTTTAACCTTGGTCAATTCTCTACACTTAACTTGGGTTATGTTATGATAAGAATGGATTATTCTTTTCTTTTTTTTTTAATTAATCTTATCATAACTTTCTTCTTCTTCTTCTTCATCTTCTTCTTTGAAGAAGCTTGAGGTCATCAATGGTGGATTGATGATTTGAGTGAGAAATCCAATTCTAAAGTCTACCCACTTCCTATTTCTTCATCCTCTACCTCTTGCCAAGTAGTAGAGTGTGTTTTCTTCACAAGTTTCTTGACTTGGTGAAGTCGGAGCTTGATTTAGCGATGCCTCGACGTAGATCATCTTCAGCATGGACATCGACGACCTAGCTCGCTTTTTCTTCGACGAAGCCGACTCTAGAGCCCGGATTCCTTTTAGACAGCAGAGACGACTTCGTTGCGGAGCTATGGAGGTGGAGCACCGGATCTACAAAGGTTGTATTTCCGATATCCCATTAGTTAATTGTTAACTAGTTTACTTTTCGCCTAGATTTCTAGCAATCGATCCGTAGTCGGGTTTCTCGGCGCCGTTAAAATTTTAATTTGGCATGATCGATGCCTTGTGAGACCTCATTAGGGTGCCTAGGAACCCTACATGTTTTTCATATATTCCGCCTCCCCGCAAGCCAGTGGGGTGCGTGACATGGACTTACAGTGGTATCAGAAACAACTAAACCTTTACTAGCTTATTAGCAACTAATTAGAACTTCGATTGTCGGAAAAACGCGAAAACATAACCCCGGACCCCCTCAGTTTTTGTCAATTTTAAACGTGTCTAAAAAATTATTTGATAGGTATGAAAATTCACAGCAGGGGATTCTAAGAATACTGGGAAAATACGAGGAGGTAACCCGGGGATACGGCCGTGGAACCGCGGCAGATGAGTGCATTCAGCCGCGGATCTGCCGCCGAGTCAACACCGAGTTGACTCGGATTTTCACAGTAATTCTTATTTTGTGGTGTTTTGTTTTCCAGTATATTTTGTTTCTGCCCAGGTTACTTCTGTGCTGGCCTGCATTTGGGGTAGACACGGAAAAAGGTTGTCGATCGATATTCTAAGTTATTTGCTAATCGGGTTTTTATCTGTAATGTTTAATGTGTTCGTAAACCTCCCCCAACTGCTAGTATGTCAGTTGGCATGGGGTTGCACATTTCTGTAATGGTTTTTACTGTTTGTGTATATGAACTTGATTGGATCGTTGTGATGATGAGCCGGGGTTTGAGATGGGTTATTATATTCATTCATTCGATGTAAATTGTAATATGATGTAATATTCTTTTGCGGGGGACATCCAGGTTGCGGTTGTAGCCACCGTTGTATTATTTCATTTACTGTTTTTGCTTCTAGGATAGACCCAAGGTGGGGTACACAAACTACCGGATACGTTGAAGTGTTTAGTGGCCTACTCATGTTGTTGAGGGAGACCGCTTCACTTCGGGTACTTGGCGGGTAGTTTGCCGTAACCGTAGGGGTCTAGGGTGGGGTAATGGCTATTCATCACAACTGTAAGTGCACGGCGGTGGCCCGGCCGTCAATCCGACGCCGGAATGCGGAAGCGATGCTTTTCTTTAACATTTCAAACCGGCACCACCGCGCACTATAAACCCGGATCGTGCCATTAAACTAGTCCTAGCTATCTAGAGAGGGGGTAGAGAGATATACCGAGCGATCCGTGTCCTTCGGTCTTCTCGTCGTCATCCCGATCTCCCGCGGAATGTCCGGTCTCCACCTCCTCGCCGGAAGGGCACCACATCGCCTGCTTCTTTTACGGGCTCCCACCTCTGGACCGAGGCAACTCGGGCACGAAGTTGGCGAGCCGACGTGCCCAAGGTTTGCTGTAGAATATAGTGTAGAAGCTATGTGTCATTTGGGGTTGTGGAAGTTGCCTTTTGTGGAGGAAATGATCTAAGCCTTTTGGAGATGGAGTCAAGGGAATTTTGCAAAGCCAAAAGAGAACCAAATCCTCTTGCTAAAATTTTGGACAGCCCCATGAGGGAGTGGCCGGCCCTTGCATGGTCAAGAATGAGAGGAGAGTGTTGGTTGCCCAATGAGAAAAGAGTAAGCCCCCATATCAAACAAGAGAAGGAAAAAGTGATGATGAAAAGAAATAATCACCAACTAAAACCCACACTCCCAGAACTAATCAACTCCCATCACCAAAAGTGAAACCATCATGAATAATCATGAAGCAAGAAGTCAATGAAAAGGTAGAACCATCATGATACTATAACTTTGCAAGGACCACCCTCCACAATGCTTATTTGCACAATTACAAAAAAGCCCTCCTCCACCAATCTTCAGCCAATGAAAGATACAAAGAAATATGGCTGAAACGGAAAACAAACTGGCAACTCCAAAAACTGATCTCGTAATAAATTACAGGAAAACCCCGATACTGTTTATACACACCCGCATTTATATTCCGACCGAAATCCAAATGCAATGAGACAAAATCTACACTGTATTATACTAGGATCCGGCTTAAGCCAAAGCCGTCTAATAAGATACGTCCGATCATGATCCGTGCAATACCGCACGTATCTGATCGAACCCTGCCATATATCCATACGGCCTCTAGTATTAACCGTCCGATCCTGATCCGTGCAATACCGCATGTATCTGATCGAACCCTGCCATATCTCCATACGGCATCTACAGCGTTTCGCCCGAAACTTGAGTAACTGAGTGTGTGGTGAACTCTAAAGACTCGTCAATACTATGGCTGTGGATTTAACCACTAGCACGTCAGTGGTATTAGCCATACATAACGGGCCACCTGCTATTGACCAAAAGAGACGTCGATGAGCGAACTCATCCTGACACCCTACTGAGCCTGTTAGTGACAATATCCGTACAGTCCGGTCCGTTCGTCTATGAGCATCGCATGGCGGGCCTAGGGAGTTGGTAAAAGTCAGACCCCAAAAAGCGGTACAAGTCGTGTCGGAGTGAAGCCCAGAACACCCTGCGATACTACTGGAATACCTACCAGTAAATCTCCTGCCTTGGCCAAGGACTTTTCATGTTTCGGTTCTCCTAGACACAGCGCGACCTCACCCCCAATACCGGGAGAGACGAACCCCGAAGATCCGCTCACTGCCTCCATGTGCCTCGGGACTGTACCCAACTAAAACCTGTTTGCACGTCTCCTTTGAGTGTGGTAGGGTAGTAATCAAAGTACAGTGGGAACTCACACGAGACAAATGACGATCCTCAGATCGATGAACTAACCTGTACACATGTCACCAGGGAACTGCTATCTGACGTCAGGTATAAGACCAACTAGCATGTTCCCGGCGAGTCCTGTCCGGTGTACTCATAACCTAATGAGCACCTGTATACATCTTAGGTGAACCAACTGACACCAGTGGCTTGTGAGCCCGGCCACCGCCCCTCGTCGGGGTCTCGACTGTATAGACTAGTCTACTCTGGAATATCGATGCTCTGTCTCAAAACTCCAACGACTAGGGACATTTTAAGGATGTGCTTATAGACTACCAGCTCCCACGTATATGATCGCCCTCATACTGCTGGCAGTCAAGCAAGAATCCTAGGGACTCTATCAACGTGCAATAGTGACCTGTAAGGTCACCTAAAGCAGTACACGATGATAAACGTAAACCAGATAGCATACTATCATCTTGAGTAAGACTGTCCTACCGGGATAGGTCCCCCCTCAATCATTGCAATCACATGCCCGTGATCCAATAATTGACTCTGAGGGCACTATCTCAAACAATCTCCCACTTGCACTCAAGGCTAATTATTGCGATGTCGCATACTCACAGCCCGTGTGATACCGAACACCCAACTCCTATACTAGTCAGTCTCACAAATCCCGTTTGCGAAACTATAGCGTTTGAGGAATAGCCTCAGTGAGTGGATCCGCCTTGATGTTTCTTTCTATGTCTCTCTATATCTTAAGTTCGCGGAGAAAGACATCTCCCGAAATGAGCAATGCCTGTTTTAGAATGTGTCTGGATGTCTGATGGGACCCAGCTCATAAATGAACTCCAAATCCAAACTTCATAGACTGTATCGTCAACTGAACTTAATCAGTATCCTGCGCCATGCCTCCCTCAGTATTGCCTTGGACCACTTGTCCAAAATACTGCCCCTCCTCAGAAGGAAAACTATAACTCTGACAACCTCCTTGTCGTCCAGGTCACCTTGGAAGCCTGGAATAATAACTGTCTCCCGAATGAGGCTGTCGTTATCATATCCCTAGAACATCCACTTATGTTCTAAAACTGCTTCCGACTGTTTCTCTAGGATTGGATCACTGTCAACTTATTGCATCTAGTGCAAGAACAACATCTGGTGTGGTACTAGACATCTCATGATTGACTCAATTGCCTGAGCAAGTGATCTGCCAATCATGCACATCCCTCTCCCCTTTAGTTTGTAAGACACCTTTAGAGAGGGTGACTCCATCACCTGCAGGTACACTACCGTGTCAGGAGTCGTCCATTCTCAATACTCTTAGAATGCTGTCTAAGTACCCTTAATTGGGAAACCACCCAAATCTAGATCTAAAACCATAGATCTAGTAACCAGTATGTCAGATATAATGTCCAAGTCCCATGTGGAGAAACTACTGGGTTACGACCAAAGTATAACCGATCGTAGTATAGGAATATCACTTCCTACTCTGTGTATGTCATCCAAATACCATGACATCACACCCTACTATCTTCTTAACAGATCCATCCCCTATTCTGATGAAGTCAAACTTATGACTGTCACATCAGAAATTGATGATCTATCTCCTCT
This sequence comes from Agapanthus africanus, assembly GCA_030015575.1. Taxonomy (NCBI): domain Eukaryota; kingdom Viridiplantae; phylum Streptophyta; class Magnoliopsida; order Asparagales; family Amaryllidaceae; genus Agapanthus; species Agapanthus africanus. The sequence goes on along the minus strand of CM057345.1, from coordinate 264,344,884 downwards.
ATATCTTCTTTAGTCTATAAATAGACACAAGCCACTTGTCCACCAATGCTTCCGCTACTCCCACTGACTACGACAACCCTCTGGCAGAGTCATATAGACGTACACTTCTAAAGCTAGTTTAGAACGACGCTATACTCATCCTCCTGCCGAGTCTCGCAGTCTGGAACAACAGCAATGGCAAGTCTGGGTAAACAAGAACTTCCCTGTCACTGTCCTTGAGGCTACCGGAGTACCTCTCGGGTGCCTGAAGTTACCCATCTTATCTGCGGAGCGGTAAATGGAATGTCAAGACAGAATGAATCTTTAGGTTCCTTATCAAATCTTCAGTAATCGTTTGCGGTTCTGGAATCACTTCCAGTTCTACCATACTCCCACTTCTGTTTTTCTGAAAAAGTCCATTTTTAATAAAACTGTGGCGAGTCTAGAACAATATCACTATTGATTTTCCAGATGGTAGAAAGTCAACCCTCGTCATAGCCTGGGTCAACCCACAAACAGCCATTACAGAAAACGTGCCTTGAGTTATCCAGAGTCTGGTTTTAAGCAAAAGCTGGACAACTCCCCGTACCTTGACATCGTTAAGATATGAACTGTTCTATATCCAATACAGAAACAGAGGCACTGATTTAATTGAACCAGATTCAAATCATGCAGCTGTCTCCAGTGCATGTCAACTAAATGGAAAAAGGCCGATCAGCGTTACTCAACTTAGGAATGCTTCCAATTATGAGTAACCTGAAAGAGAAGCAAGTTCTCTTAACCATTACTATCAACTGAATACCATACACAAGTATCTACATCTTCGATCACCTTGAAGAATCCCGATACTTGCAATACCTGGTTCTCTACTCTATTCATATACCTATAACTTCTCAAAATTTGGACCCTGTGTTTCCACGAAACACCTGTCTAAAAACTAGAAAAGTCATAAGTAAACCGAATATAGTACGAGGACCAACCCCTCTGTCCTAATGGACGCTGGACAACATACAATACTTTGTACAAGTCCTTTGAATCTAATAACTCATTCCCTGTGTGTCGTAGGTTGAAAACTGTACTTATGGTTAAGACGAATTACACCGCTGTTTAATGCTCCTTACCTAACCATCCACTGATAGGTAAATGTCATAGACATAATTTCAAAAAGGTATATCTCACTCAATAAAAATAGACATACAGATATATCAATTTGAAATCGGTGCATAACAACGGATATTCAAAACCAAATATTTACCGACCGGCAAACAACCCAGGTGACTTCCTCAAATATCACCGATTACAACGAATCCCGATATAATGAGGATGATCACCTAATTCCCAATAAGCTACTCCCACTCATCATCTGTAAAACCATACAGATGTGAGACTCATACCTGGTAAATACATACCCTGGAGTAAGTATCTAATCGGAAAATCAGTTTTCCTTTAACTGTACACAGTGAAACTGAAACATTGAAATATTTCGATGGGGTATCCCGGTATTCCTAGTAATGCCTCTTACATTATCCAGATTCACAACTGTAACCGTATAATTCTTTGCCACCTCTCCAAGCCCCTTTATATGTCTTTAGTCATTACCTTCTGCACACCCCTTTAGGCCAAATGGTTTTCTTCCTTCCCTACCGTTCGGCACCAGCCTATGGTTTGGAAGAAGACTATCCAATAAGCATAATGGGTGTACTGTCCTAATCCTAGGAGCACTCGCAATGCGAGAGAAGGTGAAGATAAAAGACAACCGAATAAACCTTATTCCTATTTCTCCTGAACCAGAATCCATCCCCGAACTGGAACAAGTTCCTTTCGAGTTCATATATAACCATACGATGGAGTATCTAATAAACTGCGGATCTTCGTAGTGATACGGAGTGTTTTGGAGAAATACAAAGGTGATTTTAGGATTGGCGAAGAAATACTTGGTTTGGTCGTGAATATCAGTCACAATTTACTTTGCCCTTTTACTAATCCCTTGATATGTCTTTACTTAATACCTTCTATACACCATCGTTATGCTAATTGGTTTTCTTCATTCCCCACCGTTTGGCACCAGCCTAAGGTTTGGAAGAAGACTATCCAATTTGCGTAATAGGTGTACTATCTCCTAAACCAAGGAGTACTCGCAAGCTGAGAGAAGGTAAAAGGAAAAGACAACTGAATAGTCCTATTCGTTTTCTCCAGAACCGAAAACCATCCTCGAATAAATTCCTTCGAGTTCGTATATAACCATACGATGGTTTTTGTCACGACCCGCAGGGTACGGAACGTGACTGGTACTTAAGTTTACGAAACGTCTCAAGACGTCCGTAAAATAAGTAAGCCAAAGCCCAGAAAACCAAAACCAAATAAGCAAAAGAATGAAGAGAACCCAATCAATTGAAAACAAGTTTATCAAATAAGTCATATAAAACCTTTTTAGAAACAATATCAATTTTCCCGAAAATTTCGGCAGAGTCTCCTTTGTAAATAATGGCCCCCAAAATGGGTACAACAAGAATGTATATGAATCCAACAAATAAGGCATCCCCAAGTGGGAGCTAGCTCTTCGCCATAAGGCGGTCACAAATCCCACGCAATATAAAGCAACAACATGCGAAATAATCAAAAGGAAGCATGAGAAAAACTGCATGTCGACTCAAGTGAGCTCGACCCCAAGATACAGCATAAAAGTTCACAAATCTCACAGTCTCATCTCTAGGTCAATAAACAACAATATTGGTAGATACAGTAGATGGAGTGCACTAGATACAAAGAATATACAAGGTGGTACAAAAATAATAATATAACCCACCTAAGAGCAAAACCTCGAGTCCAGGCAAAGGAGGCAAAAGAAACAAGTGCGCCCGCCGCTACTGTACTGACGGAGCGGACCTGCAAAAGGCTGTGGCACAACGGGGGTGAGTTGCCAACTCGTGAGTAATAAATAACATCTACACAGGCTATCGAAAGCATGCACACAAGTATCCTAGCATCTAAAATACAGGTAAGGCAGGACATAATAGCAGGTAGGTATGCAATATGAATATACTAGCAAGTATGAATGCAATGCGAATCAGCTCATGATCTGAATGTGTACGTATAAGAATCATGTTTTTCCCTTAGGAATCTCTTTTGAAATACCAACACAATACAAATAGAATCAACAAGAACCTGTGTCCAGCAACGATACCTCAAAACTATCACAAATCTCATATATCCATGTCATAATATCTCTAGCCTCAGCCATCCGGCTGACCCATCTCAATATCAATATCTCATCATCTCGCGGCTACGGTCGGTATCCTCTGGATATCCGCCGTCCCAAACAGTCACCGATAGGTAATCCGTCCCCTGCCAGGCTCATCGTCAGCAACACGAGCTTCTTGCCGCGGGTACCTTACCGGGCCCACCATATACCCGAGACGGTTCATCCAACTCCTCGAAACGGGTCTCGAAAACCACAGCAAACTCATGGTGGATGACACTTACATCACTAGAAAACCGCAATTTACATATTTTAAAAATATAATAAGTTTAGAAATTTTGCGGCTTTCCCCCGAAATCCAGAAATATCATAAAATCTCAAGAAATCCTCATAAGTCCATATGTCAATGATAATGAATGCATATGGTATCAATAATCAAGTTGCAATGTGTGATTAATAGATTAGGCATGAACAAATAATATGATGAAGTGCATGCACATGAATAGCAATCCTACGATTTCATTTTAAGGAATTAAAGCAATAGCGCAAGTTTAAGTATCAATTATAGTAAAAGGTTTCAATTTAAAGGTTATCTAGTGTGGTGGCATGGCAATTACCAGGGTGTGTGTGTAAGCATGAATAGTGCTCGTGCTGCATATAAAAACCCTGGCAATGGTGCAGGTGTCCTATAGAATGGGTTCGTATATGTATGTCAATATAAGGCATGAATATAGCAAATAATCATACAAGTATTACACCCCTAATTATTAACATTACTAAGAATCTTTTAAAGCTACTAAAACTATCGGACGACTTGCACCATCCAACGATAGTCCCCCGTAGATGTTATATCTACTCACCGGAATCCCTAGCTAGTCACGTCCAATCACCGCTTTCCCCTTTCGAGCCGCGTCTGACGTCTCCGCGACCGAACCTGGAATTACATCAATACCAAACATAAGGTTACATATCAAGAACGACGCAATTCCCTAACGAAAATACCATAGTTCACAAGCTAGGTACAACGTGCACAAAGTGCGCGGAACACACGCGAAAATCGCGAAAATCTACTAAAATGTCGATTGGTCGCCCGACCAAACTAAAACCCGAACACTCAAAAATCCGCACTCACACATCCTAAAAGTCATAGGATACGCTAAAAATGTCATCAAGACATCGCAATAATTCATCACAGTATTTTAATAAAAACCTAGTAAGCGAGAAATTTGCAATTTGGTGCAAACATCGAAAATTAGCGACAAGGTTAACACAATCCAACACAACAATCCAAACTAACTCACTAGATAGCCACTACACTAATTTTAAACCATTAACTATGCTTCAAAACATATTTTCCACAACCAACCCTTCTCTTGATTTTTGGTAATTAGCAAAACAAGGAAAATATCACACAAGATTAATTTGGATTAGCATAACATCAAGCCACTTAAGCAAAGTAACCTTATAGATTGGTTAAGTAAACAACTAGATTAATTAAATAGATTTAATTAACTAAATAATGGTTTCCTAACCCTAACTAAAAATCAAGACATGAACTAAAAAAAAACTAGATTCGAAATTAGCAGTAAAATTAACACTAAACAACTCAATTAAAGAATTTTAACCATAGGAACTTAAATGAGTAGAAATTATACCTCAAATTTTATAGATCTAGCAAGAAGAATTTGCTTCAATGATGGCCTCATAGCACCATGATTCCAAGCAAGAGAGGCTAAGGAGAAAGGGGATGAAGAATGGGGTTTAATTTGTGAGTTTAACTTGGAATTTGGAGCAAACTTGAAGAGTTTAACAAGAAGATGCAAAGAAAAAAAAGATGAAGGGGGGCTGCTGGAATTCGGCAAGAACAAGGGAAGGGGGATGGTGTGGGGTGTGGGAAAAAGTCATGGTCAACCCCTACCAACCCATAAACGACCCATACCCAAATAACAATTCAAAATCCTTTAAAAAAAACCCATTCCCATACAATATAAAAGTCAAAGGAGCATGGAATTTTTTTCCATGAGCTGCTGGAAATGGGCCGGCCTAGGGTGAGGGAAAAGTGAGAGAGAATGCACCAAAAAAAATTTATGCAAAAAGACCCCCTACAAGTCAAAAAAATTGCAAGTTGAAGCTTAAATTCAATAAATTTCGTTTTCTATAATAAAAATTAGTTAAAACTTAAAATAAATTACTAAAAATTTATGTTACAACTAGATTTTAATTAACATGATTTTAAAGCTTAAATTTAGCCCATTTAAATTTGTATTTATCGCTGATTTAATATATTTTCTTACCGGCTTAAAATAATATTAAAAAATTGAAAAATAGGGAAAAAATTTTAAATGACCAAAACTTAATAAGTAACTCATTAGCTACCAAAAACAGGCAATTACCTATCCATTTTAGGTATAAATAGTCCTAAACTGCAAAATAACAAAAAAGACGGTTTTCTGAAAAATACCGAATTTTCACCGATTTTCAGGAAAACACCAAAACGACTTTTCAAGGCGTTACAGTTTTGTCCAGTGGAAGTGGACGTTCGTAGTAATACGGGGTGTCCTGGAGAAAAGGGTAGAAGTAGGAGAGGCAATGAGGTATGCAACTCTGACAATCCAAAAGCCAGTGTTAAAGAAGGTTCGGTCAATTTTGGTCACTGAGTCATAGTCTTAGGGTCGGGTCAATGGTCGCTGCCAAAGAGAGAGAGAAAAGAAACACTCAGCATGCACTCTAACCTAGATCAGAATGGTTACCAATTTATCTAATCTGGAAACCTCCCACTGTACCGTCAAATTCTCCTCCAAACCTAAAAGAAGAATTAGTCGGGATCGCCCGAGGAGTAAACCAACTCATCAATGGGAATCGGGATCCAACTATCATCGCATGATAATGTGACGGAATCCGCTCACATCATCACACTCCAGAAGGTATGCGCATATCTGGCAAGTTTCAGTTTCTTTAGATACTCCCAATGTGATTTCTGCCCCATGCTCTTATGACCTTGACTTCGGCCAACAAATCATAAGTCACATGTCAAGTTATACCCGTCATTCTCCAGGTTTATTTGAGCCTACCTGCACAAGCCCTTGACTTTGGCCAACAAGGCTATACGACTGCCCCAAACCAACGCATCTATCTATGCTGCATATGAATACCCAACAGCTACCAAACACTGTGCCTTGACTTTGGCCAACAAACACAGCCTGAATACTATTGACCATCCATATGAAACGACGGAGGGCTACGAATGGTTTCTGGCGAAAACCTTTAACGTAATGAACTTGATATCGTTGAAGGAACTGGATAGCTTTTATAAAATATAGTGACAAAAACCTTTGCTAAAGAGGTCACTCCCGGTGAAGGGATCTCGGCTCTTTCCCCGTAGAATGAGGTGCAGGATATTCCAACTGAATACCACGATGCAAAACAAAAGTAATCGGCTATAGTGAAGGTATTGCCCTGACGCAAACTTTTTGTCCAATGGGTCACTCCCGGTGACGGGATCTCGGCCCTTGCCTCGTCGACGAAGGAGCAGGATATTCCAACTGAATACCACGATGCAAAACAAAAGAGAACATCCTTGCAATAACAGCTTTTTGAAAAGTGTTCCAACAACATCAGAATAGGTTTGTTTTTAACTTGCATTGATCTGAATCAACGCAGTCCCATCAATTGATCACACCACAAAGAACGAAAATAATGACGTACGTATATGCTATCCGCATTCGCTACTGGCTCCCGTCATTACCCGTTAGGTTAGCTAACTAACGATAGAGCGGGGACTGGACTAGCACGGATGGAAAACATATACAACATCTACTAGTGTATATATCAATATATAATATTTTGCTCAAGGCGTGATAAAATGCAACATCACAGAAAAGTACAGCATCACAGAACAATACAGATATCTAGGATCCCCGGGTTTCACAGAGCCACTACTGAAACCCGACGTTCCCCTGGTCGTGTGGATAGCCTGTGCAATGAAATCCTAGACCCCTACGGGCACGGCAAGTTACCCGCCAAAACCTGAAGCGAGGCAGCCCCCTTCGGCAACGTGAATGGACCACCCAGAACTTCACGGAATCCGGTAACTTGGGCACCCCGCCTGGGTCAACCTGTACCCCCTATGAGTGCGGCGAAAAGCCCGCTAATTCTAGAGTGAAGCCCCCTCCGTCTCAATGCCATGAGATGCGGGCTTGTTGCCCTCTAGAACCCGGCTATCCGTGCACCCCACCTTGGGGTAATCCTAGTACAGAAAGTAAAATATACATACAACGGGTACATCGACCTCGACCCGGTCGTGCCCTAAAAGAATAATATACAAACAGGCAGTGACGGCAGTCCACATGTCGGATGCTCGACCCGCAATATCAAATGTACATAATACAACAAAACTGTACTACCATTGCATCCAGGTTATCCCCCACGACCAATCCGTAACATCACAGAAACAATACAGAACATCAACGTGAATGTCACGTTCGCAAATCCGTTTAACCGGGCTATAGCAGTTAGACAAGATTTACCGATCAAGTGACATTCACGGTCGCAGATATAATGTAAATACTATGAACTAACATGTTTACAATTTTCGATCGATCAAATTTTACCAAGTGGCCCCAAGCATTACTGTAGCACGTAAAGAAATTCTGGGCCCAAAAAGAATGTTCCAAAAACCCTATTTTCTACACAGGAGCTCTCTGGAAAAATTTAGTGCGCTGAACAGTTAAAACTGCGGCGAAACCGTGGCCTAAGAGTGGGTTTGGCCATGGTTCCACGGTGGGTTATGAGATCGCGCGACCAAATTTTTACAGAAAGCTTATAATCCCCTGCACATCATTCTGAAACAACCTGAAAAATTTTTGGACTCCAAAAAATTTCGACAGAAACTGATGCTATTGTAAACGCGGGTTTTTGGAATTTTGTTCATCGAAAGTGTAAACATACTAGACCAAGCAAGACTAGGTTAATGGCGAGTCTCTGATACCACTATAAGTGCACGGCGGCGCCCCGGCCGCCAATCCGACGCCGGAATGCAGAAGCGATGCATTTCTTTAACTTTTCAAACCGGCACCACCGCGCACTATAAACCCGGATCGTGCCATTAAACTAGTCCTAGCAATCTAGAGAGGGGGTAGAGAGATATACCGAGCGATCCATGTCCTTCGGTCTTCTCATCGTCGTCCCGATCTCCCACGGAATGTCCGGTCTCCACCTCCTCGCCGGAAGGGCACCACGTCGCCTGCTTCTTTTACGGGCTCCCACCTCTGGACCGAGGCAACTCGGGCACGAAGTTGGCGAGCCGACGTGCCCAAGGTTTGCTGTAGAATATAGTGTAGAAGCTATGTGTCATTTGGGGTTGTGGAAGTTGCCTTTTGTGGAGGAAATGAACTAAGCCTTTTGGAGATGGAGTCAAGGGAATTTTGCAAAGCCAAAAGAGAACCAAATCCCCTTGCTAAAATTTTGGACAGCCCCATGAGGGAGTGGCCGGCCCTTGCATAGTCTAGAATGAGAGGAGAGTGTTGGTTGCCCAATTAGAAAAGAGTGAGCCCCCATATCAAACAAGAGAAAGAAAAAGTGATGATGAAAAGAAATAATCACCAACAAAAACCCACAGTCCAAGAGCCAATCAACTCCCATCACCAAAAGTGAAACCATCATGAATAATCATGAAGCAAGAAGTCAATGAAAAGGTAGAACCATCATGATACTGTAACTTTGCAAGGACCACCCTCCACAATGCTTATTTGCACAATTGCAAATAAGCCCTCCTCCACCAATCTTCAGCCGATGAAAGATACAAAGAAATATGGCTGAAACGGAAAACAAACTGGCAACTCCAAAAACTGATCCCGTAATAAATTACAGGAAAACCCCGATACTGTTTATACGCACCCGCATTTGTATTCCGACCGAAATACAAATGCAATGAGACAAAATCTACACTGTATTATACTAGGATCCGGCTTAAGCCAAAGCCGTCTAATAAGTACGTCCGATCATGATCCATGCAATACCGCACGTATCTGATCGAACCCTGCCATATATCCATACGGCCTCTAGTATTAACCGTCCGATCCTGATCCGTGCAATACCGCACGTATCTGATCGAACCTGCCATATCTCCATACGACATCTACAGCGTTTCACCCGAAACTTGAGTAACTGAGTGTGTGGTGGACTATAAAGACTCATCAATACTATGGCTATGGATTTAACCACTAGCACGTCAGAGGTTTAGCCATACGTGACGGGCCACCTTCTATTGACCAAAAGGGACGTCGATGAGCGAACTCATCCTGACACCCTACTGAGCTTGTCAGTGACAATATCTGTACAGTCTGGTCCGTTCGTTTATGAGCATCGCATGGCGGGCCTAGGGGGTTGGTAAAAGTCAGACCCCCAAAAGCGGTACAAGTCGTGTCGGGGTGAAGCCCAGAACACCCTGAGATACTACTGGAATACCTATCAATAAATCTCCTGCCTTGGCCAAGGACTTTTCATGTTCTGTCTTTCCTAGACACAGCGCGACCTCACCCCCAATACCGGGAGAGACGAACCCCCGAAGATCCACTCACTGCCTCCATGTGGCTCGGGACTGTACCCAACTAAAACCTGTTTGCACGTATCCTTTGAGCGTGGTAGAGTAGTAATCAAAGTACAGTGGGAACTCACACGAGAAAAATGACGATCCTCTGGTCGATGAACTAAATTGTACACATGTCACCAGGGAACTACTATCTGACGTCAGGTATAAGACCAACTAGCATGTTCCCGGCAAGTCCAGTCCGGTGTACTCATAACCTAATGAGCACCTGTATACATCTTAGGTGAACCAACTGACACCAGTGGCTTGTGAGACCGGCCACCGCCCCTCGTCGGGGTCTCGACTGTATACACTAGTCTACTCTGGAGTATTGATGCCCTGTCTCGAAACTCCCACGACTAGGGACCTTTTAAGGATGTGCTTATAGACTACCAGCTCCCACGTATATGATCACCCTCATACTGCTGGCAGTCAATCAAGAATCCTAGGGGCTCTATCAACGTGCAATAGTGACCTGTAAGGTCACCTGAAGCAGTACACGATGATAAAGGTAAACCAGATAGCATACTATCATCTTGAGTAAGACTGTCCTACCGGGATAGGTCCTCCCCCAATCATTGCAATCACGTGCCTGTGATCCAATAATTGACTCTGAGGGCACTATCTCCAACAACAACCGTGTAATCCGTCTTTTGTTGCAGGCTCAAAGGAAAAGCGGATTGCTTGTATATCCAATAATGTTCATCAGTGATCTGGAATGCCTATTATTGCTTCTGATGAATGTACAATATCTATATATGATAGCTATTAGACGTCACTTATGTTTTACACCCGCTCTAGCCCAGCCCCCGCTCTGTCGTTAGTTAAGTAACCTAACGGGTGAATAACGGGACCCAGAGGCGAATGCGGATGGCATAAGAGGACGTTGTATTTTCGTTGTTTTCTGCAATGATAGGTTAATTGATGCGACGCATTATATTAAAGCAAAGAAAATAAACCAAAGTTGAATCGTTGGAACAAATTTAAAAGAAACCACTCGGTTATTTTAAAAGAGCAGAATTTTTAATTGCGGAGCTTTAACCACTCCTTTTAAAAAGCTATCAAGTTCCTTCGATTATATCAAGTTCACTACGTTCACGGTTTCGCCAAAACCAGTCGTAGCCCTCCGTCATTTCTTATGGATGGTCAGTAGTATTCAATATAAGTCTGTTGGCTTTCGTCAAGGCATAGTGTTTGGTAGCTGCTGGGGTATTCATTTGTTGCATAGATAGATGAGTTGGTTTGGGATAGTCTTATTACCTTGGTGGCCTTCGTCAAAGGTATGTACGGGTGGGTTCAAATTAACAAGATAATGATGGGAAGAACTTGACATGTGACTTATGATTTGTTGGCCTTTGTCAAGGTCATAAGAACATGGGGAAAAAATCCACATCGGGAGTTTCTAAAGAAACTGAAAATTGCTAGTGTTGCATACCATTTGGAGTTTGATGAATGTTGGTAGGATTCCTTCAACATTATCATACGATGATATTTGGATCCCGATCCTACTGTGAGTATATGCTACTTATCAGGAGATTCATCACTTAACGATCAATGTTATAAACCAAGTAGGTGTCGAGAAAGGTGTCAGCAGGGCTACGCCCCTAGAGAAAAGAGGTTATTTAATTAAGGAACTTTGTGAAAGCGTTGGAAAACCTCCCTCGAAGTACCGACACCGGCCAGGCTGAACGGTTAAGCAAGTATTATATGGTGAGATCAGTCCTGGCTAATTCTTCTTTTATGGTTTGAGGAAGGATTAGAGAAATAGTGGGAGCCATCCAGTTTAGATAAACTAAAAAACAATCTAAACTTGCAAGAGCATCATGCTAAAGTGTTTTCTTCTCTCTCTCTCATTGCAGCGACCTTATGACCATGACTAGGTTACATCTGGATAACAAGTTGACTGAATCTGACTTATATGACTGGCAAAGGTCTGTCCAGATGTCCATTGCCTATGACAAGCTGGACCACCCTATTACTACTCAAGATCCCACCGTCCCATCTCCAGTTTCCACCGTCGCGGATATGGATATCCGTCAGACAAGGGAAAAGGATAATGCGAATGCCAAGTGCCTCGTGTTGGCTTCAGTTGATGGTGTAAACCAGAAGCAGCACGAGAAGATGGACTTAGTTTCCATCTTTCTCCATAACAAAGATTTATATGGAGAGCAATCTCATATCGCAAGATATGAGACCTTGAACAAATTAATTCAAGCGAGGTTGGCTATTGGATCATCTGTAGGGGACGACGTCCTTACGATGACTAGCTATATTGATGAGCTCAAGGACCTGGAGACCACATTGGGAAACAGGTCATATGCTGACTTATTTCCACAGTCCCTACCCTCTACTTACACCCTGAAAGAAACCAGGGAGACAAAAGCTCTGCTTAATGGGAACCTTCTTCTTCTACATCCAGGGCGAAAGCAAAGGGTGAAAAGAAGAACACCTCTACAAAGCCGATATACGGTGTCAGTAAAATAGAAGGAAAGGGAAGAGTAAAAGTTTCGGGACTTGGTGTAGGTAAGGAGGGATGTTCCTATTGTTATGGGAACGGACATTGGCAGAAGGATTGCAGGGCTTTGGAAACCAGTAGCCAGGATACGAAGCATGTTGTGGCTTCGGCCTCTAGTGTGTTTGTAATTGAGAACTGTTTTTCAATTAACTCTACTTCCTGGGTACTAGATACCGGAGCAGGATCTCATATCTGTAATTCATTACATGCTTTGAGAAACCACAGAGTTATAAGGGTAGGTGATTTGTCTCTCAGAGTTGCAAACGGAATGAGTGTGAACGCTGAATCCGTGGGAGAATATCGCCTAGGTTTGACAAGTGGGCAGATATTGATTCTACGTAACTGTTTGAATGTACCTAGTTTGACTTGTAATATCATATCAGTGTCCTCACTTTTGATAGAGGGATATGACTTTACATTCGTAAGCGATGTAGTTCAAATCCACCTAAATCAAGTTCTGATTGGGTCTGATACATTAGATGACAGTATATACGTATTGAGTCAAGCTCAGGTTTTAAATGTCCATAACACACTTAAAAGAAAGTCTCCAGAAATAAATCAGGCTTTCTTATGGTATTGAAGACTAGGTCATATCAATGAAACACGATTAACTAAGTTATATAGAGAAGGATATTTGAATCCGTTCAAATATCAATCTTATGCTACTTGTGAATCTTATCTCATGGGAAAGATGACAATGACTCCGTTTACTGGACACGGAGTAAGAGCGAGCGAGCTCTTGGGACTCGTACACAGTGACGTGTGCGGTTCAATGTCTATACATGCGCGAGGTGGTTATTCCCACTTCATTACTTTTACGGATGATTTCTCTAGGTATGGACATATCTTCTTGATGAAGCATAAATCCGAGGCCTTTGAGAAATTCCAGGAATACAAGAATGAAGTGGAAAACCAAACAGGCAAAAGTATCAAGACACTGAGATCTGATCGAGGTGGTGAATAATTAAGTGCCGAGTTCCTGGGTTACTTAAAAGAGAATGGAATTCTCTCTCAGCTTACTCCTCCATACACACCACAACACGACGGTGTATCGGAAAGGCGGAATCGAACCTTATTGGATATGGTTCGTTCCATGATGAGTAAGGCTGAGTTACCGCGATCTTTCTGGGGTTATGCACACTACATATCTTTTGAACAAGGTTCCAACCAAGACTGTGCCTACCACACCATACCAGATGTGGAGTGGGAAGAAACCCTGTCTTCAGTACGTGAAGACATGGGGATGTTCAGCTTTTGTAAAAAAGCAGCGTCCGGACAAGCTCAAGGCACGCTCAGTACAGTGTAAGTTTGTGGGATATCCAAAGAACTCCAAGGGATATTATTTCCATTACACAGAGGAACAAAATGTTTTTGTTTCTCATCTTGCCCACTTCTTAGAAGCTGGATTTTTAGAAAATCAAAAGAGTGGGAGCGCAGTAGAACTGGAAGAAATTCCAGAACCACAAGCTGTTACTGAAAGTATGGTAGAACCAGAAGTTTCAGAAGAAAGAGACATACCAGCGCCTATCCGCAGAAGTAGTAGGCAGTCTCATCCGCCCGAGAGATACTACGTTTTTCTCATAGACGGGGATCGAGAAGATTGCATCATTGATAATAATGACCCTACTATCTTTCAGCAACCCATTCAGAGCGGCGACTCAGTAAAATGGCTGGATGCAATGCGGGCCGAAATGGAGTCCATGTACACTAACAAAGTATGGACATTGGGCATTGCTCCAGATGGGGTAAAACCCGTAGGATGCAAATGGATCTTCAGAAAGAAGATTGGTGTAGACGAACAGGTTGAAACCTATAAGGCTAGACATGTTGCAAAGGGTTTCCGTCAAAGACCTGGTTTGGACTATGACGAAACCTTTTCTCCAGTGGCTATGCTCAAATCCATTCGGGTCCTTCTTGCCATTGATGCCTTCCACGATTATGAGATCTGGCAGATGGACGTAAAGACGGCCTTTCTAAATGGTAATTTGGAAGAGTGCGTCTATATGGATCAGCCAGAGGGATTCATTCAGAGTGGGAGCAGCGGTAAAGTGTGCAAGTTACTTAAGTCCATTTATGGACTAAAGCAGGCATCGCGGAGTTGGAACATCTGTTTTGTTGATACTGTCAAAGAATTCGACTTTATCAAGAATCCAGATGAACCATGCATATACAGTAAGATTGTAGGGAGAGTTATTATATTCCTCGTCTTGTACATGGATGACATTCTCCTAATAGGAAATGATATTCCTATGCTACAGTTAGTCAAAAGATTCATGTCACAGAAGTTCTCCATGAAGGACCTGGGTGATGCCACCTACATTCTAGGGATCCAGATCTATCGTGATAGATTAAAGAGGATGTTGGGACTTTCGCAGTCCAGGTACATAGACACCATATTGAAAAGATTCAGTATGAAAGATTCTAAGCACGGTAACCTACCAGCTTGTCACGGGACCACCCTCTCCAAAGAGTTGTCTCCCAAGGCTGATTTGGAAAGGGATCGCATGTCGATTATACCCTAAACTTCTGCGGTAGGCTCTATAATGTATGCGATGTTATGTACCAGACCAGATGTAGCATACGCATTGAGTGCTGTAAGCCGGTATCAGGAAAACCCAGGGGAGAAGCACTGGATAGCAGTAAAGAACATTCTCAAGTACTTGAGGAGGACTAAGGAGATGTTCTTGGTGTATGGCGGAAAAGACCTCCAGATCGAGGCCTTTGCTGACTCCAACTTCCAGAGTGACAAGGATGACTCCAAGTCCATGTCGGGTTATGTCTTTACCCTTAATGGAGGGACGATCTGTTGGAAGAGTTCCAAGCAGGAGACCGTTGCTGACTCAACGATGGAAACGGAGTACATAGCTGCTTGCGATGCCGCAAAACAAGCTGTCTGGATGAAGAAGTTCCTCACAGAACTTCAGGTTGTTCCTACCAGTGTTGGTCCAATACCTCTGTATTGCGACAACAACGGCGCTATAGCTTTAGCGAAGGAACCCAGGTCCCATCAGAAGTCCAGACACATCTTAAGGCGGTATCACCTGATCAGGGAGATCGTAGATCGCCGGGAGATCGAGGTAAAGAGAGTAGATATGAAGAATAACATTGTTGATCCATTCACAAAGGTCATTCCTCAGACGCAGTTCGAGAGGCTATTCGGGATCATAGGTCTGCGATATGCCAGTACATAGCCCTAGTGCAAGTGGGAGATTGTTAGTGTTTATGCCCTAGCGGACATTACTGTATCATACTAGTTTGTATATTACTTAATGAAAGCTTGGCATATTCACAGTTGTATTGACAGTCTTGCTAAAAATGGTAGTATGCTACTTGGTTTATGTCTACTTTAATATATGCATATGTTTCTTATAATGTATCGCTTATACATATTAGTAGAGCCCATAGGATCTTTGCTTGATTACCAGCGTTGTGATGGCAGTCACACTAGTGGGGGCTAGGTAGTCTATAAGCAACATCCTATACAGGTCCCTAGTCGTAGGATTATCGAGACAGGGCATCGATACTCTGGAGTAGACTAGTGTGTATGCTTCTCATCCCAGTTAGGGAGATAGTCTGTCCCACAGCAATCAGTACGTCGTACTGGAGATAGTATATAGGTGCTCAATAAGTTACGGGTACACCAGACAGGACTCGCTGGGAACTGCAGGTTGGATTTATACCGATCGTTAGATAGCAGTTCCCAGGTGACATGAGTACAGCTTAATCCGTCGACTTGATACTGCTACTTCGCCTTGGGTGTGTTCCCACTGTACTTAGATTCCTACCCTACCACGGCTCAAAGGAGTCATGCAAACAGGTAGTAGTTGGGTGCAGTCCCAAAGCACTTGGAGGCAGTGGTGGTTAGACACGATTCGTTTCTCCCAGTATTGGGGGTTGATATCGCGCTGTGTATGGAGAGCCATTACACAAAGTCCATGGCCAGGGCAAGCGAGATTTACTGGTGGCTTCCAGTAGTTTCTCAAGGTGTAATAGGCTTCACTCCGACACGACTTATACCGCTATTAGGGGTCGGACGTTTACCGCCCAACTAGGCCCGATATGCGATAGTCCTAGACGAACAGACTGGACTGTACGGAGATTGTCACATCAGGCTCAGTAGGCGTTCGGATGGGTTCCTCATCGTCCTTCTTATCTACATCTACCTGGGGACCGTTACGTATAGCTAGTGCCGCTTGCGGTCTGTGGTTAAACCCACTGCCAGCGTAGTGTTGAGTCTTTAGAGTCCCGCACAGAGAGTTTCCCTGCTTTGGGCAAAATGATATAGAGGTCGTATGGTTTTACGACAGGGTTCAGACGCATACGTGTTTTTACGCACATACGATGTTCGGACAGTTTTTACTAGCGGGCTTTGGTTTAAGCCAGATTCTAGTATCGGATTATTGGAATTATACAGTCTAAAGTTTTTCCGTGTTTTCACGGATAGGAGGGGCGTTCTCGTAAATTGTCAAGACGCTTCTAGAAGGATGATGACATGGAGGCTAAGGTGGCATTTGCATTTATTGGATAAATGAGTCATAGTGTGATTCATCCATGGAGTTAATGATTTATTTATGATTTAAATGACTCATGAGATGAATCATTATGTGTATTAATGAAGCATGATGACGCATTATTATTTGTTATTCATTTAATAATGTGTTATGCTTCATCTATTCACAACGATACCATTATTCCAAAAAGGATTCTTATTCTCACCTTCTCTCTCCTCAAGCTCCCTCTCTTCAAACCCTAACCCTAACTTTTCATGTGTTGAGATCAAGGGTTAGCAAGACTTATTAATCCATAATCCTACTCTATATCCCCTAGGTTTCCTTGATTAGCACTTTTAGTAACCTAGTTACCTCAAGTTAGAGGTCAAGCTTGGAGTAGTAGCTCTCGGGTGGATCGTCTTTGACTCGAGGAGGCCGTTGAGGTGTCGACATTCCATAGAGCCTACGAGGTATGGAGGACGGCGATGAAGACCCGAAGGACAAGTAACATGAGATATAACTTCGAATCCGAGTAGTTAAACCTTTCGTAGTTTGCTAGTAATGGTTTAGACACGATCCGTGTACTCAAGTCTAAGTTACGAAGCTTTGATAATTGTTTTTCATATATTCTGCCTCCCCGCAATCCCGTGGGGTGCATGACATGGACTTACAGTGCACGTGTATTTAACTCTGCCAGAGGGTTTCGTAATCAGTGGGAGCAGCGGAAGTATAGTGGACAAGTAGCTAGTGTATATTTATAGATTAAAGCAAATGTAGCGGAGATAAATCATCTATTTTTGATGTGACAGTCATAGGTTTTGACTTCATCAGAATAGGGGATGGATCTGTAAAGAAGGTAGTAGGGTGTGATGTCCTGGTATTTGGATGGCATACACAGAGCAGGAAGTGATATTCCTATACTACGATCGGTTATACTGTAGTTGTCACACAGTGGTTTCTCCACATAGGATATGGATATTATATCAGGCATTCTGGTAACTAGATCTATAGTTTTAGATCTAGATTTGGGTAGTGTCCCAATCTGGGTACTTAGACAGTATTCTAAAGGTGCTTTAGAATGGATGACTCCTGGCACGGTGGTGTACTTGCAGGTGATGGATTCACCCTCTCTAAAGGCGTCTTTCTGCCTAAAGGGGAGAGGGATGTGCATGATTGGCATATCACTTGCTTACGCAATTGAGTCAATCATGAGATGTCAACTACCACACCAGATGTTATTTTTACACTAGCTGCAACAAGTTGATATTAATCCAATCCTGGAGAAACATTCGGAAGCAGTTTTAGAACAGAAATGGATGTTCTAGGGATTTGATAACGACAGCCTCCTTCGGGAGACGGTTATCATTCCAGGCTTCTAGGGTGACCTGGATGACAGAGTGACTGTCAGAGTTATAGTTTTCCATCTAACGAGGGGGCAGTTTTTTTGGACAGGTAGTCCAAGCGGATACTGAGGGAGGCATGGCACAGGATACTGATTAAGTTCAGTTGACGATACAGTCTAAGAAGTTTGGATTTGGAGTTCATTTATGAACTAGGTCCCATTAGATATCCAGACATATTCTAAGACAGGTATTACTCAATTCGGGAGATGAATTTCTCCGCGAACTTGTGTTTAAGAGAGACATAGAAAGAAACATCAGAGCGGATCCACACACTGAGGCTATTACTTGAATGCAATAGTTTCACAAACGGGCTTTGTGAGACTGATCAGTAGAGGAGTTGGGTGTTCGGTATCACACGGGCTGTGAGTATGCGACATCGCAATAAATAGCCTTAAGTGCAAGTAGGAGATTGTTGGATATAGTGCCTTCAAAGTCAATTATTGGATCGCAGGCACATGATTGCAATGATTGAGGGGGGACCTATGCAGGTAGGACAGTCTTGCTCAAGATGATAGTATGCTATCTGGTTTACCTTTATCATCGTGTACATGCTTTAGGTGACCTTACAGATCACTATTACACGTTGGTGGAGCCCATAGGATTCTTGCTTGACTGCCAGCAGTATGATGGTGATCATATACGTGGGAGCTGGGGTCTATAAGCACATCCTTAAAGTGTCCCTAGTCATGGGAGTTTCGAGACTGGGTATCGATACTCCAGAGTAGAATAGTGTATACGGATCGAGACCCCGACGAGGGGCGGTGGCTGGTCTCACAAGTCATTGGTGTCAGTAGGTTCACCTAAGACGTATACAGGTGCTCATTGGGTTATGAGTACACCGGACAGACTCGCCGAGAAGTGTTATACCTATCGTCAGATAGCAGTTCCCTGGTGACGTGTGTACAGGTTAGTCTATCGACCTAAGATCGTCATTTTTCTCGTGTGAGTTCCCACTGTGCTTTGATTACTACCCTACCATGGCTCAAAGGAGTCGTACAAACAGGTTTTAGTTGGGTACAGTCCCGAGCCACATGGAGGCAGTGAGCGGATCGGCAGAGGTTTCGTCTCTCCCGGTATTGGGGGTGAGATCACGCTGTGTTTAGGAGAGCCATTACACAAAGCCCTCGGCCGAGGCGGGAGATTTACTGGTAGATACTCCAGTAGTATCTCAGGGTGTTCTGGGCTACACTCCGATACGACATATACCGCTTTTTAGGGGTCTGACGTTACCAGCCCCCTAGACCCGACATGCGATACCCATAGACGAACGGACCGGACTGTACGGATATTGTCACTGACAGGCTCAGTAGGGTTTCAGGATGAGTTCGCTCATCGGCCTCCCTTTTGGTCAATACATAGGTAGCCGTTACGTACAGCTAGTACCACCGACGTGGTTGTGGTTAAACCCACTGCCAGCGTATTGACGAGTCTTTAGAGTGCCCCACAGAAATTTTCCCATGTTCGGGCGAAACGTTGTAGAGGCCGTATGATATTATGGCAGGGTTCGATCATATACGTGCACTTGTGCACGGATCATGATCGGACGGATCATACTAGTGGGCTTTGGTTTAAGCCGGATCTTAGTATTAGATTTGTTGGATTACTTTAGTCTCATCGCATTTGCATTCAATCGGAATGCGGATGCAGGTATGTATATACAGGTGAGGGGTATCCTTGTGATCCATCACGAATTTAATTTAGATGTTGCCATATCTTTTTGTTGGACTAAACATTTGGGTTAATGTTTGGATGGTGGAAATTGTGAGTGGAAGTGATGATTTAGTCCAATAAATGAGACATGTGCTTCATTGGTGACTCATCGTCTTATTTCTTGTGCTATGTCACATTATTTGATTGATTATTGGTTTGAAATGAGAGGTGGAGAGAGAGTGGACAGCCACTAACCTTTGGGTTAACTCTTGAGATTATTCTCTTGGCTCTCACAATTCATTCCAACACAATAGAAAAGAAAAGCCTCTTCTTCTTCTTCCTCCTCTAGCCCACTACTTCCACCATGGCATCATCTTCAACCTCCATCCATACACTCTCATGTGTTGAGAATCAATGGATGCTTGAGACAAAGTTATCACACAATTCTATACATCACCTTGGACATGTCGGCTAGCAAACTTCATGTCCGAGTTGCTTCGGTTTAAATAGACTTCTTGACGTGGTGCCCTTCCGACGAGCAGACCGGAGATCGGAGATGCCGCGAGGAGCTAGGGATGGTGGCTATAGACCGAGGGACACGGATCGATCGGTATAGCCTTTCTAACCCTTTTGTAGTTAGCTAGTTTAGTGTTAATGGTTTGATCCGGGTGAAAGACTACAATAGCGCTGGTTAGTAAAAAGTTTTTGTTCCGCATTTGTCCTAGGATAGACGGCCAGGGCGCTATCGTAGACTTACAAAATCATCCGTAAAAGTAATGAAATAGGAATAACCACTTCGTGCATGTGTACACATTAGACCACGCGCATCGCTGTGTATGAGTCCCAAGAGCAAGCTCGCTCTTACTCCATGTCAAGTGAACGGGGTCTTTGTCATCTCTCCCATAAGACAAGATTGACAAGTTGCATAAGACTGATATTCGAACGGATCCAAATATCTCTCTCTATGTAGCTTCGTCAACCGTGTTTCATTGAAGTGACCTAGTCTACAATACTATAAGAAAGCCTGATTTAATTCCGGAGACTTTCTTTTAAGTGTGTTCTGGACACTGAAAACCTGAGCTTGATTTAATACGTATATACCATTATCTAATGTACCTGACCCAATCAAAACATGATTTAGGTGGATGTTGACCACATCGCTGACAAATGTAAAATCATATCCTTCCTTAGAAAGTAAGGATACAGATATGATATTACAAGCTAGAATAGGTACATACAAACAATTGCGTAGAATCAATATCTGCCCACTTGTCAATCCAATGTGATATTCCCCTACAAATTCAGCGTCCACGCTCATTCCGTTAGCAACCCTGAGAGTCATATCACCTAACCTGATAACTCTACGGTTTCTCAAAGCCTGTAATGAATTACAGATATGAGATCCTGATCCGATATCTAGTACCCAAGAAGTAGAGTTAATTGACATAAAATTTTCTATTACAAACACAGCCAAAGTCGAAGCCACAACATACTTTGGATCCTGGATTCTGGCTTTCAAAGCCCTGTAATCCCTCTGCCAATGCCCTTTCCCGTAACAATAGGAACATCCATCATTCCCTACTGTTAGCCCAGAAACTTTTGCCCTTCCATGTCCTTCTACCTTATCGACACCGCATAGCATCTTTGTGGAGGTCTTCTTCTTCTCACCCTTTGCTTTCGCCTTGAATACAGAAGAGGAAGATTCCCCAATAAGCTGAGTGGGTGTCACCCTGGTTTCCTTCAGGGTGCCCTCAACTAGAAGTATAACTTTCTTCCCCTGGGCAAAAGTAGTTGGTAGGGACTGTAGAAACAAGTCAGCATATGACCCGTTTCCCAACGTGGTCTCCAGGTCCGTGAGTGTAACGTTTTAGAAATCGTTATGCGAAATTTTTTCCGTTTTAGGGTTAAATTGTCGGTATTTTCCGTTTTAACCCGACTGTGTTCAAACGACCATATAGAATTACCAGCACCTAGTTTAGCTAAAATAAAGCTAGTGTGCAAGCTTTGGGGGTATATGGGACGTTTTGGTTCAATTAGAATTTTTCCCAATTTTAATATTATTTTAATACTGTATTTACATTTTGGGAAATTTCTTTTAAGTGAACTTTTCTTCAATTAAGTTTGAGTTAAACCAAAACCTTCTCACATTATCTAGATATTTGTTTGGAATTAGATTTTGGATTTAAGTTAATGAAAGAAAAAAATTGAAAGAGGTGCATGAATGTGCATGTGAATGCATTTATTGCATTTAATACTTGAAATGAGCTAGAACACTCCACACAACTCCCTACCTCCTTCTTTGGCCGAATCCTCTTCATTCTTCCTGCCTTTGACCTTTCTTTCTCCATTTGAAACCAATTCTAGCACAATAAATACCCAAAATCCCAAAATATATCATAAAAATACCAAAAGTATTGATTTTTGCTCTTGGATCACTTGGAGCTAGGAAAGCTTGGATCTCTTGAGCTAAAGTTGATAGTTATAATCCCTACACCGATAAATAGGAGTTTTTATGTTGTGTAGATCGTTGATTTTGGTTTAGAACACCTTAAGTATCGATTAGTGCGATATCGTGGTTTTAGTGTCTTTTTAGAGCCTCTGTACCTGCTGTGACCTGGGTTTTTTACAGAAAAATCAAACAAATTTATAGTGATGTACTAGTGACTTTGGAGCACCACCTGAGATACAAGGACCACCCCACCGGCCTCGGCGGGTGACCCTAGGAAAAATTCCGGCGACGACGGCGATGGAGGTGTAAGACTACGGTAGCGCCCCGGCCGTCTTTCCGAGGCCAAAATGCGGAAACGAAAATTTTTCTTAACTTGAAAAACGGCGCTATCGTATGCATAAAACCCGGATCGAACCATTAACCTACAACTAGCTATCTAGAGAGAGGGTTGGAAAGCTATACCGATCGATCCGTGTCCTTCGGTCTTTGGCCACCATCCCAAGCTCCTCGCGGCATCTCCGATCTCGATCTCCTCGCCGGAAAGGGCACTACATCATCGATTCCTTTTACGGGCTCCCGCTTCATCCAAAACAACTCGGGCATGAAGTGTGCTAGCCGACATGTCCAAGGTGTTGTAGAGAATGTTTGTGATCACTTTGTCTCTTGCATCCATGGCTTGGATGGAGGTTGAAGGTGTTGCCATTAATGGAAGCTATGAGCTAGAGGAAGAAGAAGATGTTGGAGATAATGCCCTCAGAGTCAATTATTGGATCACAGGAACGTGATTGCAATGATTGAGGGAGGACCTATCCCAGGAGGACAGTCTTACTCGAGATAATAGTATGCTATCTGGTTTATCTTTATCATCGTGTACTGCTTTAGGTGACCTGACATGTCGCTATTACACGTTGATAGAGCCTCTAGGATTCTTGCTTGACTTCCAGCAGTATGAGGGCGATCATATACGTGAGAGCTGGCGGTCTATAAGCACATCCTTAAAAGGTCCCTAGTCGTGGGAGTTTCGAGACAGGGAGTCGATACTCCAGAGTAGACTAGTGTATACAGTCGAGACCCCGACGAGAGGCGGTGGCCGGTCTCACAAGCCACTGGTGTCAGTTGGTTCACCTAAGATGTATACAGGTGCTCATTGGGTTATGAGTACACCGGACAGGACTCGCCGGGAACATGCTAGTTGGTCTTATACCTGACGTTAGATAGCAGTTCCCTGGTGACATGTGTACAGGTTAGTTAATCGACCTGAGGATCGTCATTTGTCTCGTGTGAGTTCCCACTGTACTTTGATTACTACCCTACCACGCTGAAAGGAGACATGCAAACAGGTTTTACTTGGGTACAGTCCCGAGCCACATGGAGGCAGTGAGCGGATCTTCAGGGGTTCGTATCTCCCGGTATTGGGGGTGAGGTCGCGCTGTGTCTAGGAGAGCCATTACACGAAGCCCTCGGCCGAGGCAGGAGATTTACCGGTAAGTATTCCAGTAGTATCTCAAGGTGTTCTGGGCTACACTCCGACATGACTTGTACCGCTTTTGGGGGTCTGACTTTTACCAACCCCCTAGGCCCGCCATGCGATGCTCATAGACGAACGGACCGGACTGTACAGTTATTGTCACTGACAGGCTCAGTAGGGTGTCAGGATGGGTTCGCTCATCGACGTCCCTTTTGGTCAATAGCTGGTGGCCCGTTATGTATTGGCTTATACCTCTGACGTGCTAGTGGTTAAATCCACAACCAAGGTGTTAACGAGTCTTTAGAGTCCCCCACATTCAGTTACTCAAGTTTCGGGCGAAACGCTGTAGAGGCCGTATGGAGATATGGAACGGTCCGATCAGATACGTGCGGTATTGCACGGATCAGGATTGGACAGTTTGTACTAGAGGCCGTATGGATATATGGCAGGGTTCGATCAGATACGTGCGGTATTGCACGGATCAGGATCGGACGGACAATACTAGCCGGCTTTGGTGTAAGCCGGATCCTAGAATAGTACAGTGTAGATTTTGTCTCATTGCATTTGTCTTTCGGTCGGAATACAGATGCCGGTGTGTATACACAGTATCGGGGTTTTCCTATAATTTATTACGGGACCAGTTTTCTGGAGTTGCCAGTTTGCTTTCCGTTTCGGCCAATTTCCTTTGTATCGTTCATTAGCCGAAGATTGGTGGAGGAGGGCTTATTTGCATTTGTGCAAATAAGCAATTTGGAAAGGGGGTCTTTGCATTTTTTTGTATCATGATACTTGCACCATCATTGCTTGACTTTCTTTAGTCATCATGGCTAGTCTTGTAGTATCATGATTGTCACGACCCGAAAGAGCACGTGACTGGCCCTTGAACCATATGAAGTCTATAGGACTCCATCTGATCCAAGTAAGCCAAAAGCCCAGAAATCTAAAACCATTTAAGAAATAAGTAAAGAATTTGGTTTAAAGAAGTGAAGAAATACATGTTTGAAATCAAGATTTTTAAATAACTAAGCCGAAGGTACGTTTTGAAAACAATAAGTCTTTTCTAAAAATTTCGGCAGAGTTTCCTTTGTGAAACTGGCCCCGAATGGGGTACAACAAGGATAACAATATATATGCAATGATAAAGGCATCCCCAAGCGGGAGCTAGCTCTTCGTCAATCGACGGTCACAACCACACATGCAACAGTAATATACAACGCCAACTGGCGAGGATCAAATCCAAAGAAGCTCAAAAGCAACTAGAAAACCGCAATACTACTAAGCGCGACTCTAAGGTCGAATAATACATCACTAGTCTAGGTCTGAAACAATATACAAGTTTTGGTTGATGGAAATTCTAGATACAATGAAATAAATAAATACAATGGTGGTTCTTGATGCGAAAGAATCCACCTACCAAAGCAAACCACCCGCAAGAAAGTAGTGTGCCAGAAATGCCGCAATGAAACCTGTACGGCAGAACCTGCAAGAACTGTGGCACAACGGGGGTGAGTTGCCAACTCGTGAATAGAAACATCTACAAGCAGAAACCGAATGCAAGACATAAACCTAAGTCAACAATCAGTAATAAACCTCAAGGAATAAGCCTGAAACATGATAAGGTGGCAAATCAACATCTAAACAGGTATGTGGTGCCAAGTACTCAGGTAATAACATGTCATCAGTATAAGGTATGTCTGCATGAAGTAAATATGATGAAGTATCAATGATATCAATACACATATATTAGCGTCCCATACCACTAATATTGGTGTAAGGGTATATATAACAGCGCCCTCATACCCTGTTATATATACAAATGAAGTATGATCAGTGTAAATCCAGTCTGTATATGATCTATGTCAGTATATACGAGGAACCCGTCCACCCGTCACCCAATGACAATAAACGTGGAACCCGTCCACCCGTCAACCAATGACAATAAGCATCATGTATGCAATATGAGGATATAAACAAAATCATGGAAAAACATCATGAAACCCGTGCCTAGCATCGACACGTAAATCCTCCTGTATCGGGCATCCGTCATTACGGGTCAGCCCTCTCTCAAAGTATATACATCGGGAATCCGTCCGTCCGGGTCATCCCTCTCTCAATACATCGGGCATCCGTCATTCCGGGTCAGCCCTCTCTCAGAGTATATCTCGGGAATCCGTCAGTCCGGGTCATCCCTCTCTCAATACATCGGGCATCCGTCATTCCGGGTCAGCCCTCTCTCAGAGTATATCTCGGGAATCCGTCAGTCCGGGTCATCCCTCTCTCAATACATCGGGCATCCGTCATTCCGGGTCAGCCCTCTCTCTGAGTATATCTCGGGAATCCGTCAGTCCGGGTCATCCCTCTCTCAATACATGCCTCTAGCACCGAGAAAACACGGGGCGACGCCCCAAATATCATATCAAGGGAACCGGGTTTTTCATAATAAAGCATCTTTTCTTAAATAATCCCACGGTCCTCAAAATCAGAAATCACATGAAAATCCACATCAAGAATAAATCCAATGCGATGTGCTATGCAATCAATCCATGATGTATGCGACATGTAAAGAAAGGTAATCATATCGGAAATCATGCAACATGGAATAGTAATGTGCATATGTCGAGGGAAACCGCTCCTTTAGAATGAATCATCTATGATTGTGTACAGGTACATGTGTACAATATGCCAAGCAAGAATCATATCATGAATGCAACAGTACTACAGTGCAGTGGCATGGCAATTATCGATGATGAAGTGTGTGAGCCGGCAAAATAGTGTATGTGAAACATACGCATCATCGATAATGGTGCTGGTGTCCTATCAGCATGATAATAATATAGCAATGAACATATGCCAGCAGTGCGAATAGCATGAAAATGCAGAATCTAATAATCAACACCACAGTGAAGTATCTACTATGCAAACTACATCTAAATATAAGGTCGATCAGGAGGGGTAGGTGTGGAAACCACCTAAAACCACCTAAATCTGAGTCAATGTATATATATATATAGATATATAGTCGGTGATCCCGCCTCAATGTCATATCGTAAGAATCCTCGAGCTATGAGTGCGGATCTATCATCAATATCGGCTCGTACGACAATCATCGTACGGCATCCCCAAGCTGGGTACAGGTCAACATCTCACTATTTCGTCACATAACAGGTATCACTATCATCAGATCATATAGTCTGGGGTACTACTCTATGTCTAGCACCAAACGATACCATCAATGAAGTATGCATGCGGGGGTAAACACATATCCCAAGCCCGCAAGAAATCACAAGTCATATCCCATATATGAATCGTATCCAATCACCGATCTCACGGCATCAAGCCCACATCATCGACTCATCTCCAAAGTCATCACATATCATCAAACACCGTGCAAGTACAAGTAATAAGCAAGGGTGTGTGTGTGTAGGTGTAATTCTATCCTAGGGTTCGCGACTATGAGCTATACTAGTCACTTCTAACCCTACACTATCCAAATACACCTAACTATCAAATAACTACAAGTAATCTATCTACGGACTGCGGGGGTGCTATACGCCATCCACCCGACTTCCTCCTGTAGATATAATCTACTCACCTTGCATCATCATTTGCAGACGTCACCACGCATTTGCTTGTCGTCCCGAAGTCTTCATGGGTACCTACACATCAACATATCGTATATGCGCATTAAAACCAAATCCAAGCTAAAACGGCGCATGAAACCCAAAACGATACGATAAGGGGCCTATAGGTGAGAACCTATGGCACGCCTTCAAAACCATCAATAAATCCTCTATATCGTCGTATAAACGACAAATAGTCGAGGCAAAACATAATACACCAATGCAGAAATCCAAATACGGAATACGGAAACTAAAGTCCAAAACAGCAACTCATGAAATGTGTTCCAGATTTTACCCCAGGTCACTTTATACAAATCTATATATACCAGGGGCCTAAACTAACAATGTAGGAGCTACAGAACCAATACGAGCCAAGAAGGTGGGACCCAGGCCGCAAATTGCGGCCAATTGGGAGAAATTGGCGGCCGTACGGATGAGTTGGGGGCTAGGGTTTGGGGTGTTGGTTCAATGGTGCCTGCACATCTCACTGTCCACTCAATATTCTTTTAGGAGTCTCGGGGTGACAGCAGATTCAATAAACACTACACAGATTTCACATTTTCCCCGATATCGGGTTCTAAAATCCGTATTCTGTGGTTAAGCCTCAGGTTTTGGGTTCCAATTCATACACTAGGGTGTTAGTAAGACCTCTACTGAGCTCAATTTCATAATACAACACCAATTCCCTCAAACCCTAACTAGGTTATCACCAAGTCCATAATATCACACAATATCGGTTAAATCTTAACATGGGGTTATAGGAAATGCAAGAATTAAGCTAAAGGTCCAGAATTTACCTCACTTGGTAACTCAAGAATTTTCTTGAGTTGCCCCTAGTGGTCAAAATCCACGCTTTCTTGATCCATCTTGAAGGTCTCGGGCTCGTGCACATTTTTAATGAAACGGACATTGGATTTTGGTGTAGTTTTAGAGGTGTTTTTGGGCTTTGAAGAGGGGAGGGAAGGAGGTGCAGGAGCAGCAGCAGAAGAAGAGAGAAGAGGGAGGGAAATGAGGGGAAAATGGCTAAGGGTTAATGGTCAAATGCAACCCATACCCCTCTCTCACCAACCCCATTCTTTATTCTTTTCTTTTCCTTTTCTTTTTAACCCTAATCCTTCTCACAAGAATAGTAAACCCAAATATCATGAAAGAAAATGCACAAGTGTGAGAAAAGTGATATGTGCAAGTTTTGCACAAAATTGCCAAAAAGTCCGATTAGCGATTTTTTTTTAATCGCGATTAGCACTAAATTAGTGTCAAACTAATCACAAAAACTTTAAAATGTCATAATTTATCTAATTTACCCTATTTTAGAATTTTCCATAATTTTTCATAATTTTTCTAACATTTTTCCTAATTATTTGCATTTAATTATATATTTAATATTAAAATAATCAATAAAATAATATTAAATTATAAAAATTCCCAAAATTAATATTTTATATTTTTGAAAATGTTACAATCTACCCCCCTTAAAGAAATTCGGTCCCCGAATTTAAATTTAAACCCCCAATACTAAAACAATTTCAGTACAATCCATTTTGTCGGGGCTCCGAAAATATCAATACAGAGAGAATATCATAAAATGTACTGCTCTACTAGAAATCAATCCCAAAATGCATATATAAGAATATCCTATGCGTCTGGTGCGCAAGGAATCAAAATCCATAAATGTGTCAAACAGGTATACAAAACAACATCTAGGTGCAACTGGTGTGCACGAAACATCTGTCGTAGGCAACGTGTGTGCCTGACAGAAAAAAAATTAGGTGCATGTGACATGCACGAAGAATCCCGATTTAGTGCATCTGGCGTGCACCAAAATCGTATATCAAAACACTGCATACGGTAGGCATGAAATCTCAATCAATATCTCAAATGTAATAACTCTGCGCAAAATATATAAATATCCAGTGGGTGCATGAAACCAACATCATGAAACTCAGTCATCAAAACTAAATCATGCAAACAGAACGCCCCAAAATACCAAAATCCAAAATGACGGATATGTGATAATCGAATCACCAAATCACAAATCATAAATACCGTCTTCGGTAGTTCCTCCTTCAAGGTCGAGAAGGAGTCGGTGCATCCACTGCTAGCAGCGCAGGATATCTACTTGCCTCTTGTTCACGGTCTGGCGTCCTCTGACTCTGGGTCCTTATCTTCCTTGCGGATTTTCCTATCTCGCGGTCAATCGGCTCATCGGCCCTGTCAGGTGTGCTAACGGGAACGATTCCGTTCGGGCACTTCTCTGGTCATCTCTCGGTCAAACCTCACGACTACTCGTAAGGCAGCATATCACTGGCGTCGGCCTCTGGCTCTCTGAATGCACGTCACACATCTGATCCTGGGTGCAAACATCATTGCAGCAACGTCCTGGAAGAATCCTGCTCAAGGTCTCCTTCTCAAATCTCAATCCTGCCGAAATGCCCGGAAGTCATCATCCAACGCTGAAGCTAAAGCTTATTCCGGAACGGCTGCATACTTATCGCGCTTCTCTCGGCAAGATATATCCATATACCACGCCTCTGGGTGCGTATCACATCTCTAATGTCAGCGGAGTGGGACGTCATCTCGTCGAAATCTCGTACGAACTCTTTCTTCACTCTGCTCAAAAGTCGACTGATTCGGACTTAACTCATCGTGGCTACACGAACTGCGCTCCGACGGCTACGCTCGCATCTGGAGTCTCCCAAGCAGTGTCCCATCACGATATCCGAAAGATGTCGAACCATCCGATCGACTCGTCAGATCCTCATAATCCCCCAAGAGCTCACATCTCGGGTACAGTTTAATAGTATCGAGTACATGCCACAGCGTCGGTGGTCCAGCCGTAGAAGGGCAAACCCAAGCCTCACTAATGGCGCCGCGGAACTGCCGCAAACCCTAAGGTTCAAAGGCTTTCACACGGTCATTAAGTCGAGTTAGGGTTTCATTCTTTTAGAGGGTCCATAGAATCACCTGCATGTCTTTCCGTATACTTTAAACTTGGAAAATGGGCTCCTGACATTCGATCGTCTCTATCGACTCTCAACGAACCTGCGTGAAGTCGTCTCTAGCTGGAAACAATCTATCTGATGACCTCGCATCGGTAACCGAAAGAACCACATGTCCTAGTCATTTATCCTCAGGTGACTAGCGACTCACTAGCACGCCTCCAAGAACATGCTCATGCTGCAGTAGCTCCAACCATCTGGGCGATATTTCATCATTTGCAGCAACAACTGGCTCATTCGCCTGTACGCCGAACAGCGCCTCAATCCTCCAGGAAAAGCGACACAGTGGCGGTCATCTCTGAATCGGTCTGCTCTAGATCTGAGTAAGACTCTCCACACTGGAAATCTTCAACTCACTGGGCACGCTCTGGCGCAAAATCGGACGAATCACCTTCGTCTCTCAAATCGGGTAGACTAGCTATCATCTGTCTCATATCTGCCTGAAAGCTACGGCAATCTCAGCTCGTAAGCTTTGGAAGCGACATCCTGTCAATCTCAGCAATAGCTGGTCCATCTGTCTGCACGGTAGGCGACATCACAATCTCTGAGGTATGCTGTACATCAACAGTCCTCTCTCAACTGGCAGCTCTAACAATGGCCCGATCATCCGGTGCAAGACCAAGCACTCGCCTCCACTAGAGGTCACAATCACCAACACTAACTCGAGACGTTCCCATGTCACCAGAAAACACAATGGTCGGCCGTCGTACCAAACGAGCTCACACCGGCCGTAACCCTAGCAGCAGCCCAAACTGCGCTCAAACATGGTGACAGGAACCTCAATCGAGTATCAAAAGAGCACATCGATGGCAAGAAAGGAAACAACAGATCCAAAATGGATACATGATCATAGGAAGGAACAGCATCAATGAAGGTATGATCATGAAACTAATAGAATCGGGGATCTCAAACGGATGTATAATCCAGGATATGAAGAGAATCTCTGATCTCGAAAGTATGTACATCCTAAGGTTCCTTAAGCGGAGTGGCGTGTCGTAAGTATGCCGCGGAACATACCAACGGTACGTCACTCTACTTTAGTCACCTATTCCATCAACCAAGGGTCATCCTAATACGACGAAAGTTCGGGTCTAACACCCCCTCGACCAAGTCTAAGTTCCGTAAGGTCAAGCCTAAGTTCCGTATATAAATAACTCCCTAGGCTCCACATAGTCAAACTTAGACTCGAACCAAGGTCAACCTAGCGCTCTGATACCAACTTTGTCACGACCCGAAAAAGCACGTGACTGGCCCTTGAACCATATGAAGTCTATAGGACTCCATCTGATCCAAGTAAGCCAAAAGCCCAGAAATCTAAAACCATTTAAGAAATAAGTAAAGAATTTGGTTTAAAGAAGTGAAGAAATACATGTTTGAAATCAAGATTTTTAAATAACTAAGCCGAAGGTACGTTTTGAAAACAATAAGTCTTTTCTAAAAATTTCGGCAGAGTTTCCTTTGTAAAACTGGCCCCGAATGGGATACAACAAGGATAACAATATATATGCAATGATAAAGGCATCCCCAAGCGGGAGCTAGCTCTTCGTCAATCGACGGTCACAACCACACATGCAACAGTAATATACAACGCCAACTGGCGAGGATCAAATCCAAAGAAGCTCAAAAGCAACTAGAAAACCGCAATACTACTAAGCGCGACTCTAAGGTCGAATAATACATCACTAGTCTAGGTCTGAAACAATATACAAGTTTTGGTTGATGGAAATTCTAGATACAATGAAATAAATAAATACAATGGTGGTTCTTGATGCGAAAGAATCCACCTACCAAAGCAAACCACCCGCAAGA
The DNA here is from genome assembly GCA_030015575.1 of Agapanthus africanus. Lineage (NCBI taxonomy): Eukaryota > Viridiplantae > Streptophyta > Magnoliopsida > Asparagales > Amaryllidaceae > Agapanthus > Agapanthus africanus. The sequence continues at coordinate 264,312,717 of CM057345.1, read as the reverse complement.
AAGTAGTGTGCCAGAAATGCCTCAATGAAACCTGTACGGCAGAACCTGCAAGAACTGTGGCACAACGGGGGTGAGTTGCCAACTCGTGAATAGAAACATCTACAAGCAGAAACCGAATGCAAGACATAAACCTAAGTCAACAATCAGTAATAAACCTCAAGGAATAAGCCTGAAACATGATAAGGTGGCAAATCAACATCTAAACAGGTATGTGGTGCCAAGTACTCAGGTAATAACATGTCATCAGTATAAGGTATGTCTGCATGAAGTAAATATGATGAAGTATCAATGATATCAATACACATATATTAGCGTCCCATACCACTAATATTGGTGTAAGGGTATATATAACAGCGCCCTCATACCCTGTTATATATACAAATGAAGTATGATCAGTGTAAATCCAGTCTGTATATGATCTATGTCAGTATATACGTGGAACCCGTCCACCCGTCACCCAATGACAATAAACGTGGAACCCGTCCACCGGTCAACCAATGACAATAAGCATCATGTATGCAATATGAGGATATAAACAAAATCATGGAAAAACATCATGAAACCCGTGCCTAGCATCGACACGTAAATCCTCCTGTATCGGGCATCCGTCATTACGGGTCAGCCCTCTCTCAAAGTATATACATCGGGAATCCGTCCGTCCGGGTCATCCCTCTCTCAATACATCGGGCATCCGTCATTCCGGGTCAGCCCTCTCTCAGAGTATATATCGGGAATCCGTCAGTCCGGGTCATCCCTCTCTCAATACATCGGGCATCCGTCATTCCGGGTCAGCCCTCTCTCAGAGTATATATCGGGAATCCGTCAGTCCGGGTCATCCCTCTCTCAATACATCGGGCATCCGTCATTCCGGGTCAGCCCTCTCTCTGAGTATATCTCGGGAATCCGTCAGTCCGGGTCATCCCTCTCTCAATACATGCCTCTAGCACCGAGAAAACACGGGGCGACGCCCCAAATATCATATCAAGGGAACCGGGTTTTTCATAATAAAGCATCTTTTCTTAAATAATCCCACGGTCCTTAAAATCAGAAATCGCATGAAAATCCACATCAAGAATAAATCCAATGCGATGTGCTATGCAATCAATCCATGATGTATGCGACATGTAAAGAAAGGTAATCATATCGGAAATCATGCAACATGGAATAGTAATGTGCATATGTCGAGGGAAACCGCTCCTTTAGAATGAATCATCTATGATTGTGTACAGGTACATGTGTACAATATGCCAAGCAAGAATCATATCATGAATGCAACAGTACTACAGTGCAGTGGCATGGCAATTATCGATGATGAAGTGTGTGAGCCGGCAAAATAGTGTACGTGAAACATACGCATCATCGATAATGGTGCTGGTGTCCTATCAGCATGATAATAATATAGCAATGAACATATGCCAGCAGTGCGAATAGCATGAAAATGCAGAATCTAATAATCAACACCACAGTGAAGTATCTACTATGCAAACTACATCTAAATATAAGGTCGATCAGGAGGGGTAGGTGTGGAAACCACCTAAATCTGAGTCAATGCATATATATATAGATATATAGTCGGTGATCCCGCCTCAATGTCATATCGTAAGAATCCTCGAGCTATGAGTGCGGATCTATCATCAATATCTGCTCGTACGGCAATCATCGTACGGCATCCCCAAGCTGGGTACAGGTACATGTGTACAGTTATCAATAATTGCAGTATACAAAATCTGGGATCGTTTACCTATAATCTAGTGTTTTGAGTCCGCGTGTTACGTGTTGCGACACGAATCGTGATCTTGTGCTGCTGCTGTACTTGGGTAGGTTTTGTGGTATCGTTACGCACGTTAGCTACTAAACGTACACTCACAAGTTAGTTTAGTGTTGGTGCGTTATTTAATACGTAGTTTTACGTTATATTGGTCGATTTCTGAGATGTTTGCACTATTTCTTGTGTTTGTGGAAATATAGCGTCGCAAGCGGGGACTTCGGACGCTGCGAACAAGGGGAAGCAGGTGGTCGGATTTTCATAGCTCGAGACCATCGGTGAGTAGATTTAACATCTACGGGGAAATCGCCCGTATGGCGCTAAGCGTCAGGGCCAGATATGATATGATATTAGCCATATGTTTATGTGCTCATATAGAGATATTGCATGATTTTCATTGCATATAGTTACTTGTTGTGCCTGATACTGTATCTATTGTACACTGCACTATTATTGACAGCCCATGTTGCACGAGCACCAATGATATTCTACACACACTGTCGGTAATTTCCATGATACGCACAACACAAATATTCCTCGATATACCTTGCTATTGGTTAGCGACATTGAAACAGTTATTCTTGTGTGATAGCGTATATGACATGTAGCATACCTGATTACCTACATGCTCATACATATGCCATACTATACCTACATGCTCGCACATATACTTTGCTATTGTTACATGATAAGTTTTTATAACATATATATCGGTGGAATGGAACGCTGTATATATATGTATTTTGGATTTGGATTTTGGGAACCGCGAGATATATTTAATGACTTGATGCATTTAAATAGCGGACTTTTCCCGTGATATGCTCATATTGATGTTTTATGTTGCATATGCTATTTTACATGGATTTACGCATTTGAGATTTATTTTCATTCGATATGGGAATTTCAAGTGTCGATGTTAGGCACTTATATCCCAAGAGATATTTGGATTTTGAAAGACCGATACGTGGAACACAAGTGTTGAGGTGGGATACTTGGGTTTCGAGGAACGTATGGACATCAGAAAGACTGATATGTGGAACACAAGTGTCGAAGTGGGATACTTGGGTTTCGAAGAATGTATGGATGCGAGTATTTACGTGTCGATGTTAGACACTGGTTTTCATGATGTTTTAGAGTGTCGATGTTTGACACTCAGGTTCTATGAGACTTACAGGATGTGAGGGCCGATCTGAGTATTATTTTGGGATTTGGGTGTTGTTAAGTTACACCGTGTTTTTTCCATGCTTATGATTTTTGCATGAGATTATTTATTTTCCCGCACTCAGTACTCAGTTGATATGCACTTATTCAAGTAGATATAGTACCTAGTGGTGTACCTTGATCATGATAGTCGCATATTTATATTGTCATACTCATGTTACCAGCTTACAAGCTATTGATCTTTGCTGTTAGTGCATACTTGCGATTTCAGTATGATATTTATTATTCACGAGTCGGCAACTCACCCCCGTTGTGCCACAGTGTTTTGCAGGACTTACCCTCAGAGTAGTCGCGGCAGGGTGTCTTATCATCTCAACTTTTGCAGATAACGCTACGTTTGGCTGCGAAGCCATTGCTTTTAGGTGGGTTTGCGGTTATCTGTCTGTGTACTGTATATATTTTTTTTGGATCTAGTATTCTCAATCTACCACTTCTTGTATATGACTTAGAGACGAGTTGTGAGGAATCTGTGTTGTATATTTTTGTGACTTTGGGTGCCGTGCTCGTGGGAGCCGGTTATGTTGAAAAGTTTTACCTCTTTATGCAGTTTTCCTTTATATTCTTCGATTCGGCGTCGTATTTATATCTTGTGGTGGTTGTCTCCACCGTTGGGCGTGATTTTCTCCCGTTTGGGATGATTTATATATTATCTGTGTTGTACCCGTTTTCGGGGCTAGTTTTTACAAAGGAGGTGCTGTCGAAATTTTTAGGAAATAAAACTAGAGTTAGAGATTTTACTTGTGATTTTCTAAACGTTTAAAACTGTGTTTTCTCCGTTGATCCAGTTTTGGGTGGTTTAGATTTCTGGTTTCGGCTTACTTACGCTGCGTACGCCTGTAGACGTTACGTAGTTTAAGTGCCGGTTACGGGCCAAATTTTGGGTCGTGACAAAGTTTGCATCAGAGTGCTAGGTTTTACCTTTCGGAGTATAGGATGACCTTGGTATGATAGAGTAGGTAGCTTAAGCTGAGTGACATAGCTTGTGTATGTTCCGCCGCATACTTACGACACGGTACTCTGCCTAAGTGACCTTAGGACTTATTGATTGATTTCCTCCGTGATGATATACATCCTTGTGATTCGATTCCTGTTTCCTTATCGAATCTTGTTTCAATTTCCAGCCCATATGCCACTGAAGACTACGAGGCATAGAGAGCGGCTGCGAGGGCCGAGGTCAGAGTTGACTTGTTTGAGGCGAGGACTGACCAGGGCGGTACGCCTGTTGTACCGGAGCATATTGCTATAATTGGGGCTGGTATGCAGGACCTTCGCCAGATGATGAGGACCTTAGTAGAGGCCATTCGAGAGTAGGGGCAGGCAGTTGTTCCACCAGTTGCAGGGACCACGATGGTACCTACTGTTCCGGAAGTTGCAGTTACAGCTCCGGAGGTTATTACCGTATCGCTGACGGAGTTTTTGAGGCTGAGGCCTACGGTGTTTACTGGCACTGATGTTACTGAGGATCCGCAGTCGTTTATCGACCGGATGGCCAGGATTTGTCATTTGCTCCGATGCTCCGATGAGAGATGGGTAGAGTTTGCGAGCTTTCGTCTGGAGGGTTTGTCCCAGAAGTGATGTGAGTCCTTGGAGAGGGGAAGAGCCGCAAGTCTTGCTCCTATAACCTGGGCTGAGTTTGTGACTATGTTTCTCGCCCGTTTTCTTCCACCGAGCGTCAGGGATGCGCGAGCGCGTAGATTTGAGTCGTTACGTCAGACTCCGGGGATGACGGTGTCTGAGTATGATGTATTGTTTACTGAGCTGTCAGTGTATGCTCCGTACTTGGTGGCAACAGAGGAGATGAGGGTGAACAGGTTTGTTCGAGGCCTACTTACCCAGTTGTTCCTAGCCATCAGCATTCAGCATTGCGACATATATGCGGCGGCGGTGGATGCAGCCCTATTGGTTGAGGAGCGTCTTTCTGATTCGTCGGTTGCTCAGGAACCAAAGAGGGTTCATATTAGTGATCCGGCAGCGAGGCGGGCGTTTAGACGTTGTGACAGTTCCCGTTCAGATAGTGGAGGTTCGGGACGAGGTCGGCTTTTTAGCTCTTACCCTCAGGAGGGTCAGCAGTTTGTATCTGGGTGCTACCGGTGCGGGAATATGTGTCATCGAGTTCGAGATTGTGTTGAGCCACGTGTGAGCGAGGCAGCTGCATTGCAGGTTACCTTACTACCTTCTCCACCTCAGAGGGTGTTGCCCCTTATGCCGGTTGCTGCTCCGCGTCAGAATCTTGTGTAGAGAGGTCGGGGTCACGGTGGTTTTGTACCGAGAGGAAGGGGTGGTTAAGGCGGAGGTCAGCCAGTTGCCGGTAGAGGGCAGGCTTGGTTGTTTAACTTGACTCACCAGGGCGCTCAGGCGTCCAATGTTGTGGTTTCTCGTACCCTTACTGTATGTTCTTATGATGCACATGTTCTTTTTGATCCGGGATCTACGCATTCGTATGTTTCTACGCACTTCGTGCCGAGGTTAGGCAGAGATTCGTGTTGGCTAGGTCAGCCGTTGGTCTTGGCTACTCCAGTAGGAGAGTCGTTTGTTGCACGACACGTGTTCCGGTCGTGTGCTGTCCGTATATGGGACAGAGATTTTCCCGTCGACTTGATCCTTCTTGAGATGTTGGACTTCGACATTCTGCTGGGCATGGACTGGTTAGCTACTTGCTACGCGTCCGTGGACTACCGAGAGAAGACCGTTAGGTTTTGTTTTCTCGGTAAGTCAGTGTTTGTTGTGCAAGGGGACCGTGGTGCCGCCCCTCACAGTTTGATTTCCGTCCTGTGCGCTAGTCGGCTTTTAAGGAGGGGATGTCGGGGATTCATGGCTTTCAGTCATGATACTGGAGCCACAGTGGAATCCTTGGACCAGGTTTCTACCGTGCGAGAGTTTCCCGATGTCTTTCCCGATGAGTTACCTGGGATGCCGCCAGAGCGCGATATAGAGTTCTGCATTGATCTGATTCCTGGCATGGAGCCTATTTCAATACCGCCTTATCAGATGGCTCTGGCAGAGCTTAGAGAGCTTAAAGATCAATTGCAAGAGTTGCTTGATTTAGGACTTGTGCGTCCGAGTGTTTCGCCGTGGGGAGCTCCTGTTCTGTTCGTCAAGAAGAAGGACGGCAGTTTGAGGCTATGTGTGGACTATCGTCAGTTGAACCGAGTTACAGTGTGGAATAGGTATCCTTTACCTCGCATTGACGATTTATTTGATCAACTCCAGGGTGCGAAACATTTTTCAAAGATTGATTTACGTTCGGGGTATCATCAGTTGCGGGTTCAGAATGATGACATTCCGAAGACTGCTTTTCGTACGCGCTATGGGCACTATGAGTTTTTGGTGATGTCGTTCGGACTCACGAATGCGCGAGCAGCGTTCATAGATCTGATGAACCGGATTTTCAGGCTGTTCCTCGACCAGTTTATTATAGTGTTTATTGATGACATACTGGTCTACTCTAGGAGTCATGAGGAGCATGAGCAGTACTTGAGGATTACTTTGCAGATATTGAGAGAGCACCAGCTATATGCTAAGTTCTCGAAGTGCATGTTTTGGCTTGATAGTGTGGACTTCCTGGGTTATATGGTGACTGGTGATGGGATTCTGGTGGACCCGAGGAAGATCGAGGCTGTACAGCTTTAGCCCAGACCTGTATCGGTGACTAAGGTCCGCAGCTTTTTGGGCTTAGCTGGTTATTATCGCCGTTTTGTGCAGGATTTCTCGAGTATCGCTGCACCGCTGGCTGGACTGACCCGGAAGGGAGTTCCTTTTCTTTGGACTGATGCGTGCGAACAGAGTTTTCAGCAGTTGAAGACTCGGTTGACGACAGCACCAGTTCTTTCTTTACCTTCTGGATCGGGCGGCTGTGTTGTTTATTATGATGCTTCTCGAGTGGGGCTCGGCTGTGTATTGATGCAGCACGATAGAGTGATTGCTTATGCATCTAGGCAGCTGAAGAAGCACGAGCAGAATTACCCCACTCACGATCTTGAGAAGACCGCGGTGGTCTTTGCGTTGAAGATTTGGAGACACTACTAGTATGGGGAGTCGTATCAGATCTTCATGGATCACAAGAGCTTGAAGTATATCTTCCAGCAGAGAGATCTGAACCTGAGACAGTGCCGATGGATGGAGCTAGTGAAGGACTATGATTGTGAGATCCTTTATCACCCGGGCAAGACGAATGTAGTAGCTGATGCTTTGAGTCATAGGCCCGGGGGTAGCTTGTCCCAATTGAGCGTAGTTCAGCGTCAGTCTTCTGCAGATTGGCAGCTCTTGTGTGATGGTAGAGTGTAGTTCGAGTTCACTTCCACTGGGGGACAGTTTGCTCATGTCAGCTCCATCCACTACTATTTGATCATATTCGTGAGGCGCAACCCAGTGATACCCGTTTGTCCGAGATTCTTGAGCTTGTTCGGCAGGGTACAGTTTCGGAGTTCATGATTGATGACCAGGGTGTGCTACGATGTGGGACTCGCTTGTGTGTACCAGATGCTAATGGGTTGAGACGCAATATCCTAGAGTAGGAATATCAGTCGGCCTTTAGCGTTCATCCAGGTTCCACCAAGATGTACCGTGACTTGAGAGACTTTTACTGGTGGGAAGGGATGAAACGCGATATTTTGGACTTCGTTTCGAGGTGCCTGACTTGTCAGCAAGTCAAGGCTAAGCATCAGAGACCGGCTGGAGAGTTGCAGCCTTTACCCATTCCAGAGTGGAAATGGGAGTAGATTTCCATGGATTTCATTATGGGTCTACCCAGGACCAGTAGAGGGTATGACTCCATTTGGGTAATTGTTGACCGGTTGACGAAAGCGGCTCATTTCCTTCCAGTGAAGGCCACTTTCGGGTATGCTCAGTATGCACAGCTATATATAGATGAGATTGTGCGTTTTGTACGGTGTTCCCACATGCATAGTATCCGACAGAGGCACCCAGTTTACTAGCCGTCTTTGGCAGAAGCTCTAGGAAGCTTTGGGTACCCGGTTGAGTTTTAGCACCGCTTTTCATCCACAGACCGATGGTCAGTCAGAGCGGACTATACAGACTCTGGAGGATATGCACCGTGCATGTGTGCTTGATTTTGGTGGCAGTTGGGATCGTCACTTTCCGTTGATTGAGTTCTCCTACAATAATAGCTTCTAGGAGACTATTCAGATGGCACCTTTTGAGGCTTTATATGGTAGGAAGTGTCGATCGCTAGTCTGTTGGACCGAACTTAGTGAGAGTCTGGTTTTGGGACCCAGCTAGTTCAGGAGACCACGGAGAAGATCCAGCTGATTCAGGATAGGATGAAAGCAGCCCAGTGCAGGCAGAAGTCTTATGCCGACCGTCGTCATCGCAGACTTGAGTTCACAGTGGGTGATCATGTATTCCTGAAGATTTCTTCGATGAAGGGCGTTATGTGATTTGGGAAGAGGGGGAAGCTCAGTCCCAGATTTGTAGGTCATTTCGAGATCCTTGAGCGAGTGGGTTCCGTTGCTTATCATTTAGCGCTCCCGCCTAGTTTTCAAGATTTTCACCATGTTTTCCATGTGTCGATGCTTCATAGATACCTTCATGATCCTTCTCACATGATTCAGTACGAGACCGTTCAGCTTGAGTGCGATCTTTCGTTCACCGAGCAGCCGGTAGTTATTTTGGATCGGCAGGTGAAGAAACTTCGGCCAAGGGTCTTTCTGTTTGTGAAGGTTTTATGGCGTAGCCCTACTAGTGAGAAGATCACTTGGAAGGCCGAGAGTGTGATGCGGAAGAAATTCCCTCATCTCTTTGAAGGTACGCTTAGTATGAAATTTTAATTCGGGGACCGAATTTCTATAAGGGGGGAGATTGTAACGTTTTAGAAATCGTTATGCGAAATTTTTTCCGTTTTAGGGTTAAATTGTCGGTATTTTCCGTTTTAACCCGACTGTGTTCAAACGACCATATAGACTTGCCAGCACCTAATTTATCTAAAATAAATCTAGTGCGCAAGGTTTGGGGGTATATGGGACGTTTTGGTTCAATTAGAATTTTTCCCAATTTTAATATTATTTTAATGTGGTATTTACATTTTAGGAAATTTCTTTTAAGTGAACTTTTCTTCAATTAAGTTTGAGTTAAACCAAAACCTTCTCATATTATCTAGATATTTGTTTAGAATTAGATTTTGGATTAAAGTTAAAGAAAAGAAAAGGATTGAAAGAGGTGCATGAATGTGCATGTGAATGCATTTATTGCATTTAATGCTTGAAATGAGCTAGAACACTCCACACAACTCCTTACCTCCTCCCTTGGCCGAATCCTCTTCATTCTTCCTGCCTTTGATCTTTCTTTCTCCATTTGCAACCAATTCTAGCACAATAAATCCCCAAAATCCCAAAATATATCACAAAAATACCAAAAGTCTTGATTTTTTCTCTTGGATCACTTGGAGCTAGGAAAGCTTGGATCTTGTGAGCTAAAGTTGATAGGTATAATCCCTACACTGATAAATAGGAGTTTTTATGTTGTGTAGTTCGTTGATTTTGGTTTAGAACATTTTAAGTATCGATTAGTGCGATATCGTAGTTTTTAGTGTCTTTTTAGAGCCTCTATACCTGCTGTGACCTGGGTTTTTTTACAGAAAATCAAACAAATTTAGAGTGATGTACTAGTGACCCTGGAGCACCACCTGAGACATGAGGACCACCCAACCGGCCTCGGCCGGCGACACCGGCGATGGAGGGAGGTGCTGGGGTTTGGCTTTTGTGGGTAGTTGTCTGCTGTTGGTTAGGGGTGTTTGGTACTGTTTACTTTTTTAGTAATTGCAGTATACAAAATCTGGGATCGTTTACCTATAATCTAGTATTTTGAGTCCGCGTGTTACGTGTTGCGACACGAATCGTGATCTTGTGCTGCTGCTGTACTTGGGTAGGTTTTGTGGTATCATTACGCACGTTAGCCACTAGACGTACACTCGCGAGTTAGTTTAGTGTTGGTACGTTATTTAATACGTAGTTTTATGTTATATTGGTCGATTTCTGAGATGTTTGCACTATTTCTTATGTTTGTAGAAATATAGCGTCGCAAGCGGGGACTTCGGACGCTGCAGACAAGAGGAAGCAGGTGGTCAGATTTTCATAGCTCGAGACCATCGGTGAGTAGATTTAACATCTACGGGGAAATCGCCCGTATGGCGCTAAGTATCAGGGCTAGATGTGATATGATATTAGCCGTATGTTTATGTGCTCATATAGAGATATTGCATGATTTTCATTGCATATAGTTACCTATTGTGCCTGATACTGTATCTATTGTATACTGCACTATTATTGACAGTCCATGTTGCACGAGTACCAATGATATGCTACACACACAGTGTCGGTAATTGCCATGATACGCACAATATAAATATTACTTGATACGCCTTGCTATTGGTTAGAGTCATTGAAACAGTTATTCTTGTGTGATAGCGCTTATGACATATAGCATACCTGATTACCTATATGCTCATACATATGCCATACTATACCTACATGCTCGCACATATACTTTGCTATTGTTACATGATAAGTTTTTATAACATACATATCGGTGGAATGGGACGCTGTATATATATGTATTTTGGATTTGGATTTTGGGAACTGCGAGATATATTTAATGACTTGATACATTTAAATAGCGGACTTTTCCCGTGATATGCTCATATTGATGTTTTATGTTACATATGCTATTTTACATGGATTTACGCATTTGAGATATGTTTTCATGCGATATGGGAATTTCAAGTGTCGATGTTAGGCACTTATATCTCGAGAGATATTTAGATTTTGAAAGACCGATACATGAAACACAAGTGTCGAGGTGGGATACTTGGGTTACGAGGACGTATGGACATCAGAAAGACCGATACGTGGAACACAAGTGTCGATGTGGGATACTTGGGTTTCGAGAAACGTATGGATGCGAGTATTTACGTGTCGATGTTAGACACTGGTTTTCATGATGTTTTAGAGTGTCAATGTTTGACACTCAGGTTGCATGAGACTTATAGGATTTGAGGGCCGATCTGAGTATTATTTTGGGATTTGGGTGTTGTTAAGTTACACCGTGTTTTTTCCATGCTTATGATTTGTGCATGAGATTATTTATTTTCCCGCACTCGGAACTCAGTTAATATGCACTTATTCATGTGGATATAGTACCTGGTGGTGTACCTTGATCATGATAGTCGCATATTTATATTGTCATACTCATGTTACCAGCTTACATGTTATTGATCATTGTTGTTAGTGCATACTTGCGATTTCAGTATAATGCTATTTACTATTCACGAGTTGGCAACTCACCCCTATTGTGCCACAGTGTTTTGCAGGACTTACCCTTAGAGTAGTCGCGGCAGTGCGTCTTATCATCTCTACTTTTGCGGATACCGCTATGTTTGGCTACGAGGCCATTGCTTTTAGGTGGGTTTGTAGTTATCTGTCTGTATATTGTATATATTTTTGTTGGATCTAGTATTCTCCATCTACCACTTCTTGTATATGACTTAGAGACGAGTTGTGAGGAATTTGTGTTGTATATTTTGGTGACTTTGGGTGCCGTGCTCGTGGGAGCCGGTTATGTTGAAAAGTTTTACCTCTTTATGCAGTTTTCCTTTATATTCTTCGATTCGGCGTCGTATTTATATCTTGTGCTGGTTGTCTCCGCCGTTGGGCGTGATTTGCTCCCGTTTGGGATGCTTTATATATTAACTGTGTTGTACCCGTTTTCGGGGCTAGTTTTTACAAAGGAGGTGCTGCCGAAATTTTTAAGAAAGAAAACTAGAGTTAGAGATTTTACTTGTGATTTTCTAAACGTTTAAAACTATGTTTTCTCCGTTGATCCAGTTTTGGGTGGTTTAGATTTCTGGGTTTCGGCTTACTTACGTTGCGTACGCCTGTAGACGTTACGTAGTTTAAGTGCCGGTTACATGCCAAATTTTGGGTTGTGACAGTGACCTCATTTATATAGCTAGTCATCGTAAGGACGTTATCCCCTACAGATAACCCGACAGCCAATCTTGTTTGAAGCAATTCCTTCAAGGTCTTATATCTTGCGATACGAGATTGCTCTCCATATAAATCTTTGTTATGGAGGAAGATAGAAGCTAAGTCCATCTTCTCGTGCTGCCTCTGGTACCCACCATCCACTGAGGCCCACACGAGGCACTTGGCATTCGCACAGTCTTTTTCCGATATCTTACGGATATAAATATCCATGACGGTAGAAATTGGACCTGGGACGGCGGGAGCTTAAGTAGTAAAGAGGTGTCCCAGCTTGTCATAGGTAATGGACATCTGGATAGACCTTTGCCAGTCATTATAGTCAGATTCAGTCATTTTATTATCTAGATGTAACCTAGTCTTGGTCACTGGGTTGCTGCAATTAAGAAAGAGAGAAGAAAACACTTAGCATGATGCTCTTGCAAGTTTAGATTGGTTTTTAATTTATCTAAACAGGATGGCTCCCACTGTTCCTCAAATCCTTCCTCAAACCATAAAAGAAGAATTAATCAGGATTAATCTCCCGTACAATTCTTGCTTAACCGTTCAGCCAGGCTAGTGTCGGTACTTCAAGGGAGGTTTTACGACGCTTTCGCGAAGTTCCTTAATTAAATAACCTCTTTTCCTTGGAGGCGTAGCCCCGCTAACACTGTTCTAGACACCTACTTGGTTTATAGCATTGATCGTTAAGTGAAAATTCTCCCGAGGAGTAGCATATACTCACAATAGGATCGGGATCCAAATATCATTGTGTGATAATGCTGAAGGAATCCTACCAATATTATCACACTCCAAATGGTATGCAACACTAGCAAGTTTCAATTTCCTTAGAAACTCCCGATATGGATTTTTGCCACATGCTTTTATGACCTTGACTAAGGCCAACAAATCATAAGTCGCATGTCAGATTCTACCCGTCATTGTCCAGGTTAATTTGAACCCGCCCGTACATACCCTTGACTAAGGCCAACAAAGTAGTACGACTGTCCCAAACCAACGCATCTATCTATGCAACATATAAACACCCAGTGTTGGAGATAGTGCCCTCAGAGTCAATTATTGGATCACAGGCACTGTTAGTGCATATGCCCTAGAGGCCATTACTGTATCATACTAGTTTGTATATTACTTGATGGAAGCTTGGGATATTCACAGTTGTATATACAATCTTTCTCAAAATGGTAGTATGCTACTTGGTTTGTCTCTGCTTTAATATGTGCATGTGTTTCTTTTTAGCATATCGCTGATATACATATTAGTAGAGCCCTTAGGATCTTTGCTTGATTACCAGCGTTGTGATGGCGCTCACACTCGTGGGAGCTGGGTAATCCATAAGCACATCCTTATACAGGTCCCTAGTCGTTGGACTATCGAGACAGGGCATCGATACTCCGGAGTAGACTAGCACATGCGCTTCTCATCCCAGTGTGGGAGACGGTCTGTCCCACAGCCGTCAGTACGTCGTACTTGAGATAGTATACGGGTGCTCGTTAGGTTACGAGTACACTGGACAGGACTCGTCGGGGACTGTTGGTTGGTATTATACCTATCATCAGTTATCAGTTCCCAGGTGATATGAGTACAGCATAGTCCGCTAACTTGACACTGTCACTTCGCCTCGAGTGTGTTCCCACTGCACTTTGATTGCTACCCTACCATGGCTCAAAGGAGTCGTGCAAACAAGTAGTTTTTGGGTGCAGTCCTGAAGCACTTGGAGGCAGTGACGGTTAGATAGGATTCGTCTCTCCCGGTATTGGGGGTTGACATCGCGCTGTGTCCAGGAGAGCCATTACACAAGTAGTCCCTGGCCAGGGCAAGCGAGATATACTGGTAGGTTTCCAGTGTTATCTCAGGGTGTTCTGGGCTACACTCCGACAAGACTTGTACCACTATTAGGGGACTGACGTTCACCGCCCCCCTAGGCCCGCCATGCGATGTATCAGACGAACAGACCGGACTGTACGGAGACTGTCACATACAGGCTCAGTAGGAGTTCAGATGGGGTTCACCTCGTCAGTCTTCTTATCGGCATCTACCTGGGGACCGTTACGTACAGCTAGTGCCGCTTGCGGTCTGTAGTTAAACCCACTGCCAGCGTAGTGTCGAATCTTTAGAGTCCCACACAGAGAGCTATTCGCCTTTAGGCAAAATGAGTAGAGGTCGCATGGTTTTGCGACAGGGTTTGTTCACATCCGCGTACTTGTGCACGTTTGCTGTCCGGACAGCTTATACTAGCGGGCTTTGGTTTAAGCCGGATCCTAGTATATGATTTGGGATTGGTTTTATCTCATTGTATTCGTGTTCCTCGGATCACGAATACGGGTGCGTACGCACAGTTGCTTGGAACTGAGTGGGAGGACTTTTATTAGGGTTAATGACCATTGTCATTTTATTAACCCTAATGCTTATGTGTGAATTATGGTTAATTGATATTAGTTTAATATAATTGTGCATGGTTATGGTTGTTGACCATTTGACTATCTTGACTTGTTGACCTTAGTTGACATATTGACCATCATCATTCCATATAAAAGATGCTCTTTGATCCTTGCAATTAGAATTAAATATGAAATGATAATGGTCATGTCTTGATTAAGCCATGACAATTATCTCACTAATTATCTAATTATAATAATTCACACATATATGTGAGAATGGTTCATTTTTCTCTCATTCTATCATTCACTTTCTCTCTCTTGTTCTTCCTCTCCCTCAAGCTCTCCCCTCTCATGTGTTGAGAAACACTTGAGCTTGAGAAAAACCTCTTCTTGATAATCTCTACTCTCATCTAGGGTTCTAGAATTAGCACTTCTAGCACTCTAGTTACTTCTAGCTTGGAGTTGAAGCCAAAGGTCGAGGCTTTCGGGTGGATTCTTCTTCGACGTGAGAAGACGACAAAGGTGACCACTTTCTGAAAGGTTCCTAGGCACTCTAGTAAGGTCTCACAAGGCATCGAACATGCCATTTCAAAATTTTTGGTGCCGAGAAACCCTAGACTACGGATCGTTGCTAGAAGTCTAGGCGAAACTAAAAGCTAGTTAACAGTTAACTACTGGGATACGGAAATTACAACCTTTGTAGATCCGGATATCCACCTCCACGGCTCCGCAAGGGCGTCCTCTCGCTGTCCATCTTGAAGCTTGAACTCTCGCGACGGCTTCATCGGAGAAACGTGCGGAATAGGTCATCGGCTTCGTGTCAAAGACGATCTACGTCGAGGTTGCACAAACTCAAGCTCCGACTTCACAAACTTGTGAAACTTGTGAAGTAAACACCCAAAACAACTTGGCAAGAGGTAGAGGGTGAAGAAATAGGAGGTGGGTTCACTTTAGAATTGGATTTATCTCACTTTAACTCAAGTTGCCATTGATGGACCATGAGCTTGAAGAAGAAGAAGAAGATGAAGATCAAGAAAGAAAGATAAGTCTTCATATTTTAAAATAAAACTAATATGAATACTTATCATATCTTGACCATGGTCAAGTGTAGAGAATAAACCAAGGTTAGTAAGTGTGGTTAGGGTTAAGGATGAGATAAGGATGGTGGACTTTGTCAAAGCTTCATGAAGCTTCAACATAGCTCCAAAATAAGCCACCATTCTTAACTTAATCCTTTCAAATAAATAAACAAATAAATAAATGAAAAACCAAAACCCTAATCATCACTTAACCATGGCTTAACCCTTTACACTTAATCACATTATCAAGTATCATCAAACATGATACAAAGTAGTGCACTAAAGCATATCACATATACAATGTGCATCAAGTGAGAAAAATCCGTTTAAAGTGAACCAATACTAGTTAATGCAATGCAATATATCAAATATATAATTATGCATTAAATCATTAAATCAACATTTGATTCAATGATCCGGTCATGTCGCACATAACCGACTAGAATCTAATGTATCGATTTATCGAATCAATGATTCGATAACTAGGTCATATCGAATATAACCAATCGAAACATATATCGCGAGAATGAAATGAGGTATCACATACACGCATTATTCTCGGTCCTGCACATATCTCATATGCGCTCCTATTTCGTTTCGCTTGAGCCAGGAAACCTCTGTGTAGGACTCTAAAGACTCGTCAATACGCCGGTAGCAGATGATGATCATATCAAGCACCCACAAGCCGCAAGCGGTCTGCTAAACGTAACGGCCACCCGGGTATTGAGCGATCAGAAGATCGACGAGCTAGCCCGCTCACACTCCTGCGAATCCGACCAGTAACACTTACCATACAGTCCAGTCTCTTCGTCAGATACGTCGCATATCAAGTCTAGGGGTGGTAAACGTCAGACCCCAATAACCCGATAAGTCGTGCCGATGTGAGGCTCGTAACGGGACGAGAAACTACTGGTAACACTTACCAGCAAATTTCTAATCAGCCCTGGCCAGGGACTTCCCTGTTACGGCCAATCGAGCACAGCGCAACATCAACCCCCAATACCGGGAGAGACGAAACCCCTCCTATCGCTCATTGCCTCCATGTGACTCGGGACTGTACCCAAAGACCACCGTTTTGCATGCCCTCATGGACGTGGTAAGGTGGAGATCAAAGCACAGTGGGAATCACACAAGACACTATGACGATCTCGGGTCTACAGACTAACCTGTACAAGTGTCACCTGAGAACTGCCATCTGACGTGAGGTATAATACCATCTGGGAGTTCTCGGCGAGTCCGTCCAGTGTACCCAGTCTCCACTGAGCACCCGTATACCATCTCTGATGTCAAACACCAATGGATATGGGATCATCCATCGCCCATCACATGGGTCGAGAAGCATATACGCTAGTCTACTCTGGTATATCGATGCCCCGTCTCGATACACCCACGACTAGGGACCTTGAAGGATGTACTTATGGACTACCATGTCCCCACTAGTATGATCTGCATCATAGTCCATGTAGTCAAGTACAAATCCTAAGGGCTTTACCAACATGTAACTATAAGACAGTATAAAGAGACTAGTGTACATGTTAAGATAAATGGCAACCAGATAGCATACTATCATGTCGAGCAAGAAAGTCATCTCTATATATGTCCAAGCATCCAATATAATATACATAATCTGTACAATACTGGCCTCTAGGGCATACATACAACTAACAATCTCCCACTTGCACTAGGGCCAGCTGCTGTAGTATCTCATACCGAGCATCCCGAAGAGTCTCTCAAACTGTATCTGAGGAATGGCCTTCGTGAGTGGATCCGCCGTGTTGTTCTTCGTGTCAACTCTCCTAACCTCGATCTCCCGGCGATCAACTATCTCCCGGATCAGGTGATACCGCCTCAGAATATGTCTGGATCGCTGATGGGACCTGGGTTCCTTGGCCAAAGCCACCGCTCCATTGTTATCGCAATACAAAGGTATTGGATGCTCAATGGATGGAACCACTCCAAGTTCAGTAATGAACTTCTTGACCCAGACAGCTTCTTTAGCAGCATCGTTGGCAGCGATGTATTCAGCCTCCATCGTCGAGTCTGCCATGGTTTCCTGCTTGGAACTCTTCCAGCTAACCGCCCCTCCGTAAAGGGTAAAGACAATGCCCGACTGCGACTTTGAGTCGTCTTTATCACTCTGGAAGCTCGAATCGGTAAAGGACTCCACTTGGAGTTCTCCGTTACCATACACCAAGAACATATCTCTAGTCCTTCGCAAGTACTTGAGAATGCTCTTCACAGCTGTCCAGTGACTCTCTCCAGGATCAGCTTGATACCTGCTCACTACACTTAGTGAGTATGCTACATCGGGTCTGGTACATAGCATCGCATACATGATAGAGCCTACTGCCGAAGCATAGGGTATCCCTTGCATGCGAGCTCTCTCCAAATCAGTCTTGGGAGACATCTCTTTGGAGAGAGTGACTCCAGAGATCGTGGG
Source organism: Agapanthus africanus (assembly GCA_030015575.1). Taxonomy (NCBI): domain Eukaryota; kingdom Viridiplantae; phylum Streptophyta; class Magnoliopsida; order Asparagales; family Amaryllidaceae; genus Agapanthus; species Agapanthus africanus. The sequence goes on along the minus strand of CM057345.1, from coordinate 264,294,841 downwards.
CATGTTCCCACGCTTGGACTCTTCCATACTAAACCTCTTTAGTATGGTGTCAATGTACCTGGATTGGGACAATCCCAAAATCCGTTTGGATCTATCTCTATAGATCCTGATTCCCAATATGCAGGAGGCATCACCAAGATCTTTCATTGAGAATCTTTGTGATAAGAAGAGCTTGACCGATTGCAGCATAGGAATATCATTTCCTATCAAGAGTATGTCGTCCACGTACAATACGAGGAAGACAACCTTACTCTCTGCCACCTTCTTGTAAATACATGGTTCATCTGGATTTTTGACGAAATCAAACTCTTTGATAACGACGTCAAAGCAGATGTTCCAACTCCGCGATGCTTGCTTTAATCCATAAATGGATTTAAGCAGCTTGCACACCTTCCCGCTGCTCCCACTGTCTACGAAGCCCTCTGGCTGAGTCATGTACACGCACTCTTCTAAATCACCATTTAGAAAGGCGGTCTTAACATCCATTTGCCAGATTTCGTAGTCATGAAAGGCAGCAATGGCAAGCATGATTCGGATGGATTTAAGCATAGCCACTGGAGAAAAGGTCTCGTCATAGTCCACACCTGGTCTTTGACGAAAACCCTTTGCTACAAGTCTAGCTTTGAAAGTCTCCACTTTCCCATCTACACCAAGTTTCTTCTTAAAGATCCACTTGCTCCCAATGGGTTTTACCCCTTCAGGAGCAACTTCCAAAGTCCATACTTTGTTGGTGTACATGGAATCCATCTCGGACCGCATAGCATCCAGCCATTTCACTGAGTCCCCACTCGTGATGGCCTGCTCGAAGCTAGTTGGGTCATCATCCTCCATGATGCAATCCTCACTACCACCATCAATGAGAAAACCATAGTATCTCTCAGGTGGACGAGAAACCCTACTAGATCGGCGGAGTGGATGGGGTTCATCGGGAACTACGGAATCCTCTGGTTCCACCAGATCTTCTGTTGTAGCTTCTGCAGCTGGAACCTCTTCCAGTTCTACCTCATTACCACTAATCTCTTTTTCAAGAAATTCCTTTTCTAAAAAGGTGGCATGCCGAGAAACAAACACTCTTTGTTCCTCAGGGTGGTAGAAGATATACCCTCGCGAATGTTTGGGATATCCAATAAACTTACACAGAATGGACCTTGCCGCGAGTTTGTCCGGATTTTGCGTTTTTACATAGGCCGGACAACCCCATATCTTAACATAATTAAGATATGGTCTCTTTCCTTTTCATATCTCATATGGAGTGGTCGGCACGATTTTGGTGGGAACCATATTCAATAGGTCTGCAGCTGTTTCCAGTGCATATCCCCAGAAGGAAATAGGTAACTCAGCTGTACTCATCATAGAGCGCACCATATCTAATAGGGTGCGGTTCCTCCGCTCCGATACACCGTTGTGCTGTGGTGTATATGGAGGAGTTAGCTGAGAGAGAATCCCATTCTCTTTTAGGAAGTCCAGGAATTCATTGCTCAAGTATTCACCTCCCCGATCTAATCGAAGGATTTTAATACTTTTTCCGGTTTGGTTCTCGACTTCTTGTTTATATTCTCTAAATTTCTCAAAAGCTTCTGATTTGTGTTTCATCAGGAACACATATCCGAATCTAGAGAGATCGTCAGTGAATGTAATGAAGTATGAAGAACCATCCCTGGCATGTGTAGACATGGGACCACATACATCACTATGTATCAGTCCTAAGAGTTCGGTAACTCTTTCTCCGTGTCCCGTAAACGGAGTCTTGGTCATCTTGCCTTTAAGACATGACTGGCAAGTGTCATAAGATGAAAATTCAAACGGATTTAAATATCCAACTTTATGCAACTTAGCTAGTCGTGTCACATTGATGTGACCCAGTCTACAATGCCACAAGAAGGATTCGTTGAGTTCAGAACTCTTCCTCTTGTGTGTGTTTGTTATGCTTAGAACTGTTGATTGGTTTAGAACATAAATGCCATTGCACAACGTGCCTGATCCAACCAACTTTTGGTTATGGAAAATGTTCATAACATTGTCCTGTAATACAAAATTATATCCCTCTTTACTTAATAAAGAAACCGATATAATGTTGCATATCAGGTTCGGCATGTAATAGCATTCGTTCAGAACCAATGTATTACCAGTTGGTAATACAAGGTGATATTCCCCGACAGTCTTAGCTGCAACAATTGCACCATTTCCGACTCTAATGTCTTTATCACCTTCTCCAAGTTCTCTACCTTTCCTAAGCCCATGTAACTGATTACATATATGGGATCCTGACCCGGTATCCAATACCCAGGACGTAGAGCAAATGGAGAAACAGTTCTCAGTAACGAACACACCCGAAGAAAATGCATCATCATGTACTTTCTTCATTCGGGTGGCATGGGAATCCTGGTATTCCCCTATATCCTGTTCAGTCCTATAACTCTTATAGGAAAGAACGGAACCAACGTTCCCCAGCACAGTATAACATGCGGGTTCGGTCAATACATCCATATTATTATCTTTATTAAGGCATGAAATGGTCGCTACCTGGAGAGAGAGAGAAGAAAACACTTTAGCGTAAGCTCGTGCAAGATCAGATTGGTTATTATCTTATCTAATCAGGATGGCTCCCACTACTTTTTATCAAATCTTCCTCCAAACCTTAAAAGGAAAGACTAGCCGGGATTAATTACACACTACAAGTTCGCCAATCTTTCAGCCAGGCCAGTGTCGGTACTTTGAAGGAGGTCCCCCGTGCTTTCGCACGAACCTAATTACTGTAAACCTCGTTTTCCCAGAGGCGTAACCTCGTTAACACCTTTCTAGACACCTACTTGATCGGCTAATTGTAATGTGTAAAACTCTCCGAGGAGTAACTCTTACTCGCAGCGGGTATCGGGATCCAACTATCTCATAGAAGGTATGCAATCTCATTGCAAATTTCAACACTTGAAATTCCCGATAATATTTTGCCCCTAGCGTGCTATGACCTTGACGCAGGCCAACAAACCATAGTGCGCTAGTCAAGTTCAACCCGTCATTTCCTGATTGAATTAAACCCACCCGTACGACCCTTGACGCAGGCCAACAAAGTCGCACAACTACCCTAATCCAATCTGCATCATATGCATAAGCAGATAAATACTAGTTAGCTACCGCACTCTACGCCTTGACGCAGGCCAACAAACGTAGCACGAATACTAACTACTACTCATCTGAAATGACGGAGGGCTACGCCAGGTTTTTCTGAAAACCATGAGCGTAATGAACTTGATATCGTTGTAGAATCAAATGAAGTTTTGAAATGGAGTGATTTTGAGGCTTTTCTAGTTTTGCTAAAGGAGTCACTCCCGGCGAAGGGATCTCGGTCCTTTCCTCGTCGAATGAGGTGCGGGATATATCATATATATCGCTGTGCAAAGCAAAAACCCAAAAGCAGTCAAAAGCAAACCGAGTGTGTAGCATCTGCCAGTTATTGCTAAAGGAGTCACTCCCGGTGAAGGGATCTCGGTCCTTTCCTCATCGAATAAGGTGCGGGGTATATCATATATACCGCTGTGCAAAGCAAGAACTGTAGCTACCTGTTTTATTTTAAAATTCGATTCTACAACATCTTAGGTTTCTTATCTTTCATTAATCACATTAATGAAGTCCTATCATTTAAATACCTAAACATCACAGATAGATATGACGTACACTTATGCCATCCGCATTCGCCTCGATGTCCCCTCGTGCACCGTTAGGTTAGGTAACTAACGACAGAGCAGGGCAGGGCTAGCGCGGGTGTAAAACATAAGTAACGTCTATATAATATATCATATATACTATATACTATATCCATCACAGAATCACATCACAGATATCGCAGCAGAATAAACATATGAAATATTGGATATGCTAGGACGTCCGTGTTTTCAATACGAGCCAGTATAAAACACAGATTCCACGGTCGTGATGAATAGCCAATCCCACACCCCTAGACCCCTACGAGAGCGGCAAGCAACCCTGCCAATTCTAGGGTTAGGAGACCCGGACTCGACTCCTCGAGTTGGTCTCCCACTGGACCCCAGAACCCGGTTACTTGTGCTCCCCTCCTTGGGTCTATCCTAATGCGGAAAAGTAAATAATATACAACGGGTGACAACTTCCGCTACCTGGAAGCGCCCCAAATGAAAGAATATTACATACAAGTTTTTACATGAATGAAAATGAAAAACACTCATCTCACATAAAAACCCCGGCTATTCGAACACGACGATCCAATATAACATATCCAGCAACACATAACATCACATGTCATCAACGTAAGTAAGTATGCATACCCCAATTGTCGTTGACGTATAGCAACGAAACCGGCGATATGAACATACTACACTTACGGTCACAGAAAAGAAAGTGTAAAACTACAACAATTGGAATCCGCAACGGCTTTAGACATCACATGCCTAATCAGATATAAATCCCGCATTTTAGTCTCATTATCGAAAACTCTTTTCAATATCATATGGGACTAAATTGCTAGATTTATAACATTCATTCAGTTATCTCATAACTACTTGTGAATTCCAATTATTGTATCACATTCCAGATAAACAGAAAATGTTAAACTTTCCGATCGAACAATCGAACACCCAAGTTTTCCCAATACTCTGAAATAAGTCTAACAACATTCAGTTCGTACCTCAGTACCAACGGTCCAGCCGTAGAAGGGTCAAGCCAACGCCTCACATGTGGCACGCCGTACTGCCCCAAACCCGAAGGTTCAAAGGGCAGTTCAAGACGGTCACATAATCGAGTTAAGGTTTGTTGTCTTCTAGAGGGACCATCGAGTTACTTGCACTACTTAGAACGTCGTTAAACTACGGAAAAATCCAACACTTGGAAATTTCCCGACAGGGGAAAAATTGGGTATTTATATCCGGTCGAACTTTTTAACATATTCTAAAATTTATCCGGAAAGACACACAGACAAAATTTGATAATCCGATCGAGTCCATGAAATCCCAAAACAACCCAGAAAAATTCAACTCTGGAAAAAATATTAAAAATTTCCAGAAGACTCAGCACTACATGAAATGAATTACTATGCAAACCACTTTTACTAAATCGGTACAGTGGCCGCGGAACCGCCGCTCATCCTGTGGTGGGGGCCGCGGTTCCGCGCCTATGTAGTTGATTTAGTCAAACGTGCTTCACAGTAACTTATTAAATTCCCTGCTGAATTTTTTGGCAATTTTTAATCTGGAAAAATCCACGTTTTTATAAAAAGTACAGAGAGCATGTTTGTAATGGGTTTTCGGGTTCGTTCGGACATCAAATTCCGTCTGGACTTCGCCTAAGGCTCTAGCTAGGCTCTGATACTAGTGAAAGGTTCCTAGGCACTCTAGTAAGGTCTCACAAGGCATCGAACATGCCATTTCAAAATTTTTGGTGCCGAGAAACCCTAGACTACGGATCGTTGCTAGAAGTCTAGGCGAAACTAAAAGCTAGTTAACAGTTAACTACTGGGATACGGAAATTACAACCTTTGTAGATCCGGATATCCACCTCCACGGCTCTGCAAGGGCGTCCTCTCGCTGTCCATCTTGAAGCTTGAACTCTCGTGACGGCTTCATCGGAGAAACGTGCGGAATAGGTCGTCGGCTTCGTGTCAAAGACGATCTACGTCGAGGTTGCACAAACTCAAGCTCCGACTTCACAAACTTGTGAAACTTGTGAAGTAAACACCCAAAACAACTTGGCAAGAGGTAGAGGGTGAAGAAATAGGAGGTGGGTTCACTTTAGAATTGGATTTATCTCACTTTAACTCAAGTTGCCATTGATGGACCTTGAGCTTGAAGAAGAAGAAGAAGAAGAAGATGAATATCAAGAAAGAAAGATAAGTCTTCATATTTTAAAATAAAACTAATATGAATACTTATCATCCCTTGACCATGGTCAAGTGTAGAGATTAAACCAAGGTTAGTAAGTGTGGTTAGGGTTAAGGATGAGATAAGGATGGTGGACTTTGTCAAAGCTTCATGAAGCTTCAACATAGCTCCAAAATAAGCCACCATTCTTAACTTAATCCTTTCAAATAAATAAACAAATAAATAAATGAAAAACCAAAACCCTAATCATCACTTAACCATGGTTTAACCCTTTACACATAATCACATTATCAAGTATCATCAAACATGATACAAAGTAGTGCACTAAAGCATATCACATATACAATGTGCATCAAGTGAGAAAAATCCGTTTAAAGTGAACCAATACTAGTTAATGCAATGCAATATATCAAATATATAATTATGCATTAAATCATTAAATCAACATTTGATTCAATGATCCGGTCATGTCGCACATAACCGACTAGAATCTAATGTATCGATTTATCGAATCAATGATTCGATAACTAGGTCATATCGAATATAACCAATCGAAACATATATCGCGAGAATGAAATGCGGTATCACATACACTCATTATTCTCGGTCCTGCACATATCTCATATGCGCTCCTATTTCGTTTCGCTTGAGCCAGGAAACCTGTGTGTAGGACTCTAAAGACTCGTCAATACGCCGGTAGCAGATGATGATCATATCAAGCACCCACAAGCCGCAAGCGGTTTGCTAAACGTAACGGCCACCCGGGTATTGAGCGATCAGAAGATCGACGAGCTAGCCCGCTCACACTCCTGCGAATCCGACCAGTAACACTTACCATACAGTCCAGTCTCTTCGTCAGATACGTCGCATATCAAGTCTAGGGGTGGTAAACGTCAGACCCCAATAACCCGATAAGTCGTGCCGATGTGAGGCTCGTAACGTGTCGAGAAACTACTGGTAACACTTACCAGCAAATTTCTAATCAGCCCTGGCCAGGGACTTCCCTGTTACGGCCAATCGAGCACAGCGCAACATCAACCCCCAATACCGGGAGAGACGAAACCCCTCCTATCGCTCATTGCCTCCATGTGACTCGGGACTGTACCCAAAGACCACCGTTTTGCATGCCCTCATGGACGTGGTAAGGTGGAGATCAAAGCACAGTGGGAATCACACAAGACTCTATGACGATCTCGGGTCTACAGACTAACCTGTACAAGTGTCACCTGAGAACTGCCATCTGACGTGAGGTATAATACCATCTGGGAGTTCTCGGCGAGTCCTTCCAGTGTACCCAGTCTCCACTGAGCACCCGTATACCATCTCTGATGTCAAACACCAATGGATATGGGATCATCCATCGCCCATCACATGGGTCGAGAAGCGTATACGCTAGTCTACTCTGGTATATCGATGCCCCGTCTCGATACACCCACGACTAGGGACCTTGAAGGATGTACTTATGGACTACCATGTCCCCACTATTATGATCTGCATCATAGTCCATGTAGTCAAGTACAAATCCTAAGGGCTTTACCAACATGTAACTATAAGACAGTATAAAGAGACTAGTGTACATGTTAAGATAAATGGCAACCAGATAGCATACTATCATGTCGAGCAAGAAAGTCATCTCTATATATGTCCAAGCATCCAATATAATATACATAATCTGTACAATACTGGCCTCTAGGGCATACATACAACTAACACTTTCTACTACTCCAAGGAGAAAGGAGAGAAGGACATAAAGCCCTAGGTATAACCGTTCAACCACTTAGCTAGTTTCTAGTTAGCTTTAGCTTGTTTTTGTTTAGCAAAGATCCTTCTTTGTCTAGTCCATGTTGCCTATAGTTGATAAAAATTTGATTTTTATTCCCTTTTCCGCCTCCCCGTAAGCACCGGGGTGGGCAACGTGGACTTACAGTGGTATCAGAGCCTAACTAAACATAAACAAGCTAGGTAGTGAAGTGTAACGAAGTTCAATCGAAAAAAAATCGAAAAACCGATTTTTCAAAACCCTAACTTTATGTTAAAATTTTTTCTGCTTAAAACAAAATAAATCGTACTCCAAAAATCATCTCAGGGTTTTGTGAAGAAAACCACCAAACACGATCCAGTGATTCGCTCAAAGAGCCGCGGTTCCGCGGCAATAGCAAGCTATTGCCGCGCAACCGCGGCCGTTTAGGCTCTGTTCTGGGTCGAGTTTGGTGCAGTGTTTTTCTGTCTTGGTTTTAGGATTTTTAAGATGGTTTATATGTGGCCAGATTTTCCAGAATAGAAATTTATTTTTGGGGGCCTATAAATCTGTATTTTTTATTGAACTTCACTACACTTTGACTAAAGGGTTATATCTGTGATGTTTAAATGTATTGAACGTCGGCTAATCGCTATATGTCGATTAGTCGGGGTTATACATATCTTTGATATGTGTTTGATGATGGTATGTGTATATGAATGCGTTGGATTGTTGCGGGTGAATAGCCGGGGTGGATGTGAGATGAGTGTTTCTTTTTCTTTCGTTCATTGTAATATGTAAATTGATGTAATAATATTTGTATGGCCGCACAACCGGGTCGGGATTGTAGCCGTCATTGTATAATTCTTTTTACTGTTTTTGCTCCTAGAATAGACCCATGGAGGGGGTGCACAAACTACCGGGTATTTTGAAGTGCCGAGTGGCCTACTCACAGTGTTGAGGGAGGTTGCTTCGCTTCGGGTACTTGGCGGGTAGTTTGCCGCACCCGTAGGGGTCTTGGGTGGGGTATTGGCTATTCACCGCGACCGTGTAATCCGTTTTTCGTTGCAGGCTCGAACGGATTGCGGATTCCTAGTATATCCAATGTATTCATCTGTGATCTGTATTGTCTATCATTGCTATATATTTACATATGATAACTATTTAGGCGTTGCTTATGTTTTACAGCCGCGCTAGCCCAGCCCCCGCTCTATCGTTAGTTAAGTAACCTAACGGGTGATGACGGGGCCCCGTGGCGAATGCGAATGGCATAAGCGTACGTCATATTTTGGTTGTTTTCTACAATTGTAGGATTAAATGATGGGACGCATTAAAAGAACTAATGCAAGAAAATAAACCAAGTAAAAGTCGATTGGAACACTTTGAAAACCACTCGGTTCTTTTCAAAACTGAACTTTTAAATGCGGAGCTTGAACCACTCCTTTTAAAAGCTATCTCGTTCCATCGATTATATCAAGTTCACTACGTTCACGGTTTCGCCAAAACCATTCGTAGCCCTCCATCATTTCAGTTAAATATTCGGTAGTATTCAAGCTATGTATTTTGACCTCACGCCAAGGCATAGTGATTGGTGTAAGTGTACGGCGGCGCCCCGGCTGTCAAACCGACGGCCAAATGCGGAAGCGGTGATAAACTTTAATTTTGCGAACTTAGCAAACCGGCACCACCGCGCACTAAACCCCGTATCGGGCCATTAAACTTGTCCTAGCAAACTAACAAGATAGGGAAGAGATATACCGAGTGATCCGAGTCCTCCGGTCTTCTCGTCGTCGTCCCGATCTCCCGCGGAAAGTCCGGTCTCCATCTCCTCGCCGGAAGGGCACCACGTCGCCTGTTTCTTTTACGGGCTCCCACCTCAATACCGAGGCAACTCGGGCACGAAGCTGGCAAGTCGACGTGCCCAAGATTTGCTGTAGAATGTAGTGTAGAATGCGCTTTGTCTTAATGGGGTTTTAGTTGCCATGGAGGATGAAGAAGGAGGTTAAGAAAATTGGTGCTTTCAATTTTCTAGCAAGAGGAATATGAGAACAAGAATGATGCCACCACAACCATAATGAAAACCCTTTCATATTTTTCTCCTTCTATCAAAAATGTGGCCGGCCTATGCTATGTGAGGAAAGGTGGTGGAGGGCAAAAACAAATACAAGAGGGAGGTAAGTGTAGGAAAAGAAAGAGGTGACCACATCCAAAGCAAAACCTCACATCAACACCTTAATCAACCCATACCCATTCAAATCACAATTAATGCAAAAACCATCATGAAAAAGCAAGGATGCTTATCCTATCATAATGAATACATTTGCAAGAAACCCCATCCACAAATGTTATTTGCACAATTGCAAATAACCCCCTCCATCGGAAAAGTCCGGCCGGGAAAGAACATAGGAAAACCGGCCGGAACGGAATGCAAACTGGCAACTCCAGAAAATTGGTCCCGTAATAAATTACAGGAAAACCCCGATACTGTGCATACACACCCGCATCTGTATTCTGTCCGGATACAAATGCAAAGAGACAAAATCTACACTATACTATATTAGGATCCGGCTTAAACCAAAGCCGTCTAGTAACATCCGTCCGATCCTGATCCATGCAATACCGCACGTATCTGATCGAACCCTGCCATATTTCCATACGGCCACTAGTACAAACCGTCCGATCTTGATCCGTGCAATACCGCACGTATCTGATCGGACCCTACCATATCTCCATACGGTCTCTACAGCGTTTCGCCCGAAAGCTGAGTAACTGAATGTGTGGTGGACTCTAAAGACTCGTCAATACTATGGCTGTGGATTTAACCACTAGCACGTCAGAGGTATAAGCCAATACGTAACGGGCCACCAGCTATTGACCAAAAGGGACGTCGATGAGCGAACTCATCCTACCACCCTACTGAGCCTGTCAGTGAAAATATCCGTACAGTCCGGTCCGTTCGTCTATGAGCATCGCATGGCGGGCCTAGGGGGTGGGTAAAAGTCAGACCCCCAAAAGCGGTACAAGTCGTGTCGGAGTGTAGCCCAGAACACCCTGAGATACTACTGGAATACCTACCAGTAAATCTCCTGCCTTGGCCAAGGACTTCGTGTAATGGCTCTCCTAGACACAGCGCGACCTCACCCCCAATACCGGGAGAGCCGAACCCCTGAAGATCCGCTCACTGCCTCCATATGGCTCGGGACTGTACCCAACTAAAACCTGTTTGCACGACTCCTTTGAGCCGTGGTAGGGTAGCAATCAAAGTACAGTGGGAACTCACACGAGACAAATGACGATCCCCAGGTCGATGAGCTAACCTGTACACATGTCACCTGGGAACTGCTATCTGACGTCAGGTATAAGACCAACTAGCATGTTCCCGGTGAGTCCTGTCCGGTGTACTCATAACGCAATGAGCACCTGTATACATCTTAGGTGAACCAACTGACACCAGTGGCTTGTGAGACCGGCCACCGCCCCTCGTCGGGGTCTCGACTGTATACACTAGTCTACTCTGGAGAATCGATGCCCTGTCTCGAAACTCCCATGACTAGGGACCTTTTAAGGATGTGCTTATAGACTCCAGCTCTCACTTATATGATCGCCCTCATACTGCTGGCAGTCAAGCAAGAATCCTAGGGGCTCTATCAACGTGTAATAGCGACCTGTCAGGTCACCTAAAGTAGTACACGATGATAAAGGTAAACCAGATAGCATACTATCATCTCGAGTAAGACTGTCGTACCGGGATAGGTCCTCCCTCAATCATTGCAATCACGTGCCTGTGATCCAATAATTGACTCTGAGGGCACTATCTCCAACAATCTCCCACTTGCACTCAAGGCTAATTATTGCGATGTCGCATACTCACAGCCCGTGTGATACCGAACACCCAACTCCTCTACTAGTCAGTCTCACAAAGCCTGTTTGGAAGACTATTGCGTTCGAGGAATAGCCTCAGTGAGTGGATCCGCCTTGAAGTTTCTTTCTATGTCTCTCTATATCTCAAGTTCGCGGAGAAAGACATCTCCCGAAATGAGCAATACCTGTCTTAGATTGTCTGGATGTCTGATGGGACCGAGCTCATAAATGAACTCCAAATCCAAACTTCTTAGACTGTATCGTCAACTGAACTTAATCAGTATCCTGCGCCATGCCACCCTCAGTATTTCCTTGGACCACCTGTCCAAAATACTGCCCCTCGTCAGAAGGAAAACTATAACTCTGACAACCTCCTTGTCGTCCATGTCACCTTGGAAGCCTGGAATGATAACCGTCTCCCAAATGAGGCTGCCGTTATCATATCCCTAGAACATCCACTTATGTTCTAAAACTGCTTCCGACTGTTTCTCCAGGATTGGATCAATATCAACTTATTGCATCTAGTGCAAGAACAACATCTGGTGTGGTACTTGACATCTCATGATTGACTTAATTGCCTGAGCAAGTGATCTGCCAATCATGCGCATCCCTCTCTACTTTAGTCTATAAGACACCTTTAGAGAGGGTGACTCCATCACCTGCAGGTATAGTACCGTGCCAAGAGTCGTCCATTCTAAATACTCTTAGAATGCTGTCAAAGTACCCTGATTGGGAAACCACCCAAATCTAGATCTAAAACCATAGATCTAGTAACCAGTATGTCTGATATAATGTCCAAGTCCCATGTGGAGAAAACACTGTGTGACGACCAAAGTATAACCGATCGTAGTATAGGAATATCACTTCCTACTACCTTCTCAACAGATCCATCCCTTATTCTGATAACGTCAAACCCATGACTGTCATATCAGAAATAGATGATCTATCTCCGCTATTTCTGCTTTGGTCTATAAATAGACATAAGCCTGATGTCCACCAATGCTTCCGCTGCTCCCACTGACTACGACAACCCTCTGGCAGAGTCATATAGATGTGCACTTCTAAAGCTAGTTTAGAACGACACTATACTCATCCTCCTGCCGGGTCTCGCAGCCTGGAACAACAACAATGGCACGTGTGGGTAAACAAGAACTTCCCTATCACCGTCCTTGAGGCTACCGGAGTATCTCTCGGGTGCCTGAAGTTACCCACCTTATCTGCGGAGTGGCCAATGGAATGTCAAATCAGATTGAATCTTTAGGTTCCTTATCAAATCTTCAGTAATCGTTTGCGGTTCTGGAATCACTTCCAGTTCTACCATACTCCCACTACTGTTTTTGAAAAAATCCATTTTTAATAAAACTGTGGCGAGTCCAGAACAATATTTCTATTGATCTGCCAGATGGTAGAAAATCAACCCTCGTCATAGCCTGGGTCAACCCACAAATAGCCATTACAGAAACGTGCCTTGAGTTGTCCAGTGTCTGGTTTTAATCATAAGCCGGACAACTCCCCGTACCTTAACAATGTTAAGATATGAACTGTACTATATCTAATATAGAACCAGAGGCACTGATTTAATTGAACCAGATTCAAATCATGCAGCTGTCTCCAGTGCATGTCAACAAAATGGAAAGAGGCCGATCAGCGTTACTCAACTTAGGAATGCTTCCAATTATGAGTAACCTGAAAGAGAAGCAATTTCTCTTTATCATTACTATCAACTGAATACCATACACAAGTATCTACATCTTCGATCACCTTGAAGAATCCCGATATTTGCTACACCTGGTTCTCTACTCTATTCAAATACCTATAACTCCTCAAAACTTAGACCCTGTGTTTCTACGAAACACATGTCTAAGAACTAGAGAAGTTAAAAGTAAACAGAACATAGTATGAGGACCAACCCCTCTGTCCTAATGGACACTGACAACATACAATACTCTGTATAAGTCCGCTGAGTCTAACAACTCTTTCACTGTGTGTCGTAGGTTGAAAACTGTACTTATGGTTAAGAAGAATTATACCGCTGTTTAATGCTCCTTACCTAACCATCCACTGATATAGGTAAATGTCATCGACATAATATCAAAAGGTATATCTCACTCTATGAAAATAGACGTACAGATATATCAATTTGAAATTGGTGCACAACAGCGGATATTCAAAACCAAATATTTGCCGACCGGCAAACAGCCCAGGTGATCTCCTCAAATATCACCGATTACAATGAATCACGATATAATGAGGATGATCACCCAATTTCCAATAACTTACTCCCACTCATCATCTGTAAAACCATACAGATGTGAGAATCATCCCGGTAAATACATACCCTGGAGCAAGTGTCTAATCGGGAAATCAGTTTTCTTTTAACAGTACACAGTTGAACTGAAACATTGAAATGTTTCGATGGGGTATCCTGGTATTCCTAGTAATGCCTCTACCATTATCCAGATTCACAACTATAACCGTATAATTCTTTGCCACCTCTCCAAATCCCTTTATATGTGTTTAGTCATTACCTTCTGCACACCCCTTTAGGCCAATTGGTTTTCTTCCTTCCCTACCGTTCGGCACCAGCCTATGGTTTGGAAGAAGACTATCCAATAAGCATAATGGGTGTACTGTCCTAGTCCTAGGAGCACTCGCAATGCGAGAGAAGGTGAAGATAAAAGACAACCGAATAAACCTTATTCCTATTTCTCCTGAACCAGAATCCATCCCCGAACTGGAACAAGTTCCTTTCGAGTTCGTATATAACCATACGATGGAGTATCCAAATAAACTGTGGATCTTCGTAGTGATACGGAGTGTCCTGGAGAAATACAAAGGTGATTTAGGATTGGCGAAGGAATACTTGGTTTGGTCGTGAATCAGCAGTCGCAATTTACTTTGCCCTCTTACTAATCCCTTGCTTTGTCTTAATCTTAATACCTTTTGTACACCGTTTAGGCTAATTGGTTTTCTTCATTCCCTACCGGTCGGCACCAGCCTAAGGTTTGGAAGAAGACTATCCAATTTGCATAATAGGTGTACTATCTCCTAAACCAAGGAGTACTCACAACTTGAGAGAAGGTAAAAGGGAAAAGACAACTGAATAATCCTATCCGTTTTCTCCAAAACCGGAAACCATCCTCGAATAAATTCCTTCGAGTTCGTATCTAACCATACGATGGTTTTGTCCAATGGAAGTGGACGTTCGTAGTAATATGGGGTGTCCTGGAGAAAAGGGTAAAAGTAGGAGTGGCAATGAGGTCTGCAACTCTGACAATCCAAAAGCCAGTGTTAAGAAGGTTCGGTCAACTTGGTCACTGAGTCAAAGTCTAGGGTCGGGTCAATGGTCGCTGCCAGAGAGAGAGAGAAAAGAAACACTCAGCGTGCACTCTAACCAAGATCCCCAATTTATCTAATCAGGAAACCTCCCACTGTACCTCAAATTCTCCTCCAAACCTGAAAGAAGAATTAGTCGGGGTCACCCGAGGAGTAAACCAACTCATCAGTGGGAATCGGGATCCAACTATCATCGCATGATAACGTGACGGAATCCGCTCACGGTATCACACTCTAGAAGGTATGCGCATATCTGGCAAGTTTCAGTTCTTTTGAAACTCCCGATGTGGATTTCTACCCCATGCTCTTATGACCTTGACTTTGGCCAACATATCATAAGTCACATGTCAAGTTCTACCCGTCATTCTCCAGGTTAATTTGAATCCACCCGTACCTACCCTTGACTTTGGCCAAAATGGCAGTACGACTGTCCCAAACCAACGCATCTATCTATGCTGCATATGAATACCCAATAGCTACCAATCACTGTGCCTTGACTTTGGCCAACATACACAGCTTGAATACTATTGACTACCCATATGAAACGACGGAGGGCTACGAATGGTTTCTGGCGAAAACCTTTAACGTAATGAACTTGATATCGTTGAAGGAACGGATAGCTTTTTAGAAAATATAGTGACGAAAACCTTTACTAAAGAGGTCACTCCCGGTGAAGGGATCTCGGCTCTTTCCCCGTAGAATGGGGTGCAGGATATTCCAAATGAATACCACGATGCAAAGCAAAAGTAATCGGCTATAGTGAAGTTAATGCCCTGACGCAAACTTCTGTCCAAGGGGTCACTCCCGGTGAAGGGATCTCGGCCGTTGCCTCGTCGACTGAGGAGCAGGATATTCCAACTGAATACCACGATGCAAAACAAAAGTGAACGTCCTTGCAATAACAGCCTTTTGAAAAGTGTTCCAACAACATCAGAATAGGTTTGTTTATCTTGCATTGATCCGAATCAACGCAGTCCCATCAATTGATCACACCACAAAGAACGAAAATATACTGATGTACGTATATGCCATCCGCATTCGCCACTGGGTCCCGTCATTACCCGTTAGGTTAGCTAACTAACGGCAGAGCGGGGACTGGACTAGCGCGGATGAAAAACATATACAACATCTACTAATATATATACCAATATATTATATTTCGCTCAAGACGTGAAAAATGCAACATCACAGAAATGTACAGCATCACAGAACAATACAGATATCTGGGATCCCCGGGTTTCACAGAGCCACTACTGAAACCCGACGTTCCCCTGGTCGTGTGGATAGCCTGTGCAGTGAAATCCTATACCCCCTACGAGTGCGGCGAATAGCCAGCCAATCCTGGAGTGAAGCCCCCTCCGTCCCAATGCCATGAGATGGGGGCTTGTTGCCTTCTAGAACCCGGCTATCCGTGCACCCCTCCGCGGGGTAATCCTAGTACAGAAAGTAAAATATACATACAACGGGTACATCGACCGCAACCTGGTCGTGCCCCAAAATAATAATACAAACAGGCAGTGACGGCAGTCCACATGTCGGACGCTCGCCCCGCAATATCAAATGTACATGATACAACAAAACTGTACTAGCATTGCATCCAGGCTATCCCCACCGACCGATCCGCAACATCAACGTGAAAGTCACGTTCGCAGATCCGTCTAACCAGGCTATAGCAGTTAGACCGGATTTACCGATCAAGTGACATTCACGGTCGCAGATATAATGTAAATACTTGTGAAAAATGTGTTTAAAATATTCGATCGATCAAAAAATTAACAAGTGGGCCCCCAAGCAATACTGTAGCACTCACAGAAATTCTGGGCCCAATTTTAATATTCCAAAACCCCTATTTTTAGCCCACAAGCCCACTGCAAAAAAATGATGACATAATCCCTCATTCATGCGGCGGATCCGCGGCCTCCAGAGTGGTAATGGCCGCGGTTCCGCGGTCGTACGTAGGGTTCGTGTTGTCGAATTTTTCCAGTGTTCCTAGAACTCCCTGCACATCATTCTGAGACAACCTGAAAAATTTTTGGACTTCAAAAAATTTCGACAGAAAACTGATGTAAAGAAAAACGCGGGTTTTTAGAATTTTGGTCGATCGAAAATGCAAACACATCAAACAAAGCTAGACGAAGTTAATGGCGAGGCTCTGATACCACTGTAAGTGCACGGCGGCGCCCCGGCTGTCAAACCGACGGCCAAATGCGGAAGCTGTGATAAACTTTAATTTTGCGAACTTAGCAAACCGGCACAACCGCGCACTAAACCCCGGATCGCGCCATTAAACTTGTCCTAGCAAA
The DNA here is from genome assembly GCA_030015575.1 of Agapanthus africanus. NCBI lineage: Eukaryota > Viridiplantae > Streptophyta > Magnoliopsida > Asparagales > Amaryllidaceae > Agapanthus > Agapanthus africanus. Next base: position 264,277,757 of record CM057345.1, on the reverse strand, counting down.
CTAACAAGATAAGGAAGAGATATACCGAGTGATCCGAGTCCTCCGGTCTTCTCGTCGTCGTCCCGATCTCCCGCGGAAAGTCCGGTCTCCATCTCCTCGCCGGAAGGGCACCACGTCGCCTGTTTCTTTTACGGGCTCCCACCTCAATACCGAGGCAACTCGGGCACGAAGCTGGCAAGTCGACGTGCCCAAGATTTGCTGTAGAATGTAGTGTAGAATGCGCTTTGTCTTAATGGGGTTTTAGTTGCCATGGAGGATGAAGAAGGAGGTTAAGAAAATTGGTGCTTTCAATTTTCTAGCAAGAGGAATATGAGAACAAGAATGATGCCACCACAACCATAATGAAAACCCACTCATATTTTTCTCCCTCTATCAAAAATGTGGCCGGCCTATGCTATGTGAGGAAAGGTGGTGGAGGGCAAAAAAAAATACAAGAGGGAGGTAAGTGTAGGAAAAGAAAGAGGTGACCACATCCAAAGCAAAACCTCACATCAACACCTTAATCAACCCATACCCATTCAAATCATAATTAATTCAAAAACCATCATGAAAAAGCAAGGATGCTTATCCTATCATAATGAATACATTTACAAGAAACCCCCTCCACAAATGTTATTTGCACAATTGCAAATAACCCCCTCCATCGGAAAAGTCCGGCCGGGAAAGAACAAAGGAAAACCGGCCGGAACAGAATGCAAACTGGCAACTCCAGAAAACTGGTCCCGTAATAAATTACAGGAAAACCCCGATACTGTGCATACACACCCGCATCTGTATTCTGTCCGGATACAAATGCAAAGAGACAAAATCTACACTGTACTATATTAGGATCCGGCTTAAACCAAAGCCGGCTAGTAACATCCGTCCGATCCTGATCCGTGCAATACCGCACGTATCTGATCGAACCCTGCCATATTTCCATACGGCCACTAGTACAAACCGTCCGATCCTGATCCGTGCAATACCGCACGTATCTGATCGGACCCTTCCATATCTCCATACGGCCTCTAGAGCGTTTCGCCCGAAAGCTGAGTAACTGAATGTGTGGTGGACTCTAAAGACTCGTCAATACTATGGCTGTGGATTTAACCACTAGCACGTCAAAGGTATAAGCCAATACGTAACGGGCCACCAGCTATTGACCGAAAGGGACGTCAATGAGCGAACTCATCCTACCACCCTACTGAGCCTGTCGGTGACAATATCCGTACAGTCCGGTCCGTTCGTCTATGAGCATCGCATGGTGGGCCTAGGGGGTGGGTAAAAGTCAGACCCCCAAAAGCGGTACAAGTCGTGTCGGAGTGTAGCCCAGAACACCCTGAGATACTACTGGAATACCTACCAGTAAATCTCCTGCCTTGGCCAAGGACTTCGTGTAATGGCTCTCCTAGACACAGCGCGACCTCACCCCCAATACCGGGAGAGACGAACCCCTGAAGATCCGCTCACTGCCTCCATGTGGCTCGGGACTGTACCCAACTAAAACCTGTTTGCACGACTCCTTTGAGCCGTGGTAGGGTAGCAATCAAAGTACAGTGGGAACTCACACGAGACAAATGACGATCCCCAGGTCAATGAACTAACCTGTACACATGTCACCTGGGAACTGCTATCTGACGTCAGGTATAAGACCAACTAGCATGTTCCCGGCGAGTCCTGTCCGGTGTACTCATAACCCAATGAGCACATGTATACATCTTAGGTGAACCAACTGACACCAGTGGCTTGTGAGACCGGCCACCGCCCCTCGTCGGGGTCTCGACTGTATACACTAGTCTACTCTGGAGAATCGATGCCCTGTCTCGAAACTCCCATGACTAGGGACCTTTTAAGGATGTGCTTATAGACTCCAGCTCTCACTTATATGATCGCCCTCATACTACTGGCAGTCAAGCAAGAATCCTAGGGGCTCTATCAACGTGTAATAGCGACCTGTCAGGTCACCTAAAGCAGTACACGATGATAAAGGTAAACCAGATAGCATACTATCATCTCGAGTAAGACTGTCGTACCGGGATAGGTCCTCCCTCAATCATTGCAATCACGTGCCTGTGATCCAATAATTGACTCTGAGGGCACTATCTCCAACAATTGGTAGCTGCCGGATACTAATCTGTTGCATAGATAGAATGCGTTGGTTTGAGACAGTCGTACTTCCATTTTGGCTTACGTCAAGGGTAGGTACGGGTGGGTTCAAATTAACCGGGATAATGATGGGAAGAACTTGACATGTGACTTATGACATTTTGACCTCACGCCAAGGTCATAAGAGCATGGGGCAAAAATCTACATCGGGAGTTCCATAAGTACTGAAACTTGCTAGCGCTGCATACCATTTGGAGTGTGATAATTCTGGTAGGATTCCTTCGGTTTTATCACGCAATGATATTTGGATCCCGATCCTACTGTGAGTATATGCTACTCCTCGGGAAAACTCTCACTTAACGATCAATGCTATAAACTTAGTAGGTGCCTAGAAAGGTGTTAGCGGGGCTACGCCCCTAGGGAGAAGAGGTTCTTAAATTAAGGAACTTCACGAAAGCGTTGGAAAACGTCCCTCGAAGTACCGACACTGGCCTGGTTGAACGGTTAAGCAAGTATTGTACGCTGAGATTGATCCTGACTAATCCTTTATTTACGGTTTGAGAAGGGATTCGAGAGACAGTGGGAGCCATCCAGTTTAGACAAACTAAAAACCACTCTAAACTTGCAAGAGCATCATGCTAAAGTGTTTCTTTTCTCTCTCCTAATTGCAGCGACCATTCAATATGACCGGACTTAAGTTATTACTAGATAAAAACATATTGACAGGGCCAAACTACAAAGATTGGCTCAGGAATGTCAAGATGGCAATCACTTATGACAAGTTGGGGTATATCCTTACCACCAAAGCTCCCCCTGTCCCAGGTCCCACCTCCAGCATCGCAGATAAGGAAATCCGTAAGCCATGGGAGATAGATTGCGCGAAGGCCAAATGCTGTTGGAGATAGTGCCCTCAGAGTCAATTATTGGATCACAGGCACGTGATTGCAATGATTGAGGGAGGACCTGTCCCATTAGGACAGTCTTACTCGAGATGATAGTATGCTATCTGGTTTATCTTTATCATCGTGTACTGCTTTAGGTGACCTGACAGGTCACTATTTCATGTTGATAGAGCCCCTAGGATTCATGCTTGACTGCCAGCAGTATGAAGGCGATCATATACGTAGGAGCTGGTAGTCTATAAGCACATCCTTAAAAGGTCCCTAGTCGTGGGAGTTTCGAGACAGGGCTTCGACTCTCCAGAGTAGACTAGTGTATACAGTCGAGACCCCGACGAGGGGCGGTGGCCGGTCTCACAAGCCACTGATGTCAGTTGGTTCACCTAAGATGTATACAGGTGCTCATTGGGTTATGAGTACACTGGACAGGACTCGCCGGGAACATGCTAGTTGGTCTTATACCAGACGTCAAATAGCAGTTCCCTGGTGACATGTGTACAGGTTAGTTCATCGACCTGGGGATCGTCATTTTTCTCGTGTGAGTTCCCACTGTACTTTGATTACTACACTACCATGCTTAAAGGAGACGTGCAAACAGGTTTTAGTTGGGTACAGTCCCGAGCCACATGGAGGCAGTGAGCGTATCTTCAGGGGTTCGTCTCTTCCGGTATTGGGGGTGAGGTCGCGCTGTGTCTAGGAGAGCCATTACACAAATCCCTCGGCCGAGGCAGGAGATTTACTGGTAGGTATTCCAGTAGTATCTCAGGGTGTTCTGGGCTACACTCCGACACGACTTGTACCGCTTTTGGGGGTCTGACTTTTACCAACCCCCTAGGCCCGCCATGCGATGCTCATAGACGAACGGACCGGACTGTACGGATATTGTCACTGACAGGCTCAGTAGGGTGTCAGGATGAGTTCGCTCATCGACGTACCTTTTGGTCAATACATGGTAGCCCGTTATGTATTGGCTTATACCTCTGACGTGCTAGTGGTTAAATCCACAACCAAGGTGTTGACGAGTCTTTAGAGTCCCCCACATTCAGTTACTCAGCTTTCGGGCAAAAAGCTGTAGAGGTCGTATGGAGATATGGCAAGGTCCGATCAGACACGTGCGGTATTGCACGGATCAGGATCGGACAGTTTTTGCTATAGGCCGTATGGATATATGGCAGGGTTCGATCAGATACGTGGGGTATTGCACGGATCAGGATCGAACGGATATTACTGGCCGGCTTTGGTTTAAGCCGGATCCTAGTATAGTACAGTGTTGATTTTGTCTCATTGCATTTGTATTTCGGTTGGAATACAAATACGGGTGTGTATACACAGTATCGGGGTTTTCCCGTAATTTATTACGGGACCAGTTTTCTGGAGTTGCCAGTTTGCTTTCCGTTTCGGCCATTTTCATTTGTATCTTTCAATGGCCGAAGATTGGTGAAGGAGGGCTTATTTGCATTTGTGCAAATAAGCATTAGTAGAGGGGGTTCTTTGCATTTTGTTGCTTCATGATAGCTCTTGTTGACCTTGACTTGTTCACTTCATCCATCATGGCTTGACTTTGGAGCAATCATGATTTTGATAATGGTTGTGGTTGAGTGTGGATATGGTTGTGTTCATTACTTGTGATCATTTTCTTGCATGATATCTTTTGACCTCTCTCTCACTTGCTTTATGTAGTGGCTCCCATTATTTTTGATACTCTCTCCACTCTCATACTCTCCTCTCACACACATGGCCGGCCACATTAGGGGGCTGTCCAAAAAATTGGGTGATGCATTTTTGGTCTCTTGATGCTTGCAAAATCCATATAGCTCCTTCTCCAAAAGATATAGTTCATCCCTCCACCAAAAGACACCTCCATAAACCCCAAATGAGACACAAGCCTCTACACTACATTCTACAGCAAACCTTGGGCACGTCGACTAGCCAGCTTCGTGCCCGAGTTGCCTCGGCATTGAGGTGGGAGCCCGTAAAAGATGTAGGCGATGTGGTGCACTTCCGGCGACGAGGTAGAGACCGGACATTCCGTGGGAGATCGGGACGATGACGAGAAGACCGGAGGACTCGGATCAGTCGGTATATCTCTATTCCCTATCTTGTAGTTAGCTAGGAATAGTTAATGGTTCGATCCGGGTATTAGTGCGCGGTGGTGCCAGTTTATGAAAAATTTAAGTATATCACCGCTTCCGCATTTTGGCCTCGGGATGGAGGCCGGGTCGCTGCCGTGCACTTACAGTGGTATCAGAGACTCGCCATTAATATAGTCTAGCTTTGTTTAATGTGTTTACATTTCCGATCGACCAATATTCCAAAATCCGCGGTTTTCACATGCATCAGTTTTCTGTTGAAATTTCCTGGAGTCGAAAAAATTTTCAGGTTGTAGAAAAGTGATGTACTGGAAATTCTAAAAACACTGTAGAAATTCGATACAGTGACTCCACAATAGGAGCGCGGAACCGCGGCCAAACCCCCTTTAGGCCGCGGTTCCGCCGCACTATGTTGAGATCACTGCATCAAATTTCAGCAGTTGCTTTCTGGGTTAAAATTAGGGTTTTTGGAATATTAATTTTGGGCCCAGAATTTCTTGATGTGCTACAGTAGTACTTGGGGCCCACTTGTTATAATTTTGATCGATCGAATATTTTAAACACATTAGTTCACAGTATTTACATTATATCTGCGACCGTGAATGTCACTTGATCGGTAAATCCAGTCTAACTGCTATAGCCCGGTTAGACGGATTTGCGAACGTGACTTTCACGTTGATGTTCTGTGTATTGCTGTGATGTTGCGGATCGGTCGGGGGATAGCCTGGATGCAATGCTAGTACAGTTTTTGTTGTATTATGTACATTTGATATTGCGGGGCGAGCGTCCGACATGTGGACTGCCGTCACTGCCTGTTTGTATTGTTATTTTGGGGCACGACCAGGTTGCGGTCAATGTACCCGTTGTATGTATATTTTACTTTCTGTACTAGGATTACCCCAAGGTGGGGTGCACGGATAGCCGGGTTCTAAAGGGCAACAAGCCCGCATCTCATGGCATTGAGACGGAGGGGGCTTCATTCTAGGATTGGCATGCTATTCGCCGCACTCGTAGGGGGTACAGGTTGACCCAGGAGGGGTGCCGAAGTTACCAGATTCCGTGAAGTGCTGGGTGGTCCATTCACGTTGCTGAAGGGGGCTGCCTCGCTTCAGGTTTTGGCGGGTAACTTGCCGAGCCCGTAGGGGTCTAGGATTTCATTGCACAGGCTATCCACACGACCAGGGGAACGTCGGGTTTCAGTAGTGGCTCTGTGAAACCCGGGGATCCCAGATATCTGTATTGTTCTGTGATGCTGTACATTTCTGTGATGTTACATTTTATCACGCCTTGAGCGAAAATTATATAATGGTATATATATTAGTAGATGTTGTATATGTTTTGCATCCGCGCTAGTCCAGTCCCCGCTCTGTCATTAGTTAGCTAACCTAACGGGTAATGACGGGACCCAGTGGCGAATGCGGATGGCATATACGTACATCAGTATATTTTCGTTCTTTGTGGTGTGATCAATTGATGGGACTGCGCTGATTCGGATCAATGCAAGTTAAAAACAAACCTAATCTGATGTTGTTGGAACACTTTTCAAAAAGCTGTTATTGCAAGGACGTTCACTTTTGTTTTGCATCGTGGTATTCAGTTGGAATATCCTGCTCCTCAGTCGACGAGGCAAGGGCCGAGATCCCTTCACCGGGAGTGACCCCTTGGACAGAAGTTTGCGTCAGGGCATTAACTTCACTATAGCCGATTACTTTTGCTTTGCATCGCGGTATTCATTTGGAATATCCTGCACCCCATTCTACGGGGAAAGAGCCGAGATCCCTTCACCGGGAGTGACCTCTTTAGCAAAGGTTTTAGTCACTATATTTTTCTAAAAAGCTATCCGTTCCTTCAACGATATCAAGTTCATTACGTTAAAGATTTTCGCCAGAAACCATTCGTAGCCCTCCGTCGTTTCATATGGATGGTCAATAGTATTCAAGCTGTGTATGTTGGCCAAAGTCAAGGCACAGTGATTGGTAGCTATTGGGGTATTCATATGCAGCATAGATAGATGCGTTGGTTTGGGACAGTCGTACTGCACTTTTGGCCAAAGTCAAGGATAGGTACGGGTGGGTTCAAATTAACCTGGAGAATGACGGATAGAACTTGACATGTGACTTATGATATGTTGGCCAAAGTCAAGGTCATAAGAGCATGGGGCAGAAATCACATCGGGAGTTTCAAAAGAACTGAAACTTGCCAGATATGCGCATACCTTCTAGAGTGTGACACCGTGAGCGGATTCCGTCACGTTATCATGCGATGATAGTTGGATCCCGATTCCCACTGATGAGTTGGTTTACTCCTCGGGTGATCCCGACTAGTTCTTCTTTCAGGTTTGGAGGAGAATTTGACGGTACAATGGGAGGTTTCCAGAATAGATAAATTGGTAACTATTCTGATCTAGGTTAGAGTGCACGCTGAGTATTTCTTTTCTCTCTCTCTTCGGCAGCGACCATTGACCCGACCCTAAGACTATGACTCAGTGACCAAGTTGACCGAACCTTCTTAAAACACTGGCTTTTGGATTGTCAGAGTTGCAAACCTCATTGCCACTCCTACTTTTACCCTTTTCTCCAGGACACCCCGTATTACTACGAACGTCCACTTCCATTGGACAAAACCATCGTATGGTTAGATACGAACTCGAAGGAATTCGAGGATGGTTTCCGGTTCTGGAGAAAACGGATAGGATTATTCAGTTGTCTTTTCCTTTTACCTTCTCTCAGGTTGCGAGTACTCATTGGTTTAGGAGAGAGTACACCTATTACGCAAATTGGATAGTCTTCTTCCAAACCTTAGGCTGGTGCCGAACGGTGGGGAATGAAGAAAACCAATTAGCATAACGATGGTGTGCAGAAGGTATTAAGTTAAGACAAAGCAAGGGATTAGTAAGAGGGCAAAGTAAATTGCGACTGATATTCATGACCAAACCAGGTATTCCTTCGCCAATCCTAAATCACCTTTGTATTTCTCCAGGACACTCCGTATCACTACGAAGATCCACAGTTTATTGGATAATCCATCGTATGGTTATATACGAACTCGAAAGGAACTTGTTCCAGTTCGGAGATGGATTCTGGTTCAGGAGAAATAGGAATAAGATTTATTCAGGTGTCTTTTATCTTCACCTTCTCTCGCATTGCGAGTGTTCCTAGGATTGGGACAAGTACACCCATTATGCTTATTGGATAGTCTTCTTCCAAACCATAGGCTGGTGCTGAACGGTAGGGAAGGAAGAAAACCATTTGGCCTAAAGGGGTGTGCAGAAGGTAATGACTAAAGACATATAAAGGGATTTGGAGAGGTGGCAAAGAATTATACGGTTACAGTCATGAATCTGGAAGAGGCATTACTAGGAATACCAGGATACCCCATCGAGACATTTCATTGTTTCAGTTTCACTGTGTAATGTTAAAAGAAAACTGATTTCCCGATTATATACTTACTCCAGGGTATGTATTTACCAGGTTTGATTCTCACATCTGTATGGTTTTACTGATGATGAGTGGGAGTAAGTTATTGGAAATTAGGTGACCATCCTCATTATATCGGGATTCGTTGTAATCGGTGATATTTGAGGAAGTCATCTGGGTTGTTTGCCGGACGGCAAATATTTGGTTTTGAATATCCGCTGTTATGCACCAATTTCAAATTGATATATCTGTACGTCTATTTTCATAGAGTGAGATATACCTTTTTGAAATTATGTCTGTGACATTTACCTATATCAGTGGATGGTTAGGTAAGGAGCATTAAACAGCGGTGTAATTCTTCTTAACCATAAGTACAGTTCTCAACCTACGACACACAGTGAATGAGTTATCAGACTCAAGGGACTTATACAGAGTATTGTATGTTGTCCAGGGTCCATCAGGACAGAGGGGTTGGTCCTTGTACTATATTCGGTTTACTTATGACTTCTCTAGTTTTTAGACAGGTGTTTCTTGGAAACACAGGGTCCGAATTTTAAGAAGTTATAGGTATTTGAATAAAGTAGAGAACCAGGTATTGCAAGTATCGGGATTCTTCAAAGTGATCGAAGATGTAGATACTTGAGTATGGTATTCAGTTGATAGTAATGATTAACAGACCTTGCTTCTCTTTCAGGTTACTCATAATTGGAAGCATTCCTAAGTTGAGTAACGCTGATAGGCCTCCTTCCATTTAGTTGACATGCACTGGAGATAGCTGCATGGTTTGAATCTGGTTCAATTAAATCAGTGCCTCTGGTTCTATATTGGATATAGTATAGTTCATATCTTAACATTGTTAAGGTACGGGGAGTTGTCCGGCTTATGATTAAAACCAGACACTGGACAACCCAAGGCACGTTTCTGTAATGGCTGTTTGTGGGTTGACCCAGGCTATGACGAGGGTTGATTTTCTACCATCTGGAAGATCAATAGAAATATTGTTCTAGACTCGCCACATTTTTTATTAAAAATGGATTTTTTCAGAAAAACAGTAGTGGGAGTATGGTAGAACTGGAAGTGATTCCAGAACCACAAACGATTACTGAAGATTTGATAGGAACCTAAAGATTCAATCTGGATTGACATTCCATTGGCCACTCCGCAGATACGGTGGGAAACCTCAGGCGTCCGAGAGGTACTTCGGTATGCTCAAGGACGGTGGCAGGGAGGTTCTTGTTTACCCACAATTGCCATTGCTGTTGTTCCAGGTTACGAGACCCGGCGGGAGGATGAGTATAGCGTCGTTCTAAACTAGCTTTAGAAGTGTACGTATATATGACTCTGGCAGACGGTTGTCGTAGTCAGTGGGAGCAGCGGAAGCATTGGTGGACAGGTAGCTTATGTCTATTTATAGACTGAAGCACCAGTAGCGGAGATAGATCATCTATTTCTGATGTGACAGTCATAGGTTTGACTTCATCGGAATAGGGGATGGATCTGTTGAGAAGGTAGTAGGGTGTGATGTCCTGGTATTTGGATGACATACACAGAGTAGGAAGTGATATTCCTATACTACAATCGGTTATACTTTGGTCGTCACACAGTGGTTTCTACACATGGGACTTGAACATTATATCAGACATACTGGTTACTAGATCTATGGTTTTAGATCTAGATTTGGGTGGTTTCCCAATTAAGGGTACTTAGACAGCATTCTAACGGCATTTAGAATGGACGACTCCTGACACGGTAGTGTACCTGCAGGTGATGGAGTCACCCTCTCTAAAGGTGTCTTACAGACTAAAGGGGAGAGGGATGTGCATGATTGGCAGATCACTTGCTCAGGCAATTGAGTCAATCATGAGATGTCAAGTACCACACCAGATGTTGTTCTTGCACTAGATGCAATAAGTTGACATTGATCCAATCTTGGAGAAACAGTCGGAAGCAGTTTTAGAACATAAGTGGATGTTCTAAGGGATATGATAACGACAGCCTCATTCGGGAGACAGTTATCATTCCAGGCTTCCAAGGTGACATGGAAGACAAGGAGGTTGTCAGAGTTATATTTTTGCTTCTGACAAGGGGCAGTATTTTGGACAGATGGTCCAAGGCAATACTGAGGGAGGCATGGCGCAGGATACTGATTAAGTTCAGTTGACGATACAGTCTAAGAAGTTTGGATTTGGAGTTCATTTATGAGCTAGGTCCCATCAGACATCCAGACACATTCTAAGACAGGTATTGCTCATTTCGGGAGATGGGTTTCTCCGCAAACATGAGATATAGAGAGACATAGAAAGAAACAACAAAGCGGATCCACTCACTAAGGCTATTCCTCGAACGCAAGAGTTTCGCAAACGAGATTTGTGAGACTGACTAGTAGAGGAATTGGGTGTTCGGTATCACACGGGCTGTGAGTATGCGACATCGCAATAATTAGCCTTGAGCGCAAGTGGGAGATTGTTGGAGATAGTGCCCTCAGAGTCAATTATTGGATCACAGGCACGTGATTGCAATGATTGAGGGAGGTCCTGTCCCATTAGGACAGTCTTACTCGAGATGATAGTATGCTATCTGGTTTATCTTTATCATCGTGTAATGCTTTAGGTGACCTGACAGGTCACTATTGCACGTTGATAGAGCCACTAGGATTCATGCTTGACTGCCAGTAGTATGAGGGCGATCATATACGTGGGAGCTGGTAGTCTATAAGCACATCCTTAAAAGGTCCCTAGTCGTGGGAGTTTCGAGACAGGGCATCGATTCTCCAGAGTAGACTAGTGTATACAATCGAGACCCCGACGAGGGGCGGTGGCCGGTCTCACAAGCCACCGGTGTCAGTTGGTTCACCTAAGATGTATACAGGTGCTCATTGGGTTATAAGTACACTGGACATGACTCGCCGGGAACATGTTAGTTGGTCTTATACCAGACGTCAGATAGCAGTTCCCTGGGGACATGTGTACAGGTTAGTTCATCGACCTGGGGATCGTCATTTGTCTCGTATGAGTTCCTACTGTACTTTGATTACTACCCTACGACGCTCAATGGAGACGTGCAAACAGGTTTTAGTTGGGTACAGTCCCGAGCCACATGGAGGCAGTGAGCGTATCTTCAGGGGTTCGTCTCTCCCGGTATTGGGGGTGAGGTCGCGCTATGTCTAGGAGAGCCATTACACAAAGCTCTCGGCCGAGGCAGGAGATTTACTGGTAGGTATTCCAGTAGTATCTCAGGGTGTTCTGGGCTACACTCCGACACGACTTGTACCGCTTTTGGGGGTCTGACTTTTACCAACCCCCTAGGCCCGCCATGCGATGCTCATAGACGAACGGACCGGACTGTACGGATATTGTCACTGACAGGCTCAGTAGGGTGTCAGGATGAGTTCGCTCATCGACGTACCTTTTGGTCAATACCTGGTAGCCTGTTATGTATTGGCTTATACCTCTGACGTGCTAGTGGTTAAATCAATAACCAAGATGTTGACGAGTCTTTAGAGTCCCCCACATTCAGTTACTCAGCTTTCGGGCGAAAAGCTGTAGAGGCCGTATGGAGATATGGCAAGGTCCGATCAGACACGTGCGGTATTGCACGGATCAGGATCGGACAGTTTGTACTATAGGCCGTATGGCTATATGGCAGGGTTCGATCAGATACGTGCGGTATTGCACGGATCAGGATCGAACGGATATTACTGGCCGGCTTTGGTTTAAGCCGGATCCTAGTATAGTACAGTGTAGATTTTGTCTCATTGCATTTGTATTTCGGTTGGAATACAAATACGGGTGTGTATACACAGTATCGGGGTTTTCCTGTAATTTATTACGGGACCAGTTTTCTGGAGTTGCCAGTTTGCTTTCCGTTTCGGCCATTTTCATTTGTATCTTTCAATGGCCGAAGATTGGTGGAGGAGGGCTTATTTGCATTTGTGCAAATAAGCATTAGTGGAGGGGGTTCTTTGCATTTTGTTGCTTCATGATAGCTCTTGTTGACCTTGACTTGTTCACTTCATCCATCATGGCTTGACTTTGGAGCAATCATGATTTTGATAATGGTTGTGGTTGAGTGTGGATATGGTTGTGTTCATTACTTGTGATCATTTTCTTGCATGATATCTTTTGACCTCTCTCTCACTTGCTTTATGTAGTAGCTCCCATTATTTTTGATACTCTCTCCACTCTCATACTCTCCTCTCACACACATGGCCGGCCACATTAGGGGGCTGTCCAAAAAATTGGGTGATGCATTTTTGGTCTCTTGATGCTTGCAAAATCCATATAGCTCCTTCTCCAAAAGATATAGTTCATCCCTCCACCAAAAGGCACCTCCATAAACCCCAAATGAGAGACAAGCCTCTACACTACATTCTACAGCAAACCTTGGGCACGTCGACTAGCCAGCTTCATACCCGAGTTGCCTCGGGATTGAGGTGGGAGCCCGTAAAAGATGTAGACGATGTGGTGCACTTCCGGCGACGAGGTGGAGACCGGACATTCCGCGGGAGATCGGGACGATGACGAGAAGACCGGAGGACTCGGATCAGTCGGTATATCTCTATTCCCTATCCTGTAGTTAGCTAGGACTAGTTAATGGTTCGATCCGGGTATTAGTGCGCGGTGGTGCCAGTTTATGAAAAATTTAAGTATATCACCGCTTCCGCATTTTGGCCTCGGGATGGAGGCCGGGGCGCCGCCGTGCACTTACAAATGCCTCGTACTTGCCTCGATGGACAATGAACATCAGAGGAGGCATGAGAATATGGGCCTAGAGTCCATATTTCTCCATACAAAAGAACCGTATGGAGAGCAGTCTCGTATCGCAAGATACGAAGTGTCAAAGAAATTGTTTTCGGCAAGGTTGGCCGTTGGATCATCGGTAGCGGAACACGTGCTTAAGATGATTAGCTACATAGAGGAGCTCGCAGACCTTTGGACCACGTTGGAGAATGAACCCTATACTGATTTGATTCTCCAGTCCCTTCCTTCCATTTACGCCCAGTTTATCCTTAACTTCAACATCCAAGGAAAGGAGGTTGGATGTAACGCCTTGAAAAGTCGTTTTGGTGTTTTCCTGAAAATCGGTGAAAATTCGGTCTTTTTCCGAAAACCGTCTTTTTTGTTATTTTGCAGTTTAGGACTAATTATACCTAAAATGGATAGGTAATTGCCTGTTTTTGGTAGCTAATGAGTTACTTATTAAGTTTTGGTCATTTAAAAAAATTTCCCTATTTTTCAATTTTTTAATATTATTTTAAGCCGGTAAGAAAATACATTAAATCAGCGATAAATATAAATTTAAATGGGCTAAATTTAAGATTTAAAATCATGTTAATTAAAATCTAGTTGTAACATAAATTTTTAGTAATTTATTTTAGATTTTAACTAATTTTTATTATAGAAAACGAAATTTATTGAATTTAAGCATAAACTTGCAATTTTTTTGACTTGTAGGGGGTCTTTTAGCATAATTTTTTTTTTGTGCACTCTCTCTCACTTTTCCCTCACCCTAGGCCGGCCCATTTCCAGTAGCTCATGGAAAAAAATTCCATGCTCCTTTGACTTTTATATTGTATGGGAATGAGGTTTTTTTTTAAAGGATTTTGAATTGTTATTTGGGTATGGGTCTTTTGTGGGTTGGTAGGGGTTGACCATGACTTTTTCCCACACCCCACACCATCACCCTTCCCTTGTTCTGGCCGAATTCCAGCAGCCCCCCTTCATCTTTTTTTTCTTTGCATCTTCTTGTTAAACTCTTCAACTTTGCTCCAAATTCCAAGTTAAACTCACAAATTAAACCCCATTCTTCATCCCCTTTCTCCTTAACCTCTCTTGCTTGGAATCATGGTGCTATGAGGCCATCATTGAGGCAAATTCTTCTTGCTAGATCTATAAAATTTGAGGTATAATTTCTACTCATTTAAGTTCCTATGGTTAAAATTCTTTAATTGAGTTGTTTAGTGTTAATTTTAGTGCTAATTTCGAATCTAGTTTTTTTTTTAGTTCATGTCTTGATTTTTAGTTAAGGTTAGGAAACCATTATTTAGTTAATTAAATCTATTTAATTAATCTAGTTGTTTACTTAACCAATCTATAAGGTTACTTTGCTTAAGTGGCTTGATGTTATGCTAATCCAAATTAATCTTGTGTGATATTTTCCTTGTTTTGCTAATTACCAAAAATCAAGAGAAGGGTTGGTTGTGGAAAATATGTTTTGAAGCATAGTTAATGGTTTAAAATTAGTGTAGTGGCTATCTAGTGGGTTAGTTTGGATTGTTGTGTTGGATTGTGTTGACCTTGTCGCTAATTTTCGATGTTTGCACCAAATTGCAAATTTCTCGCTTACTAGGTTTTTATTAAAATATTGTGATGAATTATTGCGATGTCTTGATGACATTTTTAGCGTATCCTATGACTTTTAGGATGTGTGAGTGCGGATTTTTGAGTATTCGGGTTTTAGTTTGGTCGGGCGACCAATCGACATTTTAGTAGATTTTTGCGATTTTCGCGTGTGTTCCGCGCACTTTGTGCACGTTGTACCTAGCTTGTGAACTATGGTATTTTCGTTAGGGAATTGCGTCGTTCTTGATATGTAACCTTATGTTTGGTATTGATGTAATTCCAGGTTCGGTCGTGGCGACGTCAGACACGGCTCGAAAGGGGAAAGCGGTGATTGGACGTGACTAGCTAGGGATTCCGGTGAGTAGATGTAACATCTACGGGGGACTATCGTTGGATGGCGCAAGTCGCCCGATAGTTTTAGTAGCTTTAAAAGATTCTTAGTAATGTTAATAATTAGGGGTGTAATACTTGTATGATTATTTGCTATATTCATGACTTATATTGACATACATATACGAACCCATTCTATAGGACACCTGCACCATTGCCAGGGTTTTTATATGGAGCACGAGCACTATTCATGCTTACACGCACACCCTGGTAATTGCCATGCCACCACACTAGATAACCTTTAAATTGAAACATTTTACTATAATTGATACTTAAACTTGCGCTATTGCTTTAATTCCTTAAAATGAAATCGTAGGATTGCTATTCATGTGCATGCACTTCATCATATTATTTGTTCATGCCTAATCTATTAATCACACATTGCAACTTGATTATTGATACCATATGCATTCATTATCATTGACATATGCACTTATGAGGATTTCTTGAGATTTTATGATATTTTTGGATTTCGAGGGAAAGCCGCAAAATTTCTAAACTTATTATATTTTTAAAATATGTAAATTGCGGTTTTCTAGTGATGTAAGTGTCGTCCACCATGAGTTTGCTATGGTTTTCGAGACCCGTTTCGAGGAGTTGGATGAACCGTCTCGGGTACATGGTAGGCCCGGTAAGGTACCCCGGGGCAAGAAGCTCGTGTTGCTGACGATGAGCCTGGTAGGGGACGGATTACCTACCGGTGACTGTTTGGGACGGCGGATATCCAGAGGATACCGACCGTAGCCGCGAGATGATGAGATATTGATATTGAGATGGGTCAGCCGGATGGCTGAGGCCAGAGATATTATGACATGGATATATGAGATTTGTGATAGTTTTGAGGTGTCGTTGCTGGACACAGGTTCTTGTTGATTCTATTTGTATTGTGCTGGTATTTCAAAAGAGATTCCTAAGGGAAAAACATGATTCTTATACTTACACATTCAGATCATGAGCTGATTCGCATTGCATTCATACTTGCTAGTATATTCATATTGCATACCTACCTGCTATTATGTCCTGCCTTACCTGTATTTTAGATGCTAGGATACTTATGTGCATGCTTTCGATAGCCTGTGTAGATGTTATTTATTACTCACGAGTTGGCAACTCACCCCCGTTGTGCCACAGCCTTTTGCAGGTCCGCTCCGTCAGTACAGTAGCGGCGGGCGCACTTGTTTCTTTTGCCTCCTTTGCCTGGACTCGAGGTTTTGCTCTTAGGTGGGTTATATTATTATTTTTGTACCACCTTGTATATTCTTTGTATCTAGTGCACTCCATCTACTGTATCTACCAATATTGTTGTTTATTGACCTAGAGATGAGACTGTGAGATTTGTGAACTTTTATGCTGTATCTTGGGGTCGAGCTCACTTGAGTCGACATGATGTTTTTCTCATGCTTCCTTATGATTATTTCACATGTTGTTGCTTTATATTGTGTGGGATTTGTGACCGCCTTGTGGCGAAGAGCTAGCTCCCGCTTGGGGATGCCCTATTTTGTGGATTCATGTATATATTTTGTTGTACCCATTTTGGGGGCCAGTATTTACAAAGGAGACTCTGCCGAAATTTTCGGGAAAATTGATATTGTTTCTAAAAAGGTTTTATATGACTTATTTGATAAACTTGTTTTCAATTGATTGGGTTCTCTTCACTCTTTTGCTTATTTGGTTTTGGTTTTCTGGGCTTTGGCTTACTTATTTTACGGACGTCTTGAGACGTTTCGTAAACTTAAGTGCCAGTCACATTTCGTACCCTGCGGGTCGTGACAAAGTTGGTATCAGAGCGATAGGTTTTACCTTTTTGAGTGTAGGATGACCCTTGGTAGATGGAGTAAGTGACTTGAGTAGGGTAACGTAGCGTGTGTATGTCCGCGGCATACTTGCGATACGGTACTCCGCCTAAGTGACTTTAGGATATACTTGCTTAAAATTCCTTCTTCAATTTCGTGTATCCTATGATTCTATTGCACTGTTCTTACTATCCGTTTTCCTGTAACAGCCACTATGCCGCCGAAGGCTACGAGGGCACAGAGGGCTGCCGCCCGAGACGAGATTCGAGCTGGCTCGTCTAAGACTAGGACTGAGCAGGGTGGTATGCCTACGCCGTAGGGACAGACCGATCCACCTTCCCCAGGCCGTATGGATAGGCTCGAGACTGGTATGGAGGAGTTGCGACAGATGATGGGGGGCATGCAGGAGCTATGTCGGATAGTAGGATCCCTAGTTGCAGCCAGTCGTACACTGAGGCCGGATGATGCACCTACTACATCCCAGACTGCCATGATACCTTCTCCTACTACTACCACCGTGACCATCCCGGTTTCACTACAGGATTTCATGAGGCTGAGACCTCCAGTATTCACCGGCACCGAGGCAGCGGAGGACCCACAGACGTTCCTTGACAGTTTAGCCAGGATCTGTCATTCGCTGAGATGTTCGGATGATCGATGGGTAGAGCTTGCGAGTTTCCGACTAGAGGGTCTCGCGCAGACATGGTGGGAGTCAGTCTTGAGAGGTCGAGCTGCAGGTCTACCGCTTATGACGTGGGCCGAGTTTACAGCGGTCTTTCTAGCTCGTTTCCTCCCAGAGAGCATTCGTGACGCCAGAGCTCGTAGCTTCGAGGCCTTAGTCAAGACACCTGGGATGACGGTGTCTGAGTATGACATCCAGTTTACACAGTTATCCCGATATGCTCCGTATTTGGTGGATACCGAAGAGAAGATGGTGAAGAGGTTCGTACAGGAACTTGATGCCCAGCTATATCTTGCCATTGGCGCCCAGCACTACGACACTTATTCAGCTGCTATGGATACGACATTACGAATGGAGGCACGCATATCACAGACTTCGGCCATTTCTGGGCCGAAGAGGATTCGCACCGATGTACCGTCTCAGAGGCAGCGCGCCAGATTTTTTCCGAGAGATAGGCCTGGAAGAGGATTTGGCAGGGGACAGTTATATGGTTCATATCCCCAGGGACAGCAGCCGTCGCCATGGTGTTTTGGGTGCGGGAGTCCGCACCATCTTGTCAGAGACTGTCCGGCGAGACGACAGGGAGCAGCGACAGTTCCGCATGTGACCCTACCACCATCACCACCCCCTCCTCAGAGAGCCCTACTTCCTACCACCGGTGATGCTCCACGCCAGTTAGGTGCACCCAGAGGCCGTGGACACGGCGGTCCTGTTCAGAAAGGACGAGGAGGCAGAGGCCGAGGTCGAGGTCAGCCCGCTATCGGTGGAAGACAGGCCCGAGTATTTGCTTTGACACCGCAGGATGCGCAGGCATCCAATGCCGTTGTGACAGGTACCTTGCCAGTTTGTTCTTTCGACGCACGGGTATTATTTGACCCAGGTTCCACACATTCGTACGTCTCTACACACTTTGCACCGATGTTGGGCCGTGAGTCGTCGTCGTTAGATCATCCGCTTGTTGTTGTTACCCCGGTAGGCGAGTCGTTTGTCGCTCGTTTTGTATTTCGATTGTTTTCCGTTCGTATCGGGGAGAGGGATTCATCAGTTGATTTGATTCTCCTCGATATGTTGGACTTTGATGTGCTTCTGGGCATGGATTGGCTAGCCACTTGTTATGCTTCGGTGGACTGCCGTGAGAAGGCAGTCAGATTTAGCTTTCCGAGAGAGCCAGTCCTTGTTATTCAGGGAGACCGCAGCGTCACCCTTCCCAGCTTGATTTCGTCTCTTCGCGCTGGTCAGCTCTTGCGGAAGGGATGTCAGGGATTCTTAGCGTATATTTGTGATACTCGAGCTGCAGAGGTTCCGTTGGACCGGGTTCCGGTTGTTTGTGAGTTCCCTGATGTTTTCCCTGATGAGCTACCTGGGCTACCACCTGAGCGCAACGTTGAGTTCTGCATCGATTTGATTCCCGGCTCGGGGCCTATTTCTATACCGCCTTATCGGATGGCCCCGGCAGAGCTTCGAGAGCTGAAGGATCTATTGCAGGATTTGTTAGAGAAGGGGCTTATTCGACCTAGTGTTTCACCGTGGGGTGCTCCGGTCCTGTTTGTCAAGAAGAAGGATGGAAGTTTGCGCTTATGTATCGACTACCGCCAGCTGAACAAGGTTACCGTGCGGAACAGATATCCGTTGCCACGCATTGATGATTTGTTCGACCAGCTCCAGGGCGCGGGTTATTTTTCGAGGATCGACTTACGATCAGGATACCATCAGCTGCGAGTTCGACAGGAGGATGTACCAAGGACAGCTTTCCGCACGCGCTACGGCCACTATAAGTTTTTGGTGATGTCGTTCGGACTCACCAACGCCCCAGCAGCATTCATGGATTTGAAGAATCGTACATTCAGGCCGTATCTTGACTTGTTCATCATCATGTTTATCGACGATATCTTGGTGTACTCCCGGAGCAGAGAGGAGCACGAGCAGCACTTGCAGATTACGTTACAGACTCTGAGGGAGCACCAGCTGTTCGCAAAGTTCTCCAAGTGTGCATTCTGGCTGGACAGCGTCGGATTCTTGGGTCACATGGTTACGAGAGACGGCTTATGTGTGGACCCGAAGAACATTGAGGCTGTTCAGCAGTGGCCCCGACCTACATCGGTTACTGAGATCCGTAGTTTTCTAGGCCTGGCAGGCTACTACAGGCGTTTTGTTCAGGACTTCTCCCGTATAGCTGCACCTTTGACCGGTTTGACCCGGAAGGGAGTTCCTTTCGTTTGGACGGAGGAGTGCGAGCACAGTTTTCAGCAGCTACGGACTCGTTTGACTACGGCACCGGTATTATCTTTGCCTTCGGGATCAGGCGGATTTGTGGTCTACTGTGATGCTTCGCGAGTGGGATTAGGATGCGTATTGATGCAGCATTGCCGGGTGATCGCATATGCTTCTCGGCAGTTGAAGAAACACGAACAGAACTACCCCACTCATGATTTGGAGATGGCTGCAGTGGTCTTTGCATTGAAGATTTGGCGACATTACCTATATGGCGAGTCGTGCCAAATATTCACAGACCACAAGAGCTTAAAATACATATTTCAGCAGCAAGACCTGAACCTCAGACAGCGTCGTTGGATGGAGTTGGTGAAAGACTACGACTGCGAGATCTTATATCACCCAGGCAAGGCGAATGTGGTGGCAGATGCGTTGAGTAGGAGGCCCGGGGGTAGTCTATCCTTTTTGCGCGCAGTGCAGAGGCAGTCGTCAGCAGATTGGCAGATGTTATGCGACAGCCGAGTTGAGTTCGAGTTCACTCAGACAGGGGGACAGCTCGTGCATGTTCGTGCACGCCCACAGTTGCTTGACCGTATATATGAGGCACAGCGCAGAGACGACCGTTGCTCAGAGATCATGGCACAGATGGGACAGGGCAGATTTTCCGAGATCGGGGGATTTTACGCTATGGATCTAGACTGTGCGTACCAGATGCTGATGGGTTGCGGCGCGACATTCTTGAGGAGGCACACCGATCAGTGTATAGTGTCCACCCCGGTTCCACCAAGATGTACCATGATATGAGAGAGACCTATTGGTGGGACGGGATGAAGAGGGACATTGCGGAGTTTGTATCGAGATGCCTGACTTGTCAGCAAGTCAAGGCCGAGCACCAGAGGCCCGCAGGAGAGCTACAGCCGTTACCCATTCCGGAGTGGAAATGGGAGCAGATTTCGATGGATTTCATTGTGGGTCTACCCAGGACCAGTCGAGGGTACGACTCCATCTGGGTGATCGTAGATCGATTGACGAAAGCGGCTCACTTCCTGCCAGTGAAGACGACTTTCAGCTTCGCTCAGTATGCCCAGCTTTACATCGACGAGATCGTGCGGTTGCATGGCGTACCGACTTGTATCGTGTCATATCGAAGCACCCAGTTCACCAGCCGACTTTGGCAGAGACTTCAGGAGGCTTTAGGCACTCGTTTGAGCTTCAGCACAACGTTTCATCCGCAGACCGACGGACTGTCAGAGCGGACCATTCAGACTCTCGAGGACATGCTCAGAGCGTGCGTTTTAGACTTCGGCGGTAGCTGGGATCGTCATTTACCTCTAGTGGAGTTCTCCTACAACAACAGCTTCCAGGATACTATTCAGATGGCACCTTTCGAGGCATTGTATGGGAGGAGATGCAGATCGCCCGTCTGTTGGACAGAGCTCAGCGAGAGCAGTATTTTGGGGCCACAGCTTGTTGAGGAGACGACAGCGAAGATACAGTTGATCCGAGACAGGATGAGAGCGGCTCAGAGCAGGCAGAAATCGTATGCGGACAGGCGCCGTCGCAGATTAGAGTTCGCAGTTGGCGATCATGTTTTTCTGAGGGTCTCTCCGATGAAGGGCGTGATGCGATTTGGGCGGAAAGAAAAGCTTAGTCCCAGATTTGTGGGTCCCTTCGAGATTCTCGAGCGTGTCGGCGCAGTTGCATATCGTTTGGCCCTTCCACCCAGCTTTCCCGATGTTCACCCCGTCTTCCATGTTTCGATGCTCCGCAAGTACCTTCACGACCCTTCGCATGTGATTCAGCACCCGACAGTCCAGCTAGAGCGCGACCTTTCGTTTGCAGAGCAGCCGGTGGCCATCCTGGATCGGCAGGTGAAGAAGTTGAGATCGAAGATTATACCGACCGTCAAAGTCCTTTGGCGTAGCCCGAGCAGCGAGGAGGTTACCTGGGAGACCGAGGGCGAGATGAGGAAGAAATATCCCCATCTCTTTGAAGGTACGCGTAGTTATATTTTTAAATTCGGGGACCGAATTTCTTTAAGGGGGGAAGATTGTAACGCCTTGAAAAGTCGTTTTGGTGTTTTCCTGAAAATCGGTGAAAATTCGGTATTTTTCCGAAAACCGCCTTTTTTGTTATTTTGCAGTTTAGGACTAATTATACCTAAAATGGATAGGTAATTGCCTGTTTTTGGTAGCTAATGAGTTACTTATTAAGTTTTGGTCATTTAAAAAATTTTCCCTATTTTTCAATTTTTTAATATTATTTTAAGCCGGTAAGAAAATACATTAAATCAGCGATAAATAGAAAATTAAATGGGCTAAATTTAAGCTTTAAAATCATGTTAATTAAAATCTAGTTGTAACATAAATTTTTAGTAATTTATTTTAAGTTTTAACTAATTTTTATTATAGAAAACGAAATTTATTGAATTTAAGCTTAAACTTGCAATTTTTTTGACTTGTAGAGGGTCTTTTTGCATAAATTTTTTTTTGTGCACTCTCTCTCACTTTTCCCTCACCCTAGGCCGGCCCATTTCCAGTAGCTCATGGAAAAAAATTCCATGCTCCTTTGACTTTTATATTGTATGGGAATGAGGTTTTTTTTAAAGGATTTTGAATTGTTATTTGGGTATGGATCTTTTGTGGGTTGGTAGGGGTTGACCATGACTTTTTCCCACACCCCACACCATCCCCCTTCCCTTGTTCTGGCCGAATTCCAGCAGCCCCCCTTCATCTTTTTTTCTTTGCATCTTCTTGTTAAACTCTTCAACTTTGCTCCAAATTCCAAGTTAAACTCACAAATTAAACCCCATTCTTCATCCCCTTTCTCCTTAGCCTCTCTTGCTTGGAATCATGGTGCTATGAGGCCATCATTGAGGCAAATTCTTCTTGCTAGATCTATAAAATTTGAGGTATAATTTCTACTCATTTAAGTTCCTATGGTTAAAATTCTTTAATTGAGTTGTTTAGTGTTAATTTTAGTGCTAATTTCGAATCCAGTTTTTTTTTTAGTTCATGTCTTGATTTTTAGTTAGGGTTAGGAAACCATTATTTAGTTAATTAAATCTATTTAATTAATCTAGTTGTTTACTTAACCAATCTATAAGGTTACTTTGCTTAAGTGGCTTGATGTTATGCTAATCCAAATTAATCTTGTGTGATATTTTCCTTGTTTTGCTAATTACCAAAAATCAAGAGAAGGGTTGGTTGTGGAAAATATGTTTTGAAGCATAGTTAATGCTTTAAAATTAGTGTAGTGACTATCTAGTGGGTTAGTTTGGATTGTTGTGTTGGATTGTGTTAACCTTGTCGCTAATTTTCGATGTTTGCACCAAATTGCAAATTTCTCGCTTACTAGGTTTTTATTAAAATATTGTGATGAATTATTGCGATGTCTTGATGACATTTTTAGCGTATCCTATGACTTTTAGGATGTGTGAGTGCGGATTTTTGAGTGTTCGGGTTTTAGTTTGATCGGGCGACCAATCGACATTTTAGTAGATTTTTGCGATTTTCGCGTGTGTTCCGCGCACTTTGTGCACGTTGTACCTAGCTTGTGAACTATGGTATTTTCGTTAGGGAATTGCGTCGTTCTTGATATGTAATCTTATATTTGGTATTGATGTAATTCCAGGTTCGGTCGCGGAGACGTCAGACGCGGCTCGAAAGGGGAAAGCGGTGATTGGACGTGACTAGCTAGGGATTCCGGTGAGTAGATGTAATATCTACGGGGGACTATCGTTGGATGGCGCAAGTCGCCTGATAGTTTTAGTAGCTTTAAAAGATTCTAAGTAATGTTAATAATTAGGGGTGTAATACTTGTATGATTATTTGCTATATTCATGCCTTATATTGACATACATATACGAACCCATTCTATAGGACACCTGCACCATTGCCAGGGTTTTTATATGCAGCACGAGCACTATTCATGCTTACACACACACCCTGGTAATTGCCATGCCACCACACTAGATAACCTTTAAATTGAAACCTTTTACTATAATTGATACTTAAACTTGCGCTATTGCTTTAATTCCTTAAAATGAAATCGTAGGATTGCTATTCATGTGCATGCACTTCATCATATTATTTGTTCATGCCTAATATATTAATCACACATTACAACTTGATTATTGATACCATATGCATTCATTATCATTGACATATGCACTTATGAGGATTTCTTGAGATTTTATGATATTTCTGGATTTCGGGAGGAAAGCCGCAAAATTTCTAAACTTATTATATTTTTAAAATATGTAAATTGCGGTTTTCTAGTGATGTAAGTGTCGTCCACCATGAGTTTGCTGTGGTTTTCGAGACCCGTTTCGAGGAGTTGGATGAACCGTCTCTGGTACATGGTGGGCCAGGTAAGGTACCCCGGGGCAAGAAGCTCGTGTTGCTGACGATGAGCCTGGCAGGGGACGGATTACCTACCGGTGACTGTTTGGGACGGCGGATATCCAGAGGATACCGACCGTAGCCGCGAGATGATGAGATATTGATATTGAGATGGGTCAGCCGGATGGCTGAGGCCAGAGATATTATGACATGGATATATGAGATTTGTGATAGTTTTGAGGTGTCGTTGCTGGACACAGGTTCTTGTTGATTCTATTTGTATTGTGCTGGTATTTCAAAAGAGATTCCTAAGGGAAAAACATGATTCTTATACTTACACATTCAGATCATGAGCTGATTCGCATTGCATTCATACTTGCTAGTATATTCATATTGCATACCTACCTGCTATTATGTCCGGCCTTACCTATATTTTAGATGCTTGGATACTTGTGTGCATGCTTTCGATAGCCTGTGTAGATGTTATTTATTACTCACGAGTTGGCAACTCACCCCCGTTGTGCCACAGCCTTTTGCAGGTCCGCTCCGTCAGTACAGTAGCGGCGGGCGCACTTGTTTCTTTTGCCTCCTTTGCCTGGACTCGAGGTTTTGCTCTTAGGTGGGTTATATTATTATTTTTGTACCACCTTGTATATTCTTTGTATCTAGTGCACTCCATCTACTGTATCTACCAATATTGTTGTTTATTGACCTAGAGATGAGACTGTGAGATTTGTGAACTTTTATGCTGTATCTTGGGGTCGAGCTCACTTGAGTCGACATGCTGTTTTTCTCATGCTTCCTTATTATTATTTCGCATGTTGTTGCTTTATATTGCGTGGGATTTATGACCGCCTTGTGGCGAAGAGCTAGCTCCCGCTTGGGGATGCCTTATTTGTTGGATTCATATACATTCTTGTTGTACCCATTTGGGGGGCCAGTATTTACAAAGGAGACTCTGCCGAAATTTTCGGGAAAATTGATATTGTTTCTGAAAAGGTTTTATATGACTTATTTGATAAACTTGTTTTCAATTGATTGGGTTCTCTTCACTCTTTTGCTTATTTGGTTTTGGTTTTCTGGGCTTTGGCTTACTTATTTTACGGACGTCTTGAGACGTTTCGTAAACTTAAGTGCCAGTCACGTTCCGTACCCTGCGGGTCATGACATTGAACTTTCCGAACTTCTGAACATGTTGAGGAGTGCTGAGGGCACCCTACAGAAAGGTAGGGAGACATTCACTTTGTTTGTAGGAGGATCTTCCTCTTCTAGATCCAGGTCAAAAGCCAAGGGTAAGAAGAAGAAAGCCCCCGCCAAACCAAGAGGCGGTGTCCGTAAGGTGGATACGAAGGGAAAAGGAAAAGCAACAAAGGTAGCGGGAAAGCTGGTGGGGAAGGAAGAATGCTTCTATTGTCACAAAAGTGGTCACTGGAAACAGGATTGCAAGGCTTGGAAGGCCAGAACACAGGATTTGAAGCGAGTTACGGCTTTAGCTTCAAGTGTGTATGTTATTGAAACTGTCTATCAATAAACTCTACATCCTGGGTATTGGATACCGGATCAGGATCTCATATCTGTAATTCTTTGCAGGCGTTGAGAAAGCGTAGAGTTTTGAAGGCAGGTGACATGACCCTCAGAGTTGCAAACGGTGCTAGCATGGATGCTGAGGCCGTGGGGGACTATCACCTGGGATTGTCGGATGGACACTTTTTGGTTTTGCGTAGTTGTTATTATGTACCAAATGCAACCTGTAATATCATTTCTGTATCTTTATTATCTAAAGAAGGTTATGAATTTGCATTTGTAAGTAATGTAGTGAACATTCACCTTAATCATGTTTTGATTGGGTCAGGTACATTGAACAACGGTATATACGTTTTAAACCAACCACAGATTTTTAATGTCCAGAATACACACAAAAGAAAGTCTCCAGAAATCAATAAAACTTTCTTATGGCATTGTAGACTGGGTCACATCAATGAGAGAAGGTTGACTAAGTTACATACAGAAAGATATTTGGATCCGTTCGAATATCAATCGTATGCAACTTGTCAATCCTGTCTCAAAGGAAAGATGACAAAGACTCCGTTCACTGGACACGGAGAAAGAGCAAGCGAGCTCTTGGGACTCGTACACAGCGACGTGTGCTGTCCAATGTCTACACATGCGCAAAGCGGTTATTCTTACTTCATTACTTTTATGGATGATTTCTCAAGGTTCGGACATGTCTTCTTGATGAAGCATAAATCCGAAGCTTTTGAAAACTTCCAGGAATATAAGAATGAAGTAGAAAAACAAACAGGCAAAAGTATAAAGACACTGAGATCTGATCGAGGTGGTGAATACTTGAGTGCCGAGTTCCTGGGTTACTTAAAAGAGAATGGAATTCTCTCTCAGCTTACTCCTCCATACACTCCGCAACATAACGGTGTATCGGAGAGACGGAACCGAACCCTATTGGATATGGTACGGTCCATAATGAGTAACGCTGAGTTGCCGCGATCGTTCTGGGGATATGCGCTAGAATCAGCTGCATACCTTTTGAACCGAGTTCCCACTAAGACTGTGCCTACCACACCATATGAGTTATGGAGTGGGAAGAAACCCTATCTTCAATACCTGAAGATTTGGGGATGTCCAGCTTACGTCAAAAAGCAGCATGCGGACAAGCACGAGGCACGCTCAGTACTGTGCAAGTTTGTAAGATACCCAAAGAACTCCAGGGGGTATCTTTTCTATTACGCAGAGGAACAAAAAGTCCTTGTTTCTCGAAATGCCCATTTTCTGGAACATCAGTTCTTAGAAAAAGAAATAAGTGGGAGCGCAATAGAACTGGAAGAAATTCCAGAACCACAAGCTATTACTGAAAGCTTAGTAGAACCAGAGGGTTCGAAAGATTAGGACATTCCCACGCCACTCCGCAGGAGTAGTAGGCAGTCTCATCCGCCCGAGAGATACTATGGTTTTCTCATTGACGGGGATAGAGAGGATTGCAACATAGATTGTGATGAGCCTACTAGCTTCCAGCAAGCCATTCAGAGCGTCGACTCGGTAAAATGGCTGGATGCAATGCGGACCGAAATGGAGTCAATGTACTCCAACAAAGTATGGACGTTGGACATTGCTCCAGATGGGGTAAAACCCGTAGGATGCAAGTGGATCTTCAAAAGGATGATTGGTGTAGATGGACAGGTTGAGACCTATAAAGCTAGACTGGTAGCAAAGGGTTTTCGTCAGCGACCTGGTTTGGACTATGACGAAACCTTTTCTCCAGTAGCTATGCTGAAATCCATTCGGATCCTTCTTGCCATTGCTGCCTTCCACGATTAAGAGATTTGGCATATGGACGTAAAGACAGCTTTTCTAAATGGTCATTTAGAGGAGTGTGTCTATATGGACCAGCCAGAGGGTTTCATTCAGAGTGGGAGCAGCGGAAAGGTGTGCAAGTTGCTTAAGTCCATTTATGGACTAAAGCAGGCATCGCGGAGTTGGAACATCTGTTTTGATGAGACGGTCAAGGAATTTGGCTTTATCAAAAATCCAGATGAACCATGCATCTATTGTAGATTTGTAGCGAGAACTGTAGTATTCCTCGTTTTATACGTGGATGACATTCTCTTAATAGGAAATGACATTCCTATGCTACAATCTGTCAAAGGGTTCTTGTCACACAGGTTCTCCATGAAAGACCTGGGTGATGCCTCATACATTCTGGGTATCCGGATCTACCGTGACAGATCCAAGAGGATATTAGGACTTTCACAGTCCAGGTACATCGACACCATACTGAAGAGATTCAGTATGGAAAATTCCAAGCGCGGTAATCTACCGGCTTGTCACGGGATCACCCTCTCCAAAGAGATGTCTCCCAAGACTGATTTGGAGAGGGATCGCATGTCAATTATACCCTACGCTCTTGCGGTAGGCTCTATAATATATGTGATGTTGTGTACCAGACCGGATGTGGCTTATGCACTGAGTGTGGTAAGCAGGTATCAGTCAAACCCTGGGGAGAAACATTGGATAGCAGTAAAGAACATTCTCAAGTACCTGAGAAGGACTAAGGAGATGTTCTTGGTGTATGGCGGCAGATTGAGGTCTTTGCTGACTCCAGCTTCCAGAGTGACAAGGATGATTCCAAGTCCATGTTGGGTTTTGTCTTCACCCTCAATGGAGGAGCGGTGTGTTGGAAGAGTTCCAAACAGGAAACCGTTGCGGACTAGACTATGGAAGCGGAATACATCGCTGCATCTGATGCCGCAAAAGAAGCTGTCTAGATGAGGAAGTTCTTGAAAGAACTTCAGGTGGTTCCGTCCATTGTTGACCCAATACCTCTGTATTGCGACAACAACGGGGCTATAGCTTTAGCGAAGGAACCCAGGTCCCATCAGAAATCCAGACACATCTTAAGGCGGTATCACCTGATCAGGGAGATCGTGGATCGCCAGGAGATCGAGGTCCGGAGGGTTGCTTCAGAAGATAACACAGCAGATCCATTCACCAAGGCCTTGCCCCAGACTCAGTTTGAGCGGCTGATCGAGATGATAGGTCTTCGATACACCAGTACATGGCCTTAGTGCAAGTGGGAGATTGTTAGTGCATATGCCCTAGAGGCCATTACTGTATCATACTAGTTTGTATATTACTTGATGGAAGCTTGGGATATTCACAGTTGTATATACAATCTTGCTCGAAATGGTAGTATGCTACTTGGTTTTTCTCTGCTTTAATATGTGCATGTGTTTATTTTTAGCATATCGCTGATATACATATTAGTAGAGCCCTTAGGATCATTGCTTGATTACCAACGTTGTGATGGCGCTCACACTCATGGGAGCTGGGTAATCCATAAGCACATCCTTATACAGGTCCCTAGTCGTTGGACTATCGAGACAGGGCATCGATACTCCGGAGTAGACTAGCGTATGCGCTTCTCATCCCAGTATGGGAGACGGTCTGTCCCACAGCCGTCAGTACGTCATACTTGAGATAGTATACGGGTGCTCGTTAGGTTACGCGTACACTGGACAGGACTCGTCGGGGACTGTTGGTTGGTATTATACCTATCGTCAGTTATCAGTTCCCAGGTGACATGAGTACAGCATAGTCCGCTGACATGACACTGTCACTTCGCCTCGAGTGTGTTCCCACTGCACTTTGATTGCTACCCTACCACGGCTCAAAGGAGTCGTGCAAACAGGTAGTTTTTGGGTGCAGTCCCGAAGCACTTGGAAGCTGTGACGGTTAGACAGGATTCGTCTCTCCCGGTATTGGGGGTTGACATCGCGCTGTGTCCAGGAGAGCCATTACACAAGTAGTCCCTGGCCAGGGCAAGCGAGATATACTGGTAGGTTTCCAGTGTTATCTCAGGGTGTTCTGGGCTACACTCGGACACGACATATACCGCTATTAGGGGACTGACGTTCACCGCTGTTGCGACACGGCAGCGCCCCGGCCGTCTATCCGAGGCCAAAATGCGGAATCAAAATTTTTCCTTACTTGGAAACCGGCGCTACCGCTGACAAAGAAAAACCCGGATCGTTAACCATTAACCTATACTAGCTAACAAGAGATGGGAAGAGAAGTATACCGAGTGATCCGAGTCCTCCGGTCTTCTCGTCATCGTCCCGATCTCCCGCGGAAAGTCTTGTCTCCACATCGTCGCCTCCTCGCCGGAAGGGCACCACATCGCCTGCGTCTTTTACGAGCTCGCGCCTCAATACCGAGGCAACTCGGGCATGAAGCCGGCAACTCGACATGCTCAAGATATGCTGTAGAATGTGTAGTGTAGAGGCTATGTCTCATTTGGGGTTTGTGGCCTTTGAAGATGATGGAGGAATCAAGATTAGAAAAATGGTGCTTGCATTTTTCTAGCATGAAAATGAGATCAAGAATGAAACTCTCAAGATGAAGCTCTCCTCTTCTTTTCTCTCAAATGTCTTCAAACATATTGTCATGAGAATGGTGGAGGAAAGAATGCAAAAACCACAACCTTAGAAGGAAGGTAATGGTAGTAAAAGCAAGTGGTGACCATAGCCAAAAACATCATGATAACAATCTCACATCAACTTTCATCTCATTTCTATTCTTCATAAAGCAAGAAATGATGAAGGAAAAGAATGGTATCTAAAGATGCTATCATAATAAATACATTTGCAAGAAAACCCTCCACAATGTGTTATTTGCAAACTTGCAAATAACACCCTCCATCGGAAAAGTCCGGCCGGGAAAGAACAAAGGAAAACCGGCCGGAACAGAATGCAAACTGACAACTTCAGAAAACTGGTCCCGTAATAAATTACAGGAAAACCCCGATACTGTGCATACACACCCGCATCTGTATTCCGTCCGGATACAAATGCAATGAGACAAAATCTACACTGTACTATACTAGGATCCGGCTTAAACCAAAGCCGGCTAGTAATATCCGTTCGATCCTGATCCGTGCAATACCGCACGTATCTGATCGAACTCTGCCATATATCCATACGGCCACTAGTACAAACCGTCCGATCCTGATCCGTGCAATACCGCACGTATCTGATCGGACCCTGCCATATCTCCATACGGCCTCTACAGCGTTTCGCCCGAAAGCTTGAGTAACTGTAAGTGTGGTGGACTCTAAAGACTCGTCAATACTATGGCTGTGGATTTAACCACTAGCACGTCAGAAGTATTAGCCAATACGTGACGGGCCACCAGCTATTGAGCAAAAGGGACGTCGATGAGCGAACTCATCCTGACACCCTACTGAGCCTGTCAGTGACAATATCCGTACAGTCCGGTCCGTTCGTCTATGAGTATCGCATGGCGGGCCTAGGGGGTTGGTAAAAGTCAGACCCCCAAAAGCGGTACAAGTCGTGTCGGAGCGTAGCCCAGAACGCCCTGAGATACTACTGGAATACCTACCAGTAAATCTCCTGCCTCGGCCGAAGGCTTTGCGTAATGGCTCTCCTAGACACAGCGCGACCTCACCCCCAATACCGGGAGAGACGAACCCCTGAAGATCCGCTCACTGCCTCCATGTGGCTCGGGACTGTACCCAACTAAAACCTGTTTGCACGACTCCTTTGAGCCGTGGTAGGGTAGTAATCAAAGCACAGTGGGAACTCACACGAGACAAATGACGATCTCAGGTCGATGAACTAACCTGTACACATGTCACCAGGGAACTGCTATCTGACATATGGTATAAGACCAACTAGCAGGTTCCCGGCGAGTCCTGTCCGGTGTACTCATAACCCAATGAGCACCTGTATACATCTTAGGTGAACCAACTGACACCAGTGGCTTGTGAGACCGGCCACCGCCCCTCGTCGGGGTCTCGACTGTATACACTAGTCTACTAATGGAGTATCGATGCCCTGTCTCGAAACTCCCACGACTAGGGACCATTTAAGGATGTGCTTATAGACTACCAGCTCCCACGTATATGATCGCCATCATACTGCTGGTAGTCAAGCAAGAATCCTAGGGGCTCTATCAACGTGTAATAGCGACATGTCAGGTCACCTAAAGCAGTACACGATGATAAAGATAAACCAGATAGCATACTATCACCTCGAGTAAGACTGTCCTACCGGGATAGGTCCTCCCTCAATCATTGCAATCACGTGCCTGTGATCCAATAATTGACTCTGAGGGCACTATCTCCAACAACCGTCCCCTAGGCCCGCCATGCGATGTATCAGACAAACAGACCGGACTGTACGGAGACTGTCATATACAGCCTCAGTAGGAGTTCAGATGGGGTTCACCTCGTCAGTCTTCTTATCGGCATCTACCTGGGGACCGTTACGTACAGCTAGTGCCGTTTGCGGTCTGTGGTTAAACCCACTGCCAGCGTAGTGTCGAGCCTTTAGAGTCCCACACAGAGAGCTATTCGCCTTTAGGCAAAATGAGTAAAGGTCGCATGGTTTTGCGACAGGGTTCGTTCACATCCGCGCACTTGTACACGTTTGCTGTCTGGACAGCTTATACTAGCGGGCTTTGGTTTAAGCCGGATCCTAGTATATGATTTGGGACTGGTTTTATCTCATTGTATTCGTGTTCCTCGGATCACGAATACGGGTGCGTACGCACAGTTGCTTGGGACAGAGGGAGAGGACTTTGATTAGGGTTAATGACCATTGTCATTTTATTAACCCTAATGCTTATGTGTGAATTATGGTTAATTGATATTAGTTTAATATAATTGTGCATGGTTATGGTTGTTGACCATTTGACTATCTTGACTTGTTGACCTTAGTTGACACATTGACCATCATCATTCTATATAAAAGATGCTCTTTGATCCTTGCAATTAGCATTAAATATGAAATGATAATGGTCATGTCTTGATTAAGCCATGACAATTATCTCACTAATTATCTAATTACAATAATTCACACATATATGTGAGAATGGTTCATTTTTCTCTCATTCTATTATTCACTTTCTCTCTCTTATTCTTCCTCTCCCTCAAGCTCTCCCCTCTCATGTGTTGAGAAACACTTGAGCTTGAGAAAAAACTCTTCTTGATAATCTCTACTCTCATCTAGGGTTCTAGAATTAGCACTTCTAGCACTCTAGTTACTTCTAGCTTGGAGTTGAAGCCAAAGGTCGAGGCTTTCGGGTGGATCCTTCTTCGACGTGAGAAGACGACAAAGGTGACCACTTTCTACTACTCCAAGGAGCAAGGAGAGAAGGACATAAAGCCCTAGGTATAACCGTTCAACCACTTAGCTAGTTTCTAGTTAGCTTTAGCTTGTTTTTGTTTAGCAAAGATCCTTCGTTGTCTAGTCCATGTTGCCTATAGTTGATAAAAATTTGATTTTTATTCCCTTTTCCGCCTCCCCGTAAGCACCGGGGTGGGCAACGTGGACTTACAGGCACGTGATTGCAATGATTGAGGGAGGACCTGTCCCAGTAGGACAGCCTTACTCAAGATGATAGTATGCTATCTGGTTTATCTTTATCATCGTGTACTGCTTTAGCTGACCTTACGAGTCGCTATTACACGTTGATAGATCCCCTAGGATTCTTGCTTGACTACCAGCAGTATGAAGGCGATCATATAAGTGAGAGCAGGAGTCTATAAGCACATCCTTAAAAGGTCCCTAGTCGTGGGAGTTTCGAGACAGGGCATCGATACTCCAGAGTAGACTAGTGTATAAGTCGAGACACCGACGAGGGGCGGTGGCCGGTCTCACAAGCCATTGGTGTCAGTTGGTTCACCTAAGATGTATACAGGTGCTCATTGAGTTATGAGTACACCGGACAGGACTCGCCGGGAACCTGCTAGTTGGTATTATACCTGACGTCAGATAGCAGTTCCCTGGTGACATGTGTATAGGTTAGTTCATCGACTTGAGATCGTCATTTGTCTTGTGTGATTTCCCACTGTGCTTTGATTACTACCCTACCACGCTCAAAGGAGACGTGCAAACAGGTTTTGGTTGGGTATAGTCCCGAGCCACATGGAGGCAGTGAGCAGATCTGCAGGGGTTCGTCTCTCCCGGTATTGGGAGTGAGGTCGCGCTGTGTCTAGGAGAGCCAGAACATGAAAAGTCCTCGGCCAAGGAAGGAGATTTACTGGTAGGTATTCCAGTAGTATCTCAGGGTGTTCTGGGCTACACTCCGACACGACTTGTACCGCTTTTGGGGGTCTGACTTTTACCAACCCCCTAAGCCCGCCATGCGATGCTTATAGACGAACGGACCGGACTGTACGAATATTGTCACTGACAGACTCGGTAGGGTGTCAGGATGAGTTCGCTCATCGACGTCCCTTTTGGTCAATAGCTGGTTGCCCGTCACGTATGGCTAATACCTCTGACGTGCTAGTGGTTAAATCAACAGCCATAGTATTGACGAGTCTTTAGAGTCCACCACACACAGTTACTCAAGTTTCGGGCGAAATGTTGTAGAGGCCGTATGGAGATATGGCAGGGTTCGATCAAATACGTGCGGTATTGCACGAATCGTGATCGGACGGATCTTACTAGCCGGCTTTGGTTTAAGCCGGGTCCTAGTATTAGACAGTGTAGTTTTGTCTCTTTGCATTTGTGTTCAGTGGGAATACAAATGCAGGCATGTATATGCAGTAGCGGGGTTTTCCTGTAATCTATTACGGGATCAGTTTTCTGAAATTGCCAGTTTGCATTCCGTTCTGGCCGGTTTTCATTTGTTCCTTCCCGGCCGGACTTTTCCGATGGAGGGGCTAATTTGCAATTGTGCAAATTAGCATTTATGGTAGGGGTCCTTTGTATATATGTGGCTTCATAATGAGATTCTCTTTGCATCTTTTCATTTGCATTTATTATGATGGATTGAGATAGGATTGAGTTGGATGGTGAGGTTGATATTGTTGTGATCATTATTCTTGTTTATGATTTCTTTTCTCCACTTGCATTGCTTGCAATTTTTTCCTCTACCCATTTCTTGTAGGGTCCGGCCACATTAGAGGGGAGAGGAGAGAGTTCATTTTGTGAGGGAAATCATTCATCTCATTTCATTCTATGTCTTCCACAAAATCTCTCACCTCTCCAAAGTTCATTCTTCACTTCCTCCACCATGGCAACTACATAAACCCCAAAGTGACATGGTTTCTACACTTGCCTACAGCATTCCTTGGACGCGTCGGCTAGCCATCTTCATGCCCGAGTTGCATCGGTCCAGAGGTGGGAGCCCGTAAAAGAATCCGGCTACATGGAGCCCTTTCCGACGAGGAGGTGACGGACGGAGATTCCGCGAGAGATCGGAGTGGAGACGAAGACCGAAGGACACGGATCGCTTGGTATATCTCTCTACCCATCTTTTAGTTTGCTAGAAGCTAGGTTAATGGCTCTGATACCATTGTAAGTGCACGGCGACGCCCCGGCCGTTGATCCGACGCCGGAAATGCGGAAACGAAAAACTTTGCAAACTAGCAAACCGGCACCACCGCACAAGGCTATATGGGTGGGTTCAAATTAACCTGGATAATGACGAGTAGAACTTGACATGTGACTTATGATTTGTTGGCCTTCATCAAGGTCATAAGAGCATGGGGCAAAAATCCACATCGGGAGTTTCTAAAGAAACTGAAACTTGCCAGATATGCGCATACCTTCTGGAGTGTGATAATGTGAGCGGATTCCGTCACGTTATCATGCGATGATAGTTAGATCCCGATTCCCACTGATGAGTTGGTTTACTCCTCGGGTGATCCCGACTAATTCTTCTTTCGGGTTTGGAGAAGAATTTGAGGTTACAGT
The DNA here is from genome assembly GCA_030015575.1 of Agapanthus africanus. Taxonomy (NCBI): domain Eukaryota; kingdom Viridiplantae; phylum Streptophyta; class Magnoliopsida; order Asparagales; family Amaryllidaceae; genus Agapanthus; species Agapanthus africanus. The sequence goes on along the minus strand of CM057345.1, from coordinate 264,242,270 downwards.
GGGAGGTTTCCAGATTAGATAAAGTGATAACCATTCTAATCTAGGTTAGAGTGCACGCTGAGTGTTTCTTTTCTCTCTCTCTCTTTGGCAGCGACCATTGACCCGACCCTAGACTATGACTCAGTGACCAAGTTGACCGAACCTTCTTAACACTGGCTTTTGGATTGTCAGAGTTGCAAACCTCATTGCCACTCCTACTTTTACCCTTTTCTCCAGGACACCCCGTATTACTACGAACATCCACTTCCATTAGACAAAACCATCGTATGGTTATATACGAACTCGAAGGAATTCGAGGATGGTTTCCGGTTCTGGAGAAAACGAATAAGACTATTCAGTTGTCTTTTCCTTTTACCTTCTCTCAGGTTGCGAGTACTCCTTGGTTTAGGAGATAGTACATCTATTACGCAAATTGGATGGTCTTCTTCCAAACCTTAGGCTGGTGCCGAACGGTAGGGAATAATGAAAACCAATTAGCCTAAACGGTGTACAGAAGGTATTAAGTTAATACAAAGAAAGGGATTAGTAAGAGGGCAAAGTAAATTGCGACTACTATTCACGACCAAACCAAATATTTTTCGCCAATCCTAAATCACCTTTGTATTTCTCCAAGACACTACGTATCACTACGAAGATCCAGAGTTTATTGGATAATTCATCGTATGGTTATATACGAACTCGAAAGGAACTTGTTCCAGTTCGGGGATGGATCCTGGTTCAGGAGAAATAGGAATAAGGTTTATTCGGTTGTCTTTTATCTTCACCTTCTCTCGCATTGTGAGTGCTCCTAGGATTAGGACAGTACACCCATTATGCTTATTGGATAGTCTTCTTCCAAACCATAGGCTGGTGCCGAATGGTAGGGAAGGAAGAAAACCATTTGGCCTAAAGGGGTGTACATGTCAACCCCTTATACCGGGAGAAACGAATCATGTCTAACAATCACTGCCTCCAAGTGCTTCGGGACTGCACCCAACTACTACCTGTTTGCACAACTCCTTTGCGCCATGGTAGGGTAGTAATCTAAGTACAGTGGGAACACACTCGAGGCGAAGTGACAATATCAAGTCAGTGGACTAAGCTGTACTCATGTCACCTGGGAACTGATAACTGACGATAGGTATAGTACCAACCAACAGTTCCCGACGAGTCTTGTCCAGTGTACTCGTAACCCAACGAGCACCCGCATACTATCTCAAGTACGACGTACTGACGGCTGTGTGACAGACCGTCTCCCACACTGGGATGTGAAGCGCATACGCTAGTCTACTCCGGAGTATCGATGCCCTGTCTCGATAGTCCTGCGACTAGGGACCTGCATAAGGATGTGCTTATAGATTACCCTGCCCCCACTAGTGTGACTGCCATCACAACGCTGGTAATCAAGCAAAGATCCTAAGGGCTCCACTAATGTGTATAGGTGATATACTAAAATAAACACATGTACACATTGAAGTAGAAACAAACCAAGTAGCATACTACTATATTGAGCAAGATTGTTTATACAAGGTGAATATCCCAAGCTTCCATTAAGTAATATACAAACTAGTATGATACAGTAATGGCCTCTACGGCATATACACTAACAATCTCCCACTTGCACTAAGGCCATGTACTGGCGTATCGAAGACCTATCATCTTGATCAGCCGCTCGAACTGAGTCTGGGGTAAGGCCTTTGTGAGTGGATCAGCAGTGTTGTCTTCCGTAGAAACTCTCCGAACCTCGATCTCCTGGCGACCCACGATCTCCCTGATCAGGTGATACCACCTCAAGATGTGTCTGGACTTCTGATGGGACCTGGATTCCTTCGCTAAAGCTATAGCCCCGTTGTTGTCGCAATATAGAGGTATTGGATCAACAATGGACAGAACCACCTGAAGTTCAGTTAAGAACTTCCTTACCCAGACAGCTTCTTTTGCGTAATCTGCAGCAGCGATATATTCCGCTTCCATCGTCGAGTCAGCAACGGTTTCCTGTTTGGAACTCTTCCAACACACCGCCCCTCCATTGAGGGTAAAGACATAACCCGACATGGACTTGGAATCATCCTTGTCACTCTGGAAGCTGGAGTCAGCAAAGGCCTTGATCTGGAGGTCTTTTCCTCCATACACCAAGAACATCTCCTTAGTCCTTCTCAGGTACTTGGGAATGTTCTTTACTGCTATCCAATGTTTCTCCTCAAGGTTTGACTGATACCAGCTTACCACACTCAGTGCATAAGCTACATCTGGTCTGGTACACAACATCGCATACATTATAGAGCCTACCGCAGAAGCGTAGGGCATAATAGATATGCGATCCCTTTCCAAATCAGTCTTGGGAGACATCTCTTTGGAGAGGGTGATCCCGTGACAAGCCGGTAGATTACCGCGCTTGGAATCTTCCATACTGAATCTTTTCAGTATAGTGTCGATGTACCTGGACTGTGAGAGTCCCAGTATCCTCTTGGATCTGTCACGATAGATCCGGATCCCCAGAATGTATGAGGCATCACCCAGGTCTTTCATGGAGAACCTGTGTGACAAGAACCCCTTGACAGATTGTAGCATAGGAATGTCATTTCCTATTAAGAGAATGTCATCCACGTATAAAACGAGGAATACTAAAGTTCTCGCTACAAATCTACTATAGATGCATGGTTCATCTGGATTTTTGATAAAGCCAAATTCTTTGACCGTCTCATCAAAACAGATGTTCCAACTCCGCAATGCCTACTTTAGTCCATAGATGGGCTTAAGAAACTTGCACACCTTTCCGCTGCTCCCACTCTGAATGAAACCCTCTGGCTGGTCCATATAAACACACTCCTCTAAATTTCCATTTAGAAAAGCGGTCTTTACGTCCATCTGCCAAATCTTATAATCGTGGAAGGCAGCAATGGCAAGAAGGATCCGAATGGATTTCAGCATAGCTACTGGAGAAAAGGTCTCGTCATAGTCCAAACCAGGTCTTTGACGAAAACCCTTTGCAACCATCTAGCTTTATAGGTCTCAACCTGTCCATCTACACCAATCTTCCTTTTAAAGATCCACTTGCATCCTACGGGTTTTACCCCTTCTGGAGCAACGTCCAACGTCCATACTTTGTTGGTGTACATGGACTCCATTTCGGTCCGCATTGCATCCAGCCATTTACCGATTCAACGCTCTGAATGGCCTGCTGGAAGCTAGTCGGCTCATCATAATCTATGATGCAATCCTCTCTATCCCCGTCTATGAGAAAACCGTAGTATCTCTTGGACGGATGAGACTGCCTACTACTTCTGCAGAGTGGCGTAGGAATGTCCTGATCTTTCGAACCCTCTGGTTCTACTAAGCTTTCAGTAATAGCTCGTGGTTCTGGAATTTCTTCCAGTTCTATTGCGTTCCCACTTATTTGATTTTCCAAAAATTCAGTTTCCAAGAGGTGGGCATGACGATAAACATAAATCTTTTGTTCCTCTTCGCAATAGAAGAAATATCCCTTGGAGTTCTTTGGATATCCCACAAACTTGCACTGTACTGAGCGTGCCTCGAGCTTGTCCGCATGCTGCTTTTTGACAAAAGCTGGACATCCCCATGTTTTAATGTGATTAAGATAGGGTCTCTTCCCACACCACATCTGATATGGTGTAGTAGGCACAGTCTTAGTTGGAACTCAGTTCAAAAGGTATGCAGCTGATTCTACTGCATATCCCCAGAATGATCGCGGTAACTCAGCGTTACTCATCATGGACCGTACCATATCCAATAAGGTTCGGTTCCGTCTCTCCGATACACCGTTATGTTGCGGAGTGTATGGAGGAGTAAGATGAGAGAGAATTCCATTCTCTTTTAAGTAATCCAAGAACTCGGCACTCAAGTATTCACCACCTCGATCCGATCTCTGTGTCTTGATACTTTTGCCTGTTTGTTTTTCTACTTCATTCTTATATTCCTGGAATTTTCCTAAGGCTTCGGATTTATGTTTCATTAAGAAGAAATAACCGTACCTTGAAAAGTCATCCATAAAAGTAATGAAGTAAGAATAACCGCTTCGCGCATGTATAGACATTGGACCGCACACGTCGCTGTGTACGAGTCCCAAGAGCTCGCTCGCTCTTACTCCGTGTCCAGTGAACGGAGTCTTTGTCATCTTTCCTTTGAGACAGGATTGACAAGTGGCATACGATTGATATTCGAACGGATTCAAATATCCTTATGTATGTAACTTCGTCAACCTTCTCTCATTGATTTGACCCAGTCTACAATGCCATAAGAAAGTCTGATTTATTTCTGGAGACTTTCTTTTGTGTGTATTCTGGACATTGAAAATCTGTGGTTGGTTCAGTACGTATATACCATTGCTTAATGTACCTGACCCAATCAGAACTTGATTAAGGTGAATGTTTACAACATTACTTACAAACGCAAATTCATAACCTTCTTTAGAAATCAAAGATACAGAAATGATATTACAAGTTGTGTTGGGTACAAAAAAGCAATTACGTAAAACCAAAACATGTCCATCTGACATTCCCAGGTGATAGTCCCCTACGGCCTTAGCATCCATGCTAGCTCCGTTTGCAACTTTGAGGGTCTTGTCACCTGCCTTCAAAACCCTACGGTTTCTCAATGACTGCAAATAATTACAGATATGAGATCCTGATCCGGTATCCAATACCCAGGAAGTAGAGTTTATTGATAGACAGTTTTCAATAACATACACACCTGAAGCTGAAGCCGCAACTTGCTTCAGATCATGTGTCTTGGCTTTCCAAGCCCTGCAATCTTTCTTCCAGTGACCACTCTTATGACAGAAAAAGCACTCTTCCTTCCCTATAAGCTTCCCCGCTATCTTTGTTGCTTTTGCTTTTCCCTTCGTATCCACTTTACTAACACCGCCCCTTGGTTTGGCGGGGGTTTTCTTCTTCTTTCCCTTGGCTTTCGCCTTGGACCTAGAAGAGGAAGATCCTCCTACAAACAAAGTGGATGTTTCCCAACCTTTCTATAGGGTGCCTTCTGCACTCCTCAGCATGTTGAGGAGTTCTGAAAGTTCAACTTCTTTTTCTTGTAAGTTGAAGTTCAGGATAAACTGGGCGTAAGTGGAAGGAAGAGACTGGAGAATCTAGTCCGTATAGAGCTCGTTCTCTAACGTGGTCCCAAGTTCCGCGAGCTCCTCAATGAAGCCAATCATCTTAAGCACGTGTTCCGCTACCGATGATCCGATGGCCAACCTTGCCGAAAATAACTTCTTCGACACTTCGTATCTTGCGATACGAGATTACTCTCCATACAGTTCTTTTGTATGGAGAAATATGGATTCGAGGTCCATATTCTCGTGCCTCCTCTGATGTTCGTTGTCCATAGAGGCAAGCACGAGGCACTTGACCTTTGCGCTATCGATCTCCCAAGTCTTACGGATTTCCTTATCCGCGACGCTGGAGGTGGGACCTGGGATAGGGGGAGCTTTGGTGGTAAGGAGATACCCAAACTTGTCATAAGTGATTGCCATTTTGACATTCCTGAGACAATCTTTATAGTTTGGCCCTGTCAGTATGTTTTTATCTAGTAATAACTTAAGTCCGGTCATGATGATTGGTCGATGCAATTAGGAGAGAGAGAAGAAACACTTTAGCATGATGCTCTTGCAAGTTTAGAGTGGTTTTTAATTTGTCTAAACAGGATGGCTCCCACTGTCTCTCGAATCCCTGCTCAAACCAAAAAGGAAGAATTAGTCAGGATCAATCTCACCGTACAATACTTGCTTAACCGTTCGGCCAGGCTGGTGTCGGTACTTCGAGAGAGGTTTTCCAACGCTTTCGCGAAGTTCCTTAATTTAAGAACCTCTTTTCCCTGGGGGCGTAGCCCCGCTAACACCTTTCTAGACACCTACTTGGTTTATAGCATTGATCGTTAAGTGAGAAATTTTCCGAGCAGTAGCATATACTCACAGTAGGATCGGGATCCAAATATCATTGCGTGACAAAACTGAAGGAATCCTTTCAGAATCATCACACTCCAAAAGGTATGCAGCGCTAGCAAGTTTCAGTTCTTTTGAAACTCCTGATGTGTATTTTTGCCCCATGCTCTTATGACCTTGACTTTGGCCAACAAATCATAAGTCACATGTCAAGTTCTACCCGTCATTCTCCAGGTTAATTTGAGCCCATCCGCACATACCCTTGACTTTGGCCAACAAGGTAGAACGACTGCCCCAAACTAACACGTCTATCTATGCTGCACATGAATACCCAATAGCTACCAATCACTATGCCTTGACTTTGGCCAACAAACATAGCTTGAATACTATTAACCATCCATGTGAAACAACGGCGGGCTACGAATGGTTTTGGCGAAACCGTGAACGCAGTGAACTTGATATAATCGATGGAACGAGATAGCTTTTAAAAGGAGTGGCTTAAGCTCCGCGTTTAAAAGTTATTTTTAAAAGAAACTGAGTGGTTTTGAAAGTGTTCCAACGACTTTTACTTGGTTTATTTTTCTTGCATTAGTTCTTTTAATGCGTATTTTTCTTGCATTAGTTCTTTTAATACGTCCCATCATTTAATCCTACCATTGCAGAAAACAACCAAAATATGACATACGTTTATGTCATTCGCATTCGCCACGGGGCCCCGTCATTACCCGTTAGGTTACTTAACTAACGACAGAGCGGGGGCTGGGCTAGCGCGGCTGCAAAACATAAGCAACGCCTAAATAATATCATACATAGATATATTGCAATGATAGCCATTTCAGATCACAGATGAACACATTGGATATACTAGGAATCCGCAATTCATACGAGCCTGTAACGAAAAGCGGATTACACGGTCGCGATGAATAGCCAATACCCCACCCTAGACCCCTACGGGTGCGGCAAACTACCCGCCAAATATCCGAAGTGGAGCAACCTCTCTCAACAACGTGAGTAGGACACTCGGCACTTCGAGATACCCGGTAGTTTGTGAACCTCACCATGGGTCTATCCTAGGAGCAAAAAGAGTAAAAAGAAATTATACAATGATGGCTACAACCCCGACCCGGTTGTGCGGCCAAAAATAATATTACATCAATTTACATATTACATTAATTGAAAGATAAAAAGAAAAACTCTCATCTTACAACCCCCGGCTATTCATCCGCGACAATCCAAAGAATTCATATACACATACCATCAATCATTACAGATCACAGATATGTATAACCCCCACTAATCGACGTATAGTGATTAGCGGACGTTTAATACATATAACACATCACAGATATATACCCGTTAGCCTTAGTCTTTAGAAGTTCGATAAAAATACGGATTTTCAAGCCCCAAAAACTAATTTTTCTTTCTGGAAAATCTGGGCAGAAAAAACATATCCGAAAAATCCTAAAACAGCCCCAGAAGCACTCTGCAAGAAACTTTTTCCCCGACCGAGTCAACTCGGCCGCGGAACCGCGGCGGGAGAATGCTCCCGCCGCGTTTCCGCGGCGCTTTGACCGATTCGGTGGACTAAATTTCTTAGGTGTTTAACAAAAATCCTGAGCCGACTTTTAAGATAAGATTTATCAATTTTTGGACAGAAAAAAATTCGGCAGAAACTTCATTTTCCGGGTTCGTTTCACGACTTTTTCTTTGATCGAACATCTACTTACATTTCTAACATGTTAGATAGTGTTTAACTATGCTTTGATACCACTGTAAGTCCATGCTACCTTTCCCCGGTACTTACGGGGTTGCGGAATTGGTGAAAAACGATTTTCAATAGGGTGGTAACATGGACTCCCAATACGGATCTTTGTTAAACGACTAACTAACAACCTAACAAGAGTTTACCTACTCGGTTAGGGGGTTATACCTTTCTTGAACTCCTTCGTCTTCAACTCATCCTGGTGTTCGGATCGGCCTCACCTCGTCGTCTCCTTGCGCCGAAGATGGATCCACCCGAAAGCTTCTACCTTTGGCTTCTTCTTCGAACTTTGAAGAAACTAGATCACTTGGCTTGCTAGGCCTTGTGAACTAGAATGAGTAGAGGAATGTTTTGGTGTCTTTTTATCTCTAAGGCAATGAGTCTCAACACATGAGAATGGTTTGTCTTGAGCTAGAGAGAGCAAGAGGAAGAGGGAGAGCTTGAGAATGAGAGAGCTCAAGAGAGAGAAAGCAGATGAAAGAATGAGCCATACTCTTCTCATTCTCACCTCTCATAATCCAAAAGCCATCATAACAAAAATAGTAATCAAGTATTGTGTGATGGTTTAAGTCAAAATGGCTATATCATTTCATGCACTTGATTAGTTGAAAATATTGCATATTTTAGCCGGTAATTTCCTCATCATTTGCATCCATATAGAAGTGTTCGGCATTCATATTTTACATATTAGCAAAACTGTCGCAAAATATCAGATTACATGTATTAGACTCTAAAACCGACACTACAAAAGAAATTGACCACATTTCATAGCATCGTATCATCCCAACATTTGCGCAACACTTGTTCTGAGATCTGTGCAGGAAAATCCAGCGGAAAGGCCAAAATTTACAGGGTACAGCTAAAACGTTACGCCAACTCAATGATTTCAGTTCTGGTATCAATCCAAAGGGCAAACAAAAATCAACATATCAAAGAAAGGCCTAAGTATCAACCCAAGAGCACACCAGAAAGATGCAAGCTCAAGGAGCCAACATGGCCGCGGAACCGCGGCCGGAGCCTGCTTGCGCCGCGGTTCCGCGGCCATCTTGCCATGTCATCAACTCAATTTTGCTGCATAATATTTACCTCAGTGGTTACAGTTCAGAAATGTACCTCAAGTACCAGAAGATTCCAGAGACTTCTGTCAGAACAGCAAGCTTTGGGATCAACATTAAACTAGCCTATCATTCTAGAAACTTCTCCCTAAACCCTAGCTTAAACCCTAAGCTAAGCCTAACAAACTCTTTCTAGAAGTCTTTCAACAAACTTTTGGAGGGAACTCAAGAAGGCTTAGGGTTTGGGTGCTCTATAAATAGAAGCATAGACCTAGGGTTATGAATCTAATCATCTTTACCCAATTCTAGTATCAAACTAGAGCCATTCTACCCTCTTCTTCTTCCACAAGTCTAGTGAGAGGACTTGTGTGAAACCCTAACCCTAAATTCCAATCAAAAGCCAAGATCCCGAATACCCATCAAGCAAGAAGCCTTGCAACCTTTTATGAGCCGAGCCGATCTCCAACAGAGCAAGTGGTCCAAGCCGATCCGCGACTCACGGAGCCGAGCGACGCCAATTCAACAATTTAGTTCTTCCTCTTGTAGTTCTTGAGCGACTGTAATCAAATTGTTGATATAAATAAAAGGTGATATTCTTTTATCTTGTTTTATTTAAATTCTCGCATCATGATATCTTTTCAATTCTTGAATACTTTCTGTGTGATGATGTTTGAGTAATACTCCGCTCGTCGAGGAGTCGAGACGATCAATAGAATGATGATGTAATATATCTTAAATCGATTCTTGAATCCTACGAGTTTTGTAAACCCTAGCAAGATCAAGAATCGACGACCCAATTCATTGCGATGCTTTCTTGATTGATATCACTCGAGATTGGGGAGTTACTATCGTTTCTTGAAATTGCTAGAGGCTAGAGTGTGAATGAAATCAACGAAAGAACAAGGGTTAAGGGATGAAACCCTAGTTTCATCAAGAAAGCCCTAACTCTCGTCGATCATCATCGATCTAGTATCAATCCTTCGAAGGACAAGAACACGAAATCTTGAAATTACATCACGTCTATAGATCCGATCAATTCCTACGAGCCTCATTTAGATTCTTGACATTTTGGTTGGAAATATTATCGAAACCCAATTCTTGATTGTTTATAAGTTTCTTGATTCTTAATTAAACTCATGACACCTGAATCAATTGATAAATTCTTGAATCATGTTTTCTTTTCTTTTCGATTAACTTTTCAATTCAAACAAAGCAAATATAAAAACGAATCGCACAATCCCTGTGGACGATCCGCACTCGCTTACGATCTACAACTGACACCGTAGTTGATTGCGGTCAAATATAATATTTTGATTGTGAACCTTATTCAATTTTCTAATTACCGACACAAAGAGACTCTTATCGATTTGATTTACTTACTCAGTCTCGCATTTTACGATCAATCAAATAGCGCCGAAATCGGGGACTATTTGAATCGATACTTTTACTTTTCACACCAATCGGAAAATAAATCAATCAAAATGGCGCCGTTGCCGGGGATCGCGCGCTAATTCGTTTTCATTTTATAGTTTGAATTGAAAATTTTATTTCATTGTGATTGTTTAGATCAAAATTCGTGCAAACCCTAAACAATTTGTTGTGTTTCATTGCAAGGAGACCTGGAACTTGCTGGAAATTCATAAAAAATTTATACCAGAGAGCTGAGGGAGTCTACAGAGACTCTCTGAAGAATTTTGGTGCAGTGTTCCTACAATTCGACCGCGGAAGCGCGGTGGGAGTGCCCAATTGCGGTGGAACCGCGGCAAGTTTGGGGGATCTCTGCAAAAAAATTTCTTCAGGTACTTTCTTTACTTCTCCTCTCTCCTCTTTTTAGCTCCAACTGACAATTTTCTGCAGGATTCTTTGCAAAGAATAGCAGCTCGCAAATTGAAAAATTAAATTTGTGCGTGATTTTGTTTCTTGGTTGTTTGCATTATAAATATGGATATTAAGGGGCACGGCCAAATCCAAATTAGGTGGGGATTTCATTACCCTTCCTAGGCCCCGAAAACCACAAAACTTGCATCCGCATTGACCCACATTAACTAAAAGAAATCTAGAGATGACTCTAAGGACTGTCGCGCTCAATTAGGACAGAAGAAGGCCGTGGGTAATTCATTGCTTATCCGCGTTTTCTTGTGGTGCCTAAGGCGAGTGTGTCTAAGGCTAGTGGTTTTTATTAGGCCCACTACTTACGTAGTGGAGTACCTTCCCACTTACCTGGCACTTATCCGGCCACAGGGGGACAAAGAGGCAATGGAGGATTCTATCCCGCGACTTGTCTTTTGGCAGTTAGGAGCGGTCTAGAGCCGAACCTAGGTGACCACTAGATTCTAGGGTTTGTGTGTTGCATTTGTTGTGTCACATCATTTTTTTTAAAAATACGTCCCTTTTTCAAAAGCAAACACCGCATTCATTCATTTACCCCTAATTATAAGCCAACGCTGCCACTTGTACTAACCCTTTTTAGTACAAGATAGGCTGGACACGGGATTCTGGTGCCCGTTTAGTCCGCGTACCTCCTATCGACTCCGAAGTCGATATTTCTCCATTTATCTTTTCTTTACCCACTACCACACCCACACCGATGGATCTGAATCCATCAAACTTCTTTAACCATAATCTGCCGCCATCCGTTGGTGCGCAGAATCCACCCCGCATCTCTCTCCAGGAGAGGTGCTACCCTATTCGAGGTCCTCTTTTGACCTGCTTATCCACACCACCAGCCAATGGGGATAACTTTGAAATTAAACCCCAGTATATCAATCTTTTACCCAAATTCCACGGACTCGAGACTGAGGATGCTTACGTTTTCATTACCAAATTTGAAAACGTATGCGCAATGATGGGTACGTCACAACTTTCAGTGGATGCGATGCGTCTACGACTTCTTCCATTTACATTGTGCGATATAGCCGAGAAGTGGCTATATAACACTACCGCATATTCTATTACGAATTAGGAAGAATTCGTCGCTGCATTCCTTAAGAAATTTTACCCAATCCAAAAGACAGCTCGAATCCGTAGCGAACTGAATCAATTTGCCCAGCTCCCTACTGAACCATTTTCAAAATGCTTTGAACGTTCCAAGGATCTATTGGTTCAGTGTCCTCATCACGGCATCCCGAGATGGGAGCTTTGCCGAATCATTTATGAGGGCATTAACCCAAGCACTAAACAGAGCCTTGAAAACATGTGTCAAGGTACTTTTATGACTAAGGATGATAGGGAAGCTTGGAAGTACATAGAAGAGTTCGCTGAAAAATCACTACAGTGGGAGAGTGGAACTGATTGTTAGGGATTCTGCGTGTTCAAGTTTTAGTTAAATACCGCAATCAAGATGGTTTCGCTTGTAGCTAGCCGGTTGAGTACGGGTCGTCCGCAGGGAGATGGGAATCTTTTTCTATGTGCTTTAACGAGTTAAGTCCAGTTTTCCAGATTTTGTTATGATTAATTAAGAGTTAAAAAGATATGTAAAGAGAGCTTGTTAGGGTTAGGATTAGGTTAGTTTGAGTTAGGAGTCTCCCACATCTTTCGTTGCCCCTCTTAATATCGGTGTTACGGTAATCGGCAACAACGGGGATTAGCACGACTAGGAAGGAACTTGCGAGTATAAGTTAGGCTTTCCAACGCATAAGTTCTTCCTTTTGGTGTTTGTCCGTCCGTTCTTGGCTCTTGGCCATAACCTCCGGTTAATTCAACCACAACCGGTCTCACTACGGAATCACCGCTACCATGTAGGATAGGGTGCCGTAAGGAGCGGATTGTGGTTCAATTAACGGGAGTCGAATTAAGTTGTTGGGCAAGAAAAGAGTGAGAGAGATTTCCTTCTCTCAAACTTCCCTTATCCTACCCTAACAAGTATGAAACTACTCACACATCATAATACGGAAAAATAAAACAAAAGAGGAAGATAGAAAGAAGGAGATTAGAAGATAACAACTAGCTATTTGCGACCTCACCTTGGCAAGGATCAAGCGTAAGCATCATGGTTGTTTTAAGGATAAAGAAAAAGAGAGAAGAAAGAAACAACAAGAAATAACAACAACTAATGTTAACAAATGAAAATTACAACAATTAACAAGAGAACAAGACAAGCATAATAATAAACGGAACTTCTTTATTCATCATTCTTCACTCACAAAGCTCACTACAAGTTTTAATGGAGAAGAGATGAGAAGAGGAAGAAGAACATGTATTCTAAAACCTAGAGAAAAAAATACAAGATTATGCACCCTTGGCTTCACAAGGATCTGGGCTATTTATAGGCAGGGAAATGGAAATCTAGGGCAAAATTCTGCCTGTACATAGAAAGACCAAAATACCCTCAAAAATTGGTCAACTGCCGCCACTATACGGCCGCGGATCCGCGGCCTAAGCCAGCTTATGCCGCGGAACCGCGGCCCTTTAGTGGATTTAGGTGACCAATTTTTGTAGGGTTTCCTGGTTTGCTGTGCCCATGAGTCTGGTATATATCTTTTCTCAGATTTTCTTCACGATTTTTCCAGAATTTCTGTTGATCAAAAGGTGATTGGATGTGTATCTTTTGTCATGATTTTCTTGAGCTCCGCGTAGATTTCTTGGATTTTGTGTTGCCATTGAGCCTTGTGCATGAAAACGACAATGATTTGACATTTTGTCTCTTAAACTGGTGTGTGGCAACAGACGGATAAAGAGCGGAGATCCGTGTTTTATCTGTGGTTGGCAGAAACCCGGTTTTTGTCGTGTTTTTCCATGAATTTCACCGTTTAGAACCGAGAACCTGTATCCTGCAATTGACTAGCAAACACGGCTCAAGAGTACCTACCGATATGCAATGTGATAAAAATTGGGCGGTATGAAAATGCAAAAATCTGAAATGAACAAATACCCCCAAACTTATCATTTGCTCGTCCCGAGCAAAGCCAATTTATTCACAAAAAATTTCCTAACCTCACTTTCGCAGGGAACGCGATTGCACTGAGCATGTGCAACAAGCCGTTAAACCTCTAGGTGTCCCTAGTAGGAGGAGTGTTGTCTCCTGAGGGTTTTCAGCGGATACTACCCACAAAATCCGGTCAAGCTAGTTTTTGTAAAATAACTAAGATTCAAAACCTAAAGTTTTGTTTCAGAAAATAACAATTATATTATCCTAAGTCTAGACTATCGAACCCTTATTTTTCACACCTCGCTTCTTATTTAACTACAGATTTTATATGTCTTTACGTGTAGTGCAAATAGTGTCGTTAAGTTTCCAGAAGGATCGATTTACATCGTCATGTCACACAATAAAGCCCAGATAAAAATTTTGAAAGGATCACATAAGTTTTATAAAGAGTTAAGCATTTTTCAAGTTTCGTTTTCCAGTAAAGTTTCAACTTTAGAATTTCTATCTTCCCTAACAGGAAACTAGGTCTTATTCTTCACTCCACCTTTTTCTTGTTTTCATTTCATACACACCTCTGTGAATGTGCAATAGTCTTTATCATAGAGTAAAACCTTCATATCTCCGCTAAATTTTTTTTTTATAAAAGCCTGTCTTTTATCAAGATTATTCTCACACAAAGAACCGTTAGGAATTTTAACTCGGAGAGAACACTTGCTTGACTTTGTTTTAATCTGGACTTTCTAGGCTTCTTAGCGAGCTTTGGGCCAATGCACCCAAACCAGTTGGTTTTAGGGCATTAGGTGTAGAAACACCCCAGCGGACTTAATTACTCAAGTTACCTAGGTCCAAAAACAAAAGACAGTTTGGCGTGAAAATCATGATGATTTAATACGAATGGAGATATAACCGGCAGTTCAATTATTTTTTTGGGTAAAAGACGTGTTTAGTGGGTTCGGTGTGTAATCATTCCAATCAAGTTTCAGATGGGTTATTTTTCAGACTTAGTTCCAATTACGGCATCAATAACATTCCTTCATATTCGCGTTACTTCATAAACTATTCTTGACATTACTTATTTCAGAACAAACCTATTTGATTCTCAGAAAATCATTTATCTGTTTAAAAGTTTTTAAACATAAAAGACTTGTCATCTAATTCCCAAAAACTCATGACACGTGTAGTGTGATGTAAAGACGTATATTAGCTATAGTTAACTTCAAAGGAGAGTTATCTTTTAGGTTTTCAAAATCTAAACATAAGATTTAGTTATTCTTATTTTATCAAACAAAACCGTCGAAATGTTGAATCAGAGTTCTCCCACTAGCTAACTTGACAGAAAAGTTTTTATGTTTTTAGAAAAAATTTAGATTTTTATGGATTTTATGGATTTTAAAATGCAGATGCAAAATATACATATGAATGCGAAGGTAAGAAATGCGTACCGAGCATACCCCCAAACTTAAACTGGACAGTGTCCTCACTGTCATTGCATGAAGAGATCATTTGAAGGGTCAAAATTGTCGGTTAGCGATACACAAATTTTTTTTTTTTTTGTTTTTAAAGAAAAGAAAAAGAATATACACAAATATATACAAAATGGTTTGTACATACCCCCAAACTTATTTGGAACAGTGTCCACTGTTCTTGGCTGGATAACCGAAGTTTGGAGGTAGGCAGAGGAAGATCATGTAGGGTAAACCGGCTCCTGTAAGAACAGGAGCTCCTCTGTTGGTTCGGCGCTAAGGTACGGTTTGCATCGGTGTCCGTTTACTTTGAAAAATGAACCGTCCTTTGGATTCTCCAAATCCACAGCGCCCTGCGGATACACATTCTGCACAAAATACGGCCCTTTCCAGCGAGATCTGAGCTTTCCTGGATGGAAGTGAAGTCGAGTGTCGTAAAGCAGTACCTGCTGACCAGGTACGAAGGTTTTCCGCAAAAGGTGTTTATCGTGAAACACCTTCGTTCGATTCTTAACGACAACCGCGTTATCGTAAGCCTCATCCCTAAGCTCGCTCAGTTCGTTCAACTGCAGCTTCCGATGGCTGCCCGCATCTTCGAGAGACAGATTCAATTCTTTTATCGCCCAAAATGCGCGATGCTCTATTTCGACAGGTAGGTGGCAGGCTTTTCCGTACACAAGCCGATAGGGAGACATGCCAAGGTCGGTCTTATAAGCGGTTCGAAATGCCCAAAGGGCATCAGTGAGTTTCAGTGACCAATCCTTACGGTTCTTGGAAACCGTCTTCTCCAGTATCTGCTTGATTTGCCGATTTGACACTTCGGCCTGCCCACAGGTTTGGGGGTGGTAGGGCGTGGATAGCTTATGATTAATGGAGTATTTCCGCATCAAGGCCTCGAAAGTTTTGTTGCAGAAATGACTTCCATTGTCGCTAATGATCACTCGAGGGTGCCCAAAACGGGAGAAAATGTTTTCTTTAAGAAACCTAACGACAACCTTGTTGTCATTAGTCCGGTTGGGCACAGCCTCGACCCATTTAGAGACGTAATCAACAGCGAGAAGGATGTACAAGTTCCCGAAAGAGCTGGGAAACGGCCCCATGAAATCTATCCCCCAAACATCGAAAATCTCCACAACCAAGATCGGTTGGAGCGGCATCTTGTTCCTCCGGGATATCCGGCCCATGTGTTGGCACCGGGAGCAAGTCTTGCAATAGTCATGAGCATCTTTGAAGAGTTGTGGCCAGTAGAAACCACATTACAAGATCTTCTCGGCTGTCTTTCTGGGGCCAAAATGCCCACCACACGCTTGATCGTGGCAAAATGACAGCACACTCTTGAATTCCTCGTCAGGGACACAACGACGAATAATCTGGTCGGGACAGTACTTGAACAAGTAGGGTTCGTCCCAGTAAAAGTGTTTTACTTGGGATAAGAAGCGAAGTCTGTCCTGACTTGACCATTCAGTCGGTAGTAATCCTGTGGCCAAATAGTTCACAATATCTGCGAACCAGGGTTCGCAAGATACTGTCAAGAGCTGTTCATCCGGTAAAACGTCGTTGATCGGAATTGGAAGCGAAGGCGAAGAAGGAAGTCGTGAGAGATGGTCGGCAACTACGTTTTCACATCCTCGTTTGTCCTTAATGACAAGGTCAAACTCTTGAAGCAAGAGGATCCAACGTATTAACTGAGATTTTGCATCTTTCTTCGCAAAAAGATGGCGCAGAGCAGAATGGTTAGTGTAGACAATGACTGGAGAGCCGATGAGGTAGGGCCTGAACTTTTCTAAAGCAAATACAACAGCCAAGAATTCCTTCTCAGTTGTTGTATAATTGAGTTGGGCGTCGTTCAGGGTTCGGCTCGCATAATAGATTACATGCGGCATCTTGTTGATGTGTTTTCCAAGGACAGCACCAATGGCAAAGTCGGATGCATCGCACATAATCTCGAATGGGTGCGTCCAGTCAGGTGAAGAAAGAACGGGAGCAGAAGTGAGTGAGCGTTTTAGTGACTCGAAGGCAGTCACACAGATCGAGTTGAAGTCGAATGGCGTGTCCTTGGCCAGCAAAAGAGTCAAGGGCCTAGCAATCTTGCTAAAGTCCTTGAAGAACCGTCTATAGAAACCGGCATGGCCAAGGAAGGCTTGGATATCTCTGACGCATCGGGGAGGAGGTAGATTGGAAATGACCTCAATCTTTGCTTTGTCAACCTCTATGCCATTTGCGAGATGATATGTCCTAAGACAATACCTTCGCGCACCATGAAGTGGCATTTCTCCCAATTCAAAGTGAGATTCTTGTCCTTACATCGGGTAAGGACAGCGTCAAGATGCAGCAAACACTTGTTGAAGGAATCGCCGAAGATGGAGAAATCATCCATGAAAATCTCCAGAAATTTTTCCACCATGTCTGAGAAGATTCCCATCATACACCACTGGAAGGTAGCGGGCGCATTGCATAACCCAAAGGGCATGCGTCGATATGCAAACGTGCCGAAAGGACAAGTGAAAGTGGTCTTGTCCTGGTCTTTTTCGGCGATGGGAATTTGATTATAACCAGAGTAGCCATCAAGAAAGCAGTAGTACTCGTGTCCGGCCAATCGTTCAAGCATTTGGTCAATGAAAGGTAGGGGAAAGTGGTCTTTCCGCGTTGCGGCGTTGAGTTTTTTGTATACAATGCACACTCGCCATCCAGTTTGGGTGCGAGTAGGGATTAACTCGTTCGCCTCGTTAGTGATGACCGTAATGCCCGACTTCTTGGGGACAACATGAATGGGGCTAACCCACTGGCTATCAGAGATAGGGTAAATGATACCACTATCTAGACATTTTACGATCTCCTTCTTCACAGCCTCTTTCATGACTGGATTGAGACGTCTTTGTGGATCCCGGGCTGGTTTGGCATCATCCATCAGATGAATATGATGCTCAACGATCAGGGGACTAATCCCCTTGATGTCCGCCATGGACCAGCCAAAAGCTTGCCTGTTGCTGTGCAAGACCGCTAGAAGGGCTTTCTCTTGCTCGGGAGCTAGAGAAACCGAAATGATGACAGGGAGGGTCTCGTTTTCACCTAAGTAGCATACTTAAGGTGAGACGGCAAAGGCTTGAGTTCGAGCGTTGGAGGTGAAACGATGGAAGGCAAGATTGGTGCAGAGGTCTCGAACTCAAAGGACTCCAGCAAAGGTTCGAAACGAGTGTAGGCGACCGAGTCGGATGGTTCAGGTAACTCATCCGGAAATTCGAAAGATTCAAACTCAGGTTGTGCGCGGCTAAGATCGTTCAAGAACGTGAAACACTCGTAGTCGTTGTCGGGCGCAGAAACAGCAGAAGGTTCGAAGAGAAACGCACTAGTGGCGTCAAGATTATCGTGATCAAACAGAAACTCCTCGAATTCACACTCTTCTGGGGTGATCTCCTGGATCGAGCAGACGTCCAGTATATGAGCATTAGGTTCGGCGGGCTGATTCCCCAACCTAAAAATGTTGAGTTCAATCGTCATGTTTCCAAAAGAGAGGTTCATCGAACTATTGCGACAATTGATCACCGCATTTGAGGTTGCAAGAAATGGGCGACCGAGTATCACCGGAATTTGATTCCGAGGGTTAGCTACAGGCTGTGTGTCTAATACAATGAAGTCAACGGGGAATATGAAGTCCCCGACTTTTATTAACACGTCCTCTAGCTCACCCCTAGGATGGGTGATCGATCGGTCGGCCATTTGGAGAGTGCAGTGCGTGGGTTTCAGCTCTCCGACGCCTAATTGCTCGTATACTGAATACGGAAGCAGGTTAACACTGGTACCAGGATCTAATAGTGCGCGGTTGATGTTCTTATCCCCAATGGTAATAGAAATCGTAGGACAGCCAGGGTCCTTCCGTTTTTGTGGTAAAGATTGGGTAAGAGCATCACTCACAGCACTAGCCAAGAAAACTTTCTTTTGTACCTGAGATTTCCTCTTTTTCGTGCATAAGTCCTTTAAGATTTTCGCGTAGGACGGGACTTGTTGGACAGCATCTAAAAGAGGAATGTTAATGTTAACTTGCTTAAATAACTCCAGAATCTTCTCCATCTGAGGATTTTGTTTATTAGACCTCAACCGGTTTGGAAATGGAACATTTTTAAAATTGGTTGAGTCTAATACTTGTGGAGGAGATTGTGGAGTTGGAACGGATCCCAGAATAGGTGTTTTCGTGGAGTGATAAGTGGGTCCATTCAGAGCAGAAGAAGAGGAAGGAGAGCCTAGTGAAGAACGGAGAATAGGCTCAGAAGACGAAGAAGAAGAAGAAGAAGAAGAAGAAGCAGCGGCCGGGGTGTCATCGTAGATCCGTTTGCCAATGTTGTTTTGCAGCATCCTTCCCGATCTCAATGTGGTCACGGCACTCACATTATGGTTCTGTTGTTCAAGAGCAACATGTGCATTATGTGGGTGACCGGGCTTTGGGAGTGGCTGGGAGGGGAGCTTCCCCTTCTCTTGCTCGCTTAAGGCCGCGTTCAGCTGTGCAATCTGGGCCTCGATGGTTTTGATGCTTTGCCCGTGAGCGGCAGTGTGTTGCACTAAGGATTGAATGGAAGACTGGATGTTGGCGATGGACTGAGTCGATTGTTTAACGAATGCCTCCAGACTTCGTTCGAGCGAGGAAACCTTATCGTTGTTTGACGGAACAAAGTTGTTTGGTGGAAAAGAATTGTTGGGTGCAAAGTTGTTCATCTGATTTTGGAAAGGTTGGGGTTGGAAGGGCTGCTGAAACTGAGTTTGTTGTTGCGGCGGAGGGCCCCTTTGGAAATTGTTGCCTTGGAATTGATTCTGATTCTGATTCCAGGCGAAATTGGGGTGGTTCCTCCAACCGGGATTGTAGGTGGAAGAGTATGGATCATTCCTTGGTCTTTGCTGGAATGCAGCATTAACCTGATCCTGTCCTTGCGAGGGTGGATTGTAAGGGCACTCTTCGGTCAAGTGAGAAGGATCGGAACAACAAGCGCAAATGGTACGAAGGGGGAGAACAGGGGCAGGAGCAGGAGAAGAAAATTTGCTCTCTATCGCTTCAAGCTTTCTTGTTATTGCAGCCATTTCAGCTTTCATCGCAATAGAGACATCAAGTTGGTGAATTCCTACCCTAGACTGACCGGTAGAAGTGGAGGTAGAAGAAGAAGACGTCGGTCTGGTGCTCTCCCATTGTAGCGTTTGCTCCGCAAGGTCGTCAAAGAATTGCCATGCTTCCTCGTCAGATTTCGATAGGAAGTGGCCTTGACAGATGGTTTCCAACAACTGCTTCGTTGCTGGGTTCAGGCCCTCGTATAAGGTTTGGCAAAGTTGCCATTTCTCTATACCGTGGTGAGGACACTGAACAAGAAGGTCTTTGTACCGGTCAAAGCACTTCCAGAAGGGTTCAGAAGGAACCTGAGAGAATTGGTTGATTTCATTTCGAATCCTTGCGGTTTTATGATTCGGATAGAACTTTTTGAGAAACGCTTTAACAAACTCGTCCCAACTGGTTATGGAGTGCGAAGCGGTGCTATACAGCCATTTTTCAGCGAGATCGCATAAAGTGAACGGAATGACCCGTAGACGTATAGCATCGTCCAACAGCTGGGTGGTTTTCATCATGGCACAGACGTTTTGAAATTTATTGATGAAGATATAGGCATTGTTCCTATCAGATTTTTGCATTTTCATACCGCCCAATTTTTATCACATTGCATATCCGTAGATACTCTTGAGCCGTGTTTGCTAGTCAATTGCAGGATACAGGTTCTCGGTTCCAAAACGGTGAAATTCATGGAAAACACGACAAAATCCGGGTTCCTGCCAACCACGGATAAAATAAAGTCTCCGCTCTTCATCCGTATGTTGCCAGATATCAATAAGAAGACAAAAGGTCAAATCAATGTCACCTTCATGCACAAGGCTCAATGGTAGCACAAGATCCAAGAGATCTACGCGGAGCTCGAGGCAATCATGACAAAATCTTGACAAAAAGTCCACCTTTCCCTCAACAGAATTCTGGAAAATTCGTGAAGCAATTATAAGAAAATACATATACCAGAATGAAGTACTCATCAGATCAGGCCACCACCAAAAAGCCCAAAGCCCAACTCGACAATAAGGCCGCGGATCCGCGGCCAAAGTGGGGTCCAGGCCGCGGATCCGCGGCCGTTATGGCGCCAAATGTTCAGGGTTTTCAGGGGGTGTTTGGTAATTTCATATGGGCCCGTATTGTTGCTCTAGATTCTCATTTTCCAGCCTATAAATACCCCAGAATTCTGTGAAGGAGGGGGTCAATTCTTGTAGTTTCATTTTGCTAAAGTTTAGTGTGTTTCTTCTTCCTCTTCTCACCTCTTCTCCATTAAACTTGTAGTGAGCTTTTGAGTGAAGAGTGATGAATAAAGAAGAACCATTTATTATCATGCTTGTCTCTTTATTTTGTTAAATGTTGTAATTTTAATTCGCTAAGTAGTTGTTGTTATTTCCTTGTTGTTTCTTTCTTCTCTCTTTTCTTTATCCTTACATACGACAATGATACTTGCGCTCGATCCTCGCCAAGGTGAGGTCGCAAATAGTTAGTCGTATTCTTCTAATCTCCTTCTTTCTATCTTCCTCTTTTGTTTTGTTTTGTTTTTCCTTATCATGAAGTGTGAGTAGTTTTATACTTGTTAGGGTAGGATAAGGGAAGTTTGAGAGAAGGAAATCTCTCTCACTCTTTCCTTGCCCAACAACTTAAATCGACTCCCGTTAATTGAACCACAATCCGCGCCTTACGGCACCCTATCCTACATGATAGCGGTGATTCCGTAGTGAGACCGGTTGTGGTTGAATTAACCGGAGGTTATGGATAAGAGCCAAGAACGGACGGACAAGCACCAAAAGGAAGACTTATGCGTTGGAAAGCCTAGCTTATACTCGCAAAGTCCTTCCTAGTCGTGCTAATCCCCGTTGTTGCCGATTACCGTAACACCGATATTAAGAGGGGCAACGAAAGATGTAGAGACTCCTAACTCAAACTAACATAATCCTAACCCTAACAAGCTCTCTTTAAATATCAACTTAACACTTAGATAATCCAACAAAATCTGAACAACCGGACTTAACTCGTCGAAAAACACATAGAAAAAGATTCCCATCTCCCTGCGGACGACCCGTACTCAACCGGCTAGCTACGTGCGAAACCGTCTTGATTGCGGTATTTAAACTAGAACTGGAACACGCACATACTCTGTCAATCAAATGGCGCCGTTGCCGGGAAGACGGTAGTTTGTTTCTTTGTGTAATTTCGGGTTAATTTGTAAGTATAAAAAAAAAAGAAAAAAAAAATCTACTTTGTAAAAAAATCATCTTGTTATTTTTGATTAGCTTTTGTGCAAGTGTGCAGGAAAATACAAGTTTCGAGTTCAGTGGCCAAGACGTTGAAAATACGGAGTTCAAGTACAGTGCCAAAGACGTGGGAAGATAGACCCACATTTCGCGGCTACACCGCGACGGACAAAAAAAAGTTAACGGTCTACTGTCAAGATCTGGAGCAGGTACAGTGAGCAAGTAAAATTTCAGTACATCCATACAAGCAGAGGACACCCAAAACAGCCCACAGCAGAAAACTGAAGAGCCAAATCCTCATTTCAGCCGCGGATCCGCGGCATTAGGGCCTTATTGCCGCGGAAACGCGGCCACTTGGTAGGGTCGGTGTGCGAAATTTTCTCTGTAAGTCCCTCTGCCTCTCCCCTCTCCTCTGAACTCCACTGAATTGTGTTTTCTGCAGCCTTCTTTGCGCAAATTCTTCTCCCCCTTCCAATAAACTGTTCTTGTGCAGGATTCTTTGCGCCGCAAATAAAAATTGTTTGCAGTTGATTTGTTACTGTTTTGCATTCTTTAATACGGACTTAAGGGGCTTGAAACCAATCCAGATTGGGTGGGGATTTCATCACCCTTCCCAGGACCCCAAAAATCACTAAAGTATATGCATTGTCAATTGTAAATTAAAAAATACTAGACTTCAGCCCTAAGGACTTCGCGCTCATTAGGAGAAGATAAACAGTGTTTAGAACCTCGCTTAACCGTATATTGTTTACGGGGTGTCTAGGAAAGTGTTAAAGGCGCAACCGCCGAAAGAGAAAGGGTTATTTAATTAAGGAACTTCGCGAAAGCGTTGGATAATCTCCCCTTATCTCTGCACTTACCTGGCCTCGTGATCAGTGTATTTTTAAGCCCGTTTCTCGACATTGTTTAACTTCGACAATCAAGTTCAGGAGCAGGTCTAGTAGACCTAGGCGACCGTAGATCTAGGTGTGATTGTGCATATCTTGTTTGTGATTGCTTAAGCCGTATTTCCATACATATTTCTGTAAATCTCTTTCTAAAAAAGAAAAAAAAGAAAAAATCAAAAACTTTTATAAAAACTTGCCCTTTTGTCGCCAAATCCATTTTCACCCACCACCCATCGCCTTTCTCCATTGACGTTTTCTTACCCTCACCTTCTCCGCTTTGACTATACTAAACTCGTTTAGTGTATGTCCGCTTGGAATCGGGACACTAGCGCCCGTCTAGTCCGCGTTACGTTATTCGCGACCGACTACGCGATCGACTCCGAAGTCGATACTCCGTCCACTCCTCTTTCACCCCTTCCTTTGCCGGCCAACTCCGACGTTGACCGGAATTCTGTTCATACATCTTCACCTTCACCTTCACCTTCACCAACCTCTTCTTCCGCGATGTCGGGATTTAATCCGAACATCTCTTTGACCACCCCTGGATTGGCTCCACCTCCTACGGAGACCAATCTCCCACCACCTCCGCCTGTTGTAGCGCCGCAGCGAATTGCGCTCCAGGATCGTTTCTACCCTACCCGTTCTGCACTTCCCACCTGCCCTTCTCTTCCTCCGGCCAATGGGGACAACTTTGAAATTAAGCCCCATTTCATCAACATGCTTCCACGTTTTCATGGGCTTGAATCTGAAGATGCCTATATCTTCATTAACAAATTTCAAAACGTCTGTGCCATGATGAAAACAACCCAGCTGTCGGACGATGCTATACGTCTACGGGTCATTCCGTTCACTTTATGCGATCTCGCTGAAAAATGGCTGTATAGCACCGCTTCCCACTCAATCACCAGCTAGGACGAGTTTGTTAAAGCGTTTCTTAAAAAATTCTATCCGAATCATAAGACCGCAAGAATTCGAAATGAAATCAACCAATTCTCCCAGCTTCCTTCTGAACCCTTCTGGAAGTGCTTTGACCGATACAAAGACCTTCTTGTTCAGTGTCCTCACCACGGTATAGAGAAATGGCAGCTCTGCCAAACCTTATACGAGGGACTGAACCCAGCAACGAAGCAGTTGCTGGAAACCATCTGTCAGGGCCACTTCCTATCGAAATCTGACGAGGAAGCGTGGCAGTTCTTTGATGATCTTGCGGAGCAAACGCTACAGTGGGAGAGCACCAGACCGACTTCTTCTTCTTCTACCTCCACTTCTACCGGTCAGTCTAGGGTAGGAATCCACCAACTCGATGTCTCTATTGCAATGAAAGCTGAAATGGCTGCTATAACAAGAAAGCTTGAAGCGATAGAGAGCAAATTTTCTGCTCCTGCCCCTGCCCCTGTTCTCCCCCTTCATACCATCTGCGCTTGTTGTTCCGATCCGTCCCACTTGACCGAAGAGTGTCCTTACAATCCACCCTCGCAAGGACAGGATCAGGTTAATGCTGCCTTCCAGCAAAGACCGAGGAATGATCCATACTCTTCCACCTACAATCCCGGTTGGAGGAACCACCCCAATTTCGCCTGGAATCAGAATCAGAATCAATTCCAGGGCAACAATTTCCAAAGGGCCCCTCCACCGCAATAACAAGCGCAACAACAAACTCAAACTCAGTATCAGCAGCCCTTCCAACCCCAACCTTTCCAAAACCAGACGAACAACTTTGCTCCCAACAACTCATTTCCACCAAACAACTTTGTTCCGTCAAACAACGATAAGGTTTCCTCGCTCGAGCGAAGTCTGGAGGCATTTGTTAAACAATCGACTCTATCCACCGCCAACATCCAGTCTTCGATTCAATCTTTAGTGCAACACACTGCCACACACGGGCAAAGCATCAAAACCATCGAGGCCCAGATTACACAGCTGAACGCGGCCTTAAGCGAGCGAGAAAAGGGGAAGCTCCCGTCCCAGCCACTTCCAAATCCCGGTCACCCACATAATGCACATGTTGCTCTTGAACAACAAAACCATAATGTGAGTGCCGTGACCACACTGCGATCAGGGAGGGTGCTGCAAAACAACATTGGCAGACGGATCAACGATGATGCCCCGGCCGCTGCTTCTTCTTCTTCTTCTTCTCCTTCTTCTTCTTCGTCTTCTGAGCCTATTCTCCGTTCTTCACAAGGCTCTCCTTCCTCTTCTTCTCTAAACGGACCCACTTCTCACTCCACGAAGACACCTATTCTGGGATCCGTTCCAACTCCACAATCTCCTCCTCCAGCTTTAGACTCAACAAATTTTCAAAATGTTCCATTTCCAAACCGGTTGAGGTCTAACAAACAAAATCCACAAATGGAGAAGATTCTGGAGTTATTTAAGCAAGTTAACATTAACATTCCTCTTTTAGATGCTGTCCAACAAGTCCCGTCTTACGCGAAAATCTTAAAGGACGTGTGCACGAAAAAGAGGAAGTCTCAGGTACCCAAGAAAGTTTTCTTGGCTAGTGCTGTGAGTGATGCCCTTACCCAATCTTTACCACAAAAACGGAAGGACCCTGGCTGTCCTACGATTTCAATTACTATTGGGGATAAGAACATCAACCGCGCACTATTAGATCTTGGTGCCAGTGTTAACTTGCTTCCATATTCAGTATACGAGCAATTAGGCGTCGGAGAGCTGAAACCCACATACTGCACTCTCCAGATGGCCGACCGATCGATCACCCATCCTAGGGGTGAGCTAGAGGATGTGTTGATAAGAGTCGGGGACTTCATATTCCCCGTTGACTTCATTGTATTAGATACACAGCCTGTAGCTAACCCCCGGAATCAAATTCCGGTGATACTCGGTCGACCATTTCTCGCAACCTCAAATGCTGTGATCAATTGTCGCAACGGTTCAATGAACCTCTCTTTTGGAAATATGACGATTGAACTCAACATTTTTAGGTTGGGGAATCAGCCCGCCGAACCTAATGCTCATATACTGGATGTCTGCTCGATCCAGGAGATCACCCCAGAAGAGTGTGAATTCGAGGAGTTTCTGTTTGAACACGATAATCTTGACGCCACTAGTGCGTTTCTCTTCCAACCTGCTGCTGCTTCTACGCCCGACAACGACTACGAGTGTTTCACGTTTTCAAACGATCTTAACTGCGCACAACCCGAGTTTGAATCCTTCGACTTTCCGGATGAGTTACCTGAACCATCCAACTCGGTTGCTTACACTCGCTTTGAACCTTTGCTGGAGTCCTTTGAGTTCGAGACCTTTGCACCCGTCTTGCCTTCCATCATTTCACCTCCAACGCTCGAACTCAAGCCGTTGCCGTCTCACCTTAAGTACGCTTACTTAGGTGAAAACGAGACCCTTCCTGTCATCATCTCTGCTTCTCTAGCTTCCGAGCAAGAGAAAGCCCTTCTCGCGGTCTTGCACAGCAACAGGCAAGCTTTTGGCTGGTCTATGGCGGACATCAAGGGGATTAGTCCCCTCATCGTTGAGCATCACATTCATCTGATGGATGATGCCAAACCAGCCCGGGATCCACAAAGACGTCTTAATCGAGTCATGAAGGAGGCTGTGAAGAAGAAGATCGTCAAATGTCTAGATAGTGGTATCATTTACCCTATCTCTGATAGCCAGTGGGTTAGCCCCATTCACGTTGTCCCCAAGAATTCGGGCATCACGGTCATAACCAACGAGGCGAATGAGTTAATCCCTACTCGCACCCAAACTGGGTGGCGAGTTTGCATTGATTACAGAAAACTCAACGCCGCAACGCGGAAAGACCACTTTCCGCTACCTTTCATTGACCAGATGCTCGAACGATTGGCCGGACACGAGTACTACTGCTTTCTTGATGGCTACTCCGGCTATAATCAAATTCCCATCGCCGAAAAAGACCAGGACAAGACCACTTTCACTTGTCCTTTCGGCACGTTTGCATATCGACGCATGCCCTTTGGGTTATGCAATGCGCCCGCTACCTTCCAGCGGTGTATGATGGGAATTTTCTCGGACATGGTGGAAAAATTTCTGGAGATTTTCATGGATGACTTCTCCATCTTTGGCGACTCCTTTGACGAGTGTTTGCTGCATCTTGACGCTGTCCTTACCCGATGTAAGGACAAGAATCTCACTTTGAACTGGGAGAAATGCCACTTCATGGTGCGCGAAGGTATTGTCTTAGGACATATCATCTCGCAAAATGGCATAGAGGTTGACAAAGCAAAGATTGAGGTCATTTCCAATCTGCCTCCTCCCCGATGCGTCAGAGATATCCGAGCCTTCCTTGGCCATGCCGGTTTCTACAGACGGTTTATCAAGGACTTTAGCAAGATTGCTAGGCCCTTGACTCTTTTGCTGGCCAAGGACACGCCTTTCGACTTCAACTCGAGCTGTGTGACTGCATTCGAGTCACTGAAACGCTCACTCACTTCTGCTCCCGTTCTTTCTTCTCCTGACTGGACGCACCCATTCGAGATCATGTGCGATGCATCCGACTTTGCCATCGGTGCTGTCCTTGGACAGCACATCAACAAGATGCCGCACGTAATCTATTACGCAAGCCGAACCCTGAACGACGCCCAACTAAACTATACCACAACTGAGAAGGAATTCTTAGCTGTTGTATTTGCTTTAGAAAAGTTTAGGCCCTACCTCATCGGCTCTCCAGTCATTGTCTACACGGACCATTCAGCTCTGCGCCATCTTTTTGCGAAGAAAGATGCCAAATCTCGGTTAATACGTTGGATCCTCTTGCTTCAAGAGTTTGACCTTGTCATTAAGGACAAACGAGGATGTGAAAACGTAGTTGCCGACCATCTCTCACGACTTCCTTCTTCGCCTTCGCTTCCAATTCCGATCAACGACGTTTTCCCGGATGAACAACTCTTGACAGTATCGTGCGAACCCTGGTTCGCAGATATTGTGAACTATTTGGCCACGGGATTACTACCGACTGAATGGTCGAGTCAGGACAGACTTCGCTTCTTATCCCAAGTAAAACACTTTTACTGGGACGAACCTTATCTGTTCAAGTACTGTCCCGACCAGATTATTCGTCGGTGTGTCCCTGACGATGAATTCAAGAGTGTGCTGTCATTTTGCCACGATCAAGCGTGTGGCGGGCATTTTGGGCCCAGAAAGACAGCTGAGAAGATCTTGCAATGTGGTTTCTACTGGCCACAACTTTTCAAAGACGCTCATGACTATTGCAAGACTTGCTCCCGGTGCCAACACATGGGCCGGATATCCTGGAGGAACGAGATGCCGCTCCAACCGATCTTGGTTGTGGAGATTTTCGATGTTTGGGGGATAGACTTCATGGGGCCGTTTCCCAACTCTTTTGGGAACTTGTACATCCTTCTAGCTGTTGATTACGTCTCTAAATGGGTCGAGGCTGTGCCCAGCCGGACTAACGACAACAAGGTTGTCGTTAGGTTCCTTAAAGAAAACATTTTCTCCCGGTTTGGGCACCCCCGAGCGATCATTAGCGACAATGGAAGTCATTTCTGCAATAGGACTTTTGAGGCCTTGATGCGGAAATACTCCATTAGTCATAAGCTTTCTACGCCCTACCACCCCCAAACCTGCGGGCAGGCCGAAGTTTCAAATCGGCAAATCAAGCAGATACTGGAGAAGACAGTTTCCAAGAACCGTAAGGATTGGTCTCTGAAACTCACCGATGCCCTTTGGGCATTTAGAACCGCTTATAAGACCGACCTTGGCATGTCTCCCTATCGGCTTGTGTACGGAAAAGCCTGCCACCTTCCTGTCGAAATCGAGCATCGCGCATTTTGGGCGATAAAGGAGCTGAATCTGTCTCTTGAGGACGCGGGCAGCCATCGGAAGCTGCAGCTGAACGAACTGAACGAGCTTAGGGATGAGGCTTACGATAACGCGGTTGTCGTTAAGAATCGAACGAAGGTGTTTCATGATAAACACCTTTTGCGCAAAACCTTCGTACCTGGTCAGCAGGTACTGCTTTACGACACCCGACTTCATTTCCATCCAGGAAAGCTCAGATCTCGCTGGAAAGGGCCGTATTTTGTGCGGAATATGTATCAGCAGGGCGCTCTGGATTTGGAAAATCCAAAGGACGGTTCACTCTTCAAGGTAAATGGACACCGATGCAAACCGTACCTTAGCGCCGAACCAACAGAGGAGCTCCTGTTCTTACAGGAGCCGGTTTACCCTGGATGATCTTCCTCTGCCTACCTCCAAACTTCGGTTATCCAGCCAAGAACAGTGGACACTGTTCCAAATAAGTTTGGGGGTATGTACAAACCATTTTGTATATATTTGTGCATATTCTTTTTCTTTTCTTTAAAAACAAAAACAAATAAAAATTTGTGTATCGCTAACCGACAATTTTGACCCTTCAAATGATCTCTTCATGCAATGACAGTGAGGACACTGTCCAGTTTAAGTTTGGGGGTACGCTCGGTACGCATTTCTTACCTTCGCATTCATATGTATATTTTGCATCTGCATATTAATATCCATAAAATCCATAAAAATTTGAAAATTTTCTTAAAAATATAAAAACTTTTTTGTCAAGTTAGCTTGTGGAAGAACTCTGATTCAACATTCGACGGTTTTTGTTTGAAAAAATAGGAATAACTAGATCTTATGTTTGGATTTTGAAAACCTGAAAGATAACTCTCCTTTGAAGTTAACTATAGCTGATATACGTCTTTACATCACACTACACGTGTCGTAAGATTTTGGGAATTAGATGACAAGTCTTTCATGTTTAAACTTTTAAACAGATAAATGATTTTCTGAGGATCAAATAGGTTTGTTCTGAAATAAGTAATGTCAAGAATAGTTTATGAAGTAAAGCGAATATGAAGGAATGTTATTGATGCCGTAATTGGAGCTAAGTCGGAAAAATAACCCATCTAAAACTTGATTGGAATGATTACACACCAAACCCACTAAACACGTCTTTTATCCAAAAAATATTTGAGATGCCGGTTATATCTCCGTTCGTATTAAATCATCTGATTTTCACGACAAACTGTCTTTTGTTTTTGGACCTAGGTAACTTGAGTAATTAAGTCCGCTGGGGTGTTTCTACACCCAATGCCCTAAAACCAACTGGTTTGGGTGCGTTGGCCCAAAGCTCGCTAAGAAGCCTAGAAAGTCCAGTTTAAAACAAAGTCAAGCAAGTGTTCTCTCCGAGTTAAAATTCCTAACGGTTCTTTGTGTGAGAATAATCTTGATAAAAGACAGGTTTTTAAAAAAAAAAATTAACGGAGATATGAAGGTTTTATTCTATGATAAAGACTATTGCACGTTCACAGAGGTGTGTATGAAATGAAAACAAGTTAAAAGGTGGAGTGAAAAATACGACTTAGTTTCCTGTTAAGGAAGATAAAAATTCTGAAGTTGAAACCTTACTGGAAAACGAAACTTGAAAAATGCTTAACTCTTTATAAAACTTATGTGATCCTTTTCAAATTGTTATCTGGACTTTATTGTGCGACATGATGACTTTAATCGATCCTTCTGGAACTTCACGACACTATTTGCACTGCACGTAAAGACATATAAAATCTGTAGTTAAATAAGAAGCGAGGTGTGAAAAATAAAGGTTCGATAGTCTAGACTTAGGATTATAGAATTGTTATTTTCTAAAACAAAACTTTAGGGTTTGAAACTTAGTCATTTTTACAAACCAACTTGACCGGATTTTGTGGGTAGTATCCGCTGAAAACCCTCAGGAGACAACACTCCTCCTACTAGGGACACCTAGAGGTTTAACGGCTTGTTGCACATGCTCAGTGCAATCGCGTTCCCTGCGAAAGTGAGGTTAGGAAATTTTTTGTGAATAAATGGACTTTGCTCGGGATGAGCAAATGATAAGTTTGGGGGTATTTGTTCCTATCAGATTTTTGCATTTTCATACCGCCCAATTTTTATCACATTGCATATCCGTAGATACTCTTGAGCCGTGTTTGCTAGTCAATTGCAGGATACAGGTTCTCGGTTCCAAAACGGTGAAATTCATGGAAAACACGACAAAATCCGGGTTCCTGCCAACCACAGATAAAACACGGTCTCCGCTCTTCATCCGTATGTTGCCAGATATCAATAAGAAGACAAAAGGTCAAATTAATGTCACCTTCATGCACAAGGCTCAATGGTAGCACAAGATCCAAGAGATCTACGCGGAGCTCGAGGCAATCATGACAAAATCTTGACAAAAAGTCCACCTTTCCCTCAACAGAATTCTGGAAAATTCGTGAAGCAATTATAAGAAAATACATATACCAGAATGAAGTACTCATCAGATCAGGCCACCACCAAAAAGCCCAAAGCCCAACTCGACAATAAGGCCGCGGATCCGCGGCCAAAGTGGGGTCCAGGCCGCGGATCCGCGGCCGTTATGGCGCCAAATGTTCAGGGTTTTCAGGGGGTGTTTGGTAATTTCATATGGGCCCGTATTGTTGCCCTAGATTCTCATTTTCCAGCCTATAAATACCCCAGAATTCTGTGAAGGAGGGGGTCAATTCTTGTAGTTTCATTTTGCTAAAGTTTAGTGTGTTTCTTCTTCCTCTTCTCACCTCTTCTCCATTAAACTTGTAGTGAGCTTTTGAGTGAAGAGTGATGAATAAAGAAGAACCATTTATTATCATGCTTGTCTCTTTATTTTGTTAAATGTTGTAATTTTAATTCGCTAAGTAGTTGTTGTTATTTCCTTGTTGTTTCTTTCTTCTCTCTTTTCTTTATCCTTACATACGACAATGATACTTGCGCTCGATCCTCGCCAAGGTGAGGTCGCAAATAGTTAGTCGTATTCTTCTAATCTCCTTCTTTCTATCTTCCTCTTTTGTTTTGTTTTGTTTTTCCTTATCATGAACTGTGAGTAGTTTTATACTTGTTAGGGTAGGATAAGGGAAGTTTGAGAGAAGGAAATCTCTCTCACTCTTTCCTTGCCCAACAACTTAAATCGACTCCCGTTAATTGAACCACAATCTGCTCCTTACGGCACCCTATCCTACATGATAGCGGTGATTCCGTAGTGAGACCGGTTGTGGTTGAATTAACCGGAGGTTATGGATAAGAGCCAAGAACGGACGGACAAGCACCAAAAGGAAGACTTATGCGTTGGAAAGCCTAGCTTATACTCGCAAAGTCCTTCCTAGTCGTGCTAATCCCCGTTGTTGCCGATTACCGTAACACCGATATTAAGAGGGGCAACGAAAGATGTGGAGACTCCTAACTCAAACTAACCTAATCCTAACCCTAACAAGCTCTCTTTAAATATCAACTTAACACTTAGATAATCCAACAAAATCTGAACAACCGGACTTAACTCGTCGAAAAACACATAGAAAAAGATTCCCATCTCCCTGCGGACGACCCGTACTCAACCGGCTAGCTACGTGCGAAACCGTCTTGATTGCGGTATTTAAACTAGAACTGGAACACGCACATACTCTGTCAATCAGGCATCTTCAGATTCAAGCCCACGAAATCGTGGAAGCATGTTGATGAAGAGGGGCTTAATTTCAAAATTGTCCCCATTGGCCGGTGGAAGAGAAAGACAGGTGGGAAGTGCAGAACGGGTAGGATAGAAACGATCCTGGAGCGCGATTCGCTGCGGTGCTACAACAGGCGGTGGTGGTGGGTTATTGGTCTCCGTAGGAGGTGGAGCCAATCCAGGGGTAGTCAAAGAGATGTTCGGATTAAATCCTGACATCGCGGAAGAAGAGGTTGGTGAAGGTGAAGGCGAAGATGTATGAACAGAATTCCGGTCAACGTCGGAGTTGGCCGGCAAAGGTAAGGGTGAAAGAGGAGTGGACGGAGTATCGACGTCTGAGTCGATCGCGTAGTCGGTAGCGACTAACGTAACGCGAACTAGACGGGCGCTAGTGTCCCGAGTCCAAGCGGACATACACTAAACGAGTTTAGTATAGTCAAAGCGGAGAAGGTGAGGATAAGAAAACGTCAATGGAGAAAACGATAGGTGGTGGGTGAAAAATGGATTTGGCGACAAAGGGCAAGTTTTTATAAAAGTTTTTGATTTTTTTCTTTTTTTTTGTTTTTTTAGAAAGAGCTTTACAGAAATATGTACGGACTTACGGCTTTAAGCAATCACAAATAAGATATGCACAATCTCACCTAGATCTAGGGTCACCTAGGTCAACTAGACCTGCTCCTAACTGTTCCAGAGGGCTAGAAAAAGGACCTCAAACCGCCTCTTCTCCGTCTAATGCGGCCAGATAAGTGCCGGGTAAGTGGGAGGTTATCCAACGCTTTCGCGAAGTTCCTTAATTAAATAACCACTTGCCTTCGTCACACTTGCCTAGGCACCGCAAAAGTCAGATTGGATAAACGGCCGATGCCTGTAACTAGTCCTCTGTCCTATTGAGCGCGAAGTCCTTAGGGCTGAGTCTAGTATTTTTTAA
This sequence comes from Agapanthus africanus, assembly GCA_030015575.1. Classification (NCBI taxonomy): domain Eukaryota; kingdom Viridiplantae; phylum Streptophyta; class Magnoliopsida; order Asparagales; family Amaryllidaceae; genus Agapanthus; species Agapanthus africanus. The sequence continues at coordinate 264,208,632 of CM057345.1, read as the reverse complement.
TTTAACATTGGTCAATGCATATGCTTTTTGTGATTTCTGGGGTCCTGGGAAGGGTGATGAAATCCCCACCCAATCTGAATTGGTTTCAAGCCCCTTAAGTCCGTATTAATGAATGCAAAGCGATAACAAATCAACTGCAAACAATTTTTATTTTAGCGCGGCGCAAAGAATCCTGCACAAGAACAGTTTATTGGAAGGGGGAAGAGAGTTTGCGCAAAGAATGCTGCAGAAAACACAATTCAGTGGAGTCCAGAGGACTGGGAAAGAGAAGAGAGAGACTTACAGAGATTTTGGAAGCCTGAGGCCACCAAGTGGCCGCGGATCCGCGGCCTAAGCCAGCTTATGCCGCGGTTCCGCGGCAAGGTAGTGGAGTTGGGGCTTCAAGTTTTGTGTAGGTGCTCTGTTGGGTGTCCTCTGCTTGCCTGGATGTGCTGAATTTTTACTTGCTTACTGTATCTGCTCCAGATTTTTACAGTAGACCGTTTGCTTCGTTTTGATCCGTCGCGGTGTAGCCGCGAAATGTGGGTCTATCTTCCCACGTCTTTGGCACTGAACTCAAACTCCGTATTATCCTGCACACTTGCACAAAAACTAATCAAAAATAACAAAATGATTTTTTTACAAAGTATATTTTTTTGTTTGGTTTTTCGGTTGTTTTTATATTCACAAGTTAACCCGAAATTACACAAAGAAATAAACTACCGTCTCCTCGGCAACGGCGCCATTTGATTGTTAGGGATTCTGCGTGTTCAAGTTTTAGTTAAATACCACAATCAAGACGGTTTCGCTTGTAGCTAGCCGGTTGAGTACGGGTCGTCCGCAGGGAGATGGGAATCTTTTTCTATGTGCTTTAACGAGTTAAGTCCTGTTTTCCAGATTTTGTTATGATTAATTAAGAGTTAAAAAGATATGTAAAGAGAGCTTGTTAGGGTTAGGATTAGGTTAGTTTGAGTTAGGAGTCTCCCACATCTTTCGTTGCCCCTCTTAATATCGGTGTTACGGTAATCGGCAACAACAGGGATTAGCACGACTAGGAAGGAACTTGCGAGTATAAGCTAGGCTTTCCAACGCATAAGTTCTTCCTTTTGGTGCTTGTCCGTCCGTTCTTGGCTCTTAGCCATAACCTCCGGTTAATTCAACTACAACCGGTCTCACTACGGAATCACCGCTATCATGTAGGATAGGGTACCGTAAGGAGCGGATTGTGGTTCAATTAACGGGAGTCGAATTAAGTTGTTGGGCAAGAAAAGAGTGAGAGAGATTTCCTTCTCTCAAACATCCCTTATCCTACCCTAACAAGTATGAAACTACTCACACATCATAATACGGAAAAATAAAACAAAAGAGGAAGATAGAAAGAAGGAGATTAGAAGATAACAACTAGCTATTTGCGACCTCACCTTGGCAAGGATCAAGCATAAGCATCATGGTTGTTTTAAGGATAAAGAAAAAGAGAGAAGAAAGAAACAACAAGAAATAACAACAACTAATGTTAACAAATGAAAATTACAACAATTAACAAGAGAACAAGACAAGCATAATAATAAACAGAACTTCTTTATTCATCATTCTTCACTCACAAAGCTCACTACAAGTTTTAATGGAGAAGAGATGAGAAGAGGAAGAAGAACATGTATTCTAAAACCTAGAGAAAAAAATACAAGATTATGCATCCTTGGCTTCACAAGGATCTGGGCTATTTATAAGCAGGGAAATGGAAATCTAGGGCAAAATTCTGCCTATACATAGAAAGACCAAAATACCCTCAAAAATTGGTCAACTGCCGCCACTATACGGCCGCGGATCCGCGGCCTAAGCCAGCTTATGCCGCGGAACCGCGGCCCTTTAGTGGAGTTAGGTGACCAATTTTTGTAGGGTTTCCTGGTTTGCTGTGCCCATGAGTCTGGTATATATCTTTTCTCAGATTTTCTTCACGATTTTTCCAGAATTTCTGTTGATCAAAAGGTGATTGGATGTGTATCTTTTGTCATGATTTTCTTGAGCTCCGCGTAGATTTCTTGGATCTTGTGTTGCCATTGAGCCTTGTGCATGAAAACGACATTGATTTGACATTTTGTCTCTTAAACTGGTGTGTGGCAACAGACGGATAAAGAGCGGAGATCCGTGTTTTATCTGTGGTTGGCAGGAACCCGGGTTTTGTCGTGTTTTTCCATGAATTTCCCCGTTTAGAACCGAGAACCTGTATCCTGCAATTGACTAGCAAACACGGCTCAAGAGTACCTACCGATATGCAATGCGATAAAAATTGGGCGGTATGAAAATGCAAAAATCTGAAATGAACAGGAACCCAACCATTGAATAGGGGTGGCGTACACCAAATAGATGTGTCCATAGGCGTTCGAGCTGAGATGGCAGCAATGCAAAAGAAGCTCGACGCTATGGAACACAAATTTTCTGCAGCCTCTCTAAACCCAATGTCGCTCCCCAAAACTGTTTGTGGGTGCTGTTCTGATCCGTCTCGTTTAACGGAAGAATGTCCATTAAACTCTGCGTTTCAAGGTCACGAGCATTCTAATGCCGCATTTCAAAGACCTCGAAACGATCCATATTCTTCCACGTACAATCAGGGTTGGAGGAATCACCCGAATTTCGCTTGGAACCAAAACCAATTTCAAAACACGGTTCCAAACACAAATAATTTTCAAAGGGCTCTTCCTCCACCACAACAGCAACCCCTTCAACTCACTCAGCACCCCTACCAGTCACAAAATTTCCAAAATTAGGGCAACAATCCTGCACAGTCTAATCCTATGCAGTTGTCCTGTTCTGACGAATTCTCTCAATTCACTCAAACCATGAAATCACTTTTATCAAATTTCATAGAGGTTTCGACTGAGGTTAGATCTTCCGTCAGTGAGATAAAGAAAAACTCAGCGTCCCAAGCTGAGAGTATCAGATCGATGGAAGCTGAAATCGCTCGCCTCAAAGCCGAAATGAGTGCGAGAGAAAAAGGGAAACTTCCCTCTCAACCCTTACAGAATCCTGGGCATTACAATGTAAATGCCATCACAACGTTGAGATCGGGAAGAGTGCTGAACAATCATGTCGGTGAAGGTATTGATGATACTGAAAATCATATCAACACCCCGGCTGAGACCTTTCCACACACACATACTTTTCCTTTTGATCCTTCTTCTTCTACCATACCATCTTCTCGAGAGCCTATTCTCCATTTCCCACTAGGCTTGACACCTTCTCCCAACCCTTATAGTTCTCCACAGACGGTCCCCACACCTCTTTTGGGACCTCGTCTACCCCCTCTTCCTTCTCCTATGATGGACCCTGCGCTTATTGCGAAAGCTCCTTACCCGAATCGGTTAAGGGGTAATAGAACGAGTCCTCATATAGAGAAAATTTTAGAAATGTTCAAACAGGTTAACATCAATATCCCTCTCCTAAATGCAATTCAACAAGTCCCCGCTTATGCGAAAATTCTTAAGGACTTGTGCACTAGGAAGAGGAAGACCCAAGTGCCGAAGAAGGTCTTCATGGCTAATAATATCAGCACTGCTTTTATTCCCCAGCTACCAAAGAAACGAAAGGACCCAGGATGCCCTACAATATCGATTTCTATTGGGGGTAAAAACATAAATTGTGCTCTTTTAGACCTTGGCGCGAGTGTTAACCTGCTCCCTTATTCTGTCTATGAGCAACTAAGGATTGGAGAGCTGAAACCTGCTCACTGCACTCTCCAGATGGCAGACCGATCTATCACCAAACCAAGGGGTGAATTAGAGGATGTATTGATAAAGGTCGGGGAATTTGTTTTCCCTGTAGACTTCATTGTGCTCGACACACATCCTGTAGCAAACCCCCGGGGCCAAATTCCGGTGATTCTGGGTCGTCCTTTCCTTGCCACTTCCAACGCTGTTATAAACTGTAGAAACGGTTCAATGAACTTATCATTTGGAAATATGACCATTGAACTAAATATCTACAAAGTTTGAAGTCGGCCATCAGAACCCTCTGCTCATATTTTAGATGTGTGCTCTGTCCATGAGATCGCTCCTGATAGTTGTGGAGCTGAGGAACTTTGCTTTACTGATCTCGACGACATTACCACATCTCTGTTTGACTTTACACAAGATCTTAGTGAGGACACCTTATCTACACTTGAGTCCTGCACTTCTGACTTCTCTCCACCCGAGTCTGTATCTTTCACAGGCTCTGAGCTTCTTTGTAAATCCAAAAATCACTCAATGATCCCTCCTTCTATCATTTCTCCGCCCGAATTAGATCTCAAAATTTTACCCTCTCATCTGAAATATGCTTTTTTAGGTGAGAAGGAGACTTTACCGGTTATAATTTCCGCTTCTCTAGCATTAGAGCAAGAGAATGCACTTTTATCGGTATTGAGATCTAACAAAGAGGCGTTTGGTTGGAGTATGGCGGACATCAAAGGGATTAGTCCCTTGATAGTTGAACATCATATACATGTGATGGATGATGCCAAAACAACCCGAGAACCACAGAGACGGTTGAATCCCGTCATGAAGGAAGCGGTCATGAAAGAGATCGTCAAATGCTTAGATAATGGTATTATATACCCCATCTCCGATAGCCAATGGGTGAGTCCTATACATGTCGTTCCTAAGAAATCCGGCATCACTGTTATAACCAATGAGGCGAATGAGTTGATTCAGACACGCGCCCAAACTGGGTAGCGTGTATGTATCGATTATAGAAAACTCAACGCTGCCATGAGGAAAGACTATTTTCCTCTACCATTCATTGATCAAATGCTGGAACGCTTAGCGGGACGAGAGTATTATTGTTTTATGGACGGATACTCAGGCTATAATCAGGTCCCCATCGCCAAAAAGGATCAAGATAAAACCACTTTTACTTGTCCTTTTGGTACCTTTGCTTACAGTCGCATGCCCTTTGGGCTATGCAATGCTCCCGCTACCTTTCAGCGGTGTATGATGGGGATATTCTCTGATATGGTAGAGAATTTTCTGGAGATCTTTATGGACGACTTCTCAATTTTTGGAGACTCTTTTTCCGATTGCCTAGCGAATCTTGACGCTGTTCTTACTCGTTGCAAAGAGAAGAATTTGACTTTGAACTGGGAAAAATGCCATTTTATGGTCCAAGAAGGCATTGTTCTTGGACATGTCATTTCACAGAAAGGCATTGAGGTTGACAGAGCTAAGATAGATGTCATTCAAAACCTCCCTCATCCCAAAAGCGTCAAAGATATTCGCTCTTTCCTTGGCCATGCGGGCTTTTATAGGAGATTCATTAAGGACTTTAGCAAAATTGCTAGAGCTTTAACTCTTCTCCTGGCCAAGGATACGACCTTCCATTTTGACTCGGATTGCGAGACAGCTTTCAACTCACTTAAACACTCACTCACTTCAGCCCCCGTTTTATCATCACCAAACTGGGACTACCCCTTTGAGCTGATGTGTGACGCATCTGATTTTGCAGTAGGTGCAGTCTTAGGACAGCACATCGAAAAGATGCCACACGTGATTTACTATGCTAGTAAGACCCTGAATGATGCACAAATCAATTATACAACCACAGAAAAAGAACTTTTAGCGGTTGTATTTGCATTAGAAAAATTCAGGCCTTACTTAATTGGCTCACCTATAGTTGTGTATACTGACCATTCCGCTTTAAAACATCTTCTGGCGAAGAAAGATGCAAAAGGTCGACTAATACGTTGGATCCTTCTGTTACAAGAATTCGATCTTCTTATCAAAGATAAGAAAGGATGTGAAAACGTAGTAGCTGACCATCTTTCAAGCATCATTTCTTCCCCTGTGACCCTGCCGATCAATGACTCGTTCCCTGACGAACAACTCTTGAGCGTATCCATTCAGGGATATTGTGAACTATCATGCCACGGGACTTATACCCAGCGATTGGTCAAAACAGGACAAATGCCGTTTTCTATCCCAAGTAAAACACTTTTACTTGGACGAGCCCTATTTGTTTAAATATTGTCCTGATCAGATCATTCGCCGGTGTGTCCCGAATGAAGAGTTCAAGAGTGTTCTTTCTTTTTGTCATGATCAGGCCTGTGGGGGTCACTTCGGTCCTAGAAAAACAGCGGAAAAGGTTTTGCAATGTGGATTTTATTGGCCGACCTTATTCAAGGACGCATTTGAGCATTGCAAAACCTGTACACAATGTCAGTATACGGGTAGAATCTCCCAGAGGAATGAAATGTCTCAGCAACCCATCTTGGTTGTTGAAAAATTCGATGTTTGGGGTATAGATTCTATGGGTCCTTTTCCCAACTCCTTTAGGAATTTGTACATACTGCTGGCGGTTGATTATGTCTCAAAGTGGGTAGAAGCCATACCATTTCGTACTAATGACAAGAAAGTTGTCATTAAGTTCTTAAAAGAGAATATCTTCTCGCGATTTGGACACCCACGCGCTATTATTAGCGATAATGGGACACACTTCTGCAACAGATCTTTCGAGACTCTGATGCGGAAATACTCAATCAACCACCGACTTTCTACACCCTATCACCCCCAAACAAGCGGGCAGGCTGAAATCTCAAACAGACAAATCAAACTTATCCTGGAGAAAACTATTGCTAAAATTAGAAAAGACTGGTCGACCAAACTAACGGATGCTCTTTGGGCATTCCGAACTGCATATAAGACCGACCTAGGGATGTCTCCATATAGGATAGTGTTTGGAAAAGCATGTCATTTACCCGTCGAGATAGAACATAAAGCATTGTGGGCTATTAAAGAAATAAATTTTGATTTAAACCTTACTTGCAACTTTTGGAAGCTGCAACTTAACGAGCTAAGCGAACTCCGCGATGAAGCTTATGATAACGCTGTAATCACTAAGAATAGGACTAAGGTTTTTCACGATAAAAACATTTTGAGGAAAACATTTTCACCTGGTCAACAAGTCCTTCTTTATGATTCACGATTACACCTTCACGTGGGTAAGCTCCGATCTTGATGGAAGGGACCTTTTGTTGTGCGGTCTGTATACCCGCACGGGGCAGTAGAGATAGAAAATGTTAAAAACGGCACCTTTTTCAAAGTGAATGGACATAGATTAAAGCCGTATTTTTCCACTGACCCCACGGAGGAGCTCTTGTTCTTACAAAAGCCAGTTTATTTGGATTAAAATTCCTCCGTCTCACCTTCATATCCAGTATATCATTGTATCATCTTTTGAATGAAGGTGAGTGAAAAGAATAAGTTTGGGGGAAGTTCTTAACTTATATATTTTGCCCCAACTAATAATCCCTCCCATACTTACAGGTTTTTCAGATTTAGCATTTGGCAACAGTGAGGATACTGTTGAAAACAAGTTTGGGGGAGGTTTGTGCTTATTTTTTGCATCATTTGCATATCATCTGCATAAGCACAAAAACATTTCTTTTAAAAATCTATAAAAATTGAAAAATTGAAAAATTTTCAAAACCCATAAAAATTTAAAAAAATTTCAAGTATAAAAATAATTTTAATATTTACACCTTTTTGTATATAAATAAGATAATGAAAGTTTAGATAGTGAACAATTACATCCATGAGATTAGAAAAATTTTAAGAAAACTAAGAAAATTAGAAGTTTTCTTATACGAACTAGTAATAAGTAGTTATGAGCCGTTGTCCCAAGGGTTAGTAAAATGAAAGACGTCACTAATCTGAGGATAAAAATAAGTCTGAAAAATAGTTTCTATTCTGGAAGCCAAACATTTTGAACGTTGCTACCCTGCTATTCGCACTTACACACGTCTTAAAGCCTGGGATAGTAGAGGATACCTTGAAATGCTCTTGTCTTAAAGCCAAAAGTATGAAGGAAATAAAAAAAAGTGAATAAAGAAAATATAAAGTGGTGAAAAAAATGGACACTAGTTTTGTTATCACCAAGGGCAATAAAAAAATGTATAGCGAGGGTGCTTCTTCACCTAGTGCCCTAAGGCCAACTGGTCTGGGAGTCATACTATGCCTGAGGTGGTGCAAGACGAGGAAAATACACCAAATAAGTAAGCACAGGAGTAATCGGTCGGTTAGTATCTCAAGAAGTATTAACGGTCGCATGAAAGTGTGTGAGCAATCTCATCTAAATATTCATTAATTAAAAAGTACTGAGGCTGATGGGCAAGAGTATGATAGCTTGAATTGAATTCTCCGGGTGTAGGGATGTCTTTACACACACGCAGGGTTATATGATCGATGTTTGGAATAAAGATAGGAATGAAGAATAAGACGATGTTTTATTGAGGGAGGACGTGATTTCTAACATCTTTTCATGACCATTAAGATAGGGCTCATGACAACCGAAAAGCTAGCTTAGTTGGAAACTCTAATTTTCAAAGTCTTTCTTTTACAATTCTTGTCTTTAAATGTAATATTCATGATCTTCCTTTTATTATTGGATTTTGTGGGTGCAATCCGCTGAAAACCCTCAGGAGACAACACTCCTCCTACTAGGGACACCTAGAGGTTTAAAGGCTTGTTGCACGCGCTCAGTGCAATCGTGTTGCCTACGAAAGTGTGCTAGTTAGTTTTTTCTCTTTCTTTATTTTCTCCTTCTCTTTTTAATAAAACAGTTCGCTCGAGACGATCGAAATTAAGTTTGGGGGAATTTGATTAGTCGAAAATATTGCATATTTTAGCCGGTAATTTCCTCATCATTTGCATCCATATAGAAGTGTTCGGCATTCATATTTTACATATTAGCAAAACTGTCGCAAAATATCAGATTACATGTATTAGACTCTAAAACCGACACTACAAAGGAAATTGACCACATTTCATAGCATCGCATCATCCTTACATTTGCGCAACACTTGTTCTGAGATCTGTGCAGGAAAATCCAGCGGAAAGGCCAAAATTTATAGGGTACAGCTAAAACGTTACGCCAACTCAATGATTTTAGTTCTGGTATCAATCCAAAGGGAAATACAAAAATCAACATATCAAAGAAAGGCCCAAGTATCAACCCAAGAGCACACCAGAAAGATGCAAACTCAAGGAGCCAACATGGCCGCGGAACCGCGGCCGGAGCCTACTTGCGCCGCGGTTCCGCGGCCATCTTGCCATGTCATCTACTCAATTTTGCTGCACAATATTTACCTCAGTGGTTACAGTTCAGAAATGTACCTCAAGTTTCAGAAGACTCCAGAGACTTCTGCCAGAACAGCAAGCTTTGGGATCAACACTAAACTAGCCTATCATTCTAGAAACTTCTCCCTAAACCCTAGCTTAAACCCTAAGCTAAGCCTAACAAACTCTTTCTAGAAGTCTTTCAACAAACTTTTGGAGGGAACTCAAGAAGGCTTAGGGTTTGGGTGCTCTATAAATAGAAGCCTAGACCTAGGGTTATGAATCTAATCATCTTTACCCAATTCTAGTATCAAACTAGAGCCATTCTACCCTCTTCTTCTTCCACAAGTCTAGTGAGAGGACTTGTGTGAAACCCTAACCCTAAATTCCAATCAAAAGCCAAGATCCCGAGTACCCATCAAGCAAGAAGCCTTGCAACCTTTTATGAGCCGAGCCGATCTCCAACAGAGCAAGTGGTCCAAGCCGATCCGCGACTCACGGAGCCGAGCGACGCCAGTTCAACAATTTAGTTCATCCTCTTGTAGTTCTTGAGCGACTGTAATCAAATTGTTGATATAAATAAAAGGTGATATTCTTTTATCTTGTTTTCTTTAAATTCTCGCATCATGATATCTTTTCAATTCTTGAATACTTTCTGTGTGATGATGTTTGAGTAATACTCCGCTCGTCGAGGAGTCGAGACGATCAATAGAATGATGATGTAATATATCTTAAATCGATTCTTGAATCCTACGAGTTTTGTAAACCCTAGCAAGATCAAGAATCGACGACCCAATTCGTTGCGATACTTTCTTGATTGATATCGCTCGAGATTGGGGAGTTACAATCGTTTCTTGAAATTGCTAGAGGCTAGAGTGTGAATGAAATCAACGAAAGAACAAGGGTTAAGGGATGAAACCCTAGTTTCATCAAGAAAACCCTAACTCTCGTCGATCATCATCGATCTAGTATCAATCCTTCGAAGGACAAGAACACGAAATCTTGAAATTACATCACGTCTATAGATCCGATCGATTCCTATGATCCTCATTTAGATTCTTGACATTTTGGTTGGAAATATTATCGAAACCCAATTCTTGATTGTTTATCAGTTTCTTGATTCTTGATTAAACTCATGACACCTGAATCAATTGATAAATTCTTGAATCATGTTTTCTTTTCTTTTCGATTAACTTTTCAATTCAAACAAAGCAAATATAAAAATGAATCGCACAATCCCTGTGGACGATCCGCACTCGCTTACGATCTACAACTGACACCGTAGTTGATTGCGGTCAAATATAATTTTTTGATTGTGAACCTTATTCAATTTTCTAATTACCGACACAAAGAGACTCTTATCGATTTGATTTACTTACCCAGTCTCGCATTTTACGATCAATCAAATAGCGCCGAAATCGGGGACTATTTGAATCGATACTTTTACTTTTCACACCAATCGGAAAATAAATCAATCAGCACTCATTTTGCATAAATAAACAAGCAAGCAAAAGTCTTTGCCATGGAATGATAGCCATTATCATGATGATGGTCAACTAGTCCAACCTAGTCAACCGGTCAACAAAGTCAACAAGTCAACAAAGTCAACCCCTCAACAACCATGTCACTATAATACTTAATTAATATTAATGTTAATCATATATCTTATTCTCATTAGGGTTAAGCAAAAGTCAATGGTCAACAGTCCACTGTCAGCAGTCAACAGTCAACAACCCCAATGAGAATACTCTGCCTCTGTCTCTCTGTCAACTGTGCATACATACCAGCATCCGCGTTCCGAGGAACACGAATACAAACGAGATAAAACCAATCCCAAAACATACACTAGGATCTGGCTTAAACTAAAGCCCACTAGTGTTAACTATCTGTACACTGTACGTGCACAAGTGCAAGGATGTGACCGAACCCTGTCGCAAAACCATGCGACCTGTCGCAAAACCATGCGACCTCTACTCTTTTGCCTAAAGGTGAATAGCTTTCTGTGTGGGACTCTAAAGACTCGACACTACGCTGGCAGTGGGTTTAACCACAGACCGCAAGCGGCACTAGCTGTGCGTAACGGTCCCCAGGTAGATGCCGACAAGAAGACTGACGAGGTGAAACCCATCTGAACTCCTACTGAGTCTGAATGTGACAATCTCTATACAGTCCGGTCTGTTCGTCTGATACATCGCATGGCGGGCCTAGGGGCGGTAAACGCCAGTCCCCTAATAGCGGTACAAGTCGTGTCGGAGTGAAGCCCAGAACACCCTGAGATAACACCGGAAACCTACCAGTATATCTCGCTTGCCCTGGCCAGGGACTACTCGTGTAATGGCTCTCCTAGACACAGCGCGATGTCAACCCCCAATACCGGGAGAGACGAATCCTGTCTAACCGTCACTGCCTCCAAGTGCTTCGGGACTGCACCCAACGACTACCTATTTGCACGACTCCTTTGAGCCGTGGTAGGGTAGTAATCTAAGTACAGGGGGAACACACTCGAGGTGAAGTGACAGTGTTAAGTCAGCGGACTAAGCTATACTCATGTCACCTGGGAACTGATAACTGACGATAGGTATAGTACCAACCAACAGTTCCCGACGAGTCCTGTCCAGTGTACTCGTAACCCAACGAGCACCCGCATACAATCTCAAGTACGACGTACTGACGGCTGTGGGACAGACCGTCTCCCACACTGGGATGAGAAGCGCATACGCTAGTCTACTCCGGAGTATCGATACCCTGTCTCGATAGTCCTGCGACTAGGGACCTGCATAAGGATGTGCTTATAGATTACCCAGCCCCCACTAGTGTGACTGCCATCACAACGCTGGTAATCAAGCAAAGATCCTAAGGGCTCCACTAATGTGTATAGGTGATATACTAAAATAAACACATGTACACATTGAAGTAGAAACAAACCAAGTAACATACTACTATATTGAGCAAGATTGTTTATACAAGGTGAATATCCCAAGCTTCCATTAAGTAATATACAAACTAGTATGATACAGTAATGGCCTCTAGGGCATATACACTAACACGCGTTGTGTCTATGAGAGCCAGAACATGAAAAGTACTTGGCCAAAGCAGGAGATTTACTGGTAGGTATTCCAGTAGTATCTCAGGGTGTTCTGGGCTACACTCCGACACGACTTGTACCGCTTTTGGGGGTCTGACTTTTACCAACCCCCTAGGCCCGCCATGCGATGCTCATAGACGAATGGACTGGACTGTACGGATATTGTCACTGACAGGCTCAGTAGTGTGTCAGGATGAGTTCGCTCATCGACGTCCCTTTTGGTCAATAGCTGGTAGCCCGTCACGTATGGCTAATACCTCTGACGTGCTAATGGTTAAATCCACAGCCATAGTATTGACGAGTCTTTAGAGTCCACCACACACAGTTACTCAAGTTTTGGGCAAAACGCTGTAGAGGCCGTATGGAGATATGGCAGGGTTCGATCAGATACGTGTGGTATTGCATGAATCGTGATCGGACGGATTTTACTAGCCGGCTTTGGTTTAATCCGGGTCCTAGTATTAGACAGTGTAGTTTTGTCTCTTTGCATTTGTGTTCAGTGGGAATACAAATGCGGGCATGTATATGCAGTAGCGGGGTTTTCCTGTAATCTATTACGGGATCAGTTTTCTGAAGTTGCCAGTTTGCATTCCGTTCCGGCCGGTTTTCATTTGTTCCTTCCCGGCCGGACTTTTCCGATTGAGGGGCTAATTTGCAATTGTGCAAATTAGCATTTGTGGTGGGGGTCCTTTGTATATATGTGGCTTCATGATGAGATTCTCTTTGCATCTTTTTGTTGGAGATAGTGCCCTCAGAGTCAATTATTAGGTCACAGGTACGTGATTGTAATGATTGAGGGAGGACCTATCCCGGTAGGACAGTCTTACTCGAGATGATAGTATGCTATCTGGTTTACCTTTATCATCGTGTACTGTTTTAAGTGACCTGACACGTCGCTATTACACGTTGATAGAGCCCCTAGGATTCTTGCTTGACCACCAGCAGTATGAGGGCGATCATATAAGTGGGAGCTGGGGGTCTATAAGCTTATCCTTAAACGGTCCCTAGTCGTGGGAGTTTCGAGACTGGGCATCGATACTCCATTAGTAGACTAGTGTATACAGTCGAGACCCCGACGAGGGGCGGTGGCCGGTCTCACAAGCCACTGGTGTCAGTTGGATCACCTAAGATGTATACAGGTGCTCATTGGGTTATGAGTACACCGGACAGGACTCGCCGGGAACATGCTAGTTGGTCATATACCAGACGTCAGATGGCAGTTCCCTGGTGACATGTGTGCAGGTTAGTTCATCGACCTGGGGATCGTCATTTGTCTCGTGTGAGTTCCCACTGTACTTTGATTACTACCCTACCACGGCTCAAAGGAGTCGTGCAAACAGGTTTTAGTTGGGTACAGTCCCGAGCCACATGGAGGCAGTGAGCGCATCTTCAGGGGTTCGTCTCTCCCGGTATTGGGGGTGAGGTCGTGCTGTGTCTAGGAGAGCCATTACACAAAGTCCTTGGCCAAGGCAAGGAGATTTACTGGTAGGTATTCCAGTAGTATCTCAGGGTGTTCTGGGCTACACTCCGACACGACTTGTACCGCTTTTGGGGGTCTGACTTTTACCAACCCCCTAGGCCCGCCATGCGATACTCATAGACGAACGGACCGGACTGCACGGATATTGTCACTGACAGGCTCAGTAGGGTTGTCAGGCTGAGTTCGCTCACAGACATCCCTTTTAGTCAGTACCTGGTAGCCCGTTACGTATTGGCTTATACCTCTGACGTGCTAGTGGTTAAATCCACAACCAAGGTGTTGATGAGTCTTTAGAGTCCCCCACATTCAGTTACTCAGCTTTCGGGCGAAAGGTTGTAGAGGCCGTATGGAGATATGGCAAGGTCCGACCAAATACGTGCGGTATTGCACGGATCGGGATCGGACAGTTTGTACTATAGGCCGTATGGATATATGGCAGGGTTCGATCAGATACGTGCGGTATTGCACGGATCAGGATCGAACATATATTACTAGCCGGTTTTGGTATAAGCCGGATTCTAGTATAGTACAGTGGAGATTTTGTCTCATTGCATTTGTATTTCGGTCGAAATACAGATGCGGGTGTGTATGCACAGTATCGGGGTTGTCCTGTAATTTATTACGGGACCAGTTTTCTGGAGTTGCCAGTTTGCTTTCCGTTTCGGCCAATTTCCATTGTTCCGTTCATTGGCCGAAGATTGGTGGAGGAGGGTTTATTTGCATTGTTGCAAATAGGCATTTGTGGAGGGGGTCTTTGCATATTATCATGTCATGATACTTGCCCCATCATTTGACTTCATATCTTCTTGATGGCTTGACTTTTAGTAACCATCATGGTTGTTGATTACTTGTTTTGGAGAGTGGGTTATGGTTGTGATCATTGGATTCTTTCATCATCTCTTTTCATCAGTGCTTCCACCCACTCCCTTGACCTTACTCTTCCTCTCTCCAATCACACATGGTGGGGGGGGGGCGGCCATTCCTAAGATGAGGAATGGGATTCATTTCTTTTGGTGGTAGAGAAAAATGTTACTCTCATTCCCTTTGTATGCTACATTTTTCCTCACCTCTCTCTAAGATCTTTTTCCTCCACCACAAAGGCAACTCCACAAAAACCCAAATGAGACTTCTTCTCTAGATATTCTACAGCAAATCTTGGGCACGTCGAGTAGCCGGCTTCATGCCCGAGTTGCCTCGGCATTGAGGTGGGAGCCCGTAAACAAAGTAGGCGATGTGGTGCACTTCCGGCGACGAGGAGGAGACAGGACTTTCCGCAGGAGATCGGGACCATGACGAGAAGACCGGAGGACTTGGATCGTCGGTATATCTCTAACCCATCTTCTAGTTAGCTTAGACTTGTTAATGGTTACGATCCGGGTGTTTAGTGCGCGGTGGTGCCGGTTTGCTAAGTCCGCAAAATTTAAGTTTTTCACCGCTTCCGCATTCCGGCGTCGGATTGACGGCCGGGGCGCCGCCGAGCACTTACAGTGGTATCAGAGACTCGCCATTAACTTAGTCTAGCTTTGTGTAATGTGTTTGCATTTCCGATCGATCAAAAAGTTCCAAAACCCGTATTGCCTTCGCATCAGTTTCTGTCGAAATTTTTTGGAGTCTATAAATTTTTCAGGTGGTCTCAGAATGATGTGCAGGAAGTTATAAGAACACTGGAAAAATTTGGTGACACAATTCGTCCGTACGACCGCGGAAGGGCGGCCAAAACCCCCTTATGGCCGCGCTTCCGCCGCAGTTGTATGGGCTCGTGTGGAAATTTTTTTGCAGTGGGCTTATGGGCTGTAATTAGGGGTTTTGGAATATTAAAATTGGGCCCAGGTTTTCTGTGAGTGCTACAGTTTTGATTGGGGGCCCACTTATTAATTTTTGGTCAATCGGAAAATTTTAAACACATTTTTCACAGTATTTACATTATATCTGCGACCGTAAATGTCACTCGATCGGTAAATCCGGTCTAACTGCTATAGCCCGGTTAGACGGATTTGCGAACGTGACTTTCACGTTGATGTTCTATGTTTATGCTGTGATGTTGCGGATCGGTCGTGGGGGATAGCCTGGATGCAATGCTAGTACTGTGATGTTGTATTATGTACATTTGATATTGCGGGGCGAGCGTCCGACATGTGGACTGCCGTCACTGCCTGTTTGTATTATTCTTTTGGGGCACGACCTGGTTGCGGTCGATGTACCCGGTGTATGTATATTTTACTTTCTGTACTAGGATTGCCCCGCGGAGGGGTGCACGGATAGCCGGGTTCTGGAGGGCAACAAGCCCGCATCTCATGGCATTGAGACGGAGGGGGCTTCACTCTAGGATTGGCGGGCTATTCGCCGCACTCGTAGGGGGTACAGGTTGACCCAGGAGGGGTGCCCAAGTTACCGGATTCCGTGAAGTGCTGGGTGGTCCATTCACGGCGCTGAAGGGGGCTGCCTCGCTTCAGGTTTTGGCGGGTAACTTGCCGCGCCCGTAGGGGTCTAGGTTTTCATTGCACAGGCTATCCACACGACCAGGGGAACGTCGGGTTTCAGCGGCTCTGTGAAACCCGGGGATCCCAGATATCTGTATTGTTTCTGTGATGCTGTTCATTCTCTGTGATGTTGCATTTCTTTCACGCCTTGAGCGAAATATAATATATTGGTATATATATTAGTAGATGTTGTATATGTTTTGCATCCGCGCTAGTCCAGTCCCCGCTCTGTCGTTAGTTAGCTAACCTAACGGGTAATGACGGGACCCAGTGGCGAATGCGGATGGCATATACGTACATCAGTATATTTTCGTTCTTTTTGGTGTGATCAATTGATGGGACTGCATTGATTCGTATCAATGCAAGTTAAAAACAAACCTAATCTGATGTTGTTGGAACACTTTTCAAAAGGCTGTTATTGCAAGGACGTTCACTTTTGTTTTGCATCGTGGTATTCAGTTGGAATATCCTGCTCCTCAGTCGACGAGGCAAGGGCCGAGATCCCTTCACCGGGAGTGACCCTTTGGACAAAAGTTTGCGTCAGGGCATTAACTTCACTATAGCCGATTGCTTTTGCTTTGCACCGTGGTATTCAGTTGGAATATCCTGCACCCCATTCTACGGGGAAAGAGCCGAGATCCCTTCACCGGGAGTGACCTCTTTAGCGGAAGTTGTCGTCACTATATTTCTAAAAAGCTATCCGTTCCTTCGACGATATCAAGTTCATTACGTTAAAGGTTTTCGCCAGAAACCATTCGTAGCCCTCCGTCATTTCAGTTAAATATTCGGTAGTATTCAAGCTATGTATTTTGACCCCACGCCAAGGCATAGTGTTTGGTAGCTGCCGGTTATTTATCTGTTGCATAGATAGATGCGTTGGTTTGGGACAGTCGTACTACTATTTTGGCCTACGTCAAGGGTATGTACGGGTGGGTTCAAATTAACCTGGATAATGACGGGCAGAACTTGACATGTGACTTATGATATTTTGACCTCACGCCAAGGTCATAAGAGCATGGGGCAGAAATCACATCGGGAGTTTCAAAAGAACTGAAACTTGCCAGATATGCGCATACCTTCTGGAGTGTGATACCGTGAGCGGATTCCGTCACGTTGTCATGCGATGATAGTTGGATCCCGATTCCCACTGATGAGTTCGTTTACTCCTCGGGTAACCCCGACTAATTCTTCTTTCAGGTTTGGAGGAGAATTTGAGGTACAGTGGGAGGTTTCCAGATTAGATGAAATGGTAACCATTCTGATCTAGGTTAGAGTGCACGCTGAGTGTTTCTTTTCTCTCTCTCTTTGGCAGCGACCATTGACCCGACCCTAAGACTATGACTCAGTGACCAAATTGACCGAACCTTCTTAACACTGGCTTTTGGATTGTCAGAGTTGCAAACCTCATTGCCACTCCTACTTTTACCCTTTTTCTCCAGGACACCCCGTATTACTACGAACGTCCACTTCCATTGGACAAAACCATCGTATGGTTAGATACGAACTCGAAAGAATTTATTCGAGGATGGTTTCCGGTTCTGGAGAAAACGGATAGGATTATTCAGTTGTCTTTTCCTTTTACCCTCTCTCAGATTACGAGTACTCCTTGGTTTAGGGGTAGTACACCTATTACGCAAATTGGATTGTCTTCTTCCAAACCTTAGGCTGGTGCCGACCGGTAGGGAATGAAGAAAACCAATTAGCATAACGATGGTGTGCAGAAGGTATTAAGTTCAGACAAAGCAAGGGATTAGTAAGAGGGCAAAGTAAATTGCAACAGATATTCACGACCAAACCAAGTATCTCTTCGCCAATCCTAAATCACCTTTGTATTTCTCCAGGACACTCCGTATCACTACGAAGATCCACAGTTTATTGGATACTCCATCATATGGTTATATACGAACTCGAAAGGAACTTGTTCCAGTTCGGGGATGGATTCTGGTTCAGGAGAAATAGGAATAAAATTTATTCAGGTGTCTTTTATCTTCACCTTCTCTCGCTTTGCGAGTGCTCCCAGGATTAGGACAGTACACCCATTATGCTTATTGGATAGTCTTCTTCCAAACCATAGGCTGGTGCCGAACGGTAGGGAAGGAAGAAAACCATTTGGCCTAAGGGGTGTGCAGAAGGTAATGACTAAAGACATATGAAAGGATTTTGGAGAGGTGGCAAAGAATTATACGGTTACAGTCGTGAATCTGGAAGAGGCATTGCTAGGAATACCAGGATACCCCATCGAAACATTTCGATGTTTCAGTTTCACTGTGTACTGTTAATAGAAAACTGATTTCCCGATTAGATACTTACTCCAGGGTATGTATTTACCAGATACGATTCTCAAATATGTATGGTTTTACAGATGATGAGTGGGAGTAAGTTATTGAGAATTGGGTGATTATCCTCATTATATCGGGATTCGTTGTAATCGGTGATATTTGAGGAAATCACCTGAGCTGTTTGCCGGTCGGCAAATATTTGGTTTTGAATATCCGCTGTTGTGCAACAATTTCAAATTGACATATCTGTACGTCTATTTTCATAGAGTGAGATATACCTTTTGATATTATGTCGATGACATTTACCTATATCAGTGGATGGTTAGGTAAGGAGCATTAAACAGCGGTGTAATTCTTCTTAACCATAAGTACAGTTTTCAACCTACGACACACAATGAAAGAGTTGTTAGACTCAGCGGACTTATACAGAGTATTGTATGTTGTCCAGTAGGACAGAGGGGTTGGTCCTCATACTATGTTCTGTTTACTATTAACTTCTCTAGTTCTTAGACATGTGTTTCGTAGAAACACAGGGTCTAAGTTTTGAGGAGTTATAGGTATTTGAATAGAGTAGAGAACCAGGTATAGCAAGTATCGGGATTCTTCAAAAAGATCGAAGATGTAGATACTTGTGTATGGTATTCAGTTGATAGTAATGACTAAGAGAACTTGCTTCTCTTTCAGGTTACTCATAATTGGAAGCATTCCTAAGTTGAGTAACGCCGATCGGCCTCCTTCCATTTAGTTGACATGCGCTGGGGACAGCTGCATGATTTGAATCTGGTTCAATTAAATCAGTGCCTCTGTTTCTATATTGGATATAGAACGGTTCATATCTTAACGATGTTAAGGTACGGGGAGTTGTCCGGTTTATGATTAAAACCAGACACTGGACAACTCAAGGCACGTTTCTGTAATGGCTGTTTGTGGGTTGACCCAGGCTATGACGAGGGTTGACTTTCTACCATCTGGATGAACAATAGCGATATTGTTCTAGACTCGCCACAGTTTTAATAAAAATGGATTTTTTCAGAAAACAGTAGTGGGAGTATGGTAGAACTGGAAGTGATTCCAGAACCACAAACGATTACTGAAGATTTGATAAGGAACCTAAAGATTCAATCTGGATTGACATTCCATTGGCCACTCTGCAGATAAGATGGGTAACTTCAGGCACCCGAGAGGCACTACGGTAGCCTCAAGGACGGTGACAGGGAAGTTCTTGTTTACCCACAATTGCCATTGCTGTTGTTCCAGGTTACGAGACCCGGCGGGAGGATGAGTATAGCGTCGTTCTAAACCAGTTTTAGAAGTGTACGTCTATATGACTCTGCCAGAGGGTTATCGTAGTCAGTGGGAGCAGCGGAAGCATTGGTGGACAGGTTGCTTATGTCTATTTATAGACTAGAGCAGATGTAGCGGAGATAGATCATCCATTTCTGACGTGACAGTCATGGGTTTGACTTCATCAGAATAGGGGATGGATCTGTTGAGAAGGTAGTAGGGTGTGATATCCTGGTATTTAGATGATATACACAGAGTAGGAAAAGAAACTCCTACACTACGATCGGTTATACTTTGGTCGTCACACAGTTGTTTCTCCACAAAGGAAATGGATTTTATATCAGACATACTGGTTACTAGATCTATGGTCTTAGATCTAGATTTGGGTGGTTTCCCAATCAGGGTACTTGACAGCATTCTACGAGTATTTAGGATGGACGACTCCTGGCACGGTAGTGTACCTGCAGGTAATGGAGTCACCCTCTCCAAAGGTGTCTTACAGACTAAAGGGGAGAGGGACGGGCATGATTGACAGATCACTTGCTCAGGCAATTGAGTCAATCGTGAGATGTCAAGTACCACACCAGATGTTGTTCTTGCACTAGATGCAATAAGTTGACATTAATCCAATCCTGGAGAAACAGTCGGAAGCAGTTTTAGAACATAAGTGGATGTTCTAGGGAGATGATAACGACAGCCTCATTCAGGAGACAGTTATCATTCCAGGCTTCCAAGGTGACATGGACGACAAGGAGGTTGTCAGAGTTATAGTTTTCCTTCTGATGAAGGGCAGTATTTTGGACAGGTGGTCCAAGGCAATACTGAGGGTGGCATGGCGCAGGATACTGACTAAGTTCAGTTGACGATACAGTCTAAGAAGTTTGGATTTGGAGTTCATTTATGAGCTAAGTCCCATCAGACATCCAGACATATTCTGAGACAGGTATTGCTCTTTTCGGGAGATGGCTTACTCCGCGAACTTGAGATATAGAGAGACATAGAAAGAAACAACTAAGCGGATCCACTCACTGAGGCTATTCCTCGAACGCAATAGTTCCGCAAACGAGCTTTGTGAGACTGACTAGTAGAGGAGTTGGATGTTCGGTATCACACGGGCTGTGAGTATGCGACATCGCAATAATTAGCCTTGAGTGCAAGTGGGAGATTGTTGGAGATAGTGCCCTCAGAGTCAATTATTAGGTCACAGGTACGTGATTGTAATGATTGAGGGAGGACCTATCCCGGTAGGACAGTCTTACTCGAGATGATAGTATGCTATCTGGTTTACCTTTATCATCGTGTACTGTTTTAAGTGACCTGACACGTCGCTATTACACGTTGATAGAGCCCCTAGGATTCTTGCTTGACCACCAGCAGTATGAGGGCGATCATATAAGTGGGAGCTGGGGGTCTATAAGCTTATCCTTAAACGGTCCCTAGTCGTGGGAGTTTCGAGACTGGGCATCGATACTCCATTAGTAGACTAGTGTATACAGTCGAGACCCCGACGAGGGACGGTGGCCGGTCTTACAAGCCACTGGTGTCAGTTGGATCACCTAAGATGTATACAGGTGCTCATTGGGTTATGAGTACACCGGACAGGACTCGCCGGGAACATGCTAGTTGGTCATATACCAGACGTCAGATGGCAGTTCCCTGGTGACATGTGTGCACGTTAGTTCATCGACCTGGGGATCGTCATTTGTCTCGTGTGAGTTCCCACTGTACTTTGATTACTACCCTACCACGGCTCAAAGGAGTCGTACAAACAGGTTTTAGTTGGGTACAGTCCCGAGCCACATGGAGGCAGTGAGCGCATCTTCAGGGGTTCGTCTCTCCCGGTATTGGGGGTGAGGTCGTGCTGTGTCTAGGAGAGCCATTACACAAAGTCCTTGGCCAAGGCAAGGAGATTTACTGGTAGGTATTCCAGTAGTATCTCAGGGTGTTCTGGGCTACACTCCGACACGACTTGTTCCGCTTTTGGGGGTCTGACTTTTACCAACCCCCTAGACCCGCCATGCGATACTCATAGACGAACGGACCGGACTGCACGGATATTGTCACTGACAGGCTCAGTAGGGTTGTCAGGCTGAGTTCGCTCACAGACATCCCTTTTAGTCAGTACCTGGTAGCCCGTTACGTATTGGCTTATACCTCTGACGTGCTAGTGGTTAAATCCACAACCAAGGTGTTGATGAGTCTTTAGAGTCCCCCACATTCAGTTACTCAGCTTTCGGGCGAAAGGTTGTAGAGGCCGTATGGAGATATGGCAAGGTCCGACCAAATACGTGCGGTATTGCACGGATCGGGATCGGACAGTTTGTACTATAGGCCGTATGGATATATGGCAGGGTTCGATCAGATACGTGCGGTATTGCACGGATCAGGATCGAACAGATATTACTAGCCGGTTTTGGTATAAGCCGGATTCTAGTATAGTACAGTGGAGATTTTGTCTCATTGCATTTGTATTTCGGTCGAAATACAGATGCGGGTGTGTATGCACAGTATCGGGGTTGTCCTGTAATTTATTACGGGACCAGTTTTCTGGAGTTGCCAGTTTGCTTTCCGTTTCGGCCAATTTCCATTGTTCCGTTCATTGGCCGAAGATTGGTGGAGGAGGGTTTATTTGCATTGTTGCAAATAGGCATTTGTGGAGGGGGTCTTTGCATATTATCATGTCATGATACTTGCCCCATCATTTGACTTCATATCTTCTTGATGGCTTGACTTTTAGTAACCATCATGGTTGTTGATTACTTGTTTTGGAGAGTGGGTTATGGTTTTGATCATTGGATTCTTTCATCATCTCTTTTCATCATTGCTTCCACCCACTCCCTTGACCTTACTCTTCCTCTCTCCAATCACACATGGTGGGGGGGGGGGGGCGGCCATTCCTAAGATGAGGAATGGGATTCATTTCTTTTGGTGGTAGAGAAAAATGTTACTCTCATTCCCTTTGTATGCTACATTTTTCCTCACCTCTCTCTAAGATCTTTTTCCTCCACCACAAAGGCAACTCCACAAAAACCCAAATGAGACTTCTTCTCTAGATATTCTACAGCAAATCTTGGGCACGTCGAGTAGCCGGCTTCGTGCCCGAGTTGCCTCGGCATTGAGGTGGGAGCCCGTAAACAAAGTAGGCGATGTGGTGCACTTCCGGCGACGAGGAGGA
Organism: Agapanthus africanus; assembly: GCA_030015575.1. Lineage (NCBI taxonomy): Eukaryota > Viridiplantae > Streptophyta > Magnoliopsida > Asparagales > Amaryllidaceae > Agapanthus > Agapanthus africanus. The sequence goes on along the minus strand of CM057345.1, from coordinate 264,185,787 downwards.
GACAGGACTTTCCGCAGGAGATCGGGACCATGACGAGAAGACCGGAGGACTTGGATCGTCGGTATATCTCTAACCCATCTTCTAGTTAGCTTAGACTTGTTAATGGTTACGATCCGGGTGTTTAGTGCGCGGTGGTGCCGGTTTGCTAAGTCCGCAAAATTTAAGTTTTTCACCGCTTCCGCATTCCGACGTCGGATTGACGGCCGGGGCGCCGCCGAGCACTTACACTTTTCACTTGCATTTATTATGATGGATTGAGATAGGATTGAGTTGGATGGTGAGGTTGATATTGTTGTGATCATTATTCTTGTTTATGAATTCTTTTCTCCACTTGCATTGCTTGCAATTTTTTCCTCCACCCATTTCTTGTAGGGGCCGGCCACATTAGAGGGGAGATGAGAGAGTTCATTTTGTGAGGGAAATCATTCATCTCATTTCATTCTATGTCTTCTACAAAATCCCTCACCTCTCCAAAGTTCATTCTTCACTTCCTCCACCATGGCAACTACATAAACCCTAAAGAGACATGGTTTCTACACTTGCCTACAGCATTCCTTGGACGCGTCGGCTAGCCAACTTCGTGCCCGAGTTGCCTCGGTCCATAGGTGGGAGCCCGTAAAAGAATCCGGCTATGTGGTGCCCTTTCCGACGAAGAGGTGACGGACGAAGATTCCGTGAGAGATCGGAGTGGAGACGAAGACCGAAGGACACGGATCGCTTGGTATATCTATCTACCCATATTTTAGTTTGCTAGAAGCTAGGTTAATGGCCCGATCCAGGATAATAGTGCGCGGTGGTGCCGGTGTAGGGTTCCTAGGCACCCTAGTGAGGTCTCACAAGTGATCAAACATGCACAAATCAAATTTTACGGGTGCCTACAAACCCTAATACGGATCGTTAACTAGATAAACTAGGCGAAGCAAGCATGTAATCGAATTAAATGCTAAGGGAAAGTGACTACAACCTTTGTAGATCCGGTCCACCACCTCCCAGGCTCCGTGATGAAGTCCCCTTGCTGTCCAAACTGAATCCGGGACTCAAGTATCGGCTTCGTCGAAGAAATGGGCGGGCTTGATCGTCGGTTCGATGCCGAAGATGATCTATGTCGAGGCATCACAAGAACAAGCTCCAACTTCACCAAGCTTTGTAAACTTGTGAAGTAAACACCCTATACAACTTGGCAAGAGGTAGAGGATGAAGAAATAGGAAGTGGGTAGACTTTAGTTTTGGATTTCTCACTAGTTTTCATCACTTGCCATTGGAGTAGCAAGCTTTCTCTTTTGTTGAAGAAGATGAAGAAGAAGAAGAAGATATGATAAGTTCTTTTAAAAAAGAAAATAAAAAGAATACTTATCATAACTTCAACCATGGTTTAGTGTAGAGATTTAACCAAGGTTTAGAAGAGTGGTTAGGGTTAAAGAAGAGACAAGAATGGTAGACTTTTTCAAAGCTTCAAGAAGCTTCAAAGATAAGACAAACTAAGCCACCATTTCCTTTTTCTCTTTATCTTTTCCAAAACAATAATAAATGGATAAATAAATAAGAGAAAAGAAACCCTAACCATTCACTAAACATGGTTTAATCTTTACACAAACCCAAAAGAGCAAGTATCATCAAATATGATACAATCTTGTGCACAAAAGTATATCACATATACAATGTGTACAAACCAAGTGAGTAAATCCATTTAAAGTGAACCAATACTAGTTAATGCAAAGTAATATATCAAATATATAATTATACATTAAATCATTAAATCAACACTTGATTCAATGATCCAGTTATATCGCATATAACCGGCTAGTATCCAATGTATCGGCTTATCGAATCAATCCTTGATTCGATAACTAGGTTATATCGCATACAACCATTCGACACATTCATCACGAGAATGAAATACGGTATCATATACACGCATTATTCTCGGTCCCGTACATATCTCATATGCGCTCCTATTTCGTTTCTCTTGAGCCAGGAAACCTCTGTGTAGGACTCTAAAGACTCGTCAATACGCCGGCAGCGGATGATGATCATATCAAACACCCACAAGCCGCAAGCGGTCTGCTAAACGTAACGGCCACCCGGGTATTGAGCGATCAGAAGATCGACGAGCAAGCCCGCTCACACTCCTGCGAATCCAACCAGTAACACTTACCGTACAGTCCGGTCTGATCGTCTAATATGTCGCATATCTCGCCTAGGGGTGGTAAACGTCAGACCCCAGTAGCTTGATAAGTCATGCCGACGTGAGGTCCATAACATTCGTGAAACTACTGATAACACTTACCAGTAGGTCACTGCAACCCTGGCCAGGGATTTCCTGTTATGGCCAGTCGAGCATAGCACAACATCAACCCCCAATACCGGGAGAGACGAATCCCCTCCTATCGCTCATTGCCTCCATGTGAATCGGGACTGTACCCAAAAACCACCTGTTTGCACGACTCAGTAGAGCCGTGGTAGGGTGGAAATCAAAGCACAGTGGGAGACACACAAGACTCTATGACGATCTCGGGTCAACAGACTAAGCTGTACCAGTGTCACCAGAGAACTGCCATCTGACGTGAGGTATAATACCATCTGGGAGTTCTCGGCGAGTCCGTTCAGTGTACCCAGTCTCCACTGAGCACCCGCATACCATCTTCGATGTCAAACACCAATGGATATGGGATCATCCATCGCCCATCACATGGGTCGAGAAGATATACGCTAGTCTACTCTGGAATATCGATGCCCCGTCTCGATATTCCCACGACTAGGAACAATGAAGGATGTACTCATTGACTACCCAGGCCCCACTAGTATGATCTACATCATAGTCCTGGAAGTCGAGTACACATCCTAAGGGCTTTATCAACATGTAATCAGAGAGACAGAAAGTATACATGTTAAGATAAAGTGCAACCTGATAGCGTACTATCATGTCGAGCAAGAAAGTCCTTCCTATATATGTCCCAGCATCCACTACAATATACATCCAATGTACAGTAATGGCCTCTAGGGCATACATATAACTAACAATCTCCCACTTGCACTAGGGCCATCTGTAGCAGTGGTTGCAGTATCACATACTCAACCATCCCCTAAAAGTCTCTCTTTGGGAAAAAGGCCTTCGTGAGTGGATCCGCCGTGTTGTCCTCTGAGTCTTCTCTCCTAACCTCGATCACCCTGGAGATCAACTATCTCCATGATCAGGTGATGCTGCCTCAGAATTTGTCTGGGTCACTGATGGGACCAGGGTTCCAGGGCCAAAGCCACACTTCCATTGTCATACAATGGCAGGAACCTAGTTCATCTTATGAACCAATATACACCCAAACTTCCTCTTTGGTAGTATCTTCAATAGCGATGTTACCGGCCTTTATCGTCTAGTTTGCCCTGTGACTGACATTCAGTCGTCTTTATCACCCTGGAACACTTCCAGTGATTCTCCCCAGGATCGATTGATACAATCTCACTATACCTAGTGAGAACCCTAATATCCCTTTAGATCTATCTCATAGGTCCAAATCTCAGGATTTAGGAGGTATCATCTTTATCCTATTTGGAGAATCCTTGTGATAATAGGAGATTGATCGATCATAGTATAGGAAACTCTTTTCCTATCAAGAGTATGTTGTCTACGTACAATACGAAGATGACCACCTTACTCTCTACTACCCTTTTGTATATACAAGGTTCGTCTACCATTTTGATGAAGTCAAACACTTTGACTATCACATCAAAACAGACGTTCCAACTCCGCGATGCCTGCTTCATTATGTAAAGCAACTTGCATACGTTTCCGCTGCTCCCACTGTTTACGAAGACCTCTGGCTGTGTTCTTAAAGACGTTCTCTTCTAAATCAGTATTTAGAAAAGCAGTCATGGCACCCAACCGCCAGATATCGTAGTCATGGTATGTAGCCGTGGTAAGTAGGATCTGGACAGACTTAAGCATAGCTACTGGAAAAAGGTTTCATCATTATCCACGCCTGGTCGATGACGAAAACCTTTAACAAGTCTAGCTTTGAAATTCTCAACTTTTCCATCTAAACCAAGTAATCTTCTCAAGATATACTTGCTCCTGATGGGGATTTAACCCTTCAGATATAGCAGCTAAAGTCCATACTTTGCTGGTGTACATGGATTCCATCTCAGATCGCTAAGCATCCAGCCATTCTTACAGAGTCCCTACTCTCGATGGCCTGCTCGAAACTAGTTGGGTCATCATCTCATGATGCAATCCTTGCTCCCACTGTCATCGAGAAACCGAGGTATCTCTAAGCGGATGAGGAACCCTACTAGATCGGCGGAGAGGCTGAGGTTCGTCGGGAACTATAGAATCTTATGGTTCTGTCAAATCATCAACTGCAGTTTTGTATAGCTGGAACCTTTCCAGTTCTACAGAACTGATCCTGCCTCGATCTTGTCCGGATTTTGCTTTAAACATAGGCCGGACAACCCCAAATCTTAACTCGCTTAAGAGATGGGTTCTTCCCATACCATATCTTATATGGAGTGGTAGGCAGTGATTTGATTCAAACCTAATTCAATAGGTATGCAGCTTCTCAAGTGCATAACCCCAAAAGGAAATAGGTAACTCAGTAATACTCATCATAGAGCACGCCATATCTAATATTGTGCAATTGCTCCGCCCTGATACACCGTTGTGCTGTGGTGTATTCAGAGGAGTAACACTGAGAGAAAATCTCATTCTCCTTTAGAATAGTCCAGGAATTCTATGCACAAGTATTCTCCTCCCTGATCTTGTCATAGGACATAATACTTATACCCATATTTTGGTTCTCTACTTCTAACTTATATTCTGTGAATATCTCAAAAGGTTCGGACTTATGTTTCAACAGGAATATATGACTGAATCTTGAGAGATTATCAGAGAATATAATGAAGTATAAAGAACCAGTCCTGGCATGTGTAGACAGGAGACTTTACATACATCATCATGTATCAGTCCCAAGAGTTCATTAACTCTTTCTCGGCTTCCAGTAAGCAGAGCTAGTGTCATTATATCTTTGTGACATGACTGGCAAGTTTCACAAGATGTAAATTTAAACTGATTTAAATATGCATCTAAAATGTAACTTCAGCCAGTCGGGTCGCATTGATATGACCTAGTCTACAATGCCTCAAGAATGATTCGTTCATTTCTGAACTCTTCCTCTTGTGTGTGTTCAGTATACAAGGAACTGTAGTTTGATTTAGAACGTCAATGTTTTTAGATGACGTGCCTGAACCGATCAACTTTTAATATAGGAAATGTTCAAAACATTATTCATCAATACAAAATTATATCATTTCTTTACTAATAAAGAGACTGATATGATTTTGTATATCAGGTTCGGTATCTAATAGCATTTGTTCAGAATCAATGTATTGTAATACAGGGTGACAGTGATCAACAGACTTGGCTGCAACACTTGCCCCGTTTTCTGCCTCATGAAACTTATCACTCGTTCTCAGTTTTTCTACCTTTTTGTAGCCCTATGTAACATATTACATATCTGGGATCCTGATCCGGTATCATATACCCAGGATGCAGAGGTTACTGAGAAACAGTTCTTTGTAATGAACACACCCGAAGGAGATGCATCTCATGCACTTTCTTCGTTTGGGCGGCATGGGAATCCTGGCATTCCCTTATTTCCTGCTCTGTCTTATAACAATTATAAGTTGGAGCGGGACCAACGTTCCCCAGCTCAGTATAACAAGCGGGTTCGGTCAATACATCCATATTATTATCTTGATTAAGGCGTGATATGGTCGCTACCAGGAAAGAGAGAGAAGAAAACACTCAGCGTGCGCTCTTGCAAGATTAGATTGGTTATGTATTTTATCTAATCAGGATGACTCCCACTGTTTTTATCAAATCTTCCTTCAAACCCTAAAAGGAAAGACTAGCCGGGATTAATTACACTCTACAAGTTCGCCAATCTTTCAGCCAGGCCAGTGTCGGTACTTTGAGGGAGGTTCCCCGTGCTTTCGCACGGACCTAATTACAGTAAACCTCGTTTTCCCATAGGCGTAACCCCGTTGACACCTTTCTAGACACCTACTTGATCGGCTAATTGTAAAGTGCAAAACTCTCCCAGGAGTAACAATTACTCGCAGTGGGTATCGGGATCCAACTATCACATAGGAGGTATGCAATCTCATTGCAAGTTTCAACACTTGAAACTCCCGATAAAGGTTTTTACCCCTAGCACCTATGACCTTAACTATGGTCAACAAATCATAAGTACTAGTCAAGTTCTACCCGTCATTTCGTGATTAATTAGACCCACCCATATGACCCTTAACTAAGGTCAACAAAGTCACGCGACTGTCCTAACTAATCGCATCATATGCGGTGTAGGAAGACATCACTTAGCTACCGTACACTGTGCCTTGACTATGGTCAACAAACACAGCACGAATACTAAGCACTCTACTTCCTAAAATGACGGAGGGTTGCGAATGGTTTTTGTGAAAACCTTTAACGCTTTGAACTTGATCTCGTTGCGGAATCAAATGATTTTTAAATGGAATGTTTTCGAGGCTTTTCTAGTTTTGCTAAAGGGGTCACTCCCGGTGAAGGGATCGTCGGCCCTTTCCTCGTCGAATGAGGTGCGGGATATATCATATATATCACTGTGCAAAGCAGAAACTATAGAAGCGATCAAAGACAAACCGAGGGTTGTAGCATCTGCCAGTTATTGCTAAAGGAGTCACTCCCGGTGAAGGGATCTCGGTCCTTTCCTCATCGAATAGGGTGCAGGATGTTCTATAATGAACACCGCGATGCAAAGCAAGAACTGTAGCTACCTGTTTTTATTTTGAAATTCGATTCCACGACATCAATTAGGTTTATTTTCTTTCATTAATCTCATTAATGAATATCCCATCATTTAAGTCCACCTAAACATCACAGATAAATATAACGTACGCTTATGCCATCCGCATTCGCCTCGATGTCCTATCTGCACCGTTAGGTTAGGTAACTAACGGCAGAGCGGGGCAGGGTTAGCGCGGGTGTAAAACATAAGCAACGTCTATATAATATATCATATATACTATATATAATATCTGTCACAGAACATCACATGATCTCATTACAGATAAAACACAACAGAAGAAACATATGAAATATTGGATATACTAGGACGTCCGTGTTTTCAATACGAGCCAGTATAAAACACGGATTCCACGGTCGTGATGAATAGCCAATCCCACACCCCTAGACCCCTACGAGAGCGGCAAGCAACCCTACCAATTCTAGGGTTAGGAGACCCGGACTCGACTCCTCGAGTTGGTCTCCCACTGGACCCCAGAACCCGGTTACTTGTGCTCCCCTCCTTGGGTCTATCCTAGTGCAGAAAAGTAAATAATATACATCAACGGTGACAACTTCCGCAACCTGGAAGTGCCCCAATAAAAGAATATTACATACAAGTTTTTACATGAATGAAAATGAAAAAACACTCATCTCACATAAAAACCCCCGGCTATTCAAACACGACGATCCAATATAACATATCCAACAACACATAACATCACATGTCATCAACGTAAGTAAATATGCACATCCCAATTGTCGTTGACATATAGCAACGAAACCGGCGATATCACATATTACACTTACGGTCACAGAAAAGAAAGTGTAAAACTACAACAGTTGGAATCCGCAATCTCTTTAGACATCACATGCCTAATCAAATGAATTACTTAGACGTCGCATGCCTAACAATTATAAACCCCGCATTTTAGTCTCATTATCGAAAACTCTTTTCAATATCAAGTCGGGCAATTCAACAGGATTCCCGACATTCTGATCGAATGCTCATCGCAAACTTTAGTAGGCGGCCGCACCCCTAACGCCGTCGACGAAGTGCACCAAGGCGGAACACCGCTACCGGGAGCACCTGAACGGATGCTTTCGGCGACGGGGTTCTCCTACAGTCACTTGGTCGGGGCTATGGAGTGAGGCTGTCTATTAAGTTTACCCGGCGAGTATCCGCGTACGCTACGTGATTGCGACGGACTTTTGATCACATCAAAATTCCGTGGCAACCGATCAAGTAAGACTAAACTGCTATGTTTATAACATTCATTCCGTTATCTCATAACTATTTGTGAATTCCAATTATTGTATCACATTCCGGAAAAAATAGAAAATGCTAAACTTTTCGATCGAACAATCGAACACCCAAGTTTTCCCGATACAGCTCAACACATGAAATAAGTCTAACAACATTCAGTTCATGCCTCAGTACCAACGGTCCAGCCGTAGAAGGGTCAAGCCAACGCCTCACATGTGGCACGCCGTACTGCCCCAAACCCGAAGGTTCAAAGGGCAGTTCAAGACGGTCACATAATCGAGTTAAGGTTTGTTGTCTTCTAGAGGGTCCATCGCGTTACTTGCACTACTTAGAACGTCGTTAAACTACGGAAAAATCCAACAATTGGAAATTTCCCAGCAGGGGAAAAAGTGGGTATTTATATCCGGTCGAACTTTTTAACATATTCTAAAAATACCCGGAAAAACACACCGACAAAATAAGACAGTCCGATCGAATATACAGAGTCCCCAATACAACTCAGAAAATGCAACTCTGGGAAAAATTATTAAAAAACCCCAGGAAAACCAGCACAGACAACTAAGAATTACTGTGCAAAATTGGATGCACATAACGACAAAATGGCCGCGGATCCGCCGCACGAGCCATGCTCGTGCCGCGGATCCGCGGCTCTTTGATGGAATTACTCCATCGAAATTCACAGTAATTCTTAAATTAGCCTGCTGATTTTTCTGGATATTTTTAATGTGGAAAAATCCTCGAAATTAAAAAATGTACAGAGAGCATATTCAAAGTCGGGGTTTTGGGTCGATCGGACTTCTAACTCCGTCAGGACTTCGCCTAAGGCTCTAGCTAGGCTCTGATACCACTGTAGGGTTCCTAGGCACCCTAGTGAGGTCTCACAAGTGATCAAACATGCACAAATCAAATTTTACGGGTGCCTACAAACCCTAATACGGATCGTTAACTAGATAAACTAGGCGAAGCAAGCATGTAATCGAATTAAATGCTAAGGGACAGTGACTACAACCTTTGTAGATCCGGTCCACCACCTCCCAGGATCCGTGATGAAGTCCCCTTGCTGTCCAAACTGAATCCTGGACTCAAGTATCGGCTTCGTCGAAGAAATGGGCGGTCTTGATCGTCGGTTCGATGCCGAAGATGATCTACGTCGAGGCATCACAAGAACAAGCTCCAACTTCACCAAGTTTTGTAAACTTGTGAAGTAAACACCCTATACAACTTGGCAAGAGGTAGAGGATGAAGAAATAGGAAGTGGGTAGACTTTAGTTTTGGATTTCTCACTAGTTTTCATCACATGCCATTGGAGTAGCAAGCTTTCTCTTTTGTTGAAGAAGATGAAGAAGAAGAAGAAGATATGATAAGTTCTTTTAAAAAAAAAATAAAAAGAATACTTATCATAACTTCAACCATGGTTTAGTGTAGAGATTTAACCAAGGTTTAGAAGAGTGGTTAGGGTTAAAGAAGAGACAAGAATGGTAGACTTTTTCAAAGCTTCAAGAAGGTTCAAAGAAAAGACAAACTAAGCCACCATTTCCTTTTTCTCTTTATCTTTCCCAAAACAATAATAAATGGATAAATAAATAAGAGAAAAGAAACCCTAACCATTCACTAAACATGGTTTAATCTTTACACAAACCCAAAAGAGCAAGTATCATCAAATATGATACAATCTTGTGCACAAAAGTATATCACATATACAATGTGTACAAACCAAGTGAGTAAATCCATTTAAAGTGAACCAATACTAGTTAATGCAAAGTAATATATCAAATATATAATTATACATTAAATCATTAAATCAACACTTGATTCAATGATCCGGTTATATCGCATATAACCGGCTAGTATCCAATGTAACGGCTTATCGAATCAATCCTTGATTCGATAACTAGGTTATATCGCATACAACCATTCGACACATTGATCGAGAGAATGAAATACGGTATCATATACACGCATTATTCTCGGTCCCGCACATATCTCATATGCGCTCCTATTTCATTTCGCTTGAGCCAGGAAACCTCTGTGTAGGACTCTAAAGACTCGTCAATACGCCGGCAGCGGATGATGATCATATCAAACACCCACAAGCCGCAAGCGGTCTGCTAAACATAACGGCCACCCGGGTATTGAGCGATCAGAAGATCGACGAGCAAGCCCGCTCACACTCCTGCGAATCCAACCAGTAACACTTACCGTACAGTCCGGTCTGATCGTCTGATATGTCGCATATCTCGCCTAGAGGTGGTAAACGTCAGACCCCAGTAGCTTGATAAGTCATGCCGACGTGAGGTCCATAACATTCGTGAAACTACTGATAACACTTACCAGTAGGTCACTGCAACCCTGGCCAGGGATTTCCTGTTATGGCCAGTCGAGCATAGCACAACATCAACCCCCAATACCGGGAGAGACGAATCCCCTCCTATCGCTCATTGCCTCCATGTGAATCGGGACTGTACCCAAAAACCACCTGTTTGCACGACTCAGTAGAGCCGTGGTAGGGTGGAAATCAAAGCACAGTAGGAGACACACAAGACTCTATGACGATCTCGGGTCAACAGACTAAGCTGTACCAGTGTCACCAGAGAACTGCCATCTGACGTGAGGTATAATACCATCTGGGAGTTCTCGGCGAGTCCGTTCAGTGTACCCAGTCTCCACTGAGCACCCGCATACCATCTTCGATGTCAAACACCAATGGATATGGGATCATCCATCGCCCATCACATGGGTCGAGAAGATATACGCTAGTCTACTCTGGAATATCGATGCCCCGTCTCGATATTCCCACGACTAGGAACAATGAAGGATGTACTCATTGACTACCCAGGCCCCACTAGTATGATCTACATCATAGTCCTGGAAGTCGAGTACACATCCTAAGGGCTTTATCAACATGTAATCAGAGAGACATAAAGTATACATGTTAAGATAAAGTGCAACTAGATAGCGTAATATCATGTCGAGCAAGAAAGTCCTTCCTATATATGTCCCAGCATCTACTACAATATACATCTAATGTACAGTAATGGCCTTTAGGGCATACATATAACTAACAGCCGGTTTGCTAGTTTGCAAAGTTTTTCGTTTCCGCGTTTCCGGCGTCGGATCGACGGCCGGGGCGCCGTCGTGCACTTACACCCAGCAGCTACCAATCACTATGCCTTGACTATGGCCAACAAACATAGCTTGAATACTATTGAATATTCATATGAAATGACGGAGGGCTACGAATGGTTTTGGCGAAACCGTGAACGTAGTGAACTTGATATAATCGAAGGAACCGGATAGCTTTTTAAAAGGAGTGGTTTAAGCTCCGCATTTAAAAGTCTGCTGTTTGAAAATAACCGAGTGGTTTTAAAATTTGTTCCAACAATTCAGCTTTGGTTTGTTTGCTTTGCATTAATTTAATGCAGTCCCATCAATTAACCTACCATTGCAGAAAACAACGAAAATACAACGTATGCTTATGCCATCCGCATTCGCCACGGGGCCCCATCATCACCCGTTAGGTTACTTAACTAACGACAGAGCGAGGGCTGGACTTGCGCGGATGCAAAACATAAGCAACGTCTATTATATAATACATGTATAATAATATCCTTTCGCAAGACGCAATGATAGGCATTCCAGATCACAGATGAACACATTGGATATACTAGGAATTCCGCGTTTCGTTTGAGGCTGTAACGAAAGACAGATTCCACGGTCGTGATGAATAGCCAAACCCTACCCTAGACCACTACGGGTGCGGCAAACCACCCTCCAAATACCCGAAGTGAAGCAAGCTCCCTCAACAAAGTGAGTAGGCCACTCGGCACTTCAAAGTACCCGGTAGTTTGTGCACCCCACCTTGGGTATATCGTAGGAGCAAAAACAGTAAAATAAATAATACAACGGTGGCTACAACCTCAACCCAGATGTGCCCCGCAAAAATAATATTACATCACTTTACAAATTTTACATCGAATGAAAGAATGAAAACCCTCATCTCACATCCCCGTCTATTCATCCACAACGATCCAACAAGTTCATATACACAAACCATCACAACAACATAACAGATATGTGCAACCCCGACTAATCGATGTATAGTAATTAGTCGACATTTCCAAACACATATATACAACACAAAGCTTATAAAGTAACTACGACATTAGAATTCCGCACGCAATTAGCAAACTTAAACAATTTTCCAAGACTTGAAAATCCAGTGAGCTAAAGTTCCAAAACCGATAGTTTTGAGCCAATACGGGAGTCGAAACGAACTCGAAACCCGCATAAATCTTCGCAGAGGTGAATACACATGAATTACTGTCGAACTGGAGGCGTCGAGGGGGTACCCACCCCTAGGGACCACCACGAGGTGGCCCCCAAAGGGAGGCAGACCCGAGAGCACCAATTCTTGGTGCTCGCGGGTCACCAGCCCCCAAGGCTACCAAGTGGTGGTCCCGGCCATTGGTCCTCCCCGGGGTGTCCCCGGGGTGTGCACGCTTCACCACGCGGCTTCTCGTTTCAAACCATGAGCCCGCGAGGTATGCAAACAACTCAAAACCTCACTTTTGAAAACTGTTTTTGTCGACAGTTTTTCCGCGACAAAAACGGCAACATTCTAACATCGTTACAAGCTATCTAAGGTTTATAAGTGAAAGGTTTGCCTAGCACCCTATGTAGAGTTTTGAAGCATCACATGTCCCAAAGTTTAAATTTTTATGGTGCTAAATAAGCATACAAAGGAATCGATCCTAGAAAATTAGGGTTTCAAAAGTTAAAGCGAATAAAAACTAGGGTTTCGAGACTACAACCTTTGTACCTCCCTTTCGCTGGACTCTTTGGTCTCTTGGGTGTTGGAAGAAGGTCCTCTTGAAGTCCTCTCACATCCACGACGATCCACCCGGAGTTCCTCGTGCAAGCTCGCAACTTCGATTGTCAAGATGAGAATCGAAGAGAACACTCTAAACAAGTTGGCTAAACTTGTGTAGAATGATGTTGTGGTTAAGATTCTCACTTCAAAAACCATTCTTTATGTGTATTTTACTCGCTAGAAAAGATAAAGAGCAAATGGTGAAGGAGGATGAAGATGGTAGCTTTCTTTTTAACAAGAGTTAAAATGATAACCTAGAAAAGAAATGAAATATATCTTTATATATTTTATTTCTTCTCACATCCAACCACGGTTAAGTGATGGAGACATTATTTAACTTGAGTTTTAAAACATAAAGAGAAGGATAACTCATGGTTAGAGGTAGGTGAGCTTGGTTAGGTTAAAAGAAGAGTGTAGAAGCTAACAAGAATTATCCTTTTCTTTTCAATTTTGTTTTAAACACAAAATCAAATAATAATCCATCCATTAAGCCATGGTGTGATTCTTATATTGCCACCATTTCCATGTATAAACAACCATGATAGATGGGTGTATGTATGTATGTATGTATGCACATCCATATGTGCATGAAATAAGAAAGAAAGAAAGAAACACATACATGCATGCATACATCCATCATATTCAAGAAAAAGGTTTTAAGTGAGAAAACTAATGGTTAAATGATAAATCAACACTTGATTTATCAATCCGGCCATATCACATATGACCCTACCAAAAGCAAGCCGCCCGATCAATGTACGGTATCATATACTCGCATTTTAATCGGGTCCATGCGCATATCGCAAACGCGCACCACAACGTTTCGCCTGGACTAGGTAACTCCTGTGTGGGACTCTAAGACTCGTCAATACGCCGGCAGTGGGTGATGATCATATCAAGCACCCCCAAGCCGCAAGCGGTCAGCTAAACGTAACGGCCACCCGGGTATTGAGCGATCAGAAGAAAACAAGCGAACCTGCTACAACTCCCGTTGAGCCAACCGGCAACACTACCGTACAGTCCGGTCTCTTCATCAGATATGCTGCATATCGAGCCTAGGGATGGTCACGTCGACCCTAATAACTCAATAAGTCGTGCCGGTGAATGGTCTATAACAGATCGAGAAACTACTGATAACACTTATCAGCAAATCTCAGCAGCCCTGGCCAGGGACTTACTGATATAACCAGTCGGGCACTGCACAGCATCAACTCCCAATACCGGGAGAAACGAAACCCCTCCTATCGCTCATCGTCTTCGTGTGTCTCGGGACTGTACCCAACGGCCAACTGTTTGCACGACTCAGTAGAGCCGTGGTAGGGTGGAAATCAAAGTACAGTGGGAGAACACACAAGACTCTATGACGATCTCGGGTCTAAGATTTTTAGGGATTCTGCGTGTTCAAGTTTAGTTAATTACCGCAATCAAGACGGTTTCGCTTGTAGCTAGCCGGTTGAGTACGGGTCGTCCGCAGGGAGATGGGAATCTTTTTCTATGTGCTTTAACGAGTTAAGTCCGGTTTACCAGATTTTGTTGTGATTAATTAAGTGGTAAAATGATATGTAAAGAGAGCTTGTTAGGGTTAGGATTAGGTTACTTTGAGTTAGGAGTCTCCCACATCTTTCGTTGCCCCTCTTAATATCGGTGTTACGGTAATCGGCAACAACGGGGATTAGCACGACTAGGAAGGAACTTGCGAGTATAAGCTAGGCTTTCCAACGCATAAGTTCTTCCTTTTGGTGCTTGTCCGTCCGTTCTTGGCTCTTAGCCATAACCTCCGGTTAATTCAACCACAACCGGTCTCACTACGGAATCACCGCTATCATGTAGGATAGGGTGCCGTAAGGAGCGGATTGTGGTTCAATTAACGGGAGTCGAATTAAGTTGTTGGGCAAGGAAAGAGTGAGAGAGATTTCCTTCTCTCAAACTTCCCTTATCCTACTGATTGATAGATTTTCCGTTGTGTTTGTATAAAATTGTAAAGAAATCACAACCAAAAAAATATTTTGACCGCAATCAAACTACGGTGTCGATTGTAGTTTGTAGTGAGTGCGGATCGTCCACAGGGATTGCACGATTCACTTGTATTTTGATACGTTTGAAATGAAAAGTTAAGCAACAATAAAAGAAAACATGATTCAAGAATGATTTGTATTCGAGTGTCACTATTCTTTATGCAAGAATCAAGAAACTATAAACAATCAAGAATCGGTGTTTCGATAATATTTCCAATCAACAATCAAGAATATAAGAGAGGCTCGTAGGAATCGATAGGATCGATAGACGTGATGTAATCTAAAGATATCGTGTTCTTGTCCTTCGAAGGATTGATACTAGATCGATGATCATCGACGAGAGTTGGGGCTTTCTCGTGAAACTAGGGTTTCATCCTATAACCCTTGTTCTTTCGTCGATATCATTCCTTTTCTAGCCTCTACCAAATTCAAGAAACGATCGTAACTTCCCAATTTCGATCGATGTCAATCAAGAAAGCATCGAAACGAAATGGGTCGTCGATATCATTCCTTTTCTAGCCTCTACCAAATTCAAGAAACGATCGTAACTTCCCAATTTCGATCGATGTCAATCAAGAAAGCATCGAAACGAAATGGGTCGTCGATTCTTGAACTTGCTAGGGTTTACAAAACTCGTAGGACTCAAGAATCGATTAAAGCTATGTTACATCATCATTCTATTATCCGTCTCGACTCCTCGACGAGCGGAGTTTTATTCACACATCACGACAAAGACAATATTAAAGATTTGTAAAGATAACATGATGCGGAATTTAAAGAAAACAAGATAAAAGAATATCACCTTTATTGATCTCAACAATTTTGATTACATTTGCTTCAAGAACTACAAGAAGAAGAATCTAGATTGTTGATCGGGCGTCGCTCGGCTTCGTGAGTCGTGGATCGTCTTCGGATCGCTTGCTCCGTTGAAATCGGCTCCGCTCCTAAAGGTTGTAAGGCTTCTTGCTTAATGGGTACTCGGGATTCTTGATGTTGGCTTGGAATTAGGGTTAGGGTTTCCTACAAGCTCTCTCACTAAACTTGAGGAAGAGGGGATGAAGAAAGAGATTGGCTAAAACTATAAAATGGGTTGAATTTTCCAAGATTTCCCAACATTCAACATGATTCCCCCTTGAGTCTAGGGTCCTATTTATAGAACCCCCAAACCTTAGGCTTAGGTTTGAATTGGAACTTTCCCTCCCAAAGTTTGTTGCAAAAGTTTGTTGGGCTTTAGCTTAGGGTTTAAGCTAGGGTTTAGGGAAAGTTCTAGAATAATAGGCTAATGAAGCTCAAAGTGTTTGCTGATCTGGTAGAAGTCTCTGGAGTATTCTGGAAAATGTCATGCATTTCTGAACTGTAGCCTTTGATGTAGGAGTTGTGCACCAAAATTCAGGAGATGATGTCACCAATGAGCCGCGCATCCGCGGCCTAAGCAAGCCCATGCCGCGGATCCGCGGCCATGTAGGAGGGTTGGGCTGTGTTCTTTCTGGAGTGGTCTTCTACTGCTATTTGGAGCTTTATATGATATGCTGAATTGTTATTGCTCCTTTGGATTAGTACCAGATTTGAATTTAGTGAGTTTACGAGCGGTGTAATGGTCGAGCAAGCTTCTTTTCCTGCACAGACTTCGAAACACGGGTTGCAAGATATAGAAAATATGCCATGTGATGAAATGCAGTCAATTTCCCTAGAAATGCCGGTTTTAAGGTCGAATACATGTAATCTGATATTTTGCGACCGATTTGCTAATAAGTGAATTATGAATACCGTACACTTCTATATGGATGCAAATGATAAGGAAATTGCCGGTTAAAATATGCAATATTTTCGACTGATCAAATACCCCCAAACTTAATTTCGATCGTCTCGAGCGAATGTTTTATTAAAAAGAGAAGGAGAAAATAAAGAAAAAGAAAAACTAACTAGCACACTTTCGTAGGCAACACGATTGCACTGAGCACGTGCAACAAGCCTTTAAACCTCTAGGTGTCCCTAGTAGGAGGAGTGTTGTCTCCTGAGGGTTTTCAGCGGATTGCACCCACAAAATCCAATAATAAAAGCAAGATCATGAATATTACATTTAAAGAAGAGAATCGTAAAAGAAAAGCCTTGAAAATTAGGGTTTCCAACTAAGCTAGCTTTTCGGTTGTCATGAGCCCTATCTTAATGGTCATGAAAAGATGTCAGAAATCACGTCCTCCCTCAATAAAACATCATCTTATTCTTCATTCCTATCTTTCTTCCAAACATCGATCATATAACCCTGCGTGTGTGTAAATACATCCCTACACCCGGAGAATTCAATTCAAGCTATCATACTCTTGCCCATCAACCTCAGCATAATTTTATTTTTTTTCATTTCAATGAGCTCACACACATTCATGCGACCGTTAATACTTCTTGAGGTACTAACCGACCGATTACTCATGTGCTTGCTTATTTGGTGTATTTTCCTAATCTTGCACCACCTTAGGTATAGCAGTGACTCCCAGACCAGTTGGCCTTAGGGCACTAGATGAAAAGGCACCCTCGCTATATATTTTTTTTATTTCCCTCGGTGATAACAAAACCAGTGTCCATTTTTCTCACCATATTTTTTTTTCATACTTTTGGCTTTAAGACAAGAGCATTTCAAGGTATCCTCTACTATCCCAGGCTTCAAGACGTGTGTAAGTGCGAATAGCAGGGTAGCAACGTTCAAAATGTTTGGCTTCCAGAATAAAAACTATTTTTCAGACTTATTTTTATCCTCAGATTAGTGACGTCCTTCATCTTACTAACCCTTGGGACAACGGCTCATAACTACTTATTACTAGTTCGTATAAGAAAAACTTCTAAGTTTCTTGGTTTTCTTAAATTTTTCTAATCTCATGGATGTAATTTTTCACTATCTAAACTTTTATTATCTTATTTATATACAAAAAAGTGTAAATATTAAAATTATTTTTATATTTGAAAATTTTTAAATTTTTATGGGTTTTGAAATTTTTTCAATTTTTATAGATTTTTAAAAGAAATGTTTTGTGCTTATGCAGATGATATGCAAATGATGCAAAAATAAGCACAAACCTCCCCCAAACTTGTTTTCAACAGTGTCCTCACTGTTGCCGACAGCTATACCTACAAAAATCTATAAGACTGGGGGGAATTATTAGTGGGGGCAAAATATATAAGTGAAGAACTTCCCCCAAACTTATCTTTCACTCACCTTCATTCAAAAAATGATGCAATGATATACTGGATATGAAGGTGAGACGGAGGAATTTTAATCCAAATAAACTGGCTCTTGTAAGAACAAGAGCTCCTCTGTGGGGTCAGTGGAAAAATACGGCTTTAGTCTATGTCCATTTACTTTGAAAACGGTGCCGTTTTTAACATTTTCAACTTCTACTGCCCCGTGCGGGTATACAGACCGCACAACAAAAGGTCCCTTCCATCAAGATCGGAGCTTACCCGCGTGAAGGTGTAATCGTGAATCATAAATAAGGACTTGTTGACCAGGTAAAAATGTTTTCCTTAAAATGCTTTTATCGTGAAAAACCTTAGTCCTATTCTTTGTGATTACAGCATTATCATAAGCTTCATCGCGGAGTTCGCTTAGCTCGTTAAGTTGCAGCTTCCGAAAGTTGCAAGCAAGGTTTAAATCAAGATTTATTTCTTTTATAGCCCACAATGCTTTATGCTCTATCTCGACAGGTAAATGACATGCTTTTCCAAACACTATCCTATATGGAGACATTCCTAGATCGGTCTTATATGCAGTCCTGAATGCCCAAAGAGCATCCGTCAATTTGGTCGACCAGTCTTTTCTATTTTTAGCAACAGTTTTCTCCAGGATAAGTTTGATTTGTCTGTTTGAGATTTCAGCCTGCCCGCTTGTTTGGGGATGATAGGGTGTAGAAAGACGGTGGTTGATTGAGTATTTTCGCATCAGAGTCTCGAAAGATCTGTTGCAGAAATGTGTCCCATTATCGCTAATAATAGCGCGTGGGTGTCCAAATCGCGAAAAGATATTCTCTTTTAAGAACTTAATGACAACTTTCTTGTCATTAGTGCGACATGGAATGGCTTCTACCCACTTTGAGACATAATCAACCGCCAGCAATATGTACAGATTCCCAAAGGAGTTGGGAAAAGGACCCATAAAATCTATGCCCCAAACATCGAATATTTCAACAACCAAGATGGGTTGCTGAGGCATTTCATTCCTCTGGGATATTCTACCCGTATACTGACATTGTGTACAGGTTTTGCAATACTCAAATGCGTCCTTGAATAAGGTCGGCCAATAAAATCCACATTGCAAAACCTTTTCCGCTGTCTTTCTGGGACCAAAGTGACCCCCACAAGCCTGATCATGACAAAATGAAAGAACACTCTTGAACTCTTCATTTGGGACGCACCGGCGAATGATCTGATCAGGACAATATTTAAACAAATAGGGTTCATCCCAGTAAAAGTGTTTTACTTGGGAAAGAAAACGGTATTTGTCCTGTTTTGACCAATCGCTGGGTATCAGTCCCGTGACATGATAGTTCACAATATCCCTGAACTATGGTTCAGTGGATATGCTCAAGAGTTGTTCATCAGGGAATGAATCATTGATCGGCAGGGTCACAGGGGAAGAAACGATGCGTGAAAGGTGGTCAGCTACTACGTTTTCACATCCTTTCTTATCTTTGATAACAAGATCAAATTCTTGTAACAGTAGGATCCAACGTATTAGTCGACCTTTTGCATCTTTCTTCGCCAGAAGATGTTTTAAAGCGGAATGGTCAGTATACACAACTATAGGTGAGCCGATTAAGTAAGGCCTGAACTTTTCTAATGCAAATACAACCGCTAATAGTTCTTTCTCTGTGGTTGTATAATTGATTTGCGCATCATTCAGGGTCTTACTAGCATAGTAAATCACGTGTGGCATCTTTTCAATGTGCTGTCCTAAGACTGCACCTACTGCAAAATCAGATGCGTCACACATTAGCTCAAAAGGGTAGTCCCAGTTTGGTGATGATAAAACGGGGGCTGAAGTGAGTGAGTGTTTAAGTAAGTCGAAAGCTGTCTCGCAATCCGAGTCAAAATGGAAGGTCGTATCCTTGGCCAGGAGTAGTGTTAAAGGTCTAGCAATTTTGCTAAAGTCCTTAATGAATCTCCTATAAAAGCCCGCATGGCCAAGGAAAGAGCGAATATCTTTGACGCTTTTGGGATGAGGGAGGTTTTGAATGACATCTACTTTAGCTCTGTCAACCTCAATGCCTTTCTGTGAAATGACATGTCCAAGGACTATTCCTTCTTGGACCATAAAATGGCATTTTTCCCAGTTTAATGTCAAGTTCTTCTCTTTGCAACGAGTAAGAACAGCGTCCAGATTCGCTAGGCAATCTGAAAAAGAGTCTCCAAAAATCGAGAAATCGTCCATAAAGATCTCCAAAAAATTCTCTACCATATCAGAGAATATCCCCATCATACACCGCTGAAAGGTAGCGGGAGCATTGCATAACCCAAAGGGCATGCGACTGTAAGCAAAGGTACCAAAAGGACAAGTAAAAGTGGTTTTATCTTGATACTTTTTGGCGATGGGGACCTGATTATAGCCTGAGTATCCGTCCATAAAACAATAATACTCTCGTCCCGCTAAGCGTTCCAGCATCTGATCAATGAATGGTAGAGGAAAGTGGTCTTTCCTCGTGGCAGCGTTGAGTTTTCTATAATCGATGCATACACGCCACCCAGTTTGGGCGCGTGTCTGAATCAACTCATTCGCCTCATTTGTGATAACTGTGATGCCGGATTTCTTAGGAACGACATGTATAGGACTCACCCACTGGCTATCGGAGATGGGGTATATAATACCATTATCTAAGCATTTGACGATTTCTTTCATGACTGCTTCCTTCATGACGGGATTCAACCGTCTCTGTGGTTCTCGGGTTGGTCTGGCATCATCCATCACATGTATATGATGTTAAACTATCAAGGGACTAATCCCTTTGATGTCCGCCATACTCCAACCAAACGCCTCTTTGTTAGATCTCAATACCGATAAAAGTGCATTCTCTTGCTCTGATGCAAGAGAAGCGGAAATGATAACCGGTAATGACTCGTTCTCACCAAGATATGCATATTTAAGGTGAGAGGGTAAAATTTTGAGATCTAACTCAGGCGGAGAAATGATAGAAGGAAGGATCATTGAGTGATTTTTGGATCTACAAGGAAGCTCAGAGCCTGTGAAAGATACAGACTCGGGTGGAGAAAAGTCAGAAGTGCAGGACTCAAGTGTAGGTAAAGTGTCCTCACTAAGATCTTGTGCAAAGTCAAACAGAGATGTGCTAATGTCATCGAGATCAGTAAAGCAAAGTTCCTCGGCTCCACAACTATCGGGAGCGATCTCATGGACAGAGCACACATCTAAAATATGAGCAGAGGGTTCTGATGGCTGACTTCCAACTTTATAGATGTTTAGTTCAATGGTCATATTTCCAAATGATAAGTTCATTGAACCATTTCTACAGTTTATAACAGCGTTGGAAGTGGCAAGGAAAGGACGACCCAGAATCACCGGAATTTGGCCCCGGGGGTTTGCTACAGGATGTGTGTCGAGCACAATGAAGTCTACAGGGAAAACAAATTCCCTGACCTTTATCAACACATCCTCTAATTCACCCCTTGGTTTGGTGATAGATCGGTCTTCCATCTGGAGAGTGCAATGAGCAGGTTTCAGCTCTCCAATCCCTAATTGCTCATAGACAGAATAAGGGAGCAGGTTAACACTTGCGCCAAGGTCTAAAAGAGCACGATTTATGTTTTTACCCCCAATCGAAATCGATATTGTAGGACAACCTGGGTCCTTTCTTTTCTTTGGAAGCTGGGGAATAAAAGCAGTGCTGATATTATTAGACATAAAGACCTTCTTCGGCACTTGAGTCTTCCTCTTCCTAGTGCACAAGTCCTTAAGAATTTTCGCATAAGCGGGGACTTGCTGAATCGCATCTAGGAGAGGGATATTGATGTTAACCTGTTTGAACATTTCTAAAATTTTCTCCATATGAGGACTCGTTCTGTTAGCCCTTAGCCGGTTCGGGTAAGGAGCTTTCGCAATAAGCGCAGGGTCCATCATAGGAGAAGGAAAGGGGGGTAGACGAGGTCCCAAAGGAGGTGTGGGGACCGTCTGTGGAGAACTATAAGGGTTGGGTGAAGGTGTCGAGCCTAAAGGGAAATGGAGAATAGGCTCGCTAGAAGGTGGTTTGGTAGAAGAAGAAGGATCAGAAGGAGAAGTGTGTGTGTGTGGAAAGGTCTCAGCCGGGGTGTTGATATGATTTTCAGTATTATCAATATCTACCCCGACATTATTATTCAGCACTCTTCCCGATCTCAACGTTGTAATGGCATTTACATTGTAATGCCCAGGATTCTGTAGGGGTTGAGAGGGAAGTTTCCCTTTTTCTCTCGCACTCATTTCGGCTTTTAAGCGTGCGATTTCAGCTTCCATCGATTTGATACTCTCAGCTTGGGACGCTGAGTTTTTCTTTATCTCATTGACGGAAGATCTAACCTCAGTCGAAACATCCATGAAATTTGATAAAAGTGATTTCATGGTTTGAGTGAATTGAGAGAAATCGTCAGCACAGGGCTGCATAGGATTAGACTGTGCAGGAGTGTTGCCCTGATTTTGGAAATTTTGTGACTGATAGGGGTGCTGAGTGAGTTGAAGGGGTTGCTGTTGTGGTGGAGGAAGAGCCCTTTGAAAATTATTCGTGTTTGGAACCGTGTTTTGAGATTGGTTTTGGTTCCAAGCAAAATTCGGGTGGTTCCTCCAACCCTGATTGTACGTGGAAGAATATGGATCGTTTCGAGGTCTTTGAAATGCGGCATTAGAATGCTCGTGACCTTGAAACGCAGAGTTTAATGGACATTCTTCCGTTAAATGTGACGGATCAGAACATCACCCACAAACAGTTTTGGGGAGTGACACTGGGTTTAGGGAGGCTGCTGCAAATTTGTGTTCCATAGCGTCGAGCTTCTTTTGCATTGCTGCCATTTCAGCTCGAACACCTATGGACACATCTATTTGGTGTACGCCACCCCTATTCAATGGTTGGGTTCCACTCTCCCAAATTAGTGATTTTTCAGCGAACTCTTCTAAGTATCGCCAGGCTTCCCCATCATCCTTAGTCATAAATGTACCTTGACACATGTTTTCAAGGCTCTGTTTAGTATTAGGGTTACTGCCCTCATATATGATTCGGCAAAGCTCCCATCTCGGGATGCCGTGATGAGGACATTGAACCAATAGATCCTTGAAACGTTCAAAGTATTTTGAAAATGGTTCGGCAGGGAGCTGGGCAAATTGGTTTAGTTCGCTACGGATTCGAGCCGTCTTTTGGATTGGGTAAAATTTCTTAAGGAATGCAGTGACGAATTCTTCCCAATTCGTAATAGAGTGTGCGGTGGTGTTATATAGCCACTTCTCGGCTATATCGCACAAAGTAAATGGAAGAAGTCGTAGACGCATCGCATCCACTGAAAGTTGTGACGTACCCATCATTGCGCATACGTTTTCAAATTTGGTAATGAAAACGTAAGCGTCCTCAGTCTCGAGTCCGTGGTATTTGGGTAAAAGATTGATATACTGGGGCTTGATTTCAAAGTTATCCCCATTGGCTGGTGGTGTGGATAAGCAGGTCGAAAGAGGACCTCTATGTGGATAGCATCTTTCCTGGAGAGAAATGTGGGGAGGATTCTGCGCACCAACGGACGGCGGCAGATTAGGGTTAAAGAAGTTCGATGGATTCGGATCCATCGGTGTGGATGTGGTAGTGGGTAAAGAAAAGGTAAATGGAGAATTATCGACTTCGGAGTCGATAAAAGGTACGCGGACTAAACGGGCACTAGAATCCCGTGTCCAGCCTATCTTGCACTAAAAAGGGTTAGTACAAGTGGCAGCGTTGGCTTATAATTAGGGGTAATGAATGCGGTGCTTGCTTTTGAATAAGGGTCGGATTTTTTAAAAAAATGATGCGACAAAACAAATGCAGCACACAACCCTAGAATCTAGTGGTCACCTAGGTCCGGCTCTAGACCGCTCCTAACTGCCAAAAGACAAGTCGCAGGATCAATCCTCCACTGCCTCTTTGTCCCCCTGTGGCCGGATAAGTGCCAGGTAAGTGGGAAGGTACTCCACTACGTAAGTAGTGGGCCTAATTAAAAACCACTAGCCTTAGACACACTCGCCTTAGGCACCACAAGAAAACGCGGATAAGCAATGAATTACCCACGACCTTCTCTTGTCCTAATTGAGCGCGACAGTCCTTAGAGTCTTCTCTAGATTTCTTTTAATTAATGAGGGTAATGCGGATGCAAGTTTGGCGATTTTCGGGGCCTAGGAAGGGTAATGAAATCCCCACCTAATTTGGATTTGGCCGTGCCCCTTAAATTTCCGTATTAGAATGCAAACAACCAAGAAATTAAAATCACACACAATTTTATTTTTGCTTTTGCGGCGCTGCGATTTATTTGCAAAGAATCCTGCAGAAAAGTGTTAGTTGGAGCTAAAAGAGAAGAGGGGAGAGAGCAAGAAGTTACCTGCTGCAAAAATTTTGCAGAGAACCCACCAAGAGGCCTCGTTTCCGCCGCAAGAATACCATAAGTGCCGCGCTTCCGCGCTCAGGTTGTGAGAACAGTGAACAATTTTTCAATAGATGCTTTCTGTTGCTATCTCCAGCTCTCTGGTATATCCCAAATAATTTTCCAGACTCCCAGTAAGCTCCAGATCACCTTGCAATCAATTCACAACACACGTATAAGAGTTTGTACAAATTTTGATTTCAAGAAGTAAAATGTAATAATTCTTTCACTTCAAACTAAAAATGCAAATGAATTAGCGCGATCCCCAGCAACGGCGCCATTTTGATTGATAGATTTTCCGTTGTGTTTGTATAAAATTGTAAAGAAATCACAACCAAAAAAATATTTTGACCGCAATCAAACTACGGTGTCGATTGTAGTTTGTAGTGAGTGCGGATAGTCCACAGGGATTGCACGATTCACTTGTATTTTGATACGTTTGAAATGAAAAGTTAAGCAACAATAAAAGAAAACATGATTCAAGAATGATTTGTATTCGAGTGTCACTATTCTTTATGCAAGAATCAAGAAACTATAAACAATCAAGAATCGGTGTTTCGATAATATTTCCAATCAACAATCAAGAATATAAGAGAGGCTCGTAGGAATCGATAGGATCGATAGACGTGATGTAATCTAGAGATATCATGTTCTTGTCCTTCGAAGGATTGATACTAGATCGATGATCATCGACGAGAGTTGGGGCTTTCTCGTGAAACTAGGGTTTCATCCTATAACCCTTGTTCTTTCGTCGATATCATTCCTTTTCTAGCCTCTACCAAATTCAAGAAACGATCGTAACTTCCCAATTTCGATCGATGTCAATCAAGAAAGCATCGAAACGAAATGGGTCGTCGATATCATTCCTTTTCTAGCCTCTACCAAATTCAAGAAACGATCGTAACTTCCCAATTTCGATCGATGTCAATCAAGAAAGCATCGAAACGAAATGGGTCGTCGATTCTTGAACTTGCTAGGGTTTACAAAACTCGTAGGACTCAAGAATCGATTAAAGCTATGTTACATCATCATTCTATTATCCGTCTCGACTCCTCGACGAGCGGAGTTTTATTCACACATCACGACAAAGACAATATTAAAGATTTGTAAAGATAACATGATGCGGAATTTAAAGAAAACAAGATAAAAGAATATCACCTTTATTGATCTCAACAATTTTGATTATATTTGCTTCAAGAACTACAAGAAGAAGAATCTAGATTGTTGATCGGGCGTCGCTCGGCTTCGTGAGTCGTGGATCGTCTTCGGATCGCTTGCTCCGTTGAAATCGGCTCCGCTCCTAAAGGTTGTAAGGCTTCTTGCTTAATGGGTACTCGGGATTCTTGATGTTGGCTTGGAATTAGGGTTAGGGTTTCCTACAAGCTCTCTCACTAAACTTGAGGAAGAGGGGATGAAGAAAGAGATTGGCTAAAACTATAAAATGGGTTGAATTTTCCAAGATTTCCCAACATTCAACATGATTCCCCCTTGAGTCTAGGGTCCTATTTATAGAACCCCCAAACCTTAGGCTTAGGTTTGAATTGGAACTTTCCCTCCCAAAGTTTGTTGCAAAAGTTTGTTGGGCTTTAGCTTAGGGTTTAAGCTAGGGTTTAGGGAAAGTTCTACAATAATAGGCTAATGAAGCTCAAAGTGTTTGCTGATCTGGTAGAAGTCTCTGGAGTATTCTGGAAAATGTCATGCATTTCTGAACTGTAGCCTTTGATGTAGGAGTTGTGCACCAAAATTCAGGAGATGATGTCACCAATGAGCCGCGCATCCGCGGCCTAAGCAAGCCCATGCCGCGGATCCGCGGCCATGTAGGAGGGTTGGGCTGTGTTCTTTCTGGAGTGGTCTTCTACTGCTATTTGGAGCTTTATATGATATGCTGAATTGTGATTGCTCCTTTGGATTAGTACCAGATTTGAATTTAGTGAGTTTACGAGCGGTGTAATGGTCGAGCAAGCTTCTTTTCCTGCACAGACTTCGAAACACGGGTTGCAAGATATAGAAAATATGCCATGTGATGAAATGCAGTCAATTTCCCTAGAAATGCCGGTTTTAAGGTCGAATACTTATAATCTGATATTTTGCAACCGATTTGCTAATAAGTGAATTATGAATACCGTACACTTCTATATGGATGCAAATGATAAGGAAATTGCCGGTTAAAATATGCAATATTTTCGACTGATCACCTACCCTAACAAGTATGAAACTACTCACACATCATAATGAAAAGAAAACAAAACAAAAGAGGAAGATAGAAAAAAAGAGATTAGAAGATAACAACTAGCTATTTGCGACCTCACCTTGGCAAGGATCAAGCGTAAGCATCATGGTTGTTTTAAGGATAAAGAAAAAGAGAGAAGAATGAAACAACAAGAAATAACAACAACTAAGTTAACAAATGAAAATTACAACAATTAACAAGAGAACAAGACAAGCATAATAATAAAAGGAACTTCTTTATTCATCATTCTTCACTCACAAAAGCTCACTACAAGTTTTTCAATGGAGAAGAGATGAGAAGAGGAAGAAGAACATGTATTATAAAACCTAGAAAAAATACAAGATTATGCACCCTTGGCTTTACAAGGATCTGGGCTATTTATAGGCAGGGAAGTGGAAATCTAGGGCAAAATCCTGCCTGTACATAGAAAGACCAAAATGCCCCTGAAAATTCTTCAGCCGACAAGGCCGTAGGGCCGCGGTTCCGCGGCCTAAGCCTGCTATTGCCGCGGAACCGCGGCAGTATAGGGGAATTGATTCATCGTTTTTGGTGGTTTTTCCTGTTTTTCTGTCCCCTTTTGTCTGTTACATGTATTTTCTGATGATCTTTCCATATTTCTTCCAAAATTCTAATGGATCAAAAGGTGATTTGGACATGGATCTTTTGTCATGATTTTCTTGAGCTCCGCGTAGATTTCTTAGATCTTGTGTTGCCATTGAGCCTTGTGCATGAAGGTGACAATCGATTTGCCATTTTGTCTCCTAAACTGGTGTGTGGCAACAGACGGATAAAGAGCGGAGACCCGTGTTTTATCTGTGGTTGGCAGGAACCCGGATTTTATCGTGTTTTCCATGAATTTCACCGTTTAGAGCCGAGAACCTGTATCCTGCAATTGACTAGCAAACACGGCTCAAGAGTATCTACCGATATGCAATGTGATAAAAATTGGGCGGTATGAAAATGCAAAAATCTGATATGAACAAATACCCCCAAACTTATCATTTGCTCATCCCGAGCAAAGCCAATTTATTCATAAAAAATTTCCTAACCTCACTTTCGCAGGGAACGCGATTGCACTGAGCATGTGCAACAAGCCGTTAAACCTCTAGGTGTCCCTAGCAGGAGGAGTGTTGTCTCCTGAGGGTTTTCAGCGGATACTACCCACAAAATCCGGTCAAGGTAGTTTTGTAAAATAACTAAGAGTCAAACCCTAAAGTTTTGTTTCAGAAAATAGCAATTCTATGATCCCAAGTCTAGACTATCAAACCCTTATTTTTCACACCTCGCTTCTTATTTAACTACAGCTTTTATATGTCTTTACGTGCAGTGCAAATAGTATCGTTAAGTTCCAGAAAGGTCGAATAAAGTCCTCATAATAAAGCCCGGATAAGAATTTTAAAAGGATCACATAAGTTTTATAAAGAGTTAAGCATTTTTCAAGTTTCGTTTTCCAGTAAGGTTTCAACTTCAGAATTTCTATTTTCCTTAACAGGAAACTAGGTCTTATTCTTCACTCCACCTTTTTCTTGTTTTCATTTCATACACACCTCTGTGAACGTGCAATAGTCTTTATCATAGAATAAAACCTTCATATCTCCGCTAAATTTTTTTTTATAAAAGCCTGTCTTTTATCAAGATTATTCTCACACAAAGAACCGTTAGGAATTTTAACTCGGAGAGAACACTTGCTTGACTTTGTTTAAGTCTGGACTTTCTAGGCTTCTTACCGAGCTTTGGGCCAATGCACCCAAACCAGTTGGTTTTAGGGCATTAGGTGTAGAAACACCCCAGCGGACTTAATTACTCAAGTTACCTAGGTCCAAAAACAAAAGAAGTTTGGCGTGAAAATCAGATGATTTAATACGAACGGAGATATAACCGGCAGTTCAATTATTTTTTTGGATAAAAGACGTGTTTAGTGGGTTCGGTGTGTAATCATTCCAATCAAGTTTCAGATGGGTTATTTTTCAGACTTAGTTCCAATTAAGGCATCAATAACATTCCTTCATATTCACTCACTTCATAAACTATTCTTGATATTACTTATTTCAGAACAAACCTATTTGATCCTCAGAAAATCATTGATCCATTTAAAAGTTTTTCGACATAAAAGACTTGTCATCTAATTTCCAAAAACTCACGACACGTGGAGTGTGATGTAAAGACGTATATCAGCTATAGTTAACTTCAAAGGGGAGTTATCTTTCAGGTTTTCAAAATCTAAACATAAGATTTAGTTATTCTTATTTTATCAAACAAAACCGTCGAAATGTTGAATCAGAGTTCTTCCACAAGCTAACTTGACAGAAAAGTTTTTATATTTTTAGAAAATTTTCAGATTTTTATGGATTTTATGGATTTTAATATGCAGATGCAAAATATACATATGAAAGTGAAGGTAAGAAATGCGTACCGAGCGTACCCCCAAACTTAAACTGGACAGTGTCCTCACTGTCATTGCATGAAGAGATCATTTGAAGGGTCAAAATTGTCGGTTAGCGATACAAAAATTTATTTTTTTTTTGTTTTTTTTTTGTTTTTAAAGAAAAGAAAAAGAATATCCACAAATATATACAAAATGGTACATACCCCCTAACTTATTTGGAACAGTGTCCACTGTTCTTGGCTAGATAACCGAAGTTTGGTGGTAGGCAGAGGAAGATCATGCAGGGTATACCGGCTCCTGTAAGACCAGGAGCTCCTCTGTTGGTTCGGCGCTAAGGTACGGTTTGAGTCGGTGTTCGTTCACTTTGAAAAATGAACCGTCCTTTGGATTTTCCAAATTCACAGCGCCCTGCGGATATACATTCCGCACAAAATACGGCCCTTTCCAGCGAGATCTGAGCTTTCCTGGATGGAAGTGAAGTCGGGTGTCGTAAAGCAGTACCTGCTGACCAGGTACGAAGGTTTTGCGCAAAAGGTGTTTATCGTGAAACACCTTCGTTCGATTATTAACGACAACCGCGTTATCGTAAGCCTCATCCCTAAGCTCGCTCAGTTCATTCAGTTGCAGCTTCCGATGGCTACCCGCATCTTCGAGAGACAGATTCAGCTCCTTTATCGCCCAAAATGCGCGATGCTCTATTTCGTTCTTTAAGGAACCTAACGACAACCTTGTTGTCGTTAGTCCGTCTGGGCACAGCCTTGATCCATTTAGAGACGTAATCAACAGCGAGAAGGATGTACAAGTTCCCAAAAGAGCTGGGAAACGGCCCCATGAAATCTATCCCCCAAACATCGAAAATCTCCACAACCAAAATCGGTTGGAGCGGCATCTCGTTCCTCCGGGATATCCGGCCCATGTGTTGGCACCGGGAGCAAGTCTTGCAATAGTCGTGAGCGTCTTTGAAGAGTTGTGGCCAGTAGAAACCACATTGCAAGATCTTCTCAGCTGTCTTTCTGGGCCCAAAATGCCCGCCACACGCTTGATCGTGGCAAAATGACAGCACACTCTTGAATTCCTCGTCAGGGACACTGCGACGAATAATCCGGTCGGGACAGTATTTGAACAGATAAGGTTCGTCCCAGTAAAAGTGTTTTACTTGGGATAAGAAGCGAAGTCTGTCCTGACTTGACCATTCAGTCGGTAGTAACCCTGTGGCCAAATAGTTCACAATATCTGCGAACCAGGGTTCGCAAGATACTGTCAATAGCTGTTCATCCGGGAAAACGTCGTTGATCGGAATTGGAAGCGAAGGCGAAGAAGGAAGTCGTGAGAGATGGTCGGCAACTACATTTTCACATCCTCGTTTGTCCTTAATGACAAGGTCAAACTCTTGAAGCAAGAGGATCCAAC
Source organism: Agapanthus africanus (assembly GCA_030015575.1). NCBI lineage: Eukaryota > Viridiplantae > Streptophyta > Magnoliopsida > Asparagales > Amaryllidaceae > Agapanthus > Agapanthus africanus. The sequence continues at coordinate 264,155,174 of CM057345.1, read as the reverse complement.
GTATTAATCGAGATTTTGCATCTTTCTTCACAAAAAGATGGCGCAGAGCAGAATGGTCAGTGTAGACAATGACTGGAGAGCCGATGAGGTAGGGCCTGAACTTTTCTAAAGCAAATACAACAGCCAAGAATTCCTTCTCAGTTGTTGTATAATTGAGTTGGGCGTTGTTCAGGGTTCGGCTCGCATAATAGATTACGTGCGGCATCTTGTTGATGTGTTGTCCAAGGACAGCACCAATGGCAAAGTCGGATGCATCGCACATAATCTCAAATGGGTGCGTCCAGTCAGGTGAAGAAAGAACGGGAGCAAAAGTGAGTGAGCGTTTTAGTGACTCGAATGCAGTCACACAGCTCGAGTTGAAGTCGAATGGCGTTTCCTTGGCCAGCAAAAGAGTCAAGGGCCTAGCAATCTTGCTAAAGTCCTTGATGAACCGTCTATAGAAACCGGCATGGCCAAGGAAGGCTCGGATATCTCTGACGCATCGGGGATGAGGTAGATTGGAAATGACCTCAATCTTTGCTTTGTCAACCTCTATGCCATTTTACGAGATGATATGTCCTAAGACAATACCTTCGCGCACCATGAAGTGGCACTTCTCCCAATTCAAAGTGAGATTCTTATCCTTACATCGGGTAAGGACAGCGTCAAGATGCAGCAAACACTCGTTGAAGGAATCGCCGAAGATGGAGAAGTCATCCATGAAAATCTCCAGAAATTTTTCCACCATGTCTGAGAAGATTCCCATCATACACCGCTGGAAGGTAGCTGGCGCATTGCATAACCCAAAGGGCATGCGACGATATGCAAACGTGCCGAAAGGACAAGTGAAAGTGGTCTTGTCCTGGTCTTTTTCGGAGATGGGAATTTGATTATAGCCGGAGTATCCATCAAGAAAGCAGTAGTACTCGTGTCCGGCCAATCGTTCAAGCATTTGGTCAATGAAAGGTAGTGGAAAGTGGTCCTTCCGCGTTGCGGCGTTGAGTTTTCTGTAATCAATGCATACTCGCCACCCAGTTTGGGTGCGAATAGGGATTAACTCGTTCGCCTCGTTGGTTATGACCGTTATACCTGATTTCTTGGGGACAACGTGAATGGGGCTAACCCACTGGCTATCAGAGATAGGGTAAATGATACCACTATCTAGACATTTTACGATCTCCTTCTTCACAGCCTCTTTCATGACTGGATTGAGACGTCTTTGTGGATCCCGGGCTGGTTTGGCATCATCCATCAGATGAATGTTATGCTCAACGATCAGGGGACTAATCCCCTTGATGTCCTCCATGGACCAGCCGCAAGCTTGCCTGTTGTTGTGCAAGACCGTAAGAAGGGCTTTCTCTTGCTCTGGAGCTAGAGAAGCCGAAATGATGACAAGGAGGGTCTCGTTCTCACCTAAGTAAGCATACTTAAGGTGAGACGGCAAAGGCTTGAGTTCGAGCGTTGGAGGTGAAACGATGGAAGGCAAGATTGGTGCAAAGGTCTCGAACTCAAAGGACTCCAGCAAAGGTTCAAAACGAGTGTAGGCGACCGAGTTGGATGGTTCAGGTAACTCATCCGGAAATTCGAAAGATTCAAACTCGGGTTGTGCACGGCTAAGATCGTTCGAGAACGTGAAACACTCGTAGTCGTTGTCGGGCGCAGAAACAGCAGCAGGTTCGAGGAGGAACGCACTAGTGGCGTCAAGATTATCGTGATCAAACAGAAACTCCTCGAATTCACACTCTTCTGGGGTGATCTCCTGGATCGAGCAGACGTCCAGTATATGAGCATTAGGTTCAGCGGGCTGATTCCCCAACCTAAAAATGTTGAGTTCAATCGTCATGTTTCCGAAAGAGAGGTTCATTGAACCATTGCGACAATTGATCACAGCATTTGAGGTTGCAAGGAATGGGCGACCGAGTATCACCGGAATTTGATTCCGGGGGTTAGCTACAGGCTGTGTGTCTAATACAATGAAGTCAACAGGGAATATGAAGTCCCCGACTTTTATTAACACATCCTCTAGCTCACCCCTAGTGTAGCGTTTTGAAAATCGTTTCGGTGAAATTTCGGAAAATCGGTAAAATAAGGGGGTTTTCTGTAAAAAGTCAAAATACAAATATCTTATTATAAAAATTAAATATACATATTCTAGCTATGTAATTGCTAGTATTTGGTGTTTATTGAGACACTGGTGAAATTTCAAATTTTCTGAAAAAAAATTATTTTATTATTATTTTAAGCCGTCACTAATACATTTAATGAAGGAAAATTACAAATTGGGATGAGTTGAAACAAATTTTGTGCATAATAAAACTTTAAATAAAATTTTATCATGTGGTTTTTGAAACGAAATCGTTTGCCAAAACGGTTTGGAAAATATCGAAGAAAAAGGCTTAAATAGTGAATTTAGTGTTAATGGATGTTTGGGGGTATAGTATTTATCATTTTCCATCACCCCACACCCATACCCACACTCACACACCCCTATTTTCCCTCCTCCTTGGCTGAATTCAGCAGCCCCCCTCTCTTGTCCCCACTTGTTTTGCAAAAGAAAAGAAAAGAAAAGAAAAGAGAATGATAGAATTAAAGGTGGACTTTTTGACCACATTCTCTCTCCAATCACCTCACACTCTCTTCTCCTCCCCATTTGACCGAGCCCACTTGATTTTCCTGCACCACAACAGCCCCTCTTCCTTCCTCTCTCATTTTGCATCAAAAAAATTCAACAAAATGCCCAAAAACCAACACAAAAACCCCACAAAAACAAAATCCACCTCCTACCCATTTTTCCTTGGCTACTTTAGCATGGATCTTGGTGAAAAGTCTGCATTTTGGAGACAAGTTTCATGTTGATCTCAACATTGTTATGAGGTATAAATCTTGTTCTTTTTTTTGAGTTGTTTGTTATTACTTCAAATTATGTTAATGAAGGGTTTAGTTTAGATTTTAAATTTCAAGTCCAAATTCAAGATTAGGGTTTATGAAATTGAAGTGAGGTTTTGTTTTGGAGTTGAATGGTGATCAATTGTGCATGGTTATGTGATGTATTTTTGTATCTTAGGGCATGCAAAATGTAATCTTGTTGCTTAGTGCTAATTGCAACATTAAAATATCCAATTTAGCTTTATTTAAGCAAACTAGTTTTTAGCTTTTGGTTCCAAATGGGTGATTTAAAATCTAATTAAGGTTTTGATGACTTTATTAACATTTTAATTTGTTGTTTAGCAATTTAGATCATGCAAACCCAAGCTTAATTGATGAATTGTGAATTTTGCTATAAAAGGTGTTAAAAATTGATATTTTTGCAAACTAGGATTTTGGAAATTATGAAAATTTATGAGAATAAATTATAGAAATGGTTTATATGACTTAGTTATGATATTTAGTGGATATTGTGGCCGCTAAATTTGTTTAAACATCGAGTTTTGTTCTAAAACGGTTAATTTTGCTTGCTAGATTTTCGGAAAAATAGCTTTTAAAGTGAGTTTGAAGTTTTTGTGATTTGCAACCTATTTCATATTATAATTAGTGTTTTTGAATGTATAAATGGGTGTGTTTGGGTTTTTCTCGATGGTTTGGCGTTTGTACGCCGACATCGAGGGTTTTTGGATTGATTTGTGAAAGCAACCATAGGTTTTGACCTATGTGGGATTCGTGCGTCGTTTTGGTCATGAGTCGGATTTTAATGCGATATGGTGCGTTATGATATGTAGGTACCCCATGTGGACTTCGAGACGACAAGCAAGCGCGTGGCGACGTCGGCACCGGCGAGCGAGGACCAGGTGAGTAGATTTATATCTATGGGGAGAAGTCAGGTGGATGGCGTATAACACCCCCGCGGTCCGTGATGGTGTATACGGATGCGTATACACACCAACAATTATTATATATTATTTGGGATTAATAACGATGTTTAGGATGGATATTGGTGTGTTGGATTATTTTAGTGTTGCGAACCCTAAAGTAGTGTTGCACTACACATACACACATATATACTTGCATACATTCCTATTTATATGTGCTCATGGGATTCTTTATAGTTATGTGATCACATGGGTATGGGACTATGTGTTCACATACGGATTTGGGGATGATACTTGGGATTTAGATGAGTCGATGAGATTTGTGTTGAGATTGTGATATCGATGATATGGCAGGATTCGTACTTGAGGTACGTCCTGGTGTTATAGCGGATCTTGGGGCGACGATACGGGTGAATAGTGTTATAAATAAAGTGGTCGACATGTGATCGTGATATGAGATATGATATGCTAGGATATTGATCCTAGGCTGTATTGGGCGATGTATACCCCTTGATGATGATATGTGCTGATGATATCGGTTTGTACGAGACTGTCGATCAGTAGTCAGATCATGAATATATTGATGATATTAGTATTGTATTAGACATAGGTCAGTACCTTAGACTATGATCTTTGATAAAGAGGATACCGGATGAATAGTGTGATGAATATGATTTTGACCCGTACCCAGATTTGGGGATGCCGTACGACGGATTTACGTACGAGCTATATTTTGATGATTGATCCGCACTCTTGACTTGGGATGTCAGATTATAGATATGGTATCGGATATGATATTATTGAGGCGGGATCGCCGACTAATATATATACAGGTATGTATATGTATCGACTCAGATGTTAGGAGGTTTCCTTACCTATAGTCCAGCTTGTTAGCTTAGCCCTTTAGTTTAGTTTAGTTGTTAGATTAGATTAGATTCTTACCTATTTCAAAAACTAACGAATCATGGATATTTTAAAAGACAGCCCAAGGGATCCTACGAATATTTCAAAAGACGTATCTTTTCATAAAAACACCGTAGCCCCTATTTTCAAAACCCCATGATTCGTGTTATTTCAAAAGGCACCATTTGTAGGACTTATATTAGATTAATGCAAGTTAGTTACAGTTGCGTCTAGTATTCAGCTCCCGCGTATTATTGTGGTTCGCTTCGCATCGCATACTTATGTTATAATTTCTTATTGCAATGTTGATATCATATTGTTAGGACACCAGCACCATTACCGATGATGCGTATGTACCACGTACACTTACTTGCCGGCTCACACACATCTTCATCGGTAATTGCCATGTCACGTACACCTTAGAAAATATTATTGCTTGACATAGCGTACTTGCCTTATATGTTAGTTTAGACATTGTAGTTATTACCTGCTACTTCATGCATACTGTTATTCATTGTTATGCCGCATTCATGAATTCCCATGCATATATTCACTATTTTACGTGTTATTGAGGTTTTGGATTCGGATTTCCATGAGATTTTCTGGATTTGGAGGAAAACCGCAAAAACATAAATAAACATTTTCTCTCTTTTAAAATAAAAAGTGCGGTTTTTCCCATGATGTATGAGTCGTCCACCATGAGTTTGCTGATGGATTTCGAGACCCGATTCGAGGAGACGGATGAACCGTTTCGGGTACATGGTGGGCCCGGTAAGGTACCCCGGGGCAAGAAGCGCGTGATGATGACGATGTGAGCCTGGCAGGGGAGCACTACCTACCGGTGATTTTACCCGACGCGTCGTCGGATATCCGGAGGATACCATCGTGGTCTTGAGATGGATGGTAGGGGCCGGTCTGGACTGACGGCGCCCTAGATATTGTGATTGAGACATTGAGATTTCGAGATATTGAGGTACAGAGACTGTGATACAGAGATATCGAGATATTGGGATTACGTTTTGTGCCGATGCTAGGCACTGTTTTATGCTGATTTCATTATGATACCTCATTTTAAAAATACAAAGGAAATCTCACTAAATTATGAAAACAGTTCTTCATTTACATGTATTCTGTTTTCATGCATTCATACCTCATTCATATGATATATTGCTACCTGAGACACTGACACGGGCACATGAGATTACACTCGGGTTAGATATTTACCCTAGCCTTGTTATAGGTTGCATGTTATATATATTGAGGATATATTATGATCATTGACCTAGGTTGTGTTATTTATGCGATTTCTTTCCGTAGATGTTTTTCTATTCACGAGTTGGCAACTCACCCCCGTTGTACCCCAGTTTCTTGTAGGTTTGCCGTACAGGTTTCTTTACGGCTTTGCGGGCATAGTTTCCTTCAGGTTTCTTGTAGACTCGGTCATATCGGAGAGAAAAGACTGAGTAAGTTGCATAGAGATGGACTCTTGAATGCGTTCGAGTTTTCATCTTATGAAACTTGTCAGTCTTGTCTCAAAGGGAAGATGACCAAATCTCCGTTCACCGGACATGGAGAAAGAGCAAGAGAGCTCTTGGGACTCATACACAGTGATGTGTGTGGTCCGATGTCTATACATGCAAGGGGTGGGTTCTCGTACTTCATCACATTCACTGACGATCTCTCTAGGTTCGGATATGTGTATCTAATGAAACACAAATCTGAAACTTTTGAGAAATTCAAGGAATTCAGAAACGAAGTAGAGAACCAGACAGGCAAAAGTATCAAGATCCTCCGGTCTGATAGAGGAGGGGAGTACTTAAGCACGGAATTCCGAGATTACTTAAAAGAGAATGGTATTCTCTCTCAGCTCACTCCTCCTTATACACCACAGCACAACGGTGTGTCGGAGAGAAGGAATCGTACCCTATTGGATATGGTTCGATCCATGATGAGTGATGCTGAGTTACCTCTTTCATTATGGGGACTTGCGCTAGAGACAGCGGCATACTTGCTGAATCAGGTTCCGTCTAAATCCGTGCCTAAGACTCCATATGAAATATGGAGTGGTAAGAAACCATATCTAGAACGAATTAAGATATGGGGCTGTCCGGCCTATGTAAAAGTACAAAAACCAGACAAGCTTGAGGCACGGTCAGTTTTATGTAAGTTTGTGGGATATCCTAGAAATTCTCTGGGATATCTGTTCTACCACACTGAGGAACAGAAGGTGTTCGTTGCTCGCCGCGCCACCTTTTTAGAGTGGCAATTTCTTGCAAAAGAAATAAGTGGGAGCACGGTAGAACTGGATGAAATATCTGATCCACAAAATCAAACTGAGGATTTAGCAGAACCAGAAAGTTCAGTGACCCCAAACGAACCTCAGCCACTCCGCAGATCTGGTAGGATTTCTCATCCGCCCGAGAGATACTACGGTTTTCTCATAGACGGGGATCGAGAGGATTGCATCTTGGAAGAAGATGACCCTACCAGTTTCAGGCAGGCCATTATCAGTAGGGACTCTGATAAGTGGCAGGAAGCAATGCAATCTGAAATGGAGTCCATGTACGCCAATAAAGTGTGGACCATGGATATTGCTCCACCTGGGGTAAAACCCGTTGGATGCAAATGGATCTACAAAAGGAAACTTGGTGTAGATGGGCAGGTGGAAACCTATAAAGCTAGACTCGTTGCAAAAGGTTTTCGTCAAAGACCTGGTTTGGACTATGATGAGACTTTTTCTCCGGTGGCTATGCTCAAATCCATTCGGATCTTACTTGCCATTGCTGCCTTCCATGACTATGAAATCTGGCAGATGGATGTTAAGACGGCTTTCCTAAACGGTTGTTTGGAAGAGTGCGTTTACATGGATCAACCAGAAGGTTTCGTAGACAGTGGGAGCAGCGGAAAGGTGTGCAAGTTGCTTAAATCCATTTATGGATTAAAGCAGGCATCGCGGAGCTGGAACATCTGTTTTGATGAGGCAATCAAGGAATTTGATTTCATCAAGAACGAAGATGAACCCTGTGTGTATAAGAAGATTGTAGGACGAACTGTCGTGTTCCTAGTCTTGTACGTGGACGACATTCTTTTGATAGGAAATGATGTTCCTATGCTACAATCGGTCAAGCTGTTTTTGTCACAAAGGTTCTCCATGAAGGACCTGGGTGATGCCTCGTACATTCTGGGGATCAAGATCTATAGAGATAGATCCAAGAGACTATTGGGACTTTCGCAGTCCAGGTACATAGAGACCGTACTAAAGAGATTTAGTATGGAGGATTCCAAGCGCGGTAACATACCCGCATTGCACGGAATTACCCTCTCCAAGAAGATGTCTCCTAAGACTGACGAGGAGAGGGTTCGCATGAGCACTATACCCTACGCTTCGGCGGTAGGATCTATAATGTATGCGATGCTATGTACAAGACCAGATGTAGCTTACGCGTTGAGCACGGTAAGCCGGTATCAGTCAGACCCAGGGGAGGACCACTGGATAGCAGTGAAGAACATTCTCAAGTACCTGAGAAGGACTAAGGAGATGTTCCTGGTTTACGGTAATGGAGACCTCAGGGTCGAGTCCTTTACCGATTCAAGCTTCCAGAGCGACAAAGATGACAGCAAGTCTGTCTCGGGTTTTGTGTTTACCCTCAACGGAGGGGCGGTATGTTGGAGGAGTTCCAAGCAGGATACCGTCGCAGACTCGACGATGGAGGCTGAATACATTGCTGCAAGCGATGCCGCAAAAGAGGCGGTCTGGATTAAGAAGTTCATTAGTGAACTTCAGGTGGTTCCGTCCATTGTTGATCCAAGACCTTTGTATTGCGATAACAATGGGGCTATAGCTTTAGCGAAGGAACCAAGGTCCCATCAGAAATCCAGGCACATCTTAAGGCGGTATCACCTGATCAGGGAGATCATTGATCGACAGGAGATCGAGGTGCGGAGAGTGGACACAAAGGACAACACTGCGGACCCATTCACAAAGGCTTTACCCCAGACTCAGTTCGAGCGGCTGATCGAGATGATAGGTCTTCGATACGCCAGTACATGGCCTTAGTGCAAGTGGGAGATTGTTAGTGTATATGCCCTAGAGGCCATTACTGTATCATACTAGTATGTATATTACTTGATGGAAGCTTGGGATATTCACAGTTGTACAGACAATCTTGCTCAATATAGTAGTATGCTACTTGGTTTGCCTCTGCTTTAATGTGTACATGTGTGTTTATTTATTATATCACCTATACGCATTAGTAGAGCCCTTAGGATCTTTGCTTGATTACCGGCGTTGTGATGGCGATCACACTCGTGGGGGCTGGGTAATCTACAAGCACATCCTTATACACGTCCCTAGTCGTGGGAGTACCGAGATAGGGCATCGATACTCCGGAGTAGACTAGCGTATGCGCTTCTCATCCCAGCACGAGAGACGGTCTGTCCCACAGCCGTCAGTACGTCGTACTTGAGATAGTATGCGGGTGCTCGTTGGGTTACGAGTACACTGGACAGGACTCGTCGGGAACTGATGGTTGGTATTATACCTATCGTCAGTTATCAGTTCCCAGGTGACATGAGTACAGCTTAGTCCGCTGACTTGACACTGTCACTTCGCCTCGAGTGTGTTCCCACTGTTCTTTGATTACTACCCTACCACGGCTCTATTGAGTCATGCAAACAGGTAGTAGTTGGGAGCAGTCCCGAAGCACTTGGAGGCGGTGACGGTTAGACAGGATTCGTCTCTCCCGGTATTGGGAGTTGACATCGCGCTGTGTCTAGGAGAGCCATTACACAAGTAGTCCCTGGCCAGGGCAAGCGAGATGTACTGGTAGGTTCCAGTGTTATCTCAGGGTGTATTGGGCTTCACTCCGACACGACTTGTACCGCTATTAGGGGACTGACGTTTACCGCCCCCCTAGGCCCGCCATGCGATGTATCAGACGAACAGACCGGACTGTACGGAGAATGTCACATTCAGACTCAGTAGGAGTTCAGATGGGGTTTCACCTCGTCAGCCTTCTTGTCGACATCTACCTGGGGACCGTTACGCACAGCTAGTGCCGCTTGCGGTCTGTGGTTAAACCCACTGCCAGCGTAGTGTCGAGTCTTTAGAGTCCCACACAGAGGGTATTCGCCTCTGGGCAAAACAGAGTAGAGGTCGCATGGTTTTGCGACAGGGTTCGTTCTCATCCGCGCACTTGTGCACGTTTGGAGTCCGGACGGATTATACTGGCAGGCTCTGGTTTGAGCCAAATACTGGTATATGTTTTTGGGGTTGCTTTTATATCTTGGTATTCTTGTTCCTCGGAACGAGAATGCAGGTGTGTATGCACAGTTGCTTGAGGCGGAGAATGAGGTTTTTCATTAGGGTTTCGGATCGGGTGCGTATGCACAGTTGACAGTCTTCTTTTTCCAAACCCTAATGGATTTATATATTATCTATTAATAATAATAATTAAATGAGAATTATGTTATGGTTGTTTTTGTTGACTTGTTGACCTTGGTTGACTTGTTGACCATTGACCACTTTCATGCCTTGAAAGTCTTCCTTGATTCATGCTTACTTTTTATTAAATGAAGCATGGTTGTGGTCATTCAAAATACTACCATCAACTATTCTCATTTTCAATTATTATCATTTAGATAATATTTTTCTTTTGCAATATGGTTGCAAGAAAGAAAAAATGAGAGCTCATTCTATCATAACCTCTCTCTCTCCTCATTTCATCTTCTTCCTCCTCTTGAAAAGAGAAACCTTCTCATGTGTTGAGAATCATTCTCTTTAGATAGAAAAGCAAACCCTAATCACTCTCTACTCATTCTAGGATGAAGGTTTAGCAAGCCGGAAACCCTAGTTCACTCAAAGATCGAGGAAGAGCCCAAAGTCGAACCTTCGAGGTGGATCTATCTTCGGCAAGAAGAAGGCGACGAGAAGAGGACCATTCCAGCTTCTACAAAGAACAAGAAAGAAGAACAACAACAAGAAGAGAAGGAGTTCAAGTTTAGGTATAACCATCAACATAGTAGCTAACTCTCTTTAGCTAGAATACTAGTTTTAGTTTAGCAAAGATCCGGCTTTTACGGTCCATGTTACAAAGTTTAGAAAAAATTTTGATTTACCGTTTCCGCAACCCCGTAAGTACCGGGAGAGGTAACGTGGACCTAACAGTGGTATCAGAGCCTAACTAAACTTAAACTAGCTTGGTAGTGAAGTGTAACGAAGTTCGGAACCGAAAAATCGCAAAACCGGAAAAACTAAAAACCTGAGTTTCTGTTGAAATTTTTTTGGCTCAAAATGAAAAACTTTATACTTGTAAAATCGTCTCAGGGTTTTATTTGAACACAGAAGAAAAACGATGACGTCATTCATTTAAGTCGCCGCGCTTCCGCGGCACGAGGTAGGCATGTGCCGCGGAAGCGCCGCAGATTGGTTTCCTTGCTGCATCGTTTTTCGTGCAGTGTTCTTCTGGTTGGATTTTGTGATTTTTAAAATGTATTATATGTACCCAGATTTTCCAGAACTGAAATTTGCTTTTGGGGTCCTATAATTCCGTATTTTTTTTTCCGAACTTCACTGCACTTTGACTATGTTGGTTATATCTGTGATGTTTGCATGTATTGAACGTCGGCTAATCGCTATAAGTCGATTAGTCGGGGTTATACATGATCTGTAATGTGCTGGAATGTGTATATGAATGTGTTGGACTGTCGCGGGTGAATAGCCGGGGTGGATGTGAGATGAGCTTTTCTTTTTCTTTCATTCATTGTAAATGTAAATTGATGTAATTATATTATTTGTTTGGCCGCACAACCGGGTCGGGGTTGTAGCCGTCATTGTATAATTCTTTTTACTGTTTTTGCTCCTAGGATAGACCCATGGAGGGGTGCACAAACTACCGGGTAGCTCGAAGTGCCGAGTGGCCTACTCATGGCATTGAGGGAGGTTGCTTCGCTTCGGGTACTTGGCGGGTAGTTTGCCGCACCCGTAGGGGTCTTGGGTGGGGTATTTGGCTATTCACCGCGACCGTGTTATCCGCTTTTCGTTTCAGGCTCGAAAGGATTGCGGATTGCTAGTATATCCAATGTATTCATCTGTGATCTGTAATGTCTATCATTGCTTTACTATTTAGGCGTTGCTTATGTTTTACAGCCGCGCTAGCCCAGCCCCCGCTCTGTCGTTAGTTAAGTAACCTAACGAGTGATGACGGGACCCCGTGGCGAATGCGAATGGCATAAGCGTACGTCATATTTTGGTTGTTTTCTGCAATGGTAGGATTAAATGATGGGACGCATTAAAAGAACTAATGCAAAAATATCACGCATTAAAAGAACTAATGCAAGAAAATAAACCTAAAAGACGTTGTTGGAACAAGTTTTTCAAAAAGCTGTTATTACAAGGACGTTCATTTTTGTTTTGCATCGCGGTATTCGGTTATGAATACCCAGCACCTCAGTCGACGAGGCAAGGGCCGAGATCCCTTCACCGGGAGTGACCCCTTGGACAAAAGTTTGCGTCAGGGTAATAACTTCACCATAGTCGATTATTCTTGCTTTGCATCGAGGTATTCATCTTATGAATACCCAGCACCTCACTCGACGAGGAAAGAGCCGAGATCCCTTCGCAGGGAGTGACCTCTTTAGCAAAAGTTTTCGCCACTATGATTTTCAAAAAGGTGCTATCAGGTTCCTTCAACGATATCAAGTTCATTACGTTAACGGGTTTTTCGCCAAAAACCCAGCCGTAGCCCTCCGTCATTTCCTACAAGTACTACTCAGTATTCGAGCTACGTATTTTGGCATTGTCAAGGCGTAGTGATCGGTAGCTAAGTATTGCTTGTTTGCAGCCTTATTTTTTCGGATTATTTAGGACAGTCGCATAACTATGTTGGCATTGTCAAGAGTTATGCGGGTGGGTCTAAGTTAATCAAGATAATGACGGGCCGAACTTGACTAACAGTTCATGATATGTTGGCATTGTCAAGGTCATGAATCGTTAGGGGCAAAAACCACATCGGGAGTTTCAAAAGAACTGAAACTTGCAGATTTAGCATACCTTCTGGAGTGTGATGACTAGAGTGGATTCCATCTAGGTTATCACACAATGACAGTTGGATCCCGATCCCACTGATGAGTTGGTTTACTCTCGGGAGATTATTTCACTTAACGATCAATGCTATAAACCTAGTAGGTGTCTAGAAAGGTGTTAGCGGGGTTACGCCCACAGGGAAAAGAGGTTCTTTAATTAAGGAACTTCGCGAAAGCGTTGGAAAACCTCCCTCGAAGTACCGACACTAGCCTGGCTGAAAGGTTAAGCAAGTATTGTAACGTGAATTAAAACCCGGCTAGTTCTTCTTTTAAAAAAAAGGTTTTAAGAAGGATTTGAGGAAACAGTGGGAGACACCCTGGTTAGATAAATTAATAAACCAATCTAATCTTGCACGAGCATACGCTGAGTGTTTCTTTTCTCTCTCTCCAGGCAGCAACCTTTTCATGCCCTAATCAAGATAATAAAATGTATCGCTTGACCGAACCGAATTCTTATTCGGAACTGGGGAAAGTTGGTTCAGCTCTAACTTGTGACAACCGTCATGAGTATGAGAATGGGAAAGAGGAAAGTATGGATTTCCAGGATACCCAGTTGAAGAAGAAGCATGGTTTTGCATCTACTTCAGGTGTTCTTGTAATTGAGAACTGTTTTACGGTCAGCCCTACCTCCTGGGTACTTGATACCGGATCAGGATCTCATATTTGTAATTTATTGCAAGGACTGAGAAAAAGTAGGAAAGTTGCACCGGGTGATATGTCGCTCAGAGTAGCGAACGGAGCACAAGTTTATGCGGCAGCCGTCGGTGAATATCACCTAGTATTGCCAAATGGCAAGACTATGATTTTGAACGATTGTTACTATGTACCCTCTATGGTTTGCAACATCATATCAGTTTCTTTACTCGATAAAGATAGATATAAGTTTGTTCTTGAAAAGAATATCATGAACATTTACCTTGATAAGGTACTGGTTGCAGAGGGTACACTGTTTAATGGTATCTACGTTCTAAATCAGAATACAGTTCTCAATATACAAAACACACGCAAGAGGAAGAATTCAGATACGAATGAATCCTACTTGTGGCATTGTAGACTCGGTCATATCGGAGAGAAAAGACTGAGTAAGTTGCATAGAGATGGACTCTTGAATGCGTTCGAGTTTTCATCTTATGAAACTTGTCAGTCTTGTCTCAAAGGGAAGATGACCAAATCTCCGTTCACCGGACATGGAGAAAGAGCAAGAGAGCTCTTGGGACTCATACACAGTGATGTGTGTGGTCCGATGTCTATACATGCAAGGGGTGGGTTCTCGTACTTCATCACATTCACTGACGATCTCTCTAGGTTCGGATATGTGTATCTGATGAAACACAAATCTGAAACTTTTGAGAAATTCAAGGAATTCAGAAACGAAGTAGAGAACCAGACAGGCAAAAGTATCAAGATCCTCCGGTCTGATAGAGGAGGGGAGTACTTAAGCACGGAATTCCGAGATTACTTAAAAGAGAATGGTATTCTCTCTCAGCTCACTCCTCCTTATACACCACAGCACAACGGTGTGTCGGAGAGAAGGAATCGTACCCTATTGGATATGGTTCGATCCATGATGAGTGATGCTGAGTTACCTCTTTCATTCTGGGGACTTGCGCTAGAGACAGCGGCATACTTGCTGAATCAGGTTCCGTCTAAATCCGTGCCTAAGACTCCATATGAAATATGGAGTGGTAAGAAACCATATCTAGAACGAATTAAGATATGGGGCTGTCCGGCCTATGTAAAAGTACAAAAACCAGACAAGCTTGAGGCACGGTCAGTTTTATGTAAGTTTGTGGGATATCCTAGAAATTCTCTGGGATATCTGTTCTACCACACTGAGGAACAGAAGGTGTTCGTTGCTCGCCGCGCCACCTTTTTAGAGTGGCAATTTCTTGCAAAAGAAATAAGTGGGAGCACGGTAGAACTGGATGAAATATCTGATCCACAAAATCAAACTGAGGATTTAGCAGAACCAGAAAGTTCAGTGACCCCAAACGAACCTCAGCCACTCCGCAGATCTGGTAGGATTTCTCATCCGCCCGAGAGATACTACGGTTTTCTCATAGACGGGGATCGAGAGGATTGCATCTTGGAAGAAGATGACCCTACCAGTTTCAGGCAGGCCATTATCAGTAGGGACTCTGATAAGTGGCAGGAAGCAATGCAATCTGAAATGGAGTCCATGTACGCCAATAAAGTGTGGACCATGGATATTGCTCCACCTGGGGTAAAACCCGTTGGATGCAAATGGATCTACAAAAGGAAACTTGGTGTAGATGGGCAGGTGGAAACCTATAAAGCTAGACTCGTTGCAAAAGGTTTTCGTCAAAGACCTGGTTTGGACTATGATGAGACTTTTTCTCCGGTGGCTATGCTCAAATCCATTCGGATCTTACTTGCCATTGCTGCCTTCCATGACTATGAAATCTGGCAGATGGATGTTAAGACGGCTTTCCTAAACGGTTGTTTGGAAGAGTGCGTTTACATGGATCAACCAGAAGGTTTCGTAGACAGTGGGAGCAGCGGAAAGGTGTGCAAGTTGCTTAAATCCATTTATGGATTAAAGCAGGCATCGCGGAGCTGGAACATCTGTTTTGATGAGGCAATCAAGGAATTTGATTTCATCAAGAACGAAGATGAACCCTGTGTGTATAAGAAGATTGTAGGACGAACTGTCGTGTTCCTAGTCTTGTACGTGGACGACATTCTTTTGATAGGAAATGATGTTCCTATGCTACAATCGGTCAAGCTGTTTTTGTCACAAAGGTTCTCCATGAAGGACCTGGGTGATGCCTCGTACATTCTGGGGATCAAGATCTATAGAGATAGATCCAAGAGACTATTGGGACTTTCGCAGTCCAGGTACATAGAGACCGTACTAAAGAGATTTAGTATGGAGGATTCCAAGCGCGGTAACATACCCGCATTGCACGGAATTACCCTCTCCAAGAAGATGTCTCCTAAGACTGACGAGGAGAGGGTTCGCATGAGCACTATACCCTACGCTTCGGCGGTAGGATCTATAATGTATGCGATGCTATGTACAAGACCAGATGTAGCTTACGCGTTGAGCACGGTAAGCCGGTATCAGTCAGACCCAGGGGAGGACCACTGGATAGCAGTGAAGAACATTCTCAAGTACCTGAGAAGGACTAAGGAGATGTTCCTGGTTTACGGTAATGGAGACCTCAGGGTCGAGTCCTTTACCGATTCAAGCTTCCAGAGCGACAAAGATGACAGCAAGTCTGTCTCGGGTTTTGTGTTTACCCTCAACGGAGGGGCGGTATGTTGGAGGAGTTCCAAGCAGGATACCGTCGCAGACTCGACGATGGAGGCTGAATACATTGCTGCAAGCGATGCCGCAAAAGAGGCGGTCTGGATTAAGAAGTTCATTAGTGAACTTCAGGTGGTTCCGTCCATTGTTGATCCAAGACCTTTGTATTGCGATAACAATGGGGCTATAGCTTTAGCGAAGGAACCAAGGTCCCATCAGAAATCCAGGCACATCTTAAGGCGGTATCACCTGATCAGGGAGATCATTGATCGACAGGAGATCGAGGTGCGGAGAGTGGACACAAAGGACAACACTGCGGACCCATTCACAAAGGCTTTACCCCAGACTCAGTTCGAGCGGCTGATCGAGATGATAGGTCTTCGATACGCCAGTACATGGCCTTAGTGCAAGTGGGAGATTGTTAGTGTATATGCCCTAGAGGCCATTACTGTATCATACTAGTATGTATATTACTTGATGGAAGCTTGGGATATTCACAGTTGTACAGACAATCTTGCTCAATATAGTAGTATGCTACTTGGTTTGCCTCTGCTTTAATGTGTACATGTGTGTTTATTTATTATATCACCTATACGCATTAGTAGAGCCCTTAGGATCTTTGCTTGATTACCGGCGTTGTGATGGCGATCACACTCGTGGGGGCTGGGTAATCTACAAGCACATCCTTATACACGTCCCTAGTCGTGGGAGTACCGAGATAGGGCATCGATACTCCGGAGTAGACTAGCGTATGCGCTTCTCATCCCAGCACGAGAGACGGTCTGTCCCACAGCCGTCAGTACGTCGTACTTGAGATAGTATGTGGGTGCTCGTTGGGTTACGAGTACACTGGACAGGACTCGTCGGGAACTGATGGTTGGTATTATACCTATCGTCAGTTATCAGTTCCCAGGTGACATGAGTACAGCTTAGTCCGCTGACTTGACACTGTCACTTCGCCTCGAGTGTGTTCCCACTGTTCTTTGATTACTACCCTACCACGGCTCTATTGAGTCATGCAAACAGGTAGTAGTTGGGAGCAGTCCCGAAGCACTTGGAGGCAGTGACGGTTAGACAGGATTCGTCTCTCCCGGTATTGGGAGTTGACATCGCGCTGTGTCTAGGAGAGCCATTACACAAGTAGTCCCTGGCCAGGGCAAGCGAGATGTACTGGTAGGTTCCAGTGTTATCTCAGGGTGTATTGGGCTTCACTCCGACACGACTTGTACCGCTATTAGGGGACTGACGTTTACCGCCCCCCTAGGCCCGCCATGCGATGTATCAGACGAACAGACCGGACTGTACGGAGAATGTCACATTCAGACTCAGTAGGAGTTCAGATGGGGTTTCACCTCGTCAGCCTTCTTGTCGACATCTACCTGGGGACCGTTACGCACAGCTAGTGCCGCTTGCGGTCTGTGGTTAAACCCACTGCCAGCGTAGTGTCGAGTCTTTAGAGTCCCACACAGAGGGTATTCGCCTCTGGGCAAAACAGAGTAGAGGTCGCATGGTTTTGCGACAGGGTTCGTTCTCATCCGCGCACTTGTGCACGTTTGGAGTCCGGACGGATTATACTGGCAGGCTCTGGTTTGAGCCAAATACTGGTATATGTTTTTGGGGTTGCTTTTATATCTTGGTATTCTTGTTCCTCGGAACGAGAATGCAGGTGTGTATGCACAGTTGCTTGAGGCGGAGAATGAGGTTTTTCATTAGGGTTTCGGATCGGGTGCGTATGCACAGTTGACAGTCTTCTTTTTCCAAACCCTAATGGATTTATATATTATCTATTAATAATAATAATTAAATGAGAATTATGTTATGGTTGTTTTTGTTGACTTGTTGACCTTGGTTGACTTGTTGACCATTGACCACTTTCATGCCTTGAAAGTCTTCCTTGATTCATGCTTACTTTTTATTAAATGAAGCATGGTTGTGGTCATTCAAAATACTACCATCAACTATTCTCATTTTCAATTATTATCATTTAGATAATATTTTTCTTTTGCAATATGGTTGCAAGAAAGAAAAAATGAGAGCTCATTCTATCATAACCTCTCTCTCTCCTCATTTCATCTTCTTCCTCCTCTTGAAAAGAGAAACCTTCTCATGTGTTGAGAATCATTCTCTTTAGATAGAAAAGCAAACCCTAATCACTCTCTACTCATTCTAGGATGAAGGTTTAGCAAGCCGGAAACCCTAGTTCACTCAAAGATCGAGGAAGAGCCCAAAGTCGAACCTTCGAGGTGGATCTATCTTCGGCAAGAAGAAGGCGACGAGAAGAGGACCATTCCAGCTTCTACAAAGAACAAGAAAGAAGAACAACAACAAGAAGAGAAGGAGTTCAAGTTTAGGTATAACCATCAACATAGTAGCTAACTCTCTTTAGCTAGAATACTAGTTTTAGTTTAGCAAAGATCCGGCTTTTACGGTCCATGTTACAAAGTTTAGAAAAAATTTTGATTTACCGTTTCCGCAACCCCGTAAGTACCGGGAGAGGTAACGTGGACCTAACAGGAGACTCTGCCGAAATTTTCAAGAAATTTTGATGTTCTTAAAAGCCGCATAATTCGGCTTATGCTATTAAAACTACTTGTTTTAAATTGGTTTTCCTTCACTCTACTACTTTTCTTGGTTTGGATTTGTGGGTTTTCGGTTTACTTAGATTACGTACGCCTCGAGACGTTTCGTAGTTTAAGTGCCGTTCATGTTCCGTACTTTCGGGACGTGACACCTAGGATGGGTGATCGATCGGTCGGCCATTTGGAGAGTGCAGTGCGTGGGTTTTAGCTCTCCTACGCCTAATTGCTCGTATACTGAATACGGAAGCAGGTTAACACTGGCACCAAGATCTAATAGTGCGCGGTTGATGTTCTTATCCCCAATAGTAATAGAAATCGAAGGACAGCCAGGGTCCTTCTGTTTTTGTGGTAAAGATTGGGTAAGGGCATCACTCACAGCACTAGCCAAGAAAACTTTCTTGGGTACCTGAGACTTCCTCTTTTTCGTGCATAAGTCCTTTAAGATTTTCGCGTAGGATGGGACTTGTTGGACAGCATCTAAAAGAGGAATGTTAATGTTAACCTGCTTAAATAACTCTAGAATCTTCTCCATCTGAGGATTTTGTTTATTAGACCTCAACCGGTTTGGAAATGGAACATTTTTAAAATTGGTTGAGTCTAATGTTGGAGGAGGAGATTGTGGAGTTGGAACGGATCCCAGAACAGGTGTTTTCGTGGAGTGAGAAGTGGGTCCGTTCAGAGCAGAAGAAGAGGAAGGAGAGCCTTGTGAAGAATGGAGAATAGGCTCAGAAAACGAAGAAGCAGGAGAAGAAGAAGAAGCGGCCGGGGTGTCATCGTTGATCCGTGTGCCAATGTTGTTTTGCAGCATCCTTCCCGATCTCAGTGTGGTCACGGCACTCACATTATGGTTCTGTTGTTCAAGAGTAACATGTACATTATGTGGGTGACCGGGATTTGGGAGTGGCTGGGACGGGAGCTTCCCCTTTTCTCGCTCGCTTAAGGATGCATTCAGCTGTGCAATCTGGGCCTCGATGGTATTAATGCTTTGCCCGTGTGCGGCAGTGTGTTGCACTAAGGACTGAATGGAAGACTGGATGTTGGCGGTGGACTGAGTTGATTGTTTGACAAACGCCTCCAGACTTCGTTCGAGCGAGGAAACCTTATCGTTGTTTGACGGAACAAAGTTGTTTGGTGGAAAAGAATTGTTGGGTGCAAAGTTGTTCGTCTGATTTTGGAAAGGTTGGGGTTGGAAGGGCTGCCGAAACTGAGTTTGTTGTTGCGCTTGTTGTTGCGGCGGAGGGCCCCTTTGGAAATTGTTGCCTTGGAATTGATTCTGATTCTGATTCCAGGCAAAATTGGGGTGGTTCCTCCAACCGGGATTGTAGGTGGAAGAGTATGGATCATTCCTCGGTCTTTGCTGGAATGCAGCATTAACCTGATCCTATCCTTGCGATGGTGGATTGTAAGGACACTCTTCGGTTAAGTGAGAAGGATTGGAACAACAAGCGCAGATGGTACGAAGGGGAAGAACAGGAGCAGGAGCAGGAGAAGAGAATTTGCTCTCTATTGCTTCAAGCTTTCTCGTTATTGCAGCCATTTCAGCTTTATTCGCAATAGAGACATCAAGTTGGTGAATTCCTATCCTAGACTGACCGGTAGAAGTGGAGGTAGAAGAAGAAGAAGTCGGTCTGGTGCTCTCCCATTGTAGCGTTTGCTCCGCAAGGTCGTCAAAGAACTGCCACGCTTCCTCGTCAGATTTCGATAGGAAGTGGCCCTGACAGATGGTTTCCAACAACTGCTTCGTTGCTGGGTTCAGGCCCTCGTATAGGG
Organism: Agapanthus africanus; assembly: GCA_030015575.1. Classification (NCBI taxonomy): domain Eukaryota; kingdom Viridiplantae; phylum Streptophyta; class Magnoliopsida; order Asparagales; family Amaryllidaceae; genus Agapanthus; species Agapanthus africanus. The sequence continues at coordinate 264,134,784 of CM057345.1, read as the reverse complement.
TTTGGCAAAGTTGCCATTTCTCTATACCGTGGTGAGGACACTGAACAAGAAGGTCTTTGTACCGGTCAAAGCACTTCCAGAAGAGTTCAGAAGGAAGCTGAGAGAATTGGTTGATTTCATTGCGAATCCTTGCGGTTTTATGATCCGGATAGAACTTTTTGAGAAACGCTTTAACAAACTCGTCCCAACTGGTTATGGAGTGGGAAGCGGTACTATACAGCCATTTTTCAGCAAGATCGCATAAAGTGAACGGAATGACCCGTAGACGTATAGCATCGTCCGACAGTTGGGTGGTTTTCATCACGGCACAAACGTTTTGAAATTTATTGATGAAGATATAGGCATCTTCAGATTCAAGCCCATGAAACCGTGGAAGCATGTTGATGAAGTGGGGCTTAATTTCAAAATTATCCCCATTGGCCGGTGGAAGAGAAAGGCAGGTGGGAAGTGCAGAACGGGGGGGGTAGAAACAATCCTGGAGCGCGATTCGCTGCGGCGCTACAACAGGCGGTGGTGGTGGGTTATTGGTCTCCGTAGGAGGTGGAGCCAATCCAGGGGTAGTCAAAGAGATGTTCGGATTAAATCCTGACATCGCAGAAGAAGAGGTTGGTGAAGACGAAGGTGAAGATGTATGAACAGAATTCCGGTCAACGTCGGAGTTGGCCGGTAAAGGAAAGGGTGAAAGAGGAGTGGACGGAGTTTTGACGTCTGAGTCGATCGCGTAGTCGGTAGCGACTAACGTAACGCGGACTAGTCGGGCGCTAGTGTCCCGAGTCAAAGCGGACATACACTAAACGAGTTTAGTATAGTCAAAGCGGAGAAGGTGAGGGTAAGAAAACGTCAATGGAGAAAAACGATGGGTGGTGGGTGAAAAATGGATTTGGCGACAAAGGGCAAGTTTTTATAAAAGTTTTTGATTTTTTTTTCCTTTTTTGTTTGTTTTTTTTTTAGAAAGATCTTTACAGAAATATGTACGGACTTACGGCTTTAAGCAATCACAAATAAGATATGCACAATCTCACCTAGATCTAGGGTCACCTAGGTCAACTAGACCTGCTCCTAACTGTTCCAGAGGGCTAGAAAAAGGACCTCAAACCGCCTTTTCTCCGTCTAATGCGGCCAGATAAGTGCCAGGTAAGTGGGAGGTTATCCAACGCTTTCGCGAAGTTCCTTAATTAAATAACCACTTGCCTTCGTCATACTTGCCTAGGCACCGCAAAAGTCATATAGGATAAACGGCCGATGCCTGTAACTAGTCCTCTGTCCTATTGAGCGCGAAGTCCTTAGGGCTGAGTCTAGTATTTTTTAATTTTTAACAATGGTCAATGCATTTGCTTTTTGTGATTTTTGGGGTCCTGGGAAGGGTGATGAAATCCCCACCCAATCTGAATTGGTTTCAAGCCCCTTAAGTCCGTATTAATGAATGCAAAGCGATAACAAATCAACTGCAAACAATTTTTATTTTTAGCGCGGCGCAAAGAATCCTGCACAAGAACAGTTTATTGGAAGGGGGAAGAGAGTTTGCGCAAAGAAAGCTGCAGAAAACACAGTTTATTGGAGTCCAGAGGAGTGAGGAGGAGGAGAGAAACACTTACAGGGAAATTGGACCCCTGAGGCCACCAAACGGCCGCAGAACCGCGGCCTAAGCTAGCTTATGCCGTGGAACCGCGGCAATATGGTGGGCTTGGATCTTCATTTTTCTGGGTTATGCTCAATTGGGTGTCCTCTTGTTGTCTGGATGTCCTGAATCTTGAATTGTTCACTGTATCTGCTCCAGAATTTTTCAATAGACCGTCTTTTTCGTTTTGATCCGTCGCGGTGTAGCCGCGAAATATGGGTCTATCTTCCCACGTCTTTGGCACTGAACTTGAACTCCGTATTATCCTGCACACTTGCACAAAAACTAAACAAAAATAACAAGATGATTTTTTTACAAAGTATATTTTTTTGTTTTGTTTTTCGGTTATATTTATATTCACAAGTTAACCCGAAATTACACAAAGAAATAAACAACCATCTCCCCGGCAACGGCGCCATTTGATTGTTAGTGGTTCTGCGTGTTCAAGTTTAGTTAATTACCGCAATCAAGACGGTTTCGCTTGTAGCTAGCCGGTTGAGTACGGGTCGTCCGCAGGGAGATGGGAATCTTTTTCTATGTGCTTTAACGAGTTAAGTCCAGTTTTCCAGATTTTGTTGTGATTAATTAAGTGGTAAAATGATATGTAAAGAGAGCTTGTTAGGGTTAGGATTAGGTTAGTTTGAGTTAGGAGTCTCCCACATCTTTCGTTGCCCCTCTTAATATCGATGTTACGGTAATCGGCAACAACGGGGATTAGCACGACTAGGAAGGAACTTGCGAGTATAAGCTAGGCTTTCCAACGCATAAGTTCTTCCTTTTGGTGCTTGTCCGTCCGTTCTTGGCTCTTAGCCATAACCTCCGGTTAATTCAACCACAACTGGTCTCACTACGGAATCACCGCTATCATGTAGGATAGGGTGCCGTAAGGAGCGGATTGTGGTTCAATTAACGGGAGTCGAATTAAGTTGTTGGACAAGAAAAGAGTGAGAGAGATTTCCTTCTCTCAAACTTCCCTTATCCTACCCTAACAAGTATGAAACTACTCACACATCATAATGAAAAGAAAACAAAACAAAAGAGGAAGATAGAAAGAAAGAGATTAGAAGATAACAACTAACTATTTGCGACCTCACCTTGGCAAGGATCAAGCGTAAGCATCATGGTTGTTTTAAGGATAAAGAAAAAGAGAGAAGAAAGAAACAACAAGAAATAACAACAACTAAGTTAACAAATGAAAATTACAACAATTAACAAGAGAACAAGACAAGCATAATAATAAAAGGAACTTCTTTATTCATCATTCTTCACTCACAAAAGCTCACTACAAGTTTTTCAATGGAGAAGAGATGAGAAGAGGAAGAAGAACATGTATTCTAAAACCTAGAAAAAATACAAGATTATGCACCCTTGGCTTCATAAGGATCTGGGCTATTTATAGGCAGGGAAGTGGAAATCTAGGGCAAAATCCTGCCTGTACATAGAAAGACCAAAATGCCCCTGAAAATTCTTCAGCCGACAAGGCCGTACGGCTGCGGTTCCGCGGCCTAAGCCTGCTATTACCGCGGAACCGTGACAGTATAGGGGAATTAATTCATCGTTTTTGGTGGTTTTTCCTGTTTTTCTGTCCCCTTTTGTCTGGTACATGTTTTTTCTGATGATCTTTCCATATTTCTTCCAGAATTCTAGTGGATCAAAAGGTGATTTGGACATGGATCTTTTGTCATGATTTTCTTGAGCTCCGCGTAGATTTCTTGGATCTTGTGTTGCCATTGAGCCTTGTGCATGAAGGTGACAATCGATTTGCCATTTTGTCTCCTAAACTGGTGTGTGGCAACAGACGGATAAAGAGCGGAGACCCGTGTTTTATCTGTGGTTGGCAGGAACCCGGATTTTGTCGTGTTTTCCATGAATTTCACCGTTTAGAGCCGAGAACCTGTATCCTGCAATTGACTAGCAAACACGGCTCAAGAGTATCTACCGATATGCAATGTGATAAAAATTGGGCGGTATGAAAATGCAAAAATCTGATATGAACAGTCTACAGACTAACCTGTACCAGTGTCACCTGAGAACTTCTATCTGACGATAGATATAATTCCATATAGGAGTTCTCGGAGAGTCCGTCCAGTGTACCCAGTCACCACTGAGCACCCGTATATGATCTTGATGTCAAACATCGATGAATGTGGGAACATTCATCGCCCATCGTATGGGTCTAGTATCGTATATGCTAGTTTACTCTGGTATATCAATGCCCCGTCTCGATATACCTACGACTAGGGATTTTCCAAGATATGCTTATAGACTACAGATGTCCCACTAGTATGATCTCCATCATAATCAGAGTAGTCAAGCCGATATCCTCAGGGCTTTATCAGCATGTATGAATGAATAAAAGCATGATCAAATCAACATGTCAGATAAAAAAGAACCAGATAGCATACTATCATGTCGAGCAAGAATGCATACTGAATATATATACATCTACAGATACATCCACTATCACATAATGGCCTCTAGGGCATACATATATCCAACAATCTCCCACTTGCACTAAGGCGAGTTATTGGCGTATCTCATACCCAACATCTCAAAAAGTCGCTCATGCTGCGGCTGAAGGAGGGCCTTGGTGAATGGATCCGCGGCATTATTCTTTGTGTCTACTCTCCTAATCTCGATCTCGCGGCGATCTACAATCTCCCGTATCAAATGAAAACGCCTCAGGATGTGTCTGGACCGCTGATGGGATCTGGGCTCCTTGGCTAACGCCATAGCCCTATTATTATCACAATACAAGGGTATTGGATCAATAATGGTTGGAACTACTCCTAGCTCCGAGACGAACTTCTTCATCCAGACGGCTTCCTTGGCGGCATCATTTTCAGCAATGTACTCAGCCTCCATCGTAGAGTCTGCAACGGTATCCTGTTTGGAACTCTTCCAACTTACCGCCCCTCTATTGAGGGTAAATACAAACCCTGAAATAGATCTGATGTCATCCTTATCGCTCTGGAAGCTCAAATCGGTAAAGGCCTCCATTTGGAGATCTGTATTACCATACACCAAGAACAATTGTTTAGGAGTTCGTAAGTACTTAAGAATGTTCTTCACAGTTGTCCAGTGGTTCTCCCCTGGGTTGGATTGATACCTTCTTACACCACTAAGTGCATAAGCTTCATCTAGGCGTGTACATAACATCGCATACATTATAGATCCTACTGCCGAAGCATAGGGTATAATGCTCATGCGAGCTCTCTCTTCATCGGTCTTTGGACAAGAATCCTTGGAGAGAGTGACTCCATGACAAGCAGGTAAGGCACCCCGCTTGGAGTCTTCCATACTAAACTTTTTTAGGATGGTGTTGATGTACCTGGTTTGGGACAATCCCAATAACTTTTTGGATCTATCCCTATAGATCCTTATGCCCAAGATGTATGTGGCATCACCCAGGTCCTTCATGGAGAACCTTAGTGATAAGAATGATTTGACCGACTGTAGCATAGGAATATCATTTCCTATTAGAAGAATGTCATCCACGTACAATACGAGGAATGTGACAGCTCTTCCTACAGCCTTCTTATAAACACAAGGTTCATCTGGATTTTTGATGAAATCAAACTCTTTGATAACATCATTGAAACAGATGTTCCAACTCCGAGATGCCTACTTTAACCCATATATGGATTTAAGCAGTCTACATGCTTTCCCGCAGCTCCCACTGTCAATGAAGCCCTCTGGCTGATCCATATAAACGCATTCTTCTAAATCTCCATTTAGAAATGCTGTTTTAACGTCCATCTGCCAGATTTCATAGTCGTAGTGAGCAGCAATAGCAAGTAGGATCCGAATGGATTTAAGCATGGCTACGGGCGAAAAAGTTTCGTCATAGTCCAAACCTGGTCTTTGACGAAAACCTTTCGCCACATGTCTTGCCTTATAGGTCTCCACCTGCCCATCTACACCAACCTTTCTTTTAAAGATCCATTTGCACCCCACAGGTTTTACCCCAGGGGGTACAACGTCCAAAGTCCATACTTTGTTGGTGTACATAGACTCCATTTCGGATCTCATGGCATCCAGCCACTTCACAGAGTCTCCACTTGTGATAGCTTGCTGAAAACTGGTAGGATCATCATCATCCATGATGCAATCTTCTCCGTTACCATCAATGAGGAAACCGTAGTACCTCTCCGGTGGGCGAGAAGTCCTACCAGACCTACGGAGTGGCCGAGGTTCCTGAGTTTCTATTGCAACAGCCGGTTCAACCAAATCGTCATTAGTAGTTTGTGTTTCTAGAACCTCTTCTAGATCTACCACCTTGCCACTATCTTTATCTGTGAAAAACTCTTTTTCTAAGAATGTGGCATACTGAGAAACAAACACTTTTTATTCCTCTTTGTGGTAGAATAGATATCCATAAGAATTCTTTGGATATCACACAAAGTTACATATGACTGACTGTGTCTCGAGTTTGTCCGGATTCTGCGTTTTAACATAGGCCGGGCAATCCCAAATCTTAATTCTCTTAAGAGATGGTCTCTTCACATGCCATATCTCATATGGCGTGGTAGACACGGTTTTGGTTGGAACCCTGTTAAGCAGAAACGCTGCAGTCTCCAATGCATGCCCCCAAAACGAGACTGGTAACTCAGCATCACTCATCATAGACCGGACCATATCTAAAAGGGTCCTATTCCGTCGTTCTGACACACAGTTGTGCTGTGGTGTGTAAGGAGGAGTGAGCTGAGAGAGAATCCCATTCTCTTTTAGGAAGTTTGCAAATTCTGTACTGAGATACTCACCACCTCGATCTGATCGAAGCATCTTGATACTCAAGCCAGTTTGTTTTTCTACTTCTTGTTTATATTCAATGAATTTCTCGAAAGCTTCGGACTTGTGCTTTAATAAAAATACATGACCGAATCTTGAGAAATCGTCGGTGAATGTAATGAAGTATGAAAAACCGCCTCTAGCCTGTGTAGACATTGGCCCACATACATCACTATGTATGAGGCCTAAGAGCTGAGTAGCTCATTCTCCGTGTCCGGTAAACGGAGTTTTGGTCATTTTACCCTTAATACAAGACTGGCAAGTCGCATAAGATTTATATTCAAAAGAGTTTAAATATCCATCTTTGTGTAACTTGTTTAGTCTTGTTTCGTTAATATGACCAAGTCTACAATGCCAAAGAAAAGCTTCATTTAATTCTGAAAGTTTTCTTTTATTAGTGTGTTGTATACTGAAAACTGTGTGTTGATTTAGGACATATATTCCGTTATTAAGCGTACCATACCCAACCAACATTTGATTCAGGTGAATGTTCATAACATTATTCTGCAATACAAAATTATATCCTTCATTGTCCAACAAAAAAACGGATATTATATTACATAGCATACTTGGTACAAAATAACATGGATTCAAAATCAAAATACATCCAGATGGCAACCCCAAGTGATACTCTCCCACTGCGACTGTATGTACATTGGAACCATTTCCAACGCGGAGAGTATAGTCACCTGTCTTCAAAACCTTGCTATTTCTCAGCCCCTGCATAGAATTGCAAATGTGAGAACCTGAACCGGTATCCAATACCCAGGAAGCAGAGTTTATTGAAAAACAGTTTTCTGTCACAAACGCACCTGAAGCAGAAGCATCACCATGGTTCTTCTTGAGACTTAAGTACTCCGTGCAGTTGCGCTTCCAATGTCCTGTCTTGTGGCAATGAAAACATTCGCCCTTCCCTGAGTCTCCAGCCTTGGACTTTTCCTTTCCCTTCACCTTTTTAACTCCACCTTTAGGATTGGTGGGCTTCTTCTTTTTCTTTCCCTTGGCCTTAGCTTTCGGGCGAGAAGAAGAAGATTGTCCAACAGTCATAACGGGAGTTCTTGCTGACTTCATAGTGCTCTCTGCACTCCTTAACATGTTAAGGAGTTCAGGGAGTTCCTTCTCCATGCTATGCATGTTGAAGTTCACTATGAACTGAGCAAAGGTGGAGGGAAGGGACTGCAGAATAATATCTATATATTGTTCATTGTCCATCGTCCATCCAAGGTCCTCAAGCTCTTCTATAAGAGCTATCATCTTCAGAACATGGTCTCCTACTGGTGTGCCAGGGGTCATTCGCATCTGAAATAATTTCTTTGATGCTTCGTATCGTAATACGTGGGATTGCTCTCCATACAACTCCTTTGTATGGAGAAATATACCGTGAATGTGCATATCCTCGTGCTGCTTTTGATGTGTGTTATCCATCGATGCAAGCATGAGGCATTTTGCCGTGGCACAGTCTGCGTACCATGTCTTGCGGACTTCAATGTCCGCAACTGAGGATTTTGGACCTGGGACGGGCGGGGCTGAAGCCGTGAGGACATATGATACTTTATCATAAGTCAAGGCGATTTTCAGATTCCTCAGCCAGTCTTTATAGTTGGTCCCATTCAGTTTGTTTTTATCTAATAGAAGCTTGAGTCCAGTCATGGGTATCTGCCATTAAGAGAGAGAAAAGAATACACTCAGCGAAAGCTCTTGCATAGATCAGATTGGTTATTATCTTGTCTAATCGATGTCTCCCACTGCTTTAATCATGTTTTTCTTTCAAACCTTAAAAAGAAAACTAGCCAGGATTAATTACAGTCTACAACTTCGCTAACCATTCAGCCAGGCCAGTGTCGGTACTTGAGGGAGGTTCCCCGTGCTTTCGCACGGACCTAATTAAAGTAAACCTCGTTTTCCTAGAGGCAGAGCCCCGTTAACACCTTTCTAGACACCTAATGAGTTAGCTAATTGTAAACTGTAAAACTCTCCTAGGAGCAACTATTGCCCACAGTGGGATCGGGATCCAACCATCATATGGAAGGTATGCAATCTCATTGCAAATCTCAACACTTGAAATTCCCGATGTGATTTTTACCCCTAGTACTTATGACCTTAACTATGGTCAACAAATCATAAGTACGAGTCAAGTTCTACCCGTCATTTCTTGATCAATTAGACCCACCCATATGACCCTTAACTATGGTCAACAAAGTCGCATGAATGTCCTAATTAATCTGCATCATATGCAGTGTAGGAAGACATAACTTAGCTACCGTACACTACGCCTTAACTAAAGTCAACAAACGCAGTACGAATACTAAGTACTCTACTTCCTAAAATGACGGAGGGTTGCGGATGATTTTTAAGAAAATCTTTAACGCTTTGGACTTGATATCGTTGTAGAATCAAACGGTTTTCAAAAGGAGTGGCTTGTGCTCCGCAGTTTTGAAATATAGCTTTTTCATAAAGAGCCGAGTGGTTTTCAAATCTGATTCTACAACATCTTTTTAGGTTTATTTTTTTTACATTAATCATATTAATGTAATCCCATCATTTAAGTCCTTAAGCCAATCACAGAAAAGAAACGAAAATAACACGTACGCTTATGCCATCCGCATTCGCCGCAATGTTCCGTTATCCACCGTTAGGTTACTTAACTAACGGCATACCGGGACGGGACTAGCGCGGGTGTAAAACATAAGCAACGTCTACTATATATCATATATATAATATGTCATTCGTCTCAGATATCACAGAACACAGGCAGCAGAAACATATATATAATGTGGGATATACTAGGACGTCCGTATTTAGTATTTAGCCAATAATAGAAAATACGGATTCCACAGTCGCGATGAATAGCCAAGCCCACACCACTAGACCCCTACGAGAGCAGCAAGCGAACCTACCAATCCTGGAGTTTAGGAGACCCGGTCTCGACTCCTCGAGATGGCCTCCCACTGAACCCCAGAACCCAGTCACTTGTGCTCCCCACCTTAGGTCTATCCTAATGCGGAAAAGTAAATAATATACAACACTGGTGACACAACCTCAACCCAGAAGTGCCCCAAATAAAAGAATATTATATTTCATTTGAATTTACATGAATGAAAATATAAAACTCTCATCTCACATAAAAACCCCCGGCTATTCAATCGCGAAAATCCTGCACATCATATCTCAGCAACACATAATATCTCATATCATCATCATAAGTAAGTATGCATACCCCAATTGTCGTTGATGTATAGCAACGAAACCGGCGATATCGAACATACTACACTTACGGTCACAGAAAGAAAGTGTAAAACTACAATATTTGGAATCCACATTCTCTTTAGACATCATAAATACGAAATATCACATATTTCGTATTTCATGCCTAAACTATATGAATTCCACATATTGTATCACATTCCAGATAAACAGACAATATTAAAGTTTTTTGAACGAACGATCAAGTACCCAAGATTCACTAAAGCTCAACACTTGAGCAGGGTTCAAAAATCCGGAGTGTGGCACAGTAGTAGCGGTCCAGCCGTAGAAGGGTCAAGCCAACGCCTCACATGTGGCACGCCGTACTGCCCCAAACCCTAAGGTTCAAAGGGCAGTTCGAGACGGTCACATAATCGAGTTAAGGTTTGTTGTCTTCTAGAGGGTCCACCACAAAAAGACTTGAACATATCTCCAAACTATTTAAACCCCGTTAATAGTGAGCAAATGATACTCGTTCAAACACTTCAATACTTTCTAATTTACCGGGATAAACAACGAAATGAAAATTCCGATCGAATCTATGCGTCCAAAACCATCTCCAGAAAATACAGTACTATTTTCATATTAAACATACCCAAAACACTGTACAAGCAGATATAAGAATTACAGTGAAACTTTTATCAAATGATGCCTCTGTACGGCCGCGGAACCTCGGCCTAAGCCTTGATATGCGGCGGTTCCGCGGCGGTTTATACTGTTCAGGTCATCGAATTTCACTGTTATTCTTAGAATTTCCTGCTGTATTTTTTAAGTATTTTTAATTCTGAAAAATGTCAGATTTTAAAATTTGTCCAGAGAGGGTCTTAAAATGTCGTATTTTTGTCCGATCGGGATTTTTACTTCGTAAAAGCGTCGCCTAATGTTCTAGGTTAGCTCTGATACCAATGAAAGGTTTGCCTAGCACCCTATGTAGAGTTTTGAAGCATCACATGTCCCAAAGTTTAAATTTTTATGGTGCTAAACAAGCATACAAAGGAATCGATCCTAGAAAATTAGGGTTTCAAAAGTTAAAGCGAATAAAAACAAGGGTTTCGAGACTACAACCTTTGTAGCTCCCTTTCGCTGGACTCTTTGGTCTCTTGGGTGTTGGAAGAAGGTCCTCTTGAAGTCCTCTCACGTCCACGACGATCCACCCGGAGTTCCTCGTCCAAGCTCGCAACTTCGATTGTCAAGATGAGAATCGAAGAGAACACTCTAAACAAATTGGCTAAACTTGTGTAGAATGATGTTGTGGTTAAGATTCTCACTTCAAAAACCTTTCTTTATGTGTATTTTACTCACTAGAAAAGATAAAGAGCAAATGGTGAAGGAGGATGAAGATGGTAGCTTTCTTTTTAACAAGAGTTAAAATGATAACCTAGAAAAGAAATGAAATATATCTTTATATATTTTATTTATTCTCACATCCAACCATGGTTAAGTGATGGAGACATTATTTAACTTGAGTTTTAAAACATAAAGAGAAGGATAACTCATGGTTAGAGGTAGGTGAGCTTGGTTAGGTTAAAACAAGAGTGTAGAAGCTAACAAGAATTATCCTTTTCTTTTCAATTTTGTTTTAAACACAAAATCAAATAATAATCCATCCATTAACCCATGGTGTGATTCTTATATTGCCACCATTTCTATGTGTAAACAACCATGATAGATGGGTGTATGTATGTATGTATGCACATCCATATGTGCATGAAACAAGAAAGAAAGAAAGAAACACATACATGCATGCATACATCCATCATATTCAAGAAAAAGGTTTTAAGTGAGAAAACTAATGGTTAAATGATAAATCAACACTTTATTTATCGATTCGGCCATATCACATATGACCCTACCAAAAGCAAGCCGCCCGATCAATGTACGGTATCATATACTCGCATTTTAATCGGGTCCATGCGCATATCGCAAACGCGCACCACAACGTTTCGCCTGAACTAGGTAACTCCTGTGTAGGACTCTAAGACTCCTCAATACGCCGGCAGTGGGTGATGATCATATCAAGCACCCCCAAGCCGCAAGCGGTCAGCTAAACGTAACGGCCACCCGGGTATTGAGCGATCAGAAGAAAACAAGCGAACCTGCTACAACTCCCGTTGAGCCAACCGGCAACACTACCGTACAGTCTGGTCTCTTCGTCAGATATGCTGCATATCGAGCCTAGGGATGGTCACGTCGACCCCAATAACTCAATAAGTCATGCCGGTGAATGGTCTATAACAGATCGAGAAACTACTGATAACACTTATCAGCAAATCTCAGCAGCGCTGGCCATGGACTTACTGATATAACCAGTCGGGCACTGCACAGCATCAACTCCCAATACCGGGAGAGACGAAACCCCTCCTATCGCTCATCGTCTTCATGTGTCTCGGGACTGTACCCAACGGCCACCTGTTTGCACGACTCAGTAGAGCCGTGGTAGGGTGGCAATCAAAGTACAGTGGGAGAACACACAAGACTCTATGACGATCTCGGGTCTACAGACTAACCTGTACCAGTGTCACCTGAGAACTTCTATCCGACGATAGATATAATTCCATATAGGAGTTCTCGGTGAGTCCGTCCAGTGTACCCAGTCACCACTGAGCACCCGTATATGATCTTGATGTCAAACATCGATGAATGTGGGAACATTCATCGCCCATCGTATGGGTCTAGTATCGTATATGCTAGTCTACTTTGGTATATCAATGCCCCGTCTCGATATACCTACGACTAGGGATTTTCCAGGATATGCTTATAGACTACAGATGTCCCACTAGTATAATCTCCATCATAATCAGAGTAGTCAAGCCGATATCCTCAGGACTTTATCAGCATGTATGAATGAATAAAAGCATGATCAAATCAACATGTCAGATAAAAAAGAACCAGATAGCATACTATCATGTCGAGCAAGAATGCATACTGAATATATATACATGTACAGATACATCCACTATCACATAATGGCCTCTAGGGCATACATATATCCAACAATAAGAGCCTCTGATACAATTGTAAGCTGATGTTGCACACCCCACGTGTTCGTGGGGAGGCAGAATTTGCAAAAAAAATGATTTTTACGGGCTTCGCAACACCGACTAGAACCAAGGATTGTCCATAAACCCTAGCTAGCAAACTACAAGAGGTTTAACTACTCGGAAATAATTTTATACCTCATGATACAAGTCTTTCGGGTCTTCTCCGCTATCCTCCTCGTCGTCGTAGGCTCCAAGGATCGATCTGGATCGTAGCTTCTTCGAGTCAAAGACGATCCACCCGAAAGCCTATAGTCCGAGCTCCACCTCAAAACCGAGGTAACTAGGGAAACAAGCTTGCTAACCTTGATGGACTAGGTGATGTAGAGTATGAAGATAGATTTATCTGTCTCTTGAAACCCTAGGATTCTCAACAAATGAGAGCTTTTAGGGTTTTGATGTGAGGAAGAAGAAGAGAGCTAGCTTGAGGAAAGAGAAATGGTTTTGATAAATGATAAAGATAATGTGAGATGGCTACCTTGAGTTGACTACAAGCATGGCATGAAAAATATCTCATCAAAATATCTAGGCCACAAAATATCTCACAAAAATATCTAAGTCAAATAGTCAAACCAAGTCAAGTGGTCAAGCCAAGTCAAATGGTCAAACAAAGTCAAGTAGTCAAAACAACTAGCCATGCTTCAATTATCATTTACAAAAATAACAAATACTTTCCTCCACCTCATAATTGTTTTAATCAAGTCAATGGTCAAAACCCTAATGAGGTGTCTCCTTCTATGTTCCGAGAAACACGAATACAAAGAGACGAAACTGATCCATCAATATAATACTAGGATCCGGCTTAAAGCAAAGCCCACTAGTATTATACGCCCGAACATCATACGCGCACAAGTGCACGTAAGTGATCGAAGCCCTGCCGTAAAACCATATGGCCTCTACACCTTTTGCCCGGTGCAGGGAAACTCTCTATGTGGGACTCTAAAGACTCGATACTATGCTGGCAGTGGGTTTAACCACAGGCCATAAGCGGTACTAGCTGCACGTAACGGCCCCCAGGTAGATGTCGATAAGAAGGCCGATGAGGAAAACCCATCCGAACTCCTACTGAGCCAGAATGTGACAATCTCTGTACAGTCCGGTCTGTTCGTCTAAGAGTATCGCATATCGGGCCTAGGGTGGCGGTAATCGTCCGACCCCTAATAGCGCAATCAGTCGTGCAAGAGTGTAGCCCAAAACACCCTGAGAAACTACTGGAATACCTACCAGTAAATCTCGCTTGCCCTAGCCATGGACTTTGTGTAATGGCTCTCCGAACACAACACGTTATCAACCCCCAATACCGGGAGAGACGAATCCTATCTAACTGCCACTGCCTCCAAGTGCTTCGGGACTGCACCCAACTACTACCTGTTTGCACGACTCCTTTGAGCCGTGGTAGGGTAGTAATCAAAGTACAGTGGGAACACACTCGAGGCGAAGTAGAAATGCCAAGTCGACGGACTAAGCTGTACTCATGTCACCTGGGAACTGCTACCCGACGATAGATATAATAACAACCAATAGTTCACAACGAGTCCTGTCCAGTGTACTCGTAACCAAACGAGCACCTGCATACTATCTCTAGTACGACGTACTAATGGCTGTAGGACAGACCATCTCCCCTGCTGGGATGAGAAGCGTATACACTAGTCTACTACGGAGTATCGATGCCCCATCTCGATAATCTTACGACTAGGGATCTGTATAAGGATGTGCATATAGATTACCCAGCCCCCACTAGTGTGACTGCCATCACAACGCTGGTAATCAAGCAAAGATCCTAAGGGCTCTACTAATATATATAAGCGATATGTTAAAAGAAACACATGCACATATTGAAGTAAAAACAAACCAAGTAGCATACTACCATTTTGAGCAAGACTGTTAATACAACTGTGAATATCCCAAGCTTCCATTAAGTAATATACAAACCAATATGATACAATAATGGCCTCTAGGGCATACATTACTAATAAGCGCGGCATTGTGCGGCGTCGGAACAGTCCTGGAAACTCATCCCGGCTGTGAACACATCCAAATGGTCTTTCGGATCGGACTTCACATCGAAGAGGGAGACCTTCAGGGGCTTATTCTGGAAGGAGACATGGACGGCGAGTAGCTCTTTGGTGAAAGGCTTCGTGAGCGAGTCGGCGACATATTTAGCCCCGTCGCTTGAAGGACGATTTTCCTGATGCATGCCTTTGATATTCTTTTCGAGGGCGTCGAGTCGGCCGTGGTATCCTAATGATTCGGCATACTCTGATTTTTGGCCTTTGCTGCCGAAGACCTGTGCCTGGCCATGGCCCCGGTTCCGTTCGATGAGTTTCCTTAGGTCCCCCAACGAGGTCGTCTTTGAGCCACCGTGATGAGCCCCGTCGGCGCGACCCCGTCGAGGGAAGGGGTGCCGGTCATGCCTGGGTGCAAGCGAGTTGACCGACACCTCTGTTAGATATATGTATGCCCCAGAGGCCGTTATGTGATAGTAGATGTATTTATACATGTGTGTGTGTGTGTGTGTGTGTGTGTATTCAGTGTACATTCTTGCTCGACATGATAGTATGCTATCTGGTTCTTCTTTATCTGACATGTTGATTTGATCATGCTTTTATTCATTCATACAAGCTGATAAAGCCCTGAGGATATCGGCTTGACTACTGTGATTATGATGGAGATCATACTAGTGGGACATCTGTAGTCCATAAGCATATCGTGGAAAGTCCCTAGTCGTAGGTATATCGAGATGGGGCATTGATATACCAGAGTAGACTAGCGTATATGATACTAGACCTATACGATGGGCGATGAATGTTCCCACATTCATCGATGTTTGACATCAAGATCATATACGAGTGCTCAGTAGTGACTGGGTACACTGGACGGACTCACCGAGAACTCCTATATGGAATTATATCTATCGTCGGATAGCAGTTCTCAGGTGACACTGGTACAGGTTAGTCTGTAGACCCGAGATCGTCATAGAGTCTTGTGTGTTCTCCCACTGTACTTTGATTGCCACCCTACCACGGCTCTACTGAGTCGTGCAAACAGGTGGCCGTTGGGTACAGTTCCGAGATGCACGAAGACGATGAGCGATAGGAGGGGTTTCGTCTCTCCCGGTATTGGGAGTTGATGCTGTGTTGTGCCCGACTGGTTATATCAGTAAGTCCCTGGCCAGGGCTGCTAAGATTTGCTGATAAGTGTTATCAGTAGTTTCTCGATCTGTTATAGACCATTCACCGGCATGACTTATTGAGTTATTGGGGTCGACGTGACCATCCTTAGGCTCGATATGCAGCATATCTGACGAAGAGACCGGACTGTACGGTAGTGTTGCCGGTTGGCTCGACGGGAATTGTAGCAGGTTCGCTTGTTTTCTTCTGATCGCTCAATACCCGGGTGGCCGTTACGTTTTGCTGACCGCTTGCGGCTTTGGGCTGTGTCACGACCCGCAGGGTACGGAACGTGACTGGCACTTAAGTTTACGAAACGTCTAAAGGCGTCCGTAAAATAAGTAAGCCAAAAGCCCAGAAAAAACAAAACCAATTAAGCAAGAGAGTGAAGAAAACCCAACATTCGAAAACCCAACGTCCGTAAAATAAAATAAGATACCTTTTACCAAATACCGTGTGCTAGATTCTTCTGCAGTCGTTCGTTTTGATAAAAAGTCTTTTTCTTCTTTATCTTATTTCATGAGGCCCTTGCCTTTGTCCTGACTCAACACTAGTAAAATAAGGGGTTGCCCCTACGGATATTGACATACGTAGGGGCAATTTAAGTTTGTCCCTACGGATTAATCCGTAGGGCTAAAAGGTTGCCCCTACGGGCATAGACGTCCAAGAATAAAAATATTAATTCTTAATTTGGTGTTTGCCCCTACGGAGCCGCAAACAAAGGACCTACGGGTATATCCGTAGGGGCAAGTAAATATCGATTTAACAAAATCCCAGATCGATCGCCTACGCTCGCTCACTTTCTCTCTCACTCGATCGCGCGAGAAAAAATTCCCCAATTCGCCACGCCGTCGTCGCCAACGTCGTTCTCCTTGTCGCAACCGCCGGTTTCGTCGCCACCTCAGCTCTCGTCGCCACCGCGGTTCAGGTCGTCGCCCCAGCCCCAGCGCAGCAGCGGTTCAGGTGAGTAAATCTTTGGATTACTTCGGGCTTAGGGTTCAGGTGAGGTAAATTAAAGATTTTTGGGATTATTTTGGGCTTAGGGTTCATGGCGTGCGAGTTGGGGTTGGGCAGGGGTCGCGGTCGCAGTCGGGGTCGGGGTCGGGGTAGGGTTAGGGTTGGTGTTCGGCTGCTGTAGGTGGGGCTGGGGTTAGGGTTTGCCTTAGGGTTGGTGTTGGGGTTTAGCTGGCCGCACTGGGTTTAGGGTTAGGTTGGGGCTGGGCTGGGGTAGGGCTGGGGCTGGGGCTGGTGCTGGGGGTGGGGGCTGGGGCTGGGTTGGGGTTAAGTGGTGGGGAGTTGGAAAATTATTCTAGTATGTATCCTTACACTCTAGTTAGTATAGCAAGATGCCCAGATGTGTTCTTGTGTACTGCTGTGTAAACCATTCTTTCACCAACTAATTCGTAGCAAAACTGGCTTTGGTGTTGTCAATTGATGTAGCCTTGAAAACTGGCTTTGGTGCTGGCTTTGGTGTTGTCAATTGATGTAGCCTTAAAAACATTGTTATATCATCCGATCACATTTATTTCTTGTAGATGTTGTTTGGATATTGGATGCATTGTTCATATTTGATATGTAAAAATAAAAAAAATAAAAAATTGTAGTCAGATTCATATTGAAAATGGATGTTAAGTGTTCTTTGGGCTCATATCGAATATGTTGGATGATTAGTGTCCTTGGGCACATGGATTCTCAAAGTCTTAAGGTTGATTCATGAATTTATGTGTCTTTTTTGTTTGTTTTGTACCAAATGAAAATGAAAGATGATGGTTTACGAGTTTCTTATTCTTTTGTTTGGTTGTGCCCAAATTGTGGACATGGATTTTTTTGCAAATCCTTACTTTTTTCGACGGAATGGAAAGGGCTCCAAATATCCTAGTTGCATCAATCAATCCTAAAATCAAGTTTGCAAACCAAATAAACTGGCAAGTTTTTATGGATTTGATATTCCAAAAATCCAACTCCAATCCAAATCCACTGAGGGGTTGTTTGTTTCATGGAATTAGAGCGTAAGTATGGAGGGGACAATTACTGTAGTAACACCAATGTCATGTTTTTTCTTGTGGTGTTTTTCTTGTTCCTTCAGTGTGAAGTTTATGTTTGTTTCCTTGACATGAAACCATGACTTGAGTGCATTTACATCATCACACATCATCCACTACTACAATATGGTGTTGCCCCTACGGATGATGAAATCCGTAGGGGCAGATTTTTCTTGCCCCTACGGACTAAGCCGTAGGGCCAAATGGTTGTCCCTACGGTGCCCGACATTTTAATTTAAAAATATTAAATCTTAATTTGTTGTTTGGCCCTATGGAGCCGCAAACCAATAACCTACGGTTATGTCCGTAGGGGCATCTAAATGGGAATTTAATAAAAAAAAGGCACAGAAATGCCCTACGCCTCGATCTCGATCTTTCCCTCTCGTTCCCAAAATTTTCTCTCGTTCCCGCGTCTCCAATTTTCTCTTCGTCGCCACCACGCGCCCTCCGTTCTCAGCCCGCCACCGCCTTCCGTTCTCGGCCCACCACCGCCCTCGTTCTTCCTCGTCGAGTTCCTCGTCGCCGATTGCGTGCGTCGTCAACCGCCAAGCGTCTCCGTCGTCTCCTCCACTGTCTACAGGTAAGTAAATCTCCAATTAAACATAATTGTGATGATGTTAGGGCTAGTGTTCAGGGTTCGGGTAGGGATGAGGGTTAAGGTTAGGCATCGGGTTCAGTTTATGTTAGGGTTAGGGTTAGGGTTAGGGTTAGGGTTGGGGATCGGCTGGGGCTGGGGCTGGGGTTGGGGTTGGGGTTTAGCTGGGTCTGGGGTTAGGGTTAGGTTGGGGCTGGGGTTGGGGTTGGGGTTGGGGTGGGGCTGGGCTGGGCTGGGGCTGGGGTTAGGATTAGGTTGGGGTCGGGGTTTGCTGAATTTGGCAAACCTGAGAAGAATTTCCAGCAATTTTAGCCTGGTTTGATTACTATAATTATTGTTGATCGAGAAAATCGTGGGTCCTTCTACATCAAGGAATATCAGTCGCATGGCAGGATTTAGTCCGGTTTTGGCCTAACCGCATTTATGAATTTGTCTTTTAGATGTTTTCCTGAGTGTCACATCGTTCTCACCCAAGTTTGTAAGCCATGTTCATTATTCTTTCAATTCTTTTAACTTGAATATGCCAGTTATTGTTCCGTTTACTATAAAGTTGCAACAAAGAGTCTCTGTTAGCACTTCCATGCACCCTTTACATGTTTTTATCATATCCACTCCTATCTATCCAGAAAGTCAACATCTTCTGGTATTTGTTTTCAAAAAGAAAAGATAAGAGAGGAAAAGATATTTGTCCGTCTCATATTTGAGCCATACTTTTGATTTTCTTGCAGATTCTGGGTTGATTTTCTGTGATAATTCATAAACATAGTAATATTTGTAATGTTTCTTCTTGTTAGTCTAGCTTTCCTCTTATGAATGCCAACACTGTTTTTGCCCTCCTTTTCTTCGTGGCACATGATATCTTGCACCTCTCCTCTCGAAAACTTATTTTCTCCTTTCCTAATCTATCCGAGGCTTAGCATAATCTAGTTGCGATAAACAATTCCATCTTCTGCTACTATGGTGGCACTGAGAAACTTCCATTTAGAAATGACAACACGTATTTTGTGGAAGTACTGCACAGAAGTAAAACCACAACGGGCATGACAAATTTGTTGACCAGGTTCCGATTACTGTGTGAAAGTTGTTCGGATGAAATTCTAATTCTGGTGGAATTGAAACCGATAACCGGTTCATATGGTGATTTAGGCTGCTTCAGTGATATTTGTGCCTACATTGATGCCTCAAGCAACGAATCAAATGATGTGGATCACAAACTAATTAAATAAATTTTGAATACCAATCTGGACTGGGATTTGAATACCAATCCTAGTTTGCTACATTTTTTTATATATAGTAGATGGTGATACTTCTTTAAGTAAAAACAACCCTACACTTAAGCGAAATCATAAATCGAAACACACATATATAGAATACAACTCACATTCCTTGTTCTCTGTTTCAGCATCAATCTTCTGATATGAACTAATGATGGCTTTCACATAGGCCTTTCCCTTTAGAGACTTCGTAGTGTCCAATGGAAAGCATACATCAGATTTGTGCAGGTCGGGTTCTTCTATGACTTTCAAGAGTCTCAACTGATTCTGTAAATTACATCCTAGTTGGGTGATACTTTTACCACTTCTCACTGCAGGTGCGCTCTCGATATTCAAAATGGATATTAGAGAGCGCACCTGCAGTGAGAAGTGGTAAAAGTATCACCCAACTAGGGTGTAATTTACAGAATCAGCTGAGACTCTTGAAAGTCATAGAAGAACCCGACCTGCACAAATCTGATGTATGCTTTCCATTGGACACTAAGAAGTCTCTAAAGGGAAAAGCCTATGTGAAAGCCATCATTAGTTCATATCAGAAGATTGATGCTGAAACAGAGAACGAGGAATGCCATTTTTTTCTTCTTCTGCCACATTACTGTCTTCTCCTTCTGCCACATTACTGTCTTCTCCTTCTTATTATGTGCGCGTGCAAATTCAATGACTATATTGAGAATATGGATTAATAGTGGGTAGGAAAAGTATTTCTCAAATGGCTTTTGCGTCTTAAAACCATAAACTACTAAGTAATGGCATACATAATTTTTTTAGTATAAAAGTTGTTATTTTAAGTTTTCCCTTATAGAGATATGATCTAACTGCATCTATAAACTATAAGTGTGCAGAAAATTATGATAAGAAACCATAAGAAAGGGTCGTAGCCATGCATAACCTTGAATCTACATACCAAATCATGCAAAAGCATGCACTTATTGTTACCTTACCTTGGAATATAAAATATCTTGGAAGACTATAAGCGAGCATTTAAATCTTGATAGCTTTTGACTTCAACATATATTTTTCTTAAGTACCATGAAATATACTTCCTCCGTATAAACCGTTTTCAGGAAGGTAGATTAATAATGACAAATTATCCATTGTGGCTCACTAGGTTAGCATTTTCTCTTCTATTGACCATCTTACTAATCTGCTTGGTAAATTTATTCGGAACCGGCTGCGAATCATTAAAAGACATGCATAAGAAAGAAAGCTAAAATACAGATATATAGCATACCGATACATCGAAACTTCATAGTTGCGATGGCAATCCAGAGATATTTATTTCTACACACGTGGTGCGCGTGCGAATGCGTCAGGCATCATGGACAAATATTTCAGAACATGGAAAGTATTATTCGTATAAAGTAATTAAAACTTTTAAACATCTTGGGTAGATATTTTCTTAGTTGATGCAATCATATCATGAGGACTAAATTTAAGCTATTATACATATGCATATGTATTTTTCTAACCTAATATATCTCACACACACACACACACAGAGAGAGAGAGAGAACACCAGTTTGGTAGAGAAATCAGCTAGTAGGACCCTGAAGAAATGGAGTCCATAGCATTGCTCATCATCATCATCCGTGATCCCTTTGATGCCTTATTATCAAAGGGATCATGGATGATGATGATGAGCAATACTATGGACTCCATTTCTTCAGGATCCTGCAACCTGATTTCTCTACCTACCTGGTGTTCTCTCTCTCTCTCTCTCTGTGTGTGTGTGTGTGTGATATATTATGTTAGAAAAATACATATGCATATGTATAATAGCTTAAATTTAGTCCTCATGATATGATTGCATCAACTAAGAAAATATCTACCCAAGGTGTTTAAAAGTTTTAATTACTTAATACGAATAATACTTTCCATGTTCTGAAATATTTGTCCATGATGCCTTACGCATTCGCACGCGCACCACGTGTGTAGAAATAAATATCTCTGGATTGCCATCGCAACTATGAAGTTTCGATGTATCGGTATGCTATATATCTGTATTTTAGCTTTCTTTCTTATGCATGTCTTTTAATGATTCGCAGCCGGTTCCGAATAAATTTACCAAGAAGATTAGTAAGATGGTCAATAGAAGAGAAAATACTAACCTAGTGAGCCACAATGAATAATTTGTCATTATTAATCCATCTTCCTGAAAACGGTTTATACGGAGGAAGTATATTTTATGGTACTTGAGAAAAATATATGTTGAAGTCAAAAGCTATTAAGATTTAAATGCTCGCTTATAGTCTTCCAAGATATTTTATATTCCAAGGCAAGGTGACAATAAGTGCATGCTTTTGCATGATTTGGTATGTAGATTCAAGGTTATGCATGGCTACGACCCTTTCTTATGGTTTCTTATCATAATTTTCTGCACACTTATAGTTTATAGATGCAGTTAGATCATATCTCTATAAGGGAAAACTTAAAATAACAACCTTTATACTAAAAAAATTATGTATGCCATTACTTAGTAGTTTATGGTTTTAAGACGCAAAAGCCATTTGAGAAATACTTTTCCTACCCACTATTAATCCATATTCTCAATATAGTCATTGAATTTGCACGCGCACATAATAAGAAGGAGAAGACAGTAATGTGGCAGAAGGAGAAGACAGTAATGTGGCAGAAGAAGAAAAAAATGGCATTCCTCGTTTTCTGTTTCAGCATCAATCTTCGGATATGAACTAATGATGGCTTTCACATAGGCTTTTCCCTTTAGAGACTTCTTAGTGTCCAATAGAAAGCATACATCAGATTTGTGCAGGTCGGGTTCTTCTATGACTTTCAAGAGTCTCAGCTGATTCTGTAAATTACACCCTAGTTGGGTGATACTTTTACCACTTCTCACTGCAGGTGCGCTCTCTAATATCCATTTTGAATGTAATATTATAGATATCCATGCCTGTTTATATCAAAATTACTTATATTGTCAATGTTTGATTGTCTAGTTGTTGGTGATGCGTCCATATCAGGGACAGAGGCCACTTCCGTTCCTCCAGGTATGTTTATATATTATATAGGGCATGTATATTGATTTAGAATGCTATATCATAAATATACACACATTCCTTTTGCTCTTAGTCGTCCAACTCATTATCATGGGCTGCTTGATGAGATTAGATTTGCGCCTGATGATCTACAAGAGCTTGTTCACTCCCTATCATATGTGTAAGCAGCGCTATATGCAAGTTTACCTTGTTAGTATGTATGTACTGAAATTAATTAATATTATTCAAATTTTGATACATGCAGATACCAGAGGAGCACATCTTCTATCTCTATAGGTAAGGCTTTGAATTTGTTGATTTTGGTATTTCTTGTCAATTTTATAGACCAGTATGTGCTAAATATAATGTTCTGACAGTTGCTAGGGGGAAGGCAGCATTCGAGGCTGCTGACCCCAGTCCTGGACGCCGCACAATGACGGCACCATGGAGGTTGGGAGAGAGGCCGAGGACTGGGCTCTAGCAGGGCCCATATGAGGTTGGACTCCACCCCGGTGGTTACTTCCTCCGTCTCCAGTGAGTGATGTATCCAGCAGGAACTGGAGAGCTTGAAGGCCACCGTTCAGGAGTTGAATGAGATGCTGGTATGTATACTACTTAATAGTAAAATATAATGTCATATTATAGATATCAACATATCCAATATCAGTACATAGCCTGAGCTTATTTGGTTGTAGACTTATGTTTTATTAATCATACATGTACATATCTAATTAAAATAAACTACAGTTTTCCAAACTAGATATCCAAATGGGGTTTCGAAATAACTCGATAATGATAAGAATTCGAATGTGGGTGTAGGAGCTGGTGGTTGAGCAGGCCCAGGCCTCGGGGATCGATTTTACCGGACAGAACGATCCGAGGCTGCTGACCCCAGTTCTGGACGCCGCACACGGAGGGCACCATGGAGGTTGGGAGAGGCCGGGGATTGGGCCCTAGCAGGGCCCATATGAGGTTGGACTCCACCCCGGCGGTTACTTCCTCCGTCTCCAGTGACCGGCATGTCCATCATGAACTGGATAGCTTGAGGGCCAGCGTTCAGGAGTTGAAGGAGATGCTGGTATGTATACTACTTTATAGTAAAATATCATTTCATATTATATATATATCAACATATCCATAATTAGTACGTAGCTTGAGATTATTTGGTTTTAGACTTAAGTTTGATTAATCATACATACATATGTAATTGAAATAAACAACGCTTTTCCAAACTAGATATCCAAACAGGGTTTCGAAATAACTTAATAATGATACGAATTCGAATAATAAACAGTTCTTACACGCTTCTTACACACGTTATATCCAGACGCGACAGGGTAGATCGGCCGAGCCTCCACACGCATCTCCTTCGGCTGCGGCTCCGCAAGCCACTACATCGGCTGCGGTTCCGCAGACAGCTCCTGTAGCTCCACTGCCCACTCAGACTCCCGCAGCCGCGGCTCCGCAAGCGACTACCTCGACGGCGGCTGCGCAGACCACATCGCCGGCTCCACATGCCGCTCAGACTCTCGCTCGCGACGAATTACGGAGTTTATTGACCGAGGAGCAGGCGCGCGTTATTCTATCGTTATTCAGAGGTGGAGCTGGACCGAGCTAGGGTAGATTTTTGGTTCTTTTTTTTTGAAACATGTATTTATTTATATCATACACATTGTACTACATTTTGAAACGATATTGATATTGGTTTGTATTTATATCATATTCAGTTTTTGTGTTTCTTTTGTATATTATATATATGCATGAGATGTGATTATGAATACTGCAATATATGATTTGATTGATGTATATATTATTGTGCACAGGGCGGGAAAAAATCAAGCAGCCCATTTTTTAAAAAAAATTACAGACAATATGTACCTACGGATTAATCCGTAGGCACACATGTTACCCCTACGGATATGTCCGTAGGGGCCAAATATCAGCAGTAACTGATATGTCCCCCAGATCACAGTTGCAGGGGGTTGGGAAAGCCCCTACGAATATATCCGTAGGGGCAACTGACTCTCCCCTACGGCGTTATCCGTAGGGGCAAAATATCAGGAATTCTGAATTTGTGCCCTACGGAAACGTACCTACGCATATATCCGTAGGGGTTAGTACATGCCCCTACGGATATATCCGTAGGTCCAAGTAATTTATTAAAATAAACCGTAAATTATATAAAATCTTATACCCTACGGCTTTATTCGTAGGGGCAAAAGGACCTACACATATATCCGTAGGGGCAACAATTTGACCGTAGGGGCAACTTCAGGGCCTCAACTTGCACCTGCGGCCTTTGCACCTACGGGGTATTTTTTCGCCCCTACGTATATATCCGTAGGGGCAGTTGGTTGCTCCTACGGATAAATCCGTAGGGGCAACCCTTCTTTGTAGTAGTGCAATCTTGAGCCTATGAGATCCTCCCAAAACTGATCTGCTGTCTTTAAATCTTCCTCTGGATCTTGGAAGTGTCCTTGAAAATATTCTTTCATTTCTACCGATTTGGTAGTTTTCTCAGACGTAGAAGAATTGGTGTCTGAATTATCAAATGTTTGCTCAAACTACCTTTTTATATGTTCTAGGCAGCGTTTCATTAATTCTTCTTCAGAGATATTAGGATATTTTCTCTGAAACGATAATTTTAATTTTAGCATTGGATTTTCCTTTGCTAATTCCTCATTAATCTTATTATCCAGAGCATTATTATTGCTCTTAATAGCTGCTTTTATGCCAGCTACCTTTTCTTCTTCAATAATCCCATTCCACCATTTAATAAGGAATTTTCTGGAAAGAATAGGAATATTTTTATTATTAAACTCAGAAATAATTGTCCATCTAAATATAAATGGCATCTCATTTTCTATAAAATAGTGGAGGGTGCTTTCTCCTTCTATAATGGAGTCATCACTGGTATCATGAAATCTTGGATGTGACTCTATCTAAGGAACAAATAGATCAAAAATTGATTTTGGCAGTATGGCTAACTCTGCCCCAATTTTTTGCCATAGTTGGATAAACCAAACTGGTATACCTGCTTTTATAACGTCAGGTTTTATAATTATGAACCAGGAATGTTTTTTCGCTGGATTTTCATAGTATAAAAACTTTTCAAAAGCTTGGATATAATCCCAATAATTGCTTTCTTGTCGTTCTTCTTCTAATTTGAACGACCTAGCCCTATTAGGGTGTAAGGCCCATTCATGAGGGCTAAAAATCTTTTTAATAATGGCTTTGGAGAAGTTTATAATTTCTCCACCTTCTTTCCCGTTTGGATAGTAGTGTTTTATTTCTACTGATCCAGAAACTATTAACAAGGCTTCATATACTTGCCTTGTTTTTCTTGCTGATGCAGCAAAAGAAATGGTCTCAATATATTTTTCTTTCAAGGACCATGGATCATTCATCTTAGGAATATCATTCCTTTCTAAACATATAATTTGTTCAGAGTTATCTTTTGAGGTATAACTGTCATTAGCATCTTCAATTGCTTTTTTAAATGATTGTCCAGGAATATTTCCTGTTGAAGATGTCTCAGCCTCACTTTGAGGACTGTAAATACTTATATTAGAAATATTTTTATTTGCCTTTTTATGAGGCATTTTCCATTCTGATTGGGCGTATGACACCTCAGATTCCATGTCTATTTGCATGGATTTTGGCTTTTGCATTTTAAGCCAGTTCGCATAAGGGGAGTTGTTAGGAGTATTACTCCTTCCCCTTCCTCGCCCTCTGTCTGGGCCTCGTCCCCTCATCGGGGTTTGCATCTGCAGTATCCTGCAGAAATTCCCTGGTCAAAAAATCAGGAAGACAATTATTAGTACCTTTTATATAATCAATATCAAAATCAAAAACAGATAATTCTGCTTGCCATCTAGCAAATATTTGCTTTGATGTTAAATTTTTAACGTCTTTTTGTAACACAGATTTGGCTGCACTACAATCAATTTTTAATAAGAATTTCTGGTTTAATAAATCATCTTGGAATTTATAAATGCATTTGATAATAGAAAGAATTTCTTTCTTAATAGTTGAATAATTCAACTGGGCTGGATTCCATTTTCCAGAAGTAAATCTTACAAGAATTTCCTTAGTATTAGTAGGATCCACTTGTTTTAAGATGCCTCCGTATCCTATGTTTGAAGCATCGGTCTCAACAATTTTCTTCCAATTAGGATTGGCAATATGGAGACATGGTAATTTTTTTACTGTCTCTTTAATTTTTTGAACAGCTTTAGTATGGTCATCTGTCCAAGGTGATGGATTTTTTCTTAGCCTAGTATATAAAATGGCTGCATCTGTAGCTAAATTTTTATAATAATCTGCTACATAATTTAAAGCACCCAAAAATCATTGGAGCTGCTTAACATTAGGAATATAGTCAGGAAATTTAGAAGCAAATTCTATACTTCTTTCAATTGGAACAATAGTTCTATTATTAATATTATGTCCCAAAAAACGTATAGCTATTTGGAACAACTTCATTTTTGGAGCAGATATGACTAGTCCATTTTTTATAATGAGATGTCTAAAAACATTTAAATGTTTAAAATGTTGATCAATGTTCTCAGAATAAATAAGCATATCATCTATATATGAAAGAATGAAGTTAGTATAAGGATTAAATATTGAATTCATAATATTTTGAAATTCAGATGGCGCATTTTTTAATCCGAACGGCATAACGTTCCATTCAAAATGCCCAAAAGGTACTGCAAAAGCAGTTTTATATTTATCAGATTCATGAATCTGAATTTGCCAATAGCCTGATTTTAAATCAAACTTAGAAAATATTTTGGCCTTGCTTATTCTATTAAGCAGATCCCTTTTATTAGGGAGAGGATATCTTATCCATTTCAGTACTTTGTTTAAAGGTTTATAATTTATAACAAGGCGTGGTACCCCCCGCTCTTGTTCAGCAGCATTATTTACATAAAATGCTGTACAACTCCATGGAGAAGTTGATTTTCTTATTAGCCTTTTGTCTATAAGACCGCTAATTTCTTTTTTACAAAGTTCAAGATATTCTTGATTCATTTGGCAAGGTCTTGCCTTCGTAGGAATATTTTCCTCTGAAAAACCATCTATATAAGGAAGATTGACAATATGCTGTTTTCTTTCCCAAAATGCATTAGGAAAGTTACTACAAGTTTGAGTTATAAACTCATTTTCTAAATTTTTAATTCTAGTTTTTATTATACTAGAATCAAGTTGTTTGTTTATTTGTAAAGAAGTTATTTCTTCTTTAATAAAATTTATTTGATTTTCTTTCAGGTAAATATTTTTTACCACATTTATGATTTTCATCATAGGATCAGTTATAAACTGAAATATAATCTCTTTTCCTTTGTAAGAGCTATAAATGCCTTGTGAGTCTATTTTATTTATAGGCATTATCTTACTAAGGAAGGGTGTTCCGAGTATCACATGTTGTGATATTTCCTTTACTATAATCAAAGGAGAGGGAATACAAATGTCGTTATTACAAATATTTGCATTAGACACTTTATAAGGTGTAGTAAAAGTACTATTATCGGCTGTACTCAAGGTTTGTGTAGTTCTTTCACAATACCTTATAGGAATAATTCCTTCTTTTATGCAGTTTAAATCTGCACCACTATCAACTAGTGCAATAAGATCGGGTATAACCAAATCATTATTTATTATAAGGGTAATTCTAATATACCATTTTTGATTTAATACTAAATCAATAGTTTGTAGGAATTTATCTGGGACAATTTCCTCAGTAAATTCATCTTCATTATTTGAAGATTCACCTTGTATAATGGTGTTTTCTTCAATAATAGATATTCTTTGCAAAATATCTTTATTTTGAACTTTCAGTTCTATAATTTCTGTTTTGAGGTTATTAACTTCTTTCTGTAAGGCTGCAATTGTTACAGGCTTACCTTCTCTTGATTGTTGTCTTTTAAAGACTTCTGATAATCTATAAACATTATCAATAACAGGAGATTTCTCCTTTTCTTCTTTAAGAAGAATTTCAACCAACTTAGATTTAAGTTCTGGCTGAATGTGTTCATCTTGAATGATTTTGAGAATGGTCTTTTTGTCATCTTTAGTTATGACATTAATACTGAGACCGTTCATCTCAACTATAGATTTCCAGTAATCTTCTTTATTGTTGATATTACAACATTTACTGGAACAATTATTATTACAATTTTTTTCATCATCTGATGAGGAATCTGTTGATTCAGATTCTGAGGATTCAGAAGATTCTGAAGAATTAATCATTATTTTATATAATGATTTTCTTAATTCTTCATCTTCTATTTCATTAATCTTCTTTTTTGTATAACACTTGTTGGCAAAATGACCAACTTTTCCACACTTGTAACAAGTGGCTGAAGAAGTAGATTTCTTCTTAAACCTATAAGGTTTTTTCTTCTTATCTCCTTCTTCTTTTTGTATAGAAGGTTTATATGGTCTTTTATACCTCTTTTTATAATGAGGCCGTTTAGACTCCATTCTTTTGGTCTTTCTTTTATCTTTTCGATCCATATAATGATCTTCCATTGCAAATTGGCTACAAAATTCTCTCAATTCGTGTTTACCAGTCAATCTCTGGCTTTTCAATTGGTTTTTTAACTTTATATCATTACATAAAGATAAACCTTCTTTAACACATATGCTTATTAAGCGACCATATGTAAAGGTATTGTAGGATATGACCCCATCATTTTGAGTTCTAAGATTTGTTCGAACTCTTTCAGCAAACAGGTTGGGTAAGCCGTCTATAAATTTGGCTTTCCAATGAGAGTTATTTGCATCATCTAGTTGCATAACTCTGCTAAGAAAAGTATTTTTGTACCATCTAAAACGTGTTAAAGTAGGACATCTTAGATTTTGTAACAAAGTTCTAACTTTCTCAGCTTGATTACTTACATCCCCTGTGAAATGATTGAGGATTGTAAGTATTAGAGTATAAACAGCATCAGATACAGGAGTATTATTCTCCATTTTTGCTGCGTTCCAAATTTCAACCTTTTGTGCTGGGGATAAACAATGATCCCACCAGCCTTTCAGGATTCCAGTAAATCCACATGATATAAATCTTGCAATATCAGTATCTGAGTTCCCTTGCTGTTTTGATACTGTTGCATACATCATCATACGATGTAATGTATCATGGATTTGCTTATCAGATAATCCATCAATATTCCATTCATAAATGGCTCGTCCCGAATACGAATTTGTTGTAAGAGCTTCGCTTTCTTCATGCAGGACATCTAAAGGAGTTGGCCTTTTATAATAATGCTTGTCCAACGTCCTTAAAGGATATTTTATCGTATTTACGATATTATTGTCAGACATATTAATCTGATCTTCTGATGACTCATTTATTTCTAAGTCTTCTTCTGATATTTCAGAAGGTTCTCCATCAATGACATTTAATTTTGCACTGTTAAACTTTTTCTCCAGAGCATTTATAATATCTGAAGATATATTTTTATCTTTGGATAATTTATATCCTGAAATTTCTAAAGCTGGTTTTATTGGAATATAATTTTTCTCGTTTACAGCTTTAACAACAGGAGTTTCAATTATTCCCATAGCCTGTAATTTATTATTCTAGCTTTCCAAAGTAGATTCTACTCTGGTTAACTGTTGACCAATTACTTGAATGTAACAGCTTTAGTATGGTCATCTGTCCAAGGTGATGGATTTTTTCTTAGGCTAGTATATAAAATGGCTGCATCTGTAGCTAAATTTTTATTAATCTGCTACATAATTTAAAGCACCCAAAAATCTTTGGAGCTGCTTAACATTAGGAATATAGTCAGGAAATTTAGAAGCAAATTCTATACTTCTTTCAATTGGAACAATAGTTCCATTGTTAATATTATGTCCCAAAAAACGTATAGCTGTTTGGAACAACTTCATTTTTGGAGCAGATATGACTAGTCCATTTTTTATAATGAGATATCTAAAAACATTTAAATGTTTAAAATGTTGATCAATGTTCTCAGAATAAATAAGCACATCATCTATATATGAAAGAATGAAGTTAGTATAAGGATTAAATATTGAATTCATAATATTTTGAAATTCAGATGGCGCATTTTTAATCCGAACGGCATAACGTTCCATTCAAAATGCCCAAAAGGTACTGCAAAAGCAGTTTTATATTTATCAGATTCATGAATCTGAATTTGCCAATAGCCTGATTTTAAATCAAACTTAGAAAATATTTTGGCCTTGCTTATTCTATTAAGCAGATCCCTTTTATTAGGGAGAGGATATCTTATCCATTTCAGTACTTTGTTTAAAGGTTTATAATTTATAACAAGGCGTGGTACCCCCCGCTCTTGTTCAGCAGCATTATTTACATAAAATGTTGTACAACTCCATGGAGAAGTTGATTTTCTTATTAGCCTTTTGTCTATAAGACCGCTAATTTCTTTTTTACAAAGTTCAAAATATTCTTGATTCATTTGGCAAGGTCTTGCCTTCGTAGGAATATTTTTCCTCTGAAAAACCATATATATAAGGAAGATTGACAATATGCTGTTTTCTTTCCCAAAATGCATTAGGAAAGTTACTACAAATTTGAGTTATAAACTCATTTTCTAAATTTTTAATTCTAGTTTTTATTATACTAGAATCAAGTTGTTTGTTTATTTGTAAAGAAGTTATTTCTTCTTTAATAAAATTTATTTGATTTTCTTTCAGGTAAATATTTTTTACCTCATTTATGATTTTCATCATAGGATCAGTTATAAACTGAAACATAATCTCTTTTCCTTTGTAAGAGCTATAAATGCCTTGTGAGTCTATTTTATTTATAGGCATTATCTTACTAAGGAAGGGTGTTCCGAGTATCATATGTTGTGATATTTCCTTTACTATAATCAAAGGAGAGGGAATACAAATGTCGTTATTACAAATATTTGCATTAGACACTTTATAAGGTGTAGTAAGAGTACTATTATCGGCTGTACTCAAGGTTTGTGTAGTTCTTTCACAATACCTTATATGAATAATTCCTTCTTTTATGCAGTTTAAATCTGCACCACTATCAACTAGTGCAATAAGATCGGGTATAACCAAATCATTATTTATTATAAGGGTAATTCTAATATACCATTTTTGATTTAATACTAAATCAATAGTTTGTAGGAATTTATCTGGGACAATTTCCTCAGTAAATTCATCTTCATTATTTGAAGATTCACCTTGTATAATGGTGTTTCCTTCAATAATAGATATTCTTTGCAAAATATCTTTATTTTGAACTTTCAGTTCTATAATTTCTGTTTTGAGGTTATTAACTTCTTTCTGTAAGGCTGCAATTGTTACAGGCTTACCTTCTCTTGATTGTTGTCTTTTAAAGACTTCTGATAATCTATAAATATTATCAATAACAGGAGATTTCTCCTTTTCTTCTTTAAGAAGAACTTCAACCAACTTAGATTTAAGTTCTGGCTGAATGTGTTCATCTTGAATGATTTTGAGAATGGTCTTTTTGTCATCTTTAGTTATGACATTAATACTGAGACCGTTCATCTCAACTATAGATTTCCAGTAATCTTCTTTATTGTTGATATTACAACATTTACTGGAACAATTATTATTACAAATTTTTTCATCATCTGATGAGGAATCTGTTGATTCAGATTCTGAGGATTCAGAAGATTCTGAAGAATTAATCATTATTTTATATAATGATTTTCTTAATTCTTCATCTTCTATTTTATTAATCTTCTTTTTTGTATAACACTTGTTGGCAAAATGACCAACTTTTCCACACTTGTAACAAGTGGCTGAAGAAGTAGATTTCTTCTTAAACCTATAAGGTTTTTTCTTCTTATCTCCTTCTTCTTTTTGTATAGAAGGTTTATATGGCCTTTTATACCTCTTTTTATAATGAGGCCGTTTAGACTCCATTCTTTTGGTCTTTCTTTTATCTTTTCGATCCATATAATGATCTTCCATTGCGAATTGGCTACAAAATTCTTTTAAAGGTTCTGAGAATGGTCTTTTTGTCATCTTTAGTTATGACATTAATACAGGTGAGTTCATATATATATATATATATATATATATATATATATATATAGTACTTCAATCTTATATCTATTATAAATATTTTAGTTGTAGATTTTATTAAAATACTATGAATTTAATATATATCAATGTTTAATAGGTAAATTTCATACTTCATAAATTAAAACAATCTAATCAAAACATTAGTCAGTTGCACGTAAAAATAGTTCTAATTTAAGTAGTTTTTCAGTTTAATTAATGTAGTTAATTTCATCTAATTTTTTTTTTCAAGTTAAGTATATAGCCTCCAAACTTGACATATGAACAATTACAGTTGAGAATTAAGGTATGAAATTATTTTGATATTACTAGAGGCATAAGGAATTTATTTGCATCTAGGTTAATGCTATTTATATCCAATTTATATAATGTTTATTGTATTTAGCATACCTATTAATCATGGTATTTTAGTGAAAATTAGACATAGCTTGAATTGTAAATATATTTAATATAAATAAAAATTATACGATAGCATCGTACGACGCTGTATGTTACTTAGAATGCTGAAATTATTTTATTTTTCAGTGGCGACTTGGATGCAGCGGTACCCGTAAGATCAACACAATATGTTCTAGACACTCTCAATCTCCCTATTGAAACATCATGGGGAGCATGGTCCACTGATAATGAGGTAAAATAATAATAAATAAATAAATAAACTTTAAACAAAAAGAAATTTGTGAGTATTTTTAATGTAAGCCTTGTCATAGACATAACCTTTTTTGCGCCATGAGAAAAGCAACTATAGTCTATATAAAGCCATATATTGATATATCTCTATTGACATAAATTAACCACTTATTTTAGATTAAATTATATATATTGTTCAAATGTTGTTTGCATCATTTTCGAAATAATCCTTTTATTCAAAATTTGAGAGGCCAACATGCATGCATGATTCATGAATGAGATTTATTATTGCCATTAATCACTCTTCCCCCAACTAACCATTTTTCTTTCAACTTATCTCCATGTCAAAATGGCATCATTGTTCAAACTCGATATTTATGTACTATTGCATAAACTTTAAGTAATATTATGATTGATTTTAAAGATGGATTGTATATTTTTGGATAATAATCGTAGTACCGCCCATATTTACTTAATTATTCAAACTTTTATATTTAAAATAACGATATTTTAGTTCCATATTTCAAAAATATTTGTAATATTGTGTGTATTTTAGGAGAAACAAACATCTATTTCTACTTATACCTAGAAAAAAAACAGGGTGCATGTCGCACTTACAATTTCAATTCTGAGGAATAATTGGGAAAATTACGGATAATATTCCATACCTTTTAATCCATCCATGACATCAAAATTATTTTAAGAGAATTTCAAATACACAAAAGACAACACCAATTTAAATTGGCTTTAGAAAAGGTAGTTAAACCAACATTGTAACCTTACAAAGAATAAAGGAGAAATATTCTAGCAAGAACAGTTCTAACCTCAACTATTTCTCTACACATATGTTCTAATCTTAGAAGGAGCGTAAAAATAAAGCTGAAATTTTAGTTTGATTTTCTACCACATTGCAAGAAATATTTTCATAATTCCGAGAAGAACTAACTAAGTAAAAAATTTAACTTATCGAATCTATTAATCTTCTTCACGCACTATATATTGAGTGAATAACTTTACAAGGAGTAATATAATACAGAGATAATACTAAGTATAGCAATATCTCTACTCCTTACAATGCAAATTAACCCTATTTTTCTCAGAAGAATAACTTCGTCAACCCATTCCATTTTTTACCCACACTCGTCGACATTCCTCGAATATGAGAATAAGCAAATGAACATACTATTAACTTTTGGATAACAGGTATATGGTTCGGAGCTAGTCATGCATTTCTATGTAATCGCTATGGATATAATATTGATTGAGACTTACCTAAATCTTTTATACCAGAGTCATCTTCTCATTTTTCTTCTAAATGAGAGCATCTACTTTTAGTTTGTAATCGAGAGAGTTATAGAGATCTATTTGAAATTATATGAATGATTTAGAAGATCAAATAGTAAGTTTAATCAATTTAGGTTGCTAATATATATAAAAAAGAGCAAAGTGAGAAATCGACAGAGACATTTTTAGTTTGTTAAGGTATACTTTTACTCCGCATGCATTGCATTGCATGTGATCAAAATCTAGCTAGCAGAATGCTTTTTCTTTTTCCTTTGTATACATAAATACAATAGAAACACATATAACAAATCTATTATTAATTTGTTATATATAATGAATATGCTCAAGAACACTACGTGCAATTATAAACCTCATCATCATCTACGTATTTGGATATTAGACTCCAATATTCTTCTCTCTGTGATCTATCTAAATTAACAATATATGACATGTTATTTATTTATTTTTCCTTTTGAAACTTTCGTATATATTATTCAGCTTACAGTTTATCTTCTTAGATTAAATCGGTTTTCCTTCCAATAAAATTTGTATTTTCAAAATTCAATTCATCGCTAGTTTGATTATTCCGGCATTATGATGAACTCATATTTGATTTGACAAATTATATGCACTTTCTTAATTCACAACTTCTTATATATATATATATATATATATATATATATATATAGACAGTTCTAGCTAGCTAATGTGCACATTTCTTATCATTCTAAATAAATGGCAGGTTGCTGGTTTTGTTACGGAATATAAGGGATTGGTATTTGCAACAGTTCGAGGAGCAGGGCATATGGTTCCACAGGATCAACCTAAAAGATCACTAACCTTATTCAAATCATTTTTAAATGGAAAACCTCTTCCCAAATAAGAGCTTTTGGGACGTAAGAGGCCCTTCCCTTCGAAACAACAAGATTACCTCTCTCTCGCCCTCCCGATCGAACCCTCCCCTCAAACCTCAAACGCCTTCCCCGTTCCCCTTTAAGCAGTAAATGAAAATGGAAGTGATGCTATATATATATATATATATATATATATATATATATAATGTCTAATATTTGTATCAAGAAGGGAAATTGGAAACATAATTAATAATAGTATTCCATGGGAATTGATGCATCTCTCTCAATTTTTGTTTCTTTGTTTTTATATTTCATTGTAATTAAATTTATACGGACATTTCAACGGTTCTACAAGTGGTGCATATGATTATGCAGTATCGACTTGAAGTATCACAAATCTAATTTAAGCACTTAAAAAAGGTCCTCAAGAATAAGATATTTTGGAATCTTAAGAGGGAAACTTCTATCAAAATAACTATATCTCTCTCTACATATATCATACAACTTTTAGAAAAAAAGAAAACCCTCATCTTTAGTTGATCAAAGCAAAAAAGTAAACATGCAAGCATACTTAAAAAAAATCATGTACCAGTGTTGATGCCCCGACATATATATAAGACATGAAAATCTCCTTTTACAAGGCTAAAACCGAGAACACGCAATAAGCTTAAATCAAAACAAACTATAAAAATCAACTTTCAACGATTAAAGCACCGGTTTACAAGATCAAAAAGCTGACTTTTAGAAGATCAAAAATGAAATGAAAATATAAAATCCATATATATTCTACAACATATAAAACCTAAAATTGAGGGACTCTATTGTTTTATGTATGCTTGGATGCTCCAAATTATTCATCATAAATCTAAAGTCAATCCAACCCTAGAGCTCATGTTGTCCACTATTTGCGGTCGTTAGATTGAGACTGTTAGAAATTAAACTTGTTTTCGGTTACAAAGAATTGAAGAGACATCGGTTATAAAAGGAAGGGATACCAATTCATGAATAGGTTTAATGAAAGGATATGTAACGGTTATTGTAATCAATTGGTATTATGAAGAGTCATAATGAAGGGGCATGTAAACTCCTATATAAGGAGATGTTTTGTAAAGTTTTTAAAAGAGCAAGGAAAATATAAGAATAGTTTATTGATACTTTCTCCATTCTCTATCCATTCTCTCCTCCAAACACAATCGGCTACATCGTAGACCGAACATAAAGTTGTGAAGATCCTAACAAAGTGGTATCAGAGCAAGGTTCGAAGAAAATGTCGAAGACAACACTCTCGTACAACGCCCCACGCCTCACCAAAGATAACTATGAAAATTGGAGCATCAAAATGAAGACTGTTTTGGGAGCAGTAGGCGCTTGGGATGTGGTGGTCCGAGGCTATGATCGGCCTCAAGATGAAGCTGCACTGACGGCAGCTCAGAGAACGACCCACGAAAAATTATTCGAGAAAGATTGTACCGCAAGATACTTTATCGAGCAAGGTGTCGATGATTCGACTTTCGAGAAGATTTCGGCTGCCACTAATGCAAAGCAACAGTGGGAGATACTTGAGAAAACCTTCCAAGGAGTCGAGAAGGTTAAAAAGGTACGCTTACAATCACTAAGGAGGGAGTTTGAATTGTTAAAAATGGAGGAGAATGAATCGGTAACTGACTATAATGCCCGAGTGCTTACGGTGGTCAACCAAATGAAGAGGAACGGAGAAAAAATGGAGGATGTAAGGGTGATAGAGAAAATTCTTCGGTCACTACCACCGAAGTTTGACTTCATTGTGTGTTCAATTGAAGAGTCAAAGAATCTTGAAGAAATGACGATAGATGAGTTGATGGGTTCACTAAAAGCCCACGAAGAACGGTTCGTGAAAAAGCAAGAACCGATTGAAAAATTACTACAAACACAAGTTAATTTGAAAGGTGATTCGGTTGAAAATGGTCAAAATGACCGAAATCGAGGAAATACACGCGGCCGAGGAAGAGGCCGTGGCCGAGGTCAATTCGGTCGAGGACAAGGTGGTCGAGAAGGTCAAAACAATGACGATAGAAGCCAAAGCCAAAATTTCGGCCGAGGTCGAGGCCGAGGACGATCGACTGGTGGAAGAGGGAGACCGAATGTTCAATGCTATAATTGCAAGAAATTCGGTCACTACGCAGCAGACTGTTGGGGAAAAACAGTCGAGGAAAAATCAAACTTTGTGGAGAAAGAAGATTACAATGACGATGTACTTCTGCTGGCTTTTAAAGGTGACGAAGAAAGTGCCGACACTTGGTATCTCGATACTGGTGCAAGTAATCATATGTGTGGCAAGCGAAACATGTTCGTAGACTTGGACGAATCGGTGAGTGGCCAAGTCACATTCGGTGACTGTTCGAAGGTACCAGTAAAAGGCAAAGGTAAAATTTTAATTCGACTGAAAGATAGATCACAAAAATATATCGAAAATGTGTATTATGTGCCAAATATGAAAAACAACATCTTGAGTTTGGGACAACTCTTAGAAAAGAATTTCGATATTCATTTAAAGGATCGAACTCTTTTCTTAAGAGATAACCGAATGAAGTTGATAGCAAAAGTGCAGATGACGAAGAATCGGCTATTTTTATTGGATATCAAATATGGTGAAGCAAAGTGTCTAAAATCATCGGTGAAAGATTCGGCTCGGTTATGGCATATGAGGTATGGACATCTCAATTTCGGCGGACTAAACTTGTTGGCGAGGAAGAATATGGTCAAAGGTTTGCCGATTATGAATGAACCGAAAGAGTTATGTGAAGGGTGTTTACTTGGTAAACATCACCGAGCGAGTTTTCCAAAAGAAGCCGAGTTTAAAGCCAAGGAGCCATTACAATTTGTCCACACCGATGTATGTGGACCAATTACTCCAAATTCATTTGGTGGAAAAAGGTACATTCTAACATTTATTGATGATTTCACAAGGAAAACATGGGTATATTTTTTAAAAAATAAATCGGAAGTTTTTGAAAATTTTAAAAGATTCAAAATGAATATGGAAAAAGAAAGTGGGTTTTATTTGAAATCGGTCAGGTCAGACCGAGGTGGAGAATTCACTTCAAATGAGTTTGAAAATTTTTGCAAAGAAAATGGGATTCGGCATTTCTTAACGGCCTCCTATTCACCACAACAAAATGGAGTGGCCGAACGAAAAAATAGAACCATATTAGACATGGTGAGATGTATGTTGAGTAGTAAAAATATGCCGAAGGAATTTTGGGCAGAAGCGGTTGCATGTGCTGTGTACATTCTAAACCGATGCCCAACCCAGAGTCTACAAAATGTAACACCGCAGGAGATGTGGCATGGTTATAAGCCGAATGTAAGTCACTTTAAAATTTTCGGGAGCATAGCATATGCTCATGTCCCCGAACAAAAGAGAGTAAAACTTGATGACCGAAGTTCTCAGTTGATTTTTATCGGTTATGATCTAAGAACCAAAGGCTACAAGCTGTTTGATCCAGTCAATAAGAAGGTCATTGTTAGCCGAGATGTCGAATTTGATGAAGAAAGCTCATGGAGTTGGAGCGATGAAGCCGAAAGCAGCAGACCGAATGAAGTACTCGGTCAAGAAGAAAAGAAAAGAAATGAAGTCGAAGTTGATGTTCCATCGCCTGCAACAACACCTCGGTTCAATTCGCCTCAAGTCGGTTCTCCACAAACCGAAGCGTCGTCAAGTTCAACTCCACCAAGAAATCCAAGGACGAGGACTATGACCTAGTTATATGAGGTAACCGAAATGCAAAATAATCTAACATTATTTTGTTTGTTTGCCGAATGCGAGCCAATGAATTTTGAAGAAGCGGTCAAAGACCGAAGGTGGAAAGAAGCAATGGACGAAGAAATCAGTGCTATTGAGAGAAATGGAACTTTGGAGATCACCGAACTTCCCAAAGGCAAGAAACCCATAGGAGTGAAATGGGTGTACAAGGAGAAAAAGAACGCTAAGGGAGAAATCGAGCGATACAAGGCAAGATTAGTGGTCAAAGGCTACAAACAACAAGCTGGCATTGATTATGATGAAGTTTTCTCACCAGTAGCGCGACTCGAGACAATTCGACTGATCATTGCTATGGCGGCTCAATTCAGTTGGAAGATATATCAATTGGATGTTAAATCGGCATTCCTCAATGGATATCTTGAAGAAGAAGTCTACATCGAGCAACCACTCGGTTATGAGAAGAAAGGACATGAGTCGAAAGTACTGAAGCTAAAGAAGGCTTTATATGGCCTGAAGCAGGCACCGAGAGCATGGAATAGTCGAATCGACATATACCTCCAAGCACACGGTTTCATGAAGTGTCCTTATGAGCATGCATTATACATAAAGAAGTCCGAAAAAGGTGATATTTTTATAGTATGTTTATATGTGGATGATCTCATCTTCACAGGAAACAATCCACGTATGTTCGATGACTTCAAAAGCTCGATGGTTAAAGAATTTGAAATGACCGACATCGGTCAGATGGCATATTATTTGGAAATAGAGGTAAAGGAAAGACCGAATGGGATTTTCTTATCCCAAGAAGGATATGCTCGGTCGATTTTGAGAAAGTTCAATATGGAGCAAAGCAATTCGGTCAATACCCCAGTAGACTGCGGAACAAAATTATCAAAGTTCGATGAAGGGAGCAATGTGGACTCGACGCATTTTAAAAGCTTGGTAGGCAGTCTTCGGTATCTTACATGCACAAGACCGGATATTCTATATGGAGTCGGCTTGATCAGCCGATACATGGAAGAACCGAAATTGACACATTTATCAGCGGCGAAAAGGATATTGAGATATATCAAAGGTACACCAAATTTCGGTTTGTTCTATTCGAAATCTAACAATTTTGAATTATATGCATATACCGATAGCGATTGGGGAGGAGATATAGATGACCGGAAAAGTACGACAGGGTACATTTTCTTCATCGGTGAATCAGCATTTACTTGGTGTTCCAAGAAGCAACCGATAGTGACACTATCAACTTGTGAAGCCGAATACGTTGCTATATCGGCTGGAGTTTGCCATGCTATATGGCTAAGAAATCTGCTGAAAGATCTAAAGGTTGAACAGGAAGGACCTACGAAGATGTATGTGGACAACCAATCTGCTATAGCACTGGCGAAGAATCCAGTGTTTCATGAACGAAGCAAGCACATTGATACTCGGTATCACTCTATCAGAGAACATGTGAGGAAGAAAGAGGTCGAACTCGTTCATGTCAAATCACAAGATCAACTGGCCGACATTTTTACAAAGCCCCTAAAATTTGAAGTGTTCGCAAAATTGCGAGGAAAGATCGGCATGGTAAAACAAGTTTAAGGGAGCATGTTAGAAATTAAACTTGTTTTCGGTTACAAAGAATTGAAGAGACATCGGTTATAAAAGGAAGGGATACCAATTCATGAATAGGTTTAATGAAAGGATATGTAACGGTTATTGTAATCAATTGGTATTATGAAGAGTCATAATGAAGGGGCATGTAAACTCCTATATAAGGAGATGTTTTGTAAAGTTTTTAAAAGAGCAAGGAAAATATAAGAATAGTTATTGATACTTTCTCCATTCTCTATCCATTCTCTCCTCCAAACACATTCGGCTACATCGTAGACCGAACATAAAGTTGTGAAGATCCTAACAAAGACAATACCATCTGAGCA
The DNA here is from genome assembly GCA_030015575.1 of Agapanthus africanus. NCBI lineage: Eukaryota > Viridiplantae > Streptophyta > Magnoliopsida > Asparagales > Amaryllidaceae > Agapanthus > Agapanthus africanus. The sequence goes on along the minus strand of CM057345.1, from coordinate 264,093,511 downwards.
TTTTTATTATTTTTTAGAAAATTGTTATTTTTATTTCATTAGCATTTTAATAATCTTTGATTAGTTTTGGACTTACTTGAAAAATGCAATACTTAGGATTTCAGTATAAAAAAAACTTAGCTTTTTATTTGGGGACTAGCGAATGATATTGATTAATTAAAAATATATTGTGATTTTGCCAATGAGATTTGAGTTCTCTTAGTTCTTCGTGCGACCGGGTGTGAGGAGTGATTCCTCTCGGGAGTGAGTCCCTTGGATGGGAGTCCTGTCTTTATCGTCGTCGATTTCGCCGTTCAAATCCGAAGCTTTAATCGTTGCTGCGACGTCTTCGTTACAACTTTTGGTCTAGATCTGCAGCAGATCTCCATCATTACTATCAAATTTTATCGTTCAATGTCAACTTATCATATCAGATCAACATGCTCTTATGTGTAGATGAAGTGGAAGCCGAATGCAAACTTGTGGTAATTAATGAAGGAAAGCTTATAACATTCTTTTATATTTTGTTTCTTATCTTCGATTAACCAAGAATCGAAGAAATTGCTTTTAGGCCTTGATTTGGACTCACATGTTGGTATAATCAGTTAGGGAATAATTTGGCAAATTAATTTGGGAACCAATAATTTAATATTGGACATATTCAGAGCTTTATTTCTAGTTTATTTGAACTTGAATTATTCTGAGAACATAATGTTTGGATTTTACTAAATTGTTTAGTAGATTTCTACTCTAAAGATTATCTTTATATCACTCAAATTGACACTAGTACAAATATGGCTTATACCTATGGATGATAAAATCCGTAAGGCAATTTTATGTTGATCCTACGGATTACTCCGCAGGGACAACTAATATCCTTATGGATTAGATCGTAGGGACATATATAAATAAAAATTTATTAAAATTTAAAATATGTAGTTGCCCATACGATACCGCAAAATAAGACCCTACGGTTATATCCGTTGGTGCAAAGTCAAGGATTTAAAAAATAAAAATAAAAACCAAATTCCCCCCGTTCCCATAGTACCCTAATTGCCCAATTAATTTCCCCCCAAAATTTCCCCGCCCTCGTCGCCTTCGACCTCGAGTCGCCTCGTCCCTCGTCAGCTCCGAACTCGACGTCGTCTCCTCCTCCCTCGTCACCTCCTCCGACCTCCAACACCGTCTCCATCACCTCTAGCGCTGCCTCGATCGATCATCGTCTCGATCACATCCTCCTCATCAACGTCGATCGCCGCCCTCTTCATCAAACGTCGAGCTCCTCTCTGGTTTTCTCGGTACCGTCGAAATCCTCAACTGGTTAGTTAATTTATTCAATATAAAATTTTATTTTCCTAAATTGAATTTGGTGGATAAGACTTTAATTAGGGGATTTTGGATTGTGGCTGTGGTGGTGGGTGGTGGCAGCTGTGGTGGTGGATGTTCTTCAATTTGGGGTTGTTTGGGGATGTGGGCGGCGGCGGCGGCGGCGGCTGTGGTGGGTTTGGTTTGGTTAGGTTTATTATTAGGGTTAATGTTAATGGTTAGGGGTAGGTTTAAGATTAAGGTTAGGTTTAGGGTTTAGTGAAAAAAAAAATAGCTAAGGGTAGTTCAGTGAAGAATTTATGGAGGGTTAGGGTTAATTAGGTCTAGGGTTATGGTTATGGTTAAGCTAATTAGGGTTAAAATTAAGGGTGAGAGTTAGGGTATTTTAGTGTGTGTGTGTGTGTGTGTGTGTTTGTTTGTAATATATATGATGATTTGTGTGTGTATTTATGATAATGTTAATGATGATGATGTGTGTGTGTGTGATAATTTTGATGATGATATGTGTGTGTTTGTGATGATGATGATCTCTAATATCAAAATAAGACCAAACCAAAATTTTAAACTTAACAGCAGAACTAAATCCAAAATCTTAAACTTAATACCAGAACCAAATCTAAAATCTTAAACTTGATTAAGAAAACCCTTAATTTTAAAAAAACTTTACCCTAAACTAAAAACTTCAAACCTTGAAATTGAAACGTAAATGTTAAACCAATTCAAATTAAATCTTATAATTAGTGTATATATGATAATTGATGATAATATGAAATTTTCATATTCTCATCGATAGTCATATGTGAAAATCAAAGGGCGTCTTAGTCCCCGTCTATCGGTTAACATATGTTCGATATTCGTCGTGACATAAAACTATATGAAGGCTATTAAATATCGGATGGTATCGTTCGGTGCTAACAGCCGTCATATAGTCTATGTGATGAGAATATTCAATTGTATGATAACCGATAGATTTGTTCAGCTTGAACAAGTTAGGAATGTATAAAGAAAACACCTACATTCACTTGTGTTTTCATTCGTTTCGAGTTATTTCGTCGGTACTTTTCCGCTGGTTCTCCGTGTACAAAGATAGATTAGATGTAACAACCGAGTCCAGTTCTACAAATTTCTGTTACCGTATGGGTTGTTGTGGTATTTATTTCATTTATCATGCTTTGGCTGTTACTAGTTGTAGTTTAACCCGGCATTTCATATTCTTGCATATAACAATTTAAGTTATTTAAAATAAATTAAAAATAATTGACATGGCCTGCTTGACATCCCTAACCCTGTGGTAGCGTTCTTGCATCGTGTTCTCGTCCCGTTCAGTAGAACGGATGTGTTTGGACGACTACGCGCATGTACGTGCGTCCGTTCTTGGAGGTATGCTTTTTCAGTACAAAATCCTTCATTTTAATTTTTGGAACCTGCCAATATTTTTCATATTTCAAATTAAAATTTTTGGACCCGATCCGGGCGCAATTCTGAATTATTTTGTATCCCGCCAAATTCTATTTTTAAATTACTAAATCAGTTTAAAATTTTTTTCTATTATCTACAATAAAATTTTCCCCCTGACCAAATTATTTTCCTTAACCCAGGAAATATTTTTCCTAACCTATTCTCTTTTTCCCCTGCTTAGTGAATGATTCCTTCATTAAAATCTTTTAAAATCCTTTCATATTTTTTTCCTCCAACCAATCGCATTTCCACATTTCTCCATGGGCCCACGCCTCTCTCACCTTTTCCTTTCTCTTTCTCTCTCTTCTCTCTTTCTCTATCTGCATATAACGACAATTTTATCTCTCCTCTCCGTTTCCTCTCTCCTCTCGATCTCTCTCTTCCTCTCTATCTCTCTCCTCTTCTCTCTCCTCTCGCGCACGAGAATCTCTCTCTTTCTCACTCCTCTCGCAAATCTCTCTCTCTTCTCTTTATATTTTCTTCGTCTTCATTAACAAAGAACCGATTGCTTACGAAACCCTAGCCGCCGTCCCTCGTTTCTGCCTAGCGCCGACGATGCCCGCATCAGCCTCGTCGCAGTCGCCTCCACCTTCTTTCCTCCCTCCTATTCTTCTCTCCCGAGCAGCCGAGAACCGCACACCCACTCGTCTCGGCCACCCCCGCTTCCAACGGCCGCCGGTGACCTCGTCCCCGTGTCCTTAGCCGTGTGCACACTTCAGTAAGCGCCCCTCTTGTAAGTCTACGGTAGCGCCCCGGCCGTCTACAGACGCCAAATGCGGAACAAAAACTTTTTAACTGGCGCTATCGTGTACTTTAACCCGGATCTGCCATTATTGCTAAACTAATAAACTGTAAAGAGTGTAGAAAGGTTATACCGAACGATCCGAGTCCTTCGTTCTTTAACCATCATCCCACGCTCCGTTGCGGCTGCTCCGATCTCGTCGATCTCCGATCTGCTCGTCCAGGTGGCACCACGTCAACGATTCTTTAAACGGGCTCCCGCCTCTGACTTGAGGCAACTCGGTCGTCAAGTTTGCTAAAAGAGACGACCAAGATTGATGTAGAGAATGAGTGGAATACTTTGTCTCGCTTCGTCCAAAACCGTGGACGACCGGTTAATGAAGTTGCCGTGGGAATCGGGTGATGGAATGAAATGAGCTGTGAAATTCCATACACCCCAAAATCTATCATAATCTTTTTACCAAATGAAAACCTCAAGTGTGAGAGTGAGGGGGGAGGGGCCGGCCATATATAGGAATGGGGGGGTGAGTGTAGGAGGGAAGAGGGTGACCACAAGAGAAAATATCATGTGTGAACACAAGAAAATATCTTAAGTGTAAACACAAAGTGTGAACACACCAAAAGCAACCAATGAAACACCAACACCATTCAAACCTAGTCACCTCTTCTAGAACCTTCTAGATGCATGACCCACCCTCATCCAAGAAAAGATAAATCCGTCTTTAACCGAATGTTAAAAGACGGCTGATAGAAAACTGGAAACTGGCAACTTCCAAAAGTGAGCCCGAAACGAATTTCAGGATAACCCCGTAACTGTATAAAAATACCCGCATTTGTATTACGACTGAATACAAATGCAACCGAGACAAAGATATTATATCTACTCAATATAATACTTGGATCCGGCTTAAACCAAAGCCGACCAGTACCATCTGACCGAAAACTGACACGTGCGTATACGCACGTGCATTTCCGAACCCTGCCATAAAACCATATGGCCTCTACAACGTTTCGCCCGAACTAAGGAAACTGTCTGTGAGGGACTCTAATGACTCGTCAGTACCCTGGCAGTGGGTTTAACCACAAACCGTCAGCGACACTAGCTATGCGTAACGGCTGCCCATGGACTGACCTCAAGGGAGGCCGATGAGCGAACTCATCCGGAAACCCTACTGAGCCTAACAGTGACAATGTATATACAGTCCGGTCCGTTCGTCTATGAGTATCGCATATCTGCCTAGGGGGCTCGTAATGTTAGACCCCCAATAGCAGTATAAGTCGTGTCGGAGTGTAGCCCAATAACACCCTGAGATACTACTGGAGTACCTACCAGTAAATCTCCTTTCACGGCCGTGGGCTTTGTGTAATGGCTCTCTTAGACACTGCACGATCTCACCCCCAATACCGGGAGAGACGAATCCCCTGCCGATCCGCTCACGTGCCTCCATGTGGCTCGGGACTGTACCCAAAAACTGCCTGTTTGCACGACTCCTTTGAGCCGTGGTAGGGTAGAAATCAAAGCACAGTGGGAACTCACACGAGACAAATGACGACCTCAGGCCGATGAACTAACCTGTACACATGTCACCAGGGAACTGCTATCTGACGATAGGTATAGTACTAACTAGCAGATTCCCGGCGAGTCCTGTCCGGTGTACTCATAACCCAGTGAGCACCTGTATACATCTTAGGTGATCCAACTGACACCAGTGGCTTATGAGACCGGCCACCGCCCCTTGTCGGGGTCTCGACTGTATACACTAGTCTACTCCGGAGTATCGATGCCCTGTCTCGAAACTCCCACGACCAGGGACCACAATTAAGGATATGCGTATAAACTACCCAACTCTCACGTATATGATCGCCATCATACAGTTGGTAGTAAAGTAAGATCCTAAGGGCTCTATCAAAGTGTAACATGAAATCAGTCACCTGAACATGTACACGACTGATAAAGGCAAACCAGATAGCATACTATCATCTCGAGTAAGACTGTCCTACCGGTATAGGTCCTCTGCAATCATTGCAATCACGTACCTGCGATCCAATAATTGACTATGAGGGCACTATCTCCAACAATCTCCCACTTGCACTCAAGGCTAATTATTGCGATGTCGACTACTCACAGCCCGTGTGAAACTGAACATCCAACTCCTCTACTAATCAGTTTCACAAAGCCCGTTTGTAAAACTATTGTGTTCAAGAAATAGCCTCAGTGAGTGGATCTGCCTAGATGTTTCTTTCAATATCTCACTTAATCTCAAGTTCGCGGAGAAAGCCATCTCCCGAATTGAGTAATACCTGTCTTAGAATATGTCTGGATTTTTTATTGGACCTAGTTCATAAATGAACTCCAAATCCAAACTTCTTAGACTGTATCGATCACTGAACCTAATCAGTATCCGGCATCATGCCTCCCACAGTATCCTCTTGGACCACCTGTCCATAATACTGTCCCTCATCAGAGGGAAAACTATAACTCTGACAATCACTCTGTCATCCATGTCACCTTTGAAGCCTGGAATGATAATCGTCTCCCGAAGGAGGCTGCCGTCATCAAATCCGTAGAACATCCACTTATGTTCTAAAATTGCTTCCTTATGTCTCTCCAGGATTGGATTAATACAAACTTATCGTATCTAGTGCAAAAACAACATCTGGTGCGGTACTTGACATCTCATGATTGACTCAGTTGCCTAAGCAAGTGATCTGCCAATCATGCCCATCCCTCTCCCCTTTAGTCTATACGACACCTTTAGAGAGGGTGACTCCATCACCTGCAGGTACACCACCATGCTAGGAGTCAACTATTCTAAAAACCATTAGAATATCTGTCAAAGTACCCACATTGGGAAACTACCCAAATCTAGATCTAAAACCATAGATCCAGAAACCAGAATGTCAAATATTATATCCATATCCTGTCTGGAGAAACAACTGTGTGACGACCACAGTACAACCGATCGTAGTATAGGGATTTTACTTCCTACTCTGTGTATGTCATCCAGATACCATGACATCACACCCTACTACCTTCTTAACAGATCCATCCCCTATTCTGATTGAAGTCAAACCCATGACTATCACATCAAAAATAGATGATCTATCTCCGCTATAACTGCCCAAGTCTACAAATAGGCATAAGCATCTTGCCTACTATGATTCCGCTGCTCCCACTGACTACGACAACCCTCCTACCGGGTCTCATAGCCTGGAACAACAGTAGTGTCAAGTCTGGGTAGATAAGAACCTCCCTGTCACCGTCCTTGAGCCTACCGAAGTACCTCTCGGGTGTCTGAGGTTACCCACCATATCTGCGGAGTGGCTATTGGAATGTCAATCTTGATTGAATCTTTAGGTCCTATTAAATTTTCCGTAATCGTTTGCGGTTCTGGAATCACTTCCAGTTCTACCATACTCCCACTACTGTTTTCTGAAAAAGTCCATTTTACTAAAACTGTGGCGAGTTAAGAACAATATCACTATTGATCTTCCAAATGGTAGAATATCAACCCTCGTCATAGCCAGGGTCAACCCACAAACAGCCATTACAGAAACGTGCCCTGAGTTATCCAGAGTCTGGTTTTAAGCATAAGCTGGACAACTCCCCGTACCTTAACATCTTTTTAAGGTATGAACCATTCTATATCCAATATAGAAACTTTGGCACTTATTTAATTGGAACTATATTCAAATCATGCAGCTGTCTCCAGTGCATATCAAATTAATGGGAAGAGGCTAATCAGCATTACTCAACTTAGGAATCCATCCAATTATGAGCAACCTGAAAGAGAAACAAGTTTCTCAAAACATCACTATCATCTGAATACCAATCACAAGAATCTACATCTTCGATCTCTTTGAAGAATCCCGATACTTGTGACACCTGGTTCTCTACTTTATTCTTATACCCACAACTTCTCAAAATTTAGACCTTGTATTTCTACGAAACACTTGTCTAAATACTAGAGAAGTTATAAGTAAACAGAACATAGTACGAGGACCTACCCCTTTGTCCTGATGGACACTTGGACAACATACAATACTCTGTATAAGTCCGCTGAGTTAAACAACTCAAAACATGTGCGTCGTAGGTTGAAAACTGTACCCTGGCGATTTCCTCAAATATCACCAATTACAACGAATTCCGATATAATGAGGATAATCACCTAATTCCCAATAACTTATTCCCACTCATCATCTGTAAAACCATACAGATATGAGAATGAAACCTGGTAAATACATACCCTTGGAGTAAGTATCTAATTGGGAAAACAGTTTTCTTTTAACAATGCACTGAAACATGAAAATGTTTCGTAGGGGTATCCTGGTATTCATAGTAATGCCTCTTCCATAATCCAATTCATGACTTCAACCGTATATTTTATTGCCGTCTCTCCAAATCCCTTTATTTGTCTTTAGTCGTTACCTTCTGTACACCATCGTTAGGCTAAATGGTTTTCTTTCTTCCCTACCGTTCGGCACCAGCCTATGGTTTGGAAGAAGACTATCCAGTAAGCATAATAGGTGTACCCTCCTAAACCAAGGAGTACTCGCATCATGAGAGAAGGTGATGATAAAAGACAACTGAATAATACATTATTCTTTTAAAGGTGAAATAGGAGTGGCGATGATGTACGCGGTTTGGTCGTGAATGATATCAGTCGCAATTTACTTTGCCCTCTTTCTAATCCCTTTATTTTGTCTTTACATATTACCTTCTGCACACCCTACTTAGGCTAATTGGTTTTCTTCATTCCCTACCTTTCGGCACCTGCCTATGGTTTGGAATAAGACTATCCAATAAGCGTAATAGGTGTACTCTCCTAAACCAAGGAGCTCTCGCAACCTGAGAGAAGGTGATAATAAAAGACAACTGAATAAACCAATTCTATTTCTCCTGAACTTGGATCCATCCTCGAAGAAGTCCCTTCGAGTTCGTATATAACCATACGATGGATCTATCCAATGGAAGTGGATGTCCGTATTAATACGGGTGTTCTGAGAAATGCAAAGGGTAGAAGAAGGAGTGGCAATGACTTATGCAACAAAGACAATCCAAAAGCCAGTATTTTAAGAAGGTTCGGTCAACCTGGTCACTGAGTCATAGTGTAGGGTCGGTCAAAGGTCGCTGCCATAGAGAGAGAGAAAAGAAACACTCTGCGTGCACTCTAACCTAGATCAGAATGGTTATCACTTTATCTAATCCGGAAACCTCCCACTGTCCTGTCAAATTCTCCTCCAAACCTGAAAGAAGAATCAATCGGGATCACCCAAAGAGTAAACCAACCCATCAGTGGGAATCGGGATCCAACTCTCATCGCATGATAACGTGATGGAATGCATCCACGTTACTCATACTCCAGAAGGTATGCGCATACTTGGCAAGTTTCAGTTTCTTTAGAAACTCCCGATATGATTTTTGCCCCATGCTCTTATAACCTTGGCGTTGGTCAAAATGTCATAAGTCACATGCCAAGTTCTACCCGTCACTATCTTGTCAATTTGAACCCACCCGCACATGCCCTTGACGTTGGCCAAAATGGCAGAACGACTGTCCCAAACCAACTCATCTATCTATGCAACAATTGAATACCCAGCAGCTACCAAACACTATGCCTTGGCGTTGGTCAAAATACATAGCTTGAATACTACTGAATACCCAAAAGAAGTGACGGAGGGCTACGGCTGGTTTTTGGCGAAAAAACCTTTAACGTAGTGAACTTGATATCGCTGAAGGAACCTGATAGCTTTTTTAAAATATAGTGGCGAAAACCTTTTGCTAAAGAGGTCACTCCCGGTGAAGGGATCTCGGCTCTTTCCTCGTGGAATGAGGTGCAGGATATTCCACTGAATACCGCGATGCAAAGCAACATGTAATCGACTATAGTGAAGTTATTACCCTGACACAAAATTCTGCCCAAGGGGTCAGTCCCGGTGAAGGGATATCGGCCCTTACCCCGTCGAATGAGGTGCAGGATATTCCACTGAATACCGCTATGCAAAACAAAAGAAAACGTCTTTGCAATAACACTTTTTAAATTGTTCCAACAACTGCCAAACAGGTTTGCTTTACTTTGCATTGATCAGAATCAACGCAGTCCCATCAATCAATCACACCAGAAAAGAACAAAAATAAAATGTACGTATATGCCATCCGCATTCGTCACTGGGTCCCGTCATCACCCGTTAGGTTACTTAACTAACGACAGAGCGGGGACTGGACTAGCGCGGGTGTAAAACATATACAACATCTAATAGTATATAAACCAATATACAATAATCGCTCCAGGCATGATAATATGCAACATTACAGAAAAGTAATAAGCATCACAGAACAATACAGATAATCTGGGATCCCCGGGTTTCACAGAGCCGCTGCTGAAACCCGACGTTCCCCTGTCGTGTGGATAGCCTGTGCAATGAAACCTAGACCTTTACGCGTGCGGCAAGTTACCCGCCAAAACCTGAAGCGAGGCAGTCCCCTACAGCAAAGTGAATGGACCACCCTGCACTTCACGGAATCCGGTAAACTTAGGCACCCCTCCTTGGGTCAACCTGTACCCCCTGCGAGTACGGCGAATAGTCTGCCAATTCTAGAGTGAGGCCCCTCTGCCTCTCAAAGCTATGAGATGCGGACCTGTTGCCCCCCAGAACCCGGCTATCCGTGCACTCCGTCGCGGGGCAAAACCTAGTACAGAAATGAAAAATAGTACAACAGGTACATCGACCGCAACCTGGTCGTGCCCCAAAAGAATATTATACAACAAGCAGTGACGGCAGTCCACATGTTGGACGCTCGCCCCGCAATATCAAATGTACAAATAAATCCAAACTGCACTATCATTGCACACTGCTATCCACCACGACAAATCCGCAACATCACAGCACAACACAGAACATCAACACGAATGTCACGTTCGCAAACCCGTCTAAAAGAACTATAGCAATCAGACGCGGTTTACCGATCAAATGACATTCCCGGTCGGAGATATAATATAAGCACTGTAAACTAAAATGTTTAAATTTCGATCGACTAAATATCACAAAGTGGGCCCCACGAACAACTGGTGAACAGTAACAAAATCTGGGCCCAAAAGATATATACCAAAAACCCCAAATTCCAACAGAGAAGACACTGTGCAAATTTGGTGCACTGATTCAATAGAACGGCCGCGGATGCGCGGCTAAACCATGGGTTTGGCCGCGATTCCGCGGCGGTTTGGTGGAATCACGTGCTCAAATTTGGTCGGTGTGCTTCTGAAACCCTGCACAACTTTCTGTGATATGTAGAATAATTTTAGGACATCATTTAAAATCGACAGAAACTGTGAACTTGGATTTTGCAGTTTTTGATTTCCAGTTCGATCGATGTTTTAAACGCGTTAGCACAAGTTAGTAAAGCAAAATGGTGAGGCTCTGATACCACTGTAAGTCTACGGTAGCGCCCCGGCCGTCTACACACGCCAAATGTGGAACAAAAACTTTTTAACTAGCGCTATCGTGTACTTTAACCCGGATCTGCCATTATTGCTAAACTAACAAACTGTAAAGAGTGTAGAAAGGTTATACTGAATGATCCGAGTCCTTGATTCTTTAACCATCATCCCACGCTCCGTTGCGGCTGCTCCGATCTCGTCGATCTCCGATCTGCTCGTCCAGGTGGCACCACGTCAACGATTCTTTAAACGGGCTCCCGCCTTTGACTTGAGGCAACTCGGTCGTCAAGTTTGCTAAAAAAGACGACCAAGATTGATGTAGAGAATGAGTGGAATACTTTGTCTCGCTTCGTCCAAAACCGTGGACGAACGGTTAATGAAGTTGCCGTGGGAATCGGGTGATGGAATGAAATAAGCTGTGAAATTCCATACACCCCAAAATCTATCATAATCTTTTTACCAAATGAAAACCTCAAGTGTGAGAGTGAGGGAGGAGGGGCCGGCCATATATAGGAATGGGGGGTGAGTGTAGGAGGGAAGAGGGTGACTACAAGAGAAAATATCATGTGTGAACACAAGAAAATATCTCAAGTGTGAACACAAAGTGTGAACATACCAAAAGCAACCAATGAAACACCAACACCATTCAAACCTAGTCACCTCTTCTAGAACCTTCTAGAAGCATGACCCACCCTCATCCAAGAAAAGATAAATCCGTCTTTAACCGAATGTTAAAAGACGGCTGATAGAAAACTGGAAACTGGCAACTTCCAAAAGTGATCCCGAAACGAATTTCAGGATAACCCCGTAACTGTATAAAAATACCTGCATTTGTATTACGACTGAATACAAATGCAACTGAGACAAAGATATTATATCTACTCAATATAATACTCAGATCCGGCTTAAACCAAAGCCGACCAGTACCATCTGCCCGAAAACTGACACGTGCGTATACGCACGTGCATTTTCTGAACCCTGCCATAAAACCATACGGCCTCTACAACGTTTCGCCCGAACTAGGGAAACTGTCTGTAGGGGACTCTAATGACTCGTCAGTACCCTGGCAGTGGGTTTAACCACAAACCGTCAGCGGCACTAGCTATGCGTAACGGCTGCCCATGGACTGACCTCACGGGAGGCCGATGAGCGAACTCATCCGGAAACCCTACTGAGCCTAACAGTGACAATGTATATACAGTCCGGTCCGTTCGTCTATGGGGCTAGTAACGTCAGACCCCCAATAGCAGTATAAGTCGTGTCGGAGTGTAGCCCAATAACACCCTGAGATACTACTGGAGTACCTACCAGTAAATCTCCTGCCACGGTCGTGGGCTTTGTGTAATGGCTCTCCTAGACACTGCACGATCTCACCCCCAATACCGGGAGAGACGAATCCCCTGCCGATCCGCTCACGTGCCTCCATATGGCTCGAGACTGTACCCAAAAACTACCTGTTTGCACGACTCCTTTGAGCCGTGGTAGGGTAGAAACCAAAGCACAGTAGGAATGTAGCGCCTTGAAAAGTCGTTTTGGTGTTTTCCTGAAAATCGGTGAAAATTCGGTATTTTTTCCGTAAACCGTCTTTTTTGTTATTTTGCATTTTAGGACTAATTATACCTAATTTGGATAGGTAATTGCTAGTTTTTAGTAGCAAATGAGTTACTTATGAAATTCTGGTCGTTTAAAAATTTTCCCTAATTTTTCAATTTTTAATATTATTTTAAGCCGGTAAGAAAATACATTAAATTAGCGATAAATACAAATTTAAATGGGCTAAACTTAAACTTAAGCTTTAAAATCATGTTAATTAAAATCTAGTTGTAACATAAATTTTTAGTATTTTATTTTAAGTTTTAACTAATTTTTATTATAGAAAACGAAATTTATTGAATTTAAGCTTAAACTTGCAATTTTGGACTTGTGGGGGGGGGGGGGGGGGGTCTTTTTGCATAGAATTTTTTTGCAAACACTCACACATCCTCACCCCTCATCCCAGGCCGAGCCCACCTCAGGAAAAATGCCCAATCCAATTATTCCTTTCAACTCATTTGAATTAAAACTTTATAAGGTGAATATAATACATTAATTTAGGTATGGGTTATATTGAGGCATGGATGGGTTTGACTTTGAAAAAAATCCACAACACCCACCCCAGTCCTCCCCATTTCCCCTCACTGCAGAAACTGATCAGCAGCCCCCCTCTTTTGATTCCATCTCTTTTCCAACTCAAAAAAAAATCCCCAAAATGCTTCAAAAATCCAAATAAAACCTCACAAATTCAAGCCAATTCTTCATCCTTTCTCCTTAGCCAAATCTTGCAAGAATCTTGGAGCAAGGAGACCTTTTTGAGGAGGTAAATTCACATGCTAGATCTCTAAAATTTGAGGTAGAATCTTCAACCAATTAATACTTATGGTTAAATTCCTTTAATTAAATTGTTTTAGTGTTAAATTTTTGTGCTAATCTCATTCTAGGATTTTCATGATAATGGCTTGAGTTGAACTAGGTTTTAGAAACACCATTATGAGATTAATTAAGTTATTTTGTTATCTAGTTATTATACAAACCTAATTTAAAAGATTACTTTGCTTAAGTGGGCTTCGATATGTGTTAATTTAGGTTTTTCAAGTGTGAAATTGGATTTAAATTGAAGGTTAGAAAAATCAAGAAAGGGGTTTGTGTATGGAAATAGGTTGAAGCATGGTTGTTGTATTGTAATTATAGTATTGTGGCTAACTAGTTATGCGGTTGGATGTTCTTGCTAGGTTGTAGTCTTTTTGTCGCAAATCGGCAATGTTTGCACTGATTTTTTTTTTTTTAATGTAATGCTTGCTAGGTTGTTATAAAAATATTGGGATGAATTATTTGCAATATCTTGATGATATTTTTGGTATATCCTATGACATTTAGGATGTGTGAGTGCAGATTTTTGAGTGATCGGGTTTTACCTTTGCCGGGCGACCAAATCGACGATTTTATTTAGTTTTTGCGATTTTCGCGTGTGTTCCGCGCACCTTGTGCACGTTGTACCTAGCTTGTGAACGTTGGTATTTTCGTTTGGGATTTGCGTCGTTTCATGGTATGTAACCTTATGTTTGGTATTGATGTAAATTCCAGGTTCGGTCGCGGAGACGTCAGACGCGGCACGAAAGGGGAAAGCGGTGCTTGGACGTGACTAGCTAGGGATTCCGGTAAGTAGATGTAACATCTACGGGGGACTATCGTTGGATGGCGCAAGTCGCCCGATAGTTTTAGTAACTTAAAACGATTCTTAGTAATGTTAGTAATTAGGGGTGTAATACTTGTATGATTAATTGCTACATTCATGCCTTATATTGACATACATATGCGAACCCATTCTATAGGACACCTGCACCATTGCCAGGGTTTTTATATGCAGCACGAGCACTATTCATGCTTACACACACGCCCTGGTAATTGACATGCCACCACACTAGATAACCTATAATTTGAAACCTTTTACTATAATTGATGCTTTAACCTGTGCTATTGCCTTTAATTCTTTAAAATGAAATCATAAGATTGTTAATCATGTGCATGTACTTCATCATGTTATTTGTTCGTGCCTAGTCTATCAATCATACATCGCAACTTGATTATTGACACCATATGCATTCATTATTATTGGCATATGCATTTATGAGGATTTCTTGAGATTTTGTGATATTTCTGGATTTCGGGGGAAAGCCGCAAAATTTCTAAACTTACTATATTTTTAAATATGTAAATTGCGGTTTTCTAGTGATGTAAGTGTCGTCCACCATGAGTTTGCTGTGGTTTTCGAGACCCGTTTCGAGGAGTTGGATGAACCGTCTCGGGTACATGGTGGGCCCGGTAAGGTACCCCGGGGAAAGAAGCTCGTGGTGCTGACGATGAGCCTGGCAGGGGACGGATTACCTACCGGTGACTGTTTGGGACGGCGGATATCCAGAGGATACCGACCGTAGCCACGAGATGATGAGATAGTGATATTGAGATGGGTCAGCCGGGTGGCTGAGGCCAGAGATACTATGACATGGATATATGAGATTTGTGATAGTTTTGAGGTGTCGTTGCTGGACACAGATTCTTGTTGATTCTATTGGTATTGTGCTGGTATTTGAAAAGAGATTCCTAAAGGAAAAACATGATTCTTATACTTACACATTCAGATCATGAGTTGATTCGCATTGCATTCATACCTGCTAGTATATTCATATTGCATACATACCTGCTATTATGTCCTGCCTTACCTTTATTTTAGATGCTAGGATGCTTGTGTGCATGCATTCAATAGCCTGTATAGATGTTATTTATTATTCACGAGTTAGCAACTCACCCCTGTTGTGCCACAGCCTTTTGCAGGTCCGCTCCGTCAGTACAGTAGCGGCGGGCGCACTTGCTTCTTTTGCCTCTTTTGCCTGAACTCGAGGTTTTGCTCTTAGGTGGGTTATATTATTATTTTTGTACCACATTGTATATTCTTTGTATCTAGTGTACTCCATCTACTGTATCTACCAGTATTTTTGTATATTGACCTAGAGATGAGACTGTGAGATTTGTGGACTTTTTATGCTGTATTTTGGGGTCGAGCTCACTTGAGTCGACATGCTGTTTTTCTCATGCTTCTTTATGATTATTTTGCATGTTGTTGTTTTATATTGCGTGGGATTTGTGACCGCCTTGTGGCGACGAGCTAGCTCCCGCTTGGGGATGCCTTATTTGTTGGATTTATATATATTCTTTTTGTACCCATTTTAGGGGCCAGTATTTACAAAGGAGACTCTGCCGAAATTTTAGGAAAAATTGATATTGTTTTTAAAAAGGTTTTATATGACTTATTTGATAAACTCGCTTTCAATTGATTGGTTTTTCTTCACTCTTTTGCTTATTTGGTTTTGGTTTCTGGGTTTTGGCTTACTTATTTTACGGACGTCTTGAGACGTTTTGTAAACTTAAGTGCCAGTCGCGTTCCGTACCCTGCGGGTCGTGACAAAGTTGGTATCAGAGCGAGGTTTTACCTTTTTGAGTGTAGGATGACCCTTGGTAGATGGAGTAAGTAACTTAAGCAGGGTAACGTAGCGTGTGTATGTCCGCGGCATACTTGCGATACGGTACTCCGCCTAAGTGACTTTAGGATATACTTGCTTGAAATTCCTTCTTCAATTCCGTGTATCCTATGATTCTATTGCACTGTTCTTATTATCCTTTTTTCCTGTACCAGCCACTATGCCGCCGAAGGCTACGAGGGCACAGAGGGCTGCCGCCCGAGACGAGATTCGAGCTGGCTCGTCCGAGACTAGGACTGAGTAGGGTGGTATGCCTACGCCGCAGGGACAGACCGATCCACCTTCCCCAGGCCGTATGGATAGGCTTGAGACTGGTATGGAGGAGTTGCGACAGATGATGGGGAGTATGCAGGAGCTACGTCAGATGGTAGGATCCCTAGTTGCAGCCAGTCATACACCGAGGCCGGATGACACACCTACTACATCCCAGACTACTATAATACCTGCTCCTACTACTACCGCCGTGACCATCCCGGTTTCACTACAGGATTTCATGAGGCTGAGACCTCCAGTATTCACCGGCACCGAGGCAGCGGAGGATCCACAGACGTTCCTTGACAGTTTAGCCAGGATCTGCCGTTCGCTGAGATGTTCGGATGATCGATGGGTGGAGCTTGTGAGTTTCCGTCTAGAGGGTCTCGCGCAGACATGGTGGGAGTCAGTCTTGAGAGGTCGAGCTGCAGGTCTACCGCCTATGACGTGGGCCGAGTTTACAGCAGTCTTTCTAGCTCGTTTCCTCTTAGAGAGCGTTCGTGACGCCAGAGCTCATAGTTTTGAGGCCTTGATCAAGACACCTGGGATGACGGTGTCTGAGTATGACATCCAGTTTACACAGTTGTCCCGATATGCTCCGTATTTGGTGGATACCGAAGAGAAGATAGTGAAGAGGTTCGTACAGGGACTTGATGCCTAGCTATATCTTGCCATTGGCGCCCAGCACTACGACACTTATTCAGCTGCTATGGATACGACATTACGGATGGAGGAACGCATATCACAGACTTCGGCCGTTTCTGGGCCGAAGAGGATTCGCACCGAGGTGCCGTCTCAGAGGCATCGTGCCAGATTCTTTCCGAGGGATGGGCCCGGCAGAGGATTTGGACGGGGTCAGTTATATGGTTCATATCCCCAGGGACAGCAGCCGTCGCCAGGGTGTTTTGGGTGCGGGAGTCCGCACCATCTTGTCAGAGACTGTCCGGCGAGACGACAGGGAGCGGCGACCGTTCCGCATGTGACCCTACTACCATCACCACCCCCTCCTCAGAGAGCCCTACTTTCTACCACAGGCGATGCTCCACACCAGTTAGGTGCACCCAGAGGCCGTGGACGCGGCGGTCCTGTTCAGAGAGGACGAGGAGGCAGAGGCCGAGGTCGAGGTCAGCCCGCTATCGGTGGAGGACAGGCCCGAGTATTTTCTTTGACACCGCAGGATGCGCAGGCATCCAATGCCGTTGTGACAGGTACCTTGCCAGTTTGCTCTTTTGACGCACGGGTATTATTCGACCCAGGTTCCACACATTCGTACGTCTCTACACACTTTGCACCGATGTTGGGCCGTGAGTCGTCGTCGTTAGATCATCCTCTTGTTGTTGTTACTCCGGTAGGCGAGTCGTTTGTCGCTCGTTTTGTATTTCGATTGTGTTCCGTTCGTATCGGGGAGAGGGATTCATCGGTTGATTTGATTCTCCTCGATATGTTGGACTTTGATGTGCTTCTGGGCATGGACTGGCTGGCCACTTGTTATGCTTCGGTGGACTGCCATGAGAAGGCAGTCAGATTTAGCTTTTCGGGAGAGCCAGTCCTTGTTATTCAGGAAGACCGCAGCGTCACCCTTCCCAGCTTGATTTCGTCTCTTCGCGCTGGTCAGCTCTTGCGGAAGGGATGTCAGGGATTCTTAGCATATATTTGTGATACTCGAGCTACAGAGGTTCCGTTGGACCGGGTCCCGGTTGTTTGTGAGTTCCCTGATGTTTTCCCTGATGAGCTACCTGGGCTACCACCTGAGCACGACATTGAGTTCTGCATCGATTTGATTCCCGGCTCGGGGCCTATTTCTATACCGCCTTATCGGATGGCCCCGGCAGAGCTTCGAGAGCTGAAGGATCAGTTGCAGGATTTGTTAGATAAGGGGCTTATTCGACCTAGTGTTTCTCCGTGGGGTGCTCCGGTCCTATTTGTCAAGAAGAAGGATGGAAGTTTGCGCTTATGTATCGACTACCGCCAGCTGAACAAGGTTATCATGCGGAACAGATATCCGTTGCCACGCATTGATGATTTGTTCGACCAGCTTCAGGGTGCGGGGTATTTTTCGAGGATCGACTTGCGATCAGGATACCATCAGCTGCGAGTTCGACAGGAGGATATACCGAGGACAGCTTTCCGCACGCGCTACGGCCACTATAAGTTTTTGGTGATGTCGTTCGGACTCACCAACGCCCCAGCAGCATTCATGGATTTGATAAACCGTGCATTCAGGCCGTATCTTGACTTGTTCATCATCATGTTTATCGACGATATCTTGGTGTACTCCCGGAGCAGAGAGGAGCACGAGCAGCACTTGCGGATTACGTTACAGACTCTGAGGGAGCACCAGCTGTTCGCAAAGTTCTCCAAGTGTGCATTCTGGCAGGACAGCGTCGGATTCTTGGGTCACATGATTACGAGAGACGGCATATGTGTGGACCCGAAGAAGATTGAGGCTGTTCAGCAGTGGCCCCGACCTACATCGGTTACTGAGATCCGTAGTTTTCTAGGCCTGGCGGGCTACTACAGGCGTTTTGTTCAGGACTTCTCCCGTATAGCTGCACCTTTGACCGGTTTGACCCGGAAGGGAGTTCCTTTCGTTTGGACAGAGGAGTGCGAGCGCAGTTTTCAGCAGCTATGGACTTGTTTGACTACGGCGCCGGTATTATCTTTGCCTTCGGGATCAGGCGGATTTGTGGTCTACTGTGATGCTTCGCGAGTAGGGTTAGGATGCGTATTGATGCAGCATGGCTGGGTGATCGCATATGCTTCTCGGCAATTAAAGAAGCATGAATAGAACTACCCCACTCATGATTTGGAGATGGCTGCAGTGGTCTTTGCACTGAAGATTTGGCGACATTACCTATATGGCGAGTCGTGCCAAATATTCACAGACCACAAGAGCTTAAAATACATATTTCAGCAGCGAGACCTGAACCTCAGACAGCGTCGTTGGATGGAGTTGGTGAAAGACTACGACTGCGAGATCTTATATCACCCAGGCAAGGCGAATGTAGTGGCAGATGCTTTGAGCAGGAGGCCCGGGGGTAGTTTATCCTATTTGCGCGCAGTGCAGAGGCAGTCGTCAGCAGATTGACAGATTTTATGCGACAGCCGAGTTGAGTTCGAGTTCACTCAGACAGGGGGACAACTCGCGCATGTTCGTGCACGCTCTCAGTTGCTTGACCGTATATATGAGGCACAGCGCAGAGACGACCGTTGCTCAGAGATCATGGCATAGATGGGACAGGGCAGATTTTCCGAGTTCGTGATTGATGATCAGGGGATTTTATGATATGGATCTAGACTGTGCGTACCAGATGCTGATGGATTGCGGCGCGACATTCTTGAGGAGGCACACCGATCAGTGTATAGTGTCCACCCCGGTTCCACCAAGATGTACCATGATATGAGAGAGACCTACTGGTGGGACGCGATGAAGAGGGACATTGCGGAGTTTGTATCGAGATGCCTGACTTGTCAGCAAGTCAAGGCCGAGCACCAGAGGCCCGCAGGAAAGCTACAGCCGTTACCCATTCCGGAGTGGAAATGGGAGCAGATTTCGATGGATTTCGTTGTGGATCTACCCAGGACCAGTCGAGGGTACGACTCCATCTGGGTGATCGTAGATCGATTGACGAAAGCGGCTCACTTCCTGCCAGTGAAGACCACTTTCAGCTTCGCTCAGTATGCCCAGCTTTACATCGACGAGATCGTGCGGTTACATGGCGTACCGACTTGTATCGTGTCAGATCGAGACACCCAGTTCACCAGCCGACTTTGGCAGAGATTTCAGGAGGCTTTGGGCACTCGTTTGAGCTTCAGCACAGCGTTTCACCCGCAGACCGACGGACAGTCAGAGCGGACCATTCAAACTCTCGAGGACATGCTCAGAGCGTGCGTTTTAGATTTCGGCAGTAGCTGGGATCGTCATTTACCGTTAGTGGAGTTCTCCTACAACAACAGCTTCCAGGATACTATTCAGATGGCACCTTTCGAGGCATTGTATGGGAGGAGATGCAGATCGCCCGTCTGTTGGACAGAGCTCAGCGAGAGCAGTATTTTGGGGCCGCAGCTTATTGAGGAGACGACAGCGAAGATACAGTTGATCCGAGACCGGATGAGAGCGGCTCAGAGCAGGCAGAAATCGTATGCAGACAGGCGCCGTCGCAGACTAGAGTTCGCAGTTGGCGATCATGTTTTTCTGAGGGTCTCTCCGATGAAAGGCGTGATGCGATTTGGGCGAAAAGGAAAGCTTAGTCCCAGATTTGTGGGTCCCTTCGAGATTCTCGAGCGTGTCAGCGCAGTTGCATATCGTTTGGCTCATCCACCCAGCTTTCCCGATGTTTACCCCGTCTTCCATGTTTCGATGCTCCGCAAGTACCTTCACGACCCTTCGCATGCGATTCAGCACTCGACAGTGCAGCTAGAGCGCGACCTTTCCTTTGCAGAGCAGCCGATGGCCATCCTGGATCTGCAGGTGAAGAAGTTGAGATCGAAAGTTATACCGACTGTCAAGGTCCTTTGGCGTGGCCCGAGCAGCGAGGAGGTCACCTGGGAGACCGAGGGCGAGATGAGGAAGAAATATCTCCATCTCTTTGAAGGTACGCATAGTTATATTTTTAATTCGGGGACCGAATTTCTTTAAGGGGGGAATATTGTAGCTCCTTGAAAAGTCGTTTTGGTGTTTTCCTGAAAATCGGTGAAAATTCGGTATTTTTCCGTAAACCGTCTTTTTTGTTATTTTGCATTTTAGGACTAATTATACCTAATTTGGATAGGTAATTGCTAGTTTTTAGTAGCAAATGAGTTACTTATGAAATTCTGGTCGTTTAAAAATTTTCCCTAATTTTTCAATTTTTAATATTATTTTAAGCCGGTAAGAAAATACATTAAATTAGCGATAAATACAAATTTAAATGGGCTAAATTTAAGCTTTAAAATCATGTTAATTAAAATCTAGTTGTAACATAAATTTTTAGTATTTTATTTTAAGTTTTAACTAATTTTTATTATAGAAAACGAAATTTATTGAATTTAAGCTTAAACTTGCAATTTTGGACTTGTGGGGGGGTCTTTTTGCATAGAATTTTTTTGCAAACACTCACACTTCCTCACCCCTCATCCCAGGCCGAGCCCACCTCAGGAAAAATCCCCACTCCAATTATTCCTTTCAACTCATTTGAATTAAAACTTTATAAGGTGAATATAATACATTAATTTAGGTATGGGTTATATTGAGGCATGGATGGGTTTGACTTTGAAAAAAATCCACAACACCCACCCCATTCCTCCCCATTTCCCCTCACTGCAGAAACTAATCAGCAGCCCCCCTCTTTTGATTCCATCTCTTTTCCAACTCAAAAAAAAATCCCCAAAATGCTTCAAAAATCCAAATAAAACCTCACAAATTCAAGCCAATTCTTCATCCTTTCTCCTTAGCCAAATCTTGCAAGAATCTTGGAGTAAGGAGACCTTTTTGAGGAGGCAAATTCACATGCTAGATCTCTAAAATTTGAGGTAGAATCTTCAACCAATTAATACTTATGGTTAAATTCCTTTAATTAAATTGTTTTAGTGTTAAATTTTTGTGCTAATCTCATTCTAGGATTTTCATGATAATGGCTTGAGTTGAACTAGGTTTTAAAAACACCATTATGAGATTAATTAAGTTATTTTGTTATCTAGTTATTATACAAACCTAATTTAAAAGATTACTTTGCTTAAGTGGGCTTCGATATGTGTTAATTTAGGTTTTTCAAGTGTGAAATTGGATTTAAATTGATGGTTAGAAAAATCAAGAAAAGGGTTTGTGTATGGAAATAGGTTGAAGCATGGTTGTTGTATTGTAATTATAGTATTGTGGCTAACTAGTTATGTGGTTGGATGTTCTTGCTAGGTTGTAGTCTTTTTGTCGCAAATCGGCAATGTTTGCACTGATTTTTTTTTTAATGTAATGCTTACTAGGTTGTTATAAAAATATTGGGATGAATTATTTGCAATATCTTGATGATATTTTTGGCATATCCTATGACATTTAGGATGTGTGAGTGCGGATTTTTGAGTGATCGGGTTTTACCTTTGCCGGGCGACCAAATCGACGATTTTAGTTGTTTTTGCGATTTTCGCGTGTGTTCCGCGCACCTTGTGCACGTTGTACCTAGCTTGTGAACGTTGGTATTTTCGTTTGGGATTTGCGTCATTTCATGGTATGTAACCTTATATTTGGTATTGATGTAAATTCCAGGTTCGGTCGCGGAGACGTCAGACGCGGCACGAAAGGGGAAAGCGGTGCTTGGACGTGACTAGCTAGGGATTCCGGTAAGTAGATGTAACATCTACGGGGGACTATCGTTGGATGGCGCAAGTCGCCCGATAGTTTTAGTAACTTAAAAAGATTCTTAATAATGTTAGTAATTAGGGGTGTAATACTTGTATGATTAATTGCTACATTCATGCCTTATATTGACATACATATATGCGAACCCATTCTATAGGACACCTGCACCATTGCCAGGGTTTTTATATGCAGCACGATCACTATTCATGCTTACACACACGCCCTGGTAATTGCCATGCCACCACACTAGATAACCTATAATTTGAAACCTTTTACTATAATTGATGCTTTAACCTGTGCTATTGCCTTTAATTCTTTAAAATGAAATCATAAGATTGCTAATCATGTGCATGTACTTCATCATGTTATTTGTTCATGCCTAGTCTATCAATCATACATCGCAACTTGATTATTGACACCATATGCATTCATTATCATTGGCATATGCATTTATTAGGATTTCTTGAGATTTTGTGATATTTCTGGATTTCGGGGGAAAGCCGCAAAATTTCTAAACTTACTATATTTTTAAATATGTAAATTGCGGTTTTCTAGTGATGTAAGTGTCGTCCACCATGAGTTTGCTGTGGTTTTCGAGACCCGTTTCGAGGAGTTGGATGAACCGTCTCGGGTACATGGTGGGCCCGGTAAGGTACCCCGGGGCAAGAAGCTCGTGGTGCTGACGATGAGCCTGGCAGGGGACGGATTACCTACCGGTGACTGTTTGGGACGGCGGATATCCAGAGGATACCGACCGTGGCCGCGAGATGATGAGATAGTGATATTGAGATGGGTCAGCCGGATGGCTGAGGCCAGAGATACTATGACATGGATATATGAGATTTGTGATAGTTTTGAGGTGTCGTTGCTGGACACAGGTTCTTGTTGATTCTATTGGTATTGTGCTGGTATTTCAAAAGAGATTCCTAAAGAAAAAACATGATTCTTATACTTACACATTCAGATCATGAGTTGATTCGCATTGCATTCATACCTGCTAGTATATTCATATTGCATACATACCTGCTATTATGTCCTGCCTTACCTGTATTTTAGATGCTAGGATGCTTGTGTGCATGCATTCGATAGCCTGTGTAGATGTTATTTATTACTCACGAGTTGGCGACTCACCCCTGTTGTGCCACAGCCTTTTGCAGGTCCGCTCCGTCAGTACAGTAGCGGCGGGCGCACTTGCTTCTTTTGCCTGGACTCGAGGTTTTGCTCTTAGGTGGGTTATATTATTATTTTTGTACCAGCTTGTATATTCTTTGTATCTAGTGTACTCCATCTACTGTATCTACCAGTATTGTTGTATATTGACCTAGAGATGAGACTGTGAGATTTGTGGACTTTTTATGCTGTATTTTAGGGTCGAGCTCACTTGAGTCGATATGCTGTTTTTCTCATGCTTTTTTATGATTATTTTGCATGTTGTTGTTTTATATTGCGTGGGATTTGTGACCGCCTTGTGGCGAAGAGCTAGCTCCCACTTGGGGATGCCTTATTTGTTGGATTTATATATATTCTTTTTGTACCCATTTTGGGGGCCAGTATTTACAAAGGAGACTCTGCCGAAATTTTCGGAAAAATTGATATTGTTTTTAAAAAGGTTTTATATGACTTATTTGATAAACTCGCTTTCAATTGATTGGTTTTTCTTCACTCTTTTGCTTATTTGGTTTTGGTTTCTGGGCTTTGGCTTACTTATTTTACGGACGTCTTGAGACGTTTTGTAAATGCCAGTCACGTTCCGTACCCTACGGGTCGTGACAGGGAACTCACACGAGACAATTGACGACCTCAGGTCGATGAACTAACCTGTACACATGTCACCAGGGAACTGCTATCTGACGATAGGTATAGTACTAACTAGCAGATTCCCGGCGAGTCCTGTCCGGTGTACTCATAACCCAGTGAGCACCTGTATACATCTTAGGTGATCCAACTGACACCAGTGGCTTGTGAGACCGGCCACCGCCCCTTGTCGGGGTCTCGACTGTATACACTAGTCTACTCCGGAGTATCGATGCCCTGTCTCGAAACTCCCACGACTAGGGACCACAATTAAGGATATGCGTATAAACTATCCAACTCTCACGTATATGATCGCCATCATACAGTTGGTAGTAAAGCAAGATCCTAATGGCTCTATCAAAGTGTAACATGAAATCAGTCACCTGAACATGTACACGACTGATAAAGGCAAACCAGATAGCATACTATCATCTCGAGTAAGACTGTCCTACCGGTATAGGTCCTCCGCAATCATTGCAATCACGTACCTGCGATCCAATAATTGACTATGAGGGCAATATCTCCAACACCTCTCCCTCTCATCCTTCTCTTCTTCTTCTTCCTATGTTTTCTGGTAAAAGGTTTTCTTGCTGTTTTTGATGGAGTCTCTGTTCGTCGTCGGAGCCCCGACGATCTCGCCGCGGTTGATCTCGCCGCCACCACAGCACCTCCTCTGCAAACCCTGTATGCTTTAGTACTTCATTCCTCCTCTGTTCTTTCCTTGCTTTCTTTTCTTTTCTTGTTAAAATTATTGTTTCTTGTAGTCGCTGTTTTCTGGTTCGCCGGAATCCGACCGTGCCGGCGACGATTCCCGACGACCCAGCGAGGACCTCCGACCCGTGTGACTCCACTGTTCGTCGTTTAGGCTCATTCCGTGTACCGTGCGTGCGTCGCGACTTTTCCCAGCCGACGCGTAACGTTCCGTTTTCCGTATCGCGACCCGTCGAGGCAAGTTAATCTTGCTACATGCTAGTCATACTATTCATATATCAATCTGTCTATTTTCCTATTAAAATCTATAGATAAAATCTAAAGTTTTGAATTCCAGATTAACGGTACAATGTTCCTTTTATATATTTCAGATCTAAACTTGAAACCTGATTGTTGCATTTAGTTGACTATACCTAGTAATCACATTTATATGTTAGATCTCATAATTACAATTGTTTTATAGCCATATTACCCTTTTGTAGTTTTACCCTATCATACGACCGATTGCATACATTTAGCCTTATTCACATTCAATTGCATCTCCAGATTGTTTTAATACATATTAATATGATTTTATCATCCACATGTGTAATACTGCATTCCTGAAATGTTAAAACTATTCCTTAAACCAAACTGATAACCGTACAACTAAGTAGTTTAACCTGCACCTATTGCTATCATGTTACTGTGCCTGTTTATTGTTCTGATGGTACCATGCTTGTTTATTCATAACCATGATTATGCTAGTCGATTATGAGCATCCATTTGTTATCTTGTACACCCTGATGTGATTTGTTACACATATTACTTGACCTGACATGGTACTGTATACTCTTGACATGACATGACATCTAAATACACTACTCGACTTGACCTGCTGTACCATGGCTTTACCTGTTACCTGATCTTGTGTCTAATGCCAACAAACCTGACATGTAGTCCTCACGGACCGTTCCTGTTGTCTATCCAGACAAACCTGCTCCTACCTGATCTTGTGTTGGCATTAGTTCTTGATTTCTGAATACCCGACTTGACATACATAACTTGGGGGTATGGGGAAATTAATGATGAAATCCTGACTTGTAACTCGACAGTTGCTTGCTTATACCGATCAGTTTTAGAGGCTAGGCCCGCCTCGTGACGATGCTGTTGAAATCGTTGGTCTTTACCCTTTTCCTTTTAGTGCCTTACGGCACGTCTCGGTTTCAGCCCGAGAGTCTTAGACCGTGGTCCCGGGGATACTATTGAGTTACATCGATGATTCATCAAATTGATTTCAAAGACTTGAGAGTAGATAACCCATTAGACCAGTTTAGTTTACTCACTGCACACTACCCTTCACTGCCCTGATTTATATTGCTGTTACACCTGTTTTACCATTCATGATTATATTTGAATTGCCTGTTACCCTGTTTATATTTTATTACTTGATGACATGACGCGCTGACGTCTGGGTTTTGCATGGCCCAGATTCCGTACCTTTGCTGCAGTCCGAGCAGGAGTACTTCAGCCAGCAGGCTGAGCAGTGAGGATTCAGTAGTAGTTAGTTCTTTTACTTTTTGCATTTTATTCCTGATGTGAGCCTGCATTATGGGACATACATTCCAGTTATTTTGTATTGGATCATTCGCTTCCGCACTTTTATTATTCTTGACTCATGTTATCTTGGCTTATGGACATGTATTAGATAGTTATATTTTGATTCTTGATATCTCTACAGCCGTAATGTGACTATGGATGGATACTTCCTACCCACAAGTAGCATGGTTGGCTATGTTGTAGGGTTCCTAGGCACTCTAACAAAGTTCTACAAGGAATCTACCATGCCCGATTCAAAAATTTAGCCGTGCCGAACAACTCTAACCAAGATCGTATACTAGAGATTATGCGAAAACTAGCAAGTAAACAACTTTATCACTAAGTGAAAGGGATTATAAGCTTTGTAGATCCGGTCCTTCACTTCTAAAGCTCCGTGTTGACGTCCCTTCGCTGCGATCATCGTGATCC
Organism: Agapanthus africanus; assembly: GCA_030015575.1. Taxonomy (NCBI): domain Eukaryota; kingdom Viridiplantae; phylum Streptophyta; class Magnoliopsida; order Asparagales; family Amaryllidaceae; genus Agapanthus; species Agapanthus africanus. Next base: position 264,066,401 of record CM057345.1, on the reverse strand, counting down.
TGGACTCTTGCGATGGTTTCCTCGGAGAAATGAGCGGGCTAGGTCGTTGACTTCGAGGCCGAAGATGATCTACGTCGAGGAGACTCAAACTCAAGCTCGATCTTCACTAGGTCAAGAACTTGTTAGTTATATGTATTCCCTAGAGGCCATTACTGTACATTGGATGTATATTGTAGTGAATGCTGGGACATATATAGGTAGGACTTTCTTGCTCGACATGATAGTACGCTATCTGGTTGCTCTTTATCTTAACATGTATACTTTCTGTCTCTCTGATCACATGTTGATAAAGCCCTTAGGATGTGTACTCGAATTCCAGGACTATGATGCAGATTATACTAGTGGGGCCTGGGTAGTCCATGAGTACATCCTTCAATGTTCCTAGTCGTGGGAATATCGAGACGGGGCATCGATATTCCAGAGTAGACTAGCGTATATCTTCTCGACCCATATAATGGGCGATGGATGATCCCATATCCATTGGTGTTTGACATCAGAGATGGTATGCGGGTGCTCAGTGGAGACTGGGTACACTGAACGGACTCGCCGAGAACTCCCAGATGGTATTATACCTCACGTCAGATGGCAGTTCTCTGGTGACACTGGTACAGCTTAGTCTGTTGACCCGAGATCGTCATAGAGTCTTGTGTGTCTCCCACTGTACTTTGATTTCCACCCTACCACGGCTCTACTGAGTCGTGCAAACAGGTGGTTTTTGGGTACAGTCCCGATTCACATGGAGGCAATGAGCGATAGGAGGGGATTCATCTCTCCCGGTATTGGGGGTTGATGTTGCGCTATGCTCGACTGGCCATAACAGGAAATCCCTGGCCAGGGTTGTAGTGATATACTGGTAAGAGTTATCAGTAGTTTCACGAATGTTATGGACCCTATGTCGGCATGACTTATCGAGCTATTGGGGTCTGACGTTTACCACCCCTAGGCGAGATATGCGACATATCAGACGAACAGACCGGACTGTACGGTAAATGTTACTGGTTGGATTCACAGGAGTGTGAGCGGGCTTGCTCGTCGATCTTCTGATCACTCAATACCCGGGTGGCCGTTACGTTTAGCAGACCGCTTGCGGCTTGTGGGTGTTTGATATGATCATCATCTGCTGCCGGCGTATTGACGAGTCTTTAGAGTCCTACACAGAGGTTTCCTGGCTCAAGCGAAACGAAATAGGAGCGCATATGAGATATGTGCAGGACCGAGAATAATGCGTGTATGTGATACCGAATTCTATTCTCGCAATGAATGTATCGATTGGTTGTATGCGATATAACCTAGTTATCAAATCAAGGATTGATTCGATAAGTCGATACATTAGATACTAGTCGGTTATATGCGACATGACCGGATCATTGAATCAAGTGTTGATTTAATGATTTAATGTATAATTATATATATTTGATATATTACTTTGCATTAACTAGTATTGGTTCACTTTAAAAGGATTTTCTCACTTGATATGCACAAGTTGTATATGTGATATATTTTTTGTGTGCACTAGTTTGTATCATGTTTGATGATACAAGCTAACTTGAGTTTGTGTAAAGAATTAAACCATGGTTATATGAATGGTTAGGGTTTTGTTTATTTACTTATTTATTTATTTAATTATTTTGGAAAATATAAAGAGAAATGGTGGCTTGATTTGTTTTCTAGTTGAAGCTTCATGAAGCTTTGACCAAGTGACCATTTTGTCTTCATGCTTAACCCTAACCCTTCAAACTAACCTTAGTTTATTCTCTACAACTAACCATGGTTGGTATATGATAAGTATTCATTTTATTTTCTATTTTAGATAATACTTATCATATTCCTTCTTCTTCTTCATCATCTTCAACATGAAGAAAGCTTGCCTCCATCAATGGCAACTAGTGAAAATGAGTGAGAAATCCAATTCTAAAGTGAACCCACTTCCTATTTATTCATCCTCTACCTCTTGCCAAGTAGTATAGGGTGTTTTCTTCACAAGTTTTGTGACTTGGTGAAGTGGGAGCTTGATCTTGTGATGTCTCGACGTAGATCATCTTCGGCATCGAAGCCGACGACCTAGCCCGCCCATTTCTCCGATGAAGCCGATGCTAGAGTCCGGGATCCGATATGGACAGCGAGGGGACTTCATCACGGAGCCATGGAGGTGGAGAACCGGATCTACAAAGGTTGTAGCCCCTTCCCTTTAGCTATAAAGTTGTTTATTTGCTTTGCATCGTCTATACATCTAGTTAACGATCCGTATTAGGGTTTCTCGGCACTTGTAAAATTTTAATTGGCCATGTTTGATCACTTGTGGGACTTCATTAGTGTGCCTAGGAACCCTACAGTGGTATCAGAGCCTAGCTAGAGCCTTAGGCGATGCGTAGACGGAGTTAGAAGTCCGATCGAACCGAAACCCTAACCCAAAAATTGCTCTCTGTACATTTTTGAAATTTGTGGATTTTTGAGAATTAAAAAATGCAAAAATATCAGCAGGTATTTCTAAGATTTACTGTGAAGTTCAAGAACCTAAGTCGATAGAAACGCGGCGGAACCGCGGCAATAGCAGCCTATTGCGGCGGCTCCGCGGCAACATAATCTCTTCAATCAATTATTTTGTCACAGTAATTCCTAGTTTTTAGTGCTGGTTTTCCTGGGAATTTTTAATCTGAATTCAAGAGTTGAATATTCTGGGTTGTATTGGGGACTCGGTGTTTCGATCGGATTGTCTGATTTTGTCTGTGTGCTTTTCCGGATAATTTTAGAATATGTTAAAAAGTTCGACCGGATATAAATACCCACTTTTTACCCTGCCGGGAAATTTCCAAGTGTTGGATTTTTCCGTGGTTTAAAGACGTTCTAAGTAGTGCAAGTAATACGATGGTCCCTCTAGAAGACAACAAACCTTAACTCGATTATGTGACCGTCTTGAACTGCCCTTTGAACCTTAGGGTTTGGGGCAGTACGGCGTGCCATATGTGAGGCGTTGGCTTGACCTTTCTACGGCTGGACCGTTGGTACTGAGGCACGAAGTGAATGTTTTAAAACTTATTTCATGTGTTGAGCTGTTTCGGGAAAACTTGGGTGTTCGAATGTTCGATCGGAAAGTTTAACATTTTCTGTTTATCCGGAATGTGATACAACAATTGGAATTCACAAGTAGTTATGAGATAACTGAATGAATGTTATAAATCTAGCGGTTTAGTCTCACTTGATCGGTTGCCACGGAATTTTGATGTGATCAAAAGTCCGTCGCAATCACGTCGCGTACGCGGATACTTGCCGGGTAAACTTAATAGACAGCCTCACCCCATAGCCCCGACTAAGTGACTGTAGGAGAACCCCGTCGCCGAAAGCATCCGTTTGGGTGCTCACGGTAGCGGTGTTCCGCCTTGATGCACTTCGTCGACGGCATCGGGGGTGCAGCCGCCTACTAAAGTTTGCGACGAGCATTCGATCAGAATGTCGGGAATCCTGTTGAATTCCCCGACTTGATATTGAAAAGTGTTTTCGATAATGAGACTAAAATGCGGGGTTTATAATTGTTAGGCATGTGATGTCTAAGTACTTCATTTGATTAGGCATGCGATGTCTAAAGCGGTTGCGGATTCCAATTGTTGTAGTTTTACACTTTCTTTTCTGTGACCGTAAGTGTAATATGTGATATCGCCGGTTTCGTTGCTATATGTCAACGACAATTGGGATGCGCATATTTACTTACGTTGATGACATGTGATGTTATGTGTTGCTGGATATGTCATATTGGATCGTCGTGTTCGAATAGCCGGGGTTTTTTTTTATGTGAGATGAGTGTTTTTCATTTTCATTCATGTAAAAACTTGTATGTAATATTCTTTTATTGGGGCACTTCCAGGTTGCGGAAGATGTCACCTTTTGTATATTATTTACTTTTCCGCATTAGGATAGACCCAAGGAGGAGAGCACAAGTAACCGGGTTCTAGGGTCCAGTGGGAGACCAACTCGAGGAGTCGAGTCCGGGTCTCCTAACCCTAGAATTGGTAGGGTTGCTTGTCGCTCTCGTAGGGGTCTAGGGATGTGGGATTGGCTATTCATCACGACTGTGGAATCCGTGTTTTCTACTGGCTCGTATTGAAAACACGGACGTCCTAGTATATCCAATATTTCATATGATATTTTCTGCTGCGTTATCTGTGATGTGATCATGTGATTTGTTCAGATAGATATTATATATAGTATTTATGATATACTATATAGACGTTGCTTATGTTTTACACCCGCGCTAGCCCTGCCCCGCTCTGCCGTTAGTTACCTAACCTAACGGTGCGGACGGGACATCGAGGCGAATGCGGATGACATAAGCGTACGTTATCTTTTATCTATGATGGTTAGGTGGACTTAAATGATGGGATATTCATTAATGAGATTAATGAAAGAAAATAAACCTAATTGATGTTGTGGAATCGAATTTCAAAATAAAAACAGGTAGCTACAGTTCTTGCTATGCATCGCGGTGTTCATTATAGAACATCCTGCACCTTATTCGATGAGGAAAGGACCGAGATCCCTTCACCGGGAGTGACTCCTTTAGCAATAACTGACAGATGCTACACACTCGGTTTGTATTTTGATTGCTTCTATAGTTTCTGCTTTGCACAGTGATATATATGATATATCCCGCACCTCTTTCGACGAGGAAAGGGCCGACGATCTCTTCACCGGGAGTGACCCCTTTAGCAAAACTAGAAAAGCTTCAAAAACATTCCATTTAAAAACCATTTGATTCCACAACGAGATCAAGTTCAAAGCGTTAAAGGTTTTCATAAAAACCATTCGCAACCCTCCGTCATTTTAGGAAGTAGAGTACTTAGTATTCGTGCTGTGTTTGTTGACCTTAGTTAAGGCACAGTGTACGGTAGCTAAGTGATGTCTTCCTACACCGCATATGATGCGATTAGTTAGGACAGTCGCGTGACTTTGTTGACCTTAGTTAAGGGTCATGTGGGTGGGTCTAATTAATCACGAAATGACGGGTAGAACTTGACTAGTGCTTATGATTTGTTGACCATAGTTAAGGTCATAAGTACTAGGGGTAAAAACCATTATCGGGAGTTTCAAGTGTTGAAATTTGCAATGAGATTGCATACCTTCTATATGATAGTTGGATCCCGATACCCACTGTGAGTAATTGTTACTCTTGGGAGAGTTTTGCACTTTGCAATTAGCCGATCAAGTAGGTGTCTAGAAAGGTGTCAACGGGGTTACGCCTATGGGAAAACGAGGTTTACTGTAATTAGGTCCGTGCGAAAGCACAGGGAACCTCCCTCAAAGTACCGACACTGGCCTGGCTGAAAGATTGGCGAACTTGTAGAGTGTAATTAATCCCGGCTAGTCTTTCCTTTTAAGGTTTGAAGGAAGATTTGATAAAAACAGTGGGAGCTATCCTGATTAGATAAAATAATAACCAATCTATTCTTGCAAGAGCGCACGCTGAGTATTTTCTTCTCTCTCTCTCCAGGTAGCGACCATATCACGCCTTAATCAAGATAATAATATGGATGTATTGACCAAACCCGCTTGTTATACTGAGCTGGGGAACGTTGGTCCCGCTCCAACTTATAATTGTTATAAAACAGAGCAGGAAATAGGGGAATACCAGAATTCCTATGCCGCCCAAACGAAGAAAGTGCATATGATGCATCTCCTTCGGGTGTGTTCATTATATAGAACTGTTTCTCAGTATCCTCTGCATCCTGGGTATTTGATACCGGATCAGGATCCCAGATATGTAATCTGTTACATAGGGCTACAAAAAGGTAGAAAAACTGAGAACGGGTGATAAGTTTCATGAGACAGAAAACGGGGCAAGTGTTGCAGCCAAGTCTGTTGGTCACTTTCACCCTGTATTACCAATACATTGATTCTGAACAAATGCTATTAGATACCGAACCTGATATACAAAATCATATCAGTCTCTTTATTAGTAAAGAAAGGATATAATTTTGTATTGTTGGATAATGTTTTGAACATTTCCTATATCAAAAGTTGATCGGTTCAGGCACGTTATCTAAAAGCATTGACGTTCTAAATCAAATTACAGTTCTTTAGTATACAGAACACACACAAGAGGAAGAGTTCAGAAATGAACGAATCCTTTTTGAGGCATTGTAGACTAGGTCACATCAATGCGACCCGACTGGCTGAAGTTACATTTTAGATGCATATTTAAATTAGTTTGAATTTACATCTTGTGAAACTTGCCAGTCATGTCACAAAGATTAGATGACCATAGCCCTGTTTATTGGAAACAGAGAAAGAGTTAATGAACTCTTGAGACTGATACATGATGATGTATGTAAGGTCTCCTGTCTACACATGCCAGGACTGGTTCTTTATACTTCATTATATTCTCTGATAATCACTCAAGATTCAGTCATATGTTCCTGTTGAAACATAAGTCTGAAGCTTTTGAGGTATTCACAGAATATAAGTTAGAAGTAGAGAACCAAAATACGGGTATAAGTATTATGTCCTATGATGAGATCAGGGAGGAGAATACTTATGCATGGAATCCTTGGACTATTCTAAAGGAAAATGAGATTCTCTCTCAGTATTACTCCTTTGAATACACCACAGCACAACGGTGTATCGGGGCGGAGCAATCACACAATATTAGATATCGTGTGCTCTATGATGAGTATTACAGAGTTACTTATTTCCTTTTAAGGAGTTATGCACTTATGAAGTTGCATACCTATTGAATAGGGTTCGAATCAAATCAGTGCCTACCACTCCATATAAGATATGGTGTGGGAAGAGCCTATCTCTTAAATAAGTTAAGATTTAGGATTGTCCGGCCTATGTCTAAAGAAAAATCCGGACAAGATCGAGGCAAGGTCAGTTCTGTAGAACTGGAAAGGTTCCAGCTATACAAAACTGCAGCTGATGATTTGACAGAACCAGAGGATTCAATAGTCCCCGACGAATCTCAGCCTCTCCGCCGATCTGGTAGGGTTCCTCATCCGCCTAAGAGATACCTCGGTTTCTTGATGACAGTGGGAGCGAGGAATGCATCATGGGATGATGACCCAACTAGTATCGAGCAGGTCATCGAGAGTAGGGACTCTGTAAGAATGGCTGGATGCTTAGCGATCTGAGATGGAATCCATGTACACCAACAAAGTATGGACTTTGGTTGCTATATCTGAAGGGTTAAATCCCCATCAGGAGCAAGTATATCTTGAGAAGATTACTTGGTGTAGATGGAAAAGTTGAGACTTTCAAAGCTAGACTTGTTAAAAGTTTTCGTCATCAACCAGGCATGGATAATGATGAAACCTTTTCCAGGGACTATGCTTGAGTCCATCCAGATCCTACTTGCCATTGCTACATACCATGACTACGATATCTGGTGGATGGGTGCCATGACTGCTTTTCTAAAATTATGATTTAGAAGAGAACGTCTATAAGAACACAGCCAGAGAGCTTCGTAAACAGTGGGAGGAGCGGAAATGTGTGCAAGTTGCTTTATATGATAAAGCAGGCATCGCGGAGTTGGAACATCTGTTTTGATGTGGTAGACAAAGTGTTTGACTTCATCAAAAATAGAAGATGAACCTTGTATGTACAAAAGGGTAGTATGGAGTATGGTAATGATCCTCGTAGAGTACGTGGATGACATACTCTTGATAGGAAAAGAGTTTCCTATACTACGCTCGGTCAATCTCCGCTTATCATAAGGATTCTCCAATAGGATCAAAGTGATACCTCCTAAATCCTGAGTTTTCATCTATGAGATAGATGTAATTGGATGCTAGGATTCTTACTAGATATAGTGAGATGGTATCAATCGATCCTGGGGAGAATCACTGGAAGGTTTCCAGGGTGATAAAGACAACTGAATGTCAGTCACAGGCATTGTCTGTACCCTCGGTAAAGGGACGGTATGTTGGAAGATTTCCAAGCTAGATACCGTGACAAGCTAGACGATAAAGGCTGGTAACATCGCTATTAAAGATACTACCAAAGAGGAAGTTTGGGTGTATATTGGTTCATAAGATGAACTAGGTTCCTGCCATTGTATGACAATGGAAGTGTGGCTTTGGCCCGGGAACCCTGGTCCCATCAGTAACCCAGACATATTCTGAGGCAGCATCACCTGATCATGGAGATAGTTGATCTCCAGGTTGATCGAGGTTAGGAGAGTAGACTCAGAAGAGAACACGGCGGATCCACTCACGAAGGCCTTTTCCCAAAGAGAGACTTTTAGGGGATGGTTGAGTATTAGATACTACAACTACTGCTACAGATGGCCCTAGTGCAAGTGGGAGATTGTTAGTTATATGTATGCCCTAGAGGCCATTACTGTACATTGGCTGTATATTGTAGTGGATGCTGGGACATATATAGGTAGGACTTTCTTGCTCGACATGATAGTACGCTATCTGGTTGCTCTTTATCTTAACATGTATACTTTCTGTCTCTCTGATCACATGTTGATAAAGCCCTTAGGATGTGTACTCGACTTCCAGGATTATGATGCAGATCATACTAGTGGGGCCTGGGTAGTCCATGAGTACATCCTTCAATGTTCCTAGTCGTGGGAATATCGAGACGGGGCATCGATATTCCAGAGTAGACTAGCGTATATCTTCTCGACCCATATAATGGGCGATGGATGATCCCATATCCATTGGTGTTTGACATCAGAGATGGTATGCGGGTGCTCAGTGGAGACTGGGTACACTGAACGGACTCACCGAGAACTCCCAGAAGGTATTATACCTCACGTCAGATGGCAGTTCTCTGGTGACACTGGTACAGCTTAGTCTGTTGACCCGAGATCGTCATAGAGTCTTGTGTGTCTCCCACTGTGCTTTGATTTCCACCCTACCACGGCTCTACTAAGTCGTGCAAACAGGTGGTTTTTGGGTACAGTCCCGATTCACATGGAGGCAATGAGCGATAGGAGGGGATTCGTCTCTCCCGGTATTGGGGGTTGATATTGCGCTATGCTCGACTGGCCATAACAGGAAATCCCTGGCCAGGGTTGCAGTGATATACTGGTAAGAGTTATCAGTAGTTTCATGAATGTTATGGACCCTACGTCGGCATGACTTATCGAGCTATTGGGGTCTGACATTTACCACCCCTAGGCGAGATATGCGACATATCAGACGAACAGACCGGACTGTACGGTAAATGTTACTGGTTGGATTCACAGGAGTGTGAGCGGGCTTGGTCGTCGATCTTCTGATCGCTCAATACCCGGGTGGCCGTTACGCTTAGCAGACCGCTTGCGGCTTGTGGGTGTTTGATATGATCATCATCTGCTGCCGGCGTATTGACGAGTCTTTAGAGTCCTACACAGAGGTTTCCTGGCTCAAGCGAAACGAAATAGGAGCGCATATGAGATATGTGCAGGACCGAGAATAATGCGTGCATGTGATACCGAATTCTATTCTCGCAATGAATGTATCGATTGGTTGTATGCGATATAACCTAGTTATCGAATCAAGGATTGATTCGATAAGTCGATACATTGGATACTAGTCGGTTATATGCGACATGACCGGATCATTGAATCAAGTGTTGATTTAATGATTTAATGTATAATTATATATATTTGATATATTACTTTGCATTAACTAGTATTGGTTCACTTTAAAAGGATTTTCTCACTTGATATGCACAAGTTGTATATGTGATATATTTTTTGTGTGCACTAGTTTGTATCACGTTTGATGATACAAGCTAACTTGAGTTTGTGTAAAGAATTAAACCATGGTTATATGAATGGTTAGGGTTTTGTATATTTACTTATTTATTTATTTATTTATTTTGGAAAATATAAAGAGAAATGGTGGCTTAATTTGTTTTCTAGTTGAAGCTTCATGAAGCTTTGACCATGTGACCATTTTGTCTTCATGCTTAACCCTAACCCTTCAAACTAACCTTGGTTTATTCTCTACAACTAACCATGGTTGGTATATGATAAGTATTCATTTTATTTTCTATTTTTGATAATACTTATCATATTCCTTCTTCTTCTTCATCATCTTCAACATGAAGAAAGCTTGCCTCCATCAATGGCAACTAGTGAAAATGAGTGAGAAATCCAATTCTAAAGTGAACCCACTTCCTATTTCTTCATCCTCTACCTCTTGCCAAGTAGTATATGTTGGAGATAGTGCCCTCAGAGTCAATTATTAGGTCACAGGTACGTGATTGTAATGATTGAGGGAGGACCTATCCCGGTAGGACAGTCTTACTCGAGATGATAGTATGCTATCTGGTTTACCTTTATCATCGTGTACTGCTTTAAGTGACCTGACATGTCGCTATTACACGTTGATAGAGCCCCTAGGATTCTTGCTTGACCACCAGCAGTATGAGGGCGATCATATAAGTGGGAGCTGGGGGTCTACAAGCATATCCTTAAAAGGTCCCTAGTCGTGGGAGTTTCGAGACCGGGCATCGATACTCCATTAGTAGACTAGTGTATACAGTCGAGACCCCGACGAGGGGCGGTGGCCGGTCTCACAAGCCACTGGTGTCAGTTGGATCACCTAAGATGTATACAGGTGCTCATTGGGTTATGAGTACACCGGACAGGACTCGCCGGGAACATGCTAGTTGGTCATATACCAGACGTCAGATGGCAGTTCCCTGGTGACATGTGTGCAGGTTAGTTCATCGACCTGGGGATCGTCATTTGTCTCGTGTGAGTTCCCACTGTACTTTGATTACTACCCTACCACGGCTCAAAGGAGTCGTGCAAACAGGTTTTAGTTGGGTACAGTCCCGAGCCACATGGAGGCAGTGAGCGTATCTTCAGGGGTTCGTCTCTCCCGGTATTGGGGGTGAGGTCGTGCTGTGTCTAGGAGAGCCATTACACAAAGTCCTTGGCCAAGGCAAGGAGATTTACTGGTAGGTATTCCAGTAGTATCTCAGGGTGTTCTGGGCTACACTCCGACACGACTTGTACCGCTTTTGGGGGTCTGACTTTTACCAACCCCCTAGGCCCGCCATGCGATACTCATAGACGAACGGACCGGACTGCACGGATATTGTCACTGACAGGCTCAGTAGGGTGTCAGGATGAGTTCGCTCATCGACGTCCCTTTTAGTCGATAGCTGGTGGCCCGTCACGTATTGGCTTATACCTCTGACGTGCTAGTGGTTAAATCCACAGCCATAGTATTGACGAGTCTTTAGAGTCCACCACACTTTCAGTTACTCAAGTTTCGGGCGAAACGCTGTAGAGGCCGTATGGAGATATGGCAGGGTCCGATCAGATACGTGCGGTATTGCACGGATCAGGATCGGACGGTTTGTACTAGTAGCCGTATAGGTTTATGGCAGGGTTCGATCAGATACGTGCGGTATTGCACGGATCAGGATTGAACGGATAATACTAGCCGGCTTTGGTTTAAGCCGGTCCTAGTTTAGTACAGTGTAGATTTTGTCTTTTTGCATTTGTATCCGGACGGAATACAGATGCGGGTGTGTATGCACAGTATCGGGGTTTTCCTGTAATTTATTACGGGACCAGTTTTCTGGAGTTGCCAGTTTGCATTCCGTTCCGGCCGGTTTTCCTTTGTTCTTTCCCGGCCGGACTTTTCCGATGGAGGGGGTTATTTGCAATTGTGCAAATAACATTTGTGGAGGGGGTTTCTTGCAATTGTATTGATTATGATGGCTTTCATATCTTGCACCATTGACTTGCTTTTTATTGTGATTGAAAGGGTATGGGTTGTTTAATAGTTACAAGCATGGTTGTATGTTTCTTTGTCCCTTGGATGTGGTCACCTCTTCTTCACTCCTACACTCACCTCCCTCATATGATATATGGTTTTTCCTCCACCATTCTTCTCACTTGATGAAAGAAGTTTTTCATGGTTGAGAGAAAGAAAAAGATGAGAGCTTCATCTTTGAGAGAGTAGCATTCTTGATTTCATTTTCGATGCTAGAAAAATGCAAGCACCATTTTTCTTCTTGATTCCTCCATCATCTTTCAAAAGGCAACAAACCCCAAAGTGAGACATCCACTCTACACTACACTTCCTACAACATATCTTGAGCATGTCGAGTTGCCGGCTTCATGCGCGAGTTGCCTCGGTATTGAGGTGGGAGCCCGTAAAAGTACCCGGCTTCGTGGTGCCCTTTCCGACGAGGAGGAGACGGACGGAGATCCCGCGAGGAGATCGGAGTGGAGATGAAGACCGGAGGACTTGGATCGTCGGTATACATCTCTTCTCTTTCTTATTAGTAGCGTAGACTTGTTAATGGTTACGATCCGGAGTTTAAAGTGCGCGGTGGTGCCGGTTTGCTAAGTCCGCAAAATTTAAGTTTATCACCGCTTCCGCATTCCGGCGTCGGATTGACGGCCGGGGCGCCGCCGTGCACTTACAGTGGTATCAGAGCCTCGCCATTAACTTAGTCTAGCTTTGTGTAATGTGTTTTACGTTTCCGATCGAACAAAATCCCGAAAACGCATTTTTCATGCACATCAGTTTCTGTCGAATTTTTTTTGAGTCCAAAAATTTTTCAGGTTGTCTCAGAGTGATGTGCAGGGAATTTTAAAGTTACTGAAAAAATTTGGTAGCAGGAACTCACCATACCGCCGCGGAAGGGCGGCTAAACCCCTACTTTGGCCGCGCTTCCGCCGCGGATGTAACTGTTCACGCTCCCAAAATTTTGTAGAATGTTCCTGAGTTGAAAATATGGTTTTTGGGATATTAAAATTGGGCCAATTATTTCTGTGAGTGCTACAGTTTTCTTTGGGGCCCACTTGTTAAGGTTTGATCAATTGGAAAATTTTAAACACATTTTTCACAGTATTTACATTATATCTGCGACCGTGAATGTCACTCGATCGGTAAATCCGGTCTAACTGCTATAGCCCGGTTAGACGGATTTGCGAACGTGACTTTCACGTTAATGTTCTATGTATTTGCTGTGATGTTGCGGATCGGTCGTGGGGGATAGCCTGGATGCAATGCTAGTACAGTTTCTGTTATATTATGTACATTTGATTTTGCGGGGCGAGCGTCCGACATGTGGACTGCCGTCACTTCCTGTTTGTATTATTATTTTGGGGCACGACCTGGTTGCGGTCGATGTACCCGTTGTATGTATATTTTACTTTCTGTACTAGGATTGCCCCGCGGAGGGGTGCACGGATAGCCGGGTTCTAGAAGGCAACAAGCCCGCATCTCATGGCATTGGGACGGAAGGGGCTTCACTCCAGGATTGACGGGCTATTCGCCGCACTCGTAGGGGGTACAGGTTGACCCAGGAGGGGTGCCCAAGTTGCCGGATTCCGTGAAGTGCTGGGTGGTCCATTCACGGGGCTGAAGGGGGCTGCCTCGCTTCAGGTTTTGGCGGGTGACTTGCCGCGCCCGTAGGGGTCTAGGATTTCATTGCACAGGCTATCCACACGACCAGGGGAACGTCGGGTTTCAGTAGTGGCTCTGTGAAACCCGGGGATCCCAGATATCTGTATTGTTCTGTGATGCTGTACATTTCTGTGATGTTGCATTTTATTCACGCCTTGAGCGAATATAATATATTGGTATATATATTAGTAGATGTTGTATATGTTTTTCATCCGCGCTAGTCCAGTCCCCGCTCTGCCGTTAGTTAGCTAACCTAACGGGTGATGACGGGACCCAGTGGCGAATGCGGATGGCATATACGTACGTCAGTATATTTTCGTTCTTTGTGGTGTGATCAATTGATGGGACTGCGTTGATTCGGATCAATGCAAGTTAAACAAACCTATTCTGATGTTGTTGGAACACTTTTCAAAAAGCTGTTATTGCAAGGACGTTCATTTCTGTTTTGCATCGTGGTATTCATTTGGAATATCCTGCTCCTCAGTCGACGAGGCAAGGGCCGAGATCCCTTCACCGGGAGTGACCCCTTGGACAGAAGTTTGCGTCAGGGCATTAACTTCATTATAGCCGATTACTTTTGCTTTGCATCGTGGTATTCAGTTGGAATATCCTGCACCCCATTCTACGGGGAAAGAGCCGAGATCCCTTCACCGGGAGTGACCTCTTTAGCAACGGTTTTCGTCACTATATTTTTCAAAAAGCTATCCGTTCCTTCAACGATATCAAGTTCATTACGTTAAAGGTTTTCGCCAGAAACCATTCGTAGCCCTCCGTCGTTTCAGACGGGTAGCACGTAGTATTCATGCTATGTTTGTTGACCTTCGTCAAGGCATAGTGTATGGTAGCTGCTTGTTACCTTTTTGCTGCATAGATAGATGCGTTGGTTTGGGACAGTCGTACAGCCTTGTTGACCTTCGTCAAGGGCTTGTACGGGTGGATTCAAATTAACCTGGATAATGACGGGTAGAACTTGACATGTGACTTATGATTTGTTGACCTTCGTCAAGGTCATAAGAGCATGGGGCAGAAATCACAATCGGGAGTTTCAAAAGTACTGAAACTTGCCAGATAAGCGCATACCTTCTGGAGCGTGATACCGTGAGCGGATTCCGTCACGTTATCATGCGATGATAGTTGGATCCCGATTCCCACTGATGAGTTAGTTTACTCCTCGGGTAACCCCGACTAATTCTTCTTTCAGGTATGGAGGAGAATTTGAGGTACAGTGGGAGGATTCCAGATTAGATAAATTGGTGACCATTCTGATCTAGGTTAGAGTGCACGCTGAGTGTTTCTTTTCTCTCTCTCTCTGGCAGCGACCATTTGACCCGACCCTAAGACTTTGACTCAGTGACCAAGTTGACCGAACCTTCTTAAACACTGGCTTTTGGATTGTCAGAGTTGCAAACCTCATTGCCACTCCTACTTTTACCCTTTTCTCCAGGACACCCCGTATTACTGCGAACGTCCACTTCCATTGGACAAAACCATCGTATGGTTAGATACGAACTCGAAGGGATTCGAGGATGGTTTCCGGTTCTGGAGAAAACGGATAGGATTATTCAGTTGTCTTTTCCTTTTACCCTCTCTCAGGTTACGAGCACTCCTTGGTTTAGGGGTAGTACACCTATTACGCAAATTGGATTGTCTTCTTCCAAACCTTAGGCTGGTGCCGACCGGTGGGGAATGAAGAAAACCAATTAGCATAACGATGGTGTGCAGAAGGTATTAAGTTAAGACAAAGCAAGGGATTAGTAAGAGGGCAAAGTAAATTGCAACAGATATTCACGACCAAACCAAATATTTCGTTACCACTCCTACATCACCTTTGTATTTCTCCAGGACACTCCGTATCATTACGAAGATCCACAGTTTATTTGGATATTCCATCGTATGGTTATATACGAACTCGAAAGGAACTTGTTCCAGTTCGGGGATGGATCCTGGTTCAGGAGAAATAGGAATAAAGTACATTCAGGTGTCTTTTATCTTCACCTTCTCTCGTGTTGCGAGTGTTCCTAGGATTGGGACAGTACACCCATTATACTTATTGGATAGTCTTCTTCCAAACCATAGGCTGGTGCCGAACGGTAGGGAAGGAAGAAAACCATTTGGCCTAAAGGGGTGTGCAGAAGGTAAAGACTAAAGACATATGAAGGGATTTGGAGAGGTGGCAAAGAACTATACGGTTACAGTCGTGAATCTGGAAGAGGCATTACTAGGAATACCAGGATACCCCATCGAAACATTTCAATGTTTCAGTTTCACTGTGTACTGTTAATAGAAAACTGATTTCCCGATTAGATACTTACTCCTGGGTATGTATTTACCAGATACGATTCTCACATCTGTATGGTTTTACAGATGATGAGTGGGAGTAAGTTATTGGGAATTGGGTGATCATCCTCATTATATCGGGATTCGTTGTAATCGGTGATATTTGAGGAGATCACCTGGGCTGTTTGCCGGTCGGCAAATATTTGGTTTTGAATATCCGCTGTTGTGCACCAATTTCAAATTGATATATCTGTACGTCTATTTTCATAGAGTGAGATATACCTTTTGATATTATGTCGATGACATTTACCTATATCAGTGGATGGTTAGGTAAGGAGCATTAAACAGCGGTGTAATTCTTCATAACCAAAAGTACAGTTTTCAACCTACGACACACAGTGAAAGAGTTGTTAGACTCAGCGGACTTATACAGAGTATTGTATGTTGTCCAGTGTCCATTAGGACAGAGGGGTTGGTCCTCATACTATATTCTGTTTACTTTTAACTTCTCTAGTTCTTAGACATGTGTTTCGTAGAAACGTAGGGTCTAAGTTTTGAGGAGTTATAGGTATTTGAATAGAGTAGAGAACCAGGTGTAGCAAGTATCGGGATTCTTCAAGGTGATCGAAGATGTAGATACTTGTATTTGGTATTCAGTTGATAGTAATGATTAAGAGATCTTGCTTCTCTTTCAGGTTACTCATAATTAGAAGCATTCCTAAGTTGAGTAACGCTGATCGGCCTCTCTCCATGTAGTTGACATGCGCTGGGGACAGCTGCATGATTTGAATCTGGTTCAATTAAATCAGTGCCTCTGTTTTTATATTGGATATAGAACAGTTCATATCTTAACGATGTTAAGGTACGGGGAGTTGTCCGGTTTATGATTAAAACCAGACACTGGATAACTCAAGGCACGTTTCTGTAATGGCTGTTTGTGGGTTGACCCAGGCTATGACGAGGGTTGATTTTCTACCATCTGGATGAACAATAGCGATATTGTTCTAGACTCGCCACAGTTTTATTAAAAATGGATTTTTTCAGAAAACAGTAGTGGGAGTATGGTAGAACTGGAAGTGATTCCAGAACCACAAACGATTACTGAAGATTTGATAAGGAACCTAAAGATTCAATCTGGATTGACATTCCATTGGCCACTCCGCAGATAAGGTGGGTAACTTCAGGCACCCGAGAGGTACTCCGGTAGCCTCAAGGACGGTGACAGGGAAGTTCTTGTTTACCCACTATAGCCATTGCTGTTGTTCCAGGTTACGAGACCCGGCGGGAGGATGAGTATAGCGTCGTTCTAAACCAGTTTTATAAGTGTACGTCTATATGACTCAGCCAGAGGGTTGTCGTAGTCAGCGGGAGCAGCGGAAGCATTGGTGGACATGTTGCTTATGTCTATTTATAGACTAGAGCAGATGTAGCGGAGATAGATCATCTATTTCTGACGTGACAGTCATGGGTTTGACTTCATCAGAATAGGGGATGGATCTGTTGAGAAGGTAGTAGGGTGTGATATCCTGGTATTTGGATGATATACACAGAGTAGGAAAAGAAACTCCTACACTACGATCGGTTATACTTTGGTCGTCACACAGTTGTTTCTCCACAAAGGAAATGGATTTTATATCAGACATACTGGTTACTAGATCTATGGTTTTAGATCTAGATTTGGGTGGTTTCCCAATCAGGGTACTTGACAGCATTCTAAGAGTATTTAGGATGGACGACTCCTGGCACGGTAGTGTACCTGCAGGTAATGGAGTCACCCTCTCCAAAGGTGTCTTACAGACTAAAGGGGAGAGGGACGTGCATGATTGGCAGATCACTTGCTTAGGCAATTGAGTCAATCATGAGATGTCAAATACCACACCAGATGTTGTTCTTGCACTAGATGCAATAAGTTGACATTAATCCAATCCTGGAGAAACAGTCGGAAGCAGTTTTAGAACATAAGTGGATGTTCTAGGGATATGATAACGACAGCCTCATTCAGGAGACGGTTATCATTCCAGGCTTCCAAGGTGACATGGACGACAAGGAGGTTGTCAGAGTTATAGTTTTCCCTCTGACGAGGGGCAGTATTTTGGACAGGTGATCCAAGGCAATACTGAGGGAGGCATGGCGCGCAGGATACTGATTAAGTTCAGTTGACGATACAGTCTAAGAAGTTTGGATTTGGAGTTCATTTATGAGCTATGTCCCATCAGACATCCAGACACATTCTAAGACAGGTATTGCTCATTTCGGGAGATGGGTTTCTCCGCGAACTTGAGATATAGAGAGACATGGAAAGAAACAACAAAGCGGATCCACTCACTGAGGCTATTCCTCGAACGCAATAGTTTCGCAAACGAGCTTTGTGAGACTGACTAGTAAAGGAGTTGGGTGTTCGGTATCACACGGGCTGTGAGTATGCGACATCGCAATAATTAGCCTTGAGTGCAAGTGGGAGATTGTTGGAGATAGTGCCCTCAGAGTCAATTATTAGGTCACAGGTACGTGATTGTAATGATTGAGGGAGGACCTATCCCGGTAGGACAGTCTTACTCGAGATGATAGTATGCTATCTGGTTTACCTTTATCATCGTGTACTGCTTTAAGTGACCTGACATGTCGCTATTACACGTTGATAGAGCCCCTAGGATTCTTGCTTGACCACCAGCAGTATGAGGGCGATCATATAAGTGGGAGCTGGGGGTCTACAAGCATATCCTTAAAAGGTCCCTAGTCGTGGGAGTTTCGAGACCGGGCATCGATACTCCATTAGTAGACTAGTGTATACAGTCGAGACCCCGACGAGGGGCGGTGGCCGGTCTCACAAGCCACTGGTGTCAGTTGGATCACCTAAGATGTATACAGGTGCTCATTGGGTTATGAGTACACCGGACAGGACTCGCCGGGAACATGCTAGTTGGTCATATACCAGACGTCAGATGGCAGTTCCCTGGTGACATGTGTGCAGGTTAGTTCATCGACCTGGGGATCGTCATTTGTCTCGTATGAGTTCCCACTGTACTTTGATTACTACCCTACCACGGCTCAAAGGAGTCGTGCAAACAGGTTTTAGTTGGGTACAGTCCCGAGCCACATGGAGGCAGTGAGCGTATCTTCAGGGGTTCGTCTCTCCCGGTATTGGGGGTGAGGTCGTGCTGTGTCTAGGAGAGCCATTACACAAAGTCCTTGGCCAAGGCAAGGAGATTTACTGGTAGGTATTCCAGTAGTATCTCAGGGTGTTCTGGGCTACACTCCGACACGACTTGTACCGCTTTTGGGGGTCTGACTTTTACCAACCCCCTAGGCCCGCCATGCGATACTCATAGACGAACGGACCGGACTGCACGGATATTGTCACTGACAGGCTCAGTAGGGTGTCAGGATGAGTTCGCTCATCGACGTCCCTTTTAGTCGATAGCTGGTGGCCCGTCACGTATTGGCTTATACCTCTGACGTGCTAGTGGTTAAATCCACAGCCATAGTATTGACGAGTCTTTAGAGTCCACCACACTTTCAGTTACTCAAGTTTCGGGCGAAACGCTGTAGAGGCCGTATGGAGATATGGCAGGGTCCGATCAGATACGTGCGGTATTGCACGGATCAGGATCGGACGGTTTGTACTAGTAGCCGTATAGGTTTATGGCAGGGTTCGATCAGATACGTGCGGTATTGCACGGATCAGGATTGAACGGATAATACTAGCCGGCTTTGGTTTAAGCCGGTCCTAGTTTAGTACAGTGTAGATTTTGTCTTTTTGCATTTGTATCCGGACGGAATACAGATGCGGGTGTGTATGCACAGTATCGGGGTTTTCCTGTAATTTATTACGGGACCAGTTTTCTGGAGTTGCCAGTTTGCATTCCGTTCCGGCCGGTTTTCCTTTGTTCTTTCCCGGCCGGACTTTTCCGATGGAGGGGGTTATTTGCAATTGTGCAAATAACATTTGTGGAGGGGGTTTCTTGCAATTGTATTGATTATGATGGCTTTCATATCTTGCACCATTGACTTGCTTTTTATTGTGATTGAAAGGGTATGGGTTGTTTAATAGTTACAAGCATGGTTGTATGTTTCTTTGTCCCTTGGATGTGGTCACCTCTTCTTCACTCCTACACTCACCTCCCTCATATGATATATGGTTTTTCCTCCACCATTCTTCTCACTTGATGAAAGAAGTTTTTCATGGTTGAGAGAAAGAAAAAGATGAGAGCTTCATCTTTGAGAGAGTAGCATTCTTGATTTCATTTTCGATGCTAGAAAAATGCAAGCACCATTTTTCTTCTTGATTCCTCCATCATCTTTCAAAAGGCAACAAACCCCAAAGTGAGACATCCACTCTACACTACACTTCCTACAACATATCTTGAGCATGTCGAGTTGCCGGCTTCATGCGCGAGTTGCCTCGGTATTGAGGTGGGAGCCCGTAAAAGTACCCGGCTTCGTGGTGCCCTTTCCGACGAGGAGGAGACGGACGGAGATCCCGCGAGGAGATCGGAGTGGAGATGAAGACCGGAGGACTTGGATCGTCGGTATACATCTCTTCTCTTTCTTATTAGTAGCGTAGACTTGTTAATGGTTACGATCCGGAGTTTAAAGTGCGCGGTGGTGCCGGTTTGCTAAGTCCGCAAAATTTAAGTTTATCACCGCTTCCGCATTCCGGCGTCGGATTGACGGCCGGGGCGCCGCCGTGCACTTACAGTATAGGGTGTTTTCTTCACAAGTTTTGTGACTTGGTGAAGTGGTAGCTTGATCTTGTGATGCCTCGACGTAGATCATCTTCGGCATCGAAGCCGACGACCTAGCCCGCCCATTTCTCCGATAAAGCCGATGCTAGAGTCCGGGATCCGATATGGACAGCGAGGGGACTTCATCACGGAGCCATGGAGGTGGAGAACCGGATCTACAAAGGTTGTAGCCCTTTCCCTTTAGCTATAAAGTTGTTTATTTGCTTTGCATCGTCTATACATCTAGTTAACGATCCGTATTAGGGTTTCTCGGCACTTGTAAAATTTTAATTGGCCATGTTTGATCACTTGTGAGACTTCATTAGTGTGCCTAGGAACCCTATAGAACTTTGTGAAGAGAACACCCTAAACTAAATGGCAAGTAGCAGAGGATGATGAAATAGGAAGTGGGTTCACTTTGGATTTGGATTTCTCACTCTATTTCTTCACTTGAAAATTTTTTCTAGCAAGCTTTTCTTCTTCTTGAAGAAGAAGAAGAAGAAAGCAAAGAATAAGAATTATGTAAAAAGAATAATCAAGTGAAGTCTATCATTATGCAACCATGGATGAGTTTACCTTTGTAGAGACTAAACCATAGTTTGAGGAAATGGTTAGGTTAATGAAAATCTTATGCAAAACAAAATTAGTGGACTTTGTCAAAGATGCTTGAAAGCTTCATGAAGCTTCAAGCAAAGACAAAGAAAGCCACCATTTTGTTTTACCAAAATAAATAAAAACCCAAACCATTATCTTAAATATAGTGTAAGTCATACACACACCCAAGTTTGCATGTATCATCAATCATGATACAAACTAGTGCACAAACATATATCACATATACAACTTGTGCACATCAAGTGAGAAAATCAATTTTATGTGAACCAATACTAGTTAATTTAAAGTAATATATCAAATATATAATTATACATTAAATCATTAAATCAACACTTGATTTAATGATCCGGTCATATCTCATATAACCGACTAATATCTAGTGTATCAATGCAGAATGGTGCACCTGCAGATGTACATGCAGCCGAGTGGACACGGCTCAGTAGATTCGCTGGACCGTTGGTTGCCGATGATGCTGATAGGGCAAGGAGATTCATGCGCAGTTTGGATGTGGACATCCAGAGGCAGATTGTCTCCCTGGGTTTGACCACTTTCTCACCGGTACTTACGGCAGCCCGAGAACAGTAGAGCTTATATGGGAAGACTGGGAGTTCATAGCAGACAGCAGTTACAGTAAGGAAGCCGGCATTTGTACCAAACCGAGCTCATGTACGCAGAGGTATTCCAGTGGACCGTCGTGGTGTAACACCGATGAAGAAGCCTGCTGTCGTTGATCAGAGGAAGCCCGTGATTTGTAGCTATTGCCACTTGCCCGGGCATTTGCAAAGGGAATGTCGCAGGATGCGGGGACATTGTTTGGTTTGTGGATCGGCGGATCATATTATTAATTCTTGTTTGTCGAAGCTTCGCACAAGGGATGATATTCAGAAGCCACCGCAGAAACCGTTTCCGGGACAGAAGCAGTTGACTCAAGGACCCAATCAGGCTCGAGCTTTTTGTAGGGTTGCTAGGCACACGCACAAGGGTCTACGAGGCATCAACCATGCCCGATTAAAATTTTAGCCGTGCCGAACAACCCAAAGCCGGATCTTTATACTAGAGTTTAGGCGAAACAAGCATGTTAAACACTTTAACACTAAGTGAGAGAGATTACAACCTTTGTAGATCCGGTCCTTCACTTCAATAGCTCCGTGTAGATGTCCCCTTCGCTGCGATTGTGAACTCTGGACACTAGAGAAGCTCCATAAGAAGAATGAACGTGCTTGCTTCGATGACTTCGATGCCGAAGATGATCATTGTCGGGGAGACACTAACTCAAGCTATTCCTTCACTAGGTCTTGAACTTTGTGAAGAGAACACACTCTACTATATGGCAAGTGGTAGAGGATGAAGAAGTAGGAGGTGGGCTCACTTTAGAATTGATTTTCTCACATTTTTCCTTATAGCACCATTAGAGCTTGAAAGCTTTTTCAAGGAGCTTGATGAAGAAGAAGAAGAAAGAATAATATCATCATATGAATTAATTCCTCCTTAATAATGTAACCATGGGTGAGTTAAGCTATCATGCTTAACTCATGTAGAGAATTGACCAAGGTATATGGTTAAGGGTTGGGTTAACTAAATATCCTAAAGAATGACAAAAGAGTTGACTTTGTCAATGTTTCCACAAGCTTCATGAAAGCTCGAGAACTTTGACAAAATCTTTCTCTTTTGTTATTCTTAAGATATAAACAAAACCCTAATCTTTACCCTAATCTTGGTATAAGTCTCATACACCCATCTTTGATGTATCATCAAGCATGACACAATCATATGTACACAAATATATATCACATATACACTTATGCACAATCAAGTGAGAAAATAAATCTTAAGTGAGCTAATACTAGTTAATGTAATGTAATATATCAAATATATAATTATACATTAAATTATTAAATCAACTCTTGATTTAATAATCCGGCTATAACCGACTAATATCATGTGTAACAACTTATCGAATCAATACTTGATCCGATAACCCGGCTATATCGCATACAACCGATCAATGTCACGAATCGCGAGAATACAATACGGTATCTCATATCTTATTAATCTCGGTCCCGCACATATCACATATGTGCTCCTACTCCGTTTCGCTTGAGCTAGGAAACCCCTGGGTAGGACTCTAAAGACTCGTCAATACGCTGGCAGTAGGTGACGATCATATCAAACACCCACAAGCCGCAAGCGGTATGCTAAACATAACGGCCACCCGGGTATTGAGCGATCAGAATATCAACAAGCAAGCCTGTACATTCTCCTGTGAATCCAATCAGTAACACTCCCGTACAGTCCGGTCTCGTCGTCTGATATGTCGCATATCTCGCCTAGGGGTGGTAAATGTCAGACCCCAGTAGCTCGATAAGTCGTGTCGATATGAGGTCTATAACAGTTCGAGAAACTACTGATAACACTTACCAGTAAATCTCGGCAACCCTGGCCAGGGATTTCCAGTCATAGCCAATCGAATACAGCGCAACATCAACTCCCTATACCGGGAGAGATGAATCCCCTCCTATCGCTCATTGCCTCCATGTGATTCGGGACTGTACCCAAAAGCCACCTTTTTGCATGCCCTCTTGGACGTGGTATGATGGAAATCAAAGCACAGTGGGAATCACATAAGACTCTATGACGATCTCGGGTCAACAGACTACTCTGTACCAGTGTCACCGGAGAACTGCTATCTGACGTGAGGTATAATACCATCTGGGAGTTCTCGGCGAGTCCGTCCAGTGTACCCAGTCTCCACTGAGCACCCGTCCACTATCCTTGATGTCAAACACCGATGGATATGGGATCATCCATCGCCCATCATATGGGTCAAGATGCGTATACGGTAGTCTACTCTGGTGTATCGATGCCCTGTCTCGATACACCCTCGACTAGGAACAGTTATAGGATGTACTCGTTGACTACCGTGGCCCCACTAGTATGATCTCATCATAGTCCCAGTAGTCGAGTACATATCCTAAGGGCTTTATCAACATGTAACATAGAGACAATTAGAGTACACGTTAAGATAAAGAGCAACCAGATAGCGTACTATCATGTCGAGCAAGAAAGTCCTCCCTATATATGTCCAAGCATCCACTACAATATACATCGTATGTATAATAATGGCCTCTAGGGCATACATATAACTAACAATCTCCCACTTCCACTAGGGCCATCTGTTGTGGTATCACATACCCAACAATTAGCTGCGGTTGAAGTATCTCATACTCAACCATCCCAAAAAAGTCTCTACTGGGAAAAATGCCTCTGTGAGTGGATCCGCGATGTTGTCCTCTGTGTCTACTCTCCTAACCTTAATCTCCCTGAAGATCAACCATCTCCATGATCAGGTGATACTGCCTAAGAATTATATCTGGATTTCAGATGGGACGGGGGTTCCTTGGCAAAAGCCACAACTCCATTGTCATACAATGGTAGGAACGGAGTTCATCTCATGAACTTATATATATCCCGGCTGCCTCTTTGGTAGCATCCTTGGTAACGATGTATCTTGCCTTTAATCGTCTAGTAAGTCACGGTATCTAGCTTGGGACTCTTCCAACATACCGTCCCTCCACTAAGGGTAAAGACAATGCCTGCGACTGACTTTCAGTCGTCGTTATCACCCTGGAACCTTTCCAGTGATTCTCCCCAGGTTCGATTGATACCATCTCACTACAACTAGTGAGAATCCTAACATCCAATTAGATCTATCTCATAGATCCAAAATCCAGGATTCAGGAGGTATCACTATGATCCTATATGAAGAATCCTTGTGATAAGCGGAGATTGACCGAGCGTAGCATAGGAAACTCCTTCCCTATCAAGAGTATGTCATCCACGTACTCTACGAGGATCACCACCATACTCCCTACTACCTTTTTGTATATACAAGGTTCATCTACCATTTTGATGAAGTCAAACTCTTTGATTGCCACATTTAAACAGATGTTCCAACTCCGCGATGCCTGTTTTATCACATAAAACATCTTACACACGTTTCCGCTGCTCCCACTGTCTACGAAGCCTTCTGGCTGTGGACTTATAGACGCTCTTTTCTAAAACATCATTTAGAAAAGCAGCCATGACACTCAACCGCCAGATATCGTAGTCATGGTATGTAGCCGTGGCAAGTAGGATCTGGATGGACTTAAGCATACCTTTGAAAGTCTCAACTTTTCCATGTACACCAAGTAATCTTCTCAAGATATACTTGCTCCTGATGGGGATTTAACTCTTCAGATAAAGCAACCAAAGTCCATACTTTGTTGGTGTATAAGGATTCCATCTCAGATCGATAAGCATCCATCCATTCTTACAGAGTCCCGCTCCTGATAGCCTGCTCGAAACTAGTTGGGTCATCATCTCATGATGCAATCCTCACTCCCACTGTCATAGAGAAACCGAAGTATCTCTCAGGTGGGTGAGGAACCCTACTAGATCGGCTGAGAGGTTGAGGTTCGTTGGAAACTATTGAATCCTTTGGTTCTACCAAATCATCAGCTGTAGTTTGTATAGCTGGAACCTTTCCAGTTCTATATAACAGACCTTGCCTCGAGCTTGTCCGGATTTTTCTTTTAGACATAGTCCGACAACCCCAAATCTTAACAAACTTAAGATATGGGCTTTTCCCTTTCCATATCACATATGAAGTGGTAGGCAACTGATTTGATTTGAACCCTATTCAATAGGTATGCAGCTTCTCAAGCGCATAACACCTAAAAGGAAATAGGAAACTCAGTAGTACTCATCATAGAGCACACCATATCACATAGGGTGCTATTGCTCCGTCCCGATACATCGACGTGCTGTGGTGTATACGGAGGAGTAATGCTGAGAGTGAATCTCATTCTCCTTTAGAATAGTCCAGGAATTCCGTGCTCAAGTATTCTCCTCCTTGATCACATCAAAGGACATAATACTTTTACCCGTATTTTGGTTCTCTACTTCTAACTTACATTCTGTGAATATCTCAAAAGGTTCGGACTTGTATTTCAACAGGTACATATGTCTGAATCTTGAGAGATTATCAGAGAATGTAATGAAGTATAAAGAACCGGTCTTGGCATGTGTAGAGAGGAGACTTTCATACATCAGCATGTATCAATCCCAAGAGTTCACTAACTCTTTCTCTGTTTCCAATAAACAGAGCTCTGGTCATCTTATCTTTGTGACATGACCGGCAAGTTTCACAAGATGTAAATTCAAACAGATTTAAATATGCATCTAAATGTAACTTAGCTAGTTGGGTCGCATTGATGTGACCTAGTCTACAATGCCTCAAGAAGGATTCGTTCATTTCTGAACTCTTCCTCTCGTGTGTGTTCTGTATACTAAAAACTGTAGTTTGATTTAGAACGTCAATACTTTTAGATAACGTGCCTGAACCGATCAACTCTTGATATAGGAAATGTTCAAAACATTATCCAACAATACAAAATTATATCCTTTCTTTACTAATAAAGAGACTGATATGATGTTGTATATCAGGTTCGGTATCTAATAACATTTTTTCAGAATCAATGTATTCTGGTAATACAGGGTGATAGTGACCAACAGACTTGGCTGCAACACTTGCACCATTTTCTGTCTCATGAAACTTATCACCCGTTCTCAGTTCTATACCTTTCTGTAGCCCATGTAACAGCTTACATATGCGGGATCCAGATCCGGTATCTCATACCAAGGACGTAAAGGATACTGAGAAACAGTTCTCTGTAATGAACACACCCGAAGAAGATGCATCAGCATGCACTTTCTTCGTTTGGGCGGCACGGGAAATTTAGTATTCCCTAATTTCCTGCTCTGTCTTATAACAATTATAAGTTATAACAATTATAAGTTGGAGCGGGACCAACGTTCCCCAGCTCAGTATAACAAGCGGGTTCGGTTAATACATCCGTATTATTATCTTGATTAAGGCGTGATATGGTCGCTACCTAGAGAGAGAAAGAAGAAAACACTCAGCGTATGCTCTTGCAAGATTAGATTGGTTATCTAATATATATAATTAGTATGTCTCCCACTGTTTTAATCAAATCTTCCTTCAAACCCTAAAAGAAAAGACTAGCCGGGATTAATTACACGATACAAGTTCGCCAATTTTTCAGCCAGGCCAGTGTCGGTACTTTGAGGGAGGTTCCCCGTGCTTTCGCACGGACCTAATTAAAGTAAACCTCGTTTTCCCAAGGGCGTAACCCCATTAACACCTTTCTAGACACCTACTTGATCGGCTAATTGTAATGTGTAAAACTCTACCAGGAATAACTCTTACTCCCAGCGGGTATCGGGATCCAACTATCTCATAGAAGGTATGCAATCTCATTGCAAATTTCAACACTTGAAATTCCCAATAATATTTTGCCCCTAACATGCTATGACCTTGACAAAAGTCAACAAACCATAGCCCGCTAGTCAAGTTCAACCCGTACATTTCTTGACTAAATTAAACCCACCCGCATGACCCTTGACGAAAGCCAACAAAGCCGTACGACTACCCTAATCCAGTCGCATCTTATGCATCAGATAAGCAGCATATAGCTACCGCACACTATACCTTGACGAAAGCCAAGAAATGCAGCACGAATACTATATACAACTTATCTGAAATGACGGAGGGCTACGGCAGGTTTTTCTGAAAACCTATTGCGTAATGAACTTGATATCGTTGTAGAATCAAATGATTTTAAAATGGAGTGATTTTTAGGCTTTTGCTAGTTTCTCTAAAGAGGTCACTCCCGGTGAAGGGATCTCGGCTCTTTCCTCGTCGAATGAGGTGTATGATATATTATATATATCACTGTGCAAAGCAAAAACTCCAAAAGCAATCAAAAGACAAACCGAGGGGTGTAGCATCTGCCAGTCATTGCTAAAGGGGTCACTCCTGGTGAAGGGATCTCGGCCCTTTCCTTATCGAATAAGGTGCAGGATGTTCTACAAGGAACACCGTGATGCAAAGCAAGAACTGTAGCTACCTGTTTTTGAAAAATTCGATTCCACAACATCTTTTAGGTTTCTTTTCTTTCATTAATCACATTAATGAAGTCCCATAATTTAAGTCACCTAAACATCACAGATAAATAAGACGTACACTTATGCCATCCGCATTCGCCTCGATGTCCCCTCGTGCACCGTTAGGTTAGGTAACTAACGGCAGAGCGGGACAGGGCTAGCGCGGGTGTAAAACATAAGCAATGTCCATATAATATATCATATATACTATATACAGTATCTATCACAACATATCAAATGATCACATCACAGATATCGCAGCAGAAGAAACATATGAAACATTGGATATACTAGGACATCCGTGTTTTATTTTGAGCCTCTATAAAATATGGATTCCACGGTCACGATTAATAGCCAAACCCACATCCCTAGACCCCTACGAGAGCGGCAAGCAACACTGCTAATTCTAGGATTAGGAGACCCGGTCTCGACTCCTCGAGATGATCTCCCACTGGACCCTAGAACCCGGTTACTTATGCTCCCTGCCTTGGGTCTACCTAATGCGGAAAAGTAAATAATATACAACAGTGACATCATCCTCAGCCCGGAAGTGCCCCAATAAAAGAATATTACATTCAAATGAATTTTACATGAATGAAAAAGAAAAAACTCTCATCTCACATAAAACCCCCGGCTATTCAAAACGCGACGATCCAATATAACATATCACAGCAACACATAATATCTCATATCATCAATGTAAGCAAGTATGCGTATCCCGATTGTCATTGATGTATAGCAACGAAGCCGGCGATACACCACATACTACGCTTACGGTCACAGAAAAGAAAGTGTAAAACTACAACAGTTGGAATCCGCAAACTCCTTAGACATCGCATGCCTAACCAAATGAATTCCTTAGACATCGCATGCCTAACAATTATAAACCCCGCATTTAAGTCTCATTATCGAAAACACTTTTCAATATCAAGTCGGGCAATTCAACAAGATTCCCAACATCCTGATCGAATGCTCGTCGCAAACTTTAGTAGACGGCCGCACCCCCGGATGCCGTCGATGAAGTGCACTAAAGCGGAACACCGCTGCCGCGAGCACCCGAACGGATGCTTTTGGCGACGGGGTTCTCCTACAGTCACTTGGTCGGGGCTATGGGGCATGGCTGTCTGTTAAGTTTACCCGGCGAGTATCCGCGTATGCTACATGATTGTGACGGACTTTTGATCATATCAAAATTCTGTGGTAACCGATCATCTGAGACTGAACTGCTAGATTTATAACATTCATATTAGTTATCTCATAACTACCTGTGGATTCCAAATATTGTATCACATTCCAGATAAATAGACAATGTTAAACTTTCCGATCGAATAATCAAACACCCAAGATTTCTCCAATATATCTCAACACTTGAAATCAGTTTAAAAACATCCATCACATGCCACAGTACCAATGGTCCAGTCGTAGAAGGGTCAAGCCAACGCCTCACATGTGGCACGCCGTACTGCCACAAACCCTGAGGTTTAGAGGCAGTTCAAGACGGTCACATAATCGAGTTAAGGTTTGTTGTCTTCTAGAGGGTCCATCGCGTTACTTGCACGACTTAGAACGTTCTTAAACTCGAGAAAAAATCCAACTTTTGAAAAATTTCCCGGCAGGGGAAAAAATGAGTTATTGATATCCGCTCGAACTTTTTAACAGTTTCTAAAAATTATCCGGATAAACTAAACAAAGTTAAATTATCCGATTGAATCAACGAGTCCCCAATACAACCCTAGAAAACTCAACACATGAGTGGAATTAAAAAATTCCAAAAAATAAATGATAAGAAAGGACCTAAGAATAAATTTGTGAAGTTCCAAGGACTAATTCACAATTTTGGCCACGGAACCGCCGCCAACCCCTTGGTTTGGCTGCGGTTCCTCGGTCATATGAGCGAATTAGTGGGCCGTACTTCACAGTAATTCTTAGTTTTTCCTGCTTGTTTTTCTGAGTATTTTTAATACTGAAAAAATCACATTTTTAGAAAATATAGAGAGAGGGGTATAAACCGGGTATTCGGAGTTCGATCGGACTTTAAACTTCACCGAAAGCTCTAGCTTGGCTCTGATACCACTGTAGGGTTGCTAGGTACACGCACAAGGGTCTACGAGGCATCAACCATGCCCGATTAAAATTTTAGCCGTGCCGAACAACCCAAAGCCGGATCTTTATACTAGAGTTTAGGTGAAACAAGCATGTTAAACACTTTAACACTAAGTGAGAGAGATTACAACCTTTGTAGATCCGGTCTTTCACTTCAATAGCTCCGTGTAGATGTCCCCTTCGCTGCGATTGTGAACTCCGGACTCTAGAGAAGCTCCACAAGAAGAACGAACGTGCTTGCTTCGATGACTTCGAGGCCGAAGATGATCTACGTCGGGGAGACACTAACTCAAGCTATTCCTTCACTAGGTCATGAACTTTGTGAGGAGAACACACTCTACTACATGGCAAGTGGTATGGGATGAAGAAGTAGGATGTGGGCTCACTTTAGAATTGATTTTCTCACATTTTTCCTTATAGCACCATTAGAGCTTGAAAGCCTTTTCAAGGAGCTTGAAGAAGAAGAAGAAAGAATAATATCATCATATGAATTAATTCCTCCTTAATAATGTAACCATGGGTGAGTTAAGCTATCATGCTTAACTCATGTAGAGAATTGACCAAGGTATATGGTTAAGGGTTGGGTTAACTAAATATCCTAAAGAATGACAAAAGAGTTGACTTTGTCAATGTTTCCACAAGTTTCATGAAAGCTTGAGAACTTTGACAAAGTCTTTCTCTTTTGTTATTCTTAAGATATCAACAAAACCCTAATCTTTACCCTAATCTTGGTATAAGTCTCATACACCCATCTTTGATGTATCATCAAGCATGACACAATCATATGTACACAAATATATATCACATATACACTTATGCACAATCAAGTGAGAAAATAAATCTTAAGTGAGCTAATACTAGTTAATGTAATGTAATATATCAAATATATAATTATACATTAAATTATTAAATCAACTCTTGATTTAATAATCCGGCTATAACCGACTAATATCATGTGTAACAACTTATCGAATCAATACTTGATCCGATAACCCGGCTATATCGCATACAACCGATCAATGTCACGAATCGCGAGAATACAATACGGTATCTCATATCGTATTAATCTCGGTCCCGCACATATCACATATGTGCTCCTACTCCGTTTCGATTGAGCCAGGAAACCCCTGTGTAGGACTCTAAAGACTCGTCAATACGCCGACAGTAGGTGATGATCATATCAAACACCCACAAGCCGCAAGCGGTCTGCTAAACGTAACGGCCACCCGGGTATTGAGCGATCAGAAGATCAACAAGCAAGCCTGTACATTCTCCTGTGAATCCAATCAGTAACACTCCCGTACAGTCCGGTCTCGTCGTCTGATATGTCGCATATCTCGCCTAGGGGTGGTAAACGTCAGACCCCAGTAGCTCGATAAGTCGTGTCGATATGAGGTCTATAATAGTTCGAGAAACTACTGATAACACTTACCAGTAAATCTCAGCAACCCTGGCCAGGGATTTCCAGTCATAGCCAATCGAACACAGCGCAACATCAACTCCCTATACCGGGAGAGACAAATCCCCTCCTATCGCTCATTGCCTCCATGCGATTCGGGACTGTACCCAAAAGCCACCATTTTGCACGCCCTCTTGGACGTGGTATGATGGAAATGAAAGCACAGTAGGAATCACACAAGACTCTATGACGATCTCGGGTCAACAGACTACTCTGTACCAGTGTCACCGGAGAACTGCCATCTGACGTGAGGTATAATACAATCTGGGAGTTCTCGGCGAGTCCGTCCAGTGTACCCAGTCTCCACTGAGCACCTGTACACCATCCTTGATGTCAAACACCGATGGATATGGGATCATCCATCGCCCATCATATGGGTCAAGATGCGTATACGCTAGTCTACTCTAGTGTATCGATGCCTTGTCTCGATACACCCTCGACTAGGAACAGTTATAGGATGTACTCGTCGACTACCGTGGCCCCACTAGTATGATCTCATCATAGTCCCAGTAGTCAAGTACATATCCTAAGGGCTTTATCAATATGTAACATAGAGACAATTAGAGTACATGTTAAGATAAAGAGCAACCAGATAGCGTACTATCATGTCGAGCAAGAAAGTCCTCCCTATATATGTCCAAGCATCCACTACAATATACATCGTATGTATAGTAATGGCCTCTAGGGACATATAACTAACACTTTTACCTTGACGGCTGAGGAAGCTAAGGCTTCAGGAGAAGTTGTTTCAGGTATTCTACTCGTTCATGGTTTTCCCGCATTAGCGTTATTTGATTCTGGTGCATCCCATTGTTTTATGTCGTCCAAGTTTATAGCTACACACTCGATTACCTGTACGACCTTGTCTAGTTTCTGGGACTTACACACTGGGAATGGGAAAATCATATCTAGTAGAGAATGTAAAGATTGTGCAGTTGTTGTTTGCGGACTGGAGCTTTTTGCAGATTTCTTGGTGATTGATACAGGCATCTATGAAGTCGTCTTGGGAATGGATTTTCTTGGTACTTTCCACGCTTACATCGTTTGTAGGGCAAAGAAAGTAATTTTCCAGATTCCCGGACATCCCGAATTTATCTTCACTGGAGGAAGCAGTTTTTTCGGGCCAGTCGAGTTTAGGGCTAGGCCGACAACTAATATTCTTGCATCGATGGAGGTTGATAAGAGTGAAGCTCCAGCTATTGTTCGAGATTTCATGGACGTGTTTGAAGATATATCAGGATTACCGCCGAAGCGAGACGTGGAGTTTGCAATTGATCTTATTCCTGGTGCAGCGCCAGTTTCTAAAGCGTATTATCCAATAGCACCAGTGGAATTGGAGGAAGTTAGGAAGCAGGTTACTGAGTAACTCGAGAAGGGTTAGATTCGAAGCAGTAACTCTCCTTGGGGAGCTCCAGTTCTTCTAGTTAAGAAGAAGGATGGCACAAGAAGAATGTGCATCGACTATCGAGAATTAAACCGGGTGACTATTAAGAATAAGTACCCGATTCCTCGCATTGGCGAATTATTTAAGCAGCTTAGTGGCTCGAGGGTATTCTCGAAGCTGGATTTGCGATCCAGATATCATTAGGTCCGAGTGAAAGCAGAGGATATTTGCAAGACGGCGTTCCGAACTCGGTATTGACATTACGAGTACTTAGTGATGCCTTTCGGAGTTACGAATGCACCAGCAATATTCATGGACTTGATGAACCGAATTTTTTCACCATTCTTGGACCAGTTTATTGTGGTGTTCATTGACGATATTCTTGTTTACTCGAAGAGTTCTGAAGAGCATGCTGAACATTTGAAGATCGCACTGCAGACGTTGAGACAAGAGAAGTTATATGCGAAGATGAGCAAGTGCGAGTTTTGGCTGGAAGAAGTAAAGTTTTTGGGGCATGTTGTGCTGGCGATGGAATCGCCGTCGATCCAGAAAAGATTGCAACAGTTCGAGATTGGCCGATTCCGAAGAATGTTGCGGAGATAAGAAGTTTTCTTGGACTCGCCAGGTATTACAGAAGATTTGTGGAGAACTTTGCTCGTCTGGCGGAGTCGTTGACCAAGCTTACGCGCAAGGAGGTACCTTTTGTGTGGACGGATAGGTGTGCGTCGCCATTTGAGTCATTGAAGCAAAGATTGATAACCGCCCCTATTCTGACCGTGCCAGACAATTCCGGAGGATTGGTGATTCACAGCGACGCATCTGGGAAAGGATTGGGATGCGTTTTGATGCAGCATGGGAAGGTTGTAGCGTACGCATCGAGACAGTTGAAGACCCATGAGAAGAACTACACAACTCACGACTTGGAGCTTGCGGCTGTGATCTTTGCTTTGAAGATTTGGAGACACTACCTTTTGGGCGAAAGGGTCAAGGTGTTCACTGATCATAAGAGTTTGAAGTATGTGTTCACACAGAAGAAGCTTAATATGAGGCAGCGTAGATGGTTGGAGCTAATGGCTGACTATGATCTGTAGGGTTCCTAGGCACCCTATGAAGGTCTCACAAGGCATCGAACATGCCAATATAAAATTTTACGGGTGCCGAGAGACCCGACTACGGATCGTTTGCTAGAAAACTAGGCGAAAAGTAAACTAGTTAACAATTAACTAAGAGATACGGAAATACAACCTTTGTAGATCCGGTCCTCCACCTCCACGGCTCCGAGATGAGGTCCTCTCCGCTGTCCAAATCAAATCCGGGCTCTAGCGTCGGCTTCGTCGGAGAATGGGCAAGCTAGGTCGTCGATGTCCATGCCGAAGATGATCTACGTCGAGGCATCGCTAGATCAAGCTCACAACTTCACCAAGTCAAGAAACTTGTGAAGTAAACACACT
This sequence comes from Agapanthus africanus, assembly GCA_030015575.1. Lineage (NCBI taxonomy): Eukaryota > Viridiplantae > Streptophyta > Magnoliopsida > Asparagales > Amaryllidaceae > Agapanthus > Agapanthus africanus. The sequence goes on along the minus strand of CM057345.1, from coordinate 264,032,016 downwards.
CTACTACTTAGCAAGAGGTAGAGGATGAAGAAATAGGAAGTGGGTAGACTTTAGAATTGGATTTCTCACTTGTTTTCATCAATCACCATTGATGAAGCAAGCTTCTTCTTGAAGTGAAGAAGAAGAAGATGGAAAAAGGTTATGATAAGTTATTTTGTAAAAAGAGATAAATATGAATACTTATCATTAACCAACCATAGTTTAGTGTATAGAATCAATCATGGTTAGAATGAAGGGTTAGGGTTAAGCATCAAGACAAAATGGTGACTTAGTCAAAGTATCATGAAGCTTCATAATCCATCCAAAGAAAGCCACCATTTATTCTTTATGCAAATCAAATTCCAAAAAGAATAAATAGATAAATAAATGAATAAAATGAATAAGGAAAAAGTAAACCCTAACCATTTCATTAACCAAGGTTTAATTCTTTACACTTAACAAAAAGGCATGCATCATCAAACATGATACAAGCAAGTGCACAAAATCATATCGCATATGCAATGCGCACATCCGAGTGAGAATATCCATTTAAAGTGAACCAATACTAGTTAATGCAAAGTAATATATCAAATATATAATTATACATTAAATCATTAAATCAACACTTGATTTAACGATCCGGTCATATCGCATATAACCGACTAGTATCCAATGTATCGACTTATCGAATCAACTCTCGATTCGATAACTAGGTTATATCGCATATAACCATTCGACACATTGATCGCGAGAATAGAATACGGTATCACATACACGCATGATTCTCGGTCCCGTACATATCTCATATGCGCTCCTATTTCGTTTCGCTTGAGCCAGGAAACCTCTGTGTAGGACTCTAAAGACTCGTCAATACGCCGGCAGCAGGTGATGATCATATCAAACACCCACAAGCCGCAAGCGGTCTGCTAAACGTAACGGCCACCCGGGTATTGAGCGATCTGAAGATCGACAAGCAAACCCGCTCACACTCCAGTGAATCCAACCAGTAACACTACCGTACAGTCCGGTCTGATCGTCTGATATGTCGCATATCTTGCCTAGGGGTGGTAAACGTCAGACCCCAATAGCTCGATAAGTCGTGTCGATATGAGGCTCATAACGGGTCGAGAAACTACTGGTAACACTTACCAGCAATTCTCTGAGCAGCCCTGGCCAGGGACTTCCTGTTATAGCCAATCGAACACAGCGCAACATCAACCCCCTATACCGGGAGAGACGAATCCCCTCCTATCGCTCATTGCCTCCATGTGACTCGGGACTGTACCCAAAAACCACCGTTTTGTACGCCCTCTTGGACGTGGTAAGATGGAAATCAAAGCACAGTGGGAACCACACAAGACTCTATGACGATCTCGGGTCAACAGACTACTCTGTACCAGTGTCACCAGAGAACTGCCATCTGACGTGAGGTATAATACCATCTGGGAGTTCTCGGCGAGTCCGTCCAGTGTACCCAGTCTCTACTGAGCACCCGTATATCATCTCTGATGTCAAACACCGATGGATATGGGATCATCCATCGCCCATCTGTATGGGTCGAGAAGGTATACGCTAGTCTACTCTGGTATATCGATGCCCCGTCTCGATACACCCACGACTAGGGACTTTGAAGGATGTACTTATGGACTACCATGTCCCCACTAGTATGATCCGCATCATAGTCCAGGTAGTCAAGTACACATCCTAAGGGCTTTACCAACATGTAACAGAGAGACAATCAGTATACACGTTAAGGTAAAGTTCAACCAGATAGCATACTATCATGTCGAGCAAGAAAGTCCTCCCTATATATGTCCCAGCATCCACTACAATATACATCCTATGTACAGTAATGGCCTCTAGGGCATACATATAACTAACAATCTCCCACTTGCACTAGGGCCATCTGATAGCAGTGGTTGCAGTATCTCATACTCAACCATCCCATAAAAGTCTCTCTCTGGGAACAGGCCTTTGTGAGTGGATCCGCTGTGTTGTCCTCTGAGTCTACTCTCCTAACCTCGATCTCCCTGGAGATCAACCATCTCCATGATCAAGTGATACTGCCTTAGAATATGTCTGGATCACTGATGGGACGGACGTTCCTTGGCATAAGCCACAACTCCATTGTCTCACAATGGTTGGAACGTAGTTCATCTCATGAACCAATATACACCCAGACTGCCTCTTTGGTAGCATCTTAAGTAGCGATGTATCGTGCCTTTATCGTCTAGTATGTCACGGTATCTAGCTTGGAACTCTTCCACCATACCGTCCCTTTACTGAGGGTAAAGACAATGCCTGTGACTGACACTCAGTCGTCTTTATCACCCTGGAACACTTCCAGTGATTCTCCCCAGGATCGGTTGATACCGTCTCACTACAACTAGTGAGAATCCTAACATCCAATTAAGTCTATCTCATAGATCTAAAACTCAGGATTTAGGAGGTATCATTTTGATCCTATGTGAAGAATCCTTGTGATAACCGGAGATTGATCGAGCGTAGCATAGGAAACTCCTTCCCCATCAAGAGTATGTCATCCACGTACTCTACGAGGATCGTCACCATACTCCCTACTACCTTTTTGTTTATACAAGGTTCATTTACCATTTTGATGATGTCAAACTCTTTGACTAATTCATCAAAAACAGATGTTCCAACTCTGCGATGCCTGCTTTATCCTATAAAGCATCTTGCACACGTTTCCGCTGCTCCCACTGTCTACGAAGCCCTCTGGCTGTGTACTTATAGACGCACTCTTCTAAAATATCATTTAGAAAAGCAGTCATGACACCCAACCACCAGATATCGTAGTCATGGTATGTAGCCGTGGTAAGTAGGATCTGGATGGACTTAAGCATAGATACTTGAAAAGGTTTTATCATTATGATCCATATCTGGTCAATGATGCAAACCTTTAGCAAGTCTAGCTTTGAAAGTCTCAACTTTTCCAAGTACACCAAGTAATCTTCTCAAGATATACTTGCTGCTGATGGGGATTTAACCCTTCAGATATAGCAACCAAAGTCCATACTTTGTTGGTGTATAAGGATTCCATCTCAGATCGCTAAGCATCCAGCCATTCTTACAGAGTCTTACTCCTGATGGCCAGCTCGAAACTAGTTGGGTCATCATCTCATGATGCATTCCTCGCTCCCACTGTCTTAGAGAAACCGAAGTATCTCTCAGGTGGGTGAGGAACCCTACTAGATCGGCGGAGAGGCTGAGGTTCGTTGGTTTCCACTGAATCCTCTGGTTGTACCAAATCATACTGTAGTTTGTATAGCTGGAACCTTTCCAGTTCTACTTAACAGACTTTGCCTCGAGCTTGTCCGGATTTTGCTTTCAGACATAGGCCGGTCAACCCCAAATCTTAACTAGCTTAAGACATGGGCTCTTCCCTTTCCATATCACATATGAAATGGTAGGCAACTGATTTGATTCGAACCCTATTCAATAGGTATGCAACTTCTCAAGTGCATAACTCCCAAAAAGGAAATAGGTAACTCAGTAGTACTCATCATAGAGCACACCTTATCATATAGGGTGTCATTGCTCCGCCCCGATATACCATCGTGCTATGGTGTATACAGAGGAGTAATGCTGAGAGAGAATCTCATTCTCCTTTAGAATAGTCCAGGAATTCCGTGCTCAAGTATTCTCCTCCTTGATCTCATCAAAGGACATAATACTTATACCCGTATTGGTTCTCTACTTCTCGCTTATATTCTGTGAATATCTCAAAAGGTTCAGACTCATGTTTCAACAGGAACATATGACTGAATCTTGAGAGATTATCAGAGAATATAATGAAGTACAAAGAACCGGTCTTGGCATGTGTAGACAGGGGACCTACATACATCAACATGTATCATCCCAAGAGTTTACAAACTCTTTCTCTGTTTTCAGTAAGCGGAGCTGTGGTCATCTTATCTTTGTGACATGACTGGCGAGTTTCACAAGATGCAAATTCAAACTAATTTAAATATGCATCTTTATGTAACTCCAGCCAGTCGGGTCGCATTGATATGACCTAGTCTACAATGCCTTAAGAAGGATTCGTTCATTTCTGAACTCTTCCTCTTGTGTGTGTTCCATATACTAAGAACTGTAATTTGATTTAGAACATCAACGCTTTTAGATAACATGCCTGATACGATCAACTTTTGATATAGGAAATGTTCAAAACATTATCCAACAATACAAAATTTTATCATTTCTTTACTGATAAAGAGACTGATATGATTTTGTATATCAGGTTCGGTATCTAATAACATTCGTTCAGAATCAATGTATTGATAATATAGGGTGACAGTGACCGACAGACTTGGTTGCAACTCTTGCCCCGTTTTCTGCCTCATGAAACTTATCACCCGTTCTCAGTTCTCTACCTGTCTGTAGCCCTATGTAACAGATTACATATCTGGGATCCTGATCTGGTATCACATACCCAGGACGTAGAGGATACAGAGAAACAGTTCTTTGTAATGAACACACCCGAAGATGATGCATCAGCATGCACTCTCTTCGTTTGGGCGGCACGGGAATTCTGGTATTCCCCAATTTCCTGCTCTATCTTGTAACAATTATAAGTTGGAGCGGGACCAACGTTCCCCAGCTCAGTATAACAAGCGGGTTCGGTCAATAATCCGTATTATTATCTTGATTAAGGCGTGATATGGTCGCTACCTGGAGAGAGAGAGAAGAAAACACTCAGCGTGCGCTCTGTCAAGAATAGATTGGTTATTATTTTATCTAATCAGGATGGCTCCCACTGCTTTTTATCAAATCTTCCTTCAAACCCTAAAAGGAAAGACTAGCCGGGATTAATTACACACTATAAGTTCGCCAATCTTTCAGCCAGGCCAGTGTCGGTACTTTGAGGGAGGTCCCCCGTGCTTTCGCACGAACCTAATTAATGTAAACCTCGTTTTCCCAGAGGCATAACCTCGTTAACACCTTTCTAGACACCTACTTGATCGGCTAATTGTAATGTATAAAACTCTCCCAGGAGTAACACTTACTCGCAGCGGGTATCGGGATCCAACTATCACATAGAAGGTATGCAATCTCATTGCAAATTTCAACACTTGAAATTCCCGATAATATTTTGCCCCATGCGATCTATGACCTTGACTGAGTCAACAAACCATAGACCGCAAGTAAAGTTCAACCCGTCATTTCTCGATTGAATTAAACCCACCCGCACGACCCTTGACTGAGTCAACAAGGCCGCACGACTACCCTAATCCAATCGCATCATATGCTTTGCAGATAAGCTACCGCACACTACGCCTTGACTGAGTCAACAAACGCAGCACGAATACTAACTATTACCTATCTGAAATGACGGAGGGCTACGACAGGTTTTTAAGAAAACCTTTTGCGTAATGAACTTTATATCGTTGTAGAATCAAATGATTTTAAAAATGGAGTGCTTTTGAGGCTTTTCTAGTTTTGCTAAAGGAGTCACTCCCGGTGAAGGGATCGTCGGTCCTTTCCTCGTCGAATGAGGTGCGGGATATATCATATATATCACTGTGCAAAGCAAAAACTCTTAAAAGCAATCAAAAGACAAACCGAGTGTGTAGCATCTGCCAGTTATTGCTAAAGGAGTCACTCCCGGTGAAGGGATCTCGGTCCTTTCCTCATCGAATAAGGTGCAGGATATATCACATATACCGCTGTGCAAAGCAAGAACTGTAGCTACCTGTTTTAATTTTGAAATTCGATTCTACAACATCTTAGGTTTCTTTTATTTCATTAATCATATTAATGAAGTCCCATCAATTATGTACCTAAACATCACAGATAAATACGACGTACACTTATGCCATCCGCATTCGCCTCGATGTCCCCTCGTGCACCGCTAGGTTAGGTAACTAACGACAGAGCGGGGCAGGGCTAGCGCGGGTGTAAAACATAAGTAACATCTATATAATATATCATATATACTATATACTGTATCTATCACAGAACATCACATGATCACATCACAGATATCGCAGCAGAAGAAACATATGAAATATTGGATATACTAGGACGTCCGTGTTTTCAATACGAGCCAGTATAAAACACGGATTCCACGGTCACGATGAATAGCCAAACCCACACCCCTAGACCCCTACGAGAGCGGCAAGCAACCCTACCAATTCTAGAGTTAGGAGACCCGGACTCGACTCCTCGAGTTGGTCTCCCACTGGACTCCAGAACCCGGTTACTTGTGCCCTCCTCCTTGGGTCTATCCTAGTGCGGAAAAGTAAATAATATACAACAGGTGACATCTTCCGCTACCTGGAAGTGCCCCAATTAAAAGAATATTACATATAAGTTTTTACATGAATGAAAATGAAAAACACTCATCTCACATAAAAACCCCCGGCTATTCAAACACGACGATCCAATATAACATATCCAGCAACACATAACATCACATGTCATCAACGTAAGTAAACATGCGTATCCCAATTGTCGTTGACATATAGCAACGAAACCGGCGATATCACATATTACACTTACGGTCACAGAAAAGAAAGTGTAAAACTACAACAGTTGGAATCCGCAACCACCTCAGACATCGCATGCCTGATCAAATGAATTCTTTAGACATCGCATGCCTAACAATTATAAACCCCGCATTTTAGTCTCATTATCGAAAACTCTTTTCAATATCAAGTCGGGTAATTCAACAAGATTCCCGACATCCTGATCGAATACTCGTCGCAAACTTCAGTAGGCGGCCGCACCCCCGATACCGTCGACGAAGTGCACCAAGGCGGAACACCGCTACCGCGAGCACCCGAACGGATGCTTTCGGCGACGGGGTTCTCCTACAGTCACTTGGTCGGGGCTATGGAGCGAGGCTGTCTATTAAGTTTATCGGCGAGTATCCGCGTACGCTACGTGATTGCGACGGACTTTTGATCGCATCAAAATTCCGTGGCAACCGATCAAGTGAGACTAAATTGCTAGATTTACAACATTCATTCAGTTATCTCATAACTTATTGTGAATTCCAATTATTGTATCCCATTCCGGATAAATAGAAAATGTCAAACTTTCCGATCGAACAATCGAACACCCAAGTTTTCCCGAAACAGGTCAACACATGAAATAAGTTTAACAACATTCAGTTCGTGCCTCAGTACCAACGGTCCAGCCGTAGAAGGGTCAAGCCAACGCCTCACATGTGGCACGCCGTACTGCCCCAAACCCGAAGGTTCAAAGGGCAGTTCAAGACGGTCACATAATCGAGTTAAGGTTTGTTGTCTTCTAGAGGGACCATCGCGTTACTTGCACTACTTAGAACGTCGTTAAACTACGGAAAAATCCAACACTTGGAAATTTCCCGACAGGGGAAAAATTGGGTATTTATATCCGGTCGAACTTTTTAACATATTCTAAAATTTATCCGGAAAGCCAAATAGACAAAATTTGATACCCCGATCGAAATACCGAATCCCCAAAACAACTCCAGATTATTCAATTCTTGAATAAATTTAAAAAGTACCCAGAGAACTCAACACTGGAAATATTGAATTACTGTGCAAAACTGGAACTGTGACGTCACCAAGTAGCGGCGGAACCGCCGCACGAGGCATGCTCGTGCCGCGGTTCCGCGCCTGTTTAAAGTCTAAATAATCTCGTATTTGCACAGTAATTCTTACAATTTCCTGCTGGGTTTTCTGGATATTTTTAATTTGGAAAAATCCCAGTTTTTGAAAATTGGACAGAGAGCATGTTTGAAATGGGTTTTCGGGTTCGTTCGGACTTCAAACTCCGTCTGGACTTCGCCTAGGGCTCTAGCTAGGCTCTGATACCACTGTAGGGTTCCTAGGCACCCTATGAAGGTCTCACAAGGCATCGAACATGCCAATATAAAATTTTACGGGTGCCGAGAGACCCGACTACGGATCGTTTGCTAGAAAACTAGGCGAAAAGTAAACTAGTTAACAATTAACTAAGAGATACGGAAATACAACCTTTGTAGATCCGGTCCTCCACCTCCACGGCTCCGAGATGAGGTCCTCTCCGCTGTCCAAATCAAATCCGGGCTCTAGCGTCGGCTTCGTCGGAGAATGGGCAAGCTAGGTCGTCGATGTCCATGCCGAAGATGATCTACGTCGAGGCATCGCTAGATCAAGCTCACAACTTCACCAAGTCAAGAAACTTGTGAAGTAAACACACTCTACTACTTGGCAAGAGGTAGAGGATGAAGAAATAGGAAGTGGGTAGACTTTAGAATTGGATTTCTCACTTGTTTTCATCAATCACCATTGATGAAGCAAGCTTCTTCTTGAAGTGAAGAAGAAGAAGATGGAAAAAGGTTATGATAAGTTATTTTGTAAAAAGAGATAAATATGAATACTTATCATTAACCAACCATAGTTTAGTGTATAGAATCAATCATGGTTAGAATGAAGGGTTAGGGTTAAGCATCAAGACAAAATGGTGACTTAGTCAAAGTATCATGAAGCTTCATAATCCATCCAAAGAAAGCCACCATTTATTCTTTATGCAAATCAAATTCCAAAAAGAATAAATAGATAAATAAATGAATAAAATGAATAAGGAAAAAGTAAACCCTAACCATTTCATTAACCAAGGTTTAATTCTTTACACTTAACAAAAAGGCATGCATCATCAAACATGATACAAGCAAGTGCACAAAATCATATCGCATATGCAATGCGCACATCCGAGTGAGAATATCCATTTAAAGTGAACCAATACTAGTTAATGCAAAGTAATATATCAAATATATAATTATACATTAAATCATTAAATCAACACTTGATTTAACGATCCGGTCATATCGCATATAACCGACTAGTATCCAATGTATCGACTTATCGAATCAACTCTCGATTCGATAACTAGGTTATATCGCATATAACCATTCGACACATCGATCGCGAGAATAGAATACGGTATCACATACACGCATGATTCTCGGTCCCGCACATATCTCATATGCGCTCCTATTTCGTTTCGCTTGAGCCAGGAAACCTCTGTGTAGGACTCTAAAGACTCGTCAATACGCCGGCAGCAGGTGATGATCATATCAAACACCCACAAGCCGCAAGCGGTCTGCTAAACGTAACGGCCACCCGGGTATTGAGCGATCTGAAGATCGACGAGCAAACCCGCTCACACTCCAGTGAATCCAACCAGTAACACTACCGTACAGTCCGGTCTGATCGTCTGATATGTCGCATATCTTGCCTAGGGGTGGTAAACGTCAGACCCCAATAGCTCGATAAGTCGTGTCGATATGAGGCTCATAACGGGTCGAGAAACTACTGGTAACACTTACCAGCAATTCTCTGAGCAGCCCTGGCCAGGGACTTCCTGTTATAGCCAATCGAACACAGCGCAACATCAACCCCCTATACCGGGAGAGACGAATCCCCTCCTATCGCTCATTGCCTCCATGTGACTCGGGACTGTACCCAAAAACCACCGTTTTGCACGCCCTCTTGGACGTGGTAAGATGGAAATCAAAGCACAGTGGGAACCACACAAGACTCTATGACGATCTCGGGTCAACAGACTACTCTGTACCAGTGTCACCAGAGAACTGCCATCTGACGTGAGGTATAATACCATCTGGGAGTTTTCGGCGAGTCCGTCCAGTGTACCCAGTCTCTACTGAGCACCCGTATATCATCTCTGATGTCAAACACCGATGGATATGGGATCATCCATCGCCCATCTGTATGGGTCGAGAAGGTATACGCTAGTCTACTCTGGTATATCGATGCCCCGTCTCGATACACCCACGACTAGGGACTTTGAAGGATGTACTTATGGACTACCATGTCCCCACTAGTATGATCCGCATCATAGTCCAGGTAGTCAAGTACACATCCTAAGGGCTTTACCAACATGTAACAGAGAGACAATCAGTATACACGTTAAGGTAAAGTTCAACCAGATAGCATACTATCATGTCGAGCAAGAAAGTCCTCCCTATATATGTCCCAGCATCCACTACAATATACATCCTATATACAGTAATGGCCTCTAGGGCATACATATAACTAACATGATCTGGATCTTAAGTATCATCTGGGGAAAGTTAACGCAGTGTCGGATGCGCTCAGTCGGTTAACCAGCAATTCAGATGTTGACTTCACGGAAGGAACTCATTGAAGACTTTCGAAGATTTGATTTGGAGATGGTGCTACCGCATTCTTCGGGACAGTTGATGCAGCTGCAGGTACATTCGTCGTTGATCGAGAACATTAAAGCAGCGCAATCGCAGGACCCTAGATTGCAAAAGTTTTAAGAACAGGTTGAAGCGGGACTTCGAACAGACTTACTTATCCATGAAGATGGTTCGTTGAGATATGGTAGCCGTTTATGTATGCCATAGGGAGATATTCATGAAGAACTCATGAAGGAGGCGCACAGCTCAGTTTATTCCGTACATCCAGGAGGCACGAAGATGTACCGAGGTATACAGCAGCATTTCTGGTGGGAAGGCATGAAACGAGAGATTGCCCGTATTGTGGCAAAGTGCTTGGTGTGTCAGCAAGTTAAGGCTGAACATCAAAGGGTTGCTGGTTTATTGCAACCACTTCCGATTCCTCAGTGGAAGTGGGAACATATAACCATGGATTTCGTGACAGCTCTACCGCGGAGTCCAAAAGGAAACAATGCAGTATAGGTGATTATTGATCGTTTGACCAAGACAGATCATTTCATTCCTTTTCGGGTTGGTCAATCAACAGAAGCTTTGGCAGAACGGTACATGCAGGAGATTGTAAGATTGCATGGAGTACCAGTGAGCATCGTGTCCGACAGCGACACTCGATTCTTATAACACTTTTGGAGGAGTTTACAGGAAAGTTTTGTTAGTTGTATGTATGCCCTAGAGGCCAGTATTGTACAGATGATGTATATTATATTGGATGCTTGGACATATATAGAGATGACTTTTTTGCTCGACATGATAGTATGCTATCTGGTTGCTTTTTATCTTAACATGTATACTTGTCTCTTGATACTGTCTTATAGTTACATGTTGGTAAAGCCCTTAGGATGTGTACTTGACTACCTGGACTATGATGCAGATCATATTAGTGGGGCCATGGTAGTCCATAAGTACATCCTTTAATGTTCCTAGTCGTAGGTGTATTGAGACAGGGCATCGATATACCCGAGTAGACTAGAGTATACGCTTCTCAACCCATGAGATGGGCGATGGATGATCCCATATCCATTGGTGTTTGACATCAGAGATGGTATACGGGTGCTCAGTGATGACTGGGTACACTGGACGGACTCGCCGGGAACTCCCAGATGGTATTATACCTCACGTTAGATGGCAGTTCTCTGGTGACACTTGTGCAGGTTAGTCTGTAGACCCGAGATCGTCACAGAGTCTTGTGTGATTCCCACTGTGCTTTGATTTCCACCTTACCACATCCAAGAGGGCGTGCAAAACTGTGGTTTTTGGGTACAGTCCCGAGTCACATGGAGGCAATGAGCGATAGGAGGGGTTTCGTATCTTCCGGTATTGGGGGTTAATGTTGCGCTGTGCTCGATTGGACATAACAGGGAAGTCCCTGGCCATGGCTGATATAGAGATTTACTGGTAAGTGTTACTAGTAGTTTCTCGACCCGTTATGAGCCTCATATCGGCACGACTTATTGGTTATTGGGGTCTGACGTTTACCACCCCTAGACTTGATATGCGACATATCAGACGAGGAGACCGGACTGTACGGGAAGTGTTACCGACAGGCTTTTACAGGAGTTGGAGCGGGCTTTCTTGCTGATCTTCTGATCGCTCAATACCCGGGTAGCCGTTACGTCCAGCTAGTACCGCTGACGGCTTGTGGGTGCTTGATATGATCATCACCTACTGCCAGCGTATTGACGAGTCTTTAGAGTCCTACATAGAGGTTTTACTGGCTCAGCCAAAATGAAATAGGAGCGCATATGTGATATGTGCGGGACCGACAATAATGCGTGTATATGATATCGTATTCTATTCTCGCGACTTTTTGTATCGGTCGGTTATATATGATATAGCCAGGTCATCGAATCAAGTGTTGATTCGATAAGTCGATACAATGGATATTAGTCGGTTATATGAGATATGACCGGATTATTAAGTCAAGTGTTGATTTAATAATTTAGTGTATAATTTTATATTAGATATACTAGTTTGCATTAACTAATACTTGTTCACTTATGGATTTTTCTCACATGAGCATAACTTTAATATATATGTGATATATATTAAAATGTGTTTTCTTTTTGTATCATGGTTGATGATACACATGACTTGGGTGTATGAGACTTACACCATGCTATTTATTTAGGTTGGGTTTTAATATTTAAAGTAATTACAAAACTAATGGAGGATTAGCAAAATGCATGAAGCTTGTGGAAGCTTGTGGATGCATTGACTAAGTCCACTAAGTTTGTTTTTACTATGGATATTTGTTAATCCAACCATAAGGATTAGCTATGGTTATGTCTCTACATGAGTTAGTATATGATACTCACTCACCATGGTTAGCTTTCTTACTTGATCATTATCTCTTCTCATTTTATTTTCTTCATCTTCTTCCTTGAGCTAAAAAGCTTTTAACGGTTTGATCCAAAGTGAGAAACATTGTGAGAAACTAAATTCTAAAGTGAACCCACTTCCTATTTCTCCATCCTCTACTAGACTAGCATTTTAGTTTAGGGTGTTTGCTTCACTAATTCTCTAGTTAGTGAAGTAGAAGCTTGAGTTGGCATTCCCTTGACGTAGATCATCTTCGGCCTCGAAGACTTCAAGCAAGGACGCTCCTTTAGGCTCGTGAAGCCATGCAAGAGTCCGAGAGAACCATGATCGCAGCGAAGGGACTTCAACAAGGAGCTAAAGAAGTGAAGGACCGATCTATAGAGGTTGTATTTCGTATTCACTTAGTCATAGATGCTATTAACTTGCATGTGAAACCCTAATTTTCTAGCAAAGATCTTGTTTAGGGTTGTTAGGAATGGTTAAAATTTTAATTGGGTATGGTTGATGCTTTCTTAACCCTTGTTAGAGTGCCTAGTAACCCTACAAGTTTGGGGACTCGATTCAAGTTTAGCACAGCTTATCATCCTCAAACAGATGACCAGTCAGAGAGGAAGATCCAAACTCTTGAAGATATGTTGAGAGCATCCATGTTGGACTTCAAGGGTTCATGGGAGGATCATCTACATTTGGTGGAGTTTTCTTACAACAACAGTTTCCAGACGACAATTCAGATGGCTCCATTCGAAGCTTTATATGGTCGCAAGTGTCGTTCACCTGTTTGTTAGGACGATGTCGGTGAACGAAGATTGTTGGGACCAGATTTGGTTTACAGACAGTTGAGAAATTAACACTATCAGGAATCATATGAAAGCAGCACAAGACAGACAGAAGAGTTGGGCAGATACGTCGAGAAGACCTCTAGAATTCGCTGTGGGTGATTTGGTATTCTTGAAGATATCACCGACTAGAGGGGTTATTCGTTTTGGAAGTCGAGGAAAGCTCAGTCCTCGATTCGTTGGACCCTTTGAGATCTTGGAGTGTGTTGGTGAGGTAGCGTATCGATTGGCGTTACCGCAATTCTTGGCGAATGTTCATGATGTGTTTCACGTATCATAACTCCATAAGTATGTTCGAAATGAAACACATATGTTGGATCATTCGGAGCTGACTGTACGAGAAGATTTGACTTTTGAGGAGCGACCGGTTGCAATTGTGGATCGAAGGGAAAAGGTTCTTAAGAACAAGGTTATCGCGCTTGTACTTATTTCTTGGGGTAGTCGCTCACATGGAGAGTCCACTTAGGAATGAGAAGATGAAATCCGGCAGAAGTTTCCCCATCTTTTCTTGTAGTTATTGGTCGTTTATCCTTTTGTGTTCTTGGAATTTCGAGGACGAAATTCTTTTTGTAGTTGGGTATAATGTAACAACCGAGTCCAGTTCTACAAATTTCTGTTACCGTATGGGTTGTTGTGGTATTTATTTCATTTATCATGTTTTGGCTGTTACTAGTTGTAGTTTAACCCGACATTTCATATTCTTGCATATAACAATTTAAGTCATTTAAAATAAATTAAAAATAATTGACATGGCCTGCTTGACACCCCTAACCCCGTGGTAGCGTCCTTGCATCGTGTTCTCGTCCGGTTCAGTAGAACGAACGTGCTTGGACGACTACGTGGACGTACGTGCGTCCGTTCTTGGGGGTATGCTTTTTCGGTACAAAATCCTTCCTTTTAATTTTTGGAACCTGCCAATATTTTTCATATTTCAAATTAAAATTTTTGGACCCTATCCGGGCGCAATTCTGAATTATTTTGTATCCCGCCAAATTCTATTTTTAAATTACTAAATCAGTTTAAAATATTTTTCTATTATCTACAATAAAATTTTCCCCTTAACCAAATTATTTTCCTTAACCCATGAAATCTTTTTCCCAACCTATTCTCTTTTTCCCCTGCTTAGTGAATGATTCCTTCATTAAAATCTTTTAAAATCCTTTCATATTTTTTCCTCCAACCAATCGCATTTCCCCATTTCTCCCTGGGCCCACGCCTCTCTCATCTTTTCCTTTCTCTCTCTTCTCTCTTCTCTCTTTCTCTCCCTGCATATAACGACAATTTTATCTCTCCTCTCCGTTTCCTCTCTCCTCTCGATCTCTCTCTTCCTCTCTATCTCTCTCCACTTCTCTCTCCTCTCGCGCACGAGAATCTCTCTCTCTCTCTCACTCCTCTCGTAAATCTCTCTCTCTCTCTTCTCTTTATATTTTCTTCGTCTTCTTTAACAAAGAACGCATTGCCTACGAAACCCTAGCCGCCGTCCCTCGCTTCTGCCTAGCGCCGACGACGCCCGCATCAGCCTCATCGCCCCTCACCCTCGTCGCAGTCGCCTCCACCTTCTCTCCGCCCTCCTTTTCTTCTCTCCCGAGCAGCCGAGAACCGCACACCCACTCGTCTCGGTCACCCCCACTTCCAACGGCCGCCGGTGATCTCGTCCCCGCGCCCTTAGCCGTGTGCACACCCCAGTAAGCGCCCCTCTCCCTCTCATCCTTCTCTTCTTCTTCTTCCTATGTTTTCTGGTAAAAGGTTTTCTTGCTGTTTTTGAAGGAGTCTCTGTTCGTCGTCGGAGCCCCGTCGATCTCGCCGCGGTTGATCTCGCCGCCACCACAGCACCTCCTCTGCAAACCCTGTATGCTTTAGTACCTCATTCCTCCTCTTTCTTTCCTTGCATTCTTTTCTTATTAAAATTATTGTTTCTTGTAGTCGCTGTTTTCTGGTTCGCCGGAATCCAACCGTGCCGGCGACGATTCCCGACAACCTAGCGAGGACCTCCGACCCGTGTGACTCCACTGTTCGTCATTTGGGCTCATTCCGTGTACCGTGCGCACGTCGCGACTTTTTCCAGCCGACGCGTAACGTTCCGTTTTCCGTATCGCGACCCGTCGAGGCAAGTTAATCTTGCTACTACATGCTAGTCATACTATTCATATATCAATCTGTCTATTTTCCTATTAAAATCTATAGATAAAATCTAAAGTTTTGAATTCCCGATTAACAGTACAATGTTCCATTTATATATTTCAGATCTAAACTTGAAACCTGATTGTTGCATTTAGTTGACTATACCTAGTAATCACATTTATATGTTAGATCATATACTCACAATTGTTTTATAGCCATATTACCCTTTTGTAGTTTTACCCTATCGTACGACCGATTGCATACATTTAGCCTTATTCACATTCAATTGCATCTCTAGATTGTTTTAATACATATTAATATGATTTTATCATCCACATGTGTAATACTGCATTCCTGAAATGTTAAAACTATTCCTTAAACCAAACTGATAACCGTACAACTAAGTAGTTTAACCTGCACCTATTGCTATCATGTTACTGTGCCTGTTTATTGTTCTGATAGTACCATGCTTGTTTATTCATAACCATGATTATGCTAGTCGATTATGAGCATCCATATGTTATCTTGTACACCCTGATATGATTTGCTACACATATTACTTGACCTGACATGGTACCGTACATTCTTAACATGACATGACATCTAAATACACTACTCGACTTGACCTGATATACCATGACTTTACCTGTTACCTGATCTTGTGTCTAATGCCAACAAACCTGACATGTAGTCCTCACGGACCGTTCCTGTTGTCTATCCAGGCAAACCTGCTCCTACCTGATCCTGTGTTGGCATTAGTTCTTGATTTCTGAATACCCGACTTGACATACATAACTTGGGGGTATGGGGAAATCAATGATGAAATCCTGACTTGTAACTCGACAGTTACTTGCTTATACCGATCAGTTTTAGAGGCTAGGCCCGCCTCGTGACGATGCTGCTGAGATCGTTGGTCTTTACCCTTTTCCTTTTAGTGCCTTGCGGCACGTCTCGGTTTCAGCCCGAGAGTCTTAGACCGTGGTCCCGGGCATGCACGGGATACTATTGAGTTACATCGATGATTCATCAAATTGATTTCAAAGACTTGAGAGTAGATAACCCATTAGACCAGTTTAGTTTACTCACTGCACACTACGCTTTACTGCCCTGATTTATATTGCTGTTACACCTGTTTTACCATTCATGATTATATTTGCATTGCCTGTTACCCTGTTTATATTTTATTACTTGATGACATGACGCGCTGACGTCTGGGTTTTTCTTGGCCCAGATTCCGTACCTTTGCTGCAGTCCGAGCAGGAGTACTTCAGCCAGCAGGCTGGGCAGTGAGGATTCAGTAGTAGTTAGTTCTTTTACTTTCTGCATTTTATTCCTGATGTGAGCCTGCATTATGGGACATACATTCCAGTTATTTTGTATTGGATCTTTTGCTTCCGCACTTTTATTATTCCTTACTCATGTTATCTTGGCTTATGGACATGTATTAGATAGTTATATTTTGATTCTTGATATCTCTACAGCCGTAATGTGACTGCAGATGGATACTTCCTACCTATAGGTAGCTTGGTTGGCTATGTCACGTGCCCATCTTAGCGTACTCTGGGAAGCGGGGCGTAACATTAGATGTTCATTTCAATATTGTTTCACAGTATTGAAATGATTATTTATTCTATTATAATGTATTTGGAGAACAGCGGGGATGTGCTACCGAAATTTTCTCGAAACGGATAAAAGCACAAGCGAATGGGTGTTTGCTCTATACATTCTTAAAATGATAGTGTAACTGTAACAACCGAGTTCATTTATACCAATTCCAGTACCCGTATTTATTTATCTATGGTATTTTATTGATTTATCGTGTTTGGGTGCGAATGGTATTTTACTTTTTACATTGCATTCGACCCGACCCACTTGCTTGAACTTGTTGATTCATATTTATAGATTACCCTGACTTGTTACATAGACACGTGCATCTCATGTATACTGCATATTGGCATTTCATCTGACATCACAAATTTTATCATATAACATTTTAGATCATGTAAAATAAATTAAGATTGCATTTCATAGCCTGCATGATACGCCTAACCCCGTGGTAGCATCCGCACATCTTGTTCTTGTCCCGTTCAGTGAAACGGACGTGTTTGGATGGCTACGCGCACGCACTTGCATCCGTTCTTGGGGGTATGCATTTTCATTAACTGAGCATTCATTTTAAAATTTGGAAGTCGCATATATTTTTCGTATTTTAAATCTGAATTTTTAGACCCGATCCGGGCGGGTTTTGAAATATTTTTGTATCTCGCCAAAATTCATTTATTTAAAATTTTAAAAATTAGCTCGAATATATATTTTTAACAGCTCAGAAGAATTTTGATAACCAATTTAAATTTTTTTAAATTTCTTTAAATCTTTCCAACCTCTCTCCAGCCTCTCTCCTCGTTGGCCCGGCCCCACTCATTTCTCTCTCTTTCTTTCTCCCTTTCTTTCTCTTTCTCTCTCCTTTCGTTACCTCTCTTTCTCCTCCCCTCTTCCTTTCTCTCTCCCCCGAATACAAACAACTTTTTTTCTCCTCACTGTTCACACACACACACTCTCTCTCTCCTCTCGATCTCCTCTCTCTCTTAGAATCTCCCTCTCTCATCTCGCTATATTCTCTCTCTCTCTCTCCCTATATTATATTTCTTCTTCTCCTCTCTATTTTTTTCTTTAAAACCCATGAACGCGAAACCCTAGCCATCGCCCGCCTCCACCTCGCCGTCGCCCAAAGCCCCCGACGACGCCCTTCCCGACCTCGCCGCCTCCTCACACTCATCGCCTTCACCTCTCCTCTCTTTTCCCGAGCCCTGCACACCTTCAAACCCTAAACCCGAGCACCCCTGCACACGCTACCTCGCCGAAGTTGATCGTCGCCGTCGATCTCGTCTTCATTCTCCGACTCTAATACACCACAGTGAGCTTTCTCTTTCCCCCATTCCCTTCTTCCTTCCTTTCTTCTCTTTCTTCTTTCTTTTTTTTTGCTTGTCTTTCTTTAATGTTCTCTGCCTTTTTAGTTCGCCGGAACCCGGTCGTGCGGTCGACGATCCCGACGACCCAGCGAACATACCTGACTCGTGTGATCACCTTGTGCGTTGTTTGGATCCGTTCCGTGTACCATGCGCGCGTCGCGTCTTTTTCCGCCGACGTGAGACGTTCCGTACACCCGTTTCTTGAATCGTCTAGGCAAGTTAATCTTGCTACATGCTATTTAAATTATTACATACTTATTTAAATACATATTAAACCTGTTGTTTAAATCTAGTGCCCCATATGTCATTTTAACATTTCGATGTTCCTTTTATATCATTTTAGATCTAGAAAATGAAAACATATCTTGTTGCATATTAGATTACAATGCACTGTACCCATATCCATATTTATATCACATATTGCTTAGTTGTATAGCCCATAATACCATTTTTAATAGTTTGTAACCTTTCGGATACCTATTTGCATCCATCTCGTCTAGTATATATACAATTGAATGCATAGATCATATAATAAATAATAATGTGATATTAACATTCCATATTTAATAAGGTGTATTTTAATTAGTATTGGAACTATAACTTTAACCCTAATCGAGAACTGTGCATCTATATGTTTTAATCTATACCTATTTTGCATACTATATCACATTATTCCATTTTATATTTACATTGGTACCCCATACTTGTTTTTGTGTATCCATGCTTATTATAGTTTGATTATGAGCACCCACGTGATATTTGTGCACCCCCTGACATGACTCGATACACTATTACTTGACACGACTTTATACCTTGCACTTCTTGATATTATTGGATTTATATACACTACCTGACTTGACCTGATGTACCACAGCTTGACCTGTTACCTGATCTTGTTACTAATGCCAACAACCGTGACATGTTGTCCCTACAGACATTTCCTATTGTCTATTCAGACAAACCTGTACCTGCTTGATCCTGTGTTGGCATTAGCTCCAGATTTATCAATACCTGACTTGAATACATAACCTGGGGGTATGGGAAAATCAATAATGAAACCTGACTTGTAACTCGACAGTTCGATACCTTTACTGATCAGTCTTACGGGCTAGGCCAGCCCCGGGATGCTGTTGCTGACATCACTCATCGTTACATACTACCTTTTACTGCCTAGCGGCACGTCTCGGATTCAGCCCGAGAATCTTCACTGTGGTCCCGGGCACGCACGGGATACTATTGAGTTACATCGATGATTCATCAAATTGATTTCAAAGACTTGAGAGTAGTTAACCCAGTAGACCAGTTTAGATTACTCACTGCACATCACCTATGTCTTACCCTTCATTGTCCTTATTTATATTACTCTTATACCTGTTTTACTGTTCATACACATACCTGTATGTCTTGCTACCCCTGTTTATATTATTGATTGATATTATGACGCACTGACGTCTGAGTTTTGCATGGCCCAGATTCTTTACCTTTGCTGCAGGCCGAGCAGGAGTATTTCAGTCCGCAGGCTGAGTAGTGAAGACTTGTTAGTAGTTAGTTTATTTTTTTCCTTTCAGTATTTTCATTCCTGATGTGAGCCCGCATTATGGGACGTACATTCTAGTTTATTCCTGTATTGGATCTTTTTGCTTCCGCATTATTTTATTCTTGACTCGTTTATTCTGGCTTATGGACATGCGTTAGATAGTTTATTATTGTTCTTGATATCTTTACAGCCGTAATATGACCGTGGAACGATATTTCCTATCCACAGGTAGCATGGTTGGCTCTGTCACGTGCCTATCTTAGCGTACTCTGGGAATCGGGGCGTGACAGTAACACCCTAACACGATCGTATGATATTAATTAGTATTTTTAGACTTTTTTTATTTATCATTTGGGTTGCGATTGTTTTGAATAGTAGTAGTGCTTATCCGACCCGAGCCGCATGTGCGAAACCCATCATGATGCTAGATTATATTTTTATTAATATTTATCAGTAAACTAAATCCATTAGAATCTAGTATAACCGATATATAAATATATATATAATATCTAAATCATCATATATCTTCTGGTAGCCACACTGTTGGGTTATGCAAGCGCCCCGACCATCAATCCATGGACAAATGCGGAACAAAAATTATAAACCGGCGCTAACACAACCCTATAACCCGGATCGACCTATAAGCCCTAGATAACAAAACATGTAAAGGAGTTAGAATGGTTATACCGAATGATCTGTGTCCTTCGGTCTTGAACTGTCACGACCCGAAATATTAGCTCGCGACCAACACTTGAATCACGCAACGTCTAAAAGCGTAACAGAATTCAAGTAAGCTGAAATCCAGAAATCTAAACCTTTTTAATAAAATAAAAGAGGTGCAGTTTTGAAAAAGGTACAAGGAAAACCACTGGTTTATTAAATGCATGGATAATAGAACATGAAAATGCAAGTAAATTTATTAGTTGAAAAACATTTTTCTTCTTTTAAAAATTTGGGCAGCATCTCCCTTGTATATTTTGATCCAAAACCATAATACAAGATAATGATAAAGGCATCCCCAAGCGGGAGCTAGCTCTTCACCAAACGGTGGATCACAACCACGCAAGACAGTAAATATAAGTATACGACGCCAAATGGCGAAGATCAACACCGAAAAAAATAAAGAATAAAGTAAGAAATCAACCCAAAAGGCGAACATAAAACCCATCGCCCAAGTCTCGCCACTACAAGTCTCACTAAGTCTCATTACTTATACAAATACTAGTTTCGATTGATAGAGTTGACTAGATACAATATGAAATATAAATACAAGAGTGGGTACGATACAAATGTCCCACCTACCAAAGAAAAACACCCGAATGCAACTGTGTGCCAGCGATGCCGCTACTGATCCGTGCGGTCAACCTGCAAGAACTGTGGCACAACGGGGGTGAATTGCCAACTCGTGAGTAGAAAAACATCTACAAGTAGAAATCGAATAAACAACGACTCCTAGGTCAACTATATCATAAAGGTAATACTATGATATCTAGGGTGACCGGGTCATATATGTGCCAACAATGTAATCAACACCTATGTGTATGCGGATATCATCCAACCATATAATCAATGTATGTCTGCAAGCGGATCTCGTCCAACCATATAATCAATGTATGTATGCAAGTAAGTATGAGGATATAAATCAACGGTGTCCCTCGCGACACATCAAAATCATGGAACCTGGGTCCAACATCGACACCCGAAAACATCATGAAACCCGTGTCCAGCATCGACACGTAAATCCTCAAATCTCGTGCTCCGTCAGTCCGGATCGGCCCACGGGCTCCGTCTGTCCGGATCGGCCCATATCATCACCCGACTCTGGTCGGTATCCTCTGGATATCCGCCGAGCCCAAATACTATCACCGGTAGGTAGTGCTCCCATGTCAGGCTCATCGTCATCCATACAAAATCTCTCTCTCACCCCGTGGTACCATACTGGGTCTACCATGTACCCGCAAACGGAATCATCCGCCTCCTCGAATCGGGTTTCACATGTCACACGTCTCAGAACCGAGAAAATGCATGGTGGACGCACTGAAATATTATATCAAGAGAAACTGGGTTTTTAAAACAGTACATACTTTTTTTTTGAAATAGCTATGGTTCTCAAATCCAGAAATCTCACGAAAACAGCATATCTCAATGCATAAAATCATAAAGCATGATGTATGTGACATATGATAGAAACGTAAGAATATCCGTATATATGCAACATGGAACAATAATATGACATATTAAGGGAAAACCGCTCTTTTAAAATGATTCCAGTTTTTAAATATATCCCGCGGTTCCCAATTTCTCCAAAGTCAAATGCAACATCGTCTATGTATGTCCAATAAGTATGTATGTAGGCATGGATACACAAAAATATATATACGCAAGTATGAGTGTACAAGTGGGTATATACGGAAGCATGAGTGTACAATATATATGTGCGCCAATATGAACGTACAAGTGGTATATACGCAAGTATGTTATGCGAAGAGTCATATATGATGCAGCAATCCTACTGTGTAGTGACATGGCAATTATCGATGATGAAGTGTGTGAGCCTACAATCTGTGTATGTGTAACATACGTATCATCGATAATGGTGCAGGTGCACTATCACAGGTATAAGTAATGTAATGCGAATAACATGAATGCAGCATATGGTAAATCATATGCAAATGCTGATGGGTATACGTATCTAACATGACCGAGTCGGTGAATCTATCCATCAGAATCTAGCCACACAACGTCACGTACGGTATAATCCATCGTACAGCATCCTCTAGTCAAGGGTATGGATCAATTATCATGTCAAACTCATCACGCACGGAAAAATCATCTTACGACGGCATTAAAAAATTTGGGATCCTATCATCCTATACGACAATGAGGGGTACGGACCTAACGTCTCGTACGACATATCACACATGATTCACGACATTCTATATATATATCTATATACCTATGTCCCAAGTTACATTCATAACAATCTCATATCAGGGGACCGGTAAGGTATCAATCATCTCAATCGACTCTCATCCGTATACCAACATATCATTATATCACATGTCAAATTGTATTTGCTTTTCATCGCATCTATCTCTCACATAATGTCAACTTTACAAATACATTCTACCTTTACTATAAGCATAAGTATCTAATCTAACATACACACCCGAACCATACAATCAGTTTTTAAAAGATGCGAATAGTAGTTTTGAAAATAGGGGCTACGGTGTTTTTAAGGAAAAGATATCTTTTGAAAATCTGTAACTTCCCTCAAGGTATCTATTTAAAATATGCATACGATTCTTTAGTTTAGAAATAGGTATGGTTCGGTTGACATATCTACGTCGGCTGTCTAGTCCTATAGTACCATACACGGCAATATCATCAAACATCATCCTCAAATCCCATCATCACGTATTAGCCGTATCATAACTTCTAACTATCCTTTAGTTCCTAATATAGTTTTTCAATCTATCTATAACTCTATCTATAGTTTCTATTAAGGTTGCCTTAACCATATTCTATACATAAATCGGTTTCCATCAAAGTTTGCGGGGGTGCTATACGCCATCTACCCGACTTCCCCCGTTGATATAGATCTACTCACATTGGTCTTCGCTTGCCGAATTCGATGACGCCATGCTCCGTCGCCACGGAATCCATGCGAAGGTACCTACAATAACAACACACATCGCAACGCTATTAAAATCAAGTTCTGAAATCTAAAACGGCACCCGCATTGCTCATAGGTTAGAACCTATAGCTTACGCGTACAAAATCAACCAAACAACCCTTGTTGTTGATGTACGAACACCCAACAACCAATGTCAAATTCAAATATCAAAACTTAGCATTTCAAAATACGGAAAACCATAGCCAAAATCACACTAAAATGCTCCTAAAATTTGACTCAGGTCAAATAAAACTAAGCAAACAAGTCTAGGGTGATGTACGTAGTGTATATGACCTACTGTAACAACCTAGCCCCCTAACTCCCACACCAGGCTGGCCACATAGGCCAAAATTCCGGCCTCCTCAGCCCCCCATGCTCTGAATGGGTTCGTTCTGTCATGGTGGTCTCCTTGTAGTGTATCTAGGTCCCTGATATTGTTTGCTACTCTCAAAAATCCCCCGGGTTGCTCCAGATTTCCCTGCACACCCTATATCCTCACAAAACCGACATGAACTAAATCCTAAATCCGTATTTTGGTTTCCTATACTCATTCCTAAGTCTTAAATAGCCACTCAACAGCCACTTAAGCATCACCAATCCACAATTTCACTCAAACCTTCACTAGGATTTCTAAGTATCACCAATCCATCACTAAACGAACTCTAACTTAAAAAAAAAATCTAGGAAAACTTGAAACTAAACTAATGGAAAAAATTATACCTCATGGATGTCACTTAAGCAAACCCTAGAAATCCCAAAGTTGTCAAAATCCCATTTTTCTTGGTTCAATGTGTAGAGGAAGAGATGAGGATTAATTTTTGTGAAGGGAGTATAAGGTTTTGGGGATTATTTGGAGATAGATCTAGGGTTAGAAGTGGAAGGATGTGAGATTGGAGAAAGATGAAGAAGGAGAAGAAAATGAATAATGGTGGAGGGAATATGTGGCTGCCCTCTCTCTCCCCCCTTTATTCTCACCCACTCACTTTCCAAGTCATCATTATGTCCCCCCTCTCTCTCCAACTCATCATTACACCTTTTCCCCTTCTTTTCTCATCAAGAACACATACACCCAAATGTAACAATACAAATTAAATAATATATAACATGTCATGGTGCACTAACAATGAAAAACTGTAGAAACACGGATTTGGCTTAATCGCGATTAGCAGTGCACTAATCGGGTTTTATCAAAACTGCATATAATAAATTTTAAAAAAGCCGAACCCTTTAAATATATTTTTAAATGAATAAATAATTTTAAATTTCCAATTATTTCACAATTATTGGTATATATTTATACCTTTTTTCGAAAACCCCAATTTCGCAAATCGGGCAGTTTTCGGGAAATATATTATTTTAATATTAAATTCCAAAAATAATATTTTATATTTTCTGAAATGTTACATGAACCATCTTTCCAAGCTCCTAGAGGTCTCCTTGATCAAGCTTGATCTCCGGTCTCCCTCCATCGAAGATAATCCACGCGAGAGTCTATGCAACGAGCTCCAACCTCATATCCGAAGTAAATAGGGTACCTAGATCGCTACACTAGATACCGTAGAAGAAGTAGAGAGTGATGAAAGATTAATTTGTCTCAAGACACCCAAGGTTTCTCAACACATGAGAGGGTTTGGTTGGAGGAAGAAGAAGATGCCATGAGGATGAGGGTGTTGTAGGAGAGAGAAAAATAATGGCTTGAATGATTTTTGTGTATTGTGAGAATTAATAAATGGAGCCATCCAAAAATATCTAGAGTCAACTAAAATATCTCAAGTCAACAAAATTCTCACAACAAACAAAAACCCTAAGCATGCTTAGAATAGCAACCTGTAACATTTCAGAAATATAAAATATTATTTTTGGGATTTATATTAAAATAATATATTTCGTGAAAACTATTCGATTTGCGTATTTGGGGTTTTCGTAAAACGGTATAAATATATACCAATATTTGTGAAATAATTGGAGATTAAAATGATTTATTCATTTGAAAATATATTTATTAGATTTGGCATTTTTATAATTAATTATATGCAGTTTAAATAAAAATCGATTAGTGCACTACTAATCGCGATTATGCCAAATCCGTATTCGTAATTAACAATAGCAAGTGCACCATGTCATATTGCAATTTGGTTACATGTTGTAGTAGTGTGTTTGTTGATATTTGGTTTTTAAAAGAGAAAAGAAAAAGAAAAGTGAAGACAAGAAAGAATAATTGAGGAGAGAGAGAGGGGACTCATGATGGCATGGCATGCCATATAATAGAGTGAGGGTGAGAGAGAGAGAGAGAGAGAGAGAGAGACCTTGACGTCATAATTTTCCCTTCACCATCTTCATCTCTTTTTTCATCTCTTCCTCCACCTCCTCTACCCTCATATTTCATCTCCAATCCTTCACTAAAACCCTATACTCCCTTCATTAAAAAGATGCACAACTTTATCCTCAACACTTTGGACCTTTCAAAGTTGGATTTTCAAGACTTTGAGCAACTCAAGAAAATTCTTGAGTTGCCAAATGAGGTATTACTTTCACCATTAGTGTAGTATTTGAGTTCCTTTAACTTCTATTTTAGTTTAGAAGTGATTAAGTAGGGTTTAGTGACCTTTGAAAATTCCAAGTTGAGGTTAGGGTTTGATTTGAATTGAGGTGGTGCAATTGAGGTTTAGTAGTGACCTTGAACCCCGGTAGTGTTAATCTTATAGACTAAAGCTGAGAATAAAACCCCAAGACTTGGACTTTAGAGAATTTTCGTGTCGGTTTGTGAATATTGTATGCCTACAGGGAATCTGGAATGACTTGGAATCTTTATAGGAAAAACTAGCAACTCTATTGACCTAGATTGAGCAATAGAAGACCACCCTGAAAATACGAACCCAATCAAAGCACCCCAGGCCAGCGATCTCGGATTCTATGGTGTTGTCGCCGGATTTTTGTGGGTTTCTGATGTTGAGTTTTTGGTTGTAGCTCCTAATCACTATAACCTATTCCCTGTACTTTCTTGTTTAGTCCCAATTAGCCTGAGATGAAATCTGGGAGTGATTTCCTGAGTTGCTGGATTTGGTATTTATGATTTATGAATTTGGGATTTGGTATTTGATATTGTATTGGGTCGTTGGATGTTTGTATGTCAACGACAAGGGTTGTTTGGTTGTTTTTGCATGCGTAGGCTATATGTTCTACCTTATGAGCGCACCGTGTGCCGTATCGGTTTTCCGGACATTGATTTTAATAGCATTACGATTGTGTGTTGATTGTAGGTACCTTCGCGTAGATTCCAAGACGACGAAGCACATCGACTACAGCTGAACAAGGAGTTCCGTAGGTGAGTAGATTTATATCTACGGGGGAAGTCGGGTGGATGGTGTATAGTGTAAGTGCACGGCGGCGCCCCGGCCGTCAATCCGACGGCTAAATGCGGAAACGGTGATAAACTTTAATTTTGCGAACTTTGCAAACCGGCACCACCGCGCACTAAACTCCGGATCGGACCATTAAACTTGTCCTAGCTAACTAACAAGATAGGGAAGAGATATACCGAGTGATCCGAGTCCTCCGGTCTTCTCGTCATCGTCCCGATCTCCCGCGGAAACTCCGGCCGTCGCCTCCTTGCCGGAAGGGCACCACATCGTCTGTATCTTTTACGGGCTCCCACCTCAATACCGAGGAAACTCGGGCATGAAGCTGGCAAGTCGACATGCCCAAGACTTGCTGTAGGATGTGGTGTAGATCATGCTAGTCTCATTTGGGGTTTGTAGTTGCCTTGATGGAGGAATCAACAAGATATCAACTTGGGGTTTTATGGTAGCAATGAAAATGAGATGGATGATTAATTTCCCACACCAAAATGAAACCTCTCATTTTCTCTCCTCACCAAAAATGTGGCCGGCCACTTACAATTGAGAATGGTGGAGGGAAGGGATTTGTAGCATGAAGGGAGGTGATGGTAGGAGAAGAGAAAAGGGTGACCATAAACAAACATCATCATAACAAATGAACATCCAAACCATACCCTTTCTAATCTCATTTAATGCAAGAATGGTGCAACAAAAGAAAAGATGGAAAAGGAATCTAAAGATGCTATCATAATCAAAGCATTTGCAAGAAACCCCTCCACAATGTGTTATTTGCAAACTTGCAAATAACCCCCTCCATCGGAAAAGTCCGGCCGGGAAAGAACAAAGGAAAACCGGCCGGAACGGAATGCATACTGGCAACTCCAGAAAACTGGTCCCGTAATAAATTACAGGAAAACCCCGATACTGTGCATACACACCCGCATCTGTATTCCGTCCGGATACAAATGCAATGAGACAAAATCTACACTGTACTAAACTAGGATCCGGCTTAAACCAAAGCCGGCTAGTAAAAAACCGTCCGATCACGATCCGTGCAATACCGCACGTATCTGATCGAACCCTGCCATATCTCCATACGGCCTCTACAGCGTTTCGCCCGAAAGCTGAGTAACTGAATGTGTGGTGGACTCTAAAGACTCGTCAATACAATGGCTGTGGATTTAACCACTAGCACGTCAGAGGTATAAGCCAATACGTAACGGGCCACCGGCTATTGACCAAAAGGGACGTCGATGAGCGAACTCATCCTGACACCCTACTGAGCCTGTCAGTGACAATATCCGTACAGTCCGGTCCGTTCGTCTATGAGCATCGCATGGCGGGCCTAGGGGGTTGGTAAAAGTCAGACCCCCAAAAGCGGTACAAGTCGTGTCGGAGTGTAGCCCAGAACACCCTGAGATACTACTGGAATACCTACCAGTAAATCTCCTGCCTTGGCCAAGGACTTCGTGTAATGGCTCTCCTAGACACAGCGCGACCTCACCCCCAATACCGGGAGAGACGAACCCCCGAAGATCCGCTCACTGCCTCCATGTGGCTCGGGACTGTACCCAACTAAAACCTGTTTACACGACTCCTTTGAGCCGTGGTAGGGTAGTAATCAAAGCACAGTGGGAACTCACACGAGACAAATGACGATCCCCAGGTCGATGAACTAACCTGTACACATGTCACCTGGGAACTTCTATCTGACGTCAGGTATAAGACCAACTAGCTTGTTCCCGGCGAGTCCTGTCCGGTGTACTCATAACCCAATGAGCACCTGTATACATCTTAGGTGAACCAACTGACACCAGTGGCTTGTGAGACCGGCCACCGCCCCTCGTCGGGGTCTCGACTGTATACACTAGTCTACTCTGGAGAATCAATGCCCTGTCTCGAAACTCCCACGACTAGGGACCTTTTAAGGATGTGCTTATAGACTCCAGCTCTCACTTATATGATCGCCCTCATACTGCTGGCAGTCAAGCAAGAATCCTAGGGGCTCTATCAACGTGTAATAGCGACCTGTCAGGTCCCCTAAAGCAGTACACGATGATAAAGATAAACCAGATAGCATACTATCATCTCGAGTAAGACTGTCGTCCCGGGATAGGTCCTCCCTCAATCATTGCAATCACGTGCCTGTGATCCAATAATTGACTCTGAGGGCACTATCTCCAACAATCTCCCACTTGCACTCAGGGCTAATTATTGCGATGTCGCATACTCACAGCCCGTGTGATACCGAACACCCAACTCCTCTACTAGTCAGTCTCACAAAGCATGTTTGCGAAACTCTTGCGTTCGAGGATTAGCCTCAGTGAGTGGATCCGCCTAGATGTTTCTTTCTATGTCTCTCTATATCTCAAGTTCGTGGAGAAAACCATCTCCCGAAATGAGCAATACCTGTCTTAGAATGTCTGGATGTCTGATGGGACCTAGCTCATAAATGAACTCCAAATCCAAACTTCTTAGACTGTATCGTCAACTGAACTTAATCAGTATCCAGCGCCATGCCACCCTCAGTATTGCCTTGGATCACCTGTCCAAAACACTGCCCCTCGTCAGAAGGAAAACTATAACTCTGACAACCTCCTTGTCGTCCATGTCACCTTGGAAGCCTGGAATGATAACTGTCTCCCAAATAAGGCTGTCGTTATCATATCCCTAGAACATTCACTTATGTTCTAAAACTGCTTCCGACTGTTTCTCCAGGATTGGATCAATGTCAACTTATTGCATCTAGTGCAAGAACAACATCTGGTGTGGTACTTGACATCTCATGATTGACTCAATTGCCTAAGCAAGTGATCTGCCAATCATGCACATCCCTCTCTACTTTAGTCTATAAGACACCTTTAGAGAGGGTGACTCCATCACCTGCAGGTATACTACCGTGCCAGGAGTCGTCCATTCTAAATACTCTTAGAATGCTGTCAAGGTACCTTGATTGAGAAACCACCCAAATCTAGATCTAAAACCATAGATCTAGTAACCAGTATGTCTGATATAATGTCCAAGTCCCATGTGGAGAAACCACTGTGTGACGACCAAAGTATAACCGATCGTAGTATAGGAATGTCACTTCCTACTTTGTGTATGTCATCCAAAACCCGGATATCACACCCTACTACCTTCTCAACAGATCCATCCCCTATTCTGATGACGTCAAACCTATGACTGTCACATCAGAAATAGATGATCTATCTCCGCTATATCTGCTTTAGTCTATAAATAGACATAAGCCTAATGTCCACCAATGCTTCCGCTGCTCCCACTGACTACGACAACCCTCTGGCAGAGTCATATAGACGTGCACTTCTAAAGCTAGTTTAGAACGACGCTATACTCATCCTCCTGCCGGGTCTCGCAGCCTGGAACAACAACAATGGCAAGTGTGGGTAAACAAGAACTTCTCTGTCACCGTCCTTGAGGCTACCGGAGTACCTCTCGGGTGCCTGAAGTTACCCACCTTATCTGCGGAGTGGCCAATGGAATGTCAAATCAGATTGAATCTTTAGGTTCCTTATCAAATCTTCAGTAATCGTTTGCGGTTCTGGAATCACTTCCAGTTCTACCATACTCCCACTACTGTCTTTGAAAAAATCCATTTTTAATAAAACTGTGGCGAGTCTAGAACAATATTACTATTGATCTCCCAGATGGTAGAAAGTCAACCCTCGTCATAGCCTGAGTCAACCCACAAACAGCCATTACAGAAACATGCCTTGAGTTATCCAGAGTCTGGTTTTAATCATAAGCCAGACAACTCCCCATACCTTAACAATGTTAAGATATGAACTGTACTATATCCAATATAGAACCAGAGGCACTGATTTAATTGAACCAGATTCAAATCATGCAGCTGTCTCCAGTGCATGTCCACTAAATGGAGAGAGGCCGATCAGCGTTACTCAACTTAGGAATGCTTCCAATTATGAGTAACCTGAAAGAGAAGCAAGTTCTCTTTATCATTACTATCAACTGAATACCATACACAAGTATCTACATCTTCGATCACCTTGAAGAATCCCGATACTTGCTACACCTGGTTCTCTACTCTATTCAAATACCTATAACTCCTCAAAACCTAGACCCTGTGTTTCTACGAAACACATGTCTAAGAACTAGAGAAGTTAAAAGTAAACAGAATATAGTATGAGGACCAACCCCTTTGTCCTAATGGACACTGGACAACATACAATACTCTGTATAAGTCCGCTGAGTCTAACAACTCTTTCACTGTGTGTCGTAGGTTGAAAACTGTACTTATGGTTAAGAAGAATTACACCGCTGTTTAATGCTCCTTACCTAACCATCCACTGATATAGGTAAATGTCATCGACATAATATCAAAAGGTATATCTCACTCTATGAAAATAGACGTACAGATATATCAATTTGAAATTGGTGCACAACAGCGGATATTCAAAACCAAATATTTGCCGACCGGCAAACAGTCCAGGTGATCTCCTCAAATATCACCGATTACAACGAATCCTGATATAATGAGGATGATCACCCAATTCCCAATAACTTACTCCCACTCATCATCTGTAAAACCAT
The DNA here is from genome assembly GCA_030015575.1 of Agapanthus africanus. NCBI lineage: Eukaryota > Viridiplantae > Streptophyta > Magnoliopsida > Asparagales > Amaryllidaceae > Agapanthus > Agapanthus africanus. The sequence continues at coordinate 264,000,462 of CM057345.1, read as the reverse complement.
ACAGATGTGAGAATCATACCTGGTAAATACATACCCTGGAGTAAGTATCTAATCGGGAAATCAGTTTTCTTTTAACAGTACACAGTGAACTGAAACATTGAAATGTTTCGATGGGGTATCCTGGTATTCCTAGTAACGCCTCTACCATTATCCAGATTCACAACTATAACCGCATAATTATTTTCCACCTCTCTAAATCCCTTTATATGTCTTTAGTCGTTACCTTCTGCACACCCCTTAGGCCAAATGGTTTTCTTCCTTCCCTACCGTTCGGCACCAGCCTATGGTTTGGAAGAAGACTATCCAATAAGTATAATGGGTGTACTGTCCTAGTCCTAGGAGCACTCGCAATGCGAGAGAAGGTGAAGATAAAAGACAACCGAATAAACCTTATTCCTATTTCTCCTGGACCAGAATCCATCCCCGAACTGGAACAAGTTCCTTTCGAGTTCGTATATAACCATACGATGGAGTATCCAATAAACTGTGGATCTTCGTAGTGATACGGAGTGTCCTGGAGAAATACAAAGGTGATTTAGGATTGGCGAAGAAATATTTGGTTTGGTCGTGAATATCAGTCGCAATTTACTTTGCCCTCTTACTAATCCCTTGCTTTGTCTGAACTTAATACCTTCTGCACACCATCGTTATGCTAATTGGTTTTCTTCATTCCCTACTGTTCGGCACCAGCCTATGGTTTGGAAGAAGACTATCCAATTTGCATAATAGGTGTACTACCCCTAAACTAAGGAGTACTCGCAAGCTGAGAGAAGGTAGAAAGAAAAGACAACTGAATAGTCCTATTCGTTTTCTCCAGAACCAGAAACCATCCTCGAATTCCTTCGAGTTCGTATCTAACCATACGATGGTTTTGTCCAATGGAAGTGGACGTTCGTAGTAATACGGGGTGTCCTGCAGAAAAGGGTAAAAGTAGGAGTGGCAATGAGGTCTGCAACTTTGACAATCCAAAAGCCAGTGTTAAGAAGGTTCGGTCAACTTGGTCACTGAGTCATAGTCTAGGGTCGGGTCAATGGTCGCTGCCAAGAGAGAGAGAGAAAAGAAACACTCAGCGTGCACTCTACCCTAGATCAGAATGGTTACCAATTTATCTAATCTGGAAACCTCCCACTGTACCTCAAATTCTCCTCCAAACCTGAAAGAAGAATTAGTCGGGGTCACCCAAGGAGTAAACCAACTTATCAGTGGGAATCGGGATCCAACTCTCATCGCATGATAACGTGACGGAATCCGCTCACGGTATCACACTCCAGAAGGTATGCGCATATCTGGCAAGTTTCAGTTCTTTTGAAACTCCCGATGTGATTTTTACCCCATGCTCTTATGACCTTGGCGTGAGGTCAAAATATCATAAGTCACATGTCAAGTTCTACCCATCATTGTCCAGGTTAATTTGAACCCACCCGTACATACCCTTGACGTAGGCCAAAATAGTAGTACGACTGTCCCAAACTAACGCATCTATCTATGCAACAGATAAATACCCGGCAACTACCAAACACTATGCCTTGGCGTGAGGTCAAAATACATAGCTTGAATACTACCGAATATTTAACTGAAATGATGGAGGGCTACGAATGGTTTCTGGCGAAAACCTTTAACGTAATGAACTTGATATCGTTGAAGGAACGGATAGCTTTTTAGAAAATATAGTGACGAAAACCTTTACTAAAGAGGTCACTCCCGGTGAAGGGATCTCGGCTCTTTCCCCGTAGAATGGGGTGCAGGATATTCCAAATGAATACCACGATGCAAAGCAAAAGTAATCGGCTATAGTGAAGTTAATGCCCTGACGCAAACTTCTGTCCAAGGGGTCACTCCCGGTGAAGGGATCTCGGCCATTGCCTCGTCGACTGAGGAGCAGGATATTCCAAATGAATACTACGATGCAAAACAAAAGTGAACGTCCTTGCAATAACAGCTTTTTGAAAAGTGTTCCAACAACATCAGAATAGGTTTGTTTTAACTTGCATTGATCTGAATCAATGCAGTCCCATCAATTAATCACACCACAAAGAACGAAAATATACTGACGCACGTATATGCCATCCGCATTCGCCACTGGGTCCCGTCATTACCCGTTAGGTTAGCTAACTAACGGCAGAGCGGGGACTGGACTAGCGCGGATGAAAAACATATACAACATCTACTAATATATATACCAATATATTATATTTCGCTCAAGGCGTGAATAAAATGCAACATCACAGAAATATACAGCATCACAGAACAATACAGATATCTGGGATCCCCGGGTTTCACAGAGCCACTACTGAAACCCGACGTTCCCCTGGTCGTGTGGATAGCCTGTGCAATGAAATCCTAGACCCCTACGGGCACGGCAAGTCACCCGCCAAAACCTGAAGCGAGGCAGCCCCCTTCAGCACCGTGAATGGACCACCCAGCACTTCACGGAATCCGGTAACTTGGGCACCCCTCCTGGGTCAACCTGTACCCCCTACGAGTGCGGCGAATCGCCAATTCTAGAGCGAAGCCCCCTCCGTCCCAATGCCATGAGATGCGGGCTTGTTGCCCTCCAGAACCCGGCTATCCGTGCACCCCACCGCGGGGCAATCCTAGTACAGAAAGTAAAATATACATACAACGGGTACATCGACCGCAACCAGGTCGTGCCCCAAAAGAATAATACAAGCAGGCAGTGACGGCAGTCCACATGTCGGACGCTCGCCCCGCAACAACAAATGTACATAATACAACAGAGACTGTACTAGCATTGCATCCAGGCTATCCCCCACGACCGATCCGCAACATCACAGCAAAAACACAAAACATCAACGTGAAAATCACGTTCGCAAATCCGTCTAACCGGGCTATAGCAGTTAGACCGGATTTACCGATCGAGTGACATTCACGGTCACAGATATAATGTAAATACTGTGAAATAATGTGTTTAAAATCTCCGATCGATCAAAAGTTAACAAATGGGCCCCCAAGCAATACTGTAGCACTCACAGAAATTCTGGGCCCAATTTTAATATTCCAAAACCTCTAAATTTAGCCCAGAAGCCCACTGGAGAAGTTTGACACATTGACCATTCTAACCTGCGGCGGAACCGCGGCAACAAGGGGGATTTTGCCGCGGTTCCGCGCTCCTCCTGAAGGATCAATGTCTCAAATTTTCCCAGAACTCTTAGAACTTCAAGTACATCAATTTTCTACAACCTGAAAAATTTTTAGAGACCGAAAAAATTCGACAGAAAACTGATGTGAACAAAAATGCAAGTTTTGGAATTTTGGTCGATCGGAAATGCAAACACATCAAACGAAGCTAGACGAAGTTAATGGCGAGTCTCTGATACCACTGTAAGTGCACGGCGGCGCCCCGGCCGTCAATCCGACGGCCAAATGCGGAAACGGTGATAAACTTTAATTTTGCGAACTTTGCAAACCGGCACCACCGCGCATTAAACTCCGGATCGGACCATTAAACTTGTCCTAGGTAACTAACAAGATAGGGAAGAGATATACCGAGTGATCTGAGTCCTCCGGTCTTCTCGTCATCGTCCCGATCTCCCGCGGAAACTCCGGCCGTCGCCTCCTTGCCGGAAGGGCACCTCATCGTCTGTATCTTTTACGGGCTCCCACCTCAATACCGAGGCAACTCGGGCATGAAGCTGGCAAGTCGACATGCCCAAGACTTGCTGTAGGATGTGGTGTAGATTATGCTAGTCTCATTTGGGGTTTGTAGTTGCCTTGATGGAGGAATCAACAAGATATCAACTTGGGGTTTTATGGTAGCAATGAAAATGAGATGGATGATTAATTTCCCACACCAAAATGAAACCTCTCATTTTCTCTCCTCACCAAAAATGTGGCCGGCCACTTACAATTGAGAATGGTGGAGGGAAGGGATTTGTAGCATGAAGGGAGGTGATGGTAGGAGAAGAGAAAAGGGTGACCATAAACAAACATTATCATAACAAATAAACATCCAAATCATACCCTTTCTAATCTCATTTAATGCAAGAATGGTGCAACAAAAGAAAAGATGGAAAAGGAATCTAAAGATGCTATCATAATCAAAGCATTTGCAAGAAACCCCTCCACAATGTGTTATTTGCAAAACTTGCAAATAACCCCCTCCATCGGAAAAGTCCGGCCGGGAAAGAACAAAGGAAAACCGGCCGGAACGGAATGCAAACTGGCAACTCCAGAAAACTGGTCCCGTAATAAATTACAGGAAAACCCCGATACTGTGCATACACACCCGCATCTGTATTCCGTCCGGATACAAATGCAATGAGACAAAATCTACACTGTACTAAACTAGGATCCGGCTTAAACCAAAGCCGGCTAGTAAAAAACCGTCCGATCACGATCCGTGCAATACCGCACGTATCTGATCGAACCCTGCCATATCTCTATACGGCCTCTACAGCGTTTCGCCCGAAAGCTGAGTAACTGAATGTGTGGTGGACTCTAAAGACTCGTCAATACAATGGCTGTGGATTTAACCACTAGCACGTCAGAGGTATAAGCCAATACGTAACGGGCCACCAGCTATTGACCAAAAGGGACGTCGATGAGCGAACTCATCCTGACACCTGATTGATATGATTTAGCGTGCTTGCGCTTTCTAAAAGATAGATCAAAAATATTTGTAACCGCAATCAAGAACGGCGTCGCTTTGCAGCTAGCCGGTGAGTACGGGTCGGTCCACAGGGATGTTGTGAATTTCCTAATCGCGCTAACGAGTTAATTCCGAAGGGTGTTCGGATTAATTATTAAATCTAAAAACCTAATTAACCTAGGGCAATTATCTAAATCTACTCTTGCTAGGGCTAGGTTTAGAGATGGTTTGGAAATGTAATTAAATCTCACCGCTTTCACTACCCATATGAAGATCTAATTAGGTGTTATGGTAAATATTAATAAAAGGGATTAGGATGATTGGGAAGATTGTTCTTCCTCTAGATCCTTGTCCTTCCTTTCTTAATCTTTACCCTAACCTCCATGGAAAACCTTAAAATCCGGGCCTTTATACTACGATATCACCGCTACCTCGAGGGATAGGGTGCCGTAGGGAGCGGAATAAGAAGGTATGCATGGAGTCCTATAAAAATATATGACGGGCAAGAAAGGGGATGAGAGATCTTCGTCTCTCAAACCTTCCCCAGATCTAACCCTTACAAGCGAGGAGACTACTCACTCATTAGGGAATTGAAGAACATTTATCTAGGGCAGAGAATAAAAATTACCTAGGGCAGGAATTCAAATCTAAACTAGAGCAAGGAATTAAATCTACTTACAGATGTATCTCTCCAATCATCAACGCAGGGTTGTCAGATCTGAATTCATGAATTGAAAAGAAACACCGATGCTCTCCAAAAGAATTATAAAATTTATTAATGAAAAGAAGGCATAGGGAGGCATGAGAAAAATACAAGGCTTTAGGGTTCTATTTATAGGACATAGAAACCCTACGTTTACAATTGCTCCGCATGTCTAAAATTACAAATATACCCCTAGAAAAACTACCAAGAGACGCAACAAGATTATAGTAAAATTTTATTCTTCTCTGGGCCCGAGACGGCCGCGGATCCGCGGCTTCAGCATGGGTTGGGCCGCGGATCCGCGGCCCAATAGGAAGATCAGCTACTGAAACTTTGTGGGCTTCTTCTGGTAGTTTTGGGCTACTGTTTTCTTTACTTTATTCTTCATAATAGCTTCTGGTTCTCTTACAGATTTCCCAGTGAATAATTGTAGCTCAGTGGACTTTTAACCGTTCGCTTTGTGTCGACATCTTGAACCTTGCTTTGTGAACTGATCTTTATGTAGGCTTGATCAAGATCCTTCTCTTTGTTGGTCAAAGTCCATTTTTTTATCGTCTTTACATTGTTTTCACTGTTTTCTGTCCAAGAACCTGTAACCTGTAACATGAAGCAGATATGCGTCAAAAGCACCTGTTTTCATTGTAAAATGCATAAGAATGGGGAATACAAAATGCAATATTATGTTATGAACAACACCCTACTGAGCCTGTCAGTGACAATATCCGTACAGTCCGGTCCGTTCGTCTATGAGCATCGCATGGCGGGCCTAGGGGGTTGGTAAAAGTCAGACCCCCAAAAGCGGTACAAGTCGTGTCGGAGTGTAGCCCAGAACACCCTGAGATACTACTGGAATACCTACCAGTAAATCTCCTGCCTTGGCCAAGGACTTCGTGTAATGGCTCTCCTAGACACAGCGCGACCTCACCCCCAATACCGGGAGAGACGAACCCCCGAAGATCCACTCACTGCCTCCATGTGGCTCGGGACTGTACCCAACTAAAACCTGTTTGCACGACTCCTTTGAGCCGTGGTAGGGTAGTAATCAAAGCACAGTGGGAACTCACACGAGACAAATGACGATCCCCAGGTCGATGAACTAACCTGTACACATGTCACCTGGGAACTGCTATCTGACGTCAGGTATAAGACCAACTAGCATGTTCCCGGCGAGTCCTGTCCGGTGTACTCATAACCCAATGAGCACCTGTATACATCTTAGGTGAACCAACTGACAATAGTGGCTTGTGAGACCGGCCACCGCCCTTCGTCGGGGTCTCGACTGTATACACTAGTCTACTCTGGAGAATCGATGCCCTGTCTCGAAACTCCCACTACTAGGGACCTTTTAAGGATGTGCTTATAGACTCCAGCTCTCACTTATATGATCGCCCTCATACTGCTGGCAGTCAAGCAAGAATCCTAGGGGCTCTATCAACGTGTAATAGCGACCTGTCAGGTCACCTAAAGCAGTACACGATGATAAAGATAAACCAGATAGCATACTATCATCTCGAGTAAGACTGTCGTCCCGGGATACGTCCTCCCTCAATCATTGCAATCACGTGCCTGTGATCCAATAATTGACTCTGAGGGCACTATCTCCAACATATAGCACCTCCGTAAACATTGATATGTGATTTATAGTTTGGAAACAAGTTATGCCACGACTTAAGGTTATAGTTATGGTTTAGTGTGAAATGATATGATAAAAAGGATGTCTCAAATTGATATATGAGGATATGAAATGTGAATGTGAATCACGATATATAGATGTAGTTGCAAGAGAATGAGTACGAGATTTTAGTGGCATGTTATGAGGTCGATGAATACGACATGAGAGTAATAAGATAGATTATATATGTAAGATGTCATTGATGTGAGATATTGATATAATGCGTTGGCTTATTATGTCGTTACGGATGCGAGTCGATATGAGATAGTTGATACCTTTGTCGGTCCCATGATATGAGATTTATACGGATATGACCTGAGATATAGGCATATATATATATATATATATATAATGATGTAAATAGTGAGTGATATGCCGTACGAGACGTTAGGTCCATACCCTCATTGTCATATAGCTTGATAGAATCATTAATTGTTTAATGCCGTCGTACGATGGATTACCTTACGCGATGAGTTTTACCTGAGGATTGATCCATACCCTTGACTAGAGGATGCCGTACGATGGATTATACCGTACGTGATGTTGTGAGGCTGGATGCCGAATGATAGATTCACCGACTTGGATATGTTATACATATGTATACCTTATAGCATTTCGCTTACGATGTACTTTATGCTACGTTCATGATATTCTCATTGCATTACATATACCAGTGCCAGTACACCTACACAATTATCGATGATGCGTATGTTACACTTACACAGATTGCCGGCTCACACACTTTCATCATTGATAATTGCTATGTCACCTACACAGTAGAATTGCTACATCATGCTATGACTCTTAATTGTTCAGTATTGTCATATGACTCTTTGCATGATATACTTGCTATGTTCACTGTTAGTTGTATGTATGCCCTAGAGGCCAGTATTGTACAGATGATGTATATTATATTGGATGCTTGGACATATATAGATCGAACTTTCTTGCTCGATATGATAGCATGCTATCTAGTTGATCTTTATCTTAACATGTATACTAGTCTCTTTGTACTGTTTTATAGTTACATGTTGGTAAAGCCCATAGGATGTGTACTTGACTACCTGGACTATGATGTGGATCATACTAGTGGGGACATGGTAGTCCATAAGTACATCCTTCAAGGTCCTTAGTCGTGGGTGTATCGAGACGGGGCATCGATATACCGGTGTAGACTAGCATATACGCTTCTCGACCCATGAGATGGGCGATGGATGATCCCATATCCATTGGTGTTTGGCATCAGAGATGGTATATGGGTGCTCAATGGAGACTGGGTACACTGGGCGGACTCGCCGAGAACTTCCAGATGGTATTATACCTCACGTCAGATGGCAGTTCTCTGGTGACACTTGTGCAGGTTAGTCTGTAGACCCGAGATCGTCATAGAGTCTTGTGTGATTCCCACTGTGCTTTGATTTCCACCTTACCACGTCCATGAGGGCATGCAAAACGGTGGTTTTTTGGTACAGTCCCGAGTCACATGGAGGCAATGAGCGATAGGAGGGGTTTCTTCTCTCCCGGTATTGGGGTTGATGTTGCGCTGTGCCCGATTGGCCATAACAGCGAAGTCCCTGGCCAGGATTGATTCATATATTTACTGGTAAGTGTTACCAGTAGTTTCTTGACCCGTTATGAGCCTCACATCGGCACGACTTATCGGTTATTGGGGTCTGACGTTTACCACCCCTAGACTTGATATGCGACATATCAGACGAGGAGACCGGACTGTACGGGAAGTGTTACCGGCTGGCTTTTACAGGAGTTGGAGCGGGCTTGCTTGCTGATCTTCTGATCACTCAATACCCGGGTAGCCGTTACGTCCAGCTAGTACCGCTGATGGCTTGTGGGTGCGTGATGTGATCATCACCTACTGCCGGCGTATTGACGAGTCTTTAGAGTCCTACACAGAGGTTTTACTGGCTCAGGCAAAACGAAATAGGAGCCCATATGTGATATGTGCGAGACTGAGAATAATGCGTGTATGTGATGCCGTATTCTATTCTAACAACTTTTTGTATCGGTCGGTTGTATATGATATAGCCGGGTTATCGAATCAAGTGTTGATTCGATAAGTCGATACAATGGATGTTAGCCGGTTATATGAGATATGACAGGATTATTAAGTCAAGTGTTGATTTAATAATTAAGTGTATAATTGTATATTAGATATACTAATTTACATTTACTAACACTTGTTCACTTTAGGGTTTTTCTCACATGTACACTACTTTAACATATATATGATATATGTTAAAATGTGTTATCTTTTTGTATCATGGTTGATGATACAACATTCATGTGTGTATGAGACATACACCATTCTATGTATTATGGTGGGGTATGATTATTTAAGATAATTAAAAAATTAGTGGAGTTTTGGAATGAGCATGAAGCTTGTAGAAGCTTACTTTGCTTTGACAAAGTCTACTAGTTTTGTCTTTACCTTAGATTCCTTTTAACCCAACGATAATCAATTAGCTATGGTTATGGCTCTACAAGGGTTAGTATATGATACTCACTCACCATGGTTACCCTTAACACTTGATCATTATCCTCTTCATTTTCTTTTGTTCATCTTCTTCTTGAGCAAAAGAAAAAGCTTGCTAGGGTTTTGAAAAAGTGAGAAAGATTGTGAGAAATAAAATTCTAAAGAGAACCCACTTCCTATTTCTCCATCCTCTACTAGATTAGCACTTTAGTATAGGGTGTTTGCTTCACTAATTCTCAAGTTAGTGAAGTAGAAGCTTGAGTCGGAATTCCTTCGACGTAGATCATCTTCGGCCTCGGAGACTTCAAGCAAGGTCGCACCTTTCGCCTCGTGAAGCCATGCAAGGGTCCGGGAGAACCACGATCGCAGCGAAGGGATTTCATCAAGGAGCTAAAGAAGTGGAGGATCGATCTACAAAGGTTGTATTTCGTATCCCTTTAGAGTAAAGTTGTCTACTTGCTTTTATCTTCGCCTAAACTCTAGTATACGATCTTGCTTAGAGTTATTCGGCACATAAAAATTTAATTTTGGCATGGTCGATGCCTTGTAGAGCCTTGTTAGTGTGCCTAGAAACCCTACAGTGGTATCAGAGCCTAGCTAGAGCATTAGGCGATATGTTAATGAAGTTAAAACCCCGATCGAACCCGAATACGGCAAAATACACCCCTCTCTGGTCAATTTTTAAAATCTGTGATTTTTCAGAATTAAAAATATCTAAAAATTCAGCAGGTGATTTTAAGAATTTTTGTGCAAAACGAGCACTTAACATGTACGGATGGCCGCGGTACCGTGGCAAGACCCTGCTTGTGCCGCGGATCCGCGGTCGTACAGTAAGGTTGTGTTTTTCATTTTGCACAGTAATTCCCATCTCTGTCATTGATAATTTCTAAGTATTTTTAAACTGACTCAAGTGTTGAGTATTCTGGGGTTTATTTTGTAATCGTCGATTCGATCGAAAATTTTAAATTCGTTATATGTTATTCCGGATAATTTTAGTAAGTGTTAAAAAGTTCGAGCGGATGTCAATATCTCGCTTTTTCCCGATCCGGAAAATTTCCAAGTGTTGGATTTTTCCGTTGTTTAAGAAAGTCTAGATCATGCAAGTTACGCGATGGACCCTCTAGAAGACAACAAACCTTAACTCGATTATGTGACCGTCTTGAACTGCCTTTTGAATCTTAGGGTTTGAGGCAGTACGGCGTGCCACATGTGAGGCGTTGGCTTGACCCTTCTACGGCTGGACCGTTGCTACTGTGGCATGAAGTGGATGTTTTTAAACTTATTTCATGTGTCGAGCTGTTTCGGGAAAACTTGGGTGTTTGATTATTCGATCGGAAAGTTTAATACTGTCTATTTATCTGGAATGTGATACAATATGTGGAATTCACACAGTTAGGCATGAAATGCGAAGTATGTGATATTTGGGATTTACGATGTCTAAAGAGATTGTGGATTCCAAATGTTGTAGTTTTACACTTTCTTTTCTGTGACCATAAGTGTAATATGTGATATCGCCGGTTTCGTTGGTATATGTCAACGACAATTGGGATGTGCATATTTACTTACGTTGATGACATGTGATGTTCTGTATTGCTGGATATGTTATATTGGATCGTCGCGTTTTGAATAGCAGGGTTTTTTTTATATGTGAGATGAGAATTTTTATTTTCATTCATGTAAAATAAATTGTATGTAATATTCTTTTATTTGGGCACTTCCGGGTTGAGATTGATGTCACCATTTTTATATTTTTATTACTTTTCTGCACTAGGATAGACCAAGGAGGGGAGCACACGTAACCGGGTTCTAGGTACCAGTGGGAGACCAACTCGAGGAGTCGAGTCCGGGTCTCCTAACCCTAGAATTGGTAGGGTTGCTTGCCGCTCTCGTAGGGGTCTAGGGGTGTGGGTTTGGATAATACTCGCGACCGTGGAATCCGTGTTTTATAGAGGCTCAAAATAAAACACGGACGTTCTAGTATATCTAATGTTTCATATGTTTCTTCTGCTGCGATATCTGTGATGTGATCATTTGATGTTCTATGATAAATACTGTATATAGTATATATGATATATTATATAGGCGTTACTTATGTTTTACACCCGCGCTAGCCCTGCCCCGCTCTGCCGTTAGTTACCTAACCTAACGGTGCACGAGGGGACATCGAGGCGAATGCGGATGGCATAAGTGTACGTCGTATTTATCTGTGATGTTTAGGTGACTTAAATGATGGTACTTCATTAATGTGATTAATGAAAGAAAAGAAACTTAAAAGATGTTGTAGAATCAAATTTTTCAGAAAAGGTAGCTACAATTTTGCTTTGCATAGCGATATATATGATATATCCCGCACCTTATTCGATGAGGAAAGAGCCGAGATCCCTTCACCGGGAGTGACCTCTTTAGCAAAACTGGCAGATGCTACAACACTCGGTTTGCTTTTGATTGCTTTTGGAGTTTTGCTTTGCATAGTGATATATATGATATATCCTACACCTTATTCCATAAGGAAAGAGCCGAGATCCCTTCACCGGGAGTGACCTCTTTAGCAAAACTAATAAAAGCCTCAAAATCACTCCATTTCAAAATTCACATGATTCTACAACTATATTAAGTTCATTACGCAATAGGTTTTTAGAAAAACCTGTCGTAGCCCTCCGTCATTTCAGATAAGTCCTACTTATTATTCGTGCTACGTTTGTTGACCTCCGTCAAGGCGTAGTGTACAGTAGCTAACTAGTATTTATCCGCTTATGCATATGATGCAGATTGGATTAGGGTAGTCGTACGACCTTGTTGACCTCCGTCAAGGGTCGTGCGGGTGGGTTTGATTCAATCAAGAAATGACGGGTTGAACTTGACTTGCACCCTATGGTTTGTTGACCTCCGTCAAGGTCATGGGATGCTTGGGGAAAAATATTATCGGGAATTTCAAGTGTTGAGATTTGCAATGAGATTGCATACCTTCTATGAGATAGTTGGATCCCGATACCCACTGCGAGTAATTGTTACTCCTGGGAGAGTTTTACACAGGACAATTAGCCGATCAAGTAGGTGTCTAGTAAGGTGTCAACGGGGTTACGCCTCTGGGAAAATGAGGTTTACTTTAATTAGGTCCGTGCGAAAGCACGGGGAACCTCCCTCAAAGTACCGACACTGGCCTGGCTGAAAGATTGGTGAAGTTGTAGGGTGTAATTAATCCCGGCTAGTCTTTCCTTTTAGGGTTTAAAGGAAGATTTGATAAATACAGTGGGAGCCATCCTGATTAGATAAAATAATAACCAATCTGATCTTGCAAGAGCATACGCTAAAGTGTTTTCTTCTCTCTCTCTCCAGGTAGCGACCATATCATGCCTTAATCAAGATAATAATATGGATGTATTGACCAAACCCGCATGTTATACTGTGCTGGGGAACGTTGGTTCCGTTTTTTCTTATAAGAGTTATAAGACTGAACAGGATATAGCGGAATACTAGGATTCTCATGCCACCTGAATGAAGAAAGTATATGTTGATGCATTTTCATCGGGTGTGTTCGTTACAGAGAACTGTTTCTCCATTTACTCTACGTCCTGGGTATTAGATACCGGGTCAGGATCCCATATATGTAATCAGTTACATGGGCTTAGGAAAGGTAGAGAACTTGGAGAAGGTGATAAAGACATAAGGGTTGGAAATGGTGCAGTTGTTGCAGCTAAAACCGTCGGGGAATATCACCTTGTATTGCCAACTGGTAATACATTGATTCTGAACGAATGCTATTTCATGCCGAACCTGATACGCAACATTATATCGGTTTCTTTGTTGAGTAAAGAGGGATATAATTTTGTATTATAGGATAATGTTATGAACATTTTCCATAACCAAAAGTTGGTTGGATCAGGCACGTTGTGCAATGGCATTTATGTTCTAAATCAATCAACAGTTCTGAGCATAACAAACACACACAAGAGGAAGAGTTCAGAAATGAACGAATCCTTCTTGTGGCATTGTAGACTGGGTCACATCAATGCGACATGACTAGCTAAGTTGCATAAGGATGGATATTTAAATCCATTTGAATTTTCATCTTATGACACTTTCCAGTCATGTCTTAAAGGCAAGATGACCAAAACTCCGTTTACGGGACACGGAGAGAGAGTTACCGAACACTTAGGACTGATACATAGTGATGTATGCGGTCCCATGTCTACACATGCCAGGGATGGTTCTTCGTACTTCATTACATTCACTGACCATCTCTCTAGATTCGGATATGTGTTCCTGATGAAACACAAATCAGAAGCTTTTGAGAAATTTAGAGAATATAAACAAGAAGTCGATAACCAAACCGGGAAAAGTATTAAAATCCTTCGATCTGATCGAGGAGGTGAATACTTGAGCAATGAATTCATGGACTTCGTAAAAGAGAATGGGATTCTCTCTTAGCTAACTCCTCCATATACACCACAGCACAACGGTGTATCGGAACGGAGGAACCGCACCCTATTAGATATGGTGCGCTCTATGATGAGTATAGCTGAGTTACCTATTTCCTTCTGGGGATATGCACTGGAGGCAGCAGCATACCTACTGAATAGGGTTCCTAACAAATCTGTGCCTACCACCCCATATGAGATATGGGAGGGGAAGAGACCATATCTTAATTTTATTAAGATATGGGGTTGCCCGGCCTATGTTAAAAGACAAAAACCGGACAAACTCGAGGCAAGGTTTGTTTTGTGTAAGTTTGTTGGATATCCCAAGCATTCGCGAGGGTATATCATCTACCACAGTGAGGAACAAAGGGTGTTTGTTGCTCAACACGCCACCTTTTTAGAAAAGGAATTTCTTGCGGAAGAGATTAATAGCTCTGAGGTAGAACTGGAAGAGGTTCCAGCTGTACAAACCATAATAGAAGATTTGGTAGAATCAGAGGATTCGGCAGTTCCCGATGAACCCCAGCCACTCCGCCGATCTAGTAGGGTTCCTCACCCACCTGAGAGATACTGCGGTTTTCTCATGGATGGTGGGAGCGAGGATTGCAACATGGTTGATGATGACCCAACTAGCTTCAAGCAGGCCATCACGAGTGGGGACTCAGTGAAATGGCTGGATGCAATGCGGTCCGAGATGGAATCCATGTACACCAACAAAGTATGGACTTTGGAAGATGCTCCTGAAGGGGTAAAACCCATTGGGAGCAAGTGGATCTTCAAGAAAAAACTTGGTGTAGATGGGAAAGTGGAGACTTTCAAAGCTAGACTTGTTGCAAAGGGTTTTCGTCAAAGACCAGGTGTGGACTATGACGAAACCTTTTCTCCAGTGGTTATGCTTAAATCCATTCGGATCATGCTTGCCATCGCTGCAAATCATGACTACGAAATCTGGCAAATGGATGTTAAGCCTGCCTTTCTAAACAGTGATTTAGAAGTGTGCGTGTACATGACTCAGCCAGAGGGCTTCGTAGATAGTGGGAGCAGCGGGAAGGTGTGCAAGCTGCTTAAATCCATTTATGGATTAAAGCAAGCATCGCGGAGTTGGAACATCTGCTTTGACGTCGTTATCAAAGAGTTTGATTTCGTCAAAAACGTAGATGAACTTTGTATCTACAAGAAGGTGGCAGAGAGTAAGGTTGTCTTCCTCGTATTGTATGTGGACGACATACTCTTGAAAGGAAATGACATTCCTATGCTGCAATCGGTCAAGCTCTTCTTATCACAAAGATTCTCAATGAAAGATCTTGGTGATGCCTCCTCCATATTGGGAATTAGGATCTATAGAGATAGATCTAAAAGGATATTGGGATTGTCCCAATCCAGGTACATTGACACCATACTAAAGAGGTTTAGTATGGAAGAGTCCAAACGTGGGTTTTTACCTACGATCTCAGGGCTCACTCTCTCCAAAGAGATGTCTCCCAAGACTTATTTGGAGAGAGCTCGCATGCAAGGGATACCCTATGCTTCGGCAATAGGCTCTATCATGTACGCGATGTTATATACCAGACCCGATGTAGCATACTCACTAAGTGTAGTGAGTAGGTATCAAGCTGATCCTGGAGAGAGTCACTGGACAGCTGTGAAGAGCATTCTCAAGTACTTGCGACAGACTAAAGAGATGCTCTTGGTGTATGGTAACAAAGAACTCCAAGTGGAGTCCTTTACCGATTCGAGCTTCCAGAGTGATAAGGACGACTCTAAGCCGCAGTCGGGATTTGTCTCTATCCTTTACGGAGGGGCGGTTAGCTGGAAGAGTTCCAAGCAGGAAACCGTGGCAGACTCGACGATGGAGGCTGAATACATCGCTGCCAACGATGCTGCCAAAGAGGCTGTCTGGATCAAGAAGTTCATTACTGAACTTAGAGTGGTTCCATCCATTGAGCAACCAATACCTTTGTATTGTGATAACAATGGAGCGGTGGCTTTGGCCAAGGAACCCAGGTCCCATCAGCGATCCAGGCATATTCTGAGGCGGTATCACCTGATCCGGGAGATAGTTGATCGCCGGGAGATCGAGGTCAGGAGGGTTGACACGAAGAACAACACAGCGGATCTACTCACGAAGGCCATTCCCCAGATACAGTTTGAGAGACTCTTCGGGATGCTCGGTATGCGATACTACAGCAGCTGGCCCTAGTGCAAGTGGGAGATTGTTAGTTGTATGTATGCCCTAGAGGCCTGTATTGTACAGATGATGTATAATATATTGGATGCATGGACATATATATAGAGGTCTTTCTTGCTCGATATGATAATATGCTATCTGGTTGATCTTTATCTTAACATGTATACTAGTCTCTTTATACTGTTTTATAGTTACATGTTGGTAAAGCCCTTAGGATGTGTACTTGACTACCTGGATTATGATGTGGATCATACAAGTGGGGACATGGTAGTCCATAAGTACATCCTTCAAGGTCCCTAGTCGTGGGTGTATCGAGATGGGGCATCGATATACCAGTGTAGACTAGCGTATACGCTTCTCGACCCATGAGATGGGCGATGGATGATCCCATATCCATTGGTGTTTGACATCAGAGATGGTATACGGGTGCTCAGTGGAGACTGGGTACACTGGACGGACTCGCCGAGAACTCCCAGATGGTATTATACCTCACGTCAGATGGCAGTTCTCTGGTGACACTTGTGCAGGTTAGTCTGTAGACCCGAGATCGTCAGAGAGTCTTGTGTGATTCCCACTGTGCTTTGATTTCCACCTTACCACGTCCATGAGGGCATGAAGAACGGTAGTTTTTGGGTACAGTCCCGAGTCACATGGAGGCAATGAGCGATAGGAGGGGTTTCGTCTCTCCCAGTATTGGGGGTTGATGTTGCGCTGTGCCCAATTGGCCATAACAGGAAAGTCCCTGGCCAGGGCTGATTCAGAGATTTACTGGTAAGTGTTACCAGTAGTTTCTCGACCCGTTATGAGCCTCACATCGGCACGACTTATCGGTTATTGGGGTCTTACGTTAACCACCCGTAGACTTGATATGCGACATATCAGACGAGGAGACCAGACTGTACGGGAAGTGTTACCGGCAGGCTTTTACAGGAGTTGGAGCGGGCTTGCTTGCTGATCTTCTGATCGCTCAATACCCGGGTAGCCGTTACGTCCAGCTAGTACCGCTGACGGCTTGTGGGTGCGTGATGTGATCATCACCTACTGCCGGCGTATTGACGAGTCTTTAGAGTCCTACACAGAGGTTTTACTGGCTCAGGAAAAACGAAATAGGAACGCATATATGATATGTGCAAGACCGAGAATAATGCGTGTATGTGATACCGTATTATATTCTCGCGACTTTTTGTATCGGTCGGTTGTATATGATATAGCCGGGTTATCGAATCAAGTGTTGATTCGATAAGTCGATACAATGGAAGTTAGCCGGTTATATAAAATATGACCGGATTATTAAGTCAAGTGTTGATTTAATAATTAAGTGTATAATTGTATATTAGATATACTAATTTACATTTACTAACACTTGTTCACTTTAGGGTTTTTCTCACATGTACACTTCTTTAACATATATATGATATATATTAAAATGTGTTATCTTTTTGTATCATGGTTGATGATACAACATTCATGTGTGTATGAGACATACACCATTCTATATATTATGGTGGATTATGATTATTTAAGATAATTACAAAATTAGTGGAGTTTTGTAATGAGCATGAACTTGTAGAAGCTTACTTTGCTTTGACAAAGTCTACTAGATTTTTCTTTACCTTAGATTCCTTTTAACCCAACCATAATCAATTAGCTATGGTTATGGCTCTACAAGGGTTAGTATATAATACTCACTCACCATGGTTACCCTTAACACTTGATCATTATCCTCTTCATTTTCTTTTGTTCATCTTCTTCTTGAGCAAAAGAAAAAGCTTGCTAGGGTTTTGAAAAAGTGAGAAAGATTGTGAGAAATAAAATTCTAAAGAGAACCCACTTCCTATTTCTCCATCCTTTACTAGATTAGCACTTTAGTATAGGGTGTTTGCTTCACTAATTCTCAAGTTAGTAAAGTAGAAGCTTGAGTCGGAATTCCCTCGACGTAGATCATCTTCGGCCTCGGAGACTTCAAGCAAGGTCGCACCTTTCGCCTCGTGAAGCCATGCAAGGGTCCGAGAGAACCACGATCGCAGCGAAGGGACTTCATCAAGGAGCTAAAGAAGTGGAGGATCGATCTACAAAGGTTGTATTTCATAGCCCTTTAGAGTAAAGTTGTTTACTTGCTTTTATCTTCGCCTAAACTCTAGTATACGATCTTGCTTAGAGTTATTCGGCACATAAAAATTTAATTTTGGCATGGTCGATGCCTTGTAGAGCCTTGTTAGTGTGCCTAGTAACCCTACATTCACATCATTTTTATATGTTGCATGATATACGGATATGCTCACATTTCTATTCTATGTTTGCATACATCATGCTTTATGATATTACGCATTGAGATGTTGTTTTCATGAGATTCTGGATATGAGAACTGTGATTATGTTTCAAAAGAAAGTATGTATTATTTTAAAAACCCGGTTTCTCTTGATATGATATTTTGATACGTCCACCATGTTTTAGTGGTTGGATCTCACAAAGCTCTTGATTTTCAACTCATGAAACAAGAGAGCTTTGGGAGAGGAAGAGGAGAGAGCTAGCAAGAGAGAGAATGTATTATAATAGAATGAGAAGAGATAGCTCTCATATGAACAAAAAGAATAATGATAATTTTAATTAGGATAAATTGTCATGGTTGATATTGATTTGACCAGTATCATGTCACAATTATTGCTAAGCATGCTCACAAAAATATCTAAGTCAACATGGGTCAACTTAGTCAAATGGTCAAACCAATTAACCATGATACAATTATCTCTAATTAAAACTCATTAATCAATTTCCTCCATCTCATTATGGTTTTAATCAAGTCAATGGTCAAAACCCTAATGAGGTTCCTCTGCTTCTGTCAACTGTGTATACACACCCGCATTCGTGTTTCGAGGAACACGAATACAATGAGACCGAACCAACCCGAAACCAAATACTAGGATCTGGCTTAAACCAAAGCCCACTAGTATCAACTGCCCGAACACCGAACACGCACAAGTTCGCATATGTGAACGTACCCTGTCGTAAAACCATACGACCTCTACTCATTTCGCCCAAAGGTGAAAAACCCTCTGTGTGGGACTCTAAAGACTCGACACTACGCTGGCAGTGGGTTTAACCACAGGCCGCAAGCGGTACTAGCTGTACGTAACGGTCCCCAGGTAGATGCCGATAAGAAGACCGATGAGGTGAACCCATCTAAACTCCTACTGAGCCTGAATGTGACAATCTCCGTATAGTCCGGTCTGTTCGTCTAAGAGTATCGCATGTCGAGCCTAGGGGGGCGATAAACGTCAGACCCCTAATAACGGTACAAGTCATGTCGGAGTGTAGCCCAGAATACCCTGAGAAACTACTAGAAACACTACCAGTAAATCTGGCTTGCCCTGGCCAGGGACTTTGTGTAATGGCTCTCCTAGACATAGCGCGATATCAACTCCCAATACCGGGAGAGACGAATCCTGTCTAACCGTCACTGCCTCCAAGTGCTTCGGGACTGCACCCAACTACTATCTATTTGCACGACTCAATAGTGCCGTTGTAGGGTAGTAATCTAAGAACAGTAGGAACACACTCGAGGCAAAGTGAAAGTGTCAAGTCAACGGACTAAGCTGTACTCATGTCACCTGGGAACTGTTAACTGACGATAGGTATAATACCAACCAACAGTTCCCGACGAGTCCTGTCCAATGTACTCGTAACCTAACGAGCACCTGCATACTATCTTTAGTACAACGTATTGATGGCTATGGGACAGACCGTCTCCCCTGCTGGGACGAGAAGCGTATGCACCAGTCTACTTTGGAGTATCAATGCTCTGTCTCGATAATCCTACGACTAGGGACCTGTATAAGGATGTGCTTATAGACTACCCAGCCCCCACTAGCGTGTTCACCATCACAACACAGGTAGTCAAGCAAAGATCCTAAAGGCTCCATCAATATGTTAGTGTATATACCCTAGAGGCCATTACTGTATCATACTAGTTTGCATATTACTTGATGGAAGCTTGGGATATTAACAGTTGTATAGACAATCTTGCTCAAAATAGTAGTATTCTACTTGGTTTGTTTCTACTTTAATGTGTGCATGTGTTTTTATAGCATATCACCTTTACACATTAGTGGAGCCCTTAGGATCTTTGCTTGATTACCAGCATTGTGATGGCAGTCACACTTGTGGGGGTTGGGTAATCCACAAGCACATCCTTATGCAGGTCTCTAGTCGTAGGACTATCGAGACAGGGCATCGATACTCCGGAGTAGACTTGCGTATGCGCTTCTCATCCCAGCTTAGGAGATGGACAGTCCCACAGCCGTCAGTACGTCGTATTCGAGATAGTAAGCGGGTGCTCGTTAGGTTATGATTACACAGGACAGGACTCGCCGGGAACTGTTGGTTGGTATTATACCTATCGTCAGTTATCAGTTCCCAGGTGACATGAGTACAGCTTAGTCCGTTGACTTGACACAGTCACTTCGCCTCGAGTGTGTTCCCACTGTTCTTAGATTGCTACCCTACCACAGCTCAAAGGAGTCGTGCAAACAGGTAGCGGTTGGGTGCAGTCCCAAAGCACTTAGAGGCAGTGACGGTTAGACAGGATTCGTCTCTCCCGGTATTGGGGGTTGATATCGCGCTGTGTCTAGGAGAGCCATTACACAAAGTCCCTGGCCAAGGCAAGCGAGATATACTGGTAGGTTTCCAGTGTTATCTTAGGGTGTTCTGGGCTACACTCTGATACGACTTGTACCACTATTAAGGGACTGAAGTTTACCGCCCCCTAGGCCCGCCATGTGATATTCTCAGACGAACAGACCGGACTGTACGGAGACTGTCACATTCAGGCTCAGTAAAAGTTCAGATGGGTTTACCTCGTCAATCTTCTTATCGGCATCTACCTGGGGACCGTTACGTACAGCTAGTGCCACTTGCGGTCTGTGGTTAAACCCACTGCCAGCCTAGTGTCAAGTCTTTAGAGTCCCACACAGAGGGTTATTCGCCTTTAGGCAAAACAAAGTAGAGGTCGCATGGTTTTGCTACGGGGTTCGTTCACATCCGCGCACTTGTGCACGTTTGGTGTCCGGACGTCTTATACCAGCGGGCTTTAGTTTAAGCCAGATCCTAGTATATGTTTTGGGATTGGTTTTATCTCATTGTATTCGTGTTCCTCGGAACATGGGTACGGGTGTGTATGCACAGTTGACCGAGGCAGAGGCAGAGGACTTTCATTAGGGTTGATGACCGTTGTCTTTTTCTTAACCCTAATGTTTATGTGAAATATGATTATTAATATTAATTAATTATAATTGTGTTATGGTTAGGGTTGTTGACCATTTGACTATGGTTGACTTGTTGACCTTTGTTGACATATTGACCATCATCATTTCACATGAAAGATGCTCTTTGATTCTTGCAAAATTCATTAATCTGAAATGATAATGGTCATTTCAAGTTAACCATCACAATTATCTTTGATTAATTATTTAATTATCATAATTCACATATATGTGAGAAGGTTGATATTATCCTCTCATTCTCTCATTCTCATTCTCTTTCATCCTCTTCCTCTCTCTCAAAGCTCTCCCTCTCATGAGTTGAGAACCATTAAGCTTTTGAGATAAAACACCAAAATCATTCTCTACTCTTTCTAAGGTTCTAGGTTTAGCACACCAAACACCTTAGTTACTTCTAGTTTGAGGTAGGAGCCAAAGGTAGAGGCCCTCGGGTGGATCTTTCTTCGGCAAGAGAAGGCGACGAGGACGACCCGTTCATCCCACAACAAGGAGCAAGAAGAGAAGGACTTCAAGACTTAGGTATAACCCTTTAACCTAGTAGCTAAATCTCTTAGCTTGGTTGTTAGTTTATGTTTAGCGAAGATCCTCCTTTATATAGTCCATGTTGCCTTGAGTTGTAAAAATCGAATTTTTATACCGTTTCCGCCTCCCCGTAAGCACCGGGGTGGGCAACGTGGACTTACACAATATGTATTAGCGATATGTTAAAAGAAACATATACACATATTATGATAGAAACAAACTAAGTAGCATACTACTATATTGAGCAAGACTGTCGTAAACCCGTATATATATATCCCAAGCTTCCAAAATGTATTATACAAACTAGTACTATATAATAATGGCCTCTAGGGCATACATATCCAACAATCTCCCACTTGCACTAAAGGCCAGTAATTGGTGTACCGCATACCCAACGTCTACTCTAAGGCCAGCTGCTGGCGTACCGCATACCCAATAGCTCAAAAAGTCGCTCGAACTGTATTTGAGGGAGGGCCTTTATGAATGGATCCACCGTGTTGTCTTTTGTGTCCACTCTCCGTACCTCGATCTCCTGGCGATCAATGATCTCCTTGATCAGGTGATACCGCCTTAAGATGTGTCTGGACTTCTGATAGGACCTTGGTTCCTTCGCTAAAGTTAGAGCCCCATTGTTATCGCAATACAAAGGTATTGGGTCAACAATGGACGGAACCACCTGAAGTTCACTAATGAACTTCTTCATCCAGACCGCCTCTTTTGCGGCATCGCTTGCGGCAATGTATTCAGCCCCCATCGTCGAGTCTGCGACGGTATCCTGTTTGGAACTCCTCCAACACACCGCCTCTCCGTTGAGGGTAAACACAAAACCCGAGACAGACTTGTTGTCTTCCTTGTCACTCTGGAAGCTTGAATCGGTATAGGACTCGACCCTGAGGTCTCCATTACCGTAAACCAGGAACATCTCCTTAGTCCTTCTCAGGTACTTGAGAATGTTCTTTACTGCCGTCCAGTGGTTCTCACCTGGGTCTGACTGATACCGGCTCACCACGCTTAGTGCGAAGCTACATCTGGCCTTGTACATAGCATCACATACATTATAAATCCTACCGCCGAAGCGTAGGGTATAATGCTCATGCGAACCCTCTCCTCGTCAGTCTTGGGAGACATCTTCTTGGAGAGGGTGATTCCGTGCAATGCCGGTATATTACCGCGTTTGGAATATTCCATACTAAATCTCTTTAGTATGGTCTCTTTGTACCTGGACTGCGAAAGTCCCAGTAATCTCTTGGATCTATCTTTGTAGATCCTAATCCCCAGTATGCATGTGGCATCACCCAAGTCCTTCAGTCGTTAGGTTATGAGTACACTGGACAGGACTCGTCGGGAACAGTTGGTTGGTATTATACCATCGTTAGTTATCAGTTCCCAGGTGACATGAGTACAGCTTAGTCCGCCGACTTGACACTGTCACTTCGCCTCGAGTGTGTTCCCACTGTACTTAGATTACTACCCTACCATGTCTCAAAGGAGTCGTGTAAACAGGTAGTAGTTGGGTGCAGTCCCGAAGCACTTGGAGGCAGTGACGGTTTGACAGGATCCGTCTCTCTCGGTATTGGGGATTGACATCGCGCTGTGTCTAGGAGAGCCATTACACAAGTAGTCCCTGGCCAGAGCAAGCGAGATATACTGGTAGGTTTCCAGTGTTATCTCAGGGTGTTCTGGGCTACACTCCGACACGACTTGTACCGCTATTAGGGGACTGAAGTTTACCACCTCCCTAGGCCCGCCATGCGATCTATCAGACGAACAGACCGGACTGTATGGAGATTGTCACATACAGGCTTAGTAGGAGTTCGGATGGGTTTACCTCATCAGCCTTCTTATCGACATCTACCTGGGGACCGTTATGTACAGCTAGTGCCGCTTGCGGTCTGTGGTTAAACCCACTGCCAGCGTAGTGTCGAGTCTTTAGAGCCTCACACAGAGAGTTTCCCTGCATTGAGCGAAACGTGTAGAGGCCGTATGGTTTTACGGTAGGGCTACGATCACTTACGTGCACTTGTGTGCGTATGCTGTTCGGGCAGCCAATACTAGAGGGCTTTAGTTTAAGCCAGATCCTAGTATTGCACAGATGGATTTGATTTGTCTTCTGTGCATTCGCATTATACGGAATGCGGATGCGGGTGTGTATGCACAGTTTTGAGGAGCGATGAAGGAGGAGGTGCCCCATTAGGGTTTTGGCAGTTGGTTCGGCCAAAACCGTAATGTGGCACACTCATTAGGGTTTTGACAATTCGTTTGGTCAAAACCGTTATGAGCCGGAGACATTGTTTACTAATTCTTTTAGTGATAGATTAGTGATGACTAATTGCTTTGACCATTTGACCACTTAGACCTTTCTTGACTTTGTTGACCCGTTGACCGTGTTGACCATTGACCTTCAAGAGGGATCTACACTCTTCATTCATTTTCTTTTTAATTCTTGAGTTATGATAATGGTTAATTCAATGTGCCATCAACTTTTATCATGATAGGATTAGTAATGATGATTTTATTGTATTATTGCAACCATGGTTCATTTCCCTTAGTTAATCTTTTCATTATTCTCTTCTCATTCTCTCTCTTGAAGTGAGAAGAAAAAGAAAAGCTCCATGGTTGCTAAGTTTCTCCTTCTTCATCCTCCTCTTGATCTCATCTTTTGATCTCATGTGTTGAGAGAAAAAGATCCCACAAAGACAAATACATCCATACATCTCCTCTACACATCCTAGGGCTTCTTAACTAGCAATCTCCTTGCCCTAGTTGCCTTGGCTTGAGGCGGAGCTTAGTGTACAACTCTCGGGTGGATCGTCTTTGACTCAAGAAGGCCGCGGAGGTGCCTAAGGTCCGGATCGACGCTTGGAGCTTGGATGGACGAGCGGAACAGCGGAATGAAGACCCGAAGGACCGGTTCCGTGAGGTATACTTTCTACAGCATAGTAGTTAAAAGCTCTAGTAGTTTACTAGTTTCTAGTTTAGCCAAGATCCTTGCTTTTGAGTCCATGTTGCCTTGAGCCAAAATCATTGTTTTTCGCTGTTTCCGCCTCCCCGTAAGAACCGGGGTGAGCAACGTGGACTTACAGTGGTATCAGAGCCTTGCTAAGCATAAACTAGTAAGTTAGCAAAGTGTTTAGAATATCGATTGAAAAAAAGTCGCAAAACACGTCCGCAAAACCTCAAGTTTCTATTGATTTTCATACTGCTCAAAAAGTGATTTAAAATATATGAAAAATCGTCTCAGGGTTTTGTGAAAACACTGCAGAAAAACGATCCAGTGAATCGATCAAAAGACCGCGGTTCCGCGGCAATGACATGCTCATTGCCGCGGTTCCGCCGCCGTTTTGACTCGGCACTGGATCGGGTTTTGTGTAGTGTTTTAGTTTGGCTGTTTTGGGATTTTTAATACATGATTTTTCTGCCCAGATTTTCCAGAGAGCAAATTGACTTTTGGGGTGGTTAAAAATCCGTATTTTGATCGATATTCCGTACTCTTTGGCTAATGAATATTTTCTGTGATGTGATATATGTATTGAACGTCCGCTAATCGCTATACGTCGATTAGTGGGGGTTATACATATCTGTGATCTGTAATGTTGATGGTTTGTGCATATGAACTCGGTGGATTGTCGCGGATGAATAGCCGGGAATGGGTGTGAGATGAGAGTTTCTTTTTCTTTCATTCATTGTAAAATTTGTAAATTGATGTAATATTATTTGTACGGCCGCACAACCGGGTCGGGGTTGTATCCATCATTGTATAATTCTTTTTACAGTTTTTGCTCCTAGGATAGACCCAAGGTGGGGTGCACAAACTACTGGGTATCTCGAAGTGCTGAGTGGCCTGCTCATGGGTTGAGGGAGGTTGCTTCGCTTCGGGTACTTGGCGGGTAGTTTGCTGCACCCGTAGGGGTCTAGGGTGGGGTTTGGCTATTCATCGCGACTGTGTAATCCGTTTTTCGTTGCAGGCTCGAACGAATCGCGGATTCCTAGTATATCCAAAGTGTTCATCTGTGATCTGTAATGGCTATCATTGCTATATATCTATATATAATAACTATTTAGGTGTTGCTTATGTTTTGCGTCCGCGCTAGTCCATCCCCCGCTCTGTCGTTAGTTAAGTAACCTAACGGGTGATGACGGGGCCCCGTGGCGAATGCGGATGGCATAAGCGTACACCATATTTTGGTTGTTTTCTGCAATGGTAGGATTTAAATGATGGGACGCATTAAAAGAACTAATGCAAGAAAATAAACCAAGTAAAAGTTGTTGGAACACTTTGAAAACCACTCGGTTCTTTTCAAAAACCAGCATTTTTAAACGCGGAGCTTGAACCACTCCTTTTAAAAGCTATCTCGTTCCATCGATTATATCAAGTTCACTACGTTCACGGTTTCGCCAAAACCATCCGTAGCCCTCCGTCATTTCGGTTAAATATTCAGTAGTATTCAAGCCATGTATTTTGACCTTCGCCAAGGCATAGTGATTGGTAGCTGCTGAATATTTATCTGTAGCATAGATAGATGCGTTGGTTTGGGACAGTCGTACTACTATTTTGGCCTTCGTCAAGGCTATGTGTAACGTCTTCAAAATAATAAAATATGATTTTTGGGAAATCTTATAATTTAATATTATTTTAATGAATATTATTTTAATGAATATTTTAATATTCGGGTGTAATTAAATACAAATAAATGGGGAAAAATTTTGGAAAATTTTAGAAACTTCTAAAATAGGGTATTTCATGGAATTAGGCCATTTAAAAGTTTTTAAGACTAGTTATATGCTAATTTAGTGTTAATCGCGATTAAAAATCGCTAATTGGATTTTTAGCATTTTTGTGCAAAAATGTGCACATATCATTTTTTTGACATTTGTTACACTTGTGTTACATTTCTTTTGTTGCCATGGTTCTTTTGGATGCACTATTGGGGTGAGAAGGATAAGAAAAGGAAAAGAAAAGAGAAAGAAAAAGTAAGTAATGAGTGAGAGAGAGAGAGACCAAGTCAACCCCACCTTTAAAGACCATGCCTCCATCATTCCCTTCTCATTTTTCTCTCCCCTCCCCCATGGAGCTGCTGCTGCCCTCTCTTCCCTCACTCTCCCTCTTCACAAAAACCCTAGATCCACCATGAAAATAAAGCCAAAACCCCATTCCCACTTCACAAAACTTACTCCCAAGCTCACTAGCTACCCATTGAGCCTAACAAGATTGGATTTGGAGGACTTTGAGCAACTCAAGAATTTTCTTGAGTTGCCAAAGGAGGTAATTTCTGCACCTATTAGCGTAATATCCCATTTCTATTGCATCTAATCTAATGTCATATCGATATTGTGTTGTTTGTGGATATTGGAGAATTCAAGTTAGGGTTTAGGGTAAAACTGAAACTAAGATGAAATTGAGGCTTGTTGAGACCATAGAAACCCTGGTGTAATACTAATTTTAAACCCAAACCTGAACTTGAAAACAGAATACGGAATTACGGAATCGATATCGGGGAAAACGGTAAATCTGGGACTGTTATGTGGAATCTGCTATCACCCCGAGATCCCATAAATGAAACTGAGTTGACAGTGAGATGTTCAGGCACCATAGAACCAACACCCCAAACCCTAGCCCCCAACTCCTTCACGAGGCCGCCAATTTTCCCATTCTGGCCGCAATTTGCGGCCAGAGCAGTGGGGATTTGCCTCGAAATTCGTGCATGGCCCCATTTCCTATATTCTTGGCCCTGGGTATATCTAGTTTTGACAGATTCCATATAGGGTGAAATCTGGGATCGTTTTCTTGGGTTGCTGTTTTGAATTTAGTTTTGGTTTTGGGTATCTTGATTTCCAGATTTTGATATTTGTGTGTTATCTTGATTGTGTGACGTTTGTACGTCTATATCGAGTGATTTCGGGTTGTTTTGCGAAGGCTAACCGTAGGTTATAACCTATAGGCCTTTTAGCGTATCGTATTGGATTTAGCGTGTCGTTTCAAGTTTTGATTTGGTTTTGATGCGATGCGATACGTGTGATATGTGTAGGTACCCCGTGACGATCCGAGGCGATGCAGAAGATGACGGTGACATCGACACCAACACGCAGGATACAGGTGAGTAGATTTATATTTACAGGGAGAAGTCGGGTGGATGGCGTATAGCACCACCGCAGTCCGTGGTGATGTATACGAATACGTATACACACGTATATTTATTATGTGTTGTTTAGGGTTATTGATGGTAATAATGGTATTTTGATGATAAGAAAATATTGGTTTAGTATAGTGCGAACCCTAGAGTAGCGGTTGCACTCACACATACACTTACACACATACTTGCATTCATTCTTTCATTTATTAGTGTGCATATGATGGTGCGTATATCTACACGTAGGTATGGGACTATGTGTTTGTATACGGGATTTGAGGATGATACGTGGGTTTGAGATGATATTTGATGTGAGGCCGTGAGATCGGCGATGTGACATAGTTTGTCTTTGGGGTGAGATATGATAGTTTTAGCGGACCTTTGGACATGTGTTTTACCCGCATTCATATTTTTATAGATGGTATCGATTTGTACTAGACATAGAGTAGTACCTCAGATTTTGCGATCTGATGATAAGTGATACCTGATATGTGATGAGATAGTGTGATATTGACCCCTACCCCGTTATTGGGATGCCGTACGACGATTTACCGTAGGAGCCGGTATTGATGATAGATCCGCACTCATGACTCGAGGATATCCTACGATATGTTATTGAGGCGAGATCACCGACTATCATATCTATATACATTGACTCAGATTAGGTGGTTTCATACCCCTCCTGTCTAGAGTACTTGGTAGACATTAGACTAGACCGAGTCATACCTATTTCAAACTAACGAGTCGGGGATATTTTAAAGATAGGCAGAAGGGTTATACGGATATTTTCAAATGATGCATCTTTTCTTAAAACACCGTAGCCCTTACTTTACCAAAAACCCTGATTCGTTTTATTTCAAAAGGCAAGGTTGCATGACATATCTATTGGGGCAGGTTCTGTACTTTTGCGTTGATTATTCGTTTCCGCATATTCCTGCTATTGGCATTGCATCGCTTGTACTGTGGTTATATTTCAGTCATGCTGCTAGGACACCAGCACCATTATCGATGATGCATATGTTCCACGTACACTTGTTGCCGGCTCACACACCCATCATCGATAATTGCCATGTCACTACACTGTAGTACTATTGCATTCAGTATATGATCCTTGCATGACATAATGATATGCTTACAGTTCTTTTACATGTCGCATACATCATGCTTTCTGATTAGACGCATTGAGATATGTTGTTTCTATGATATTTCTGGATTTGGGAACCGTGGATGTTTCAAAAAGAGAATATGTCATTGCTTTAAAAACCCGGTTACCCTTGATATGATATTTCAGTGCGTCCACCATGTGTTTTCTCGGTGCTGAGAGCGACATGTGAAACCCGAATCGAGGAGTGGACGAGCCGATTGCGGGTACATGGTGGACCCGGTATGGTCCCCCTCGGCAAGATGATCGATGAGCTTTGCCGATTGAGCCTGGAGGCGGGCGAGTACCTACCGGTGATTGGTTGGACCTGGCGGTTATCCGGGGGATACCGACCAGAGTCGATAGATGGTTTGGGCATACTGCCGGGGCCGAGGGCCGATACCGCAGACAGAGCCCGCGGGCCGATCCGGACTGACGGAGCCCGATATATGAGGATTTACGTGCCGATGCTGGGCACAGTTTTCATGATGTTTTCGGGTGTCGATGCTGGGCACCCTGGTTCCATGATTTTGACGTGTCGCGAGGGACACAGATGGTTATATCCTCATATTATTCCCATGCATATGATTCATGATATGTACATGCATGGTGGTTATTGTCAGTGGGTGACGAGTGGACGGGATCCACGTGTGCGCAGATTTGATTACATTGACTATACCTCACTTTCATGACATGCTATTACCTGAGGCACTAGCACGAGCACATGGCACTACACTCATGTATAGAGATTATATTGCCAGTTTAGCATGCTTCAGCTTTATTCATATTGAGGTTTATTTATATCTGATCGTATTGACCTAGGATGGGTCATGCATTCGATCTCTGCTTGTAGATATCTTTCTATTCACGAGTTGGCAACTCACCCCCGTTGTGCCCCAGTTCTTGCAGGTTTTCCGTACAGATTCCATAGCGGCATTTCTGGCACACTGCTTCCTTATGGGTGACTTGCTTGGATAGGTGGGTTCTTTTGTATCAGAACCGCCATTGTTCATGTATTATTTATTGTATCTAGAATTGTCCATCAACCAAAAACTTGTATATTGTTTCAGACTTAGAAAACAGTGTTGTATTATTTCGACCTTAGAGTCGCGCTTGTAGTATTGCGGTTTTCTGGCTGTTTTGAGTTTCTTTTCAGTTTTGATCCTCGCCCTTTGGCGTTGTATATTGTTATTGCTTGCGTGGTTGTGACCGTCGATTGACGAAGAGCTAGCTCCCGCTTGGGGATGCCTTTTATCATGTTATATATATTGTTCTTGTTGTACCCCGTTCGGGGCCAGTTTTTACAAAGGAAACTCTGCCGAAATTTTCAGGAAAAATTACACATTTTAAAAATTCATATTCGGCTTAGTTATTTAAAAAAAAACTTGATTTTTCAAAACATGATTTCTTTACCTCTTAAAACTAGTTTTTCCTTATTTACTCCTTAAATGGTTTTAGATTTCTGGGCTTTTGGCTTACTTGGATCAGATGGAGTCCTATAGACTTCATATGGTTCGAGGGCCAGTCACGTGCTCTTTCGGGTCGTGACACTATGTATGGGTGGGTTCAAATTAACCTGGATAATAACGGGTAGAACTTGACATGTGATTTATGATATGTTGGCCTTCGTCAAGGTCATAAGAGCATGGGGCAAAAATCCACATCGGGAGTTTCAAAAGTACTGAAACTTGCTAGCGCTGCATACCATTTGGAGTGTGATGATTCTGGTAGGATTCCTTCAGTTTTGTCACGCGATGATATTTGGATCCCGATCCTACTATGAGTATATGCAACTCCTCGGGAACTTTCTCACTTAACGATCAATGCTATAAACCAAGCAGGTGTCTAGAAAGGTGTTAGCGGGGCTACGTCCACAGGGAAAAGAGGTTACTTAATTAAGGAACTTCGCGAAAGCGTTGGAAAACCTCCCTCGAAGTACCGACACTGGCCTGGCTGAACGGTTAAGCAAGTATTGTACGGTGAGATTGATCCTGACTAATTCTTCCTTTATGGTTTGAGGAGGGATTCAGGAGACAGTGGGAGCCATCCTGTTTAGATAAATTAAAAACCAATCTAAACTTGCAAGAGCATCATGCTACGTGTTTTCTTCTTTATCTCTTAATTGCAGCGACCCAGTGACCGCACCTAGGTTACATCTAGATAATAAAATGACTGAATCTGACTGTTATGACTGGCAAAGGTCTATCCAGATGTCCATTGCCCATAACAAGCTGGGACGCCTCTTGACTGATCCAACCCCTGCCGTCTCAGGTCCAGTTTCCCCTGTCACGGATATTGATATCCGTAGGACATCGGAAGAAGACTGTGCGAAAGCTAAGTGCCTCGTGTTAGCCTCAGTTGATGGTACATACCAGTGGCAGCACGAGAAGATGGACTCAGTTTCTGTCTTCCTCCATAACAAAGATTTATATGGAGAGCAATCTCGTATCGCAAGATATGAGACCTTGAACGAATTGCTTCCAGCGAGGTTGGCTATCGGGTCATCTGTAGGGGGCAACGTCCTTACAGAGACCAGCTCTTTTGAGCTCTCGGACCTGAAGACCACGTTGAAGAACGGGTCAGATGCTGACTTAGTTCAACAGTCTCTACCTACTACCCTGAAGGAAACTAGGGAAGTAGAAAGAAAGGGAAAGGAAGAAGTTTCGGGAATGGATGCAGTAAAAGAGGGATGTTCCTATTGTTACGGGAATGAACATGGGCAGAAGGATTGCAGGGCTTGCAAAGCCAGTAGCCAGAATTCAAAGCATGTTGTGGCTTCGGGTGTGTTTGTAATAGAGAAGTGTATGTCAGTTAACCCTACTTCCTAGGTATTGGATACCGGATCAGGATCTCATATCTGTAATTCGTTGCAGGCTTTGAGAAATCGTAGGGTTATCAGGAAAGGTGATATGACTCTCAGGGTTGCTAACGGAATGAGCATGTATGCTATATCCGCAGGGGAATATCATCTTGGACTGACAACTGGGTAGATATTGATTCTGCGTGACTGTTTTTATGTACCAGGTGCGGCTTGTAACATCATATCTGTATCCTTACTTTCTAAGGAAGGATATGATTTTACTTTTATAAGCGATGTATTAAACATCCACCTAAATCAAGTACTGATTGGATCAGGTACATTGAAAAACGGTATATACGTTTTGAATCAAGCTCAGATCTTCAGTGTCCAGAACACACTTAAAAGAAAGTCTCCGGAATTAAATCAGGCTTTCTTATGGCATTGTAGACTGGGTCACATTAATGAGACACGGTTGACAAAGTTACATAAAGAAGGATACTTGGATCCGTTCGAGTACCAGTCTTATGCCACTTGTGAATCTTGTCTCATAGGAAAGATGACAAAGACTCCGTTCACTGGACACGGAGAAAGAGCGAGCTCGCTCTTGGGACTCATACACAGTGACGTGTGTGGTCCAATGTCTACACATGCGCGAAGTGGTTATTCATACTTCATTACTTTCACAGATGATTTCTCTAGGTATGGGCATGTCTTCTTGATGAAGCACAAATCCGAGGCCTTTAAGAAATTTCAGGAATATAAGAATGAAGTTGAAAAACAAACAGGCAAAAGTATCAAGACACTGAGATCTGATCGAGGTGGTGAATACTTGAGTGCCGAGTTTCTGGGCTACTTAAAAGAGAATGGAATTCTCTCTCAGCTTACTCCTCCATACACACCACAACACAACGGTGTATCGGAAAGGCGGAATCGAACTGTAGGGTTCCCAGGCACACTAATGGAGTCTCACAAGGCATCAAACATGCCATTTTCTAAATTTACGGTGCCGAGAAACCCTAGACTACGGATCGTTAACTAGATAATGAGGCGATGCAAGCATGTAAACGAATTAAATGCTAAAGGAAAGTGGCTACAAGCTTTGTAGATCCGGTCCTCCACTTACTAAGCTCCGCGACGATGTCCCTCCGCTGTCCAAGTCGGATCCCAAACTCTAGTATCGGCTTCATCGAAGAAATGGGCGGGCTTGATCGTCGGCTTCAATGCCGAAGATGATCTACTTCGAGGCATCACAAGATCAAACTCCGACTTCACCAAGTCATGAAACTTGTGAAGAAAACACCCTATACTACTTGGCAAGAGGTAGAGGATGAAGAAATAGGAAGTGGGTTCACTTTAGAATTGGATTTCTCACTTGTTTTCATCACTTGCCATTGATGTAGCAAGCTTTTCTTCATGGAAGAAGAAGATGAAGAAGAAGAAGAAGATATATGATAAGTTGTTATTTAAAATAAAAAACAATATGATACTTATCATGTCATCAACCATGGTTTAGTGTAGAGAATCAACTAAGGTTAGTAGAATGGTTAGGTTTAGGAGATGAAGACAAAATGGTCATTAGGTCAAAGATGCTTGAAGCATCCAAAAGAAACCATTTTGTTTTCTTTACCTTTTAACAAAAATAAATAGACAAATAAATAAGAGAAAAGAAACCCTAACCATTCACTAAACATGGTTTAATTCTTTACACAAACCCAAGTGAGCTTGTATCATCAAACATGATACAAACTAGTGCACAAAACTATATCATATATACAATGTGCACTTCAAGTGAGAAAATCCATTTAAAGTGAACCAATACTAGTTAATGCAAAGTAATATATCAAATATATAATTATACATTAAATCATTAAATCAACACTTGATTCAATGATCCGGTCATGTCGCATATAACCGGCTAGTATCCAATGTATCGGCTTATCGAATCAATCCTTGATTCGATAACCAGGTTATATCGCATACAACCAATCGATACATTCAATGCGAGAATGGAATACGGTATCACATACACGAATTATTCTCGGTCCCGCACATATCTCATATGCGCTCCTATTTCGTTTCGCTTGAGCTAGGAAACCTCTGTGTAGGACTCTAAAGACTCGTCAATACGCCGGCAGCAGATGATGATCATATCAAACACCCACAAGCCGCAAGCGGTCTGCTAAACGTAACGGCCACCCGGGTATTGAGCGATCAGAAGATCGACGAGCAAGCCCGCTCACACTCCTGTGAATCCAACCAGTAACACTTACCGTACAGTCCGGTCTGTTCATTTGATATGTCGCATATCTCGCCTAGGGGTGGTGAACGTCAGACCCCAATAGCTTGATAAGTCATGCCGACGTAGGGTCCATAACTATCGTGAAATTACTGATAACTCTTACCAGTATATCACTGCAACCCTGACCAGGGATTTCCTGTTATGGCCAGTCGTGCATAGCGCAACATCGACCCCCAATACCGGGAGAGACGAATCCCCTCCTATCGCTCATTGCCTCCATGTGAATCGGGACTGTACCCAAAAACCACCTGTTTGCACGACTCAGTAGAGCCATGGTAGGGTGGAAATCAAAGCACAGTGGGAGACACACAAGACTCTATGACGATCTCTGGTCAACAGACTAAGCTGTACCAGTGTCACCAGAGAACTTCCATCTGACGTAAGGTATAATACCATCTGGGAGTTCTCGGCGAGTCCGTTCAGTGTACCCAGTCTCCACTGAGCACCCGTATACCATCTCTGACGTCAAACACCAATGGATATGGGATCATCCATCGCCCATCGCATGGGTCGAGAAGATATACGCTAGTCTACTCTGGAATATCGATGCCCCGTCTCGATATTCTCTCGACTAGGAACATTGAAGGATGTACTCATGGACTACCCAGGCCCCACTAGTATGATCTGCATCGTAGTCCTGGAAGTCGAGTACACATCCTAAGGGCTTTATCAACATGTAATCAGAGAGACAAAAAGTATACATGTTAAGATAAAGAGCAACCAGATAGCGTACTATCATGTCGAGCAAGAAAGTCCGACTTATATATGTCCCAGCATCCACTACAATATACATCCAATGTACAGTAATGGCCTCTAGGGCATACATATAACTAACAATCTCCCACTTGCACTAGGGCCATCTGTAGCAGTGGTTGCAGTATCACATACTCAACCATCCCTTAAAAGTCTCTCTTTGGGAAAATGCCTTCGTGAGTGGATCCGCCGTGTTGTCCTCTGAGTCTACTCTCCTAACCTCGATCACCCTGGAGATCAACTATCTCCTTGATCAGGTGATGCTGCCTCAGAATATGTCTGGGTCACTGATGGGACCAGGGTTCCAGGGCCAAAGCCTCAGTTCCATTATCATACAATGGTAGGAACCTAGTTCATCCTATGAACCAATATACACCCAAACTGCCTCTTTGGTAGTATCTTTAATAGCGATGTTACCAGCCTTTATCGTCTAGTTTGTCACGGTATCTAGCTTGGAAATCTTCCAACATACCGTCCCTTTACTGAGGGTAAAGACAATGCCTGTGACTGACATTCAGTAGTCTTTATCACCCTGGAACCCTTCCAGTGATTCTCCCCAGAATCGATTGATACCATCTCACTATATCTAGTGAGAATCCTAGCATCCAATCACATCTATCTCATAGATGAAAACTCAGGATTTAGGAGGTATCTCTTTGATCCTATTGGAGAATCTATGTGATAAGAGGAGATCGACCGATCGTAGCATAGGAAACTCCTTTCCTATCAAGAGTATGTCATCCACGTACTCTACGAGGATCATTACCATACTCCATACTACCCTTTTGTACATACAAGGTTCATCTACTATTTTGATGAAGTCAAACTCTTTGACTACCATATCAAAACAGATGTTCTAACTCCGCGATGCCTGCTTTATCCTGTAAAGCAACTTGCACACGTTTCCGCTGCTCCCACTGTTTACGAAGTCCTCTGGCTGTGTTCTTATAGACGTTCTCTTCTAAATCAGTATTTAGAAAAGCAGTCAGGGCACCCAACCACCAAATATGGTATGTAGCAATGTTGAGTAGGATCTGGATGGACTTAAGTATAGTCCCTGGAAAAGGTTTCATCATTTTCCACTCTTGGTCGATGACGAAAACCTTTAACAAGTCTAGCTTTGAAAGTCTCAACTTTTCCATCTACACCAAGTAATCTTATCAAGATATACTTGCTCCTGATGGGGATTTAACCCTTCAGATATAGCAGCTAAAGTCCATACTTTGCTGGTATATATGGATTCCATCTCAGATCGCTAAGCATCCAGCCATTCTTACAGAGTCCCTACTCTCGATGGCCTGCTCGAAACTGGTTGGGTCATCATCTCATGATGCAATCCTCGCTCCCACTGTCATCGAGAAACCGAGGTATCTCTCAGGCGGATGAGGAACCCTACTAGATCGGCGGAGAGGCTGAGGTTCGTTGGATTCTATTGAATGCTTTGGTTCTACTAAATCACCAGCTTTTGATTGTATAAATGGAACCTTTCCAGTTCTACATAACTGACCTTGCCTCGAGCTTGTCCAGATTTTGCTTTTTAGACATAGGCTGGACAACCCCAAATCTTAACTAACTTAAGATATGGGCTCTTCCCATACCATATCTCATATGGAATGGTAGGCAGTGATCTGATTCGAACCTAATTTATTAGGTATGCAGCTTCTCAAGCGCATAACACCCAAAAGAAAATAGGTAACTCAGTAATACTCATCATAGAGCACACCATATCTAATATTGTGTGATTGCTCCGCCCCGATACACCGTTGTGCTGTGGTGTATTCAGAGGAGTAATACTGAGAGAGAATCTCATTTTCCTTTAGAATAGTCCAAGGATTCCATGCATAAGTATTCTCCTCCCTGATCTCATCATAGGACATAATACTTATACCCGTATTTTGGTTCTCTACTTCTAACTTATATTCTGTGAATATCTCAAAAGGTTCGGACCTATGTTTCAACAGGAACATATGTCTGAATCTTGAGAGATCATCTGAGAACGTAATGAAGTACAAAGAACCGGTCCTGGCATGTGTAGACATGAGACCTTACATACATCATCATGTATCAGTCCCAAGAGCTCACTAACTCTTTCTCTGTTTCCAATAAACAGAGCTATGGTCATCTAATCTTTGTGACATGACTGGGAAGTTTCACAAGATGTAAATTCAAGCTGATTTAAATATGCATCTAAAATGTAACTTTAGCCAGTCGGGTCGCATTGATGTGACCTAGTCTACAATGCCTCAAGAAGGATTCGTTCATTTCTAAACTCTTCTTCTTGTGTGTGTTCTGAATACTAGGAACTGTAGTTTGATTTAGAACGTCAATGCTTTTAGATAACGTGCCTGAACCGATCAACTTTTGATATAGGAAATGTTCAAAACATTATCCATCAATACAAAATTATATCCTTTCTTTACTAATAAAGAGACTGATATGATTTTGTATATCAGGTTCGGTATCTAATAGCATTTGTTCAGAATCAATGTATTGGTAATACAGGGTGACAGTGACCAACAGACTTGGCTGCAACATTTGCCCCGTTTTCTGTCTCATGAAACTTATCACCCGTTCTCAGCTTTTCTACCCTTTTGTAGCCCTATGTAAAAGATTACATATCTGGGATCCTGATCCAGTATCATAAACCCAGGATGCTGAGGGTACTGAGAAACAGTTCTTTATAATGAACACACCCGAAGGAGATGCATCTCATGCACTTTCTTCGTTTGGGCGGCAAAGGAAATCCGGTATTCCCCTATTTCCTGCTCTGTCTTATAACAATTATAAGTTGGAGCGGGACCAACGTTCCCCAGCTCAGTATAACAAGCGGGTTCGGTCAATACATCCATATTATTATCTTGATTAAGGCGTGATATGGTCGCTACCTGGAGAGAGAGAGAAGAAAATACTCTGCGTGCGCTCTTGCAAGATCAGATTGGTTATATATTTTATCTAATCAGGATGGCTCCCACTGTTTTTATCAAATCTTCCTTCAAACCTTAAAAGGAAAGACTAGCCAGGATTAATTACACTCTACAAGTTCGCCAATCTTTCAGCCAGGCCAGTGTCGGTACTTTGAGGGAGGTTCCCCGTGCTTTCGCACGGACCTAATTACAGTAAACCTCGTTTTCCCAGAGGCGTAACCCCGTTGACACCTTTCTAGACACCTACTTGATCGGCTAATTGCAAAGTGCAAAACTCTCCCAGGAGTAACAATTACTCGCAGTGGGTATCGGGATCCAACTATCATATAGAAGGTATGCAATCTCATTGCAAGTTTCAACACTTGAAACTCCCGATAAAGATTTTTACCCCTAGCACCTATGACCTTAACTATGGTCAACAAATCATAAGTACTAGTCAAGTTCTACCCGTCATTTCGTGATTAATTAGACCCACCCACATGACCCTTAACTAAGGTCAACAAAGTCACGCGACTGTCCTAACTAATCGCATCATATGCGGTGTAGGAAGACATCACTTAGCTACCGTACACTGTGCCTTAACTAAGGTCAACAAACACAGCACGAATACTAAGTACTCTACTTCCTAAAATGATGGAGGGTTGCGAATGGTTTTTAATAAAACCTTTAACGCTTTGAACTTGATCTCGTTGCGGAATCAAATGTTTTTTAAATGGAATGTTTTTGAGGCTTATCTAGTTTTGCTAAAGGGGTCACTCCCGGTGAAGGGATCGTCGGCCCTTTCCTCGTCGAATGAGGTGCGGGATATATCATATATATCACTGTGCAAAGCAGAAACTATAGAAGCGATCAAAAGACAAACTGAGTGTGTAGCGTCTGCCAGTTATTGCTAAAGGAGTCACTCCCGGTGAAGGGATCTCGGTCCTTTCCTCATCGAATAAGGTGCAGGATGTTCTACAATGAACACCGTGATGCAAAGCAAGAACTGTAGCTACCTGTTTTATTTTTGAAATTCGATTCCACAACATCAATTAGGTTTATTTTCTTTCATTAATCTCATTAATGAATATCCCATCATTTAATTCCACCTAAACATCACAGATAAATATAACGTACGCTTATGCCATCCGCATTCGCTTCGATGTCCCGTCTGCACCGTTAGGTTAGGTAACTAACGCCAGAGCGAGGCAGGGCTAGCGCGAGTGTAAAATATAAGCAACGTCTATATAATATATCATATATACTATATACTATATCTATCACTGAACATCACATGATCACATCACAGATAACGCAGCAGAAAATATCATATGAAATATTGGATATACTAGGACGTCCGTGTTTTCAATACGAGCCAGTATAAAACACGGATTCCACGGTCGTGATGAATAGCCAATTCCACACCCCTAGACCCCTACGAGAGCGGCAAGCAACCCTACCAATTCTGGGGTTAGGAGACCCGGACTCGACTCCTCGAGATGGTCTCCCTCTGGACCCCAGGACCCGGTTACTTGTGCTCCCCTCCTTGGGTCTATCCTAATGCCGAAAAGTAAACAATATACAAATGGTGACAACATCCGCAGCCTGAAAGTTCCCCAATAAAAGAATATTACATACAAGTTTTTACATGAATGAAAATGAAAAACACTCATCTCACATAAAAAACCCCGGCTATTCGAACACGACGATCCAATATAACATATCCAGCAACACATAACATCACATGTCATCAACGTAAGTAAATATGCGCATCCCAATTGTCGTTGACATATAGCAACGAAACCGGCGATATCACATATTACACTTACGGTCACAGAAAAGAAAGTGTAAAACTACAACAGTTGGAATCCGCAATCTCTTTAGACATCGCATGCCTAATCAAATGAATTCCTTAGACATCGCATGCCTAACAATTATAAATCCCGCATTTTAGTCTCATTATCGAAAACTCTTTTCAATATCAAGTCGGGCAATTCAACAGGATTCCCGACATTCTGATCGAATGCTCGTCGCAAACTTTAGTAGGCGGCCGCACCCCCAATGCCGTCGACGAAGTGCACCAAGGCGGAACACCGCTGCCGCGAGCACCCGAACGGATGCTTTCGGCGATGGGGTTCTCCTACAGTCACTTGGTCAGGGCTATGGGGCGAGGCTGTCTATTAAGTTTACCCGGCGAGTATCCGCGTACACTACGTGATTGCGACGGACTTTTGATCACATCAAAATCCCATGGCAACCGATCAAATGAGACCAAACCGCTAGATTTATAACATTCATTTCGTTATCTCATAACTACTTGTGAATTCCAATTATTGTATCACATTCCGGATAAATAGAAAACGCTAAACTTTTCGATCGAACAATCGAACACCCAAGTTTTCCCGATACAGCTCAACACATGAAATAAGTCTAACAGCATTCAGTTCGTGCCT
Organism: Agapanthus africanus; assembly: GCA_030015575.1. Lineage (NCBI taxonomy): Eukaryota > Viridiplantae > Streptophyta > Magnoliopsida > Asparagales > Amaryllidaceae > Agapanthus > Agapanthus africanus. The sequence continues at coordinate 263,960,106 of CM057345.1, read as the reverse complement.
CAGTACCAACGGTCCAGCCGTAGAAGGGTCAAGCCAACGCCTCACATGTGGCACGCCGTACTGCCCCAAACCCGAAGGTTCAAAGGGCAGTTCAAGACGGTCACATAATCGAGTTAAGGTTTGTTGTCTTCTAGAGGGACCATCACGTTACTTGCACTACTTAGAACGTCGTTAAACTACGGAAAAATTCAACAATTGGAAATTTCCCGGCAGGGGAAAAAGTGGGTATTTATATCCGGTCGAACTTTTTAACATATTCTAAAAATATCCGGAAAAGCACACAGACAGAATTAGACAATCCGATCGGTACACCGAGTCCCCAATACAACCCAGAAAATTCAACTCTTGAATAATTATTAAAAATTCCCAGGAAAACCAGAACCACAAAATGGGAGTTACTGTGCAAAGAAAATAGGGCAAAGAGACAATTAGGCCGCGGAACCGCCGCACGAGCCATGCTCGTGCCGCGGAACCGCCGCACGAGCCATGCTCGTGCCGCGGAACCGCCGCACGAGCCATGGAATTGGGTCATCAAAATTCACCGTAACTCTTAAGATATTCCTGCTGGTTTTTCTGCATATTTTTAATCTGGAAAAAACCACGATTTTCAAAATTGTCCAGAGAGCAAAATGCGATTGGGGTTTCGGTTCAATCGGACTTCTAACTCCGTCTACGCATCGCCTAAGGCTCTAGCTAGGCTCTGATACCACTGTAGGTCAGGCAGCCACCCCATCCAATGGGGTCGCCGTGGCACCAACGGGTCCCTCAGCCGCTACTTTTTACGCATGCCCCCTCGCGAGGACTACAACCCGCCGGAACACCTTCCGGTCTCGGGACACCCTGGGGGTAAGAGCCTATGCTTCGCCATACTGTCACACAGTGAGAACCCCCCATAGGTCGACATCCAATGCCTAGTAGCTCTGATACCACTGTAGGGTTCCCAGGCACACTAATGGAGTCTCACAAGGCATCAAACATGTCATTTTCTAAATTTACGGTGCCGAGAAACCCTAGACTACGGATCGTTAACTAGATAATGAGGCGATACAAGCATGTAAACGAATTAAATGCTAAAGGAAAGTGGCTACAACCTTTGTAGATCCGGTCCTCCACTTACTAAGCTCCGCGACGATGTCGCTCCGCTGTCCAAGTCGGATCCCGAACTCTAGCATCGGCTTCATCGAAGAAATGGGCGGGCTTGATCGTCGGCTTCGATGCCGAACATGATCTACGTCGAGGCATCACAAGATCAAACTCCGACTTCACCAAGTCATGAAACTTGTGAAGAAAACACCCTATACTACTTAGCAAGAGGTAGAGGATGAAGAAATAGGAAGTGGGTTCACTTTAGAATTGGATTTCTCACTTGTTTTCATCACTTGCCATTGATGTAGCAAGCTTTTCTTCATGGAAGAAGAAGATGAAGAAGAAGAAGAAGATATATGATAAGTTGTTATTTAAAATAAAAAACAATATGATACTTATCATGTCATCAACCATGGTTTAGTGTAGAGAATCAACTAAGGTTAGTAGAATGGTTAGGTTTAGGAGATGAAGACAAAATGGTCATTAGGTCAAAGATGCTTGAAGCATCCAAAAGAAACCATTTTGTTTTCTTTACCTTTTAACAAAAATAAATAGACAAATAAATAAGAGAAAAGAAACCCTAACCATTCACTAAACATGGTTTAATTCTTTACACAAACCCAAGTGAGCTTGTATCATCAAACATGATACAAACTAGTGCACAAAACTATATCATATATACAATGTGCACTTCAAGTGAGAAAATCCATTTAAAGTGAACCAATACTAGTTAATGCAAAGTGATATATCAAATATATAATTATACATTAAATCATTAAATCAACACTTGATTCAATGATCCGGTCATGTCGCATATAACCGGCTAGTATCTAATGTATCGGCTTATCGAATCAATCCTTGATTCGATAACCAGGTTATATCGCATACAACCAATCGATACATTCATCGCGAGAATGGAATACGGTATCACATACACGAATTATTCTCGGTCCCGCACATATCTCATATGCGCTCCTATTTCGTTTCGCTTGAGCTAGGAAACCTCTGTGTAGGACTCTAAAGACTCGTCAATACGCCGGCAGCAGATGATGATCATATCAAACACCCACAAGCCGCAAGCGGACTGCTAAACGTAACGGCCACCCGGGTATTGAGCGATCAGAAGATCGACGAGCAAGCCCGCTCACACTCCTGTGAATCCAACCAGTAACACTTACCGTACAGTTCGGTCTGTTCATCTGATATGTCGTATATCTCGCCTAGGGATGGTGAACGTCAGACCCCAATAGCTTGATAAGTCATGCCGACGTAAGGTCCATAACTATCGTGAAACTACTGATAACTCTTACCAGTATATCACTGCAACCCTGGTTAGGGATTTCCTGTTATGGCCAGTCGTGCATAGCGCAACATCGACCCCCAATACCGGGAGAGACGAATCCCCTCCTATCGCTCATTGCCTCCATGTGAATCAGGACTGTACCCAAAAACCACCTGTTTGCACGCCTCAGTAGAGCCGTGGTAGGGTGGAAATCAAAGCACAGTGGGAGACACACAAGACTCTATGACGATCTCGGGTCAACAGACTAAGCTGTACCAGTGTCACCAGAGAACTGCCATCTGACGTAAGGTATAATACCATCTGGGAGTTCTCGGCGAGTCCGTTCTGTGTACCCAGTCTCCACTAAGCACCCGTATACCATCTCTGACGTCAAACACCAATGGATATGGGATCATCCATCGCCCATCGCATGGGTCGAGAAGATATACGCTAGTCTACTCTGGAATATCGATGCCCCGTTTCGATATTCCCTCGACTAGGAACATTGAAGGATGTACTCATGGACTACCCAGGCCCCACTAGTATGATCTGCATCATAGTCCTGGAAGTCGAGTACACATCCTAAGGGCTTTATCAACATGTAATCAGAGAGACAAAAAGTAAACATGTTAAGATAAAGAGCAACCAGATAGCGTACTATCATGTCGAGCAAGAAAGTCCTACCTCTATATGTCCCAGCATCCACTACAATATACATCCAATGTACAGTAATGGCCTCTAGGGCATACATATAAATAACGCGAACCCTATTGGATATGGTTCGTTCCATGATGAGTAAGGCTGAGTTACCGCGATCCTTCTGGGGTTATGCACTAGAATCAGCTGCATATCTTTTGAACAAGGTTCCCTCCATGACTGTGCCTACCACACCATATCAGATGTGGTGTGGGAAGAAACCCTGTCTTAAGTATCTGAAGATATGGGAATGCCCAGCTTTTGTAAAAAAGCAGCATGCGGAAAAGCTCGAGGCACGCTTAGTACTGTGTAAGTTTGTGGGATACCCAAAGAACTCCACGGGGTATTTTTTTCTGTTACGCAGAGGAACAAAAGGTTTTTGTTTCTCGTCTTGCCCACTTTCTGGAACATCAGTTTTTAGAAAAAGAAGCAAGTGGGAGCGTAGTAGAACTGGAAGAAATTCCAGAACCACAAGCTGTTACTGAAAGTTTGGAAGAACCAGAAGTTTCAAGAGAACCGGACATCCCAGCGCCACTCCGCAGGAGTAGTAGGCAGTCTCATCCGCCCGAGAGATACTATGGTTTTCTCATTGACGGGGATAGAGAGGATTGCACTATAGATTATGGTGAGCCTACTAGCTTCCAGCAAGCCATTCAAAGCGGCGACTCGGTAAAATGGCTGGATGCAATGCGGGCCGAGATGGAGTCCATGTACACCAACAAAGTTTGGACTTTGGACTTTGCTCCAGAAGGGGTAAAACCCGTAGGCTGCAAATGGATCTTCAGAAAGAAGATTGGTGTAGATGGGCATGTTGAGACCTATAAAGCTAGACTTGTTGCAAAGGGTTTTCGTCAAAGACCTGGTTTGGACTATGACGAGACCTTTTCTCCAGTGGCTATGCTGAAATCCATTCGGATCCTTCTTGCCATTGCTGCCTTCCACGATTATGAAATCTGGCAGATGGATGTAAATACGGCTTTCCTAAATGGAAATTTAGAAGAGTGCGTCTATATGGATCAGCCGGAGGGATTCATTCAGAGTGGGAGCAGCGGTAAAGTGTGCAAGTTGCTCAAGTCCATCTATGGACTGAAGCAGGCATCGCGGAGTTGGAACATCTGCTTTGATGATACTGTCAAAGAATTCAACTTTATCAAAAACCCAGATGAACCATGCATTTATAGTAAGATTGTAGGGAGAACTGTAGTATTCCTCGTCTTGTACGTGGATGACATTCTCCTAATAGGAAATGATATTCCTATGCTACAGTCAGTCAAAGGATTCTTGTCGCAGAGGTTCTCCATGAAGGACCTGGGCGATGCCAACTACATTCTGGGGATCCAGATCTATCGTGATAGATCTAAGAGGATGTTGGGACTTTCACAGTCAAGGTACATCGACACCATACTGAAAAGATTCAGTATGGAAGATTCCAAGCGCGGTAATTTACCGGCTTGTCACGGGATCACCCTCTCCAAAGAGATGTCTCCCAAGACTGATTTGGAAAGGGATCACATGTCTATTATACCCTACGCTTCTGCGGTAGGCTCTATAATGTATGCGATATTATGTACCAGACCAGATGTAGCATACGCATTGAGCGTTGTAAGCCGGTATCAGTCGAACCCAGGGGAGAAACACTGGATAGCGGTAAAGAACATTCTCAAGTACCTGAGAAGGACTAAGGAGATGTTCTTGGTGTATGGCGGAAAAGACCTCCAGCTCCAGGCCTTTGCTGACTCCAGCTTCCAGAGTGACAAGGATGACTCCAAGTCCATGTCGGGTTATGTTTTTACCCTCAATGGAGGGGCGGTTTGCTGGAAGAGTTCCAAGCAGGAGACCGTTGCTGACTCAACCATGGAAGCGGAGTACATAGCTGCTTGCGATGCCGCAAAGGAAGCTGTTTGGATGAAGAAGTTCCTCACGAAGCTTCAGGTGGTTCCTACCATTGTTGATCCAATACCGCTGTATTGCGACAACAACGGCGCTATAGCTTTAGCGAAGGAACCCAGGTCCCATCAGAAGTCCAGGCACATATTGAGGCGGTACCACTGATCGCACGCTTTTGGCGTGTCGGATGTTCAAAGTTCTAAAGTTATAACCGCGATCAGGACAGCGTCGCTATGCAGCTAGCCGGTTGAGCACGGGTCGATCCACAGGGAGATGGTTGTATGTCCGTTCTTGTTTTAGATGAGTCAATAAAGAATGTGTATATGTTTTTTCAATTCTATCCTAAGTGTTTTATATACAAGTATAAAGTTGTTAAGAAAAAGATACGAAAGTGTAAGCTAAAGAAATCCGCACTCAAAACCTTTGAGCCGAGTCTTGACCAATTGAAGCTAGAGCAATCGGCAACAACGTGGATTAGGGGATTTAAGCACGGTATTCGTGGAATCCGGCTTATTTACCCTTGTCCTTCCGTTCTTGTCTCTTGCTTTCGCCTCCGACCAAACCGAACGCAACCGGTCGCGGTTAGGAATCACCGTTACCTTGGTAGGGTAGGGTGCCTAACGGAGCGCTTGCATATCGTTTGGGCGGAGTTCAATGGAAAATAACGGGAAAAGGAAATGAGCAAAGAAACATTAACTTACAATATCGTATTTATTCTTAACAACAATAATTACAACCATTCACATAACAAACCAAAAAGGGAGAACAAAAAGATAAACAAAGAAAAGAAAAGATTACAAGTAAGTAAGTGCATGGAATTTAAGTGCAAGAAAGTAAAGCATGAATGTAAAGCAAGTAATAAAAAGCAAGAAAGAAATAAGCAAGAAAGTAATTACAAGAACATAGAACTCAAGACAAGCATGGAATCAATAGCCAACCTTTAAACTTGCAAGCTCAATCAAGAGATTGCAAGATCAAGAGAAGGGTAAAGAACTCATGTGAAATGAAGCAATAATTCCATAAGAATATACAACCTTTGAAATCAATAACAAACCCTTAAATTTGCAAGCTCAATGAAGAGGTTGAAAGATCAAGAGAAAGCAAGGATCTTAAGGGGAAGCTAAAACAAAAGAATGATACAAAAACCCTCATCTTCATTTCATCATCCACTCAAAAAGCTCTCACTACAATTTTCATGGAGGAAAGAATGAAGAAGAAGAAGACTAAACTACACTAAAAGAGGCTAAAGAACTTCACCCCTTGGTTTGGCTCAGATCTGGGGTATTTATAGGAGGGGAATGGGAAACCTAGGGCAACAATCTGCCCCTAAATGAAGTGACCAAACTGCCCATTAAACACGACAAAGTGAGGAGACTATATGGCCGCGGAACCGCGTCCTAGACCCCCTATTGGCTGCGGAACCGCGGCCGTATGGTGGATTTGGGTGGTCGGGTTTTGTGGGTTTTCCTGTTTACATGTTTCCTCGTGTTTGAAAACTTTACACTGCACAAAGTCTTCCAGAATATCTTCAGATTTCTTAGTCCAAGATTGCTTTATTTTCTTCACTTTTGACTTCTATCTCCCTCGAGCTCCGCGCACCCATTGATTCTTGTGCAGCCCCCTCGTGCTCTGTGCTTGTCCGAGACACGAATGACCACTGTCATATGTCTTGTCTCTGGAACTGGTACTCGACACTGGACGGATATGGATGACCGAAACCCGGCTTTTATCTGCTGTCAACAGATGTTCTGTATTTGGCGTAACTGTGGAGATTTTGTCTTGATTTGCAATATTTGTACTGGAAACCTGTACTCTGTAAATATGTAACAAACACGGATTAAAAGCACCTACCTATAAACACACGAGCATAAGAATGGGCGGTATAAAATGCAGTATTCTGTTATGAACAAATACCCCCAAACTTAACTTTTGCTCGTCCCGAGCAAAACCAATTATTCACAAAAATGAAATCCTAACCGCACTTTCGCAGGGAACGCGATTACACTGAGTGCGTGCAACAAGCCGTTAAACCTCTAGGTGTCCTTAGTAGGAGGAGTGTTGTCTACTGAGGGTTTTCAGCGGATTACACCCACAAAATCCCGTCAAGCTAGTGTCATAAGTTAACATCGATTCTACTCCTACAGTTTAGTATTTACGTTAGAAATTCTATCATCCTAAGTTAGAAATATCCAACCCTAATGCTTCACACCTCCTATCTATTTAACCTTAGGTCATATACGTTTAAAAAAGTTTAGAAAGATGTCGGTTCTCCTGAGTTTTCCTTCTAATGTGCGGCCTCAAATCAGGGATTTTTATCAACTTTACAGAAAACACAAGTCTTATTCTTTATCTCTATCTTTTATCCAAACATCGATTGTATACCCCTACGTGTGTGTATATTTGCACCCCTACACTCAAGAATTCAATTCAAGCTATAATACCCTTGCCCTAATACCTAATACTACTTCTTTTCATTAAGGATGGACAGATTTGCTCACACACCTTTAATGCGACTATTAATGCTTCTTGAGGCACTAACGGCCGATTACTGAATGTGTGAACTTAAAGCGTAAATAGCAGTTTTCAAGTCTTGACTTTATTCTCTTTTTCTTTTTATTTTTCTTTTTATTTTTCAAGACCGGATATATTTTTCAATGATGCTCTTTTGGTGTTTAGCTTTAAATACCATTTTTTCTTTCATACTAGGCTTTCAGGCAAGAGTATTTCTAGGTATTCTCTACTATCCCAAGTTTCAAGGTACGTGTAAGTGCAGTTGTAGGGTATATACTTTCTAAATTTGAACTCAAGAAAAGAAACTATTTTTCAGACTTATCCTTCAGTAGAGCTTCAATACTTTCCCCTCATCTTGACTTAACTCAGGAACTGAACTCAACGTATACTTACCAAAGTTAGAAAGAATGAGAGTTATTTTTAGGGTTTTCAATTCCTAAGCATAGAATTTAGTTATTTCTAATATATCAACTAAACTTTCGGAATAAAGATCTAAGTTACCCTATTAGCTAACTTGACGACAAAGTTTTTATATTTTTTGGAATTTTTTTTGATTTTTGTGGGTTTTTAATAAGGTATGCAAATGCAAAATATACAAATGAATGCGAAGGAAGAAAGCTTACCGAGCACACCCCAAAACTTAAACTTGACAGTGCCCTCACTGTCAGGCTATACCAAGAGGGTTAAAATTTTCGGCGCTCCCTAGAAACAAATTATATACAAAACAAAAACCAAAAAGATATATACAAAAAAGGTTTCCCCCCAAACTTAAGTGAAACGGTGTTTCCACTGTTTAAGCGGTGAAGTTCAGGATTAGGGGGAAAGAAAACAGTATCAAGCTATACAAGGCCTTACACAGGCCAAAAGTTAACACCAACCATTCAAAAATGCTATCTCTGTAAGATGCGGGTTGGTGAAAGAAGGTGAAGAGGAAAGAAATGGAGAATACGCGAGATCGTATGTAGATAGAAGCGGGATACAGTCTCGGTATATGAGAAGAAGAATGGCGGAAGGGAGAAAGAAGTGGAATACGAACTTGAGGGTGGAAATGGAGTGAATAGATTAGCACAATTTGTGATGACTGATGTGTGAAAAGCGACTGTGCTGATATATTTACCCGTCGAGAAATGGGGTCAAATCCCTCAAGATTCGTGAGAAACCATGGGTACGCTGAACTTGGTAAACCAGACACAGGAAGTGAAAATGATACGGTTTCTTACATTGTTGGAACGATGGAAAGGATGGGGGGAAGTGATTGAGGAAGGGTATCGGTTTAGGGTTCTAGAGGGTGTACACAGTCAGTGAAAGGAACATGATGAATTGGAAAATCCGACTCATCATCTAGAACTGTTTCATCCTCAAAAATATCCTCAAAATTCTCCTCAAAGTTAAGCTCAACCATGCATATTTCATCAAAATCCAGACGCATATGGGGTTCGGGAAAAACATTTAATGACTTGGGATGATGATTTGAAGAGAAAAACTCAGCCAAATCTATGGGTTCATCATCCAAAATATTCCCATCGTCAATATCCTCAATCAAGTGAAAATCAATATTCTCAGACACCTCATCAGAAGCATGGATTTCAATCAATTTTGGTTCTAAGATGGAGGTGTAGAGGTCAAAAGGTTTGGGTGTGGTTTCACTTGGAAGGGTCCCTTCACAATCGGGTAAATCAAACACTACAAAGTTGCACAACTCATTCATCATTCTATCTTCAATTGATAAATCATGTGGGATACTCGATAGACTTTCAAAACAGGAGTTGTGGGATTCAATTTGGGATGGGTAGATTTGATTTGGAAGGGGTACATCTCACACTTTCCACTCAAATTCATAGCTTGTCCTGCCGCCTCATCATACATTGGGAAATGTGGAGCTAGCTGGAAACTAGCTACCGGGTCAGTAGGTTGTATGAGGGTGGCCATGGACGCATTCAAATCCATCATCTGTTGGCATGACGCTACCCTAAAGTCTTCCAACGACTGTTCCAGACTAGACATGGGTTGTGATGGAGTTTCAGTAAAAGATTCAAAGTTGTTTGGATACTGGAAACTCCCAAATGGTGGTTCTGAAGCAATGTCTAGGGAAGGTGCAAAGGTTGGGTAAGATTGATAGGAATTGAATGGCTGGTGATTGGTTCGAAAGAGTGTGTTTGTAGTTAACCGCAATCAGAACGGTGTCGCGTATAGCTAGACCGAGATGAGTACGGGTCGTCCTCTGGGAAACGTTGAACCTTTTACTTTTACTTTAGATGTGTTGAGAAAGAGAGGAGGGATAAAGAATTTTTATAGAATGGTTTCTAGATCTACGTTAAACAAGAATGTAAAATATAGATCTAGATTATTTTAAAGATGTAGTAAATATAATAAGAAGGTTTGTAGGGTTCGTTAGGATTTAGTAGTTATGGACGATTAATTAAAAGTTACCCTTTTTATCCATTAATAGATTTAGAACTAGAACGACGGTGATGCGTGTAGATTAGGGTTTCTGGAGGGAAAAGGAATCCCACTCTTAACCCTTATCTCGACACGGAACTCCGTTCATATCTAGCCTTTACCAAAACAATTATTAATCTAATCTCTAATCGCGGTCGAAACTAGTAAAGAATTGCTAGCGCGCCTGATTAGGATGTTAATGATTCTTTTGATAAAGTTCCTAAACTTTATAGGACTTAAAAAGGGTTTAATTATTTTCATCGTCCATTAGCCTACCCTAATCCTACGAACCTTAACAAGCGGAGAATTACTCGCGCATGTTGGGAGAAGAAGATGAAAAGACAGAGAGGGAAAACATAATGCAAAAAAAACAATTAAAAAGAACTACCTTTATTTATCGACTTGAACAAACTACACTTTTAATCCATAGAAAATGATTACAACTAGTTGCTTCTCGATCTTTCCTAGGAAGGTAGTCGAACAGTCGATGATCAGCCTGGATGCGTGAGCATCTGGGGCTTCGTGATCGCGTCGGCTTGATGATTTTTCCAAGAGGCTCTCGGTCCTTATTTATAGTCCCAGAGCCAGAACCCTAGCTTCCTAATTTGGAAACTAGTTGTTCCGATTCTGACCAAAAAAATCTAGAATCCCAAGTCCCTTAAAGTGCGGCGGAACCGCGATCGTTGGATGGGTTTGACCGCGGATCCGCGGTCTTATGGTGGGATCTTGGCCTTAAATTTCTTGTGGCTTCTTCTGGTGACACGTTGTGATCTTTTGAATCTTTGGAAACTGAAAATCTTTTCTACGTCACTGCCAGAATTGATTTCTTTAGTTTACTTTCTTAATTAGGTTGGTTTGTTTTGCCAACTTTGATTTCCTTGATTTCAGCCCTGCAAATTCTGCACAATATCTCAACAAATAATATTTAGTAGAGTTTGTTATATTGAGATATTAACTTAACCATTAAGAATTGGTCAAAGGTATTTAATAAGGTAAGCATATTTAATTGGGCCAAATGTTACATGGATAATATATGCTTACTTTTTCCTACCAAATGTTAATTATAATATATAAACACATGAAAATAGTATTTTTACAGATAAACCCTCATATGTATCATATATTATAATAAACACCTTTCATTACATAGAAATAGTAGGAAACATGTCATATTAAATGTGCAGTTTTATCAACTGAACAAATACCCCCAAACTTATCTTTGATCGTCCCGAGCAAACTAGTTTATTCAAGAGAAAGAGAAAAAGAAAGGAGAAAACTATGCACACTTTCGTAGGCAACACGATTGCACTGAGCACGTGCAACAAGCCGTTAAACCTCTAGGTGTCCCTAGTAGGAGGAGTGTTGTCTCCTGAGGGTTTTCAGCGGATTACACCCATAAAATCCTATAATAAAAGAGAGATGGTGAAATTTACATATAAAGATAAGAACCGTAAAAGAAATACTTTGAAAATAAGAGTTTCCAACTACACTAGCTTTTCAGCTGTCATGAGCCCTATCTTATAGTCATGAAAAAATATTAGAAATCACATCATCCCTCAATAAAACATCGTCTTTATTCTTCATTCTTACCTTTCATCCAAACATCGATCATATAACCCTACGTGTGTGTAAATAACATCCCTACACTTGGAGAATTCAATTCAAGCTATCATACTCTTGTCCATCTGCCTGAGTACTTTTTAATTTGATGAATATTTAGATTTGCTCACACATTTTCATGCGACCGTTAATACTTCTTAAGGTACTAACCGACCGATTATTTATGTGCTTGCTGATTAGGTGATAGTATTTTCCTCGTCTTGCACCATCTAAGGCTTAGCAGTGACTCCCAGACCAGTTGGCCTTAGGGCACTAGGTGAAGAGGCACCTTAGCTATATTTTTTTTATTGCTGCCTTGGCGATAACAAGACCAGTATTCATTTTTCTTTTCACCATTTTTATATTTTTCTTCATTTATTATTTCCTTCATACTTTGGCTTTTAGACAAGAGCATTTCAAGGTATCCTCTACTATCCCGAGTTTCAAGACGTGTGTAAGTGCATATAGTAGGGTATCAACATTCAAATATTTGGCTTCCAGAATAGAAACTATTTTTCAGACTTATTTTTATCCTCAGATTAGTGACTTCCTTCATCTTACTAACCCTTGGGACAACAGCTCATAACTACTTATTACTAGTTCGTTTAAGAAAACTTCTAATTTTCTTGGTTTTCTTAAACTATTCCTATCTTTTGGATGTAATTTTTTTACTTTCTATTCTTTTATTATCAAAAAATTTTTGTGCTTATATATAGTATAATGCAAAGTATCGCGTAAATAAGCAAAAACCTCCCCCAAACTTGTTTTCAACAGTGTCCTCACTGTTGCTATCTGCTGGATCACAAAAACCTGTAAGCTTGGGGGGACATTATTAATGGAGGCAAAAATATATGAAAGTGAAAATCCTCCCCCAAACTTATTTTTGGCTCATAAATTTGAGGACAAAAGTTATGTTCAAAAGCCAAAAAAATACCCCCCTCAAACATGAGTTAGACAATACGAAGCGTTTTAAGAGGGGGTGAGTCATTTGGTCAAAGTAAGACTTTACAAAGACCAAAAGTTAACACCAACCATTCAAATATTTTATCAGTATAGTGTATAGGTTGGTGGAAGAATGTGTTGTATCGAGTCAAGAAAAAATGGGGAAGTGATAAGAGGTGGTCTAGAAAGGGTTTGAAATTAGAGAAAAGAAAGAATAAGGATGAATGTGAATGATTAGGAAGAAGGAATGGTGACGGTTCAACCTCTATAGGTGGAGATTGATTAATCACAAAATCCGTATTGTTTAAAAATTTAAGTTCGTCAGCAAAAAGTTCTTCAAAACTTTTATCAATGGTGTGATTGAACATTTTGCTGTCAAAGAGTTTTGTGCCAGAATTTATCCTACTTGATTCAAAAATTATTGAGGTAGAGGACTCGAAAAACTCATCTACCTCATTTTCAAAAATATCCAAATCTAGTTGAATTTCTGGTATTATTGAACTTGAATTAACGGATTGCGATTTATCAAAACTCACTGAAACTATAGGAACAGAAGAAGAACCAGAGAAAGTAGAAGGTGAAATGGGTAAACAAATTGGTGTGTCGAGTGTTGCAGAACCAGATGTGGAAGATGGAGGCTGTATTTCTTCGGGTATACCTGTATCATCAACTTCAAGACATATTTGGGGTTCGGGAAGAATTAAAGGCTCAAGATGATGACCACAAGGAAGTGAAAGGATTTGATGAATTGGTGGAACAAAATCATCCAAAATTTTGGGTTCATCAATCAATATATCCCCAATGTCAATCACGTCATTCAAGTGAAGGTTAAAATTCTCAAACTCCTCATCAAAAGTATGTTTTTCAATCAGTTTTGGTTCAAGAGTGGAGGTGTAGAGATCACAAGGGTTGGGTATAGTTTCACTTGAAAGGGACCCTTCACAGTTGGGTAAATCAAACACTACAAAGTCACACAACTTATCAGACATTGTACTTGATGAATCTATGAAACTGGAGTTGTGGAGTTCAGTTTGGAATGGGGAGGTTTGATTAGGAAGAGTGTACAGTTCTGCCTTACTACGCAAATCCTTCATAATTTGATTCGTCAGTTCCATATATTTTTCTAATGTCTGCTCCAGACTAGTCTTGGGTTGATAAGGGGTTTCAGTATAAGATTGAAATTCCTGTGGATAATTAAAACTCCCAAATGACTTATTAGAAGAACTGTCTAGAGTAGGTGGAAAAGTCGGATTGGATTGATAGGAACAGAATGGTTGCTGAACTTGGGTAGGAGTAGGATCAATATTATGATAAGAAGAATATTGATATGGGTTGGTTGGTTGGCTATATACAAACCGCATATCAAACTCTTCTCCGGACAGTGGTGGTGATGGTTGATATTGGTCCGGGTTGAAACTTTGGCCTCTAGACCTAGCTATGTGCTCAGCAATGGACATTCGTCTAAGGGCTTCCTCACTTTGGGTATGAACTGAAACAGGTGTAGGATTAGGATACGGTTGATTAGACCTAGACTGAGATGACCAACTGTTTCTTCCTGCTTGTTCTATATGATCTTTTAAGGTCATGGAAGAGCCGGACGGTATACCGAAGGGATTACGAAAACAAGAGATATCTGGTAGTGGACAGCAAAGCTCGGCAAGTGTTCTTCTGTTTAGGTCACCCATTATAAGAAGAGAAGAAGGGGGAAGGGGTAAAAAGGAGAGAAAGTAATTGGTTTGTTTTTTAAAAAAAAAGACGGATTTAGACAAATCACAAAAATGCACAACCCTAGAACTATGGTTACCTAGGTCCAGTCTCTAGACCTCTCCTAGACTTCCAAAGGACAAGCCGCAGGATAAATCCTATACCACCTCCATACTACCTTTGTAGCCAGGTAAGTGCCAAGTAAGTGGGAAGGAACCATGTCGTGGGCCTAATTAAAAACCACTAGCCTTCGACACACTTGCCTAGGCACTACAAAAATAATGCGGATAAACGATAGATTACCCACGACCTTCCTCTGTCCTTATTGAGCGCGACAGTCCTTAGAGTCTGGTCTAGAAATTTTTTAAATTAATGAAGGGTTGATCTATATGCTTGGTTTGTGATTTGTGGGGCTTAGGAAGGGTGATGAAATCCCCACCTAATCTTGATTTGGTCCTTGCCCCTTAAAGATCCGTATTAAAATATGCAAAAACAAACCGAAAAACAAAACTTTGCAAAAAGATTTTTGAGCGGCGATATTTTGCAAAGAATCCTGCAGAAAATAGATTTTATTGGATTTGAGAGGAGAGAGAAGGAGTAAAGAAAGATACCAGAGAAGTGTGAAACCCTAGATCTCCTGTTTCCTCAAGTCCGTGACTCCAGATTTCCTCGCAAAATTCACACAATAATCGTTAAATATACAATTTGCAGTTTTGTTTTATTTATGATATAGATCGTATAAGAATTCGACACAAATAGTAAGAATAAAAAATTACAAACGTTTCCCCGGCAACGGCGCCATTTGATTGGTTCGAAAGAGTGTGTTTGTAGTTAACCGCAATCAGAACGGTGTCGCGTATAGCTAGACCGAGATGAGTACGGGTCGTCCTCTGGGAAACGTTGAACCTTTTACTTTTACTTTAGATGTGTTGAGAAAGAGAGGAGGGATAAAGAATTTTTATAGAATGGTTTCTAGATCTACGTTAAACAAGAATGTAAAATATAGATCTAGATTATTTTAAAGATGTAGTAAATATAATAAGAAGGTTTGTAGTAAATATAATAAGAAGGTTTGTAGGGTTCGTTAGGATTTAGTAGTTATGGACGATTAATTAAAAGTTACCCTTTTTATCCATTAATAGATTTAGAACTAGAACGACGGTGATGCATGTAGATTAGGGTTTCTGGAGGGAAAAGGAATCCCACTCTTAACCCTTATCTCGACACGGAACTCCGTTCATATCTAGCCTTTACCAAAACAATCATTAATCTAATCTCTAATCGCGGTCGAAACTAGCAAAGAATTGCTAGCGCGCCTGATTTGGATGTTAATGATTCTTTTGATAAAGTTCCTAAACTTTATAGGACTTAAAAAGGGTTTAATTATTTTCATCGTCCATTAGCCTACCCTAATCCTACAAACCCTAACAAGTGGAGAATTACTCGCGCATGTTGGGAGAAGAAGATGAAAAGACAGAGAGGGAAAACATAATGCAAAAAAACAATTAAAAAGAACTACCTTTATTAATCGACTTGAACAAACTACACTTTTAATCCATAGAAAATGGTTACAACTAGTTGCTTCTCGATCTTTCCTAAGGAGGTAGTCGAACAGTCAATGATCAGCCTGGATGCGTGAGCGTCTGGGGCTTCGTGATCGCGTCGGCTTGATGATTTTTCTAAGAGGCTCTCGGTCCTTATTTATAATCCCAGAGCCAGAACCCTAGCTTCCTAATTTGGAAACTAGTTGTTCCGATTCTAACTAAAAAAATCCAGAATCCGAAGTCCCTTAAAGTGCGGCGGAACCGCGATCGTTGGATGGGTTTGACCGCGGATCCGCGGTCTTATGGTGGGATCTGTAAGTCCATGCTACCTCTCCCGTTACTTTCGGGAATGCGGAATTTGGTAAAAAACAATTTTTACGGAGGTGGTAACATGGACCTAAAACCCGGATCTTGGTTAAACATCTATCTAGCAACCTAACTACGAGTTTCTAGCTACTCGGTTAGGGGGTTATACCTTGCTTGTCTTGAACTCCTTCGTCTTCAAGCTCCGATGGTGGTCCGGAATGGCTTCTTCTCGTCGTCTCCGTACGCCAAAGATAGATCCACCTGAAAGCTCCAACCTTTAGCTCCTTCTTCGTTCTTTGAAGAAACTAGTTCACTTGGTTTGCTAAACCTAGTGAACTAGAATGAGTAGAGAAGAATTAGAATGGGATTTTATCTATGGTTCTTGATTCTCAACTCATGAGACAAGAGGACCATAGATTAAAGAGAGGGAGCAAGAGCAAAATGGTGAGAGCAAAAGGAGAGCTCAAGAACAAGAGAGAGAATGAGCAAGAAAGAATGAGGCTCTCTTTTGTCTTTCACCCTCTCATAATCCAAAGCAATCATAACTCATCATACTAACAAAAGTCTTATGTGATGGTTGAAGCAACCATAACCATATCATTTTATGCACTCATTTTACACAAATGAGCAAGCAAGTAAAAGTCTTTGCCATGAAATGATGGCTATGGTTATCATGATGGTCAACTAGTCAAGCCTAGTCAACCGGTCAACAAAGTCAACAAGTCAACAAAAGTCAACAAGTCAACAAAGTCAACAAAAGTCAACAACCATGTCACCATAATACTTAATTAATATAATAGTTAATCACATATCATATTCTCATTAGGGTTGATCAAAAGGTCAATAGTCAACGGTCAACTGTCAACAACCCTAATGAGAATCCACTGCCTCTGTCTCCCTGTCAACTGTGCATACACACCCGCATCCGCGTTCCGAGGAACATGAATGCAAATTGGATAAATCCAATCCCATAAGGTACACTAGGATCTGGCTTAAACCAAAGCCCGCTAGTGTAAACTGTCCGGACACTGTACGCGCATAAGTGCACGGATGTGACCGAACCCTGTCGCAAAACTATGCGACCTGTCGCAATACCATGCGACCTCTACTCTTTTGCCTAAAGGAGAAAAGATTTCTGTGTGGGACTCTAAAGACTCGACACTACGCTGGCAGTGGGTTTAACCACAGACCGCAAGCGGCACTAGCTGTGCGTAACGGTCCCCAGGTAATGCCGACAAGAAGACCGACGAGGCGAAACCCATCTGAACTCCTACTGAGCCTGAGTGTGACATTCTCCGTACAGTCCGGTCTGTTCGTCTGATACATCGCATGGCGGGCCTAGGGGGCGGTAAACGTCAGTCCCCCAATAGCGGTACAAGTCGTGCCGGAGCGAAGCCCAAAACACCCTGAGATAACACTGGAAACCTACCAGTATATCTCGTTTGCCCTGGCCAGGGACTACTCGTGTAATGGCTCTCCTAGACACAGCGCGATGTCAACCCCCAATACCGGGAGAGACGAATCCTGTCTAACCGTCACTGCCTCCAAGTGCTTCGGGACTGCACCCAACCACTACCTGTTTGCACGACTCCTTTGAGCCGTGGTAGGGTAGTGATCAAAGTACAGTGGGAACACACTCGAGGCGGAGTGACAGTGTCAAGTCAGCGGACTAAGCTGTACTCATGTCACCTGGGAACTGATAACTGACGATAGGTATAATACCAACTAGTCAGTTCCCGACGAGTCCTGTCCAGTGTACCCGTAACCTAACGAGCACCCGCATACTATCTCAAGTACGACGTACTGACGGCTGTGGGACAGACCGCCTCCCACACTGGGATGAGAAGCGCATGCGCTGGTCTACTCCGGAGTATCGATGCCCTGTCTCGATAGTCCTGCGACCAGGGACCTGCATAAGGATGTGCTTATAGATTACCCAGCCCCACTAGTGTGACGGCCATCACATCGCTGGTAATCAAGCAAAGATCCTAAGGGCTCCACTAATGTGTATAGGCGATATACAAAATATAAACACATGTACACATTGAAGTAGAAACAAACCAAGTAGCATACTACTATTTTGAGCAAGATTGTATATATAAGGTGAATATCCCAAGCATCCATTAAGTAATATACAAACTAGTATGATACAGTAATGGCCTCTAGGGCATATACACTAACAGGATCTTGGCCTTAAATTTCTTGTGGCTTCTTCTGGTGACACGTGGTGATCTTTTGAATCTCTGGAAACTGAAAATCTTTTCTACGTCACTGCCAGAATTGATTTCTTTAGTTTACTTTCTTAATTAGGTAGGTTTGTTTTGCCAACTTTGATTTCCTTGATTTCAGCCCTGCAAATTCTGCACAATATCTCAACAAATAATATTTAGTAAAGTTTGTTATATTGAGATATTAACTTAACCATTAAGAATTGGTCAAAGGTATTTAATAAGGTAAGTATATTTAATTGGGCCAAATGTTACATGGATAATATATGCTTACTTTTTCCTACCAAATGTTAATTATAATATATAAACACATGAAAATAGTATTTTTACAGATAAACCCTCATATGTATCATATATTATAATAAACTCCTTTCATTATATAGAAATAGTAGGAAACATGTCATATTAAATGTGCAGTTTTATCAACTGAACAGCTGGACAGGAGCAGGATCAACATTTGGATAAGAAGGTGAATGGAATTGTTGACCCCAAGAATCTGTAGTGGTGAAAGGAGTGAAAGATCGGCTACAGGATTGTTCAATACGTTCAGCGATGGACAAAAGACGACTTGCAAAAAGGGTATCAACATAAGAGGGTGGGGGAGGTTAAAAAGGTTGATACAAAGTGGATTGCTGAGGGCAAGTGTTTGTCCTAGACGCGTATATCCGATCTTTCAAAGAGATTTTGGGCATGGAGGGATCGTTCGACGTTCGGCCAAAACAAGAACCGTAAGAAGTAATGTCTTGTTGTGGGTACCAAAGTTCGGCAAGAGTTTTACGAGGTGGAGTACCCATGATATGAAGAGAGAAAGAAAGAAAGGCAGAGAAAAGGAGGGGAAAAATAATGTGATTTTTTTTAATTAGTTTTTTTTAGTTAGTTATGAACAAAAGAATGAAATATACAAAAAAGAATCTGGACAAAATAATCACGACACAAAAATACCATACACCTAATCGTTTAAGGGTTCACCTAGGTCAACTAGACCTGCTCCAGAACTTGATTGTCGAAGTAAAACTGTGTCGAGAAACGTGCTCAAGATACACTGATCACGAGGCCTGGTAAGTGCAGAGATAAGGGAAGGTTTTCCAACGCTTTCGCGAAGTTCCTTAATTAAATAACCCTTTCTCTTTTGGCGGTTTCGCCATTAACACTTTCCTAGACACCCCGTAAACAATGTATCGTTAAGCGAGGTTCTAAACACGGTTAACTTCTCCTAATGAGCGCGAAGTCCTTAAGGCTTAAAGTCTAATTTCTTTTAAAATTTGTGCTGGTAAACGTTATGCTCAAGTTCGTGATTTGTGGGCCACGGAAAAGGTGATGAAATCTTTTACCGTATATTGTGGGGTTAGCTTTCCCTTAAGTCCGTATTAATGTATGCAATGCGCAATTCAATAAAAATTCTATAAAGAATCAAACAATTATTTTTTTTAAGCGCGGCACTGCAACAAATACGGGTTAGTCAATTTTTAGCGTTTACTAGCGAACTTGCAAAGAATCCTGCAAAGAATAGTATATTGGATGCGTCGGATTTGAGAAGAAGGTGTTAGTAAAGTACATACCGTTAAGTTTTTGGGTTAGGAAACCCCCGTTGAATCAAATCCGGTAAGCTTGAAAAGTTCGCTTGCGCGGGTCAAACTACCCGGATCTTTGGCATTGTACTTTGCAATCACCTTAGCCTTGAACGTACACTTTGCTCCCCACAATCGCCGTTTGCAAATCCGCAAAAATCTGCAGACTTGCTCACAAAAATTATCAAAAAAAAACAAAAAGATTTTTTTTAATTATAAATATATACAAAAAGAATATTAACCCGAAGAACAAGAAAGAAAATACGCTACCGTCTCCCCAACAACGGCGCCATTTGATCGCACGCTTTTGGCGTGTCGGATGTTCAAAGTTCTAAAGTTATAACCGCGATCAGGACGGCGTCGCTATGCAGCTAGCCGGTTGAGCACGGGTCGATCCACAGGGAGATGGTTGTATGTCCGTTCTTATTTTAGATGAGTAAATAAAGAATGTGTATATGTTTGTTCAATTCTATCCTAAGTGTTTTATTTGCAAATATAAAGTTGTTAAGAAAAAGATACGAAAGTGTAAGCTAAAGAAATCCGCACTCAAAACCTTTGAGCCGAGTCTTGACCAATTGAAGCTAGAGCAATCGGCAACAACGTGGAATAGGGGATTTAAGCACGGTATTCGTGGAATCCGGCTTATTTACCCTTGTCCTTCCGTTCTTGTCTCTTGCTTTCGCCTCCGGCCAAACCGAACGCAACCGGTCGCGGTTAGGAATCAGCATTACCTTGGTAGGGTAGGGTGCCTAACGGAGCGCTTGCGTATCGTTTGGGCGGAGTTCAATGGAAAATAACGGGAAAAGGAAATGAGCAAATAAACATTCACTTACAATATCGTATTTATTCTTAACAACAATAATTACAACCATTCACATAACGAACCAAAAAGAGAGAACAAAAAGATAAACAAAGAAAAGAAAAGATTACAAGTAAGTAAGTGCATGGAATTTAAGTGCATGAAAGTAAAGCATGAATGTAAAGCAAGTAATAAAAAGCAAGAAAGAAATAAGCAAGAAAGTAATTGCAAGAACATAGAACTCAAGACAAGCATGGAATCAATAGCCAATCCTTAAACTTGAAAGCTCAATCAAGAGGTTGCAAGATCAAGAGAAGGGTAAAGAACTCATGTGAAATGAAGCACTAATTCTATAAGAAGATACAACCCTTGAAATCAATAACAAACCCTTAAACTTTGAAGCTCAATGAAGAGGTTGAAAGATCAAGAGAAAGCAAGGATCTCAAGGGGAAGCTAAAACAAAAGAATGATACAAAAACCCTCATCTTTATTTCATCATCCACTCAAAAAGCTCTCACTACAATTTTCATGGAGGAAAGAATGAAGAAGAAGAAGAAGACTAAACTACACTAAAAGAGGCTAAAGAACTTCACCCCTTGGTTTGGCTCAGATCTGGGGTATTTATAGGAGGGGAATGGGAAACCTAGGGCAACAATCTGCCCCTAAATGAAGTGACCAAATTGCCCATGAAACACGACAAAGTGAGGAGACTATACGGCCGCGGAACCGCGGCCTAGACCCCCTATTGGCCGTGAAACCGCGGCCGTATGCTGGATTTGGGTAGTCCGGTTTTTTGGGTTTTCCTGTTTACATGTTTCCTCGTGTTTGAAAACTTTACACTCCATAAAGTCTTCCAGAATATCTTCAGATTTCATAGTCCAAGATTGCTTTATTTTCTTCACTTTTGACTTCTATCTCCCTCGAGCTCCGCGCACCCATTGATTCTTGTGCAGCCCCCTTGTGCTCTGTGCTTGTCCGAGACACGAATGACCACTGTCATATGTCTTATCTCTGGTGAAAGCTTCCTAGGCACACCAAGGAGGTCTCACAAGGCATCAACCATGCCAATTTGAAAAATTGCGGTGCCGAGAAACCCTAGACTAGATCGTTGACTAGATTTTTAGGCGAAAAAGAAACTAGTTTACAATTAAACTAAAAGAACGGAAATACAACCTTTGTAGATCCGTTTCTCCACCTCCATAGCTCCATGATGAAGTCCTCTCCGCTGTCCAAATCGAACCATGACTCTTGCATCGGCTTCATCGGAGAAAAAGCGGGCTAGGTCATCGACGACGATGCCGAAGATGATCTACGTCGAGGCATCACTAGATCAAGCTCCACCTTCACCAAGCCTTGAAAACTTGTGAAGCAAACACCCTATACTACTTGGCAAGAGGTAGAGGATGAAGAAATAGGAAGTGGGTTCACTTTAGAATTGGATTTCTCACATGATTTCATCACTTGCCATTGATGAGGCAAGCTTTTCTTCTTTGAAGATGATGAAGAAGAAGATGATAATATTATGATAAGTATCATTTAAAAAAGGATAAATGATATGAATACTTATCATAACCTAACCCTAGTTAAGTGTAGAGAATAGACCATGGTTTGCTTAAATGGTTAGGGTTAAGAATGAAGACAAGAATGGTGACTAAGTCAAAGCTTCATGAATCTTCAACAAACAAACAAACAAAGCCACCATTCCTTCTTTATCTTTTCCAAAACAAATAAATAAATAAATAAATAAATAAATAAATAAGATAATCAAAACCCTAATCATTAACTTAACCATGGTTTAATCTTTACACTTAACCAAGTTAACATGTATCATCAAACATGATACAATCATTTGCACAAAAAGTATATCACATATACAACTTGTACAACCAAGGGAGAAAATCCTTTTAAAGTGAACCGATACTAGTTAATGCAAAGTAATATATCATATATATAATTATACATTAAATCATTAAATCAACACTTGATTTAATGATCCGGTCATATTGTATATAACCGACTAGTATCATCAATAACAACTTATCGAAACAACACTTGATCCGATAACCCGGCTATATAGCATATAACCGAGCAATGTCACATATCGCGAGAATCAAATACAGTATCACATACTGTTATCATTCTCGGTCCCGCACATATCTCATATGCTCTCCTATTTCATTTCGCTTGAGCCAGGAAACCTTTGTGTAGGACTCTAAAGACTCGTCAATACGCCGGCAGCAGATGATGATCATATCAAGCACCCACAAGCCGCAAGCGGTCTGCTAAACGTAACGGCCACCCGGGTATTGAGCGATCAGAAGATCGACGAGCAAGCCCGCTCACACTCCAGTGAATCCAACCAGTAAAACTACCGTACAGTCCGGTCTGATCGTCTGATATGTCGCATATCTCGCCTAGGGGTGGTAAACGTCAGACCCCAATAGCTCGATAAGTCGTGTCGATATGAGGTCTATAACAATTCGAGAAACTACTGGTAACACTTACCAGTAAATCTCAGCAACCCTGTCCAGGGATTTCCGGTTATAGCCAATCGAACACAGCGCAACATCCACTCCCTATACCGGGAGAGACGAATTCCCTCCTATCGCTCATTGCCTCCATGTGATTCGGGACTGTACCCAAAAACCACCATTTTGCACGCCCTCTTAGACGTGGTAAGATGGAAATCAAAGCACAGTGGGAACCACACAAGACTCTATGACGATCTCGGGTCAACAGACTACTCTGTACCAGTGTCACCAGAGAACTGCCATCTGACGTAAGGTATAATACCATCTGGGAGTTCTCTGCGAGTCCGTCCAGTGTATCCAGTCTCTACTGAGCACCCGTATATCATCTCTGATGTCAAACACCAATGGATATGGGATCATCCATCGCCCATCTGTATGGGTCGAGAAGGTACACGCTAGTCTACTCTGGTATATCGATGCCCCATCTCGATACACTCACGACTAGGGACTTTCAAGGATGTACTTATGGACTACCATGTCCCCACTAGTATGATCCGCATCATAGTCCAGGTAGTCAAGTACACATCCTAAGGGCTTTACCAACATGTAACAGAGAGACAATCAGTATACATGTTAAGGCAAAGAGCAACCAGATAGCATACTATCATGTCGAGCAAGAAAGTCCTCCCTATATATGTCCCAGCATCCACTACAATATACATCCAATGTACAGTAATGGCCTCTAGGGCATACATATAACTAACAATCTCCCACTTGCACTAGGGCCATCTGATAGCAGTGGTTGTAGTATCTCATACTCAACCATCCCATAAAAGTCTCTCTCTGGGAATAGGCCTTCGTGAGTGGATCCGCCGTGTTATCCTCTGAGTCTACTCTCCTAACCTCGATCCCTTAGAGATCAACCATCTCCATGATCAAGTGATACTGCCTTAGAATATGTCTGGATCACTGATGGGACCGGCGTTCCTTGGCATAAGCCACAACTCCATTGTCTCACAATGGTAGGAATGTAGTTCATCTCATGAACTAATATACACCCAAACAGCCTCTTTGTTAGTATCTTAAGTAGCGATGTATCCTGCCTTTATCGTCTAGTATGTCACGGTATCTAGCTTGGAACTCTTCTAACATACCGTCCCTTTACTGAGGGTAAAGACAATGCCTGTGACTGACATTCAGTCGTCTTTATCACCCTGGAACACTTCCAGTGATTCTCCCCAGGATCGATTGATACCATCTCAATACAACTAGTGAGATTCCTAATATCCAATTAGATCTATCTCATAGATCCAAAATCCAGGATTTAGTAGGTATCACTTTGATCCTATATGGAGAATCTTTGGGATAATCGGAGATTGATCGAGCGTAGCATAGGAAACTCCTTCCCTATCAAGAGTATGTCATCCACGTACTCTACGAGGATCACCACCATACTCCCTACTACCTTTTTGTTTATACAAGGTTCATCTACCATTTTGATGATGTCAACTTCTTTGACTAATCCATCAAAACAGATGTTCCAACTCCGCGATGCCTGCTTTAATCCTATAAAGCATCTTGCACACGTTTCCGCTGCTCCCACTGTCTACGAAGCCTTCTGGCTGTGTACTTATAGACGAACTCTTCTAAAACATCATTTAGAAAAGCAGTCATGACACCCAAGCACCAGATATCGTAGTCATGGTATGTAGCCGTGACAAGTAGGATCTGGATGGACTTAAGCATAGCTACTTGAAAAGGTTTCATCATTATCCACACCTGGTCAATGATGCAAACTTTTAACAAGTCTAGCTTTGAAAGTCTCAACTTTTCCATCTACACCAAGTAATCTTCTCAAGATATACTTGCTCCTGATGGGGATTTAACCCTTCAGATATAGCAACTAAAGTCCATACTTTGTTGGTGTATAAGGATTCCATCTCAAATCACTAAACATCCAGCCATTCTTACAGAGTCTTACTCCTGATGGCCAGCTCGAAGCTAGTTGGGTCATCATCTCACGACGCAATCCTCGCTCCCACTGTCATAGAGAAACCGAAGTTTCTCTCAGGTGGGTGAGGAACCCTACTAGATCGGCGGAGAGGCTGAGGTTCGTTGGTTACTATTGAATCCTTCGGTTCTATCAAATCATCTGCTGTAGCTTGTATAGCTGGAACCTTTCCAGTTGTACATAACAGGCCTTGCCTCGAGTTTGTCCAGATTTTGCTTTTTAGACATAGGCCGGACAACCCCAAATCTTAACTAACCTAAGACATGGGCTCTTCCCTTTCCATATCACATATGAGATGGTAGGCAACTGATTTGATTGGAACCCTATTCAATAGGTATGCAGCTTCTCAAGTGCATAACTCCCAAAAGGAAATAGGTAACTCAGTAGTACTCATCATAGAGCACACCATATCATATAGGGTGTGATTGCTCCGCCCCGATACACCATCGTGCTATGGTGTATATGTTAGTTATATGTATGTCCTAGAGGCCATTACTGTACATAGGATGTATATTGTAGTGGATGCTGGGACATATATAGGGAGGACTTCCTTGCTCGACATGATAGTATGCTATTTGGTTGAACTTTACCTTAACGTGTATACTGATTGTCTCTCTGTTACATGTTGATAAAGCCCTTAGGATGTGTGCTTGACTACCTGGACTATGATGCGGATCATACTAGTGGGGACATGGTAGTCCATAAGTACATCCTTCAAATTCCCTAGTCGTGGGTGTATCGAGACGGGGCATCGATATACCAGAGTAGACTAGCGTATACCTTCTCGACCCATACAGATGGGCGATGGATGATCCCATATCCATCGGTGTTTGACATCAGAGATGATATACGGGTGCTCAGTAGAGACTGGGTACACTGGACGGACTCGCCGAGAACTCCCAGATGGTATTATACCTCACGTCAGATGGCAGTTCTCTGGTGACACTGGTACAGAGTAGTCTGTTGACCCGAGATCGTCATAGAGTCTTGTGTGGTTCCCACTGTGCTTTGATTTCCATCTTACCACGTCCAAGAGGGCGTGCAAAACGGTGGTTTTTGGGTACAGTCCCGAGTCACATGGAGGCAATGAGCGATAGGAGGGGATTCTTCTCTCCCGGTATAGGGGGTTGATGTTGCGCTGTGTTCGATTGGCTATAACAGGAAATCCCTGGCCAGGGTTGCTGAGATTTACTGGTAAGTGTTACCAGTAGTTTCTCGAACAGTTATAGACCTCATATCGACACGACTTATCGAGCTATTGGGGTCTGACGTTTACCACCCCTAGGCGAGATATGCGACATATCAGACGATCAGACCGGACTGTACGGTAGTGTTACTGGTTGGATTCACTGGAGTGTGAGCGGGCTTGCTCGTCGATCTTCAGATCGCTTAATACCCGGGTGGCCGTTACGTTTAGCAGACCGCTTGCGGCTTGTGGGTGCTTGATATGATCATCACCTGCTGCCGGCGTATTGACGAGTCTTTAGAGTCCTACACAGAGGTTTCCTGGCTCAAGCGAAACGAAATAGGAGCGCATATGAGATATGTGCGGGACCGAGAATAATACGAGTATGTGATACTGTATTCGATTCTCGCGATGTGACATTGATCTGTTATATGTGATATAGCCGGGTTATCGGATCAAGTGTTGATTCGATAAGTTGTTACTAATGATACTAGCCGGTTATATGCGATATGACCGGATCGTTAAATCAAGTGTTGATTTAATGATTTAATGCATAATTATATATTTGATATTTTACTTTGCATCAACTAGTATCGGTTCACTTTATAATGGATTTTCTCACTCGGATGTGCGCATTACATATGCGATATGATTTTTGTGCACTAGATTGTATCATGTTTGATGATACATGCATTTTGGTTAAATGTAAAGAATTAAACCATGTTTTAAGTGGATAATTAGGGTTTTGATTTCCTTATTCATTTATTAATCTTTTTCTTTTTGGAAAAAGGAAAAAGGAAATGAGAAAATGGTTGCTATTTTGTTTGTATTCTTTGAAGCTTCATGAACTTTGACCATAGCAACCATTTTGTCTTCTTATACAAACCCTAACCATTCATCTAACTTGAGTTAACTCTCTACATTTAACCATGGTCTTGTTATGATAAGGTTTGATTATTCATTTCATTTTTAATTAACTTATCATAACTATTATCTTCTTCTTCCTCATTTTTCTTCAAGTGAAGAAAGCAAGGTCATCAATGGTGATTGATGATAAAGAGTGAGAAATCCAATTCTAAAGTCTACCCACTTCCTATTTCTTCATCCTCTACCTCTTGCCAAGTAGTAGAGTGTGTTTCATTCACAAGTTTTTAGGGCTTGGTGAAGGTGGAGCTTGATTTAGCGATGCCTCGACGTAGATCATCTTCGGCATGGACATCGACGACCTAGCTCGCTTTTTCTCCGACGAAGCCGACTCTAGAGCCCGGATTCCTTTTGGACAGCGGAGACGACTTCGTTGCGGAGCTATGGAGGTGGAGCACCGGATCTACAAAGGTTGTATTTCCGATTCTCATAGTTAAGTGTTAACTAGCTAGCTTTTTCGCCTAAACTTCTAGCCGACAATCCGTAGTCGGGTTTCTCGGCACCGTTAAAATTTTAATTTGGCATGGTTGATGCCTTGTGAGACCTCACTAGCGTGTCTAGGGACCCTACAGTGGTATCAGAGCCTAGCTAGAGCCTTAGGCGAAGTCCAGACGGAGTTTGAAGTCCGAACGAACCCGAAAACCCATTTCTATCATGCTCTCTGTCCTTTTTTGAAAACAGTGAGTTTTTCTATATGCAGAAAAATCAGCAGGTGAATTTAAGAGATACTGTGAAATTCGTGCTCGTAATTCCATCAAAGAGCCGCGGATCCGCGGCACGAGCATGGCTCGTGCGGCGGATGCGCGGCGGCTTTGTCGTTTTGTGCATTTTAATTTTCACAGTAATTCTCATTTTTCTGTGGTGGTTTTCCTGGGAATTTTTAATAATTATTCAAGAGTTGAATTTTCTGGGATTGATTTGGGGATTCGGTGTTTCGATCGGAGTATCAAATTTTGTCTGTTTGGCTTTCCGGATAAATTTTAGAATATGTTAAAAAGTTCGACCGGATATAAATACCCAATTTTTCCCCTGTCGGGAAATTTCCAAGTGTTGGATTTTTCCGTAGTTTAACGACGTTCTAAGTAGTGCAAGTAACGCGATGGTCCCTCTAGAAGACAACAAACCTTAACTCGATTATGTGACCGTCTTGAACTGCCCTTTGAACCTTCGGGTTTGGGGCAGTACGGCGTACCACATGTGAGGCGTTGGCTTGACCCTTCTACGGCTGGACCGTTGGTACTGAGGCACGAACGGAATGTTGTTAGACTTATTTCATGTGTTGAGCTGTATCGGGAAAACTTGGGTGTTTGACTGTTCGATCGAAAAGTTTAACATTTTCTGTTTATCTGGAATGTGATACAATAATTGGAATTCACAAAGAGTTATGAGATAACTGAATGAATGTTATAAATATAGCAATTTAGTCTCACTTGATCGGTTGCCACGGAATTTTGATGTGATCAAAAGTCCGTCGCAATCACGTAGTGTACGCGGATACTCGCCGGGTAAACTTAATAGACAGCCTCACTCCATAGCCCCGACCAAGTGACTGTAGGAGAACCCCGTCGCCGAAAGCATCCGTTCGGGTGCTCGCGGTAGCGGTGTTCCGTCTTGGTGCACTTCGTCGACGGTATCGGGGGTGCGGCCGCCTACTAAAGTTTGCGACGAGTATTCGATCAGGATGTCAGGAATCTTGTTGAATTGCCCGACTCGATATTGAAAAGTGTTTTCGATAATGAGACTGAAATGCGGGGTTTATAATTGTTAGGCATGTGATGTCTAAGTAATTCATTTGGTCAGGCATGCGATGTCTGAGGTGATTGCGGATTCCAACTGTTGTAGTTTTACACTTTCTTTTCTGTGACCGTAAGTGTAATATGTGATATCGCCGGTTTCGTTGCTATATGTCAACGACAATTGGGATGCGCATATTTACTTACGTTGATGACATGTGATGTTATGTGTTGCTGGATATGTTATATTGGATCGTCGTGTTTGAATAGCCGGGGGTTTTTATGTGAGATGAGTGTTTTTCATTTTCATTCATGTAAAAACTTGTATGTAATATTCTTTTATTGGGGCGCTTCCAGGTTGCGGAAGCTGTCACCCTTTGTATATTATTTACTTTTCCGCACTAGGATAGACCCAAGAAGGAGGGCACAAGTAACCGGGTTCTGGAGTCCAGTGGGAGACCAACTCGAGGAGTCGAGTCCGGGTCTCCTAACTCCAGAATTGGTAGGGTTGCTTGCCGCTCTCGTAGGGGTCTAGGGGTGTGGGTTTGGCTATTCATCACGACCGTGGAATCCGTGTTTTATACTGGCTCGTATTGAAAACACGGACGTCCTAGTATATCCAATATTTCATATGATTCTTCTGCTGCGATATCTGTGATGTGATCATGTGATGTTCTGTGATAGATACAGTATATAGTATATATGATATATTATATAGACGTTACTTATGTTTTACACCCGCGCTAGCCCTGCCCCGCTCTGCCGTTAGTTACCTAACCTAACGGTGCACGAGGGGACATCGGGGCGAATGCGGATGGCATAAGTGTACGTCGTATTTATCTGTGATGTTTAGGTACTTAAATGATGGGACTTCATTAATGTGATTAATGAAATAAAAGAAACCTAAGATGTTGTAGAATCGAATTTCAAAATAAAACAGGTAGCTACAGTTCTTGCTTTGCACAGAGGTATATGTGATATATCCTGCACCTTATTCGATGAGGAAAGGACCGAGATCCCTTCACTGGGAGTGACTCCTTTAGCAATAACTGGCAGATGCTACACACTCGGTTTGTCTTTTGATTGCTTTTTAGTGTTTTTGCTTTGCACAGTGATATATATGATATATCCCGCACCTCATTCGACGAGGAAAGGACCGACGATCCCTTCACCGGGAGTGACTCCTTTAGCAAAACTAGAAAAGCCTAAAAAACACTCCATTTCAAAATTCATTCGATCCTACAACGATATCAAGTTCATTACGCAATAGGTTTTCAGAAAAACCTGTCGTAGCCCTCCGTAATTTCAGATATGTACTGGTTAGTATTCGTGCTGCGTTTGTTGACCTCTGTCAAGGCGTAGTGTGCGGTAGCTGATTAGTGCTTATCTGCATAAGCATATGATGTGATTGATTTAGGGTAGTCGTGCGACCTTGTTGACCTCTGTCAAGGGTCGTGCGGGTGGGTTTACTTCAATCAGGAAATGACGGGTTGAACTTGACTAGCAGCCTATGGTTTGTTGACCTCTGTCAAGGTCATAGGACGCTAGGGGCAAAATATTATCGGGAATTTCAAGTGTTGAAATTTGCAATGAGATTGCATACCTTCTATGAGATAGTTGGATCCCGATACCCGCTGCGAGTAAGAGTTACTCCTGGGAGAGTTTTACACATTATAATTAGCCGATCAAGTAGGTGTCTAGAAAGGTGTCAACGGGGTTACGCCTCTGGGAAAACGAGGTTTACATTAATTAGGTTCGTGCGAAAGCACGGGGGACCTCCCTTAAAGTACCGACACTGGCCTGGCTGAAAGATTGGCGAACTTGTAGTGTGTAATTAATCCCGGCTAGTCTTTCCTTTTAGGGTTTGAAGGAAGATTTGATAAAAAGCAGTGGGAGCCATCCTGATTAGATAAAATAATAACCAATCTATTCTTGCAAGAGCGCACGCTGAGTGTTTTCTTCTCTCTCTCTCCTGGTAGCGACCATATCACGCCTTAATCAAGATAATAATACGGATTATTGACCGAACCCGTTTGTTATACTGAGCTGGGGAACGTTGGTCCCGCTCTACCTTATAATTGTTATAAAACCGAGCAGGAAATTGGGGATTACCAGAATTCCCGTGCAGCCCAAACGAAGAGAGTGCATGCTGATGCATCATCTTCGGGTGTGTTCATTACAGAGAACTGTTTCTCAGTATCCTTTACGTCCTGGTTATGTGATACCAGATCAGGATCCCAGATATGTAATTTGTTACATAGGGCTACAGAAAGGTAGAGAACTGAGAACGGGTGATAAGTTTCATGAGGCAGAAATCGGGGCAAGTGTTGCAGCCAAGTCTGTTGGTCACTGTCACCCTGTATTACAAATACATTGATTCTGAACGAATGTTATTAGATACCGAACCTGATATACCAAATCATATCACTCTCTTTGTTAGTAAAGAAATGATATAATTTTGTATTGTTGGATAATGTTTTGAACATTTCCTATATCAAAAGTTGATCGGTTCAGGCACGTTATTTAAAAGCATTGATGTTCTAAATCAAACTACAGTTCTTAGTATACGGATCACACACAAGATGAAGAGTTCAGAAATGAACGAATTCTTCTTGAGGCATTGTAGACTAGGTCAGATCAATGTGACCCGACTAGCTAGAGTTACATATAGATGCATATTTAAATCAGTTTGAATTTACATCTTGTGAAACTCGCCAGTCATGTCACAAAGATAAGATGACCATAGCTCCATTTACTGGAAACAGAGAAAGAGTTAATGAACTCTTGGGACTAATACATGATGATGTATGTAAGGTCTCCTGTCTACACATGCCAGGACTAGTTCTTTATACTTCATTACATTCTCTGATGATCTTTCGAGATTTAGACCTATGTTCCTGTTGAAACACAAGTCCGAACCTTTTGAGATATTCACAGAATATAAGCGAGAAGTAGAGAACCAGAATGCGGGTATAAATATTATGTCCTTTGATGTGATTGAGGAGGAGAATACTTGAGCACGAAAATCCTGGATTATTCCAAAGGAGAATGAGATTCTCTCTCAGCATTACTCCTCTGTATACACCATAGCACGATGGTATATCGGGGTGGAGCAATTACACCCTATGTGATAAGGTGTGCTCTATGATGAGTAATACTGAGTTACCTATTTCCTTTTGGGAGTTATGCACTTGAAAAGCTGCATACCTATTGAATAGGGTTCCAATCAAATCAGTTGCCTACCACTTCATATGTGATATGGAAAGGGAAGAGCCCATGTCTTAAGCTAGTTAAGATTTGGGGTTGACCGGCCTATGTCTAAAAGCAAAATCCGGACAAGATCGAGGCAAGATCTGTTATGTAGAACTGGAAATGTTCCAGCTATACAAACTGCGGCTGATGATTTGAAAGAACCAAAGGATTCAATAGTTACCAACGAACCTCAGCCTCTCCGTCGATCTAGTAGGGTTCCTCACCTACCTGAGAGATACTTCGGTTTCTCTATGACAGTGGGAGCGAGGAATGCATCATGAGATGATGACCCAACTAGTTTCGAGCTGGCCATCAAGAGTAAGACTCTGTAAGAATGGCTGGATGCTTAGTGATCTGAGATGGAATCCTTATACACCAACAAAGTATGGACTTTAGTTGCTATATCTGAAGGGTTAAATCCCCATTAGGAGCAAGTATATCTTGAGAAGATTACTTGGTGTAGATGGAAAAGTTGAGACTTTCAAAGCTAGACTTGTTAAAAGTTTTCTTCATTGACCAGGCGTGGATAATGATGAAACCTTTTCCAGTGGCTATGCTTAAGTCCATCCAGATCCTACTTACCACGGCTGTATACCATGACTACGATCTCTGGTGGTTGGGTGTCTTGACTGCTTTTCTAAATGATGATTTAGAAGAGTGCGTCTATAAGTACACAGCCAGAGGGCCTCGTAGACAGTGGGAGCAGCGGAAACGTGTGCAAGATGCTTTATAGGATAAAGCAGGCATCGCGGAGTTGGAACATCTGTTTTGATGGATTAGTCAAAGAAGTTGACATCATCAAAATGGTAGATGAACCTTGTATAAACAAAATGGTAGTAGGGAGTATGGTGACGATCCTTGTAGAGTACGTGGATGACATACTCTTGATAGGGAAGGAGTTTCCTATGCTACGCTCGATCAATCTCCGCTTATCACAATGACTCTCCACATAGGATCAAAGTGATACCCACTAAATCCTGGATTTTGGATCTATGAGATAGATCTAAATGGATGTTAGGATTCTCACTAGTTGTAGTGAGACGGTATCAACCGATCCTGGGGAGAATCACTGGAAGGGTTCCAGAGTGATAAAGACGACTGAATGTCAGTCACAGGCATTGTCTTTACCCTCAGTGGAGGAACGGTATGTTGGAAAAGTTCCAAGCTAGATACCGTGGCATACTAGACGATAAAGGCTGGATACATCGCTACTTAAGATGCTACCAAAGAGGATGTTTGGATGTATATTAGTTCATAAGATGAACTTTGTTCCTCCCATTGTGTGACAATGGAGTTGTGGCTTAAGCTAAGGAACGTCTGTCCCATCAGTGATCCAGACATATTCTAAGGCAGTATTACCTGATCATGGAGATGGTTGATCTCCAGGGGATCGAGGTTTGGAGAGTAGACTTAGAGGACAACACAGCGGATCCACTCACTAAGGCCTGTTCCCAGAGAGAGATTTTTATGGGATGGTTGAGTATGAGATACTACAACCACTGCTATCAGATGGCCCTAGTGCAAGTGGGAGATTGTTAGTTATATGTATGCCCTAGAGGCCATTACTGTACATAGGATGTATATTGTAGTGGATGCTGGGACATATATAGGGAGGACTTTCTTGCTCGACATGATAGTATGCTATTTGGTTGAACTTTACCTTAACGTGTATACTGATTGTCTCTCTGTTACATGTTGGTAAAGCCCTTAGGATGTATGCTTGACTACCTGGACTATGATGCGGATCATACTAGTGGGGACATGGTAGTCCATAAGTACATCCTTCAAATTCCCTAGTCGTGGGTGTATCGAGGCGGGGCATCGATATACCAGAGTAGACTAGCGTATACCTTCTCGACCCATACAGATGGGCGATGGATGATCCCATATCCATCGGTGTTTGACATCAGAGATGATATACGGGTGCTCAGTAGAGACTGGGTACACTGGACGGACTCGCCGAGAACTACCAGATGGTATTATACCTCACGTCAGATGGCAGTTCTCTGGTGACACTGGTACAGAGTAGTCTGTTGACCCGAGATCGTCATAGAGTCTTGTGTGGTTCCCACTGTGCTTTGATTTCCATCTTACCACGTCCAAGAGGGCGTGCAAAACAGTGGCTTTTTGGGTACAGTCCCGAGTCACATGGAGGCAATGAGCGATAGGAGGGGATTCGTCTCTCCCGGTATAGGGGGTTGATGTTGCGCTGTGTTCGATTGGCTATAACAGGAAATCCCTGGCCAGGGTTGCTGAGATTTACTGGTAAGTGTTACCAGTAGTTTCTCGAACAGTTATAGACCTCATATCGACACGACTTATCGAGCTATTGGGGTCTGACGTTTACCACCCCTAGGCAAGATATGCGACATATCAGACGATCAGACCGGACTGTACGGTAGTGTTACTGGTTGGATTCACTGGAGTGTGAGCGGGCTTGCTCGTCGATCTTCAGATCGCTCAATACCCGGGTGGCCGTTACGTTTAGCAGACCGCTTGCGGCTTGTGGGTGCTTGATATGATCATCACCTGCTGCCGGCGTATTGACGAGTCTTTAGAGTCCTATACAGAGGTTTCCTGGCTCAAGCGAAACGAAATAGGAGCGCATATGAGATATGTGCGGGACCGAGAATAATACGAGTATGTGATACTGTATTCGATTCTCGCGATGTGACATTGATCGGTTATATGTGATATAGCCGGGTTATCGGATCAAGTGTTGATTCGATAAGTTGTTACTAATGATACTAGCCGGTTATATGCGATATGACCGGATCGTTAAATCAAGTGTTGATTTAATGATTTAATGCATAATTATATATTTGATATATTACTTTGCATCAACTAGTATCGGTTCACTTTATAATGGATTTTCTCACTCGGATGTGCGCATTACATATGCGATATGATTTTTGTGCACTAGATTGTATCATGTTTGATGATACATGCATTTTGGTTAAATGTAAAGAATTAAACCATGTTTTAAGTGGATAATTAGGGTTTTGATTTCCTTATTCATTTATTAATCTTTTTCTTTTTGGAAAAGGAAAAAGGAAATGAGAAAATGGTTGCTATTTTGTTTGTATTCTTTGAAGCTTCATGAACTTTGACCATAGCAACCATTTTGTCTTCTTATACAAAGCCTAACCATTCATCTAACTTGAGTTAACTCTCTACATTTAACCATGGTCTTGTTATGATAAGGTTTGATTATTCATTTCATTTTTAATTAACTTATCATAACTATTATCTTCTTCTTCCTCATTTTTCTTCAAGTGAAGAAAGCAAGGTCATCAATGGTGATTGATGATAAAGCGTGAGAAATCCAATTCTAAAGTCTACCCACTTCCTATTTCTTCATCCTCTACCTCTTGCCAAGTAGTAGAGTGTGTTTCCTTCACAAGTTTTTAGGGCTTGGTGAAGGTGGAGCTTGATTTAGCGATGCCTCGACGTAGATCATCTTCGGCATGGACATCGACGACCTAGCTCGCTTTTTCTCCGACGAAGCCGACTCTAGAGCCCGGATTCCTTTTGGACAGCGGAGACGACTTCGTTGCGGAGCTATGGAGGTGGAGCACCGGATCTACAAAGGTTGTATTTCCGATTCTCATAGTTAAGTGTTAACTAGCTAGCTTTTTCGCCTAAACTTCTAGCCGACGATCCGTAGTCGGGTTTCTCGGCACCGTTAAAATTTTAATTTGGCATGGTTGATGCCTTGTGAGACCTCACTAGCGTGCCTAGGGACCCTACAGTATACGGAGGAGTAATGCCGAGAGAGAATCTCATTCTCCTTTAGAATAGTCCAGGAATTCCGTGCTCAAGTATTCTCCTTCTTGATCTCATCATAGGACATAATACTTATACCCGTATTTTGGTTCTCTACTTCTAACTTATATTCTGTGAATATCTTAAAAGGTTCGGACTTGTGTTTCAACAAGAACATATGTCTGAATCTAAAGAGATCATCAGAGAACGTAATGAAGTATAAAGAACCAGTCCTGGCATGTGTAGACAGGGGACCTTACATACATCAACATGTATCAATCCCAAGAGTTCACTAACTCTTTCTCTGTTTCCAATAAACAGAGCTATGGTCATCTTATCTTTGTGACATGACTGGCGAGTTTCACAAGATGTAAATTCAAACTGATTTAAATATGCATCTAAATGTAACTCAGCCAGTCGGGTCGCATTGATATGACCTAGTCTACAATACCTCAAGAAGGATTCGTTCATTTCTGAACTCTTCCTCTTGTGTGTGTTCTGTATACTAAGAACTGTAGTTTGATTTAGAACATAAATGCTTTTAGATAACGTGCCTGAACCGATCAACTTTTGATATAGGAAATGTCCAAAACATTATCCAACAATACAAAATTTTATCATTTCTTTACTAATAAAGAGAGTGATATGATTTTGTATATCAGGTTCGGTATCTAATAACATTCGTTCAGAATCAATGTATTGGTAATACAGGGTGACAGTGACCAACAGACTTGGCTGCAACACTTGCCCCGTTTTCTGCCTCATGAAACTTATCACCCGTTCTCAGTTTTCTACCTATCTGTAGCCCTATGTAACAGATTACATATCTGGGATCCTGATCTGGTATCACATACCCAGGACGTAGAGGATACAGAGAAACAGTTCTTTGTAATGAACACACCCGAAGATGATGCATCAGCATGCACTCTGTTCGTTTGGGCGGCACGGGAATTCTGGTAATCCCCAATTTCCTGCTCTGTCTTATAACAATTATTAGTTGGAGCGGGACCAACATTTCCCAGCTCAGTATAATAAGCGGGTTCGGTCAATAATCCGTTTTATTATCTTGATTAAGGCGTGACATGGTCGCTCCCAGGAGAGAGAGAGAAGAAAACACTCAGCGTGCGCTCTTACAAGAATAGATTGGTTATTATTTTATCTAATCAGGATGGCTCCCACTGCTTTTTATCAAATCTTCTTTCAAACCCTAAAAGGAAAGACTAGCCGGGATTAATTACACACTACAAGTTCGCTAATCTTTCAGCCAGGCCAGTGTCGCTACTTTGAGGGAGGTCCCCCGTGCTTTCGCACGAACCTAATTAATGTAAATCTCGTTTTCCCAGAGGCGTAACCTCGTTGACACCTTTCTAGACACCTACTTGATCGGCTAATTGTAATGTGTAAAACTCTCCCAGGAGTAACTCTTACTCGCAGCGGGTATCGGGATCCAACTATCTCATAGGAGGTATGCAATCTCATTGCAAATTTCAACACTTGAAATTCCCGATAATGTTTTGCCCCTAGCAGATATATGACCTTAACATAGTCAACAAATCATAAGTGCTAGTCAAGTTCAACCCGTCATTTCCCGATTGAATTAAACCCACCCGCACGACCCTTAACATAGTCAACAAAGTCGCACGACTACCCTAATCCAATCACATCATATGCTTATGCAGATAAGCACTAATTAGCTACCGCACACTATGCCTTAACATAGTCAACAAACGTAGCACGAATACTAACTAGTACTTATCTGAAATGACGGAGGGCTACGACAGGTTTTTCTGAAAACCTATTGCGTAATGAACTTGATATCGTTGTAGAATCAAATGATTTTAAAATGGAGTGTTTTTGAGGCTTTTCTAGTTTTGCTAAAGGAGTCACTCCCGATGAAGGGATCGTCGGTCCTTTCCTCGTCAAATGAGGTGCGGGATATATCATATATATCACTGTGCAAAGCAAAAACACTTAAAAGCAATCAAAAGACAAACCGAGTGTGTAGCATCTGCCAGTTATTGCTAAAGGAGTCACTCCCGGTGAAGGGATCTCGGTCCTTTCCTTATCGAATAAGGTGCAGGATATATCATATATACCGCTGTGCAAAGCAAGAATTGTAGCTACCTGTTTTATTTTGAAATTCAATTCTACAACATCTTAGGTTTCTTTTATTTCATTAATCATATTAATGAAGTCCCATCATTAAAGTACCTAAACATCACAGATAAATACGACGTACACTTATGCCATCCGCATTCGCCTCGATGTCTCCTCGTGCACCGTTAGGTTAGGTAACTAACGGCAGAGCAGGGCAGGGCTAGCGCGGGTGTAAAACAATAGTAACATCTATATAATATATCATATATACTATATACTGTATCTATCACAGAACATCACATGATCACATCACAGATATCGCAGCAGAAGAATCATATGAAACATTGGATATACTAGGACGTCCGTGTTTTCAATACGAGCCAGTATAAAACACGGATTCCACGGTCGTGATGAATAGCCAAACCCACACCCCTAGACCCCTACGAGAGCGGCAAGCAACCCTACCAATTCTAGAGTTAGGAGACCCGGACTCGACACCTCGAGTTGGTCTCCCACTGGACTCCAGAACCCGGTTACTTGTGCCCTCCTCCTTGGGTCTATCCTAGTGCGGAAAAGTAAATAATATACAACAACGGTGACAACTTCCGCAACCTGGAAGCGCCCCAATAAAAGAATATTACATACAAGATTTTACATGAATGAAAATGAAAAACACTCATCTCACATAAAAACCCCCGGCTATTCAAAGACGACGATCCAATATAACATATCCAGCAACACATAACATCACATGTCATCAACGTAAGTAAACATGCGTATCCCAATTGTCGTTGACATATAGCAACGAAACCGGCGATATCACATATTACACTTACGGTCGCAGAAAAGAAAGTGTAAAACTACAACAGTTGGAATCCGCAATCACCTCAGACATCGCATGCCTGACCAAATGAATTCTTTAGACATCGCATGCCTAACAATTATAAACCCCGCATTTTAGTCTCAAAATCGAAAACTCTTTTCAATATCAAGTCGGGCAATTCAACAAGATTCCTGACATCCTGATCGAATGCTCGTCGCAAACTTCAGTAGGCGGCCGCACCCCCGACGCCGTCGACGAAGTGCACCAAGGCGGAACACCGCTACCGCGAGCACCCGAACGGATGCTTTCGGCGACGGGGTTCTCCTACAGTCACTTAGTCGGGGCTATGGAGTGAGGCTGTCTATTAAGTTTACCCGGCGAGTATCCGCGTACGCTACGTGATTGCGACGGACTTTTGATCACATCAAAATTCCGTGGCAACTGATCAAGTGAGACTAAACTGCTATGTTTATAACATTCATTTAGTTATCTCATAACTTATTGTGAATTCCAATTATTGTATCCAATTCCAGATAATTAGAAAATGTTAAACTTTCCGATCAAACATTCAAACACCCAAGTTTTCCCGATACAGATCAACACATGAAACAAGTCTAAAAACATTCAGTTCGTGCCTCAGTACCAACGGTCCAGCCGTAGAAGGGTCAAGCCAACGCCTCACATGTGGCATGCCGTACTGCCCCAAACCCGAAGGTTCAAAGGGCAGTTCAAGACGGTCACATAATCGAGTTAAGGTTTGTTGTCTTCTAGAAGGTCCATCGCGTTACTTGCACTACTTAGAACGTCTTTAAACCACGGAAAAATCCAACACTTGGAAATTTCCCGGCAGGGGAAAGGTTGGGTATTTACATCCGGTCGAACTTTTTAACATATTCTAAAATATCCGGAAAGCCACATAGACAAAATCTGACACTCCGATCGAATCCACGAATTCCCCAATACAACCCAGAAATTTCAACTCTTGAATAAATATTAAAAATTCCCAGGAAAACCAGCACTGAAAAGTAGGAGTTACTGTGCAAAATTCAATGCATGAAGAGACTAAATGAGCGCGGAACCGCCGCAATAGGCGGCTAATGCCGCGGTTCCGCCGCGCTTTAGACAGATCATTAGGTAATTTTTGCACCTTAATTCTTAGAATTTCCTGCTGAATTTTTTAAGAATTTTTAATTCGGAAAAAACCGCTTTTTCAGAAAAAGTCCAGAGAGCATGGAAATATTGGGGTTTCGGTTCGATCGGACTTCAAACTCCGTCTAGACTTCGCCTAAGGCTCTAACCTGGCTCTGATACCAATGAAAGGTTCCTAGGCACACCAAGGAGGTCTCACAAGGCATCAACCATGCCAATTTGAAAAATTGCGGTGCCGAGAAACCCTAGACTAGATCGTTGACTAGATTTTTAGGCGAAAAAGAAACTAGTTTACAATTAAACTAAAAGAACGGAAATACAACCTTTGTAGATCCGTTTCTCCACCTCCATAGTTCCATGATGAAGTCCTCTCCGCTGTCCAAATCGAACCATGACTCTTGCATCGGCTTCATCGGAGAAAAAGCGGGCTAGGTCATCGACGACGATGCCGAAGATGATCTACGTCGAGGCATCACTAGATCAAGCTCCACCTTCACCAAGCCTTGAAAACATGTGAAGGAAACTCCCTATACTACTTGGCAAGAGGTAGAGGATGAAGAAATAGGAAGTGGGTTCACTTTAGAATTGGATTTCTCACATGATTTCATCACTTGCCATTGATGAGGCAAGCTTTTCTTCTTTGAAGATGAAGAAGAAGAAGATGATAATATTATGATAAGTATTATTTAAAAAAGGATAAATGATATGAATACTTATCATAACCTAACCCTAGTTAAGTGTAGAGAATAGACCGTGGTTTGCTTAAATGGTTAGGGTTAAGAATGAAGACAAGAATGGTGACTAAGTCAAAGATTCATGAATCTTCAACAAACAAACAAACAAAGCCACCATTCCATCTTTATCTTTTCCAAAACAAATAAATAAATAAATAAATAAATAAATAAGATAATCAAAACCCTAATCATTAACTTAACCATGGTTTAATCTTTACACTTAACCAGGTTAACATGTATCATCAAACATGATACAATCATTTGCACAAAAAGTATATCACATATACAACTTGTACAACCAAGTGAGAAAATCCTTTTAAAGTGAACCGATACTAGTTAATGCAAAGTAATATATCATATATATAATTATACATTAAATCATTAAATCAACACTTGATTTAATGATCCGGTCATATTGTATATAACCGACTAGTATCATCAGTAACAACTTATCGAAACAACACTTGATCCGATAACCCGGCTATATCGCATATAACCGAGCAATGTCACATATCGCGAGAATCAAATACAGTATCACATACTGGTATCATTCTCGGTCCTGCACATATCTCATATGCTCTCCTATTTCGTTTCGCTTGATCCAGGAAACCTCTGTGTAGGACTCTAAAGACTCGTCAATACGCCGGCAGCAGATGATGATCATATCAAGCACCCACAAGCCGCAAGCGGTCTGCTAAACGTAACGGCCACCCGGGTATTGAGCGATCAGAAGATCGACGAGCAAGCCCGCTCACACTCCAGTGAATCCAACCAGTAACACTACCGTACAGTCCGGTCTGATCGTCTGATATGTCGCATATCTCGCCTAGGGGTGGTAAACGTCAGACCCCAATAGCTCGATAAGTCATGTCGATATGAGGTCTATAACAATTCGAGAAACTACTGGTAACACTTACCAGTAAATCTCAGCAACCCTGGCCAGGGATTTCCGGTTATAGCCAATCGAACACAGCGCAACATCCACTCCCTATACCGGGAGAGACGAATCCCCTCCTATCGCTCATTGCCTCCATGTGATTCGGGACTGTACCCAAAAACCACCGTTTTGCACGCCCTCTTGGACGTGGTAAGATGGAAATCAAAGCACAGTGGGAACCACACAAGACTCTATGACGATCTCGGGTCAACAGACTACTCTGTACCAGTGTCACCAGAGAACTGCCATCTGACGTAAGGTATAATACCATCTGGGAGTTCTCGGCGAGTCCGTCCAGTGTACCCAGTCTCTACTGAGCACCCGTATATCATCTCTGATGTCAAACACCAATGGATATGGGATCATCCATCGCCCATCTGTATGGATCGAGAAGGTACACGCTAGTCTACTCTGGTATATCGATGCCCCATCTCGATACACCCACGACTAGGGACTTTCAAGGATGTACTTATGGACTACCATATCCCCACTAGTATGATCCGCATCATAGTCCAAGTAGTCAAGTACACATCCTAAGGGCTTTACCAACATGTAACAGAGAGACAATCTGTATACATGTTAAGGCAAAGAGCAACCAGATAGCATACTATCATGTCGAGCAAGAAAGTCCTCCCTATATATGTCCCAGCATCCACTACAATATACATCCAATGTACAATAATGGCCTCTAGGGCATACATATAACTAACATCTGGAACTTGTACTCGGCACTGGATGGATATGGATGACCGGAACCCGTCTTTTATTTGCTGTCAACAGATGTTCTGTATTTGGCGTAACTGTGGAGATTGCCTTGATTTGCAATATTTGTACTGGAAACCTGTACTCTGTAAATATGTAACAGACACGGATTAAAAGCACCTACCTATAAACACACGAGCATAAGAATGGGCGGTATAAAATGCAGTATTCTGTTATGAACAACCACCTGATCAGGGAGATCGTAGATCGCCGGGAGATCGAGGTGAAGAGAGTAAATACGGAGAACAACACTGCAGATCCACTCACGAAGGCCCTACCCCAGACTCAGTTCGAGCGGCTGATCGAGATGATATGTCTTCGATACGCCAGTACATGGCCTTAGTGCAAGTGGGAGATTGTTAGTGTATATGCCCTAGAGGCCATTACTGTATCATACTAGCTTGTATATTACTTGATGGAAGCTTGGGATATTCATAGTTGTATAGACAATCTTGCTCAAAATGGTAGTATGCTACTTGATTTGTCTCTACTTCAATATGTGCATGTGTTTCTTTTAGCATATCGCTTATATACATATTAGTATAGCCCTTAGGATCTTTGCTTGATTACCAGCGTTGTGATGGCGCTCACACTCGTGGGGGCTGGGTAATCCATAAGCACATCCTTATACAGGTCCCTAGTCGTAGGACTATCGAGATAGGGCATCGATACTCCGGGGTAGACTAGCGTATGCGCTTCTCATCCCAGCGGGGGAGACGGTCTGTCCCACAGCCGTCAGTACGTCGTACTTGAGATAGTATGCGGGTGCTCGTTAGGTTACGAGTACACTAGACAGGACTCGTCGGGAACTGTTGGTTGGTATTATACCTATCGTCAGTTATCAGTTCCCAGGTGACATGAGTACAGCTTAGTCCGCCGACTTGACACTGTCACTTCGTCTCGAGTGTGTTCCCAATGTACTTAGATTACTACCCTACCACGGCTCAAAGGAGTCATGCAAACAGGTAGTAGTTGGGTGCAGTCCCGAAGCACTTGGAGGCAGTGACGGTTAGACAGGATTCTTCTCTCCCGGTATTGGGGGTTGACATCGCGCAGTGTCTAGGAGAGCCATTACACAAGTAGTCCCTGGCCAGGGCAAGCGAGATATACTGGTAGGTTTCCAGTGTTATCTCAGGGTGTTCTGGGATACACTCCGACACGACTTGTACCGCAATTAGGGGACTGACGTTTACCGCCCCCCTAGGCCCGCCATGCGATGTATCAGACGAACAGACCGGACTGTACGGAGATTGTCACATACAGGCTCAGTAGGAGTTCGGATGGGCTTACCTCATCGGCCTTCTTATCGACATCTACCTGGGGACCGTTACGTACAGCTAGTGCCACTTGCGGTCTGTGGTTAAACCCACTGCCAGCGTAGTGTCGAGTCTTTAGAGTCCCACACAGAGAGTTTCCCTGCATTGAGCGAAACGTGTAGAGGCCGTATGGTTTTACGGCAGGGCTACGATCACTTACGTGCACTTGTGTGCGTATGCTGTTTGGGTAGGCAATACTAGAGGGCTTTGGTTTAAGCCAGATCCTAGTATTGCACAGATAGATTTGATTTGTCTTCTGTGCATTCGCATTCTACGGAATGCGGATGCGGGTGTGTATGTGTTAGTGTATATGCCCTAGAGGCCATTACTGTATCATACTAGTTTGTATATTACTTAATGGAAGCTTGGGATATTCACAGTTGTATATACAATCTTGCTCGAAATGGTAGTATGCTACTTGGTTTGTCTCTACTTCAATATATGCATGTGTTTCTTTTAGCATATCGCTGATATACATATTAGTAGAGCCCTTAGGATCTTTGCTTGATTACCAGCGTTGTGATGGCGCTCGCACTCGTGGGAGCTGTGTAATCTATAAGCACATCCTTATACAGGTCCCTGGTCGTTGGACTATCGAGACAGGGCATCGATACTCCGGAGTAGACTAGCGTATGCGCTTCTCATCCCAGTGTGGGAGAGGGTCTGTCCCACAGCCGACAGTGCGTCGTACTTGAGATAGTATACGGGTGCTCGTTAGGTTACGAGTACACTGGACAGGACTCGTCGGGGACTGTTGGTTGGTATTATACCTATCGTCAGTTATCAGTTCCCAGGTGATATGAGTACAGCTTAGTCCGTTGACTTGACACTGTCACTTCGCCTCGAGTGTGTTCCCACTGCACTTTGATTACTACCCTACCATGGCTCAAAGGAGTCGTGCAAACAGGTAGTTTTTGGGTGCAGTCCCGAAGTACTTGGAGGC
Organism: Agapanthus africanus; assembly: GCA_030015575.1. Taxonomy (NCBI): domain Eukaryota; kingdom Viridiplantae; phylum Streptophyta; class Magnoliopsida; order Asparagales; family Amaryllidaceae; genus Agapanthus; species Agapanthus africanus. Next base: position 263,915,412 of record CM057345.1, on the reverse strand, counting down.
AGTGACGGTTAGACAGGATTCGTCTCTCCGGGTATTGGGGGTTGACATCGCGCTGTGTCTAGGAGAGCCATTACACAAGTAGTCCCTGGCCAGGGCAAGCGAGATATACTGGTAGGTTTTCAGTGTTATCTCAGGGTGTTCTGGGCTACACTCCGACACGACTTGTACCGCTATTTGGGGACTGACGTTCACCGCCCTCCTAGGCCCGCCATACGATGTATCAGACGAACAGACCGGACTGTACGGAGACTGTCACATACAGGCTCAGTAGGAGTTCAGATGGGGTTCACCTCGTCAGTCTTCTTATCGACATCTACCTGGGGACCGTTACGTACAGCTAGTGCCGCTTGCGGTCTGTGGTTAAACCCACTGCCAGCGTAGTGTCGAGTCTTTAGAGTCCCACACAGAGAGCTATTCGCCTTTAGGCAAAATGAGTAGAGGTCGCATGGTTTTGCGAGAGGGTTCGTTCGCATCCGCGCACTTGTGCACGTTTGCTGTCCGGACAGCTTATACTAGCGGGCTTTGGTTTAAGCCGGATCCTAGTATATGATTTGGGATTGGTTTTATCTCATTGTATTCGTGTTCCTCGGATCACGAATACGGGTGCGTATGCGCAGTTGCTTGAGACAGAGGGAGAGGAGTTTGATTAGGGCTAATGACTATTGTCATTTTACTAACCCTAATGCTCATGTGTGTATTATTGTTAATTCATATTAGTTTTATAATTGTGCATGGTTATGGTTGTTGACCATTTGACCTACTTGACTTGTTGACTATGGTTGACACTTTGACCATCATCATTTCATTTGGAAGATGCTTTTTGATCCTTGCAATTTGCATTTAAAATGAAATGATAATGGTCATGTCTTGATTAAGCCATGACAATTATCTCACTAATTTTCTAATTACAATAATTCATATATATGAGAGAATGCTTCATATTATTCTCTCATTCTATCATTCACATTCTCTCTCTTGTTCTTCCTCTCCCTCAAGCTCTCCCCTCTCATGTGTTGAGAAACACTTGAGCTTGAGAAAAACCCTTTCTTGATAATCTCTACTCTCATCTAGGGTTTAAGGATTAGCACTTCTTGCACCCTAGTTATTTCTAGCTTGGAGTTGAAGCCAAAGGTCGATGCTTTCGGGTGGATATTTCTTCGACGTGAGAAGACGACAAAGGTGACCTCCTTCCACCACTCCAAGGAGCAAGGAGAGAAGGACATAAAGCCCAAGGTATAATCTTTCTAGGACTTAGCTAGTTTCTAGTTAGCTTTAGCTTGTTTTTGTTTAGCAAAGATCCTTCTTTGTCTAGTCCATGTTGCCTAAGTTGATAAAAATTTGATTTTTATTCCGTTTTCCGCCTCCCTGTAAGTACCGGGGTGGGCAACGTGGACTTACAGTATGCACAGTTTTGAGGAGCGATGAAGGAGGAGGTGCCCCCATTAGGGTTTTGGCAGTTGGTTCGGCCAAAACCGTAATGTGGCACACTCATTAGGGTTTTGACAATTCGTTTGGTCAAAACCGTTATGAGCCGGAGACATTGTTTACTAATCCTTTTAGTGATAGATTAGTGATGGCTAATTGCATTGACCATTTGACCACTTCGACCTCTCTTGACTTTGTTGACCCGTTGACTGTGTTGACCATTGACCTTCAAGAGGGATCTACACTCTTCTTTCATTTTATTTTTAATTCTTGAGTTATGATAATGGTCAATTCAATGTGCCATCAACTTTTATCATGATAGGATTAGTAATGATGATTTTAGTGTATTATTGCAACCATGGTTCATTTCCCTTAGTTAATCTTTTCATTATTCTCTTCTCATTCTCTCTCTTGAAGTGAGAAGAAAAAGAAAAGCTCCATGGTTGCTAAGTTTCTCCTTCTTCTTCCTCTTCTTGATCTCATCTTTTGATCTCATGTGTTGAGAGAAAAAGATCCCACAAAGACAAACACATCCATACATCTCCTCTACATATCCTAGGGCTTCTTGACTAGCAATCTCTTTGCCCTAGTTGCCTTGGCTTGAGGCGGAGCTTAGTGTACAACTCTCGGATGGATCTTCTTCGACTCAAGAAGGCCGCGGAGGTGCCCAAGGTCCGGATCGACGCTTGGAGCTTGGATGGATGAGCGGGACAGTGGAATGAAGACCCGAAGGACCGGTTCCATGAGGTATACTTTCTACAGCATAGTAGTTAAAGGCTCTAGTAGCTTACTAGTTTCTAGTTTAGCCAAGATCCTTGCTTTTGAGTCCATGTTGCCTTGAGCCAAAATCATTGTTTTTCGCCGTTTCCGCCTCCCCGTAAGAACCGGGGTGAGCAATGTGGACTTACAATCCCACAAATTTACATAGAACTGAACGTGCTTGATGTTTGTCCGGATTTTGTACTTTTACATTGGCCGGACAACCCCATATCTTAATGCGCTTATGATAAGGCCTTTTACCATTCCATATTTCGAATGGTGTTTTAGTCACCGATTTAGGCGGAACATCATTCAATAGATATACTGCTGTCAAAAGCGCATGTCCCCAAAATGAAAGAGGTAACTCAGCACTACTCATCATGGAGCGAACCATATCCAACAGGGTACGGTTCCTCCGCTCCGATACACCATTATGCTGTGGTGTGTACGGAGGAGTAAGCTGAGAGAGAATACCATTCTCTTTTAAGTAATCTAGGAATTCAGTGCTTAAGTACTCCCCTCCTTTACCAGATCGGAGGATCTTGATACTTTTGCCTATCTGGTTCTCCACTTCATTTCTGAATTCTCTGAATTTCTCAAAAACTTCAGATTTGTGTTTCATCAGATACACATATCCGAACCTAGAGAGATCGTCAGTGAATGTGATGAAGTATGAGAACCAACCCCTTGCATGTATAGACATTGGACCACATACATCACTGTGTATGAGTCCCAAGATCTCTGTTGCTCTTTCTCCATGTCCGGTGAACAGAGATTTGGTCATCTTTCCTTTGAGACAAGACTGACAAGTTTCATAAGATGAAAACTCGAATGTATCCAAGAGTCCATCTTTATGCAACTTACTTAGTCTTTTCTCTCCGATATGACCAAGTCTACAATGCCACAAGTAGGATTCGTTCGTATCTGAACACTTCCACTTGCGTGTGTTTTGTATATTGAGAACTGTATTCTGATTTAGAACATAGATACCATTACACAGTGTACCTTCTGCAACCAGTACCTTATCAAGGTAAATGTTCATGATATTTCTATCAAGAACAAAGTTATATCCATCTTTATCGAGTAAAGATACTGATATTATGTTGCAAACCATGGAAGGTACATAGTAGCAATTGTTCAAAATCATAGTATTGCCATTTGGCAACACTAGGTGATATTCACCGACGGCTGCAACATTAACTTGTGCTCCGTTCCCTACTCTGAGGGACATATCACCAGGTGCAACTTTTTTACTTTTTCTCAGTCCCTGTAATAAATTACAGATATGAGATCCTGATCTGGTATCAAGTACCCAGGAGGTAGGGCTGACCGAAAAGCAGTTTTCAATTACAAGAACACCTGAAGTAAATGCAAAACTATGCTTCTTCTTTAACTGGGTCTCCTTGGAATCCATACAATCCTCTTTCCCTTGCTCATACTTATGACTGTTTTCGTAAGTTAGAGCCGAACTGACGTTCCCCAGCCCTGACTAAGAATTCGGATCGGTCAAGCGATACATTTTATTATCTTGATTAGGGAGTGAAATGGTTGCTACCTGGAGAGACAGAAAAGAAACAACTCAGCGTGCGCTCTTGCAAGATTAGATTGGTTTATTAATTTATCTAATCAGGATGGCTCCCACTGTTTCCTCAAATTCTTCTTCAAACTTTAAAAGAAGAACTAGTCAGGATTAATCGCACGTTACAATACTTGGTTAACCTTTCAGCTAGGCTAGTGTTGGTACATCGAGGGAGGTTTTCTAACACTTTCGCGAAGTTCCTTAATTACATAACCTCTTTTACCTGGAGGCGTAGCTCCGCTAACACTGTTCTAGACACCTACTTAGTTTATACCATTGTTTGTTAAGTGAAATAATCTCCCGAGAGTAATCCAACTCATCAGTGGGATCGGGATCCAACTATCATTGTGTGATGACCTAGATGGAATCCACTCTAGTTACCACACTCCAGAAGGTATGCTAAATCTGCAAATTTCCTGTATGTTTGAAACTCCCGATGTGGTTTTTACCCATAGGACCCAAGTGACCTTGACTGAGCCAACATATCAAAGGATCCTAGTCAAGTTCAACCCGTCATTATCTTGATTGCATTAGACCCACCCGTACGAGTCCTTGACTGAGCCAAAATGACTGCATGACTGTCCCAACCAATCGCATTATATGCTACAGAAAAATATTACATAGCTACCGTACACTACGCCTCGGCTGAGCACGAAATACGTAGCACGAATACTAAGTAATACCAATCCGAAATGACGGAGGGCTACGGCTGGGTTTTGGCGAAAACCCGTTAACGTAATGAACTTGATATCGTTGAAGGAACCTGATAACCTTTTTAAAATATATAGTGGCGAAAAGTTTTGCTAAAGAGGTCACTCCCTTTGAAGGGATCTCGGCTCTTTCCTCGTCGAATGAGGTGCTGGATATTCCAAACTGATACCACTGTGCAAAGAAAAAGCGAACATTTGTAACGTCTGTTTTTAAAAACTTGGTTCGAACAACATCTTTTAGGTTTGTTTTACATGCATTAATCAAAATTAATGCTATCCCATCAATGTAACCTACCACACCAGAAAAGAATGAAAATATGATATACGTATATGCCATTCGCATTCGCCACTGGGCCCCGTCATCACCCGTTAGGTTACTTAACTAACGACAGAGTGGGGGCTGAACTAGCGCGGGTGCAAAACATATACAACATCTACTAGTATATATATATAAGTATATACAACATTTTCCGCATGCATGATAGTAAACAACATCACAGAAACACAGCCAACAATACAGAATGGTGGATAATCTTGGAGCCCCGGGTTTCATTTGAGCCACAAATAAAACCCGACGTTCCCTGTCGTGTGGATAGCCTGTGCAAAGGAAACCTGTACCCCCTACGAGTGAGGTGAATAGCCCGCCAATTCTAGAATGAAGCCCCCTCCATCTCAACTCTACGAGAAAGAAGCCCCCCCATCTCAACGCCATGAGAAAGAAGCCCCCTCCGTCTCAACTCCATGAGATGCGGGCTTGCTGCCTTTCTAGAACCCGGCTATTCGTGGACTCCTCCGCGGGGTAATCCTAGTACATAAAAAGAAAATAATATGTATAAACGGTGACATTGACCTCAACCCGGTCGTGCCCCAAAATAATTTACAACCCGGCAAAGACGGCAGTCCACATGTCGGACGCTCGCCCCGCAATAACAAATGTACAAATAAATTTAAACTGTACTACAAACATTGCAACACTTGCTATCCATCACGACTATCCAACCATAATCACAGAACAAGCACACAACATCAACGCGAATGTCACGTTCGCAAAACCCATCTAAAAGAACATATAGCAATCGGACGAGTTTTACCAATTGAGTGACATTCCCGGTCGCAGATAAAAGTGAATGTACTGTAAAATACACATTTAAAATTTCGATCGACTAAACTTTTCCAAATAGACCCCAAAAGAAAATCCAGCACTCAAATAAACCTGGGCCAAAAATATATATCACAAATATCATATTTTCATGAAATAGAGCCCTAGAAAACCTTTTGGGTACTGTAGCCCAAAAAGCGCCGCGGAAGAGCCACAAAATGAGCCATTTTGCTCACTTTTCGCGGCTGAATTTTGGAGTTAGGCCCCCAACCTTTTTTTGTAGCTATAGTTTCGCCTGCATGTAATTCTATGATACTCAGAAAAATTTTAGGACAACTTCGAAAATCGACAGCAAGCTCATGAACATAGATTCGTGATTCGGAAAAATTTGTCAATCGAGATTTTAACCTTGTGCAAACTAGCTAGTAGGGTTTATGGGTAAGCTCTGATACCATTGAAGGGTTACACTAGCGCCAAATGCGGAACAAAATATTTACGAAGAACATAAACTTGGCGCTAGAATAACACTAAAATCCGGATCTTTACCATAAACCTAACTAGCAAAAGAAGAGTTCTATCTACTATGATAGAAAGTTATACCTTAAACTTAAACTCCTTTTTCTCCTTGTTGTGAGCTCCTTGGAATGATCTAGATGGCTCCTCCTCACCGGCTTCTCTATATCGAAGAAGATCAACCCGAAGGCCTCTCCCTTGAGCTCCTACCTCAACCATGAAGTAAGCAGAGTGCTTTGCTTGCTAGACTAAGAACCCTAGAGTGAGTAGAGAGTTGTTTTAGTGATTAGATCTCACAAAGCTCTTGATTTTCAACTCATGAAATAAGAGAGCTTTGAGAGAGGAAGAGGAGAGAGCTAGCAAGAGAGAGAATGCATCATAATAGAATGAGAAGAGATAGCTCTCATATGAACAAAAAGAATAATGATAATTTTAATTAGGATAAATTTTCATAGGTGATGTTGATTTGACCATTATCATGTCACAATTAATGCTAAGCATGCTCACAAAAATATCTAAGTCAACATGGGTCAACTTAGTCAAATGGTCAAACCAATCAACCATGATACAATTATTTCTAATTAAAACTCATTAATCAATTTCCTCCATCTCATTAGGGTTTTAATCAAGTCAATGGTCAAAATCCTAATGAGGTTCCTCTGCCTCTGTCAACTGTGTATACACACCCGCATCCGTGTTTCGAGGAACACGAATACAATGAGACCGAACTGACCCGAAACCAAATATTAGGATCCGGCTTAAGCCAAAGCCCACTAGTATCAACTGCTCGAACACCGAACACACACAAGTACGCATATATGAACGAACCCTGTCGTAAAACCATACGACCTCTACTCGTTTCGCCCAAAGATGAACAACCCTCTGTGTGGGACTCTAAAGACTCGACACTACGCTGGCAGTAGGTTTAATCACAGGCCACAAGTGGTACTAGCTGTACGTAACGGTCCCCAGGTAGATGCCGATAAGAAGACCGATGAGGTTAACCCATCTGAACTCCTACTGAGCCTGAATGTGACAATATTTGTACAGTCTGGTCTGTTCGTCTAAGAGTGTCGCATGTCGGGCCTAGGGGGCGGTAAACGTCAGACCCCTAATAGCGGTATAAGTCGTGTTGGAGTGTAGCCCAGAACACCCTGAGAAACTACTAGAAACACTACCAGTAAATCTCGCTTGCCCTGGCCAGGGACTTTGTGTAATGGCTCTCCTAGACACAGCACGATATCAACTCCCAATACCGGGAGAGACGAATCCTGTCTAACCGTCACTGTCTCCAAATGCTTCGGGACTGCACCCAACTACTACCTGTTTGCACGACTCAATAGAGCCGTGGTAGGGTAGTAATCTAAGAACAGTGGGAACACACTCGAGGCGAAGTGACAGTGTCAAGTCAATGGACTAAGCTGTACTCATGTCACCTGGGAACTGTTGACTGATGAGAGGTATAATACCAACCAATAGTTCCCGACGAGGCCTGTCCAGTGTACTCGTAACCTAACGAGCACCTGCATACTATCTCCAGTACGACGTACTGATGGCTGTGGGACAGACCATCTCCCCTGCTGGGACGAGAAGCGCATGCACCAGTCTACTCTGGAGTATCGATGCCCTGTCTCGATAATCCTATGACTAGGGACCTGTATAAGGATGTGCTTATAGACTACCCAGCCCCCACTAGTGTGATCGCCATCACAACACCGGTAGTCAAGCAAAGATCCTAAGGGCTCCATCAATATGTATTAGCGATATGTTAAAAGAAACATATACACATATTAAGATAGAAACAAACCAAGTAGCATACTACTATATTGAGCAAGACTGTCGTAAACCCGTATATATATCCCGAGCTTCCAAAATGTATTATACAAACTAGTACTATACAGTAATGGCCTCTAGGGAATACATATCCAAAAGTTGCGCAGTAGACGATGAGCCTGGCAGAGGGACTACTATTTACCGGTGATAGTATTTGGACTCGACGGTTATCCAGAGGATACCGTCCAGATTCGTGAGATGATATGGGCCGATTCGGACCGACGGAGCCCATGGGCCGATCCGGACTGACGGAGCCCGAGATATAAGGATTTGCGTGTCGATGCTGGATACGGATTTCATGATGTATCGAGTGTCGATGTTGGACACTCAGGTTCCATGATTTTGATGTGTCGTTGATGGACACACATTAGTTGATATCCTCATATTTATATGCATATGCTTTCATGATGTTTCAAGTGTCGATGTTGGACACTCAGGTTCCATTATGTTGTTGTGTCATTGATGGACACGTGGATGATATCCACATGCATACAGGTATTGATTATATTGTTGGCATAAATGCAGATACGGTAAACCTAGATATCATAGTATTACCTTTATGATATAGTTGACCTAGGAGTCGTTGTTTTATTCGATTTCTATCTGCTGATGTTTTCTACTCACGATTAGGCAACTCACCCCCATTGTGCCACAGTTCTTGCAGGTTGATCGCATGGATCAGTAGTGGTATCGCTGGCACACAGCTTGCTTTCGGGTGATTTGCTTTGGTAGGTGTGACATATTGGATCGTACCTACTCTTGTATTATTATTCCTGTTGTATCTAGTTAACTCCATCAATCAGAAACTAGTATTGTATAAGTAGTAAGACTTAGCGAGACTTGTGGTTGAAAGAATTAGAGTAATGTGTTATATGTTCGCTTGGTGGGTTGATGTCTTGCTTTATTCATTATCCTTTGTGTTGATCTTCGCCGTTGGGCATCGTATACTTATATTTCTGACTTGTGTGGTTGTGATTCCGCCGATTGGCGAAGAGCTAGCTCCCGCTTGGGGATGTCTTTTATATTATCATGTATATGTGGTTTTAGATTAAAATATAAAAGGGAGGTGCTGCCCAAATTTTTAAAAGAAGAAACATGTTTTTCAACTAGTAAAATCCATTTGCATTTTCATGTTCCATTATCTATGCATTTAAGAAAACATTTGATTTCATCATACCTTTATTTCAAAACTTCACCTTTTTTATTTTCTTTAAAAGGTTTAGATTTCTAGGCATCGGCTTACTTAATTTACATTACATTTTTAGACGTTGCGTGATTTAAGTACCGGTCACGAACGAAATTTCTGGTCGTGACAAAATTAGTATCAGAGCGCTAGGTTTGACCTTGGTTCGTGTCTAGGTTTGACTATATGGAGTCTGGGGCATAATCTATTTTGGAACCTAGGCTTGACCTTGTAGGGTTATTAGGCACTTTAACAAGGGTTAAGAAAGAATCAACAATGCCCGATTAAAATTTTAGCCGTGCCTAACAACCCTAAACAAGCTCTTTGCTAGAAAATTAGGGTTTCACATGCAAGTAAATAGCATCTATGACTAAGTGAATACGAAATACAACCTTAGTAGATCAGTCCTTCAATTCTTTAGCTCCTTGTTGAAGTCCCTTCGCTGCGATCGTGGTTCTCCCGGACTCTTTCATGGCTTCACGAGGCTAAAGCAGCGTCCTTGCTTGAAGTCTTTGTGGCCGAAGATGATCTACGTCAAGGGGATGCCAACTCAAGCTTCTACTTCACTAACTTGAGAATTAGTGAAGCAAACACCCTAAACTAAAGTGCTAGTCTAGTAGAGGATGGAGAAATAGGAAGTGGGTTCACTTTAGAATTTATTTTCTCACAATATTTCTCACTTTGGATCAAATCCTAGAGAGCTTTTTAGCTCAAGGAAGAAGATGAAGAAAATAAAATGAGAAGAGATAATCATCAAGTGAGAAAACTAACCATGGTGAGTGAGTATCATATACTAACTTATGTAGAGACATAACCATGGCTAATACTTATGGTTGGGTTAACAAATATCCATAGTAAAAACAAACTTAGTGGATTTAGTCAATGCATCTACAAGCTTCCACAAGTTTCATGCATTTTGCTAATCCTCCACTAATTTTGTAATTACTTAAAATATTAAAACCCAACATAATAAATAGAATGGTGTAAGTCTCATACACCCAAGTCATGTGTATCATCAACCATGATACAAAAAGAAAACACATTTTTAATATATATCACATATATATTAAAGTTGTGCACATATGAGAAAAATCCTTAAGTGAACAAGTGTTAGTTAATGTAAACTAGTATATATAATATACAATTATACACTAAATTATTAAATCAACACGGGACTTAATAATCCGGTCATATCTCATATAACCGACTAACATCCATTGTATCGACTTTGAATCAACACTTGATTCGATAACCCGGCTACATCATACATAACCGAACGATACAAAAAGTCGCGAGAATAGAATACGGTATCACATACATGGATCATTCTCGGTCCCGCACATATCACATATGCGTTCCTATTTCATTTTGCCTGAGCCAGTAAAACATCCGTGTAGGACTCTAAAGACTCGTCAATACGCCGGTAGTAGGTGATGATCACATCAAGCACCCACAAGCCGTCAGCGGTACTAGCTGGACGTAACGGCCACCCGGGTATTGAGTGATCAGAAGATCAACAAGCAAGCCCGCTCCAATTCCTGTAAAAGCCTGCCGGTAACACTTCCCGTACAGTCCGGTCTCCTCGTCGGATATATCGCATATCAAGTCTAAGGGTGGTAATCGTCAGACCCCAATAACCGATAAGTCGTGCCGATATGAGGCTCATAACGGGTCGAGAAACTACTGGTAACACTTACCAATAAATCTCTATATCAGCCCTGGCTAAGGACTTCCCTGTTATGGCCAATCGAGCACAGCGCAACATCAACCCCCAATACTGGGAGAGACGAAACCCCTCCTATCGCTCATTGCCTCCATGTGACTCAGGAATGTACCCAAAAACCACCGTTTTGCATGCCTTCATGGACGTGGTAAGGTGGAAATCAAAGCATAGTGGGAATCACACAAGACTCTATGACGATCTCGGGTCTACAGACTAACCTGCACAAGTGTCACCAGAGAACTGCCATCTGACATGAGGTATAATACCATCTAGGAGTTCTCGGCGAGTCCGTCCAGTGTACCCAGTCTCCACTGAGCACCCGTATACCATCTGTGATGTCAAACGCCAATGGATATGGGATCATCCATCACCCATCTCATGGGTCGAGAAGCGTATACGCTAGTCTACTCTGGTATATCGATGCCCTGTCTCGATACACCTACGACTAGGAACATTAAAGGATGTACTTATGGACTACCATGGCCCCACTAGTATGATCTGCATCATAGTCCAGGTAGTCAAGTACACATCCTAAGGGCTTTACCAACATGTAACTATAAGACAGTATCAAGAGACAAGTATACATGTTAAGATAAAGAGCAACCTGATAGCATACTATCATATCGAGCAAGAAAGTCCTCTCTATATATGTCCAAGCATCCAATATAATATATATCATCTGTACAATACTGGCCTCTAGGGCATACATACAACTAACAATCTCCCACTTGCACTAGGGCCAGCTGCTGTAGTTTTGCATACCAAGCATCCCGAAGAGTCTCTCAAACTGTATCTGGGGAATGGCCTTCGTGAGTGGATCCGATGTGTTGTTCTTCGTGTCAACCCTCCTGACCTCGATCTCCCGACGATCAACTATCTCCCGGATCAGGTGATACCGTCTCAGAATATGCCTGGATCACTGATGGGACCTGGGTTCCTTGGCTAAAGCCACCGCTCCATTGTTATCGCAATACAAAGGTATTGGATGCTCAATGGATGGAACCACACCAAGTTCAGTAATGAACTTCTTGATCTAGACAGCCTCTTTGGCAGCATCGTTGGCAGCGATGTATTCAGCCTCCATCGTCAAGTCTGCCACGGTTTCCTGCTTGGAACCCTTCCAGCTAACCGCCCCTCCGTAAAGGGTAAAGACAAATCCCGAGTATGACTTAGAGTCGTCCTTATCACTCTGGAAGCTCGAATCGGTAAAGGACTCTACTTGGAGTTCTCCGTTACCATACACCAAGAGCATCTCTTTAGTCCTTTGTAAGTACTTGAGAATGCTCTTCACAGCTGTCCAGTGACTCTCTCCAGGATTAGCTTGATACCTACTGACTACACTTAGTGAGTATGCTACATCGGGTCTGGTATATAGCATCGCGTACATGATAGAGCCTACCGCCGAAGCATAGGGTATCCCTTTCATGCGGGCTCTCTCCAAATCAGTCTTGGGAGACATCTCTTTAGAGAGAGTGAGCCCTGAGATCGTGGGTAAAAACCCACGTTTGGACTCTTCCATACTAAACCTCTTTAGTATGGTGTCAATGTACCTGGATTGGGACAATCCCAATATCCTTTTTGATCTATCTCTATAGATCATAATTCCTAGTATGTAGGAGGCATCACCTAGATCTTTCATTGAGAATCTTTGTGATAAGAAGAGCTTGACCGATTGCAGCATAGGAATGTCATTTCCTATCAAGAGTATGTCATTGACGTACAATACAAGGAAGACAACCTTACTCTCTGCCACTTTCTCGTATATACAAGGTTCATCTACGTTTTTGACGAAATCAAACTCTTTGATAACGACGTCAAAGCAGATGTTCCAACTTCGCGATGCTTGCTTTAATCCATAAAAGGATTTAAGCAGCTTGCACACCTTCCTGCTTCTCCCACTATCTACGAAGCCCTCTGGCTGAGTCATGTATACGCACTCTTCTAAATCACCGTTTAGAAAGGTAGTCTTAACATCCATTTGCCAGATTTCATAGTCATGATATGCGGCAATGGCAAGCATGATCCGGATGGATTTAAGCATAGCCACTGGAGAAAAGGTTTCGTCATAGTCCACACCTGGTCTTTGACGAAAACATTTTGCAACAACTCTAGCTTTGAAAGTCTCCACTTTCCCATCTACACCAAGTTTTTTCTTGAAGATCCACTTGCTCCCAATGGGTTTTACCCCTTCAGGGGCATCTTCCAAAGTCCATACTTTGTTGGTGTACATGGATTCCATCTCGGACCGCATCGCATCCAGCCATTTCACTGAGTCCCCATTCGAAGCTAGTTGGGTCATCATCAACCGTGATGCAATCCTCGCTCCCACCATCCATGAGAAGACCGTAGTATCTCTTAGGTGGTTGAGGAACCCTACTAGATCGGCGGAGAGGCTGAGGTTCGTTAGGAACTACTGAATCCTCTGGTTCCACTATTTCTTCAGTTGCAGTTTGTGTATGTGGAACCTCTTCCAGCTCTACCACTTTTCCACTAATTTCTTTTACAAGAAATTCCTTTTCTAAAAAGGTGGCATGTTGAGTAACAAACACCTTTTGTTCCTCACTGTGGTAGAAAAAATACCCATATGAGTTCTTTGGATATCCCACAAACTTGCAAAGAACTAACTTTGCCTCGAGTTTGTCCGGATTTTGTCTTTTGACATAGGCCGGAAAACCCCATATCTTAACTCGTTTAAGATATGGCCTCTTCACACTCCATATTTCATATGGTGTGGTAGGTACAGCTTTAGATGGAACATAATTCAATAGGTATGCTGCTGTCTCCAGCACATACCCCCAGAAGGAAATAGGTAACTCAGCTGTGCTCATCATAGAGCGCACCATATCTAATAGGGTGCGGTTTCTCCGTTCTGATACAGCGTTGTGCTGTGGTGTATATAGAGGAGTTAGCTGAGAGAGAATCCCATTCTCTTTTAGGAAGTCCAGGAATTCATTGCTCAAGTATTCTCCTCCTCGATCAGATCGATGGATTTTAATACTTTTTTCGGTTTGGTTCTCGACTTCTTGTTTATATTCTCTAAATCTCTCAAAATCTTCTGATTTATGTTTCATCAGGAACACATATCCGAATCTAGAGAGATCGTCAGTGAATGTAATGAAGTACGCAGAACCATTCCTGGCATGTGTAGATATGGGACCGCATACATCACTATGTACCAGTCCCAAGAGTTCCGTAACTCTCTTTCCGTGTCCCGTAAACGGAGTTTTGGTCATCTTGCCTTTGAGACATGACTGGCAAGTGTCATAAGATGAAAATTCAAACGGATTCAAATATCCATCCTTATGCAACTTAGCTAGTCGTGTCGCATTGATGTGACCCAGTCTACAATGCCACAAGAAGGATTCATTCATTTCTGAACTCTTCCTCTTGTGTGTGTTTGTTATGCTCAGAACTGTTGATTGATTTAGAACATAAATGCTATTGCACAACGTGCCTGATCCAACCAAATTTTGGTTTAGGAAAATGTTCATAACATTATCCTGTAATACAAAATTATATCCCTCTTTACTCAACAGAGAAACCGATATAATTTTGCATATCAGGTTCGGCATGTAATAGCATTCGTTCAGAATCAATGTATTACCAGCTGGCAATACAAGGTGAAATTCCCCGACGGTTTTAGCTGCAACAATTGCACCATTTCCTACCCTTATGTCTTTATCACCTTCTCCAAGTTCTCTACCTTTCCTAAGCCCATGTAACTGATTACATATATGGGATCCTGACCCGGTATCTAATACCCAGGACGTAGAGGAAATGGAGAAACAGTTCTCTGTAACGAACATACCCGAAGAAAATGCATCAACATGTACTTTCTTCATTCGGGTGGCATGAGAATCCTGGTATTCCCCTATATCCTGTTCAGTCTTATAACTTTTATAACAAAGAACGGAAGTAACGTTCCCCAGCACAGTATAACATGCGGGTTCGATCAATACATCCATATTATTATCTTTATTAAGGCATGATATGGTCGCTACCTGGAGAGAGAGAGAAAAGAAAACACTTTAGCGTATGCTCTTGCAAGATCAGATTGGTTATTATTTTATCTAATCAGGATGGCTCCAACTGTTTTTATCAAATCTTCCTTCAAACCCTAAAAGGAAATACTAGCCGGGATTAATTACACCTTACAACTTCGCCAATCTTTCAGCCAGGCCAGTGTCGGTAGTTTGAGGGAGGTTTCCCGTGCTTTCGCACGGACCTAATTAAAGTAAACCTCGTTTTCCCAGAGGCGTAACCCCATTGACACTTTTCTAGACACCTACTTGATCGGCTAATTGTCCTATGTAAAACTCTCCCAGGAGTAACTCTTACTCACAGTGGGTATCGGGATCCAATTATCTCATAGAAGGTATGCAATCTCATTGCAAATTTCAACACTTGAAATTCCCGATAATATTTTTCCCCAAACGATCTATGACCTTGACAAGGTCAACAAACCATAGACCGTAAGTCAAGTTTAACCCGTCATTTCTTGATTGAATTAAACCCACTCGCACGACCCTTGACAAGGTCCACAAGGCCGTACGACTACCCTAATCCAATCTGCATCATATGCATAAGAAGATAAATACTGGTCAGCTACCGCACATTGCGCCTTGACAAGGTCAACAAACGCAGCACGGATACTAAGCAGGAATTATCTGAAATGACGGAGGGCTACGACAGGTTTTTATGAAAAACCTATCGTTGTAGAATCGAGTGAATTTTGAAATGGAGTTATTTTGAGGCTTTCATTAGTTTTGCTAAAGAGGTCACTCCCGGTGAAGGGATCTCGGCTCTTTCCTTATGGAATAAGGTGCAGGATATATCATATATATCACTATGCAAAGCAAAACTCAAAAAGCAATAAAAAACAAACCGAGTGTTGTAGCATCTGTCAGTTTTGCTAAAGAGGTCACTCCCGGTGAAGGGATCTCGGCTCTTTCCTCATCGAATAAGGTGCAGGATATATCATATATATCACTATGCAAAGCAAAAACTGTAGCTACTCTTTTTGAAAATTTGATTCTACAACATCTTTTAGGTTTCTTTTCTTTCATTAATCATATTAATGAAGTCCCATCATTTAAATCACCTAAACATCACAGATAAATACGACGTACACTTATGCCATCCGCATTCGTCTCGATGTCCCCTCGTGCACCGTTAGGTTAGGTAACTAACGGCAGAGCGGAGCAGGGCTAGCGCGGGTGTAAAACATAAGTAACGTCTATATAATATATCATATATACTATATACAGTATCTATCATCACATATCAAATGATCACATCACAGATATCGCAGCAGAAGAAAACATATGAAACATTGGATATACTAGGACGTCCGTGTTTTATTTTGAACCTCTATAAAACACGGATTCCACGGTCGCGATGAATAGCCAAACACACACCCTTAGACCCTTACGAGAGCGGCAAGCAACCCTTCCAATTCTAGAGTTAGGAGACCCGGACTCGACTCCTCGAGTTGGTCTCCCACTGGACTCTAGAACCTGGTTACTTGTGCTCTCCTCCTTGGGTCTATCCTAGTGCGGAAAAGTAAATAATATACAAATGGTGACATCAACCTCATCCCGGAAGTGCCCCAATAAAAGAATATTACATACATTTAATTTTACATGAATGAAAATAAAAGCTCTCATCTCACATAAAAACCCCCGGCTATTCAGAACGCAATGATCCAATATAACATATCCAGCAACACATAACATCACATGTCATCAACGTAAGTAAATATGCGCATCCCAATTGTCGTTGACATATAGCAACGAAACCGGCGATATCACATATTACATTACGGTCGCAGAAAAGAAAGTGTAAAACTACAACATTTGGAATCCACATTCTCTTTAGACATCGTAAATCTGAAATATCACATACTTCGCATTTCATGCCTAACTATATGAATTCCACATATTGTATCACATTTCAGATAAATAGACAGTATTAAACTTTCCGATCGAATAATCAAATACCTAAGATTTCCATAATAGCTCAACACTTGAGCGGAGTTCAAAAATTCCAGAATAAGTCACAGTAGCAACGGTCTAGCCGTAGAAGGGTCAGGCCAACGCCTCACATATGGCACGCCGTACTGCCCCAAATCCTAAGGTTCAAAAGGCAGTTCAAGACGGTCACACAATCGAGTTAAGGTTTGTTGTCTTCTAGAAGGTCCATCGCGTTACTTTCACGTTTTTCCGAAAGATCTAAACTCAAGAAAAATTCAACACTTGAAAGTTTTTCGTGCCGGGAAATAATGAGTTAATGATATCCGTTCGAACATTTTAATAGTTTCTAAATATCCGGAAAACATAACGAAATTAAATATTCCGATCGAATCAACGAATACAAAATAATCCCCAGAACACTCAACACTTGAGTCATTTTAAAAATACCCAGAAAATACAAATCACAGAAATAGAAATTATAGTGTAAAAATTAGGGTATAAGTCCTCTGTTCGGCTGCGGATCCGCGGCCCAACCGCGGTACGGCAGCGGTTCCGCGGCGGTTTGTACAGTGTATGCTCTCGTTTTTCACTACAATTCTTATATTTCCCTGCTGATTTTTTTAGGCATTTTTAATACAGAAAATCACAGTTTTGAAAAAATGTACAGGGAGGGGGTTAACTTTGACATATCGGGGTTCGTTCAGAGTTTTAACTTCGTAAACATGTCGCCTAATGCTCTAGCTAGGCTCTGATACCACTGTAGGGTTACTAGGCACTCTAACAAGGGTTAAGAAAGCATCAACCATACCCGATTAAAATTTTAGCCGTACCTAACAACCCTAAACAAGATCTTTGCTAGAAAATTAGGGTTTCACATGCAAGTAAATAGCATCTATAACTAAGTGAATACGAAATACAACCTTTGTTGATCGGTCCTTCACTTCTTTAGCTCCTTGTTGAAGTCCCTTCGCTACGATCGTGGTTCTCCCAGACTCTTGCATGGCTTCACGAGGCTAAAGGAGCGTCCTTGCTTGAAGTCTTCGAGGCCGAAGATGATTTACGTCGAGGGGATGCCAACTCAAGTTTTTACTTCACTAACTTGAGAATTAGTGAAGCAAACACCCTAAACTAAAGTGCTAGTCTAGTAGAGGATGGAGAAATAGGATGTGGGTTCACTTTAGAATTTAGTTTCTCACAATGTTTCTCACTTTGGATCAAACCCTAGAGAGCTTTTTAGCTCAAGGAAGAAGATGAAGAAAATAAAATGAGAAGAGATAATCATCAAGTGAGAAAGCTAACCATGGTGAGTGAGTATCATATACTAACTCATGTAGAGACATAACCATGGCTAATCCTTATGGTTGGGTTAACAAATATCCATAGTAAAAACAAACTTAGTGGACTTAGTCAATGCATCCACAAGCTTCCACAAGCTTCATGCATTTTGCTAATCCTCCACTAATTTTGTAATTACTTTAAATATTAAAACCCAACATAATAAATAGCTTGGTGTAAGTCTCATACACCCAAGTCATGTGTATCATAAACCATGATACAAAAAGAAAACACATTTTTAATATATATCACATATATATTAAAGTTGTGCACATGTGAGAAAAATCATTAAGTGAACAAGTGTTAGTTAATGTAAACTAGTATATCTAATATACAATTATACACTAAATTATTAAATCAACACTTGACTTAATAATCCGGTCATATCTCATATAACCGACTAACATCCTTTGTATCGACTTATCGAATCAACACTTGATTCGATAACCCGGCTATATCATATATAACCGACCGATACAAAAAGTCGTGAGAATAGAATACGGTATCAAATACACACATCATTCTCGGTCCCGCACATATCACGTATGCGCTCCTATTTCATTTTTCCTGAGCCAGTAAAACCTCTGTGTAGGACTCTAAAGACTTGTCAATACGCCGGCAGTAGGTGATGATCACATCAAGCACCCACAAGCCATCAGCGGTACTAGCTGGACGTAACGGCCATCCGGGTATTAATCGATTAGAAGATCAGCAAGCAAGCCTACTCCAACTCCTGTAAAAACCTGCCGGTAACACTTCCCATACAGTCCGGTCTCCTCGTCTGATATGTCGCATATCAAGTCTAGGGGTGGTAATCGTCAGACCCCAATAACCGATAAGTCATGCCGATATGAGGCTCATAATGGATCAAGAAACTACTGGTAACACTTACCAGTAAATCTCTATATCAGCCCTGGCCAGGGACTTCCCTGTTATGGCCAATCGAGCACAGCGCAACATCAACCCCCAATACCGGGAGAGACGAAACCCCTCCTATCGCTCATTGCCTCCATGTGACTCGGGACTGTACCCAAAAACCACCGTTTTGCACGCCTTCATGGACGTGGTAAGGTGGAAATCAAAGCACAGTGGGAATCACACAAGATTCTATGACGATCTCGGGTCTACAGACTAACCTGCACAAGTGTCACCAGAGAACTGCCATCTGACGTGAGGTATAATACCATCTGGGAGTTCTCGGCGAGTCCATCCAGTGTACCCAGTCTCCACTGAGCACCCGTATACCATCTGTGATGTCAAACGCCAATGGATATGGGATCATCCATCGCCCATCTCATGGGTCGAGAAGCGTATACGCTAGTCTACTCTGGTATATCGATGCCCTGTCTCGATACACCTACGACTAGGAACATTAAAGGATGTACTTATGGTCTACCATGGCCCCACTAGTATGATCTGCATCATAGTCCAGGTAGTCAAGTACACATCCTAAGGGCTTTACCTGTTAGTAATGTATATGCCCTAGAGGCCATTGTTGTACATTTGATGTATATTATAATGGATGCTTGGATATATACAGAGAGGACTTTCTTCCTCGTCATGATAGTATGCTATTTGGTTTTACTTTATCTTAACATATTGACTTATATTGGTTTACTGTCTTTCTCTCACATGTTGATAAAGCCCTTAGGATCTGTACTCGACTACTGGGATTATGATGAGATCATACTAGTGGGGCCACGGTAGTCGATGAGTACATCCTATAAATGTTCCTCATCGATGGTATATCGAGACAGGGCATCGATACACCAGAGTAGACTAGCGTATACGCATCTTGACCCATATGATGGGCGATGGATGATCCCATATCCATCGGTGTTTGACATCAAGATGGTGTACGGGTGCTCAGTGGAGACTGGGTACAATGGACGGACTCGCCGAGAACTCCCACTTGGTTATATACCACACGTTAGATGGCAGTTCTCCGGTGACACTGGTACAGGGTAGTCTGTAGACCCGAGATCGTCATAGAGTCTTGTATGATTCCCACTGTGCTTTGATTTCCACCTTACCACGTCCACGAGGGCATGCAAAACGGTGGCTTTTGGGTACAGTCCCGAATCATATGGAGGCAATGAGCGATAGGAGGGGATTCGTCTCTCCCGGTATAGGGAGTTGATGTTGTGCTGTGTTCGATTGGCTATAACTGGAAGTCCCTGGCCAGGGCTGATATAGAGATATACTGGTAAGTGTTACCAGTAGTTTCTCGACCTGTTATGAGCCTCACATCGACATGACTTACCGGTTACTGGGGTCTGACGTATACCACCCCTAGACCTGATATGCGACATATCAGATGAACAGACCGGACTGTACGAGAGTGTTACTGATTGGATTCACAGGAGAACGGACATGCTAGCTTATTGATCTTCTGATCGCTCAATACCTGGGTGGCTGTTGTTAGTTATATGTATGCCCTAGAGGCCATTACTGTACATAGGATGTATATTGTAGTGGATGCTGGGACATATATAGGGAGGACTTTCTTGCTCGACATGATAGTATGCTATCTGGTTGCTCTTTACCTTAACGTGTATACTGATTGTCTCTCTGTTGCATGTTGGTAAAGCCCTTAGGATGTGTACTTGACTACCTGGACTATGATGCGGATCATACTAGTGGGGACATGGTAGTCCATAAGTACATCCTTCAAAGTCCCTAGTCGAGGGTGTATCGAGACGGGGCATCGATATACCAGAGTAGACTAGCGTGTACTTTCTCGACCCATACAGATGGGCGATGGATGATCCCATATCCATCGGTGTTTGACATCAAAGATGGTATACGGGTGCTCAGTAGAGACTGGGTACACTGGACGGACTCGCCGAGAACTCCCAGATGGTATTATACCTCACGTCAGATGGCAGTTCTCTGGTGACACTGGTACAGAGTAGTCTGTTGACCCGAGATCGTCATAGAGTCTTGTGTGGTTCCCACTGTACTTTGATTTCCATCTTACCACGTCCAAGAGGGCATACAAAACGGTGGTTTTTGGGTACAGTCCCGAGTCACATGGAGACAATGAGCGATAGGAGGGGATTCGTCTCTCCCGGTATAGGGAGTTGATGTTGCGCTGTGATCGATTGGCTATAACAGGAAATCCCTGGCCAGGGTTGCTGAGATTTACTGGTAAGTGTTACCAGTAGTTTCTCGAATAGTTATAGACCTCATATCGACACGACTTATCGAGCTATTGGGGTCTGACGTTTACCACCCCTAGGCGAGATATGCGACATATCAGACGATCAGACCGGACTGTACGGTAGTGTTACTGGTCGGATTCACTGGAGTGTGAGCGGGCTTGCTCGTCGATCTTCAGATCGCTCAATACCCGGGTGGCCGTTATGTTTAGCAGACCGCTTGCGGCTTGTGGGTGTTTGATATGATCATCATCTGCTGCCGGCGTATTGACGAGTCTTTAGAGTCCTACACAGAGCTTTCCTGGCTCAAGCGAAACGAAATAGGAGCGCATATGAGATATGTGCGGGACCGAGAATAATGTGTGTATGTGATACCGTATTCTATTCTCGCGATGTATGTGTCGAATGGTTGTATGCGATATAACCTAGTTATCGAATCAAGAATTGATTCGATAAATCGATACATTGGATATTAGTCGGTTATATGTGATATGACCGGATCGTTAAATCAAGTGTTGATTTAATGATTTAATGTATAATTATATATTTGATATATTACTTTGCATTAACTAATATTGGTTCACTTTAATTGGATTTTCTCACTTGAAGTTCACATGTTGTATATGTGATATACTTTTGTGCACTTGATTGTATCATGTTTGATGATACATGTTTACTTGAGTTTGTGTAAAGATTAAACCATGGTTATTTAAATGGTTAGGGTTTTGTTTTTCATATCTATTTATTCATTTATTTATTTATTTTCTTTTTGGAAAAAGAAATGAGAAGAATGGTGTCTTTCTTTGTTTGTATTTGAAGATTCATGAAGCTTTGACTTTGTCCACCATTCTTATCTCATGCTTAACCCTAACCATTTGATTTAACCCTAGTTTATTCTCTACACTTCACCATAGTTAGTTTATGATAAGCATTCCTTTTATTTTCTATTTTGGAATTAACTTATCATAACAATATTCATCTTCTTCATCTTCTTCTTCCTTGAAGAAGCTTGCTTCATCAATGGTGATTGATGAAAACAAGTGAGAAATCCAATTCTAAAGTCTACCCACTTCCTATTTCTTCATCCTCTACCTCTTGCCAAGTAGTAGAGTGTGTTTTCTTCATAAGTTTCTTGACTTGGTGAAGTGAGAGCTTGATCTAGCGATGCTTCGACGTAGATCATCTTCGGCACGAAGCCGACGACCTTGCCAGCTCTTTCTCCGATGAAGCCGATGCTAGAGCCCGGATTATGATTTGGACAGCGGAGATGACTTCATCACGGAGCCGTGGAGGTGGAGGACCGGATCTATAAAGGTTGTATTTCCGTTCCTTTAGTAAAATAGTTTACTAGTTGCATTTGTCGCCTAGAAATCTAGCCAACGATCCGTTCTAGGGTTTCTCGGCACCGTTTAAATTTGAAATTGGCATGGTTGATGCCTTGTGAGACCTCATTAGGGTGCCTAGGAACCCTACAGTGGTATCAGAGCCTAGCTAGAGCCTTAGGCGAAGTCTAGACGCAATTTGAAGTCCGAACGAACCCGAAACCCAACCCGGAAAATGCTCTCTGTCCTTTTTCTAAAATCTGGGATTTTTCAACATTAAAAATATGCAGAAAATCAAGCAGGGTTTTCTAGGAATTACTGTAAATTTCGTGGACCTAATTCAACTTTCCCACCGCGTTTCCGCGGCATGAGCAAGGCTCATGCGGCGGATCCGCGGCCGTACGGCCACAGTATTTAAATTATTTTGCACAGTAATTCTTAGTTTCCAGTGGTGATTTTTCTGGGAATTTTTAATATTTTTTCTAGAGTTGAATTTTCTGGGATTGATTTGGGGATTCGGTGTTTCGATCGGAGTATCAAATTTTGTCTGTGTGGCTTTCCGGATAATTTTTAGAATATGTTAAAAAGTTCGACCGGATATAAATACCCAATTTTTCCCCTGTCGGGAAATTTCCAAGTGTTGGATTTTTCCGTAGTTTGACGACGTTCTAAGTAGTGCAAGTAACGCGATGGACCCTCTAGAAGACAACAAACCTTAACTCGATTATGTGACCGTCTTGAACTGCCCTTTGAACCTTCGGGTTTGGGGCAGTACGGCGTGCCACATGTGAGGCGTTGGCTTGACCTTTCTACGGTTGGACCGTTGGTACTGAGGCACGAACAGAATGTTGTTAGACTTATTTCATGTATTGAGCTGTATCGGGAAAACTTGGGTGTTTGACTATTCGATCGAAAAGTTTAACATTTTCTATTTATCCGGAATGGGATACAATAATTGGAATTCACAAGAAGTTATGAGATAACTGAATGAATGTTATAAACATAGCAGTTTAGTCTCACTTGATCGGTTGCCACGGAATTTTGATGTGATCAAAAGTCCGTCGCAATCACGTAGCGTACGCGGATACTCGCCGGGTAAACTTAATAGACAGCCTCACGCCATAGCCCCGACCAAGTGACTGTAGGAGAACCCCGTCGCATAAAGCATCCGTCCGGGTGCTCGCGGTAGCGGTGTTCCGCCTTGGTGCACTTCGTCGACGCTATCGGGGGTGCAGCCGTCTACTGAAGTTTGCGACGAGCATTCGATCAGGGTGTCGGGAATCTTGTTGAATTACCCGACTTGATATTGAAAAGTGTTTTCGATAATGAGACTAAAATGCGGGGTTTATAATTGTTAGGCATGCGATGTCTAAGTAATTCATTTGGTCAGGCATGCGATGTCTGAGGTGGTTGCGGATTCCAACTGTTGTAGTTTTACACTTTCTTTTCTGTGACAGTAAGTGTAATATGTGATATCTCCGGTTTCGTTGCTATATGTCAACGACAATTGGGATGGACATATTTACTTACGTTGATGACATGTGATGTTATGTGTTGCTGGATATGTTATATTGGATCGTCGTGTTTGAATAGCCGGGGGTTTTTATGTGAGATGAGTGTTTTTCATTTTCATTCATGTAAAAACTTGTATGTAATATTCTTTTATTGGGGCACTTCCAGGTTGCAGAAGTTGTCACCTTTTGTATATTATTTACTTTTCCGCACTAGGATAGACCCAAGGAGGAGGGCACAAGTAACCGGGTTCTGGAGTCCAGTGGGAGACCAACTCGAGGAGTCGAGTCCGGGTCTCCTAACTCTAGAATTGGTAGGGTTGCTTGTAAGTCCACGTTGCGACCCCCGGTTCTTACGGGGAGGCGGAAACGATATAAAATCAAAATTTTTACGCAAGAGGCAACATGGACTAAGCTAGGTCGGGATCTTTACCTAAACTAAAACTAGCATACTAAGCTAAAGATATTTAGCTACTCGGATAGAGATGGTTATACCTAGACTTGAACTCCTTCTCTTCAAGCTCCGATGGTGGTCCGATGGCTCCTTGTCGTCGTCTCCGTACGCCGAAGATAGATCCACTTGAAAGCTCCAACCTTTAGCTCCTTCTTCGGTCTTTGAAGAAACTAGCTCACTTGGTTTGCTAAACCTAGTGAACTAGAATGAGTAGAGAAGAAATAGAATGGGATTTTATCTATGGTTCTTGATTCTCAACTCATGAGACAAGAGAACCATAGATCAAGAGAGGGAGGAAAAGGTTGAGGGTGAGAGCAAGAACAAGAGAGCTCAAGAACAAGAGAGAGAATGAGCAAGAAAGAATGAGGCTCTCTTTTTCCTTTCACCCTCTCATAATCCAAAGTGATCATAACTCATCATATCAAAAAAGTCTTTTGGTGATGGTTAGAAGCAACCATAAGGTTATCATATCATGCACTCATTTTACTCAAAAAAGCAAGCAAGAAAAAAGTCTTTGGCATGAAATGATAACCATGGTCATCATGATGGTCAACTAGTCAAGCCTAGTCAACCGGTCAACAAGTCAACAAAAGTCAACAAGTCACCAAAGTCAACAAGTCAACAAAAGTCAACAAGTCAACAACCATATCACCATAATACTTAATTAATATAATAGTTAATCACAAATCATATTCTCATTAGGGTTGAGCGAAAAGTCAAAAGTCAACGGTCAACTGTCAACAACCCTAATGAGAATCCACTGCCTCTGCCTCCCTGTCAACTGTGCATACACACCCGCATCCGCGTTCCGAGGAATACGAATGCAAACTGGATAAATCCAATCCCATAAGGTACACTAGGATCTGGCTTAAACCAAGGCCCGCTAGTGTAAACTGTCCGGACACTGTACGTGCACAAGTGCACAGATGTGACCGAACCCTGTCGCAAAACCATGCGACCTGTCGCAATACCATGCGACCTCTACTCTTTTGCCTAAAGGCGAAAAGCTTTCTGTGTGGGACTCTAAAGACTCGACACTACGCTGGCAGTGGGTTTAACCACAGACCGCAAGCGGCACTAGCTGTGCGTAACGGTCCCCAGGTAATGCCGACAAGAAGACCGACGAGGCGAAACCCATCTGAACTCCTACTGAGCCTGAGTGTGACATTCTCCGTACAGTCCGGTCTGTTCGTCTGATACATCGCATGGCGGGCCTAGGGGGCGGTAAACGTCAGTCCCCCAATAGCGGTACAAGTCGTGCCGGAGCGAAGCCCAAAACACCCTGAGATAACACTGGAAACCTACCAGTATATCTCGTTTGCCCTGGCCAGGGACTACTCGTGTAATGGCTCTCCTAGACACAGCGCGATGTCAACCCCCAATACCGGGAGAGACGAATCCTGTCTAACCGTCACTGCCTCCAAGTGCTTCGGGACTGCACCCAACCACCACCTGTTTGCACGACTCCTTTGAGCCGTGGTAGGGTAGTGATCAAAGTACAGTGGGAACACACCCGAGGCTAAGTGACAGTGTCAAGTCAGCGGACTAAGCTGTACTCATGTCACCTGGGAACTGATAACTGACGATATGTATAATACCAACTAGTCAGTTCCCGACGAGTCCTGTCCAGTGTACCCGTAACCTAACGAGCACCCGCATACTATCTCAAGTACGACGTACTGACGGCTGTGGGACAGACCGTCTCCCACACTGGGATGAGAAGCGCATGCGCTGGTCTACTCCGGAGTATCGATGCCCTGTCTCGATAGTCCTGCGACCAGGGACCTGAATAAGGATGTGCTTATAGATTACCCAGCCCCCACTAGTGTGACTGCCATCACAACGCTGGTAATCAAGCAAAGATCCTAAGGGCTCCACTAATGCGTATAAGTGATATACTGAAATAAACACAAGTACACATTGAAGTAGAAACAAACCAAGTAGCATACTACTATTTTGAGCAAGATTGTATATACAAGGTGAATATCCCAAGCATCCATTAAGTAATATACAAACTAGTATGATACAGTAATGGCCTCTAGGGCATATACACTAACAATCTCCCACTTGCACTAAGGCCATGTACTGGCGTATCGAAGACCTATCATCTCGATCAGCCGCTCGAACTGAGTCTGGGGCAAGGCCTTGGTGAATGGATCTGCAGTGTTGTCTTCTGAAGCGACTCTCCGAACCTCGATCTCCTGGCGATCCACGATCTCCCTGATCAGGTGATACCGCCTCAAGATGTGCCTGGATTTCTGATGGGACCTGGGTTCCTTCGCTAATGCTATAGCCCCGTTGTTGTCGCAATACAGAGGTATTGGATCAACAATGGACGGAACCACCTGAAGTTCTCTCAAGAACTTCCTCATCCAGACAGCTTCTTTTGCGGCATCAGATGCAGCGATGTATTCCGCTTCCATCGTCGAGTCTGCAACGGTTTCCTGTTTGGAACTCTTCCAACACACCGCCCCTCCATTGAGGGTAAAGACAAAACCCGACATGGACTTGGAATCATCCTTGTCACTCTGGAAGCTGGAGTCAGCAAAGGCCTCGATCTGGAGGTCTTTTCCGCCATACACCAAGAACATCTCCTTAGTCCTTCTCAGGTACTTGAGAATGTTCTTTACCGCTATCCAGTGTTTCTCCCCAGGGTTAGACTGATACCGGCTTACCACACTAAGTGCATAAGCTACATCCGGTCTGGTACACAACATCGCATACATTATAGAGCCTACCGCAGAAGCGTAGGGTATAACAGACATGCGATCCCTCTCCAAATCAGTCTTGGGAGACATCTCTTTAGAGAGGGTGATCCCGTGACAAGCCGGTAGGTTACCGCGCTTGGAATCTTCCATACTGAACCTCTTCAGTATGGTGTCGATGTACCTGGACTGTGAAAGTCCTAATATCCTCTTGGATCTGTCACGGTAGATCCGGATACCCAGAATGTATGAGGCATCACCCAGGTCTTTCATGGAGAACCTGTGTGACAAGAACCCCTTGACAGATTGTAGCATAGGAATGTCATTTCCTATTAAGAGAATGTCATCCACGTATAAAACGAGGAATACTACAGTTCTCGCTACAAATCTACTATAGATGCATGGTTCATCTGGATTTTTGATAAAGCCAAATTCTTTGACCGTCTCATCAAAGCAGATGTTCCAACTCCGCGATGCCTGCTTTAGTCCATAGATGGACTTAAGCAACTTGCACACCTTTCCGCTGCTCCCACTCTGAATGAAACCCTCTGGCTGGTCCATATAGACACACTCCTCTAAATTTCCATTTAGAAAAGCTGTCTTTACGTCCATTTGCCAGATCTCATAATCGTGGAAGGCAGCAATGGCAAGAAGGATCCGAATGGATTTCAGCATGGCTACTGGAGAAAAGGTTTCGTCGTAGTCCAAGCCAGGTCTTTGACGAAAACCCTTTGCTACCAGCCTAGCTTTATAGGTCTCAACCTGTCCATCTACACCAATCTTCCTTTTGAAGATCCACTTGCATCCTACGGGTTTTACCCCGTCTGGAGCAATGTCCAACGTCCATACCTTGTTGGTGTACATGGACTCCATTTCGGTCCGCATTGCATCCAGCCATTTCACTGAGTCAACGCTCTGAACGGCCTGCTGGAAGCTAGTAGGCTCATCATAATCTATGATGCAATCCTCTCTATCCCCGTCTATGAGAAAACCGTAGTATCTCTCGGGCGGATGAGACTGCCTACTACTTCTGCGGAGCGGCGTAGGAATGTCCTGTTCTGTTGAACCCTCTGGTTCCACTAAGCTTTCAGTAACAGTCTGTGGTTCTGGAATTTCTTCCAGTTCTATTGTGCTCCCACTTATCTGGTTTTCCAAAAACTCAGTTTCCAAGAAGTAGGCATGACGAGAAACAAGAACTTTTTGTTCCTCTTCACAGTAGAAGAAGTATCCTTTTGAGTTCTTTGGATACCCCACAAACTTGCACTGTACTGAGCGTGCCTCGAGCTTGTCCGCATGCTGCTTTTTGACAAAAGCCGGACATCCCCATGTCTTAATGTGCTTAAGATAGGGTCTCTTCCCACACCACATTTCATATGGTGTGGAAGGCACAGTCTTAGTCGGAACTCGGTTCAAAAGGTACGCTGCTGATTCTAGCGCATACCCCCAGAATGATCGCGGCAACTCAGCGTTACTCATCATGGACCGCACCATATCCAATAGGGTGCGGTTCCGTCTCTCCGATACACCGTTATGTTGCGGGGTGTATGGAGGAGTAAGCTGAGAGAGAATTCCGTTCTCTTTTAAATAGTCCAGGAACTCGGCACTTAAGTATTCTCCACCTCGATCCGATCTTAGAATCTTAATACTTTTGCCGGTCTGTTTCTCCACTTCATTCTTATACTCCTGGAATTTTCCAAAGGCCTCGGACTTATGTTTCATTAAGAAGACATAGCCGTACCTTGAGAAGTCATCCGTAAAAGTAATGAAGTAAGAATGTCCGCTTCGGGCATGTGTAGACATTGGACCGCACACGTCACTGTGTACGAGTCCCAAGAGCTCGCTCGCTCTTACTCCTTGTCCAGTAAACGGAGTCTTTGTCATCTTTCCTTTTAGACAAGATTGACAAGTGGCATACGATTGATATTCGAACGTATTCAAATATCCTTCTGTATGTAACTTAGTCAGCCTTCTCTCATTGATGTGACCCAATCTACAATGCCATAAGAAAGTCTGATTTAGTTCTGGAGACTTTCTTTTGTGTGTATTCTGGACGTTGAAAATTTGTGGTTGGTTTAACACATATATACCATTACTCAATGTACCTGACCCAATCAGAACTTGATTAAGGTGAATGTTTACAACATTACTTACAAACACAAATTCATAACCTTCTTTAGAAACTAAAGATACAGAAATGATATTACAAGTTGCGTTGGGTACAAAAAAGCAATTACGCAAAACCAAAACATGTCCATCTGACATTCCCAGGTGATAGTCCCCCACGGCTTTAGCATCCATGCTAGCTCCGTTTGCAACTCTGAGGGTCATGTCACCTGCCTTCAAAACCCTACGGTTTCTCAACGCCTGCAAAGAATTACAGATATGAGATCCTGATCCGGTATCCAATACCCAGGAAGTAGAGTTTATTGAAAGACAATTTTCAATAACATACACACCTGAAGCTGAAGCTGCAACCTGCTTCAATTCCTGTGTTCTGGCCTTCCAGGCCCTGCAATCATTCTTCCAGTGTCCTTTCTTATGACAATAGAAGCATTCTTCCTTATCCACAAGCTTCCCCGCTATCTTTGTTGCTTTTCCTTTTCCCTTCGTATCCACTTTACTAACACCGCCCCTTGGTTTGGCGGGGGCCTTCTTCTTCTTTCCCTTGGCTTTCGCCTTGGACCTAGAAGAAGATGATCCTCCTACAAACAAAGTGGATGTTTCCCTACCTTTCTGTAGGGTGCCCTCTGCGCTCCTCAGCATGTTGAGGAGCTCTGATAGTTCAACCTCTTTTTCTTGTAGGTTGAAGTTCAGTATAAACTGGGCGTAAGTGGAAGGAAGGGACTGGAGAACTATATCCGTATATAGCTCACTCTCCAATGTGATCCCTAGGTCAGCGAGCTCCTCAATGAAGCCGATCATCTTTAGCACATGCTCGGCTACTGATGATCCGACGGCCATTCTTGTCGAAAACAACTTTTTCGACGCTTCGTATCTTGCGATACGTGATTGCTCTCCATACAGTTCTTTTGTATGGAGCAATATGGACTCCATGTCCATATTCTCATGCCTCCTCTGATGTTCGTTGTCCATCGAGGCAAGCAGGAGGCATTTGGCCTTCGCGCTATCAATCTCCCAAGTCTTACGGATTTCCTTATCCGCGACGCTGGAAGTTGGACCAGGGACAGGGGGAGCTTTGGTGGTAAGAAGATACCCCAGCTTGTCATAAGTGATTGCTATCTTGACATTCCTGAGCCAATCTTTGTAGTTTGGCCCTGTCAGTTTGTTTTTATCTAGGAGTAACTTAAGTCCAGTCATGTTGATTGGTCGCTGCAATTAGGAGAGAGAAGAAGAAACACTCAGCATGATGCTCTTGCAAGTTTAGAGTGGTTTTTAGTTTGTCTAAACAGGATGGCTCCCACTGTTTCTCGAATCCCTCCTCAAACCATAAAGGAAGAATTAGTCAGGATCAATCCCACCGTACAATACTTGCTTAACCGTTCAGCCAGGCCGGTGTCGGTACTTCGAGGGAGGTTTTCCAACGCTTTCGCGAAGTTCCTTAATTAAAGAACCTCTTTTCCCTGGGGGCGTAGCCCCGCTAACACCTTTCTAGGCACCTACTAGGTTTATAGCATTGATCGTTAAGTGAGAAATTTCCCGAGGAGTAGCATATACTCACAGTAGGATCGGGATCCAAATATCATTGCGTGACGAAACTGAAGGAATCCTACCAGTATCATCACACTCCAAATGGTATGCAAATCTAGCAAGTTTCAGTACTTATGAAACTCCCGATGTGGATTTTTGCCCCATGCTCTTATGACCTTGACTTTGGCCAACAAATCATAAGTCACATGTCAAGTTCTGCCCGTCGTTCTCCAGGTTAATTTGAATCCACCCGCACCTACCCTTGACTTTGGCCAACAAGGCAGTACGACTGTTCCAAACCAACGCATCTATCTATGCTGCACATGAATACCCAATAGCTACCAATCACTGTGCCTTGACTTTGGCCAACAAACACAGCTTGAATACTATTGACTATTCATGTGAAACGACGGAGGGCTACGGATGGTTTTGGCAAAACCGTGAACGTAGTGAACTTGATTTGGTCGATGGAACGAGATAGCTTTTAAAAGGAGTGGCTCAAGCTCCGCATTTAAAAGTTGTTTTTGAAAAGAACCGAGTGGTTTTTCGAAAGTGTTCCAACGACTTTAACTTGGTTTATTATCTTGCATTAGTTCTTTTAATGCGTGATATTCTTGCATTAGTTCTTTTAATGCGTCCCATCATTTAATCCTACCATTGCAGAAAACAACCAAAATATGACGTACGCTTATGCCATTCGCATTCGCCACGGGCCCCCGTCATTACCCGTTAGGTTACTTAACTAACGACAGAGCGGGGGCTGGGCTAGCGCGTCTGTAAAACATAAGCAACGCCTAAATAATATCATATATAGATATACTGCAATGATAAACATTTCAGATCACAGATAAATACATTGGATATACTAGGAATCTGTAATTTGTACGAGCCTGTAACAAAAACAGATTACACGGTCGCGGTGAATAGCCAAAACCCCACCCAAGACCCCTACGGGTGCGGCAAACTACCCGCCAAGTACCCGAAGCGTAGCAACCTCCCTCATCTCCATGAGTAGGCCACTCGACACTTCGGCATACCCGGTAGTTTGTGCACCCCTCCATGGGTCTATCCTAGGAGCAAAAACAGTAAAAAGAAATTATACAATGACGGCTACAACCCCGACCCGGTTGTGCGGCCATACAAATAATTATTACATCAATTTACAAATTTACATGAATTGCAAGAAAAGAAAACTCTCGTCTCACAACCCCCGGCTATTCACCCGCGACAATCCAACATATTTATATACACATTCCAGCACATTACAGATCATGTATAACCCCGACCAATCGACTTATAGCGATTGGCCGACGTTCAATACACGCAAACATTACAGATATAACCATCATAGTCAAAGTGCAGTGAAGTTCGGAAAAAATACGGAATTATAGGACCCCAAAAGGAAATTTCTTTTCTGGAAAATCTGGGCACATATAATATATATCAAAAATCCCAAAACCAACACAGACACACACTGCACGAAAAACGATGCACAGAGGCCTACAATCCGCGGCGCTTCCGCGGCGGATACAGGGTTCACGCGGCGGATGGGCGGCGGCTTAGTGGAATTACTGCATCGTTTTTCTTGGGTGTTCACACAAAACCCTGAGTCGAATTTAGGAGTATAAAGTTTTTCATTTTGACCAGAAAAAAATTCAACAGAAACTCAGATTTTGTAAAGTTTGGTTTTTGGATTTTTTTTCGGTTCCGAACTTCGTTACACTTCACTACCAAGCTAGTTTAAGTTTAGTTAGGCTCTGATACCACTGTAAGTCCACGTTGCGACCCCCGGTTCTTACGGGGAGGCGGAAACGATATAAAATCAAAATTTTTACGCAAGAGGCAACATGGACTAAGCTAGGTCGGGATCTTTACCTAAACTAAAACTAGCATACTAAGCTAAAGATATTTAGCTACTCGGATAGAGATGGTTATACCTAGACTTGAACTCCTTCTCTTCAAGCTCCGATGGTGGTCCGATGGCTCCTTGTCGTCGTCTCCGTACGCCGAAGATAGATCCACTTGAAAGCTCCAACCTTTAGCTCCTTCTTCGGTCTTTGAAGAAACTAGCTCACTTGGTTTGCTAAACCTAGTGAACTAGAATGAGTAGAGAAGAAATAGAATGGGATTTTATCTATGGTTCTTGATTCTCAACTCATGAGACAAGAGAACCATAGATCAAGAGAGGGAGGAAAAGGTTGAGGGTGAGAGCAAGAACAAGAGAGCTCAAGAACAAGAGAGAGAATGAGCAAGAAAGAATGAGGCTCTCTTTTTCCTTTCACCCTCTCATAATCCAAAGTGATCATAACTCATCATATCAAAAAAGTCTTTTGGTGATGGTTAGAAGCAACCATAAGGTTATCATATCATGCACTCATTTTACTCAAAAAAGCAAGCAAGAAAAAAGTCTTTGGCATGAAATGATAACCATGGTCATCATGATGGTCAACTAGTCAAGCCTAGTCAACCGGTCAACAAGTCAACAAAAGTCAACAAGTCACCAAAGTCAACAAGTCAACAAAAGTCAACAAGTCAACAACCATATCACCATAATACTTAATTAATATAATAGTTAATCACAAATCATATTCTCATTAGGGTTGAGCGAAAAGTCAAAAGTCAACGGTCAACTGTCAACAACCCTAATGAGAATCCACTGCCTCTGCCTCCCTGTCAACTGTGCATACACACCCGCATCCGCGTTCCGAGGAATACGAATGCAAACTGGATAAATCCAATCCCATAAGGTACACTAGGATCTGGCTTAAACCAAGGCCCGCTAGTGTAAACTGTCCGGACACTGTACGTGCACAAGTGCACAGATGTGACCGAACCCTGTCGCAAAACCATGCGACCTGTCGCAATACCATGCGACCTCTACTCTTTTGCCTAAAGGCGAAAAGCTTTCTGTGTGGGACTCTAAAGACTCGACACTACGCTGGCAGTGGGTTTAACCACAGACCGCAAGCGGCACTAGCTGTGCGTAACGGTCCCCAGGTAATGCCGACAAGAAGACCGACGAGGCGAAACCCATCTGAACTCCTACTGAGCCTGAGTGTGACATTCTCCGTACAGTCCGGTCTGTTCGTCTGATACATCGCATGGCGGGCCTAGGGGGCGGTAAACGTCAGTCCCCCAATAGCGGTACAAGTCGTGCCGGAGCGAAGCCCAAAACACCCTGAGATAACACTGGAAACCTACCAGTATATCTCGTTTGCCCTGGCCAGGGACTACTCGTGTAATGGCTCTCCTAGACACAGCGCGATGTCAACCCCCAATACCGGGAGAGACGAATCCTATCTAACCGTCACTGCCTCCAAGTGCTTCGGGACTGCACCCAACCACCACCTGTTTGCACGACTCCTTTGAGCCGTGGTAGGGTAGTGATCAAAGTACAGTGGGAACACACCCGAGGCTAAGTGACAGTGTCAAGTCAGCGGACTAAGCTGTACTCATGTCACCTGGGAACTGATAACTGACGATAGGTATAATACCAACTAGTCAGTTCCCGACGAGTCCTGTCCAGTGTACCCGTAACCTAACGAGCACCCGCATACTATCTCAAGTACGACGTACTGACGGCTGTGGGACAGACCGTCTCCCACACTGGGATGAGAAGCGCATGCGCTGGTCTACTCCGGAGTATCGATGCCCTGTCTCGATAGTCCTGCGACCAGGGACCTGAATAAGGATGTGCTTATAGATTACCCAGCCCCCACTAGTGTGACTGCCATCACAACGCTGGTAATCAAGCAAAGATCCTAAGGGCTCCACTAATGCGTATAAGTGATATACTGAAATAAACACAAGTACACATTGAAGTAGAAACAAACCAAGTAGCATACTACTATTTTGAGCAAGATTGTATATACAAGGTGAATATCCCAAGCATCCATTAAGTAACATACAAACTAGTATGATACAGTAATGGCCTCTAGGGCATATACACTAACATTGCTTGCCGCTCTCGTAGGGGTCTAGGGATGTGGGTTTGGCTATTCATCGCGACCGTGGAATCCGTGTTTTATACTGGCTCGTATTGAAAACACGGACATCCTAGTATATCCAATATTTCATATGATTCTTCTGCTGCGATATCTGTGATGTGATCATGTGATGTTCTGTGATAGATACTTTAAATAGTATATATGATATATTATATAGGCGTTACTTATATTTTACACCCGCGCTAGCCCTGCCCCGCTCTGCCGTTAGTTACCTAACCTAACGGTGCACGAGGAGACATCGAGGCGAATGCGGATGGCATAAGTGTACGTCGTATTTATTTGTGATGTTTGGGTACTTAAATGATGGGACTTCATTAATGTGATTAATGAAAATAAAAGAAACCTAAGATGTTGTAGAATCGAATTTCAAAATAAAACAGGTAGCTACAGTTCTTGCTTTGCACAGCGGTATATGTGATATATCCTGCACCTTATTCGATGAGGAAAGGACCGAGATCCCTTCACCAGGAGTGACTCCTTTAGCAATAACTGGCAGATGCTACACACTCGGTTTGTCTTTTGATTGCTTTTAAGAGTTTTTTCTTTGCACAGTGATATATGTGATATATCCCGCACCTCATTCGACGAGGAAATGACCGACGATCCCTTCACCGGGAGTGACTCCTTTAGCAAAACTAGAAAAGCCTAAAAAACACTCCATTTCAAAATTCATTCGATCCTACAACGATATCAAGTTCATTACGCAATAGGTTTTCAGAAAAACCTGTCGTAGCCCTCCGTCATTTCAGATAAGTATTAGTTAGTATTCGTGCTGCGGTTGTTTGGCATGCGTCAAGGCGTAGTGTACGGTAGCTAACTAGTGCTTATCTGCTAGCATACGATGCGATTGGATTAGGGTATTCGTACGGCGTTGTTTGGCATGCGTCAAGGATCGTGCGGGTGGGTTTAATTCAATTAAGAAATGTACGGGTTGAACTTGACTAGCAGACTATGGGTTGTTTGGCATGCGTCAAGGTCATAGCGAGCTAGGGGCAAAAGATTATCGGGAATTTCAAGTGTTGAAATTTGCAATGAGATTGCATACCTTCTATGAGATAGTTGGATCCCGATACCCGCTGCGAGTAAGAGTTACTCCTGGGAGAGTTTTATACATTACAATTAGCCAATCAAATAGGTGTCTAGAAAGGTGTTAACGAGGTTACGCCTCTGGGAAAACGAGGTTTACATTAATTAGGTTCGTGCGAAAGCACGGAGGACCTCCCTCAAAGTACCGACACTGGCCTGGCTGAAAGATTGGCGAACTTGTAGTGTGTAATTAATCCCGGCTAGTCTTTCCTTTTAGAGTTTGAAGGAAGATTTGATAAAAAGCAGTGGGAGCCATCCTGATTAGATAAAATAAAACCAATCTATTCTTGCAAGAGCGCACGCTGAGTGTTTTCTTCTCTCTCTCTCCAGGTAGCGACCATATCACGCCTTAATCAAGATAATAATACGGATTATTGACCGAACCAGCTTGTTATACTGAGCTGGGAAACGTTGGTCCCGCTCCAACTTATAATTGTTATAAGACAGAGCAGGAAATTGGGGATTACCAGATTTCCCGTGCCGCCCAAACGAAGAGAGTGCATGCTGATGCATCATCTTCGGGTGTGTTCATTACAGAGAACTGTTTCTCAGTATCCTTTACGTCCTGGGTATGTGATACGAGATCAGGATCCCAGATATGTAATATGTTACATAGGGCTACAGATAGGTAAAGAACTGAGAACGGGTGATAAGTTTCATGAGGCAGAAAACGGGGCAAGAGTTGCAGCCAAGTCTGTTGGTCACTGTCACCCTGTATTACCAATACATTGATTCTGAACGAATATTATTAGATACCGAATCTGATATACAAAATCATATCTATCTCTTTATTAGTAAAGAAATGATAAAATTTTGTATAGATGGATAATGTTTTGAACATTTCCTGTATCAAAAGTTGATCGGTTCAGGCACGTTATCTAAAAGCATTAATGTTCTAAATCAAACTACAGTTCTTAGTATATGGAACACACATAAGAGGAAGAGTTCAGAAATGAACGGATCCTTCTTAAGGTATTGTAGACTAGGTCAGATCAATGTGACCCGACTAGCTAGAGTTACATAAAGATGCATATTTAAATGAGTTTGAATTTACATCTTGTGAAACTTGACAGTCATGTCACAGAGATAAGATGACCATAGCTCCGTTTACTGGAAACAGAGAAAGAGTTAATGAACTCTTGGGATGATACATGTTGATGTATGTAGGTCCCCTGTCTACACATGCCAAGACCGGTTCTTTGTACTTCATTACATTCTCTGATAATCTCTCAAGATTCAGACATATGTTCCTGTTGAAACACAAGTCTGAACCTTTTGAGATATTCACAGAATATAAGTTAGAAGTAGAGAACCAATATACGGGTATAAGTATTATGTCCTTTGATGTGATCGAGGAGGAGAATACTTGAGCACGGAAATCCTGGTCTATTCTAAAGGAGAATGAGATTCTCTCTCAGCATTACTCCTCCGTATACACCATAGTACGATGGTATATCGGGGCGGAGCAATCACACCCTATGTGATAAGGTGTGCTCTATGATGAGTACTACTGAGTTACCTAATTCCTTTAGGGAGTTATGCACTTAAGAAGCTGCATACCTATTAAATAGGGTTCAAATCAAATCAGTTGCCTACCACTTCATATGTGATATGGAAAGGGAAGAGCCCATGTCTTAAGCTAGTTAAGATTTGGGGTTGTCCGGCCTATGTCTAAACGCAAAATCCGGACAAGCTCGAGGCAAGGTCTGTTATGTAGAACTAGAAATGTTCCAGCTATACAAACTACAGCAGATGATTTGGTACAACCAGAGGATTTAGTAGATACCAACGAACCTCAACCTCTCCGCCGATCTAGTAGGGTTCCTCAACCACCTGAGAGTTACTTCGGTTTCTCTATGACAGTGGGACCGAGGATTGCATCATGAGATGATGACCCAACTGGTTTCGAGCCGGCCATCAAGAGTGAGACTCTGTAAGAATGGCTGGATGTTTATTGATCTGAGATGGAATCCTTATACACCAACAAAGTATGGACTTTGGTTGCTATATCTGAAGGGTTAAATCCCCATCAGGAGCAGGTATATCTTGAGAAGATTACTTGGTGTACATGGAAAAGTTGAGACTTTCAAAGCTAGACTTGTTAAAAGTTTGCATCATTGACCAGGTGTGGATAATGATGAAACCTTTTCAAGTAGCTATGCTTAAGTCCATCCAGTTCCTACTTGTCACGGCTACATACCATGTCTGCGATATCTGGTGGTTGGGTGTCTTGACTGCTTTTCTAAATGATGATTTAGAAGAGAGCGTCTATAAGTACACAGCCAGAGGGCTTCGTAGACAGTGGGAGCAGCGGAAACGTGTGCAAGATGCTTTATAGGATAAAGCAGGCATCGCGGAGTTGGGACATCTTTTTTGATGGATTAGTCAAAGAGTTTGACATCATCAAAATGGTAGATGAACCTTGTATAAAAAAAAAGGTAGTAGGGAGTATGGTAGTGATCCTCGTAGAGTGCGTGGATGACATACTCTTGATAAGAAAAGAGTTTCTTATGCTACGCTCGGTCAATCTCCGCTTATCACAATGATTCTCCACATAGGATCAAAATGATACCTCCTAAATCCTGAGTTTTGGATCTATGAGATAGATTTAATTGGATGTTAGGATTCTCACTAGTTGTAGTGAGACGGTATCAATCAATCCTGGGGAGAATCACTGGAAGGGTTCCAGGGTGATAAAGACGACTGAATGTCAGTCGCAGGCATTGTCTTTACCCTCAGTAAAGGGACGGTATGTTGGAAGAGTTCCAAGCTAGATACCGTGGCATACTAGACGATAAAGGCTTGATACATCGCTATTTAAGATGCTACCAAAGAGGCTGTTTGGGTATATATTGGTTCATAAGATGAACCATGTTCCTCCCATTGTGTGACAATGGAGTTGTGGCTTATGCCAAGGAACGTCCGTCCCATCAGTGATCCAGACATATTCTAAGGCAGTATCACCTGATCATGGAGATGGTTGATCTCCAAGGGATCGAGGTTAGGAGAGTAGACTCAGAGGACGAACACAGCGGATCCACTCACGAAAGGCCTTTTCCCAGAGAGAGACTTTTATGGGATGGTTGAGTATGAGATACTGCAACCACTCCTACAGATGGCCTTAGTGCAAGTGGGAGATTGTTAGTTATATGTATGCCCTAGAGGCCATTACTGTACATAGGATGTATATTGTAGTGGATGCTGGGACATATATAGGGAGGACTTTCTTGCTCGACATGATAGTATGCTATCTGGTTGCTCTTTACCTTAACGTGTATACTGATTGTCTCTCTGTTGCATGTTGGTAAAGCCCTTAGGATGTGTACTTGACTACCTGGACTATGATGCGGATCATACTAGTGGGGACATGGTAGTCCATAAGTACATCCTTCAAAGTCCCTAGTCGAGGGTGTATCGAGAC
The DNA here is from genome assembly GCA_030015575.1 of Agapanthus africanus. Lineage (NCBI taxonomy): Eukaryota > Viridiplantae > Streptophyta > Magnoliopsida > Asparagales > Amaryllidaceae > Agapanthus > Agapanthus africanus. The sequence continues at coordinate 263,875,966 of CM057345.1, read as the reverse complement.
GGGGCATCGATATACCAGAGTAGACTAGCGTGTACTTTCTCGACCCATACAGATGGGCGATGGATGATCCCATATCCATCGGTGTTTGACATCAGAGATGGTATACGGGTGCTCAGTAGAGACTGGGTACACTGGACGGACTCGCCGAGAACTCCCAGATGGTATTATACCTCACGTCAGATGGCAGTTCTCTGGTGACACTGGTACAGAGTAGTCTGTTGACCCGAGATCGTCATAGAGTCTTGTGTGGTTCCCACTGTGCTTTGATTTCCATCTTACCACGTCCAAGAGGGCATGCAAAACGGTGGTTTTTGGGTACAGTCCCGAGTCACATGGAGACAATGAGCGATAGGAGGGGATTCGTCTCTCCCGGTATAGGGAGTTGATGTTGCGCTGTGCTCGATTGGCTATAACAGGAAATCCCTGGCCAGGGTTGCTGAGATTTACTGGTAAGTGTTACCAGTAGTTTCTCGAATAGTTATAGACCTCATATCGACACGACTTATCGAGCTATTGGGGTCTGACGTTTACCACCCCTAGGCGAGATATGCGACATATCAGACGATCAGACCGGACTGTACGGTAGTGTTACTGGTCGGATTCACTGGAGTGTGAGCGGGCTTGCTCGTCGATCTTCAGATCGCTCAATACCCGGGTGGCCGTTACGTTTAGCAGACCGCTTGCGACTTGTGGGTGTTTGATATGATCATCATCTGCTGCCGGCGTATTGACGAGTCTTTAGAGTCCTACACAGAGGTTTCCTGGCTCAAGCGAAACGAAATAGGAGCGCATATGAGATATGTGCGGGACCGAGAATAATGCGTGTATGTGATACCGTATTCTATTCTCGCGATGTATGTGTCGAATGGTTGTATGCGATATATCCTAGTTATCGAATCAAGGATTGATTCGATAAATCGATACATTGGATATTAGTCGGTTATATGTGATATGACCGGATCGTTAAATCAAGTGTTGATTTAATGATTTAATGTATAATTATATATTTGATATATTACTTTGCATTAACTAATATTGGTTCACTTTAATTGGATTTTCTCACTTGAAGTTCACATGTTGTATATGTGATATACTTTTGTGCACTTGATTGTATCATGTTTGATGATACATGTTTACTTGAGTTTGTGTAAAGATTAAACCATGGTTATTTAAATGGTTAGGGTTTTGTTTTTCATATCTATTTATTCATTTATTTATTTATTTTCTTTTTGGAAAAAGAAATGAGAAGAATGGTGGCTTTCTTTGTTTGTATTTGAAGATTCATGAAGCTTTGACTTTGTCCGCCATTCTTATCTCATGCTTAACCCTAACCATTTGATTTAACCCTATTTTATTCTCTACACTTCACCATGGTTAGTTTATGATAAGCATTCCTTTTATTTTCTATTTTGGAATTAACTTATCATAACAATATTCATCTTCTTCATCTTCTTCTTCCTTGAAGAAGCTTGCTTCATCAATGGTGATTGATGAAACCAAGTGAGAAATCCAATTCTAAAGTCTACCCACTTCCTATTTCTTCATCCTCTACCTCTTGCCAAGTAGTAGAGTGTGTTTTCTTCACAAGTTTCTTGACTTGGTGAAGTGAGAGCTTGATCTAGCGATGCTTCGACGTAGATCATCTTCGGCACGAAGCCGATGACCTTGCCCGCTCTTTCTCCGATGAAGCCGACGCTAGAGCCCGGATTTTGATTTGGACAGCGGAGATGACTTCATCACGGAGCTGTGGAGGTGGAGGACCGGATCTACAAAGGTTGTATTTCCGTTCCTTTAGTAAAATAGTTTACTAGTTGCATTTTTCGCCTAGAAATCTAGCCAACGATCCGTTCTAGGGTTTCTCGGCACCGTTTAAATTTGAAATTGGCATGGTTGATGTCTTGTGAGACCTCATTAGGGTTCCTAGGAACCCTACAGCTGTTACGTTTAGCTGACCGCTTGCAGCTTGTGGGTGTTTAATATGATCATCACCTGCTACCGGCGTATTGACGATTCTTTAGAGTCCTACACAGAGGTTTCTTGGCTCAGGCGAAACGGAGTAGAGGCACATATGTGATATGTGCAGGACCGAGGATAATGCGATATGAGATACCGTATTATATTCTCGTGATATTTAGATATGAATCGGGACATCGGATCAAGTGTTGATTCGATGAATCGGTACATGATATATTAGCCGGTTATATTCGATATAGCCGGATCGTTGGATCAAGTGTTGATTCGATGATTTAATGTATAATAATATATATGATATATTGTATTACATTATCTAATATTGGCTCGCTTTATTATTTCATTTTCTCACCGGATTAATACATTGATATATATATGCGATATATGTTAAATGTATTATTTTCGTTTGTTGCAAATATATAATATATATGTGATATATATTATTGTAACATGATATGATTTATTATTAAACATGTTTAAGGATGATAATGAGGGATTAGGGTTTGATTAGGGTTAGCTCTTTCAAGTTCATTCTAGAAGGATTCTATTTTGTCTTGGTTAAGATATTATGGATGATCTTTATCTTTAACCTAACCAAACCCTAACCCTAGTTTATTCTCTACAAACTCTTAGCCTATCATCCTTGACCATGGTTCTATAATCAATCATATACATTTCTTTTCTATTCATCACAAAAGGATTATCTTTTCCATTATCATCTTCTTCTCTCTTGAGTTAAAAAGGAAAAAGCTTACTAGAAATTCTTTTTGTGATGATAAATTGTGAGAAAGTGAATTAAAAAGAAAGCATAAATACTACTCCCTCATCCTCATCTCATCTAGCCCATGAGATTAGTGTGTTCATCTCTATAGAGTGAGAAAGCTTGGGTTTTTGCAACTTCGACGTAGATCATCGGAGAATCGGAACACTTCAAGCTAGCATGGATCGTTCGAGTCGTGGAACCTTTCTTGAGTCCGGGAGATCGTGGATCGCGGCAAAGGGACTTCTACTCGGAGCTTGTGAAGCAAAGGAGCGGACTACAAAGGTTGTAATCCCTCACACTTAGATAAATAGTTGTTATCTTGCATGCCAAACACTAATAATCTAGCAAAGATCCCGTCTTTGTGTTGTTCGGCACGTCTAAAATTTTATCCGGGCATGTTTGATGCCTTATGAACCTTCACAAGAGTGCCTAGGAACCCTACAGTGGTATCAGAGCCTAGCTAGAGCATTAGGCGACGTGTTTACGAAGTTAAAACTCCGATCGAACCCGAACCGACGAAATTTACCCCCTCTCTAGAAAATTTTCAAAATCTGGGATTTTTCTGAATTAAAGATACCTGAAAAATACAGCAAGAAAATATAAGAATTGTGGTGAAATTCGTGCCTCCAATTCGACAACTTGGCCGCGGAACTGCGGCAAAGACCCACCATTGGCGGCGATTCCGCGGCAATGTAAAGGTATTAGGTACGGATGTTTTCACAGTAATTCATGTCTCTGTGGTTAATATTTTATGGGTATTTTTAATTTGAATCAAGTGTTGAGTATTCTGGGGCCTATTTTGTAATCGTCGATTCGATCGGGAATTTTAAATTCGTTATTGTTTTTCCGGATATTTAGAAACTGTTAAAAAGTTCGAACGGATATCATTAACGCACTTTATCCCGGAACGGCAAACTTTCAAGTGTTGAATTTTTATTGGGTTTAAATCTTTCGGAAAAATTGTACAAGTTAAGCGATGGACCCTCTAGAAGACAACAAACCTTAACTCGATTATGTGACCGTCTTGAACTGCCTTTTGAACCTTCGGGTTTGGGGCAGTACGACGTGCCACATGTGAGGCGTTGGCTTGATCCTTTTACGGCTGGATCACTGGTACTATGACATATTCTGGGATTATTTGAACTCCGCTCAAGTGTTGAGCACTTTGGGATATTTTGGGTATTTGATTATCTGTTCGAAAAGTTTAATACTGTCTATTTATCTGGAATGTGATACAATATGTGGAATTCATTGTGTTAGGCATGAAATGCGAACTATGTGATATTTCGGATTTATGATGTCTAAAGTGTTTGTGGATTCCAAATATTGTAGTTTTACACTTTCTTTTCTGTAACCGTAAGTGTAGTATGTAGTTGTATTGCCGGTTTTCGTTGCTATACATCGACGACGATCGGTGTATGCATACTTACTTACGTTGATGATATGAGATATTATGTGTTGCTGAGATATGATGTGCAGGATTGTCGCGATTGAATAGCCGGGGGTTTTATGTGAGATGAGAGTTTTATATTTTCATTCATGTAAATTCTAATGTAATGTAATATTCTTTTATTTGGGGCACTTCCAGGTTGAGGTTGATGTAGGGTCCCTAGGCACACTAGTGAGGTCTCACAAGGCATCGAACATGCCAATTTCTAAAATTCTAGGTGCCGAGAGACCCGACTACGGACCGTTTGCTAGAAAACTAGGCGAAAAGTAAACTAGTTAACAATTAACTAAGAGATACGGAAATACAAACTTTGTAGATCCGGTCCTCCACCTCCACGGCTCCGAGATGAGGTCCTCTCCGCTGTCCAAATCAAATCCGGGCTCTAGCGTCGGCTTCGTCGGAGAATGGGCAAGCTAGGTCGTCGATGTCCATGCCGAAGATGATCTACGTCGAGGCATCGCTAGATCAAGCTCACAACTTCACCAAGTCAAGAAACTTGTGAAGTAAACACACTCTACTACTTGGCAAGAGGTAGAGGATGAAGAAATAGGAAGTGGGTAGACTTTAGTTTTGGATTTCTCACTCTTTTCCAACAATCACCATTGATGGAGCTTGGTTTTCTTCAAAGAAGAATGAAGAAGAAGAAGAGCAAGAAGAAGATAAGTATTATGATAAGAATAATAGAATAAAATAAAAATCCATTCTTATCATAATTCTCACCATGGTTAGGTGTAGAGAATTAACTTGAGTTAATTGAATTGGTTAGGGTTAAGCATGAGACAAAATAGTGACTAAGTCAAAAGTTCATGAAGCTTCATGAAAGAAAACAAAAGAAGCCACCATTCTATTTTATGCAATTTTATTTTCCAAAAATAAAAACAAATGAATAAATGAATAATCAAATAAAAACCCTAACCATTTCTTTAACCAAGGTTTAATTCTTTACATAAACCCTAATTTGCATGTATCATCAAATATGATACAAACAAGTGCACAAAATCATATCGCATATGCAATGCGCACAACCGAGCGAGAAAATCCATTTAAAGTGAACCGATACTAGTTAATGCAAAGTAATATATCAAATATATAATTATGCATTAAATCATTAAATCAACGCTTGATTTAACGATCCGGTCATGACGCACATAACCGACTGGTACCATTAGTAACATCTTATCGAATCAACACTTGATCTGATAAGCCGGCTATATCGCATATAACCGATCAATGTCACATCGCGAGAATCGAATACAGTATCACATACTCGTATTATTCTCGGTCCCGCACATATCTCATATGCGCTCCTATTTCGTTTCGCTTGAGCCAGGAAACCTCTGTGTAGGACTCTAAAGACTCGTCAATACGCCGGCAGCAGATGATGATCATATCAATCATCCACAAGCCGCAAGCGGTCTGCTAAACGTAACGGCCACCCGGGTATTGAGCGATCTGAAGATCGACGAGCAAGCCCGCTCACACTCTAGTGAATCCGACCAGTAACACTACCGTACAGTCCGGTCTGATCGTCTGATATGTCGCATATCTCGCCTAGGGGTGGTAAACGTCAGACCCCAATAGCTCGATAAGTCGTGTCGATATGAGGCTCATAACGGGTCGAGAAACTACTGGTAACACTTACCAGCAATTCTCTGAGCAGCCCTGGCCAGGGACTTCCTGTTATAGCCAATCGAACACAGCGCAACATCAACCCCCTATACCGGGAGAGACGAATCCCCTCCTATCGCTCATTGCCTCCATGTGACTCGGGACTGTACCCAAAAACCACCATTTTGCACGCCCTCTTGGACGTGGTAAGATGGAAATCAAAGCACAGTGGGAACCACACAAGACTCTATGACGATCTCGGGTCAACAGACTACTCTGTACCAGTGTCACCAGAGAACTGCCATCTGACATGAGGTATAATACCATCTGGGAGTTCTCGGCGAGTCCGTCCAGTGTACCCAGTCTCTACTGAGCACCCGTATATCATCTCCGATGTCAAACACCAATGGATATGGGATCATCCATCGCCCATCTGTATGGGTCGAGAAGGTATACGCTAGTCTACTCTGGTATATCGATGCCCCGTCTCGATACACCCACGACTAGGGACTTTGAAGGATGTACTTATGGACTACCATGTCCCCACTAGTATGATCCGCATCATAGTCCAGGTAGTGAAGCACACATCCTAAGGGCTTTACCAACATGTAACAGAGAGACAATCAGTATACACGTTAAGGTAAAGTTCAACCAGATAGCATACTATCATGTCGAGCAAGAAAGTCCTCCCTATATATGTCCCAGCATCCACTACAATATACATCGTATGTACAGTAATGGCCTCTAGGGCATACATATAACTAACAATCTCCCACTTGCACTAGGGCCATCTGATAGCAGTGGTTGCAGTATCTCATACTCAACCATCCCATAAAAGTCTCTCTCTGGGAACAGGCCTTTGTGAGTGGATCCGCTGTGTCGTCCGCTGAGTCTACTCTCCTAACCTTGATCTCCCTGGAGATCAACCATCTCCATGATCAAGTGATACTGCCTTAGAATATGTCTGGATCACTGATAGGACGGACGTTCCTTGGCATAAGCCACAACTCCATTGTCTCACAATGGTTGGAACGTAGTTCATCTCATGAACCAATATACACCCAGACTGCCTCTTTGGTAGCATCTTAAGTAGCGATGTATCGTGCCTTTATCGTCTAGTATGTCACGGTATCTAGCTTGGAACTCTTCAACCATACCGTCCCTTTACTGAGGGTAAAGACAATGCCTGTGACTGACACTCAGTCGTCTTTATCACCCTGGAACACTTCCAGTGATTCTCCCCAGGATCAACTGATACCATCTCACTACAACTAGTGAGAGTCCTAACATCCAATTAGATCTATCTCATAGATCCAAAACTCAGGATTTAGGAGGTATCATTTTGATCCTATATGGAGAATCATAGTGATAAGCGGAGATTGATCGAGCGTAGCATAGGAAACTCCTTCCCTATCAAGAGTATGTCATCCACGTACTCTACGAGGATCGTCACCATACTCCCTACTACCCTTTTGTTTATACAAGGTTCATCTACCATTTTGATGATGTCAACTTCTTTGACTAATACATCAAAACAGATGTTCCAACTCCGCGATGCCTGCTTTATCTTATAAAGCATCTTGCACATGTTTCCGCTGCTCCCACTGTCTACGAGGCCCTCTGGCGGTGTACTTATAGACGCACTCTTCTAAAACATCATTTAGAAAAGCAGTCATGACACCCAACCACCAGATATCGTAGTCATGGTATGTAGCCGTGGCAAGTAGGATCTGGATGGACTTAAGCATAGCTACTGGAAAAGGTTTCATCATTATCCACGCCTGGTCGATGACGAAAACCTTCAACAAGACTAGCTTTGAAAGTCTCAACTTTTCCATGTACACCAAGTAATCTTCTCAAGATATACTTGCTCTTGATGGGGATTTAACCCTTCAGATATAGCAAACAAAGTCCATACTTTGTTGGTGTATAAGGATTCCATCTCAGATCGCTAAACATCCAGCCATTCTTACAGAGTCTTACTCTCGATGGCCTGCTCGAAGCTAGTTGGGTCATCATCTCATGATGCAATCCTCGCTCCCACTGTCATAGAGAAAACGAAGTATCTCTCAGGTGGGTGAGGAACCCTACTAGATCGGCGGAGAGGCTGAGGTTCATTGGTAACTATTGAATCCTTTGGTTCTTTCAAATCATTAGCTGCAATTTGTATAGCTGGAACCTTTCCAGTTCTACATTACAGACCTTACCTCGAGCTTGTCCAGATTTTGCTTTCAGACATAGGCCGGAAAACTCCAAATCTTAACTAACTTAAGATATGGGCTCTTCCCTTTCCATATCACATATGAAGTGGTAGGCAACTAATTTGATTCGAACCCTATTCAATAGGTATGCAGCTTCATAAGTGCATAACTCCCTTAAGGAAAAAGGTAACTCAGTAGTACTCATCATAGAGCACACCATATCATATAGGGTGTGATTGCTCCGTCCCGATATACCATCGTGCTATGGTGTATTCGGAGGAGTAATGCCGAGAGAGAATTTCATTCTCCTTTAGAATAGTCCAGGAATTCTATGCACAAGTATTCTCCTCCTTGATCTCATCATAGGACATAATACTTATACCCTTATTGGTTCTCTACTTCTAACTTATATTCTGTGAATATCTCAAAAGGTTCGGACTCATGTTTCAACAGGAACATATGACTGAATCTTGAGAGATTATCAGAGAATATAATGAAGTATAAAGAACCGGTCTTGGCATGTGTAGACAGGGGACCTTACATACATCAACATGTATCATCCCAAGAGTTTACTAACTCTTTCTCTGTTTCCAATAAACAGAGCTGGTGTCATTATATCTTTGTGACATGACTGGCAAGTTTCATAAGATGTAAATTCAAACTGATTTAAATATACATCTTCATGTAACTTCAGCTAGTCGGGTCGCATTGATATGACCTAGTCTACAATGCCTCAAGAAGGATTCATTCAGTTCTGAACTCTTCCTCTTGTGTGTGTTCCGTATACTAAAAACTGTAGTTTGATTTAGAACATCAATGCTTTTAGATAACGTGCCTGAACCGATCAACTTTTGATATAGGAAATGTTCAAAACATTATCCATCAATACAAAATTATATCCTTTCTTTTCTAACAAAGAGAGTGATACGATTTGGTATATCAGGTTCGGTATCTAATAACATTCGTTCAGAATCAATGTATTGTAATACAGGGTGACAGTGACCAACAGACTTGGCTGCAACTCTTGCCCCGTTTTCTGCCTCATGAAACTTATCACCCGTTCTCAGTTCTCTACTTATCTGTAGCCCTATGTAACAGATTACATATCTGGGATCCTGATCCGGTATCACATACCCAGGACGTAAAGAATAGAGAAACAGTTCTGTATAAAGAACACACCCGAAGATGATGCATCAGCATGCACTCTCTTCGTTTGGGCGGCACGGGAATTCTGGTAATCCCCAATTTCCTGCTCTGTCTTATAACAATTATGAGTTGGAGCGGGACCAACGTTCCCCAGCTCAGTATAACAAGCGGGTTCGGTCAATAATCCGTTTTATTATCTTGATTAAGGCGTGACATGGTCGCTACCAGGAGAGAGAGAGAGAAGAAAACACTCAGCGTGCGCTCTTGCAAGAATAGATTGGTTATTATTTTATCTAATCAGGATGGCTCCCACTGCTTTTTATCAAATCTTCCTTCAAACCCTAAAAGGAAAGACTAGTCGGGATTAATTACACACTACAAGTTCGCCAATCTTTCAGCCAGGCCAGTGTCGGTACTTTGAGGAAGGTCCCCCGTGCTTTCGCACGAACCTAATTAATGTAAACCTCGTTTTCCCAGAGGCGTAACCCCATTGACACCTTTCTAGACACCTACTTGATCGGCTAATTGTAATGTATAAAACTCTCCCAGGAGTAACTCTTACTCGCAGTGGGTATCGGGATCCAACTATCTCATAGAAGGTATGCAATCTCATTGCAAATTTCAACACTTGAAATTCCCGATAATATTTTGCCCCGAACAATCTATGACCTTGACAAGGTCAACAAACCATAGACCGCAAGTCAAGTTCAACCCGTCATTTCTTGATTGAATCAAACCCACCCGCACGACCCTTGACAAGGTCAACAAGGCCGCACGACTACCCTAACCCAATCTGCATCATATGCATAAGCAAATAAATACCGGTTAGCTACCGCACACTGCGCCTTGACAAGGTCAACAAACGCAGCACGAATACTAAACAGGATTTATCTGAAATGACGGAGGGCTACGACAGGTTTTTCTGAAAACCTATTGCGTAATGAACTTGATATCGTTGTAGGATCGAATGATTTTAAAATGGAGTGCTTTTGAGGCTTTTCTAGTTTTGCTAAAGGAGTCACTCCCGGTGAAGGGATCGTCGGTCCTTTCCTCGTGGACTGAGGTGCGGGATATATCATATATATCACTGTGCAAAGCAAAAACACTTAAAAGCAATCAAAAGACAAACCGAATGTGTAGCATCTGCCAGTTATTGCTAAAGGAGTCACTCCCGGTGAAGGGATCTCGGTCCTTTCCTTATCGAATAAGGTGCAGGATATATCACATATACCGCTGTGCAAAGCAAGAACTGTAGCTACCTGTTTTATTTTGAAATTCGATTCTACAACATCTTAGGTTTCTTTTCTTTCATTAATCTCATTAATGAAGTCCCATCATTTAAGTACCTAAACATCACAGATAGATATGACGTACACTTATGCCATCCGCATTCGCCTCGATGTCCCCTCGTGCACCGTTAGGTTAGGTAACTAACGACAGAGCAGGGCAGGGCTAGCGCGGGTATAAAACATAAGTAACGTCTATATAATATATCATATATACTATATACTATATTTATCACAGAACATCACATGATCACATCACAGATATCGCAGCAGAAGAATCATATGAAATATTGGATATACTAGGACGTCCGTGTTTTCAATACGAGCCAGTATAAAACACGGATTTCACGGTCGTGATGAATAGCCAAACCCACACCCCTAGACCCCTACGAGAGCGGCAAGCAACCCTACCAATTCTAGAGTTAGGAGACCCGGACTCGACTCCTCGAGTTGGTCTCCCACTGGACTCCAGAACCCGGTTACTTGTGCCCTCCTCCTTGGGTCTATCCTAGTGCGGAAAAGTAAATAATATACAAGAGGTGACAACTTCCGCAACCTGGAAGCGCCCCAAATAAAAGAATATTACATACAAGTTTTTACATGAATGAAAATGAAAAACACTCATCTCACATAAAAACCCCCGGCTATTCAAACACGACGATCCAATATAACATATCCAGCAACACATAACATCACATGTCATCAACGTAAGTAAATATGTCCATCCCAATTGTCGTTGACATATAGCAACGAAACCGGTGATATCACATATTACACTTACGGTCACAGAAAAGAAAGTGTAAAACTACAACAGTTGGAATCCGCAACCACCTCAGACATCGCATGCCTGACCAAATGAATTTCTTAGACATCGCATGCCTAATAATTATAAACCCCGCATTTTAGTCTCAAAATCGAAAACACTTTTCAATATCAAGTCGGGTAATTCAACAAGATTCCCGACATCCTGATCGAATGCTCGTCGCAAACTTCAGTAAACGGCCGCACCCCCGATACCGTCGACGAATTGCACCAAGGCGGAACACCGCTGCCGCGAGCACCCGAACGGATGCTTTCGGCCACGGGGTTCTCCTACAGTCACTTGGTTGGGGCTATGGAGTGAGGCTGTCTATTAAGTTTACCCGGGGAGTATCCGCGTACGCTACGTGATTGCGACGGACATTTGATCACATCAAAATTCCGTGGCAACCGATCAAGTGAGACTAAACTGCTATGTTTATAACATTCATTTAGTTATCTCATAACTATTGTGAATTCCAATTATTGTATCCCATTCCAGATAAACAGAAAATGTTAAACTTTTCGATCGAACAATCGAACACCCAAGTTTTCCCGATACAGATCAACACATGAAACAAGTCTAACAACATTCCGTTCGTGCCTCAGTACCAACGGTCCAGCCGTAGAAGGGTCAAGCCAACGCCTCACATGTGGCACGCCGTACTGCCCCAAACCCGAAGGTTCAAAGGGCAGTTCAAGACGGTCACATAATCGAGTTAAGGTTTGTTGTCTTCTAGAGGGTCCATCGAGTTACTTGCACTACTTAGAACGTCGTTAAACTACGGAAAAATCCAACACTTGGAAATTTCCCGACAGGGGAAAAATTGGGTATTTATATCCGGTCGAACTTTTTAACATATTCTAAAATTTATCCGGAAAGCCACACAGACAAAATTTGATAATCCGATCGAACTCATGAAAACCCAAAACAACCCCTGAAAACTCAACTGTATAATAAATATTAAAATATCCCAGGAAAATCAGCACATAAATCTGAGAATTACTATGAAAAGAAAAATGCGCAAAACGACAAAACCACCGCTGAACCGCCGCGGCATGCATAGCACGTGCCGCGGTTCCGCGGTGGAAAAGTTGATTTAGGCCCACGAAATTTACAGTAATTCTTAGAAAACCCTGCTTGATTTTCTGCATATTTTTAATCTTGAAAAATCCACAATTTTAAAATCTGGACAGAGAGCATTCTCGGGTGTGGGTTTCGGGTTCGTTCGGGTTTCAAATTCCGTCTGGACTTCACCTAAGGCTCTAGCTAGGCTCTGATACCACTGTAGGGTCCCTAGGCACACTAGTGAGGTCTCACAAGGCATCGAACATGCCAATTTCTAAAATTCTAGGTGCCGAGAGACCCGACTACGGACCGTTTGCTAGAAAACTAGGCGAAAAGTAAACTAGTTAACAATTAACTAAGAGATACGGAAATACAACCTTTGTAGATCCGGTCCTCCACCTCCACGGCTCCGAGATGAGGTCCTCTCCGCTGTCCAAATCAAATCCGGGCTCTAGCGTCGGCTTCGTCGGAGAATGGGCAAGCTAGGTCGTCGATGTCCATGCCGAAGATGATCTACATCGAGGCATCGCTAGATCAAGCTCACAACTTCACCAAGTCAAGAAACTTGTGAAGTAAACACACTCTACTACTTGGCAAGAGGTAGAGGATGAAGAAATAGGAAGTGGGTAGACTTTAGTTTTGGATTTCTCACTCTTTTCCAACAATCACCATTGATGGAGCTTGGTTTTCTTCAAAGAAGAATGAAGAAGAAGAAGAGCAAGAAGAAGATAAGTATTATGATAAGAATAATAGAATAAAATAAAAATCCATTCTTATCATAATTCTCACCATGGTTAGGTGTAGAGAATTAACTTGAGTTAATTGAATTGATTAGGGTTAAGCATGAGACAAAATGGTGACTAAGTCAAAAGTTCATGAAGCTTCATGAAAGAAAACAAAAGAAGCCACCATTCTATTTTATGCAATTTTATTTTCCAAAAATAAAAACAAATGAATAAATGAATAATCAAATAAAAACCCTAACCATTTCTTTAACCAAGGTTTAATTCTTTACACAAACCCTAATTTGCATGTATCATCAAATATGATACAAACAAGTGCACAAAATTATATCGCATATGCAATGCACACAACCGAGCGAGAAAATCCATTTAAAGTGAACCGATACTAGTTAATGCAAAGTAATATATCAAATATATAATTATGCATTAAATCATTAAATCAACGCTTGATTTAACGATCCGGTCATGACGCACATAACCGACTGGTACCATTAGTAACATCTTATCGAATCAACACTTGATCCGATAAGCCGGCTATATCGCATATAACCGATCAATGTCACATCGCGAGAATCGAATACAGTATCACATACTCGTATTATTCTCGGTCCCGCACATATCTCATATGCGCTCCTATTTCGTTTCGCTTGAGCCAGGAAACCTCTGTGTAGGACTCTAAAGACTCGTCAATACGCCGGCAGCAGATGATGATCATATCAATCATCCACAAGCCGCAAGCGGTCTGCTAAACGTAACGGCCACCCGGGTATTGAGCGATCTGAAGATCGACGAGCAAGCCCGCTCACACTCTAGTGAATCCGACCAGTAACACTACCGTACAGTCCGGTCTGATCGTCTGATATGTCGCATATCTCGCCTAGGGGTGGTAAACGTCAGACCCCAATAGCTCGATAAGTCGTGTCGATATGAGGCTCATAACGGGTCGAGAAACTACTGGTAACACTTACCAGCAATTCTCTGAGCAGCCCTGGCCAGGGACTTCCTGTTATAGCCAATCGAACACAGCGCAACATCAACCCTCTATACCGGAGAGACGAATCCCCTCCTATCGCTCATTGCCTCCATGTGACTCGGGACTGTACCCAAAAACCACCGTTTTGCACGCCCTCTTGGACGTGGTAAGATGGAAATCAAAGCACAGTGGGAACCACATAAGACTCTATGACGATCTCGGGTCAACAGACTACTCTGTACCAGTGTCACCAGAGAACTGCCATCTGACATGAGGTATAATACCATCTGGGAGTTCTCGGCGAGTCCGTCCAGTGTACCCAGTCTCTACTGAGCACCCGTATATCATCTCCGATGTCAAACACCAATGGATATGGGATCATCCATCGCCCATCTGTATGGGTCGAGAAGGTATACGCTAGTCTACTCTGGTATATCGATGCCCCGTCTCGATACACCCACGACTAGGGACTTTGAAGGATGTACTTATGGACTACCATGTCCCCACTAGTATGATCCGCATCATAGTCCAGGTAGTGAAGCACACATCCTAAGGGCTTTACCAACATGTAACAGAGAGACAATCAGTATACACGTTAAGGTAAAGTTCAACCAGATAGCATACTATCATGTCGAGCAAGAAAGTCCTCCCTATATATGTCCCAGCATCCACTACAATATACATCGTATGTACAGTAATGGCCTCTAGGGCATACATATAACTAACAGTTGATTCTACCAGTATTGTATATTATTTACTTTTCTGCATTAGGACGGACCCAAGGAGGGGAGCACAGGTGACCGGGTTATGGGGTTTAGTGGGAGGCCATCTCGAGGAGTCAAGACCGGGTCTCTTAAACTCCAGAATTGGTAGGGTCGCTTGCCGCTCTCGTAGGGGTCCAGGGTGTGGACTTGGCTATTCATCGCGACTGTGGAATCCGTATTTTCTATTTTTGGCTAAATACTAAATACGGACGTCCTAGTATATCCCACATTATATCTATGTTTCTGCTGCGATATCTGTGATGTGATCATTTGATATGTTCTGATGGATACAGTATATAGTATATATGATATATTATATAGATGTTACTTATGTTTTACACCCGCACTAGCCCTGTCCTGCTCTGTCGTTAGTTACCTAACCTAACGGTGCACGAGGGGACATCGAGACGAATGCGGATGGCATAAGTGTACGTCGTATTTATCTGTGATGCTTAGGAAGCATAAGCTGATGGGATTTTATTAATGAGATTAATAAAAAGAAAAGAAACCTAAAGATGTTGTAGAATCAAAACTTTATAAAAAAGGGTAGCTACAGTTTTGCTTTGCACAGTGATATATATGATATATCCTGCACCTTATTCGATGGGGAAAGAGCCGAGATCCCTTAACCGGGAGTGACCTCTTTAGCGAAACTGGCAGATGTTACAAAACGCGGTTTGTCTTTTGATTGCTTTTAGAGTTTTGCTTTGCACAGCGATATATATGATATATCCTGCACATTATTCGATGAGGAAAGGGCCGACGATCCCTTCACCGGGACTAACCCCTTTAGCGAAACTAAGAAAAGCCTCAAAAACACTCCTTTTTCAAAAACTACTCGATTCTACGACGATATCAAGTTCATTACGCTCAGGGTTTTCTGAAAAACCTGTGTAGCCCTCCGTCATTTCAGATAGATATTATTTAGTATTCGTGCTATGTTTGTTGACTAAGTTAAGGCATAGTGTACGGTAGCTAAGTAATGATTATCTGCTATAACATGAGATGTGATTGGATTAGGGTATTCGTACGGCCTTGTTGACTCAGTTAAGGGTCGTACGTGTGGGTTTAATTCAATCGGGAAATGTACGGGTTGAACTTGACTTGCGATTTATGGTTTGTTGACTTAGTTAAGGTCATAGATCGCTAGGGGAAAAATATTATCGGGAATTTCAAGTGTTGAAATTTACAATGAGATTGCATACCTTCTATGAGATAGTTGGATCCCGATACCCACTGCGAGTAAGAGTTACTCCTGGGAGAGTTTTACACAGGACAATTAGTCGATCAAATAGGTGTCTAGAAAAGTGTTAACGGGGTTACGCCTCTGGGAAAACGAGGTTTACTTTAATTAGGTCCGTGCGAAAGCATGGGGAACCTCCCTCAAAGTACCGACACTGATCTGGCTGAAAGGTTGATGAAATTGTAGGGTGTAATTAATCCCGGCTAATCTTACCTTTTAGGGTTTGAAGGTAGATTTGATAAAAACAGTGGGAGACATCCTGATTAGATAAGATAATAACCAATCTAATCTTGCAAGAGCATACACTAAAGTGTTTTCTTCTCTCTCTCTCCAGGTAGCGACCATGTCTGGCCATAATCAAGATAATAATATGGATGTATTGACTGAACCCGCTTATTATACTGAGCAGGGGAACATTGGACCCGTTCTTTCTTATAAGAGTTATAAGACTGAACAGGAAATAGGAAAATATCTGGATTCTCACGCCGCCCAAAAGAACGTGCATGCTGATGCATCTTCTTCAGGTATGTTAGTTATTGAGAACTGTTTCTCAGTTCACCCTACGTCCTGGGTATTGGATACCGGATCGGGATCCCACATATGTAAATTGTTACATGGGCTACGTAAAGGTAGAGAACTGGGAAAAGGTGATCATTCCGTTCAAGTAGGGAACGGTACAAGTATTGCAGCCAAAGCAGTTGGCGAATATCACCTTGTATTACCAAGTCGTAATACACTGATTCTAAATGAGTGCTATTATATACCGAACATGATATGCAATATTATATCAGTTTCTTTATTAAGTAAAGAAGGATATAATTTTGTAGTAAAGGATAATGTTATGAACATATTCCTAGATCAAAAGTTGATTGCATCAGGCTCGTTACATAATGGCATATTTATTCTGAATCAGAATACAGTCCTGAATATACAAAACACACACAAGAGGAAAAGTTCAGATATGAACGAATCCTACTTGTGGTATTGTAGACTTGGTCATATCAATGCGACACGACTGGCTAAGTTACATAAGGATGGTTATTTGAATCTGTTCGATTTATCATCTTATGATACTTGCCATTCATGTCTCAAAGGAAAAATGACCAAAGCTCCGTTTAGTGGACACGGAGAAAGAGTTAATGAACTCTTAGGACTAATACATAGTGATGTATGCGGTCTCATGTCTACGCATGCCAGGAACGGTTCTTCCTACTTCATTACATTCACTGACGATCTCTCTAGATACGGACATGTGTTTTTGATGAAACACAAATCTGAACCTTTTGAGAAATTCAGAGAATATAAGCACGAAGTAGAGAACCAAACGGGCAAAAGTATTAAAATTCTTCGATCTGATCGAGGAGGTGAATACTTAAGCAGTGAGTTCTTAGATTATCTAAAAGAGAATGGGATTCTCTCTCAGCTTACTCCTCCATATACACCACAGCACAACGGTGTATCGGAACGAAGGAATCGGACCCTATTAGATATGGTGCGATCTATGATGAGCGATGCTGAGTTACCTATTTCCTTCTGGGGATATGCGCTTGAGACAGCCATATACATATTGAATCTAGTTCCATCTAAATCTGTACCTACCACACCATATGAGATATGGAGTGGGAAGAGACCATATTTTAAACGAGTTAAGATATAGGGTTGTCCGGCCTATATCAAAAGACAAAATCCAGACAAACTCGAGGCACGATCAGTTCTTTGCAAATTTGTGGGATATCCTAAGAATTCTCAAGGATATATTTTCTATTACGCTGAGGAACAAAAAGTGTTTGTTTCTCAATATGCCACCTTTTTAGAAAAGGAATTTCTTGCAAAATAAATTAGTGGCAAAGAGGTAGAGATGGAAGAGGTTCCAGAAACACAAATTGCAACTGAAGATTTAGTAGAACCAGAAGATTCAGTAGTACCCGACGAACCCCAGCCACTCCGTCGATCTAGTAGGGTTTCTCATCCACCTGAGAGATACTACGGTTTTCTCATTGATGGTGGAAGCGAGGATTGCATCATGGAAGATGATGACCCGACTAGTTTCGAGCAGGCCATCACGAGTGGTGACTCTATGAAATGGCTGGATGCAATGCGATCTGAGATGGAATCCATGTACATCAATAAAGTATGGATTTTGGAAAATGCTCCTGAAGGGGTAAAACTCATTGGGAGCAAGTGGATTTTTAAAAAGAAATTTGGTGTAGATGGAAAAGTTGAGACTTTCAAAGCTAGACTTGTAGCAAAGGGATTTCGTCAACGACCAGGTGTGGACTATGACGAAACCTTTTCTCCAGTAGCTATGCTTAAGTCCATCCGGATCTTACTTGCCATTGCTGCATACCATGACTACGAAATCTGGCAAATGGATGTTAAGACCGCCTTTCTAAATGGTGATTTAGAAGAGTGCGTGTACATGACTCAGCCAGAGGGCTTCGTAGATAGTGGGAGCAGCGGAAAGGTGTGCAAGCTGCTTAAATCCATTTATGGGTTAAAGCAAGCATCGCGGAGTTGGAACATCTGTTTTGATGTAGTAGTCAAAGAGTTTGACTTCATCAAAAACATAGATGAACCTTGTATCTATAAGAAGGTAGCAGAGAGTAAGGTTGTCTTCCTCGTATTGTACGTGGATGACATACTCTTGATAGGAAATGATATTCCTATGCTGCAATCAGTCAAGCTCTTCTTATCACAGAGATTCTCAATGAAAGATCTAGGTGATGCCTCCTGTATATTGGGAATTAGGATCTATAGAGATAGATCCAAACGGATACTGGGATTGTCCCAATCCAGGTACATTGACACCATACTAAAGAGGTTTAGTATGGAAGAATCCAAGCGTGGGAACCAACCCACGATCTCTGGACTCACTCTCTCCAAAGAGATGTCTCCCAAGACTGATTTGGAGAGAGCTCGCATGCAAGGGATACCCTATGCTTCGGCAGTAGGCTCTATCATGTATGCGATACTATGTACCAGACCCGATGTTGCATACTCACTAAATGTAGTGAGTCGATATCAAGCAGATCCTGGAAAGAGTCACTGGACGGCTGTGAAGAACATTCTCAAGTACTTGCGAAGGACTAGAGACATGTTCTTGGTGTATGGTAACGGAGAACTCCGAGTGGAGTCCTTTACCGATTCCAGCTTCCAAAGTGATAAGGACGACTCAAAGTCGCAATCGGGATTTGTCTTTACCCTCAATGGAGGGGCGGTATGTTGGAAAAGTTCCAAACAGGATACCGTTGCAGACTCGACGATGGAGGCTGAATACATCGCTGCCAACGATGCTTCCAAAGAGGCTGTCTGGATGAAGAAGTTCATCACTGAACTTGGTGTGGTTCCATCCATTGTACATCCAATACCTCTGTATTGCGATAACAATGGAGCTGTGGCTTTAGCCAAGGAACCCAGATCCCATCAGAAATCCAGACATATTCTGAGGCAGTATCACCTGATCAGGGAGACAGTTGATCGCCGGGAGATCGAGGTCAGGAGAGTAGATACGAAGGACAACACTGCGGATCCACTCACGAAGGCCATTCCCCAGATACAGTTTGAGAGATTATTCGGGATGCTAGGTATGAGATACTACAGCAGCTGGCCTTAGTGCAAGTGGGAAATTGTTAGTTATGTATATGCCCTAGAGGCCATTGTTGTACATTTGATGTATATTATAATGGATGCTTGGATATATACAGAGAGGACTTTCTTGCTCGTCATGATAGTATGCTATTTGGTTTTACTTTATCTTAACATGTTGACTTGTATTGGTTTACTGTCTTTCTCTCACATGTTGATAAAGCCCTTAGGATCTGTACTCGACTACTGGGATTATGATGAGATCATACTAGTGGGGCCACGGTAGTCGATGAGTACATCCTATAAATGTTCCTAGTCGATGGTATATCGAGACAGGGCATCGATACACCAGAGTAGACTAGCGTATACACATCTTGACCCATATGATGGGCGATGGATGATCCCATATCCATCGGTGTTTGAAATCAAGATGGTGTACGGGTGCTCAGTGGAGACTGGGTACACTGGACGGACTCGCCGAGAACTCCCAGTTGGTTATATACCACACGTCAGATGGCAGGTCTCCGGTGATACTGGTACATGGTAGTCTGTAGACCCGAGATCGTCATAGAGTCTTGTGTGATTCCCACTGTGCTTTGATTTCCACCTTGCCACGTCCACGAGGGCGTGCAAAACGGTGGATTTTAGGTACAGTCCCGAATCACATGGAGGCAATGAACGATAGGAGGGGATTCGTCTCTCCCGGTATAGGGAGTTGATGTTGTGCTGTGTTCGATTGGCTATAACTGGAAGTCCCTGGCCAGGGCTGATATAGAGATATACTGGTAAGTGTTACCAGTAGTTTCTCGACCTGTTATGAGCCTCACATCGACACGACTTATCGGTTACTGGGGTCTGACGTATACCACCCCTAGACCTGATATGCGACATATCAGACGAACAGACCAGACTGTACGGGAGTGTTACTGATTGGATTCACAGGAGAACGGACAGGCTAGCTTGTTGATCTTCTGATCGCTCATACTTGGGTGGCTGTTACGTTTAGCTGACCGCTTGCAGCTTGTGGGTGTTTGATATGATCATCACCTGCTACCAGCGTATTGATGATTCTTTAGAGTCCTACACAGAGGTTTCTTGGCTCAGGCGAAACGGAGTAGAAGCACATATGTGATATGTGCAGGACCGAGGATAATGCGATATGAGATACCGTATTATATTCTTGTGATATTTAGATATGAATCGGGACATCGGATCAAGTGTTGATTCGATGAATCGGTACATGATATATTAGCCGGTTATATTCGATATAGCCGGATCGTTGGATCAAGTGTTGATTCGATGATTTAATGTATAATAATATATATGATATATTGTATTACATTATCTAATATTGGCTCGCTTTATTATTTCATTTTCTCACCGGATTAATACATTGATATATATATGCGATATATGTTAAATGTATTATTTTCTTTTGTTGCAGATATATAATATATATGTGATATAAATTATTGTAACATGATATGATTTATTATTAAACATGTTTAAGGATGATAATGAGGGATTAGGGTTTGATTAGGGTTAGCTCTTTCAAGTTCATTCTAGAAGGATTCTATTTTGTCTTGGTTAAGATATTATGGATGATCTTTATGTTTAACCTAACCAAACCCTAACCCTAGTTTATTCTCTACAAACTCTTAGCCTATCATCCTTGACCATGGTTCTATAATCTATCATATACATTTCTTTTCTATTCATCACAAAAGGATTATCTTTTCCATTATCATCTTCTTCTCTCTTGAGTTAAAAAGGAAAAAGCTTACTAGAAATTCTTTTTGTGATGATAAATTGTGAGAAAGTGAATTAAAAAGAAAGCATAAATACTACTCCCTCATCCTCATCTCATCTAGCCCATGAGATTAGTGTGTTCATCTCTATAGAGTGAGAAAGCTTGGGTTTTTGCAACTTCGACGTAGATCATCGGAGAATCGGAACACTTCAAGCTAGCATGGATCGTGCGAGTCGTGGAGCCTCTCTTGAGTCCGGGAGATCGTGGATCGCGGCAAAGGGACTTCTAGTCGGAGCTTGTGAAGCAAAGGAGCGGACTACAAAGGTTGTAATCCCTCACACTTAGATAAATAGTTGTTATCTTGCATGCTAAACCCTAATAATCTAGCAAAGATCCCGTCTTTGGGTTGTTCGGCACGTCTAAAATTTTATCCGGGCATGTTTGATACCTTATGAACCTTCACAAGAGTGCCTAGGAACCCTACATTACCAACATGTAACTATAAGACAGTATCAAGAGACAAGTATACATGTTAAGATAAAGAGCAACCAGATAGCATACTATCATATCGAGCAAGAAAGTCCTGTCTAAATATATGTCCAAGCATCCAATAAAATATACATCATCTGTACAATACTGGCCTCTAGGGCATACATACAACTAACAGACCTTACGGAACTTAGACTTGAACATGGGGGTATTATACCCGAACTTTCGTTACATAAGCTGACCCTGATTGATGGTGTAGGTAACTCAAGTAGAGTGACGTGCCATGGGTATGTTACACGGCATACTTACGATACGATACTCCACTTAAGTAAACTTAGGATGTACATATCTTGAGATCTATGATTCTCTTCGTTCCCATGATCATATATCCATTTGAGATCCTTGATTCTATTCGTTCCAATGATCATACACTCATTGATTCCGTTCCTCCTTATGATCTTGTATCCATTTTAGGATCTTTTTTTTCTTTTCATCCCTTTGCCCTATCTTCATCGATACATGCTTGAGGTTCTTGTCACCATGGTTTGAGCACAGATTGAGCTGCTGCTAGTGATGTGGTCAGGGCGAGTTCGTCGTGGACGAGAACTGACCATCGTGTTTTCTGGTGACATGGGAACATATCGATTTAGTGTTTGTGATGTGGTCTCTCGTTTGAGGCGAGTGTTCCATTTTGCACCGGATAATCGGGCCATTGTTAGAGGCTGCCTGTTGTGAGAGGATTGTTGATGTACAGCCTACCTCAGAGATCGTGATGTTGTCTACCATGCAGACAGATGACCCAGCTGTTGCTGAGATTGATGGGTTGTCACCTCCAGAGTGTTAGAGTTGAGATTGCTGGAGCTTCCAAGCAGAGATGCGATAGAAGATAGCTAGTCTATCTTGAGTTGAGTTGAGCGACCGAGAAGATTCGTATGATTTGATGCGCCGACACAGGCTCAGTTGAGTTGAAGATTTCCAGTGTGGAAAATCTTATTCAGATCTAGAGTAGATCGATCTAGAGATGACGTTGTTTATTGGATGATCCGATAGGAGATTAGTAAGTTGACCAGTTTCGGATAGAGGACCTTACCCAGATGTGTTGTGAGTTGATCGAGAACGGAAGAATATAGAGTATTCCTCCGATGGTTGGGACAAGTTCTCGAGGACGTGTTCAGATAGATATCTTCTACAGAGTGATGAAGATACCGTGTTCGTAATTATGAGTCCGTGTGAGAGACTCCGAATTGACTGTAGCCGAGAACAATTGTTGTACGCAGATAGCATGACGTGACGTCGAAGTGGACGATAATAAAGATGAGTAGAACAAGAGGTTCGTACGAGATGTTAACGAGCTGTTGTTACTCCCCGTTGAGATTAGAGATTTGATATGTATACAGAGGCATTGGAATACAGCCAGTTCGCGAGAAAATGTTGTGCTGAGAACGCAGATGTCCAGAAAACAAGAAGAAATTATGCAAAAGTATCAGCCTCCGTATAGTTCGGCATAAGCGAGATCGGAAGACCTTGAGCAGGTTCCTTCCAGGATACTGCTGCGATAAGATTTGAACCGAGGATCAGTTGTGTTACGTGTATTTAGAGGGCCAGAGGCCGACGCCAGTGACGTGCTGCTTTACGAATGGTCACCTTAATTGACCGAGAGATGACCAGAGGAGTACTAGAACGGACTGATTCCGTTAGTACACCTGATCGGGCCGACGAGCCGATGGATTGCGAGATTGGTAGTCCATAGTGAAAATTAGGACCCAGAGACAGAGGACGCCAAACCGTGAGCAGGAGGCAATCGGATGTTCTTGCTCCGCCAGTTTTGGGCATACCGGCATTTTTCGATATTGTAGGAGGTGTACCTCAATGTCATTTGTTGCGATTTGTGTTGTGATCCGAGTATCACTCTTATATCGCTTAGATTTGAGTTTTGTGATTATGTTTCATGATGTTGTTTTCGTGCACCATGGCTGCACCTATTGGGTATTTTCTTTTTGGGCATAGTTATTGCACTTGATATATGCTTTATACACCGTTGTGTTGGTTTATGATTTGTGCATATCTATTGCATTTGATATTGATTTTGTTCTTTGGCTGCACGTGGTTATGATTTCATGGATTTCATATGGTTGATTTGATTTGGTGCATGTGGTATGAAATCGATTTGGTTTATGCACTCGGTATAGCTTATATGTGCTTGCAATGCATTGGGATGGATTTTGTGCTCATAGTTGCACACGTTTATGATTTTATACACCTTGGTACACTCGGTGTTGTTTTTATACGCATTTGAGTTATTGATGAGTTTCCGGTCACTTGTTGCTGTTAGTCATATGTATGCTCTAGAGGTCATTACTATACATGCGATGTATATTGTAGTGGATGATTGGACATATATAGGGAGGACTTTCTTGCTTGACATGATAGTATGCTATCTGGTTGCACTTTATCTTAACATGTACACTTATTGTCTCTCTATTATATGTTGATAAAGCCCTTAGGATGAGTACTTGACTACCAGGATTATGATGCAGATCATACTAGTGGGGACATAAAAGTCGATAAGTACATCCTTCAAATGCTCCTAGTCGTGGGAGTATCGAGACAGGGCATTGATACTCCAGAGTAGACTAGTGTATGCGCTTCTCGACCCATATGATGGGCGATGGATGATCCCATATCCATTGGTGTTTGACATCAGAGATGGTATATGGGTGCTTAGTGGAGACTGGGTATACTGGATGGACTCGCCGAGAACTCCTAGATGGTATTATACCTATCGTCGGATAACAGTTCTCTGGTGACACTGGTACAGGTTAGTCTGTAGACCCGAGATCGTCATAGAGTCTTGTGTGATTCCCACTGTGCTTTGATTTCCACCATACCACGGTCAAGAGATCGTGCATAAATGTGGTTTTTGGGTACAGTCCCGAGTTACATGGAGGCAATGAGTGATAGAAGGGGTTTCGCCTCTCCCGATATTGGGAGTAGATGTTACACTATGCTCGATTGGCCATAACAGGAAATCCCTGGCCAGGGTTGCTGAGATCTACTGGTAAGTGTTACCAGTAGTTTCTCGAACCGTTATGGACCTTGCATCGGCATGACTTATCAGGATATTGGGGTCTGACGTTATACCACCCCAGGCTGTGATATACGACATATGAGACGAAGAGACCGGACTGTACGGTAGTGTTTCTGATTGGATTCGCAGGAATATGAGCAGGCTTGCTCGTTATTCTTCTGATCGCTCAATACCCGGGTGGCGTTATATTTAGCAGACCGCTTGCGGCTTATGGGTGTTTGATATGATCATCACCTACTGCCGGTATATTGACGAGTCTTTAGAGTCCTACACAGAGGTTTCCTGGCTCAAGCGAAATGGAGTAGGAGCCCATATGTGATATGTGCGGGACCGAGATTAATGCGATATGTGATACCGCATTCTATTCTTGCGACTTGTGATATTGGTCGGTTATATGTGATATAGCCAGGTTATCGGATCAAGTGTTGATTCGATAAGTTGTTGTATTTGATATTAGTCGGTTATACACACTATAGCCGGATTATTAAAGCAAGTGTTGATTTAAAAATTTAATGTAGAATTATATATTTGATATATTAAATTATATTAACTAATATTAGCTCACTTAAGCATTTCTTTTTCTCACATTTGATACACTTGACATATATGTGATATATGTTAATTGTTTTCTTTGCACACAAAATATATATGTGATATATATTGTTGTGTCATGCTAGATTACACAAGCAACATGTTAGTATGATACTCACACCTTGCTAGGTTAAAGTTAGGGTTTTATTTGTTTTAAGTAATTCAAACATTTGGATATTGAGTCATGGTTCAAAGCTTGTAGAAGCTTGTAAGTTTCATTGACTAAGTCCACTTGTTTGTCTAGCTTAAGATATTTGTTAACCCAACCTGTTAGTTATATGTATGCCCTAGAGGCCATTACTGTACATTGGATGTATATTGTAGTGGATGCTGGGACATATATAGGGAGGACTTTCTTGCTCGACATGATAGTATGCTATCTGGTTACTCTTTACCTTAACGTGTATACTGATTGTGTCTCTGTTACATGTTGGTAAAGCCCTTAAGATGTGTACTTGACTACCTGGACTATGATGTGGATCATACTAGTGGGGACATGGTAGTCCATAAGTACATCCTTCAAGGTCCCTAGTCGTGGGTGTATCGAGACGGGGCATCGATATACCAGAGTAGACTAGCGTATACCTTCTTGACCCATACAGATGGGCGATGGATGGTCCCATATCCATTGGTGTTTGACATCAGAGATGATATACGGGTGCTCAGTGGAGACTGGGTACACTGGATGGACTCGTCGAGAACTCCCAGATAGTATTATACCTTACGTCAGATGGCAGTTCTCTGGTGACACTGGTACAGGTTAGTCTTTAGACCCGAGATCGTCATAGAGTCTTGTGTGATTCCCACTGTGCTTTGATTTCCACCTAACCACGTCCAAGAGGGCATGCAAAATGGTAGTTTTTGGGTACAGTCCCGAATCACATGGAGGCAATGAGCGATAGGAGGGGATTCGTCTCTCCCGGTATAGGGAGTTGATGTTGCGCTGTGTTCGATTAGCTATAACCGGAAATCCCTGGCCAGGGTTGCTGAGATTTACTGGTAAGTGTTACCAGTAGTTTCTCGAACTGTTATAGACCTCATATCGACATGACTTATCGAGCTACTGGGGTCTAACGTTTACCACCCCTAGGCGAGATATGCGACATATCAGACGATCAGACCGGACTGTACGGTAAGTGTTACTGGTTGGATTAACAGGAGTGTGAACGGGCTTGCTCATTGATCTTCTGATCGCTCAATACCCGGTTGGCCGTTACGTTTAGCAGACCGCTTGCGGCTTGTGGGCGTTTGATATGATCATTACCTGCTGCCGGCGTATTGACGAGTCTTTAGAGTCCTACACAGAGGTTTCCTGGCTCAAGCGAAACGAAATAGGAGCGCATATGAGATATGTGCGAGACCGAGAATAATACCAGTATGTGATACTGAATTCTATTCTCGCGATTTGTATCATCGGTCGGTTATATGTGATATAGCCGGGTTACCGAATCAAGTGTTGATTCGATACATTGATACACTTGATACTAGTCGGTTATATGCGACATGACCGGGTCATTAAATCAAGTGTTGATTTAATTATTTAATGTATAATTATATATTTGATATATTATTTTACGTTAACTAGTATTGGTTCACTTTAGATAGATTTTCTCACTTGAAGTGCACATTGTATATTTGATATAGTTTTGTGCACTAGTTTGTATCATGTTTGATGATACATGCAAACTTGGGTGTGTATGATTAAACCATGGTTATGTTAATGGTTAGGGTTTTGATTTACTTATTTATTTATTCTCTTTATTCTTTTTGGCAAAGGAAAATGAAATGGTGGCTTGCTTTGTCTTTTGTTGAAGCTTCATGAAGCTTTGAAGAAGTAACCATTTTGTTCCTTTCCTTTAACCTAACCATTCAACTTAACCCTAGTTTATTGTCTACACTCAACCATGGTTGCAATATGATAAGGGTCACTTGATTTTCTATTTTAGTTAATTCATTTTTCCATTTTTCTTTCTTCTTCTTCTTCTTGAAGAAGAAAGAAAACCCTTGCTAGAAATGATCAAGTGATGATTCCAAATGAGAAATCAAAATCCAAAGTGAACCCACTTCCTATTTTTTCATCCTCTACTACTTGCCATGTAGTATAGGGTGTTTTCTTCATAAGTTTCATGACTTGGTGAAGTTGGAGCTTGATCTTGAGTTGCCTCGACGTAGATCATCTTCGGTATCGAAGTCGACGACCTAGCCTGAACATTTCTTCGACGAAACCATCGCTAGAGTCCGGGATCCGATGATCGCAACGGAGGTACATCATCATGGAGCTAAGGAAGTGGAGGACCGGATCTACAAAGGTTGTAGCCCCTTTCACTATCTAGTTAAGTTGTTAACTTGTTGTTTCACCAATATCTAGTTAACGATCTAGTTTAGGATTTCTCGGCACCGGAAAATTTTGAATTTGGCATGGTTGATGTCTTGTGAGACCTCATTAGGGTGCCTAGGAACCCTACAGTTGTATCAGAGCCTAGCTTGAGCTTTAGGCGATGCGTAGACGATGTTAGAAGTCCGATCGAAACACGAAATCCTAATCCGACCCCTTCTCTGTACAATTTTTGAAAAATGGGATTTTTCCAAATTAAAAATATGCAGAAAAATCAGCAGAGATTTATAAGAAATACTGTGCAAAACGAGCGGCTAACTCCAACAAACCGCCGCGGAACCGCGGCCTGAGCATGGCTCTTGCGGCGGTTCCGCGGCTGTACGGAAGCATCCTTCATTGCAATTTGCACAGTAATTCCTATATTGTTGTGCTGTATTTTCTGGGAATTTTTAACTTCTACTCAAGAGTTGAGTATTCTGGGTTGTATTGGGAGTTCGTAGATTTGATCGGATTATCAAACTTTGTCTATGTGCTTTTTCGGGTATTTTTAGAATATGTTAAAAAGTTCGACCGGATATAAATACCCACTTTTTGCCCTGCCCGGAAATTTCCAATTGTTGGATTTTTCCGTAGTTTAATGACATTCTAAGTAGTGCAAGTAACGCGATGGTCCCTCTAGAAGACAACAAACCTTAACTCGATTATGTGACCGTCTTGAACTGCCCTTTGAACCTTAGGGTTTGGAGCAGTACGGCGTGCCACATGTGAGGCGTTGGCTTGACCCTTCTACGGCTGGACCGTTGGTACTGAGGCATGAACTGGATGTTTTTAAACTTATTTTATGTGTTGAGCTGTTTCGGGAAAACTTGGGTGTTTGACTGTTCGATCGGAAAGTTCAACATTTTCTATTTATCTGGAATGTGATACAATATTTGGAATCCACATGTAGTTATGAGATAACTAATATGAATGTTATAAATCTAGCTGTTTAGTCTCAAATAATCGGTTGTCACGGAATTTTGATATGATTAAAAGTCCATCTCAATCACGTAGCATACGCGGATACTCGCCGGGTAAACTTAATAGACAGCTACACCCCATAGCCCTGACCAAGTGACTGTAGGAGAACCCCGTCACCGAAAGCATCCGTTTGGGTGCTCACGGCAGCGGTGTTCCACCTTGGTGCACTTCGTCGACGGTATCGGGGGTGCGGCCGTCTACTAAAGTTTGCGATGAGCATTCGATCAGGATGTCGGGAATCTTGTTGAATTGCCCGACTTGATATTGAAAAGTGTTTTCGATAAAGAGACTAAAATGCGGGGTTTATAATTGTTAGGCATGCGATGTCTAAGGAATTCATTTGATTAGGCATGCGATGTCTATGCAGGTTGCGGATTCCAACTGTTGTAGTTTTACACTTTCTTTTCTGTGACCGTAAGTGTAATATGTGATATCGCCGGTTTCGTTGCTATATATCAACGAAAATTGGGATACGCATGTTTACTTACATTGATGACATGTGATATTATGTGTTGCTGGATATGTTATATTGGATCGTCGTGTTTGAATAGCCGGGGGGGTTTTATGTGAGATGAGTGTTTTTCATTTTCATTCATGTAAAAACCTTGTATGTAATATTCTTTTATTAGGGCACTGCCAGGTTGCGAAAGATGTCACCGTTGATGTATATTATTTACTTTTCCGCACTAGGATAGACCCAAGGAGGAGAGCACAAGTAACCAGATTCTGGAGTCTAGTGGGAGACCAACTCGAGGAGTCGAGTCCGGGTCTCCTAACTCTAGAATTGGTAGGGTTGCTTGCCGCTCTCGTAGGGGTCTAGGGGTGTGGGATTGGCTATTCATCGCGACCGTGGAATCCATGTTTTATACTGGCTCGTATTAAAAACACGGACGTCCTAGTATATCCAATATTTCATATGATATTTTCTGCTGCGTTATCTGTGATGTGATCATGCGATTTGTTCAGATAGATATTGTATATAGTATATATGATATATTATATAGACTTTACTTATGTTTTACACCCGCGCTAGCCCTGCCCCGCTCTGCCGTTAGTTACCTAACCTAACGGTGCACGAGGGGACATCGAGGCGAATGTGGATGGCATAAGTGTACGTCGTATTTATCTGTGATGTTTAGGTAACTTAAATGATGAGACTTCACTAATATGATTAATGAAAGAAAATAAACCTAAGATGTTGTGGAATCGAATTTTCAAAAACAGGTAGCTACAGTTCTTGCTTTGCATCGCGGTGTTCCTTGTAGAACATCCTGCATCTTATTCGATAAGGAAAGGGCCGAGATCCCTTCACCGGGAGTGACCCCTTTAGCAATAACTGGCAGATGCTACAACTCTCGGTTTGTCTTTTGATTGCTTCTACAGTTTTTGCTTTGCACAGTGGTATATATGATATATCCTGCACCTTATTCGATGAGGAAAGGGCCGACGATCCCTTCACCGGGAGTGACCCCTTTAGCAAAACTAGAAAATCCTAAAAAACACTCCATTTTAAAATCATTTGATTCTACAACGATATCAAGGTCATTACGCAATAGGTTGTCAGAAAAACCTGTCGTAGCCCTCCGTCATTTCAGATAAGTACTATTTAGTATTCGTGTTGCGGTAGTTTGGCATTCGTCAAGGCGTAGTGTACGGTAGCTAACTAGTATTTATCTGCTTATGCATATGATGCAGATTGGATTAGGGTATCGTACGGCGTTGTTTGGCATTCGTCAAGGGTCGTGCGGGTGGGTTTAATTCAATCAAGAAATGTACGGGTTGAACTTGACTAGTGGACTATGGGTTGTTTGGCATTCGTCAAGGTCATAGAACACTAGGGGCAAAATATTATCGGGAATTTCAAGTGTTGAAATTTGCAATGAGATTGCATACCTTTTATGTGATAGTTGGATCCCGATACCCACTGCGAGTAATTGTTACTCCTGGGAGAGTTTTACACATTACAATTAGCCGATCAATTAGGTGTCTAGAAAGGTGTCAACGGGGTTACGCCTCTGGGAAAACGAGGTTTACTTTAATTAGGTTCGTGCGAAAGTACGGGGAACCTCTTTCAAAGTACCGACACTGGCCTGGCTGAAAGTTTGGTGAACTTGTAGCGTGTAATTAATCCCGGCTAGTCTTTCCTTTTAGGGTTTGAAGGAAGATTTGATAAAAATAGTGGGAGCTATCCTGATTAGATAAAATAATAACCAATCTGATCTTGCAAGAGCATACGCTGAGTGTTTTCTTCTCTCTCTCTCCAGGTAGCGACCATGTCACGCCTTAATCAAGATAATAATACAGATGTATTGACCGAACCCGCTTGTTATACTGAGCTGGGGAACGTTGGTCCCGCTCCAACTTATAATTGTTATAAGACAGAGCAGGAATTAGGGGATTACTAGAATTCCCGTGCCGCCAAAACGAAGAGAGTGCATGTTGATGCATCATCTTCGGGTATGTTCATTACAGAGAACTGTTTCTCAGTATCCTTTAGTCCTGAGTATGTGATACCAGATCACGATCCCGCATATGTAACTTGTTACATAGGGCTACAGAAAGGTAAAGAACTGAGAACGGGTGATAAGTTTCATGAGGCAGAAAATGGGGCAAGTGTTGCAGCGAAGTCTGTTGGTCACTGTCACCCTGTATGACCAGTACATTGATTCTGAACGAATGTTATTAGATACCGAACCTAATATACAAAATCATATCAGTCTCTTTATTAGTAAAGAAATGATAAAATTTTGTATTGTTGGATAATGTTTTGAACATTTCCTATATCAAAAGTTGATCGGTTCAGGCACGTTATCTAAAAGCATTGATGTTCTAAATCAAACTACTGTTCTTAGTATACGAAACACACACAAGAGGAAGAGTTCAGAAATGAACGAATCCTTCTTGAGGCATTGTAGACTAGGTCATATCAATGCGACCCGACTAGCTGAAGTTTCATTTAGATGTATATTTAAATTAGTTTGAATTTACATCTTGTGAAACTTGCCAGTCATGGCACAGAGATAAGATGACCATAGCTCTGTTTACTGGAAATAGAGAAAGAGTTGGTAAACTCTTAGGACTGATACATGATGATGTATGTAAGGTCCCCTGTCCGCACATGCTAAGACCGGTTCTTTGTACTTCATTGCATTCTCTGATGATCTCTCAAGATTCAGTCACATGTTCCTGTTGAAACACAAGTCCGAACCTTTTGAGATATTCACAGAATATGATTTAGAAGTAGAGAACCAAAATACGGGTATAAGTATTATGTCCTTTAATGTGATCGAGGAGGAGAATACTTGAGCACGGAAATCCTGGACTATTCTAAAGGAGAATGAGATTCTCTCTCAGAATTACTCCTCCGTATACACCATAGCACGATAGTATATCGGGACGGAGCAGATACACCCTATTTGATATGGTGTGCTCTATGATGAGTACTACTGAGTTACCTTTTTTCCTATTGGGTGTTATGCACTTGAGAAGTTGCATACCTATTGAATAAGGTTTCAATCAAATCTGTTGCCTACCGCTTCATATGTGATATGGAAAGGGAAGAGCCCATATCTTAAGTTAGTTAAGATCTGGGGTTGTCCGGCCTATGTCTAAAAGCAAAATTCGGACAAGATCGAGGCAAGGTCAGTTCTGTAGAACTGGAAACGTTCCAACTATACAAACTACAACAGATGATTTGATAGAACCAAAGGATTCGGTAGATTCCAACGAACCTCAACCTCTCCGCCGATCTAGTAGGGTTCCTCACCCACTTGAAAGATACTTCGGTTTCTCTATGACAGTGGGAGCGAGGATGGCATCATGAGATGATGACCCAACTTGTTTTGAGCTGGCCATCAGGAGTGGGACACTGTAAGAATGGCTGGATGCTTAGTGATCTGAGATGGAATCCTTATACACCAACAAAGTATGGACTTTGGCTGCTATATCTGAAGGGTTAAATCCCCATCAGGAGCAAGTATATCTTGAGAAGATTACTTGGTGTTGATGGAAAAGTTGAGTCTTTCAAAGCTAGACTTGTTAAAGGTTTGCATCATTGACTAGGTATGGATTATGTTGAAACCTTTTCTAAGGATATATGCTTAAGTCCATCCGGATCCTACTTGCCATTGCTGCATATCATGACTGGGATATCTGGTGGTTGGGTGTCATGATCGCTTTTCTAAATATTGATTTAGAAGAGAAAGTCTATAAGTACACAGCCAGAGGGCTTCGTAAACAGTGGGAGCAGCGGAAACGTGTGCAAGTTGCTTTACAGATTAAAGCAGGCATCGCGGAGTTGGAACGTCTGTTTTGATGAGATAATCAAAGAGTTTGACATCATCAAAATTGTAGATGAACCTTGTATATACAAAAAGGTAGTAGGGAGTATGGTAGTGATCCTCATAGAGTACATGGATGACATACTCTTGATGGGGAAGGAGTTCCCTATGCTACGCTCGGTCAATCTCCGCTTATCACATGGATTCTCCAATAGGATCAAAGTGATACCTCCTAAATCCTGGGTTTTCATCTATGAGATAGATGTAATTGGATGCAAGGAGTCTCACTAGATGTAGTGAGAAGGTATCAATTGATCCTGGGGAGAATCACTGGAAAAGTTCCAGGGTGATAAAGACGACTGAATGTCAGTCGCAGGCATTGTCTTTACCCTCAGTAAAGGGACGGTATGTTGGAAGAGTTCCAAGCTAGATACCATGGCAAACTAGACAATAAAGGCTGGATACATCGCTACTTAAGATGCTACCAAAGAGGCAGTCTGGATGTATATTAGTTCATGAGATGAAGTTGGTTCCTGCCATTGTGTGACAATGGAGCTTTGGCTTATGCCAAGGAATGCCCGTCCCATCAGTGATCCAGATATAATTCTTAGGCAGTGTCACCTAATCATGGAGATGGTTGATCTCCAGGGTGATCGAGGTTAGGAGAGTAGACTCAGAGGACAACACGGAAGATCCACTCACAAAGGCTTTTTCACACAGTGAGACTTATATGGGATGGTTGAGTATGTGATACTGCAACCACTGCTACAGATGGCCCTAGTGCAAGTGGGAGATTGTTAGTTATATGTATGTCCTAGAGGCCATTACTGTACATTGGATGTATATTGTAGTGGATGCTGGGACATATATAGGGAGGACTTTCTTGCTTGACATGATAGTATGCTATCTGGTTACTCATTACCTTAACGTGTATACTGATTGTCTCTCTGTTACATGTTGGTAAATCCCTTAGGATGTGTACTTGACTACCTGGACTATGATGTGGATCATACTAGTGGGGACATGGTAGTCCATAAGTACATCCTTCAAGCTCCCTAGTCGTGGGTGTATCGAGACGGGGCATCGATATACCAGAGTAGACTAGCGTATACCTTCTCGACCCATACAGATGGGCGATGGATGGTCCCATATCCATTGGTGTTTGACATCAGAGATGACATACGGGTGCTCAGTGGAGACTGGGTACACTGGACGGACTCGCCGAGAACTCCCAGATGGTATTATACCTTACGTCAGATGGCAGTTCTCTGGTGACACTGGTACAGGTTAGTCTGTAGACCCGAGATCATTATAGAGTCTTGTGTGATTCCCACTGTGCTTTGATTTCCACCTTACCACGTCCAAGAGGGCGTGCAAAACGGTGGTTTTTGGGTACAGTCCCGAATTACATGGAGGCAATGAGCGATAGGAGGGGATTCGTCTCTCCCGGTATAGGGAGTTGATGTTGCGCTGTGTTCGATTGGCTATAGACGGAAATCCCTGGCCAGGGTTGCTGAGATTTACTGGGAAGTGTTACTAGTAGTTTCTCGAACTGTTATAGACCTTATATCGACACGACTTATCGAGCTACTGGGGTCTGACGTTTACCACCCCTAGGCGAGATATGCGACATATCAGACGATCAGATCGGACTGTACGGTAAGTATTACTGGTTGGATTCATAGGAGTGTGAGCGGGCTTGCTCGTTGATCTTCTGATCGCTCAATACCCGGGTGGCCGTTACGTTTAGCAGACCGCTTGCGGCTTGTGGGTGTTTGATATGATCATCACCTGCTGCCGGCGTATTGACAAGTCTTTAGAGTCCTACACAGAGAGCGCATATAAGATATGTGCGGGACCGAGAATAATACCAGTATGTGATACTGAATTCTATTCTCGTGATTTTTATCATCGGTCGGTTATATGTGATATAGCCGGGTTACCGAATCAAGTGTTGATTCGATACATTGATACACTTGATATTAGTCGGTTATATGCGACCTGACCGGGTCATTAAATCAAGTGTTGATTTAATGATTTAATGTATAATTATATATTTAATATATTACTTTACATTAACTAGTATTAGTTAACTTTAGATAGATTTTCTCACTTGAAGTGCACATTGTATATTTGATATAGTTTTGTGCACTAGTTTGTATCATGTTTGATGATATATGCAAACTTGGATGTGTATGATTAAAACATGGTTATGTTAATGGTTAGGGTTTTGATTTACTTATTTATTTATTCTCTTTATTCTTTTTGGCAAAGGAAAATGAAATGGTGGCTTGCTTTGTCTTTTGCTGAAGCTTCATGAAGCTTTGAAGAAGTAACCATTTTGTTTCTTTCCTTTAACCTAACCATTCAACTTAACCTTAGTTTATTCTCTACACTCAACCATGGTTGCAATATGATAAGGGTCACTTGATTTTCTATTTTAGTTAATTCATTTTTGTAAGTGCACGGCGGCGCCCCGGCCTCCATCCCGAGGCCAAATGCGGAAGCGATGGTTAACTTTAAATTTTTCGAACCGGCACCACCACGCACTAAAACCCGGATCGGGCCACTAACTAGTCCTAGCTAACTACAAGATGGGGAAGAGAAATATACCGAGCGATCCGAGTCCTCCGGTCTTCTCGTCGTCGTCCCGATCTCCCGCGGAATGTCCGGTCTCTACCTCCTCGCCGGAAGAGCACCACGTCGCCGACTTCTTTTCGGGCTCCCATTTCTATACCGAGGAAACTCGGGCATGAAGTTGGCGAGCCGACGTGCCCAAGATTTGCTGTAGAACATAGTGAAGAACCATGTCTCATTTTGGGGTTCATGGAGTTGCCATATGGTGGAGAAAATGATATAAGCTTTTTGGAGATGGTGTTGTGGGATTTTTTCAAAACCAAAAGAGAACAAAATCCCACATATCAAATTTTGGACAGCTTTCATTAAGCTTGGCCGGCCACGGCTTTTGGGAGGTGATAGAGAATAAGAGTGAGTGAGTGGTGTATGGATGATGGAACCACTATCACAATGCAAGAGAGAAAAGGTCATGATAAGAAACCATCATCACAAACAAATCCATACTCCATCAACTAATCAACAACCATGACCTTTCATCATTACTAAACATCATCACCCACAAAAGTCAAGTCATGATGATAAAGAAAGTCAAATGATGGTGCAAGTATCATGATAATATAATATGCAAAGACCCCCTTCCAAATTGCTTATTTGCACAAATGCAAATAAGCCCTCCTCCACCAATCTTCGGCTAATGAAAGATACAAAGAAATATGGCCGAAACGGAAAGCAAAATTACAGGAAAACCCCACTACTGTGCATACACACCCATATCTGTATTCCGACCGAAATACAAATGCAATGAGACAAAATCTACACTGTACTATACTAGGATCCGGTTTAAACCAAAGCCGGCTAGTAATATCCGTTCGATCCTGATCCGTGCAGTACTGCACGTATCTGATCGAACCCAGCCATATATCCATACGTCCTCTGGTACTAACCATCCGATCCTGATACATGCAATACCGCACGTATCTGATCGAACCCTGCCATATCTCCATACGGCCTCTACAGCGTTTCGCCCGAAAGCTTGAGCAACTGAATGTGGGGGACTCTAAAGACTCGTCAACACCTTAGTTATGGATTTAACCACTAGCACGTCAGAGGTATAAGCCAATACGTAACGGGCTACCGGCTATTGACCAAAAGGGACGTCGATGAGCGAACTCATCCTGACACCCTACTGAGCCTGTCAGTGACAATATCCGTACAGTCCGGTCCGTTCGTCTATGAGCATCGCATGGTGGGCCTAGGGGGTTGGTAAAAGTCAGACCCCCAAAAGCGGTACAAGTCGTGTCGGAGTGTAGCCAAGAACACCCTGAGATACTACTGAAATACCTACCAGTAAATCTCCTGCCTCGGCCGAGGGCTTCGTGTAATGGCTCTCCTAGACACAGCGCGACCTCACCCCCAGTACCGGGAGAGACGAACCCCTGAAGATCCACTCACTGCCTCCATGTGGCTCGGGACTGTACCCAACTAAAACCTGTTTGGACGTCTCCTTTGAGCGTGGTAGGGTAGTAATCAAAGTACAGTGGGAACTCACATGAGAAAAATGACGATCCCCAGGTCGATGAACTAACCTTTACACATGTCACCAGGGAACTGCTATCTGACGTCAGGTAAAAGACCAACTAGCATGTTCCCGGCGAGTCCTGTCCGGTGTACTCATAACCCAATGAGAACCTGTATACATCTTAGGTGATCCAACTGACACCAGTGGCTTGTGAGACCGGCCACCGCCCCTCGTCGGGGTCTCGACTGTATACACAAGTCTACTCTGGAGTATCGATGCCCTATCTCGAAACTCCCACGACTAGGGACCTTTTAAGGATGTGCTTATAGACTACCAGCTCTCACGTATATGATCGCCCTCATACTGCTGGCAGTCAAGCAAGAATCCTAGGGGCTCTACCAATGTGTAATAGTGACCTGTCAGGTTACCTAAAGCAGTACACGATGATAAAGATAAACCAGATAGCATACTATCATCTCGAGTAAGACTGTCCTACCGGGATAGGTCCTCCCTCAATCATTGCAATCACGTGCCTGTGATCCAATAATTGACTCTGAGGGCACTATCTCCAACAATCTCCCACTTGCACTCAAGGCTAATTATTGCGATGTCGCATACTCACAGCCCGTGTGATACCGAACACCCAACTCCTCTACTAGTCAGTCTCACAAAACCCGTTTGCGAAACTATTGCTTTCGAGGAATAGCCTCAGTGAGTGGATCCGATTTGATGTTTCTTTCTATGTCTCTCTATATCTCAAGTTCGCGGAGAAACCTATCTCCCGAAATGAGCAACACTTGTCATAGAATATGTCTGGATGTCTGATGGGACTCAGCTCATAAATGAACTTCAAATCCAAACCTCTTAGACTGTATTGTCAACTGAACTAAATCAGTATCCCGCGCCATGCCTCCCTCAGTATTGCCTTAGACCACCTGTCCAAAATACTGTCCCTCGTCAGAAGGAAAAACTATAACTCTGACAACCACCTTGTCGTCCAGGTCACCATGGAAGCCTGGAATGATAAATGTCTCCCGAATAAGGCTGTCGTTATCATATCCCTAGAACATCCACTTATGTTCTAAAACTGCTTCCGACTGTTTCTCCAGGATTGGATCAATGTCAACTTATTGCATCTAGTGCAAGAACAACATCTAGTGTGGTACTTGACATCTCATGATTGACTCAATTGCCTGAGCAAGTGATCTGCCAATCATACACATCCCTCTCCCCTTTAGTCTGTAAGACACCTTTAGAGAGGGTGACTCCATCACCTGCAGGTATACTACCGTGCCAGGAGTCGTCCATTCTAAATACTCTTAGAATGCTGTCTAAGTACCCTGATTGGGAAACCATCCAAATCTAGATCTAAAACCATAGATCTAGTAACCAGTATGTCTGATATAATGTCCAAATCCCATGTGGAGAAACCACTGTGTGACAACCAAAGTATAACCGATCGTAGTATAGGAATATCACTTCCTACTCTATGTATGTCATCCACATACCATGACATCACACCCTACCACCTTCTCAACAGATCCATCCCCTATTCTGATGAAGTCAAACCTATGACTGTCACATCAGAAATAGATGATTTTTCTCCGCTATATCTACTTTAGTCTATAAATAGACATAAGCCACATGTCCATCAATGCTTCCGCTGCTCCCACTGACTACGACAACCCTCTGGCAGAGTCATATACACGTACACTTCTAAAGCTAGTTTGGAACGACGCAATACTCATCCTCCTGCCGGGTCTCGTAGCCTGGAACAACAGCAATGGCAAGTCTGGGTAAACAAGAACTTCCCTGTCACCGTCCTTGAGGCTAC
The DNA here is from genome assembly GCA_030015575.1 of Agapanthus africanus. NCBI lineage: Eukaryota > Viridiplantae > Streptophyta > Magnoliopsida > Asparagales > Amaryllidaceae > Agapanthus > Agapanthus africanus. Next base: position 263,836,883 of record CM057345.1, on the reverse strand, counting down.
CGGAGTACCTCTCGGGTGCCTGAAGTTACCCACCTTATCTGCGGAGTGGCCAATGGAATGTCAATCCAGATTGAATCTTTAGGTTCCTATGAAATCTTCAGTAATCGTTTGTGGTTCTGGAATCACTTCCAGTTCTACCATACTCCCACTACTGTTTTCTGAAAAAAAATCCATTTTTATTAAAACTGTGGCGAGTCTAGAACAATATCACTATTGATCTTCCAGATGGTAGAAAGTCAACCCTCGTCATAGGCTGGGTCAACCCACAAACAGCCATTACAGAAACGTGTCTTGAGTTGTCCAGTGTCTGGTTTTAATCATAAGCCGGACGACTCCCCGTACCTTAACATCGTTAAGATATGAACTGTTCTATATCCAATATAGAACCAGAGGCACTGATTTGATTGAACCAGATTCAAATCATGCAGCTGTCCCCAGTGCATGTCAAATAAATGGAAGGAGGGCGATCAGGATTACTCAACTTAGGAATGCTTCAAATTATGAGTAAACTGAAAGAGAAGCAAGTTCTCTTAATCATTACTATCAACTGAATACCATACACAAGTATCTACATCTTCGATCACTTTGAAGAATCCTGATACTTGCAATACCTGGTTCTTTACTTTATTCAAATACCTATAACTTCTCAAAATTCGGACCCTGTGTTTCCATGAAACACCTGTCTAAAAACTAGAGAAGTCATAAGTAAACCGAATATAGTACGAGGACCAACCGCTCTGTCCTGATGGACCCTGGACAACATACAATACTCTGTATAAGTCCCTTGAGTCTGATAACTCATTCACTGTGTGTCGTAGGTTGAAAACTGTACTTATGGTTAAGAATAATTACACCGCTGTTTAATGCTCCTTACCTAACCATCCACTGATATAGGTAAATGTCACAGACATAATTTAAAAAAGGTATATCTCACTCTATGAAAATAGACGTACAGATATATCAATTTGAAATTGGTGCATAACAGCGGATATTCAAAACCAAATATTTGCCGTCCGGCAAACAACCCAGGTGACTTCCTCAAATATCACCGATTACAACGAATCCCGATATAATGAGGATGATCACCCAATTCCCAATAACTTACTCCCACTCATCATCTGTAAAACCATACAGATGTGAGAATCATACCTGGTAAATACATACCCTGGAGTAAGTATCTAATCGGGAAATCAGTTTTCTTTTAACATTACACAGTGAAACTGAAACATTGAAATGTTTCGATGGGGTATCCTGGTATTCCAAGTAATGCCTCTTCCATTATCTAGATACACAATTGTGACCATGTAATTCTTTGCCACCTCTCCAAATCCCTTTTTATGTCTTTAGTCATTACCTTCTGCACACCCCTTTAGGCCAAATGGTTTTCTTCCTTCCCTACCGTTCGGCACCAGCCTATGGTTTGGAAGAGGACTATCCAATAAGCATAATAGATGAACTGTCCTAATCCTAGGAGCACTCGCAATGCGAGAGAAAGTGAAGATAAAAGACACCTGAATAAAGCTTATTCCTATTTCTCCTGAACCAGAATCCATCCCCGAATTGGAACAAGTTCCTTTTCGAGTTCGTATATAACCATACGATGGAGTATCCAATAAACTGTGGACCTTCATAGTGATACAGAGTATCCTGGAGAAATACAAAGGTGAAGTGGGAATGATAATGAAATACCTGGTTTTGTCGTGAATATCAGTCGCAGTTTACTTTGCCCTCTTACTAATCCTTTGCTTTGTCTTAACTTAATACCTTCTGCACACCATCGTTATGCTAATTGGTTTTCTTCATTCCCCACTGTTCGGCACCAGCCTAAGGTTTGGAAGAAGACTATCCAATTTGCGTAATAGGTGTACTATCTCCTAAACCAAGGAGTACTCGCAACCTGAGAGAAGGTAAAAGGAAAAGACAACTGAATAATCCTATCCGTTTTCTCCAGAACCGGAAACCATCCTCGAATAAATTCCTTCGAGTTCGTATATAACCATACGATGGTTTTGTCCAATGGAAGTGGACGTTCGTAGTAATTGTTAGTTATATGTATGCCCTAGAGGCCATTACTGTACATAGGATGTATATTGTAGTGAATGCTGGGACATATATAGGGAGGACTTTCTTGCTCGACATGATAGTATGCTATCTGGTTGATCTTTACCTTAACGTGTTCACTGATTGTCTCTCTGTTACATGTTGGTAAAGCCCTTAGGATGTGTACTTGACTACCTGGACTATAATGCGGATCATACTAGTGGGGACATGGTAGTCGATAAGTACATCCTTCAAAGTCCCTAGTTGTGGGTGTATCGAGACGGGGCATCGATATACCAGAGTAGACTAGCGTATACCTTCTCGACCGATACAGATGGGCGATGGATGATCCCATATCCATTGGTGTTTGACATCAGAGATGATATACGGGTGCTCAGTAGAGACTGGGTACACTGGACGGACTCGCCGAGAACTCCCAGATGGTATTATACCTCACGTCAGATGGCAGTTCTCTGGTGACACTGGTACAGAGTAGTCTGTTGACCCGAGATCGTCATAGAGTCTTGTGTGGTTCCCACTGTGCTTTGATTTCCATCTTACCACGTCCAAGAGGGCGTGCAAAACGGTGGTTTTTGGGTACAGTCCCGAGTAACATGGAGGCAATGAGCGATAGGAGGGAATTCGTCTCTCCCGGTATAGGGAGTTGATGTTGCGCTGTGTTCGATTGGCTATAACAGGAAATCCCTGGCCAGGGTTGCTGAGATTTACTGGTAAGTGTTACCAGTAGTTTCTCGAATTGTTATAGACCTCATATCGACACGACTTATCAAGCTATTGGGGTCTGACGTTTACCACCCCTAGGTGAGATATGCGACATATCAGACGATCAGACCGGACCGTACGGTAGTGTTACTGGTTGGATTCACTGGAGTGTGAGCGGGCTTGCTCGTCGATCTTCTGATCGCTCAATACCCGGGTGGCCGTTACGTTTAGCAGACCGCTTGCGGCTTGTGGGTGTTTGATATGATCATCATCTGCTGCCGGCGTATTGACGAGTCTTTAGAGTCCTACACAGAGGTTTCCTGGCTCAAGCGAAACGAAATAGGAGCGCGTATGAGATATGTGCGGGACCGAGAATGATACCAGTATGTGATACTGTATTCGATTCTCGTGAGATGTGACATTGATCGGTTATATGCGATATAGCCGGGTTATCGGATCAAGTGTTGATTCGATAAGTTGTTACTATTGTATACTAGTCGGTTGTGTGCGACATGACCGGATCATTGAATCAAGTGTTGATTTAATGATTTAATGCATATTTATATATTTGATATATTACTTTGCATCAACTAGTATCGGTTTACTTAAGATGGATTTTCTCACTCGGATGTGCACATTGTTTATTCGATATAGTTTTGTGCACTTGATTGTATCATGTTTGATGATACATGTTTACTTGGTTAAGTGTAAAGAATTAAACCATGGTTAAGTTTATGATTAGGGTTCTCTTTTTCTTACTTATTTATTTGTTTATTTATTTTTGGAAAAGATGAGAAAAGAATGGTTGCTATTTTTGTTTTTAGTTGAAGTTTCTTGAAGCATTGACTTAGTCTTCATTCTTGTCTCATGCTTAACCCTAACCATCCAAGTTAACCATGGTCCATTCTCTACAATTAACCAAGGGTTAATATATGATAAGTATTGATTTATTTATCCAATAATTCAAAACTTATCATAAGACTTTCTTCTTCATCATCTTCTTCCATGAAGAAAGCAAGCTCCATCAATGGTGATTGATGGAAATGAGTGAGAAATCCAATTCTAAAGTCTACCCACTTCCTATTTCTTCATCCTCTACCTCTTGCCAAGTAGTAGAGTGTGTTTTCTTCACAAGTTTCTTGACTTGGTGAAGTCGGAGCTTGATTTAGCGATGCCTCGACGTAGATCATCTTCGGCATGGACATCGATGACCTAGCCTGTCCATTCTCCGATGAAGCCGACGCTAGAGCCCGGGACTTGTTATGGACAGCGAGGAGACTTCATTGCAGAACTATGGAGGTGGAGAACCGGATCTATAAAGGTTGTATTTCCGTATCTCTTAGTTAATTGTTAACTAGTTATCTTTTCGCCTAGAAATCTAGCCAACGATCCGTACACTAGGGTTTCTCGGCACCATAATTTTTGAAATTGGCATGGTTGATGCCTTGTGAGACCTCACTAGGGTGCCTAGGAACCCTACAGTGGTATCAGAGCCTAGCTAGAGCCTTAGGTGAAGTCTAGACGGAATTTGAAACCCATCGAACCGAAAAACCAACCCGGAAAATGCTCTCTGTACTTTTTCTAAAATCGTGGATTTTTCCAAATTAAAAATTCGTAAAAAATTTAGCAGGACGATGTAAGAGTTATGGTGAAATACGACATCACAATTCATCTAAATAGTCGCGTTTCCGCGGCATGAGCATGGCTCATGCGGCGGATCCGCGGCCGTACGGTCGTATCTCACTGTAATTTTTGTACAGTAATTCATGATTTCTGGTACTGGATTTTATGGGAATTTTTAATATTTTTTATAGAGTTGAATTTTCTGGGATTGATTTGGGGATTCGGTGTTTTGATCGGAGTATCAAATTTTGTCTGTGTGGCTTTCCGGATAATTTTTAGAATATGTTAAAAAGATCGACCGGATATAAATACCCAATTTTTCCCCTGTCGGGAAATTTCTAAGTGTTGGATTTTTCCGTAGTTTAACGACGTTCTAAGTAGTGCAAGTAACTCGATGGACCCTCTAGAAGACAACAAACCTTAACTCGATTATGTGACCGTCTTGAACTGCCCTTTGAACCTTCGGGTTTGGGGCAGTACGGCGTGCCACATGTGAGGCGTTGGCTTGACCCTTCTACGGCTGGACCGTTGGTACTGAGGCACGAACTGAATGTTGTCAGACTTATTTCATGTGTTGAGCTGTATCGGGAAAACTTGGGTGTTCGATTGTTCGATCGAAAAGTTTAGCATTTTCTATTTATCCGGAATGTGATACAATAATTGGAATTCACAAATTGTTATGAGATAACGGAATGAATATTATAAACGTAGCAGTTTGGTCTCACTTGATCGGTTGCCACGGAATTTTGATGTGATCAAAAGTCCGTCGCAATCACGTAGCGTACTCGGATACTCGCCGGGTAAACTTAATAGACAGCCTCACTCCATAGCCCCGACCAAGTGACTGTAGGAGAACCCCGTCGCCGAAAGCATCTGTTCGGGTGCTCGCGGTAGCGGTGTTCCGCCTTGGTGTACTTCGTCGACGGTATCGGGGGTGCGGCCGTCTACTTAAGTTTGCGACGAGCATTCGATCAAAATGTCGGGAATCCTGTTGAATTGCCCGACTTGGTATTGAAAAGTGTTTTCGATAATGAGACTAAAATGCGGGGTTTATAATTGTTAGGCATGCGATGTCTAAGGAATTCATTTGGTCAGGCATGTGATGTCTGAGGTGGTTGCGGATTCCAACTGTTGTAGTTTTACACTTTCTTTTCTGTGACCGTAAGTGTAATATGTGATATCGCCGGTTTCGTTGCTATATGTCAACGACAATTGGGATGCGCATATTTACTTACGTTGATGACATGTGATGTTATGTGTTGCTGGATATGTTATATTGGATCGTCGTGTTTGAATAGCCGGGGGTTTTTATGTGAGATGAGTGTTTTTCATTTTCATTCATGTAAAAACTTGTATGTAATATTCTTTTATTAGGGCACTTCCAGGTTGCGGAAGTTGTCACCGTTGATGTATATTATTTACTTTTCCGCAATAGGATAGACCCAAGGAGGAGGGCACAAGTAACCGGGTTCTGGAGTCCAGTGGGAGACCAACTCGAGGAGTCGGGTCCGGGTCTCCTAACTCTAGAATTGGTAGGGTTGCTTGCCGCTCTCGTAGGGGTCTTGGGGTGTGGGTTTGGCTATTCATCACGACCGTGGAATCCGTGTTTTATACTGGCTCGTATTGAAAACACGGACGTCCTAGTATATCCAATATTTCATATGATTCTTCTGCTGCGATATCTGTGATGTGATCATGTGATGTTCTATGATAGATACAGTATATAGTATATATGATATATTATATAGACGTTACTTATGTTTTACACCCGTGCTAGCCCTGCCCCGCTCTGCCGTTAGTTACCTAACCTAACAGTGCACGAGGGGACATCGAGGCGAATGCGGATGGCATAAGTGTACGTCGTATTTATCTGTGATGTTTAGGTACTTAAATGATGGGACTTCATTAATGTGATTAATGAAATAAAAGAAACCTAAGATGTTGTAGAATTGAATTTCAAAAATAAAACAGGTAGCTACAGTTCTTGCTTTGCACAGAGGTATATGTGATATATCCTGCACCTTATTCGATAGGGAAAGGACCGAGATCCCTTCACCGGGAGTGACTCCTTTAGCGATAACTGGCAGATGCTACACACTCGGTTTGTCTTTTGATTGCTTTTAAGAGTTTTTGCTTTGCATAGTGATATATATGATATATCCCGCACCTCATTCGACGAGGAAAGGACCGACGATCCCTTCACCGGGAGTGACTCCTTTAGCAAAACTAGAAAAGCCTCAAAAACACTCCATTTTAAAAATTCATTTGATTCTACAACGATATCAAGTTCATTACGCAATAGGTTTTCAGAAAAACCTGTCGTAGCCCTCCGTCATTTCAGATAAGTACTAGTTAGTATTCGTGCTGCGGTTGTTTGGCATGCGTCAAGGCGTAGTGTACGGTAGCTAACTAGTGCTTATCTGCTAGCATACGATGCGATTGGATTAGGGTATTCGTACGGCATTGTTTGGCATGCGTCAAGTGTCGTGCGGGTGGGTTTAATTCAATCAAGAAATGTACGGGTTGAACTTGACTAGCAGACTATGGGTTGTTTGGCATGCGTCAAGGTCATAGCGAGCTAGGGGCAAAATATTATCGGGAATTTCAAGTGTTGAAATTTGCAATGAGATTGCATACCTTCTATGAGATAGTTGTATCCCGATACCCGCTGCGAGTAAGAGTTACTCCTGGGAGAGTTTTATACATTACAATTAGCCGATCAAGTAGGTGTCTAGAAAGGTGTCAACGGGGTTACGCCTCTGGGAAAACGAGGTTTACATTAATTAGGTTCGTGCGAAAGCACGGGGGACCTCCCTCAAAGTACCGACACTGGCCTGGCTGAAAGATTGGCGAACTTGTAGTGTGTAATTAATCCCGGCTAGTCTTTCCTTTTAGGGTTTGAAGGAAGATTTGATAAAAAGCAGTGGGAGCCATCCTGATTAGATAAAATAAAAACCAATCTATTCTTGACAGAGCGCACGCTGAGTGTTTTCTTCTCTCTCTCTCCAGGTAGCGACCATATCATGCCTTAATCAAGATAATAATACAGAATATTGACCGAACCCGCTTGTTATACTGAGCTGGGGAACGTTGGTCCCGCTCCAACTTATAATTGTTATAAGACAGAGCAGGAAATTGGGGATTACCAGAATTCCCGTGCCGCCCAAACGAAGAGAGTGCATGCTGATGCATCATCTTCGGGTGTGTTCATTATACAGAACTGTTTCTCAGTATCCTTTACGTCCTGGGTATGTGATACCAGATCAGGATCTCAGATATGTAATCTGTTACATAGGGCTACAGATAGGTAGAGAACTGAGAACGGGTGATAAGTTTCATGAGGCGGAAAACGGGGCAAATGTTGCAGCCAAGTCTGTTGGTCACTGTCACCCTGTATTACAAATACATTGATTCTGAACGAATGTTATTAGATACCGAACCTGATATACAAAATCGTATCCATCTCTTTATTAGTAAAGAAATGATAAAATTTTGTATTGTTGGATAATGTTTTGAACATTTCCTGTATCAAAAGTTGATCGGTTCAGGCACGTTATCTAAAAGCGTTGATGTTCTAAATCAAACTACAGTTCTTAGTATACGGATCACACACAAGAGGAAGAGTTCAGAAATGAACGAATTCTTCTTGAGGTATTGTAGACTAGGTCATATCGATGAGACCCGACTAGCTAAGTTCCACTTAGATGCATATTTAAATCTGTTTGAATTTACATATTTTGAAACTTGCCAGTCATGTCACAAAGATAAGATGACCATAGCTCCGTTTACTGAAAACAGAGAAAGAGTTAGTAAACTCTTGGGATGATACATGTTGATGTATGTCAGATCCCCTGTCTACATATGCCAGGACTGGTTCTTTGTACTTCGTTACTTTCTCTGATAAATCTCTCAAGATTCAGACATATGTTCCTGTTGAAACATGAGTCCGAACCTTTTGAGATATTCATAGAATATAAGCGAGAAGTAGAGAACCAAAATACGGGTATAAGTATTATGTCCTTTGATGAGATCAAGGAGGAGAATACTTAAGTACGAAAATCCTGGATTATTCTAAAGGAGAATGAGATTCTCTCTCAGCATTACTCCTCTGAATACACCATAGCACGATGGTATATCGGGGCGGAGCAATAACACCCTATATGATATGGTGTGCTCTATGATGAGTACTGCTGAGTTACCTTTTTCCTTTTTGGGAGTTATGCACTTATGAAGTTGCATACCTATTGAATAGGGTTCCAATCAAATCAGTTGCCTACTACTTCATATGTGATATGATAAGGGAAGAGCCCACATCTTAAGTTAGTTAAGATTTGGAGTTGTCCAGCCTATGTCTGAAATGCAAAATCCGGACAAGCTCGAGGCAAGGTCTGTTATGTAGAACTGGAAAAGTTCCAGCTATACAAACTGCAGCTGATGATTTGAAAGAACCAAAGAATTCGATAGTTACCAACGAACCTCAGCCTCTCCGCCGATCTAGTAGGGTTCCTCACCCACCTGAGAGATACTTCTGTTTCTCTATGATAGTGGGAGCGAGGATTGCATCATGAGGTGATGACCCAACTAGTTTTGACCTGGCCATCAGGAGTAGGACTCTGTGAGAATGGCTGGATGTTTATTGATCTGAGATGGAATCCTTATACACCAACAAAGTATGGACTTTGGTTGCTATATCTGAAGGGTTAAATTCCCATCAGGAGCAAGTATATCTTGAGAAGATTACTTGGTGTACATGGAAGAGTTGAGACTTTCAAAGCTAGACTTGTTAAAGGTCTACATCATTGACCAGGTATGGATGATGATGAAACCTTTTCTAAGTAGCTATGCTTAAGTCCATCCAGATCCTACTTGCCACGGCTACATACCATGTCTACGATATCTGGTGGATGGGTGTCATGACAGCTTTTCTAAATGATGTTTAGAAGAGAGTGTCTATAAGTACACAGCCAGAGGGCTTCGTAGACAGTGGGAGCAGCGGAAACGTGTGCAAGATGCTTTATGGGATAAAGCAGGCATCGCGGAGTTGGAACATCTGTTTTGATGGAGTAGTCAAAGAGTTTGACATCATCAAAATGGTAGATGAACCTTGTATAAACAAAAAGGTAGTAGGGAGTATAGTGGTGATCCTCGTAGAGTACGTGGATGACATAATCTTGATAGGGAAGGAGTTTCCTATGCTACGCTCGATCAATCTCCGATTATCACAAAGATTCTCCATATAGGATCAAAGTGATACCTACTAAATCCTGGATTTTGGATCTATAAGATAGATCTAATTGGATGTTAGGAATCTCACTAGAAGTAGTGAGATGGTATCAATTGATTCTGGGGAGAATCACTGGAAAGGTTCCAGGGTGATAAAGACGACTGAATGTCAGTCACAGGCATTGTCTTTACCCTCAGTGGAGGGACGGTATGTTGGAAAAGTTCCAAGCTAGATACCGTGGCATACTAGACAATTAAGGCTGGATACATCGCTACTTAAGATGCTACCAAAGAGGCAGTCTGGGTGTATATTGGTTCATGAGATGAACTTAGTTCCTACCATTGTGTGACAATGGAGTTGTGGCTTATGCCAAGGAACGTCCGTCCCATCAGTGATCCAGACATATTCTAAGGCAGTATCACCTGATCATGGAGATGGTTGATCTCCAAGGGATCGAGGTTAGGAGAGTAGACTCAGAGGACAACACAGCGGATCCACTCACAAAGGCCTGTTCCAAGAGAGAGACTTTTATGGGATGGTTGAGTATGAGATACTGCAACCACTGCTACAGATGGCCCTAGTGCAAGTGGGAGATTGTTAGTTATATGTATGCCCTAGAGGCCATTACTGTACATAGGATGTATATTGTAGTGGATGCTGGGACATATATAGGGAGGACTTTCTTGCTCGACATGATAGTATGCTATCTGGTTGATCTTTACCTTAACGTGTTCACTGATTGTCTCTCTGTTACATGTTGGTAAAGCCCTTAGGATGTGTACTTGACTACCTGGACTATGATGCGGATCATACTAGTGGGGACATGGTAGTCCATAAGTACATCCTTCAAAGTCCCTAGTCGTGGGTGTATCGAGACGGGGCATCGATATACCAGAGTAGACTAGCGTATACCTTCTCGACCCATACAGATGGGCGATGGATGATCCCATATCCATTGGTGTTTGACATCAGAGATGATATACGGGTGCTCAGTAGAGACTGGGTACACTGGACGGACTCGCCGAGAACTCCCAGATGGTATTATACCTCACGTCAGATGGCAGTTCTCTGGTGACACTGGTACAGAGTAGTCTGTTGACCCAAGATCGTCATAGAGTCTTGTGTGGTTCCCACTGTGCTTTGATTTCCATCTTACCACGTCCAAGAGGGCGTGCAAAACGGTGGTTTTTGGGTACAGTCCCGAGTCACATGGAGGCAATGAGCGATAGGAGGGAATTCGTCTCTCCCGGTATAGGGAGTTGATGTTGCGCTGTGTTCGATTGGCTATAACAGGAAATCCCTGGCCAGGGTTGCTGAGATTTACTGGTAAGTGTTACCAGTAGTTTCTCGAATTGTTATAGACCTCATATCGACATGACTTATCAAGCTATTGGGGTCTGACGTTTACCACCCCTAGGTGAGATATGCGACATATCAGACGATCAGACCGGACTGTACGGTAGTGTTATTGGTTGGATTCACTGGAGTGTGAGCGGGCTTGCTCGTCGATCTTCTGATCGCTCAATACCCGGGTGGCCGTTACGTTTAGCATACCGCTTGCGGCTTGTGGGTGTTTGATATGATCATCATCTGCTGCCGGCGTATTGACGAGTCTTTAGAGTCCTACACAGAGGTTTCCTGGCTCAAGCGAAACGAAATAGGAGCACGTATGAGATATGTGCGGGACCGAGAATGATACCAGTATGTGATACTGTATTCGATTCTCGCGAGATGTGACATTGATCGGTTATATGCGATATAGCCGGGTTATCGGATCAAGTGTTGATTCGATAAGTTGTTACTATTGTATACTAGTCGGTTGTGTGCGACATGACCGGATCATTGAATCAAGTGTTGATTTAATGATTTAATGCATATTTATATATTTGATATATTACTTTGCATCAACTAGTATCGGTTTACTTAAGATAGATTTTCTCACTCGGATGTGCACATTGTTTATTCGATATAGTTTTGTGCACTTGATTGTATCATGTTTGATGATACATGTTTACTTGGTTAAGTGTAAAGAATTAAACCATGGTTAAGTTTATGATTAGGGTTCTCTTTTTCTTACTTATTTATTTGTTTATTTATTTTTGGAAAAGATGAGAAAAGAATGGTTGCTATTTTTGTTTTTAGTTGAAGTTTCTTGAAGCATTGACTTAGTCTTCATTCTTGTCTCATGCTTAACCCTAACCATCCAAGTTAACCATGGTCCATTCTCTACAATTAACCAAGGGTTAATATTTGATAAGTATTGATTTATTTATCCAATAATTCAAAACTTATCATAAGACTTTCTTCTTCTTCATCTTCTTCCATGAAGAAAGCAAGCTCCATCAATGGTGATTGATGGAAATGAGTGAGAAATCCAATTCTAAAGTCTACCCACTTCCTATTTCTTCATCCTCTACCTCTTGCCAAGTAGTAGAGTGTGTTTTCTTCACAAGTTTCTTAACTTGGTGAAGTCGGAGCTTGATTTAGCAATGCCTCGACGTAGATCATCTTCGGCATGGACATCGATGACCTAGCCCGTCCATTCTCCGATAAAGCCGATGCTAGAGCCCGGGACTTGTTATGGACAGCGAGGAGACTTCATTGCGGAGCTATGGAGGTGGAGAACCGGATCTACAAAGGTTGTATTTCCGTATCTCTTAGTTAATTATTAACTAGTTATCTTTTCGCCTAGAAATCTAGCCAACGATCCGTACACTAGGGTTTCTCGGCACCATAATTTTTGAAATTGGCATGGTTGATGCCTTGTGAGACCTCACTAGGGTGCCTAGGAACCCTACAGTAATACGGGGTGTCCTGGAGAAAAGGGTAAAAGTAGGAGTGGCAATGAGGTATGCAACTCTGACAATCCAAAAGCCAGTGTTTAAGAAGGTTCGGTTAATTTTGGTCACTGAGTCATAGTCTTAGGGTCGGGTCAATGGTCGCTGCCAAAGAGAGAGAGAAAAGAAACACTCAGCGTGCACTCTAACCTAGATCAGAATGGTTACCAATTTATCTAATCTGGAAACCTCCCACTGTACCGTCAAATTCTCCTCCAAACCTGAAAGAAGAATTAGTCGGGGTCACCCGAGGAGTAAACTAACTCATCAGTGGGAATCGGGATCCAACTATCATCGCATAATAACGTGACGGAATCCGCTCACAGTGTCACACTCCAGAAGGTATGCGCATATCTGGCAAGTTTCAGTTTCTTTAGAAACTCCCGATGTGATTTCTGCCCCATGCTCTTATGACTTTGACTTTGGCCAACATATCATAAGTCACATGTCAAGTTCTACCCGTCATTCTCCAGGTTAATTTGAACCCACCCGTACCTACCCTTGACTTTGGCCAAAATGGCAGTACGACTGTCCCAAACCAACGCATCTATCTATGCTGCATATGAATACCCCAATAGCTACCAATCACCGTGCCTTGACTTTGGCCAACATACACAGCTTGAATACTATTGACCACCCATATGAAACGACGGAGGGCTACGAATGGTTTCTGGTGAAAACCATTAACGTAATGAACTTGATATCGTTGAAGGAACAGATAGCTTTTAAAAATATAGTGACGAAAACCTTTGCTAAAGAGGTCACTCCCGGTGAAGGGATCTCGGCTCTTTCCCCATAGAATGAGGTGCAGGATATTCCAACTGAATACCACGATGCAAAGCAAAATTAGTCGGCTATAGTGAAGTCATTGCCCTGATGCAAAATTTTTGTCCAAAGGGTCGCTCCCGGTGAAGTGATCTCGGCTCTTGCCTCGTCGACTGAGGAGCAGGATATTCCAACTGAATATCCCGATGCAAAACAAAAGTGAACGTCCTTGCAATAACAGCTTTTTAAAAAGTGTTCCAACAACATCAGATTAGGTTTGTTTTACTTGCATTGATCCGAATCAATGCAGTCCCATCAATTGATCAAACCACAAAGAACGAAAATATACTGATGTACGTATATGCCATCCGCATTCGCCACTGGGTCCCGTCATTACCCGTTAGGTTAGCTAACTAACGACAGAGCGGGGACTGGACTAGCGCGGATGCAAAACATATACAACATCTACTAATATATATACCAATATATTATATTTCGCTCAAGGCGTGATAAAAATGCAACATCACAGAAATGTACAGCATCACATAACAATACAGATATCTGGGATCTCCGGATTTCACAGAGCCACTACTGAAACCCGACGTTCCCCTGGTCGTATGGATAGCCTGTGCAATGAAATCCTAGACCCCTACGGGCGCGGCAAGTTACCCGCCAAAACATGAAGCGAGGCAGCCCCCTTCAGCAACGTGAATGGACCACCCAGCACTTCATGGAATCCGGTAACTTGGGCACCCCTCCTGGGTCAACCTGTACCCCGTACGAGTGCGGCGAATAGCCCGCCAATTCTAGAGTGAAGCCTCCTCCGTCTCAATGCCATGAGATGCGGGCTTGTTGCCCTCTAGAACCCGGCTATCCGTGCACCCCACCTTGGGGTAATCCTAGTACAGAAAGTAAAATATACATACAACGGGTACATCGACCGCAACCTGGTCGTGCCCCAAAAGAATAATACAAACAGGCAATGACGGCAGTCCACATGTCGTACGCTCGCCCCGCAATATCAAATGTACATAATACAACAAAAACTATACTAGCATTGCGACCAGGCTATCCCCCACGACCAATCCGCAACATCACAGCATAACATAGAACATCAACGTGAAGGTCACGTTCGCAAATCCGTCTAACCGGGCTATAGCAGTTAGACAGGATTTATCGATCAAGTGACATTCACGGTCGCAGATATAACGTAAATACTGTGAACTAATGTGTTTAAAATATCCGATCGATCAAATTTTACCAAGTGGGCCCCAACCAATACTGTAGCAACTAAAGAAATTCTGGGCCCAAAAAGAATGTTCCCAAAACCCTATTTTCAAGTCAGGAGGCCTCTGTAAAAAATTGGTGCACTGATCACTCAAAAGCGCGGCGGAACCGCGGCCCAAGCATGGGTTTGGCCGCGCTTCCGCGGTCGAACAATGAGATCTCGCGACCAAATTTTTACAGTAGGCTTATACTTCCCTGCACAGTATTGTGAGACTACCTGAAAAAAATTTCGAGACAAAAAAATTTCGACAGAAAACTGTTGCATGTGTTATTGGGTTTTCGGAACCTTTGTTCGATCGGAAGTGTAAAACACATTAGACAAAGCTAGACTAGGTTAATGGCGAGGCTCTGATACCACTGTAAGTGCACGGCGGCGCCCCGGCCTCCATCCCGAGGCCAAATGCGGAAGCGATGGTTAACTTTAAATTTTTCAAACCGGCACCACCGTTCACTAAAACCCGGATCGGGCCATTAACTAGTCCTAGCTAACTACAAGATGGGGAAGAGAAATATACCGAGCGATCCGAGTCCTCCGGTCTTCTCGTCGTCGTCCCGATCTCCCGCGGAATGTCCGGTCTCCACCTCCTCGCCGGAAGAGCACCATGTTGCCGGCTTCTTTTACGGGCTCCCACCTGTATACCGAGGCAACTCGGGCACGAAGTTGGCGAGCCGACGTGCCCAAGATTTGCTGTAGAACATAGTGAAGAACCATGTCTCATTTTGGGGTTCATGGAGTTGCCATATGGTGGAGGAAATGATATAAGCATTTTGGAGATGGTGTTGTGGGATTTTTTCAAAACCAAAAGAGAACAAAATCCCACATATCAAATTTTGGACAGCCTTCATCAAGCTTGGCCGGCCACGGCTTTTGGGAGGAGATAGAGAATAGGAGTGAGTGAGTGGTGTATGGATGATGGAACCACTATCATAATGCAAGAGAGAAAAGGTCATGATAAGAAACCATCATCACAAACAAATCCATACTCCATCAACTAATCAACAACCATGACCTTTCATCATTACCAAACATCATCACCCACAAAAGTCAAGTCATGATGGATAAAGAAAGTCAAATGATGGTGCAAGTACCATGATACAATAATATGCAAAGACCCCCTTCCAAATTGCTTTTTTGCACAAATGCAAATAAGCCCTCCTCCACCAATCTTCGGCCAATGAAAGATACAAAGAAATATGGACGAAACGGAAAGCAAACTGGCAACTCCAAAAAACTGGTCCCGTAATAAATTACAGGAAAACCCCACTACTGTGCATACACACCCGCATCTGTATTCCGACCGAAATACAAATGCAATGAGACAAAATCTACACTGTACTATACTAGAATCCGGCTTAAACCAAAGCCGGCTAGTAATATCCGTTCGATCCTGATCCGTGCAATACCGCACGTATCTGATTGAACCCTGCCATATATCCATACGGCCTCTGGTACTAACCATCCGATCCTGATCCGTGCAATACCGCACGTATCTGATCGAACCCCGCCATATCTCCATACGGCCTCTACAGCGTTTCGCCCGAAAACTTGAGCAACTGAATGTAGGGGACTCTAAAGACTCGTCAACACCTTGGTTGTGGATTTAACCACTAGCACGTCAGAGGTATAAGCCAATACGTAACGGGCTACCAGCTATTGACCAAAAGGGACGTCGATAAACGAACTCATCCTGACACCCTATTGAGCCTGTCAGTGACAATATCCGTACAGTCTGGTCCGTTCGTCTATGAGCATCGCATGGAGGGCCTAGGGGGTTGGTAAAAGTCAGACCCCTAAAAGCGGTACAAGTCGTGTCAGAGTGTAGCCAAGAACACCCTGAGATACTACTGGAATACCTACCAGTAAATCTCCTACCTTGGCCGAGGGCTTCGTGTAATGGCTCTCCTAGACACAGCGCGACCTCACCCCTAATACCGGGAGAGACGAACCCCTGAAGATCCGCTCACTGCCTCCATGTGGCTCGGGACTGTACCCAACTAAAACTTGTTTGCACGTCTCCTTTGAGCGTGGTAGGGTAGTAATCAAAGTACAGTGGGAACCCACACGAGACAAATGACGATCCCCAGGTCGATGAACTAACCTGTACACATGTCACCAGGGAACTGCTATCTGACGTCAGGTATAAGACTAACTAGTATGTTCCCGGCGAGTCCTGTCCGGTGTACTCATAACCCAATGAGCACCTGTATACATCTTAGGTGAACCAACTGACACCAGTGGCTTGTGAGACCGGCCACCGCCCCTCGTCGGGGTCTCGACTGTATACACTAGTCTACTCTGGAGTATCGATGCCCTATCTCGAAACTCCCACGACTAGGGACCTTTTAAGGATGTGCTTATAGACTACCAGCTCTCACGTATATGATCGCCCTCATACTGCTGGCAGTCAAGCAAGAATCCTAGGGGCTCTACCAATGTGTAATAGCGACCTGTCAGGTCACCTAAAGCAGTACACGATGATAAAGATAAACCAGATAGCATACTATCATCTCGAGTAAGACTGTCCTACCGGGATAGGTCCTCCCTCAATCATTGCAATCACGTGCCTGTGATCCAATAATTGACTCTGAGGGTAGTATCTCCAACAATTTTTCCATTTTTCTTTCTTCTTCTTCTTCTTGAAGAAGAAAGAAAACCCTTGCTAGAAATGATCAAGTGATGATTCCAAGTGAGAAATCAAAATCCAAAGTGAACCCACTTCCTATTTCTTCATCCTCTACCACTTGCCATGTAGTATAGGGTGTTTTCTTCCCAAGTTTCATGACTTGGTGAAGTTGGAGCTTGATCTTGAGTTGCCTCGACGTAGATCATTTTCGGCAACGAAGTCGACGACCTAGCCCGATCATTTATTCGACGAAACCATCGCTAGAGTCCAGGATCCGATGATCGCAGTGGAGGGACATCATCATGGAGCTATGGAAGTGGAGGACCGGATCTACAAAGGTTGTAGCCCCTTTCACTATCTAGTTAAGTTGTTAACTTGTTGTTTCGCCAATATCTAGTTAACGATCTAGTTTAGGGGTTCTCGGCACCGGAAAATTTTGAATTTGGCATGGTTGATGCCTTGTGAGACCTCATTAGTGTGCCTAGGGACCCTACACAACCCTTAACTCATAGCCATGGTTTAGTCTCTACAATGGTTAGTGCATGACATACACTCACCATGGTTGCATTTCTAACCTCACTTGATTATTCTTTCATCACTTGCTTCATCTTCTTCTTCCAAATTAAAAGAGTTTTCTAGGGTTTGAAAAAGTGATGAAAAATTGTGAGAAAATTAAATCTAAAGTGAGCAAAATTCCTACTTCATCATCCTCTACTACTTGCCATTTAGTATAGGGTGTTTGCTTCACTAATTCTACAATTAGTGAAGAGGTAGCTTGGGTTAGTGTCTCCTCGACGTAGATCATCTTCGGCCTCGAAGACTTCGATGCAAGCTTGTTCATTTTTTCATGGAAGCCTCTCTAGAGTCCGGGAGTTCGTGATCGTAGTGAAGGGACTACCACATGGAGCTATTGAAGTGAATGACCGGTTTACAAAGGTTGTATTCCTTGTTCACTTTAATTGCAAAGTTGTTTGCATTTGTTTAGTCGGATTTTCTAGTATCGATTCTAGGGATAGGGTTAGCTAGAACGACAGTTTTTAAAATTGGCATGGACGATGCCTCCCGAAACCTTGCTGCCACGCTAGACAACCCAACAGTGGTATCAGAGCCATGCTAGAAAATTAGACGATGTTTGCTAGGATTACGAAACCGAAACTACTCTGAAACACCCGATACGAAAACTTAGTTTCCGTCGAATTTAAAAGGTCTTCAAAATTTTTTTTAAACAACTGCAGAATGTTGTATGAGATATTACATGAACGCCAAGAAAATTTGAGGGTGTTTTTTGGAAAAAACCCGGCTACATCATGCTTAAAACTGGCCTCCTCGGGTCAAAATTGGATTTTGGGCTTCAAATTTCCAGGATGTTCCTGTCTCTGGGTTTTAGGGTTTCAGGTGTTGTTTGGTTTTGAAAATTTTTCATGTGATGTTAACTTTCTGCAAAAGAAACACGAAGAGTTTCGTAGTCGTAATTCTAACATGTATTCAGGTTATTTAGACTATATTAAAAAGTTCAAACGGATATCAATAACCCAATTTTTCCACCGCTGGAAATTTATCAAGAGTTAGATTTTTTCCGCGTTTAAAATTTTCAGAAAAACTTACAAGCGATTATGTGGACCCTCTAGAAGAACGAAACCCTAACTCGATTATGTGACCGTCGGAACCACCATCAAACCCTAAGGTTTGTAGTAGTTCAGCGGTGTCACATGTGAGGCATTGGTTGACCCTTCTACGGCTGGTTCATAGGAGCTGTGGCAGTTTCTGGGTACTTTTTGAACTCCGCTCAAGTGTTGAGCTTGTCGGGAAATTTTGGGTGCTTGATTATTCGATCGAAAAGTTTAACTTTGTCTAGCTATCTGTGATTGTGATACAATATTTGGAATCCATAAATTGTTATCAGATAACTAGTTTGAATTTTATAAATCTAGCAGTTTAGTCTCATTTGATCGGTTGTCACGGGATTTTGATGTTGATCAAATTAGACGATGTTTGCTAGGATTACGAAACCGAAACTACTCTGAAACACCCGATACGAAAACTTAGTTTCCGTCGAATTTAAAAGGTCTTCAAAATTTTTTTTAAACAACTGCAGAATGTTGTATGAGATATTACATGAACACCAAGAAAATTTGAGGGTGTTTTTTGGAAAAAAACCCGGCTACATCATGCTTAAAACTGGCCTCCTCGGGTCAAAATTGGATTTTGGGCTTCAAATTTCCAGGATGTTCCTGTCTCTGGGTTTTAGGGTTTCAGGTGTTGTTTGGTTTTGAAAAATTTTCATGTGATGTTAACTTTCTGCAAAAGAAACACGAAGAGTTTTGTAGTCGTAATTCTAACATGTATTCAGGTTATTTAGACTATATTAAAAAGTTCAAACGGATATCAATAACCCAATTTTTCCATCACTGGAAATTTATCAAGAGTTGGATTTTTTCCGCGTTTAAAATTTTCAGAAAAACTTACAAGCGATTATGTGGACCCTCTAGAAGAACGAAACCCTAATTCGATTATGTGACCGTCGGAACCGCTATCAAACCCTAAGGTTTGTAGTAGTTCAGCGGTGTCACATGTGAGGCATTGGTTGACCCTTCTACGGCTGGTTCATAGGAGCTGTGGCAGTTTCTGGGTACTTTTTGAACTCCGCTCAAGTGTTGAGCTTGTCGGGAAATTTTGGGTGCTTGATTATTCGATCGAAAAGTTTAACTTTGTCTAGCTATCTGTGATTGTGATACAATATTTGGAATCCATAAATTGTTATCAGATAACTAGTTTGAATTTTATAAATCTAGCAGTTTAGTCTTATTTGATCGGTTGTCACGGGATTTTGATGTTGATCAAAAGTTCGTCGCAATTACGTAGTTTACGCGGATACTCGCCGGGTAACCTTACTAGATAGCCACGCCCTATAGCCCCGACCAAGTGACTGTAGGAGAACCCCGTCGCTAAAAGCATCCGTTCGGGTGCTCGCGGCAGCGGTATTTTGCCTTAGTGCACTTCATCGACGGCATAGGGGGGTGCGGCCGTCTACTAAAGTTTCCGACGAGCATTCGATCAGGTTATCGGGAATCTTGTTGAATTACCCGACTGGATATTGGAAAGTGTTTTCAATATCGAGACTAAAATGCGCGGTTTATAATTGTTAGGCATGTGATGTCTATGGAATTCATTTGGTTAGGCATGAAATCTAAAGTATGAGATACATTGGGTTTATGATGTCTAAGGTGGTTGCGGATTCCAACTGTTGTAGTTTTTCACTTTTTTTTCTGCGACCGTAAGTGTAACGTATCGCCGGTTTCGTTGCTATATGTCAATGACAATTGGGATACGCATATTTACTTATGTTGATGACATGTGATGTTAAGTGTTGCCGTGATTTGTTATATTGGATCATCGTGTTTTGAATAGCCGGGGTTTTTTTTTTATGTGAGATGAGAATTTTTCATTTTCATTCATGTAAAAGCTTGTATGTAATATTCTTTTATTGGGGCACTTCCGGGTTGAGGATGATGTCACCATTGTATATTATTTACTTTTCCACATTAGGATAGACCCAAGGCGGGGAGCACAAGTAACCGGGTTCTAGGGTCCAGTGGGAGACCATCTCGAGGAGTCGAGACCGGGTCTCCTAACTCTAGAATTGGTTGGTTTGCTTGCCGCTCTCGTAGGGGTCTAGGGATGTGGGTTTGGCTATTCATCACGACTGTGGAATCCGCGTTTTTACTGGCTTGAATAAAACACGGAATTCCTAGTATATCCAATATTTCATATGTGCTTCTTCTGCTGCTGATATTCTGTGATGTGATCACTTGATATGTTCTGAGATGAATGCCTATATTATATATATAAGATATAATAAATATTGTTGATTTCGTTTCTTATGTGATGCTTAGGAAGCATAACATATGGGACTTCATTAATGAGATTAATGAAATAAAAAGAAAAGGAAACCTAAAGATGTTGTAGAAACTTGTTTAAAAACTGGTAGCTCTAGTTCTTACTTTGCATAGTGGTATTCCTTATAGAATATCCAGCACCTTATTCGATAAGGAAAGAGCCAAGATCCCTTCACCGGGAGTGACCTCTTTAGCGAAACTAGCAGATGCTACAACCCACTCGGTTTGTCTTTTGATTGCTTCTATAGTTTTTGCTTTGCATAGCGGTATTTATGAAATATCCTGCACCTTATTCGATAAGGAAAGAGCTGAGATTCCTTCACCGAGGGTGACCTCTTTACCAAAACTAGTAAAAGCCTCAAAAACATTCCTTTTCAAAATCACTCGATTCTACGACGATATCAAGTTCATTACGCAAAAGGTTTTCTGAAAAACCTGTCGTAACCCTCCGTCATTTTAGAAAGTAGAGTACTTAGTATTCATGCTACGTTTGTTGACCATATTTAAGGCGTAGTGTGCGGTAGCTAAGTGATGTCTTCCTACACAGCATATGATCCGATTAATTAGGACAGTCATATGACTTTGTTGACCATAGTTAAGGGTCATGTGGGTGGGTCTAATTAATTACGAAATGACGGGTAGAACTTGACTAGTGCTTATGATTTGTTGACCATAGTTAAGGTCATATGTCACTATGGGTAAAAAGTATTATCGGGAATTTCAAGTGTTGAAATTTGTAAGGAGATTGCATACCTTCTATGAGATAGTTGGATCCCAATACCCACTGCGAGTAAGAGTTACTCCTGTGAGAGTTTTACACATTACAATTAGCCGATCAAGTAGGTCTCTAGAAAGGTGTTAACAGGGTTACGCCCCTGAGAAAATGAGGTTTATTTTAATTAGGTCCGTGCGAAAGCACGGGGGACCTCCCTCAAAATACCGACACTGGCCTGACTGAAAGATTAGCTAACTTGTAGGGTGTAATTAATCCCGGCTAGTCTTACCTTTTAGGGTTTGAAGGAAGATTTGACAAAAACAGTGGGAGCCATCTTGATTAGATAAAATAATAACCAATCTAATCTTGCAAGAGCGCACACAGAGTGTTTTCTTCTCTCTTTCTGTCTCTCTCTCTCTCCTGGTAGCAACCATGTCACACCTTAATCAAGATAATAAAATGGACGCATTGACCGAACCTGCTTATTATACGTGGCTAAGGAACGTTGGTTCCGCTCAATCTTATAACTGTTATAAGTCCGAGCAGGAAATAGGGGAATATCGGGATTCCTATGCCACCCTATCGAGAAATGAGCATGTTGATGCGTATTCTTCGGGTGTGCTTATTACCGAGAACTGTTTCTCAATATCCTCTACGTTCTAGGTATGTGATACCGGATCAGGATCCCATATATGTAAGTGTTACATGGGCTACAAAAAGGTAGAGAACTGAAAATGGATGATATGTCTCTAAGTGTTAAAGAATGGTGCAATTGTTGCAGCCAAGTCTGTTGGCAGATATCACCTTGTATTAGCTACATTGATTCTGAACAAATGTTATTACATACCGAACCTGATATACAACATTACATCATGTTCTTTACTGAGTTAAAGAAGGATATAATTATGTATTGGAGGATAATGTTGTGAACATTTTTCTGAATCAAGAGTTGATTCGATCAGGCACGTTAGATAATAGCATATACGTTCTAAATCTAACCACAGTTCAAAGTATATAGAATAACATAAGATGAGTAGTTCAGAAATGAACGATGCTTCTTGTGGCAATGTAGACTAGATCATATCAATGCAACACAACCAGTTAAGTTACATAAGGATGAATATAAGAATCTGTTCGAATTATCATCTTATGATACTTGCCAGTCTTGTCTCAAAGATAAAATGACAAATACTCCGTTTACTGGAAACAGAGAAAGAGTTAGTGAACCCTTGGGACACATACATGATGATGTATACGGTCGTATGTCTACAAATGCCAAGGTAGGTTCTTCGTACTTCGTTATATTCATCGACTATCTCTCAAGATTCGGATATGTTGTAACATTTCAGAAAGTATAAAATATTATTTTTGGAATTTAATATTAAAATAATATATTTTCCGAAAACTGCTCGATTTGCGAAATTGGGGTTTTCGAAAAAGGGTATAAATATATACCGATAATTGTGAAATAAATGGAAATTAAAATGATTTATTCATTTAAAAATAGATTTAAAGGATTTAGCATTTTTAAAATTTATTATACGCAGTTTTGATAAAAACCTGATCAGTGCACTGCTAATCACGATTAGGCCTAATCCGTGTTTCTACAGTTTGTAATGGTAAGTGCACCATGACATGTTACATGTTATTTCATTTGTGTTGTTTTTATTAGGGTGTAAGTGTAATTAGTGAGAAAAGAATAGAAAAAGGTGTCATGATGAGTGAGGAGAGAGAAATGAGACATGATGATGACTTGGAGAGAGAGAGAGAGAGTGTGAGAATAATTGAGAGAGAGAGAGGGGGGGCTGCCTCCATTTTCATCTCATTATTCATTTTACTCACCCTCATCTCCTTCCACCTTCAAGCCCTAGATCTATCTCCAAATAATCCTCAAAACCCTAAACCCCTTTCACAAAAAACGATCCCCACTTCATCCTGATCACATTGAACCAAACAAAGTGGGATTTTGGCCACATTGGGACTACTAGGGTTCTCTTGAGTTCATCCATGAGGCATAATCATTTCCACTTAGTTAGTTTTTAGTTTTCTTGTGTTTTAGATAAATTAGAAGTTGAATTGGTTTGGTGGTTGTGGAGATAGAAATCCCTAGAGAAGGTTTAGGTTTAAAGATGGTTTTAGTGAACTCTTGTGGCTGTGCAAGACCTGAGATTTAGTATGGGAAACCAAAATATGGATTTAGGATTTAGTTCATGTCGGTTTTGTGAGGATATAGGGTGTGTAGGGAATTCTGGAGCAACCCGGGGGATTTCTGAGTTTAGCAAACAATATCAGGGACCCATTTTAGACCAAAGGAGTCCACCATGACAAAACAAAGCCCATAGGAGCCTGGGGGGCCGAGGTGGCCGGATTTTGGGGGTAAGTGGCCGGCCAATTAGTGGGGTGTGGTGTCGGGGTTGATCCAGTGGCTCAAATACACAATATTCATCACCCTAGACTTGTTTGCTTGGCTTTATTTGACCTTAGTCAAAATCAGGGAGCTTTTTAGTGTGATTTTGGCTATGTTTTCCGTATTTTGAAATTCTAATTCTTATTATTTGGATTTGTAGTTTTTTGTGGGATGTTCGTACATCAACAACAAGGGTTGTTTGGTTGATTTAGTACGCGAATGCTATAGGTTCTAACCTACGAGTAAGGCGCGTGCCGTATTGGATTTTAGAACTTTATTTTAATAGCGTTGCGATATGTGTTGTTATTGTAGGTACCTACGTGTGGATTCCGAGGCGACAGAGCATGGCGTCAACGACTTCGGCAAGCGAAGACTACGGTGAGTAGATCTATATCTACAGAGGAAGTCGGGTGGATGGCGTATTGCACCCCCGCAACGTTTTGATGGAAACTGATTTATAGAATATGGTTAAGAAAACCTAGATTTGGAAACTAGGGTTAGATTTAAATGATAGTTAGTGAAACTATATTAGAAATTAAGGATAGTTAGAAGTGATATAATACGGCTAATATGTGATGACGGGATTTGAGGATGATGTTTGGCGATATTGCCATCTAGGATACTATAAGACTAGATAGTCGACGTAGATGTGTCATTCGAACCATACATATTTCTAAACTGAAGAATCGTATGCATCTTTTAAACATATACCTTGAGGGTCGTTACAGAATTTCAAATGATATCTTTTCCTTAAAAACACCGTAACCCCTATTTTCAAAACTACGATTCGCTTCTTTAAAAATCTGATTGTATGGATCGGGTGTGTATGTTAAATTAGATACTTATACTTATAGTAGAGATAGAATGTTTTTGTAAACTCGACTTGATGTGAGATATAAATGCGATGAAAAGAATATAAGATGAATATGATGATCTGATGATATGTTGGTATACGGATGCAAGTCGATTGAGATGATTGATATCTTGTCGGTCGACCGATATGAGATCGTTATGGATGTGACCTGGGACATAGGTATATATATATATATATATATAGAATGTTGTGAATCATGGATGATAGGCCGTACGTGATATTAGGCCGTACCCTCATTGTCTTATAGGTTGATAGGATCCCTATTGGTTTAATGCCGTCGTACGATGATCTTTTCCATACGTGATGAGTTGGCTTGATGATTGATCCATACCCTTGACTAGATAATGTCGTACGATGGATTATACCGTACGTGATATTGTGTGGCTAGATGTCGATTGATAGATTCACCGACTCGGACATGTTAGATACGTATACTTGTCAGCATTTACATGTGATTTATCTTATGTTGCATTCATGTTATTTGCATTGCATTGCTTATACATGTGCTAGTACACTTACACCATTATCGATGATGCGTATGTTACACGTACACAGATTTGCCGGTTCACACACAACATCATCGATAATTGCCATGTCACTACACAGTAGGATTGCTGCATTATGATATGACTCCTTGCATAATTTACTTACTATTGTTGCATATGTACCTTTATACGATGTTATATTTGACTTTGGAAAAATTGGGAACCGTAGGAAATATTTTAAAAACTGGAATCATTTAAAAGAGCGGTTTTCCCCTAATATGTCATATCTCTAATCTATGTTGCATGATATACAGATATGCTTACATTTCTTCATGCTTTATGATTTTACGTATTGAGATATGTTGTTTTCATGAGATTTCTGGATTTGAGAACCATGGCTATTCCAAATAAAAGTATGTACTGTTTTAAAAACCCGGTTTCTCTTGATATGTTATTTCAGTGCGTCCACTATGCGTTTTCTCGGTTCTGAGACGTGTTACATGTGATACCTGATTCGAGGAGCTGGATGAGGCCGATTGCGGGTACATGGTGGACCCGGTATGGTACCCCGGGGCGAGAACGAATCGCTGTGCAGTAGACGATGAGCCTGGCAGAGGGACTACTACCAACCAGTGATTGGTTAGATCCGCCGGTTATCCGGAGGATACTGACCAGACACGAGAGATGTATATGGGTTGACCCGTACCGCCGGGGCCGAGAGCCGATTCCGCAGACGGGACCCGTGGGCCGATCCAGACTGACGGAGCACGAGATATGAAGATTTACGTGTCGATGCTAGACACGGGTTTCATGATGTTTTCGAGTGTCGATGTTAGACATTCAGGTTCCATGATTTTTATGTGTCGAATTTATATCCTCATACTTTCATGCACACTCTTTTATGATATTTACGTGCATACAGACATTGATTATATGGTTGGACGAGATCCACATGCATACATACATTGATCAGATGGTTGGACGAGATCCACATGCACACATGCATTGATTATATGATTGGATGATATTAGCATACTTATAGACTTGAGTTATTGTTGGCACATATGCGACCCGGTCACCCTAGATATCATAGTATTACCTTTATGATATAGTTGACCTAGGAGTCATTGTTTATTCGATTTCTACTTGTAGATGTTTTTCTACTCACGAGTTGGCAACTCACCCCCGTTGTGCCACAGTTCTTGCAGGTTGACCGCATGGATCAGTAGCGGCTTCGCTGGCACACAGTTGCATTCGGGTGTTTTGCATTGGTAGGTGGGACATTTGTATCGTACCCACTCTTGTATCTATATTTCATATTGTTTCTAGTTAACTCCATCAAATCAAACTAGTAATTGTATAAGTAATGAGACTTAGTGAGACTTGTAGTTGCGAGAATTGAGCGATGGGTTTTATGTTCGCTTTTGGGGTTGATATCTCGCTTTATTCTTTATCTTTTGTGGTGATCTTCGCCGTTGGGCGTCGTATTCATATATATACTGTCTTGCGTGGTTGTGATCCGCCGGTTGGCGAAGAGCTAACTCCCGCTTGGGGATGCCTTTATATTTTCATGTATTGTAGTTTTGGATCAAAAAATACAATGGAGGTGCTGCCCAAATTTTTAAAAGACGAAACCTGTTTTCAAACTAGTAAATTTCACTTGCATTATTTATGTCCCTTTTCCCTGCATTTATGAAAACTTGATTTCATTATACTTTTATTTCAAAACTTCACCTCTTTTATTTTCTTAAAAAGGTTTAGATTTCTGGGTTTCAGCTTACTTGAATTTCGTTACGCCTTTAGACGTTGCTTGACTCAAGTGCTGGTCACGAGCTAATATTTCGGGTCGTGACAAAGTTTATATCAGAGCGCTAGGTTTAACCTTGATTCGAGTCTATGTTTGACTATGCGGAGTCTAGGGCGGGTATGTATTTCGGAACCTATGCTTGACCTTACGGAACTTAGACTTGAACGGGGGGTATTAGACCCGAACTTTCGTTTCATAGGCTGACCTTGATTTGATGAAGTAGGTAGCTTGACTAGATTATCGTACCCTACGTATGTTCCGCGGCATATTTACGATACGATACTCCACTTAAGAAACCTTAGGATGTACATATTTTGAGATTGGTAATTCTCTTCGTATCCTTGATTATACATCCATTTGAGATGCTTGATTTTATTTGTTCCATGATCATACTCACATTGATGTTGTTCCTTCTTATGATCATGTACCTATTCTGGATCTGTCGTTTCCTTTCATACCATTGATCTGCTTTCATCGATACTCGATTGAGGTTCCTATCACCATGGTTTGAGCGCAGATTGAGCTGCTGCTAGTGTTGCGGTCAGGGTGAGGTTGTCATGGATGAAGGCTGACCATTGTGTTTTCTGGTGACATGGAAACGTCTCGATGTAGCGTTGTGTTGTGACCTCTTGTTGAGGCAAGTGTTTGATTTTGTACCGGATGATCGGGCCATTGATAGAACTACCAGTTGCTAGAGGACTGTTGATGTATAGCCTACCTTGGAGATTGTTGTCTATCGTGCAGACATATGACCCAGCTGTTGCTGAGATTAATAGGACGTCGCTTCCAGAGCTTACGAGCTGAGATCGCCAGAGCTTCCAGGAAGAAATGCGACAGATGATAGCTAGTCTACCCCGATTTGAGAGACGAAGGTGATTCGTCAGATCGATGCGCCGACGCAGGCCCAGTTGAGTTGAAGATTTTCAGTGTGGAGAGTCTTACTCAGATATAGAGCAAACCGATCTAGAGATGACCGTTGATGTATCGTTTTTCCTGGAAGATTGAAGCATTGTTTAGCGTGCGGACAGAGGATATTCACATGTTGTATAGACGAAGTTAAAAAGTTCGAACGAATGTCAGAAACCCATTTTTCTAAGTTTAAGTATTCGGAAGAACATGCAGGTAATTCTGTGGACCCTCTAGAAGATTGAAACCCTAACTCGACATGATGACCATGGAACCGCTTTTGAACCTTAGGGTTTGCGGCAGTTTAGCAGTGCCATCAGTGAGGCTTGGGTTTGCCCTTCTATGGTTGGTCCAGAGATACTATGGTATGTACCCGATATTTTTAGACCGTGCTTAGGTGTTGGGCTTTCGGGAAATTATGGGACTTTGATGACTCGATCGAAAGGTTTGACGTCGTCCGGATATCATATGAGAAAAGACCAGTAAGCTGACCAGCTTCGAGTAGAGGACCTCACCTAGATGCGTTGTGAGTTGATCGAGAACGGACGAGTATTGAGTATTCCTCCGATGGTCGGGACGAGTTCCCGAGGACGTGTTCGGCCCGATATCTTCCACAGAGTAATGAAGATACCGAGTTCGTGACTTCGAGTACGTGTGAGAGACTTCGGATTGACCATGGCCGAGAACAGTTGCAACGCGCAGATAGCATAACGTGACGTTAAGATGGACGATGATAAAGACGAGCGGAACCAGAGTTTCGTGCGAGATGCTGGCGAGCTTTTGTTACTCCCCGTTGATGTCGGAGAATCTGATATACATACAGAGGCGTTAGGATGCAGCCAGTTCCCGAGGAAATGTCGTGCTAAGTACGCAGATGTCCAGAAAACAAGAAGAGATTATGTAAGAGTACCAGCCTCCGTATAATTCGGCATAGGCGAGATCGGAAGAGACCTTGAGCAGGATTCCTTCCAGGATACTGATGCAATAAGATTTTCACCAGGATCAGTTGTGTCACGTGTATTCAGAGAGCCAGAGGTCGACGCTAGTGACGTGCTGCTTTACGAGTGGTCGTGATGATTGACCGAGAGATGACCAGAGTGTTAGTGTATATGCCCTAGAGGCCATTACTGTATCATACTAGTTTGTATATTACTTAATGGATGCTTGGGATATTCACCTTGTATATACAATCTTGCTCAAAATAGTAGTATGCTACTTGGTTTGTTTCTACTTCAATGTGTACATGTGTTTATTTTTGTATATCGCCTATACACATTAGTAGAGCCCTTAGGATCTTTGCTTGATTACCAGCGATGTGATGGCCGTCACACTAGTGGGGCTGGGTAATCTATAAGCACATCCTTATGCAGGTCCCTGGTCGCAGGACTATCGAGACAGGGCATCGATACTCCGGAGTAGACCAGCGCATGCGCTTCTCATCCCAGTGTGGGAGACGGTCTGTCCCACAGCCGTCAGTACGTCGTACTTGAGATAGTATGCGGGTGCTCGTTAGGTTACGGGTACACTGGACAGGACTCGTCGGGAACTGACTAGTTGGTATTATACCTATCGTCGGTTATCAGTTCCCAGGTGACATGAGTACAGCTTAGTCCGCTGACTTGACACTGTCATTTCGCCTCGAGTGTGTTCCCACTGTACTTTGATCACTACCCTACCACGGCTCAAAGGAGTCGTGCAAACAGGTAGTGGTTGGGTGCAGTCCCGAAGCACTTGGAGGCAGTGACGGTTAGACAGGATTCGTCTCTCCCGGTATTGGGGGTTGACATCGCGCTGTGTCTAGGAGAGCCATTACACGAGTAGTCCCTGGCCAGGGCAAACGAGATATACTGGTAGGTTTCCAGTGTTATCTCAGGGTGTTTTGGGCTTCGCTCCGGCACGACTTGTACCGCTATTGGGGGACTGACGTTTACCACCCCCTAGGCCCGCCATGCGATGTATCAGACGAACAGACCGGACTGTACGGAGAATGTCACACTCAGGCTCAGTAGGAGTTCAGATGGGTTTCGCCTCGTCGGTCTTCTTGTCGGCATTACCTGGGGACCGTTACGCACAGCTAGTGCCGCTTGCGGTCTGTGGTTAAACCCACTGCCAGCGTAGTTTCGAGTCTTTAGAGTCCCACACAGAAAGCTTTTCGCCTTTAGGCAAAAGAGTAGAGGTCGCATGGTATTGCGACAGGTCGCATGGTTTTGCGACAGGGTTCGGTCACATCCGTGCACTTGTGCACGTACAGTGTCCGGACAGTTTACACTAGCGGGCTTTAGTTTAAGCCAGATCCTAGTGTACCTTATGGGATTGGATTTATCCAGTTTGCATTCGTGTTCCTCGGAACGCGGATGCGGGTGTGTATGCACAGTTGACAGGGAGGCAGAGGCAGCGGATTCTCATTAGGGTTGTTGACAGTTGACCGTTGACTATTTGACTTTTTGCTCAACCCTAATGAGAATATGATATGTGATTAACTATTATATTAATTAAGTATTATGGTGACATGGTTGTTGACTTTGTTGACTTCTTGACTTTTGTTGACTTGTTGACTTTGTTGACCGGTTGACTAGGCTTGACTAGTTGATCATCATGATAACCATAGCCATCATTTTATGGCAAAGACTTTTGTTTACTTGCTCATTTGTGTAAAATGAGTGCATGAAATGATATGGTTATGGTTGCTTCAACCATCACATAAGACTTTTTTTGATATGATGAGTTATGATTACTTTGGATTATGAGAGGGTGAAAGACAAAAGAGAGCCTCATTCTTTCTTGCTCATTCTCTCTCTTGTTCTTGAGCTCTCCTCTTGCTCTCACCCTCAACCTCTTCCTCCCTCTCTTGATTCTATGGTTCTCTTGTCTCATGAGTTGAGAATCAAGAACCATAGATAAAATCCCATTCTATTTCTTCTCTACTCATTCTAGTTCACTAGGTTTAGCAAACCAAGTGAACTAGTTTCTTCAAAGAACGAAAAAGGAGCTAAAGGTTGGAGCTTTCAGGTGGATCTATCTTCGGCGTACGGAGACGACGAGAAGAAGCCATCGGACCACCATCGGAGCTTTGAAGACGAAGGAGTTCAAGACAAGCAAGGTATAACCCCCTAACCGAGTAGCTAGAAACTCATAGTTAGGTGTTAGATAGATGTTTAACCAAGATCCGGGTTATAGGTCCATGTTACCACCTCCGTAAAAATTGTTTTTTACCAAATTCCGCTTTCCCGAAAGTACCGGGAGAGGTAGCATGGACTTACAGTGGTATCAGAGCCTGGTTAAACTCTATCTAGCATGTTAGCAAGTAACTAGAAGATCGATCAACGAAAAAGTCCCGAAACAAACCCCAAAAATTTGCTGTTTCTGTCGATTTTTCCACTGTTCAAAAGTTGATTATTTTAACACCTAAAATCGGCTCAGGCTTTTCTGTGAGCACCCACCAAAAATTGTCCAACGTTCGAGTCAAAGGGCCGCGGAAACGCGTCGGGAGCACGCTCGCGCCGCGGATCCGCGGCCGAGTCGACTCGGCCGAGGTAAATTTTTGGTGCAGTGTTTTTATGGGGGTATTTTGGGATTTTTAGCATATATATTTTCAACCCAGATTTTCCAGAACGAAAATTATATTTTGGGGTCCCGAAAATCCGTATTTTTGATCGAACTTCTAAAAGACTTGAGCTAACGGGTTTTTCTGTAATGTGATATTTGTATTGAACGTCTACTAATCGCTATATGTCGATTAGTGGGGGTTATACAAATCTGTGATCTGTAATGTTGATGGAATATGTATATGAATATGTTGGATTGTCGCGGGTGAATAGCCGGGGGTTGTGAGACGAGAGTTTTCTTTTCTTTCAATTCATGTAAATTTGTAAATTGATGTAATAATTATTTGTATGGCCGCACAACCGGATCGGGGTTGTAGCCGTCATTGTATAATTTCTTTTTACTGTTTTTGCTCCTAGGATAGACCCATGGAGGGGGTGCACAAACTACCGGGTATGCCGAAGTGTCGAGTGGCCTACTCATGGAGATGAGGGAGGTTACTACGCTTCGGGTACTTGGCGGGTAGTTTGCCGCACCCGTAGGGGTCTTGGGTGGGGTTTTGGCTATTCACCGCGACCGTGTAATTTGTCTTTCGTTACAGGCTCGTACGAATTACAGATTCCTAGTATATCCAATGTATTCATCTGTGATCTGAAATGTTTATCATTGCAGTATATCTATATATGATATTATTTAGGCGTTGCTTATGTTTTACAGACGCGCTAGCCCAGCCCCCGCTCTGTCGTTAGTTAAGTAACCTAACGGGTAATGACGGGGCCCCGTGGCGAATGCGAATGGCATAAGCGTACGTCATATTTTGGTTGTTTTCTGCAATGGTAGGATTAAATGATGGGACGCATTAAAAGAACTAATGCAAGAATATCACGCATTAAAAGAACTAATGCAAGATAATAAACCAAGTTAAAGTCGTTGGAACACATTCGAAAAACCACTCGGTTCTTTTCAAAACCAACTTTTAAATGCGGAGCTTGAGCCACTCCTTTTAAAAGCTATCTCGTTCCATCGACCAAATCAAGTTTACTACGTTCACGGTTTTGCCAAAACCATTCGTAGCCCTCCGTCGTTTCGTATGAATATTCAATAGTATTCAAGCTGTGTTTGTTGACCTTCGTCAAGGCATAGTGATTGGTAGCTATTTGGTATTCATATGTAGCATAGATAGATGCGTTGGTTTGGGACATTCGCATTACCTTGTTGACCTTCGTCAAGGGTATATACGGGTGGATTCAAATTAACCTGGATAATGACGGGCAGAACTTGACATGTGACTTATGATTTGTTGACCTTCGTCAAGGTCATAAGAGCATGGGGCAAAAATCCACATCGGGAGTTTCATAAGTACTGAAACTTGCTAGATTTGCATACCATTTGGAGTGTGATGATTCTGGTAGGATTCCTTCAGTTTCATCACGCAATGATATTTGGATCCCGATCCTACTGTGAGTATATGCTACTCCTCGGGAAATTTCTCACTAAACGATCAATGCTATAAACCTAGTAGGTGCCTAGAAAGGTGTTAGCGGGGCTACGCCCCCAGGGAAAAGAGGTTATCTAATTAAGGAACTTCGCGAAAGCGTTGGAAAACCTCCCTCGAAGTACCGACACCGGCCTGGCTGAACGGTTAAGCAAGTATTGTGCTGTGGGATTGATCCCGGCTAATTCTTCCTTTATGGTTTGAGGAGGGATTCGAGAAACAGTGGGAGCCATCCTGTTTAGACAAACTAAAAACCAGTCTAAACTTGCAAGAGCATCATGCTGAGTGTTTCTTCTTCTCTCTCCTAATTGCAGCGACCAAATCGACATGACTGGACTTAAGTTACTCCTAGATAAAAACAAACTGACAGGGCCAAACTACAAAGATTGGCTCAGGAATGTCAAGATAGCAATCACTTACGACAAGCTGGGGTATCTTCTTACCACCAAAGCTCCCCCTGTCCCTGGTCCAACTTCCAGCGTCGCGGATAAGGAAATCCGCAAGACCTGGGAGATTGATAGCGCGAAGGCCAAATGCCTCCTGCTTGCCTCGATGGACAACGAACATCAGAGGAGGCACGAGAATATGGACATGGAATCCATATTGCTTCATACAAAAGAACTGTATGGAGAGCAATCTCGTATCGCAAGATACGAAGCGTCGAAAAAGTTATTTTCGACAAGAATGGCCGTCGGATCATCAGTAGCCGAGCACGTGCTACAGATGATCGGCTACATTGAGGAGCTCGCTGACCTAGGGATCACATTGGAGAGTGAGCTATATACGGATATAGTTCTCCAGTCCCTTCCTTCCACTTACGCCCAGTTTATACTGAACTTCAACTTACAAGAAAAAGAGGTTGAACTTTCAGAGCTCCTCAACATGCTGAGGAGCGCAGAGGGCATCCTACAGAAAGGTAGGGATACATCCACTTTGTTTGTAGGAGGATCATCTTCTTCTAGGTCCAAGGCGAAAGCCAAGGGAAAGAAGAAGAAGGCCCCCGCCAAACCAAGGGGCGGTGTTAGTAAAGTGGATACGAAGGGAAAAGGTAAAGCAACAAAGATAGCGGGGAAGCTTGTGGATAAGGAAGAATGCTTCTATTGTCATAAGAAAGGACACTGGAAGAATGATTGCAGGGCCTGGAAGGCCAGAACACAGGAATTGAAGCAGGTTGCAGCTTCAGCTTCAGGTGTGTATGTTATTGAAAACTGTCTTTCAATAAACTCTACTTCCTGGGTATTGGATACCGGATCAGGATCTCATATCTGTAATTCTTTGCAGGCGTTGAGAAACCGTAGGGTTTTGAAGGCAGGTGACATGACCCTCAGAGTTGTGAACGGAGCTAGCATGGATGCTAAAGCCGTGGGGGACTATCACCTGGGAATGTCAGATGGACATGTTTTGGTTTTGCGTAATTGCTTTTTTATACCCAACGCAACTTGTAATATCATTTCTGTATCTTTAGTTTCTAAAGAAGGTTATGAATTTGCGTTTGTAAGTAATGTTGTAAACATTCACCTTAATCAAGTTTTGATTGGGTCAGGTACATTGAGTAATGGTATATACGTGTTGAACCAACCACAGATTTTTAATGTCCGGAATACACACAAAAGAAAGTCTCCAGAAATAAATCAGACTTTCTTATGGCATTGTAGATTGGGTCACATCAATGAGAGAAGGTTGACGAAGTTACATACAGAAGGGTATTTGAATGCGTTCGAATATCAGTCGTATGCCACTTGTCAATCCTGTCTCAAAGGAAAGATGACAAAGACTCCGTTTACTGGACATGGAGTAAGAGCGAGCGAGCTCTTGGGACTCGTACACAGTGACGTGTACGGTCCAATGTCTACACATGCCCGAAGCGGACATTCTTACTTCATTACTTTTACGGATGATTTCTCAAGGTACGGTTATGTCTTCTTAATGAAACATAAGTCCGAGGCCTTTGGAAAATTCCAGGAGTATAAGAATGAAGTAGAGAAACAGACCGGCAGAAGTATTAAGATTCTAAGATCGGATCGAGGTGGAGAATACTTAAGTGCCGAATTCCTGAATTACTTAAAAGAGAATGGTATTCTCTCTCAGCTTACTCCTCCATACACTCCGCAACATAATGGTGTATCGGAGAGACGGAATCGAACCCTATTGGATATGGTTCGGTCCATGATGAGTAACGCTGAGTTACCGCGATCATTCTGGGGATATGCACTAGAAGCAGCTGCGTATCTCTTGAACAAGGCTCCCACCAAGACTGTGCCTACCACCCCATATGAGATGTGGACTGGGAAGAAACCCTGTCTTAAGTATCTTAAGGTATGGGGATGTCCAGCTTTTGCAAAAAAGCAGCATGCGGACAAGCTTGAGGCACGTTCAGTACAGTGTAAGTTTGTGGGATACCCAAGGAACTCCAGGGGGTATCTTTTCTATTCAGCTGAGGAACAAAAGGTTTTTGTTTCTCAGCATGCCCGCTTCTTGGAAACTGAGTTTTTGGAAACCCAGATAAGTGGGAACACAATAGAACTGGTAGAGGTTCCAGAACCACAGACTGTTACTGAAAGCTTAGTGGAACCAGAGGGTTCAACAGAACAGGACATTCCTACGCCGCTCCGCAGGAGTAGTAGGCAGTCTCATCCGCCCGAGAGATACTACGGTTTTCTCATAGACGGGGATAGAGAGGATTGCATCATAGAATATGATGAGCCTACTAGCTTCCAGCAGGCCGTTCAGAGCGTTGACTCAGTGAAATGGCTGGATGCAATGCGGACCGAAATAGAGTCCATGTACACCAACAAGGTATGGACGTTGGACATTGCTCCAGACGGGGTAAAACCCGTAGGATGCAAGTGGATCTTCAAAAGGAAGATTGGTGTAGATGGACAGGTTGAGACCTATAAAGCTAAGCTGGTAGCAAAGGGTTTTCGTCAAAGACCTGGCTTGGACTATGACGAAACCTTTTCTCCAGTAGCCATGCTGAAATCCATTCGGATCCTTCTTGCCATTGCTGCCTTCCACGATTATGAAATCTGGCAAATGGACGTAAAGACAGCTTTTCTAAATGGAAATTTATAGGAGTGTGTCTATATGGACCAACCAGAGGGTTTCATTCAGAGTGGGAGCAGCGGAAAGGTGTGCAAGTTGCTTAAGTCCATCTATGGACTAAAGCAGGCATCGCGGAGTTGGAACATCTGCTTTGATGAGACGGTCAAAGAATTTGGCTTTATCAAAAATCCAGATGAACCATGCATCTATAGTAGATTTGTAGCGAGAACTGTAGTATTCCTCGTTTTATACGTGGATGACATTCTCTTAATAGGAAATGACATTCCTATGCTACAATCTGTCAATGGGTTCTTGTCACACAGGTTCTCCATGAAAGACCTGGGTGATGCCTCATACATTCTGGGTATCCGGATCTACCGTGACAGATCCAAGAGGATATTAGGACTTTCACAGTCCAGGTACATCGACACCATACTGAAGAGATTCAGTATGGAAGATTCCAAGCGCGGTAACCTACCGGCTTGTCACGGGATCACCCTCTCTAAAGAGATGTCTCCCAAGACTGATTTGGAGAGGGATCGCATGTCTATTATACCCTACGCTTCTGCGGTAGGCTCTATAATGTATGCGATGTTGTGTACCAGACCGGATGTAGCTTATGCACTGAGTGTGGTAAGCCGGTATCAGTCAAACCCTGGGGAGAAACACTGGATAGCGGTAAAGAACATTCTCAAGTACCTGAGAAGGACTAAGGAGATGTTCTTGGTGTATGGCGGAAAAGACCTCCAGATCGAGGCTTTTGCTGACTCCAGCTTCCAGAGTGACAAGGATGATTCTAAGTCCATGTCGGGTTTTGTCTTTACCCTCAATGGAGGGGCGGTGTGTTGGAAGAGTTCCAAACAAGAAACCGTTGCAGACTCGACGATGGAAGCGGAATACATCGCTGCATCTGATGCCGCAAAAGAAGCTGTCTGGATGAGGAAGTTCTTGAAAGAACTTCAGGTGGTTCCGTCCATTGTTGATCCAATACCTCTGTATTGCGACAACAACGGGGCTATAGCTTTAGCGAAGGAACCCAGGTCCCATCAGAGATCCAGGCACATCTTGAGGCGGTATCACCTGATCAGGGAGGTCGTAGATCGCCAGGAGATCGAGGTTCGGAGAGTCGCTTCAGAAGATAACATTGCAGATCCATTCACCAAGGCCCTGCCCCAGACTCAGTTCGAGCGGCTGATCGAGATGATAGGTCTTCGATACGCCAGTACATGGCCTTAGTGCAAGTGGGAGATTGTTAGTGTATATGCCCTAGAGGCCATTACTGTATCATACTAGTTTGTATATTACTTAATGGATGCTTGGGATATTCACCTTGTATATACAATCTTGCTCAAAATAGTAGTATGCTACTTGGTTTGTTTCTACTTCAATGTGTACATGTGTTTATTTTTGTATATCGCCTATACACATTAGTAGAGCCCTTAGGATCTTTGCTTGATTACCAGCGATGTGATGGCCGTCACACTAGTGGGGCTGGGTAATCGATAAGCACATCCTTATGCAGGTCCCTGGTCGCAGGACTATCGAGACAGGGCATCGATACTCCGGAGTAGACCAGCGCATGCGCTTCTCATCCCAGTGTGGGAGACGGTCTGTCCCACAGCCGTCAGTACGTCGTACTTGAGATAGTATGCGGGTGCTCGTTAGGTTACGGGTACACTGGACAGGACTCGTCGGGAACTGACTAGTTGGTATTATACCTATCGTCAGTTATCAGTTCCTAGGTGACATGAGTACAGCTTAGTCCGCTGACTTGACACTGTCATTTCGCCTCGAGTGTGTTCCCACTGTACTTTGATCACTACCCTACCACGGCTCAAAGGAGTCGTGCAAACAGGTAGTGGTTGGGTGCAGTCCCGAAGCACTTGGAGGCAGTGACGGTTAGACAGGATTCGTCTCTCTCGGTATTGGGGGTTGACATCGCGCTGTGTCTAGGAGAGCCATTACACGAGTAGTCCCTGGCCAGGGCAAACGAGATATACTGGTAGGTTTCCAGTGTTATCTCAGGGTGTTTTGGGCTTCGCTCCGGCACGACTTGTACCGCTATTGGGGGACTGACGTTTACCACCCCCTAGGCCCGCCATGCGATGTATCAGACGAACAGACCGGACTGTTTGGAGAATGTCACACTCAGGCTCAGTAGGAGTTCAGATGGGTTTCGCCTCGTCGGTCTTCTTGTCGGCATTACCTGGGGACCGTTACGCACAGCTAGTGCCGCTTGCGGTCTGTAGTTAAACCCACTGCCAGCGTAGTGTCGAGTCTTTAGAGTCCCACACAGAAAGCTTTTCGCCTTTAGGAAAAAGAGTAGAGGTCGCATGGTATTGCGACAGGTCGCATGGTTTTGCGATAGGGTTCGGTCACATCCGTGCACTTGTGCACGTACAGTGTCCGGACAGTTTACACTAGCGGGCTTTGGTTTAAGCCAGATCCTAGTGTACCTTATGGGATTGGATTTATCCAGTTTGCATTCGTGTTCCTCGGAACGCGGATGCGGGTGTGTATGCACAGTTGACAGGGAGGCAGAGGCAGCGGATTCTCATTAGGGTTGTTGACAGTTGACCGTTGACTATTTGACTTTTTGCTCAACCCTAATGAGAATATGATATGTGATTAACTATTATATTAATTAAGTATTATGGTGACATGGTTGTTGACTTTTGTTGACTTTGTTGACTTGTTGACTTTTGTTGACTTTGTTGACTTTGTTGACCGGTTGACTAGGCTTGACTAGTTGACCATCATGATAACCATAGCCATCATTTCATGGCAAAGACTTTTATTTACTTGCTCATTTGTGTAAAATGAGTGCATGAAATGATATGGTTATGGTTGCTTCAACCATCACATAAGACTTTTTTTTATATGATGAGTTATGATCACTTTGGATTATGAGAGGGTGAAAGACAAAAGAGAGCCTCATTCTTTCTTGCTCATTCTCTCTCTTGTTCTTGAGCTCTCCTCTTGCTCTCACCCTCAACCTCTTCCTCCCTCTCTTGATTCTATGGTTCTCTTGTCTCATGAGTTGAGAATCAAGAACCATAGATAAAATCCCATTCTATTTCTTCTCTACTCATTCTAGTTCACTAGGTTTAGCAAACCAAGTGAACTAGTTTCTTCAAAGAACGAAGAAGGAGCTAAAGGTTGGAGCTTTCAGGTGGATCTATCTTCGGCGTACGGAGACGACGAGAAGAAGCCATCGGACCACCATCGGAGCTTTGAAGACGAAGGAGTTCAAGACAAGCAAGGTATAACCCCCTAACCGAGTAGCTAGAAACTCATAGTTAGGTGTTAGATAGATGTTTAACCAAGATCCGGGTTATAGGTCCATGTTACCACCTCCGTAAAAATTGTTTTTTACCAAATTCCGCTTTCCCGAAAGTACCGGGAGAGGTAGCATGGACTTACACAGAGAAGAGCTAGAATGGAATCGTCCCCGTTAGCACACCTAACCGGGCTGACGAGCCGATGGATTGCGATTTTAGTAATCAACAGAGAAAATGAGGACCCAGAGATAGAGAATGCCAGACCGTGAGCAGGAGGCAAGCGGTTGTTCATGCTCTGCCGGTTTTAGGCGCACCGGTTTATTTTTCGACATTGTAGGAGGTCTACCTCGATGTCATTTATTGTGATTTGTGTTTGTGATCCGAGTATCACGCTTATATCGCTTGGATTTGAGTTTTGATGATTGAGTTCCTTATATTGATTTCGTGCACCATGGCTGCACCTACTGGGATTTTTGTTCGTGCATGTTAGTTGCACAGGATTTGAGATTTTCGTGCACAATAGATGCACTAGATATTATTGTCGTGCACACCCGTTGCACTAGACAGATGCTTTCGTGCACACCCGTTGCACTTAGTTTGGTTTTTTTGCATGTTGTGGCACGTGTATTTGGATTTGATTTCCGTGCGCACCAGACGCACGTGATGGTTAGATACGCCTTTTGAGGATGATTTTGCTTTTGAGCACTTTGTTTTCATGATAGGCACTATGTTATGTAGTAGCCGAACATGACTGATCTGAGGACAGTACCTGAGTACTTTGCATCTATTAAAAGTTTACCAAGTGGTCTTTGAAAAATGAGCTATAGTCTCGCTATTTCCTACGTGTCCGTGAGTGACACGAACATTTATATAGGAAAACCTTTTAGGATATTTTAGAAACGACGGAACATATATTTAGCAAAACATATATGAACATATATTATTACCTTACAAATGTAGGGTCCCGGCAGCGCCCAGGCCGTCGAAACGCGGCCAAAATACGGAATAAAAATTTCTAAAACCGGCGCTACCGCTACCCGAATCCCAGATCGACCTTAAATCTTATTCTAGTGAGCTAACTAAGAGTTAGAAAGGTTATACCGAGATGATCCAAGTCCTTCGGTCTTCATTCCAAGCTCCTAGCGATCCTTTGATGATGTTTGGTTGCCGGTCTTCCTCCATCTCCAATGATCCATCCGAGGGAAACGACGCAAGCTCCAACCTCGTCGAACGAGGTAACTGATGCTCTAACGTCGTTAGTGATGGAGTGTGGGGGTGTATGAATATGTCACTAGAATTTTTCTCTCAACCATGAGCTCAATGAGAAACTCAAGAAGAAGAATGAAGGAGATGATGAAAACTTGGCATAAGGCTTTTGGGAACTTTTGAGTGAATGACAGAGGAGAGTTTAATCAAGTGTGTAAACTTGCAAATGAAATGAGCCCCCCACCAAATATTGGCCGACCCCCCTCTCTCCGCCACATAAAAGATATCATTTTCTTTTTCCAATAATTTTGCATTAAACAAATGAAACCGTACCATGCTACATGCACAAACCCATGCCACAAATCACATCACCTTTTCCACCTCATTAATAAAAACAAATGAATTTCCATAAATGGAAAATCATATAAATGAGGCGGCATCTTCTAGAAGCTATTCCGTATAAAATACGAAATACTTCCCGGTATATGTATTGAAATAGATATACGTGTATTCGTACCAAAAATACGAATAGCCAAGAGAGAAAATAAATAGCTAACAATAATACTAGAATACATATATAGAAATACATATGTAAATTATTAAATCAAAACCTAATTTAATAAACTGGCTTAATCCTAAGCCGCTAGTATTATCAACCGTCCAATTAATGTCTGCGCAGCAAGTGCACATATTTAATCGGACACCCGTATGTATCAACATACAACATGTACACCATATC
Organism: Agapanthus africanus; assembly: GCA_030015575.1. Lineage (NCBI taxonomy): Eukaryota > Viridiplantae > Streptophyta > Magnoliopsida > Asparagales > Amaryllidaceae > Agapanthus > Agapanthus africanus. The sequence goes on along the minus strand of CM057345.1, from coordinate 263,795,364 downwards.
GCCTGAACCGTGAAAATCCTCTGTGCGGGACTCTAAAGACTAGTCATTACGCTGGCAGTGGGTTTAACCATAAGTACGTCAGCGGCACTAGCTGTACGTAACGGCTACCCATGTATTGAGCGAAAGGGAAGCCGATGAGCAAACTCATCCTGAACCCCTACTGAGCCTGTCAGTGACAATATCCGTACATTCCAGTCTGTTCGTCTAAGAGTATCGCATATCATGTCTAGGGGGGTGGATAAAGTCAGACCCCCAACAACGCGACATTTAGTGTCGGTATGAAACCCATCACCACCTGAGAAACTATCGATCCTGGATCGATAATTCTCGTCCACCATGGCCACGGATTTATGGTGATGGCCATCCGTACACAACGCGACATCAACCCCCAATACCGTGAGGGACGAATCCCCGACGATCCGATCACTGCCTCCATGTGGCTCGGGACTGTACCCAACTAAAACCTGTTTGCACGACTCCTTTGAGCCGTGGTAGGGTAGTAATCAAAGCACAGTGGGAACCCACACGAGACAAATGACGATCTCAGGTCGACAGACTAACCTGTACACATGTCACCTGGGAACTGCTATCTGACAATAGGTATAATACCAACTAGCAGGTTACCGGCGAGTACGTCCAGTGTACTCATAACCCAATGAGCACCTGTATACTATCTTAGGTGAACAAACTAACACCAATGGCTTGTGAGACCTGGCCACCGCCCCACGTCGGGGTCTCGATCAGTATACACTAGTCTACACTGGAGTACCGATGCCCGGTCTCGATACTCCTACGACTAGGGACATTTAAGGATGTGCTTATAGACCCCCAGCTCCTACGTATGTGATCGCCATCACAATGCTGGCAGTCAAGCAAGAATCCTATGGGCTCTATCAACATGATGATAAAGACAAACCAGATAGCATACTATCATCTTGAGTAAGACTGTTTTATCGGTATAGGTCCTCACTCAATCATCATATCACAAGTCCGCGACTATGATAATTGCCTTGAGGGCACTATAGCCAACAATCTCCCACTTGCACTTAAGGCCAATTATTGCGATGTCGCATACTCACAGCCCATGTGATACTGAACACCCAACTTCTCTACTAATCAGTTTCGCAAATCCCGTTTGCGAAAATGATTGCGTTTGAGAAATAGCCTCAGTGAGTGGATCCACTCAAATGTTTCTCTCTGTAACTCTCTGTATCTCAACTTCGCGGAGAAAACTATCTCCCGAAATGAGCAATACCTGTCTTAGAATTTGTCTGGATATCTGATGGGACCCAGTTCCTAAACGAAGTCCAAATCCAGCAAACTTCCTAGACTGTATCATCCACTGAATTTAATCAGTAACATGCGCCATGTCTTCCTCAGTATCCGCTTGGACCACCTGTCCAACATACTGTCCCTCAGAAGAGGGAAGAACTATAACTCAGACAGCCATTCTGTCGTCCAGGTCACCATGGAAGCCTGGAATGATAACCGTCTCCCGAAGGAGGCTGCCGTAATCATTTCCCTAGAACATTCACTTATGTTCAACAACTGCTTCCCAATGTTTCTCCAGGATTAGAATAATATATCTGCTTATTGCATCTAGTACAAAAGTAATATCTGGTGTGGTACTTGACATTTCAAGATTAACTCAATTACCTAAGCAAGTGATATGCTAATCATGCAGATCCCTCTCCCCTTTAGTCTGTAAGACACTTTTAGAGAGGGTGACTCCATCACCTGCAGGTACACCACCATGCCAGGAGTCGTCCATTTAATGTTAAAGTACCCAGATTGGGATACTTCCCAGATCTAGATCTAAAACCATAGATCTAGTAACCAGAAACTCTGATATTACATCTATATCATGTGTAGAGAAACAACTTTGTGACAATCATAGTATAACCGATCGTAGTATACGAATAACTCTTCCTATAAAGTGCATGTCATCCAAATACCTGGACATCACTCTCTACTACATTTTACCAGATCCATCTCCTATTCTGATGAGGTCAAATCCTCTGACTATCACATCAGAAATAGATGATCTATTTCCGCTATACTTGTTTTAGTCTATAAATAGACATAAGCTACTTACCTACTATGCTTCCGCTGCTCCCACTGACTACAACAACCCTCTGGCAGAGTCATATATACGTACACTTTTAAAGCTAGTTTAGAACGACGCTATACTCATCCTCCTGTCGGGTCTTATAGTCTAGAACAGCAGCAATGGCAAGTCCGGGTAAACAAGAACCTCCCTGTCACCGTCTCTGAGAAGACCGAAGTACCACTTGGGTGCCTGAGGTTACCCACCAAATCTGCGGAGTGGCTAATAGAACGTCGAAAACAATTGAATTTTCAGGTTCTATTAAATCTCCAGTAATCGTTTGTGGTTCTGGAATCACTTCCAGTTCTACCATACTCCCACTACTATTTTCTGAAAAATCCATTTTACTAAAAATGTGGCGAGTCAAGAACAATATAAATATTGATCTTCCTGATGGTAGAAAGTTAACCCTCGTCAAAGCCCGGGATATCCCACAAACAACCATTACTGAAACGTGCCTTGAGTTTATCCGGATTCTGGTTTTAAACATCAGCCGGACAACTCCCTATACCTTAACATCGTTAAGATATAAATTGATTCTATATAAATCTAATATAGAAGGAAAAGCACTAATCTAATTTGAACCAGATTCAAAATCATGCAGCAGTCTCCAGTGCATATCAACCAAATAGAAAGAGGACAATCAACATTACTCATTTAGGAGTGCATCCATATATGAGTAACCCGAAAGAGAAGCAAGTTCTCAAAACCATTACTATCAGCGGAATACCAAACACAAGTATCTACATCTTCGACTTCATCGACGAATCCTGATACTTCCAACAAATGGTTCTCTAATTTATTCGTATACCTATAACTTCTGAATATCTGGACCTTGCATTTCAACGAAATACATGTTTAGAACTGGAGAAGTGATAAGTAAACAGAATATAGTACGAGTACCAACCCTTTTGTCCTAATGGACACTGGACAACATACAATACTTTGTATAAGTCCCCTGAGTTCAATAACTGAAATACTGTGCATCGTAGGTTGAAAAACTGTACTTTGGTTAAGAAGAGATACACCGTTGTTGAATGCACCTTACCTAATCACCAATTGATATAGGTAAATTTCATAGACACAATATCAAAAAGTTATATCGCACTTTATAAAATAAATGTACAGATATATCAGTTTGAAATTTGTGCATAACAACGGATATTCAAAACCAAATATTTACCATCCGGCAAAATCCAGACGATTTCCTCAAATATCACCAATTACAACGAATTCCGATATAATGAGGATCTAATCACCCAATTCCCAATATCTTACTCCCACTCACCATCCGTAATAACATACAGATGTGAGAAACTGATCTGGTAAATACAAACCCTGGAGTTAGATTCCAATTGGGAAAACAGATTTCAATTAATATCGCACAGTGAAACTGAAACATGAAAATGTTTCAAAAGGGGTTAACTGATATTCCTAGTAACGCCTCTTCCACTATCCTGATTCACGACAGTAACCATATACTTACCTGCCCTCTCTGCAATCCATTTATTATGTCTTTACTTATTACCTTCTGTACACCTCCTTTACGCTAATTGGTTTTCTTCATTCCCTGCCTTTCGGTACCAGCCTAAGGTTTGGAAGAAGACTATCCAATAAGCGTAATAGGTGTACTCTCCTAATCCTAGGAGCCCTCGCAACCCGAGAGAAGGTAAAGAGAAAAGACATCTGAATAATCCTATCCAATTTCTCTTGAACCGGAAACCATCCCCGAATCTGGAACGAATTCCTTCGAGTCGTATGTAACTATACGATGGCATATCCAATGGAAGTGGATATCCGTAGTGATACGGAGTGTTCTAGAGAAAAGAAAATTGGATGTAGGAGTGACAGGGGTGCACACGGTCTTTGTCGTGAATGATGGTTACCGCAATTTCCTTTGCCATTATTCAAATCCCTTTATATGTCTTTACTTATTACCTTTTGTACACCACAGTTAAGCTTGTTGGTTTTCTTCCTTCCCTACCGTTCGGCACCAGCCTAAGGTTTGGAAGAAGACTATCCAATAAGCGTAATAGGTGTACTCTCCTAATCCTAGGAGCCCTCGCAACCTAAGAGAAGGAAATGGGAAAAGACAACCGAATAATCCTATTCAATCTCTCCAGAACCTGAATCCATCCTCGAAAAAGTTTCTTCGAGTTCGTATATAACCATACGATGGATTTATCCAATGGAAGTGGATGTTCGTAGTGATACGAGGTGTTCTGGAGAAAAGCTAAAGGTGATGTAGAAGTGGCAATGATATATGCGACACCGTGATATTCCAAAAGCCAAATTGTTTTAAGAAGGTTCGGTCAACTTGGTTTCATGAGTTTTAGTCAAAGGTCGGGTCATAGTCGCAGCCAGAGAGAGAGAGAGAAAAGAAACACTCAACGTGCACTCTAACCTAGATCAGAATGGTTAATCATTTTATCTAATCTGGATGGCTCCCACTGTTTCCTCGAAATCTCCTCCAAACCCAAAAAGAGAATTAGTCGGAATCACCCGAGGAGTAATCCTACTCATCAGTGGGAATCGGGATCTAACTATCATCGCATGATAACTTGATAGAAGCCACTCAAGTCACCATAATCCAGAAGGTATACGCAAGCCTGGCAAGTTTCCTGTATGTTTGAAACTCCCGATGTGATTTTTACCCCTAGGACCCAAGTGACCTTGACGAATAATCAACAAATCAAAAGGTCTTAGTCAAGTTCAACCCGTCATTTTCTTGATTGCATTAAACCCACCCGCACGACCCTTGACGAATAATTAACAAATTCATACGACTGTCCTAACCAATCCACATATCCATGCGACAGAAAAGCATTACAAAGCTACCGCACACTACGTCTCGGCGAATAGCAACGACAAACATAGCATGGATACTAAGCAATACTAGTCTGAAACGACGAAGGGCTACGGCTGGTTTTTGGCGAAAAACCTTTAATGTAATGAACTTGATATCGTTGAAGGAATCCAAGTGGTTTTATAAATATATAGTGGCGAAAACTCTTGTTAAAGAGGTCACTCCCGGTGAAGGGATCTCGGCTCTTTCCCCGTAGAATGAGGTGCAGGATATTCCAAATTAATACCACGATGCAAAGCAAAAGGAAACGACTATAGTAAAGTTATTACATTGACGCAAACTTTTACCCAAGGGGTCACTCCCGATGAAGGGATCTCGGCCCTTGCCTCGTCGAATGAGGTGCAGGATATTCTAAATGAATACCACGATGCAAAGCAAAAGTGTACGTCTGTAATGTCAGTTTTTAAAAACTTGGTTCCAACAACATCATATATAGGTTTGTTTTATCCTTGCATTGATAAGAATCTATGCAGTCCCATCAATTAATCACACCAGAAAAGAACGAAAATAAAATGTACGTATATGCCATTCACATTCGCCACTGGCCCCGTCATCACCCGTTAGGTTACTTAACTAACGACAGAGCGGGGGATGGACTAGCGCGGGTGCAAAACATATACAACATCTACTAATATATATAAATATATATAACAACATTCATCCCAGGCATGATATAAAGTAACATCACAGAAACATCACAGAAGCAATACAGAATGGTGGATAATCTGGAGCCTCGGGTTTCACTTGAGCCGCAAGTGAGACCCGACGTTCCCTGTCGTGTGGATAGCCTGTGCAATGAAACCTAGACCCCTACGAGCGCGGCAAGTTACCTGCCAAAACCAGAAGTGAGGCAGCGCCCTTCAACAACGTGAATGGACCACCCAGCACTTCACGGAATCCGGTAACTTGAGTACCCCTTCTGGGTCACTTATACCCCCTACGAGTGCGGCGAATAGCCCACCAATTCTAGAGTAAGGTCCCCTCCGTCCCAACGCCATGAGATGCGGACCCGTTTCCCTCTAGAATCCGGCTATTCATGCACTCCACCGCGGGGTAATCCTAGTACAGAAAATAAAATAATATACAAGGGTGACATCGAGCTAAACCCGGTCGCGCCCTAAAAGAATAATATACAAATAGGCAGTGAAGGCAGTCCACATGTCGGACGCCCGCCCCGCAATATCAAATATACAAATGAAATAAAATTGTACTATCATTGCACCATTGCTATCCACCACGACGATCCAACCAACATCACAGCACAACACAGAACATCAACGTGAATGTCACGTTCGCAAACCCGTTTAAAAGACATATAGCAATTAGACGAGTTTACCGATCAAATAACATTCACGGTCGCAGAATATAATGTATGTACTGTTAAACGCCCACTTAAAATATCGATCGACAAAGTTCCAAATTGGCCCCAATAGAAAAACAATACTTCACTGAAACCTGGGCCAAAACAGAATATGAAAAAATTCACAATTCCAAGTCTCTGTGCTATAGTAAAATTTTGAAGGCCCGTCGCCAAAAAATGGACGCGGATCCGCTGCCAAAAAGGGGTTAGTGCGGCAAATCCGCGGCGCTTTAGTGGCATCACGAGCTCAAAATTTTTCAGTAGCCTTGTATTTGCCTGCACGGATTTTTAAGATATGTGAAATAATTTTTTGACCACATTTAAAAATCGACAACAAACAGAAAATTCGAATCGTATTTTCGGTAAAATCCGTCGATCGATCTTTTAAGCACGTCTAAACAAGCTAGTAAGGGGTTTAAAGGGTGGCTCTGATACCATGTAGCGTCCCGGCAGCGCCCCGGCCGTCGAAACGCGGCCAAAATGCGGAATAAAAATTTCTAAAACCGGCGCTACCGCTACCCGAATCCCGGATCGACCTTAAACCCTATTCTGGCGAGCTAACTAAGAGTTATAAAGGTTATACCGAGATGATCCAAGTCCTTCGGTCTTCATTCTAAGATCCTAGCGATCCTTTGATGATGTTTGGTTGCCGGTCTTCCTCCATCTCCGATGATCCACCCGAGGGAAACGGCGCAAGCTCCAACCTCGTCGAACGAGGTAACCGACGCTCCAACATCTCTAGTGATGGAGTGTGGGGGTGTATGAATATGTCACTACAATTTTTCTCTCAACCATGAGCTCAATGAGAAACTCAAGAAGAAGAATGAAGGAGATGATGAAAACTTGGCATAAGGCTTTTGTGACCTTTTGAGTGAATGAGAGAGGAGAGTTTAATCAAGTGTGTAAACATGCAAATGAAATGAGCCCCCCCACCAAATATTGGCCGGCCCCCCCTCTCTACTCCACACAAAAGATATCATTTTCTTTTTCCAACAATTTTGCATTAAACAAATGAAACCATACGATGCTACATGCACAAATCCATGCCACAAATCACATCACCTTTTCCACCTCATTAATAAAAACAAATGAATTTCCATAAATGGAAAATCATATAAATGAGGTGGCATCTTCTAGAAACTATTCCGTATAAAATACGGAATACTTCCCGGTACATGTATCGAAATACATATACGCGTATTCGAACCAAAAATACGAATAACCAAGAGAGAAAATAAATAGCGAACAATAATACGAGAATACATATATATAAATACATATGTAAATTATTAAATCAAAACCTGATTTAATAAACTGGCTTAATCCTAAGCCGCTAGTATTATCAACCGTCCAATTAAAGTCTGCGCAGCAAGTGCACATATTTAATCGGACACCCGTATGTATCAACATACAACATGTACACCCTATCGCCTGAACCGTGAAAACCTTCAGTCTGGGACTCTAAAAACTCGTCAATACGCAGGCAGTGGGTTTAACCACAAGCACGTCCACGGCACTAGCTGTACGTAACGGCTACCCAGGTATTGAGCGAAATGGAGGCCGACAAGCAAACTCATCCTGAACCCTTACTGAGCCTATCAGTGACAATATACACACAGTCCGGTCTGCTCGTCTAAGAGTATCACATATCGTGTCTAGGGGGGTGGATAAAGTCAGACCCCCAACAACGCGACATTTAGTGTCGGTATGAAACCCATCACCACCTGAGAAACTATCGATCCTGGATCGATAATTCTCATCCACCGTGGCCATGGATTTATGGTGATGGCCATCCGTACACAACGCGACATCAACCCCCAATACCGGGAGGGATGAATCCCCGACTATCCGATCATTGCCTCCATGTAGCTCGGGACAGTATCCAACTAAAACCTGTTTGCATGACTCCTTTGTGCCGTGGTAGGGTAGTAATCAAAGCACAGTGGGAACTCACACGAGAAAAATGACGATCTCAGGTCGACAGACTAACCTGTACACATGTCACCTGGGAACTGCTATCTGATAATAGGTATAATACCAACTAGCAGGTTCCCGGCGAGTCCGTCCAGTGTACTCATAACCCAATGAGCACCTGTATACTATCCTAAGTGAACTAACTAACACCAATGGCTTGTGAGACCTGGCCACCGCCCCTCGTCGGGGTCTCGATCAGTATACACTAGTCTACACTGGAGTACCGATGCCCGGTCTCGATACTCCTACGACTAGGTGTAAGTGCACGGCGGTGCCCCGGCCTCCATCCCGAGGCCAAAATGCGGAAGCGATGGTAAACTTTAAACTTTCTTGAACCGGCACCACCGCGCACTAAAACCCGGATCGGGCCATTAACTAGTCCTAGCTAACTACAAGATGGGGAAGAGAAATATACCGAGTGATCCGAGTCCTCCGGTCTTCTCGTCGTCGTCCCGATCTCCCGCGGAATGTCCGGTCTCCACCTCTTCGCCGGAAGTGCACCACATCGCCTACATCTTTTACGGGCTCCCACCTCAATGCCGAGGCAACTCGGGCACGAAGCTGGCTAGTCGACGTGCCCAAGGTTTGTTGTAGAATGTAGTGTAGAGGCTTGTGTCTCATTTGGGGTTTATGGAGGTTGCCATTTGGTGGAGGAAATGATATATGCTTTTGGAGATAGAGTTGTAGGGATTTTACAAAGCCAAGGATACAAAAATCCCACACCAAAATGACATGGGCAGCCCCTCCCCAAAGTGCTCGGCCATGCATGTGTGTGTGGAGAGAATGAGAGTGAGGCAATCAAAAAGAATAAGCCCACATCATACAAGAAAGAGAGAGAAGGTTATGATATCAAGAAATGATCACAAGTAAATCCAACACTCAAACCTATCATCATTTCCCTCCATCATCATACAAAAGTCAAGCCATGATGAGGTTATGAAGTCAAATGAAGGCTACTCATTATGAAGCAACAAAATGTAAAGAACACCCTCCACAAATACTTCTTTGCACAAATGCAAATAAGCCATCCTCCACCAATCTTCGGCCAATGAACGATACAAAGGAAATTGGCCGAAACGGAAAGTAAACTGCCAACTCCAGAAAACTGGTCCCGTAATAAATTACAGGAGAACCCCGATACTGTGTATACACACCCGCATTTGTATTCCGACCGAATACAAATGCAATGAGACAAAATCTACACTGTACTGTACTAGGATCCGGCTTAAACCAAAGCCGGCCAGTAATATCCGTTCGATCCTGATCCGTGCAATGCCGCACGTATCTGATCGAACCCTGCCATATATCCATATGGCCTATAGTACAAACTGTCCGATCCTGATCCATGCAATACCGCACGTATCTGATCGGACATTGCCATATCTCCATACGGCCTCTACAGCTTTTCGCCCGAAAGCTTGAGTAACTGAATGTGTGGTAGACTCTAAAGACTCGTCAACACCTTGGTTGTGGATTTAACCACTAGCACGTCAGAAGTATAAGCCAATACGTAACGGGCCACCAGCTATTGACCAAAAGGGACGTCGATGAGAGAACTCATCCTGACACCCTACTGAGCCTGTCAGTGACAATATCCGTACAGTCCGGTCCGTTCGTCTATGAGCATCGCATGGCGGGCCTAGGGGGTTGGTAAAAGTCAAACCCCCCAAAGCGGTACAAGTCGTGTCGGAGTGTAGCCCAGAACACCCTGAGATACTACTGGAATACCTACCAGTAAATCTCCTGCCTCGGCCGAGGGCTTCGTGTAATGGCTCTCCTAGACACAACGCGACCTCACCCCCAATACCGGGAGAGATGAACCCCCGAAGATGCGCTCACTGCCTCCATGTGGCTCGGGACTGTACCCAACTAAAACCTGTTTGCACGTCTCCTTTGAGCGTGGTAAGATAGCAATCAAAGTACAGTGGGAACTCACACGAGACAAATGACGATCCCCAGGTCGATGAACTAACTTGTACACATGTCACCAGGGAACTGCTATCTGACGTCAGGTATAAGACCAACTAGCATGTTCCCGGCGAGTCCTGTCCGGTGTACTCATAACCCAATGAGCACCTGTATACATCTTAGGTGAACCAACTGACACCAGTGGCTTGTGAGACCGGCCACCGCCCCTCGTCGGGGTCTCGACTGTATACACTAGTCTACTCTGGAATATCGATGCCCTGTCTCGAAACTCCCACGACTAGGGACTTTTTAAGGATGTGCTTATAGACCACCAGCTCTCACGTATATGATCGCCCTCATACTGCTGGCAGTCAAGCAAGAATCCTAGGGGCTCTATCAGCGTGTAATAGCGACCTGTCAGGTCACCTAAAGCAGTACACGATGATAAAGATAAACTAGATAGCATACTATCATCTTGAGTAAGACTGTCTTACTGTGATAGGTCCTCCCTCAATCATTGCAATCACGTGCCTGTGATCCAATAATTGACTCTGAGGGCACTATCTCCAACAATCTCCCACTTGCACTCAAGGCTAATTATTGCGATGTCGCATACTCACAGCCCGTGTGATACCGAACACCCAACTCCTCTACTAGTCAGTCTCACAAAACTCGTTTGTGAAACTATTGCGTTCGAGAAATAGCCTCAGTGTGTGGATCCGCTTTGATGTTTCTTTCTATGTCTCTCTATATCTCAAATTCGCGGAGAAATCCATCTCCCGAAATGAGCAATACCTGTCTTAGAATGTGTCTGGATGTCTGATGGGACCTAGCTCATAAATGAACTCCAAATCCAAACTTCTTAGACTGTATCGTCAACTGAACTTAATCAGTATCCTGCGCCATGCCTCCCTCAGTATTTCCTTGGACCACCTGTCCAAAATACTGCCCCTCGTTGGAAGGAAAACTATAACTCTGACAACCTCCTTGTCGTCCAGGTCACCTTGGAAGCCTGGAATGATAACTGTCTCTTGAATGAGGCTGTCGTTATCATATCCCTAGAACATCTAATAATGTTCTAAAACTGCTTCCGACTGCTTCTCCAGGATTGGATCAATGTCAACTTATTGCATCTAGTGCAAGAACAACATCTGGTGTGGTACTTGACATCTCATGATTGACTCAATTGCCTGAGCAAGTGATCTGTCAATCATGCACATCCCTCTCCCCTTTGGTCTGTAAGACACCTTTAGAGAGGTTGACTCCATCACCTGCAGGTACACTACCGTGCCAGGAGTCGTCCATTCTAAATACTCTTAGAATGCTGTCTAAGTATCCTGATTGGGAAACCACCCAAATCTAGATCTAAAACCATAGATCTAGTTACCAGTATGTCTGATATGATGTCCAAGTCCCATGTAGAGAAACCATTGTGTGACGACCAAAGTATAACCGATCGTAGTATAGGAGTTTCTTTTCCTATTCTGTGTATGTCATCCAAAAACCAGGACATCACACCCTACTACCTTCTCAACAGATCCATCCCCTATTCTGATGAAGTCAAACCTATGACTATCACGTCAGAAATAGATGATCTTTCTCCACTATATCTGCTTTAGTCTATAAATAGACATAAGCTACCTGTCCACCAATACTTCCGCTGCTCCCACCGACTACGACAACCCTCTGGCAGAGTCATATACACGTACACTTCTAAAGCTAGTTTAGAACGACGCTATACTCATCCTCCCGCCGGGTCTCGCAACCTGGAACAACAGTAATGGCAATTGTGGGTAAACAAGAACTTCCCTGTCACCGTCCTTGAGGCTACCGGAGTACCTCTCGGGTGCCTGAAGTTACCCACCTTATCTGCAGAGTGGCCAATGGAATGTCAAGCCAGATTGAATCTTTAGGTTCTTATGAAATCTTCAGTAATCGTTTGCGGTTCTGGAATCACTTCCAGTTCTACCATACTCCCACTACTGTTTTCTGAAAAAAAAATCCATTTTTAATAAAAACTGTGGCGAGTCTAGAACAATATTTCTATTGATCTTCCAGATGGTAGAAAGTCAACCCTCGTCATAGCCTGGGTCAACCCACAAACAGCCATTACAGAAACGTGCCTTGAGTTGTCCAGTGTCTGGTTTTAATCATAAGCCGGACAACTCCCCGTACCTTAACAACGTTAAGATATGAACTGTACTATATCCAATATAGAACCAGAGGCACTGATTTAATTGAACCAGATTCAAATCATGCAGCTATCTCCAGTGCATGTCAACTAAATGGAAGGAGGCCGATCAGCGTTACTCAACTTAGGAATACTTCCAATTATGAGTAATCTGAAAGAGAAGAAAGTTCTCTTAATCACTACTATCAACTGAATACCATACTCAAGTATCTACATCTTCGATCACTTTGAAGAATCCCGATTCTTGCAATACCTGGTTCTTTACTTTATTCAAATACCTATAACTTCTCAAAATTCGGACCATGTGTTTCCACGAAACATCTGTCTAAAAACTAGAGAAGTCATAAGTAAACCGAATATAGTATGAGGACCAACCCCTCTGTCCTGACGGACCCTGGACAACATACAATACTCTGTATAAGTCCCTTGAGTCTGATAACTCATTCACTGTGTGTCGTAGGTTGAAAACTGTACTTATGGTTAAGAAGAATTACACCGCTGTTTAATGCTCCTTACCTAACCATCCACTGATATAGGTAAATGTCACAGACATAATTTCAAAAAGGTATGTCTCACTCTATGAAAATATACGTACAGATATATCAATTTGAAATTGGTGCATGACAGCGGATATTCAAAACCAAATATTTGCCGACCGGCAAACAACCCAGGTGACTTCCTCAAATATCACCGATTACAACAAATCCCGATATAATGAGGATGATCACCCAATTCCCAATAACTTACTCCCACTCATCATCTGTAAAACTATACAGATGTGAGAATCATACCTGGTAAATACATACCCTGGAGTAAGTATCTAATCGGGAAATCAGTTTTGTTTTAACATTACACAGTGAAACTGAAACATTGAAATGTTTCGATGGGGTATCCTGGTATTCCTAGTAATGCCTCTTCCATTATCCAGATTCACAACTGTAACCGTGTAATTCTTTGCCACCTCTCCAAATCCCTTTATATGTCTTTAGTCATTACCTTCTGCACACCCCTTTAGGCCAAATGGTTTTCTTCTTTCCCTACCGTTCAGCACCAGCCTATGGTTTGGAAGAAGAATATCCAATAAGCCTAATGGGCGTACTGTCCTAATCCTAGGAGCACTCGCAATGCGAGAGAAGGTGAAGATAAAAGACACCCGAATAAACCTTATTCCTATTTCTCCTGAACCAGAATCCATCCCCGAACTGGAACAAGTTCCTTTCGAGTTCGTATATGACCATACGATGGAGTATCCAATAAACTGTGGATCTTCGTAGTGATACGGAGTGTCCTGGAGAAATACAAAGGTGATTTAGGATTGGCGAAGGAATACTTGGTTTGGTCGTGAATAGCAGTCGCAATTTACTTTGCCCTCTTACTAATCCCTTGCTTTGTCTTAACTTAATACCTTCTGCACACCATCGTTATGCTAATTGGTTTTCCTCATTCCCCACCGTTCGGCACCAGCCTAAGGTTTGGATGAAGACTATCCAATTTGCGTAATAGGTGTACTATCTCCTAAACCAAGGAGTACTCGCAACCTGAGAGAAGGTAAAAGGAAAAGACAACTGAATAATCCTATCCGTTTTCTCCAAAACCGGAAACCATCCTCGAATTCCTTCGAGTTCGTATCTAACCATACGATGGTTTTGTCCAATGGAAGTGGACGTTCGTAGTAATACGGGGTGTCCTGGAGAAAGGGTAAAAGTAGGAGTGGCAATGAGGTTTGCAACTCTGACAATCCAAAAGCCAGTGTTTTAAGAAGGTTCGGTCAACTGAGTCATAGTCTTAGGGTCGGGTCAATGGTCGCTGCCAAAGAGAGAGAGAAAAGAAACACTCAGCGTGCACTCTAACCTAGATCAGAATGGTTACCAATTTATCTAATCTGGAAACCTCCCACTGTACCGTCAAATTCTCCTCCAAACCTGAAAGAAGAATTAGTCAGGATCACCCGAGGAGTAAACCAACTTATCAGTGGGAATCGGGATCCAACTATCATCGCATGATAACGTGACGGAATCCGCTCACGGTGTCACACTCCAGAAGGTATGCGCATATCTGGCAAGTTTCAGTTTCTTTAGAAACTCCCGATGTGATTTCTGCCCCATGCTCTTATGACCTTGACTTTGGCCAACATATCCTAAGTCACATGTCAAGTTCTACTCGTCGTTCTCCAGGTTAATTTGAACCCACCCGTACCTACCCTTGACTTTAGCCAAAATGGCAGTACGACTGTCCCAAACCAACGCATCTATCTATGCTGCATATGAATACCCTAATAGCTACCAATCACTGTGCCTTGACTTTGGCCAACATACACAGCTTGAATACTATTGACCACCCATATGAAACGACGGAGGGCTACGAATGGTTTCTGGCGAAAACCTTTAACGTAATGAACTTGATATCGTTGAAGGAACGGATAGCTTTTAAAAAATATAGTGACGAAAACCGTTGCTAAAGAGGTCACTCCCGGTGAAGGGATCTCGGCTCTTTCCCCATAGAATGAGGTGCAGGATATTCCAACTGAATACCACGGTGCAAAGCAGAAGCAATCGGCTATAGTGAAGTTATTGCCCTGACGCAAACTTTTTGTCCAAGGGATTACTCCCGATGAAGGGATCTCGGCCCTTGCCTCGTCGACTGAGGAGCAGGATATTCCAACTGAATACCATGATGCAAAACAAAAGTGAACGTCCTTGCAATAACATCTTTTTGAAAAAGTGTTCCAACAACATCAGATTAGGTTTGTTTTTAACTTGCATTGATCCGAATCAATGCAGTCCCATCAATTGATCACACCACAAAGAACGAAAATATACTGATGTACGTATATGCCATCCGCATTCGCCACTGGGTCCCGTCATTACCCGTTAGGTTAGCTAACTAACGACAGAGCGGGGACTGGACTAGCGCGGATGCAAAACATATACAACATCTACTAATATATATACCAATATATTATATTCGCTCAAGGCGTGATAAAATGCAACATCACAGAAATGTACAGCATCACAGAACAATACAGATATCTGGGATCCCCGGGTTTCACAGAGCCACTACTGAAACCCGACGTTCCCCTGGTCATGTGGATAGCCTGTGCAATGAAATCCTAGACTCCTACGGGCGCGGCAAGTTACCCGCCAAAACCTGAAGCGAGGCAGCCCCCTTCAGCAACGTGAATGGACCACCCGGCACTTTACGGAATCCGGTAACTTGGGCACCCCTCCTGGGTCAACCTGTACCCCCTACGAGTGCGGCGAATAGCCCGCCAATCCTAGAGTGAAGCCCCCTCCGTCTCAATGCCATGAGATGCGGCCCCGTTGCCCTCTAGAACCCGGCTATTCGTGCACCCCTCCTTGGGGTAATCCTAGTACAGAAAGTAAAATATACATACAACGGGTACATCGACCGCAACCTGGCCGTGCCCCAAAATAATAATACAATCAGGCAGTGACGGCAGTCCACATGTCGGACGCTCGCCCCGCAATATCAAATGTACATAATACAACAAAACTGTACTAGCATTGCATCCAGGCTATCCCCCACGACCAATCCGCAACATTACATCAATAAACAGAACATCAACGTGAAAGTCACGTTCGCAAATCCGTCTAACCGGGCTATAGCAGTTAGACTGGATTTACCGATCAAGTGACATTCACGGTCGCAGATATAATGTAAATACTGTGAACTAATGTGTTTAAAATATCCGATCGATCAAAATTACCAAGTGGGCCCCCAAGTACTACTGTAGCACATCAAGAAATTCTGGGCCCAAACATAATATTCCAGAAACCCTATTTTCACCCCAGAAGCCCACTGGAAAAATTCGACACAGTGATCCTTTCATACTGGGGCGGAACCGCGGCGCCAAGTGGAGTTTGGCCGCGGTTCCGCGCTCTCCCTGAAAGATCAATCTCTTAAATTTCCGAAGAATTCTTAGGACTTCTAGTACATCAATTTTCTACAACCTGAAAAAATTTTCGAGCCAGAAAAAATTCGACAGAAAACTGATGTGAAGAAAATGCGGGTTTTTGGAATTTTGGTCGATCGGAAATGTAAAACACATTAGACAAAGCTAGACTATGTTAATGGCGAGGCTCTGATACCACTGTAAGTGCACGGCGGCGCCCCGGCCTCCATCCCGAGGCCAAATTGCGGAAGCGATGGTAAACTTTAAACTTTCTTGAGCCGGCACCACCGCGCACTAAAACCCGGATCGGGCCATTAACTAGTCCTAGCTAACTACAAGATGGGGAAGAGAAATATACCGAGTGATTCGAGTCCTCTGGTCTTCTCGTCGTCGTCCCGATCTCCCACGGAATGTCCGGTCTCCACCTCATCGCCGGAAGTGCACCACATCGCCTACATCTTTTACGGGCTCCCACCTCAATACCGAGGCAACTCGGGCACGAAGCTGGCTAGTCGACGTGCCCAAGGTTTGCTGTAGAATGTAGTGTAGAGGCTTGTGTCTCATTTGGGGTTTATGAAGGTTGCCATTTGGTGGAGGAAATGATATATGCTTTTGGAGATGGAGTTGTAGGTATTTTACAAAGCCAAGGATACAAAACTCCCACACCAAAATGACATGGGCAGCCCCTCCCCAAAGTGGTCGGCCATGCATGTGTGTGTGGAGAGAATGAGAGTGAGGCAATCAAAAAGAATAAGCCCACATCATACAAGAAAGAGAGAGAAGGTTATGATATCAAGAAATGATCACAAGTAAATCCAACACTCAAACCTATCATCATTTCCCTCCATCATCATACAAAAGTCAAGCCATGGTGAGGTTATGAAGTCAAATGAAGGCTACTCATCATGAAGCAACAAAATGTAAAGAACACCCTCCACAAATACTTATTTGCACAAATGCAAATAAGCCCTCCTCCACCAATCTTCGGCCAATGAACGATACAAAGGAAATTGGCCAAAACGGAAAGCAAACTGGCAACTCCAGAAAACTGGTCCCGTAATAAATTACAGGAGAACCCCGATACTGTGTATACACACCCGCATTTGTATTCCGACCGAATACAAATGCAATCAGACAAAATCTACACTGTACTATACTAGGATCCGGCTTAAACCAAAGCCGGCCAGTAATATCCGTTCGATCCTGATCCATACAATACCGCACGTATCTGATCGAACCATGCCATATATCCATACGGCCTATATTACAAACTGTCCGATCCTGATCCGTGCAATACCGTACGTATCTTATCGGACCTTGCCATATCTCCATACGGCCTCTACAGCTTTTCGCCCGAAAGCTTGAGTAACTGAATGTATGGTGGACTCTAAAGACTCGTCAACACCTTGGTTGTGGATTTAACCACTAGCACGTCAGAGGTATAAGCCAATACGTAACGGGCCACCAGCTATTGACCAAAAAGGACGTCGATGAGCGAACTCATCCTGACACCCTACTGAGCCTGTCAGTGACAATATCCATACAGTCCGGTCCGTTCGTCTATGAGCATCGCATGGCGGGCCTAGGAGTTGGTAAAAGTCAGACCCCCAAAAGCGGTACAAGTCGTGTCGGAGTGTAGCCCAGAACACCCTGAGATACTACTGGAATACCTACCAGTAAATCTCTTGCCTCGGCCGAGGGCTTCGTGTAATGGCTCTCCTAGACACTGTTAGTTGTATGTATGCCCTAGAGGCCAGTATTGTACAGATGTTGTATATTATATTGGATGCTTGGACATATATAGAGATGACTTTCTTGCTCGATATGATAGTATGCTATCTGGTTACTTTTTATCTTAACATGTACACTAGTCTCTTTAAACTGTCTTATAGTTACATGTTAGTAAAGCCCTTAGGATGTGTACTTGACTGCCTGGACTATGATGCAGATCATACTAGTGGGGACATGGTAGTCCATAAGTACATCCTTCAAGGTCCCTAGTCGTGGGTGTATCGAGACGGGGCATCGATATACCAGTGTAGACTAGCGTATACGCTTCTCGACCCATGAGATGGGCGATGGATGATCCCATATCCGTTGGTGTTTGACATCAGAGATGGTATGCGGGTGCTCAGTGGAGACTGGGTACACTGGACGGACTCGCCGAGAACTCCCAGATGGTATTATACCTCACGTCAGATGGCAGTTCTCAGGTGACACTTGTGCAGGTTAGTCTGTAGACCCGAGATCGTCATAGAGTCTTGTGTGATTCCCACTGTGCTTTGATCTCCACCTTACCACGTCCATGAGGGCATGCAAAACGGTGGTCTTTGGGTACAGTCCCGAGTCATATGGAGGCAATGAACGATAGGAGGGGTTTCGTCTCTCCCGGTATTGGGGGTTGATGTTGCGCTGTGCTCGATTGGCCGTAACAGAGAAGTCCCTGGCCAGGGCTGATCAGAGATTTGCTGGTAAATGTTACCAGTAGTTTCTCGACCCGTTATGAGCCTCACATCGGCACGACTTATCGGTTATTGGGGTCTGACATTTACCACCCTAGACTTGATATGCGACACATCAGACGAACAGACCGGACTGTACGGTAAGTGTTACTGGTTGGATTCATAGGAGTGTGAGCGGGCTAGCTCGTCGATCTTCTGATCGCTCAATACCCGGATGGCCGTTACGTTTAGCAGACCGCTTGCGGCTTGTGGGTGCTTGATATGATCATCATCTGCTACCGGCGTATTGACGAGTCTTTAGAGTCCTACACAGAGGTTTCCTGGCTCAAGCGAAACGAAATAGGAGCGCATATGAGATATGTGCAGGACCGAGAATAATGCGTGTATGTGATACCGCATTTCATTCTCGCGATATATGTTTCGATTGGTTATATTCGATATGACCTAGTTATCGAATCATTGATTCGATAAATCGATACATTGCATTCTAGTCGGTTATGTGCGACATGACCGGATCATTGAATCAAATGTTGATTTAATGATTTAATGTATAATTATATATTTGATATATTACTTTGCATTAGCTAGTATTGGTTCACTTTATATGGATTTTCTCACTCGATGTGCAAGAAGTATATATGATATACTTTTGTGCACTACTTTGTGTCATGTTTGATGATACATGTAGTTTGGTGTTGTGTTAAGACTTAAACCATGGTTATGATAATAGTTAGGGTTTTTATTTATTTACTTATTTATTTATCTATTCTTTTTGATAAATAAATATATATGATAACCAAATGGTTTCTTTCATGAAGCTTGATGAAGCTTTATGAAGCTTTGACTAAAGTGACTATTTTGTCATCATCCTTAACCCTAACCATTCTCATTTGACCATGGTTTATTCTCTACACTTAACCTAGGTTAGAAGATGATAAGTGTTGATTTTATTATTCTTTTTTCACAAGACTTATCATATTCTATCTACTTCTTCTTCTTCATCTTCAAGAAAGAAACTATGATGCCATCAATGGCAACTTGAGATCCAAAGTGAGAAATCCAATTCTAAAGTGAACCCACCTCCTATTTCTTCACCCTCTACCTCTTGCCAAGTTGTTTTGGGTGTTTTCTTCACAAGTTTCACAACTTTGTGAAGTCGGAGCTTGTTCTTGTGATGCCTCGACGTAGATCGTCTTTGACACGAAGCCGACGACCTAGCTCGCCCATTTCTCCGATGAAGCCAACGATTGAGTTCGAGATTCATGATGGACAGCGAGAGGACACCCACATGGAGCTAAAGAAGTGGAAAACCGGATCTACAAAGGTTGTAGCATCTTACTTTTAGTTAAGTAGTTAACTAGTTTACCGTTTCGCCTAGAAATCTAGCCGACGATCCGTATTAGGGTTTCTCGGCACCCATAAAATTTTAAATTGGCATGATCGATGCCTTGTGAGACCTCTATAGTGTGCCTAGGAACCCTACAGTGGTATCAGAGCCTAGCTAGAGCCTTAGGCGAAGTCTAGACGCAATTTGAAGCCCGAACGAACCCGAAACCCTAAACCAAACATGCTCTCTGGACTTTTTCCAAAATCTGGAGTTTTTCGATATTAAAAATATGCAGAAAAATCAGCAGGAAATTCTAAGGTTTACTGTGAAATTCGTGAGCCAAATTCCACTTTATCACCGCGGTTCCGCGGCATGAGCAAGACTCTTGCGGCGGTTCCGCGGCCGTACGGCCACAGTATGTAAAGTTTTTTGCACAGTAACTCTTAGTTTCCAGTGGTGATTTTTCTGGGAATTTTTAATGTTTTTTCCATAGTTTTAATTTTCAGGGTTGTTTTGGGGATTCGGTATTTCGATCGGATTATCAAATTTCGTCTTTTGTGTATTTCCGGATAATTTTTAGAATATGTTAAAAAGTTCGACCGGATATAAATACCCAATTTTTCCCCTGTCGGGAGATTTCCAAGTGTTGGATTTTTCCGTAGTTTAACGACGTTCTAAGTAGTGCAAGTAACGCGATGGACCCTCTAGAAGACAACAAACCTTAACTCGATTATGTGACCGTCTTGAACTGCCCTTTGAACCTTCGGGTTTGGGGCAGTACGGCGTGCCACATGTGAGGCGTTTGTTGTCTTCTAGATAAGAACTGTTTAGTATTCGTGCCGCGTTTGTTGGCCTTTGTCAAGGCGTAGTGTGCGGTAGCTGAATAGTGATTATCTGCTAATGCATATGATGCAGATTGTTTCAGGGTAGTCGTACGACCTTGTTGGCCTTTGTCAAGGGCCGTGCGGGTGGGTTTGATTCAATCAAGAAATGACGGGTTGAACTTGACTAGCATGCTATGATTTGTTGGCCTTTGTCAAGGTCATAGGACGCTAGGGGCAAAATATTATCGGGAATTTCAAGTGTTGAAATTTGCAATGAGATTGCATACCTTCTATGAGATAGTTGGATCCCGATACCCACTGCGAGTAAGAGTTACTCCTGGGAGAGTTTTACACATTGCAATTAGCCGATC
Source organism: Agapanthus africanus (assembly GCA_030015575.1). Classification (NCBI taxonomy): domain Eukaryota; kingdom Viridiplantae; phylum Streptophyta; class Magnoliopsida; order Asparagales; family Amaryllidaceae; genus Agapanthus; species Agapanthus africanus. The sequence goes on along the minus strand of CM057345.1, from coordinate 263,774,061 downwards.
AAGTAGGTGTCTAGAAAGGTGTCAACGGGGTTACGCCTCTGGGAAAACGAGGTTTACATTAATTAGGTTCGTGCGAAAGCACGGGGGACCTCCCTCAAAGTACCGACACTGGCCTGGCTGAAAGATTGGCGAACTTGTAGTGTGTAATTAATCCCGGCTAGTCTTTCCTTTTAGGGTTTGAAGGAAGATTTGATAAAAAGCAGTGGGAGCCATCCTGATTAGATAAGATAATAACCAATCTGATCTTGCACGAGCATACGCTAAAGTGTTTTCTTCTCTCTCTCTCCAGGTAGCGACCATTTCATGCCCTAATGAAGATAATAATATGGATGTATTGACCGAACCCGCATGTTATTCTGTGCTGGGGAACGTTGGTTCCGTTCTTTCTTATAAGAGTTATAGGAATGAACAGGATATAGGGGAATGCCAGGATTCCCATGCCACCCGAATGAAGAAAGTACATGTTGATGCATTTTCTTCGGGTGTGTTCGTTACTGAGAACTATTTCTCCATTTGCTCTACGTCCTGGGTATTAGATACCGGGTCAGGATCCCATATATGTAATCAGTTACATAGGCTCAGGAAAGGTAGAGAACTTGGAGAAGGTGATAAAGACATTAGAGTTGGAAATGGTGCAATTGTTGCAGCTAAGACTGTCGGGGAATATCACCTTGTATTACCAACTGGTAATACATTGGTTCTGAACGAATGCTATTACATGCCGAACCTGATATGCAACATTATATCGGTTTCTTTATTAAGTAAAGAGGGATATAATTTTGTATTACAGGATAATGTTATGAACATTTTCCATAACCAAAAGTTGGTTGGATCAGGCACGTTGTGCAATGGCATTTATGTTCTAAATCAATCAACAGTTCTGAACATAACAAACACACACAAGAGGAAGAGTTCTGAACTGAACGAATCCTTCTTGTGGCATTGTAGACTGGGTCACATCAATGCGACACGACTAGCTAAGTTACATAAAGATGGATATTTAAATCCATTTGAATTTTCATCCTATGACACTTGCCAGTCATGTCTCAAAGGCAAGATGACCAAAACTCCGTTTACGGGACACGGAGAAAGAGTTACCGAACTCTTGGGACTGATACATACTGATGTATGCGGTCCCATGTCTATACATGCCAGGGATGGTTCTTCATACTTCATTACATTCACTGACGATCTCTCTAGGTTCGGGTATGTGTTCCTGATGAAACACAAATCAGAAGCTTTTGAGAAATTTAGGGAATATAAACAAGAAGTTGAGAACCAAACCGGAAAAAGTATTAAAATCCTACGATCTGATCGAGGAGGAGAATACTTAAGCAATGAATTCCTGGACTTCCTAAAAGAGAATGGGATTCTCTCTCAGCTTACTCCTCCTTATACACCACAGCACAACGGTGTATCGGAGCGGAGAAATCGCACCCTATTAGATATGGTGCGCTCTATGATGAGTACAGCTGAGTTACCTATTTCCTTCTGGGGTTATGCGCTGGAGACAGCAGCATACCTATTGAATCAAGTTCCATCTAAATCTGTACCTACCACACCATATGAGATATGGAGTGGGAAGAGACCATGTCTTAAACGAGTTAAGATATGGGGTTGCCCGGCCTATGTCAAAAGGCAAAATCCGGACAAACTCGAGGCACGGTCAGTTCTATGTAAGTTTGTGGGATATCCCAAACATTCACATGGATATCTTTTCTACCATACAGAGGAACAAAAAGTGTTTGTTTCTCGACATGCCACCTTTTTAGAAAAGGAATTTCTTGCAAAAGAAATTAGTGGGGATATGGTAGAACTGGAAGAAATTCCGGCTACACAAACTCAAACTGAAGATTTAGTGGAACCAGAGGATTCAGTAGTACCCGACGAACCCCAGCCTCTCCGCCGATCTAGTAGGGTTCCTCGCCAACCTGAGAGATACTACGGTTTGCTCATGGACGGTGGGAGCGAGGATTGCATCATGGAGGATGATGACCCAACTAGCTTCGAGCAGGCCATCACGAGTGGGGACTCAGTGAAATGGCTGGATGCTATGCGGTCCGAGATGGAATCCATGTACACCAACAAAGTATGGACTTTTGAAGTTGCTCCTGAAGGGGTAAAACCCATTGGGAGCAAGTGGATCTTCAAGAAGAAACTTGGTGTAGATGGGAAAGTAGAGACTTTCAAAGCTAGACTTGTAGCAAAGGGTTTTCGTCAAAGACCAGGTGTGGACTATGACGAGACCTTTTCTCCAGTGGCTATGCTTAAATCCATCCGGATCATGCTTGCCATCGCTGCATATCATGATTACAAAATCTGGCAAATGGATGTTAAGACCGCCTTTCTAAATGGTGATTTAGAAGAGTGCGTGTACATGACTCAGCCAGAGGGCTTCGTAGATTGTGGGAGCAGCAGGAAGGTATGCAAGCTGCTTAAATCCATTTATGGATTAAAGAAAGCATCGCGGAGTTGGAACATCTGCTTTGACGTCGTTATCAAAGAGTTTGATTTCGTCAAAAACCCAGATGAACCTTGTATCTACAAGAAGGTGGCAGAGAGTAAGGTTGTCTTCCTCGTATTGTACGTGGACGACATACTCTTGATAGGAAATGATATTCCTATGCTGCAATCGGTCAAGCTCTTCTTATCACAAAGATTCTCAATGAAAGATCTTGGTGATGCCTCCTGCATATTGGGAATTAGGATCTATAGAGATAGATCCAAAAGGATTTTGGGATTGTCCCAATCCAGGTACATTGACACCATACTAAAGAGGTTTAGAATGGAAGAGTCCAAGCGTGGGAACTTGCCTACGATCTCTGGAGTCACTCTCTCCAAAGAGATGTCTCCCAAGACTGATTTGGAGAGAGCTCGCATGGAAGGGATACCCTATGCTTCGGCAGTAGGCTCTATCATGTATGCGATGCTATGTACCAGACCCGATGTAGCATACTCACTAAGTGTAGTGAGCAGGTATCAAGCTGATCCTGGAGAGAGTCACTGGACAGCTGTGAAGAGCATTCTCAAGTACTTACGAAGGACTGGAGATATGTTCTTGGTGTATGGTAACGGAGAGCTCCAAGTGGAGTTCTTTACCGATTCGAGCTTCCAGAGTGATAAGGACGACTCTAAGTCGCAGTCGGGCTTTGTCTTTACCCTTTACGGAGGGGCGGTTAGCTGGAAGAGTTCCAAGCAGGAAACCGTGGCAGACTCGACGATGGAGGCTGAATACATCGCTGCCAACGATGCTGCCAAAGAGGCTGTCTGGATCAAGAAGTTCATTACTGAACTTGGAGTGGTTCCATCCATTGAGCGTCCAATATCTTTGTATTGCGATAACAATGGAGCGGTGGCTTTGGCCAAGGAACCCAGGTCCCATCAGCGATCCAGGCATATTCTGAGGCGGTATCACCTGATCCGGGAGATAGTTGATCGCCGGGAGATCGAGGTCAGGAGGGTTGACACGAAGAACAACACGGCGGATCCATTCACGAAGGCCATTTCCCAGATACAGTTTGAGAGACTCTTCGGGATGCTCGGTATGCGATACTACAGCAGCTGGCCCTAGTGCAAGTGGGAGATTGTTAGTTGTAAGTATGCTCTAGAGGCCAGTATTGTACAGATGTTGTATATTATATTGGATGCTTGGACATATATAGAGATGACTTTCTTGCTCGATATGATAGTACGCTATCTGGTTACTCTTTATCTTAACATGTACACTAGTCTCTTTAAACTGTCTTATAGTTACATGTTGGTAAAGCCCTTAGGATGTGTACTTGACTGCCTGGACTATGATGCAGATCATACTAGTGGGGACATGGTAGTCCATAAGTACATCCTTCAAGGTCCCTAGTCATGGGTGTATCTGTTGGAGATAGTGCCCTCAGAGTCAATTATTAGGTCACAGGTACGTGATTGTAATGATTGAGGGAGGACCTATCCCGGTAGGACAGTCTTACTCGAGATGATAGTATGCTATCTGGTTTACCTTTATCATCGTGTACTGCTTTAGGTGACCTGACACGTCGCTATTACGCGTTGATAGAGCCCCTAGGATTCTTGCTTGACCACCAGCAGTATGAGGGCGATCATATAAGTGGGAGCTGGGGGTCTATAAGCTTATCCTTAAAAGGTCCCTAGTCGTGGGAGTTTCGAGACTGGGCATCGATACTCCATTAGTAGACTAGTGTATACAGTCGAGACCCCGACGAGGGGCGGTGGCCGGTCTCACAAGCCACTGGTGTCAGTTGGATCACCTAAGATGTATACAGGTGCTCATTGGGTTATGAGTACACCGGACAGGACTCGCCGGGAACATGCTAGTTGGTCATATACCAGACGTCAGATGGCAGTTCCCTGGTGACATGTGTGCAGGTTAGTTCATCGACCTGGGGATCGTCATTTGTCTCGTGTGAGTTCCCACTGTACTTTGATTACTACCCTACCACGGCTCAAAGGAGTCGTGCAAACAGGTTTTAGTTGGGTACAGTCCCGAGCCACATGGAGGCAGTGAGCGTATCTTCAGGGGTTCGTCTCTCCCGGTATTGGGGGTGAGGTCGTGCTGTGTCTAGGAGAGCCATTACACAAAGTCCTTGGCCAAGGCAAGGAGATTTACTGGTAGGTATTCCAGTAGTATCTCAGGGTGTTCTGGGCTACACTCCGACACGACTTGTACCGCTTTTGGGGGTCTGACTTTTACCAACCCCCTGGCCCGCCATGCGATACTCATAGACGAACGGACCGGACTGCACGGATATTGTCACTGACAGGCTCAGTAGGGTTGTCAGGCTGAGTTCACTCACAGACGTCCCTTTTAGTCAATACTTGGTAGCCCGTTACGTATTGGCTTATACCTCTGACGTGCTAGTGGTTAAATCCACAACCGAGGTGTTGACGAGTCTTTAGAGTCCCCCACATTCAGTTACTCAGCTTTCGGGCGAAAGGTTGTAGAGGCCGTATGGAGATATGGCAAGGTCCGATCAGATACGTGCGGTATTGCACGGATCAGGATCGGACAGTATGTACTATAGGCCGTATGGTTATATGGCAGGGTTCGATCAGATACGTGCGGTATTGCACGGATCAGGATCGAACAGATATTACTAGCCGGTTTTGGTATAAGCCGGATCCTAGTATAGTACAGTGTAGATTTTGTCTCATTGCATTTGTATTTCGGTCGAAATACAAATGCGGGTGTGTATGCACAGTATCGGGGTTTTCCTGTAATTTATTACGGGACCAGTTTTCTGGAGTTGCCAGTTTGCTTTCCATTTCGGCCAATTTCCTTTGTTCCGTTCATTGGCCGAAGTTTGGTGGAGGAGGGCTTATTTGCATAGTTGCAAATAAGTGTTTGTGGAGGGGGTCTTTGCATATTGTTTTATCATGACATCTTTTCATTGACCTTGACTTCTTCTTGTCATGATGGCATGACTTTTGGCTCATCATGGTTGTTGATGATGAGGTTGGTGGTTAGTGGTGGAGTATGGGTTTTGTTTTGGTATCATTGTTTTTCATGATAACCATTCCTCTCTCTCTCTCTTGATGATTGATATGGTTACCTCCCCCTTGTTTTTTCCCTCTCTCCTTTTTCCTACAAGGGCCGGCCATTCTTTAAAGTGGTGGGTGATTGATTTTGGTGTGGAATTTTTTGGTTCTCTTGTTGCTCCAAAAATCACACAAGAAGACTCTCCAAAATTCCAAGTTCTTTTCCTCCACCACAAAGGCAATTCCAATACCCCAAAGTGAGACTTCTTCTACTATACATTCTACAGCGAATCTTGGGCACGTCGAGTAGCCGGCTTCGTGCCCGAGTTGCCTCGGCATTGAGGTGGGAGCCCGTAAACAAAGTAGGCGATGTGGTGCACTTCCGGCGACGAGGAGGAGACGGGACTTTTCCGCAGGAGATCGGGACGATGGCGAGAAGACCGGAGGACTTGGATCGTCGGTATATCTCTTCCCCTTCTTGTAGATAGCTAGGACTAGTTAATGGTTCGATCCGGGTATTAGTGCGCGGCGGTTTGCTTAGTCCGCAAAATTAAAGTTTTTCACCGCTTCCGCATTCCGCCGTCGGATTGACGGCCGGGGCGCCGCCGTGCACTTACACTGGTATCAGAGCCTCGCCATTAACTTAGTCTAGCTTTGTGTAATGTGTTTTTCAGTTCCGATCGATCGAAATGTCCAAAAACCCGTATTTGCTCACATCAGTTTTCTGTTGGAAATTTTTAGTCTCGAAAATTTTTTCAGGTTGTAAAATATTTATGTACTAAAAATTATAAGAACACTGTTCAAATTCGAGGCACTAATCCTCTCACCAGAGCGCGGAAGGGCGGCCAAAACCTACTTGTGGCCGCGCTTCCGCCGCAGCATGAAGGAATCAGTGGGTTGGGTTTTTACAGTGGGCTTCTGGGGAGAAAATAGGGTTTTTGGAATATTAAATTTAGGCCCAGAATTTCTTTAACTGCTACAGTATTGCTTGGGGGCCCACTTGTTAAAATTTGATTGATCGGATATTTTAAACACATTTTTCACAGTATTTACATTATATCTGCGACCGTGAATGTCACTTGATCGGTAAATCCGGTCTAACTGCTATAGCCCGGTTAGACGGATTTGCGAACGTGACTTTCACGTTGATGTTCTATGTTTATGCTGTGATGTTGCGGATCGGTCGTGGGGGATAGCCTGGATGCAATGCTAGTACAGTTTTGTTGTATTATGTATATTTGATATTGCGGGGCGAGCGTCCGACATGTGGACTGCCGTCACTGCCAGTTTGTATTATTCTTTTGGGGCATGACCTGGTTGCGGTCGATGTACCCGTTGTATGTATATTTTACTTTCTGTACTAGGATTGCCCCGCGGAGGGGTGCACGGATAGCCGGGTTCTGGAGGGCAACAAGCCCGCATCTCATGGCATTGAGACGGAGGGGGCTTCACTCTAGGATTGGCGGGCTATTCGCCGCACTCGTAGGGGGTACAGGTTGACCCAGGAGGGGTGCCCAAGTTACCGGATTCCGTGAAGTGCTGGGTGGTCCATTCACGTTGCTGAAGGGGGCTGCCTCGCTTCAGGTTTTGGTGGGTAACTTGCCGCGCCCGTAGGGGTCTAGGTTCTCATTGCACAGGCTATCCACACGACCAGGGGAACGTCGGGTTTCAGTAGTGGCTCTGTGAAACCCGGGGATCCCAGATATCTGTATTGTTTCTGTGATGATGTACATATCTGTGATGTTGCATTTTACTCACGCCTTGAGCGAATATAATATATTGGTATATATATTAGTAGATGTTGTATATGTTTTGCATCCGCGCTAGTCCAGTCCCCGCTCTGTCGTTAGTTAGCTAACCTAACGGGTAATGACGGGACCCAGTGGCGAATGCGGATGGCATATACGTACATCAGTATATTTTCGTTCTTTGTGGTGTGATCAATTGATGGGACTGCATTGATTCGGATCAATGCAAGTTAAAACAAACCTAATCTGATGTTGTTGGAACACTTTTCAAAAGCTGTTATTGCAAGGACGTTCACTTTTGTTTTGCATCGAGGTATTCATTTAGAATATCCTGCTCCTCAGTCGACGAGGCAAGGGCCGAGATCCCTTCACCGGGAGTGACCCCTTGGACAATAAGTTTGCGTCAGGGCATTAACTTCACTATAGCCGATTACTTTTACTTTGCATCGTGGTATTCAGTTGGAATATCCTGCACCCCATTCTACGGGGAAAGAGCCGAGATCCCTTCACCGGGAGTGACCTCTTTAGCGGAAGTTTTCGTTACTATATTTTCTAAAAAGCTATCCGTTCCTTCAACGATATCAAGTTCATTACGTTAAAGGTTTTCGCCAGAAACCATTCGTAGCCCTCCGTCGTTTCATATGGGTAGTCAATAGTATTCAAGCTGTGTTTGTTGGCCAAAGTCAAGGCACAGTGTTTGGTAGCTGTTGGTTATTCATATGCAGCATAGATAGATGCGTTGGTTTGGAACAGTCGTATAGCCTTGTTGGCCAAAGTCAAGGGCTTGTGCGGGTGGATTCGAATCAACCTGGAGAATGACGGGTAGAACTTGACATGTGACTTATGATTTGTTGGCCAAAGTCAAGGTCATAAGAGCATGGGGCAGAAATCACATCGGGAGTTTCAAAAGAACTGAAACTTGCCAGATATGCGCATACCTTCTGGAGTGTGATACCGTGAGCGGATTCCATCACGTTGTCATGCGATGAGAGTTGGATCCCGATTCCCACTGATGAGTTAGTTTACTCCTCGGGTAACCCCGACTAATTCTTCTTTCAGGTTTGGAGGAGAATTTGAGGTACAGTGGGAGGATTCCAGATTAGATAAATTGGTGACCATTCTGATCTAGGTTAGAGTGCACGCTGAGTGTTTCTTTTCTCTCTCTCTTTGGCAGCGACCATTTGACCTGACCCTAAGACTATGACTCAGTGACCAAGTTGACCGAACCTTCTTAAACACTGGTTTTTGGATTGTCAGAGTTGCAAACCTCATTGCCACTCCTACTCTTACCCTTTTCTCCAGGACACCCCGTATTACTACGAACGTCCACTTCCATTGGACAAAACCATCGTATGGTTAGATACGAACTCGAAAGAATTTATTCGAGGATGGTTTCAGGTTCTGGAGAAAACGGATAGGATTATTCAGTTGTCTTTTCCTTTTACCCTCTCTCAGGTTACGAGTACTTCTTGGTTTAGGGGTAGTACACCTATTACGCAAATTGGATTGTCTTCTTCCAAACCTTAGGCTGGTGCCGACCGGTAGGGAATGAAGAAAACCAATTAGCGTAACGATGGTGTGCAGAAGGTATCAAGTTCAGACAAAGCAAGGGATTAGTAAGAGGGCAAAGTAAATTGCAACAGATATTCACGACCAAACCAAATATTTCGTTACCACTCCCACATCACCTTTGTATTTCTCCAGGACACTCCGTATCACTACGAAGATCCACAGTTTATTTGGATACTCCATCGTATGGTTATATACGAACTTGAATGGAACTTGTTCCAGTTCGGGGATGGATTCTGGTTCAGGAGAAATAGGAATAAGGTTTATTCGGTTGTCTTTTATCTTCACCCTCTCTCATTGCGAGTGTTCCTAGGATTGGGACAGTACACCCATTATGCTTATTGGATAGTCTTCTTCCAAACCATAGGCTAGGCCGAACGGTAGGGAAGGAAGAAAACCATTTGGCCTAAAGGGGTGTACAGAAGGTAAAGACTAAAGACATATGAAGGGATTTGGAGAGGTGGCAAAGAACTATACGGTTACAATCGTGAATCTGGAAGAGGCATTACTAGGAATACCAGAATACCCCATCGGAACATTTCAATGTTTCATTTTCACTGTGTAATGTTAAAGGAAAACTGATTTCCCGATTAGATACTTACTCCAGGGTATGTATTTACCAGGTACGATTCTCACATCTGTATGGTTTTACAGATGATGAGTGGGAGTAAGTTATTGGGAATTGGGTGATTATCCTCATTATATCGGGATTCGTTGTAATCGGTGATATTTGAGGAAATCACCTGGGCTGTTTGCCGGTCGGCAAATATTTGGTTTTGAATATCCGCTGTTATGCACCAATTTCAAATTGATATATCTGTACGTCTATTTTCATAGAGTGAGATATACCTTTCTGAAATTATGTCTACGACATTTACCTATATCAGTGGATGGTTAGGTAAGGAGCATTAAACAGCGGTGTAATTCTTCTTAACCATAAGTACAGTTTTCAACCTACGACACACAGTGAATGAGTTATCAGACTCAAGGGACTTATACAAAGGATTGTATGTTGTCCAGGGTCCATCAGGACAGAGGGGTTGGTCCTCGTACTATATTCGGTTTGCTTATGACTTCTCTAGTTTTTAGACAGGTGTTTCGCGGAAACACAGGATCCAAATTTTGAGAAGTTATAGGTATTTGAATAGAGTAGAGAACCAGGTATAGCAAGTATCGAGATTCTTCAAAGAGATCGAAGATGTAGATACTTGTGTATGATATTCAGTTGCTAGTAATGACTAAGAGAACTTGCTTCTCTTTCAGGTTACTCATAATTGGAAGCATTCCTAAGTTGAGTAACGCTGATCGGCCTCCTTCCATTTAGTTGACATGCACTGGAGACAGTTGCATGATTTGAATCTGGTTCAATTAAATCAGTGCCTCTGGTTCTATATTGGATATAGAACAGTTCATATCTTAACGATGTTAAGGTACGGGGAGTTGTCCGGTTTATGATTAAAATCAGACACTGGACAACTCAAGGCACGTTTCTGTAATGGCTGTTTGTGGGTTGACCCAGGCTATGACGAGGGTTGACTTTCTACCATCTGGATGAACAATAGCGATATTGTTCTAGACTCGCCACAGTTTTATTAAAAATGGATTTTTTCAGAAAACAGTAGTGGGAGTATGGTAGAACTGGAAGTGATTCCAGAACCACAAACGATTACTGAAGATTTGATAAGGAACCTAAAGATTCAATCTGGATTGACATTCCATTGGCCACTCCGCAGATAAGGTGGGTAACTTCAGGCACCCGAGAGGCACTACGGTAGCCTCAAGGACGGTGACAGGGAAGTTCTTGTTTACCCAAAATTGCCATTGCTGTTGTTCCAGGTTACGAGACCCGGCGGGAGGATGAGTATAGCGTCGTTCTAAACCAGTATTAGAAGTGTATGTCTATATGACTCTGCCAGAGGGTTGTCGTAGTCAGTGGGAGCAGCGGAAGCATTGGTGGACAGGTTGCTTATGTCTATCTATAGACTAGAGCAGATGTAGCGGAGATAGATCATCTATTTCTGACGTGACAGTCATGTGTTTGACTTCATCAGAATAGGGGATGGATCTGTTGAGAAGGTAGTAGGGTGTGATATCCTGGTATTTGGATGATATACACAGAGTAGGAAAAGAAACTCCTACACTACGATCGGTTATACTTTGGTCGTCACACAGTTGTTTCTCCACAAAGGAAATGGATTTTATATCAGACATACTGGTTACTAGATCTATGGTTTTAGATCTAGATTTGGGTGGTTTCCCAATCAGGGTACTTGACAGCATTCTAAGAGTATTTAGGATGGACGACTCCTGGCACGGTAGTGTACCTGCAGGTAATGGAGTCACCCTCTCCAAAGATGTCTTACAGACTAAAGGGGAGAGGGACGGGCATGATTGGCAGATCACTTGCTCAGGCAATTGAGTCAATCGTGAGATGTCAAGTACCACACCAGATGTTGTTCTTGCACTAGATGCAATAAGTTGACATTAATCCAATCCTGGAGAAACAGTCGGAAGCAGTTTTAGAACATAAGTGGATGTTCTAGGGATATGATAATGACAGCCTCATTCAGGAGACAGTTATCATTCCAGGCTTCCAAGGTGACATGGACGACAAGGAGGTTGTCAGAGTTATAGTTTTCCTTCTGATGAGGGGCAGTATTTTGGACAGGTGGTCCAAGGCAATACTGAGGGAGGCATGGCGCAGGATACTGATTAAGTTCAGTTGACGATACAGTCTAAGAAGTTTGGATTTGGAGTTCATTTATGAGCTAGGTCCCATCAGACATCCAGACATATTCTGAGACAGGTATTGCTCTTTTCGGGAGATGGCTTTCTCCGCGAACTTGAGATATAGAGAGACATAGAAAGAAACAACTAAGCGGATCCACTCACTGAGGCTATTCCTCGAACGCAATAGTTCCGCAAACGAGCTTTGTGAGACTGACTAGTAGAGGAGTTGGATGTTCGGTATCACACGGGCTGTGAGTATAGGACATCGCAATAATTAGCCTTGAGTGCAAGTGGGAGATTGTTGGAGATAGTGCCCTCAGAGTCAATTATTAGGTCACAGGTACGTGATTGTAATGATTGAGGGAGGACCTATCCCGGTAGGACAGTCTTACTCGAGATGATAGTATGCTATCTGGTTTACCTTTATCATCGTGTACTGCTTTAGGTGACCTGACACGTCGCTATTACGCGTTGATAGAGCCCCTAGGATTCTTGCTTGACCACCAGCAGTATGAGGGCGATCATATAAGTGGGAGCTGGGGGTCTATAAGCTTATCCTTAAAAGGTCCCTAGTCGTGGGAGTTTCGAGACTGGGCATCGATACTCCATTAGTAGACTAGTGTATACAGTCGAGACCCCGACGAGGGGCGGTGGCCGGTCTCACAAGCCACTGGTGTCAGTTGGATCACCTAAGATGTATACAGGTGCTCATTGGGTTATGAGTACACCGGACAGGACTCGCCGGGAACATGCTAGTTGGTCATATACCAGACGTCAGATGGCAGTTCCCTGGTGACATGTGTGCAGGTTAGTTCATCGACCTGGGGATCGTCATTTGTCTCGTGTGAGTTCCCACTGTACTTTGATTACTACCCTACCACGGCTCAAAGGAGTCGTGCAAACAGGTTTTAGTTGGGTACAGTCCCGAGCCACATGGAGGCAGTGAGCGTATCTTCAGGGGTTCGTCTCTCCCGGTATTGGGGGTGAGGTCGTGCTGTGTCTAGGAAAGCCATTACACAAAGTCCTTGGCCAAGGCAAGGAGATTTACTGGTAGGTATTCCAGTAGTATCTCAGGGTGTTCTGGGCTACACTCCGACACGACTTGTACCGCTTTTGGGGGTCTGACTTTTACCAACCCCCTAGGCCCGCCATGCGATACTCATAGACGAACGGACCGGACTGCACGGATATTGTCACTGACAGGCTCAGTAGGGTTGTCAGGCTGAGTTCACTCACAGACGTCCCTTTTAGTCAATACTTGGTAGCCCGTTACGTATTGGCTTATACCTCTGACGTGCTAGTGGTTAAATCCACAACCGAGGTGTTGACGAGTCTTTAGAGTCCCCCACATTCAGTTACTCAGCTTTCGGGCGAAAGGTTGTAGAGGCCGTATGGAGATATGGCAAGGTCCGATCAGATACGTGCGGTATTGCACGGATCAGGATCGGACAGTATGTACTATAGGCCGTATGGTTATATGGCAGGGTTCGATCAGATACGTGCGGTATTGCACGGATCAGGATCGAACAGATATTACCAGCCGGTTTTGGTATAAGCCGGATCCTAGTATAGTACAGTGTAGATTTTGTCTCATTGCATTTGTATTTCGGTCGAAATACAAATGCGGGTGTGTATGCACAGTATCGGGGTTTTCCTGTAATTTATTACGGGACCAGTTTTCTGGAGTTGCCAGTTTGCTTTCCATTTCGGCCAATTTCCTTTGTTCCGTTCATTGGCCGAAGTTTGGTGGAGGAGGGCTTATTTGCATAGTTGCAAATAAGTGTTTGTGGAGGGGGTCTTTGCATATTGTTTTATCATGACATCTTTTCATTGACCTTGACTTCTTCTTGTCATGATGGCATGACTTTTGGCTCATCATGGTTGTTGATGATGAGGTTGGTGGTTAGTGGTGGAGTATGGGTTTTGTTTTGGTATCATTGTTTTTCATGATAACCATTCCTCTCTCTCTCTCTTGATGATTGATATGGTTACCTCCCCCTTGTTTTTTCCCTCTCTCCTTTTTCCTACAAGGACCGGCCATTCTTTAAGGTGGTGGGTGATTGATTTTGGTGTGGAATTTTTTGGTTCTCTTGTTGCTCCAAAAATCACACAAGAAGACTCTCCAAAATTCCAAGTTCTTTTCCTCCACCATAAAGGCAATTCCAATACCCCAAAGTGAGACTTCTTCTACTATACATTCTACAGCGAATCTTGGGCACGTCGAGTAGCCGGCTTCGTGCCCGAGTTGCCTCGGCATTGAGGTGGGAGCCCGTAAACAAAGTAGGCGATGTGGTGCACTTCCGGCGACGAGGAGGAGACGGGACTTTTCCGCAGGAGATCGGGACGATGGCGAGAAGACCGGAGGACTTGGATCGTCGGTATATCTCTTCCCCTTCTTGTAGATAGCTAGGACTAGTTAATGGTTCGATCCGGGTATTAGTGCGCGGCGGTTTGCTTAGTCCGCAAAATTAAAGTTTTTCACCGCTTCCGCATTCCGCCGTCGGATTGACGGCCGGGGCGCCGCCGTGCACTTACAGTATCGAGACGGGGCATCGATATACCAGTGTAGACTAGCGTATACGCTTCTCGACCCATGAGATGGGCGATGGATGATCCTATATCCGTTGGTGTTTGACATCAGAGATGGTATGCGGGTGCTCAGTGGAGACTGGGTACACTAGACGGACTCGCCGAGAACTCCCAGATGGTATTATACCTCACGTAAGATGGTAGTTCTCAGGTGACACTTGTGCAGGTTAGTCTGTAGACCCGAGATCGTCATAGAGTCTTGTGTGATTCCCACTGTGCTTTGATCTCCACCTTACCACGTCCATGAGGGCGTGCAAAACGGTGGTCTTTGGGTACAGTCCCGAGTCACATGGAGGCAATGAGCGATAGGAGGGGTTTCGTCTCTCCCGGTATTGGGGGTTGATGTTGCGCTGTGCTCGATTGGCCGTAACAGGGAAGTCCCTGGCCAGGGCTGATCAGAGATTTGCTGGTAAGTGTTACCAGTAGTTTCTCGACCCGTTATGAGCCTCACATCGGCACGACTTATCGGTTATTGGGGTCTGACATTTACCACCCCTAGACTTGATATGCGACACATCAGACGAACAGACCGGACTGTACGGTAAGTGTTACTGGTTGGATTCACAGGAGTGTGAGCGGGCTAGCTCGTCGATCTTCTGATCGCTCAATACCCGGATGGCCGTTACGTTTAGCAGACCGCTTGCGGCTTGTGGGTGCTTGATATGATCATCATCTGCTACCGGCGTATTAACGAGTCTTTAGAGTCCTACACAGAGGTTTCCTGGCTCAAGCGAAACGAAATAGGAGCGCATATGAGATATGTGCAGGACCGAGAATAATGCGTGTATGTGATACCGCATTTCATTCTCGCGATATATGTTTCGATTGGTTATATTCGATATGACCTAGTTATCGAATCATTGATTCGATAAATCGATACATTGCATTCTAGTCGGTTATGTGCGACATGACCGGATCATTGAATCAAATGTTGATTTAATGATTTAATGTATAATTATATATTTGATATATTACTTTGCATTAGCTAGTATTGGTTCACTTTATATGGATTTTCTCACTCGATGTGCAAGAAGTATATATGATATACTTTTGTGCACTACTTTGTGTCATGTTTGATGATACATGTAGTTTGGTGTTGTGTTAAGACTTAAACCATGGTTATGATAATAGTTAGGGTTTTTATTTATTTACTTATTTATTTATCTATTCTTTTTGATAAATAAATATATATGATAACAAAATGGTTTCTTTCATGAAGCTTGATGAAGCTTCATGAAGCTTTGACTAAAGTGACTATTTTGTCATCATCCTTAACCCTAACCATTCTCATTTGACCATGGTTTATTCTCTACACTTAACCTAGGTTAGAAGATGATAAGTGTTGATTTTATTATTCTTTTTTCACAAGACTTATCATATTCTATCTACTTCTTCTTCTTCATCTTCAAGAAAGAAACTATGATGCCATCAATGGCAACTTGAGATCCAAAGTGAGAAATCCAATTCTAAAGTGAACCCACCTCCTATTTCTTCACCCTCTACCTCTTGACAAGTTGTTTTGGGTGTTTTCTTCACAAGTTTCACAACTTTGTGAAGTCGGAGCTTGTACTTGTGATGCCTCGACGTAGATCGTCTTTGACACGAAGCCGACGACCTAGCTCGCCCGTTTCTCCGATGAAGCCGACGATTGAGTTCGGGATTCATGATGGACAGCGAGAGGACACCCACATGGAGCTAAGGAAGTGGAAAACCGGATCTACAAAGGTTGTAGCATCTTACTTTTAGTTAAGTAGTTAACTAGTTTACCGTTTCGCCTAGAAATCTAGCCGACGATCCGTATTAGGGTTTCTCGGCACCCATAAAATTTTAAATTGGCATGATCGATGCCTTGTGAGACCTCTATAGTGTGCCTAGGAACCCTACAGACACAGCGCGACCTCACCCCCAATACCGGGAGAGATGAACCCCCGAAGATGCGCTCACTGCCTCCATGTGGCTCGGGACTGTACCCAACTAAAACCTGTTTGCACGTCTCCTTTGAGCGTGGTAGGGTAGTAATCAAAGTACAGTGGGAACTCACACGAGACAAATGACGATCCCCAGGTCGATGAACTAACCTGTACACATGTCACCAGGGAACTGCTATCTGAGATCAGGTATAAGACCAACTAGCATGTTCCCGGCGAGTCCTGTCCGGTGTACTCATAACCCAATGAGCACTTGTATACATCTTAGGTGAACCAACTGACACCAGTGGCTTATGAGACCGGCCACCGCCCCTCGTCGGGGTCTCGACTGTATACACTAGTCTACTCTGGAGTATCGATGCCCTGTCTTGAAACTCCCACGACTAGGGACTTTTTAAGGATGTGCTTATAGACCACCAGCTCTCACGTATATGATCGCCCTCATACTGCTGGCAATCAAGCAAGAATCCTAGGGGCTCTATCAGCGTGTAATAGCGACCTGTCAGGTCACCTAAAGCAGTACACGATGATAAAGATAAACCAGATAGCATACTATCATCTTGAGTAAGACTTTCCTACCGGGATAGGTCCTCCCTCAATCATTGCAATCACGTGCCTGTGATCCAATAATTGACTCTGAGGGCACTATCTCCAACACTAGGGACATTTAAGGATGTGCTTATAGACCCCCAGCTCCCACGTATGTGATCGCCATCACAATGCTGGCAGTCAAGCAACAATCCTATGGGCTCTATCAACATGATGATAAAGACAAACCAGATAGCATACTATCATCTTGAGTAAGACTGTTTTATCGGTATAGGTCCTCACTCAATCATCATAATCACAAGTCCGCGACTATGATAATTGCCTTGAGGGCACTATAGCCAACAACAAATGGACGTCCGTCGCTTATACCGTGAGTTACGCATTCATGCGGCGATTTAGAAAAGATTTTTGCATGAGTTTTATTCAGTTCTTGAAAGTTTTCCAAAGATGCATACTATATACATATTATAGTATTTGACTAGTGTATATTGGATTTCAGTATTGGATTTCGAGATCTATATCTCCATTTTAACTCCGATGATACGTGTGTGAATCCGATGATTTTCGTGACGCTTGGCGGAGTTCGATTTTGAGTTTTGTACTCATTTTCATGCGCACTTGACGCGCTGTGTTGTTTCTGCATCTTCCGTGATTCCGGAGCCCCGTTGATTTAAGCTGATTATCGAAATGTTTTAGATTGGGGGGTTTTAATTTAAATTCGGGGACCGAATTTATTTAAGGGGGAAGATTTAACATTTTAGAAAATATAAAATATTATTTTTGGAATTTAATATTAAAATAATATATTTCCTGAAAACTGCCCGATTTGGGAAATTGGGGTTTTCGAAAAAGGGTATGAATATATACCGATAATTTTGAAATAAATGAAAATTAAAACTATTTATTCATTTAAAAATATATTTAAAGGGTTTGGCATTTTTAAAATTTATTATACGCAGTTTTGATAAAAACCTGATTAGTGCACTACTAATCGCGATTAAGCCAAATCCGTGTTTCTATAGCTTTTCATGGTAAGTGCACCATGACATGTTGTAGGGTTACTAGGCACTCTCACAAGGTTCTATAAGGCATCAACCATGCTCGATTTAAATTTTAGACGTGCCGAACAACCCTAACCAAGATCTTAGACTAGAGATTAGGCGAAACAAAGCAAGTAAACAACTTTACTTCTAAGAGTTTGGGATTACAACCTTTGTAGTCTGGTCCTTCACTTCATAATCTCCGTGTTGTGGTCCCTTCGCTGTGATCATCAAGTTCCCGGACTCTAGAGAGGCTCCACGAAGAGAAAGATGCAACCTTGCTTCCGATCTTTGATAACTAAGATGATCTACCTTGAATTTTCTTTAACACAAGCTCTCACTCACTAAATGAAGTGAACACCCGAATATAATTAGCAAGAATAGATTAGGATGATGAATTAGGAATTTAGCTCTCATTTGTTTTCTTAATCTCACTCATTTTCATCACAAAGAAAAAAGCTAGAAAGCTTTTCACCAAGTAAGAAGAAGAAGAATATCCAAAATCTTTTGTGATGAATAATGAATCCATAGTGAGGTTAGAAATGCAACCATGGTTGATAAAAGAAAAGCTAACCATTGTAGAGAGTTAACTAGGGTTAAAGGGTTGAGTTGGGTTAAACAAATATCTCACAAAATATCATAACAAATATCTTTGCTTAAAACAAAAGCAAAGCTTCTAGAAGCTACTAGAAAGTTTAACCCAAATCAAACCCTAACCATGTTTAATCTCCACTATTCATGTAGCATTTATAACCATAACATATTACAATATTATATATCATATATACAATATTTACTGTAACAAAATAAAATAACACAATTAGCATTCATATATATCAATGTATTACCCGAGTGAGAAAAAGAATCTTTTAGTGAGCTTATATTAGTTAATGTAATTTAATATATCAAATATATAATTATACATTAAATTATCGAATCAACACTTGATCCGATAATCAGGCTATTTCACAAATAACCGACTAATATAATCTGTATCAGTTCATCGAATCAATACTTGATCCGATGACCCGGCTATATCACATATACCCGGCCGATATCTCATATCGCGAGAATCTAATACGTTATCACATACATGTATTGTTCTCGGTCCCGCACATATCATATATGTGCTCCTACACCGTTTTGCCTGAGCTAGGAAACCTCTGTGTAGGACTCTAAAGAATCGTCAATACGCCGGCAGTAGGTGATGATCATATCAAACACCCACAAGCTGCAAGCGGTCAGCTAAACATAACAGCCACCCAGGTATTGAGCGATCAGAAGATCAACAAGCAAGCCTGTACTTTCTCCCGCGAATCTAATCAGTAACACTCCCGTACAGTCCGGTCTCTTCGTCTGATATGTCGCATATCTCGCATAGGGGTGGTAAACGTTAGACCCCAGTAGCATGATAAGTCGTGTCGATATGAGGTCTATAACAGTTCGAGAAACTACTGATAACACTTACCAGTAAATCTCAGCAACCCTGGCCAGGGATTTCCAGTTATAGCCAATCGAACACAGCGCAACATCAACTCCCTATACCGGGAGAGACGAATCCCCTCTTATCGCACATTGCCTCCATGTGATTCGGGACTGTACCCAAAAGCCACCTTTTTGCACGCCCTCTTGGACATGGTATGATGGAAATCAAAGCACAGTGGGAATCACACAAGACTCTATGACGATCTCGGGTCTACAGACTAACCTGTACCAGTGTCACCAGAGAACTGCCATCTGACGTGAGGTATAATACCATCTGGGAGTTTTCGGCGAGTCCGTCCAGTGTACCCAGTCTCTACTGAGTACCCGTACACCATCCTTGATGTCAAACACCGATGGATATAGGATCATCCATCTCCCATCATATGGGTCAAGATGCGTATACGCTAGTCTACTCTGGTGTATCGATGCCTTGTCCCGATACACCCTCGACTAGGAACAGTTATACGATGTACTCGTCGACTACCGTGGCCCCACTAGTTTGATCTCATCATAGTCCCAGTAGTCGAGTACATATCCTAAGAGCTTTATCAACATGTAACATATAGACAATCAGAGTACATGTTAAGATAAAGTACAACCGGATAGCATACTATCATGTTGAGCAAGAAAGTCCTCCCTATATATGTCCAAACATCCATTACAATATACATGATATGTACAGTAATGGCCTCTAGGGCATACATATAACTAACACATGTTACATGTTATTTCATTTGTGTTGTTCTTATTAGGGTGTAAGTGTTATTGGTGAGAAAAGAATAGAAAAAGGTGTCATGATGAGTGAGGGGAGAGAAAGGAGACATAATGATGACTTGGAGAGAGAGAGAGAGAGAGAGTGAGAATAATTGAGAGAGAGGGAGAGAGAGGGGTCTGCCTCCATTTTCATTCCTCCAACATTTTCATCTCCTTCTTCATTTTTCTCACCCTCATCTCCCTCCACCTTCAAGCCCTAGATCCATCTCCAAATAATCCTCAAAACCCTAAATCCCTTTCACAAAAAACGATCCCCTCTTCATGCTCATCACATTGAACCAAACAAAGTGGGGTTTTGGAAACATTGGGACTACTAGGGTTCTCTTGACTACATCCATGAGGTATAATCATTTCCACTTAGTTAGTTTTTAGTTTTCTTATGTTTTAGATAAATTAGAAGTTGAATTGGTTTGGTGGTTGTGGAGATAGAAATCCCTAGAGAAGGTTTAGGTTTAAAGATAGTTGTAGTGAACTCTTGTGGCTGTGCAAGACCTGAGATTTAGTATGGGAAACCAAAATACGGATTTAGGATTTAGTTCATGTCGGTTTTGTGAGGATATAGGGTGTGCAAGGAATTCTGGAGCAACCCGGAGGATTTCTGAGCTTAGCAAACAATACCAGGGACCTATTTTAGACCATAGGAGACCACCATGACAAAACGAAGTCTATAGGAGCCTGGGGGGCCGAGGTGGCCGGATTTTGGGGGTAAGTGGCCAGCCACTTGGTGGGGTGTGGTGTCGGGGTTGATCTAGTGGCTCAAATACACAATATACATCACCCTAGACTTGTTTGTTTGGCTTTATTTGACCTGAGTCAAAATCTGGGAGCTTTTTAGTGTGATTTGGCTATGTTTTACGTATTTTGAAATGCTAATTATTGTTATTTGGATTTGTATTTGGTTGTGGGATGTTCATACATCAACAACAAGGGTTGTTTGGTTGATTTAGTACGTGTATACTATAGGTTCTAACCTATGAGCAAGGCGCGTGTCGTATTGGATTTTAGAACTTGATTTTAATAGCGTTGTGATATGTGTTGTTATTGTAGGTACCTTCACGTGGAATCCAAGGTGATGGAGCGTGGCGTCAACGACTTCGGCAAGCGAAGACTGCGGTGAGTAGATCTATATCTACCGGGGAAGTCGGGTGGATGGCGTATTGCACCCCCGCAAAGTTTTGATGGAAACTGATTTATAGAATATGGTTAAGGAAACCTAGATTTGGAAACTAGGGTTAGAGTTAAATGATAGTTAGTGAAACCATATTATAAACTAAGGATAGTTAGAAATGATATAATACGACTAAAATGTGATGACGGGATTTGAGGATGATGTTTGACGATATTGCCGTTTAGGATACTATAGGACTAGATAGTCGACGTAAATGTATCATCCGAACCATACATATTTCTAAACTGAAGAATCTTATGCATCTTTTAAACAGATACCTAGAGGGACGTTACGGAATTTCAAATGACATCTTTTCTATAAAAACACCATAACCCCTATTTTCAAAACTACGATTCGCTTCTTTAAAGATCTGATTGTATGGTTCGGGTGTGTATGTTAGATTAGATACTTATACTTATAGTAGAGATAGAATGTTTATGTAAACTCGACTTGATGTGAGATGTAAATGCGATGAAAATAATATAAGACGAATATGATGATCTGATGATATGTTGGTATACGGATGCGAGTCGATTGAAATGATTGATACCTTGTTGGTCCCCCGATATGAGATCGTTATGGATGTGACCTGGGACATAGGTATATATATATATATAGAATGTTGTGAATCATGGATGATAGGCCATACGTGATATTAGGCCGTACCCTCATTGTCTTATAGGTTGATAGGATCCCTATTGGTTTAATACCGTCGTACGACGATCTTTTCCGTCCGTGATGAGTTGGCTTGATGATTGATCTATACCCTTGACTAGAGGATGTCGTACGATGGATTATACCATATGTGATATTGTGTGGCTAGATGCCGATTGATAGATTCACCGACTCGGACATGTTAGATATGTATACCTGTCAGCATTTACATGTGATTTATCTTATGCTGCATTCATGTTATTCGCATTGCAATGCTCATACCTGTGCTAGTACACTTACACCATTATTGAGGATGCGTATGTTACACGTACACAGATTTGCCGGCTCACACACAACATCATCGATAATTGCCATGTCACTACACAGTAGGATTGCTGCATTATGATATGACTCCTTGCATAATTTACTTACTATTGTTGCATATGCACCTTTATACGATGTTGTATTTGACTTTGGAGAAATTGGCAACCGCAGGATATATTTTAAAAACTGGAATCATTTAAAAGAGCGGTTTTCCCCTAATATGCCATATTTCTGTTCTATGTTGCATCATATACGGATATGCTTACATTTCTATTATATGTCACATACATCATGCTTTATGAGTTTACGCATTGAGATATGCTGTTTTCATGAGATTTCTGGATTTGAGAACCGTGGCTATTTCAAAAGAAAGTATGTACAGTTTTTAAAACACGGTTTCTCTTGATATTGTATTTCAGTGCGTCCACCATGCGTTTTCTCAGTTCTGAGACGTGTGACATGTGAAACCCGATTTGAGGAGCTGGATGAGGCCGATTGCGGGTACATAGTGGACCCGGTATAGGACCCCGGGGCGAGAACGGATCACTGTGCAGTAGAAGGTGAGCCTGGCAGAGGGACTACTGCCTACCGGTGATTGGTTGGATTCGGCAGTTTTCCGGAGGATACTGACCAAAGACGAGAGATGGATATGGATTGACCCGTACTGCCGGGGCCGAGGGCCGATTCCGCAGACGGAACCCGTAGGCCGATCCGGACTGACGGAGACCGAGATTTGAGGATTTACATGTCGATGTTAGAAACAGGTTTCATGATGTTTTCGAGTGTCGATGTTTGACACTCAGGTTCCATGATTTTTATGTGTCGTGAGGGACACCCGTTGATTTATATCCTCATACTTTCATGCACACTCTTTTATGATATTTACGTGCATACAGACAATGATTATATGGTTGGAAGAGATCCACATGCATACATACATTGATCAGATGGTTGGACGAGATCCACATGCACACATGCATTGATTATATGATTAGATGATATTAGCATACTTATAGACTTGAGTTATTGTTGGAACATATGCGACCCAGTCACCCTAGATATCATAGTATTACCTTTATGATATAGTCGACCTAGGAGTCGTTGTTTATTCGATTTCTACTTGTAGATGTTTTTCTACTCACGAGTTGGCAACTCACCCCCGTTGTGCCACAGTTCTTGCAGGTTGACCGCATGGATCGGTAGCGGTTTCGCTGGCACAAAGTTGCATTCGGGTGTTTTGCATTGGTAGGTGGGACATTTGTATCGTACCCACTCTTTTATCTATATTTCATATTGTATCTAGTTAACTCCATCAAATTAAACTAGTAATTGTATAAGTAATGAGACTTAGTAAGACTTGTAGTTGCGAGACTTGAGCGATGGGTTTTATGTTCGCTTTTGGGGTTGATATGTCGCTTTATTCTTTATCTTTTGTGGTGATCTTCACCGTTGGGCGTCGTATTCATATATATACTGTCTTGCGTGGTTGTGAACCACCGGTTGCCGAAGTGCTAGGTCCCGCTTGGGGATGCCTTTATATTTTCATGTATTGTGGTTTTGGATCAAAAAATACAAAGGAGGTGCTCCCCAAATTTTTAAAAGACGAAACCTGTTTTCAAACTAGTAAATTTCACTTAGATTATTTATGTCCCCTTTCCATGCATTTATGAAAACTAGATTTCTTTATACCTTTATTTCAAAACTTCACCTCTTTTATTTTCTTAAAAAGGTTTAGATTTCTGGGTTTCAGCTTACTTGAATTCCGTTATGCCTTTAGACGCTGCATGACTCAAGTGCTGGTCACGAGCTAATATTTCGGGTGATGACACATGTGTTCCTGTTGAAAAACGAGTTTAAAACTTTTTAGAAATTCAAGGAATGTAAGCTTGAAGTTGAGAACAAGACGGGTGGAAGTATTAAAGTGCTTCGATGTGATCGAGGAGCAGAATACTTGGGCATGGTGTTCCTGGATTATTTAAAGGAGAATGTGATTCTCTTTCATCTTACTCCTTCGAGTACACCATAGCACAATGGTGTATCGGGGTAGATGTATCACACCCTATGAGATATGGCGTGCTCTATGATGAGTACTCCTGAGTTACCTATTTCCTTTTGGTGTTATGCACTTAAGAAGCTGCATACCTGTTAAATGGGGTTCCGTCCAAATCAGGGCCTACCACTACATATGAGATATGGAATGGGAAGAGACCATGTCTTAAACAAGTTAAGATATGGATTTGTTCGGCCTATGTTGAAAGGCAGAATCCGGACAAGCTAGAAGCAAGGTTAGTCCTGTAAGTTTGTTAAGATATCCTAAACATTTACGAAGGAATATCTTCTACCAAACTGATGAGCAAAAGGTGTTTTGTTACTCAGCATGCCACCTTTTTAGAAAAGGAATTTCTTGTGAAGAAATTTGTGGTCATGAGGTAGAACTGGAAGCAGTTCCAGCTAGACAAACTAACAGCTGATGATTTGGTAGAACCAAAAGATTCAATAGTCTCCGATCAGCCTCAGCCTCTCCGTGAATCTGGTAGGGTTACTCATCCACTTGAGAGATACTGTGGTCTTCTCGGTTACAGTAGGAGAGATGATTGCATCATATTTGATGATGGCCCAACTAGGTTCAGGCAGGCCATCACGAGTGGGGACTCTGTATAAAATGGCTGGATGATATGCGATCAAAGATGGAATCCATGTACACCAACAAAGTATGACTTTGCATGTTTCACCTAAAGGGGTAAAACCTATTGGGAGCAAATGGATCTGGAGAAGATTATTGGTGTAAATGGAAAAGTTAAGACTTTCAAAGTTATGCTTAATTCCATCAGGATCAATGCGCGCATCATGGAGTTGGAACATCTGTTTTGATGTAGCAGTCAAAGAGTTTGACTTCATCAAAATGGTGGATGAACTTTGTATATACAAGAAGGTTGTAGAGAGAAAAGTTTTCTTCAACGTATTGTACGTAGATGACATACTCTTGATAGAAAATGTTTTCCTATGCTACACTCGGTCAATCTCCTCCTATCACGAGGATTCTCGATAGAAGATCTGGATGATACCTACTACATCTTCTGAATTATGATCTATGGTGATAGATCTATGTGGGTGTTGGGAGTGTACCAAATCCTGGTACATTAGCACCATAATAAAGGGGTTTAGATTGGAAGATTTTAAGCATGGTGGTTCGCCCACTTACTCATGGATCACTTTCTCCAAAAAGAAATCTCCCAAGATTGATTTGGAGAGAGCTCGCATGCAAGAGATACCCTATGCTTCGGCAGTAGGCTCTATCAGAGTATGCGATGTTATGTACAAGACCAGATGTAGATGACTCACTAGGTGTAGTGATAAGGAATCAATCGGATCTTGGGAGAATCACTGGACAGTTGTGGAGGACAATCTTAAGTACTTGAGAAGCACTAAAAGAAAGTTCTTGGTTCTAGCTTCCAGAGTGATAAGGACGATTGAGTGTCAATCACAGGCATTGTCTTTACCCTCAGTGGAGGGACGGTATGTTGGAAGAGTTCCAAGCTAGATACCGAGACATACTAGACGATAAAGGCTGAATAAATTGCTACCAATGATGCTGCCAAAGTGGCTGTCTGGGCATTTCTTGTTCATGAGATGAATAAGGTTCCTACCATTGAGCGTCCAATAACTGTTATTGTGACAACAATGAGTTGTGGCTTTGGCCTATGAACGAAGGTCCCATCAGCGTTGCAGACATATTCTGAGGCAAATATCACCTGATCAGGGAGATGGTTGATCTCCAAGGGATCGAGGTCAGGAGAGTAGACAGGAAGGATAACACAGCAGATCCACTCACAAAGGCCTTACCCCTAGAGAGACTTCTATGGGATGGTTGAGTATGGGATACTACAACCACTACTATATTGTTGGGTATTGGATAACACAACAGATAGCCTTAGTGCAAGTGGGAGATTGTTAGTTATATGTATGCCCTAGAGGCCATTACTGTACATGCGATGTATATTTTAGTGGATGCTTGGACATATATAGGGAGGACTTTCTTACTCGACATGATAGTATGCTATCTGGTTGTACTTTATCTTAACATGTACACTTATTGTCACTCTATTACATGTTGATAAAGCCCTTAGGATGAGTACTTGACTACCAGGATTATGATGCAGATCATACTAGGGGGGACATGGTAGTCGATAAATATATCCTTCAAATGTTCCTAGTCGTGGGAGTATCGAGACAGGGCATCAATACTCCAGAGTAGACTAGCGTATACGCTTCTCGACCCATATGATGGGCGATGGATGATCCCATATCCATTGGCGTTTGACATCAGAGAAGGTATACGGGTGCTTAGTAGAGACTGGGTATACTGGATGGACTTGCCGAGAACTCCTAGATGGTATTATACCTATCGTCGGATAGCAGTTCTCTGGTGACACTGGTACAGGTTAGTCTGTAGACCCAAGATCGTCATAGAGTCTTGTGTGATTCCCATTGTGCTTTGATTTCCACCATACCATGGTCAAGAGATCGTGCAAAAAGGTGGTTTTTGGGTACAGTACCGAGTCATATGGAGGCAATGAGCGATAGGAGGGGTTTCTTCTCTCCCGGTATTAGGAGTTGATGTTGCGCTATGATCGATTGGCAATAACAAGAAATCCCTGGCCAAGGTTGCTGAGATCTACTGGTAAGTGTTATCAGTAGTTTCTCGAACCGTTATAGACCTTGCATCGGCATGACTTATTAGGCTATTGGGGTCTGACGTTATACCACCCCCAGGCTGTGATATGAGACATATCAGACGAAGAGACCGGACTGTACGGTAGTGTTACTGATTGGATTCGCAGGAGTATGAGCAGGCTTGCTCGTTGTTCTTTTGATTGCTCAATACCCGGGTAGCCGTTACGTTTAGCAGACCGCTTGCGGCTTGTGGGTGTTTGATATGATCATCACTTACTGCCGGCGTATTGACAAGTTTTTAGAGTTCTACATAGAGGTTTCCTAGCTCAAGCGAAATGGAGTAGGAGCATATATATGATATGTGCGGGACCGATATTAATGCAATATATGATACCGCATTCTATTCTCGCGACTTGTGACATTGGTCGGTTATATGTGATATAGCCAGGTTATCGGATCAAGTGTTGATTTGATAAGTTGTTGCATTCGATATTAGTTGGTTATACACACTATAGCCGGATTATTAAATCAAGTATTGATTTAATAATTTAATGTTGAATTATATATTTGATATATTAAATTACATTAACTACTATTAGCTCACTTAAGCTTTTCTTTTTCTCATATTTGATACACTTAACATATATGTGATATATGTTAATTGTTTTCTTTGCACACAAAATATATATGTGATATATATTGTTGTGTCATGCTAGGTTACACATGCAACTTGTTAGTATGAGACTCACACCATGCTAGGTTAAAGTTAGGGTTTTATTTGTTTTAAGTAATTCAAACAATTGGATATTGAGTCATGGTTCAAAGCTTGTATAAGCTTGTAGGTTTCATTGACTAAGTCAACTTGTTTGTCTAGTTTAAGATATTTGTTAACCCAACCCTTAACTCATAACCATGATTTAGTCTCTACAATGGTTAGTGCATGATATACACTCACCATTGTTGCATTTCTAATCTCACTTGATTATTCTTTCATCACTTGCTTCATCTTCTTCTTCCAAATGAAAAGAGTTTTCTAGGGTTTGAAAAAGTGATGAAAAATTGTGAGAAAATTAAATCTAAAGTGAGCAAAATTCTTACTTCATCATCCTCTACTACTTGCCATTTTGTATAGGGTGTTTGCTTCACTAATTCTATAATTAGTGAAGAGGTAGCTTGGGTTAGTGTCTCTTCGACGTAGATCATCTTCGGTCTCGAAAACTTCGATGCAAGCTTGTTCATTTCGTCATGGGAACCTCTCTAGAGTCTGGGAGTTCATGATAGCAGCGAAGGGACTACTACATGGAGCTATTGAAGTGAAGGACCGGTCTACAAATGTTGTATTCCTTGTTCACTTTAATTGCAAAGTTGTTTGCATTTGTTCCGTTGGATTTTCTAGTATCGATTCTAGGGTTAGGGTTAGCTAGAACGACAATTTTTAAAATTGGCATGGACGATACCTCCCGAAACCTTGCTGCCACGCCAGACAACCCAACAGTTGGACCCGATTTGTATTTTGTGCCTTTGTTGCACTAAATTTATACCCCGTGCATTTGTTGCACCAGATTCGTATGTCGTGCATTTATTGCACTAGATTTATATTTTGTGCATTGGTTGCACCAGATTGGTATTTCTTGTATTGGTTGCACTGGATTTATACGCCGCACATTGGTTGCACCCGATTTATGTCTTTGAGCATTTGTTTCACCAGACTTATGTTTTTGTGCGCGTTTGCACTTGACATTCTTTTTCGTGCATGCTACTGCACTAGATGCTTTATACGGACCTGACGTACTTGAGTTGGATTTTTGTGCATGTTAGGCGTTTGGTATTGGATTTTGTGCATATCGGATGCACTTGAGATAGATTTTATTCGTGCATGTTGGATGCACTTGATTTAGATTTCATTCATCCATGACAGAAGCACTTGATTTGGATTTTCACGCAGGTTGGGCGCATGATATGATATGTGATTTTGTGCACACCGGATGCAGTCGATTAGGATTTTCATTCGTGCATGTTAGTTTCACTGGATTGAGGTTTTCATGAACTCTAGGCGCACTTGATTGTAGGGTTCCTAGGCACACTAATGAGGTCTTACAAGTGATCAAACATGGCCAATTAAAATTTTACAAGTGCCGAGAAACCCTAATATGGATCGTTAACTAGATGTATAGGTGATGCGAAGCAAGTAAACAACTTTAACATAAAGGAAAGAAGCTACAACCTTTGTAGATCCGGTCCTCCACCTCCTAGGCTCCGTGATGACGTCCCTCCACTGTCCAAATTGAATCCATGACTCTAGCATCGGCTTCATCGGAGAAAAGGGCGGACTTGGTCGTCGGCTTCGATGCCGAAGATGATCTACGTCGAGGCATCACAAGATCAAGCTCCAACATCACCAAGCCATGAAAACTTGTGAAGGAAACACCCTATACTACTTGGCAAGAGGTAGAGGATGAAGAAATAGGAGGTGGGTTCACTTTAGAATTGGATTTCTCACTCATTTGCTCAAGTTTCCATTAAAGCTATCAAGCTTTTTTTTTTCTTGAAGAAGAAAAAGATAATATGATATGTATATTTTTTAAAAAGAAAACAATATGATACTTATCATATATTCAACCATGGTTTAGTGTAGAGATTTAACTAAGGTTAGATGAATGGTTAGGGTTAGAAGAAGAAGACAAGAATGGTCACTAAGTCAAAGTTACATGAAGCATCAAGAAGCTTCATGTAAGAAAGCAACCATTTTGTTTTCTTTTCTCTTTTTCTCAAAAAGGAATAGATAAATAAATAAGTAGATAATAAAAAGAAAACCCTAACCATTACACAACCATGGTTTAATCTTTACACAAACCCAAGTGAGCATGTATCATCAAACATGATACAAACAAGTGCACAAAAGTATATCACATATACAATGTGCATTTCAAGTGAGAAAATCCATTTAAAGTGAACTAATACTAGTTAATGCAAAGTAATATATCAAATATATAATTATACATTAAATCATTAAATCAACATTTGATTCAATGATCCGGTCATGTCGCATATAACCGACTAATATCCAATGTATCGGCTTATCGAATCAATCATTGATTCGATAACTACGTTATATCGCATACAACCAATCGATACATTCATCGCGAGAATAGAATACGGTATCACATATACGCATTATTCTCGGTCCCGCACATATCTCATATGCGCTCCTATTTCGTTTCGCTTGAGCCAGGAAACCTCTGTGTAGGACTCTAAAGACTCGTCAATACGCCGGCAGCAGGTGATGATCATATCAAACACCCACAAGCCGCAAGCGGTCTGCTAAACATAACGGCCACCCGGGTATTGAGCGATCAGAAGATTGACGAGCAAGCCCGCTCACACTCCTGTGAATCCAACCAGTAACACTTACCGTACAGTCCGGTCTGTTCGTCTGATATGTCGCATATCTCGCCTAGGGGTGGTAAACGTCAGACCCCAATAGCTCGATAAGTCATGCCGAAGTGAGGTCCATAACATGTGTGAAACTACTGATAACACTTACCAGTAGATCACTGCAACCCTGGCCAGGGATTTCCTGTTATGGCCAGTCGTGCATAGCGCAACATCAACCCCCAATACCGGGAGAGACGAATCCCCTCCTATCGCTCATTGCCTCCATGTGAATCGGGACTGTACCCAAAAACCACCTGTTTGCACGACTCAGTAGAGCCGTGGTAGGGTGGAAATCAAAGCACAGTGGGAGACACACAAGTCTCTATGATGATCTCGGGTCAACAGACTAAGCTGTACCAGTGTCACCAGAGAACTGCCATCTGACGTAAGGTATAATACCATTTGGGAGTTCTCGGCGAGTCCGTTCAGTGTACCCAGTCTCCACTGAGCACCCGCATACCATCTCTGATGTCAAACACCAATGGATATGGGATCATCCATCGCCCATCACATGGGTCGAGAAGATATACGCTAGTCTACTCTGGAATATCGATACCCCGTCTCGATATTCCCACGACTAGGAACATTGAAGGATGTACTCATGGACTACCCAGGCCCCACTAGTATGATCTGCATCATAGTCCTGGAAGTCGAGTACACATCCTAAGGGCTTTATCAACATGTAACAGAGAGACAGAAAGTATACATGTTAAGATAAAGAGCAACCAGATAGCGTACTATCATGTCGAGCAAGAAAGTCCTACCTATATATGTCCCAGCATCCACTACAATATACATCCAATGTACAGTAATGGCCTCTAGGGCATACATATAACTAACAATCTCCCACTTGCACTAAGGCCATCTGTAGCAGTGGTTGTAGTATCTAATACTCAACCATCTCCTAAAAGTCTCTCTTTGGGAAAAGGCCTTCGTGAGTGGATCCGCCGTGTTGTCCTCTGAGTCTACTCTCCTAACCTCGATCAACCTGGAGATCAACTATCTCCATGATCAGGTGATGCTGCCTAAGAATTTTTCTGGGTCACTGATGGGACCAGGGTTCCAGGGCCAAAGCCACGCTTCCATTGTCACACAATGGTGGGAACCTAGTTCATCTTATGAACCACTATACACCCAAACTGCCTCTTTGGTAGTATCTTAAATAGCGATGTTACCAGCCTTTATCGTCTAGTTTGCCAAGGTATCTAGCTTGGAACTCTTCCAACATACCGTCCCTTTATTGAGGGTAAAGACAATGCCTGCGACTGACATTCAGTCGTCTTTATCACCCTGGAACCCTTCCAGTGATTCTCCCCAGGATCGATTGATACTATCTCACTATAGCTAGTGAGAATCCTAACATCCATTCAGATCTATCTTATAGATCCAAAACCCAAGATTTAGGAGGTATCACTTTGATCCTATTTGGAAAATCCTTGTGATAAGCGGAGTTTGACCGAGCGTAGTATAGGAAACTCTTTTCCTATCAAGAGTATGTTGTCCACGTACAATACGAGGATGACCACCTTACTCTCTACTACCGTTTTGTATATACAACGTTCATCTACCATTTTGATGAAGTCAAACACTTTGATTATCACATCAAAACAGTCTTTCCAACTCCGCGATGCCTGCTTTATTCTGTAAAGCAACTTGCACACTTTTCCGCTGCTCCCACTGTTTACGAAGCCCTCTGGCTGTGTTCTTATAGACGTTCTCTTCTAAATTACTATTTAGAAAAGTAGTCATGGCACCCAACCACCAGATATCGTAGTCATGGTATGTAGCAATGGCAAGTAGGATCTGGATGGACTTAAGCATAGTCCCTAGAAAAGGTTTCATCATTATCCATGCCTGGTCAATGACGAAAAACTTTAACAAGTCTAGCTTTGAAAGTCTCAACTTTTCCATCTACACCAAGTAATCTTCTCAAGATATACTTGCTCCTGATGGGGATTTAACCCTTCAGATATAGCAGCTAAAGTCCATACTTTGTTGGTGTATATGGATTCCATCTCAGATCGCTAAGCATTCAGCCATTCTTACAAAGTCCCTACTCTCGATGTCCTGCTCGAAACTAGTTGGGTCATCATCTCATGATGCATTCCTCGCTCCCACTGTTATTGAGAAACAGAAGTATCTCTCAGGCGGATGAGAAACCCTACCAGATCGGCGGAGAGGCTGAGGTTCGTCGGAAACTATTGAATCCCTTGGTTCTGTCAAATCATCAGTTGTAGTTTTATATAGCTGGAACCTTTCCAGTTCTACAGAACTGACCTTGCCTCGATCTTGTCCGGATTTTGCTTTAGACATAGGCCGGACAATCCTAAACCTTAACTTACTTAAGAGATAGGCTCTTCCCGTACCATATCTCATATGGAGTGGTAGGCACTGATTTGATTCGAACCCTATTCAATAGGTATGCAACTTCACAAATGCATAACTCCTTAAAAGGAAATAGGTAACTCAGTAATACTCATCATAGAGCACACCATATCTAATATTGTGCGATTGCTCCGCTCCGATACACCGTTGTGCTGTGGTGTATTCAGAGGAGTAATTCTGAGAGAGAGAATCTCATTTTCCTTTAGAATAGTCCAGGAATGCCATGCGCAAGTATCCTCCTCCCTGATCTTATCATAGGACATAATACTTATACCCGGTTATTGGTTCTCTACTTCTAACTTATATTCTATGAATACCTCAAAAGCTTCGGACTTATGTTTCAACAGGAATATATGACTGAATCTTGAGAGATTATCAGAGAATATAATGAAGTATAAAGAACCAGTCCTGGCATGTGTAGACAGGAGACCTTACATACATCATCATGTATCAGTCCCAAGTGTTTATTAACTCTTTTTCTGTTTTCAATAAACAGGGCTATGGTCATCTAATCTTTGTGACATGACTGGAAAGTTTCACAAGATGTAAATTCAAACTGATTTAAATATTCATCTAAAATGTAACTTCATCCAGTCGGGTCGCATTGATATGACCTAGTCTACAATGCCTCAAGAAGGATTCGTTCATTTCTGAACTCTTCCTCTTGTGTGTGTTCTGTATACTAGGAACTGTAGTTTGATTTAGAACGTCAATGCTTTTAGATAACGTGCCTATACCGATCAACTTTTGATATAGGAAATGTTCAAAACATTATCCAGCAATACAAAATTTTATCATTACTTTAATAAATAAAGAGATTGATATGATTTTGTATATCAGGTTCGGTATCCTAGGCACACTAATGAGGTCTTACAAGTGATCAAACATGGCCAATTAAAATTTTACAAGTGCCGAGAAACCATAATACGGATCGTTAACTAGATGTATAAGTGATGCGAAGCAAGTAAACAACTTTAACATAAAGGAAAGAAGCTACAACCTTTGTAGATCCGGTCCTCCACCTCCTAGGCTCCGTGATGACGTCCCTCCACTGTCCAAATTGAATCCATGACTCTAGCATCGGCTTCATCGGAGAAAAGGGCGGACTTGGTCGTCGGCTTCGATGCCGAAAATGATCTACGTCGAGGCATCACAAGATCAAGCTCCAACTTCACCAAGCCATGAAAACTTGTGAAGGAAACACCCTATACTACTTGGGAAGAGGTAGAGGATGAAGAAATAGGAGGTGGGTTCACTTTAGAATTGGATTTCTCACTCATTTGCTCAAGTTGCCATTAAAGCTATCAAGCTTTTTTTTTCCTTGAAGAAGAAGAAGAAGAAGAAGATAATATGATATGTATATTTTTTAAAAAGAAAGCAATATGATACTTATCATATATTCAACCATGGTTTAGTGTAGAGATTTAACTGAGGTTAGATGAATGGTTAGGGTTAGAAGAAGAAGACAAGAATGGTCACTAAGTCAAAGTTACATGAAGCATCAAGAAGCTTCATGTAAGAAAGCAACCATTTTGTTTTCTTTTCTCTTTTTCTCAAAATAGAATAGATAAATAAATAAGTAGATAATAAAAAGAAAACCCTAACCATTACACAACCATGGTTTAATCTTTACACAAACCCAAGTGAGCATGTATCATCAAACATGATACAAACAAGTGCACAAAAGTATATCACATATACAATGTGCATTTCAAGTGAGAAAATCCATTTAAAGTGAACTAATACTATCACGACCCGAAATTGGCACGTGACGGCCCTAATACTATGCAACGTCTACTGGCGTAACGCAGTAAAAGAAAGCCAAAACCCAGAAATCTAAACCATTAAAATACCAGAAAAGATAAGAAACATTGTTTAAATGTCTTTGAAATCACAACCCAAATTCTTTAAAAGTCCAACTTTATTTCCTTTAAAATTTTGGCAGCACCTCCTTTGTAAAAGCTAGCCCCAAAAATGGGTACAACATAAATATAAAGTAAAGCATCCCAAACGGGAGCAAAATCCACGCCCAACGGCGGAAAACAACACCACAACAGATATACGACGCCGTAGCGAAGAAATAAGAGACAAAAGAAAGGAAATTGTATAAAAGACAACAAATCAAACATAATATACAACATCGTCCTCACCAAGTCTCTAAGTCAATATGAAAACAGTAGATGGAGAGTACAGGGATACAACGAATATACAATACAACGAATAACCACAAAACCCACCTAAGCAAACTGCACACTGTGAGCTGATGCGGTATCCGTAGCAAAAGATGATAGATGAATAGCCAGCCTCGACTATTCTGGGGAACTCTGTACCACCTGTGGCACAACGGGGGTGAGTTGCCAACTCGTGAATAATAAATAACATATGCAGGTAATCGCAAGAATGTACGTACAGCATGAATCTAATATATGACAATTGCAGTAATAACAGGTCATGAGTACGAAATAATGGAAAGTACACTAACAAGTACCACCAATATATAAAGCAATAATGATATGACAACAGTATGCAATAATCATGCACTGGGGATATGAGAAAGTAAATGTGCAACACTCATGAAAGGTATACTCATAGGTACTCCTAATACATGGAACAGTGCACAAGTATATAAAGATGAGGTATGGAGTGAAATATGTCATTTCCACGGAATCCTGACATCGTGGTAGGATCACAATCCAGCAAGACAAATCAAAATCCCAATTCCTCAAATCAGCCCCCAAATTGGCTCTCATATCATCTAAGTGACACATCGCCTCAACTGCACAATATCAAGTATATCTCGCATATGTATCGAATGTACAACATCAAGTAGATCTCACCTATCTAGTATGTACAATATCAGGTATATCTCACATATATCAAATGTACAACATCAAATGGATCTCACCTATCTCGTATGTACAATATCAGCATATCTCACATATATCAAATGTACAACAGCAAGTGGATCTCACATATCTCGTATGTACAATATCAGTATATCTCACATATATCAAATGTACAACAACAAGTGGATCTCACATATCTCGTATGTACAATATCAGTATCCAATCCCAATGAATCTCTTAAGTCCCAAATCAAATCTCCAGCACAGTTCTAACATCCTAATATAATGTCATAAATAAATATGATGAGGGCAATACACATATATTAGCGTCCCATTCCACTAATATTGGTGTAAGGGTATATATAACAGCGACTCAATCCCCTGTTATATATACAAAAGAGTAATTGGAAATATCATGAAACCAATGTGCCAAGCATCGATACAGAAATGCTAATCCATCAGGTGCTGTCTCCATGACTGGCCCCCCTGATGGGTACGTATCATACGCTATCCCGAGAGCTCGAGTGCCTAGCTCTGACCCTCGCCTCTCGACGTATCCATACGCACATGACTCCCGTCGGTATCCACTCGATAGCCGATGAGTCAATGGTCCTGTCACCGGAAAGTATGGTTCCCCTAAGCCTCATCGCCTAGCACCGCGATGTCGACTCACACAGCGACAACGTTCTTGCTTCAGGGTACCTCCGGGCCCCACCATGTACCCATACACGGATCCGTCCTTTCCTCGCGTAGGGTATATATATCAGCACCGATAAATCTCATGGTGGCTGCTAAAATATCATATCAAGGAAACCGGGTTTTTCAATGTATGCATAATTTCATGAACTACCACGGTTCCCAAATCCAGAAAACATCATGAAAAATCCATATAACAATGCGATAATCCATGAATAAAGTATACGCAACATAAAAACTGTAATGAAAGCGTATAAAAGAAAAGCATAGCATTCACCAGATATAAATGAACACATGAATGGTATAGCAGAAATATAGGTATCTGCCTATATGATGATGTGATATACCTATCATGTATAAGTAAAGTATAAAATGCAAGTACACCTGTAGCTATGTCCTTAGGTGTGTATGTATCTATCACTAATGGTACAATACCCTATAGGTAAACAGATAACTGTATGTCAATGTGATAAAAAATATTAATCAATGTCACAATGTCCCTAACCAAGCAATATAACATCTATAAGTGGTTATGTGCGTGACATGGTAATTATTGACGGTGTGTGTAGCATACAAACAGTGCTAGTGCAACATAAATCGTCAATAATATGTGCAGTGTCCTACTACTACTAGTCCAGGCACACTACAATCTAACTAATAGGGTAAATGCGCAATTCTAAACATGACATAGAATATGCGACAATGTAAATATTTCTAGCCCAGACGCATAACGCCATGCGGGCGATTCCCCTGTAGATGTTAAATCTACTCACTAACGCTCCAAGCTAGGTGAAGCCTACCACCAGTTTCCCCTTGTCGTAGCATCCGAAGTCCCCGCTTGCGAACCTAAAATTTCACAAACACATCACATAAGAATATATTCTACATCGACGAAAAGATATCAAAACGCAAGAATACCGCTCTGAAAATTACACTGCGCGCCTAGCGCATCTATCGCGCACGACATCGGCCAAAACCCTAATTGGGGTCGCTAAACTACAAAACACCAATTCTGGACCCCGATCGTCCCGATCGCGCTACAAAACACAAAAATTACGAGGAATACACTGGATATAACCTCGCAACTACCAAAAGAACCCTACGTCGGAAAAACCCCGAAATCTAGTAAGCAACCTATCGTAATATATCGTACTAGATTCAAGATAACACAAATCTAACAATTACAAATACCTTAAAATAGCTTAACTAAGCTATCTAAACCAATCTTATATTTTTAACACTCGCTAATTATGTTTTAGCAAAAATCTAGTAAGCAATTTTGCTTAATTAAACAAAATGCTTATTAACAAATTTTAACACTTTCTACTAGATTAATATTTTCCAAAACACAATTCAACACTTGAATTAAACACTAATCACTTAATCAAAATTTAACCCTAACATGAATTTTTTAAACCAAATATAATGAATTAATCATGAATTAAAAGCTAAATTAAGCACTTAAATAGCTATCTAAATTAGCTAGTTAAAGATTAAAGCAATTAATTATAGATTAAGGTAAGAAATTATACCTCCTCAAGAACACCAAAAAGAAATTTGATCCATAATTGTATCCTCCAAAATCAAGCTTTGATGAAGATCCATGAAGGATTAGTGAAGGAAAAATGGTTTAATATTTATATAGGAATTTTTGGATTTATTTTTGGAATTCCTTTTGTGTTTTTGATAGAAAATGAGTGAGAAATGAGTTTGGAATTGTTAAGGACAGAAATGGGGGGTTGAGCTCGGCCAAGAAGGGATGGGGGGTATTTTTGTGAATAATTTGTGAGGAAATAGCTAGGAAAGAGTGTAAATAATATTAAATAATGCTATTTTGCCACCTTTCACTCTTTTCTTTTCTTTTTAAATCCAAACCATTAGTCACAAAAAAAAATCTAGATATTTAAAAAGAACCTTCTAAAATAATTCTAGTGACAAAATTAATTTATTCACAAAATAAAAAATTTCCCGATTTACGTGCACAAAATACCGCTTAAAATAATATTTTATTCGGGAAAAAATCTATCTGAACCAAAACCTTCCAAATACTCCCAAAGTTCGCGCACAAGCTTTATTTTGGCCAAATTAGGTGTCGGTAAGTTTATACGGTCGTTTGATCGAAATCGGGTTAAAACGGGAAAAACCGACAATTTTGCCCTAAAACGGGGAAATTCGCAAAACGATTTCTGAAGCGTTACAATCTCCCCCCTTATAAAAATTCGTCCGCGAATTTAAAATTTTCACTAAGCGTACCTTCTAAGAGAGGATTACTAAACTCTCATATCTCGTTCGCAGCCTCCCAAGTGATTACCTCACTATACGGCTACGTCCAAGAAAACCCTTCACAGATGGCAAGACCCTTGACCGAAGTTTCTCCACCCGCCTAGCCATTAACACAATTGGCTGCTGGTGAACGAAAGTTCGCGTCCAAGCTAATTGGTCTGTTGCTGAATCATGTGAGAAAGGTCATGAAGGTAATTGCAAAGTATCCACACAAGGAATACGGGGTGAATACTCAATAATCTGGGCGGAAGTACCAAATTAAAGGCAACAGAACTAACTCACTTTAAGGATCTCGAAAGGACCTACAATTCTGGGTAAGCTTCCCAAAACTCAACACGTTCTTCATCGGAAAAATCCATAGGAATACATGATCTCCCACTGCGAACTCGAGCATGCGATCACCATGGTCGGCATAAGACCTCTGCCCGCACAGGGCTGTCATCATCCTTACCTGAAACAGCTGGATCATTTCCGAAGTCTTTAGACTAGCTGGGGCCCAAAAATCCTACTATGCAGAGTCAGAAAAACAGACTGGAGATCGACACCACCTAACAAACAAAACTTAAAGGTTGCCAATTGGAATGTCTCTTGATAACAGCTATCAAGAAGTATCCTAACAATGGAGAGTGACGATCCCAACTGCCACATACAATTAACACAAACGCACAATAAGACAAACACCTTGAAATGAAACGTGAAATTTCTCTTTACATTCCTGTCCACCCGTAACTATCTCACCAGTCACGTCAATATTGGCGGAACTTGAATGAACATAGAGAGTTGACTGATGTGCTTGCTCTAGGATTTCACGTCTCTACCCGATAACATCAGGTACACAAACGCATTCCTAACTTAGCACAACCTTGTCACAATCACAGACTCCGAATCAAAAGCAAGAACTGATGCAGTTGCTAACTGAATCTTCAACTGCCGAAAACTCTGTACACATGCCTCAGTCCAAAGAAAAGAACCTACTTTCAGGTCTGTACTGTCAACGGTGCAACAATACGCTAGTAATCCTGCACGAAACGGCGGTAAAAACCTGCTAAGCCCAAAATCAAAGGACCTCCGTCCTGCACACAAGTCCGGGCCTAAGCTGTACGGTCTCGATCTCCCTCGGAACCATACGAAACCGTCTCCCGTAACTACAAGACCTAGGAGTCAACACAAACAAGCCTGAAGGAACACTCCGAGAATCTAGCAAACAGCTGGGGCTCTCCCAATGTCTGCAAAACAAATTCTCAAGTGCTGCTCCTGTTCCTCAAGACACAAAGTATAGACCAGAATGTCGTCAAAACACAACAGCAACTGATCGAGGAACGGCCTGAAGAAATCTGGTGCATCATAACTACAAATGCTGCTAGGGCATTGGCGAGTTCAACGACACCACCAAAACACAAACTTCCCATAGCATGCACAAAAACAGTATTCGGAATGCCACCACTCCGAACCCACAACAATGATGACCTGATCCCAAACAAACTTAGAAAAAGTCTCGCACTCTGGAGCTGATCGAAGAAATCGTCTAAGCGAGGTAAATGATACCTAACCGCACCGTAAGCCGGTTCAATTGACGATCTATCAATCCAC
This sequence comes from Agapanthus africanus, assembly GCA_030015575.1. Classification (NCBI taxonomy): domain Eukaryota; kingdom Viridiplantae; phylum Streptophyta; class Magnoliopsida; order Asparagales; family Amaryllidaceae; genus Agapanthus; species Agapanthus africanus. The sequence continues at coordinate 263,734,105 of CM057345.1, read as the reverse complement.
AACTACAATCTGTCGTCTTTCTCCTTGACGAACAGAAATAGGAGCTCCTAAAAGCGAAACACTCGGACACACAAACCTCCCAACAAACAACTCTGCAGCAGATCCTTAAGCTCCCTGAATTTCGCTAGCTCTCCTGGTATATCGTCGGAAAACTCTCGCACGATAAGTACCCGGTCCAACAATCCCACTGTGGCTCCGGTATCTCGAAGGAACGCCAAGAATCCACGACATCTCCTCTAAAGCTGACTAGCGAAAAAGGCTGAATTGAAGCTGTGAGAGGCGGCACAACTATCCACCTGCACAATAAGAACTGACTCGCCGGGAAAACAATTCCTGACTGTTTCCACACGGTAGTCCACAGACGCCTAACACGTAGCTAACCAATCCATGCCCAGGAGAACGTCAAATCCAACATCTCTAGAAGGATCCAATGACGGCAAAATTTCCCCACCGATTGGCATACGACTGAAATACGTGTCGCGCAACAAAAGAATCGCTGACAGAAGTTAACACAACAAAACGACTGATCTAAATAACATGATCCTCGTCCTAACTATGGCACAAAGTGCGAAAAACCAACAAGTACATCAAAGAACATGAACAAGGATACCTGAAAACTCTGCATTGGACGCCTGTGCGTCCGGATGAGTAGAAACAAACTCTCGTGTCTGCCTTCTACCCGGAACTGTCAAAACTCTTCCTCTGCCAGACTGACCCCTCTGAGCGAACCTTCTACGCCCACGACCTCTTAGAACACGACTCTGACGCGGCGCTAAGGAACAACCCCTGATGAAGTGGTGAAGGCTCCCACATCGATAGCATCCAATATAACGCTGCTGACCCTCCTGGGGATAAGAGCTGAACGTCTGTCCACGTCCTATGCCTCTGCTGCTCCCGCGATGGTCACGAAATCTATATCGACGACTAGGCCTCTGTCCCTGGACTAGCACACCTGTACGGGTCCTCCACTGTCCTGGAACTCGCAAAGTCTCTGGAATACGTGTCTCGTCGACTGGAGCTACATCCACTGGTGCTACGTAGGTGACAAACTGCTGCATGCTGATCCTAAGGAACAACTGAGTAACAGGGGTGTCAACCTCCTGTCGCTGCGCTCGAATGGCATCAACCAATGATCTCATCGTCTGGCGCAAGTCCTGCATCTCTGTCACAAGCCTAGCGAGCTGATCTGTCGAAGGCTAAACCGTCTGCACCTGTGCAACAAAAGTGCCATCCTGGTCAGTGCTCGTCTCACCCGAGCCAACTCTGACCTCGGCCCTCGCTGCACCTCACTGAGTCCCCATAGTCGTCGGCAAAGGCTATAGATAGGGATATGATTCGATATGAACACGGAAATTGAATCACAAGGATATGAATCATCAAGGAAGGAATTTCAAACAGGCGAAATACTGCATCGTGAGTATGCTGCAGACATACACACACTACGTTACTCCGCTTAGGTTACCTACTCCATCATACCAAGGTCATCCTACACTCCGAAAGGTAAAACCGCGCTCTGATACCAACTTTGTCACGACCCGAAATTGGCACGTGACGGCCCTAATACTACGCAACGTCTACAGGCGTAACGCCGTAAAAGAAAGCCAAAACCCAGAAATCTAAACCATTAAAATACCAGAAAAGATAAGAAACATTGTTTAAATGTCTTTGAAATCACAACCCAAATTCTTTAAAAGTCCAACTTTATTTCCTTTAAAATTTTGGCAGCACCTCCTTTGTAAAAGCTAGCCCCAAAAATGGGTACAACATAAATATAAACTAAAGCATCCCAAACGGGAGCAAAATCCATGCCCAACGGCGGAAAACAATACCACAACAGATATACGACGCCGTAGCGAAGAAATAAGAGACAAAAGAAAGGAAATTGTATAAAAGACAACAAATCCAACATAATATACAACATCGTCCTCACCAAGTCTCTAAGTCAATATGAAAACAGTAGATGGAGAGTACAGGGATACAACGAATATACAATACAACGAATAACCACAAAACCCACCTAAGAAAACTGCACACTGTGAGCTGATGCGGTATCCGTAGCAAAAGATGATAGATGAATAGCCGGCCTCGACTATTCTGGGGAACTCTGTAACACCTGTGGCACAACGGGGGTGAGTTACCAACTCGTGAATAATAAATAACATATGCAGGTAATCGCAAGAATGTACGTACAGCATGAATCTAATATATGACAATTGCAGTAATAACAGGTCATGAGTACGAAATAATGGAAAGTACACTAACAAGTACCACCAATATATAAAGCAATAATGATATGACAACAGTATGCAATAATAATGCACTGGGGATATGAGAAAGTAAATGTGCAACACTCATGAAAGGTACACTCATAGGTACTCCTAATACATGGAACAGTGCACAAGTATATAAAGACGAGGTATGGAGTGAAATATGTCATTTCCACGGAATCCTGACATCGTGGTAGGATCATAATCCAGCAAGACAAATCAAAATCCCAATTCCTCAAATCAGCCCCCAAATTGGCTCTCATATCATCTAAGTGTCACATCGCCTCAACTGCACAATATCAAGTATATCTCGCATATGTATCGAATGTACAACATCAAGTAGATCTCACCTATCTAGTATGTACAATATCAGGTATATCTCACATATATCAAATATACAACATCAAGTGGATCTCACATATCTCGTATGTACAATATCAGCATATCTCACATATATCAAATGTACAACAGCAAGTGGATCTCACATATCTCGTATGTACAATATCAGTATATCTCACATATATCAGATGTACAACAGCAAGTGGATCTCACATATCTCGTATGTACAATATTAGTATCCAATCCCAATGAATCTCTTAAGTCCCAAATCAAATCTCCAGCACAGTTCTAACATCCTAATATAATGTCATAAATAAATATGATGAGGGCAATACACATATATTAGCGTCCCATTCCACTAATATTGGTGTAAGGGTATATATAACAGCGACTCAATCCCCTGTTATATATACAAAAGAGTAATTGGAAATATCATGAAACCAATGTGCCAAGCATCGACACAGAAATGCTGATCCATCAGGTGCTGTCTCCATGACTGCCCCCCCTGATGGGTACGTATCATACGCTATCCCAAGAGCTCGAGTGCCTAGCTCTGACCCTCGCCTCTCGACATATCCATACGCACATGACTCCCGTCGGTATCCACTCGATAGCCGATGAGTCAATGGTCCTGTCACCGGAAAGTATGGTTCCCCTAAGCCTCATCGCCTAGCACCGCGATGTCGACTCACACAGCGACAACGTTCTTGCTTCAGGGTACCTCCGGGCCCCACCATGTACCCATACACGGATCCGTCCTTTCCTCGCGTAGGGTATATATATCAGCACCGATAAATCTCATGGTGGCTGCTAAAATATCATATCAAGGAAACCGGGTTTTTCAATGTATGCATAATTTCATGAACTACCACGGTTCCCAAATCCAGAAAACATCATGAAAAATCCATATAACAATGCGATAATCCATGAATAAAGTATACGCAACATAAAAACTGTAATGAAAGCGTATAAAAGAAAAGCATAGCATTCACCAGATATAAATGAACACATGAATGGTATAGCAGAAATATTGGTATCTACCTATATGATGATGTGATATACCTAACAGGTATAAGTAAAGTATAAAATGCAAGTACACCTGTAGTTATGTCCTTAGGTGTGTATGTACCTATCACTAATGGTACAATACCCTATAGGTAAACAGATAACTGTATGTCAATGTGATAAGAATTACGAATCAATATCACAATGTCCCTAACCAAGCAATATAACATCTATAACTGGTTATGTGCGTGACATGGTAATTATTGACGGTGTGTGTAGCATACAAACAGTGCTAGTGCAACATAAATCGTCAATAATATGTGCAGTGTCCTACTACTACTAGTCCAGGCACACTACAATCTAACTAATAGGGTAAATGCGCAATTCTAAACATGACATAGAATATGCGACAATGTAAATATTTCTAGCCCAGACGCATAACGCCATGCGGGCGATTCCCCTGTAGATGTTAAATCTACTCAGTAACGCTCCAAGCTAGGTGAAGCCTACCACCAGTTTCCCCTTGTCGTAGCGTCCGAAGTCCCCGCTTGCGAACCTAAAATTTCACAAACACATCACATAAGCATATATTCTACATCGACGAAAATATATCGAAACGCAAGAATAACGCTATGAAAATTACACTGCGCGCCTAGCGCATCTATCGCGCACGACACCGGCCAAAACCCTAATTAGGGTCGCTAAACTACAAAACACCAATTCTGGACCCCGATCGTCCCGATCGCGCAACAAAACACAAAATTTACGAGGAATACACTGGATATAACCTCGCAACTACCAAAAGAACCCTACGTCGGAAAAACCCCGAAATCTAGTAAGCAACCTATCGTAATATATCGTACTAGATTCAAGATAACATAAATCTAACAATTACAAATACCTTAAAATAGCTTAACTAAGCTATCTAAACCAATCTTATTTTTTTAACACTCGCTAATTATGTTTTAGCAAAAATCTAGTAAGCAATTTTGCTTAATTAAACAAAATGCTTATTAACAAATTTTAACACTTTCTACTAGATTAATATTTTCCAAAACACAATTTAACACTTGAATTAAACACTAATCACTTAATCAAAATTTAACCCTAACATGAATTTTTTAAACCAAATATAATGAATTAATCATGAATTAAAAGCTAAATTAAGCACTTAAATAGCTATCAAAATTAGCTAGTTAAAGATTAAAGCAATTAATTATAGATTAAGGTAAGAAATTATACCTCCTCAAGAACACCAAAAAGAAATTTGATCCATAATTTTATCCTCCAAAATCAAGCTTTGATGAAGATCCATGAAGGATTAGTGAAGGAAAAATGGTTTAATATTTATATAGGAATTTTTGGATTTATTTTTGGAATTCCTTTTGTGTTTTTGATAGAAAATGAGTGAGAAATGAGTTTGGAATTGTTAAGGACAGAAATGGGGGGGTTGAGCTCGGCCAAGAAGGGATGGGGGGTATTTTTGTGAATAATTTGTGAGGAAATAGCTAGGAAAGAGTGTAAATAATATTAAATAATGATATTTTGCCACCTTTCACTCTTTTCTTTTCTTTTTAAATCCAAACCATTAGTCACAAAAAAAAATCTAGATATTTAAAAAGAACCTTCTAAAATAATTCTAGTGACAAAATTAATTTATTCACAAAATAAAAATTTTCCCGATTTACGTGCACAAAATACCGCTTAAAATAATATTTTATTCGGGAAAAAATCTATCTGAACCAAAACCTTCCAAATACTCCCAAAGTTCGCGCACAAGCTTTATTTTGTCCAAATTAGGTGTCGGTAAGTTTATACGGTCGTTTGATCGAAATCGGGTTAAAACGGGAAAACCGACAATTTTGCCCTAAAACGGGAAAATTCGCAAAACGATTTCTGAAACGTTACAAATACTAGTTAATGCAAAGTAATATATCAAATATATAATTATACATTAAATCATTAAATAAACATTTGATTCAATGATCCGGTCTTGTCGCATATAACCGACTAATATCCAATGTATCGGCTTATCGAATCAATCCTTGATTCGATAACTAGGTTATATCGCATACAACCAATCGATACATTCATCGCGAGAATAGAATACGGTATCACATACACGCATTATTCTCGGTCCCGCACATATCTCATATGCGCTCGTATTTCGTTTCGCTTGAGCCAGGAAACCTCTGTGTAGGACTCTAAAGACTCGTCAATACGCCGGCAGCAGGTGATGATCATATCAAACACCCACAAGCCGCAAGCGGTCTGCTAAACGTAACGGCCACCCGGGTATTGAGCGATCAGAAGATCGACGAGCAAGCCCGCTCACACTCCTGTGAATCCAACCAGTAACACTTACCGTACAGTCCGGTCTGTTCGTCTGATATGTCGCATATCTCGCCTAGAGGTGGTAAACGTCAGACCCCAATAGCTCGATAAGTCATGCCGACGTGAGGTCCATAACATGTATGAAACTACTGATAACACTTACCAGTAGATCACTGCAACCCTGGCCAGGGATTTCCTGTTATGGCCAGTCGTGCATAGCGCAACATCAACCCCCAATACCGGGAGAGACGAATCCCCTCCTATCGCTCATTGCCTCCATGTGAATCGGGACTGTACCCAAAAACCACCTGTTTGCACGACTCAGTAGAGCCGTGGTAGGGTGGAAATCAAAGCACGGTGGGAGACACACAAGAATCTATGACGATCTCGGGTCAACAGACTAAGCTGTACCAGTGTCACCAGAGAACTGCCATCTGACGTAAGGTATAATACCATCTGGGAGTTCTCGGCGAGTCCGTTCAGTATATCCAGTCTCCACTGAGCACCCGCATACCATCTCTGATGTCAAACACCAATGGATATGGGATCATCCATCGCCCATCACATGGGTCGAGAAGATATACGCTAGTCTACTCTGGAATATCGATGCCCCGTCTCGATATTCCCACGACTAGGAACATTGAAGGATGTACTCATGGACTACCCAGGCCCCACTAGTATGATCTGCATCATAGTCCTGGAAGTCGAGTACACATCCTAAGGGCTTTATCAACATGTAACAGAGAGACAGAAAGTATACATGTTAAGATAAAGAGCAACCAGATAGCGTACTATCATGTCGAGCAAGAAAGTCTTACCTATATATGTCCCAGAATCCACTACAATATACATCCAATGTACAGTAATGGCCTCTAGGGCATACATATAACTAACATTGATATTGTTGTCGTGCACATCCGTTGCATTGGACAGATGCTTTCGTGCACAACTGTTGCATTTAGTTTTGCTTTTGTGCATATCGTATCACTTGTATTTGTCTTTGATTTCCGTGCGCACCAGATGCAAGTGATTGTTGGAAACGCCTTCCGAGGCTGATTTTGTTCTTGAGCACTTTGTTTTCATGATGAGCACTATATTATATAGTAGCCGAGAGGACAGTACTTGAGTACTTGCATGCATTAAAAGTTTAACAAGATGTTTTTAAAAAGGAGCTATAGTCTCGCTATTTCCTACGTGTCCGCTAGCGACATGAACGTTTACAAAGGAAAACCTTTTGGGATATTTCAAAAAGGGCAGAACGTATATTTGAGCAAAACATATATACGAACGTATATTTATTACTTTACAAATGAGCGTCCGTCACTTGTGCCGTAAGTTACGTATCACACGGCGATTCAGAAAAGATTTTGCATGTGTTTTATTCAGTTTTAGGAGATTCTTCCAAGGATGCGTACTATACACGTATTATAGTATTTGCCTAGTGCATATTAGATTTCAGTAGTGGATTTTAAGATTTGTATCTCTATTATAACTCCGATGATTTGCATGACGCTTGACGGAGTTCGATTTTGAGTTTGTACTCGTTTTCAGGCGCACACGATGCACTGTGATACTTCTATATCTTCCGTGATTTCGGAGCCCCGTTGTTTTGAGCTGATTATTGAAATGTTTTAGTAATTGGGGATTTAAATTTAAATTCTGGGACCGAATTTAATTAAGGTGGAAAGATTATAACATTTCAGATATATAAAATATTATTTTTGGGATTTAATATTAAAATAATATATTTCGCGAAAACTATTCAATTTGCGAATTTGGGGTTTTCGTAAAATGGTATAAATTGTAAGTACACGGTAGCGCCCCGGCAGTTTAACAGATTCCAAATGCGGAACAAAAACTTTTTGACTGGCGCTATCGTATACTATAACCCGGATCTTCCATTAAAGCTAAACTAACAAACTACAAAGTGGGTAGAAATGTTATTGTAACACCTTAGAATGTGTTTTGTGGCTAATTATATTTTAATATATGGTTTTTAATAAAAAGTTTACCCAATTGGTTTTTAATTATTTTATCCTATTTATTGAATATTTTATTAGAATTTTTCTAGGCATATACACACTTGTGCATGTAAACTAGGGTTAAGACATGGGGCTAAACCATGATTAGCAACCATGGTGGACTAACCATTTCCTTAAGCTATTTTAAAATTTAAAATAAGTGTTTTAGGTATTTAAATTAGTATGGTTGTTTTTCTTTTTTTTAAATGGGTAACCATTTGAATTGTTTTGGCTTTGACTTGGGGTGAGAGAGAGAGAGAGTGCATGATGGGGCATAATGGCCTAGCCATGTTTCAATTAATGAAGAGAAAGAAAGAGAAGGGGGTTGACTTGTTTGTGTTATCATTCTTGCCTCTCATCCTTTTCACTCCTCTCATTTTTTCTCACTCTCTCACTCACACACCCACACATCTTCAGCTGAAGCAAGAGGAGCAGCAGTTGCAGAAGCATCAGCAGCAGCAGAGGCAATAGCAGCAGCAGAAGCAGCACAGGCAGCATCAGCAACATGCAGCCCCTGCATCACCAGCAGCTGTAGCAACTCAGTTCTTCTCCTTCACCTGCTTCTTAGGGTCCCTTTAGGGTATATTTTTTAAACTCTATTCCCTAGTTGCTGAGCTTATGTGTTAATTAGCGTCGGTTTGTGTTAATTAGTGAGTTTAGTGCTATTTATGGTGATATGGGTGGAATGTCGGTTAAGTGATGATTGTGTTAGTTAACCCTACTTATTTAAGTGTTGTTAGGGTCACCCCAACTGAGTTTAACCCAGATTACACTAAAGTACCATAGGATTTGTGTTTTGTGCAAAATCAGTGTTTTGAAAGCGATATTTTAGAATTCTGTGATCTGCTATTGACCCGGACCCTCCAAAACAAAATTGAGGAAATTGGAACATGCTTATTAGGTCAGGACTACACCACCAGAACACGAACCTCTAATTCCCAAACTTGGCCGCAATTTTAATCCATATGGCCGCAATTTGCGGCCAGGAAGGGGGGTAGGGTCTTGGGGTTTTGGCTACTGTAATCTGCTATGATTTGTTGTGCTTTGGCATGTATAGTTCTGTAAGATTTGACCTATAGGAAAATCTGGGGAAATATATCGTATTTTGTGCGCGATACGCGCGATACTTGAGTGGGTTCTGTGATCCAGCTTGTCGCGGCGTGTCGCGGTAGTATTAGACGCGTACACACACGTTTTAGCGTATCGTGCACACGCGCGTTTAGTTCGCGACGTGAGTTTCTCGTTTGGGTTCGATATCGCGTTTTGCAGAATATTTAGCTTATTTATGATTTCCTTGTCTCATTTTCAGGTTTGCAGGCGGGGACTACGGACACGGCTACAGAGGGAGACAGGTGGTAAGATTCACCTAGCGTGGAGCGTAGGTGAGTAGATTTAACATCTACAGGTGAATCGCCCGCATGGCGTTATGCGTCTGGGCTAGGATTCTAATACTTGTTGCGTATTCTACGTCATTGTTAGAATTACGCCTTACCCTATTTATTAGATATAATGGTACTGTGACTAGCAGCCGTAGGACACTGCATATATTATTGACGGTTCATGTTGCACGAGCACGGATTATATGCCACACACACACACCGTCAATAATTGCCATGTCACACACAAACCCCTTATAGATACTATATTGCTTATCACACATGACATCTAGCTTGTCGGTATACCTATAGTGTATCATACCATTAGTGATAGGTACATATACACCTTGCGATACAGCTATAGGTATACCTTGCACATATTTTACTTATACCCAGAGGGGTATCCTATATACTCTACTTATACCCAGGGGGGTATACGACATCTCTTACTTATAGGTAGACACCTATACTTAGCTATACCTTATTGATTTCGCATACATCTGGTTTCAGCTACATATTTTCCTTTATATGCTTGCATTTCAGATATATCGCATATATTTGTTCCTGGATTTGCGCATTTGTTTATTTGGATTTTACATGTTGTTTTCTGGATATGGGAACCACGGGAGTTCATGAAATTATGCATACATTGAAAAACCCGGTTTCCTTGATATGATATTTGCGCAGCCACCATGAGATTTATCGGTTCTGATTATATATTCCATACGAGGTGTGGTTGCCGTATGAGGGTATATGGTGGGGCCCGATATGGTTCCCCTCGGCAAGAAGATTGATGGATTTTGCCGATTGAGCCTGGAGGCGGGCGGGTACCTACCGGTGACAGTACTAATGACTCAGCGGGGATCATGGAGATACCGTTGGGAGTCATGCACGTATGCATACGTCGGAAGGCGAGGGTCAAAGCTAGGCACTCGTACTTTCGGGATAGCGTATGATACGTACCTATCAGGATGCTAGTCTTGGTGACGGCATCTGATAGATCAGGATTTCTGTGTCGATGCTTGGCACTTTGTTTTCATGATATTTCTTTTAACACCTTTGTATATATAACAGGGGATTTAGCCCTTGTTATATATACCCTTACACCAATATTAGTGGAGTGGGACGCTAATATATGTGTATTGACCCCATCATATTTATTTCTGCAAATATATAACTTTTGGATGTTAGAATTCTACTTGAGATTTGAATTGGGATATTAGGTGATTTATGGAGGTTGGATATTGGACATACATATGAGATTACTGATTTGTACATTCGGGATAGAGGAGATTACTCGATATTGTACATTGAGGAGATGTGAGACTCATATGATGTGAGAGCCCAACGTGGGGGCTGTTTTGAAGAATTGGGATTCGAGTGCCTTGATGGATTGTGATCCTACCATGATGACAAGATTCCGTGGGATGACATATTTCACTCCATACCTCATACCTTTTCACTTATGCACTGTTCCTTGTATTAGGAGTACCTGTTAGTGTACCCTTCATGCTTGCTGCATATCTACATTCTCATATCCCTATTGCATGGTTGTTGCATACTACTGTTATGTTATTATTGCTTCCCATATTGATTGTACCTGCTAGTGTACTTTCCATTATTCTGCATTCACATGACCTGTTATTACTGTAAATTTTATATCTTAGATTCATACTGTACGTGCATTCCTACGATTACCAACATATGTTATTTACTATTCACGGGTTGGCAACTCATCCCCATTGTGCCACAGGTATTGCAGGGTGTTACCAAGAGTAGTCGAGGCAGGATATTCAGTTATTCATCTATCATCTTTTGCTACAGATACCACATCGGCTCACAGTATACTATTTTTCTTAGGTGGGTTTTGGTGGTTATCTGTATTTCATATTGTACATTCGTTGTATCTTCTACTCTCCATCTACTATTATGTTGTTGACTTAGAGACTTGGTGAGGATTTTATTGTATATTATTTGTGGATTTGTTGTCTTTTATATACAGTTTCCTTCCAATTGTCTCTTATTTCTTCGCTACGGCGTCGTATATTTGTGATGTGGATTGTTTTCCGCCTTTGGGCCAGTTTTTACAAAAAAGGGTGTTGCTAAAATTTTAAAGAAAGAAGTTGGACTTTTAAAGAATTTGAGTTGCGATTTCAAATGTTTCAAAAACTTTTATTATCTTTTCCGTATTTTCATGGTTTAGATTTCTGGGTTTTGGCTTTCTTTTACTGCGTTACGTCTTTAGGCGTTGCGTAGTATTAGGGCCGTTACGTGCCAATTTCGGGTCGTGACAAAGTTGGTATTGTTAGTTATATGTATGCCCTAGAGGCCATTACTATACATGATTGTAGTGGATGCTTGGACAAATATAATGAGTACTTTCTTGCTCGACATGAAAGTATGCTATCTGGTTACCCTTTATCTTAACGTATACCCTGATTGTCTCTCTGTTACATGTTGGTAAAGCCCTTAGGATGTGTTGCGCCATGGCAGCGCCCCGGCCTTCTACTCGAGGTCAAAATGCGGAATCAAAATTTTTTCTTAACTTTAACCGGCGCTACCGCGGACAATATACCCGGATCGTAACCATTAACCCAATCCTAGCTATCAAGAGAATGGGGTAGAAAGCTATACCAAGCGATCCGTGTCCTTCGGTCTTCGTCTCCACTCCGATCTCCCGCGGAATCTCCGTCCGTCGCCTCCTTGTCAAAACGAGCACCACATCGCCGGGTTCTTTTACGGGCTCCCACCTCTGGACCGAGGCAACTCGGGCGCGAAGTTGGCGAGCCAACGCGTCCAAGAGATGCTATAGACTAGTGTAGAAAACCTTTGTCTCAATGAGGTGAAGTTGCCTTGGTGATGGAGGAATAGAATAAAACAACTTTGGAGAGAGGTTGAGAATTTAGCAAGCATGAATGAGATGAATCAATTCCCCTCACCAAAAATGTAAACCTCTCACACACCTCACTCAAGTGGCCGGCCATATCAAATATGGTAGAGGAAAAACAAACACAAGAAGGGAGGTGGGTGTAGGAAAAGTAGAATGGTGACCATACCCCCAAGCAATGATAACAATATCATATCAAAATCAAATCCATCCTAATCCTTTCTAATCTCAATAAAGCATGCCATCATGAAAAAGCAAAGATGCTTAACTTATCATAATGCCACAAATGCAAGAAACCCCCTCCATAAATGTTATTTGCAAACTTGCAAATAACCCCCTCCATCGAAAAGTCCGGCCGTGAAGGAACAAAGGAAAACCGGCCGGAACGGAATGCAAACTGGCAACTTCAGAAAACTGATCCCGTAATAAATTACAGGAAAACTCCGCTACTACATATACATACCCGCATTTGTATTGCCACTGAACACAAATGTAAAGAGACAAAATCTACACTGTACAATACTAGGATCCGGCTTAAACCAAAGCCCGCTAGTAAAAACCGTCCGATCACGATCCGTGCAATACCGCACGTATCTGATCGAACCATGCCATATCTCCATACGGCCTCTACAGCGTTTCGCCCGAAACTTGAGTAACTGTGTGTGGTGGACTCTAAAGACTCGTCAATACTATGGTTGTGGATTTAACCACTAGCACGTCAGAGGTATTAGCCATACGTGACGGGCCACCAGCTATTGACCAAAAGGCACGTCGATGAGCGAACTCATCCTGACACCCTACTGAGCCTGTCAGTGACAATATCCGTACAGTCCGGTCCGTTCGTTTATGAGTATCGCATGGCGGGCCTAGGGGGTTGGTAAAAGTCAGACCCCCAAAAGCGGTACAAGTCGTGTCGGAGTGTAGCCCAGAACACCCTGAGATACTACTGGAATACCTACCAGTAAATCTGCTGCCTCGGCCGAGGGCTTTGTGTAATGGCTCTCCTAGACACAGCACGACCTCACCCCCAATACCGAGAGAGACGAACCCCTGCAGATCCGCTCACTGCCTCCATGTGGCTCGGGACTGTACCCAACTAAAACCTGTTTGCACGACTCCTTTGAGCCGTGGTAGGGTAGTAAGCAAAGCACAGTGGGAACTCACACGAGACAAATGACGATCTCAGGTCGATGAACTAACCTGTACACATGTCACCAGGGAACTGCTATCTAACGTCTGGTATAATCCCAACTAGCAGGTTCCCGGCGAGTCCTGTCCGGTATACTCATAACCCAATGAGCACCTGTATACATCTTAAGTGAACCAACTGACACCAGTGGCTTGTGAGACCGGCCACCGCCCCTCGTCGGGGTCTCGTACTGTATACACTAGTCTACTAATGGAGTATCGATGCCCAGTCCCGAAACTCCCACGACTAGGGACCTTTTAAGGATGTGCTTATAGACCCCAGCTCCCACGTATATGATCGCCATCATACTGCAGGCCGTCAAGCAAGAATCCTAAGGGCTCTATCAACGTGCAATAGTGATCAGTAATGTCACCTAAAGCATTACACAATGATAAAGATAAACCAGATAGCATACTATCATCTTGAGTAAGACTGTCCTACCGGTATAGGTCCTTCCTCAATCATTGCAATCACGTGCCTGTGATCCAATAATTGACTCTGAGGGCACTATATCCAACAATCTCCCACTTGCACTCAAGGCTAATTATTGCAATGTCGCATACTCACAGCCCGTGTGATACCGAACACCCCACTCCTCTCCTAGTCAGTCTCACAAAGCCCGTTTGCGAAACTATTGCGTTCGAGGAATAGCCTCAGTGAGTGGATCCGCTTTGATGTTTCTTTCTATGTCTCTCTATATCTCAAGTTCGCGGAGAAAGCCATCTCCCGAAATGAGCAATACCCGTCTTAGAATGTCTGGATGTCTGATGGGACCTAGTTCATAAATGAACTCCAAATCCAAACTTCTTAGACTGTATCATCAACTGAACTTAATCAGTGTCCTGCACCATGCCTCCCTCAGTATTTGCCTGGACCACCTGTCCAAAATACTGCCCCTCGTCAGAGGGAAAACTATAACTCTGATAGTCACTCTACCATCCAGGTCACCTTGGAAGCCTGGAATGATAACCGTCTCCTAAAAGAGGCTGCCGTTATCAAATCCCTAGAACATCCACTTATGTTCTAAAACTGCTTCCGAATGTTTCTCCAGGATTGGATCAATATCAACTTATTGCATCTCCTGCAAAAACAACATCTGGTGTGGTACTTGACATCTCATAATTGACTCAATTGTCTAAGCAAGTGATCTGCCAATCATGCGTATCCCTCTCCCCTTTAGTCTGTAAGACACCATTAGAGAGGGTGACTCCATTACCTGCAGGTACACCACCATGCCAGGAGTCACCCATTCTAAATACTCTTAGAATACTGTCTAAGTACCTTGATTGGGAAACCACCCAAATCTAGATCTAAAACCATAGATCTAGTAACCAGAATGTACGATATAAGATCCAATTCCTATGTGGAGAAACTACCGTGTGACAACCAAAGTATAACCGATCATAGTATAGGAATATCACTTCCTACTCTGTGTACGTCATCAAATACCAGGACATCACACCCTACTACCTTCTTAACAGATCCATCCCCTATTCTGATAAAGTTAAAACCTATGACTGTCACATCAGAAATAGATGATCTATCTCCGCTATGTTTGCTTAAGTCTATGAATAGACATAAGCTACTTGTCCACTATGCTTCCGCTGCTCCCACTGACTACGACAACCCTCTGGCAGAGTCATATAGACGTACACTTCTAAAGCTAGTTCAGAACGACGCTATACTCATCCTCCTGCCGGGTCTCACAGTCTGGAACAACAGCAATGGAAAGTCTGGGTAAACAAGAACCTCCCTGTCACCGTCCTTGAGCATACCGAAGTACCTCTCGGGTGCCTGAGGTTACCCACTTTATCTGCGGAGTGGCCAATGGAATGTTAAATCAGAATGAATCTTTAGGTTCTTATCAAATCTTCAGTAATCGTTTGCGATTCTGGAATCACTTCCAGTTCTACCATACTCCCACTACTGTTTTTCTGAAAAAATCCATTTCTTTTAAAAATGTGGCGAGTCAAGAACAATATCACTATTGATCTTCCAGATGGTAGAAAGTCAACCCTCGTCATAGCCTGGGTCAACCCACAAACAGCCATTACAGAAACATGCCCTGAGTTATCCAGAGTGTGGTTTTAAGCATAAGCCGGACAACTCCCCGTACCTTAACAATGTCAAGATATGAACTGTTCTATATCTAATATAGAAACAGAGGCACTGATTTAATTGAACCAGATTCAAATCATGCAGCTGTCTCCAGTGCATGTCAACTAAATGGAAGGAGGCCGATCAGCGTTACTCAACTTAGGAATGCTTCCAATTATGAGTAACCTGAAAGAGAAGCAAGTTCTCTTAATCATTACTATCAACTTAATACCATACACAAGTATCTACATCTTCGATCACTTTGAAGAATCCTGATACTTGCAACATCTAGTTCTCTACTTTATTCTTATACCTATAACTTCTCAAAACATGGACCTTGTGTTTCTATGAAACACATGTCTAAGAACCTGAGAAGTCACAAGTAAACAGAACATAGTAAGATGACCAACCCCTCTGTCCTAATGGACACTAGACAATATACAATACTCTGTATAAGTCCCTTGAGTCTAATAACTCATTCACTGTGTGTCGTAGGTTGAAAACTGTACTTATGGTTAAGAAGAATTACAACGCCGTTTAATACTCCTTACCTAACCATCCACTGATATAGGTAAATGTCATAGACATAATTTCAAAAAGATACATCTCACTCTATAAAAATAGACGTACAGATATATCAATTTGAAATTGGTTCATAACAATGGATATTCAAAACCAAATATTTGCCGTCCGGCAAACAACCCAGGTGACTTCCTCAAATATCACTAATTACAACGAATCCCGATATAATGAGGATGATCACCTAATTCCCAATAACTTACTCCCACTCATCATCTGTAAAACCATACAGATGTGAGAATCATACCTGGTAAATACATACCTGGAGCAAGTGTCTAATTGGGAAATCAGTTTTCTTTTAACAGTACACAGTGAAACTGAAACATTGAAATGTTTCGATGGGGTATCCCGGTATTCCTAGTAATGCCTCTTCCATTATCCAGATTCATAACTATAACCGAATAATTCTTTGCCACCTCTCCAAATCCTTTTATATGTCTTTAGTCATTACCTTCTGTACACCCCTTTAGGGCAAATGGTTTTCTTCCTTCCCTACCGTTCGGCACCAGCCTATGGTTTGGAAGAAGACTATCCAATAAGCATAATGGGTGTACTGTCCTAATCCTAGGAGCACTCGCAATGCGAGAGAAGGTGAAGATAAAAGACAACCGAATAAACTTTATTCCTATTTCTCCTGAACCAGGATCCATCCCCGGACTGGAACAAGTTCCTTTCGAGTTCGTATATAACCATACGATGGAGTATCCAATAAACTTGGGATCTTCGTAGTGATACGGAGTGTCCTCGAGAAATACAAAGGTGATTTAGGATTGGCGAAGAAATACTTGGTTTGGTCGTGAATAGCAGTCGCAATTTACTTTGCCCTCTTACTAATCCCTTTCTTTGTCTTTACATAATACCTTCTGTACACCATCGTTATGCTAATTGGTTTTCTTCATTCCCCACCGTTCGGCACCAGCCTAAGGTTTGGAAGAAGACTATCCAATTTGCATAATAGGTGCACTATCTCCTAAACCAAGGAGTGCTCACAACCTGAGAGAAGGTAAAAAGGAAAAGACAACTGAATAGTCCTATTCGTTTTCTCCAGAACCGGAAATCATCCTCGAATTCCTTCGAGTTCGTATATAACCATACGATGGTTTTGTCCAATGGAAGTGGACGTTCGTAGTAATACGGGGTGTCCTGGAGAAAAGGGTAAAAGTAGGAGTGGCAATGAGGTTTGCAACTCTGACAATCCAAAAGCTAGTCTTATAAGAAGGTTCGGTTAATCTTGGTCACTGAGTCATAGTCTAGGGTCGGGTCAATGGTCGCTGTCAAAAAGAGAGAGAAAAGAAACACTCAGCGTGCACTCTAACCTAGATCAGAATGGTTACCAATTTATCTAATCAGGAAACCTCCCACTGTAGCCTCAAATTCTCCTCCAAACCTGGAAGAAGAATTAGTCGGGATCACCCGAGGAGTAAACCAACTCATCACTGGAAATCGGGATCCAACTATCATCGCATGATAACTTGACAGAATCCACTCAAGTCACCACACTCCAGAAGGTATGCGCATGCCTGGTAAGTTTAAGTTTCTTTAGAAACTCCCGATGTGATTTTTACCCCTAGGACCCAAGTGACCTTGACACAGTCAACAAATCAAAGAGTCCTAGTCAAGTTCAACCCGTCATTATCCTGGATTGCATTAAACCCACCCGTACGAGCCCTTGACACAGTCAACAAGGCCGCACGACTGTCCTAACCAATCCCATTAATATGCTACAAACAAACACTACTTAGCTACCGCACACTACGCCTTGGCACAGTCAACAAACGTAGCACGAATACTAAGTAATACTTGTAAGAAATGACGGAGGGCTACGTCTAGTTTTTGGCGAAAAACTTTTAACGTAATGAACTTGATATCGTTGAAGGAACTGGATAACCTTTTATAAAATTATAGTAACGAAAACCATTGCTAAAGAGGTCACTCCCGGTGAAGGGATCTCGGCTCTTTCCCCGTAGAATGAGGTGCAGTATATTCCAACTGAATACCTTGATGGAAAGCAAAAGTAATCGGCTATAGTGAAGTTATTGCCCTGACGCAAACTTTTGTCCAAGGGGTCACTCCCGGTGAAGGGATCTCGGCCCTTGCCTCGTCGATTGAGGAGCAGGATATTCCAACTGAATACCACTGTGCAAAACAAAAGTGAACGTCCTTGCAATAACAGCTTTTTGAAAAATGTTCCAACAACATCAGAATAGGTTTGTTTAGCTTGCATTGATCCGAATCAATGCAATCCCATCAAATGATCACACCAATAAAGAATGAAAATAATGATGTACGTATATGCCATCCGCATTCCCCACTGGGTCTCGTCATCACCCGTTAGGTTACTTAACTAACGACAGAGAGGGGACTGGACTAGCGCAGATGCAAAACATATACAACATCTACTAGTATATATATCAATATATAATTTTCGCTCAAGGCGTGATAAAATGCAACATCACAGAAATGTAACCAGCATCACAGAACAATACAGATATCTGGGATCCCCGGGTTTCATAGAGCCGCTACTGAAACCCGACGTTCCCCTGGTCGTGTGGATAGCCTGTGCAATGAAAATCCTAGACCCCTACGGGCGCGGCAAGTCACCAGCCAAAACCTGAAGCGAGGCAGCCCCCTTCAGTAACGTGAATGGACCACCAAGCACTTCACGGAATCCGGTAACTTGGGCACCCCTCCTGGGTCAACCTATATCCCCTACGAGTGCGGCGAATAGCCCGCCAATTCTAGAGTAAAGCCCCCTCCGTCTCAACGCCATGAGATGCGGTCTTGTTGCCCTCTAGAACCCGGCTATCCGTGCACCCCTCCGCGGGGTAATCCTCGTACAGAAAGTAAAATATACATACAACGGGTGCATCGACCTCGACCCGGTCGTGCCCCAAAAGAATAATACAAACAGGCAATGACGGCAGTCCACATATCGGACGCTCGCCCCGCAATATCAAATGTACATATAAAACAAAACTGTACTACCACTGCAACCAGGCTATCCCCACGACCGATCCGCAACAACACAGTACAACACAGAACATCAACGTGAATGTCACGTTCGCAAATCCGTCTAACCGGGCTATAGCAGTTAGATAGGATTTACCGATCAAGTGACATTCACGGTCGCAGATATAATGTAAATACTGTGAACTAGCATGTTTAAAATATCCGATCGAACAAATTTTACCCAAGTGGGCCCCAAGCACTACTGCAGCACTCACAGAAAATCTGGGCCCAAAAAGAATGTCCCAAAACCCATATTTTCAAGTCCAAGAGCCTCTAGAAAAATTTGGCGCCACGTGGACATATTATGGCCGCGGAACCGCGGCCAATGCATGGGTTTGGCCGCGGTTCCGCGGTGGAAAAGTGGAATCAGGTCACCAAATTTTTGCAGAATCTTAGAACACCCTGAACATCATTCTGAAACAACCTGAAAAATTTTTAGAGTCCAAAAAATTTCGACAGAAACCTGATGCACACGAAATACGGTTTTTGGGATTTTTGTTCGATCGAGTCTTTAAACATACTAAAGCAAGCTAGACTAGGTTAATGGAGTGGCTCTGATACCATGTTGCGCCACGGCAGCGCCCCGGCCTTCTACTCGAGGCTAAAATGCGGAATCAAAATTTTTTTCTTAACATTAACCGGCGCTACCGCTGACAATATACCCGGATCGTAACCATTAACCTAATCCTAGCTATCAAGAGAATGGGGTAGAGAGCTATACCAAGCGATCCGTGTCCTTCGGTCTTCGTCTCCACTCCGATCTCCCGCGGAATCTCCGCCTGTCGCCTCCTCGTCGAAACGGTCACCACAACGCCGGGTTCTTTTACTGGCTCCCACCTCTGGATCGAGGCAACTCGGGCGCAAAGTTGGCGAGCCGACGTGTCCAAGAGATGCTGTAGACTAGTGTAGAAAACCTTTGTCGTAATGAGGTGAAGTTGCCTTGGTGATGGAGGAATAGAATGAAAGAACTTTGGAGAGAGGTTGAGAATTTAGCAAGCATGAATGAGATGAATCGATTTCCTTCACCAAAAATGTAAACCTCTTACACACCTCACTCAAGTGGCTGGCCATATCAAATATGGTGGAGGAAAAACAAACACAAGAAGCGAGGTGAGTGTAGGAAAAGTAGAATGGTGACTACACCCCAAGCAATGATAACAATATCATATCAAAATCATATCCATCCTAATCCTTTCTAATCTCAATAAAGCAAGCCATCATGAAAAAGCAAAGATGCTTAACTTATCATAATTCCACAAATGCAAGAAAGCCCCTCCACAAATGTTATTTGCAAACTTGCAAATAACCCCCTCCATCGAAAAGTCCGGCCGTGAAGGAACAAAGGAAAACCGGCCGGAACGGAATGCAAACTGGCAACTTCAGAAAACTAATCCCGGAATAAATTACAGGAAAACCACGCTACTGCATATACATACCCGTATTTGTATTCCCACTGAACACAAATGCAAAGAGACAAAATCTACACTGTACAATACTAGGATCCGGCTTAAACCAAAGCCCGCTAGTAAAAACCGTCCGATCACGATCCGTGCAATACCGCACGTATCTGATCGAACCCTGCCATATCTCCAAACGGCCTCTACAGTGTTTCGCCCGAAACTTGAGTAACTGTGTGTGGTGGACTCTAAAGACTCGTCAATACTATAGTTGTGGATTTAACCACTAGCACGTCAGAGGTATTAGCCATACGTGACGGGCCACCAGCTATTGACCAAAAGGGACATCGATGAGCGAACTCATCCTGACACCCTACTGAGCCTGTCAGTGACAATATCCATACAGTCCGGTCCGTTCATCTATGAGTATCGCATGGCGGGCCTAGGGGGTTGGTAAAAGTCAGACCCCCAAAAGCGGTACAAGTCGTGTTGGAGTGTAGCACAGAACACCCTGAGATACTACTGGAATACCTACCAGTAAATCTCCTGCCTCGGCCGAGGGCTTTGTGTAATGGCTCTCCTAGACACAGCGCGACCTCACCCCCAATACCGAGAGAGACGAACCCCTGCAGATCCGCTCGCTGCCTCCATGTGGTTCGGGACTGTACCCAACTAAAACCTGTTTGCATGACTCCTTTGAGCCGTGGTAGGGTAGTAATCAAAGCACAGTAGAAACTCACACGAGACAAATGACGGTCTTAGGTCGACGAACTAACCTGTACACATGTCACCAGGGAACTGCTATCTGACGTCTGGTATAATCCCAACTAGCAGGTTCCCGGCGAGTCCTGTCCAGTGTACTCATAACCCAATGAGCACCTGTATATATCTTAGGTGAACCAACTGACACCAGTGGCTTGTGAGACCGGCCACCGCCCCTCGTCGGGGTCTCAACTGTATACACTAGTCTACTAATGGAGTATCGATGCCCAGTCTCGAAACTCCCACGACTAGGGACCTTTTAAGGATGTGCTTATAGACCCCAGCTCCCACGTATATGATCACCATCATACTACTGGCCGTCAAGCAAGAATCCTAAGGGCTCTATCAACGTGCAATTGTGATCAGTAATGTCACTTAAAGCAGTACACGATGATAAAGATAAACCAGATAGCATACTATCATCTTGAGTAAGACTGTCCTACCAGTATAGGTCCTCCATCAATCATTGCAATCACGTGCCTGTGATCCAATAATTGACTCTGAGGGAACTATATCCAACAAGATGTGTACTTGACTGCCTGGACTATGATGCGGATCATACTAGTGGGGTTATGGTAGTCCATAAGTACATCCTTCAAGGTCCCTAGTCGTGGGTGTATTGAGACGGGGCATTGATATACCAGTGTAGACTAGCATATGCATTCTCGACCCATACAGATGGGCGATGGATGATCCCATATCCATTGGTGTTTGACATCAGAGATGATATATGGGTGCTCCGTAGAGACTGGGTACACTAGACGGACTCGTCGAGAACTCCCAAATGGTATTATACCTTACGTCAGATGGCAGTTCTCTGGTGACACTGGTGCAGATTAGTCTGTAGACCCGAGATCGTCATAGAGTCTTGTGTGATTCCCACTGTGCTTTGATTTCCACCTTACCACGTCTAAGAGGGCGTGCAAAACAGTGGTTTTTGGTTACAGTCCCGAGTCACAAAAAGGCAATGAGCGATAGGAGGGGTTTCGTCTCTCCCGGTATTAGGGGTTGATGTTGCGCTATGTTCGATTGGCCATAACAGGGAAATCCCTGGCCATGGCTGTAGGGTTGCTATGCACGCTCACAAGGTTCTACGAGGCATCAACCATGCCCGATTAAAATTTTATCCGTGCTGAACAACCCGAAGCCGAATCTTTAAACTAGGGTTTAGGCGAAAACTAACATGTTAAACACTTTAACACTAAGTGAGAGCGATTACAACCTTTGTAGATCCGGTCCTTCAGTTCTTAAGCTCCATGTTGAGGTCCCTTCGCTGGGATCATCGTGTTCTGGACTCTCGAAAGGCTTCACGAAGAGAATGATGCAACCTTTGCTTCCGATCTTCGATACAAATATGATCTACCTTGAAGTTTCGTTAACATAATCTAACACTGATAATATGAAGCGAACACCCTCATCTATATGGCAAGGATAGATGAGGATGATGAAGTAAGAATTTTGCTCTCATTTATAATCTTTTTCTCACTCACTTTCATCACAAAAGAAAGCTTTTTCAAGAAGAAAACCAAGGAAGAAGAAGAAGAATGAATATGATCACTTCATCCTTTTGTGAAGAACAATGAATTATTGTAGTGGTTACAAATCTAACCAAGGGTTAAGCATGAGAGAGTTAACCCTTGTAGAGAGTTAACTAGAGTTAATGGTTTGGATTGGGTTAACATAATAACTCACAAAAATATCAAGCAACCACAAAGTCAAAGCTTCATGAAGCTTCATGGAAGCTTCATGCAAAAGCTAACCCTAATCCAAACCCTAACCAAGTTTAAACCCTAATCCATTGTTAAATTTGTAACCCTAACATGTTACAATATTATATATCACATATACAATATATTTTGTAACAATAGAAAATAATACAATTAACATATATCGCATATATATCAATGTATTATCCCGTGAGAAAATGAATCATTTAGTGAGCTAATATTAGTTAATGTAATTTAATATATCATATATATTATAATACATTAAATTATCGAATCAACACTTGATCCAATAATCCGGCTATTTCACAAATAACCGACTAATACGATGACCCGGCTATATCACATATACCCGGCCGATATCTCATATCGTGAGAATCCAATACGGTATCAGATACCGCATTATCCTCGGTCCCACACATATCACATATGTGCTCCTACTCCGTTTTGCCTGAGCCAAGAAACCTCTGTGTAGGACTCTAAAGAATCGTCAATACGCCGGTAGTAGGTGATGATCATATCAAACACCCACAAGCTGCAAGCGGACAGCTAAACGTAACAGCCACCCAGGTATTGAGCGCTCAGAAGATCAACAAGCAAGCCTGTACATTTTCCTGTGAATCCAAACAGTAACACTCCCGTACAGTCCGGTCTCGTCGTCTGATATGTCGCATATCTCGCCTAGGGGTGGTAAACGTCAGACCCCAGTAGCTCGATAAGTCGTGTCGATATGAGGTCTATAATAGTTCGAGAAACTACTGATAACACTTACCAGTAAATCTCAGCAACCCTGGCCAGGGATTTCCGGTTATAGCCAATCGAACACAGCACAACATCAACTCCCTATACCGGGAGAGACGAATCCCCTCCTATCGCTCATTGCCTCCATGTGATTCGGGACTGTACCTATAAGCCACCTTTTCGCACGCCCTCTTGGACGTGGTATGATAGAAATCAAAGCACTGTGGGAATGACACAAGACTCTATGACGATCTCGTGTCAACAGACTACTCTGTACCAGTGTCTCCGGAGAACTGCCATCTGATGTAAGGTATAATACCATCTGGGAGTTCTCGGCGAGTCTGTCCAGTGTACCCAGTCACCACTGAGCACCCATACACCATCCTTGATGTCAAACACCAATGGATATGGGATCATCCATCGCCCATCATATGTGTCAAGATGCGTATACGCTAGTCTACTCTGGTGCATCGATGCCCTATCTCGATACACCCTCGACTAGGAACAATTATAGGATGTACTCATCGACTACCGTGGCCCCACTAGTATGATCTCATCATAGTCCGAGTAGTCGAGTACATATCCTAAGGGCTTTATCAACATGTAACATAGAGACAATCAGAGTATATGTTAAGATAAAGTACAACCAGATAGCATCATATCATGTCGAGCAAGAAAGTCCTCCCTATATATGTCCTAGCATCCACTACAATATACATCGTATGTACAGTAATGGCCTCTAGGGCATACATATAACTAAAAATCTCCCACTTGCACTAGGGCCATCTGTTGTGGTATCACATACCCAACAATTAGCTGCGGTTGAAGTATCTCATACTCAACCATCCCATAAATGTCTCTACCGGGAAAAAGGCCTTTGTGAGTGGATCCGCGCTGTTGTCCTCTGTGTCTACTCTCCTAACCTCGATCTCTCTGGAAATCAACCATCTCCATGATCAGGTGATACTGCCTAAGAATTATATCTGGATTTCTGATGGGACGGTGGTTCCTTGGCTAAAGCCACAACTCCATTGTCACACAATGGTAGAAACGAAGTTCATCTCATGAACTTATATAACCAGACTGCCTCTTTGGTAGCATCTTTGGTAACGATGTATCTTGCCTTTAATCGTCTAGTATGTCACGGTATCTAGCTTGGGACTCTTCCAACATACCGTCCCTCCACTGAGGGTATAGACAATGCTTGCGAGTGACATTCAGTCGTCTTTATCACCCTGGAATCTTTCCAGTGATTCTCCCCAGGATCGATTGATACTATCTCACTACAACTAGTGAGTATCCAAACATCCAATTAGATCTATCTCATAGATCCAAAACCCAGGATTTAGGAGGTATCACTTTGATCCTATATGGAGAATCCTTGTGATAAGCGGAGATTGACCGAGCGTAGCATAGGAAACTCCTTCCCTATCAAGAGTATGTCATCCACGTACTCTAAGAGGATCACCACCATACTCCCTACTACCTTTTTGTGTATACAAGGTTCATCTACCATTTTGATGAAGTCAAACTCTTTGACTACCACATCAAAACAGACGTTCCAACTCCGCGATGCCTGCTTTATCACATAAAACATCTTGCACACGTTTCCGCTGCTCCCACTTTCTACGAAGCCCTCTGGCTGTGTACTTATAGACGCTCTCTTCTAAAACATCATTTAGAAAAGCAGTCATGACACCCAACCACCAGATATCGTAGTCATGGTATGTAGCCGTGGCAAGTAGGATCTGGATGGACTTAAGCATAGCTTTGAAAGTCTCAACTTTTCCATGAACACCAAGTAATCTTCTCAAGATATACTTGCTCCTGATGGGGATTTAACCCTTCAGATAAAGCAACCAAAGTCCATACTTTGTTGGTGTATAAGGATTCCATCTCAGATCGCTAAGCATCCAGCCATTCTTACAGAGTCCCACTCCTGATGGCCAGCCCGAAACTAGTTGGGTCATCATCTCATGATGCAATCCTCGCTCCCACTGTCATAGAGAAACCGAAATATCTCTCAGGTGGGTGAGGAACCCTACTAGATTGGCGGAGAGGCTGAGGTTAATTGGTTACTATTGAATCCTTTGGTTCTACCAAATCATCAGCTGCAGTTTGTATAGCTGGAACCTTTCCAGTTCTACCTCATGACCACTAATTTCTTCACAAGAAATTCCCTTTCACAAAAGTGGCATGTTGAGAAATAAAACACTTTTGTTTCTCGGTTTGGTAGAAGATATTCCCTTGCGAATGCTTGGGACATCCAACAAACTTCTACAGAACTGACTTTTCCTCGAGCTTGTATGGATTTTGATTTTAGACATAGGCCGGACAACCCCAAATCTTAACAAACTTAAGATATGGGCTCTTCCCTTTCCATATCACATATGAAGTGGTAGGCAACTGATTTGTTTTGAACCCTATTCAATAGGTATGCAGCTTCTCAAGTGCATAACTCCGAAAAGGAAATAGGAAACTCAGTAGTACTCATCATAGAGCACACCATATTGTTAGTGTATATGCCCTAGAGGCCATTACTGTATCATACTAGTTTGTATATTACTTAATGGATGCTTGGGATATTCACCCTGTATATACAATCTTGCTCAAAATAGTAGTATGCTACTTGGTTTGTTTCTACTTCAATGTGTACTTGTGTTTATTTCAGTATATCACTTATACGCATTAGTGGAGCCCTTAGGATCTTTGCTTGATTACCAGCGTTGTGATGGCAGTCACACTAGTGGGGGCTGGGTAATCTATAAGCACATCCTTATTCAGGTCCCTGGTCGCAGGACTATCGAGACAGGGCATCGATACTCCGGAGTAGACCAGCGCATGCGCTTCTCATCCCAGTGTGGGAGACGGTCTGTCCCACAGCCGTCAGTACGTCGTACTTGAGATAGTATGCGGGTGCTCGTTAGGTTACGGGTACACTGGACAGGACTCGTCGGGAACTGACTAGTTGGTATTATACCTATCGTCAGTTATCAGTTCCCAGGTGACATGAGTACAGCTTAGTCCGCTGACTTGACACTGTCATTTCGCCTCGGGTGTGTTCCCACTGTACTTTGATCACTACCCTACCACGGCTCAAAGGAGTCGTGCAAACAGGTGGTGGTTGGGTGCAGTCCCGAAGCACTTGGAGGCAGTGACGGTTAGACAGGATTCGTCTCTCCCGGTATTGGGGGTTGACATCGCGCTGTGTCTAGGAGAGCCATTACACGAGTAGTCCCTGGCCAGGGCAAACGAGATATACTGGTAGGTTTCCAGTGTTATCTCAGGGTGTATTGGGCTTCACTCCGGCACGACTTGTACCGCTATTGGGGGACTGACGTTTACCGCCCCCTAGGCCCGCCATGCGATGTATCAGACGAACAGACCGGACTGTACGGAGAATGTCACACTCAGGCTCAGTAGGAGTTCAGATGGGTTTCGCCTCGTCCGTCTTCTTGTCGGCATTACCTGGGGACCGTTATGCACAGCTAGTGCCGCTTGCGGTCTGTGGTTAAACCCACTGCCAGCGTAGTGTCGAGTCTTTAGAGTCCCACGCAGAAAGCTTTTCGCCTTTAGGCAAAAGAGTAGAGGTCGCATGGTATTGCGACAGGTCGCATGGTTTTGCGACAGGGTTCGGTCACATCCGTGCACTTGTGCACGTACAGTGTCCGGACAGTTTACACTAGCGGGCTTTGGTTTAAGCCAGATCCTAGTGTACCTTATGGGATTGGATTTATCCAGTTTGCATTCGTGTTCCTCGGAACGCGGATGCGGGTGTGTATGCACAGTTGACAGGGAGGCAGAGGCAGCGGATTCTCATTAGGGTTGTTGACAGTTGACCGTTGACTTTTTGACTTTATGCTCAACCCTAATGAGAATATGATATGTGATTAACTATTATATTAATTAAGTATTATGGTGATATGGTTGTTGACTTGTTGACTTTTGTTGACTTGTTGACTTTGGTGACTTGTTGACTTTTGTTGACTTGTTGACCGGTTGACTAGGCTTGACTAGTTGACCATCATGATAACCATGGTTATCTGTAACATTTTCAAAAATATAAAATATTAATTTTGGGAATTTTTATAATTTAATATTATTTTATTGATTATTTTAATATTAAATGCAAATAAATAGGAAAAATGTTAGAAAAAATTATGAAAAATTATGGAAAATTCTAAAATAGGGTAAATTAGTGGATTATGGCATTTTTAAGTTTTTGTGATTAGTTTGACGATAATTTAGTGCTAATCGCGATTAAAATCGCTAATCGGGTTTTTTGGCAATTTTGTGCAAAACTTGCACATATCACTTTTTCTACACTTGTGCATTTTTCTAGCCATGGTTTTCTTTTGGGATTACTATTGATGTGAGAAGGTTTGGATTTTAAAAGAAAAGGAAAAGAAAGGAAAATATAATGATGAGGGTAGGTGAGAGAGAGAGGTGGACTTTGACTTAGCATACTTAGCCATTCTCCTCGTTTTCTGTGCACAGCCCCTGTTCCTCTAGTGTTGACCCAGGGTACTTCTAGTTTTGACAGATTCTATCTAGGGTGAAATCTGGGACATATATCCTAAGTTGCTATTTTGGATTCGTGTTTCCGTATTCCGTATTTTTGATTCTGAAATGGTGGAATGTGTTTTGCCTCGACTAATTGTCGTTTATACGACGATGTAGAGGATTTATTGATGGTTTTGAAGGCGTGCCATAGGTTCTCACCTATAGGCCTCTTATCGTATCGTTTTGGATTTCATGCGCCGTTTTAGATTGGATTTGGTTTTAATGCGCATATACGATATTTTGATGTGTAGGTACCCATGAAGACTTCGGGACGACAAGCAAATACGTGGTGACGTCCGCAATTGGTGATGCAAGGTGAGTAGATTATATCTACAGGGGGAAGTCGGGTGGATGGCGTATAACACCCCCGCAGTCCGTAGATAGATTACTATGTAGTTTATTGTGATATTAGGTGTATTGTGGATAATGTAGGGTTAGAAGTGACTAGTGTAGTTCATAGTCGCGAACCCTAGGGTAGAATTACACCTACACACACCCTTGCTTATCACTTGTACTTGCACTGTGATTGATGATATGTGATGACTTTGGAGATGAGTCGATGATGTGGGCTGGGTGCCCTGGGATCGGTGATTTTATACGATTCATATGTGGGATATGACTTGTGATTCTTGCGGGCTTGGGATATGTGTTTACCCCCGCATGCATACTTACTGAGGTTACCGTTTTGTACTAGACATAGAGTAGTACTCCAGACTATATGATCTGACGATTGTGATATCTGTTATGTGATGAGATAGTGAGATACTGACTCCTACCCAGCTATGGGGATGCCGTACGATGATTTACCGTACGAGCCGATATTGATGATAGATCCGCACTCATAACTCGAGGATATCTTATGATATGACATTGAGGCGAGATCACCGACTATATACTTTTATACATGTATCGACTCAGATTTAGGTGGTTTCCACACCTACCCCTCCTGATTGACCGGATACTTAGATGTAGTTTGCATAGTAGATACTTCACTGTGGTGTTGACTACTAGATATCTGCATTTTCCTGCTATTCGCATTGCTGGAATATGTTCATTGTTATATTATTATCATGCTGTTAGGACACCAGCACCATTATCGATGATGCGTATGTTTCACGTACACTATTTGCCGGCTCACACACTTCATCATCGATAATTGCCATGTCACTACACTGTAGTACTGTTGCATTCATGATATGATTACTGCTTGGCATATTGTACACATGTACCTGTACACAAACATAGATGATTCTGACTTGATTGAGATTGAGGACCGCAAGATATTCTTTAAACTGATTCATTCTAAAGGAGCGGTTCCTCCCGACATATGTACATTACTATTCCATGTTGCATGATTTCCGATATGATTATCTCTCTTTACATGTCGCATACATCATGGATTGATTGCATAGCACATTGCATTGGATTTACTTCTTGATGTGGATTTTCATGTGATTTCTGATTTTGAGGACCGTGGGATTATTTAAGAAAAGATGTTCTTTTATGAAAACCCGGTACCTCGTGATATGATATTTGGGTGCGTCCACCACGCGTTTTCTCGGTGCTGAGACGTGTGCTTGAAACCCGATTCGAGGAGTGATGATCCGTTTGCGGGTTCGTGGTGGGCCCGGTATGGTTCCCCTCGGCGAGATGATCGATGGGTTATGCCGATTGAGCCTGGAGGCGGGCGAGTACCTACCGGTGATTGTATTTGAGCTCGGCGGATATCCGGGGGATACCGCCTGGAGCCGAGAGATGGGCGTACTGCCGGGGGCCGACGGGCCGCTACCGCAGACGGAGCCCAGAGATGGACATGGGTTGACTCGTGCTGCCGGGGCCGAGGGCCGATACCGCAGACGGAGCCCCATATGGATGAGGATTTACGTGTCGATGCTTGGCACGGGTTTCATGATGTTTTCCATGATATTGTTTATATCCTCATACTTGCATACATGATGCTTACTGTCAGTGGGTGACAGGTGGACGGGTTCCACATATATACAGACATGGATCATATACAGACTGGATTTACACTTGTCATACTTCATTTGTATGTATAACAGGGTATGAGGGCGTTGTTATATATACCCTTACACCAATATTAGTGGTATGGGACGCTAATATATGTGTATTGATATCATTGATAATTCATCATACTTACCTCATGCAGGCATACCTTACACTGATGACATGTTATTACCTGAGTACCTGGCACTACATACATGATTAGATGTTACCTTGCCACCTTATTACACTCAGATGCACTCTTGTGGATTGTATTACTGATCGTTGGCTTAGGTTTATGTCTTGCATTCGGTTTCTGCTTGTAGATATTTCTATTCACGAGTTGGCAACTCACCCCCGTTGTGCCACAGTCCTTGCAGGTTCTGCCGTACAGGTTTCATTGCGGCATTTCTGGCACACTACCTTCTTGCGGGTGATTTGCTTTGGTAGGTGGATTCTTTCGCATCAAGAATCACCATTTTATTCATGTATTTCATTGTATCTAGAAATTGTCCATCAACCAAAAACTTGTATATTCTTTCAGACTTAGAGACAGTGTGGTATTATTCGACCTTAGAGTCGCGCTTAGTAGTATTGCGGTTTTCTTGCTGCTTTTTGAGCTTTCCTTGATTTTGATCCTCGCCACTTGGCGTTGTATATTATCATATCATCGTGTGGTTGTGACCGTCGATTGACGAAGAGCTAGCTCCCGCTTGGGGATGCCTTTATCATTTTATATATTGTTATTCATGTTGTACCCCATTCGGAGCCAGTTTTACAAGAGAAACTCTGCCGAAAATTTTAGAAAAGACTGTACGGTTTTCAAATGCACATTCGGCCTAGTTATTTAAAAACCTTGATTTCAAACATGTTTTTCTTTACTTCTTTAAACCAGTTTTCTTTACTTATTCTCAAAAATGGTTTTAGATTTCTGGGCTTTTGGCTTACTTGGATCAGATGGAGTCCTATAGACTTCATATGGTTCAAGGGCCAGTCACGTGCTCTTTCGGGTCGTGACAAAGTTGGTATCAGAGCGCTAGGTTGACCTTGGTTCGAGTCTAAGTTTGACTATGTGGAGCCTAGGGAGTTGTTTATATACGGAACTTAGGCTTGACCTTACGGAACTTAGACTTGGTCGAGGGGGTGTAAACCCGAACTTTCGTCGTTTTAGGATGACCCTTGGTTGATGGATTTGGTGACTAAAGTAGAGTGACGTACCGTTGGTATGTTCCGCGGCATACTTACGACACGCCACTCCGCTTAAGGAACCTTAGGATGTACATACTTTCGAGATCAGTGATTCTCTTTATATCCAGGATTATTCATCCATTTGAGATCCCCGATTCTATTAGTTTCATGATCATACCTTCATTGATACTGTTCCTTCCTATGATCATGTATCCACTTTGGATCTGTTGTTTCCCTTCTTGCCACTGATGTGCTCTCTTTGATACTCGATTGAGATTCCTGTCACCGTGTTTGAGCGCAGTTTGGGCTGCTGCTAGGGTTACGGCCGGTGTGAGCTCGTTTGGTACGAGGGCCGACCTTTGTGTTTTCTGGTGACATGGGAACGTCTCGAGTTAGTGTTGGTGATTGTGACCTTTAGTGGAGGCGAGTGCTTGGTCTTGCACCGGATGATCGGGCCTTTGTTAGAGCTGCCAGTTGAGAGAGGACTGTTGATGTACAGCATACCTCAGAGATGGTGATGTCGCCTACCGTGCAGACAGATGGACCAGCTGTCGCTGAGATTGACAGGGTGTTGCTTTCGGAGCTTACGAGCTGAGATTGCCGGAGCTTTCAGGCAGTTATGCGACAGATGATAGCTAGTCTACCCGATTTGAGAGACGAAGGTGATTCGTCCGATTTTGCGCCAGAGCGGGCCCAGTTGAGTTGAAGATTTCCAGTGTGGAGAGTCTTACTCAGATCTAGAGCAGGCTGATTCAGAGATGACCGCTTATGTATTGCCTTTCCTGGAGGATTGAGGCGTTGTTCGGCGTACAGGCATATGAGCCAGTTGTTGCTGCAAATGATGAGATATCGCCCAGATGATTGGAGCTACTGCAGCATGAGCATGTTCTTAGAGAGATGATAGCGAGTTGCTAGTCACCGAGGATGGATGACTAGGACGCGTGGTGAGTTCGCTTACCCCGATGCGAGGTCATCAGGTGGATTGATTCCAGCTAGAGACGACTTCACGCAGATTCGTTGAGAGTCGATTGAGACGATCGAATGTCAGGAGCCTATTTTCCAAGTTTAAAGTATACGGAAAGACATGCAGGTGATTCTATGGACCCTCTAGAAGAATGAAACCCTAACTCGACTTAATGACCGTGTGACAGCCTTGGAACCTTAGGGTTTACGGCGGTTCCGCGGCGCCATTAGTGAGGCTTGGGTTTGCCCTTCTACGGCTGGACCACCGACGCTGTGGCATGTACTTGATACTATTAAACTGTACCCGAGATGTGAGCTCTTGGGGGATTATGAGGATCTGACGAGTCGATCGGATGGTTCGACATCTTTCGGATATCGTGATGGGACACTGCTTGGGAGACTCCAGGTGCGAGCATAGCCGGTCGGAGCGCAGTTCGTGCAGCCATGATGAGACGAGTCCGAATCAGTCGACACTGATGCAGAGTGAAGAAAAGAGTTCGCAAGATATTTCGACGAGATGACGTCCCACTCCGCCGACATCAGAGATGTTATACGCACCCAGAGGCGTGGTATATGGATATACCTTCCAGAAAGAAGCGCGATAGGTATGCAGCCATTCCGGAATAAGCTTTAGCTTCAGCATTAGATGATGACTTCCGGGCATTTCGGCAGGATTGAGATTTGAGAAAGGAACCTCGGCAGGACCTTTCTGGAGTACGATACGAGAAGACCTAGACCAGGAGTGGTCGTGTTGCGCACACCCAGCAGGCCAGAGTTCGGCATTGTCGACGAGGTAGTTGACCAAGTTCGGATAAAGGAACTTACCCAGATGCGTTGCGAATGGATCAAGGACGGACGAGTGATGAGTATTCCTCCGATGGTTGGGACGTGTTTCCGAGGACCAGTTCGGCCTGACATCTGCTACAGAATGATGAAGCTACAGAGTACGCGATTTCGAGTCCGTGTGAGAGACTTCAGATTGACCGTGGCCGAGAGCAGTGCAGTGTATAGTAGCTTGGCGTGACGTCATAGTGGACGACGATGGAGACAAGTGGAACCAGAGGTTCGTGTGAGACACTGACGAGCTGTCATTGCTTCCCGTCAAAACTAGAGACCTGATATGCTTACAGAAACGTTGGGATGTGACCAATTTCCGAGAAATGTTGTGCTGAGGACACAGATGTCTTTCCAGCGAGAAGAGATAGTACAAGAGAGCCAGCCTCTGTACAGATCGGCATAGGCATGATTGGAAGAGACCTTGAGCAGGATTCCTTCCAGGACATTGCTGCAATGATGTTTGCACCCAGGATCAGATGTGTGACGTGCATTCAGATAGCCAGAGACCGACGTCAGTGATATGCTGCCTTACGAGTGGTCGTGAGGTTTGACCGAGAGGTGACCAGAAAAGTGCCAGAACGGAATCGTCCCCGTTAGCACACCTGACAGGGCCGATGAGCCGATTGACCGCGTGATAGGTAATCCGCAGAGAAGATAAGGACCTAGAGAGTCAGAAGACGCCGGACCGTGAGCAAGAGGCAGGTAGATATCCTGCGCTGCTAGCAGTGGATTACACTGACTCCTTCTCGACCTTGAAGGAGAAACTACCGAAGACGGTATTTATGATTTGTGATTTTGTGATTCGATTATCACGTATCCGTCATTTTGGATTTCGGTATTTTGGGCGTTCTATTTGCACGATCTAGTTTTGGTGACTGAGTTTCATGATATTGGTTTCATGCACCCACTGGATATTTATATATTTTGCGCAGAGTTTTCATGCATTTTAGTGTTAGGCTTTGATTCGTGCACGCTGATGCACACGGTTGTGAGATTTTCCTTGCGGTACCCTGATTTTGGTTTGAGCCGCATTATATCGTTGATTTTGACCCGGATTTTGATGGTTGATTTTTGCACTCCGTGCTGGCGATGTGCTTTACGCCTGTTCGGTGTTTGCTATTGGATTTCGTGATTTCCGTGCATGTTGAGTGCGCAGGGTTTAGATTTTCATTCGTGCACGATGGATGCACCGGTTTGGATTTTCGCGCATGTTGGGCGCATGCTTTTAGATACGATTTTGGTGCACGCCAGATGCGCTAAATCGGGATTCTTCGTGCATGTCACATGCACCTGATTTATTTTGCTGTCAGGCACATACGATGCCCATGACAGATGCTTCGTGCACACCCGTTGCACTTGGATGTTGTTTTGTGCACCTGTTTAGCACATATATGGATTTTTTTTTTTGATTTCAGTGCGCACCAGACGCACAGGATGGTGTTATGTTTAGATTGGATGTCTACATGTGTAGTTCCGATCCATATCATATCGGTTTTGTATTGGATTTGACATTGTGTTTTTTTTACATTGACTCCGATGATTGCGGGATGCTTGACGGAGTTTTGTTTTCGAGTTATCTGCTCAGTACCCTTGCGCATGCATTGCGCTGTGACGTTCTATGTGTTGATGATTTCGGAGCCCCGACGACTTTGGTTTATTACTGAGATGTTTTTGTATCTGGGGGTTTAAATTTAAAATTCGGGGACCGAATTTCTTTAAGTGGGGTAGATTGTAACATTTTCAAAAATATAAAATATTAATTTTGGGAATTTTTATAATTTAATATTATTTTATTGATTATTTTAATATTAAATGCAAATAAATAGGAAAAATGTTAGAAAAAATTATGAAAAATTATGGAAAATTCTAAAATAGGGTAAATTAGTGGATTATGGCATTTTTAAGTTTTTGTGATTAGTTTGACGATAATTTAGTGCTAATCGCGATTAAAATCGCTAATCGGGTTTTTTGGCAATTTTGTGCAAAACTTGCACATATCACTTTTTCTACACTTGTGCATTTTTCTAGCCATGGTTTTCTTTTGGGATTACTATTGATGTGAGAAGGTTTGGATTTTAAAAGAAAAGGAAAAGAAAGGAAAATATAATGATGAGGGTAGGTGAGAGAGAGAGGTGGACTTTGACTTAGCATACTTAGCCATTCTCCTCGTTTTCTGTGCACAGCCCCTGTTCCTCTAGTGTTGACCCAGGGTACTTCTAGTTTTGACAGATTCTATCTAGGGTGAAATCTGGGACATATATCCTAAGTTGCTATTTTGGATTCGTGTTTCCGTATTCCGTATTTTTGATTCTGAAATGGTGGAATGTGTTTTGCCTCGACTAATTGTCGTTTATACGACGATGTAGAGGATTTATTGATGGTTTTGAAGGCGTGCCATAGGTTCTCACCTATAGGCCTCTTATCGTATCGTTTTGGATTTCATGCGCCGTTTTAGATTGGATTTGGTTTTAATGCGCATATACGATATTTTGATGTGTAGGTACCCATGAAGACTTCGGGACGACAAGCAAATACGTGGTGACGTCCGCAATTGGTGATGCAAGGTGAGTAGATTATATCTACAGGGGGAAGTCGGGTGGATGGCGTATAACACCCCCGCAGTCCGTAGATAGATTACTATGTAGTTTATTGTGATATTAGGTGTATTGTGGATAATGTAGGGTTAGAAGTGACTAGTGTAGTTCATAGTCGCGAACCCTAGGGTAGAATTACACCTACACACACCCTTGCTTATCACTTGTACTTGCACTGTGATTGATGATATGTGATGACTTTGGAGATGAGTCGATGATGTGGGCTGGGTGCCCTGGGATCGGTGATTTTATACGATTCATATGTGGGATATGACTTGTGATTCTTGCGGGCTTGGGATATGTGTTTACCCCCGCATGCATACTTACTGAGGTTACCGTTTTGTACTAGACATAGAGTAGTACTCCAGACTATATGATCTGACGATTGTGATATCTGTTATGTGATGAGATAGTGAGATACTGACTCCTACCCAGCTATGGGGATGCCGTACGATGATTTACCGTACGAGCCGATATTGATGATAGATCCGCACTCATAACTCGAGGATATCTTATGATATGACATTGAGGCGAGATCACCGACTATATACTTTTATACATGTATCGACTCAGATTTAGGTGGTTTCCACACCTACCCCTCCTGATTGACCGGATACTTAGATGTAGTTTGCATAGTAGATACTTCACTGTGGTGTTGACTACTAGATATCTGCATTTTCCTGCTATTCGCATTGCTGGCATATGTTCATTGTTATATTATTATCATGCTGTTAGGACACCAGCACCATTATCGATGATGCGTATGTTTCACGTACACTATTTGCCGGCTCACACACTTCATCATCGATAATTGCCATGTCACTACACTGTAGTACTGTTGCATTCATGATATGATTACTGCTTGGCATATTGTACACATGTACCTGTACACAAACATAGATGATTCTGACTTGATTGAGATTGAGGACCGCAAGATATTCTTTAAACTGATTCATTCTAAAGGAGCGGTTCCTCCCGACATATGTACATTACTATTCCATGTTGCATGATTTCCGATATGATTATCTCTCTTTACATGTCGCATACATCATGGATTGATTGCATAGCACATTGCATTGGATTTACTTCTTGATGTGGATTTTCATGTGATTTCTGATTTTGAGGACCGTGGGATTATTTAAGAAAAGATGTTCTTTTATGAAAACCCGGTACCTCGTGATATGATATTTGGGTGCGTCCACCACGCGTTTTCTCGGTGCTGAGACGTGTGCTTGAAACCCGATTCGAGGAGTGATGATCCGTTTGCGGGTTCGTGGTGGGCCCGGTATGGTTCCCCTCGGCGAGATGATCGATGGGTTATGCCGATTGAGCCTGGAGGCGGGCGAGTACCTACCGGTGATTGTATTTGAGCTCGGCGGATATCCGGGGGATACCGCCTGGAGCCGAGAGATGGGCGTACTGCCGGGGGCCGACGGGCCGCTACCGCAGACGGAGCCCAGAGATGGACATGGGTTGACTCGTGCTGCCGGGGCCGAGGGCCGATACCGCAGACGGAGCCCCATATGGATGAGGATTTACGTGTCGATGCTTGGCACGGGTTTCATGATGTTTTCCATGATATTGTTTATATCCTCATACTTGCATACATGATGCTTACTGTCAGTGGGTGACAGGTGGACGGGTTCCACATATATACAGACATGGATCATATACAGACTGGATTTACACTTGTCATACTTCATTTGTATGTATAACAGGGTATGAGGGCGTTGTTATATATACCCTTACACCAATATTAGTGGTATGGGACGCTAATATATGTGTATTGATATCATTGATATTTCATCATACTTACCTCATGCAGGCATACCTTACACTGATGACATGTTATTACCTGAGTACCTGGCACTACATACATGATTAGATGTTACCTTGCCACCTTATTACACTCAGATGCACTCTTGTGGATTGTATTACTGATCGTTGGCTTAGGTTTATGTCTTGCATTCGGTTTCTGCTTGTAGATATTTCTATTCACGAGTTGGCAACTCACCCCCGTTGTGCCACAGTCCTTGCAGGTTCTGCCGTACAGGTTTCATTGCGGCATTTCTGGCACACTACCTTCTTGCGGGTGATTTGCTTTGGTAGGTGGATTCTTTCGCATCAAGAATCACCATTTTATTCATGTATTTCATTGTATCTAGAAATTGTCCATCAACCAAAAACTTGTATATTCTTTCAGACTTAGAGACAGTGTGGTATTATTCGACCTTAGAGTCGCGCTTAGTAGTATTGCGGTTTTCTTGCTGCTTTTTGAGCTTTCCTTGATTTTGATCCTCGCCACTTGGCGTTGTATATTATCATATCATCGTGTGGTTGTGACCGTCGATTGACGAAGAGCTAGCTCCCGCTTGGGGATGCCTTTATCATTTTATATATTGTTATTCATGTTGTACCCCATTCGGAGCCAGTTTTACAAGAGAAACTCTGCCGAAAATTTTAGAAAAGACTGTACGGTTTTCAAATGCACATTCGGCTTAGTTATTTAAAAACCTTGATTTCAAACATGTTTTTCTTTACTTCTTTAAACCAGTTTTCTTTACTTATTCTCAAAAATGGTTTTAGATTTCTGGGCTTTTGGCTTACTTGGATCAGATGGAGTCCTATAGACTTCATATGGTTCAAGGGCCAGTCACGTGCTCTTTCGGGTCGTGACATTATCATTTCATGCCAAAGACTTTTTCTTGCTTGCTCATTTGAGTAAAATGAGTGCATGACATGATAAGATTATGGTTGCTTCAAACCATCACATAAGACTTTTTTGATATGATGAGTTATGATCACTTTGGATTATGAGAGGGTGAAAGACAAAAGAGTTGCTCATTCTTTCTTTCTCATTCTCTCTCTTGTTCTTGAGCTCTCCTCTTGCTCTCACCCTCAACCTCTTGCTCCCTCTCTTGATCTATGGTTCTCTTGTCTCATGAGTTGAGAATCAAGAACCATAGATAAAATCCCATTCTAAATCATCTCTACTCATTCTAGTTCACTAGGTTTAGCAAACCAAGTGAACTAGTTTCTTCAAAGAACGAAGAAGGAGCTAAAGGTTGGAGCTTTCAAGTGGATCTATCTTCGGCGTACGGAGACAACGAGAAGGAGCCATCGAACCACCATCGGAGCTTGAAGAGAAGGAGTTCAAGTTTAGGTATAACCATCTTCATCCGAGTAGCTAAATATCTTTAGCTTAGTATGCTAGTTTTAGTTTAGGTAAAGATCCCGACCTAGCTTAGTCCATGTTGCCTCTTGCGTTAAAATTTTGATTTTATACCGTTTCCGCCTTCCCGTAAGAACCGGGGGGTCGCAACGTGGACTTACAGTGGTATCAGAGCCTAACTAAACTTAAACTAGCTTGGTAGTGAAGTGTAACGAAGTTCGGAACCGGAAAAATCCAAAAACCAAACTTTTACAAAAACTGAGTTTCTGTTGAATTTTTTTTGGCTCAAAATGAAAAACTTTATACTTGTAAATTCGGCTCAGGGTTTTGTGTGAACACCCAAGAAAAACGATACAGTAATTCGTTGAAACCGCCGCCCTTCCGCCGCGCGAGCTAGGTAGCCGCCGCGGAACCGCCGCGCTTTGTCGTCTTCTGTGCATCTTTTTTCGTGCAGTGTGTGTCTGTGTTGGTTTTGGGATTTTTGGAATATATTATATGTGCCCAGATTTTCCAGAAAAGAAATTTCCTTTTGGGGTCCTATAATTCCGTATTTTTCCGAACTTCACAGCACTTTGACTATGATGGTTATATCTGTGATGTTTGCATGTATTGAACGTCGGCTAATCGCTATAAGTCGATTGGTCGGGGTTATACATGATCTGTAATGTGCTGGAATGTGTATATAAATATGTTGGATTGTCGCGGGTGAATAGCCGGGGGTTGTGAGACGAGAGTTTTCTTTTCTTGCAATTCATGTAAATTTGTAAATTGATGTAATAATTATTTGTATGGCCGCACAACCGGGAAGGGGTTGTAGCCGTCATTGTATAATTTCTTTTTACTGTTTTTGCTCCTAGGATAGACCCATGGAGGGGTGCACAAACTACCGGGTATGCCGAAGTGTCGAGTGGCCTACTCATGGAGATGAGGGAGGTTGCTACGCTTCGGGTACTTGGCGGGTAGTTTGCCGCACCCGTAGGGGTCTTGGGTGGGGTTTTGGCTATTCACCACGACCGTGTAATCTGTTTTTGTTACAGGCTCGTACAAATTACAGATTCCTAGTATATCCAATGTATTTATCTGTGATCTGAAATGTTTATCATTGCAGTATATCTATATATGATATTATTTAGGCGTTGCTTATGTTTTACAGACGCGCTAGCCCAGCCCCCGCTCTGTCGTTAGTTAAGTAACCTAACGGGTAATGACGGGGCCCCGTGGCGAATGCGAATGGCATA
The DNA here is from genome assembly GCA_030015575.1 of Agapanthus africanus. Classification (NCBI taxonomy): domain Eukaryota; kingdom Viridiplantae; phylum Streptophyta; class Magnoliopsida; order Asparagales; family Amaryllidaceae; genus Agapanthus; species Agapanthus africanus. Next base: position 263,693,819 of record CM057345.1, on the reverse strand, counting down.
AGCGTACGTCATATTTTGGTTGTTTTCTGCAATGGTAGGATTAAATGATGGGACGCATTAAAAGAACTAATGCAAGAATATCACGCATTAAAAGAACTAATGCAAGATAATAAACCAAGTTAAAGTCGTTGGAACACTTTCGAAAAACCACTCGGTTCTTTTCAAAAACAACTTTTAAATGCGGAGCTTGAGCCACTCTTTTTAAAAGCTATCTCGTTCCATCGACCAAATCAAGTTCACTACGTTCACGGTTTTGCCAAAACCATCCGTAGCCCTCCGTCGTTTCGCATGAATAGTCAATAGTATTCAAGCTGTGTATGTTGGCCAAAGTCAAGGCACAGTGATTGGTAGCTATTGGGTGTTCATGTGTAGCATAGATAGATGCGTTGGTTTGGGACAGTCGTACTGCCATTTTGGCCAAAGTCAAGGGTAGGTACGGATGGATCCAAATTAACCTGGATAATGACGGGTAGAACTTGACATGTGACTTATGATATTTTGGCCAAAGTCAAGGTCATAAGAGCATGGGGCAAAAATCCACATCGGGAGTTTCATAAGTACTGAAACTTGCTAGATTTGCATACCATTTGGAGTGTGATGATTCTGGTTGGATTCCTTCAGTTTTGTCACGCAATGATATTTGGATCCCGATCCTACTGTGAGTATATGCTACTCCTCGGGAAATTTCTCACTTAACGATCAATGCTATAAACCTAGTAGGTGCCTAGAAAGGTGTTAGCGGGGCTACGCCCCCAGGGAAAAGAGGTTCTTTAATTAAGGAACTTCGCGAAAGCGTTGGAAAACCTCCCTCGAAGTACCGACACCGGCCTGGCTGAACGGTTAAGCAAGTATTGTACGGTGGGATTGATCCTGACTTATTCTTCCTTTATGGTTTGAGGAGGGATTCGAGAAACAGTGGGAGCCATCCTGTTTAGACAAACTAAAAACCACTCTAAACTTGCAAGAGCATCATGCTGAGTGTTTCTTCTTCTCTCTCCTAATTGCAGCGACCAATCAACATGACTGGACTTAAGTTACTCCTAGATAAAAACAAACTGACAGGGCCAAACTACAAAGATTGGCTCAGGAATGTCAAGATAGCAATCACTTATGACAAGCTGGGGTATCTTCTTACCACCAAAGCTCCCCCTGTCCCTGGTCCAACTTCCAGCGTCGCGGATAAGGAAATCCGTAAGACTTGGGAGATTGATAGCGCGAAGGCCAAATGCCTCCTGCTTGCCTCGATGGACAACGAACATCAGAGGAGGCATGAGAATATGGACATGAAGTCCATATTGCTCCATACAAAAGAACTGTATGGAGAGCAATCATGTATCGCAAGATACGAAGCGTCGAAAAGGTTATTTTCGACAAGAATGGCCGTCGGATCATCAGTAGCCGAGCACGTGCTAAAGATGATCGGCTACATTGAGGAGCTCGCTGACATAGGGATCACATTGGAGAGTGAGCTATATACGGATATAGTTCTCCAGTCCCTTCCTTCCACTTACGCCCAGTTTATACTGAACTTCAACCTACAAGAAAAAGAGGTTGAACTATCAGAGCTCCTCAACATGCTGAGGAGCGCAGAGGGCACCCTACAGAAAGGTAGGGAAACATCCACTTTGTTTGTAGGAGGATCATCTTCTTCTAGGTCCAAGGCGAAAGCCAAGGGAAAGAAGAAGAAGGCCCCCGCCAAACCAAGGGGCGGTGTTAGTAAAGTGGATACGAAGGGAAAAAGTAAAGCAACAAAGATAGCGGGGAAGCTTGTGGATAAGGAAGAATGCTTCTATTGTCATAAGAAAGGACACTGGAAGAATGATTGCAGGGCCTGGAAGGCCAGAACACAGGAATTGAAGCAGGTTGCAGCTTCAGCTTCAGGTGTGTATGTTATTGAAAACTGTCTTTCAATAAACTCTACTTCCTGGGTATTGGATACCGGATCAGGATCTCATATCTGTAATTCTTTGCAGGCGTTGAGAAACCGTAGGGTTTTGAAGGCAGGTGACATGACCCTCAGAGTTGCGAACGGAGCTAGCATGGATGCTAAAGCCGTGGGGGACTATCACCTGGGAATGTCAGATGGACATGTTTTGGTTTTGCGTAATTGCTTTTTTGTACCCAACGCAACTTGTAATATCATTTCTGTATCTTTAGTTTCTAAAGAAGGTTATGAATTTGCGTTTGTAAGTAATGTTGTAAACATTCACCTTAATCAAGTTTTGATTGGGTCAGGTACATTGAGTAATGGTATATACGTGTTAAACCAACCACAGATTTTCAACGTCCAGAATACACACAAAAGAAAGTCTCCAGAACTAAATCAGACTTTCTTATGGCATTGTAGATTGGGTCACATCAATGAGAGAAGGTTGACTAAGTTACATACAGAAGGATATTTGAATGCGTTCGAATATCAATCATATGCCACTTGTCAATCTTGTCTCAAAGGAAAGATGACAAAGACTCCGTTTACTGGACATGGAGTAAGAGCGAGCGAGCTCTTGGGACTCGTACACAGTGACGTGTGCGGTCCAATGTCTACACATGCCCGAAGCGGACATTCTTACTTCATTACTTTTACGGATGACTTCTCAAGGTACGGTTATGTCTTCTTAATGAAACATAAGTCCGAGGCCTTTGGAAAATTCCAGGAGTATAAGAATGAAGTAGAGAAACAGACCGGCAAAAGTATTAAGATTCTAAGATCGGATCGAGGTGGAGAATACTTAAGTGCCGAGTTCCTGGACTATTTAAAAGAGAACGGAATTCTCTCTCAGCTTACTCCTCCATACACCCCGCAACATAACGGTGTATCGGAGAGACGGAACCGCACCCTATTGGATATGGTGCGGTCCATGATGAGTAACGCTGAGTTACCGCGATCATTCTGGGGGTATGCACTAGAATCAGCCGCATACCTTTTGAACCGAGTTCCCACTAAGACTGTGCCTACCACGCCATTTGAGATGTGGTGTGGGAAGAGACCCCATCTTAATCACATTAAGATATGGGGAAGTCTAGCTTTTGTCAAAAAGCAGCATGCGGACAAGCTCGAGGCACGCTCAGTACTGTGCAAGTTTGTGGGATATCCAAAGAATTCTAAGGGATATTTCTTCTACTGTGAAGAGGAACAAAAAGTTCTTGTTTCTCGTCATGCCCACTTTCTAGAACACCAGTTCATAGAAAAAGAAATAAGTGGGAGCGCAGTAGAACTGGAAGAAATTCCAGAACCACAGACTGTTACTGAAAGCTTGGTGGAACCAGAGGGTTCAACAGAACAGGACATTCCTACGCCGCTCCGCAGGAGTAGTAGGCAGTCTCATCCGCCCGAGAGATACTACGGTTTTTTCATAGACGGGGATAGAGAGGATTGCATCATAGATTATGATGAGCCTACTAGCTTCCAGCAGGCCGTTCAGAGCGTTGACTCAGTGAAATGGCTGGATGCAATGCGGACCGAAATGGAGTCCATGTACACCAACAAGGTATGGACGTTGGACATTGCTCCAGACGGGGTAAAACCCGTAGGATGCAAGTGGATCTTCAAAAGGAAGATTGGTGTAGATGGACAGGTTGAGACCTATAAAGCTAGGCTGGTAGCAAAGGGTTTTCGTCAAAGACCTGGCTTGGACTATGACGAAACCTTTTCTCCAGTAGCCATGCTGAAATCCATTCGGATCCTTCTTGCCATTGCTGCCTTCCACGATTATGAGATCTGGCAAATGGACGTAAAGACAGCTTTTCTAAATGGAAATTTAGAAGAGTGTGTCTATATGGACCAGCCAGAGGGTTTCATTCAGAGTGGGAGCAGCGGAAAGGTGTACAAGTTGCTTAAGTCCATCTATGGACTAAAGCAGGCATCGCGGAGTTGGAACATCTGCTTTGATGAGACGGTCAAAGAATTTGGCTTTATCAAAAATCCAGATGAACCATGCATCTATAGTAGATTTGTAGCGAGAACTGTAGTATTCCTCGTTTTATACGTGGATGACATTCTCTTAATAGGAAATGACATTCCTATGCTACAATCTGTCAAGGGGTTCTTGTCACACAGGTTCTCCATGAAAGACCTGGGTGATGCCTCATACATTCTGGGTATCCGGATCTACCGTGACAAATCCAAGAGGATATTAGGACTTTCACAGTCCAGGTACATCGACACCATACTGAAGAGGTTCAGTATGGAAGATTCCAAGCGCGGTAACCTACCGGCTTGTCACGGGATCACCCTCTCTAAAGAGATGTCTCCCAAGACTGATTTGGAGAGGGATCGCATGTCTATTATACCCTACGCTTCTGCGGTAGGCTCTATAATGTATGCGATGTTGTGTACCAGACCGGATGTAGCTTATGCACTGAGTGTGGTAAGCCGGTATCAGTCTAACCCTGGGGAGAAACACTGGATAGCGGTAAAGAACATTCTCAAGTACCTGAGAAGGACTAAGGAGATGTTCTTGGTGTATGGCGGAAAAGACCTCCAGATCGAGGCCTTTGCTGACTCCAGCTTCCAGAGTGACAAGGATGATTCCAAGTCCATGTCGGGTTTTGTCTTTACCCTCAGTGGAGGGGCGGTGTGTTGGAAGAGTTCCAAACAGGAAACCGTTGCAGACTCGACGATGGAAGCGGAATACATCGCTGCATCTGATGCCGCAAAAGAAGCTGTCTGGATGAGGAAGTTCTTGAAAGAACTTCAGGTGGTTCCGTCCATTGTTGATCCAATACCTCTGTATTGCGACAACAACGGGGCTATAGCTTTAGCAAAGGAACCCAGGTCCCATCAGAGATCCAGGCACATCTTGAGGCGGTATCACCTGATCAGGGAGATCGTGGATCGCCAGGAGATCGAGGTTCGGAGAGTCTCTTCAGAAGACAACACTGCAGATCCATTCACCAAGGCCTTGCCCCAGACTCAGTTCGAGCGGCTGATCGAGATGATAGGTCTTCGATACGCCAGTACATGGCCTTAGTGCAAGTGCGAGATTGTTAGTGTATATGCCCTAGAGGCCATTACTGTATCATACTAGTTTGTATATTACTTAATGGATGCTTGGGATATTCACCCTGTATATACAATCTTGCTCAAAATAGTAGTATGCTACTTGGTTTGTTTCTACTTCAATGTGTACTTGTGTTTATTTCAGTATATCACTTATACGCATTAGTGGAGCCCTTAGGATCTTTGCTTGATTACCAGCGTTGTGATGGCAGTCACACTAGTGGGGGCTGGGTAATCTATAAGCACATCCTTATTCAGGTCCCTGGTCGCAGGACTATCGAGACAGGGCATCGATACTCCGGAGTAGACCAGCGCATGCGCTTCTCATCCCAGTGTGGGAGACGGTCTGTCCCACAGCCGTCAGTACGTCGTACTTGAGATAGTATGCGGGTGCTCGTTAGGTTACGGGTACACTGGACAGGACTCGTCGGGAACTGACTAGTTGGTATTATACCTATCGTCAGTTATCAGTTCCCAGGTGACAAGAGTACAGCTTAGTCCGCTGACTTGACACTGTCATTTCGCCTCGGGTGTGTTCCCACTGTACTTTGATCACTACCCTACCACGGCTCAAAGGAGTCGTGCAAACAGGTGGTGGTTGGGTGCAGTCCCGAAGCACTTGGAGGCAGTGACGGTTAGACAGGATTCGTCTCTCCCGGTATTGGGGGTTGACATCGCGCTGTGTCTAGGAGAGCCATTACACGAGTAGTCCCTGGCCAGGGCAAACGAGATATACTGGTAGGTTTCCAGTGTTATCTCAGGGTGTATTGGGCTTCACTCCGGCACGACTTGTACCGCTATTGGGGGACTGACGTTTACCGCCCCCTAGGCCCGCCATGCGATGTATCAGACGAACAGACCGGACTGTACGGAGAATGTCACACTCAGGCTCAGTAGGAGTTCAGATGGGTTTCGCCTCGTCCGTCTTCTTGTCGGCATTACCTGGGGACCGTTACGCACAGCTAGTGCCGCTTGCGGTCTGTGGTTAAACCCACTGCCAGCGTAGTGTCGAGTCTTTAGAGTCCCACGCAGAAAGCTTTTCGCCTTTAGGCAAAAGAGTAGAGGTCGCATGGTATTGCGACAGGTCGCATGGTTTTGCGACAGGGTTCGGTCACATCCGTGCACTTGTGCACGTACAGTGTCCGGACAGTTTACACTAGCGGGCTTTGGTTTAAGCCAGATCCTAGTGTACCTTATGGGATTGGATTTATCCAGTTTGCATTCGTGTTCCTCGGAACGCGGATGCGGGTGTGTATGCACAGTTGACAGGGAGGCAGAGGCAGCGGATTCTCATTAGGGTTGTTGACAGTTGACCGTTGACTTTTTGACTTTATGCTCAACCCTAATGAGAATATGATATGTGATTAACTATTATATTAATTAAGTATTATGGTGATATGGTTGTTGACTTGTTGACTTTTGTTGACTTGTTGACTTTGGTGACTTGTTGACTTTTGTTGACTTGTTGACCGGTTGACTAGGCTTGACTAGTTGACCATCATGATAACCATGGTTATCATTTCATGCCAAAGACTTTTTCTTGCTTGCTCATTTGAGTAAAATGAGTGCATGACATGATAAGCTTATGATTGCTTCAAACCATCACATAAGACTTTTTTGATATGATGAGTTATGATCACTTTGGATTATGAGAGGGTGAAAGAAAAAAGAGTTGCTCATTCTTTCTTGCTCATTCTCTCTCTTGTTCTTGAGCTCTCCTCTTGCTCTCACCCTCAACCTCTTGCTCCCTCTCTTGATCTATGGTTCTCTTGTCTCATGAGTTGAGAATCAAGAACCATAGATAAAATCCCATTCTAAATCATCTCTACTCATTCTAGTTCACTAGGTTTAGCAAACCAAGTGAACTAGTTTCTTCAAAGAACGAAGAAGGAGCTAAAGGTTGGAGCTTTCAAGTGGATCTATCTTCGGCGTACGGAGACAACGAGAAGGAGCCATCGAACCACCATCGGAGCTTGAAGAGAAGGAGTTCAAGTTTAGGTATAACCATCTTCATCCGAGTAGCTAAATATCTTTAGCTTAGTATGCTAGTTTTAGTTTAGGTAAAGATCCCGACCTAGCTTAGTCCATGTTGCCTCTTGCGTTAAAATTTTGATTTTATACCGTTTCCGCCTCCCCGTAAGAACCGGGGGTCGCAACGTGGACTTACATATATCACATAGGGTGTTTCTTGCTCCGTCCCGATACATCGACGTGCTGTGGTGTATTCGGAGGAGTAATGCTGAGAGAGAATCTCATTCTCCTTTAGAATAGTCCAGGAATTCCGTGCTTAAGTATTCTCCTCCTTGATCTCATCAAAGGACATAATACTTATACCCGTATTTTGGTTCTCTACTTCTAACTTATGTTCCGTGAATATCTCAAAAGCTTCGGACTTGTGTTTCAACAGAAACATATGTCTGAATCTTGAGAGATCATCAGAGAATGTAATGAAGTACAAAGAACCGGTCTTGGCATGTGTAGACAGGAGACCTTCATACATCAGCATGTATCAATCCCAAGAGTTCACTAACTCTTTCTCTGTTTCTAATAAACAGAGCTATGGTCATCTTATCTTTGTGACATGACCGGTAAGTTTCACAAGATGTAAATTAAAACAAATTTAAATATGCATCTTAATGTAACTTCAGCTAGTCGGGTCGCATTGATATGACTTAGTCTACAATGCCTCAAGAAGGATTCGTTCATTTCTGAACTCTTCCTCTCGTGTGTGTTCTGTATACTAAGATCTGTAGTTTGATTTAGAACGTCAATGCTTTTAGATAACTTGCCTGAACCGATCAACTCTTGATATAGGAAATGTTCAAAACATTATCCAACAATACAAAATTATATCCTTTCTTTACTAATAAAGAGACTGATATGATGTTGTATATCAGGTTCGGTATCTAATAACATTCATTCAGAATCAATGTATTCTTGTAATACAGGGTGATAGTGACCAACAGACTTTGCTGCAACACTTGCACCGTTTCTATCTCATGAAACTTATCACCCGTTCTCAGTTCTCTACCTTTCTGTAGCCCATGTAACAGATTACATATGGGGGATCCTGATCCGGTATCTCATACCCAGGACGTAAAGGATACTGAGAAACAGTTTTATGTAATGAACACACCCGAAGACGATGTATCAACATGCACTTTCTTCGTTTGGGCGGCACGGGAATTCTGGTATTCCCCAATTTCCTGCTCTGTCTTATAACAATTATAAGTTGGAGCGGGACCAACGTTCCCCAGCTCAGTATAATAAGCGTGTTCGGTCAATATATCCGTATTATTATCTTGATTAAGGCATGATATGGTCGCTACCTGGAGAGAGAGAGAAGAAAACACTCAGCGTATGCTCTCGCAAGATTAGATTGGTTATCTAATATATCTAATCAGGATGTCTCCCTCAGTTTTAATCAAATCTTCCTTCAAACCCTAAAAGGAAAGACTAGCCGGGATTAATTACACGCTACAAGTTCGCCAATCTTTCAGCCAGGACAGTGTTAGTACTTTAAGGGAGGTCCCCCGTGCTTTCGCACGAACCTAATTAAAGTAAACCTCGTTTTCCCAGGGGCGTAACCCCGTTAACACCTTTCTAAACACTTACTTGATCAGCTAATTGTAATGTGTAAAACTCTCCCAGGAGTAACTCTTACTCGCAGCGGGTATTGGGATCCAACTATCTCATAGAAGGTATGCAATCTCATTGCAAATTTCATGTCACGACCCGAAAAAATGGAACATGACCGGCACTTAAACTACGAAACGTCTCGAGGCGTACGTAATCTAAGTAAGCCGAAAACCCAGAAATCCAAACCAAGAAAAATAGTAGAGTGAAGGAAAACCAATTTAAAACAAGTAGTTTTAATAGCATAAGCCGAATTATGCGTTTTTAAAACATCAAGTATTTTCTGAAAATTTCGGCAGAGTCTCCTTTGTAAATACTGGCCCCCAAACGGGATACAACATGAATAGTATACGAAATCAATAAAAATGCATCCCCAAGCGGGAGCTAGCTCTTCGTCAATCGGCGGTCACAACCACACAAGCAATATAATATACAACGCCAACGGCGAGGTTCAAAATTCAAAAGGAAACTCAAAACCATAAGAAAACCACAGAAATACAACGCGCGACTCTAAGGTCGAAAGAATAAACATCACTGGTCTCTATCTGAGATAAATACAAGTTTGGTTGATGGAACTTCTAGATACAACTGAATAATAATATACAAGTTATATAATGGGGGGTACGATACAAGTAAACCCACCTACTAGCAAATCACCCGAAGGAAACTATGCCCGCAAGCCGTAATGAAACCTGTACGGCAAACCTGTAAGAAACTGGGGCACAACGGGGGTGAGTTGCCAACTCGTGAATAGAAAAACATCTACGCACAGAAATCGCATAAATAACGCAATCCTAGGTCAATGATCATAATATATCCTCCATTATATATAACATGCAGCCTATAACAAGGCTAGGGTAAATATCTAACCCGAGTGTAATCTAATGTACCTGTGTCAGTGCCTCAGGTAGAAATATATCATATGAATGAGGTATGAATGAATGAAAATAGAATACATGTAAATGAAGAACTGTTTTCATAGTTTAGTGAGATTTCCTTATTTTTAAATAGGAGGTACCATAAATGAAATCAGCATAAAACAGTGCCCAGCATCGACACAAAACAAGTATCCAAATATCTCGATATCTCTGTGTCGTAATCTCTGTACCTCAAAATCTCAAAAATCTCAATGTCTCAATCACAATATCTATGGCGCCGTCAGTCCAGACCGGCCCCTACCATCTATCTCAAGACCACGACGGTGTCCTCCGGATATCCGACGCGTCAGGTAAAATCACCGGTCGGTAGTGCTCCCCTGCCAGGCTCAACGTCATCACCACATTCATCTTGCCCCGGGGTACCGCACCGGGCCCACCATGTACCTGAAACGGTTCATCCAACTCCTCGAATCGGGTCTCGAAATCCATCAGCAAACTCATGGTGGACAACTCATACATCATAGGAAAACCGCATTTTTTTTATTTAAAAAGAGGGAAAGCGGTTTATATATGTTTTTGCGGTTTTCCTCCAAATCCAGAAAATATCATGGGAATCCGAATCATCAATAGCATGTAAAACCATGAATATAAATATGAGAATCCATGAATACGGCATAACAATGAATAACAGTTTGCATGAAGTGACAAGTAATAACTACAATATCTAAGCTGGCATATAAGGTAAGTACACTAATATTATGTCAAACTACGAGTTATCAAGCTAAGTTAAGCAATAATATTTCTAAGGTGTACGTGACATGGCAATTACCGATGAAGATGTGTGTGAGCCGGCAAGTAAGTGTATGTGGTACATACGCATCATCGGTAATGGTGCTGGTGTCCTAACAGCATGATATCAACATTTCAATAAGAAATTATAACATAAGTATGCGATGCGAAGCGAACCACAATAATAAGTGGTAGCTGAAAACTAGACGCAACTATAACTAATCTGAATTAATCTAATAAAAGTTCTACAAATGGTGTCTTTTGAAATAACACGAATCATGGGGTTTTGAAAATAGGGACTACGGTGTTTTTATGAAAACATACGTCTTTTGAAATATCCGTAGGATCCCTTGGGCTGTCTTTTAAAATACCCACGATTCGTTAGTTTTTGAAATAGGTAAGAATCGAATCTAATCTAACAACTAAACTAAACTAAAGGGCTAAGCTAACCAGCTGGACTACAGGTAACGAAACCGCCTAACATCTGAGTCGATATATATACATACCTGTATATATATTAGTCGGTGATCCCGCCTCAATAATATCATATCCGATACCATATCTATAATTAGACATTCCAAGTCAAGAGTGCGGATCAATCATCAATAAATAGCTCGTACGTAAATCCGTCGTACGGCATCCCAAATCTGGGTACGGGTCAAAATCACATTCATCGTACTATTCATCTGGTATCCTCTTTATCAAATATCATGATCGGGGTACTGATCTATGTCTAGTACAATACTGATACCGCCTAAGTATGCATGCAGGTATAAGAATCACTACGGCAAAAGACCCGCTAAAACATCATGTCGTATATCAATACAAACCAAATCACATCACCGATCTCCTGGCCTCAAGCCCAATCTCATCGACTCATCTCAAATTCCAAATACTATTCTCAAATCCAGTATATAAACACATAGTCCCATACCTATGTGAACACATAAACTATAGAGAATCCCATGAGCACATATAAATAGGAATGTATGCAAGTATGTATGTGTGTATGTGTAGTGCAACACTACCCTAGGGTTCGCAACACTAAAATAATCCAACACACCAATATCCATCCTAAACATCGTTATTAATCCTAAGTAACATATAATAATTGTTGGTGTGTATACGCATCCGTATACACCACCACGGACTGCGGGGGTGCTATACGCCATCCACCCGACTTCTCCCCGTAGATATAAATCTACTCACCTGGTCCTCGTTCGCCGGTGCCGATGTCGCCATGCGCTTGCTTGTCGTCTCGAAGTCCACATGGGGTACCTACATATCATAACGCACCGTATCATATTAAAATCCGACTCATGACCAAAACGACGCACGAATCCCTCATAGGTCAAAACCTATGGTTGCTTTCACAAATCAACCCAAAAACCCTCGACGTCGGCGTACAAACGCCAAACCATCGAGAAAAACCCAAATACACTCATTTGCACATTCACGAACACTAATTTTAATATAAAATAGGTTAAAATTCACAAAAACCCCAATTTCACTTAAAAAGTCATTTTTCCGAAAATTTAGCAAGCACAATTCGCCATTTTTGTACAAAACATGATGTTCAAACAATTCTAGCGGCCATAATACTTATTAAATAACTTAAATAAGTCATAAAAATAATTCTCATAATTTAATCTCATTAAATTCCAAAAACCCTAAAATTCGAGTTTACAAAATACCTAAATTTTAACAATTTTATAGCAAAATGCACAAACCACAATTTAGGTTGGATTTCCATGAACTAAAGTGTTAAACTACACTTAATAATGTTAATGAAGTCATGAAAAACCTAATTATATTTTTAGTCTAACATTTGCAATAAATTTTAAAAACCTAGTTTACAAATTAGCGTAATTAACACAATTTAAATTAACAAAAATGCAACTAACAACTAGATTTGCTTTAGCATAACATTAACATGTCAAAAATATCACACAACCATAATCTCACATCATAAAACCCTAAGTTGCATTCAAAACCCTTTCTTGAAAGTTAAATATTTAATATCAAAACCACAATTAACTCCTAATTAAACTCATAATAGCTAGATTGAAGTAATCAAACAATAACTTATGCAAAATGCTAAGATTATACCTCACAAAATTAGAGACCTAGCACCAAAATCTTGGCCTCCAATTTGCTCTCTTGATCCATGATCCGCACTAGAATAGGTCAAGAAGAAATGGGTAGGGATTAAAATTTGATTTTGTGGGATTTTTTTGAAGCATTTTGGATGGAGTTTTGAAGAGAAAAGAGGAGAAGAAATGGGGGCTGTTGTGGTGCAGATTTTCGGCTGAGGAGGCAGTGGGTAGAGGTGTGGGGGATTTGTGGAAAAGAATCCAAGTCAAAGCCCCTCCCAAATTACCATAATACCCCCACCTACTTTACTATATAAAAACCTTATTTTAACCCATTTCTCACATGATTTAAGGTCAAAAAGAGAGAAATAAAATTCTTGGGCTGATACAATAGTGTGGGGCCGGCCAAGGGGAGTGAGGGTGAGTGTGAGAGACTTTACAAAAAAATTCTATGCAAAAAGACCCCCCACAATACCATATTTGCAAGTTTTAGTTCAAAATAACTATATTTTTGTTTTCCATAAAATAAATCAATTAAAACTTGAAATAAAATACTAAAAATTTATATTACAACTAGATTTTAATTAACATGATTTTAAAGATTAAAATTAGCCCATTTAGATTTGTATTTATCGCTAATTTAATGTATTTTCTTACCGGCTTAAAATAATATTAAAATAATATTTTTTTCAGAAAATTTAAAATTTCACCAGTGGCTCAATAAACACCAAATACTAGTAATTACATAGCTAGAATATGTATATTTAATTTTATAATAAAGATATTTGCATTTTGACTTTTTACAGAAAACCCCCTTATTTTACCGTTTTTTCGAAATTTCACCGAAACGGTTTTCAAAACGTTACAATCTTCCCCCCTTAAAGAAATTCGGTCCCCGAATTTAAATTAAAACTTTCCCCAAATACTAATATATTTCAGCCAAAACCATCAAATCGCCGGGGCTCCGGAATCATAAATACATAAAACAAATCGTAGCGCAACGCATGCGCATGAAAAATGAGCATATAACTCAAATCAGAACTCCGTCAAGCATCCCGCAATCATCGGAGTCATGGGAAAGACATCAATACCAAATCCCAAGCAAAACCAATATGATATAACTCGAAACTATACATGTAAAATATATTCAGGTACTGTCCTCTGACTAGTCCTGCTCAGTACGAAAACACATAGCAATATCATAAAAACGTACTGCTCTATAAGAAAAAACAATCCCCAAAATACGCGTATGAATACTACGCGCGTCTTGTGCGCACAGAAATCAAAATCCATATGTGTGTCATACCTGCGCACAGAAACAACATCTAAGTGCATCGGGTGTGCACGAAACATCTGTCGTAGGCAACATGTGTGCCTGGCAGCAAAATCAGGTGCATATGACATGCACGAAAAATCTCGATTTAGTGCATCTGGTGTGCACCAAAATCACACTTCAAAACATGCGCCCAACATACGCGAAAATCCAAATCAGGTGCATCCATCGTGCACGAAATCATGAAATCCAATATCAAGTGTCGAACATGCGCAAAATCAAATCAGGTGCACAAGGTGCACAAAACAAATATCGCACATCACCATCGAAATCAAAGTCCAATGCATCTAAGTGCACAAAAGGCGTATCACTGCACTGCAAGCATATATAAACTATACAGAGTACAGGAACCAATCGTGTGCGTACATACGTACAAAATCAACTCAAATGTCTAAAACCGTAAAATCACAAACATGTGAAACCCAAGCACGAAAACAATATCAAGTGCAACACTGTGCAAGGATCGTAAATCCTCAATCATCAAAATCAAATCATGCGAATAAATCACCCAAAACATCGAAATCAATAATGGCGGAATAGTACTGCTCAAGTGCATCCTCTAAGAATCTCGGGCCAACTGTCGCGGTCACTAGTGGGACGTCTCGTTGATGATCATGAACTCTGGCCTGCTGGTGTGCGTAACAATGACCACTACTGGGTCAAGGTCTTCACTGTGAATTACCAATCTCTCGGTCCATCGGCTCATCGGCCATGTCAGGTGTGCTAACGCGGATGATCCCATTCTGGCACTTCTCTGGTCATCTCTCGGTCAATCATCGCGACCACTCGTAAGACAGCATATCACTGGCGTCGGCCTCTGCCTCTCTGAATGTACGTGACACATCTGATCCTGGGTGCAAGTATCATTGCAGCAGTGTCCTGGAAGGAATCCTGCTCACGGTCTCTTCCATGTCTCGTCTCTGCCAACTGTCCGGAAGTCATCGTCCTTTCCTATATCTGCATCTTGTTCCGGAACGGCTGCATACCCATCGCAACTCTTTCTGGAAGGTATATCCAATACTCTGCCTCGGCATGCGTATCGCATCTCTGATGTCGGCGGAGTGGAACGTCGTCTTATCCAGATCTTGTACGGACCTCTTTACTCCACTTACTCTAATGTCGACTGCTTCGGACTCTTCTCATCGTGGCTACATGAACTGAGCTCCAACGGCTATCCTCATATCGGGAGTCTCCCAAGAAATGCATCTCACCACCTAGCATCCGAATTAAGTCGAGCCATCCAATCGAGTCGTCAAAACCTCATAATCCCCCAAGAGCTCAACATCTTGGGTACATCATAATAGTATCGAGTACATACCACAACATCGGTGGTCCAGCCGCAGAAAGGCAAACCCAAGCCTCACTAATGGCGCCGTAGAACTGCCGCAAACCCGAAGGTTCAAAGGCTTTCACACGGTCATTAAGTCGAGTTAGGGTTTCATTATTCTAGAGGGACCATAGAATTGCCTGCATGTCTTTCCGACTACTTTAAACTTGGAATAATAGGTTTCTGACATTCGATCGTCTCTGTCGACTCCCAACGTCTCCGCGTGAAGTCGTCTCTAGCTGGAATCATTCTATCTGATGACCTCGCATCGGGGTAGGCGAACGATCCACATGTCCTAGTCATTCATCCTCGATGACTAGCGACCTTCTATCATCTCTTAGTACAACTCGTTCTGCACTAATTCCAGCATCTGGGGCAATATCTCATCGTTCGCAGCAAAAACTGGTTCGCTCATCTACATGCTGAACAGTGCCTCGACCATCATGAATAAGCAACACACCAGCGGTCATCAAAATCTGGCTGGCCTCTATCATTGGTTCAATCCTCTAGTGCTAATCTGCACGTCCGAGCAATCACATACGGCGATCCATCCAACGCTCGTAGCGTAAAACACAATCAAAAGACACCTCTCTACAATCGGGTTTCGCCGGAATCATACCCTGGTCAGTCCTCGTTCATGACGAGCTCGTGCTGACCGCAACTCTAGCCGTAGCTCTCCCTGCCCGTAATCGTGGCAGCAAAACCAAACTGGTACCGATGAGGCTAGATCAGGAAGGAATATAATATTGAACAAGGAAATGTACATCCTAACGCTTCTTAAGTGGAGTGGTGTGTCGTAAATATGCCGCGGAACATACCAACGGTACGTCACTCTACTTTAGTCACCTATTCCATCAACCAAGGGTCATCCTACGCTCCGAAGGTAAAACCTAACGCTCTGATACCAACTTTGTCACGAACCGAAAAAACGGAACATGACCGGCACTTAAACTACGAAACGTCTCGAGGCGTACGTAATCTAAGTAAGCCGAAAACCCAGAAATCCAAACCAAGAAAAATAGTAGAGTGAAGGAAAACCAATTTAAAACAAGTAGTTTTAATAGCATAAGCCGAATTATGCGTTTTTAAAACATCAAGTATTTTCTGAAAATTTCGGCAGAGTCTCCTTTGTAAATACTGGCCCCCAAACGGGATACAACATGAATAGTATACGAAATCAATAAAAATGCATCCCCAAGCGGGAGCTAGCTCTTCGTCAATCGACGGTCACAACCACACAAGCAATATAATATACAACACCAACGGCGAGGTTCAAAATTCAAAAGGAAACTCAAAACCATAAGAAAACCACAGAAATACCACGCGCGACTCTAAGGTCGAAAGAATAAACATCACTGGTCTCTATCTGAGATAAATACAAGTTTGGTTGATGGAACTTCTAGATACAACTGAATAATAATATACAAGTTATATAATGGGGGGTACGATACAAGTAAACCCACCTACTAGCAAATCACCCGAAGGAAACTATGCCCGCAAGCCGTAATGAAACCTGTACGGCAAACCTGCAAGAAACTGGGGCACAACGGGGGTGAGTTGCCAACTCGTGAATAGAAAAACATCTACGCACAGAAATCGCATAAATAACGCAATCCTAGGTCAATGATCATAATATATCCTCCATTATATATAACATGCAGCCTATAACAAGGCTAGGGTAAATATCTAACCCGAGTGTAATCTCATGTACCTGTGTCAGTGCCTCAGGTAGCAATATATCATATGAATGAGGTATGAATGCATGAAAATAGAATACATGTAAATGAAGAACTGTTTTCATAGTTTAGTGAGATTTCCTTATTTTTAAATAGGAGGTACCATAAATGAAATCAGCATAAAACAGTGCCCAGCATCGACACAAAACAAGTATCCAAAAATCTCGATATCTCTGTGTCGTAATCTCTGTACCTCAAAATCTCAAAAATCTCAATGTCTCAATCACAATATCTAGGGCGCCGTCAGTCCAGACCGGCCCCTACCATCTATCTCAAGACCACGACGGTATCCTCCGGATATCCGACGCGTCAGGTAAAATCACCGGTCGGTAGTGCTCCCCTGCCAGGCTCAACGTCATCACCACATTCATCTTGCCCTGGGGTACCGCACCGGACCCACCATGTACCTGAAACGGTTCATCCAACTCCTCGAATCGGGTCTCGAAATCCATCAGCAAACTCATGGTGGACGACTCATACATCATAGGAAAACCGCATTTTTTTTATTTAAAAAGAGGGAAAGCAATTTATATATGTTTTTGCGGTTTTCCTCCAAATCCAGAAAATATCATGGGAATCCGAATCATCAATAGCATGTAAAACCATGAATATAAATATGAGAATCCATGAATACGGCATAACAATGAATAACAGTTTGCATGAAGTGACAAGTAATAACTACAATATCTAAGCTGGCATATAAGGTAAGTACACTAATATTATGTCAAACTACGAGTTATCAAGCTAAGTTAAGCAATAATATTTCTAAGGTGTACGTGACATGGCAATTACCGATGAAGATGTGTGTGAGCCGGCAAGTAAGTGTATGTGGTACATACGCATCATCGGTAATGGTGCTGGTGTCCTAACAGCATGATATCAACATTTCAATAAGAAATTATAACATAAGTATGCGATGCGAAGCGAACCACAATAATAAGTGGTAGCTGAAAACTAGACGCAACTATAACTAATCTGCATTAATCTAATAAAAGTTCTACAAATGGTGCCTTTTGAAATAACACGAATCATGGGGTTTTGAAAATAGGGGCTACGGTGTTTTTATGAAAACATACGTCTTTTGAAATATCCGTAGGATCCCTTGGGCTGTCTTTTAAAATACCCACGATTCGTTAGTTTTTGAAATAGGTAAGAATCGAATCTAATCTAACAACTAAACTAAACTAAAGGGCTAAGCTAACCAGCTGGACTACAGGTAACGAAACCGCCTAACATCTGAGTCGATATATATACATACCTGTATATATATTAGTCGGTGATCCCGCCTCAATAATATCATATCCGAAACCATATCTATAATTAGACATTCCAAGTCAAGAGTGCGGATCAATCATCAATAAATAGCTCGTACGTAAATCCGTCGTACGGCATCCCAAATCTGGGTACGGGTCAAAATCACATTCATCGTACTATTCATCTGGTATCCTCTTTATCAAATATCATGATCGGGGTACTGATCTATGTCTAGTACAATACTGATACCGCCTAAGTATGCATGCAGGTATAAGAATCACTACGGCAAAAGACCCGCTAAAACATCATGTCGTATATCAATACAAACCAAATCACATCACCGATCTCCTAGCCTCAAGCCCAATCTCATCGACTCATCTCAAATTCCAAATACTAGTCTCAAATCCAGTATATGAACACATAGTCTCATACCTATGTGAACACATAAACTATAGAGAATCCCATGAGCACATATAAATAGGAATGTATGCAAGTATGTATGTGTGTATGTGTAGTGCAACACTACCCTAGGGTTCGCAACACTAAAATAATCCAACACACCAATATCCATCCTAAACATCGTTATTAATCCTAAGTAACATATAATAATTGTTGGTGTGTATACGCATCCGTATACACCACCACGGACTGCGGGGGTGCTATACGCCATCCACCCGACTTCTCCCCGTAGATATAAATCTACTCACCTGGTCCTCGTTCGCCGGTGCCGATGTCGCCATGCGCTTGCTTGTCGTCTCGAAGTCCACATGGGGTACCTACATATCATAACGCACCGTATCGTATTAAAATCCGACTCATGACCAAAACAACGCACGAATCCTTCATAGGTCAAAACCTATGGTTGCTTTCACAAATCAACCCAAAAACCCTCGACGTCGGCGTACAAACGCCAAACCATCGAGAAAAACCCAAATACACTCATTTGCACATTCACGAACACTAATTTTAATATAAAATAGGTTAAAATTCACAAAAACCCTAATTTCACTTAAAAAGTCATTTTTCCGAAAATCTAGCAAGCACAATTCGCCATTTTTGTACAAAACATGATGTTCAAACAATTCTAGCGGCCATAATACTTATTAAATAACTTAATTAAGTCATAAAAACAATTCTCATAATTTAATCTCATTAAATTCCAAAACCCCTAAAATTCGAGTTTACAAAATACCTAAATTTTAACAATTTTATAGCAAAATGCACAAACCAAAATTTAGGTTGGATTTCCATGAACTAAAGTGTTAAACTACACTTAATAATGTTAATGAAGTCATGAAAAACCTAATTAGATTTTTAGTCTAACATTTGCAATAAATTTTAAAAACCTAGTTTACAAATTAGCGTAATTAACACAATTTAAATTAACAAAAATGCAACTAACAACTAGATTTGCTTTAGCATAACATTAACATGTCAAAAATATCACACAACCATAATCTCACATCATAAAACCCTAAGTTGCATTCAAAACCCTTTCTTGAAAGTTAAATATTTAATATCAAAACCACAATTAACTCCTAATTAAACACATAATAGCTAGATTGAAGTAATCAAACAATAACTTATGCAAAATGCTAAGATTATACCTCACAAAATTAGAGACCTAGCACCAAAATCTTGGCCTCCAATTTGCTCTCTTGATCCATGATCCACACTAGAATAGGTCAAGAAGAAATGGGTAGGGATTAGAATTTGATTTTGTGGGATTTTTTTGAAGCATTTTGGATGGAGTTTTGAAGAGAAAAGAGGAGAAGAAATGGGGGCTGTTGTGGTGCAGATTTTCGGCTGAGGAGGGAGTGGGTAGAGGTGTGGGGGATTTTTGTAAAAGAATCCAAGTCAAAGCCCCTCCCAAATTACCATAATACCCCCACATACTTTACTATATAAAAACCTTATTTTAACCCATTTCTCACATGATTTAAGGTCAAAAAGAGAGAAATAAAATTCTTGGGCTGATACAATAGTGTGGGGCCGGCCAAGGGGAGTGAGGGTGAGTGTGAGAGACTTTACAAAAAAATTCTATGCAAAAAGACCCCCCACAATACCATATTTGCAAGTTTTAGTTCAAAATAACTATATTTTTGTTTTCCATAAAATAAATCAATTAAAACTTGAAATAAAATACTAAAAATTTATATTACAACTAGATTTTAATTAACATGATTTTAAAGATTAAAATTAGCCCATTTAGATTTGTATTTATCGCTAATTTAATGTATTTTCTTACCGGCTTAAAATAATATTAAAATAATATTTTTTTCAGAAAATTTAAAATTTCACCAGTGGCTCAATAAACACCAAATACTAGTAATTACATAGCTAGAATATGTATATTTAATTTTATAATAAAGATATTTGCATTTTGACTTTTTACAGAAAACCCCCTTATTTTACCGTTTTTTCGAAATTTCACCGAAACGATTTTCAAAATGTTACATTTCAACACTTGAAATTCCCGATAATTTTGCCCCTAGCAGCTATATGACCTTAACATAGTCAACAAATCATAAGTGCTAGTCAAGTTCAACCCGTCATTTCCCGATTGAATTAAACCCACCCGCACGACCCTTAACATAGTCAACAAAGTCACACGACTACCCTAATCCAATCGCATCATATGCTTATACAGATAAGCACTAATCAGCTACCGCACACTACGCCTTAACATAGTCAACAAACGTAGCACGAATACTAACTAGTACTTATCTGAAATGACGGAGGGCTACGACAGGTTTTTAAGAAAAATTTTTGCGTAATGAACTTGATATCGTCGTAGAATCGAGTGATTTTTTTAAATGGAGGGTTTTTGAGGCTTTTCTAGTTTTACTAAAGGGGTCACTCCCGGTGAAGGGATCGTCGGCCCTTTCCTCATCGAATAAGGTGCAGGGTATATCATATATACCACTATACAAAGCAAGAACTATAGAAGCGATCAAAAGACAAACCGAGTTTGTAGCATCTTCTAGTTTCACTAAAGAGGTCACTCCCGGTGAAGGGATCTCGGCTCTTTCCTTATCGAATAAGGTGCTGGATGTTCTACAAGGAACACCGCTATGCAAAGCAAAAACTAGAACTACCAGTTTTAAACAAGTTTCTACAACATCTTTAGGTTTCTTTTATTTCATTAATCTCATTAATGAAGTCCAATTTTTAATTATGCTTCAGAAGCATCACATTTGAAACGAAATTTGCAATATAACATTATCTCATATATATAATATAAACATTCGTCTCAGGCAGTAATATGATCTCATCACAGAACATTGCAGCAGAAGAACATATATGAAATATTGGATATACTAGGACGTCCGTGTTTTCAATACGAGCCTGTATAAAACAGATTCCACGGTCGCGATGAATAGCCAAACCCACATCCCTAGACCCCTACGAGAGCGGCAAGTAACACTGCCAATTCTAGGGTTAGGAGACCCGGTCTCGACTCCTCGATATGGTCTCCCACTCGACCCCAGAACACGGTTACTTGTGCTCCCCGCCTTGGGTCTACCTAATGCGGAAAAGTAAATAATATACAATGGTGACATCATCCTCAGCCCGAAAGTTCCCCAATAAAAGAATATTACATACAAATGAATTTTAGATGAATGAAAAAGAAAAACTCCCATCTCACATAAAACCCCCGGCTATTCAGAACGCGACGATCCAATATAACATATCACAGCAACACATAATATCTCATATCATCAACGTAAGCAAGTATGCGTATCCCGATTATCGTTGATGTATAGCAACGAAGCCGACGATACACCACATACTACGCTTACAGTCACAGAAAAGAAAGTGTAAAACTACAACAGTTGGAATCCGCAACCTCCTTAGACATCGCATGCCTAACCAAATGAATTCCTTAGACATCGCACGCCTAACAATTATAAACCCCGCATTTTAGTCTCATCATCGAAAAGTCTTTTCAATATCAAGTCGGGCAATTCAACAAGATTCCTGACAACCTGATCGAGTGCTCGTCGCAAACTTTAGTAGATGGCCACACCCCCGATGCCGTCGACGAAGTGCACTAAGGCGGAACACCGCTGCCGCGAGCACCCGAACAGATTCTTTTGGCGGCGGGCTTCTCCTACAGTCACTTGGTCGGGGCTATGGGGCGTGGCTGTCTATTAAGTTTACCCGGCGAGTATCCGCGTACGCTACGTGATTGCGATGGACTTTTGATCACATCAAAATTCCGTGGCAACCGATCATCTGAGACTAAAGTGCTATGTTTATAACATTCAAATTAGTTATCTCATAACTACCTGTGGATTCCAAATATTGTATCACATTCCAGATAAATAGATAATGTTAAACTTTCCGATCGAATAATAAAACACCCAAGATTTCCCCAATATATCTCAACACTTGAAATTAGTTTAAAAACATCCATCACATGCCACAGTACCGATGATCCAGCCGTAGAAGGGTCAAGCCAAAGCCTCACATGTGGCACGCCGTACTGCCCCAAACCCTTATGTTCGAAAGGCAGTTCAAGACGGTCATATAATCGAGTTAAGGTTTGTTGTCTTCTATAGGGTCTACCGTGTTACTTGCACGACTTAGAACGTTCTTAAACTCGAGAAAAAATCCAACTTTTGAAAAAATTTCCGACTGGGAAAAAGTGAGTTATTGATATCCGGTCGAACTTTTTAGCAGTTTCTAAAATTATCCGGAAAAACTAAACAAACTTAAATTATACGATCGAATCAATGAGTCCCCAATACAACCCTAGAAAACTCAACACTTGAGTGGAATAAAAAAAATTCCCAGAAAAAAATAACAAGAAAGGACCTAATAACAATTACATGAAATTTCAGGGACTAAGTCACAATTTAGGCCGCGGAACCGCCGCCAAACCCTTGGTTTGGCCGCGATTACGCGGTCAAATAGTTGACTCAGTGGACCGTACTTCACAGTAATTCTTAGTTTT
Organism: Agapanthus africanus; assembly: GCA_030015575.1. NCBI lineage: Eukaryota > Viridiplantae > Streptophyta > Magnoliopsida > Asparagales > Amaryllidaceae > Agapanthus > Agapanthus africanus. The sequence continues at coordinate 263,670,814 of CM057345.1, read as the reverse complement.
TCCTGCTTGTTTTTCTGAGCATTTTTAATTCTGAAAAAAATCACATTTTTAGAAAATGTACAGAGAGGGGTTAATATCGGGTATTCGGAGTTCGATCGGACTTTAAACTTCGTCTAGACTTCGCCTAAAGCTCTAGCTTGCTTCTGATACCACTGTAAGGTTGCTATGCACGCTCACAAGGTTCTATGAGGCATCAACCATGCCCGATTAAAATTTTAGCCGTGCCGAACAACCCGAAGCCGGATCTTTAAACTAGGGTTTAGGCGAAAACTAACATGTTAAACACTTTAACACTAAGTGAGAGCAATTAAAACCTTTGTAGATCCGGTCCTTCACTTCTTAAGCTCCATGTTGAGGTTCCTTCGCTGCGATCATCGTGTTCTGGACTCTCGAGAGGCTTCACGAAGAGAATGATTCAACCTTTGCTTCCTCTTCGATACAAAGATGATCTACCTTGACGTTTCGTTAACACAAGCTAATGTTGGAGATAGTGCCCTCAGAGTCAATTATTAGGTCACAGGTACGTGATTGTAATGATTGAGGGAGGACCTATCCCGGTAGGACAGTCTTACTCGAGATGATAGTATGCTATCTGGTTTACCTTTATCATCGTGTACTGTTTTAGGTGACCTGACACGTCGCTATTACACGTTGATAGAGCCCCTAGGATTCTTGCTTGACCACCAGCAGTATGAGGGCGATCATATAAGTGGGAGCTGGGGGTCTATAAGCATATCCTTAAAAGGTCCCTAGTCGTGTGAGTTTCGAGACAGGGCATCGATACTCCATAGTAGACTAGTGTATACAGTCGAGACCCCGACGAGGGGCGGTGGCCGGTCTCACAAGCCACTGGTGTCAGTTGGATCACCTAAGATGTATACAGGTGCTCATTGGGTTATGAGTACACCGGACAGGACTCGCCGGGAACATGCTAGTTGGTCATATACCAGACGTCAGATGGCAGTTCCCTGGTGACATGTGTGCAGGTTAGTTCATCGACCTGGGGATCGTCATTTGTCTCGTGTGAGTTCCCACTGTACTTTGATTACTACCCTACCACGGCTCAAAGGAGTCGTGCAAACAGGTTTTAGTTGGGTACAGTCCCGAGCCACATGGAGGCAGTGAGCGTATCTTCAGGGGTTCGTCTCTCCCGGTATTGGGGGTGAGGTCGTGCTGTGTCTAGGAGAGCCATTACACAAAGTCCTTGGCCAAGGCAAGGAGATTTACTGGTAGGTATTCCGGTAGTATCTCAGGGTGTTCTGGGCTACACTCCGACACGACTTGTACCGCTTTTGGGGGTCTGACTTTTACCAACCCCCTAGGCCCGCCATGCGATACTCATAGACGAACGGACCGGACTGCACGGATATTGTCACTGACAGGCTCAGTTGGGTGTCGGGGTGAGCTTCCTCATCGACGTCCCATTTGGTCAGTACCTGGTAGCCCGTCATGTATTGGCTTATACCTCTGACGTGCTAGTGGTTAAATCCACAACCAAGGTGTTGACGAGTCTTTAGAGTCCCCCACATTCAGTTACTCAAGCTTTCGGGCGAAAGGTTGTAGAGGCCGTATGGAGATATGGCAAGGTCCGATCAGATACGTGCGGTATTGCACGGATCAGGATCGGACAGTTTGTACTATAGGCCGTATGGTTATATGGCAGGGTTCGATCAGATACGTGCGGTATTGCACGGATCAGGATCGAACAGATATTACTAGCCGGCTTTGGTTTAAGCCGGATCCTAGTATAGTACAGTGTAGATTTTGTCTCATTGCATTTGTATTTCGGTCGAAATACAGATGCGGGTGTGTATGCACAGTATCGGGTTTTTCCTGTAATTTATTACAGGACCAGTTTTTGGAGTTGCCAGTTTGTTTTCCGTTTCGGCCGATTTCCATTGTTCCGTTCATTGGCCGAAGTTTGGTGGAGGAGGGCTTATTTGCATTGTTGCAAATAAGTGTTTGTGGAGGGGTTCTTTGCTTATTGTTGTATCATGATAGCCTCTCATTGACCTTGACTTGTAGCTATCATGATGTCTTGACTTTGTTGAGTTGATGTTGTTGATGGAATGTGGATTTCCTTTTGATCATTTGTTTTTCTTTCATCATCACTCACTTTCCACCCACCCCCTTGTCTTTGCACTCTCTCTCCAATCACACCAAGGGGGGGCGGCCATTCCTAGAGGGATGATGGGATTCATTTCTTTGTGGGTGTGGCATTTTTAGCTCTCATGGTGCCAAGAAAAATGCTCTCTTGTTCATCCAAAAACATCCTTCAATCCCTCCACAAAAGGCAACTCCATAATCCCAAATTGAGACATGCAATCCACATTATATTCTACAGCATATCTTGGGCACGTCGAGTAGCCGGCTTCGTGCCCGAGTTGCCTCGGCATTGAGGTGGGAGCCCGTAAACATAGTAGGCGATATGGTGCACTTCCGGCGACGAGGAGGAGACGGGACTTTTCCGCAGGAGATCGGGACCATGACGAGAAGACCGGAGGACTTGGATCGTCGGTATATCTCTATTCCCATTCTTGTAGATAGCTTAGACTAGTTAATGGTTCGATCCGGTTAAAGTGCGCGGTGGTGCCGGTTTGCTAAGTCCGCAAAAATTTAAGTAATTCACCGCTTCCGCATTCCGGCGTCGGTTTGACGGACGGGGCGCCGCCGTGCACTTACAGTGGTATCAGAGCCTTCCCATTAACTTAGTATAGCTTTGTGTAATGTGTTTTTCTGTTCCGATCGATCGAAATGTCCGAAAACCCAAATACACCCACGACAGTTTCTGTTGAAATTTTTCAGTCTCCAAAAATTTTTCAGGTTGCATAAAAGTACTGTTCTCGATGATCTAAGACCAGTGGAAAAATTCGAGAAACTAATTCTCTCATTAGAGCGCAGAAGCGCGGCAAGTACCCACTTATTGCCGCGCTTCCGCCGCCGTATAAAAAGATCAATGGGCCGGATTTTTTCATTGGGCTTCTGGGGATAAATTTGGGTTTCTGGAACATTTAAATTGGGCCCATATTTTCTGTAACTGCTACAGTATTGTTTTGGGGCCCACTTGATATAATTTGATCGGTCGGATATTTTAAACACGTTTTTCACAGTATTTACATTATATCTGCGACCGTGAATGTCACTCGATCGGTAAATCCGGTCTAACTGCTATAGCCCGGTTAGACGGATTTGCGAACGTGACATTCACGTTGATGTTCTATGTATTTGCTGTGATGTTGCGGATCGGTCGTGGGGGATAGCCTGGATGCAATGCTAGTACAGTTGTGGTTGTATTATGTACATTTGATATTGCGGGGCGAGCGTCCGACATGTGGACTGCCGTCACTGCCTGTTTGTATTATTATTTTGGGGCACGACCTGGTTGCGGTCGATGTACCCGTTGTATGTATATTTTACTTTCTGTACTAGGATTGCCCCGCGGAGGGGTGCACGGATAGCCGGGTTCTGGAGGGCAACAAGCCCGCATCTCATGGCATTGAGACGGAGGGGGCTTCACTCTAGGATTGGCAGGCTATTCGCCGCACTCGTAGGGGGTATAGGATTGACCCAGGAGGGGTGCCCAAGTTACCGGATTCCGTGAAGTGCTGGGTGGTCCATTCACGGTGCTGAAGGGGGCTGCCTCGCTTCAGGTTTTGGCGGGTGACTTGCCGCGCCCGTAGGGGTCTAGGATTACATTGCACAGGCTATCCACACGACCAGGGGAACGTCGGGTTTCAGTAGTGGCTCTGTGAAACCCGGGGATCCCAGATATCTGTATTGTTTCTGTGATGCTGTTCATTCTCTGTGATGTTGCATTTTATTCACGCCTTGAGCGAAATATAATATATTGGTATATATATTAGTAGATGTTGTATATGTTTTACATCCGCGCTATTCCAGTCCCCGCTCTGTCGTTAGTTAGCTAACCTAACGGGTAATGACGGGACCCAGTGGCGAATGCGGATGGCATATACGTACATCAGTATATTTTCGTTCTTTTTGGTGTGATCAATTGATGGGACTGCATTGATTCGGATCAATGCAAAGTTAAAAACAAACCTTATCTGATGTTGTTGGAACACTTTTCAAAAGGCTGTTATTGCAAGGACGTTCACTTTTGTTTTGCATCGTGGTATTCATTTAGAATATCCTGCTCCTCAGTCGACGAGGCAAGGGCCGAGATCCCTTCACCGGGAGTGACCCCTTGGACAGAAGTTTGCGTCAGGGCATTAACTTCACTATAGCCGATTACTTTTGCTTTGCACCGTGGTATTCAGTTGGAATATCCTGCACCCCATTCTACGGGGAAAGAGCCGAGATCCCTTCACCGGGAGTGACCTCTTTAGCGGAAGTTGTCGTCACTATATTTCTAAAAAGCTATCCGTTCCTTCAACGATATCAAGTTCATTACGTTAAAGGTTTTCGCCAGAAACCATTCGTAGCCCTCCGTCGTTTCATATGGGTAGTCAATAGTATTCAAGCTGTGTATGTTGGCCAAAGTCAAGGCACAGTGTTTGGTAGCTGTTGGTTATTCATATGCAGCATAGATAGATGCGTTGGTTTGGGACAGTCGTGCTGCCATTTTGGCCAAAGTCAAGGGTATGTACGGGTGGATTCAAATTAACCTGGAGAATGACGGGCAGAACTTGACATGTGACTTATGATATGTTGGCCAAAGTCAAGGTCATAAGAGCATGGGGCAGAAATCACATCGGGAGTTTCAAAAGTACTGAAACTTGCCAGATATGCGCATACCTTCTGGAGTGTGATACCGTGTGCGGATTCCGTCACGTTGTCATGCGATGAGAGTTGGATCCCGATTCCCACTGATGAGTTAGTATACTCCTCGGGTGACCCCGACTAATTCTTCTTTCAGGTTTGGAGGAGAATTTGAGGTACAGTGGGAGGATTCCAGATTAGATAAATTGGTAACCATTCTGATCTAGGATAGAGTGCACGCTGAGTGTTTCTTTTCTCTCTCTCTTTGGCAGCGACCATAGACCCGACCCTAAGACTTTGACTCAGTGACCAAGTTGACCGAACCTTCTTAAACACCGACTTTTGGATTGTCAGAGTTGCAAACCTCATTGCCACTCCTACTTTTACCCTTTTCTCCAGGACACCCCGTTTTACTACAAACGTCCACTTCCATTGGACAAAACCATCGTATGGTTAGATACGAACTCGAAAGAATTTATTCGAGGATGGTTTCCGGTTCTGGAGAAAACGGATAGGATCATTCAGTTGTCTTTTCCTTTTACCCTCTCTCAGGTTACGAGTACTCCTTGGTTTAGGGGTAGTACACCTATTACGCAAATTGGATTGTATTCTTCCAAACCTTAGGCTGGTGCCGACCGGTAGGGAATGAAGAAAACCAATTAGCATAACGATGGTGTGCAGAAGGTATTAAGTTCAGACAAAGCAAGGGATTAGTAAGAGGGCAAAGTAAATTGCAACAGATATTCACGACCAAACCAAATATTTCGTTACCACTCCCACATCACCTTTGTATTTCTCCAGGACACTCCGTATCACTACGAAGATCCACAGTTTATTTGGATACTCCATCGTATGGTTATATACGAACTCGAAAGGAACTTGTTCCGGTTCGGGGATGGATTCTGGTTCAGGAGAAATAGGAATAAGGTTTATTCGGTTGTCTTTTATCTTCACCCTCTCTCATTGCGAGTGTTCCTAGGATTGGGACAGTACACCCATTATGCTTGTTGGATAGTCTTCTTCCAAACCATAGGCTGGTGCCGAACGGTAGGGAAGGAAGAAAACCATTTGGCCTAAAAGGGTGTGCAGAAGGTAAAGACTAAAGACATATGAAGGGATTTGGAGAGGTGGCAAAGAATTATACGGTTACAGTCGTGAATCTGGAAGAGGCATTACTAGGAATACCAGAATACCCCATCGGAACATTTCAATGTTTCAGTCTCACTATGTACTGTTAAAGGAAACTGATTTCCCGATTAGACACTTGCTCCAGGGTATGTATTTACCAGGTTCGATTCTCACATCTGTATGGTTTTACAGATGATGAGTGGGAGTAAGTTATTGGGAATTGGGTGATCATCCTCATTATATCGGGATTCGTTGTAATCGGTGATATTTGAGGAAATCACCTGGGTTGTTTGCCGGTCGGCAAATATTTGGTTTTGAATATCCGCTGTTATGCACCAATTTCAAATTGATATATCTGTACGTCTATTTTTATAGAGTGAGATATACCTTTCTGAAATTATGTCTACGACATTTACCTATATCAGTGGATGGTTAGGTAAGGAGCATTAAACAGCGGTGTAATTCTTCTTAACCATAAGTACAGTTTTCAACCTACGGCACACAGTGAATGAGTTATAAGACTCAAGGGACTTTTACAGAGTATTGTATGTTGTCCAGGGTCCATCAGGACAGAGGGGTTGGTCCTTGTACTATATTCGGTTTACTTATGACTTCTCTAGTTTTTAGACAGGTGTTTCGCGGAAACACAGAGTCCGAATTTTGAGAAGTTATAGGTATTTGAATAGAGTAGAGAACCAGATGTAGCAAGTATCGGGATTCTTCAAAGAGATCGAAGATGTAGATACTTGCGTATGGTGTTCAGTTGATAGTAGTGATTAAGAGAACTTGCTTCTCTTTCAGGTTACTCATAATTGGAAGCATTCCTAAGTTGAGTAACGCTGATCGGCCTCCTTCCATTTAGTTGACATGCACTGGAGACAGTTGCATGATTTGGATCTGGTTCAATTAAATCAGTGCCTCTGTTTTCTATATTGGATATAGAACAGTTCATATCTTAACATTGTTAAGGTACGGGGAGTTGTTCGGTTTATGCTTAAAAGCAGACACTGGACAACTCAAGGCACGTTTCTGTAATGGCTGTTTGTGGGTTGACCCAGGCTATGACGCGGGTTGACTTTCTACCATCTGGAAGATCAATAGCAATATTGTTCTTGACTCGCCACAGTTTTAAATTAAAAATGGATTTTTTCAGGAAAACAGTAGTGGGAGTATGGTAGAACTGGAAGTAATTCCAGAACCACAAACGATTACTGAAGATTTGATAAGGAACCTAAAGATTCAATCTGGATTGACATTCCATTGGCCACTCCGCAGATAAGGTGGGTAACTTCAGGCACCCGAGAGGCACTACGGTAGCCTCAAGGACGGTGACAGGGAAGTTCTTGTTTACCCACAATTGCCATTGCTGTTGTTCCAGGTTACGAGACCCGGCGGGAGGATGAGTATAGCGTCGTTCTAAACCAGTTTTAGAAGTGTACGTCTATATGACTCTGCCAGAGGGTTGTCATAGTCAGTGGGAGCAGCGGAAGCATTGGTGGACAGGTTGCTTATGTCTATTTATAGACTAGAGCAGATGTAGCGGAGATAGATCATCTGTTTCTGACGTGACAGTCATGGGTTTGACTTCATCAGAATAGGGGATGGATCTGTTGAGAAGGTAGTAGGGTGTGATATCCTGGTATTTGGATGATATACACAAAGTAGGAAAAGAAACTCCTACACTACGATCGGTTATACTTTGGTCGTCACACAGTGGTTTCTCCACAAAGGAAATGGATTTTATATCAGACATACAGGTTACTGGATCTATGGTTTTAGATCTAGATTTGGGTGGTTTCCCAATCAGGGTACTTGACAGCATTCTAAGAGTATTTAGAATGGACGACTTCATGCACGGTAGTGTACCTGCAGAAGATGGAGTCACCCTCTCCAAAGGTGTCTTACAGACTAAAGGGGAGAGGGACGTGCATGATTGGCAGATCACTTGCTCAGGCAATTGAGTCAATCGTGAGATGTCAAGTACCACACCAGATGTTGTTCTTGCACTAGATGCAATAAGTTGACATTAATCCAATCCTGGAGAAACAGTAGGAAGCAGTTTTAGAACATAAGTGGATGTTCTAGGGATATGATAACGACAGCCTTATTCAGGAGACAGTTATCATTCCAGGCTTCCAAGGTGACTTGGACGACAAGGAGGTTGTCAGAGTTATAGTTTTCCTTCTGATGAGGGGCAGTATTTTGGACAGGTGGTCCAAGGCAATACTGAGGGAAGCATGGCGCGCAGGATACTGATTGAGTTCAGTTGACGATACAGTCTAAGAAGTTTGGATTTGGAGTTCATTTATGAGCTAAGTCCCATCAGACATCCAAACATATTTTAAGACAGGTATTGCTCATTTCGGGAGATGGGTTTCTCCGCAAACTTGAGATATAGAGAGACATAGAAAGAAACAACTAAGCGGATCCACTCACTGAGGCTATTCCTCGAACGCAATAGTTCCGCAAACGAGTTTTTGTGAGACTGACTAGTAGAGGAGTTGGATGTTCGGTATCACACGGGCTGTGAGTATGCGACATCGCAATAATTAGCCTTGAGTGCAAGTGGTAGATTGTTGGAGATAGTGCCCTCAGAGTCAATTATTAGGTCACAGGTACGTGATTGTAATGATTGAGGGAGGACCTATCCCGGTAGGACAGTCTTACTCGAGATGATAGTATGCTATCTGGTTTACCTTTATCATCGTGTACTGTTTTAGGTGACCTGACACGTCGCTATTACACGTTGATAGAGCCCCTAGGATTCTTGCTTGACCACCAGCAGTATGAGGGCGATCATATAAGTGGGAGCTGGGGGTCTATAAGCATATCCTTAAAAGGTCCCTAGTCGTATGAGTTTCGAGACAGGGCATCGATACTCCATAGTAGACTAGTGTATACAGTCGAGACCCCGACGAGGGGCGGTGGCCGGTCTCACAAGCCACTGGTGTCAGTTGGATCACCTAAGATGTATACAGGTGCTCATTGGGTTATGAGTATACCGGACAGGACTCGCCGGGAACATGCTAGTTGGTCATATACCAGACGTCAGATGGCAGTTCCCTGGTGACATGTGTGCAGGTTAGTTCATCGACCTGGGGATTGTCATTTGTCTCGTGTGAGTTCCCACTGTACTTTGATTACTACCCTACCACGGCTCAAAGGAGTCGTGCAAACAGGTTTTAGTTGGGTACAGTCCCGAGCCACATGGAGGCAGTGAGCGTATCTTCAGGGGTTCGTCTCTCCCGGTATTGGGGGTGAGGTCGTGCTGTGTCTAGGAGAGCCATTACACAAAGTCCTTGGCCAAGGCAAGGAGATTTACTGGTAGGTATTCCGGTAGTATCTCAGGGTGTTCTGGACTACACTCCGACACGACTTGTACCGCTTTTGGGGGTCTGACTTTTACCAACCCCCTAGGCCCGCCATGCGATACTCATAGACGAACGGACCGGACTGCACGGATATTGTCACTGACAGGCTCAGTTGGGTGTTGGGGTGAGCTTCCTCATCGACGTCCCATTTGGTCAGTACCTGGTAGCCAGTCACGTATTGGCTTATACCTCTGACGTGCTAGTGGTTAAATCCACAACCAAGGTGTTGACGAGTCTTTAGAGTCCCCCACATTCAGTTACTCAAGCTTTCGGGCGAAAGGTTGTAGAGGCCGTATGGAGATATGGCAAGGTCCGATCAGATACGTGCGGTATTGCACGGATCAGGATCGGACAGTTTGTACTATAGGCCGTATGGTTATATGGCAGGGTTCGATCAGATACGTGCGGTATTGCACGGATCAGGATCGAACAGATATTACTAGCCGGCTTTGGTTTAAGCCGGATCCTAGTATAGTACAGTGTAGATTTTGTCTCATTGCATTTGTATTTCGGTCGAAATACAGATGCGGGTGTGTATGCACAGTATCGGGTTTTTCCTGTAATTTATTACAGGACCAGTTTTTGGAGTTGCCAGTTTGTTTTCCGTTTCGGCCGATTTCCATTGTTCCGTTCATTGGCCGAAGTTTGGTGGAGGAGGGCTTATTTGCATTGTTGCAAATAAGTGTTTGTGGAGGGGTTCTTTGCTTATTGTTGTATCATGATAGCCTCTCATTGACCTTGACTTGTAGCTATCATGATGGCTTGACTTTGTTGAGTTGATGTTGTTGATGGAGTGTGGATTTCCTTTTGATCATTTGTTTTTCTTTCATCATCACTCACTTTCCACCCACCCCCTTGTCTTTGCACTCTCTCTCCAATCACACCAAGGGGGGGGGGGCCGGCCATTCCTAGAGGGATGATGGGATTCATTTCTTTGTGGGTGTGGCATTTTTAGCTCTCATGGTGCCAAGAAAAATGCTCTCTTGTTCATCCAAAAACATCCTTCAATCCCTCCACAAAAGGCAACTCCATAATCCCAAATTGAGACATGCAATCCACATTATATTCTATAGCATATCTTGGGCATGTCGAGTAGCCGGCTTCGTGCCCGAGTTGCCTCGGCATTGAGGTGGGAGCCCGTAAACATAGTAGGCGATGTGGTGCACTTCCGGCGACGAGGAGGAGACGGGACTTTTCCGCAGGAGATCGGGACCATGACGAGAAGACCGGAGGACTTGGATCGTCGGTATATCTCTATTCCCATTCTTGTAGATAGCTTAGACTAGTTAATGGTTCGATCCGGTTAAAGTGCGCGGTGGTGCCGGTTTGCTAAGTCCGCAAAAATTTAAGTAATTCACCGCTTCCGCATTCCGGCGTCGGTTTGACGGCCGGGGCGCCGCCGTGCACTTACAGCTAACACTCATAATATGAAGTGAACACCCTCATCTAAATGGCAAGGATAGATGAGGATGATGAGGTAGGATTTTTGCTCTCATTTATAATCTTTTTCTCACTAACTTTCATCACAAAAGAAAGCTTTTTCAAGAAGAAAACCAAGGAAGAAGAAGAAGAATGAATATGATCACTTCATCCTTTTGTGATGAACAATGAATTATTATAATGGTTACAAATCTAACCAAAGGTTAAGCATGAGAGAGTTAACCCTTGTAGAGAGTTAACTAGAGTTAATGGTTTGGATTGGGTTAACATAATATCTCACAAAAATATCAAGCAACTACAAAGTCAAAGAATCTTCATGAAGCTTCATGGAAGCAAAAGCTAACCCTAATCCAAACACTAACCAAGTTTAAACCCTAATCCATTGTTAAATTTGTAACCCTGACATGTTACAATATTATATATCGCATATACAATATATTTTGTAACAATAGAAAATAATACAATTAACATATATCGCATATATATCAATGTATTATCCTGTAAGAAAATGAATCTTTTAGTGAGCTAATATTAGTTAATGTAATTTAATATATCATATATATTATTATACATTAAATTATCGAATCAACACTTGATCCAATAATCCGGCTATTTCACAAATAACCGACTAATACGATGACCCGACTATATCACATATACACGGCCGATATCTCATATCGCGAGAATCCAATACGGTATCAGATACCGCATTATCCTCGGTCCCACACATATCACATATGTGCTCCTACTCCATTTTTCCTGAGCCAAGAAACCTCTGTGTAGGACTCTAAAGAATCGTCAATACGCCGGCAGTAGGTGATGATCATATCAAACACCCACAAGCTGCAAGCGGTCAGCTAAACGTAACAGCCACCCAGGTATTGAGTGCTCAGAAGATCAACAAGCAAGCCTGTACATTCTCCTGTGAATCCAAACAGTAACACTCCCGTACAGTCCGGTCTCGTCGTCTGATATATCGCATATCTCGCCTAGGGGTGGTAAACGTCAGACCCCAGTAGCTTGATAAGTCGTTTCGATATGAGGTCTATAACAGTTCGAGAAACTACTGATAACACTTACCAGTAAATCTCAGCAACCCTGGCTAGGGATTTCCGGTTATAGCCAATCGAGCACAGCACAACATCAACTCCCTATACCGGGAGAGACGAATCCCCTCCTATCGCTCATTGCCTCCTTGTGATTCGGGACTGTACCCAAAAGCCACCTTTTTGCACGCTCTCTTGGATGTGGTATGATGGAAATCAAAGCACAGTGGGAATCACACAAGACTCTATGACGATCTCGGGTCAACAGACTACTCTGTACCAGTGTCACCGGAGAACTGCCATCTGACGTAAGGTATAATACCATCTGGGAGTTCTCGGCGAGTCCGTCCAGTGTACCCAGTCACCACTGAGTACCCATACACCATCCTTGATGTCAAACACCAATGGATATGTGATCATCCATCGCCCATCATATGGGTCAAGATGCGTATACGCTAGTCTACTCTGGTGCATCGATGCCCTGTCTCGATACACCCTCGACTAGGAACAATTATAGGATGTACTCGTCGACTACCGTGGCCCCACTAGTATGATCTCATCATAGTCCGAGTAGTCGAGTACATATCCTAAGGGCTTTATCAACATGTAACATAGAGATAATCAGAGTATATGTTAAGATAAAGTATAACCAGATAGCATACTATCATGTCGAGCAAGAAAGTCCTCCCTATATATGTCCTAGAATCCACTACAATATACATCGTATGTACAGTAATGGCCTCTAGGGCGTATATATAACTAACAATGGCTGGTTTAGAGATTTACTGGTAAGTGTTACCAGTAGTTTCTCGACCCGTTATGAGCCTCATATCGGCATGACTTATTGGTTATTGGGGTCTGACGTTTACCACCCCTAGACTTGATATGCCACATATCAGACGAGGAAACCGGACTGTACGGTAGTGTCACTGTCAGGCTTGTTGCAGGAGTTGGAGCGGGCTTGCTTGCTGATCTTTTGATCGCTCAATACCCGGGTAGCCGTTACGTCCAGCTAGTACCGTTGACGGCTTGTGGGTGCTTGATATGATCATCACCTACTGCCGGCGTATTGACGAATCTTTAGAGTCCTATATAGAGGTTATACTGGCACAGGCAAAATGAAATAGGAGCGCGTATGTGATATGTGCGGGACTGAGAATTATGCGAGTATATGATACTGTATTCTATTCTCGCGATGTTTGTATCGATCGGTTATATGTGATATAACCACGTTATCGAATCAAAGGTTGATTCGATAAGTCGATGCATTGGATGTTAGTCGGTTATATGAGACATAACCGGATTATTAAGTCAAGTGTTGACTTAATAATTTAGTGTATAATTGTATATGTGATATACTAATTTACATTAACTAACATTGGTTCACTTAAGCATTTGTTTTTTCTCACTAGTGCACAAGTTAATATATATGTGATATATATTTATTAGTGTACAAATTGTATCATGGTTGTTGATACACTTGACATGGGTGTATGAGAGATACACCATTATAATTATATTGGTTAGGTTTTATATTTAATGTAATTCTAAAATAAATGGATAATGAGCTCACATGCATGAAGCTTCATGAAGCTTATGCTTGCATTGATTTATTCCACTAGTTTTGTTTTACTTAAGATATTAACTAACCTAACCACTATAATTAGACATGGTAATGTCTCTACATGAGTTAGTATATGATACTCACTCACCATGGTTAGCTCATTGTCTCTCTTGATCAAGTTTCATTTTCATTTTGAGCTCATCTTCTTCCTCCTTGATTTTCTTTCTAGGGTTTGAAAAAGAGAGAGAAACAAAGTGAGAAAAGAAATTCTAAAGGGTACCTATTTCCTATTTCACCATCCTCTACTAGACTTGCACTTTAGTTTAGGGTGTTTGCTTCACTAATTCTTTGGTTAGTGAAGTAGAAGCTTGAGTTCGTATTCCCTCGACGTAAATCATCTTCGGCATCGAAGACTTCAAGCAATACCGTTGCCTCTTCTCATGAAGCCGTCCGAGAGTCCGGGTGTTCGATGATCGCAGCGAAGGGACTACAACAAGGAGCTTTAGAAGTGAAGGACCGATCTACAAAGGTTGTATTTCGTATTCACTTAGTGTTAAAGAGTTTAACTTGCATGTGAAACCCTAATTATCTAGCAAAGATCTTGTTTAGAGTTATTCGGCACGGATAAAATTTTAATCCGGCATGGTTAATTCCTTGTAGAACCTCTTTAGAGTGCTTAGTAACCCTACATTGGTATCAGAGCCTAGCTAGAGTATTAGGCGATGTGTTTACGAAGTTAAAACTCCGAACGAACCCCGATACGTCATTTTAAACCCCTCTCTGGAAAATTTTTAAAAACTGGAAATTTTCCGTATTAAAAATGCCTAAAAAAATTCAGCAGGGTTTTCTAAGAATTACCATGAAAAACGAGCCCATAAGTCCTCCACGTGGCCGCGGAACCGCAGAAATAAGCCACTTTTTTCGGCGGTCCCGCGGCAGAAATAGGGTATTAGGGACGGTTCTTTATGCAGTAATGTCCGTTACTATTCCTGCAATTTCCTGGGTATTTTTTTAACTGACTCAAGTGTTGAGTATTTTTGGGTTTATTTTGTATTCGTTGATTCGATCGGAAAATTTAATTTCGTTGTGTTTTCCGGATATTTAGAAAGTATTAAAAAGTTCGAACGGATATCAATAACTCACTTTTTCCCGACCCGGAAAATTTCCAAGTGTTGGATTTTTCCGTAGTTTAAGAACGTCTAAATCGTGCAAGTTACGCAATGGACCCTCTAGAAGACAACAAACCTTAACTCAATTATGTGACCGTCTTGAACTGCCTTTTGAACCTTAAGGTTTGGGGCAGTACGGCGTTGCCACATGTTAGGCGTTGGCTTAACCCTTCTACGGCTAGACCATTGGTACTGTGGCATGTGATGCATGTTTTTAAACTCCCCTCAAGTGTTGAGAACTATTTGGGAAAACTTGGGTGTTTGATTATTCGATTGGAATGTTTAACATTGTCTATTTATCTGGAATGTAATACAATATTTGAAATGCATAAGTAGTTATGAGATAACTAATTTGGATGTTATAAACATAGAAGTTTAGTCTCATTTGATCGGTTGCCACGGAATTTTGATGCGATCAAAAGTCCGTCGTAATCACGTAGCGTATGCGGATACTCGCCGGGTAAACTTAATAGACAGCCATGCCCCATAGTCCCGACCAAGTGACTGCAGGAGAACCCCATTGCCAAAAGCATCCGTTCGGGTGCTCGCGGCAGCGGTGTTCCGCCTTAGTGCACTTCGTCGACGGCATGGGGGGTGCGGCCGTCTACTACAGTTTGCGACGAGCATTCGATCATATATCGGGAATCTTATTGAATTTCCCGACTAGATATTGAAAAGAGTTTTCGATATAGAGACTAAAATGCGGGGTTTATAATTGTTAGGCATGTGATGTCTAAGGAGGTTGCGGATTCCAACTGTTGTAGTTTTACACTTTCTTTTCTGCGACCGTAAGTGTAATATGTGATATCGCCGGTTTCATTGCTATATGTCAACGACAATTGGGATGCGCATATTTACTTGCGTTGATGACATGTAATATTATGTGTTGCTGGATATGTCATATTGGATCATCGCGTTTTGAATAGCCGGGGGTTTTTTGTGAGATGAGGGTTTTTATTTTCATTCATGTAAAATTAATTGTATGTAATATTCTTTTATTGGGGCACTTCCGGGATGAGGTTGATGACACCATTTGTATATTATTTACTTTTCCGCACTAGGATAGACCCAAGTAGGAGAGCACAAGTAACCGGGTTCTGGAGTCCAGTGGGAGACCAACTCGAGGAGTCGAGTCCGGGTCTCCTAACTTTAGAATTAGTATAGTTGCTTGCCGCTCTCATAGGGGTCTAGGGGTGTGGGTTTGGCTATTCATCGCGACCGTGGAATCCGTGTTTTATAGAGGCTCAAACTAAAACACGGACGTCCTAGTATATCCCATGTTTCATATTTTTCTTCTGCTGCGATATCTGTGATGTGATCATTTGATATGTGTTGATAAATACAGTATATAGTATATATGATATATTATATAGACGTTACTTATGTTTTACACCCGCGCTAGCCCTGCCCCGCTCTGCCGTTAGTTACCTAACCTAACAGTGCACGAGGGGACATCGAGGCGACTGCGGATGGCATAAGTGTACGTCGTATTTATCTGTGATGTTTAGGTGACTAAAATGATGGGACGTCATTAATATGATTAATGAAAGAAAAGAAACCTAAAAGATGTTGTGGAATCAAATTTTCAAAAACAGGTAGCTACAGTTCTTGCTTTGCATCGCGGTGTTCCTTGTAGAATATCATGCACCTTATTCGATAAGGAAAGGGCCGAGATCCCTTCACCGGGAATGACCCGTTTAGCAATGACTGGCAGATGCTACACCCTTCAGTTTTGTCTTTTGATTGCTTTTCTAGTTCTTGCTCTGCACAGTGATATATATGATATATCCTGCACCTCATTCGACGAGGAAAGAGCCGAGATCCCTTCACCGGGAGTGACCTCTTTAGCGAAACTAGCAAAAGCCTCAAAAACACTCCATTTTAAAATTATTTGATTCTATAACGATATCAAGTTCATTACGCAATAGGTTTTCAGAAAAACCTGTCGTAGCCCTCCGTCATTTCAGATAAGTCCTACTTAGTATTCGTGCTACGTTTGTTGGCCTGCGTCAAGGCGTAGTGTGCGGTAGCTAACAAGTATTTATCTGCTTATGCATATGATGCAGATTGGATTAGGGTAGTCGTGCAACTTTGTTGGCCTGCGTCAAGGTTCGTGCGGGTGGGTTTAATTCAATCAAGAAATGACGGGTTGAACTTGACTAGCGCACTATGGTTTGTTGGCCTGCGTCAAGGTCATGGGACGCTAGGGGCAAAATTATCGGGAATTTCAAGTGTTGAAATTTGCAATGAGATTGCATACCTTCTATGAGATAGTTGGATCCCGATACCCACTGCGAGTAATTGTTACTCCTGGGAGAGTTTTACACATTACAATTAGCCGATCAAGTAGGTATCTAGAAAGGTGTCAACGGGGTTACGCCTTTGGGAAAACGAGGTTTATTTTAATTAGGTCCGTGCGAAAGCACGGGGAACCTTCCTCAAAGTACCGACACTGGCCTGGCTGAAAGATTATCGAAGTTGTAGGGTGTAATTAATCCCGGCTAGTCTTTCCTTTTAGGGTTTGAAGGAAGATTTGATAAAAAACAGTGGGAGCCATCCTGATTAGATAAAATAATAACCAATCAGATCTTGCAAGAGCGCACGCAGAGTGTTTTCTTCTGTCACTCTCCAGGTAGCGACCATATCACACCTTAATCAAGAAAATAATACGGATGTATTGAACAAACCCGCTTGTTATACTGAGCTGGGGAACGTTGGTCCCGCTCCAACTTATAAATGTTATAAGACAGAGCAGGAAATAGGGGATTACCAGAATTCCCGTACCGCCCAAACGAAGAAAGTGCATGCTGATGCATCTTCTTCGGGTATGTTCATTACAAAGAACTGTTTCTCAGTATCCTTTATGTCCTGGGTATGTGATACCGGATGAGGATCCCGCATATGTAATCTGTTACATGGGCTACAGATAAGTAGAGAACTGAGAACGGGTAATAAGTTTCATGAGATAGAAAACGGTGCAAATGTTACAGCCATGTCTGTTGGTCACTATCACCCTGTATTACCAGAATACATTGATTCTGAACGAATGTTATTAGATACCGAACCTGATATACAACATCATATCAGTCTCTTTATTAGTAAAGAAAGGATATAATTTTGTATTGTTGGATAATGTTTTGTACATTTCCTATATCAAGTGTTGATCGGTTCAGGCACGTTATCTAAAAGCATAGACGTTCTAAATCAAACTACAGTTGTTAGTATACAGAACACACACAAGAGGAAGAGTTCAGAAATGAACGAATCCTTCTTGAGGTATTGTAGACTAGGTCATATCAATACGACCCGACTAGCTGAAGTTACATATAGATGCATATTTAAATTAGTTTGAATTTACATCTTATGAAACTTGCCGGTCATGTCACAGAGATAAGATGACCATAGCTCTGTTTTTAGGAAATAGAGAAAGAGTTAGTGAACTCTTGGGATGATACATGTTGATGTATGAAGGTCTCCTGTCTACGCATGCCAAGACCGGTTCTTTGTACTTCATTACATTCTCTGATGATCTCTCAAGATTCAGACATATGTTCTTGTTGAAACACAAGTCCGAATCTTTTGAGATATTCATAGAATATAAGTTAGGAGTAGAGAACCAAAAACGGGTATAAGTATTATGTACTTTGATGTGATCAGGGAGGAGAATACTTGAGCATAGGATTCCTGGACTATTCTAAAGGAGAATGAGATTCTCTCTCAGCATTACTCCTCCGTATACACCACAGCACGTAGGTGTATCGGGGTGGAGCAACCACACCCTATTTGATATGGTGCGCTCTATGATGAGTACTACTGAGTTTCCTATTTCCTTTTTGGGAGTTATACACCGGAGAAGTTGCATACCTATTGAATAGGGTTCCGATCAAATCAGTTGCCTACCACTTCATATGAGATATGGAAAGGGAAGAGCCCATATCTTAAGTTTGTTAAGATTTGGGGTTGTCCAGCCTATGTCTAAAAGCATAATCCGGACAAGCCCGAGGCAAAGTCAGTTCTGTAGAAGTTTGTTGGATATCCCAAGCATTCGCAGGGGAATATCTTCTACCTGTTGGATATATGTATGCCCTAGAGGCCATTATGTGATAGTGGATGTATCTATACATGTATATATATTCAGTTTGCATTCTTGCTCGACATGATAGTATGCTATATGGTTATTCTTTATCTGACATGTTGATTTGATCATGCTTTTATTCATTCATACATGCTGATAAAGCCCCAAGGATATCTGCTTGACTACTCTGATTATGATAGAGATCATACTAGTGGGACGTTTGTGTTAGTTATATGTATGCCCTAGAGGCCATTACTGTACATAGGATGTATATTGTAGTGGATGCTGGGACATATATAGGGAGGACTTTCTTGCTCGACATGATAGTATGCTATCTGGTTACCCTTTACCTTAACGTGTATGCTGATTGTCTCTCTGTTACATGTTGGTAAAGCCCTTAGGATCTGTACTTGACTACCTGGACTATGATGCGGATCATACTAGTGGGGACATGGTAGTCCATAAGTACATCCTTCAAAGTCCCTAGTCGTGGGTGTATCGAGACGGGGCATCGATATACCAGAGTAGACTAGCGTATACCTTCTCGACCCATACAGATGGGCGATGGATGATCCCATATCCATTGATGTTTGACATCAGAGATGATATACGGGTGCTCAGTAGAGACTGGGTACACTGGACGGACTCGCTGAGAACTCCCAGATGGTATTATGCCTCACGTCAGATGGCAGTTCTCTGGTGACACTGGTACAGAGTAGTCTGTTGACCCGAGATCGTCATAGAGTCTTGTGTGGTTCCCACTGTGCTTTGATTTCCATCTTACCACGTCCAAGAGGGCGTGCAAAACGGTGGTTTTTGGGTACAGTCCCGAGTCACATGGAGGCAATGAGCGATAGGAGGGGATTCGTCTCTCCCGGTATAGGGGGTTGATGTTGCACTGTGTTCGATTGGCTATAACAGGAAATCCCTGGCCAGGGTTGCTGAGATTTACTGGTAAGTGTTACCAGTAGTTTCTCGAACAGTTATAGACCTCATATCGACACGACTTATCGAGCTATTGGGGTCTGACGTTTTACCACCCCTAGGCGAGATATGCGACATATCAGACGATCAGACCGGACTGTACGGTAGTGTTACTGGTCGGATTCACTGGAGTGTGAGCGGGCTTGCTCGTCGATCTTCAGATCGCTCAATACCCGGGTGGCCGTTACGTTTAGCAGACCGCTTGCGGCTTGTGGGTGTTTGATATGATCATCGCCTGCTGCCGGCGTATTGACGAGTCTTTAGAGTCCTACACAGAGGTTTCCTGGCTCAAGCGAAACGAAATAGGAGCGCATATGAGATATGTGCGGGACCGAGAATAATGCGTGTATGTGATACCGTATTCTATTCTCGCGATAAATGTATCGAATGGTTGTATGCGATATAACCTAGTTATCGATTCAAGCGTTGATTCGATAAGCCGATACATTGTATACTAGTCGGTTGTGTGCGACATGACCGGATCATTGAATCAAGTGTTGATTTAATGATTTAATGCATAATTATATATTTGATATATTACTTTGCACTAACTAGTATTGGTTCACTTTAAACGGATTTTATCACTTGGATTGTGCACAAAGTATATGTGATATACTTTAGTACACATCTTTGTATCATGTTTGATGATGCTTGCTCTTGAGGTTAAGTGTGAAGAATTAAACAATGGTTAAGAGATGATTAGGGTTTGCTTTATCATTTCATTTATTCATTTATTTATTTAAATGAAAAAGGTTATGAGTTATGATAAGAATGGAGGCTATTTTTGTTTCTTATTGGATGCTTCATGAACATTTGACTATATGCCACCATTCTTGTCATTTTGCTTAACCCTAACCCACTCTAATCACCATGGTTAATTCTCTACACCTAACCCTAGTTAGTTATGATAAGTATTGGATTTTATTTTTGATTAAATATATACTTATCATAATTCTATGCTCATCTTCTTCTTCTTCTTCAAGTGAGCAACCTTGATGCCATTCATGGCAACTTGTGTTCTAGTGAGCAAAATCCAAATCTAAAGTGAACCCACCTCCTATTTCTTCATCCTCTACCTCTTGCCAAGTAGTAGAGTGTGTTTTCTTCACAAGTTTCATGACTTGGTGAAGTGAGAGCTTGATCTTGCGATGCTTCGACGTAGATCATCTTCGGCATGGACATCGACGACCTAGCTTGCCCATTCTCCGACGAAGCCGACTCTAGAGCCCGGATTTGATTTGGACAGCGGAGATGACCTCGTTGCGGAGCCGTGGAGGTGGATATCCGGATCTACAAAGGTTGTATTTCCGTATTCTCTTTAGCTAAGTTGTTAGCTAGCTTTCTTTTCGCCTAGACATCTAGTTATCGATCCGTACACTAGGGTTTGTAGGCACCATAATTTTGAAATTGCCATGGTTGATGGCTTGGGAGACCTCACTAGCGTGCCTAGGAACCCTGCAGTGGTATCAGAGCCTAGCTAGAGCCTTAGGCGAAGCGTAGACGGAAATTGAAGTCCGAACGAACCCGAAACCCCGCATCTATATTGCTCTCTGTACAATTTTTAAAAACAGGGATTTTTCAGCATTAAAAATATTCAGAAAAACATGCAGGAATATCTAAGAGTTACTGTGAAGACGTAAGCCCTAATTCCATTAAAGCGCCGCGCTTGCGCGGCACGAGCATGGCTCGTGCGGCGGAAGCGCGGCCGTTTTGTCGTGTAGTGAGGTCTTGAAAGCACAGTAACTCCTATTTAACATTTCTGGTATTCCTGGATATTTTTAATATTTTTTCAAGAGTTGAATTTTTCTGAGGTGATTTGGGGATTCGGTATTTCGATCGGGTATCAAATTTTGTCTGTGTGGCTTTCCGGATAAATTATAGAATATGTTAAAAAGTTCGACCGGATATAAATACCCACTTTTTCCCCTGTCGGGAAATTTCCAAGTGTTGGATTTTTCCGTAGTTTAACGACGTTCTAAGTAGTGCAAGTAACGCGATGGTCCCTCTAGAAGACACAAACCTTAACTCGATTATGTGACCGTCTTGAACTGCCCTTTGAACCTTCGGGTTTGGGGCAGTACGGCGTGCCACATGTGAGGCGTTGGCTTGACCCTTCTACGGCTGGACCGTTGGTACTGAGGCACGAACGGAATGTTGTTATACTTGTTTCATGTGTTGATCAGTTTCGGGAAAACTTGGGTGTTCGATTGTTCGATCGAAAAGTTTGACATTTTCTGTTTATCTGGAATGGGATACAATAATTGGAATTCACAATAGTTATGAAATAACTAAATGAATGTTATAAACGTAGCAGTTTAGTCTCAATTGATCGGTTGCCACGGAATTTTGATGTGATCAAAAGTCCGTCGCAATCACGTAGCGTACGCGGATACTCGCCGGGTAAACTTAATAGACAGCTTCACTCCATAGCCCCAACCAAGTGACTGTAGGAGAACCCCGTCGCCGAAAGCATCCGTCCGGGTGCTCGCGGTAGCGGTGTTCCGTCTTGGTGCACTTCGTCGACGGTGTCGGGGGTGCGGCCGTCTACAGAAGTTTGCGACGAGCATTCGATCATGATGTCGGGAATCTTGTTGAATTGCCCGACTCGATATTGAAAAGTGTTTTCGATTTTGAGACTAAAATGCGGGGTTTATAATTGTTAGGCATGTGATGTCTAAGTAATTCATTTGGTCAGGCATGCGATGTCTATGCAGATTGCGGATTCCAACTGTTGTAGTTTTACACTTTCTTTTCTGTGACCGTAAGTGTAATATGTGATATCGCCGGTTTCGTTGCTATATGTCAACGACAATTGGGATGCGCATATTTACTTACGTTGATGACATGTGATGTTATGTGTTGCTGGATATGTTATATTGGATCGTCGTGTTTGAATAGCCGGGGGTTTTTATGTGAGATGAGTGTTTTTCATTTTCATTCATGTAAAAACTTGTATGTAATATTCTTTTATTGGGGCGCTTCCAGGTTGCGGAAGTTGTCACCTGTTGTATATTATTTACTTTTCCGCACTAGGATAGACCCAAGGAGGGGAGCACAAGTAACCGGGTTCTGGGGTCCAGTGGGAGACCAACTCGAGGAGTCGAGTCCGGGTCTCCTAACCCTAGAATTGGTAGGGTTGCTTGCCGCTCTCGTAGGGGTCTAGGGGTGTGGGTTTGGCTATTCATCACGACCGTGGAATCCGTGTTTTATACTGGCTCGTATTGAAAACACGGACGTCCTAGTATATCCAATATTTCATATGTTTCTTCTGCTGCGATATCTGTGATGTGATCATGTGATGTTCTGTGATAGATACAGTATATAGTATATATGATATATTATATAGACGTTACTTATGTTTTACACCCGCGCTAGCCCTGCCCTGCTCTGTCGTTAGTTACCTAACCTAACGGTGCACGAGGGGACATCGAGGCGAATGCGGATGGCATAAGTGTACGTTATATCTATCTGTGATGTTTAGGTACTTAAATGATGGGACTTCATTAATGTGATTAATGAAATAAAAGAAACCTAAGATGTTGTAGAATCGAATTTCAAAATAAAACAGGTAGCTACAGTTCTTGCTTTGCATAGCGGTATATGTGATATATCCTGCACCTTATTCGATGAGGAAAGGACCGAGATCCCTTCACCGGGAGTGACTCCTTTAGCAATAACTGGTAGATGCTACACACTCGGTTTGTCTTTTGATTGCTTTTAAGTGTTTTTGCTTTGCACAGTGATATATGTGATATATCCCGCACCTCATTCGACGAGGAAAGGACCGACGATCCCTTCACCGGGAGTGACTCCTTTAGCAAAACTACAAAAGCCTCAAAAGCACTCCATTTTCAAAATCATTTGATTCTACAACGATATAAAGTTCATTACGTAAAAGGTTTTCTTAAAAACCTGTCGTAGCCCTCCGTCATTTCAGATAGGTACTAGTTAGTATTCGTGCTGCGTTTGTTGACTCAGTCAAGGCGTAGTGTGCGGTAGCTGATTATTGCTTATCTGCAAAGCATATGATGCGATTGGATTAGGGTAGTCGTGCGGCCTTGTTGACTCAGTCAAGGGTCGTGCGGGTGGGTTTAATTCAATCGAGAAATGACGGGTTGAACTTTACTTGCGGTCTATGGTTTGTTGACTCAGTCAAGGTCATAGATCGCATGGGGCAAAATATTATCGGGAATTTCAAGTGTTGAAATTTGCAATGAGATTGCATACCTTCTATGAGATAGTTGGATCCCGATACCCGCTGCGAGTAAGAGTTACTCCTGGGAGAGTTTTATACATTACAATTAGCCGATCAAGTAGGTGTCTAGAAAGGTGTTAACGGGGTTATGCCTCTGGGAAAACGAGGTTTACATTAATTAGGTTCGTGCGAAA
Organism: Agapanthus africanus; assembly: GCA_030015575.1. Taxonomy (NCBI): domain Eukaryota; kingdom Viridiplantae; phylum Streptophyta; class Magnoliopsida; order Asparagales; family Amaryllidaceae; genus Agapanthus; species Agapanthus africanus. Next base: position 263,646,929 of record CM057345.1, on the reverse strand, counting down.
GCACGGGGGACCTCCCTCAAAGTACCGACACTGGCCTGGCTGAAAGATTGGCGAACTTGTAGTGTGTAATTAATCCCGGCTAGTCTTTCCTTTTAGGGTTTGAAGGAAGATTTGATAAAAAGCAGTGGGAGCCATCCTGATTAGATAAAATAAAAACCAATCTATTCTTGACAGAGCGCACGCTGAGTGTTTTCTTCTCTCTCTCTCCTGGTAGCGACCATATCACGCCTTAATCAAGATAATAAAACGGATTATTGACCGAACCCGCTTGTTATACTGAGCTGGGGAACGTTGGTCCCGCTCCAACTTATAATTGTTATAAGACAGAGCAGGAAATTGGGGAATACCAGATTTCCCGTGCCGCCCAAACGAAGAGAGTGCATGTTGATGCATCATCTTCGGGTGTATTCATTATACAGAACTGTTTCTCAGTATCCTTTACGTCCTGGGTATGTGATACCAGACCAGGATCCCAGATATGTAATCTGTTACATAGGGCTACAGAAAGGTAGAGAACTGAGAACGGGTGATAAGTTTCATGAGGCAGAAAACGGGGCAAGTGTTGCAGCCAAGTCTGTCGGTCACTGTCACCCTGTATTAACAATACATTGATTCTGAACGAATGTTGTTAGATACCGAACCTGATATACCAAATCATATCACTCTCTTTGTTAGAAAAGAAAGGATATAATTTTGTATTGTTGGATAATGTTTTGAACATTTCCTATATCAAAAGTTGATCGGATCAGGCACGTTATCTAAAAGCATTGATGTTCTAAATCAAACTACAGTTCTTGGTATATGGAACACACACAAGAGGAAGAGTTCAGAAATGAACGAATTCTTCTTGAGGCATTGTAGACTAGGTCAGATCAATGTGACCCGACTAGCTAGAGTTACATAAAGATGCATATTTAAATCAGTTTGAATTTACATCTTGTGAAACTCGCCAGTCATGTCACAAAGATAAGATGACCATAGCTCTGTTTATTGAAAACAGAGAAAGAGTTAGTGAACTCTTGGGATGTTACATGTTGATGTATGTAGGTCCCCTGTCTACACATGCCAGGAATGGTTCTTTATACTTTATTATATTCTCTGATAATCTCTCAAGATTCAGACCTATGTTCTTGTTGAAACACAAGTCCGAACCTTTTGAGATATTCACAGAATATAAGTTAGAAGTAGAGAACCAAAATACGGGTATAAGTATTATGTCCTTTGATGAGATCAAGGAGGAGAATACTTGAGCACGGAATTCCTGGACTATTCTAAAGGAGAATGAGATTCTCTCTCAGCATTACTCCTCTGAATACACCATAGCACGATGGTATATCAGGGCGGAGCAATCACACCCTATATGATAAGGTGTGCTCTATGATGAGTACTACTGAGTTACCTGTTTTCTTTTTGGGTGTTATGCACTTGAGAAGTTGCATACCTATTGAATAGGGTTCCAATCAAATCAGTTGCCTACCGCTTCATATGTGATATGGTATGGGAAGAGCCCATGTCTTAAGCTAGTTAAGATTTGGGGTTGTCCGGCCTATGTCTAAAAGCAAAATCCGGACAAGCTCAAGGCAAAGTCTGTAATGTAGAATTGGAAAGGTTCCAGCTATACAAACTACAGCTGATAATTTGATAGAACCAAAGGATTCAGTAGATTCCAACGAACCTCAGCCTCTCCGCCGATCTAGTAGGGTTCCTCACCCACCTGAGAGATACTTCGGTTTCTCTATGACAGTGGGAGCGAGGATTGCATCATAAGATGATGACCCAACTAGTTTCGAGCTGGCCATCAAGAGTGAGACTCTGTAAGAATGGCTGGATGTTTAGCGATCTGAGATGGAATCCTTATACACCAACAAAGTATGGACTTTGGTTGCTATATCTGAAGGGTTAAATCCCCATCAGGAGCAAGTATATCTTGAGAAGATTACTTGGTGTACATGGAAAAGTTGAGACTTTCAAAGCTAGACTTGATAAAAGTTTGCATCATTGACCAGGTACGGATAATGATGAAACCTTTTCAAGTAGCTATGCTTAAGTCCATCCAGATCCTACTTACCACGGCTACATACCATGACTACGATATCTGGTGGTTGGGTGTCTTGACTGCTTTTCTAAATGATGATTTAGAAGAGAGCGTCTATAAGTACACAGCCAGAGGGCTTCGTAGACAGTGGGAGCAGCGGAAACGTGTGCAAGATGCTTTATAGGATAAAACAGGCATCGCGGAGTTGGAACATCTGTTTTGATGAAGCAGTCAAAGAAGTTGACATCATCAAAATGGTAGATGAACCTTGTATAAACAAAAAGGTAGTAGGGAGTATGGTGACGATCCTCGTAAAGTACGTGGATGACATACTCTTGATAGGAAAGGAGTTTCCTATGCTACGCTCGATCAATCTCCGCTTATCACAATGATTCTCCATATAGGATCAAAGTGATACCTCCTAAATCCTGGATTTTGGATCTATGAGATAGATCTAATTGGATGTTAGGATTCTCACTAGTTGTAGTAAGATGGTATCAACCGATCCTGGAGAATCACTGGAAGTGTTCCAGGGTGATAAAGACGACTGAATGTCAGTCACAGGCATTGTCTTTACCCTCAGTAAAGGGACGGTATGTTGGAAGAGTTCCAAGCTAGATACCGTGACATACTAGACGATAAAGGCTGGATACATCGCTACTTAAGATGCTACCAAAGAGGAAGTCTGGGTGTATACAAGTTCATAAGATGAACTTTGTTCCTACCATTGTGTGACAATGGAGTTGTGGCTTATGCCAAGGAACGCCGGTCCCATCAGTGATCCAGACATATTCTAAGGCAGTATCACCTGATCATGGAGATGATTGATCTCCAGGGAGATCGAGGTTAGGAAAGTAGACTCAGAGGACAACACAGCGGATCAACTCACAAAGGCCTGTTCCCAGAGAGAGACTTTTATGGGATGGTTGAGTATGAGATACTGCAACCACTGCTACAGATGGCCCTAGTGCAAGTGGGAGATTGTTAGTTATATGTATGCCCTAGAGGCCATTACTGTACATAGGATGTATATTGTAGTGGATGCTGGGACATATATAGGGAGGACTTTCTTGCTCGACATGATAGTATGCTATCTGGTTACCCTTTACCTTAACGTGTATGCTGATTGTCTCTCTGTTACATGTTGGTAAAGCCCTTAGGATCTGTACTTGACTACCTGGACTATGATGCGGATCATACTAGTGGGGACATGGTAGTCCATAAGTACATCCTTCAAAGTCCCTAGTCGTAGGTGTATCGAGACGGGGCATCGATATACCAGAGTAGACTAGCGTATACCTTCTCGACCCATACAGATGGGCGATGGATGATCCCATATCCATTGGTGTTTGACATCAGAGATGATATACGGGTGCTCAGTAGAGACTGGGTACACTGGACGGACTCGCCGAGAACTCCCAGATGGTATTATGCCTCACGTCAGATGGCAGTTCTCTGGTGACACTGGTACAGAGTAGTCTGTTGACCCGAGATCGTCATAGAGTCTTGTGTGGTTCCCACTGTGCTTTGATTTCCATCTTACCACGTCCAAGAGGGCGTGCAAAACGGTGGTTTTTGGGTACAGTCCCGAGTCACATGGAGGCAATGAGCGATAGGAGGGGATTCGTCTCTCCCGGTATAGGGGGTTGATGTTGCACTGTGTTCGATTGGCTATAACAGGAAATCCCTGGCCAGGGTTGCTGAGATTTACTGGTAAGTGTTACCAGTAGTTTCTCGAACAGTTATAGACCTCATATCGACACGACTTATCGAGCTATTGGGGTCTGACGTTTTACCACCCCTAGGCGAGATATGCGACATATCAGACGATCAGACCGGACTGTACGGTAGTGTTACTGGTCGGATTCACTGGAGTGTGAGCGGGCTTGCTCGTCGATCTTCAGATCGCTCAATACCCGGGTGGCCGTTACGTTTAGCAGACCGCTTGCGGCTTGTGGGTGTTTGATATGATCATCGCCTGCTGCCGGCGTATTGACGAGTCTTTAGAGTCCTACACAGAGGTTTCCTGGCTCAAGCGAAACGAAATAGGAGCGCATATGAGATATGTGCGGGACCGAGAATAATGCGTGTATGTGATACCGTATTCTATTCTCGCGATAAATGTATCGAATGGTTGTATGCGATATAACCTAGTTATCGATTCAAGCGTTGATTCGATAAGCCGATACATTGTATACTAGTCGGTTGTGTGCGACATGACCGGATCATTGAATCAAGTGTTGATTTAATGATTTAATGCATAATTATATATTTGATATATTACTTTGCACTAACTAGTATTGGTTCACTTTAAACGGATTTTATCACTTGGATTGTGCACAAAGTATATGTGATATACTTTAGTACACATCTTTGTATCATGTTTGATGATGCTTGCTCTTGAGGTTAAGTGTGAAGAATTAAACAATGGTTAAGAGATGATTAGGGTTTGCTTTATCATTTCATTTATTCATTTATTTATTTAAATGAAAAAGGTTATGAGTTATGATAAGAATGGAGGCTATTTTTGTTTCTTATTGGATGCTTCATGAACATTTGACTATATGCCACCATTCTTGTCATTTTGCTTAACCCTAACCCACTCTAATCACCATGGTTAATTCTCTACACCTAACCCTAGTTAGTTATGATAAGTATTGGATTTTATTTTTGATTAAATATATACTTATCATAATTCTATGCTCATCTTCTTCTTCTTCTTCAAGTGAGCAACCTTGATGCCATTCATGGCAACTTGTGTTCTAGTGAGCAAAATCCAAATCTAAAGTGAACCCACCTCCTATTTCTTCATCCTCTACCTCTTGCCAAGTAGTAGAGTGTGTTTTCTTCACAAGTTTCATGACTTGGTGAAGTGAGAGCTTGATCTTGCGATGCTTCGACGTAGATCATCTTCGGCATGGACATCGACGACCTAGCTTGCCCATTCTCCGACGAAGCCGACTCTAGAGCCCGGATTTGATTTGGACAGCGGAGATGACCTCGTTGCGGAGCCGTGGAGGTGGATATGCGGATCTACAAAGGTTGTATTTCCGTATTCTCTTTAGCTAAGTTGTTAGCTAGCTTTCTTTTCGCCTAGACATCTAGTTATCGATCCGTACACTAGGGTTTGTAGGCACCATAATTTTGAAATTGCCATGGTTGATGGCTTGGGAGACCTCACTAGCGTGCCTAGGAACCCTGCAGTTTGTAGTCTATAAGCATATCCTGAAATGTCCCTAGTCGGAGGTGTATCGAGACGGGGCATCGATATACCAGAGTAGACTAGCGTATATGATACTAGACCCATGTGATGGGCGATGGATGTTCCCACATTCATCGATGTTTGACATCAAGATCATATACGGGTGCTCAGTGCTGACTGGGTACACTGGACGGACTCACCGAGAACTCCTATATGGAATTATATCTATCGTCGGATAGCAGTTCTCAGGTGACACTGGTACAGGTTAGTCTGTAGACCCGAGATCGTCATGGAGTCTTGTGTGTTCTCCCACTGTACTTTGATTGCCACCCTACCACGGCTCTACTGAGTCGTGCAAACAGGTGGCCATTGGGTACAGTCCCGAGACACACGAAGGCAATGAGCGATAGGAGGGGTTTCGTCTCTCCCGGTATTGGGAGTTGATGCTGTGCTGTGCTCGACTGGTTATAACAGCAAGTCCCTGGCCAGGGCTGCTGAGATTTGCTGATAAGTGTTATCAGTAGTTTCTCGATCTGTTATAGACCATTCACCGACACGACTTATTGAGTTATTGGGGTCGACGTGACCATCCCTAGGCTCAATATGCAGCATATCTGACGAAGAGACCGGACTGTACGGTAGTGTTGCCGGATGGCTCGACGGGAGTTGTAACAGGTTCGCTTGTTTTCTTCTAATCGCTCAATACCCGGGTGGCCGTTACGTTTGGCTGACCGCTTGCGGCTTGGGGGTGCTTGATATGATCATCACCCACTGCCGGCGTATTGACGAGTCTTAGAGTCCCACATAGGAGTTACCTAGTCCAGGCGAAACGTTGTGGTGCGCGTATGCGATATGCGCTTGGACCCGATTAAAATGCGTGTATGGGATACCGTATATTAATTGGGCGGCTTGCTAATGGTCGGGTCATATGTGATATGACCGGATTAGTGAATCAAGTGTTGATTCATCATTAGTTTCTCACTACAAATCCTATCTTGTTTATGTTGGATGTATGCATGCATGTGTGCATTCATTCTTGTTCATGCACATATGGATGTGCAAGCACACATGCATACATACATCATTTAGTATCATGGTTGTTTATACAATGGGAATGGTGGATGTATAAGAATTACACCATGGTTGTATTTGGATAATTATTGGATTTAAATTAAAGCTAAAGAAAATGAAAAATGGGTTAAATCACTTAAGATTTTCTGCACTCTTCTAACTCAACCATGCTCACCTAACATTTAACCCATAGTTTATTTTCTTATCATGATTTTAATTTAAAATAAAATGATATCTATATATCTAACCATGGTTGGTTTAGAGAAAGGAAAATATATATAGCTATTTTCCTTTTTCTCTTTGATAAGATAATTCATTCTCTTCTTCTAAAATCCACCATCTTCATCAACCTCCATGCTTATGCTCTCTAGTTCTTATAAGAGAGTAAAATACTCATAAAAATAGGATTTTGAAGTGAGATCCATAGCCACAACATCATTCTAATCAAGTTTAGCCAACTTGATTAGAGTGTTCTCTTTGTTTTTCAAAGTTGCAAGTTTGGACGGGAAAACTCCGGGTGGATCGTCGTGGACGCAAGAGGACGACGAGTGAACCTTCTTCCAACACCCTAGAGCCTAAGGAGTGAAGCAAAAACGGGAGCTACAAAGGTTGTAGCCTTCAAACCCTAACCTTTACTTACTTATAGTTTGTTAACCCTAATTTCTATGATCGATCCACTTGCATGTTAGTTTAGCACCTTAAAAATGAAAACTTTAGGTCATGTGATGCTTGAAATCTCTTCATAGGGTGCTATACTAACCTTACATTAGTATCAGAGCCGACCTAGAACATTAGGCGACCTTTTTGCGAAGTAAAAAGTCCGATCGAAACAAAATACGACTTTTATGGGATGCTCTCTGGAAATTTTTTAAAAACTGACCTTTTTCAGAATTAAAAATTCTCAAAAAATAGAGCAGGTAAAAATAAGACAATCTGGAGAATTCGTACCCATGAACAGTAACTTTGACCGCGGAAGCGCGGCATAAGCAAGCTTAGGCCGCGCATCCGCGGCCATACAAGGGGATCTTTGACCATTTTTTGCACAGTGTTTTTCTTTACCTGCTATAGTATATTTTGAGTATGTTTAATCTGAATCTGCTGTTGAAAAATTCTGGAGATGTTTTTGGACTCGTGGTTTCGATCGGAATTTTCATTTCGTTTTCTTTTCCGGGTAAACTAGAAAGTATTGAAGTGTTTGAACGAATATCATTTACTCAATATTCACGGGGTTTAAATAGTTTGGAGATGCGTGCAAGTCTTTTTGCGGTGGTCCCTCTAGAAGACAACAAACCTTAACTCGATTATGTGACCGTCTCGAACTGCCCTTTGAACCCTAGGGTTTGGGGCAGTACGGCGTGCCACATGTGAGGCGTTGGCTTGACCCTTCTAAGGCTGGACCGCCGCTACTGTGTCACACTCCGGATTTTTGAACCCTGCTCAAGTGTTGAGCTTTAGTGAATCTTGGGTGCTTGATAGTTCGTTCGAAAACTTTAATACTGTCTGTTTAGCTGGAATGTGATACAATATGTGGAATTCATATAGTGTAGGCATGAAATACGAAATATGTGATATTTCGCATTTATGATGTCTAAAGAGAATCTGGATTCCAAATATTGTAGTTTTACACTTTCTTTTCTGTGACCGTAAGTGTAGTATGTTAGATATCGCCGGTTTCGTTGCTATACATCAACGACAATCGGGGTACGCATACTTACTTACGTTGATGATATGTGATATTATGTGTTGCTGAGATATGATGTGTAGGATTGTCGCGATTGAATAGCCGGGGGGTTTTGTGAGATGAGAGCTTTATATTTTCATTCATGTAAATTCAAATGTAATGTAATATTCTTTTATTTGGGGCACTTCCAGGTTGCGGTTGTGTCACCAGTGTTGTATATTATTTACTTTTCCGCATTAGGATGGAGCCAAGGAGGGGAGCACAGGTGACCGGGTTCTGGGGTTCAGTGGGAGGCCATCTCGAGGAGTCGAGACCGGGTCTCCTAAACTCCAGGATTGGTAGGGTCACTTGCCGCTCTCGTAGGGGTCCAGGGTGTGGGCTTGGCTATTCATCCCGACTGTGGAATCCGTATTTTCTATTCTGGCTAAATACTAAATACGGACGTCCTAGTATATCCCACGTTATATCTATATTTCTGCTGCCTGTGTTCTGTGAAATCTGAGATGAATGACTTATTATATATATGATATATAGTAGACGTTGCTTATGTTTTACACCCGCGCTAGTCCCGTCCCGGTATGCCGTTAGTTAAGTAACCTAGCGGTGCATAACGGAACATTGCGGCGAATGCGGATGGCATAAGCGTACGTGTTATTTTCGTTTCTTTTCTGTGATTGGCTTAAGGACTTAAATGATGGGATTACATTAATATGATTAATGTAAAGAAAATAAACCTAAAAAGATGTTGTAGAATCGGATTTAAAAACTACTCGGCTTTTTATGAAAAAGCTACTTTTCAAAAACTGCGGAGCCTAAGCCACTCCTTTTGAAAACTGTTTGATTCTACAACGATATCAAGTTCAAAGCGTTAAAGATTTTCTTAAAAATCATTCGCAACCCTCCGTCATTTTAGGAAGTAGAGTACTTAGTATTCGTGCTACGTTTGTTGACTTTAGTTAAGGCGTAGTGTACGGTAGCTAAGTGATGTCTTCCTACACTGCATATGATGCAGATTAATTAGGACATTCATGCGACTTTGTTGACCATAGTTAAGGGTCATATGGGTGGGTCTAATTGATCAAGAAATGACGGGTAGAACTTGACTGGTACTTATGATTTGTTGACCATAGTTAAGGTCATAAGTACTAGGGGTAAAAATTACATCGGGAATTTCAAGTGTTGAAATTTGCAATGAGATTGCATACCTTCCATGTGATGGTTGGATCCCGATCCCACTATGGGCAATAGTTGCTCCTAGGAGAGTTTTACAGTTTGCAATTAGCTAACTCATTAGGTGTCTAGAAAGGTGTTAACGGGGCTCCGCCTCTGGGAAAACGAGGTTTACTCTAATTAGGTCCGTGCGAAAGCACGGGGAACCTCCCTCAAAGTACCGACACTGGCCTGGCTGAACGGTTAGCGAAGTTGTAGACTGTAATTAATCCTGGCTAGTTTTTCTTTTTAAGGTTTGAAAGAAAACTTGATAAAAAGCAGTGGGAAACATCGATTAGACAAGATAAAAAACCAATCTAATTTGTGCAAGAGCTTTCGCTGAGTGTATTCTTTTCTCTCTCTTAATGGCAGATACCAATGACTGGACTTAAGCTTCTACTAGATAAGAACAAACTGAATGGGACCAACTATAAAGACTGGCTGAGGAATCTAAAGATCGCCTTGACTTATGATAAGGTATCATATGTCCTCACGGCTTCAGCCCCGCCCGTCCCAGGCCCAAAGTCCTCAGTTGCGGACATTGAAGTCCGCAAGACATGGGACGCTGACTGTGCCACGGCAAAATGCCTCGCGCTTGCATCGATGGACAACACACATCAGAAGCAACACGAGGACATGGAAATTCACGGGATATTGCTCCATACAAAGGAGTTGTATGGGGAGCAGTCCCGTGTATTACGATACGAAGCATCAAAGAAATTGTTTCAGATGCGGATGGCCCCTGGCGCACCAGTAGGAGACCATGTTTTGAAGATGATAGCTCTTATAGAAGAGCTTGAGGGCCTCGGATGGACAATGGACAATGAACAATATATAGATATTATTCTGCAGTCCCTCCCCTCCACTTTTGCTCAGTTCATAGTGAACTTCAACATGCATGGCATGGAGAAGGACCTCGCTGAACTCCTTAATATGTTAAGGAGTGCAGAGAGCACTATGAAGTCAGCAAAGACTCCCGTTATGACCATTGGACAGTCTTCTTCTTCTCGCCCAAAAGCTAAGGCCAAGGGAAAGAAAAAGAAGAAACCCACTAATCCTAAGGGAGGAGTCAAAAAGGCGAAGGGAAAGGGAAAGTCCACGGCTGGAGACCCGGGGAAAGGCGAGTGTTTTCATTGCCACAAGACAGGACATTGGAAGCGCAATTGCACCGAGTACTTAAGTCTCAAGAAGAAGCATGGTGATGCTTCCGCTTCAGGTGTGTTTGTGACTGAAAACTGTTTTTCTATAAACTCTGCTTCCTGGGTATTGGATACCGGTTCAGGTTCTCACATTTGCAATTCTATGCAGGGGCTGAGAAATAGCAAGGTTTTGAAGACAGGTGACCATACTCTCCGCGTCGGAAATGGTTCCGATGTACATACAGTCGCAGTGGGAGAGTATCACTTGGGGTTGCCATCTGGATGTATTTTGATTTTGAATCCATGTTATTTTGTACCAACTATGCTATGTAATATAATATCCGTTTCTTTGTTGGACAATAAAGGGTATAATTTTGTGTTGCAGAACAATGTTATGAACATTCACCTAAATCAAATGTTGGTTGGGTATGGTACACTTAATAACGTAATATATGTCCTAAATCAACACACAGTTTTCAGTATACAACACACTAATAAAAGAAAACTTTCAGAATTAAATGAAGCTTTTCTTTGGCACTGTAGACTTGGTCATATTAACGAAACAAGACTAAACAAGTTACACAAAGATGGATATTTAAATCCTTTTGAATATAAATCTTATGCGACTTGCCAGTCTTGTATCAAGGGTAAAATGACCAAAACTCCGTTTACCGGACACGGAGAAAGAGCTACTCAGCTCCTGGGCCTCATACATAGTGATGTATGTGGGCCTATGTCTACACAGGCTAGAGGCGGTTTTTCATACTTCATTACATTCACTGATGATTTCTCAAGATTCGGTCATGTATTTTTATTAAAGCACAAGTCCGACGCTTTCGAGAAATTCATTGAATATAAACAAGAAGTAGAAAAACAAACCGGCTTTAGTATTAAGATGCTTCGATCAGATCGAGGTGGAGAGTATCTCAGTACAGAATTTGCAAACTTCCTAAAAGAGAATGGGATTCTCTCTCAGCTCACTCCTCCTTACACACCACAGCACAACGGTGTGTCAGAACGACGGAATAGGACCCTATTAGATATGGTCCGGTCCATGATGAGTGACGCTGAGTTACCAGTCTCGTTTTGGGGGCATGCATTGGAGACTGCGGCGTTTCTGCTAAACAGGGTTCCAACCAAAGCCGTGTCTACCACGCCATATGAGATATGGAATGGGAAGAGACCATCTCTTAAAAGAATTAAGATTTGGGGTTGCCCGGCCTATGTTAAAAAGCAGAATCCGGACAAACTCGAGACACGGTCAGTCATGTGTAACTTTGTGGGATATCCAAAGAATTCTTATGGGTATCTGTTCTACCACAAAGAGGAACAAAATGTGTTTGTTTCTCAGTATGCTACATTCTTGGAAAAAGAGTTTTTCACGGATAGAGATGATGGCAAGGTGGTAGATCTAGAAGAGGTTCTGGAGACACAAACTACAAATGACGATTTGGTTGAACCGACTGTTGCAGCAGAAACTGAAGAACCTCGGCCACTCCGTAGGTCTGGTAGGACTTCTCGCCCACCGGAGAGGTACTACGGTTTCCTCATTGATGGTGACAGAGAAGACTGTATCATGGAAGATGATGATCCTACCAGTTTTCAGCAAGCTATCACGAGTGGTGACTCTGTGAAGTGGCTGGATGCCATGAGATCCGAAATGGAGTCTATGTACACCAACAAAGTATGGACTTTGGACGTTGTACCCCCTGGGGTAAAACCTGTAGGGTGCAAATGGATCTTTAAAAGAAAGATTGGTGTGGATGGGCAGGTAGAGACCTATAAGGCAAGACTTGTGGCGAAAGGTTTTCGTCAAAGACCAGGTTTGGACTATGACGAAACTTTTTCGCCCGTAGCCATGCTTAAATCCATTTGGATCCTACTTGCTATTGCTGCTCACTACGACTATGAAATCTGGCAGATGGACGTTAAAACAGCATTTCTAAATGGAGATTTAGAAGAATGCGTTTATATGGATCAGCCAGAGGGCTTCATTGACAGTGGGAGCAGTGAGAAAGCATGTAGATTGCTTAAATCCATATATGGGTTAAAGCAGGCATCTCAGAGTTGGAACATCTGTTTCGATGATGTTATCAAAGAGTTTGATTTCATCAAAAATCCAGATGAACCTTGTGTTTATAGGAAGGCTATAGGAAGAGCTGTCACATTCCTCGTATTGTACGTGGATGACATTCTTCTGATAGGAAATGATATTTCTATGCTACAGTCGGTCAAATCATTCTTATCACTGAGGTTCTCCATGAAGGACCTGGGTGATGCCACATACATCCTGGGCATAAGGATCTATAGGGATAGATCCAAAAAGTTATTGGGACTGTCCCAAACCAGGTACATCAACACCATCCTAAAGAGGTTTAGTATGGAAGACTCCAAGCGGGGTGCCTTACCCGCTTGCCATGGAGTCACTCTCTCCAAGGATTCTTGTCCAAAGACCGATGAAGAGAGAGCTCGCATGAGCATTATACCTTATGCTTCGGCAGTAGGATCTATAATGTATGCGATGTTATGTACACGCCCAGATGTAGCTTATGCACTTAATGTTGTAAGCAGGTATCAATCCAACCCAGGGGAGAACCACTGGACAGCTGTGAAGAACATTCTTAAGTACTTACGAAGGACTAAAGAATTGTTCTTGGTGTATGGTAATAAAGATCTCCAAATGGAGGCCTTTACCGATTCGAGCTTCCAGAGCGATAAGGATGACAGCAAATCTATCTCAAGGTTTGTGTTTACCCTCAATGGAGGGGCGGTGAGTTGGAAGAGTTCCAAACAGGATACCGTTGCAGACTCTACGATGGAAGCTGAGTACATTGCTGCAAATGATGCCGCCAAGGAAGCCGCCTGGATGAAGAAGTTCGTCTCGGAGCTAGGAGTAGTTCCAACCATTATTGATCCAATACCTTTGTATTGTGACAATAATGGGGCGATGGCGTTAGCCAAGGAGCCCAGATCCCATCAGCGGTCCAGACACATCCTGAGGCGCTTTCATTTGATCCGGGAGATTGTAGATCGCCGCGAGATCGAGATTAAGAGAGTTGACACAAAGAACAACGCCGCGGATCCATTCACCAAGGCCCTCCCTCAGCCGCAGCATGAGCGACTTTTTGAGATGTTGGGTATGAGATACGCCAATAACTGGCCTTAGTGCAAGTGGGAGATTGTTGGATATATGTATGACCGAGAGGCCATTATGTGATAGTGGATGTATCTATACATGTATATATATTCAGTTTGCATTCTTGCTCGACATGATAGTATGCTATCTGGTTATTCTTTATCTGACATGTTGATTTGATCATGCTTTTATTCATTCATACATGCTGATAAAGCCCCAAGGATATCTGCTTGACTACTCTGATTATGATAGAGATCATACTAGTGGGACGTTTGTAGTCTATAAGCATATCCTGAAATGTCCCTAGTCGGAGGTGTATCGAGACGGGGCATCGATATACCAGAGTAGACTAGCATATATGATACTAGACCCATGTGATGGGCGATGGATGTTCCCACATTCATCGATGTTTGACATCAAGATCATATACGGGTGCTCAGTGCTGACTGGGTACACTGGACGGACTCACCGAGAACTCCTATATGGAATTATATCTATCGTCGGATAGCAGTTCTCAGGTGACACTGGTACAGGTTAGTCTGTAGACCCGAGATCGTCATGGAGTCTTGTGTGTTCTCCCACTGTACTTTGATTGCCACCCTACCACGGCTCTACTGAGTCGTGCAAACAGGTGGCCGTTGGGTACAGTCCCGAGACACACGAAGGCAATGAGCGATAGGAGGGGTTTCGTCTCTCCCGGTATTGGGAGTTGATGCTGTGCTGTGCTCGACTGGTTATAACAGCAAGTCCCTGGCCAGGGCTGCTGAGATTTGCTGATAAGTGTTATCAGTAGTTTCTCGATCTGTTATAGACCATTCACCGACACGACTTATTGAGTTATTGGGGTCGACGTGACCATCCCTAGGCTCAATATGCAGCATATCTGACGAAGAGACCGGACTGTACGATAGTGTTGCCGGATGGCTCGACGGGAGTTGTAACAGGTTCGCTTGTTTTCTTCTAATCGCTCAATACCCGGGTGGCCGTTACGTTTGGCTGACCGCTTGCGGCTTGGGGGTGCTTGATATGATCATCACCCACTGCCGGCGTATTGACGAGTCTTAGAGTCCCACATAGGAGTTACCTAGTCCAGGCGAAACGTTGTGGTGCGCGTATGCGATATGCGCTTGGACCCGATTAAAATGCGTGTATGGGATACCGTATATTAATTGGGCGGCTTGCTAATGGTCGGGTCATATGTGATATGACCAGATTAGTGAATCAAGTGTTGATTCATCATTAGTTTCTCACTACAAATCCTATCTTGTTTATGTTGGATGTATGCATGCATGTGTGCATTCATTCTTGTTCATGCACATATGGATGTGCAAGCACACATGCATACATACATCATTTAGTATCATGGTTGTTTATACAATGGGAATGGTGGATGTATAAGAATTACACCATGGTTGTATTTGGATAATTATTGGATTTAAATTAAAGCTAAAGAAAATGAAAAATGGGTTAAATCACTTAAGATTTTCTACACTCTTCTAACTCAACCATGCTCACCTAACATTTAACCCATAGTTTATTTTCTTATCATGCTTTTAATTTAAAATAAAATGATATCTATATATCTAACCATGGTTGGTTTAGAGAAAGGAAAATATATATAGCTATTTTCCTTTTTCTCTTTGATAAGATAATTCATTCTCTTCTTCTAAAATCCACCATCTTCATCAACCTCCATGCTTATGCTCTCTAGTTCTTATAAGAGAGTAAAATACTCATAAAAATAGGATTTTGAAGTGAGATCCATAGCCACAACATCATTCTAATCAAGTTTAGCCAACTTGATTAGAGTGTTCTCTTTGTTTTTCAAAGTTGCAAGCTTGGACGGGAAAACTCCGGGTGGATCGTCGTGGACGCAAGAGGACGACGAGTGAACCTTCTTCCAACACCCTAGAGCCTAAGGAGTGAAGCAAAAACGGGAGCTACAAAGGTTGTAGCCTTCAAACCCTAACCTTTACTTACTTATAGTTTGTTAACCCTAATTTCTAGGATCGATCCACTTGCATGTTAGTTTAGCACCTTAAAAATGAAAACTTTAGGTCATGTGATGCTTGAAATCTCTTCATAGGGTGCTATACTAACCTTACACTACCTAACCGAAGAACAAACGATGTTTTGTTTCTCAGCATGCCACCTTTGTGAAAGTGAATTTCTAGTGAAGAAATTAGTGGACATGAGGTAGAACTAGAAGGAGTTCCAGCTATACAAACTGCAGCTGATGATTTGGTAGTACCAAAGGATTCAATAGTTTCTTACGAACCTCAGCCTCTCCACCGATCTAGTAGGGTTCCTCACCCATCTGAGAGATACTTCGGTTTCTCTATGAAAGTGGAAGCGAGGATTGCATCATGAGATGATGACCCAACTAGTTTCGAGCTGGCCATCAGGAGTGGGACTCTATAAGAATGGCTGGATGCTTAGCGATCTGAGATGGAATCCTTATACACCAACAAAGTATGGACTTTGGTTGCTTTATCTGAAGGGTTAAATCCCTATCAGGAGCAAGTATATCTTGAGAAGATTACTTGGTGTACATGGAAAAGTTAAGACTTTCAAAGCTAGACTTGCTAAAGGTTTGCATCATTGACCAGGTATGGATTATGATGAAACCTTTTCTAAGTAGCTATGCTTAAGTCCATCCAGGTCCTACTTGCCACGGCTATATACTATGACTACGATATCTGGCGGTAGGGTGTCATGATAACTTTTCTAAATGATGTTTTAGAAGAGAGAGTCTATAAGTACACAATCATAGGGCTTCGTAGACAGTGCGAGCAGCGGAAACGTGTGCAAGATGTTTTATGTGATAAAACAGGCATCGCGGAGTTGGAACATTTGTTTTGATGTGGTAGTCAAAGATTTTGACTTCATCAAAATGGTAGATGAACCTTGTATATACAAAAAGGTAGTAGGGAGTATGGTAGTGATCCTCGTAAAGTCCGTGGATAACATGCTGTTGATGGGGAAGGAGTTTCCTATGCTACGCTCGGTCAATCTCCGCTTATCACAATGATTCTCCATATAGGATCAAAGTGATACCTACAAAATCCTGGGTTTTGGATCTATGAGATAGATCTAATTGGATGTTAGGATACTCACTAGTTGTAGTGAGATGGTATCAATCGAACCTGGGGAGAATCACTGGAAATGTTCCAGAGTGATAAGGACGACTGAATGTCAGTCGCAGGCATTGTCTTTATCCTCAGCATAGGGACGGGATGTTGGAAGAGTTCCAAGACAGATACGTGGCATACTAGACGATAAAGGCTAGATACATCGCTACCAAAGATACTACTAAAGAGTCAGTCTGGGTGTATATTAGTTCATGACATGAACTTCATTCCTACCATTGTAAGACAATGGAATTGTGGCTTAAGCCTAGGAACGCTCCTCCCATCAGTGATCCAGACATATTCTAAGGCAGTGTCACCTGATCATGGAGATGGTTGATCTCCAAGGGATCGAAGTTAGGAGATAGACTCAGAGGACAACACGGAGGATCCACTCACAAAGGCCTTTTTCCCAGAGAAAGACTTTAATGGGATGGTTGAGTATGAGATACTTCAACCACTGTTTTCAGATGGCCCTAGTGCAAGTGGGAGATTGTTAGTTATATGTATGCCCTAGAGGCCATTACTATACATGAGATGTATATTGTAGTGGATGCTTGTACATATATAGGGAGGACTTCCTTGCTCGACATGATAGTATGCTATCTGGTTACCCTTTATCTTAACGTGTACACTGATTGTCTCTCTGTTACATGTTGGTAAAGCCCTTAGGATGTGTACTTGATTTCCTGGACTATGATGCGGATCATACTAGTGGGGACATGGTAGTCCATAAGTACATCCTTCAAGGTCCCTCGTCATGGGTGTATCGAGACGGAGCATCGATATACCAGTGTAGACTAGCGTATGCCTTCTCGACCCATACAGATGGGTGATAGATGATCCTATATCCATTAGTGTTTGACATCAGAGATGATATACGGGTGTTCAGTAGAGACTGGGTACACTGGACGGACTCGCCGAGAACTCCCAGATGGTATTATACCTTACGTCAGATGGCAGTTCTCTGGTGACACTGGTGCAGATTAGTCTATAGACCCGAGATCGTCATAGAGTTTTATATGATTCCCACTGTGCTTTGAATTCTACCTTACTACGTCCAAGAGGGCGTGCAAAACGGTGGTTTTTGGGTACAGTCCCGAGTCATATGGAAGTAATGAGAGATAGGAGGGGTTTCATTTCTTCCGGTATTGGGGGTTGATGTTGCGCTATGCTCGATTGGCCATAACAGTGAAGTCCCTGGCCAGGGCTGGTTTAGAGTATTACTGGTAAGTGTTACCAGTAGTTTCTTGACCCGTTATGAGCCTCATATCGGCATGACTTATCGGTTATTGGGGTCTGACGTTTTCCACCCCTAGACTTGATATGCGACATATCAGACGAGGAGACCGGACTGTACGGTAATGTCACTGTCAGGCTTTTTGCAGGAGTTGGAGCGGGCTTGCTTGCTGATCTTCTGATCGCTCAATACCTGGGTAGCCGTTACGTCCAGGTAGTACCGCTGACGGCTTGTGGGTGCTTGATATGATCATCACCTACTGCCGGCGTATTGATGAGTCTTTAGAGTCCTACATAGAGATTATATTGGCTCAGGCAAAACGAAATAGGATGCGGGACCGAGAATTATGCGAGTATGTGGTACCGTATTCTATTCTCGCAATGTTTGTATCGATCGGTTATATGTGATATAACCACGTTATCGAATCAAAGGTTGATTCGATAAGTCGATGCATTGGATGTTAGTCGGTTATATGAGACATAACCAGATTATTAAGTCATGTGTTGATTTAATAATTTTGTGTATAATTGTATATGTGATATACTAATTTACATTAACTAACATTGGTTCACTTAAGCATTTGTTTGTTCTCACTAGTGCACAAGTTAATATATATGTGATATATATTTATTAGTGTACAAATTGTATCATGGTTGTTGATACACTTAACATGGGTGTATGAGACATACACCATTATAATTATATTGGTTAGGTTTTATATTTAAAGTAATTCTAAAATAAATGGATAATGAGCTCACATGCATGAAGCTTCATGAAGCTTATGCTTGCATTGACTTATTCCACTAGTTTTGTTTTACATAAGATATTAACTAACCTAACCTCTATAATTAGCCATGGTATTGTCTCTACATGAGTTAGTATATGATACTCACTCACCATGGTTAGCTCATTCTCACTCTTGATAAAGTTTCATTCTCATTTTGAGCTCATCTTCTTCCTCCTTGATTTTCTTTCTAGGGTTTGAAAAAGGGAGAGAAACAAAGTGAGAAAAGAAATTCTAAAGTGTACCCATTTCCTATTTCACCATCCTCTACTAGACTAGCACTTTAGTTTAGGGTGTTTGCTTCACTAATTATTTGGTTAGTGAAGTAGAAGCTTGAGTTCGTATTCCCTCGACGTAGATCATCTTCGGCCTCGAAGACTTCAAGCAATACCATTGCCACTTCTCATGGAGCCGTCCGAGAATCCGGGTGTTCGATGATCGCAGCGAAGGGACAACAATAAGGAGCTTTAGAAGTGAAGGACCGATCTACAAAGGTTGTATTTCGTATTCACTTAGTGTTAAAGAGTTTAACTTGCATGTGAAACCCTAATTATCTAGCAAAGATCTTGTATAGAGTTATTCGGCGCGGCTAAAATTTTAATCCGGCATGGTTGATGCCTTGTAGAACCTCTTTAGAGTGCCTAGTAACCCTACAGGTATCAGAGCGCTATGTTTTACCTTTCGGAGTGTAGGATGACCTTACTATGATGGAGTAGGTAGCATAAGCAGAGTAACGTAGCATGTGTATGTCTGCAGCATACCCACGATGCTGTACTTCCCCTAAAGTGACCTAAGTACAAATTGCTTGAAATTCCTTCCTCAATGATTCATATCCTTGTGATTTGATTTCCTTATTCTTATCGAATCTTATATCTATTTATAGCCTTGCCGCCGATGACTATGGGGACTCAGAGTGATGCAGCAGGGCCAAGGTCAGAGTTGGCTCGGGTGAGACGAGTACTGACCAGGATGGCACTCTAGTTGCACAGGTGCAGACGGATCAGCCTACGATATATACTATTGATAGGCTTTTGGCAGAGATGCAGGACTTCCGCCAGACGATGAGTTCATTGGTTAATGTCGTTCGGGAACTACGACAGAAGGTTGTCACCCTTGTTACTCAGTTGTCACTTACGATCAGCATGCAGCAATCCGTCACCTACATAGCACCAGTGGTTGCAGCTCCAGTTGACGAGGCGCATATTCCAGAGACGCTGAGAGTTTCAGGATAGTGGAGGACTCGTACCAGTGTACTAGCCCAGAGATAGAGGTTAGGTCATCGAGACAGATTTCGTGGTCGTCGCGGGAGTAGCAGAGGCTTAGGACGAGGACAGTTGTTCGGCTCTCATCCCCAAGATGGTCAGCAGTCAGCACGTGTATGTTTTTGATGCGGAAGCCTTCACTTCGTTGTTAGGTTTTCCTAGCACCTCATGAAGGGTTTGGAAGCATCACATGTCTCAAAATCAAATTTTTAGGGTGCTAAGTGAACATACAAAGAATCATCACTAGAAAATTAGGGTTTCATTACAAAGACAACATCACAAGTAATAAAGGCTAGGGTTTTGAGAGTACAACCTTTGTAGCTCCCTACGCTAGACTCCTTGGCTACTTGAGGGTTGGAAAAAGGTTCGCTTGAGGTCTTCTAAGTCCACGACGATCCACCCGAATCTCCTTTGCCCAAAGCTCCTTGCTTTACCCGATATGTGAATGAAGTAAAGCAAACACCCTACACAAATGGACTAGATGTGTGTAGTATGATGATGTGGTTTGTTTTCTATAATCAAAACTCTTTCTTTTAATCAACCTCACTTAAAGAAATTATCAAGAGAGGAAGAAGAAGATGGTGGCTAAACTTTCTCACATAAAGAAAATGATATGAGAATGGATAATTGTTGAAATGAGAAAAGAAAACTATATTAATCCTTCTCACTTCAACCATGGTTAGAATCATCTAGATTTTTATCAAATGAGTTAAAGACAAAAGGATAATTAACTCAAGGTTAAATGGTGGCTGAAGCATGGTCAAAGATGATAAACTTAAACCTTGTGTGAATTATCCTTTCTCTTTTTCTAAAATGATAAATATATAGATAATTCTACAATGTAAGTCTTGCATTGCCACCAAACATGTATCAACAACCATGATACAATGTATGTATGTATGTATCCATGCACATCATCATGTGCATACATGTATGCATACAAAAATAGAAAAAGAGTTTGATTAAAGAATTAATCTAAAAGTCATTTGTTAAATCAACAATTGATTTTGCAAACCGGTCATATCACATACAACCCGACCAATAGAAAATGCCCGATTAATATACGGTATCACATATCCATATATAAACGGGTTCCTGCGCATATCTCATATGCACACCACATCTTTTCGCCTGAGCCAGGAAACTTTATTGTGGGACTCTAAGACTCATCAATACGCCGGCAGTAGGTAATGATCATATCAAATACCTACAAGCCGCTGATTTAGAGATGTTTTGTTGATCAAAAATGTTGGAGATGGTGCCCTCAGAGTCAAATATTGGATCACAGGCACGTGATTGCAATGATTGAGGGAGGACCTATCCCGGGACGACAGTCTTACTCGAGATGATAGTATGCTATCTGGTTTACCTTTATCATCGTGTACTGCTTTAGGTGACCTGACAGGTCGCTATTGCACGTTGATAGAGCCCCTAGGATTCTTGCTTGACTGCCAGCAGTATGAGGGCGATCATATAAGTGAGAGCTGAAGTCTATAAGCACATCCTTAAAAGGTCCCTAGTCGTGGGAGTTTCGAGACAGGGCATCGATTCTCCACAGTAGACTAGTGTATACAGTCGAGACCCCGACGAGGGGCGGTGGCCGGTCTCACAAGCCACTGGTGTCAGTTGGTTCACCTAAGATGTATACAGGTGCTCATTGGGTTATGAGTACACCGGACAGGACTCGCCGGGAACATACTAGTTGGTCTTATACCTGACGTCAGATAGCAGTTACCAGGTGACATGTGTACAGGTTAGTTCATCGACCTGGGGATCGTCATTTGTCTCGTGTGAGTTCCCACTGTGCTTTGATTACTACCCTACCACGGCTCAAAGGAGTCGTGCAAACAGGTTTTAGTTGGGTACAGTCCCGAGCCACATGGAGGCAGTGAGCGGATCTTCAGGGGTTCGTCTCTCCCGGTATTGGGGGTGAGGTCGCGCTGTGTCTAGGAGAGCCATTACACGAAGTCCTTGGCCAAGGCAGGAGATTTACTGGTAGGTATTCCAGTAGTATCTCAGGGTGTTCTGGGCTACACTCCGACACGACTTGTACCGCTTTTGGGGGTCTGACTTTTACCAACCCCCTAGGCCCGCCATGCGATACTCATAGACGAACGGACCGGACTGTACGGATATTGTCACTGACAGGCTCAGTAGGGTATCAGGATGAGTTCGCTCATCGACGTCCCTTTTGGTCAATAGCTGGTGGCCCGTTACGTATTGGCTTATACCTCTGACGTGCTAGTGGTTAAATCCACAGCCATAGTATTGACGAGTCTTTAGTGTCCACCACACATTCAGTTACTCAGCTTTCGGGCGAAACGCCGTAGAGGCCGTATGGAGATATGGCAGGGTCTGATCAGATACGTGCGGTATTGCACGGATCAGGATCGGACGGTTTGTACTAGAGGCCGTATAGATATATGGCAGGGTTCGATCAGATACGTGCGGTATTGCACAGATCAGGATCGGACGGATATTACTAGCCGGCTTTAGTTTAAGCCGGATCCTAGTTTAGTACAGTGTAGATTTTGTCTCATTGCATTTGTATCCGGACGGAATACAGATGCGGGTGTGTATGCACAGTATCGGGGTTTTCCTGTAATTTATTACGGGACCGGTTTTCTGGAGTTGCCAGTTTGCATTCCGTTCCGGCCCGTTTTCCTTTGTTCTTTCCCGGCCGGACTTTTCCGATGGAGGGGGTTATTTGCAATTGTGCAAATAACATTTGTGGAGGGGGTTTCTTGCAAATGTATTCATTATGATAGCATCTTTAGATTCCTTTTCCATCTTTTCTTTTGTTGCACCATTACTTGCATTAAATGAGATTTGAAAGGTTAAGGTTTGGATGTATGTTTGTTATGATGAGGTTTTTGGATATGGTCACCATTCTCTTTATCCTACACTCACCTCCCTTCATGAGTTTTGATTTATCCCTCCACCATTCTCATTTCATGGAGCCGGCCACAATTTTGGAGAGGGGAGGAAAAATGAGAGGGTTTCATTTTGATGAGGATAATTTGGTTCATCTCATTTTCTTTGCAATACACATTCTAGCTCCACTTGAAAATTCCATTCCTCCATCAAGGCAACTACAAACCCCAAATGAGACTAGCATGATCTACACCACATTCTATAGCAAATCTTGAGCACGTCGACTTGTCAGCTTCGTGCCCGAGTTGCCTCGGTATTGAGGTGGGAGCCCGTAAAAGATGCAGGCGATGTGGTGCCCTTCCGGCAAGGAGGCGACGACCGGAGTTTCCGCGGGAGATCGGGACGATGACGAGAAGACCGGGGGACTCGGATCACTCGGTATATCTCTTCCCTATCTTGTTAGTTAGCTAGGACAAGTTTAATGGCCCGATCCGGGGTTTAGTGCGCGGTGGTGCCGGTTTGCTAAGTTCGCAAAATTAAAGTTTATCACCGTTTCCGCATTTGGCCGTCGGATTGACGACCGGGGCGCCGCCGTGCACTTACAGTGGTATCAGAGCCTCGCCATTAACTTCGTCTAGCTTTGTTTGATGTGTTTGCATTTCCGATCGACTAAAATTCCAAAAACTCGCGTTTTTCCTCACATCAGTTTTCTGTCGAAATTTTTTGAACTCCAAAAATTTTTCAGGTTGTAAAAAACTAATGTACTGGAAATTCTAAGACTACTGGAAAAATTCGACACAGTCAGTCGACCACTGAAGCGCGGTACCGCGGCCAAACCCCCCCTTGGGCCACGGTTCCGCCGCACATTGGTGTCGTCACTGCATCATTTTTTTCCAGTGGGCTTCTGGGCTAATTTTAGGGGTTTTGGAATATTAATATTGGGCCCAGATTTTCTGTGAGTGCTACAGTATTGCTTGGGGGCCCACTTGTTAATTTTTGATCGATCGGATATTTTAAACACATTTTTTTCACAGTATTTACATTATATCTGCGACCGTGAATGTCACTCGATCGGTAAATCCGGTCTAACTGCTATAGCCCGGTTAGACGGATTTGCGAACGTGACTTTCACGTTGATGTTCTGTGTTTTGCTGTGATGTTGCGGATCGGTCGGTGGGGATAGCCTGGATGCAATGCTAGTGCAGTGTTGTTGTATTATGTACATTTGATATTGCGGGGCGAGCGTCCGACATGTGGACTGCCTTCACTGCCTGTTTGTATTATTCTTTTGGGGCACGACCTGGTTGCGGTCGATGTACCCGTTGTATGTATATTTTACTTTCTGTACTAGGTTTACCCCGCGGTGGGGTGCACGGATAGCCGGGTTCTGAAGGGCAACAAGCCCGCATCTCATGGCATTGAGACGGAGGGGGCTTCACTCTAGGATTGCCGGGCTATTCGCCGCACTCGTAGGGGGTACAGGTTGACCCAGGAGGGATGCCCAAGTTACCGGATTCCGTGAAGTGCTGGGTGGTCCATTCACGGTGCTGAAGGGGGCTGCCTCGCTTCAGGTTTTGGCGGGTGACTTGCCGCGCCCGTAGGGGTCTAGGATTTCATTGCACAGGCTATCCACACGACCAGGGGAACGTCGGGTTTCAGTAGTGGCTCTGTGAAACCCGGAGATCCCAGATATCTGTATTGTTCTGTGATGCTGTACATTTCTGTGATGTTGCATTTTATTCACGCCTTGAGCGAAATACTATATATTGGTATATATATTAGTAGATGTTGTATATGTTTTTCATCCGCGCTAGTCCAGTCCCCGCTCTGCCGTTAGTTAGCTAACCTAACGGGTGATGACGGGACCCAGTGGCGAATGCGGATGGCATATACGTACGTCAGTATATTTTCGTTCTTTGTGGTGTGATCAATTGATGGGACTGCGTTGATTCGGATCAATGCATGTTAAAACAAACCTATTCTGATGTTGTTGGAACACTTTTCAAAAAGCTGTTATTGCAAGGACGTTCACTTTTGTTTTGCATCGTGGTATTCATTTGGAATATCCTGCTCCTCAGTCGACGAGGCAAGGGCCGAGATCCCTTCACCGGGAGTGACCCCTTAGACAGAAGTTTACGTCAGGGCATTAACTTCACTATAGCCGATTACTTTTGCTTTGCACCGTGGTATTCATTTGGAATATCCTGCACCCCATTCTACGGGGAAAGAGCCGAGATCCCTTCACCGGGAGTGACCTCTTTAGTAAAGGTTTTCGTCACTATATTTTCTAAAAAGCTATCCGTTCCTTCAACGATATCAAGTTCATTACGTTAAAGGTTTTCGCCAGAAACCATTCGTAGCCCTCCGTCGTTTCATATGGGTAGTCAATAGTATTCAAGCTGTGTTTGTTGGCCAAAGTCAAGGCACAGTGTTTGGTAGCTGTTGGTTATTCATATGCAGCATAGATAGATGCGTTGGTTTGGAACAGTCGTACTGCCTTGTTGGCCAAAGTCAATGGTAGGTACGGGTGGATTCAAAACAACCTGGAGAATGACGGGTAGAACTTGACATGTGACTTATGATTTGTTGGCCAAAGTCAAGGTCATAAGAGCATGGGGTAAAAATCACATCGGGAGTTTCAAAAGAACTGAAACTTGCCAGATATGCGCATACCTTCTGGAGTGTGATAACGTGAGCGGATTCCGTCACATTATCATGTGATGAGAGTTGGATCCCGATTCCCACTGATGAGTTGGTTTACTCCTCGGGTGTTCCCGACTAATTCTTCTTTCAGGTTTGGAGGAGAATTTGAGGTACAGTGGGAGGTTTCCAGATTAGATAAATTGGTAACCATTCTGATCTTGGTTAGAGTGCACGCTGAGTGTTTCTTCTCTCTCTCTCTCTTGGCAGCGACCATTGACCCGACCCTAGACTATGACTCAGTGACCAAGTTGACCGAACCTTCTTAACACTGGCTTTTGGATTGTCAGAGTTGCAGACCTCATTGCCACTCCTACTTTTACTCTTTTCTCCAGGACACCCCGTATTACTGCGAACGTCCACTTCCATTGGACAAAGCCATCGTATGGTTAGATACGAACTCAAAGGAATTCGAGGATGGTTTCCGGTTCTGGAGAAAACGGATAGGATTATTCAGTTGTCTTTTCGCTTTTACCTTCTCTCAAGTTGTGAGTACTCCTTGGTTTAGGAGATAGTACACCTATTATGCTTATTGGATAGTCTTCTTCCAAACCTTAGGCTGGTGCCGAACAGTGGGGAATGAAGAAAACCAATTAGCATAACGATGGTGTGCAGAAGGTATTAAGATTAAGACAAAGCAAGGGATTAGTAAGAGGGCAAAGTAAATTGCGACTGATATTCACGACCAAACCAAATATTTCTTCGCCAATCCTAAATCACCTTTGTATTTCTCCAGGACACTCCGTATCACTACGAAGATCCACAGTTTATTGGATACTCCATCGTATGGTTATATACGAACTCGAAAGGAACTTGTTCCAGTTCGGGGATGGATTCTGGTCCAGGAGAAATAGGAATAAGGTTTATTCGGTTGTCTTTTATCTTCACCTTCTCTCGCATTGCGAGTGCTCCTAGGACTAGGACAGTACACCCATTATGCTTATTGGATAGTCTTCTTCCAAACCATAGGCTGGTGCCGAACGGTAGGGAAGGAAGAAAACCATTTGGCCTAAGGGGTGTGCAGAAGGTAATGACTAAAGACATATAAAGGGATTTTGAAAGGTGGCAAAGAATTATACGGTTATAGTTGTGAATCTGGATAATGGTAGAGGCATTACTAGGAATACCAGGATACCCCATCGAAACATTTCAATGTTTCAGTTCAACTGTGTACTGTTAAAAGAAAACTGATTTCCCGATTAGACACTTGCTCCAGGGTATGTATTTACCAGGTTTGATTCTCACATCTGTATGGTTTTACAGATGATGAGTGGGAGTAAGTTATTGGGAATTGGGTGATCACCCTCATTATATCGGGATTCGTTGAAATCGGTGATATTTGAGGAGATCACCTGGGCTGTTTGCCGGTCGACAAATATTTGGTTTTGAATATTCGCTTTTATGCACCAATTTCAAATTGATATATCTGTACGTCTATTTTCATAGAGTGAGATATACCTTTTGATATTATGTCGATGACATTTACCTATATCAGTGGATGGTTAGGTAAGGAGCATTAAACAGCGGTGTAATTCTTCTTAACCATAAGTACAGTTTTCACCCTACGACACACAGTGAAAGAGTTGTCAGACTCAGCGGACTTATACAGAGTATTGTATGTTGTCCAGTGTCCATGAGGACAGAGGGGTTGGTCTTCATACTATATTCTGTTTACTTTTAACTTCTCTAGTTCTTAGACATGTGTTTCGTAGAAACACAGGGTCTAAGTTTTGAGGAGTTATAGGTATTTGAATAGAGTAGAGAACCAGGTATAGCAAGTATCGGGATTCTTCAAGGTGATCGAAGATGTAGATACTTGTGTATGGTATTCAGTTGATAGTAATGATAAAGAGAAATTGCTTCTCTTTCAGGTTACTCATAATTGGAAGCATTCCTAAGTTGAGTAACGCTGATCGGCCTCTCTCCATTTAGTTGACATGCACTGGAGACAGCTGCATGATTTGAATCTGGTTCAATTAAATTAGTGCCTCTGGTTCTATATTGGATATAGTACAGTTCATATCTTAACATTGTTAAGGTACGGGGAGTTGTCCGGCTTATGATTAAAACCAGACTCTGGATAACTCAAGGCACGTTTCTGTAATGGCTGTTTGTGGGTTGACCCAGGCTATGACGAGGGTTGACTTTCTACCATCTGGCAGATCAATAGAAATATTGTTTTAAACTCACCACAGTTTTAATAAAAAATGGATTTTTTCAAAAACAGTAGTGGGAGTATGGTAGAACTGGAAGTGATTCCAGAACCGCAAACGATTACTGAAGATTTGATAAGGAACCTAAAGATTAAATCTGTTTTGACATTCCATTGGCCACTCCGCAGATAAGGTGGGTAACTTCAGGCACCCGAGAGGTACTCCGGTAGCCTCAAGGACGGTGACAGGGAAGTTCTTGTTTACCCACACTTGCCATTGTTGTTGTTCCAGGCTGCGAGACCCAGCAGGAGGATGAGTATAGCGTCGTTCTAAACTAGATTTAGAAGTGCACGTCTATATGACTCTGCCAGAGGGTTGTCGTAGTCAGTGGGAGCAGCGGAAGCATTGGTGGACATCAGGCTTATGTCTATTTATAGACTAAAGAAGATGTAGCGGAGATAGATCCTCTATTTCTGATGTGACAGTCATAGGTTTGACTTCATCAGAATAGGGGATGGATCTGTTGAGAAGGTAGTAGGGTGTGATATCCTGGTATTTGGATAACATACACAGAGTAGGAAAAGAAACTCCTATACTACGATCGGTTATACTTTGGTCGTCACACAGTGGTTTCTCCACAAAGGACTTGGACATTATATCAGACATACTGGTTACTAGGTCTATGGTTTTAGATCTAGATTTGGGTGGTTTCCCAATCAGGGTACTTAGACAGCATTCTAAGAGTATTTAGAATGGACGACTCCTGGCACGGTAGTGTACCTGCAGGTGATGGAGTCACCCTCTTTAAAGGTGTCTTATAGACTAAAGTAGAGAGGGATGCGCATGATTGGCAGATCACTTGCTTAGGCAATTGAGTCAATCATGAGATGTCAAGTACCACACTAGATGTTATTTTTGCACAAGATGAAATAAGTTGATATTGATCCAATCCTGCAGAAACAATCGGAAGCAGTTTTAGAACATAAGTGCATGTTCTAGGGATATGATAACGATAGCCTCTTTGGGAGACAGTTATCATTCCAGGCTTCCAAGGTGACCCGGACGACAAGGAGGTTGTCAGAGTTATAGTTTTCCTTCTGACGAGGGGCAGTATTCTGGACAGGTGATCCAGGCAGATACTGAGGGAGGCATGGCGCAGGATACTGATTAAGTTCAGTTGACGATACAGTCTAAGAAGTTTGGATTTGGAGTTCATTTATGAACTAGGTCCCATCAGACATCCAGACATTCTAAGACAGGTATTGCTCATTTCGGGAGATGGCTTTCTCCGCGAACTTGAGATATAGAGAGACATAGAAAGAAACATCTAGGCGGATCCACTCGCTGAGGCTATTCCTCGAACGCAATAGTCTCGCAAACGAGCTTTGTGAGATTGACTAGTAGAGGAGTTGGGTGTTCGGTATCACACGGGCTGTGAGTATGCGACATCGCAATAATTAGCCCTGAGTGCAAGTGGGAGATTGTTGGAGATAGTGCCCTCAGAGTCAATTATTGGATCACAGGCACGTGATTGCAATGATTGAGGGAGGACCTATCCCGGGACGACAGTCTTACTCGAGATGATAGTATGCTGTCTGGTTTACCTTTATCATCGTGTACTGCTTTAGGTGACCTGACAGGTCGCTATTGCACGTTGATAGAGCCCCTAGGATTCTTGCTTGACTGCCAGCAGTATGAGGGCGATCATATAAGTGAGAGCTGAAGTCTATAAGCACATCCTTAAAAGGTCCCTAGTCATGGGAGTTTCGAGACAGGGCATCGATTCTCCAGAGTAGACTAGTGTATACAGTCGAGACCCCGATGAGGGGCGGTGGCCGGTCTCACAAGCCACTGGTGTCAGTTGGTTCACCTAAGATGTATACAGGTGCTCATTGGGTTATGAGTACACCAGACAGGACTCGCCGGGAACATGCTAGTTGGTCTTATACCTGACGTCAGATAGCAGTTCCCAGGTGACATGTGTACAGGTTAGTTCATCGACCTGGGGATCGTCATTTGTCTCGTGTGAGTTCCCACTGTGCTTTGATTACTACCCTACCACGGCTCAAAGGAGTCGTGCAAACAGGTTTTAGTTGGGTACAGTCCCGAGCCACATGGAGGCAGTGAGCGGATCTTCAGGGGTTCGTCTCTCCCGGTATTGGGGGTGAGGTCGCGCTGTGTCTAGGAGAGCCATTACACGAAGTCCTAGGCCAAGGCAGGAGATTTACTGGTAGGTATTCCAGTTGTATCTCAGGGTGTTCTGGGCTACACTCTGACACGACTTGTACCGCTTTTGGGGGTCTGACTTTTACCAACCCCCTAGGCCCGCCATGCGATACTCATAGACGAACGGACCGGACTGTACGGATATTGTCACTGACAGGCTCAGTAGGGTGTCAGGATGAGTTCGCTCATCGACGTCCCTTTTGGTCAATAGCTGGTGGCCCGTTACGTATTGGCTTATACCTCTGACGTGCTAGTAGTTAAATCCACAGCCATAGTATTGACGAGTCTTTAGAGTCCACCACACATTCAGTTACTCAGCTTTCGGGCGAAACGCCGTAGAGGCCGTATGGAGATATAGCAGGGTCCGATCAGATACGTGCGGTATTGCACGGATCAGGATCGGACGGTTTGTACTAGAGGCCGTATAGATATATGGCAGGGTTCGATCAGATACGTGCGGTATTGCACAGATCAGGATCGGACGGATATTACTAGCCGGCTTTAGTTTAAGCCGGATCCTAGTTTAGTACAGTGTAGATTTTGTCTCATTGCATTTGTATCCGTACGGAATACAGATGCGGGTGTGTATGCACAGTATCGGGGTTTTCCTGTAATTTATTACGGGACCGGTTTTCTGGAGTTGCCGGTTTGCATTCCGTTCCGGCCGGTTTTCCTTTGTTCTTTCCCGGCCGGACTTTTCCGATGGAGGGGGTTATTTGCAATTGTGCAAATAACATTTGTGGAGGGGGTTTCTTGCAAATGTATTCATTATGATAGCATCTTTAGATTCCTTTTCCATCTTTTCTTTTGTTGCACCATTACTAGCATTAAATGAAATTTGAAAGGTTAAGGTTTGGATGTATGTTTGTTATGATGAGGTTTTTGGATATGGTCACCATTCTCTTTATCCTACACTCACCTCCCTTCATGAGTTTTGATTTATCCCTCCACCATTCTCATTTCATGGAGCCGGCCACAATTTTGGAGAGGGGAGGAAAAATGAGAGGGTTTCATTTTGATGAGGATAATTTGGTTCATCT
Source organism: Agapanthus africanus (assembly GCA_030015575.1). NCBI lineage: Eukaryota > Viridiplantae > Streptophyta > Magnoliopsida > Asparagales > Amaryllidaceae > Agapanthus > Agapanthus africanus. The sequence continues at coordinate 263,616,049 of CM057345.1, read as the reverse complement.
CATTTTCTTTGCAATACACATTCTAGCTCCACTTGAAAATTCCATTCCTCCATCAAAGCAACTACAAACCCCAAATGAGACTAGCATGATCTACACCACATTCTATAGCAAATCTTGAGCACGTCGACTTGCCAGCTTCGTGCCCGAGTTGCCTCGGTATTGTGGTGGGAGCCCGTAAAAGATGCAGGCGATGTGGTGCCCTTCCGGCAAGGAGGCGACGACCGGAGTTTCCGCGGGAGATCGGGACGATGACGAGAAGACCGGAGGACTCGGATCACTCGGTATATCTCTTCCCTATCTTGTTAGTTATCTAGGACAAGTTTAATGGCCCGATCCGGGGTTTAGTGCGTGGTGGTGCCGGTTTGCTAAGTTCGCAAAATTAAAGTTTATCACCGTTTCCGCATTTGGCCGTCGGATTGACGACCGGGGCGCCGCCGTGCACTTACAAAAAATATTTACCGCAATCAAGAACGGCGTTGCATGAAGCTAGCCAGTGAATACGGGTCGGTCTACAGGGATGTTGTAAATCTCTTTTAAGTTCTTACGAGCTAATTCCAAATGGATTTTGGTCTTATAATTAAACCTAAAAATGAAGTTGTGTTATACTAGGATTAGAAACTTGCTCGGATTAGGTTTAGGGAAAATTTGATAAACAAAGATCTACACCTCTTTCCAATGCCTTAAAATAGATATCATATTAGGCTTATGGTAAATATTAATAAAGGGGATTAGGATGATTGGGAAGATGGTTCTTCCTCTAGATCCTTGTCCTTCCTTTCTTAATCTTTACCCTAACCTCCATGGAAAACCTTAAAATCCGGGCCTTTAGACTACGGTATCACCGTTACCTCGAGGGTAGAGTGCCGTAGGGAGCGGAATAAGAAGGTATGCATGGAGTTCTAATATTCATAAAAGATTGGCAAAGAAAAGAGATGAGAGATCTTCATCTCTCAAACCCTTCCCTATTCCTAACCCTAACAAGCTAGGAAACTACTCGCTCATTGAGGGAATTAAGAAAGACATAATTTTTGTTTTGTTTTTATTAAAGAGAAGAAACATCTATTGCAATTTAATAAAATTCTAAACTAAATTAAACTAGGGCAAGAAAAGAATTTACCTAAGGCAGATATAAAAAAAACTAGAATCAGGGCAGAAAAATAACCTACTTACGATTGATGCACTCCAATCTTCAAAGAAAACAGAATTTTATTAATAAATAGAGGCATAGAAAAATACAATGGTTTGGGTTCTATTTATAGGACATAAAAACCCTAGGTTTACAATTGATCCGCACGTCTGCAATTACAAAAATACCCCTAGGAAAACTTTTCAGAGCCGCCACAACCTTTTGGTAAAAAATTCTCTGAGTACGGGCTTCTTATGGCCGCGGAACCGCGGTAATGGCAGGCTTGGGCCGCGGTTCCGCGGCCCTTTAGCAGTCTTGGGTGATGAAAATTTAGGGTTTTGTTCTGGGTCTTTTTGAGCTTCTGATTCTTTGGGTTTTTTTTATCAATTGGGCTTCTACATTGGTTCTCGATATTTAGTGAACAATTTGCAATGGATTTTTAACCGTTTGCTTTGTATTCTAGGACCTTGCGTTGTCTTGTATATTGTGAACTGTTCTTTGTCTAGGCTTCACTAAGATCCTCCTATTTGCTGGTCAAAAGTCCTTCTTTTGTCCCGTCTTTTGTGTTTTTCATTGTTTTCGCTCCAAGAACCTGTAACCTGTACTATATAGCAGACATGGGTCAAAAGCACCTGTTTTATTGTAAAATGTATATGAATGGGGAATATAAAATGCAATATTATGATATGAACAAATACCCCCAAACTTATCGTTTGCTTGTCCTCGAGCAAACTTATTTTTTATTCTCGAAAAAAATCTAACCTAGCCGCACTTTCGCAGGGAAACGCGATTGCACTGAGTATGTGCAACAAGCCGTTAAACCTCTAGGTGTCCATAGTTGGAGGAGTGTTGTCTCCTGAGGGTTTTCAGCGGATTACACCCACAAAATCCTATCAATTCGGCCCATTAACTTTTATTCTCCAATTAGGTTTTCTAACAAGGAATTCTATTATCGTCGACTCGTAAATTATCCACCCATATTCTTCACACTTCCTCATCATCTAATTTAAGATTATATATGTTCTATAGACTTACTTAGCTTTCGGCATTTTCTAAGTTTTCCTTCTAGGGTTCCATCTCCACTTAGGAATTTTTATTAATACTACTAAAGATACAAGTTCTATTCTTCACTCCTTTCTCGCATCTAAACTCCAATCACATATCCCCACGTGTGTGTAAAAATCACCCCTACACATGGAAATTTAAATCAAGCAATCGTACTCTTGTCCATTGTCCAAAGCACTTACTAATTGGTGAATTTTTAATTGAATTTCGCTCACATATCCTTCATGCGACCGTTAATACTTCTTGAGGTACCAACAACCGATTACAAGATGCATTAGCACTTTAAAGCGTACTTCCTAGTCTTGCAACACCCAAGGCTTTAGCAGTGACTCCCAAACCAGTTGGTCTAAGGCACTAGGTGATGAAGCACCCTTGCTAAATATTTTTCTATTTTTTAGCCTTAAGCATAAAAACCAGTGTTCATTTTTTTTTCTTTATTCACTTTTTTTCTTTTATTTTCATTGTACTAAGGACTTTAGACAAGAGCATTTCAAGGTCTCTTCTACAATTCCAAGTTTCAAGGTGCGTGATTGTGCAATTTATAGGGTTTACGTTTTCAGAATCTAGACTTAAGCTTGAAATTATTTTTCAAACTTATACACTAATAAAGATATCAATACTTTTCCTTCGTTTCGACTTGGCCCAAGAAGTGAACCCAAAATTTGCCTATTTCTAAATAAACTACAAAGGCATATACTTTCTACCGTTAAACTTTAAAGAAGGTTATCTTTAGGGTTTTTAATTTACTAAGTCTAAGATCTAGTTTTTCTTAGACAGTTAACCTATTTATCAAACTCAAGTCAATTAACCAAAATTGAATACATTAATTTTTATAATTTTTGAAAATTTTCAATTTTTATGGGTTTTTTCTTTTTCAATTTTTTTCTTTTTCAAATTTGTCAAATTTTTATGATTTTTATATAAAGATGCAATGCAAAAATATACATATGAATGTGAAGAAAGAAAACTTACCGAGCATACCCCCAAACTTAAACTGGACAGTGTCCTCACTGTCATGCTGCACCAAGTGGGTCGATAATGTCGGCAATTATATTTACATATTATACACACCCCCAAACTTATTTGAAATAAAGTGTTTGAAAAAGTTGATTGGAAATTCGGGGATGAAAGTGGAGGAGATTTAATCGGTGTAGATCGGCTCCTGCAAAAACAGGAGCTCCTCCGATGGGTCCGCTGTGAGGAACGGTTTCAATCGATGCCCATTCACTTTGAATAAGGTACCGTCCTCCGGATTTTCAAGATCAACCGCACCGTGCGGACTACAAAAGGTCCTCTCCATCTAGAACGGAGCTTGCCTGGGTGATAATGTAATCGAGTATCATAGAGTAAAACCTGTTGACCCGGTTTAAATGTTTTTCACAAAAGGTGTTTATCGTGGAACACCTTAGCTCGGTTTTTAGCAATTACGGCATTATCATATGCCTCATCCCGCAACACTTCTAGTTCATTCAACTGTAGCTTTCGATTGCTGCCCGCATCTCCTAAAGATAGATTCAACTCCTTGATAGCCCAAAATGCCTTGTGCTCAATTTCTACTGGGAGGTGGCAAGCCTTCCCGTAAACAAGCCGGTATGGAGACATACCAAGATCGGTCTTGTACGTAGTACGGAAAGCCCATAGTGCATCGATCAGTTTGAGTGACCAATCTTTACGGTTTTTAGAAACCGTTTTCTCCAAGATTTTCTTGATTTGCCGATTTGAAACTTCGGCTTGCCCACATGTTTGGGGATGGTATGGTGTTGACAGCTTATGGGTGATAGAATACTTGCGCATTAAGGACTCAAAAGTCCTATTGCAAAAGTGAGAATCATTATCACTTATTATCGCGCGAGGGTGCCCAAATCGAGAAAAGATGTGTTCTTTAAGAAATCGAACGACAACCTTGTTTTCATTCGTTCGACTCGGCACAGCCTCGACCCACTTTGAAACGTAGTCAACAGCCAAAAGAATATACACATTTCCAAAAGAGTTAGGAAATGGTCCCATGAAGTCTATACCCCAAACATCAAAAATATCCACAACCAAAATTGGTTGGAGCGGCATTTCGTTTCTCCGTGATATCTGGCCCAAGTGTTGGCACCGGGAGCAAGTCTTTAAGTATTCATATGCATCCTTGAAGAGTCGTGGCCAATAGAAACCACACTGCAAAACTTTCTCGGCTGTCTTCTTTGGGCCAAAGTGCCCACCACATGCTTGATCATGGCAAAAAGACAGCACACTCTTAACCTCATTTTCCGGTACGCACCGACGAATGATTTGGTCGGAACAGTATTTAAAAAGATAAGGTTCATCCCAGTAAAAATGCTTTACTTGGGACAAGAATCGAAGTTTATCCTCTTTCGACCAATCTTTAGGTATCAAGCCGGTGGCTAAGTAGTTCACAATATCGGCGAACCATGGTTCGCAAGAAACGATCAAGAGTTGCTCATCGGGAAAAACATCAGTGATTGGAAGTTCAAGTGTAGGCGAAGAAGGAAGTCGTGAAAGGTGATCTGCCACTACGTTTTCACATCCTTTTTTGTCCCTTATGACAAGGTCAAACTCTTGTAGCAAAAGGATCCAACGTATTAGCCACGATTTAGCATCCTTCTTCGCAAAAAGGTGGCGAAGAGCTGAATGATCAGTACACACAATGACTGGAGAGCCGATTAAATAAGGCCGAAATTTTTCAAGTGCAAACAAAACCGCTAAAAACTCTTTTTCTGTTGGTGTGTAGTTTAATTGGGCCTCATTTAATGTTCGGCTAGCGTAATAAATCACGTGAAGCATCTTATTAATGTGCTGTCCAAGAACAGCACCGATGGCAAAATCTGATGCGTCGCACATGATTTCGAAGAGGTGCGTCCAGTCTGGAGATGAAAGAATGGGCGCAGAAATGGGAGAGTGTTTCAAAGACTCAAACGCTTCCACGCAAGTTGAGTCAAAATCAAATTTTGTGTCCTTGGCCAATAAGAGAGTCAAAGGTCTAGCAATCTTGCTAAAATCCTTGATGAACCGTCTATAAAAACCGGCATGGCCAAGGAAAGCTCGGATATCTTTGACGCATTTAGGAGGAGGAAGATTAGAAATGACTTCAATTTTGGCTCTATCAACCTCTATGCCGTTTTGCGAGATGACATGTCCAAAGATAATGCCTTCTCGTACCATAAAGTGGCATTTCTCCAAATTCAAAGTTAGGTTCTTATCCCTGCAGCGGGTGAGAACTGCGTCAAGATGTCGTAAACACTCGTCGAAGGAGTCACCGAAAATGGAGAAATCATCCATAAAGATTTCCAAAAACTTCTCCACCATGTTCGAAAAGATCCCCATCATACACCGCTGAAATGTAGAGGGTGCATTGCATAACCCAAAGGGCATGCGACGATAAGCAAAAGTGCCAAAGGGACAAGTAAATGTGGTCTTGTCTTGATCCTCTTTGGCTATGGGGACTTGGTTATAGCCGGAATAGCCGTCTAAAAAGCAGTAGAACTCGTGCCCTGCCAATTGTTCTAGCATTTGGTCAATGAAAGGTAAAGGAAAGTGGTCCTTCCTTATAGCGGCATTGAGTTTTCAGTAATCGATGCAAACTCGCCACCCAGTTTGGGTGCGAGTAGGAATTAACTCATTTGCCTCATTGGTAATGACCGTGATGCCCTATTTCTTTGGCACGACATGAATGGGGCTAACCCATTGGCTATCCGAGATAGGGTAAATGATACCACCATCAAGACATTTAACAATCTCCTTCTTGACCGCTTCTTTCATAATGGGGTTGAGGCATCGTTGTGGATCCCTTACTGGCTTGGCATCATCCATCAAGTGTATATGATGTTCAACTATGAGGGGACTAATCCCCTTGATGTCCTCCATAGACCAGCCGAAAGCTTGCCGATTATTGTGTAAGACCATTGAAAGAGCCTTCTCTTGCTCAAGAGCTAGAGAGGCAGATATGATAACGGGTAAGGTCTCATTGTCACCTAGATTAGCATATTTTAGGTGCGACGGCAAAAGCTTTAGTTCGAGTTTAGGTGGTGAAACAATAGATGGTATTATTGGAGTAACTATTTCAAACTTGAAGAATTCCATCAAAGGTTCGAATCGAGTGTACGCAACCGAGTCGGATGGTTCAACTAACTCATCCGAAAAAGCAAAAGACTCAAACTCGGGTGGAGAGTCTTCAAAATCGTCAACAAAGGTGAAACACTCATAATCTTTGTCCGTCGTGAAAGCTGTGTCGGATTCTAGGAGGAACACACTAGTGGCGTCAACATTGCTGTGATCAAACATAAAATTTTCGAACTCATAGTCCTCCTCCGCGATCTCATTGTTCGAGCAAACATCAAGTACGCTAGCATTAGGCTCGCAAGGCTGACTTCCTAACTTGAAAATATTGAGTTCAATTGTCATATTGCCAAAGGATAGATTCATTGAACCATTACGACAATTGATAACCGCGTTCGAAGTCGCGAGGAATGGTCGACCAAGTATTACCGGAATTTGATTTCGGGGGTTAACGACAGGTTGTGTATCCATAACAATAAAGTCAACGGGGAAAATGAAATCCCCTACTCTAATTAACACATCCTCTAACTCTCCCCTAGGGTGGGTGATTGATCGGTCAGCCATTTGGAGAGTACAGTGAGTGGGCTTAAGCTCTCCACCACCTAATTGCTCGTACACCGAATAAGGTAGCAAATTGACACTAGCACCAATATCTAATAGTGCTCTATTGATGTTCTTGTCCCCAATTGTTATCGAAATAGTAGGACAACCGGGGTCCTTGTGCTTTGGGGGTAAAGAATTGACAAGAGCATCACTAACAGCACTAGCCACAAAAACTTTCTTTGGTACTTGTGACTTCCTCTTTTTGGTGCATAAGTCCTTTAAGATTTTTGCATATGAAGGAACTTGTTGGATTGCATCCAAAAGAGGGATATTTATGCTAACCTGTTTGAACAACTCTACAATCTTATCCATCTGTGGAGTTGGTTTATTAGATCTCAACCGATTTGGAAACGGAACATTTTGAAAGGTTGTTGAGTCCAATTTTTGCGGATCAGATTGTTGAGTTGGAACGGAACCCCGTGTAGATATGTTCGTGTTGTGAGAAGTGGATCCGTTCAAGCTAGAAGAATTAGAGCCGTGTGAAGGATGGAGAATAGGCTCTAACGAAGAAGAAGAAGAAGGTGAAGAAGATGAAGAAGGACCACCGGCTGGGGTGTCATGGTTAATACCCACATTGTTTTGCAACACTTTTCCGGATCTCACCGTGGTCACAGCATTTACATTATGATTCTGCTGTTCATATGCAGCATGTGCGTGACCGGGATTTGGCAGTGGTTGAGACGGAAGCTTTCCTTTCTCTCGCTCTTTCAACGCAGTGTTGAGTTGTGCAATTTGTGCCTCAATAGATTTGATGCTTTGATCGTGTGAGGCACTGTTTTGCACCAAAGATTGAATAGAAGTCTCTAATCTTGATGTAGATTGTGTAGATTGCTTTAGGAACGCCTCTAGACTTCTTTCGAGCGAGCTAACCTTGTCATTATTAGGTTGAACAAAATTGTTTGGCGGGTAAGAAGTGTTAGGCACAAAAATGTTCACTTGATTAGGGTAAGGTTGCTGTTGGAAAGGTTGTTGAAATTGAGTTTGTGGAGGTGCTTGTTGTTGTGGAGGAGGAGGCCTTTGAAAATTGCTATTTCCTTGGAATTGTTGATTTTGGTTCCAAGCGAAATTTGGGTGGCTCTTCCAACCCGGATTGTATGTCGAAGAGTATGGATCGTTTCTTTGTCGTTGCTGAAAGGCAGCATTGACTTGATCCTGTCCTTGAGTAGATGCAGTGTAAGGACACTCTTTTGTGAGATGTGATGGATCCGAACAACAAGCACAAATAGTTCATGGAGGCACAACAGGGGCAGGAGAAGGCGATGGGATTTTGGTCTCGAGCGCTTCCAGCTTTTTCGTAAGAGTGGCCATCTCGGCCTTCATAGCAATCGACATCTCTACTTGATGTATGCCTGGCCTAGGTTGACCAATAGAAGAAGATGATGATGTGGTCTTGGTGCTCTCCCACTAAATTGTTTTTTCACTAAGGTCCTCAAGAAACTGCCACGCTTCGTCACTAGATTTGGTTAAAGAGTGACCTTGACAAATGGTTTCTAGCAACTGCTTCGTTGCCGGGTTCAATCCCTCGTATAATGTTTGGCAAAGTTGCCAACTTTCGATCCCATGATGAGGGCATTGAACGAGTAGGTCTTTGAATCTTTCAAAACACTTCCAAAATGGTTCGGAAGGAAGCTGTGAAAATTGTATAATCTCATTACGGATTCTAGCAGTTTTGTGATGAGGATAGAACTTTTTAAGAGAAGATTTCACAAACTCGTCCCAATTTCTAATTGAATGTGATGCGGTGCTGTATAGCCACTTCTCGGATAGGTCACATAAGGTGAAAGGAATGACCCTTAGCCTTATAGCGGCCTCACTTAATTGGGTCGTTTTCATCATAGCGCAAACGTTTTGGAATTTATTGATAAAAATATATGCATCTTCGTATTCCAAACCATGAAACTTAGGCAGCATATTGATGAAGTGGGGTATGATCTCAAAATTGTCCCCATTTGCCAGTGGAAGGGAAAGACAAGTAGGTAAAGAGGTGCGGACAGGGTAGAAGAGATCCTGGAGCGCGATTCGTGTGGGCGCTTCAACAGGCGGGTGATTCGGGTTATTCGCACCTAACGGAGGTGGAATCAATCCTGTCGGTAAGGTGTTGTTAGGATCGTATCCCGACATCCCTTCGGAAGAAGAATATGATAGTGAAAGTGAAGAAGTGGACAGGATTTCGACTTCGGAGTCGAAAGGTTCGTCGGTCGGTACCAACGAAACACGGACTAATCGGGCGCTAGGGTCCCTAGTCCAACCAGACATACACTAAAAGGGTTAGTGTAGTCGAAAGATGAAAGACAGAATGTGGAAGTAAGAAAACGTCAATGAGAAGAAGTGGTGTAAGTGAGTGCAAAGATTTCTTTAGCGACAAGTTACAAGTTTTGAAAAGATTTTTCTTTTTTCTTTTTTTTTATGTGAGCTTTTGCAAAAAGATTTTTGAAAAGAGACTTGTGACACAAATGCAATTAACCACAAATGCACAATCAGGCTTAGGTCTAGGGTCACCTAGATCAGCTAGACAGCTCCTAACTGTTCCAAAGGGCTAGAGATAGGACCTCAAACCGCCTCTTCACCGCCTATTGCGGCCAGGTAAGTGCCAGGTAAGTGGGAAGGAACCACACTGTGGGCCTAATTAAAAACCACTAGCCTTGACACACTTGCCTACGCACCGCAAAGTCAGGTTAGGATAAACGGCCGATGCCTACACTAGTCCTCTGTCCTATTGAGCGCGACGTCCTTAGGGCTGAGTCTAGTATTTTTTAATTAAGAGTGGTCAATGCAAATGCTTTAAGTGATTTCTGGGGTCCTGGGAAGGGTGATGAAATCCCCACCCAATCTGAATTGGTCAAAAGCCCCTTAAAGTCAGATTAAAATATGCAAGGCAGTAAATCACTTGCAATCAATTTGCTATTTAGCACGGCGCAAAGAATTCTGCAGAAAATCAATTATTAGAAGGGGGAAGATTTTTTAGCGCAAAGAATCCTGCAGAAGATTTGACCGAAGATATATGGGGATTTGCAGAGGGGTGAATGTGGAAACAAACCCACAAAATTTCACGCGCTGAAGTCTCAAAACGACCGCGGTTCCGCGGTTTTAGGGGTGTCCAGGCCGCGGTTTCGCGGTTAAGCTGCGGGATTAAGGCTCCAAAAAATTGGTACGGCTCTGTTGTGTCAATCTCCCTCTTTTCCGATGTACCCTTTTCTGATTAGCCTTCTGTGTTGTTTCAGATCCGTCAATTCTGCAAAGATTCACAAAAGAAAACCCTTCAAACAATAAAAGATGATAGAATTTTTATATTTTTGATTTTTTCAAATTTTTATGGTTTTATATATTTTATATTAACCCGAAATTAAAAAAAAGGAAATTTTACACCATCCCCGGCAGTGGCGCCATTTGATTTAGAGATGTTTTGTCGATCAAAAATATTTAATGCAATCAAGAACGGTGTCGCATGAAGCTAGCCGGTGAATACGGGTCGGTCCACAGGGATGTTGTAAATCTCTTTTAAGTTCTTACGAGCTAATTCCAAATGGTGTTTGGTCTTATAATTAAACCTAAAAATGAAGTTGTGTCATACTAGGATTAGAAACTTGCTAGGATTAGGTTTAGGGAAAATTTGGTAAACAAAGATCTACACCTCTTTCCAATGCCTCAAAATAGATATCATATTAGGGTTATGGTAAATATTAATAAAGGGGATTAGGATGATTGGGAAGATGGTTCTTCCTCTAGATCCTTGTCCTTCCTTTCTTAATCTTTACCCTAACCTCCATGGAAAACCTTAAAATCCAGGCCTTTAGACTACGGTATCACCGTTATCTCGAGGGTAGAGTGCCGTAAGGAGCGGAATAAGAAGGTATGCATGGAGTTCTAATGTTCATAAAAGATTGGCAAAGAAAAGAGATGAGAGATCTTCATCTCTCAAACCCTTCCCTATTCCTAACCCTAACAAGCGAGGAAACTACTCGCTCAATGAGGGAATTAAGAAAGACATAATTTTTGTTTTATTTTTATTAAAGAGAAGAAACATCTATTGCAAGATAATAAAATTCTAAACTAAATTAAACTAGGGCAAGAAAAGAATTTACCTAAGGCAGATATAAAAAAAACTAGAACTAGGGCAGAAAAATAACCTACTTACGACTGATGCACTCCAATCTTCAAAGAAAACAGAATTTTACTGATGAATAGAGGCATAGAAAAATACAATGGTTTGGGTTCTATTTATAGGACATAGAAACCCTAGATTTACAATTGATCCGCACGTCTGCAATTACAAAAATACCCATAGGAAATCTTTTCAGAGCCGCCACAACATTTTGGTAAAAAATTCTTTGAGTACGGGCTTCTTATGGCCGCGGAACCGCGGCAATGGCAGTCTTGGGCCACGATTCCGCGGCCCTTTAGCAGTCTTGGGTGCTGAAAATTTAGGGTTTTGTTCTGGGTCTTTTTAGGCTTCTGATTGTTTGGTTTTTTTTATTAATTGGGCTTCTACATTGGTTCCCGATCTTCAGTGAACAATTTGCAATGGATTTTTAACCGTTTGCTTTGTATTCTTGGACCTGGCGTTGTCTTGTACATTGTGAACTGTTCTTTGTCTAGGCTTCACTAAGATCCTCCTATTTGTTGATCAAAAGTCCTTCTTCTGTCTCGTCTTTTGTGTTTTTCACTGTTTTCGCTCCAAGAACCTGTAACCTGTACTATATAGCAGACATGGGTCAAAAGCACCTGTTTTATTGTAAAATGTATAAGAATGGGGAATATAAAATGCAATATTATGATATGAACAGCCGCAAGCGGTCAGCTAAACGTAACGGCCACCCGGGTATTGAGCGATCAGAAGAAAACAAGCGAACCTGTTACAACTCCCGTCGAGCCAACCGGCAACACTACCGTACAGTTCGGTCTCTTCATCAGATATGCTGCATATCGAGTCTAGGGATGGTAACGTCGACCCCAATAACTCAATAAGTCGTGCCGATGAAAGGTCTATAACAGATCGAGAAACTACTGATAACACCTATCAGCGAATCTCAACAGCCCTGGCCAGGGACTTACTGATATAGCCAGTCGAGCACAGCACAGCATCAACTCCCAATACCGGGAGAGACGAAACCCCTCCTATCGCTCATCGCCTTCATTTGTCTCGGGACTGTACCCAACGGCTACCTGTTTGCACGACTCATTAGAGCCGTGGTAAGGTGGTAATCAAAGTACAGTGGGAGAACACACAAGACTCTATGACGGTATCGGGTCTACAGACTAACCTGCACCAGTGTCGCCTAAGAATTGCTATCCGACGATAAATATAATTCCATATAGGAGTTCTCGGCGAGTCAGTCCAGTGTACCCAGTCACCACTGAGCACTCGTATACGATCTCGATGTCAAACATCGATGAATGTGGGAACATCCATCGCCCATCATATGGGTCTAGTATCATATACGCTAGTCTACTATGGTATATCGATGCCCTATCTCGATACATCCACGACTAGGGACATTCCAGGATATGCTTATGAACTACAGATGTCCCACTAGTATGATCTCTATCATAATCACAGTAGTCAAGTCAATATCCTCAGGGCTTTATCAACATGTATGAATGAATAAAAGCATGATCAAATCAACATGTCAGATAAAGAAGAACCAGATAGCATACTATCATGTCGAGCAAGAATGTACACTGAATATATATATATATATACATGTATAAATACAACCACTATCATATAATGGCCTCTAGGGCATACATATATCCAACAATCTCCCACTTGCACTAAGGCCAGTTATTGGCGTATCTCATACGCAACATCTCAAAAGGTCGCTCATGCTGCGGCTGAGGGAGGTCCTTGGTGAGTAGATCCACGGCGTTATTCTTTGTGTCTACTCTCTTAATCTCGATCTCGCGGCGATCTACAATCTCCCGGATCAAATGAAAGCGCCGCAGGATGTGTCTCGATCGCTGATGGGACCTGGGCTCCTTGGGTAACGCCATAGCCCCATTATTATCACAATACAATGGTATTGGATCAATAATGGCTGGAACTACTCCTAGCTCCGAGATGAACTTCCTCATCCAGATGTTTCCTTGGCGGCATCATTCGCAACAATGTACTCAGCCTCCATCGTAGAGTCTGCAACGGTATCCTGTTTGGAACTCTTCTAACTTACCGGCCCTCCATTGAGGGTAAATACAAACCCAGAGATAGATTTGCTGTCGTCCTTATCGCTCTGGAAGCTCGAATCGGTAAAGGCCTCCATTTGGAGATCTCTATTACCATACACCAAGAACAATTCTTTAGTCCTTCGCAAGTACTTAAGAATGTTCTTCACAGCTGTCCAGTGATTATCCCCTGGGTTGGATTGATACATACTTACAACACTAAGTGCATAAGCTACATCTGAGCGTGTACATAACATCGCATACATTATAGATCCTACTGCCGAAGCATAGGGTATAATGCTCATGCAAGCACTCTCTTCATCGGTCTTTGGGCAAGAGTCCTTGGAGAGAGTGACCCCATGGCAAGCGGGTAAGGCACCCCGCTTGGAGTCTTCCATACTAAACCTTTTTAGGATGGTGTTGATGTACCTGGTTTGGGACAATCCTAATAACCACTTGGATCTATCTCTATAGATCCTTATGCCCAGAATGTATGTGGTATCACCCAGGTCCTTCATGGAGAACCTTAGTGATAAGAAAGATTTGACCGACTGTAGCATAGGAATATCATTTCCTATCAGAAGAATGTCATCCACGTACAATACGAGGAATGTGACAGCTCTCCCCATAGCCTTCTTATAAACACAAGGTTCATCTGGATTTTTGATGAAATCAAACTCTTTGATAACATCATCGAAACAGATGTTCCAACTTCGTGATGCCTGCTTTAACCCATATATAGATTTAAGCAATCTAAATGCTTTCCTGCTGCTCCTACTGTCAATGAAGCCCTCTGGCTGATCCATATAAACGCATTCTTCTAAATCTCCATTTAGAAATGCCGTTTTAATGTCCATCTGCCAGATTTCATAGTCGTAGTGAGAAGAAATAGCAAGTAGGATCCGAATGGATTTAAGCATGGCTACGGGCGAAAAAGTCTCGTCATAGTCCAAACCTGGTCTTTGACGAAAACCCTTCGCCACAAGTCTTGCCTTCTAGGTCTTTACCTGCCCATCTACACCAATCTTTCTCTTAAAGATCCATTTGCATCCCACAGGTTTTACCCCAGGGGGTACAACGTCCAAAGTCCATACTTTGTTGGTGTACACAGACTCCATTTCGAATCTCATGGCATCCAGCCCCTTCACAGAGTCACCACTCGTGATAGCTTGCTGAAAACTGGTAGGATCATCATCCTCCATGATGCAGTCTTCTCTGTCACCATCAATGAGGAAACCATAGTACCTCTCCGGTGGGCGAGAAGTCCTACCAGACTGTAGGGTTGCTAGGCATGCGCACAAGGGTCTACGAGGCATCAACCATGCCCGATTAAAATTTTAGCCGTGCCGAACAACCCGAAGCCGGATCTTTAAACTAGAGTTTAGGCGAAAACTAACATGTTAAACTCTTTAACACTAAGTGAGAGGGATTACAACCTTTGTAGATCCGGTCCTTCACTTCATATGCTCCGTGTTGAGGTCCCTTCGCTGCGATCATCGTGCTCCGGACACTCGAGAGGTTCCACAAAGAGAAAGATGCAGTCTTGCTTCCAATCTTCGATACAAAGATGATCTACCTTGAAGTTTCGTTAACACAAGCTAACACTCACTAAATGAAGTGAACACTCTCATCTAAAGGGCTAGGGTAGATGAGGATGATGAAGTAGGTTTTTTGCTCTCATTTGTTTTCTAATTCTCACTCATTTTTCATCACTTAGAAAAATCTAGAAAGCTTTTTCATGAAAAGAAAGAAGGAAGAAGACGAACAATATCATGAAATCTTTTGTGATGAATAATGAAAGGATTAATATGATGAATAATGCAACCATGGTCAACTAAACTCATGTAGAGAATTAACTAGTGTTAGGGTTTGGGTTGGGTTAAAGCATGAGTCATAACAAAATATCTTTATCATGACAAAAAGAAACCTTCTAGAATCTACTAGAAGTCTTAACCCTAATCCAAACCCTAATCATGTTTAAACTCCACTAAACATGTTGCATTAGTTATCATATCATGTTACAATATTATATATCACAGATATAATATTTATCGTAACAAAATAAAATAATACAATTAACATATATCGCATATATATCAATGTATTACCCTAGTGAGAAAAAGAATCTTTTAGTGAGCTAGTATTAGTTAATGTAATTTAATATATCATATATATTATTATACATTAAATTATCGAATCAACACTTGATCCGATAATCCGGCTATATCGCATATAACCGACTAATAATTATCCGCACCGATTCATCGAATCAACACTTGATCCGATGACCCGGCTGATATCATATATCACGAGAATACAATACGGCATCTCATATCGCATTATCCTCGGTCCCGCACATATCACATATGTGCCCCTACTCCGTTTTGCCTGAGTCAAGAAAGCTCAGTGTAGGACTCTAAAAAATCGTCAACACGCCGGTAGTAAGTGATGATCATATCAAACACCCACAAGCTGCAAGCGGTCAGCTAAACGTAACAGCCACCCAGGTATTGAGCGCTCAGAAGATCAACAAGAAAGCCTGTAACTTCTTCTATGAATCCAATCAGTAACACTCCCGTACAGTCCGGTCTCGTCGTCTGATATGTTGCATATCTCGCCTAGCGGTGGTAAACGTCAGACCCCAGTAGCTCGATAAGTCGTGTCGATATGAGGTCTATAACTGTTCGAGAAACCACTGATAATACTTACCAGTAAATCTCAGCAACCTTGGCCAGGGATTTTCGGTTATAGCCAATCGAACACAGCACAACATCAACTCCCTATACCGGGAGAGACGAATCCCCTCTTATCGCTCATTGCCTCCATGTGATTCGGGACTGTACCCAAAAGCTACCTTTTTGCATGCCCTCTTGGACATGGTATGATGGAAATCAAAGCACAGTAGGAATCACACAAGACTCTATGACGATATCGGGTCAACAGACTACTCTGTACCAGTGTCACCGGAGAACTGCCATCTGACATGAGGTATAATACCATCTGGGAGTTCTCGGCGAGTCCGTCCAGTGTACCCAGTCTCCACTGAGCACCCATACACCACCCTTGATGTCAAACACCGATGGATATGGGATCATCCATCGCCCATCATATGGGTCAAGATGCATATACGCTAGTCTACTCTGGTGCATCGATGCCCTGTCTCGATACACCCTCGACTAGGAACAGTTAAAGGATATACTCGTCGACTACCGTGGCCCCACTAGTATGATCTCATCATAGTCCCAGTAGTCGAGTACATATCCTAAGGGCTTTATCAACATGTAATATAGAGACAATCAGAGTACATGTTAAGATAAAGTACAACCAGATAGCATACTATCATGTTGAGCAAGAAAGTCCTCCCTATATATGTCCTAGCATCCACTACAATATACATCGTATGTACAGTAATGGCCTCTAGGGCATACATATAACTAACAATCTTCCACTTGAACTAGGGATATCTGTTGTGGTATCACATACCCAACAATTAGCGGTGGTTGAAGTATCTCATACTCAACCATCCCATAAATGTCTCTACTGGGAAAAAGGCCTTCGTGAGTGGATCCGCGCTGTTGTCCTCTGTGTCTACTCTCCAAACCTCGATCTCCCTGGAGATCAACCATCTCCATGATCAGGTGATAATGCCTAAGAATTATATCTGGATTTCTGATGGGATGGTAGTTCCTTGGCTAAAGCCACAACTCCATTGTCACACAATGGTAGGAACAAAGTTCATCTCATGAACTTATATATATCCAGACTGCCTTTTTGGTAGCATCCTTGGTAACGATGTATCTTTCCTTTATTCATCTAGTAAGTCACGGTATCTAGCTTGGAACTCTTCCAACATACCGTCCCTCCACTAAGGGTAAAGACAATGCCTGCGACTGACATTCAATCCTTCTTATCACCCTGGAACCTTTCCAGTGATTCTCCCTAGGATCAATTGATACTATCTCACTACAACTAGTGAGAATCCTAACATCCAATTAGATCTATCTCATAGATCCAAAATCCAGGATTCAGGAGGTATCACTTTGATCCTATATGGAGAATCACTGTGATAAGCAGAGATTGACCGAGCGTAGCATAGGAAACTCCTTCCCTATCAAGAGTATGTCATCCACGTACTCTACGAGGATCACCACCATACTCCCTACTACCTTTTTGTATATACATGGTTTATCTAATATTTTGATGAAGTCAAACTCTTTGACTACCACATTAAAACAGATGTTCCAACTCCGCGATGCCTGTTTTATCTCATAAAACATCTTGCACACGTTTCCGCTCCTCCCACTGTCTACGAAGCCCTCTGGCTGTGTACTTATAGACGCTCTTTTCTAAAACATTATTTAGAAAAGCAGTCATGACACCCAACCGCCAGATATCGTAGTCATGGTATGTAGCCGTGGCAAGTAGGATCTGGATGGACTTAAGCATAGTTTTGAAAGTCTCAACTTTTCCATTTACACCAAGTAATCTTCTCAAGATATACTTGCTCCTGATGGGGATTTAACCCTTCAGATAAAGCAACAAAACTCCATACTTTGTTGGTGTATAAGATTCCATCTCAGATCAGTAAGCATCCAGCCATTCTTACAGAGTCCCACTCCTGATGGCAAGCTCGAAACTAGTTGGATCATCATCCCATGATGCAATCCTCGCTCCCACTATCATAGAGAAACCGAAGTATCTCGCAGGTGGGTGAGGAACCCTACTAGATCGGCGGAGAGGCTGAGGATCGTTGGAAACTATTGAATCCTTCGTGTTCTACCAAATCATCAGCTGCACTTTGTATAGCTGGAACCTTTCCAGTTCTACATAACAGATCTTGCCTCGAGCTTGTCTGGATTTTGCTTTTAGACATAGTCCAGACAACCCCAAATCTTAACAAACTTAAGATATGGGCTCTTCTCTTTCCATATCACATATGAAGTGGTAGGTAACTGATTTGATTTGAACCTTATTCAATAGGTATGCAGCTTCTCAAGCGCATAACTCCTAAAAGGAAATAGGAAACTCAGTAGTACTCATCATAGAGCACACCATATCATATAGGGTGCTATTGCTCCGCCCCGATACACCGACGTGCTGTGGTGTATACGGAGGAGTAATGCTCTGAGAGGATCTCATTCTCCTTTAGAATAGTCCAGGAATTCCGTGCTTAAGTATTCTCCTCCTTGATCTCATCGAAGGACATAATACTTATACCCGTTGTTGGATCTTTACTTCTAACTTATATTCTGTGAATAACTCAAAAGGTTCGGATTTTTGTTTCAATAGGAACATATGTCTGAATCTTGAGAGATTATCAGAGAATGTAATGAAGTACAAAGAACCGGTCTTGGCATGTGTAGACAGGGGACTTACATACATCAGCTTGTATCAATCCCAAGTGTTCACTAACTCTTTCTCTGTTTCCAATAAACAGAGCTGTGGTCATCTTATCTTTGTGACATGACCGGCAAGTTTCACAAGATGTAAACTCAAACTAATTTAAATATGCATCCTTATATAACTTCTGCTAGTCGGGTCGCATTGATATGACCTAGTCTACAATGCCTTAAGAAGGTTTCATTCATTTCTGAACTCTTCCTCTTGTGTGTGTTCTGTATACTAAGAACTGTAGTTTTGAATTAGAACGTCAATGCTTTTAGATAACGTGCCTGAACCGATCAACACTTGATATAGGAAATGTTCAAAACATTATCCAACAATACAAAATTATATCATTCTTTACTAATAAAAGGACTGATATGATTTTGTATATCAGGTTCGGTATCTAATAACATTTGTTCAGAATCAATGTATTCTGGTAATACAGGTTGATATTGACCAACAGACTTGACTGCAACACTTGCACCGTTTTCTGTCTCATGAAACTTATCACCCGTTCCCAGTTCTCTACTTTTCTGTAGCCCATGTATCAGATTACATATGCGGGATTCTGATCCGGTATCTCATACCCAGGACATAAAAGATACTGAGAAATAGTTCTCTGTAATGAACACACCCGAAGATGATGCATCGGCATGCACTTTCTTCGTTTGGGCGGCACGGGAATTCTGGTAATCCCCTATTTCCTGCTCTGTCTTATAACAATTATAAGTTGGAGCGGGACCAACGTTCCCCAGCTCAGTATAATAAGCGGGTTCGGTCAATTACATCCGTAATATTATCTTGATTAAGGCGTGATATGGCCGCTACCTGGAGAGAGAGAGAAGAAAATACTCAGCGTATGCTCTTACAAGATTAGATTGGTTATGTAGGGTTCCTAGGAACACTCAAGAGGTCTCACAAGGCATCAACCATGCCAAATTAAAATTTTGCAAGTGCCGAGAAACCCTAATACGGATCGTTGAATAGAGTTCAAGGCGAAAACGATAACTAGTTAACAACTCAACTAAGAGTGAAAAAAAATACAACCTTTGTAGATCCCGTCCTCTATTTCCTAAGCTCCGTGTTGATGTCCTTCCACTGCGATCATCAGATCCCGGACTCTCGCGGTGGTTTCATCAAAGAAACGATCGGGCTAGGTCGACGACTTCGATGCCGAAGATGATCTACGTCGAGGCAACACAAGATCAAGCTCCAACTTCACCAAGTCATGAAACTTATGAAGAAAACACCCCATACTACATAGCAAGTGGTAGAGGATGAAGAAATAGGAAGTGGGTTCACTTTAGAATTGGATTTCTCACTCTTTTTCTCATTTCACCATTGAAGCTTGCAAGCTTCTTTCTTCTTGAAGAAGAAGAAGAAGAATATAATATGATAAGAATAATAATAATAGAAAATAATGTTATTCTTATCATATTAGCAACCATTGTTAAGTGTAGAGAATAAACTAGGGTTAGGTAAATGGTTAGGTTTAGGAAAGAAACAAAATGGTCAAAGCTTCATCAAGTTTCAAGTAAATCCAAAGAAAGCCACCATTTTATTTCATGCCAAAGAAATAAATAAATAAATGAATAAATAAATAAATAAAAACCCAAACCATTTACTTAACCAAGGTTTAAATCAAACATACACCCAAGTTTTCATGTATCATCAAAAATGATACAATCTTGTGCACAAAAATATATCACATATACAATGTGCACAAACAAGTGAGAAAAACATCTTAAGTGAACCAATACTAGTCAATGCAAAGTAATATATCAAATATATAATTATGCATTAAATCATTAAATCAACACTTGATTTAACGATCCGGTCATATCACATATAACCGACTAATATCCAATGTATCGACTTGTCGAATCAATCCTTGATTCGATAACTAGGTTATATCGGATACAACCATTCGATACATTCATCGCGAGAATAGAATACGGTATCACATACACGCATTATTCTAGGTCCCGCACATATCTCATATGCGCTCCTATTTCTTTTCGCTTGAGCCAGGAAACCTCTTTGTAGGACTCTAAAGACTCGTCAATACGCCGGCAGCAGGTGATGATCATATCAAACACCCACAAGCCGCAAGCGGTCTGCTAAACGTAACGGCCACCCTGGTATTGAGCGATCAGAAGATCGACGAGCAAGCCCGCTCACACTCCTGTGAATCCAACCAGTAACACTTATCGTACAGTCCGGTCTGTTCGTCTGATATGTCGCATATCTCGCCTAGGGGTGGTAAACGTCAGACCCCAATAGCTCGATAAGTCGTGTCGATATGAGGTCTATAATAGCACGAGAAACTACTGGTAACACTTACCAGTAAATCTCAGCAACCCTGGCCAGGGATTTCCGGTTATAGCCAATCGAACACAGCACAACATCAACTCCCTATACCGGGAGAGACGAATCCCCTCCTATCGCTCATTGCCTCCATGTGATTCGGGACTGTACCCAAAAACCACCGTTTTGCATGCCCTCTTGGACGTGGTAAGGTAGAAATCAAAACACAGTGGGAATCACACAAGACTCTATGACGATCTCGGGTCTACAGACTAACCTGTACCAGTGTCACCAGAGAACTGCCATCTGACGTAAGGTATAATACCATCTGGGAGTTCTCGGCGAGTCCGTCCAGTATACCCAGTCTCCACTGAGCACCCGTATATCATCTCCCGTATATCGATGCCCCGTCTCGATACACCCACGACTAGGGACCTTGAAGGATGTACTTATGGACTACCATGTCCCCACTAGTATGATCTGCATCATAGTCCAGGTAGTCAAGTACACATCCGAAGGGCTTTACCAACATGTAACAGAGAGACAATCAGTGTACACGTTAAGGTAAAGAGCAACCAGATAGCATACTATCATGTCGAGCAAGAATGTCCTCTCTATATATGTCCCAGCATTCACTATAATATACATCCTATGTACAGTAATGGCCTCTAGGGCATACAAATAACTAACAGGTTATCTAATATATCTAATCAGGATGTCTCCCACTATTTTATTCAAATCTTCCTTCAAACCCTAAAAGGAAAGACTAGCCGGGATTAATTATACGCTACATATTCGCCAATCTTTCAGCCAGGCCAGTGTCGGTACTTTGAGGGAGGTCCCCCGTGCTTTCGCACGAACCTAATTTAAGTAAACCTCATTTTCCCAGGGGCGTAACCCCGTTAACACCTTTCTAGACACCTACTTGATCGGCTAATTGTAATGTATAAAACTCTCCCAGGAGTAACTCTTACTCGCAGTGGGTATCGGGATCCAACTATTTCATAGAAGGTATGCAATCTCATTGCAAATTTCAACACTTGAAATTCCCAATAATATTTTACCACTAGCATTCTATGACCTTGACGAATGCCAACAAACCATAGGCTACTAGTCAAGTTCAACCCGTCATTTCCCGATTGAATTAAACCCACCCGCACGACCCTTGACGAATGCCAACAAAGTCGCACGACTACCCTAACTCAATCTGCATCATTTGCATAAGCAGATAAACATAAATAGCTACCGCATGCTACGTCTTGACGAAAGCCAACAAACGCAGCACGAATACTATGAAGTACTTATCTGAAATGACGGAGGGCTACGACAGGTTTTTAAGAAAACCTTTTGCGTAATGAACTTGATATCATTGTAGAATCGAGTGATTTTAAATGGAGTGTTTTTTAGGCTTTTCTAGTTTTGCTAAAGGGGTCACTCCCGGTGAAGGGATCGTCGGCCCTTTCCTCATCGAATAAGGTGCAAGATATTTCACAAATATCACTATGCAAAGCAAAAACTATAGAAACAATCAAAAGACAAATCGAGATTGTAGCATATGCTAGTTTCACTAAAGAGGTCACTCCCGGTGAAGGGATCTCGGCTCTTTCCTTATCGAATAAGGTGCTGGATGTTCTACAAGGAACACCGCTATGCAAAGCAAGAACTAGAGCTACCAGTTTTTAAACAAGTTTCTACAACATCTTTAGGTTTCTTTTATTTCATTAATCTCATTAATGAAGTCCCATTTTTATTATGCTTCACAAGCATCACATTTGAAACGAAATCTGCAATATAGCATATATCTCATATATATAATATAAACATTCATCTCAGCCAGTAATATGATCTCATCACAGAACATTGCAGCAGAAGAACATATATGAAATATTGGATATACTAGGATGTCCGTGTTTTTAATACGAGCCTGTATAAAACACGGATTCCACGGTCACGATGAATAGCCAAACCCACATCCCTAGACCCCTACGAGAGCGGCAAGTAACACTGCCAATTCTCGGGTTAGGAGACCCGGTCTCGACTCCTCGAGATGGTCTCCCACTAGACCCGAGAAGCCGGTTACTTGTGCTCCTTGCCTTGGGTCTACCTAATGCGGAAAAGTAAATAATATACAACGGTGACATCATCCTCAGCCCGGAAGCGCCCCAATAAAAGAATATTACATACAAATGAATTTTACATGAATGAAAAAGAAAAACTCTCATCTCACATAAAACCCCCGGCTATTCAAAACGCGACGATCCAATATAACATATCACAGCAACATATAATATCTCATATCATCAACGTAAGCAAGTATGCGTATCCCGATTGTCGTTGATGTATAGCAACGAAGCCGGCGATACACTATATACTACGCTTACGGTCACAGAAAAGAAAGTGTAAAACTACAACAGTTGGAATCCGCAACCTCCTTAGACATCGCATGCCTAACCAAATGAATTCCTTAGACATCGCATGCCTAACAATTATAAACCCCGCATTTTAGTCTCATTATCGAAAACTCTTTTCAATATCAAGTCGGGCAATTCAACAAGATTCCCGACATTCTGATCGAATGCTCGTCGCAAATTTTAGTAGACGGCCGCACCCCCCAGATGCCGTCGACGAAGTGCACTAAGGCGGAACACCGCTGCCGCGAGCACCCGAACGGATGCTTTTGGCGACGGGGTTCTCCTACAGTCACTTGGTCGGGGCTATGGGGCGTGGCTGTCTATTAAATTTACCCGGCGAGTATTCGCGTACGCTACGTGATTGCGACGGACTTTTGATCACATCAAAATTCCATGGCAACCGATCATTTGAGACTAAACTGCTAGATTTATAACATTCAAATTAGTTATCTCATAACTTCTTGTGGATTCCAAATATTGTATCACATTCCAGATAAATAGACAATGTTAAACTTTCTGATCGAATAATCAAGCACCCAAGATTTCCCCAATATATCTCAACACTTGAAATCAGTTTAAAAACATCCATCACATGCCACAGTACCAATGGTCCAGCCGTAGTAGGGTCAAGCCAATGCCTCACATGTGGCACGCCGTACTGCCACAAACCCTAAGGTTTAGAGGAAGTTCAAGATGGTCACATAATCGAGTCAAGGTTTTTTGTCTTCTAGAGGGTCCACCCCGTTACTTGCATGACTTAGAACGTTCATAAACTCGAGAAAAAAATCCAACTTTTGAAAAAATTTCCGACAGGGGAAAAAGTGAGTTATTGATATCCGTTCGAACTTTTTAACAATTTCTAAAATTTATCCGGACAAAACTAAACAAAGTTAAATTATACGATCGAATCAACGAGTCCCCAATACAACCCTAGAAAACTCAACACTTGAGTGGAATTAAAAAATTCCCAGAAAAAATTAACAAGAAAGGACCTAAGAATAAATATGTGAAATTCCAGGGACTAAGTCCAAATTTTGGCCGCGGAACCGCCGCCAACCCCATGGTTTGGCCGCGGTTCTGCGGTCAAAATATTGAGTTAGTTGACCGTACTTCACAGAAATTCTTAGTTTTTCCTGCTTGTTTTTCTGAGTATTTTTAATTCAGAAAAATCAACATTGTGAAAAAATATCCAGAGAAGGGTATTATCGGGGTTTTCCGGGTTCGATCGGACTTTAAACTTCGCTCAGACTTCGCCTAAAGCTCTAGCTTGGCTCTGATACCACTATAGGGTTGCTAGGCACGCGCACAAGGGTCTACGAGGCACCAACCATGCCCGATTAAAATTTTAGCCGTGCCGGAACAACCCGAAGCCGGATCTTTAAACTAGAGTTTAGGCGAAAACTAACATGTTAAACTCTTTAACACTAAGTGAGAGGGATTACAACCTTTATAGATCCGGTCCTTCACTTCATATGCTCCGTGTTGAGGTCCCTTCGCTGCGATCATCGTGCTCCGGACTCTCGAGAGGTTCCACAAAGAGAAAGATGCAGTCTTGCTTCCGATCTTCGATACAAAGATGATCTACCAAAAGTTTCGTTAACACAAGCTAACACTCACTAAATGAAGTGAACACTCTCATCTAAACGGCTAGGGTAGATGAGGATGATGAAGTAGGATTTTTGCTCTCATTTGTTTTCTAATTCTCACTCATTTTTCATCACTTAGAAAAAGCTAGAAAGCTTTTTCATGAAAAGAAAGAAGGAAGAAGATGAACAATATCATGAAACCTTTTGTGATGAATAATGAAAGGATTAATATGATGAATAATGCAACCATGGTCAACTAAACTCATGTAGAGAATTAACTAGGGTTAGGGTTTGTGTTGGGTTAAAGCATGAGTCATAACAAAATATCTTTATCATGACAAAAAGAAACCTTCTAGAATCTACTAGAAATCTTAACCCTAATCCAAACCCTAATCATGTTTAAACTCCACTAAACATGTTGCATTAGTTATCATATCATGTTACAATATTATATATCACATATATAATATTTATCGTAACAAAATAAAATAATACAATTAACATATATCGCATATATATCAATGTATTACCCTGGTGAGAAAAAGAATCTTTTAGTGAGCTAGTATTAGTTAATGTAATTTAATATATCTTATATATTATTATACATTAAATTATCGAATCAACACTTGATCCGACAATCCGGCTATATCGCATATAACCGACTAATAATTATCTGCACCGATTCATCGAATCAACACGTGATCCGATGACCCGGCTGATATCATATATCACGAGAATACAATACAGTATCTCATATCGCATTATCCTCGGTCCCGCACATATCACATATGTGCCCCTATTCCGTTTTGCCTGAGTCAAGAAACCTCTGTGTAGGACTCTAAAAAATCGTTAATACGCCGGCAGTAAGTGATGATCATATCAAACACCCACAAGCTGCAAGCGGTCAGCTAAACGTAACAGCCACCCAGGTATTGAGCACTCAGAAGATCAACAAGAAAGCATATAACTTCTCCTGTGAATCCAATCAGTAACACTCCCGTACAGTCCGGTCTCGTCGTCTGATATGTTGCATATCTCGCCTAGGGGTGGTAAACGTCAGACCCCAGTAGCTCGATAAGTCGTGTCGATATGAGGTCTATAACAGTTCGAGAAACTACTGATAACACTTACCAGTAAACCTCAGCAACCCTGGCCAAGGATTTCCGGTTATAGCCAATCGAACACAGCACAACATCAACCCCCTATACCAGGAGAGAAGAATCCCTTCCTATCGCTCATTGCCTCCATATGATTCGGGACTGTACCCAAAAGCCACCTTTTTGCACGCCCTCTTGGACGTGGTATGATGGAAATCAAAGCACACTGGGAATCACACAAGACTCTATGACGATCTCGGGTCAACAGACTACTCTGTACCAGTGTCACCGGAGAACTGCCATCTGACGTGAGGTATAATACCATCTGGGAGTTCTCGGCGGGTCCGTCTAGTGTACCCAGTCTCCACTGAGCACCCATACACCATCCTTGATGTCAAACACCAATGGATATAGGATCATCCATCGCCCATCATATGGGTCAAGATGCGTATACGCTAGTCTACTCTGGTGCATCGATGCCCTGTCTCGATACACCCTCGACTAGGAACAGTTATAGGATGTACTCGTCGACTACCGTGGCCCCACTAGTATGATCTCATCATAGTCCCAGTAGTCGAGTACATATCCTAAGGGCTTTATCAACATGTAATATAGAGATAATCAGAGTACATGTTAAGATAAAGTACAACCAGATAGCATACTATCATGTCGAGCAAGAAAGTCCTTCCTATATATGTCCTAGCATCCACAACAATATACATCGTATGTACAGTAATGGCATCTAGGGCATACATATAACTAACACAGACCTACGGAGTGGCCGAGGTTCCTCAGTTTCTATTGCAACAGCCGGTTCAACCAAGTCGTCATTTGTAGTTTGTGTCTCTAGAACCTCTTCTAGATCTACCACATTGCCATCATCTTTATCTGTGAAAAACTCTTTTTCTAAGAATGTGGCATACTGAGAAACAAACACCTTTTGTTCCTCCTTGTGGTAGAATAGATATCCATAAGAGTTCCTTGGATATCCTACAAAGTTATACATGACTGACCGTGTCTTGAGTTTGTCCGGATTCTGCTTTTTAACATAGGCCGGGCAACCCCAAATCTTAATTCTCTTAAGAGATGGTCTCTTCCCATGCCATATCTCATATGGCGTGGTAGACACGGTTTTGGTTGGAACTCTGTTCAGTAGAAACGCTGCAGTCTCCAATGCATGCCCCCAAAATGAGACAAGTAACTCAGCATCACTCATCATGGATCGGACCATATCTAATATGGTCCTATTCCGTCGTTCAGACACACCGTTGTGCTGTGGTGTGTAAGGAGGAGTGAGCTGAGAGAGAATCCCATTCTCTTTTAGGAAGTTTGCAAATTCTGTACTGAGGTACTCCCCACCTCGATCAGATCGAAGCATCTTGATACTCAAGCCGATTTGTTTTTCTACTTCTTGTTTATATTCAGTGAATTTCTCAAAAGCTTCGGATTTGTGATTTAATAAAAATACATGACCGAATCTTGAGAAATCGTCAGTGAAAGTAATGAAGTAAGAAAAACCGCCTCTAGCCTGTGTAGACATTGGCCCACAGACATCATTATGTATGAGTCCTAGGAGTTCGGTAGCTCTTTCTCCGTGTCCGGTAAACGGAGTTTTGGTCATTTTACCCTTGATACAAGACTGGCAAGTCGCATAAGATTTATATTCAAAAGAGTTTAAATATCCATCTTTGTCTAACTTGTTTAGTCTTGCTTCGTTAATATGACCAAATCTACAGTGCCAAAGAAAAGCTTCATTTATTTCTGAAAGTTTTCTTTTATTAGTGTGTTGTATGCTGAAAACTGTGTGTTGATTTAGGACGCATATCCCGTTATTAAGTGTACCATACCCAACCAACATTTGATTCAGGTGAATGTTCATAACATTGTTCTGCAATACAAAATTATATCCTTCATTGTCTAACAAAGAAACAGATATTATTTTACAAAGCATACTTGGTACAAAATAACATGGGTTCAAAACCAATATACACCCAGATGGCAACCCCAAGTGATACTCTCCCACTGCGACTGTATGTACATTAGAACCATTTCCAACGCGGTGAGTATGGTCACCTGTCTTCAAAACCTTGCTATTTCTCAGCCCCTGCATAGAATTGCAAATGTGAGAACCTGAACCGGTATCTAAAACCCAGGAAGCAGAGTTTATTGAAAAACAGTTTTCTGCCACAAACACACCTGAAGCGGAAACATCCCCATGCTTCTTCTTGAGATTTAAGTACTCGGTATAGTTGCGCTTCCAATGTCCTGTTTTGTGGCAATGAAAGCATTCCCCTTTCCTCGATTCTCCAGCTTTGGACTTTTCCTTCCCCTTAACCTTTTTAACTCCACCCTTTGGATTGGTGGGCTTCTTCTTTTTCTTTCCCTTGGCCTTAGCCTTTGGGCGAGAAGAGGAAGATTGTCCAACAGTCAAAACGGGAGTTTTCACTAATTTCAGTGTGGTCTCTGCACTCCTTAACATATTATGGAGTTCAGGTAGTTCCCTCTCCATGTTGTGCATGTTGAAGTTAACTATGAACTGACCAAAGTTGGAGGGGAGGGACTGCAGAATAATATCCGTATATTGTTCATTGTCCATTGTCCATCCAAGGTCCTCAAGTTCTTCTATGAGAGCTATCATCTTCATAACATGTTCTCCTACTGGTATGCCAGGGGCCATTCGCATCTGAAACAATTTCTTTGATGCTTCGTATCGTAATACGCGGGATTGCTCTCCATACAACTCCTTTGTATGGAGGAATATGGCTTTAATGTCCATATTCTCCTGCTGCTTTTGATGAGTGTTGTCCATCGATGCAAGCGCGAAGCATTTGACCGTGGCACAGTCAGCGTCCCATGTTTTGCGGACTTCTTTGTCCGCAACTGAGGATTTTGGACCTGGGACGGGCGGGGCTGAAGCCGTGAGGACATATGATACTTTGTCATAAGTCAAGGCTATTTTCAGATTCCTCAGCCAGTCTTTATAGATGGTCCCATTCAGTTTATTTTTATCTAGTAGAAGCTTGAGTCCAGTCATTGGTAACTGCCATTAAGAGAGAGAAAAGAATACACTCAGCGAAAGCTCTTGCAAAGATCAGATTGGTTATTATCTTGTCTAATCGATGTCTCCCACTGCTTTAATCAAGTTTTTCTTTCAAACCTTAAAAAGAAAACTAGTCAGGATTAATTACAGTCTACAACTTCGCTAACCGTTCAGCCAGGCCAGTGTCGGTACTTGAGGGTGGTTCCCCGTGCTTTCGCACGGACCTAATTAAAGTAAACCTCGTTTTCCCAGAGGCGTAGCCCCGTTAACACCTTTCTAGACACATAATGAGATAGCTAATTGTAAACTGCAAAAACTCTCCTGGGAGCAACTATTGCCCACAGTGGGATCGGGATCCAACCATCATATGCAAGGTATGCAATCTCATTGCAAATCTTAACACTTGAAATTCCCTATGCGTTTTTTACCCCTAGTACTTATGACCTTAACTATGGTCAACAAATCATAAGTACCAGTCAAGTTCTACCCGTCATTTCTTGATTAATTAGACCCACTCATATGACCCTTAACTATGGTCAACAAAGTTACATGAATGTCCTAATTAATCTGCATCATATGCAGTGTAGGAAGACATCACTTAGCTACCGTACACTACGTCTTAACTATAGTCAACAAACATAGCACGAATACTAAGTACTCTACTTTCTAAAATGACGGAGGGTTGCGGATGATTTTTAAGAAAATCTTTAACGCTTTGAACTTGATATCGTCGTAGAATCAAATGGTTTTCAAAAGTAGTGGCTTGAGCTCCCCAGTTTTGAAATATAGCTTTTTCTTAAAGAGCCGAGTGGTTTTCAAATCCGATTCTACAACATCTTTTTAGGTTTATTTTCTTTACATTAATCATATTAATGTAGTCCCATCATTTAAGTCCTTAAGCCAATCACAGAAAAGAAACGAAAATACAACGTACGCTTATGCCATCCGCATTCGCCGCAATGTTCCGTTATGCACCGTTAGGTTACTTAACTAACGGCATACCGGGACGGGACTAGCGCGGGTGTAAAACGTAAGCAACATCTACTATATATCTCATATATAATATATCATTCGTCTCAGATATCACAGAACACAGGCAGCAGAAACACAGATATAATGTGGGATATACTAGGACGTCCGTATTTAGTATTTAGCCAACAATAGAAAATACGGATTCCACAGTCGTGATGAATAGCCAAGCCCACATCCCTAGACCCCTACGAGAGAGGCAAGCGACCCTACCAATCCTGGAGTTTAGGAGACCCGGTCTCAACTCCTCGAGATGGCCTCCCACTGAACCCCAGAATCCGGTCACTTGTGCTCCCCTCCTTAGGTCTATCCTAATGTGGAAAAGTAAATAATATACAACACTGGTGACATCAACCTCAACCCGGAAGTGCCCCAAATAAAAGAATATTACATTACATTTGAATTTTACATGAATGAAAATAAAACTCTGTAACACCTTAGAAGGTGTTTAGGGGCTATTTATATTTAAATAAAGGGTTTTTAATAAAAAGTTTACCAAATTGGGTTTCAAATATTTTTCCAAATTTAATAAATATTTTTCTAGAATTTTCCTAGGCTTGCACACACATGTGCATGCAAACTAGGGTTTTAAAATGAGGTAATACCATGATTAGCAACCATGGTGGGTTTAATAATGGGGATTAAGTCTTTTGGGTTTTAATTAAGTCTATTTAGTTAATTAATGGTGGTTTTAATTTGAATTTTCTTTTGTGGTGTTGACTTGGTGAGAATGAGAGAGAGAGAGAACGCATCATGGCAAGGCTATGCTTGCATTTAATGATGAGAGAGAAAGGAGGGGGTTGACATTAGGAGTTATCATTTCCTCCCATTCTTGTGCTCACTTCTCTCAACCTCACTCTCATACTCACACACATACCTCTCTACAGCAGCAGCAGAAGCATCCACAGCAGCAGCAGAAGCATCCATAACAGCAGCAGCAAGCAAGCCCAGCAGCAGTAGAAGCAAGAGCAGCAGCAGCAACAGTGAACAGCAACAGCAGCAGTGAGCAGCAGCAGCAGCAACAACTCTAACTACAGCTTCTTCCCTCTACTCCTTCTTCTTCCTCCAGCTCCCTAGGGTCGAGTGTAGAGTATACTTCTTGAACTTACCCCTAGTTTTCTTAATTAGTGTAGCTTAGTTTCGATTAGTGGTTATTGGTGCGTTTTAGTGCGATAGGCGGTGATTAGTGGGAACCATGACCAAGTGATGTATGAATTGGTTTTAGTTGGTTGATGGAGTGTTGTTAGGGCCCTGTTAACCTAGCTTAACCCCCAATTGCACTAAAATACCACCAGATTCCTAATTGATGCAAATTCTTCGTTTTTGAGCAAAATCTAGCTTTCTGCAAACTGCTATCGACCCGGTGAGTTCAGAATAATTTTGAAAAGACCGCGGTATAGTTGTTAGGTGCTGATCCCCCAGGTAGAACCCGACCCCCAAATTCCGTACAGTGGCCACTGAAAAATTGATTCTGGCCTCAAATTGCGGCCAGATGGGGAGGGTTTGGGTTGGTGTTTGTCTCTATTGGTGTCTGCTGCAACCCTTAGACTCATGGAATGTATAATTTTATTTGATTTTTGCTGCAGAAAAATCTGGAGTTAAATATCCTATTTCTCATATTTTAAACATTCGCGACACGCGTGATACGCATGTGGTTTGGGGTTTCTGCGTATCGCGACGCGTCGGGGTAGTTTCAGGCGCGTAATCACACGTTTTAGCATATCGCGCACACGCGCGCTTGGTTTGCGACGTGGGTTTCTAGTTTGACCTTAATATCATGTTTTTATGGATTTGAGCTTATGTGTGATATATTGTGTGATTCTAGGTTTGCAGGCGAGTGAGACGGACGCTGCGAAGAAGGGGAAGCAAGTCATCGGCTACACTTAGCGCGAGACTTCGGTGAGTAGATTTAACATCTACGGGAATATCGCCCGCATGGCGTTATGCGTCAGGGCTGATAGGACCTTATAGTTATATATTGCATTTACCTACATTGACTGTCATGTATACTATTGTTGCATACTGCATTCCCTGCTATATGTATGTAAACTTAGAATTGATAGAACACTGCACTATTACTAATGGTTCATGTTGCACGAGCACTAATCTGCATGTTACACCCACACCGTTAGTAATTGCCATGACACACTCACTGTAGAATTGCCATGATTATATTGCTGTAGTTCATTTCATATATGATTCGTTCTGATTTTCATAGAAATTGGGAGCCGCAAGATGCCTTTGAAAACTGAAACTATTTTAAAAAGCGGTTCTCCCTTGTACCTACATTATGACTTGATGTACATAGCACATCGCATTTGATTTACTCATTGGTGTTGGATTTCCATGTGATTTCTGGTTTTGAGGACCGTGGAATTAATCAAAGAAAAGATGCACTATTTGAAAACCCGGTTCCTCGTGATATGATATTTTGGTGCGTCCACCACGCGTTTTCTCGGTGCTGAGACGTGTGCTTGAAACCCAATTCGAGGAGTTAAATGATCCGTTTGCGGGTTCATGGTGGGCCCGGTATGGTTCCCCGGGGCGAGAAATGTTTTTCATGGAGTAGACGATGAGCTTGGCAGGGTGGCGAGTACATACCGGTGATTGGTTGGACCTGGCGGTTATCCGGAGGATACTGACCAGAGTCGAGAGATGGATGCGGGATGATCCGTACTGCCGGGGCCGAGGGCCGATACCGCAGATGGAGCCCGTGGGCTGATCCGGACTGACGGAGCCCGATATATGAGGATTTGTGTGTCGATGCTGGACACGAGTATTTTATGATATTTTGAGTGCCGATGTTGGGCACTCGTGAATCTCAGAGATTTACAGGATTTGAGGGCCGAGGAGAGTGCCGGCGCCTGAGTTTATTTGGAATTTGGGTGTAGTTTGGGGCACCGATTATTTTTCCATGTTGATATTTCCATGTAGATGTTGTTTATCCTATGCTCAGTGTTGTTTATCGTGCATTTCATCCTGCAGTCGTTTTACCAGATAGAGCATTTGCATAACTATTGCACCTACTGCTCGTCGCATATAGATCTTACTTGCTGGCATATGATAGAATAGCGCAGTACGTGCATGCTCGCGATTACCCTTATATGTTATCTCTATTCATG
Organism: Agapanthus africanus; assembly: GCA_030015575.1. Lineage (NCBI taxonomy): Eukaryota > Viridiplantae > Streptophyta > Magnoliopsida > Asparagales > Amaryllidaceae > Agapanthus > Agapanthus africanus. Next base: position 263,583,057 of record CM057345.1, on the reverse strand, counting down.
AGTTGGCAACTCACCCCCGTTGGGCCACAGTGTTTGGAGGTTGCCCCTCAGAGTAGCGCGGAAGGCTGCCTTTTGCATCTTTTGGTTACAGATACCACTACAGTTGGTGCGAGAGCCGTTATGCTTTTAGGTGGGTTGTGGTATCTGATTACTTTCATTGTATCCCTTTTGTATCTAGTATTCTCCATCTACCATACATGTACTGGACTTAGAGGCAGTGTGAGGACGATGATGTATATTTTTGTTTTCTGGTGTCGAGCTCGTGGGAGCCGACTGTTTATATATGCAGTTTATTATTCTGTGATGTTTACTATTGCTCATTCTTCGCTACGGCGTCGTATATTACTCTTGTGATGATGGTTTCCGTCGTTGGGCGTGATTGCTCCCGTTTGGGATGTTTTGTTTCATTATATCTCATTTTCACCCATATCCTGTTTATACCCGATTTCGGGGTTACTTTTATAAAGGAAATGCTGCCAAAATTATTTAAATAATGACGTAACTTTAAAAGAACTTATTGAAATATTTAAGGTTTTCTAAATGTTTTAACTAAATGTTTTCAACACTCGCTACTTATATATGGTTTTGATTTCTGGGTTCGGCTTACATAGCCGCGTTATGCCTTTAGACGTAGCGGGGTTAAGTGCCGGTCACGAGTCGAAATATTCGGGTCGTGACAAAGTTTGTATCAAAGCGTACGTTTTACCTTTCGGAGTGTAGGATGACCTTGGTATGATGGAGTAGGTAGCTGAAGCAGAGTGGCGTAGCGTGTGTATGTTCCACAGCATACTCACGACACGGTACTCCGCCAAGGCAAATCCTGTCTAACTGCTATAACCCGGTTAGACGGATTTGCGAACGTGACATTCACGTTGATGTTCTGTGATTGTGCTGTGATGTTGCGGATTGGTCGTGGGGGATAGCCTGGATGCAATGCTAGTACAGTTTTTTTGTATTATGTACATTTGATATTGCGGGGCGAGCGTCCAACATGTGGACTGCCGTCACTGCCTATTTGTATATTATTCTTTTGGGGCACGACCAGGTCGAGGTTGATGTACCCGTTGTATGTATATTTTACTTTCTGTACTAGGATTACCCCAAGGTGGGGTGCAACGGATAGCCGGGTTCTAGAGGGCAACAAGCCCGCATCTCATGGCATTGAGACGGAGGGGGCTTCACTCTAGAATTGGCAGGCTATTCGCCGCACTCGTAGGGGGTACAGGTTGACCCAGGAGGGGTGTCTAAGTTACCGGATTCCGTGAAGTGCTGGGTGGTCCATTCACGTTGCTGAAGGGGGCTGCCTCGCTTCAGGTTTGGCGGGTAACTCGCCGCGCCCGTAGGGGTCTAGGATTTCATTGCACAGGATATCCACAAGGCCAGGGGAACGTCGGGTTTCAGTAGCGGCTCTGTGAACCCCGGGATCCCAGATATCTGTATTGTTCTGTGATGCTTATTACATTTCTGTGATGTTGCATTTTTTTCATGCTTTGAACGAAATATTATATATTGATATATATATATATATTAGTAGATGTTGTATATGTTTTGCATCCGCGCTAGTCCAGTCCCCGCTCTGTCGTTAGTTAGCTAACCTAACGGGTAATGACGGACCCAGTGGAGAATGCGGATGGCATATACGTACATCATTATATTTCGTTCTTTGTGGTGTGATCAATTGATGGGACTGCATTGATTCGGATCAATGCAAGTTAAACAAACCTATTCTGATGTTGTTGGAACACTTTTCAAAAAGTTGTTATTGCAAGGACGTTTTCTTTTGTTTTGCATCGTAGTATTCAGTTGGAATATCCTGGTCCTCAGTCGACGAGGCAAGGGCCGAGATCCCTTCACCGGGAGTGACCCCTTGGACAAAAAGTTTGCGTCAGGGCAATAACTTCACTATAGCCGATTACTTTTGCTTTGCATCGTGGTATTCAGTTGGAATATCCTGCACCTCATTCTACGGGAAAGAGCCGAGATCCCTTCACTGGGAGTGACCTCTTTAGCAAAGGTTTTCGTCACTATATTTTCATAAAGATATCCAGTTCCTTCAACGGTATCAAGTTCATTACGTTAAAGGTTTTCGCCAGAAACCATTCGTAGCCCTCTCTCGTTTCATATGGGTAGTCAATAGTATTCAAGCTGTGTTTGTTGGCCAAAGTCAAGGCACAGTGTTTGGTAGCTGTTGGGTATTCATATGCAGCATAGATAGATGCATTGGTTTGGGGCAGTCGTATAGCCTTGTTGGCCAAAGTCAAGGGCTTGTGCGGGTAGGCTCAAATTAACCTGGAGAATGACGGGTAGAACTTGACATGTGACTTATGATTTGTTGGCCAAAGTCAAGGTCATAAGAGCATGGGGCAAAAATCACATCGGGAGTTTCTAAAGAAACTGAAACTTGCCAGATATGTGCATACCTTCTGGAGTGTGATGATGTGAGCGGATTCCGTCACGTTATCATGCGATGATAGTTGGATCCCGATTCCCACTGATGAGTTAATTTACTCTTCGGGTGACCCCGACTAATTCTTCTTTTAGGTTTGGAGGAGAATTTCACGGTACAGTGGGAGGTTTCCAGATTAGATAAAGTGATAACCATTCTGATCTGGGTTAGAGTGCACGCTGAGTGTTTCTTTTCTCTCTCTCTTTGGCAGCGACCATTGACCCGACCCTAAGACTATGACTTAGAGACCAAAATTGACCGAACCTTCTTAACACTGGCTTTTGGATTGTCAGAGTTGCAAACCTCATTGCCACTCTTACTTTTACCCTTTTCTCCAAGACACCCCGTATTACTACGAACATCCACTTCCATTAGACAAAACCATCGTATGGTTATATACGAACTCGAAGGAATTTATTCGAGGATGGTTTCCGGTTCTGGAGAAAACGAATAGGACTATTCAGTTATCTTTTCCTTTTACGTTCTTTCAGGTTGCGAGTACTCCTTGGTTTAGGAGATAGTATACCTATTACGCAAATTGGATAGTCTTCTTCCAAACCTTAGGCTGGTGCCGAACAGTAGGGAATGAAGAAAACCAATTAGCATAACGAAGGTGTACAGAAGGTATTAAGTAAAGACATAACAAGGGATTAGTAATAGGGCAAAGTAAATTGCGACTACTATTCACGACCAAACCAAGTATTTCTTCGCCAATCCTAAATCACCTTTGTATTTCTCCAGGACACTCCGTATCACTACGAAGATCCACAGTTTATTGGATACTCCATCGTATGGTTATATACGAACTCGAAAGGAACTTGTTCCAGTTCGAAGATGGATTCTGGTTCAGGAGAAATAGGAATAAGGTTTATTCGGTTGTCTATTATCTTCACCTTCTCTCGCATTGCGAGTGCTCCTAGGATTAGGACAGTACACCCATTATGCTTATTGGATAGTCTTCTTCCAAACCATAGGCTGGTGCCGAACGGTAGGGAAGGAAGAAAACCATTTGGCCTGAAGGGGTGTACAGAAAGTAATGATTAAAGACATATAAAGGGATTTGGAAAGATGGCAAAGAAATTACACGGTTACAGTTGTGAATCTGGATAATGGAAGAGGCGTTACTAGGAATACCGGGATACCCCATCGAAACATTTCAATGTTTCAGTTTCACTGTGTACTGTTAAAGGAAAACTGATTTCCCGATTAGATACTTACTCCAAGGTATGTATTTACCAGGTATGACTCTCACATCTGTATGGTTTTACAGATGATGAGTGGGAGTAAGTTATTGGGAATTAGGTGATCATCCTCATTATATCGGGATTCGTTGTAATCGGTGATATTTGAGGAAGTCACCTGGGCGGTTTGCCGGACGGCAAATATTTAGTTTTGAATATCCGTTGTTATGCACCAATTTCAAATTGATATATCTGTACGTCTATTGTTATAGAGTGAGATATACCTTTTTGAAATTATGTCCATGACTTTTACCTATATCAGTGGATGGTTAGGTAAGGAGCATTAAACAGCGGTGTAATTCTTCTACACCATAAGTACAGTTTTCAACCTACGACACACAGGGAGTGAGTTATTAGACTCAGGGGACTTATACAGAGTATTGTATGCTGTCCAGCGTCCATGAGGACAAGGGGGTTGGTTCTCGTATTATATTCAGTTTACTTATGACTTCTCTAGTTTTTAGACAGGTGTTTCGTAGAAACACAGGGTCCGAATTTTGAGAATTTATGGGTATATGAATAAAGTAGAGAACCAGGTGTTGCAAGTATCGGGATTCTTCAAAGTGATCGAAGATGTAGATACTTGTGTATGGTATTTAGTTGATAGTAATGATTAAGATAACTTGCTTCTCTTTCAGGTTACTCATAATTGGAAGCGTTTCTAAGTTGAGTAACGCCGATCGGCCTCCTTCCATTTAATTGACATGCACTGGAGACAGTTGCATGATTTGAATCTGGTTCAATTAAATCAGTGCCTCTGTTTCTTTATTGGATATAGAACAGTTCATATCTTGACGATGTTAAGGTACGGGGAGTTGTCCGGCTTATGCTTAAAACCAGACTCTGGATAACTCAAGGCACGTTTTCTGTAATGGCTGTTTGTAGGTTGACCCAGGCTATGACGAGGGTTGACTTTCTACCATCTGGAAGATCAATAGTGATATTGTTCTTGACTCGCCACAGTTTTATTAAAAATGGATTTTTTTCAGAAAACAGTAGTGGGAGTATGGTAGAACTGGAAGTGATTCCAGAACCACAAACGATTACTGAAGATTTGATAGGAACTTAAAGATTCAATCTGGTTTGACATTCCATTGGCCACTCCGCAGATACGGTGGGTAACCTCAGGCACCCGAGAGGTACTCCGGTAGCCTCAAGGACGATGACAGGGAAGTTCTTGTTTACCCAGACTTGCCATTGCTGTTGTTCCAGACTGTGAGACCCGGCAGGAGGATGAGTATAGCGTCGTTCTAAACTGGCTTTAGAAGTGTACGTCTATATGACTCTGTCAGAGGGTTGTCGTGGTCAGTGGGAGCAGCGGAAGCATGGTGGACAAGTGGCTTATGTCTATTTTTAGACTAAAGCAGATATAGCGGAGATAGATCATCCATTTCTGATGTGACAGTCATAGGTTTGACTTCATCAGAATAGGGGATGGATCTGTTAAGAAGGTAGTAGAGTGTGATGTCCTGGTATTTGGTTGGCATACACAGAGTAGGAAGTGATATTCCTATACTACAATCGGTTATACTTTGGTTGTCACACAGTAGTTTCTCCACCTTGGACTTGGATATTATATCAGACATACTGGTTACTAGATTTATGGTTTTAGATCTAGATTTGGGTGGTTTCCCAATTAAGGGTACTTAGGCAGCATTCTAAGAGTATTTAGAATAGACGACTCCAGGCATGGTGGTGTACCTGCAGGTGATGGAGTCACCCTCTCTAAAGGTGTCTTACAGACTAAAGGGGAGAGGGATGTGCATGATTGGCAGATCACTTGCTTAGGCAATTGAGTCAATCATGAGATGTCAAGTACCACACCAGATGTTGTTTTTGCAGTAGAAGCAATAAATTGATATTGATCCAATCCTGGAGAAACAGTCGGAAGCAGTTTTTAGAACATAAGTGGATGTTCTAGGGATATGATAACGACAGCCTCATTCGGGAGACAGTTATCATTCCAGGCTTCCAAGGTGACCTGGACGACAAGGAAGTTGTCAGAGTTATAGTTTTTCTTCTGACGAGGGGCAGTATTTTGGACAGGTGGTCCAAGGCAATAATGAGGGAGGCATGGCGCAGGATACTGATTAAGTTCAGTTGACGATACAGTCTAAGAAGTTTGGATTTGGAGTTCATTTATGAGCTAGGTCCCATCAGACATCCAGACACATTCTAAGACAGGTATTGCTCATTTCGGGAGATGGCTTTCTCCGCGAACTAGAGATATAGAGAGATATAGAAAGAAACATCAAGACGGATCCACTCGCTGAGGCTATTCCTCGAACGCAATAGTTTCGCAAACGAGTTTTATGAGACTGACTAGTAGAGGAGTTGGGTGTTCGGTATCACACGGGCTGTGAGTATGCGACATCGCAATAATTAGCCTTGAGTGCAAGTGGGAGATTGTTGGAGATAGTGCCCTCAGAGTCAATTATTGGATCACAGGTACGTGATTGCAATGATTGAGGGAGGACCTATCCCGGTATAACAGTCTTACTCAAGATGATAGTATGCTATCTGGTTTACCTTTATCATCGTGTACTGCTTTAGGTGACCTTACAGGTCGCTATTACACGTTGATAGAGCCCTTAGGATTCTTGCTTGACTGCCAGCAGTATGAGGGCGATCATATACGTGGGAGCTGTTAGTCCATAAGCACATCCTTAAAAGGTCCCTAGTCGTGGGAGTTTCGAGACAGGGCATCTATTCTCCAGAGTAGACTAGTGTATACAGTCTAGACCCCGACGAGGGGCGGTGGCCGGTCTCACAAGCCACTGGTTTCAGTTGGTTCACCTAAGATGTATACAGGTGCTCATTGGGTTATGAGTGCACTGGACAGGACTCGCCGGGAACATGCTAGTTGGTCTTATACCTGACGTCAGATAGCAGTTCCCTGGTGACATGTGTACGGGTTAGTTCATCGACCTGAGGATCGTCATTTGTCTCGTGTGAGTTCCCACTATACTTTGATTACTACCCTACCACGCTCAAAGGAGACGTGCAAACAGGTTTTAGTTGGGTACAGTCCCGAGCCACATGGAGGCAGTGAGCGGATCTTCATGGGTTCGTCTCTCCCGGTATTGGGGGTGAGGTCGCGCTGTGTCTAGGAGAGCCATTACACGAAGTCCTTGGCCAAGGCAGGAGATTTACTGGTAGGTATTCCAATAGTATCTCAGGGTGTTCTGGGCTACACTCCGAAACGACTTGTACCACTTTTGGGGGTCTGACTTTTACCAACCCCCTAGGCCGGCCATGCGATGCTCATAGACGAACGGACCGGACTGTACGGATATTGTCACTGACAGGCTCAGTAGGGTGTCAGGCTGAGTTCGCTCACAGACATCCCTTTTGGTCAATACCTGGTAGCCCGTTACGTATAGGCTAATACCTCTGACGTGCTAGTGGTTAAATCCACAACCAAGGTGTTGACGAGTCTTTAGAGTCCCCCACAGACAGTTGCTCAAGTTTCGGGCGAAACGTTGTAGAGGCCGTATGGAGATATGGCAGGGTTCGATCAGATACGTATGGTATTGCACGGATCATGATCGGACGGAAAATACTAGCGGGCTTTGATTTAAGCCGGATCCTAGTATAGTACAGTGTAGATTTTGTCTCATTGCATCTGTATTCGGTCAGAATACAGATGCGGGTGTGTATACACAGTATCTGGGTTTTCCTATAATTTATTACGGGATCAATTTTCTGGAGTTGCCAGTTTGCTTTTCGTTTCAGCCAATTTTCTTTGTATCTTTCATTGGCTGAAGATTGGTGGAGGAGGGCTTATTTGCATTTGTGCAAATAAGTAATTTGGAGGGTGGTCTTTGCATATATTTGTATCATGATGGTTCTTACTTCCTTGACTTTCTTGCTTCATGATTATGCTTCATGATTGCTTGACTTTTTGACTTGATGATGGGAGATGGTTGTGGAGTGTGGGTTTGGTTTTGTGATCATTTTCTTTTCATGATATCATTTTGACCTCTCTCTTGCATTATGTGCACACTCTCATATTTTGATCAATACACACTCCTCTCTTTTCTCCTTCTCTAGAGTTGGCCGGCCAAAGAAGAGGGTGGGGCTGTCCAAATTTTGCAAGTGGGATTTTTGGTCTTTTGGCTTCACAAAAATCCCAAGTTTCATCTCCAAAAGTCTAAGTTCTTTTCCTCCACCAAAGGCAACTTCCAATACCCCAAAATGAGACATATCTCACTACACGTATTCTACAGCAAACCTTGAGCATGTCGGCTCGCCAACTTCGTGCCCGGGTTGCCTCGGTATAGAGGTGGGAGCCCATAAAAGAAGCCGGCGACGTGGTGCCCTTCCGGCGACATGGTGGAGACCGGAGATTCCGTGGGGAGATCGGGAAGACGACGAGAATACCGAAAGACACGGATCGCTCGGTATATCTCTCTACCCCCTCTCTAGATAGCTAGGACTAGATTAATGGCACGATCCGGATTTATAGTGCGTGGGGGTGCCGGTTCAAAAAGTTAAAGAAAACCATCGCTTCCGCATTCCGGCGTCGGATTGACGGCCTGGGCGCCACCGTGCACTTATAGCTTGATCACCTCTTCGTCCACGACGATCCACCCGAAGCTCTTTGCCCTAAGCTTGTTGCTTCCTTCGATCTTTGAAAATCTTAAAGCACAACACCCTACACAAGATAGAAAAGGTTGTGTAGGATGATGAAGTGGTTGCTATTCTTATTTAATACCTTTTCTTTTATTTATTTAACTCAATTTTAACAATTAAAAGAGAGCTAGAGTGAGGAAGAAGAAGATGGCTCTTTTCTTTTTTCTTTTTGGAGTGAATCATAATGAAAAGGAAAATGAAAATGAGAGATATATATTATCATAACCATAACCATAACCATAGTTAAATAATATCTAGATATTTTTATTTGCGTTAAAGGCAAAAGGAAAAAGAACCATGGTTGAGTCAAATTCAACCATGGAAATATGTAGAAATAAATGAGCCATAAATCTTTTTCCTTTATCTTTAACTTTAATGAAAAATATCTATATATTTATTTATCTACAATATGATTCTTATATTGCCATCATTCTTGTATCATCAACCATGATACATTTCATGTATGTATGTGTGTATGCACATCATCATGTACATATACATGATGTATCCATAAAAAGAAAATGATTTAAATAAATAATATAAAAGTCAATATTAAATCAACACTTGATTTAATAAATCGGTCATATCTCATACGACCTGACTAATATCAAATGCCCGATTAAAATACAGTATCACATACTCGTATTTAATCGAGCCTCCGCACATATCTCATATGCGCACCACTTCGTTTCGCCTGAGCCGAGAAACTTCTATGTGGGACTCTAAGACTCGTCAATACGCCAGCAGTAGGTGATGATCATATCAAACACCCACAAGCCGTAAGCGGTCAGCTAAACGTAACGGCTACCCGGGTATTGAGCGATCAGAATAAAAACAAGCGAACCTGTCAAAACTCCTGTCAATCCATCTGGCAACAATTACCGTACAGTCCGGTCTCTTCGTCAGATATGCTGCATATCGAGTCTAAGGATGGAATCGTCGACCCCAATAACTCAATAAGTCATGCCGGTATATGGTCTATAACAGATCGAGAAACTTTCTGATAACACTTATCAGTAATATCTCAGTAGCCCTAGCCAGGGACTTCCCGTTATAGCCAATCGTGCACAGCACAGCATCAACCCCCAATACCGGGAGAGACGAAACCCCTCCTATCGCTCACTGCCTCCATATGCCTCGAGACTATACCCAAAATCCACCTGTTTGTACGACTCAGTAGAGCCGTAGTAGGGTGGAGATCAAAGTATAGTGGGAGGACAGACAAGACTCCATGACGATCTTGGGTCTACAGACTAACCTGTACCAGTGTCACCTGAGAACTGCTATCCTACGTATGATATAATACCATATAGGAGTTCTCGGTGAGTCCGTTAAGTGTACCCAGTCTCACTGAGCACCCGTATACTATCTTCGGTGTCAACACACCCGACGGATATGGGATCATCCATCGCCCATCATATGGAACAAGAATGGTATACGCTAGTCCAAACTGGAATATCGATGCCCTGTCTCGATATACCTACGACTAGGAACATTTCAAGGATATGCTTATAAACTACAGATGTCCCACTAGTATGATCCGCATCATAATCCCAGTAGTCAAGCCAATATCCTTAGGGCTTTATCAACATGCACCAAATGAATATAAACATGATCAAGTGAACATATGATAAAGTAAAACCAGATAGCATACTATCATGTCGAGCAAGACTGTCCTCTGAATATACACACACACACACGCACACATACATCAGTACATACACTATCTTATAATGGCCTCTAGGGCATACATATATCCAACATTAGCCATACGTAATGGGCTACCAGGTATTGACCAAAAGGGATGTCGATGAGCGAACTCATCCTGACACCCTACTGAGCCTGTCAGTGACAATATCCATACAGTCCGGTCCGTTCGTCTATGAGCATCGCATGGCGGGCTTAGGGGGTTGGTAAAAGTCAGACCCCCAAAAGAGGTACAAGTCGTGTCGGAGTGTAGCCCAGAATACCCTGAAATACTACTGGAATACCTACCAGTAAATCTCCTGCCTTGGCCAAGGACTTCGTGTAATGGCTCTCCTAGACACAGCGCGACCTCACCCCCAATACCGGGAGAGACGAACCCCTGCAGATCCGCTCACTACCTCCATGTGGCTCGGGACTGTACCCAACTAAAACCTGTTTGCACGACTCCTTTGAGCCGTGGTAGGGTAGTAATCAAAGTATAGTGGGAACTCACACGAGACAAATGGCGATCTCATGTCGATGAACTAACCTGTATACATGTCACCAGGGAACTGCTATCTGACGTCTGGTATAATCCCAACTAGCATGTTCCCAACGAGTCCTGTCCGGTGTACTCATAACCCAATGAGCACCTGTATACATCTTAGGTGAACCAACTGACACCAGTGGCTTGTGAGACCGGCCACCGCCTCGCGTCGGGGTCTCGACCGTATACACTAGTCTACTCTGGAGTATCGATGTCCTGTCTCGAAAACTCCCACGACTAGGGACCTTTTAAGGATGTGCTTATAGACCCCAGCTCCCACGTATATGATCGCCATCATACTGCTGGCCGTCAACCAAGAATCCTAAGAGCTCTATCAACGCGCAATAGTGACCTGTAAGGTCACCTAAAGCAGTACACGATGATAAAGATAAACTAGATAGCATACTATCATCTTGAGTAAGACTGTCCTACCGGCATAGGTCCTCCCTCAATCATTGCAATCACGTGCCTGTGATCCAATAATTGACTCTGAGGGCACTATCTCCAACAATCTCCCACTTGCACTCAAGGCTAATTATTGCGATGTCGCATACTCACAGCCCGTGTGATAGCGAACACCCAACTCCTCTACTAATCAGTTTCATAAAATCCGTTTGCGAAACTAATGCGTTTGAGGAATAGCCTCAGTGAGTGGATCCGCTCTGATGTTTCTTTCTATGTCTCTCTTTATCTCAAGTTTGCGGAGAAAGCCATCTCCCGAAATGAGCAATACCTGTCTTAGAATATGTCTGGATATCTGATGGGACCTAGTTCATAAATGAACTGCAAATCCAAACTTCTTAGACTGTATCGTCAACTGAAAACAATCAGTATCCTGCGTAATGCCTCCCTCAGTGTCCGCTTGGACTACCTGTCCAAAATACTGCCCCTCGTCAGATGGAAAACTATAACTCTGACAATCACTCTGCCATCCAGGTCACCTTGGAAGCCTGGAATGATAACTGTCTCCCGAATGGGGCCGTCGTTATCATATCCCTGGAACATTCACTTATGTTCTAAAACTGCTTCCGATCGTTTCTCCAGGACTGGATTAATATCAACATCTTGCATCTAGTGCAAAAACAATATCTGGTATGGTACTTGACATCTCATGATTGACTCAATTGCCTAAGCAAGTGATCTGCCAATCATGTACATCCATCTCCCCTTTAGTCTGTAAGGAACCTTCAGATAGGGTGACTCCATTACCTGCAGGTACACTACCGTGCCAGGAGTCGTCCATTCTAAAACACCTTTAGAATGCTGTCTAAGTACCCAGATTGGGATACTACCCAAATCTAGATCTAAAACCATAGATCTAGTAACTAGAATGTCTGATATAATATCCATATCTTATGTGGAGGAACCACTGTGTGACAACCAAACTATAACCGATCATAGTATAGGAATATCACTTCCTACTCTGTATATGTCATCCAAATACCAGGACATCACACCCTACTACCTTCTTAACAGATCCATCCCCTATTCTGATGAAGTCAAACCTATGACTGTCACATCAGAAATAGATGATCTATCTCTGCTATAACTGCTTTAGTCTATAAATAGACATAAGCCACTTGTCCACCAATGCTTCCGCTGCTCCCACTGACTACGACAACCCTCTGGCAGAGTCATATACACGTGCACTTCTAAAGCTAGTGTAGAACGACTCTATACTCATCCTCCTGCCGGGTCCCACAGTCTGGAACAACAGCAATGGCAAGTCTGGGTAAACAAGAACCTCCCTGTCACCGTCTTTGAGCATACCGAAGTACCTCTCGGGTGCCTGAGGTTACCCACCATATCTGCGGAGTGGCTAATGGAATGTTAAACCAGATTGAATCTTTAGGTTCTTATCAAATTTTTAGTAATCGTTTGCGGTTCTGGAATCACTTCCAGTTCTACCATATCTCCCACTACTGCTTTCTGAAAAAATCCATTTCTTTTAAAACTGTGGCGAGTCAAGAACAATATCACTGTTGGTCTTCCAGATGGTTGAAAGTCAACCCATGTCATAGCCCGGGTCAACCCATAAACAGCCATTACGGAAACGTGCCTTGAGTTATCCAGAGTCTGGTTTTAAGCATATGCCGGACAACTCCCCGTACCTTAACATCGTTAAGATATGAACTGTTCTATATCCAATATAGAAACAGAGGCACAGATTTGATTGGAACCAGATTCAAATCATGCAGCTGTCTCCAGTGCATGTCAACTAAATGGAAGGAGGCCTATCAGCGTTACTCAACTTAGGAATGCATCCAAATATGAGTAACCTGAAAGGGAAATAAGTTTCTCAAAACCATTACTATCAACTGAATACCATACACAAGCATCTAAATCTTCGATCACCTTGAAGAATCCTGATACTTGCAACACCTGGTTCTCTACTTTATTCATATACCTATAACTTCTCAAAACTTGGACCTTGTGTTTCTACGAAACACATGTCTAAAAACTAGAGAAGTCACAAGTAAACAGAATTTAGTACGAGTTTCAACCCCTCTGTCCTAATGGACGCTGGACAACATACAATACTCTGTATAAGTCCCCTGAGTCTAATAACTCATTTCCTGTGTGTCGTAGGTTGAAAACTGTACTTATGGTTAAGAAGAATTACACCGCTGTTTAATACTCCTTACCTAACCATCCACTGATATAGGTAAATGTCATGGACATAATTTCAAAAAGGGTATATCTCACTCTATAAAAATAGACGTACAGATATATCAATTTGAAATTGGTGCATAACAACGGATATTCGAAACCAAATATTTGTCGTCCGGCAAACAACCCAGGGGACTTTCTCAAATATCACCAATTACTACAAATTCCGATATAATGAGGATAATCACCTAATTCCCAATAACTTACTCCCACTCATCATCTGTAAAACCACAGATGTGAGAATCATACCTGGTAAATACATACCCTGGAGCAAGGGCTAATTGGGAAATCATTTTTCTTTTAACAATACACAGTAAAACTGAAACATGTAAATGTTTCGAAGGGGTATCCGGGTATTCCTAGTAATGCCTCTTCCATTATCCTGATTCACAACCGTAACAGTATATTTCTCTGCCATCTCTCCAAATCCCTTTATATGTATTTAGTCATTACCTTCTGTACACCCCTTTAGGCCAAATGGTTTTCTTCCTTCCCTACCTTTCGGCACCAGCCTATGGTTTGGAAGCAGACTATCCAATAAGCATAATGGGTATACTGTCCTAATCCTAGGAGCACTCGCAATGCGAGAGAAGGTGAAGATAAAAGACAACCGAATAAACCTTTTTCCTATTTCTCCTGAACCGGCATCCATCCCCGAGCTGGAACAAGTTCCTTCGAGTTCGTATATAACCATACGATGGAGTATCCAAATAACTGTGGATCTTCGTAGTGATACGGAGTGTTCTGGAGAAATACAAAGGTGAAGTAGGAGTGTTAATGAAATACTTGGTTTGGTCGTGAATAGCAGTCGCAATTTACTTTGCCCTCTTACTAATCCCTTTATTTGTCTTAACTTAATACCTTTTGTACACCATCGTTAGGCTAATTGGTTTTCTTCATTCCCTACCGTTCGGCACCAGCCTATGGTTTGGAAGAAGACTATCCAATAAGCGTAATAGGTGTATTGTCCTAATCCAAGGAGCACTCGCAACGCGAGAGAAGGTAAAAGGAAAAGACAACTGAATAGTCCTATTGTTTTTCTCCTGAACCGAAAAACATCGTCGAATAAATTCCTTCGAGTTCGTATATAACCATACGATGGTTTTATCCAATGGAAGTGGACGTTCATAGTAATACGGGGTGTCCTGGAGAAAAGGGTAAAAGTAGGAGTGGCAATGAGGTATGCAACTCTGACAATCCAAAAGTCAGTGTTTTAAGAAGGTTCGGTTAATCTTGGTCACTGAGTCATAGTCTAGGGTCGGGCTATGGTCGCTGCCAAAGAGAGAGTGAAAAGAAACACTCAGCGTGCACTCTAACCTAGATCAGAATGGTTACCTATTTATTTAATCAGGAAATCTCCCACTGTAACGTCAAATTCTCCTCCAAACCTGAAAGAAGAATTAGTCGGGATCACCCGAGGAGTAAACCAACTCATCAGCGGGAATCGGGATCCAACTATCATCGCATGATAACATGATGGAATCCACTCACGTTATCACACTCCAGAAGGTATGCGCATATCTGGCAAGTTTCAGTTTCTTTAGAAACTCCCGATGTGATTTTTACCCCATGCTCTTATGACCTTGACGAAGGCCAACATATCATAAGTCACATGTCAAGTTCTACCCGTCATTATCCAGGTTAATTTGAACCCACCCGTACATACCCTTGACGAAGGCCAAAATAGTAGTACGACTGTCCCAAACCAATGCATCTATCTATGCTGCAGAAAAGTAACAAATAGCTACCATACACTATGCCTTGACGAAGGCCAACATACATAGCATGAATACTAAGTGCTACCTTTCTGAAATGACGGAGGGTTACGAATGGTTTTTGGCGAAAAACCTTTAACGTAATGAACTTGATATCGTTGAAGGAACCGGATAGCTTTTATAAAATTATAGTGACGAAAACCTTTGCTAAAGAGGTCACTCCCGGTGAAGAGATCTCGGCTCTTTCCCCGTAGAATGAGGTGCAGGATATTCCAACTGAATACCACGATGCAAAGCAAAAGGCAATCGGCTATAGTGAAGTTATTACCCCGACGCAAACTTCTGTCCAAGGGGTCACTCCCGGTGAAGGAATCTCGGCCCTTGCCTCGTCGACTGAGGTGCTGGATATTCATAACCGAATACCATTATGCAAAACAAAAGAGAACGTCCTTGCAATAACAGCTTTTTGAAAATTGTTCCAACAACATCAGAATAGGTTTGTTTAGCTTGCATTGATCCGAATCAATGCAGTCCCATCAATTGATCACACCAATAAAGAACGAAAATAATGATGTACGTATATGCCATCCGCATTCGCCACTGGGTCGTATATGCCATCCGCATTCGCCACTGGGTCCCGTCATCACCCGTTAGGTTACTTAACTAACGACAGAGCAGGGACTGGACTAGCGCGGATGCAAAACATATACAACATCTACTAGTATATATATCGATATATAATATTAGCTCAAGGCGTGATAAAATGCAACATCACAGAAATGTAATAAGTATCACAGAAAAATACAGATATCTGGGATCCCCGGGTTTCATAGAGCCGCTACTGAAACCCGATGTTCCCCTGGTCGTGTGGATAGCCTATGCAATGAAATCTTAGACCCCTACGGACGCGGCAAGTCACCCGCCAAAACCTGAAGCGAGGCAGACCCCTTCAGCAACGTGAATGGACCACCCAGCACTTCACGGAATCCGGTAACTTGAGCACCCCTCCTTGGGTCAACCTGTACCCCGTACAAGTGTGGCGAATAGCCTGCCAATTCTAGAGTGAAGCCCCCTCCATCTTAACGCCATGAGATGCGGGCCCGTTGCCCTCTAGAACCCGGCTATCCATGCACCCCTCCGCGGGGTAATCCTAGTACAGAAAGTAAAATATACAACGGGTACATCGACCTCAGCCCGGTCGTGCCCCAAAAGAATAATATACAAACAGGCAGTGACGGCAGTCCACATGTCGGACGCTCACCCTGCAATATCAAATGTACATATACACCCAAACTATACTAACATTGCTCCCAGGCTATCCACCAGGACAAATCCACAACATCACAGCACAACACAGAACATCAACGTGAATGTCACGTTCGCAAATCCGTCTAAAAGAACTATAGCAGTTAAACGGGATTTACCGATCAAGTGACATTCACGGTCGCAGATATAATGTAAATACTGTGAACTAACATGTTTAAAATTTTCGATCGACTAAATATTCCCGAAGTGGGCCCCAAGCACAACTGTAGCACTCAAAATAATCCGGGCCCAAACAGAATATACCAAAAACCTATTTCCAAGTCAGATAGCTACTGTAGAAATTTGGTGAAGCAAACAGTTAAAATGGCGGCGGAACCGCGGCCAATGCATGGGTTTGGCCGCGGTTCCGTGGTGTAACAGTGCCATCGAGCTACTAAATTTTCACAGAATGCTTAAAAAAACCCTGCACGATTTTTTGACATGCCCAGAAAAATTTTTGGAGCACAAAATAAAATCGACAGAAACTGGACTTGAAAACGCGGTTTTTAGAAAATCTCTTCGATCGAATTTGTAAACACGTTAGAGCAAGCTAGGCTAGGTTTATGGCATGGCTCTGATACCAATGTAAGTGCACGGCAGCGCCCCGGCCGTCATCCCGAGGCCAAAATGCGGAAACGATACTTTTCTTTAAACAAGAAACCGGCGCTACCGCATACTAAAAACCCGGATCGGACCATTAACCTAATGCTAGCAAACTAGAGAATGGGTAGAAATCTATACCGAGCGATCCGTGTCCTTCGGTCTTCGGCCTCCGTCCCGATCTCCTCGCGGAATCTCCGGTCTTCATCTCCTCGTCGGAAAGGGCACCACATCGCCGGGTTCTTTTACGGGCTCCCACCTCTGGACCGAGGCAACTCGGGCATGAAGTTGGCGAGCCGACATATCCAAGAATGTTGTAGGCTAAGTGTAGAATGGTTTTGTCTCATGGGGTTATTGAAGTTGCCATTTGGAAGCAGGAAAGGAGATGCAAGCTTTTTGGATGAGCAATGGAATTTTGTGTGTGCAAACAAGATCAAAAACCTCACACACAATTTTTGGACAGCCCCCATCAAAAAAATTGTGGCTGGCCTTGCTTCATGGAGGAGGGAAAAAAGCAATGATCCAAGGCCAAAGAAAAATGTAATCATCATCAAAAATGAGTCACCTCAATAATTATGTCAACCTACTCCATCAACCATCTCATCACCAAAAGTCAGGCAATCATGAACAAAGAAGTCAAATGATGGTTGAACCATCATGAAGCTATCATCACAAAAAGACTTCTCCATAATAAAATGCACAATTGCAAATGACCCCCTCCACACCAATTATCAGCCAAAGAAAGATAGAAAAGAAAATGTCCGATACGGAAAGAAAACTGACAACTTCAGAAAAACGGGAAAACCCCACGACTGTATATACATACCCGCATTTGTATTCCGACCGAATACAAATGCAATGAGACAAAATCTACACTGTACAATACTAGGATCCGGCTTAAACCAAAGCCCGCTAGTATTATCCGTCCGATCATGATCCGTGCAATACCGCACGTACATGATCGAACCCTGCCATATATCCATACGGCCTCTACAGCGTTTCGCCCGAAACTTGAGAAACTGTCTGTGGGGGACTCTACAGACTCGTCAATACTTTGGCTGTGGATTTAACCACTAGCACGTCAGAGGTATTAGCCATACATAACGGGCTACCAGGTATTGACCAAAAGGGATGTCGATGAGCGAACTCATCCTGACACCCTACTGAGCCTGTCAGTGACAATATCCGTACAGTCCGGTTCGTTCGTCTATAAGCATCGCATGGCGGGCCTAAGGGGTTGGTAAAAGTCAGACCCCCAAAAGCGGTATAAGTCGTGTCGGAGTGTAGCCCAGAATACCCTGAGATACTACTGGAATACCTACCAGTAAATCTCTTGCCTTGGCCAAGGACTTCGTGTAATGGCTTTCCTAGACACAGCGCGACATCACCCCCAATACCGGGAGAGATGAACCCCTGCAGATCCGCTCATTGCCTCCATATGGCTCGGGACTGTACCCAACTAAAACCCGTTTGCATGACTCCTTTGAGCCGTGGTAGGGTAGTAATCAAAGTACAGTGGGAACTCACACGAGACAAATGACGATCTCTGGTCGATGAACTAACAAGTACACATGTCACCAGGGAACTGCTATCTGACGTCTGGTATAATCCTAACTTGCATGTTCCCGGTGAGTCCTGTCCGGTGTACTCATAACCCAATGAGCACCTATATACATCTTAGGTGAACCAACTGACACCAGTGGCTTGTGAGACCGGCCACCGTTTCTTGTCGGGGTCTCGACTGTATACACTAGTCTACTCTGGAGTATCGATGCCCTGTCTCGAAAACTCCCACGACTAGGGACCTTTTAAGGATGTGCTTATAGACCCCAGCTCCCACGTATATGATCGTCATCATACTGCTGGCCATCAAGCAAGAATCCTAAGGGCTCTATCAACGCGCAATAGTGACCTGTAAGGTCACCTAAAGCAGTACACGATGATAAAGATAAACCAGATAGCATACTATCATCTTGAGTAAGACTGTCCTACCGACATAGGTCCTCCCTCAATCATTGCAATCACGTGCCTGTGATCCAATAATTGACTCTGAGGGCACTATCTCCAACAATATCCAAACTGCTTCTTTGATAGCATCCTTGGTAACGATGTGTCTTGCCTTTAATCGTCTAGTATGTCACGGTATCTAGCTTGGAACTCTTCCAACATACCGTCCCTCCACTGAGGGTAAAGACAATGCCTGTGACTGACATTCAGTCGCCCTTATCACCCTGGAACCTTTCCAGTGATTCTCACTAGGATCAATTGATACAATCTCATTACAACTAGTGAGAATCCTAAACTCCAATTAGATCTATCTCATAGATCTAAAACCTAGAATTTAGGAGGTATCACTTTGATCCTATATGGAGAATCCTTATGATAAGAGGAGATTGACCGAGCGTAGCATAGGAAACTCATTTCCTATCAAGAGTATGTCATCCATGTACTTTACGAGGATCATTACCATACTCCCTACTACCTTTTTGTATATACTAGGTTCATCTACCATTTTGATGAAGTCAAACTCTTTGACTACCATAATAAAATAGACGTTCCAAATCCGCGATGCCTGATTTATCCCATAAAACAACTTGCACACGTTTCCGCTGCTCCCACTGTCTACGAAGCCCTCTGGCTGTGTACTTATAGACTCTCTCTTCTAAATCATCATTTAGAAAAGCAGCCATGACACCCAACCGCCAGATATCGTAGTCATGGTATGTAGCAGTGGCAAGTAGGATCTGGATGGACTTAAGCATAGCTTTGAAAGTCTCAACTTTTCCATGTACACCAAGTAATCTTCTCAAGATATACTTGCTCCAGATAGGGATTTACCCTTCTGATAAAGCAACCAAAGTCCATACTTTGTTGGTGTATATGTTGGATATAGTGCCCTCAGAGTCAATTATTGGATCACAGGCACGTGATTGCAATGATTGAGGAAGGACCAATCCCGGTAGGACAGTCTTACTCAAGATGATAATATGATATCTGGTTTATATTTATCATCGTGTACTGCTTTAGGTGACCTGATAGGTCGCTATTACACGTTGATAAAGCCCCTAGGATTCTTGCTTGAGTGCCAGCAGTATGAGGGCGATCATATACGTGGGAGCTGGTAGTCTATAAGAACATCCTTAAAAGGTCCCTAATCGTGGGAGTTTCGAGACAGGGCATCGATACTCCAGAGTAGACTAGTGTATACAGTCGAGACCCCGACGAAGGGCGGTGGCCGGTCTCACAAGCCACTGGTGTCAGTTGGTTCACCTAAGATGTATACAGGTGCTCATTGGGTTATGAGTACACCGGACAGGACTCGCCCGGAACCTGCTAGTTGGGATTATACCAGACGTCAGATAGCAGTTCCCTGGTGACATGTGTACAGGTTAGTTCATCGACCTGAGGATCGTCATTTGTCTCGTGTGAGTTCCCACTGTACTTTGATTACTACCCTACCACGCTCAAAGGAGACGTGCAAACAGGTTTTAGTTGGGTACAGTCCCGAGCCACATGGAGGCAGTGAGCGGATCTTCATGGGTTCGTCTCTCCCGGTATTGGGGGTGAGGTCGCGCTGTGTCTAGGAGAGCCAGTACATGAAAAGTCCTTGGCCAAGGAAGGAGATTTACTGGTAGGTATTCCAGTAGTATCTCAGGGTGTTCTAGGCTGATCTCCGACACGACTTGTACCGCTTTTGGGGGTCTGACTTTTACCAACCCCCTAGGCCCGCCATGCGATGCTTATAGACGAACGGACCGGACTGTACGGATATTGTCACTGACAGGCTCAATAGGGTGTCAGGATGAGTTCGCTCACAGACGTCCCTTTTGGTCAATACCTGGTAGCCCGTTACGTATAGGCTAATACCTCTGACGTGCTAGTGGTTAAATCCACAACCAAGGTGTTGACGAGTCTTTAGAATCCCCCACAGACAGTTGCTCAAGTTTCGGGCGAAACGCTGTAGAGGCCGTATGGAGATATGGCAGGGTTCGATCAGATACGTGCGGTATTGCACGGATCATGATCGGACGGATAATACTAGCGGGCTTTGGTTTAAGCCGGATCCTAGTATTGTACAGTGTAGATTTGTCTCATTGCATTTGTATTTCGGTCGGAATACAAATACGGGTATGTATATACAGTAGCGGGGTTTTCCTGTAATTTATTACGGGATCAGTTTTTGGAGTTGCCAGTTTGCTTTCCGTTTCGGCCAATTTTCTTTGTATCTTTCATTGGCTGAAGATTGGTTTGCATTTGTGCAAATAAGCATTTTGGAGGGTTGTTTTTGCAAGACGTAGTGTCATGATGGTTGCACCATCCCTTGACTTCTTGACTTCTTCATGATTGCTTGACTTTGGAGTAATGATGATGGTTGATGAAGTGTGGGTTTGATTTTGTGATCATTTCTTTTCATGATAACATTTTATCTCTCTCCCTTGCATTATTGTGAGGTTTCCCCTCATTCTCACTCTCTTGACCATGCCATGGCCGGCCACTCTCCCTTGGGGCTGTCCAAATTTTTGGCAATGAGTTTTGGTCTCATTTGCTTGCTAAAAATTCCATTGTTCATCCCAAAAAGCTCACATCTCATTTCCACCACCAAAAGGAAACTTCCTCAAACCCCATGAGACATAGAGTTCCACACTTATTCTACAGCAACTCTTGGGCACGTCGGCTCGCCAACTTCGTGCCCGAGTTGCCTCGGTCCAGAGGTGGGAGCCCGTAAAAGAAGCCGGCGACGTGGTGCCCTTCCGGCGAGGAGGTGAAGACCGGAGACTCCGCGGCGAGATCGAGACGACGGCGAGAAGACTGAAGGACACGGATCGCTCGGTATATCCCTCTACCCTTTCTCTTGTTAGCTAGGACTAGATTAATGGCCCGATCCGGGACTTTTATGTGCGGTGGTGCCGGTTAAAAAGTTAAAGTAAATCATCGCTTCCGCATTTTGGCCTCGGAAAGACGGCCGGGGCGCCGCCGTGCACTTACACTGGTATCAGAGCCAGGCCATTAACCTAGTCTAGCTTGCTCTAATGTGTTTACAAGTTCGATCGATCGGATTTTCGAAAAACCGTATTTTCATTTGCATCAGTTTCTATCGAAATTGTTTTAGCTCCCAAAATTTTTCAGTACGTTGCAGAAACATGTGCAGGGAATTCTAAGTAGTCTGAGAAAAATTGGTCGCGTGACGTCACCTTATCACCGCGGAACCGCGGCCAAACCCACGCATTGGCCGCGGTTCCACCTTCATGATTGACTGTTCATTGGACCAAATTTTCACAGAGAGCTTCTGACTTGAAAATAGGGTTTTTGGAACATTCTTTTTGGGCCCAAATTTTCTGTGAGTGCTACAGTAGTGCTTGGGGCCCACTTGGGTATATTTGATCGATCGAAAATTTTAAACACATTAGTTCACAGTATTTACATTATATCTGCGACCATGAATGTCACTTGATCGGTAAATTCTGTCTAACTGCTATAGCCCGGTTAGACGGATTTGCGAACGTGACATTCACGTTGATGTTCTGTATTGTGCTGTGATGCTGAGGATTGGTCATGGGGATAGCCTGGATGCAATGCTAGTACAGTTTTTGTTGTTTTATATACATTTGATATTGCGGGACGAGCGTCCGACCTGTGGACTGCCGTCACTGCCAGTTTGTATATTATTCTTTTGGGGCACGACCAGGTTGAGGTCGATGTACCCGTTGTATGTATATTTTACTTTCTGTACTAGGATTACCCCGCGGAGGGGTGCACGGATAGCCGGGTTCTAGAGGGCAACAAGACCGCATCTCATGGCATTGAGACGGAGGGGGCTTTACTCTAGAATTGACAGGCTATTCGCCGCACTCGTAGGGGATACAGGTTGACCCAGGAGGGGTGCCCAAGTTACCGGATTCCTTGAAGTGCTGGGTGGTCCATTCACATTGCTGAAGGGGGCTGCCTCGCTTCAGGTTTTGGCGGGTAACTTGCCGCGTCCGTAGGGGTCTAGGATTTCATTACACAGGCTATCTACACGACCAGGGGAACGTCGGGTTTCAGTAGCAGCTCTGTGAAACCCGGGGATCCCAGATATCTATATTGTTCTGTGATGCTTATTACATTTCTGTGATGTTGCATTTTATCACGCCTTGAGCGAAATATTATATATTGATATATATATATTAGTAGATATTGTATATGTTTTGCATCCGCGCTAGTCCAGTCCCCGCTCTGTCGTTAGTTAACTAACCTAACGGGTAATGACGGGACCCAGTGGCGAATGCGGATGGCATACACGTACGTCATTATTTTCGTTCTTTATTGGTGTAATCAATTGATGGGACTGCATTGATTCGGATCAATGCAAGTTAAAAACAAACCTATTCTGATGTTGTTGGAACAATTTTTCAAAAAAACTGTTATTGCAAGGGTGTTCTCTTTTGTTTTGCACAGAGGTATTCGGTTATGAATATCCAGCACCTCAATCGACGAGGCAAGGGCCGAGATCCCTTCACCGGGAGTGACCCCTTAGACAGAAGTTTGCGTCAGGGCAATAACTTCACTATAGTCGTTTACTTTTGCTTTGCATCGTGGTATTCAGTTGGAATATCCTGCACCTCATTCTACGGGGAAAGAGCCGAGATCCCTTCACCGGGAGTGACTTCTTTAGCAAAGGTTTTCGCCACTATATTTTTAAAAGCTATCCGGTTCCTTCAACGATATCAAGTTCATTACGTTAAAGGTTTTCGCCAGAAACCATTCATAGCCCTCCGTCGTTTCAGACGGGTAGCAAGTAGTATTCATTCTATGTTTGTTGGCCTTCATCAAGGCATAGTGTATGGTAGCTGCTTGTTGCCATTCTACAGCATAGATAGATGCGTTGGTTTGGGACAGTCGTATAGCCTTGTTGGCCTTCGTCAAAGGCTTGTGCGGGTGGGTTCAAATCAACCTGGAGAATGACGGGTAGAACTTGACATGTGACTTATGATTTGTTGGCCTTCATCAAGGTCATAAGAGCATGGGGCAAAAATCACATCGGGAGTTTCTAAAGAAACTGAAACTTGCTAGATATGCGCATACCTTCTGGAGTGTGATAACGTGAGCGGATTCCGTCACGTTATCATGCGATGATAGTTGGATCCCGATTCCCACTGATAAGTTGGTTTACTCCACGGGTAATCCTGACTAATTCTCCTTTCTGGTTTGGAGGAGAATTTGACGGTACAGTAGGAGGTTTCCTGATTAGATAAATTGGTAACCATTCTGATCTAGGTTAGAGTGCACGCTGAGTGTTTCTTTTCTCTCTCTCTTTGGCAGCGACCATTGACCCGACCCTAAGACTATGACTCAGTGACCAAAATTAACCGAACCTTCTTAAACACTGGCTTTTTGGATTGTCAGAGTTGCAAACCTCATTGCTGTAAGTGCACGGCGGCGCCCCGGCCGTCAATCCGACGGCCAAATGCGGAAGCGGTGAATAACTTTAATTTTTGCGGACTTAGCAAACCGGCACCACCGCGCACTATAACCGGATCGAACCATTAACTAGTCCTAGCTATCTACAAGAAAGGTTAGAGATATACCGACGATCCAAGTCCTCCGGTCTTCTCGTCATGGTCCCGATCTCCTGCGGAAAAGTCCCGTCTCCTCCTTGTCGCCGGAAGTGCACCACATCGCCTACTTTGTTTACGGGCTCCCACCTCAATGCCGAGGCAACTCGGGCACGAAGCCGGCTACTCGACGTGCCCAAGGTTCGCTGTAGAATATGTAGTCCTCAAGTCTCATTTGGGGTTTTGGAGCTTTGCCATTTGGTGGAAGAAAAAGAGAGCTTGGAGAGAGGTGGGGAAAAATGTAGCATACCAAAAATGAGAGTAACATTTTTCCACCCAAAAATGAAATGAATCCCATCCCCTTGGAATGGCCGGCCCCTCCCCACTTCACAAGTGTGATTGGAGAGAGAAAGAGAAAAGGTCAAGGGGGAGTGGTGGAACCATCATACAAGGGAGTGTCAAGTTATGATGTGAAGAAATGATAGCTAGGAAAGTCCAACACTCAAAACAACCATCAACATAACCAAAGTCAATCCATCATGAGAAGGAGAAGTCAATGATGGTGCTCATCATGAAAACCATCATGATACAAAAATATGCAAAGAACCCCCTCCACAAATGCCTATTTGCAACAATGCAAATAAACCCTCCTCCACCAATCTTCGGCCAATGAACGGAACAAAGGAAATTGGCCGAAACGGAAAGCAAACTGGCAACTCCAGAAAACAGGTCCCGTAATAAATTACGGGAAAACCCCGATACTGTGCATACACACCCGCATTTGTATTCCGACCGAAATACAAATGCAATGAGACAAACTCTACACTGTACTATACTAGGATCCGGCTTATACCAAAGCCGGCCAGTAATATCCGTTCGATCCTGATCCGTGCAATACCGCACGTATCTGATCGAACCCTGCCATATATCCATACGGCCTATAGTACAAACTGTCCGATCCCGATCCGTGCAATACCGCACGTATCTGGTCGGACCTTGCCATATCTCCATACGGCCTCTACAACCTTTCGCCCGAAAGCTGAGTAACTGAATGTGGGGGACTCTAAAGACTCATCAACACCTTGGTTGTGGATTTAACCACTAGCACGTCAGAGGTATAAGCCAATACGTAACGGGCTACCAGGTACTGACTAAAAGGGATGTCTGTGAGCGAACTCAGCCTGACAACCCTACTGAGCCTGTCAGTGACAATATCCGTACAGTCCGGTCCGTTCGTCTATGAGTATCGCATGGCGGGCCTAGGGGGTTGGTAAAAGTCAGACCCCCAAAAGCGGTACAAGTCGTGTCGGAGTGTAGCCCAGAACACCCTGAGATACTACTGGAATACCTACCAGTAAATCTCCTTGCCTTGGCCAAGGACTTTGTGTAATGGCTCTCCTAGACACAGCACGACCTCACCCCCAATACCGGGAGAGACGAACCCCTGAAGATACGCTCACTGCCTCCATGTGGCTCGGGACTGTACCCAACTAAAACCTGTTTGCACGACTCCTTTGAGCCGTGGTAGGGTAGTAATCAAAGTACAGTGGGAACTCACACGAGACAAATGACGATCCACAGGTCGATGAACTAACCTGTACACATGTCATCTGGGAACTGCCATCTGACATCTGGTATATGACCAACTAGCATGTTCCCGGCGAGTCCTGTCCGGTGTACTCATAACCCAATGAGCACCTGTATACATCTTAGGTGATCCAACTGACACCAGTGGCTTGTGAGACCGGCCACCGCCCCTCGTCGGGGTCTCGACTGTATACACTAGTCTACTAATGGAGTATCGATGCCCAGTCTCGAAACTCCCATGACTAGGGACCTTTTAAGGATAAGCTTATAGACCCCAGCTCCCACTTATATGATCGCCCTCATACTGCTGGTGGTCAAGCAAGAATCCTAGGGGCTCTATCAACGTGTAATAGCGACGTGTCATGTCACTTAAAACAGTACACGATGATAAAGGTAAACCAGATAGCATACTATCATCTCGAGTAAGACTGTCCTACCGGGATAGGTCATCCCTCAATCATTACAATCACGTACCTGTGACCTAATAATTGACTCTGAGGGCACTATCTCCAACAATCTCCCACTTGCACTCAAGGCTAATTATTGCGATGTCGCATACTCACAGCCCGTGTGATACCGAACACCCAACTCCTCTACTAGTCAGTCTCACAAAGCTCGTTTGCGAAACTATTGCGTTCGAGGAATAGCCTCAGTGAGTGGATCCGCTTAGTTGTTTCTTTCTATGTCTCTCTATATCTCAAGTTCGCGGAGAAAACCATCTCCCGAAATGAGCAATACCTGTCTTAGAATGTGTCTGGATGTCTGATGGGACATAGCTCATAAATGAACTCCAAATCCAAACTTCTTAGACTGTATCGTCAACTGAACTTAATCAGTATCCTGCGCGCCATGCCTCCCTCAGTATTGCCTTGGACCACCTGTCCAAAATACTGCCCCTCATCAGAAGGAAAACTATAACTCTGACAACCTCCTTGTCGTCCATGTCACCTTGGAAGCCTGGAATGATAACTGTCTCCAGAATGAGGCTGTCGTTATCATATCCCTAGAACATCCACTTATGTTCTAAAACTGCTTCCGACTGTTTATCCAGGATTGGATTAATGTCAACTTATTGCATCTGGTGCAAGAACAACATCTGGTGTGGTACTTGACATCTCACGATTGACTCAATTGCCTGAGCAAGTGATCTGCCAATCATGCCCGTCCCTCTCCCTTTTAGTCTGTAAGACACCTTTGGAGAGGGTGACTCCATTACCTGCAGGTACACTACCGTGCCAGGAGTCGTCCATCCTAAATACTCTTAGAATGCTGTCAAGTACCCTGATTGGGAAACCACCCAAATCTAGATCTAAAACCATAGATCTAGTAACCAGTATGTTTGATATAAAATCCATTTCCTTTGTGGAGAAACAACTGTGTGACGACCAAAGTATAACCGATCGTAGTGTAGGAGTTTCCTTTCCTACTCTGTGTATATCATCCAAATACCAGGATATCACACCCTACTACCTTCTCAACAGATCCATCCCCTATTCTGATGAAGTCAAACCCATAACTGTCACGTCAGAAATAGATGATCTTTCTCCGCTACATCTGCTCTAGTCTATAAATAGACATAAGCAACATATCCACCAATGCTTCCGCTGCTCCCACTGACTACGACAACCCTCTGGCAGAGTCATATAGACGTACACTTCTAAAACTGGTTTAGAACGACGCTATACTCATCCTCCCGCCGGGTCTCGTAACCTGGAACAACAGCAATGGCAATTGTGGGTAAACAAGAACTTCCCTGTCACCGTCCTTGAGGCTACCGGAGTACCTCTCGGGTGCCTGAAGTTACCCACCTTATCTGCGGAGTGGCCAATGGAATGTCAATTCAGATTGAATCTTTAGGTTCCTTATCAAATCTTCAGTAATCGTTTGTGGTTCTGGAATCACTTCCAGTTCTACCATACTCCCACCACTGTTTTCTGAAAAAATCCATCTTTAATAAAACTGTGGTGAGTCTAGAACAATATCGCTATTGTTCATCCAGATGGTAGAAAGTCAACCCTCGTCATAGCCTGGGTCAACCCACAAACAGCCATTACAGAAACATGCCTTGAGTTGTCCAGTGTCTGGTTTTAATCATAAACCGGACAACTCCCCGTACCTTAACATCGTTAAGATATGAACTGTTCTATATCCAATATAGAAACAGAGGCACTGATTTAATTGAACCAGATTCAAATCATGCAGCTGTCCCCAGCGCATGTCAACTAAATGGAAGGAGGCCGATCAGCGTTACTCAACTTAGGAATGCTTCCAATCACGAGTAACCCGAAAGAGAAGCAAGATCTCTTTATCATTACTATCAACTGAATACCATTGACAAGTATCTACATCTTCGATCACTTTGAAGAATCCCGATACTTGTTACACCTGGTTCTCTACTGTATTCAAATACCTATAACTTCTCAAAATTCAGACCCTGTGTTTCCACGAAACACCTGTCTAAAAAGTAGAGAAGTCATAAGTAAACCGAATATAGTATGAGGACCAACCCCTCTGTCCTGATGGACCCTGGACAACATACAATCCTTTGTATAAGTCCCTTGAGTCTGATAACTCATTCACTGTGTGTCGTAGGTTGAAAACTGTACTTATGGTTAAGAAGAATTACACCGCTGTTTAATGCTCCTTACCTAACCATCCACTGATATAGGTAAATGTCATAGACATAATTTCAAAAAGGTACATCTCACTCTATGAAAATAGACGTACAGATATATCAATTTGAAATTGGTGCATAACAGCGGATATTCAAAACCAAATATTTGCCGACCGGCAAACAACCCAGGTGATTTCCTCAAATATCACCGATTACAACGAATCCCGATATAATGAGGATAATCACCCAATTCCCAATAACTTACTCCCATTCATCATCTGTAAAACCATACAGATGTGAGAATCGTACCTGGTAAATACATACCCTGGAGTAAGTATCTAATCGGGAAATCAGTTTTCCTTTAACATTACACAGTGAGACTGAAACATCGAAATGTTTCGATGGGGTATCCCGATATTCCTAGTAATGCCTCTTACAGATTCACGACTGTAACCGTATAATTCTTTGCCACCTCTCCAAATCCCTTCATATGTCTTTAGTCTTTACCTTCTGCACACCCCTTTAGGCCAAATGGTTTTCTTCCTTCCCTACCGTTCGGCACCAGCCTATGGTTTGGAAGAAGACTATCCAATAAGCATAATGGGTGTACTGTCCCAATCCTAGGAACACTCTCAATGAGAGAGGGTGAAGATAAAAGACAACCGAATAAACCTTATTCCTATTTCTCCTGAACCAGAATCCATCCCCGAACTGGAACAAGTTCCATTCGAGTTCGTATATAACCATACGATGGAGTATCCAAATAAACTGTGGATCTTCGTAGTGATACGGAGTGTTCTGGAGAAATACAAAGGTGATGTGGGAGTGGTAAAGAAATATTTGGTTTGGTCGTGAAAATCTGTTGCAATTTACTTTGCCCTCTTACTAATCCCTTGCTTTGTCTGAACTTAATACCTTCTGCACACCATCGTTATGCTAATTGGTTTTCTTCATTCCCTACCGGTCGGCACCAGCCTAAGGTTTGGAAGAAGACAATCCAATTTGCGTAATAGGTGTACTACCCCTAAACCAAGGAGTACTCGTAACCTGAGAGAGGGTAAAAGGAAAAGACAACTGAATAATCCTATCCGTTTTCTCCAGAACCGGAAACCATCCTCGAATAAATTCTTTCGAGTTCGTATCTAACCATACGATGGTTTTGTCCAATGGAAGTGGACGTTCGTAGTAAAACGGGGTGTCCTGGAGAAAAGGGTAAAAGTAGGAGTGGCAATGAGGTTTGCAACTCTGACAATCCAAAAGCCGGTGTTTAAGAAGGTTCGGTCAACTTGGTCACTGAGTCAAAGTCTTAGGGTCGGGTCAATGGTCGCTGCCAAAGAGAGAGAGAGAAAAGAAACACTCAGCGTGCACTCTAACCTAGATCAGAATGGTCACCAATTTATCTAATCTGGAAACCTCCCACTGTACCTCAAATTCTCCTCCAAACCTGAAAGAAGAATTAGTCGGGGTAACCCGAGGAGTAAACTAACTCATCAGTGGGAATCGGGATCCAACTATCATTGCATGATAACGTGACGGAATCCGCTCACGCTATCACACTCCAGAAGGTATGCGCATATCTGGCAAGTTTCAGTTCTTTTGAAACTCCCGATGTGATTTCTGCCCCATGCTCTTATGACCTTGACTTTGGCCAACATATCATAAGTCGCATGTCAAGTTCTACCCGTCATTCTCCAGGTCAATTTGAATCCACCCGTACATACCCTTGACTTTGGCCAACATGGCAGTACGACTGTTCCAAACCAACGCATCTATCTATGCTGCATATGAATAACCAACAGCTACCAAACACTGTGCCTTGACTTTGGCCAACAAACACAGCTTGAATACTATTGACTACCCATATGAAACGACGGAGGGCTACGAATGGTTTCTGGCGAAAACCTTTAACGTAATGAACTTGATATCGTTGAAGGAACGGATAGCTTTTTAGAAATATAGTGACGACAACTTCCGCTAAAGAGGTCACTCCCGGTGAAGGGATCTCGGCTCTTTCCCCGTAGAATGGGGTGCAGGATATTCCAACTGAATACCACGGTGCAAAGCAAAAGTAATCGGCTATAGTGAAGTTAATGCCCTGACTTAAACTTCTGTCCAAGGGGTCACTCCCGGTGAAGGGATCTCGGCCCTTGCCTCGTCGACTGAGGAGCAGGATATTCCAATGAATACCACGATGCAAAACAAAAGTAAACGTCCTTGCAATAACAGCTTTTTGAAAAGTGTTCCAACAACATCAGATTAGGTTTGTTTTTAACTTCCATTGATCCGAATCAACGCAGTCCCATCAATTGATCACACCACAAAGAACGAAAATATACTGATGTACGTATATGCCATCCGCATTCGCCACTGGGTCCCGTCATTACCCGTTAGGTTAGCTAACTAACGACAGAGCGGGGACTGGACTAGCGTGGATGCAAAACATATACAACATCTACTAATATATATACCAATATATTATATTCGCTCAAGGCGTGAATAAAATGTAACATCACAGAAATGTACAGCATCACAGAAACAATACAGATATCTGGGATCCCCGGGTTTCACAGAGCCACTGCTGAAACCCGACGTTCCCCTGGTCGTGTGGATAGCCTGTGCAATGAAATCCTAGACCCCTACGGGCGCGGCAAGTTACCCGCAAAAACCTGAAGCGAGGCAGCCCCCTTCAGCAACGTGAATGGACCACCCAGCACTTCACGGAATCCGGTAACTTGGGCACCCCTCCTGGGTTAACCTGTACCCCCTACGAGTGCGGCGAATAGCCCGCCAATCCTAGAGTGAAGCCCCCTCCGTCTCAATGCCATGAGATGCGGGCTTGTTGCCCTCCAGAACCCGGCTATCCGTGCACCCCTCCGCGGGGTAATCCTAGTACAGAAAGTAAAATATACATACAACGGGTACATCGACCGCAACCAGGTCGTGCCCCAAAATAATAATACAATCAGGCAGTGACGGCAGTCCACATGTCGGACGCTCGCCCCGCAAAATCAAATGTACATAATACAACAAAACTGTACTAGCATTGCATCCAGGCTATCCCCCACGACCGATCCGCAACATCACAGCAAAAACAAAACATCAACGTGAAAGTCACGTTCGCAAATCCGTCTAACCGGGCTATAGCAGTTAGACCGGATTTACCGATCAAGTGACATTCACGGTCGCAGATATAATGTAAATACTGTGAAAAATGTGTTTAAAATATCCGATCGATCAAAAATTAACAAGTGGGCCCCCAATCAAAACTGTAGCACTCACAGAAATCCTGGTCCCAATTTTAATATTCCAAAACCCATATTTTAAGCCCAGAAGGCCTCTGAAAAAAATTGGTGAAGTGATCTCCACAGTGCGCGGCGGAAGGGCGGCGGGAAGGTGGTTTTCGCGGCGGTTCCGCGCTCTGACTGTGGAATCACTTCATCGAAATTTTACAGAGTTCTTAGATTTTCTAGTACATCAATATTTTACAACCTGAAAAAATTTTTGAGACCAAAAATTTTCAACAGAAAACTGATGCAAACTAAAATGTAGATTTTGGAATTTTGGTCGATCGGAAATGCAAAACACATTACACAAAGCTAGACTAAGTTAATGGCGAGGCTCTGATACCACTGTAAGTGCACGGCGGCGCCCCGGCCGTCAATCCGACGGCCAAATGCGGAAGCGGTGAATAACTTTAATTTTTGCGGACTTAGCAAACCGGCACCACCGCGCACTATAACCGGATCGAACCATTAACTAGTCCTAGCTATCTACAAGAAAGGTTAGAGATATACCGACGATCCAAGTCCTCCGGTCTTCTCATCATGGTCCCGATCTCCTGCGGAAAAGTCCCGTCTCCTCCTTGTCGCCGGAAGTGCACCACATCGCCTACTTTGTTTACGGGCTCCCACCTCAATGCCGAGGCAACTCGGGCACGAAGCCGACTACTCGACGTGCCCAAGGTTCGCTGTAGAATATGTAGTCCTCAAGTCTCATTTGGGGTTTTGGAGCTTTGCCATTTGGTGGAAGAAAAAGAGAGCTTGGAGAGAGGTGGGGAAAAATGTAGCATACCAAAAATGAGCATTTTTCCACCCAAAAATGAAATGAATCCCATCCCCTTGGAATGGCCGGCCCCTCCCCACTTCACAAGTGTGATTGGAGAGAGAAAGAGAAAAGGTCAAGGGGGAGTGGTGGAACCATCATATAAGGGAGTGTCAAGTTATGATGTGAAGAAATGATAGCTAGGAAAGTCCAACACTCAAAACAACCATCAACATAACCAAAGTCAATCCATCATGAGAAGGAGAAGTCAATGATGGTGCTCATCATGAAAACCATCATGATACAAAAATATGCAAAGAACCCCCTCCACAAATGCCTATTTGCAACAATGCAAATAAACCCTCCTCCACCAATCTTCGGCCAATGAACGGAACAAAAGAAATTGGCCGAAACGGAAAGCAAACTAGCAACTCCAGAAAACAGGTCCCGTAATAAATTACGGGAAAACCCCGATACTGTGCATACACACCCGCATTTGTATTCCGACCGAAATACAAATGCAATGAGACAAACTCTACACTGTACTATACTAGGATCCGGCTTATACCAAAGCCGGCCAGTAATATCCGTTCGATCCTGATCCGTGCAATACCGCACGTATCTGATCGAACCCTGCCATATATCCATACGGCCTATAGTACAAACTGTCCGATCCCGATCCGTGCAATACCGCACGTATCTGGTCGGACCTTGCCATATCTCCATACGGCCTCTACAACCTTTCGCCCGAAAGCTGAGTAACTGAATGTGGGGGACTCTAAAGACTCATCAACACCTTGGTTGTGGATTTAACCACTAGCACGTCAGAGGTATAAGCCAATACGTAACGGGCTACCAGGTACTGACTAAAAGGGATGTCTGTGAGCGAACTCAGCCTGACAACCCTACTGAGCCTGTCAGTGACAATATCCGTACAGTCCGGTCCGTTCGTCTATGAGTATCGCATGGCGGGCCTAGGGGGTTGGTAAAAGTCAGACCCCCAAAAGCGGTACAAGTCGTGTCGGAGTGTAGCCCAGAACACCCTGAGATACTACTGGAATACCTACCAGTAAATCTCCTTGCCTTGGCCAAGGACTTTGTGTAATGGCTCTTCTAGACACAGCACGACCTCACCCCCAATACCGGGAGAGACGAACCCCTGAAGATACGCTCACTGCCTCCATGTGGCTCGGGACTGTACCCAACTAAAACCTGTTTGCACGACTCCTTTGAGCCGTGGTAGGGTAGTAATCAAAGTACAGTGGGAACTCACACGAGACAAATGACGATCCCCAGGTCGATGAACTAACCTGTACACATGTCACCTGGGAACTGCCATCTGACATCTGGTATATGACCAACTAGCATGTTCCCGGCGAGTCCTGTCCGGTGTACTCATAACCCAATGAGCACCTGTATATATCTTAGGTGATCCAACTGACACCAGTGGCTTGTGAGACCGGCCACCGCCCCTCGTCGGGGTCTCGACTGTATACACTAGTCTACTAATGGAGTATCGATGCCCAGTCTCGAAACTCCCACGACTAGGGACCTTTTAAGGATAAGCTTATAGACCCCAGCTCCCACTTATATGATCGCCCTCATACTGCTGGTGGTCAAGCAAGAATCCTAGGGGCTCTATCAACGTGTAATAGCGACGTGTCATGTCACTTAAAACAGTACACGATGATAAAGGTAAACCAGATAGCATACTATCATCTCGAGTAAGACTGTCCTACCGGGATAGGTCCTCCCTCAATCATTACAATCACGTACCTGTGACCTAATAATTGACTCTGAGGGCATTATCTCCAACAATTGCCACTCCTACTTTTACCCTTTTCTTTAGGACACCCTGTATTACTACGAACGTCCACTTCCATTGGACAAAACCATCATATGGTTATATACGAACCCGAAGGAATTTATTCGAGGATGGTTTCCGGTTCTGGAGAAAACGAATAGGACTATTCAGTTGTCTTTTCCTTTTACCTTCTCTAAGGTTGCGAGTACTCCTTGGTTTAGGAGATAGTACACCTATTACACAAATTGGATAGTCTTCTTCCAAACCTTAGGCTGGTGCCGAACGGTGAGGAATGAAGAAAACCAATTAGCATAACGATGGTGTACAGAAGGTATTAAGTAAAGACATATCAAGGGATTAGTAAGAGGGCAAAGTAAATTGCGACTGCTATTCACGATCAAACCTAGTATTTCTTCGCAAATCCTAAATCACCTTTGTATTTCTCCAGAACACTCCGTATCACTACGAAGATCCATAGTTTATTTGGATACTCCATCGTATGGTTATATACGAACTCGAAAGGAACTTGTTCCAGTTCGGGGATGGATTCTGGTTCAGGAGAAATAGGAATAAGGTTTATTCGGTTGTCGTTTATCTTCACCTTCTCTCGCATTGCGAGTACTCCTAGGATTAGGACAGTACACCCATTATGCTTATTGGATAGTCTTCTTCCAAACCATAGGCTGGTGCCGAAAGGTAGGGAAGGAAGAAAACCATTTGGCCTAAAGGGGTGTGCAGAAGGTAATGACGAAAGACATATAAAGGGATTTGGAGAGGTGGCAAAGAATTATACGGTTACAGTCATGAATCTGGATAATGGAAGAGGCTTTACCAGGAATACCCGGATACCCCTATGAAACATTTCAATATTTCAGTTTCACTGTGTACTGTTAAAGGAAAACTGATTTCCCAATTAGTCCTTACTCCAGGGTATGTATTTACCAGGTATGATTCTCACATCTGTATGGTTTTACAGATGATGAGCGGGAGTAAGTTATTGGGAATTGGGTGATCATCCTCATTATATCGGGATTCGTTGTAATCGGTGATATTTGAGGAAGTCACCTGGGTTGTTTGCCGGATGGCAAATATTTGGTTTTGAATATCCGCTATTGTGCACCAATTTCAAATTGATATATCTGTACGTCTATTTTCATAGAGTGAGATATACCTTTTTGAAATTATGTCTATGACATTTACCTATATCAGTGGATGGTTAGGTAAGGAGCATTAAACGGCGGTGTAATTCTTCTTAACCATAAGTACAGTTTTCAACCTACGACACAAAGGGAATGAGTTATTAGACTCAAGGGACTTATACAGAGTATTGTATGCTGTCCAGCGTCCATGAGGACAAAGGGGTTGGTTCTCGTACTATATTCGGTTTACTTATGACTTCTCTAGTTTTTAGACAGGTGTTTCGCGGAAACACAAGGTCCGAATTTTGAGAAGTTATAGGTATATGAATAAAGTAGAGAACCAGGTGTTGCAAGTATCGGGATTCTTCAAGGTGATCGAAGATGTAGATACTTGTGTATGGTATTCAGTTGATAGTAATGACTAAGAGAAGTTGCTTCTCTTTCAGGTTACTCATAATTGGAAGCATTCCAAAGTTGAGTAACGCTGATCGGCCTCTTTCCATTTAATTGACATGCACTGGGGACAGCTGCATGATTTGAATCTGGTTCAATTAAATCAGTGCCTCTGTTTCTGTATTGGATATAGAAAAGTTCATATCTTGACATTGTTAAGGTACGGGGAGTTGTCCGTCTTATGCTTAAAACCAGACTCTGGATAACTCAAGGCACATTTCTGTAATGGCTGTTTGTGGGTTGACCCAGGCTATGACGAGGGTTGACTTTCTACCATCTGGAAGATCAATAGTGATATTATTCTTGACTCGCCACAGTTTTAATAAAAATGGATTTTTTCAGAAAACAGTAGTGGGAGTATGGTAGAACTGGAAGTGATTCCAGAACTGCAAACGATTACTGAAAATTTGATAAGGACCTAAAGATTCAATCTGGTTTGACATTCCATTGGCCGCTCCGCAGATAAGGTGGGTAACCTCAGGCACCCGAGAGGTACTTCGGTAGCCTCAAGGACGGTGACAGGGAGGTTCTTGTTTACCCAGGCTTGCCATTGCTGTTGTTCCAGACTGTGAGACCCGGCAGGAGGATGAGTATAACGTCGTTCTAAACTGGCTTTAGAAGTGTACGTCTATATGACTCTGCCAGAGGGTTGTCATAGTCAGTGGGAGTAGCGGAAGCATTGGTGGATAAGTAGCTTATGTCTATGGACTAAAGCAAATATAGCGGAGATAGATCATCTATTTCTGATGTGACAGTCACAGGTTTGACTTCATCAGAATAGGGGATGGATCTGTTGAGAAGGTAGTAGGGTGTGATGTCCTGGTATTTGGATGACATATACAGAGTAGGAAGTGAAATTCCTATACTACGATCGGTTATACTTTGGTTGTCACACAGTGGTTTCTCGACAAAGGAATTGGGTATTATATCAGACATTCTGGTTACTGGATCTATGGTTTTAGATCTAGATTTGGGTAGTATCTCAATCTGGGTACTTAGACAGCATTCTAAGAGTATTTAGAATGGACGACTCCTGGCACGGTAATATACCTGCACGTAATGGAGTCACCCCTCTCTAAAGGTGTCTTACAGACTAAAGGGGAGAGGGATGTGCATGATCGGCAGATCACTTGCTTAGGCAATTGAGTTGATCATGAGATGTCAAGTACCACACCAGATGTTGTTTTTGCAGTAGATGCAATAAGTTGATATTGATCCAATCCTGGAGGACACTCGGAAGCAGTTTTAGAACATAAGTAGATGTTCTAGGGATATGATAACAACAGCCTCTTTTAGGAGACAGTTATCATTCCAAGCTTCCAAGGTGACCTGGATTACAGAGAGGTTGTCAAAGTTATAGTTATCCCTCTGACGAGGGACGGTATTATGGACAGGTGGTCCAGGAGGATACTGAGGGAGGCATGGCGCAGGATACTGATTAAGTTCAGTTGACGATACAGTCTAAGAAGTTTGGATTTGGAGTTCATTTATTAGCTAGGTCCCATCAGACATCCAGACACAATCTAAGACAGGTATTGCTCATTTCGGGAGATGGTTTTCTCCGCGAACTTGAGATATAGAGAGACATAGAAAGAAACAACAAGGCGGATCCACTCACTGAGGCTATTCCTCGAACGCAATAGTTTTGTAAACGAGCTTTGTGAGACTGACTAGTAGAGGAGTTGGGTGTTCGGTATCACACGGGCTGTGAGTATGCGACATCGCAATAATTAGCCTTGAGTGAAAGTGGGAGATTGTTGGATATATTGCCCTCAGAGTCAATTATTGGATCACAGGCACGTGATTGCAATGATTGAGGGTGGACCTATCCCGGTAGGACAGTCTTACTCAAGATGATAGTATGCTATCTGGTTTATCTTTATCATCGTGTACTGCTTTAGGTGACCTGATAGGTCGCTATTACACATTGATAGAGCCCCTAGGATTCTTGCTTGACTGCCAGCAGTATGAGGGCGATCATATACGTGGGAGCTGGTAGTCTATAAGCAAATCCTTAAAAGGTCCCTAGTCGTGGGAGTTTCGAGACAAGGCATCGATACTCCAGAGTAGACTAGTGTATACAGTCGAGACCCCGACGAGGGGCGGTGGCCGGTCTCACAAGCCACTGGTGTCAGTTGGTTCACCTAAGATGTATACAGGTGCTCATTGGGTTATGAGTACACCGGATAGGACTCGCCGGGAACCTACTAGTTGGGATTATACCAAACGTCAGATAGCAGTTCCCTGGTGACATGTGTACAGGTTAGTTCATCGACCTGAGGATCGTCATTTGTCTCGTGTGAGTTCCCACTATACTTTGATTACTACCCTACTACGCTCAAAGGAGACGTGCAAACAGGTTTTAGTTGGGTACAGTCCCGAGCCACATGGAGGCAGTGAGCGGATCTTCAGGGGTTCGTCTCTCCCGGTATTGGGGGTGAGGTCGCGCTGTGTCTAGGAGAGCCAGTACATGAAAAGTCCTTGGCCAAGGCAGGAATTTACTGGTAGGTATTCCAGTAGTATCTCAGGGTGTTCTGGGCTGATCTCCGACACGACTTGTACCGCTTTTGGGGGTCTGACTTTTACCAACCCCCTAGGCCCGCCATGCGATGCTTATAGACGAACGGACCGGACTGTACGGATATTGTCACTGACAGGCTCAATAGGGTGTCAGGATGAATTCGCTCACAGACGTCCCTTTTGGTCAATACCTGGTAGCCCGTTACGTATAGGCTAATACCTCTGACGTGCTAGTGGTTAAATCCACAACCAAGGTGTTGACGAGTCTTTAGAGTCCCCCACAGACAGTTGCTCAAGTTTCGGGCGAAACGCTGTAGAGGCCGTATGGAGATATGGCAGGGTTCGATCAGATACGTGCGGTATTGCACGGATCATGATCGGACGGATAATACTAGCGGGCTTTGGTTTAAGCCGGATCCTAGTATTGTACAGTGTAGATTTGTCTCATTGCATTTGTATTTCGGTTGGATTACAAATGCGGGTATGTATATACAGTAGCGGGGTTTTCCTGTAATTTATTACGGGATCAGTTTTTGGAGTTGCCAGTTTGCTTTCCGTTTCGGCCAATTTTCTTTGTATCTTTCATTGGCTGAAGATTGGTGGAGGAGGGCTTATTTGCATTTATGCAAATAAGCATTTTGGAGGGTTGTTTTTGCAAGACGTAGTGTCATGATGGTTGCACCATCCCTTGACTTCTTGACTTCTTCATGATTGCTTGACTTTGGAGTAATGATGATGGTTGATGAAGTGTGGGTTTGATTTTGTGATCATTTCTTTTCATGATAACATTTTATCTCTCTCCCTTGCATTATTGTGAGGTTTCCCCTCATTCTCACTCTCTTGACCATGCCATGGCCGGCCACTCTCCCTTGGGGCTGTCCAAATTTTTGGCAATGAGTTTTGGTCTCATTTGCTTGCTAAAAATTCCATTGTTCATCCCAAAAAGCTCACATCTCATTTCCTCCACCAAAAGGCAACTTCCTCAAACCCCATGAGACATAGAGTTCCACACTTATTCTACAGCAACTCTTGGGCACGTCGGCTCGCCAACTTCATGCCCGAGTTGCCTCGGTCTAGAGGTGTGAGCCCGTAAAAGAAGCCGGCGAGGAGGTGAAGACCGGAGACTCCGCGGCGAGATCGGGACGACGGTGAGAAGACCGAAGGACACGGATTGCTCGGTATATCTCTCTACCCCTTCTCTTGTTATCTAGAACTAGATTAATGGCCCGATCCGGGACTTTTGTCCGCGGTGGTGCCGGTTAAAAAGTTAAAGTAAATCATCGCTTATGCATTTTAGCCTCGGAAAGACGGCCGGGGCGCCGCCGTGCACTTACAGTATATGGATTCCATCTCAGATCGCTAAGCATCCAGCCGTTCTTACAGAGTCCTCACTCTTGATGGCCTGCTCGAAACTAGTTGGGTCATCATCTCATGATGCAATCCTTGCTCCCACTGTCATAGAGAAAACTGAAGTATCTCTCAGGTGGGTGAGAAACCCTACCAGATCGGCGGAGAGGCTGAGATTCGTTAGATACTATTGAATCCTCCGGGTTTACCAAATCATCAGCTGCAGTTTGTATAGATGGAACTACTTCCAGTTCTACCTTATGACCACTAATTTCTTCACAAGAAATACCCTTTCCTAAAGGTGGCATGCTGAGAAAACAAAATATCTTTTATTCCTCAGTTTGGTAGAAGATATTCCCTTGCGAATGCTTGGGATATCCAACAAACTTCCACAGAACTGACCTTGCCTCGAGGTTGTCCGGATTTTGCTTTTGACATAGGCCGGACAACCCCAAATCTTAACGTCCTTAAGAGATGGGCTCTTTCCATACCATATCACATATGGAGTGGTAGGCATCTGATTTTATTGGAACCCTATTCAATAGGTATGCAGCTTCACAAGAGCATAACACCCAAAAGGAAATAGGCAACTCAGTAGTACCCATCATAAAGCACACCATATCACATAGGGTGTGATTGCTCCACCCCGATACACCGACGTTCTGTGGTGTATTCGGAGGAGTAATGCTAAGAGAGAATTTCATTCTCCTTTAGAATAGTCCAGGAACTCCGTGCTCAAGTATTCTCCTCCTTGATCACATCAAAGGACATAATACTTATACCCGTTTTGGTTCTCTACTTTTGAAGTACAAAGAACCAGTCCTAGCATATGTAGACAGGGTACCTCATATATCATCATGTATCAATCCCAAGATTTTACTAACTCTTTCTCTGTTTCCAATAAACGGAGCTGTGGTCATCTTTTCTTTGTGACATGGCTGGCAAGTTTCACAAGACGTAAATTCAAACAGATTTAAATATGCATCTAAATGTAACTTGGTTAGTCGGGTCGCATTGATATGACCTAGTCTACAATGCCGCAAGAAGAATTCGTTCATTTCTGAACTCTTCCTCTTGTGTGTATTCTGTATGTTAAGAACTGTGGTTTGATTTAGAACGTACATGCTTTTAGATAACGTGCCTGAACTGATCAACTCTTGATATAGGAAATGTTCAAAACATTATCCAACTATACAAAATTATATCCTTCTTTACTTAATAACGAGACTGATATGATGTTGTATATCAGGTTCGGTATCTAATAACATTCGTTCAGAATCAATGTATTTTGTAATACAAGGTGATAATTGCCAACTTACTTGGTAGCAACACTTGTACCGTTTCCAACTCTTGAAACTTATCACTCGTTCTCAGTTCTCTACCTATCTGTAGCTCATGTAACAGATTACATATCTAGGATCCTTATCCGGTATCTCATACCCAGGACGTAAAGGATACTGAGAAACAGTTCTCTGTAATAAACACACCCGAAGAAGATGCATCATCATGCACTTTCTTTGTTTGGGCGGCACGGGAATTCTGGTAATCCTCTATCTCCTGCTCAGTCATATAACAATTATAAGTGGAAGCGGGACCAACGTTCCCTAGCGCAGTATAACAAGCGGGTTCAGTCAATACATGTCACGCCCCGCTTCCCAGAGTACGCAAGATTGGACACGTGACATAGCCAACCATGCTACCTGTGGGTAGGAAGTATCCATCCACAGTCACATTACGGCTGTAGGGATATCAAGAACAAGATAAAACTATCTAAAACATGTCCATAATCCGAAATAACAGGAGTCAATAATAAATAAATGCGGAAGCAAATGATCCAATACAAATAACTGAAAAGTGTGTCCCATAATGCGGGCTCACATCAGGAAATAAATGCAGGAAATAAAACTAACTACTACTGAACTCACAGCTCAGCCTGCTGGCTGAAGTACTCCTGCTCGGACTGCAACAGCGGTACGGAATCTGGGCTATGCAAAACCCAGACATCAGCGCGTCATGTCAACAAGTAATATAATATGAACAATGTAACAGGCAATGCAGAAATAAACATGAATAGAGCAATAATGTGAAACAAGCAGTGCAGGGTAGTGTGCAGTGGGTAACTGAACTGTTCTATCAGGTTTTCTATTCTAAAGTCTTTGAAATCAATTGATGAATCGTCGATGTAACTCAATAGTATCTCGTGCGTGCCCGGGACCACGGTCAAGATTCTCGGGGCTGAATCCGAGACGTGCCGCTAGGCAGTAACAGGTAGCAGGATGGGCGGGTGATGTCAGCATCATCACTCCGGGGCTGGCCGAGCCCGTAAGACTGATCAGAACAGGTATCGAACTGTTGAGTTACAAGTCGGTTTCACCTTTGATTTCCCCATACCCCCAAGTTGTGTATGTCAAGTTAGGTATTCAGTAATCAAGAACTAATGCCAACACAGGATCAGGTAAAAGCAGGTTTGTCTGGATAGACAACAGGAACGGTCCATGAGGACTACATGTCAGGTTTGTTGGCATTAGACCCAAGATCAGGTAACGGGTCGAGTCATGGTACATCAGGTCAAGTCAACAGTACACGGTACCATGTCAGGTGTATCAATATACATATATGTGTAGCCATATCAGGTCAAGATGTAAACACTATCGTGGGTGTGCTTACAATCAGATATATAATCACACGTGGGTATTAACAACATGAAATAAGCAATGAATTAAATAATAAGCATGTTACATTCAATCACAAGAGTGCAGTAATACAATGTAGCCATTTAGTCATGTTAACAGGTTTAAGCACCCTTAGCGGTGCAATAAATTATATAACGGTTCAATACAGTTATGTCAAGTTAAATGCATACGAGTGTCCGAATGTAATAAAACTACATGGATAATTGCTACCAGCAATTTAACAGTAAAATGTGATTGAACCGGTAGATTTGATTATTGGGTTTCAATTGCGAACTATAAGTTTCATGTTTAACCGTAAAATGATATAATGCAATTTATAACCGAAATGGCAAACGATTGTACCAAGCTAATTTTACAGGTTTAGGATGTCAATAAATATATAATTATACTGTATAGCATGTAGCATGGGGTACTTGCCTCAACGGGTCGCGAACCGGGAAAAACGGAACGTAACGTCGGCAGGGAAACTCGCGACGGACGCACGGTTCACGGATTGAACCCAAACGACGAACCAAGGAACCACACGTGTCAGAGTACTCTGCTGGATCATCGGATCATATCGTCGGCTTCGCGGATTCTGGCCAAATTGTGAACAGTGAATAATCAAGTTTGCGACGAGAAAGAAAGGAAAGTTAAAGAAGAAAGGAAGGAGGGTGGAGAAGGGAAGGATACTCACTGTGGGTTGAAGGGGGTCGCGACGGTCGACGGCGTCGATCGGGCTCCGGCGGTGAACAGTGATCGTAGAGGAGATCTGCCGATCAAGAATTACGTTAACAGAGAAGGAGAAAAGAAAGGGAGCTAGGAAGAAAGTGATCTCACCGAGGGGTGCTCGCGAGGCCGGGAACAAGAAGACGGGGGTCACCGGTGGCGACCCACGGCGATGCAACGCGTGTGCAGGGGGGTGCGCGACCACGGCTGGTGCAGGGTGCACGGGGAGAAGGGAGAGGAGGAAGGAATGGTGTAGCGGCTGCGACGAGGGCGAGGAGGCGAGGCTGGTAGTGATGTTTGCGTCGGCTTTGGTGTTGCGGTGGTAAGGGAGCCGGAGATTAGGGTTCGCTGTCGATGGGTTCACGTAAGGAAAAATATGGGGAGGGAAAGAGTTTTTAAAAAATATATGGGAGAGAGAGAGAGATTTGAGGGAGAGAGAGAGATATAGAGAGAGAGAATGGAGAGGGGCCCACGAGAGGCTATCAGCCTCGTGATTGGCTGAAACAGAACAGATTTAGAGGTTCTGGAAATATGTTAAAAGATTTTAAACATTAATATTAACAATGGAAGATATGCAGAATGGTTACAGAATGTATATATAGTTTAAAGATTATTAAATTTTGGGATTTTGGCGCTAAATAAAATATTTCCAAATCGCGCCCGGGTTGGGTCCAAAAATTTGAAATTTAAATAATAGGATTTTAAGCGGGTTCCAAACTTTAAAATTAAGTGTTTTATGATTAAAAAGCATACCCCCAAAACGGACACCTGTACGCGCGCGTACAGGTCCAAACTCGCCCGTTTCACCAAACGGGACGAGAACATAATGCACGGACGCTACCATAATGCTAGGGGTGTCGAGTAAGCCAAGATGGATATTTTTAATTTCATTTTAGGTGCTAAAATTTGTTATGTGCAGAAATGATTTTTCCGGATAAAATTTACAGTAAGCCACAAATAAGCAAGATAACTGAAATGAGTACCCCCTAATGCTCAAACAGTAACAGAAAACAGTAGCATTGGGCTCGGGTGTTAAATTATACCCAACCACAAAAAGAATTTCATTCTCGAAATTCCAAGAATACAAGATAGAGAACTACAGAAAAAGGTGAGGAAACTTCTGCCGGATC
Organism: Agapanthus africanus; assembly: GCA_030015575.1. Lineage (NCBI taxonomy): Eukaryota > Viridiplantae > Streptophyta > Magnoliopsida > Asparagales > Amaryllidaceae > Agapanthus > Agapanthus africanus. The sequence goes on along the minus strand of CM057345.1, from coordinate 263,538,644 downwards.
TCATCTTCTCGTTACCAAGTGGACTCACCATGCGATCGATTACCCAAACAAGCACAAGGGGGATAACCTTGCTCTTGAGAACCTTTTCCCTTTGATCCACGATTTCAGCCGGTCGCTCCTTAAAAGTCAAGTCTTCTTGTACTGTTAACTCCGAATGATCCAAAACGTGTGTTTCATCTCGAACATACCTTCGTAGTGGAGATACGTGAAACACATCGTGCACACTTGCCAAGGTCTGCAGTAACGCCAATCGGTACGCTACCTCTCCAACACGCTCCAATATCTCAAATGGTCCAACGAATCGAGGACTAAGCTTTCCTCGACTCCCAAAACGAATCACCCCTCTAGTCGGTGATATCCTCAAGAATACCAAATCACCCACGGCGAACTCTAGAGGTCTTCTTGACGTGTCAACCCAACTCTTCTGTCGGTCTTGAGCTGCCTTCATATGGTTTCTGATAGGGTTAACATTCTCAACTGTCTACATAACCAAATCTGGTCCCAACAATCTTCGTTCACTGACATAATCCTAACAAACCGGTGAACGGCACTTACGACCATACAAAGCTTCAAACGGAGCCATCTGAATAGTTGCCTGAAAACTGTTGTTGTATGAAAACTCCACCAAATGTAGATGATTCTCCCACGAACCCTTGAAGTCCAACATGCATGCTCTCAACATATCTTCAAGAGTTTGGATCGTTCTCTCCGACTGACCATCAGTTTGAGGATGATAAGCTGTGCTAAACTTCAATCGAGTCCCTAAACTTTCCTGTAAACTCCTCCAGAAGTGTGATAAGAACCGAGTGTCCCGATCGGACACGATGCTCACCGGTACTCATGCAATCTTACAATCTCCTGCATGTACCGTTCTACCAAAGTCTCTGTTGATTGACCAACCCGGAAAGGAATAAAGTGAGCAGCCTTGGTCAACCGATCAACAATCACCCATACTACATTGTTGCCCTTTGGACTCCGCGGTAAAGCCGTTACGAAATCCATGGTTATATGTTTCCACTTCCACTGAGGAATCGGAAGTGGTTGCAATAAACCAGCAACCCTTTGATGTTCAGCCTTAACTTGCTGACATACCAAGCACTTAGCCACAAAGCGAGCCATCTCCCGTTTCATGCCTTCCCACCAGAAATGCTGTCGAACATCTCGGTACAACTTTGTGCCTCCTAGATGTACAGAATAAGCTGAACTGTGTGCCTCCTTCATAAGCTCTTCACGAATATCTCCCTTTGGCACACACAACGGCTACCATATCTCAACGAACCATCTTCGTGGACCAGTAAATCTGTTTGTAGTCCAGCTTCAACCTGCTCTCGAAACTTTTGCAGTCTAGGATCCTGCGATTGTGCTGCTTTACTATTCTCGATCAATGATGAATGTACTTGCAGCTGCATCAACTGTCCCGTAGAACCCGGTAGCACAACCTCCAAGTCAAATCTTCGAAAGTCTGCAACGATCTCCGTCTGTGTAGTTAACACCTGAATTGCTGGTAACCGACTAAGCGCATCCGGCACAACATTGACCTTCCCCGGATGGTACTTAAGATCAAGATCGTAGTCAGCCATCAGCTCCAACCATCTACGCTGCCTCATACTAAGCTCCTTCTACGTGAACACATACTTCAAGCTCTTATGATCTGTAAAAACTTCGACTCTTTCGCCCAAAAGGTAGTGTCTCCAAATCTTCAAAGCGAAAATCACAACCGCAAGCTCCAAGTCATGAGTCGGATAATTCTTCTCATGGGTCTTCAATTGTCTCGATGCGTATGCTACAACCTTCCCATGCTGCATCAAAACACATCCCAATCCTTTCCCAGATGCTTCGCTGTGAATCACCAATCCTCCGGAATTGTCTGGCACGGTCAGAATAGGGGCGTTTATCAACCTCTGCTTCAACGTCTCAAAAGCTAACGCACACTCATCTGTTCATACAAAAGGTACCTCCTTGCGCGTAAGCTTGGTCAACGGCTCTGCCAGACGAGCAAAGTTCTCCACAAATCTCCTATAGTATCCGGCTAATCCAAGGAAACTTCTTATCTCAGCGACATTCTTTGGAATCGGCCAATCTCGAACTGCTGCAATCTTTTCTGGATCGACGGCAATTCCATCGCCCGACACAACATGCCCCAAAAACTTCACTTCCTCCAGCCAAAACTCGCACTTACTCATCTTCGCGTAAAGCTTCTCCTGTCTCAATGTATGCAGTGCGATCTTCAAATGCTCAGCATGCTCCTCAAAACTCTTCGAGTAAACCAGAATATCATCAATGAATACCACAATAAACTGGTCCAAGAATGGTGAAAAGATCCGAGTCATCAAATCCATGAATATTGCCGGCGCATTCGTTACTCCGAAGGGCATCACTAGGTACTCGAAATGTCCATACCGAGTTCGAAACGCCGTCTTGCAAATATCTTCTGCTTTCACTCGGACCTGATGATATCCGGATCGCCAATCTAGTTTCGAGAATACCCTCGCGCCACTAAGCTGCTCAAAAAGTTCTCCAATGCGAGGGATCGGATACTTGTTCTTAATAGTTACCCGGTTTAATTCTCGATAGTCGATGCACATCCTTCTCGTGCCATCCTTCTTCTTTACTAGAAGAACTGGAGCTCCCCAAGGCGAGTTGCTGCTTCGAATCCAACCCTTCTCAAGCAATTCAGCAACTTGTTTCTTAACTTCTTCCAATTCTACTGGTGCCATTGGATAATATGCTTTAGATACTGGCGCTGCACCAGGAATAAGGTCAATCGTGAACTCCACGTCTCGCTTCGGCGGTAAGCCCGATATATCTTCAAATACGTCCATAAAATCGCGAACAACCGCCGGCTCTTCACTACTATCAACTTCCAATGCTGCAAGAATAACATTTGTCGGCCTAGCCCTAAACTCGACTGGCCCGACAGAACTGCTTCCTCCAGTGAAGGTAAACTCAGGATGTCCGGGAATCTGGAAAATTACTTTCCTTGCCCTACAGTCAATGTGAGCGTGGAAAGTGCCAAGAAAATCCATTCCCAAGACGACCTCGTAGCTGCCCGTATCAATCACCAAGAAATCTGCAAAAAGCTCCCGTCCGCACACAACAATTGTACAGTCTTTACATTCCCTACTAGATATAATTTTCCCATTCCCAGTGTGTATGTCCCAGAAACTAGACAGGGTCGTGCATGCAATCGAGTGTGTAGTTATGAACTTGGATGACATAAAACAATGGGATGCACCAGAATCAAATAATGCCACTGCGGGAAAACCATGAACGAGTAGAATACCTGAAACCACTTCTCCTGATGCCTTAGCTTCCTCAGCTGTCAAGGTAAAAGCTCGAGCCTGATTAGGTCCTTGAGTCAGCTGTTTCTGCCCTTGGAACGGTTTCTGCGGAGGCTTCTGAATATCATCCCTCGTACGAAGCTTCGACGGACAGGCACCAACTGCGTGATCAGCCGCTCTACAAACCAAACAAAGTCCCAGCCTCCTTCGACAATCCTTCTGCACGTGCCCAGGTAAACGGCAGTAGTCACAAATCACGCTCTTTCTTCGATCAACGATCACAGGCTTCTTCATGGGTGCTACACCTCGACGGTCCACTGGAATACCTCTGCGACCATGAGCTCTGTTAGGTACAAATGCGGGCTTCCTTGCCGCAACTGCTGTCTGCTGCAAGCTTCCTTTCATTCCAGATAAACTCTGCTGTTCCCGAGCTGCCGTAAGAACCTGTGAGAAAGTGGTCAAACCCAGGGAGACAATCTGCCTCTGGATGTCCACATCCAAGCTGCGCATGAACCTTCGTGCTCTGTCTGCATCGTTGGCGACTAAAGGTCCAGCGAATTGCTGAGTCTCGTCCACTCTGCTGCATGCACGTCCACGGGTGCTCCATTCTGCCTGAGCCTAATAAACTTCTCTTCCATTTCCTCCCGTGCAGTCCGCGGGAAGAACTTCTCCAGGAAACTCTTGGAAAAAATCCGCCCACTGGATCGGCTTGGGCAAACGGGTCTCCTCCACAAGCCACCATTCTCGGGCGTAGTCCACTAGCTAAATGCGTACCACATAAACTCTTTTGTCATCTGGAATCTGTACCGCAATCAGAAAATTCTGCGTGTCAACTAGCCACTGCTCGGCTGGCAATGACTCCTCCAAACCAGTAAATGTAGACGGACCCAAACGCCTGAAATCTGCCACAGTCCTACTCGGTCAACTGGTTTAGCTCCAACATTGTTTACAGACTGCTGAACGATCTGCAAACCTTCCTGAAACGAATCTGCTTGCTGCTGGATCAGCTCAGTCTGTCTCTTTTGATTCTCCAGCATTCCCCTTATCACTCCAAGCACGGCGGCTTCGTCCACACGCCTCTGGTACGTCTTGAAATTCTTACCTGCCATAATCCTGAACTCAAAACACCCAATATTAGCATGATGATAGATTCTGAATAAAGATCAAGGCTAGAACTCCAAGATACTTAAATAGAGTACTGCATTGTAACTATGCCGCGGTATCATAGCCACAATTACATAACTCCATCCAAGTCGCCTAAGTCCTAGAGATAACAAGGAATCAGGTTTTTGAATCGATATGCAAAGGAAGTTTGCACATCGTAAAAGATATAATCAGGAAGAATGTGATTCAAGAATGGTAAAACGGTCAAGGTGGCAGGACATGTTTCCTAAACACGGGTATTCTGATTCGTTATTGGGTACAATACCCAACTACAGAGAATCAACCCGACTATCATATGGCTCTGATACCAAAAGAACCATGTCACGCCCCGCTTCCCAGAGTACGCTAGATTGGGCACGTGACATAGCCAACCATGCTACCTGTGGGTAGGAAGTATCCATCCACAGTCACATTACGGCTGTAGGGATATCAAGAACAAGATAAAATTATCTAAAACATGTCCATAATCCAGAATAACAGGAGTCAATAATAAATAAATGCGGAAGCAAATGATCCAATACAAATAACTGAAAAGTGTGTCCCATAATGCGGGCTCACATCAGGAAATAAATGCAGGAAATAAAACTAACTACTACTGAACTCACAGCTCAGCCTGCTGGCTGAAGTACTCCTGCTCGGACTGCAACAGCGGTACGGAATCTGGGCCATGCAAAACCCAGACTTCAGCGCGTCATGTCAACAAGTAATATAATATGAACAATGTAACAGGCAATGCAGAAATAAACATGAATAGAGCAATAATATGAAACAAGCAGTGCAGGGTAGTGTGCAGTGGGTAACTGAACTGTTCTATCAGGTTTTCTATTCTAAAGTCTTTGAAATCAATTGATGAATCGTCGATGTAACTCAATAGTATCTCGTGCGTGCCCGGGACCACGGTCAAGATTCTCGGGGCTGAATCCGAGACGTGCCGCTAGGCAGTAACAGGTAGCAGGATGGGCGAGTGATGTCAGCATCATCACTCCGGGGCTGGCCGAGCCCGTAAGACTGATCAGAACAGGTATCGAACTGTTGAGTTACAAGTCGGTTTCACCTTTGATTTTCCCATACCCCCAAGTTGTGTATGTCAAGTCAGGTATTCAGTAATCAAGAACTAATGCCAACACAGGATCAGGTAAAAGCATGTTTGTCTGGATAGGCAACAGGAACGGTCCATGAGGACTACATGTCAGGTTTGTTGGCATTAGACCCAAGATCAGGTAACGGGTCGAGTCATGGTACATCAGGTCAAGTCAACAGTACACAGTACCATGTCAGGTGTATCAATATACATATATGTGTAGCCATATCAGGTCAAGATGTAAACACTATCGTGGGTGTGCTCACAATCAGATATATAATCACACGTGGGTATTAACAACATGAAATAAGCAATGAATTAAATAATAAGCATGTTACATTCAATCACAAGAGTGCAGTAATACAATGTAGCCATTTAGTCATGTTAACAGGTTTAAGCACCCTTAGCGGTGCAATAAATTATGTAACGGTTCAATACAGTTATGTCAAGTTAAATGCATACGAGTGTCCGAATGTAACAAAACTACATGAATAATTGCTACCAGCTATTTAACAGTAAAATGTGATTGAACCGGTAGATTTGATTATTGTATTTCAATTGCGAACTGTAAGTTTCATGTTTAACCGTAAAATGATATAATGCAAATTATAACCGAAATGGCAAACGATTGTACCAAGCTAATTTTACAGGTTTAGGATGTCAATACATATATAATTATACTGTATAGCATATAGCAAGGGGTACTGTCCTCAACGGGTCACGAACCGGGAAAAACGGAACGTAACGTCGGCGGGGAAACTCGCGACGGACGCACGGTTCACGGATTGAACCCAAACGACGAACCAAGGAACCACACGGGTCAGAGTACTCTGCTGGATCGTCGGATCACATCGTCGGCTTCACCGGATTCTGGCCAAATTGTGAACAGTGAATAATCAAGTTTGCGACGAGAAAGAAAGGAAAGTTAAAGAAGAAAGGAAGGATACTCACTGTGGGTTGAAGGGGGTCGCGACGGTCGACGGCGTCGATCGGGCTCCGGTGGTGAACAGTGATCGTGGAGGAGATCTGCCGATCAAGAATTACGTTAACAGAGAAGGAGAAAAGAAAGGGAGAGAGGAAGAAAGTGATCTCACCGAGGGGTGCTCGCGAGGCCTGGAACAAGAGGACGGGGGTCACCGGCGGCGACCCACGGCGATGCAACGCGTGTGCAGGGGGGGCGCGGCCACGGCTGGTGCAGGGTGCACGGGGAGAAGGGAGAGGAAGGAATGGTGTAGCGGCTGCGACGAGGGCGAGGAGGAGAGGCTGGTGGTGATGTTTTCGTCGGCTTTGGTGTTGCGGTGGTAAGGGAGCCGGAGATTAGGGTTCGCTGTCGATGGGTTCACGTAAGGAAAAATATGGGGAGGGAAAGAGTTTTTAAAAAATATATGGGAGAGAGAGAGAGATTTGAGGGGGAGAGAGATATATATATATAGAGAGAGAGAGAATGCAGAGGGGCCCACGGGAGGCTATCAACCTCGCGATTGGCTGAAACAGAACAGATTTAGAGGTTCTGGAAATATGTTAAAAGATTTTAAACATTAATATTAACAGTGGAAGATATGTATAAAGGTTACAGAATTTATATATAGTTTAAAGATTATTAAATTTTAGGATTTTGGCGCTAAATAAAACATTTCCAAATCGCGCCCGGGTTGGGTCCAAAAATTTGAAATTTAAATAATAGGATTTTAAGCGGGTTCCAAACTTTAAAATTAAGTGTTTTATGATTAAAAAGCATACCCCCAAAACGGACACCTGTACGCGCGCGTAGCCGTCCAAACTCGCCCGTTTCACCGAACGGGACGAGAACATAATGCACGGACGCTACCACAATGCTAGGGGTGTCGAGTAGGCCAAGATGGATATTTTTAATTTCATTTTAGATGCTAAAATTTGTTATGTGCAGAAATGCATTTTCCGGATAAAATTTTACAGTAAGCCACAAATAAGAAAGATAACTGAAATGAGTACCCCCTAATGCTCAAACAGTAACAGAAAACAGTAGCATTGGGCTCGGGTGTTACAATACATCCACATTATTATTTTGATTAAGGCGTGATATGGTCGCTACCTAGAGAGAGAGAAGAAAACACTCGGTGTATGCTCTTGCAAGATTAGATTGGTTAGTAATTTATTTAATCAGGATGGCTCCCACTGTTTTAGTCAAATCTTCCTTCAAACCTTAAAAGGAAAGACTAGCCGGGATTAATTACACGCTACAAGTTTGCCAATCTTTCAGCCAGGCTAGTGTCAGTACTTTGAGGGAGGTTCCCCGTGCTTTCGCATGGACCTAATTAAAATAAACCTCGTTTTCCCAGAGGCGTAACCCCGTTAACACATTTCTATACACCTACTTGATTGGCCAATTGTAATGTGTAAAACTCTCCCAGGAGTAACTCTTACTCGCAGTGGGTATCGGGATCCAACTATCTCATAGGAGGTATGCAATCTCATTACAAATTTCAACACTTGAAATTCCCGATAATATTTTACACCTAGTACTTATGACCTTAACTATGGTCAACATATCATAAGCACTAGTCAAGTTCTACCCACCATTTCATGATTAATTAGACCCACCCATATGACCCTCAACTATGGTCGACATAATCACATGACTGTCCTAATTAATTGCATTATATGCAGCGTAGGAAGACATCACTTAGCTACCGTACACTACGCCTCAACTATTGTCGACATACGCAGCACGAATACTTAGTACTCTACTTCCTAAAATGACGGGGGGCTACGACACGATTTTAAGAAAACCTTTTGCGTAATGAACTTGGTATCGTCGTAGAATCGAGTGATTTTAAATGGAGTGTTTTTGAGGCTTTTACTAGTTTTGCTAAAAAGGTCACTCCCAATGAAGGGATCGCCGGCTCTTTCCTTATCGAATAAAGTGCAGGATATTTCATAAATACCACTATGCAAAGCAAAAACTATAGAAGCAATCAAAAGACAAACCGAGTGTGTAGCATCTGCTAGTTTCGCTAAAGAGGTCACTCCCGGTGAAGGGATCTCGGCTCTTTCCTTATCGAATAAGGTGCTGGATATTCAACAAGGAATACCGCTATGCAAAGCAAAAAAATAGAGCTACCAGTTTTTAAAACAAGTTTCTACAACATCTTTAGGTTTCTTTTATTTCATTAATCTCATTAATGAAGTCCCATTTATTATGCTTCACAAGCATCACATTTGAAACGAAATCAACAATATATATAATATATATCTCATATATATAATATAAACATTCATCGCAAGCAGTAATATGATCTCATCACAGAACATTACAGCAGAAGAACATATATGAAATATTGTATATACTAGGATTTCCGTATTTTATATCAAGCCAGTATAAAACACGGATTCCACGGTCTCGATGAATAGCCAAACCCACATCCCTAGACCCCTACGAGAGCGGCAAGTAACCCTGCCAATTCTAGAGTTAGGAGACCCGGTCTCGACTCCTCTAGAAGGTCTCCCACTGGACCCTAGAACCCGGTTACTTGTGCTCTCCGTCTTGGGTCTATCCTAATGCGGAAAAGTAAACAATATACAATGGTGACATCATCATCAACCCGGAAGTGCCCCAATAAAAGAATATTACATACAATGAATTTTACATGAATGAAAATGAAAAACTCTTATCTCACATAAAACCCCCGGCTATTCAAAACACGACGATCCAATATAACATATCACAGCAACACATAACATCACATATCATCAACGTAAGTAAATATGCGTATCCCAGTTGTCGTTGACATATAGCGCCGAAACCGGCGATACACCACATATTACACTTAAGGTCGCAGAAAAGAAAGTGAAAAACTACAACATTTGGAATCCATAATCACTTTAGACATCTTAAATCCGCATTTCATGCCTAACTATATGAATTCCACATATTGTATCACATTCTAGATAAATAGACAATGTTAAACTTTCCGATTGATTAAACAAACACCGAAGATTTCCCAAATAGCTCAACACTTGAGCGGAGTTCAAAAAGTCCCAGAACATGTCACAGCCGCTATGAACCAGCCGTAGAAGGGTCAAACCAACGCCTCACATGTGGCAACGCTAAACTACCACAAACCATATGGTTCAGTGGCAGTTTTAACGGTCACATAATCGAGTTAAGGTTACATTCTTCTAGAGGGTCCACTTATTCGCTTGCATGATTTTCTGAAAGTTTTAAACTCAGGAAAAATCCAACACTTGAAAGTTTTCCGAAAGGGAAAAAATTGAGTTATTGATATCCGTTCGAACCTTTTAACACGTTCTAAATTACCCGGAAAAACTTAAACGAAGTTAAACTTTCCGATCGAATCAACGAGTTCCCAATATTTCCCAGAAAGATCAACACTTGAGTAGAACTAAAAAATTCCCAGAAGCATGAAAAAGTACCCAAGAATAATACCCTGAAGTATTAGCCCCTAACTCCCAAAGTTGGCCGCGAAACCGCCGCCAAACGCATGGTTTGGCCGCGGTTCCGCGGTCACTTGAGCGAGTTATGGCTTCGTACTTCACAGTAATCCTTAGAATTCCCTGCATGATTTTCTGAGTATTTTTAATATAAAAAATTTCAACTTTTGAAAAAATTTCCAGAAAGTGGGATTTCTCGGGGTTTCGGAGTTCGATCGGACTGTAAACTTCGTTTAGACAATGCCTAATGCTCTAGCTTAGCTCTGATACCACTGTAGGGATGGATTAGCACCTTAGTAAGGTTTTGGCAAGCATCAATCATGCTACTTTAAAAATTTTGGGGTGCTAAACAAAGCCTAACCAAGATCTTAACTAGAGACTTAGGGTTAACATAGTAAGTAAACAACTTTACTTCTAAGAGTTTGGGATTACAACCTTTGTAGTCCGTTCCTTCGCTTCATAAACTCCGTGTTGAGGTCCCTTCGCCGTGATCATCATGTACCCGGACTCTAGAGAGGCTCCATGAAGAGAAAGATGCAAGCTTGCTTCCAATCTTCAACAACTAAGATGATCTACTTTGAAGAATCTCAAACCCAAGCTCATGCTTCACTAATCAAGTATTAGCAAAGCAAACACCCTAATCTAAGTGGATAGAATAGATGAGGATGATGAAGTAGGAATTTAGCTCTCTTTTGTTTTCAATTTCTCACTTTATTTCATCACCAAAGAAAAAGCTAGTGAAGGTTTTCTTCATGAAGAAAGAAGAAGAAGATGAAGCAAAACCTTTTGTGATGAATAATGAAATCATTGTTGTGGTTACAAATCAACCATAGGTTAAGAATGAAGGCTTAACCCTTGTAGAGAATCAACTAGGGTAAAGGGTTTGAGTTGGGTTAAGAAATATCTACACAAAATATCAAAGGTCAAAGCTTCAAGAAGCTTCATGAAAGCTTCATCCAAGCTTAACCCTAATCCAAACCCTAACCATGTTTAAACTCCACGAAACATATTGCATTTGTAACCCTAACTTGTTACTGTCACGACCCAAAATATTAGCTCATGACCAGCACTTGAATCACGCAACGTCTAAAGGCGTAACGGAATTCAAGTAAGCTGAAACCCAGAAATCTAAACCTTTTTGAAAAAATAAAGGAGGTGAGGTTTTGAAATAAGGGTATAATGAAAACAAGTTTTCTTAATGCATAGAAAAGGAACATGAATGATGAAGTGAAATTTACCAATTTGAAAACATGTTTCGTCTTTTAAAAATTTCGGCAGCACCTCCTTTGTATATTTTAATCCAAAACCACAAATACATAGCAAGAATAATGGCATCCCCAAGCGGGAGCTAGCTCTTCGCCAAATGGCGGATCACAACCACGCAATACAGTATAAATAAGTATACGACGCCCAACGGCGAAGTTCACCACAAGAAGATAAAGAAATGAGCAAATATAACCCCAAAAGTGAATGTAAAACCCATCGCTCAAATCTCGCAACTACAAGTCTCACTAAGTCTCATTACTTATACAAATTCTAATTTTGATTGATTGATGGAGTTATCTAGATACAATATGAAATATAATACAAGAGTGGGTACGATACAATGTCCCACCTACCAATGCAAAAACACCCAAATAAAGCTGTGTGCCAGCGAATCCGCTACTGATCCAAGCGGTCAACCTGCAAGAACTATGGCACAACGGGGGTGAGTTGCCAACTCGTGAATAGAAATATATCTACAAGTAGAAATCGAATAAACAATGACTCCTAGGTCAACTATAGCAAAAGGTAAAACTATGATATCTAGGGTGACCGGGTCGTATATGTGTCAACAAGGTAGTCACTACCTATGTACATGCGGATAACATCCAATAATAATAATCAATGCATGTATATGGATCTCGTCCAACCTTATAAAGGTATGTATGCATGTGGATCTCATCCACCTAAAATCAATGTCTGTATGCACGTAAATATCATAAGGGAGTATGCATGAAAGTATGAGGATATATGGATCAACGGTGTCCCTCCCGACACATCAAAGTCATGGAACCTGAGTGCCTAGCATCGACACTCGAAACATCATGAAAACCGTGTCCAGCATCGGCACGTAAATCCTCATATATCGAGCTCCGTCAGTCCGGATCGGCCCACGGGCTCCGTCAGTCCGGATCGGCCCATATCATCTCTCGACTCCGGTCGGTATCCTCCGGATATCCGCCGAGTCCAAATACTATCACCGGTAGGTAGTAGTCCTTCTGCCAGGCTCACCGTCTACTACACAGCGATCCGTTCTCGCCCCGGGGTACCATACCGGGCCCACCATGTACCCGCAATCGGCCTCATCCGCCTCCTCGAATCGGGTTTCACATGTCGCTCTCAGAACCGAGAAAACACATGGTGGACACACTGAAATATCATATCAAGAGAAACCGGGTTTTTAAAATAACACATAATCTCTTTTGAAATATCCACGGTTCTCAAATCCAGAAATCTCATGAAAACAGCATATCTCAATGCGTACAATAATAAAGCATGATGTATGAGACATGTAAAAAGAAATGCAAGCATATCCGTGTATCATGCAATATGGAATAGTGATATGACACATTAAGGGGAAAACCGCTCTTTTAAAATGATTCCAGTTTTTAAAATATGACTTGTGGTTCCCAATTTCCCAATAAAACCAGTTATCTATATGGGTACAATATGAATATGCACAAGTATAGATGTACCATGTATGTGTGCACAAATATGAATATACAATGTGTATGTGCACAAGTATGGTTGTATCAAGGTATATGTACACCAATATGGATATACGAATGTGTATATCCGCAAGTATGAATGTATCTATGTAAATGTCATAATGCAACAACTCTACTGTGTAGTGACATGGCAATTGTCGATGATGAAGTGTGTGAACCAGCAAATATGTGTACGTGTAACATACGCATCATCGATAATGGTGCAGGTGTACTATCACAGGTATATGTGATGCAATAATAATATCATGAATGCAGCAAGTTAATCATCAGCTAACAGCTATAAGGTATACATAACTATCACATGTCCGAGTCGGTGAATCTATCAATCGGCATCTAGCCCAAATAACACCGCATATGGTATAATCCATCGTACGGCGACCTCTAGTCAAGGGTAAGGATCAATCATCAAGTCAACTCATCACGCACAGAATATTATCGTTAGGCGGCATTAAGCTAATAGGGATCCTATCATCCTATAAGACAAATGAGGGTACGGCCTAATATCACATATGGCCTATCATCCATGATTCACAACATTCTATAAATATATATATAACCCTATATACCTATGTCCCAAGTTGCATCTGCAATAATCTCATATCGGGGGACCGGCAGGGTATAAATCATCTCGATCGACTCGCATCCGTATACCATCACATCATATCATCATCTCATCATATCATCAAATTCGTCTTGTATTCTTTCATCGTATTTATGTCTCATATCATGTCGAGTTTACATAAACATGCTATCTCTACTAGGTATAAGCATCTAATCTAACAAACACATCCGAACCATACAATCATACTTTTAAAGAAGTGAATCGTAGTTTTGAAAACAGGGGTTACGTTGTTTTTAAAGAAAAGATATCATTTGAAAATCTGTAACATCCCTCAAGATATACATTTAAAGATACATACGATTCCTTGGTTTAGAAAAAGGTATGGTTCGGATGATGCATCTACATCGGCTATCTAGTTCTACAGTACCCTAAGCGGTAATATCGCTAAACGTCATCCTACGAAAGTAGTAACATATCACTCCTAACTATCCTCTAGTTTCTAATATGGTTTCATAACTATCTCATTCTAACCCTAGTTTCCTAATCTAGGTTTCCTAACCATATTCTATAAGTCGGTTTCCCATCAAAAGTTGCGGGGGTGCTATACGCCATCCACCCGACTTCCCCGGTAGATATAGATCTACTCACCTGGTCTTCGCTCGCCTAAATCGATGAAGCCACGCTTTTTCGCCTCAGAATCCGTGCGAGGGTACCTACAATAATAACCAATCGCAATATGTATTAAAATCGACGCAGAAAACCGATACAGTACACAGTGTGCTCACAGGTTAGAACCTATGGCCTAACCGTGCAAATCAGTCAACAACCTCTGTTGTCGATGTACGAACACCCGACAACCAAATACAAATCCAAACATCAAGAAAGTGCATTTAAAAATACGGAAAACACACCAAAATGCTCCCAGATTTTCCCCAGATGACAATTAGCCAAAACTACATATAGGAGGGGTCTAATTTAGTGCAAAAGGAGCCATGGACCAAATCTGGAACCATTCCATCCTACTCTGGCCGCAAATTGTGTCCAGGATGATTAAATCTGCAGCCGTAGGTTTGAATTAGGGACTCGGGTCTCAGTGGTAGCTTCCTAGGTGCCTGCACGACTCCCAGTAATTCCAAAATAATTTCTAGTGTCCCCGGGTTGCTCCAGATTCCAAAATACCTTCACAGATCACACATTTATCCGATGTCGGGTTTCTAAATCCGTATTTTGGGGTTTCTAGGGTCTGGTCCAGGTCACTAAACAGCACATAAGTTCAGTTAACAGCTACTAGGTATCACCCAATTCAAACCAACACTCAAACATTCACTAGGGTTTCCCAATGTCCACTAATCTTCACAAAACGACATCTAAACATGATATCTCACAAAACTAATCTAAAGGGAAGAAATTATACCTCATATAGTCCACTCTAGGCAGCACTAACTTCCCAACGTCGTCAAAATCCCATTTTGCTCAGTCCATCGTGTAGAGGTTGAAGAGGGGATAAAGTTTTGTGAAGGGAGTGTAGAGTTTTGGGGGCATGGTTGGAGATAGATCTAGGGATTTTTGTGGAGCGTTGTGGAGTTGTAGAGATGAAGGATTTCAAAAAAAAGATGGGGGAAAAAGAATGGGCAGCATCCCCCCTTCTCTCTCACTAATTCACACTCTCTTTCTCTCTCCAAAGCTCACCTAACCTAATCATTATGTCTCCATTGACTTTTCCTTTAATCATTTCTCTTTTCTATACACCAATAAACCCTAATATAAAGCCTAAATGAAATGAAACATGTAACAAGATAAAACATGTCATAGTGCACTAACCATGGAAACTGTAAAAACGCGGATTTGGCTTAATCGCGATTAGCAGTGCACTAATCGGGTTTTTATCGAAACTGCATATAATAAATTTTAAAATTGCCAAAACCTTTAATTATATATTTAAATGAATAAATCATTTTAATTTCCATTTATTTCATAATTATTGATATATATTTATACCTTTTTCCGAAAACCCCAATTTCGCAAATCGGCAGTTTTCGGGAAAAATATTATTTTAATATTAAATTCCAAAAATAATATTTTATATTTTCCGAAACGTTACAGTTACAATATTATATATCATATATATAATATATTTTGTAACAAAAGAAAATAATACATTAACATATATCGCATATATATCAATGTATTATCCCGTGAGAAAATGAATCAATAAGTGAGCTTATATTAGTTAATGTAATGTAATATATCAAATATATAATTATACATTAAATTATCAAATCAACACTTGATCCGATAATCCGGCTATTTCATAAATAACCGACTAATATAATCTGTATTAGTTCATCGAATCAACACTTGATCCGATGACCTGGCTATATCACATATACCCGGCCGATATCACATATCACGAGAATCTAATACGGTATCGCATACACGTATTATTCTCGGTCCCGCACATATCACATATGTGCTCCTACACCGTTTTGCCTGAGCCAGGAAACCTCTGTATAGGACTCTAAAGAATCATCAATACGCCGGCAGTAGGTGATGATCATATCAAACACCCACAAGCTGCAAGCGGTCAGCTAAATGTAACAGCTACCCAGGTATTGAGCGATCAGAAGATCAACAAGCAAGCCTGTACATTCTTCTGCGAATCCAATCAGTAACACTGCCGTACAGTCCGGTCTCTTCGTCTGATATGTCGCATATCCAGTCTAGGGGTGGTAAACGTCAGACCCGAGTAACTGATAAGCCGTGTCGATATGAGGTCCATAACAGTTCGAGAAACTACTGATAACACTTACCAGTAAATCTCAGCAACCCTGGCCAGGGATTTCCAGTTATAGCCAATCGAACACAGCGCAACATCAACTCCCCATACCGGGAGAGACGAAACCCCTCCTATCACTCATTGCCTCCATGTGATTCGGGACAGTACCTAAAAGCCACCGTTTTGCACGCCCTCTTGGACGTGGTTAGGTGGAAATCAAAGTACAGTGGGAATCATACAAGACACTATGACGATCTCAGGTCTACAGACTAACATGTACCAGTGTCACCAGAGAACTGCCATCTGACGTGAGGTATAATACCATCTGGGAGTTCTCGGCGAGTCCGTCTAGTGTACCAGTCTCCACTGAGCACCCGTATACTGTCTCTGATGTCAAACACCAATGGATATGGGATCATTCATCGCCCTTCTACATGGGTCGAGAAGCTATACGCTAGTCTACTCTGGTATATCGATGCCCTGTCTCGATACACCTACGACTAGGAACATTTGAAGGATGTACTTAGCGACTACACTGTCCCCACTAGTATGATCTGCATCACAGTCCTGGTAGTCAAGTGCTCATCCTAAGGTCTTTATCAACATGTAACATAGAGACAATCAGAGTACATGTTAAGATAAAGAGAAACCAGATAGCATACTATCATGTCAAGCAAGAAAGTCCTCCCTATATATGTCCAAGCATCCACTACAATATACATCGTATGTACAGCAATGGCCTCTACGGCATACATATCACTAACAGGTGTGTCGAGTATCGCTGAACCAGATGTGGGAAATGAAGGCTGAATTTCGTTCTGCTTTTCGGTTATACATTTATCATCAACTTTCAAGACGCATATGGGGTTCGGGAAGAATAGTTAAAGGTTCTAGATGATGACCACACGGCAGTGAAAGGACCTGATGAATTGGTGGGACAAACTCATCCAAAATTTCGGGTTCATCATTCAATATATCCCCAACGTCAATCTCCTCATTCAAGTGAAGGTTAAAATTCTCAAACACCTCATTAAAAGTATGGTTTTTAATCAATTTTGGTTCAAGAGTGGAGGTGTAAAGATCACAAAGGTTGGGTATGGTTTCACTCGAAATGGACCCTTCACAATTGGGTAAATCAAACAATTTAAAGTCACACAACTTATCAAACATCTTATCTTCAATCGATGAATGTGTGAAACTGGAGTTGTGGATTTCAGTTTGGAAAGGGAAGGTTTGATTAGGAAGGGTGTATAATTCTGTCTCACTACCCAAATTCTCATTTTTTTCCTATGCCTATATTATATACTGAAAAATTTGGGCTGGTTTGAAATTATTTGCTTGCATCCACTTTGTTGTTTCCTTTCTAAGTTGGTTTGACATTTCCACATATTTTTCTAATGTCCGCTCAAGACTAGACTTGGGTTGATAAGGGGTTTCAGTATAAGATTGAAATTCTTGTGGATAATTAAAACTCCCTAATGACTGATTAGAAGGACTGTCTAGAGAAGGTGAAAAAGTCGGATTGGATTGATAGGAATAGAATGGTTGGGAAAATTGGGCAGGAGTAGGATCAACATTATGATAAGAAGAATATTGATATTGCTTGGTTGGCTGGCTATTTTCAATAGACATCATATATTCCACAAACCGATTATGAAATTCTTCTTTGGAAAGTGGTGGTGATGGTTAATGTTAGTCCGGATTGAAACTTTGGCCGTTAGCCCTCGCTATATGCTTAGCAATGGACATGCGTCTAGGGGTATCCTCACTCAGAGTATCAACTGAAACAGATGTAGAGTTAGAATACGGTTGATAAGATCTGGACTGAGGTGGCCAACTGTTTCTATCCGCTTGTTCTATTCGATCTCTTAAAGATATGGGAGAGTCGGATGGTATACCGAAGCGATTACGAAGACAAGAAATATCTGGTTATGGATAGCAAAGCTCGGCAAGAGTTCGTCTATTTGGATTACCCATTATAAGAAGGAAAGAGGGAGGAAGGTAAAAAGGGAAAAGAAAATTGGATTGTTTTGCTTTAAAAGTGGACTTGGGGGTTGACTCTCAAAATCACAAAAATGCACAAACAACCCTAGAATAATGGTTATCTAGGTCAAGCACTAGACCGCTCCTAGACTTCCAAAGGACAAGCCGTATGATCAATACTCTACCACCTCTTTTCTACTCTTGTGGCCAGGTAAATGCCAGATAAGTGGGAGGTATCCGCTATATGAATCACCGAAAATAGCGGGCCTAATTAAATAACCACTTGCCTTAGACACACTTGCCTAGGCACCACAAAAGTAATGCGGATAAGCCATAGATTACCCACGACCTTCCTTTGTTCTTATTGAGTGCGACAGTCCTTAGAGTCTTGTCTAGATTTTTTTTCATTAATGTAGGGTTGATACAAATGCTCGTTTTGTGATTTGTGGGACTTAGGAAGGGTGATAAAATCCCTACCTAATCTGAATTTGATCTTTGCCCCTTAAAATCCGTATTAAAATATGATAAAGAAACCAATTACAAAACTTTGCAAAAATATTTTTGAGCGGTGATATTTTGCAAAGAATCCTGCAGAAAAGATATTTTATTAGATTTCAGAGGAAAGAGATGTTGGATATAGTGCCCTCTAAGTCAATTATTGGATCGCAGGTACGTGATTGCAATGATTGAGGGAGGACCTATACCGATAAAACAGTCTTATTCGAGATGATAGTATGCTATCTGGTTTGCCTTTATCATCATGTATATATTGATAAAGCCCATAGGATTCTTGCTTGACTACCAGCAGTATGATGGAGATCATATATGTGGGAGCTGGGGTCTATAAGCACATCCTTAAAGTGTCCCTCGTCGTAGGAGTTTCGAGACAGGGCACCGATACTCCAGAGTAGACTAGTGTATACAGTCGAGACCCTGATGAGGGGCGGTGGCCGTCTCACAACCCACTGGTGTCAGTTGGATCACCTAAGATGTATACAGGTGCTCATTAGGTTATGAGTACACCGGACAGGACTCGCCGGGAACATGCTAATTGGTATTATACATATCGTCAGATAGCAGTTCCCTGGTGACATGTGTACAGGTTAGTTCATCGACCTCAGGTCGTCATTTGTCTCGTGTGAGTTCCCACTGTGCTTTGATTTATACCCTACCACGGGTCAAAGGAGTCATGCAAACAGGTATATTTTGGGTACAGTCCCGAGCCACATTGGATGCAAGTGAGCGGATCTTCGGGGATTCGTCTCTCCCGGTATTAGGGGTGAGATCGCGCTATGTTTAGGAGAGCCATTACACAAAATCCCTTGCCAGGGTAATCAAGATATACTGGTAGGTATACCAGTAGTATCTCAGGGTGTTCTGGGCTGCTCTCTGACACGACTTATGTAGCTATTGGGGTCTGACGTTTACCGACCCCCTAGGCCTAATATGCGATACTCATAGACGAATGTTCCGGACTGTATGGATATTGTCACTGTCAGGCTCAGTAGGGTTTATAGATGAGTTTGCTCGTCAGCTTCCCTTCCAATCAATACATAGGCAAACCGTTACGTACAGATTGTACCTCTGACGTGCTAGTGGTTATACCCAGTGCCAATGTATTGATGAGTCATTAGAGTCCCCCATAGACACTTTCCCAAGTTCGGGCGAAACGTTGTAGATGTCGTATGGTATTATGGCAGGGTTCGGAAAAAGCACGTGCGTTTTCGCACGTGTCATTTTTCGGGCAGATAATACTGGTAGGCTTTGGTTTAAGCCGGATCCCAGTATTATACTGTGTAGATATAATATCTTTGTCTCAGTTGCATTTGTATTCGGTCGTAATACAAATGCAGGTATGTTTATACTGTTACGGGGTTATCCTGAAATTCGTTTCAGGATCACTTTTGAAAGTTGCCAGTTTCCAGTTTTCTATCAGTCGTATTTAACATTCGGTTAAATACGGATTTATCTTTTCGTCTTGAGGGTGAGTCATTGTGTGTGGAAGCTTCAAGATTAGTGACTCATTCTTTTGCATTGATTATTTGGTGACTAGGTTTTCATGACTCATTAAGCATTAAATGATTCATTTAGTGTGTTCATACTAGGTGTTCATTTGAGTCATCCTTTTCTTTTAGTGCTTAAGATATTTTCTCCTTGATATTTTGCTTACACTCACCCTCCCCTCTCCTACACTCACCCTCCCTCTTCTATATGTGGCTGGCCCCTCTTGTGAGGATGGCATGGGTTATTTCTTTTGAAAAGATTATGATAGTTTAGAGTATGGAAATTTTATAGCCCAATTTCCATTTACCCGATTCCAATTGGCAACTTCATTAACTGTTCGTCCATAACCTTGGACGTAACGAGACAAAATGTTCTACTCATTCTCTACAACATCTTGGTCGTCTCTTTTAGCAAACTTGACGACTGAGTTGCCTCGGATCAGAGGCGGGAGCCCGTTTAAAGATCCGTCGACGTGGTGCCACCTGGACGACGAGACTGGAGTTTCAGAAGATCGAAGCCGCCGCAACAAAGCGTGGGATGATGGTTAAAGACCGAAGGACTCGGATCGTTCGGTATAACAATTCTACCCTCTATACAATTTGTTAGTTTAGCTTTAATGGCAGATCCGGGTTATAGTACGCGATAGCGCCAATCGTAAAAGTTTTGTTCCGCATATTGGCGTCTGTCAGACGGCTAGGGCGCTGCCGTAGACTTACAGTGGTATCAGAGACTCACCATTAAGCTATACTAACTTGTGCTAACGCGTTTAAAAGATCGATCGAACGGAATTTCCGAAATCACAATTTTCTGTACATAAAGTTTCTTTTAATTTTAAATCTGTTCTAAAATTTATTTTGAGCACTTCAGAAAACAAAGAAGGCATTTTTAAGTTGACCATACAAATTTGGTCACGTGATCCCTTAGAACCACCGCGGATCCGCGGTCAAACCTAGGGTTTGACCGCGCATCCGCGGCGGTTTATTGGGAACAGTGATCAAATTTTGTACAGAGGCTCTATGCAGGGAATTGTGGTTTCTGGTATTGTTATTTTGGGCCCAGTTTTGGTTACTGTACAGCAGATGCTTATGGGGCCCACTTCGGGAAATTTTGTCGATCGAAATTTTAAACGTGTTAGTTTTTAGTACTTACTTTATATCTCCGACCGGGAATGTCATTTGATCGGTAAACGCGTCTGATTGCTATAGTTCTTTTAGACGGGTTTGCGAGCGTGACATTCACGTTGATGTTCTGTGTTGTGCTGTGATGTTGCGAATTTGTCGTGGTGGATAGCAGTGTGCAATGGTAGTGCTGTTTTGGATTTATTTGTACTTTTAATATTGCGGGGCGAGCGTCCGACTTGTGGACTGCCGTCACTGCCTGTTGTATAATATTCTTTTGGGGCACGACCGGGTTAAGGTCGATGTACCCGTTGTACATATTTTTATTTCTGTACTAGGTTTATCCCGTGAAGGAGTGCACGGATAGCCGGGTTCTGGAAGGCAACGGGTTCATATCTCATGACTTTGAGAGACAAAGGGGCCTCACTCTAGAATTGGCAGACTATTCGCCGCACTTGTAGGGGGTACAGGTTGACCCAAGGAGGGGTGCTCAATTTACCGGATTCCGTGAAGTGCCAGGTGTTCCATTCACTATGTTGTGGGGACCACCTCGCTTCAGGTTTTGCCGGGTAACTTTCCGCACCCGTAGGGGTCTAGGTTTCATTGCACAGGCTATCCACACGACCAGGAGAACGTCGGTTTTCAGCAACGGCTCTATGAAACCCGAGGATCCCAGATTATCTGTATTGTTCTGTGATGCTTATTACTTTTCTGTAATGTTGCATATTATCACGCCTGGAGCGATTATTGTATATTAGTCTATATACTATTAGATGTTGTATATGTTTTACACCAGCGCTAGTCCAGTCCCCGCTCTATCGTTAGTCAAGTAACCTAACGGGTGATGACGGGACCCAGTGACGAATGCGGATGGCATATACATACATTTTATTTTCCTTCTTTTCTGGTGCGATTGATTTATGGGACTGCATTGATTCTTATCAATGCAAGATAAAACAAACCTATATTTGATGTTGTTGGAACAAATTACAAAGACGTTTCCTTTTGTTTTGCATAGCGATATTCAGTTAGAATATCCTGCACCTCATTCGACGAGGCAAAGGCCGAGATCCCTTCACCGGGAATGACCCCTTGGGCAGAAGTTTACGTCAGGGTAATAACTTAAATACAGTCGATTACAAGTTTCTTTGCATAGCGGTATTCAGTTAGAATATCCTGCACCTCATTCCACGAGGAAAGAGCCAAGATCCCTTCACCGGGAGTGACTTCTTTAGCAAAAAGTTTTCGCCACTATATTTATCTATCAGGTTCCTTCAACGAGATCAAGTTCATTACGTTAAAGGTTTTTCGCCAAAAACCAGCCGTAAACCTCCGTCATTTCTTATGGATGGTCAGTAGTATTCAAGCTATGTTTGTTGGCCTACGTCAAGGCATAGTGTTTGGTAGCTGCTGGGTATTCATTTGTTGCATAGATAGATGCATTAGTTTAGGACAGACGTACAGCCTTGTTGGCCTACGTCAAGGGCATGTACGATGACCTAAATTAATCAGGACAACGACGAGCAGAACTTGACATGTGACTTATGATTTGTTGGCCTACGTTAAGGTCATAAGAGCATGGGATAAAAAATTATATCGGGAGTTTCAAACATACAAGAAACTTGCCAGACTTGCGCATACCTTCTGGAGTGTGTTAACTTGAGTAGCTTCCATCAAGTTATCATACGATGATAGTTGGATCCCGATTCCCACTGATGAGTTGGTTTACTCTTCGGGTGATCCCGATTGATTCTTCTTTTTGGTTTGGACGAGAATTTGAGATTACAGTGGGAGGTTTCCTAATTAGATAAAGTGATTACCATTCTGATCTAGGTTAGAGTGCACGCAGAGTGTTTCTTTTCTCTCTCTTATTGGCAGCGACTTTTGACCGACCCTAGATTATAACTCAGTGACCAAGTTGACCGAACCTTCTTAAAATACTGGCTTTTGGATTGTCTATAGTTGCATAAGTCATTACCGCTCCTTCTTTTACCCTTTGTATTTCTCAGAACACCCCGTATTACTACGGACATCCACTTCCATTGGATTGATCCATCGTATGGTTATATACGAACTCGAAGGGACTTCTTCGAGAATGGATCCAAGTTCAGAAGAAATAGAATTGGTTTATTCAATTGTCTTTTATTATCACCTTCTCTCAGCATGCGAGGGCTCCTTGGTTTAGGAGAGTACACCTATTACGCTTATTGGATAGTCTTATTCCAAACCATAGGCAGGTGCCGAAAGGTAGGGAATGAAGAAAACAAATTAACTTAAGTAGGGTGTGCAGAAGTTAATATGTAAAGACAAGATAAAGGAATTAGAAAGAGGGCAAAGTAAATTGCGACTATTCATATTCACGACCAAACCACGTATTTCATCGCCACTCCTATTTCACCTTTGATTTCTCCAGAACAACCCGTATCAATACGAACTTCCAATTCTATTGGATAAATCCATCGTATGGTTATATACGAACTCAAAGGATATTTTTTCGAGGATGGATTCCGGTTCAGGAGAAATATGAATAAGGATTATTCAGTTTTCTTTTATCATCACCTTCTATCAAGTTACGAGTACTCCTAGGATTAGGAGAGTATGTTGGAGATAGTGCCCTCAGAGTCAATTATTGGATCACAGGCACGTGATTGCAATGATTGAGGGAGGACCTGTCCCAGTAGGACAGTCTTACTCAAGATGATAGTATGCTATCTGGTTTATCTTTATCATTGTGTACTGCTTTAGGTGACCTTACGAGTCGCTATTACACGTTGATAGAGCCCCTAGGATTCTTGCTTGACTACCAGCAGTATGAGGGCGATCATATACGTGGGAGCAGGAGTCTATAAGCACATCCTTAAAAGGTCCCTAGTCGTGGGAGTTTCGAGACAGGGCATCGATACTCCGGAATAGACTAGTGTATACAGTCGAGACCCCGACGAGGGCCGGTGGCCGGTCTCACAAGCCACTGGTGTCAGTTGGTTCACCTAAGATGTATACAGGTGCTCAGTGGGTTATGAGTACACCGGACAGGACTCGCCGGGAACCTGCTAGTTGGTATTATACCTGACGTCAGATAGCAGTTCCCTGGTGACATATGTACAGGTTAGTTCATCGACCTGAGATCGTCATTTGTCTCGTGTGAGTTCCCACTGTGCTTTGATTACTACCCTACCACGCTCAAAGGAGACGTGCAAACAGGTTTTAGTTGGGTACAGTCCCGAGCCACATAGAGGCAGTGAGCGGATCTGCAGGGGTTCGTCTCTCCCGGTATTGGGGGTGAGGTCGCGCTGTGTCTAGGAGAGCCAATACATAAAAAGTCCTTGGCCAAGGCAAGAGATTTACTGGTAGGTATTTCAGTAGTATCTCAGGGTGTTCTGGGCTACACTCCGACACGACTTGTACCGCTTTTGGGGGTCTGACTTTTACCAACCCCCTAGGCCCGCCATGTGATGCTCATAGACGAACGGACCGGACTGTACGGATATTGTCACTGACAGGCTCAGTAGGGTGTCAGGATGAGTTCACTTATCGACGTCCCTTTTGGTCAATAGCTGGTAGCCCGTCACGTATGGCTAATACCTCTGACGTGCTAGTGGTTAAATCCACAGCCATAGTATTGACGAGTCTTTAGAGTCCATCACACACAGTTACTCAAGTTTCGGGCGAAACGCTGTAGAGGCCGTATGGAGATATGGCAGGGTTCGATCAGATACATGCGGTATTGCACGGATCGTGATCGGACGGATTTTACTAGCCGGCTTTGGCTTAAGACGGATCCTAGTATTAGACAATGTAGATTTTGTCTCTTTGCATTTATATTCAGTGGGAATACAAATGCTGGCATGTATATGCAGTCGCGGGGTATTTCCTGTAATTTATTACGGGATCAGTTTTCTGAAGTTGCCAGTTTGCATTCCGTTCCGGCCGGTTTTCCTTTGTTCCTTCACGGCCGGACTTTTCGATGGAAGGGGGTTATTTGCAAGTGTGCAAATAACATTTGTGGAGGGGGTTTTTGTGATTGTGGCTTCATCATGATGAGATTCTTTTCTGGTCTTTTTCATTGCATTTATGGTGATGGTTTGTGACTGGATTTAGATTAGAAATTGGTTTGACTTTTATTTATCATTATCATAGCTTTTCCCCAACTTGCTTTTCCATTGACAATTCCCTCCACCATTTTCCTTGAGGGGCCGGCCACATCCTAGAGGAGAGAAAGAGAGGAATTCATTTTGTGGGAAAATCTTCATCTCATTTGGTTTGCTTCAAAAATCCCTCACTACTCTCCAAAGTTCTTCTTTCTCCTCCACATCCATACAAGGCAACTTCATACCCCATGAGACAAAGATTCTTCACTAAACCTACATTACCCTTGGACGCGTCGGCTTGCCAACATCGCGCCCGAGTTGCCTCGGTCCAGAGGTGGGAGCCCGTAAAAGAATTTGGCTACGTGGTGCCCTTTCCGACGAAGAGGTGACGGACGGAGATTCCGCGGGAGATCGGAGTGGAGACGAAAACCGAAGGACATGGATCGCTTGGTATAACTCTCTACCCATCTTTTAGTTTGCTAGTAGCTAGATTAATGGCCCGATCCGGGATGAAAAGTGCACGGTGGTGCCGGTTTGCAAGTTTCGCAAAGTTTTTCGTTTCCGCATTCCGGTGTCGGATCGACGGCCGGGGCGCCGCCGTACACTTACACTGGTATCAGAGCCAGGCCATTAACCTAGTCTAGCTTGCTCTAACGTGTTTACAAGTTCGATTGATCGGATTTTCCGAAAACCGCATTTTCTGGTCTTGTTCTCTGTTGAATTTTTTTTAGCTCCAAAAATTTTTCAGGCCATTGCAGAAGAACATACAGGAAGTTATAAGAGTTCTGTGAAAAATTGGTAGTGTAACACTGTAGTATGACAGCGGAACCGCGGCCAAACCCCTGTTTTGGCCGCGGTTCCGCTGCACAAAAGTGTCATCACTGTACCATTTTTGGCACAGAGCTCTTTAAACTTGAAAATAGGGTTTTTGGAACATTCTTTTTGAGCCCAGATTTTCTGTGAGTGCTACAGTAGTGCTTGGGGCCCACTTGGGTATATTTGATCGATCAAAAATTTTTGAACATGTTAGTTCACAGTATTTACATTATATCTGCGACCGTGAATGTCACTCGATCGGTAAATCCAGTCTATCTGCTATAGCCCTTTTAGACGGATTTGCGAACGTGACATTCACGTTGAAGTTCTGTGTTGTGCTGTAATATTGCGGATTGGTCGTGGGGGATAGCCTGGATGCAATGGTAGTACAGTTTTGTTTTATATGTACATTTGATATTGCGGGGCGAGCGTCCGACATGTGGACTGCCGTCACTGCCTGTTTGTATTATTCTTTTGGGGCACGACCGGGTCGAGGTCGATGTACCTGTTGTATGTATATTTTACTTTATGTACTAGGTTTACCCCGTGGAGGGGTGCACGGATAGCCAGGTTCTAGAGGGCAACGGGCCCGCATCTCATAGCATTGAGACGGAGGGGGCTTTACTCTAGAATTGGCGGGCTATTCGCCGCACTCGTAGGGGTACAGGTTGACCCAAGGAGGGGTGCCCAAATTACCGAATTCCGTGAAGTGCTGGGTGGTCCATTCACGTTGTTGAAGGGGGCTGCCTCGCTTTAGGTTTTGGCGGGTAACTTGCCGCGCCCGTAGGGGTCTAGGATTTCATCGCACAGGCTATCCATACGACCAGGGAAACGTCGGGTTTCAGTAGCGGCTCTATGAAACCCGGGGATCCCAGATATCTGTATTGTTTTGTGATGCTGTACATTTCTGTGATGTTGCATTTTATCATGCCTTAAGCGAAATATTATATATTGATATATATACTAGTAGATATTGTATATGTTTTGCATCCGCGCTAGTCCAGTCCCCGCTCTGTCGTTAGTTAAGTAACCTAACGGGTGATGACGGGACCCAGTGGCGAATGCGGATGGCATATACGTACATCATTATTTTCGTTCTTTATTGGTGTGATCAATTGATGGGACTGCGTTGATTCGGATCAATGCAAGATAAACAAACCTATTCTGATGCTGTTGGAACATTTTTCAAAAAGCTGTTGTTGCAAGGTGTTAGTTATATGTATGCCCTAGAGGCCATTATTGTACATACGATGTATATTGTAGTGGATGCTAGGACATATATAGGAAGGACTTTCTTGCTCGACATGATAGTATGCTATCTGGTTGTACTTTATCTTAACATGTACTCTGATTGTCTCTATGTTACATGTTGATAAAGCTCTTAGGATATGTACTCGACTACTGGGACTATGATGAGATCATACTAGTGGGGCCACGGTAGTCGAGAGTACATCCTATAACTATTCCTAGTCAAGGGTGTATCGAGACAGGGCATCAATGCACCAGAGTAGACTAGCGTATACGCATCTTGACCCATATGATGGGCAATGGATGATCCCATATCCATCGGTGTTTGACATCAAGGATGGTGTACGGGTGCTCAGTGGAGACTGGGTACACTGGACGGACTCGCCGAGAACTCCCAGATGGTATTATACATCACGTCAGATGGCAGTTCTCCGGTGACACTGGTACAGAGTAGTCTTTTGACCCGAGATCGTCATAGAGTCTTGTGTGATTCCCACTGTGCTTTGATTTCCATCATACCACATCCAACAAGGCATGCAAAAAGGTGGCTTTTGGGTACAGTCCCGAACCACATGGAGGCAATGAGCGATAGGAGGGGATTCGTCTCTCCCGGTATAGGGAGTTAATGTTGTGCTGTGTTCGATTGGCTATAACCGAAAATCCCTGGACAGGGTTGTCGAAATTTACTGGTAAGTGTTATCAGTAGTTTCTCGAACTGTTATAGACCTCATATCGACACGACTTATCGAGCTACTGGGGTCTGACGTTTACCACCCCAGGCGAGATATGCGACATATCAGACGGCGAGACCGGACTGTATGGGAGTGTTACTGTTTGGATTCACAGGAGAATGTACAGGCTTGCTTGTTGATCTTCTGAGCACTCAATACCTGGGTGGCTGTTACGTTTAGCTGACCGCTTGCAGCCTGTGGGTGTTTGATATGATCATCACCTACTGCCAGCCTATTGACGATTCTTTAGAGTCCTACACAGAGGTTTCTTGGCTCAGGCGAAACGGAGTAAGAGCATATATGTGATATGTGCGGGACCGAGGATAATGCGGTGTATGATACCATATCGGATTCTCGCGATATGAGATATCGGCCGGGTATATGTGATATAGCCGGGTCATCGTATTAGTCGGTTATATGCGATATAGCCGGATTATCGGATCAAGTGTTGATTCGATAATTTAATGTATAATAATATATATGATATATTAAATTACATTAACTAATATTTGCTCACTAAAAGATTCATTTTCTCACGGGATAATACATTGATATATATGCGATATATGTTAATTGTATTATTATCTTTTGTTGCAAAATATATTGTATATGTGATATATAATATTGTAACATGTTAGGGTTACAAATTTAACATTGGATTAGGGTTTAATCTTGGTTAGGGTTTGGATTAGGGTTAGCTTTTGCATGAAGCTTCCATGAAGCTTCATGAAGCTTTGACTTTGTGGTTGCTTGATATTTTTGTGAGATATTATGTTAACCCAATCCAAACCATTAACCCTAGTTAACTCTCTACAAGGGTTAACTCTTCTCATGCTTAACCCTTGGTTAGATTTGTAACCACTACAATAATTCATTATTCATCATAAAAGGATTAAGGTTATCTTCTTCATTTCTTCTTCTTCATGCTTGAGTTCTTTGATGAAAAAGCTTTCTTTTGTGATGAAAGTGGGTGAGAAAAAGATGATAAATGAGAGCAAAAATCCTACTTCATCATCTTCATCTATCCTTGCCATTTAGATGAGGGTGTTCACTTCATATTATGAGTGTTACCTTGTGTTATCGAAACTTCCAGGTAGATCATCTTGGTATCGAAGATCGGAAGCAAAGGTTGCATCATTCTCTTCGTGAAGCCTCTCGAGAGTCCACAACACGATGTTCGTAGTGAAGGGATCTCAACACGGAGCTTAAGAAGTGAAGGACTGGATCTACAAAGGTTGTAATCTCTCTCACTTAGTATTAAAGTGTTTAACACGCATGTTTTCGCCTAAACCCTAGTTTAAAGATCCGTATTCGGGTTGTTCGGCACGGCTAAAATTTTAATCGGGCATGCTTGATGCCTCGTAGACCCTTGTGCGTATGCCTAGCAACCCTCCAGTGGTATCAGAGCCAAACTAGAGCTTTAGGCGAAATCAAAGCGAAGTTTAAAGTCCGATCGAACCCGAGAACCCCGATCAAACCCCTTCTCTGGATATTTTTTCAAAATGTTGATTTTTCTGAATTAAAAATTCTCAGAAAATAGAGCAGGTAAATATAAGGATTACTGTAGAAAACGAACCCCTGAATCCACTTTAGCGCCGCGGAACCGCTACCATAGCCTGCTTTTTGCGGCGGTTCCGCGGCCATATGTAAAGATCAGGGAATTCTTTTTCTACAGTAATCTCCGTAGGTGATGCCTGATTCTTCTAGGAAGTTTTTATTTTCACTTCAGTGTTGAGTTTTCTGGGTTGTATTGGGGAATTAATGATTCGATCGGATATTTTAACTTTGTTTTGTTTTTCCGGATAATTTTAGAACGTGTTAAAAAGTTCGACCGGATATCAATAACTCACTTTTTCCCGACCCGGAAAATTTCCAAGTGTTGGATTTTTCCGTTGTTTAAGAACGTTCTAAGTCGTGCAAGTAACGCGATGGACCCTCTAGAAGACAACAAACCTTAACTCGATTATGTGACCGTCTTGAACTACCTTTTGAACCTTAGGGTTTGGGGCAGTACGGCGTGCCACATGTGAGGCGTTGGCTTGACCCTTCTACGGCTGGACCATTGGTACTGTGGCATGTAATGGATATTTTTGAACTCCGCTCAAGTGTTGAGCTATTTGGGAAAACTTGGGTGTTTGATTATTTGATTGGAAAGTTTGACATTGTCTATTTATCTGGAATGTGATACAATATTTGGAATCCACAAGTAGTTATGAGATAACTAATTTGAATGATGTAAACATAGCAGTTTAGTCTCGATGATCGGTTGCCACGGAATTTTGATGTGATCAAAAGTCCGTTGCAATCACGTAGTGTACGCGGATACTCGCCGGATAAACTTAATAGACAGCCATGCCCCATAGCCCTGACCAAGTGACAGTAGGAGAACCCCGTCGCCAAAAGCATCCGTTCGGGTGCTCGCGGCAGCGGTGTTCCACCTTAGTGCACTTCGTCGATGGCATCCGGGGGTGCGGCCGTCTACTAAAGTTTGCGACGAGCATTCGATCAGGATGTCGGGAATCTTGTTGAATTGCCCGACTTGATATTGAAAAGTGTTTACGATAAATAGACTAAAATGCGGGGTTTATAATTGTTAGGCATGTGATGTCTAAGGAATTCATTTGGTTAGGCATGCGATGTCTAAAGAGGTTGCGGATTCCAACTGTTGTAGTTTTGCACTTTCTTTTCTGTGACCGTAAGCGTAGTATGTGGTGTATCGCTGGCTTCGTTTCTATACATCAACGACAATCGGGATACGCATACTTGCTTACGTTGATGATATGAGATATTATGTGTTGCTGTGATATGTTGTATTGGATTCTCGTGTTCTGAATAGCCGGGGGTTTTATGTGAGATGAGAGTTTTTATTTTCATTCATGTAAAATTCATTTGTATGTAATATTCTTTTATTAGGGCACTTCCAGGTAGCGGAAGATGTCACCTTTTGTATATTATTTACTTTTCCGCATTAGGTAGACCCAAGGCGGGGAGCATAAGTAACCGGGTTCTGGTGTCCAGTGAGAGACCATCTCAAGGAGTCGAGACCGGGTCTCCTAACCCTAGAATTGGCAGTGTTACTTGCCGCTCTCGTAGGGGTCTAGGGATGTGGGTTTGGCTATTCATCGCGACCGTGGAATCCGTGTTTTATACAGGCTCGTATTGAAAACACGGACGTCCTAGTATATCCAATATTTCATATATGTTCTTCTGCTGCAATGTTCTGTGATGAGATCATATTACTGCCTGAGATGAATGTTTATATTATATATATGAGATATATGTTAAATTGCAGATTTCGTTTCAAAAGAGATGCTTGTGAAGCATAATAAAATGGGACTTCATTAATGAGATTAATGAAATAAAAGAAACCTAAAGATGTTGTGGAATTGAATTTTCAAAAACAGGTAGCTACGGTTCTTTCTTTGCATCGCGGTGTTCCTTGTAGAACATCCTGCACTTTATTCAATAAGGAAAGGGCCGAGATCCCTTCACCAGGAGTGACCCCTTTAGCAATGACTGGCAGATGCTACACCCCTCGGTTTTTCTTTTGATACCTCCTATAGTTCTTGCTTTGCATAGTGATATATATGATATATCCTGCACCTTATTCGATGAGAAAAGGGCCGACGATCCCTTCATCGGGAGTGACCCCTTTAGCAAAACTAGAAAAGCCTCAAAAACACTCCATTTCAAAATCATTCGATTCTACAACGATATCAAGTTCATTACGCAAAGGGTTTTCTTAAAAACCTGTCATAGCCCTCCGTCATTTCAGATAAGTACTGGTTAGTATTCGTGCTACGTTTGTTGACCTTAGCCAAGGCGTAGTGTGCGGTAGCTGATTAGTGCTTATCTGTATAAGCATATAATGCGATTGAGTTAGGGTAGTTGTGCGACTTTGTTGACCTTAGCCAAGGGTCGTGCGGGTGGGTTTAATTCAATCGGGAAATGACGGGTTGAACTTGGCTAGCACTTATGATTTGTTGACCTTAGCCAAGGTCATAAGATGCTAGGGGCAAAATATTATTGGGAATTTCAAGTGTTGAAATTTGCAATGAGATTGCATACCTTCTATGTGTAAGTCCACGTTGCGACCCCCGGTTCTTACGGGGAGGCGGAAACGGTATAAAATCAAAATTTTAACGCAAGAGGCAACATGGACTAAGCTAGGTCGGGATCTTTACCTAAACTAAAACTAGCAAACTAAGCTAAAGATATTTAGCTACTCGGATGAAGATGGTTATACCTAGCTTGTCTTGAACTCCTTCGTCTTCAAAGCTCCGATCGTGGTCCGATGGCTTCTTCTCGTCGTCTCCGTACGCCGAAGACAGATCCACCTGAAAGCTCCAACCTTTAGCTCCTTCTTCGTTCTTTGAAGAAACTAGTTCACTTGGTTTGCTAAACCTAGTGAACTAGAATGAGTAGAGAGGAAATAGAATGGGATTTTATCTATGGTTCTTGATTCTCAACTCATGAGACAAGAGAACTATAGATCAAGAGAGGGAGCAAGAGGTTGAGGGTGAGAGCAAGAGGAGAGCTCAAGAACAAGAGAGAGAATGAGCAAGAAAGAATGAGCAAGTATTTTGTCTCTCACCCTCTCATAATCCAAAGCAATGATAACTCATCATATCAACAAAAGTCTTATGTGATGGTTGAAGTAACCATAACCTTATCATGTCATGCACTCATTTTACTCAAATGAACAAGCAAGAAAAAGACTTTGGCATGAAATGATAACCATGGTTATCATGATGGTCAACTAGTCAAGCCTAGTCAACCGGTCAACAAGTCAACAAAAGTCAACAAGTCACCAAAGTCAACAAGTCAACAAAAGTCAACAAGTCAACAACCATATCACCATAATACTTAATTAATATAATAGTTAATCACATATCATATTCTCATTAGGGTTGAGCATAAAGTCAAAAAGTCAACGGTCAACTGTCAACAACCCTAATGAGAATCCGCTGCCTCTGCCTCCCTGTCAACTGTGCATACACACCCGCATCCGCGTTCCGAGGAACACGAATGCAAACTGGATAAATCCAATCCCATAAGGTACACTAGGATCTGGCTTAAACCAAAGCCCGCTAGTGTAAACTGTCCGGACACTGTACGTGCACAAGTGCACGGATGTGACCGAACCCTGTCGCAAAACCATGCGACCTGTCGCAATACCATGCGACCTCTACTCTTTTGCCTAAAGGCGAAAAGCTTTCTGTGTGGGACTCTAAAGACTCGACACTACGCTGGCAGTGGGTTTAACCACAGACCGCAAGCGGCACTAGCTGTGCGTAACGGTCCCCAGGTAATGCCGACAAGAAGACCGACGAGGCGAAACCCATCTGAACTCCTACTGAGCCTGAGTGTGACATTCTCCATACAGTCCGGTCTGTTCGTCTGATACATCGCATGGCGGGCCTAGGGGGCGGTAAACGTCAGTCCCCCAATAGCGGTACAAGTCGTGCCGGAGTGAAGCCCAATACACCCTGAGATAACACTGGAAACCTACCAGTATATCTCGTTTGCCCTGGCCAGGGACTACTCGTGTAATGGCTCTCCTAGACACAGCGCGATGTCAACCCCCAATACCGGGAGAGACGAATCCTGTCTAACCGTCACTGCCTCCAAGTGCTTCGGGACTGCACCCAACCACCACCTGTTTGCACGACTCCTTTGAGCCGTGGTAGGGTAGTGATCAAAGTACAGTGGGAACACACCCGAGGCGAAGTGACAGTGTCAAGTCAGCGGACTAAGCTGTACTCATGTCACCTGGGAACTGATAACTGACGATAGGTATAATACCAACTAGTCAGTTCCCTACGAGTCCTGTCCAGTGTACCCGTAACCTAACGAGCACCCGCATACTATCTCAAGTACGACGTACTGACGGCTGTGGGACAGACCGTCTCCCACACTGGGATGAGAAGCGCATGCGCTGGTCTACTCCGGAGTATCGATGCCCTGTCTCGATAGTCCTGCGACCAGGGACCTGAATAATGATGTGCTTATAGATTACCCAGCCCCCACTAGTGTGACTGCCATCACAACGCTGGTAATCAAGCAAAGATCCTAAGGGCTCCACTAATGCGTATAAGTGATATACTGAAATAAACACAAGTACACATTGAAGTAGAAACAAACCAAGTAGCATACTACTATTTTGAGCAAGATTGTATATACAAGGTGAATATCCCAAGCATCCATTAAGTAATATACAAACTAGTATGATACAGTAATGGCCTCTAGGGCATATACACTAACAATCTCCCACTTGCACTAAGGCCATGTACTGGCGTATCGAAGACCTATCATCTCGATCAGCCGCTCGAACTGAGTCTGGGGCAAGGCCTTGGTGAATGGATCTGCAGTGTTATCTTCTGAAGCGACTCTCCGAACCTCGATCTCCTGGCGATCCACGATCTCCCTGATCAGGTGATACCGCCTCAAGATGTGCCTGGATCTCTGATGGGACCTGGGTTCCTTCGCTAAAGCTATAGCCCCGTTGTTGTCGCAATACAGAGGTATTGGATCAACAATGGACGGAACCACCTGAAGTTCTTTCAAGAACTTCCTCATCCAGACAGCTTCTTTTGCGGCATCAGATGCAGCGATGTATTCCGCTTCCATCGTCGAGTCTGCAACGGTTTCTTGTTTGGAACTCTTCCAACACACCGCCCCTCCATTGAGGGTAAAGACAAAACCCGACATGGACTTGGAATCATCCTTGTCACTCTGGAAGCTGGAGTCAGCAAAGGCCTCGATCTGGAGGTCTTTTCCGCCATACACCAAGAACATCTCCTTAGTCCTTCTCAGGTACTTGAGAATGTTCTTTACCGCTATCCAGTGTTTCTCCCCAGGGTTTGACTGATACCGGCTTACCACACTCAGTGCATAAGCTACATCCGGTCTGGTACACAACATCACATACATTATAGAGCCTACCGCAGAAGCGTAGGGTATAATAGACATGCGATCCCTCTCCAAATCAGTCTTGGGAGACATCTCTTTAGAGAGGGTGATCCCGTGACAAGCCGGTAGGTTACCGCGCTTGGAATCTTCCATACTGAATCTCTTCAGTATGGTGTCGATGTACCTGGACTGTGAAAGTCCTAATATCCTCTTGGATCTGTCACGGTAGATCCGGATACCCAGAATGTACGAGGCATCACCCAGGTCTTTCATGGAGAACCTGTGTGACAAGAACCCCTTGACAGATTGTAGCATAGGAATGTCATTTCCTATTAAGAGAATGTCATCCACGTATAAAACGAGGAATACTACAGTTCTCGCTACAAATCTACTATAGATGCATGGTTCATCTGGATTTTTGATAAAGCCAAATTCTTTGACCGTCTCATCAAAGCAGATGTTCCAACTCCGCGATGCCTGCTTTAGTCCATAGATGGACTTAAGCAACTTGCACACCTTTCCGCTGCTCCCACTCTGAATGAAACCCTCTGGCTGGTCCATATAGACACACTCTTCTAAATTTCCATTTAGAAAAGCTGTCTTTACGTCCATTTGCCAGATCTCATAATCGTGGAAGGCAGCAATGGCAAGAAGGATCCGAATGGATTTCAGCATGGCTACTGGAGAAAAGGTTTCGTCGTAGTCCAAGCCAGGTCTTTGACGAAAACCCTTTGCTACCAGCCTAGCTTTATAGGTCTCAACCTGTCCATCTACACCAATCTTCCTTTTGAAGATCCACTTGCATCCTACGGGTTTTACCCCGTCTGGAGCAATGTCCAACGTCCATACCTTGTTGGTGTACATGGACTCCATTTCGGTCCGCATTGCATCCAGCCATTTCACTGAGTCAACGCTCTGAACGGCCTGCTGGAAGCTAGTAGGCTCATCATAATCTATGATGCAATCCTCTCTATCCCCGTCTATGAGAAAACCGTAGTATCTCTCAGGCGGATGAGACTGCCTACTACTTCTGCGGAGCGGCGTAGGAATGTCCTGTTCTTCCGAACCTTCTGGTTCCACTAAACTTTCAGTAACAGTCCGTGGTTCTGGAATTTCTTCCAGTTCTACTGTGCTCCCACTTATCTGGTTTTCCAAAAACTCAGTTTCCAAGAAGTAGGCATGACGAGAAACAAGAACTTTTTGTTCCTCTTCACAGTAGAAGAAATATCCTTTTGAGTTCTTTGGATACCCCACAAACTTGCACTGTACTGAGCGTGCCTCGAGCTTGTCCGCATGCTGCTTTTTGACAAAAGCCGGACATCCCCATGTCTTAATGTGCTTAAGATAGGGTCTCTTCCCACACCACATCTCATATGGTGTAGTAGGCACGGTCTTAGTAGGTACTCGGTTCAAAAGGTATGCGGCTGATTCTAGCGCATATCCCCAGAATGATCGCGGTAACTCAGCGTTACTCATCATGGACCGCACCATATCCAATAGGGTGTGGTTCCGTCTCTCCGATACACCGTTATGTTGCGGGGTGTATGGAGGAGTAAGCTGAGAGAGAATTCCGTTCTCTTTTAAATAGTCCAGGAACTCGGCACTTAAGTATTCTCCTCCTCGATCCGATCTTAGAATCTTAATACTTTTGCCAGTCTGTTTCTCTACTTCATTCTTATACTCCTGGAATTTTTCAAAGGCCTCGGACTTATGTTTCATCAAGAAGACATAACCGTACCTTGAGAAATCATCCGTAAAAGTAATGAAGTAAGAATGTCCGCTTCGGGCATGTGTAGACATTGGACCGCACACGTCACTGTGTATGAGTCCTAAGAGCTCGCTCGCTCTTACTCCTTATCCAGTAAACGGAGTCTTTGTCATCTTTCCTTTGAGACAAGATTGACAAGTGGCATACGATTGATATTCGAACGCATTCAAATATCCTTCTGTATGTAACTTAGTCAACCTTCTCTCATTGATGTGACCCAATCTACAATGCCATAAGAAAGTCTGATTCATTTCCGGAGACTTTCTTTTGTGTGTATTCTGGACGTTGAAAATCTGTGGTTGGTTTAACACGTATATACCATTACTCAATGTACCTGACCCAATCAAAACTTGATTAAGGTGAATGTTTACAACATTACTTACAAACGCAAATTCATAACCTTCTTTAGAAACTAAAGATACAGAAATGATATTACAAGTTGCGTTGGGTACAAAAAAGCAATTACGCAAAACCAAAACATGTCCATCTGACATTCCCAGGTGATAGTCCCCCACGGCTTTAGCATCCATGCTAGCTCCGTTCGCAACTTTGAGGGTCATGTCACCTGCCTTCAAAACACTACGGTTTCTCAACGCCTGCAAAGAATTACAGATATGAGATCCTGATCCGGTATCCAATACCCAGGAAGTAGAGTTTATTGAAAGACAGTTTTCAATAACATACACACCTGAAGCTGAAGCTGCAACCTGCTTCAATTCCTGTGTTCTGGCCTTCCAGGCCCTGCAATCATTCTTCCAGTGTCCTTTCTTATGACAATAGAAGCATTCTTCCTTATCCACAAGCTTCCCCGCTATCTTTGTTGCTTTGCCTTTTCCCTTCGTATCCACTTTACCAACACCGCCCCTTGGTTTGGCGGGGGCCTTCTTCTTCTTTCCCTTGGCTTTCGCCTTGGACCTAGAAGAAGATGATCCTCCTACAAACAAAGTGGATGTTTCCCTACCTTTCTGTAGGGTGCCCTCTGCGCTCCTCAGCATGTTGAGGAGCTCTGATAGTTCAACCTCTTTTTCTTGTAGGTTGAAGTTCAGTATAAACTGGGCGTAAGTGGAAGGAAGGGACTGGAGAACTATATCCGTATATAGCTCACTCTCCAATGTGATCCCTAGGTCAGCGAGCTCCTCAATGAAGCCGATCATCTTTAGCACATGCTCGGCTACTGATGATCCGACGGCCATTCTTGTCGAAAATAACTTTTTCGACGCTTCGTATCTTGCGATACGTGATTGCTCTCCATACAGTTCTTTTGTATGGAGCAATATGGACTCCATGTCCATATTCTCATGCCTCCTCTGATGTTCGTTGTCCATCGAGGCAAGCAGGAGGCACTTGGCCTTCGCGCTATCAATCTCCCAAGTCTTGCGGATTTCCTTATCCGCGACACTGGAAGTTGGACCAGGGACAGGGGGAGCTTTGGTGGTAAGAAGATACCCCAGCTTGTCATAAGTGATTGCTATCGTGACATTCCTGAGCCAATCTTTGTAGTTTGGCCCTGTCAGTTTGTTTTTATCTAGGAGTAACTTAAGTCCAGTCATGTTGATTGGTCGCTGCAATTAGGAGAGAGAAGAAGAAACACTCAGCATGATGCTCTTGCAAGTTTAGAGTGGTTTTTAGTTTGTCTAAACAGGATGGCTCCCACTGTTTCTCGAATCCCTCCTCAAACCATAAAGGAAGAATTAGTCAGGATCAATCCCACCGTACAATACTTGCTTAACCGTTCAGCCAGGCCGGTGTCGGTACTTCGAGGGAGGTTTTCCAACGCTTTCGCGAAGTTCCTTAATTAAAGAACCTCTTTTCCCTGGGGGCGTAGCCCCGCTAACACCTTTCTAGGCACCTACTAGGTTTATAGCATTGATCGTTAAGTGAGAAATTTCCCGAGGAGTAGCATATGCTCACAGTAGGATCGGGATCCAAATATCATCGCGTGACGAAACTGAAGGAATCCTACCAGAATCATCACACTCCAAATGGTATGCAAATCTAGCAAGTTTCAGTACTTATGAAACTCCCGATGTGGATTTTTGCCCCATGCTCTTATGACCTTGACTTTGGCCAACAAATCATAAGTCACATGTCAAGTTCTGCCCGTCGTTCTCCAGGTTAATTTGAATCCACCCGCACCTACCCTTGACTTTGGCCAACAAGGCAGTACGACTGTTCCAAACCAACGCATCTATCTATGCTGCACATGAATACCCAATAGCTACCAATCACTGTGCCTTGACTTTGGCCAACAAACACAGCTTGAATACTATTGACTATTCATGTGAAACGACGGAGGGCTACGGATGGTTTTGGCAAAACCGTGAACGTAGTGAACTTGATTTGGTCGATGGAACGAGATAGCTTTTAAAAGGAGTGGCTCAAGCTCCGTATTTAAAAGTTGTTTTGAAAAGAACCGAGTGGTTTTTCGAAAGTGTTCCAACGACTTTAACTTGGTTTATTATCTTGCATTAGTTCTTTTAATGCGTGATATTCTTGCATTAGTTCTTTTAATGCGTCCCATCATTTAATCCTACCATTGCAGAAAACAACCAAAATATGACGTACGCTTATGCCATTCGCATTCGCCACGGGGCCCCGTCATTACCCGTTAGGTTACTTAACTAACGACAGAGCGGGGGCTGGGCTAGCGCGTCTGTAAAACATAAGCAACGCCTAAATAATATCATATATAGATATACTGCAATGATAAACATTTCAGATCACAGATAAATACATTGGATATACTAGCAATCTGTAATTTGTACGAGCCTGTAACAAAAACAGATAACACGGTCGCGGTGAATAGCCAAAACCCCACCCAAGACCCCTACGGGTGCGGCAAACTACCCGCCAAGTACCCGAAGCGTAGCAACCTCCCTCATCTCCATGAGTAGGCCACTCGACACTTCGGCATACCCGGTAGTTTGTGCACCCCTCCATGGGTCTATCCTAGGAGCAAAAACAGTAAAAAGAAATTATACAATGACGGCTACAACCCCGACCCGATTGTGCGGCCATACAAATAATTATTACATCAATTTACAAATTTACATGAATTGCAAGAAAAGAAAACTCTCGTCTCACAACCCCCGGCTATTCACCCGCGACAATCCAACATATTTATATACACATTCCAGCACATTACAGATCATGTATAACCCCGACTAATCGACTTATAGCGATTAGCCGACGTTCAATACATGCAAACATTACAGATATAACCATCATAGTCAAAGTGCAGTGAAGTTCGGAAAAAATACGGAATTATAGGACCCCAAAAGGAAATTTCTTTTCTGGAAAATCTGGGCACATATAATATATTCCAAAAATCCCAAAACCAACACAGACACACACTGCACGAAAAACGATGCACAGAGGACTACAACGCGCGGCGCTTCCGCGGCGGATACCAGGCTCACGCGGCGGATGGGCGGCGGTTTAGAGGAATTACTGCATCGTTTTTCTTGGGTGTTCTCACAAAACCCTGAGCCGAATTTAGGAGTATAAAGTTTTTCATTTTGACCAGAAAAAATTTCAACAGAAACTCAGTTTTAGTAAAAGTTTGGTTTTTGGATTTTTCCGGTTCCGAACTTCGTTACACTTCACTACCAAGCTAGTTTAAGTTTAGTTAGGCTCTGATACCACTGTAAGTCCACGTTGCGACCCCCGGTTCTTACGGGGAGGCGGAAACGGTATAAAATCAAAATTTTAACGCAAGAGGCAACATGGACTAAGCTAGGTCGGGATCTTTACCTAAACTAAAACTAGCAAACTAAGCTAAAGATATTTAGCTACTCGGATGAAGATGGTTATACCTAGCTTGTCTTGAACTCCTTCGTCTTCAAAGCTCCGATCGTGGTCCGATGGCTTCTTCTCGTCGTCTCCGTACGCCGAAGACAGATCCACCTGAAAGCTCCAACCTTTAGCTCCTTCTTCGTTCTTTGAAGAAACTAGTTCACTTGGTTTGCTAAACCTAGTGAACTAGAATGAGTAGAGAGGAAATAGAATGGGATTTTATCTATGGTTCTTGATTCTCAACTCATGAGACAAGAGAACCATAGATCAAGAGAGGGAGCAAGAGGTTGAGGGTGAGAGCAAGAGGAGAGCTCAAGAACAAGAGAGAGAATGAGCAAGAAAGAATGAGCAAGTATTTTGTCTCTTACCCTCTCATAATCCAAAGCAATGATAACTCATCATATCAACAAAAGTCTTATGTGATGGTTGAAGTAACCATAACCTTATCATGTCATGCACTCATTTTACTCAAATGAACAAGCAAGAAAAAGTCTTTGGCATGAAATGATAATCATGGTTATCATGATGGTCAACTAGTCAAGCCTAGTCAACCGGTCAACAAGTCAACAAAAGTCAACAAGTCACCAAAGTCAACAAGTCAACAAAAGTCAACAAGTCAACAACCATATCACCATAATACTTAATTAATATAATAGTTAATCACATATCATATTCTCATTAGGGTTGAGCATAAAGTCAAAAAGTCAACGGTCAACTGTCAACAACCCTAATGAGAATCCGCTGCCTCTGCCTCCCTGTCAACTGTGCATACATACCCGCATCCGCGTTCCGAGGAACACGAATGCAAACTGGATAAATCCAATCCCATAAGGTACACTAGGATCTGGCTTAAACCAAAGCCCGCTAGTGTAAACTGTCCGGACACTGTACGTGCACAAGTGCACGGATGTGACCGAACCCTGTCGCAAAACCATGCGACCTGTCGCAATACCATGCGACCTCTACTCTTTTGCCTAAAGGCGAAAAGCTTTCTGTGTGGGACTCTAAAGACTCGACACTACGCTGGCAGTGGGTTTAACCACAGACCGCAAGCAGCACTATCTGTGCGTAACGGTCCCCAGGTAATGACGACAAGAAGACCGACGAGGCGAAACCCATCTGAACTCCTACTGAGCCTGAGTGTGACATTCTCCATACAGTCCGGTCTGTTCGTCTGATACATCGCATGGCGGGCCTAGGGGGCGGTAAACGTCAGTCCCCCAATAGCGGTACAAGTCGTGCCGGAGTGAAGCCCAATACACCCTGAGATAACACTGGAAACCTACCAGTATATCTCGTTTGCCCTGGCCAGGGACTACTCGTGTAATGGCTCTCCTAGACACAGCGCGATGTCAACCCCCAATACCGGGAGAGACGAATCCTGTCTAACCGTCACTGCCTCCAAGTGCTTCGGGACTGCACCCAACCACCACCTGTTTGCACGACTCCTTTGAGCCGTGGTAGGGTAGTGATCAAAGTACAGTGGGAACACACCCGAGGCGAAGTGACAGTGTCAAGTCAGCGGACTAAGCTGTACTCATGTCACCTGGGAACTGATAACTGACGATAGGTATAATACCAACTAGTCAGTTCCCTACGAGTCCTGTCCAGTGTACCCGTAACCTAACGAGCACCCGCATACTATCTCAAGTACGACGTACTGACGGCTGTGGGACAGACCGTCTCCCACACTGGGATGAGAAGCGCATGCGCTGGTCTACTCCGGAGTATCGATGCCCTGTCTCGATAGTCCTGCGACCAGGGACCTGAATAAGGATGTGCTTATAGATTACCCAGCCCCCACTAGTGTGACTGCCATCACAACGCTGGTAATCAAGCAAAGATCCTAAGGGCTCCACTAATGCGTATAAGTGATATACTGAAATAAACACAAGTACACATTGAAGTAGAAACAAACCAAGTAGCATACTACTATTTTGAGCAAGATTGTATATACAAGGTGAATATCCCAAGCATCCATTAAGTAATATACAAACTAGTATGATACAGTAATGGCCTCTAGGGCATATACACTAACACTATGAGATAGTTGGATCCCGATACCCGCTGCGAGTAAGAGTTACTCCTGGGAGAGTTTTACACATTACAATTAGCCGATCAAGTAGGTGTCTAG
Organism: Agapanthus africanus; assembly: GCA_030015575.1. NCBI lineage: Eukaryota > Viridiplantae > Streptophyta > Magnoliopsida > Asparagales > Amaryllidaceae > Agapanthus > Agapanthus africanus. The sequence goes on along the minus strand of CM057345.1, from coordinate 263,495,981 downwards.
AAAGGTGTTAACGGGGTTACGCCTCTGGGAAAACGAGGTTTACTTTAATTAGGTTCGTGCGAAAGCATGGGGCACCTCCCTCAAAGTACCGACACTGGCCTGGCTGAAAGATTGGCGAACTTGTAGCGTGTAATTAATCCCGGCTAGTCTTTCCTTTTAAGGTTTGAAGGAAGATTTGATTAAAACGGTGGGAGACATCCTGATTAGATATATTAGATAACCAATCTAATCTTGTAAGAGCATACGCTGAGTGTTTTCATCTCTCTCTCTCCAGGTAGCGACCATATCACGCCTTAATCAAGATAATAAAACGGATATATTGACCGAACCCGCTTGTTATACTGAGCTGGGGAACGTTGGTCCCGCTCCAACTTATAATTGTTATAAGACAAAGCAGGAAATTGGGGAATACCAGATTTCCCGTGCCGCCCAAACGAAGAAAGTGCATGCTGATGTATCTTCTTCGGGTGTGTTCATTACAGAGAACTGTTTCTCAGTATCCTTTACATCCTGGGTATGAGATACTGGATCAGGATCCCGCATATGTAATCTGTTACATGGGCTACAGAAAGGTAGAGAACTGAGAAAGGGTGATAAGTTTCATGAGATAGAAACGGTGCAAGTGTTGCAGCCAAGTCTATTGGTCATTGTCACCCTGTATTACCAGAATACATTGATTCTGAACAAATGTTATTAGATACCGAACCTGATGTACAACATCATATCAGTCTCTTTATTAGTAAAGAAAGGATATAATTTTGTATTGGTGGATAATGTTTTGAACATTTCCTATATCAAGAGTTGATTGATTCAGGCACGTTATCTAAAAGCATTGACGTTCTAAATCAAATTACAGTTCTTAGTATACAGAACACACACAAGAGGAAGAGTTCAGAAATGAACGAATCCTTCTTGAGGCATTGTAGACTAAGTCATATCAATGCGACCCGACTAGCTAAGTTACATTTAGATGCATATTTAAATCAGTTTAAATTTACATCTTATGAAACTTGCCGGTCATGTCACAGAGATAAGATGACCACAGCTCCGTTTATTGGAAACAAAGAAAGAGTTAGTGAACTCTTGGGATTGATACATGTTGATGTATGAAGGTCCCCTGTCTACACATGCCAAGACCGGTTCTTTATACTTCATTATATTCTCTGATGATCTCTCAAGATTCAGACATATGTTCCTGTTGAAACACAAGTCTGAAGCTTTTGAGATATTCACGGAATATAAGTTAGAAGTAGAGAACCAAAATATGGGTAAAAGTATTATGTCCTTTGATGTGATCAAGAAGGAGAATACTTGAGCACGGAATTCCTAGACTATTCTAAAAGAGAATGAGATTCTCTCTCAGCATTACTCCTCCGTATACACCACAGCACGTCGGTGTATCGGGGCGGAGCAATAGCACCCTATGTGATATGGTGTGCTCTATGATGAGTACTACTGAGTTTCCTATTTCCTTTTGGGAGTTATGCACTTGAGAAGCTGCATACCTATTGAATAGGGTTCAAATCAAATCAGTTGCCTACCACTTCATATGTGATATGGAAAGGAAAGAGCCCATATCTTAAGTTTGTTAAGATATGGGGTTGTCCGGCCTATGTCTAAAAGCAAAATCCGTACAAGCTCGAGGCAAAGTCAGTTCTGTAGAAGTTTATTGGATATCCCAAGCATTCGCAAGGGAATATCTTCTACCAAACCGAGAAACAAAAGTGTTTTATTTCTCAACATGCCACCTTTGTGAAAGGGAATTTCTTGTGAAGAAATTACTGGGCATGAGGTAGAACTGGAAGGAGTTCCAGCTATACAAACTACAGCTGATGATTTGGTAGAACCAAAGGATTCAATAGTTTCCAACGAACCTCGGCCTCTCCGCCGATCTAGTAGGGTTCCTCACCCACCTGAGAGATACTTCGGTTTCTCTATGACAGTGGGAGTGAGGATTGCATCATGAGATGATGACCCAACTAGTTTCGGGCTGGCCATCAGGAGTGGGACTCTGTAAGAATGGCTGGATGCTTAGCGATCTGAGATGGAATCCTTATACACCAACAAAGTATGGACTTTGGTTGCTTTATCTGAAGGGTTAAATCCCCATCAGGAGCAAGTATATCTTGAGAAGATTACTTAGTGTACATGGAAAAGTTGAGACTTTCAAAGCTATGCATAAGTCCATCCAGATCCTACTTGCCACGGCTACATACCATGACTACGATATCTGGCGGTTGGGTGTCATGACTGCTTTTCTAAATGATGTTTTAAAAAAGAGCGTCTATAAGTACACAGCCAGAGGGCTTCGTAGACAGTAGGAGCAGCGGAAACGTGAGCAAGATGTTTTATATAAAGCAGGCATCGCGGAGTTGGAACATCTGTTTTGATGTGAAAGTCAAAGAGTTTGACTTCATCAAAATGGTAGATGAACCTTGTATATACAAAAAGGTAGTAGAGAGTATGGTGGTGATTCTCGTAGAGTACGTGGATGACATACTCTTGTTAGGAAAAGAGTTTCCTATGCTACGCTCGGTCAATCTCCGCTTATCACAAGGATTCTCCATATAGGATCAAAGTGATACCTCCTAAATCCTGGATTTTGGATCTATGAGATAGATCTAATTGGATGTTAGGATTCTCACTAGTTGTAGTGAGATGGTATCAATCGATCCTCGGGAGAATCACTGAAAAGGTTCCAGGGTGGTAAGGACGACTGAATGTCAGTCGCAGGCATTGTCTTTACCCTCAGTGGAGGGACGGTATGTTGGAAGAGTTCCAAGCTAGATACCGTGACATACTAGACGATTAAAGGTAAGATACATCGTTACCAAGGATACTACCAAAGAGGTGTTAGTTATATGTATGCCCTAGAGGCCATTACTGTACATTGGATGTATATTGTAGTGAATGCTGGGACATATATAGGGAAGACTTTCTTGCTCGACATGATAGTATGCTATCTGGTCACTCTTTACCTTAACGTGTATGCTGATTGTCTCTCTGTTACATGTTGGTAAAGCCCTTAGGATGTGTACTTGACTACCTGGACTATGATGCCGATCATACTAGTGGGGACATGGTAGTCCATAAGTACATCCTTCAAAATCCCTAGTCGTGGGTGTATCGAGACGGGGCATCGATATACCAGAGTAGACTAGCGTATACCTTCTCGACCCATACAGATGGGCGATGGATGATCCCATATCCATCGGTGTTTGACATCAGAGATGATATACGGGTGCTCAGTGGAGACTGGGTACACTGGACGGACTCGCCGAGAACTCCCAGATGGTAATATACCTTACGTCAGATGGCAGTTCTCTGGTGACACTGGTACAGAGTAGTCTGTTGACCCGAGATCGTCATAGAGTCTTGTGTGGTTCCCACTGTGCTTTAATTTCCATCTTACCACGTCCAAGAGGGCGTGCAAAACAGTGGTTTTTGGGTACAGTCCCGAGTCACATGGAGGCAATGAGCGATAGGAGGGGAGTCGTCTCTCTCGGTATAGGGGGTTGATGTTGCGCTGTGTTCGATTGGCTATAACAGGAAATCCCTGGCCAGGGTTGCTGAGATTTACTGGTAAGTGTTACCAGTAGTTTCTCGAATTGTTATAGACCTCATATCGACACGACTTATCGAGCTATTGGGGTCTGACGTTTACCACCCCTAGGCGAGATATGCGACATATCAGACGATCAGACCGGACTGTACGGTAGTGTTACTGGTTGGATTCACTGGAGTGTGAGCGGGCTTGCTCGTCGATCTTCAGATCTCTCAATACCCGGGTGGCCGTTACGTTTAGCAGACCGCTTGCGGCTTGTGGATGTTTGATATGATCATCATCCGCTGCCGGCGTATTGACGAGTCTTTAGAGTCCTACACAGAGGTTTCCTGGCTCAAGCGAAACGAAATAGGAGCGCATATGAGATATGTGCGGGACCGAGAATAATGCGTGTATGTGATACCGTATTCCATTCTCGCGATGAATGTATCAATTAGGTTATATGCGATATACCCTAGTTATCGAATCAAGGATTGATTCGATAAACCGATACAAAGGATACTAGTCGGTTATATACGATATGACCGGATCGTTAAATCAAGAGTTGATTTAATGATTTAATGCATAATTATATATTTGATATATTACTTTGCATTAACTAGTATCGGTTCACTTTAAATGGATTTTCTCACTCGGGAGTGCGCATTGCATATGCGATATGATTTTGTGCACTTGCTTGTATCATGTTTGATGATACATGCAATACTTGGTTAAATGTATGTTTAAACCATAGTTAGTTAATGGTTAAGGGTTTTAAATGATTTATTTATTGTTTTATTTATTTTTGGCAAAAGGAAAATGGTGGCTTTATTTATTTCTTTTGTTGAAGTTTCTTGAACTTTTGAAAAGTCCACCATTTTTGTTTTATGCCAAACCCTAACCACTCACTAACTTTGGTTAACTCTCTACACTTAACTATGGTAAGTGTTATGATAAGATTGAATTTTCTTTTCTATTCATTTCAACTTATCATAATACTTTCTTCTTCTTCATCATCTTCTTCCATGAAGAAAGCATACTCCATCAATGGTGATTGATGCAAATGAGTGAGAAATCCAATTCTAAAGTCTACCCACTTCCTATTTCTTCATCCTCTACCTCTTGCCAAGTAGTAGAGTGTGTTTCCTTCACAAGTTTCATGGCTTGGTGAAGGTGGAGCTTGATCTAGCGATGCCTCGACGTAGATCATCTTCGGCATGGACATCGATGACCTAGCCCGTCCATTCTCCGATGAAGCCGACGCTAGAGCCCGGGACTTGTTATGGACAGCGAGGAGACTTCATTGCGGAGCTATGGAGGTGGAGAACCGGATCTACAAAGGTTGTATTTCCGTATCTCTTAGTTAAGTGTTAACTAGTTTATTGTTTCGCCTAGATTTCTAGCCAACGATCCGTACACTAGGGTTTCTCGGCACCATAATTTTTGAAATTGGCATGGTTGATGCCTTGTGAGACCTCACTAGGGTGCCTAGGAACCCTACAGTGGTATCAGAGCCAGGTTAGAGCCTTAGGAGAAGTCCCGACGAAATTTGAAGTCCGATCGACCCGAAACCCAAACCCTTAACATGCTCTCTGGACTTTTCTGTAAAATGTGGATTTTTTGAAATTAAAAATATGCAGAGAAATGTGCAGGAAATTCTAAGAAAAACTGGAGAAAACGACAACCTAATTCAACAGTACGGCCGCGGAACCGCGGCGTGGACCCCCCTTTTGCGGCGGTTCCGCGGCCGTCTGTGATGATTAGGATGTGTGTTTTCTTCAGTTGTTTCTGTTGGTATTTCTTGTGTGTTCTGGATGTTTTTAATATTTATTCCAGAGTTGTATTTTCTGGGTTGTATTGGGGACTCGGTGCATTCGATCGGACTGTCTAATTTTTGTCGGTGTGGCTTTCCGGATAATTTTTGAATATGTTAAAAAGTTCGACCGGATATAAATACCCAATTTTTCCCCTGTGGGGAAATTTCCAAGTGTTGGATTTTTCCGTAGTTTAACGACGTTCTAAGTAGTGCAAGTAACGCGATGGACCCTCTAGAAGACAACAAACCTTAACTCGATTATGTGACCGTCTTGAACTGCCCTTTGAACCTTAGGGTTTGGGGCAGTACGGCGTGCCACATGTGAGGCGTTGGCTTGACCCTTCTACGGCTGGACCGTTGGTACTGAGGCACGAACGGAATGTTGTTAGACTTATTTCATGTGTTGAGCTGTATCGGGAAAACTTGGGTGTTCGATTGTTCGATCGAAAAGTTTAACATTTTCTGTTTATCTGGAATGGGATACAATAATTGGAATTCACAAAAGTTATGTGATAACTGAATGAATGTTATAAACATAGCAGTTTAGTCTCACTTGATCGGTTGCCACGGAATTTTGATGTGATCAAAAGTCCGTCGCAATCACGTAGCGTACGCGGATACTCGCCGGGTAAACTTAATAGACAGCCTCACTCCATAGCCCCGACCAAGTGACTGTAGGAGAACCCCGTCGCCGAAAGCATCCGTTCGGGTGCTCGCGGTAGCGGTGTTCCGCCTTGGTGCACTTCGTCGACAGTAACGGGGGTGCGGCCGTCTACTGAAGTTTGCGACGAGCATTCGATCAGGATGTCGGGAATCTTGTTGAATTGCCCGACTTGATATTGAAAAGTGTTTTCGATAATGAGACTAAAATGCGGGGTTTATAATTGTTAGGCATGCGATGTCTAAGTAATTCATTTAGTCAAGCATGCGATGTCTGAGGTGGTTGCGGATTCCAACTGTTGTAGTTTTACACTTTCTTTTCTGTGACCGTAAGTGTAATATGTGATATCGCCGGTTTCGTTGCTATATGTCAACGACAATTGGGATGCGCATATTTACTTACGTTGATGACATGTGATGTTATGTGTTGCTGGATATGTTATATTGGATCGTCGTGTTTGAATAGCCTGGGGGTTTTATGTGAGATGAGTGTTTTTCATTTTCATTCATGTAAAAACATGTATGTAATATTCTTTTATTGGGGCACTTCCAGGTTGCGGAAGCTGTCACCCTTTGTATATTATTTACTTTTCCGCACTAGGATAGACCCAAGGAGGAGGGCACAAGTAACCGGGTTCTGGAGTCCAGTGGGAGACCAACTCGAGGAGTCGAGTCCGGGTCTCCTAACTCTAGAATTGGTAGGGTTGCTTGCCGCTCTCGTAGGGGTCTAGGGGTGTGGGTTTGGCTATTCATCACGACCGTGGAATCCGTGTTTTATACTGGCTCGTATTGAAAACACGGACGTCCTAGTATATCCAATATTTCATATGTTTCTTCTGCTGCGATATCTGTGATGTGATCATGTGATGTTCTGTGATAGATACAGTATATAGTATATATGATATATTATATAGGCGTTACTTATGTTTTACACCCGCGCTAGCCCTGCCCCGCTCTGCCGTTAGTTACCTAACCTAACGGTGCACGAGGGGACATCGAGGCGAATGCGGATGGCATAAGTGTACGTCGTATTTATCTGTGATGATTAGGTACATAATTGATGGGACTTCATTAATGTGATTAATGAAAGAAAAGAAACCTAAGATGTTGTAGAATCGAATTTCAAAATAAAACAGGTAGCTACAGTTCTTGCTTTACACAGCGGTATATATGATATATCCTGCACCTTATTCGATGAGGAAAGTACCGAGATCCCTTCACCGGGAGTGACTCCTTTAGCAATAACTGGCAGATGCTACATACTCGGTTTGTCTTTTGATTGCTTTTAAGAGTTTTTGCTTTGCACAGTGATATATATGATATATCCCGCACCTCATTCGACGAGGAAAGGACCGACGATCCCTTCACCAGGAGTGACTCCTTTAGCAAAACTAGAATAGCCTCAAAAACACTCCATTTCAAAATTCATTCGATCCTACAACGATATCAAGTTCATTACGCAATAGGTTTTCAGAAAAACCTGTCGTAGCCCTCCGTCATTTCAGATAAGTCCTATTTAGTATTCGTGCTACGTTTGTTGACCTCCGTCAAGGCGTAGTGTGCGGTAGCTAACTAGTATTTATCTGTTTATGCATATGATGCAGATTGGATTAGGGTAGTCGTGCGGCCTTGTTGACCTCCGTCAAGGGTCGTGCGGGTGGGTTTAATTCGATCAAGAAATGATGGGTTGAACTTGACTAGTAGCCTATGGTTTGTTGACCTCCGTCAAGGTCATAGGGTGCTAGGAGCAAAATATTATCGGGAATTTCAAGTGTTGAAATTTGCAATGAGATTGCATTCCTTCTATGAGATAGTTGGATCCCGATACCCGGTGCGAGTAAGAGTTACTCTTGGGAGAGTTTTACACATTACAATTAGCCGATCAAGTAGGTGTCTAGAAATGTGTCAACGAGGTTACGCCTATGGGAAAACGAGGTTTACATTAATTAGGTTCGTGCGAAAGCACGGGGGACCTCCCTCAAAGTACCGACACTGGCCTGGCTGAAAGATTGGCGAACTTGTAGTGTGTAATTAATCCCAGCTAGTCTTTCCTTTTAGGGTTTGAAGGAAGATTTGATAAAAAGCAGTGGGAGCCATCCTGATTAGATAAAATAAAAACCAATCTATTCTTGCAAGAGCGCACGCTGAGTGTTTTCTTCTCTCTCTCTCTCCAGGTAGCGACCATATCACGCCTTAATCAAGATAATAATACGGATTTTTGACCGAACCCGCTTGTTATACTGAGCTGGGGAACGTTGGTCCCGCTCCAACTTATAATTGTTATAAGACAGAGCAGGAAATTGGGGATTACCAGAATTCCCGTGCCGCCCAAACGAAGAGAGTGCATGCTGATGCATCATCTTCGGGTGTGTTCATTACAGAGAACTGTTTCTCAGTATCCTTTACGTCCTGGGTATGTGATACCAGATCAGGATCCCAGATATGTAATCTGATACATAGGGCTACAGAAAGATAGAGAACTGAGAACGGGTGATAAGTTTCATGAGGCAGAAAACGGGGCAAGAGTTGCAGCCAAGTCTGTCGGTCACTGTCACCCTGTATTCCAATACATTGATTCGGAACAAATGTTATTAGATACCGAACCTGATATAAAAAATCATATCACTCTCTTTATTATTAAAGAAATGATAAAATTTTGTATTGTTGGATAATGTTTTGAACATTTCCCATATCAAAAGTTGATCGGTTCAGGCACGTTATCTAAAAGCATTGATGTTCTAAATCAAACTACAGTTCTTAGTATATGGAACACACATAAGAGGAAGAGTTCAGAAATGAACGAATCCTTCTTGAGGCATTGTAGACTAGGTCATATCAATGCGACCCGACTAGCTGAAGTTACATGTAGATGCATATTTAAATTAGTTTGAATTTACATCTTATGAAACTTGCCAGTCATGTCACAAAGATAAGATGACCATAGCTCTGTTTATTGGAAACAGAGAAAGAGTTAGTGAACTCTTGGGATGATACATGTTGATGTATATAGGTCTCCTGTCTACACATGCCAGGACTGGTTCTTTGTACTTCATTACATTCTCTGATAATCTCTCAAGTTTCAGACCTATGTTCCTGTTGAAACACAAGTCCGAACCTTTTGAGATATTCACAGAATATAAGCGAGAAGTAGAGAACCAGAATACGGGTATAAGTATTATGTCCTTTGATGTGATCAAGGAGGAGAATACTTGAGCACGGAAATCCTGGACTATTCTAAAGGAGAATGAGATTCTCTCTCAGCATTACTCCTCCGCATACACCATAGCACGATGGTATATCGGGGCGGAGCAATCACACCCTATATGATAAGGTGTGCTCTATGATGAGTACTACTGAGTTACCTATTTCCTTTTGGGAGTTATGCACATGAGAAGCTGCATACCTATTGAATAGGGTTCCAATCAAATCAGTTGCCTACCACTTCATATGTAATATGGAAAGGGAAGAGCCCATGTCTTAAGCTAGTTAAGATTTGGGGTTGACCGGCCTATGTCTAAAAGCAAAATCCGGACAAGCTCGAGGTAAGATCTGTTATGTAGAACTGGAAAATATTCCAGCTATACAAACTGCAGCTGATGATTTGAAAGAACCAAAGGATTCAATAGTTACCAACGAACCTCAACCTCTCCGCCGATCTAGTAGGGTTCTTCACCCACCTAAGAGATACTTTTGTTTCTTTATGACAGTGGGAGCGAGGATTGCATCATGAGATGATGACCCAACTAGCTTCGAGCAGGCCATCGAGAGTAAGACTCTGTAAGAATGGTTGGATGTTTAGTGATCTGAGATGGAATCCTTATACACCAACAAAGTATGGACTTTGGTTGCTATATCTGAAGGGTTAAATCCCCATCAGGAGCAAGTATATCTTGAGAAGATTACTTGGTGTAGATGGAAAAGTTGAGACTTTCAAAGCAGGACTTGTTAAAGGTTTTCGTCATCGACCAGGCGTGGATAATGATGAAACCTTTTCCAGTACCTATGCTTAAGTCCATTCAGATCCTACTTACCATGGCTACATACCATGACTACGATATCTGGTAGTTGGGTGTCATGACTGCTTTTCTAAATGATATTTTGGAAGAGAGCGTCTATAAGTACACAGCCAGAGGGCTTCGTAGACAGTGGGAGCAGCGGAAACGTGTGCAAGATGCTTTATAGGATAAAGCAGGCATCGCGGAGATGGAACATTTGTTTTGATGAATTAGTCAAAGAGTTTGACATCATCAAAATGGTATATGAACCTTGTATAAACAAAAAGGTAGTAGGGAGTATGGTGACGATCCTCGTAGAGTACGTGGATGACATACTCTTGATAGGGAAGGAGTTTCCTATGCTACGCTCAGTCAATCTCCGCTTATCACTAGGATTCTCCATATAGGATCAAAATGATACCTCCTAAATCCTGGATTTTGGATCTATGAGATAGATCTAATTGGACCTTAGGATACTCGCTAGTTGTAGTGAGAAGGTATCAATCGACCCTGGGGAGAATCACTGGAAGTGTTCCAGGGTGATAAAGACGACTGAATGTCAGTCACAGGCATTGTCTTTACCCTAAGCAAAGGGACGGTATGTTGGAAGAGTTCCAAGCTAGATACCGTGACATACTAGACGATAAAGGCTGGATACATCGCTACATAAGATGCTACCCTAGAGGCTGTTTGGATGTATATTGGTTCATGAGATGAACTACGTTCCAACCATTGTGAGACAATGGAGTTGTGGCTTATGCCAAGGAACGCCGGTCCCATCAGTGATCCAGACATATTCTAAGGCAGTGTCACCTGATCATGGAGATGGATGATCTCCAGGGTGATCGAGGTCAGGAGAGTAGATTCAGAGGACAACACAGCGGATCCACTCATAAAGGCCTGTTCCCAGAGAGAGACTTTTATGGGATGGTTGAGTATGAGATACTACAACCACTGCTACAGATGGCCCTAGTGCAAGTGGGAGATTGTTAGTTATATGTATGCCCTAGAGGCCATTACTGTACATTGGATGTATATTGTAGTGGATGCTGGGACATATATAGGGAAGACTTTCTTGCTCGACATGATAGTATGCTATCTGGTCACTCTTTACCTTAACGTGTATGCTGATTGTCTCTCTGTTACATGTTGGTAAAGCCCTTAGGATGTGTACTTGACTACTTGGACTATGATGCCGATCATACTAGTGGGGACATGGTAGTCCATAAGTACATCCTTCAAAGTCCCTAGTCGTGGGTGTATCGAGACGGGGCATCGATATACCAGAGTAGACTAGCGTATACCTTCTCGACCCATACAGATGGGCGATGGATGATCCCATATCCATCGGTGTTTGACATCAGAGATGATATACGGGTGCTCAGTGGAGACTGGGTACACTGGACGGACTCGCCGAGAACTCCCAGATGGTAATATACCTTACGTCAGATGGCAGTTCTCTGGTGACACTGGTACAGAGTAGTCCGTTGACCCGAGATCGTCATAGAGTCTTGTGTGGTTCCCACTGTGCTTTGATTTCTATCTTACCACGTCCAAGATGGCGAGCAAAACGGTGATTTTTGGGTACAGTCCCGAGTCACATGGAGGCAATGAGCGATAGGAGGGGAGTCGTCTCTCCCGGTATAGGGGGTTGATGTTGCGCTGTGTTCGATTGGCTATAACAGGAAATCCCTGGCCAGGGTTGCTGAGATTTACTGGTAAGTGTTACCAGTAGTTTCTCGAATTGTTATAGACCTCATATCGACACGACTTATCGAGCTATTGGGGTCTGACGGTTACCACCCCTAGGGGAGATATGCGACATATCAGACGATCAGACCGGACTGTACGGTAGTGTTACTGGTTGGATTCACTGGAGTGTGAGCGGGCTTGCTCGTCGATCTTCAGATCTCTCAATACCCGGGTGGCCGTTACGTTTAGCAGACTGCTTACGGCTTGTGGATATTTGATATGATCATCATCCGCTGCCGGCGTATTGACGAGTCTTTAGAGTCCTACACAGAGGTTTCCTGGCTCAAGCGAAACGAAATAGGAGCGCATATGAGATATGTGCGGGACCGAGAATAATGCGTGTATGTGATACCGTATTCCATTCTCGCGATGAATGTATCAATTAGGTTATATGCGATATACCCTAGTTATCGAATCAAGGATTGATTCGATAAACCGATACAAAGGATACTAGTCGGTTATATACGATATGACCGGATCGTTAAATCAAGATTTGATTTAATGATTTAATGCATAATTATATATTTGATATATTACTTTGCATTAACTAGTATCGGTTCACTTTAAATGGATTTTCTCACTCGGGAGTGCGCATTGCATATGCGATATGATTTTGTGCACTTGCTTGTATCATGTTTGATGATACATGCAATACTTGGTTAAATGTATGTTTAAACCATAGTTAGTTAATGGTTAAGGGTTTTAAATGATTTATTTATTGTTTTATTTATTTTTGGCAAAAGGAAAATGGTGGCTTTATTTATTTCTTTTGTTGAAGTTTCTTGAACTTTTGAAAAGTCCACCATTTTTGTTTTATGACAAACCCTAACCACTCACTAACTTTGGTTAACTCTCTACACTTAACTATGGTAAGTGTTATGATAAGATTGAATTTTCTTTTCTATTCATTTCAACTTATCATAATACTTTCTTCTTCTTCTTCATCTTCTTCCATGAAGAAAGCATACTCCATCAATGGTGATTGATGCAAATGAGTGAGAAATCCAATTCTAAAGTCTACCCACTTCCTATTTCTTCATCCTCTACCTCTTGCCAAGTAGTAGAGTGTGTTTCCTTCACAAGTTTCATGGCTTGGTGAAGGTGGAGCTTGATCTAGCGATGCCTCGACGTAGATCATCTTCGGCATGGACATCGATGACCTAGCCCGTCCATTCTCCGATGAAGCCGACGCTAGAGCCCGGGACTTATTATGGACAGCGAGGAGACTTCATTGCGGAGCTATGGAGGTGGAGAACCGGATCTACAAAGGTTGTATTTCCGTATCTCTTAGTTAAGTGTTAACTAGTTTATTGTTTCGCCTAGATTTCTAGCCAACGATCCGTACACTAGGGTTTCTCGGCACCATAATTTTTGAAATTGGCATGGTTGATGCCTTGTGAGACCTCACTAGGGTGCCTAGGAACCCTACAAGAGGCAGTCTGGATATATATAATTTCATGAGATGAACTTCGTTCCTACCATTGTGTGACAATGGAGTTGTGGCTTTAGCTAAGGAACTACCGTCCCATCAGAAATCCAGATATAATTCTTAGGCAATATCACCTGATCATGGAGATGGTTGATCTCCAGGGAGATCGAGTTTAGGAGAGTGGACACAGAGGACAACAGCGCGGATCCACTCACAAAGGCCTTTTTCCCAGTAGAGACATTTATGGGAGGGTTGAGTATGAGATACTTCAAACGCAGCTAATTGTTGGGTATGTGATACCACAACAGATGGCCCTAGTGCAAGTGGGAGATTGTTAGTTATATGTATGCCCTAGAGGCCATTACTGTACATACGATGTATATTGTAGTGGATTCTAGGACATATATAGGAAGGACTTTCTTGCACGACATGATAGTATGCTATCTGGTTGTACTTTATCTTAACATGTACTATGATTGTCTCTATGTTACATGTTGATAAAACCCTTAGGATATGTACTCGACTACTGGGACTATGATGAGATCATACTAGTGGGGCCACGGTAGTCGACGAGTACATCCTATAACTGTTCCTAGTCGAGCGTGTATCGAGACAGGGCATCGATGCACCAGAGTAGATTAGCGTATACGCATCTTGACCCATATGATGGGCGATGGATGATCCCATATCCATCGGTGTTTGACATCAAGGATGGTGTACGGGTGCTCAGTGGAGACGGGTACACTGGACGGACTCGCCGAGAACTCCCAGATGGTATTATACATCACGTCAGATGGCAGTTCTCCGGTGACATTGGTACAGAGTAGTCTGTTGACCCGAGATCGTCATAGAGTCTTGTGTGATTCCAACTGTGCTTTGATTTCCATCATACCACGTCCAACAGGGCGTGCAAAAAGGTGGCTTTTGGGTACAGTCCCGAATCACATGGAGGCAATGAGCGATAGGAGGGGATTCGTCTCTCCCGGTATAGGGAGTTGATGTTGTGCTGTGTTCGATTGGCTATATCCGGAAATCTCTGACCAGGGTTGTTGAGATTTACTGGTAAGTGTTATCAGTAGTTTCTCGAACTGTTATAGACCTCATATCGACACGACTTATCGAGCTACTGGGGTCTGACGTTTACCACCCCTCGGCGAGATATGCGACATATCAGACGGCGAGACCGGACTGTACGGGACTGTTACTGTTTGGATTCACAGGAGAATGTACAGGATTCCTTGTTGATCTTCTGAGCGCTCAATACTTGGGTGGCTGTTACGTTTAGCTGACCGCTTGCAGCCTGTGGGTGTTTGATATGATCATCACCTACTGCCAGCCTATTGACGATTCTTTAGAGTCCTACACAGAGGTTTCTTGGCTCAGGCGAAATGGAGTAGGAGCATATATGTGATATGTGCGGGGCCGAGGATAATGCGGTGTATGATACCGTATCGTATTCTCGCGATATGAGATATCGACCGGGTATATGTGATATAGCCGGGTCATCGTATTAGTCGGTTATATGCGATATAGCCGGATTATCGGATCAAGTGTTGATTCGATAATTTAATGTATAATAATTTATATGATATATTAAATTACATTAACTAATATTTGCTCACTAAAAGATTCATTTTCTCACGAGATAATACATTGATATATATGCGATATATGTTAATTGTATTATTATCTTTTGTTGCAAAATATATTGTATATGTGATATATAATATTGTAACATGTTAGGGTTACAAATTTAACATTGGATTAGGGTTTAATCTTGGTTAGGGTTTGGATTAGGGTTAGCTTTTGCATGAAGCTTCCATGAAGCTTCATGAAGCTTTGACTTTGTGGTTGCTTGATATTTTTGTGAGATATTATGTTAACCCAATCCAAACCATTAACCCTAGTTAACTCTCTACAAGGGTTAACTCTTCTCATGCTTAACCCTTGGTTAGATTTGTAACCACTAAAATAATTCATTATTCATCACAAAAGGATTAAGGTTATCTTCTTCATTTCTTCTTCTTCATGCTTGAGTTCTTTGATGAAAAAGATTTCTTTTGTGATGAAAGTGGGTGAGAAAAAGATGATAAATGAGTGCAAAATTCCTACTTCATCATCCTCATCTATCCTTGCCATTTAGATGAGGGTGTTCACTTCATATTATGAGTGTTAGCTGTTAGTTATATGTATGCCCTAGAGGCCATTACTGTACATAGGATGTATATTGTAGTGGATGCTGGGACATATATAGGGAGGACTTTCTTGCTCGACATGATAGTATGCTATCTGGTTGAACTTTACCTTAACGTGTATACTGATTGTCTCTCTGTTACATGTTGGTAAAGCCCTTAGGATGTGTGCTTGACTACCTGGACTATGATGCGGATCATACTAGTGGGGACATGGTAGTCCATAAGTACATCCTTCAAAGTCCCTAGTCGTGGGTGTATCGAGACGGGGCATCGATATACCAGAGTAGACTAGCGTGTACCTTCTCGACCCATACAGATGGGCGATGGATGATCCCATATCCATTGGTGTTTGACATCAGAGATGATATACGGGTGCTCAGTAGAGACTGGGTACACTGGACGGACTCGCCGAGAACTCCCAGATGGTATTATACCTCATGTCAGATGGCAGTTCTCTGGTGACACTGGTACAGAGTAGTCTGTTGACCCGAGATCGTCATAGAGTCTTGTGTGGTTCCCACTGTGCTTTGATTTCCATCTTACCACGTCCAAGAGGGCGTGCAAAACGGTGGTTTTTGGGTACAGTCCCGAGTCACATGGAGGCAATGAGCGATAGGAGGGGATTCGTCTCTCCCGGTATAGGGAGTTGATGTTGCGCTGTGTTCGATTGGCTATAACCGGAAATCCCTGGCCAGGGTTGCTGAGATTTACTGGTAAGTGTTACCTGTAGTTTCTCGAATTGTTATAGACCTCATATCGACACGACTTATCGAGCTATTGGGGTCTGACGTTTACCACCCCTAGGCGAGATATGCGACATATCAGACGATCAGACCGGACTGTACGGTAGTGTTACTGGTTGGATTCACTGGAGTGTGAGCGGGCTTGCTCGTCGATCTTCAGATCGCTCAATACTCGGGTGGCCATTACGTTTAGCAGACCGCTTGCGGCTTGTGGGTGTTTGATATGATCATCACCTGCTGCCGGCGTATTGACGAGTCTTTAGAGTCCTACACAGAGGTTTCCTGGCTCAAGCGAAACGAAATAGGAGCGCATATGAGATATGTGCGGGACCGAGAATAATACGATTATGTGATACTGTATTCGATTCTCGCGATGTGACATTGATCGGTTATATGCGATATAGCCGGGTTATCGGATCAAGTGTTGATTCGATAAGATGTTACTAATGATACCAGTCGGTTATGTGCGTCATGACCGGATCGTTAAATCAAGTGTTGATTTAATGATTTAATGCATAATTATATATTTGATATATTACTTTGCATTAACTAGTATCGGTTCACTTTAAATGGATTTTCTCGCTCGGTTGTGCGCATTGCATATGCGATATGATTTTGTGCACTTGTTTGTATCATATTTGATGATACATGCAAATTAGGATTTGTGTAAAGAATTAAACCTTGGTTAAAGAAATGGTTAGGGTTTTTATTTGATTATTCATTTATTCATTTGTTTTTATTTTTGGAAAATAAATTGCATAAAATAGAATGGTGGCTTTCTTTTGTCTTCTTTCATGAAGCTTCATGAACTTTTGACTTAGTCACCATTTTGTCTCATGCTTAACCCTAACCAATTCAATTAACTCAAGTTAATTCTCTACACCTAACCATGGTGAGAATTATGATAAGAATGGATTTTTATTTATTCTTTAATACTTATCATAATTTTTATCATCTTCTTCCTCTTCTTCTTCTTCATGAAGATACCTTCCTCCATCAATGGTGATTGATGCAAATGAGTGAGAAATCCAATTCTAAAGTCTACCCACTTCCTATTTTCTCATCCTCTACCTCTTGCCAAGTAGTAGAGTGTGTTTCCTTCACAAGTTTTCATGGCTTGGTGAAGGTGGAGCTTGATTTAGCGATGCCTCGACGTAGATCATCTTCGGCATGGACATCGACGACCTAGCTCGTCTATTCTCCGATGAAGCCGACGCTAGAGCCCGGATTCATTTTGGACAGCAAAGGACTTCATTGCGGAGCTATGGAGGTGGAGCACCGGATCTACAAAGGTTGTATTTCCGATAACCCATTAGTTAAGTTGTTAACTAGATTGTTTTTCGCCTAGATCTCTAGCCAACGGTCCGTATTAGGGTTTCTCGGCACCTAGATTTTTTGAAATTGGCATGGTTGATGCCTTGTGAGACCTCATTAGTGTGCCTAGGAACCCTACAGTGGTATCAGAGCCTAGCTAGAGCCTTAGGCGAAGTCTAGACGGATTTTGAAACCCGAACGAACCCGAAAACCCCAATACAAATTGCTCTCTGTACTTTTTCTGAAAACGTGGATTTTTCCAGATTAAAAATGCTTAAAAAATTCAGCAGGGAATTTTAAGAATTATGACGCAAAAATTTACTGATGAACAGTACAAACCGCGGCGGAAACGCGGCAGAAGCCTGGCTTCTGCGGCGGTTCCGCGGCGGAATGATGACGTCATCGTACACTGTTTGCACAGTAACTCCTATTATATTATGCTAGATTTTCTGGGTATTTTTAAAATTTATTCTGGAGTTGTTTTGGGGATTCGGTGTTTCGATCGGGGTATCAAATTTTGTCTATGTGGCTTTCCGGGTAAATTTTAGAATATGTTAAAAAGTTCGACCGGATATAAATACCCAATTTTTCCCCTGTCGGGAAATTTCCAAGTGTTGGATTTTTCCGTAGTTTAACGACGTTCTAAGTAGTGCAAGTAACTCGATGGACCCTCTAGAAGACAACAAACCTTAACTCGATTATGTGACCGTCTTGAACTGCCCTTTGAACCTTCGGGTTTGGGGCAGTACGGCGTGCCACATGTGAGGCGTTGGCTTGACCCTTCTACGGCTGGACCGTTGGTACTGAGGCACGAACTGAATGTTGTTAGACTTATTTCATGTGTTGATCTGTATTGGGAAAACTTGGGTGTTTGACTGTTCGATCGAAACATTTAATATTTATCTGGAATGGGATACAATAATTGGAATTCACAATAATAGTTATGAGATAACTGAATGAATGTTATAAACACAGCACTTTAGTCTCAACTGATCGGTTGCCACGGAATTTTGATGTGATCAAAAGTCCGTCGCAATCACGTAGTGTACGCGGATACTCGCCGGGTAAACTTAATAGACAGCCTCACTCCAAAGCCCTGACCAAGTGACTGTAGGAGAACCCCGTCGCCGAAAGCATCCGTTCGGGTGCTCGCGGTAGCGGTGTTCCTCCTTGGTGCACTTCGTCGACGGTATCGGGGGTGCGGCCGTCTGCTAAAGTTTGCGACGAGCATTCGATCAGAATGTCGGGAATCCTGTTGAATTGCCCGACTCGATATTGAAAAGAGTTTTCGATAATGAGACTAAAATGCGGGGTTTATAATTGTTAGGCATGCGATGTCTAAGGAATTCATTTGGTCAGGCATGCGATGTCTGAGGTGGTTGCGGATTCCAACTGTTGTAGTTTTACACTTTCTTTTCTGTGACCGTAAGTGTAATATGTGATATCGCCGTTTTCGTTGCTATATGTCAACGACAATTGGGATGCGCATATTTACTTACGTTGATGACATGTGATGTTATGTTTTGCTGGATATGTTATATTGGATCGTCGTGTTTGAATAGCCAGGGGTTTTTATGTGAGATGAGTGTTTTTCATTTTCATTCATGTAAAAACTTATATGTAATATTCTTTTATTGGGGCACTTCCAGGTTGCGGAAGTCGTCACCCGTTGTATATTATTTACTTTTCTGCACTAGGATAGACCCAAGGAGGGAAGCACAAGTAACCGGGTTCTGGGGTCCAGAGGGAGACCAACTCGAGGAGTCGAGTCCGGGTCTCCTAACCCTAGAATTGGTAGGGTTGCTTGCCGCTCTCGTAGGGGTCTTGGGGTGTGGGATTGGCTATTCATCACGACCGTGGAATCCGTGTTTTATACTGGCTCGTATTGAAAACACGGACGTCCTAGTATATCCAATATTTCATATGTTTCTTCTGCTGTGATTTATCTGTGATCATGTGATGTTCTGTGACAGGTATTATATATAGTATATATGATATATTATATAGACGTTGCTTATGTTTTACACCCGCGCTAGCCCTGCCTCGCTCTGGTGTTAGTTACCTAACCTAACGGTGCAGACGGGACATCGAGGCGAATGCGGATGGCATAAGCGTACGTTATATTTATCTGTGATGATTAGGTGGACTTAAATGATGGGATATTCATTAATGAGATTAATGAAAGAAAAGAAACCTAAGATGTTGTAGAATCGAATTTCAAAATAAAACAGGTAGCTACAGTTCTTGCTTTGCATCGCGGTGTTCATTATAGAACATCCTGCACCTTATTCGATGAGGAAAGGACCGAGATCCCTTCACCGGGAGTGACTCCTTTAGCAATAACTGGCAGATGCTACAACCCTCGGTTTGTCTTTGATCGCTTCTATAGTTTCCGCTTTGCACAGTGATATATATGATATATCCCGCACCTCATTCGACGAGGAAAGGGCCGACGATCCCTTCACCGGGAGTGACCCCTTTAGCAAAACTAGAAAAGCCTCGAAAACATTCCATTTAAAAACCATTTGATTCCGCAACGAGATCAAGTTCAAAGCGTTAAAGGTTTTCATAAAAACCAGCCGCAACCCTCTGTCATTTTAGGAAGTAGAGTACTTAGTATTCGTGCTGTGTTTGTTGACCATAGTCAAGGCACAGTGTACGGTAGCTAAGTGATGTCTTCCTATACTGCATATGATGCGATTAGTTAGGACAGTCATGTGGCTTTGTTGACCTTAGCCAAGGGTCATGTGGGTGGGTCTAATTAATCACGAAATGATGGGTAGAACTTGACTAGTACTTATGATTTGTTGACCTTAGTTAAGGTCATAAGTGCTAGGGGTAAAAACCTTTATCGGGAGTTTCAAGTGTTGGAATTTGCAATGAGATTGCATACCTTCTATATGATTGTTGGATCCCGATACCCACTGCGAGTAATTGTTACTCCTGGGAGAGTTTTGCACTTTGTAATTAGCCGATCAAGTAGGTGTCTAGAAAGGTGTCAACGGGGTTATGCCTCTGGGAAAACGAGGTTTACTGTAATTAGGTCCGTGCGAAAACACGGGGAACCTCCCTCAAAGTACCGACACTGGCCTGGCTGAAAGATTGGCGAACTTGTAGTGTGTAATTAATCCCGGCTAGTCTTTCCTTTTAGGGTTTGAAGGAAGATTTGATAAAAAGCAGTGGGTGTTAGTGTATATGCCCTAGAGGCCATTACTGTATCATACTAGTTTGTATATTACTTAATGGAAGCTTGGGATATTCACCTTGTATAAACAATCTTGCTCAATATAGTAGTATGCTACTTGGTTTGTTTCTACTTCAATGTGTACATGTGTTTATTTTGCGATATCACCTATACGCATTAGTGGAGCCCTTAGGATCTTTGCTTGATTACCAGCGTTGTGATGGCAGTCACACTAGTGGGGGCTGGGTAATCTATAAGCACATCCTTATACAGGTCCCTAGTCGCAGGATTATCGAGACAGGGCATCGATACTCCGGAGTAGACTAGCGTATGCGCTTCTCATCCCAGTGTGGGAGATGGTCTATCCCACAGCCATCAGTACGTCGTACTGGAGATAGTATACGGGTGCTCGTTGGGTTACGAGTACACTGGACAGGACTCGTCGGGAACTGACAGGTTGGTATTATACCTATCGTCAGTTATCAGTTCCCAGGTGACATGAGTACAGCTTAGTCCGCTGACTTGACACTGGCACTTCGCCTCGAGTGTGTTCCCACTGTACTTTGACTACTACCCTACCACGGCTCAAAGGAGTCGTGCAAACAGGTGGTAGTTGGGTGCAGTCCCGAAGCACTTGGAGGCAGTGCCGGTTAGACAGGATTCGTCTCTCCCGGTATTGGGGGTTGACATCGCGCTGTGTCTAGGAGAGCCATTACACGAGTAGTCCCTGGCCAGGGCAAGCGAGATATACTGGTAGGCTTCCAGTGTTATCTCAGGGTGTTTTGGGCTTCACTCCGACACGACTTGTACCGCTATTGGGGGACTGACGTTTTACCGCCCCCTAGGCCCGACATGCGATGTATCAGACGAACAAATCGGACTGTACGGAGAATGTCACATTCAGACTCAGTAGGAGTTCAGATGGGGTTCACCTCGTCAGCCTTCTTGTCGGCATCTACCTGGGGACCGTTACGCACAGCTAGTGCCGCTTGCGGTCTGTGGTTAAAACCACTGCCAGCGTAGTGTCGAGTCTTTAGAGTCCCACATAGAGGGTATTCGCCTCTGGGCAAAACAGAGTAGAGGTCGCATGGTTTTGCGACAGGGTTCGTTCTCATCCGCGCACTTGTGCACGTTTGGAGTCCGGATGGATATTACTGGCTGGCTCTGGTTTGAGTCAGATACCGGTATATGTTTTGGTGTTGCTTTTATCTCTTGGTATTCATGTTCCTCGGAACAAGAATGCGGGTGTGTATGCACAGTTGATTGAGGCGGAGGAAGAGGTTTTTCATTAGGGTTTCGGAACGGGTGCGTATGCACAGTTGACAGTCGTCTTTTTCCAAACCCTAATGGAATTATGTTATATCAATTAATAATATTAATAAAATGAAATTGTGTCATGGTTGGTTTTTTGTTGACTTGTTGACCATGGTTGACTTGATGACCATGGTTGAAGTTTTGACCATCATCATTACAAAAGAAAGATGCTCTTTGATTCTAGCAAATTCATTTAATGTTTGAAATGATAATGGTCATTCCTAAACCTTCCATCAACTATTCCATTTTCATTATTATTATTAATTTGATAATTCTTTTTGCTTTATGTTATGGTTGCAAAAAGAAAAGAGCTCATTCTATCATTTAGCTTCTCTCTCCTCATTTCATCTTCTTCTTCCTCTAGCTCAAGGAGAACCCTTCTCATGAGTTGAGAATCTCTCTCCTTGAAAAGATAAAACCCCAAAAGACACTCTCTACTCACTCTAGGATCAAGGTTTAGCAAGCCGGAGATTCTAGTTCTCTCAAAGTTCGAGAAAGAGCCCGAAGGTTGAACCCTCAGGTGGATCCATCTTCGACGGAAGAAGGCAACAAGGAAAGAACCATCAACCTCTACAAAAGTTTGAAGAAGAAGGAGTTCAAGTTAGGTATAACCATCTATCCTAACTCTCTTTAGCATGTTAGCTAGTTTAGTTTAGAAAAGATCCCGTCTTTGTTAGTCCATGTTGCCCCATGCGCTAAAAATTTGATTTTTATACCGTTTCCGCCTCCCCATAAGAACCGGGGGTCGCAACGTGGACTTACAGTGGTATCAGAGCCTAACTAAACTTAAACTAGCTTGGTAGCGAAGTGTATGGAAGTTCGAAACTGAAAAATCGCAAAACCGGAAAAACAAAAACCCTAAGTTTCTGTTGATTTTTTTTGTGCTCTAAAAGTAAAACTTTGTACTCCTAAAATCGGCTCAGGGTTTTGTGAGAACACCCACGAAAAACGATCCCATGAATCGTTCAAACCGCCGCGGATCCGCGGCCTCAGCTATTCTCGTAGCCGCGGATCCGCCGCCGTTTAGCCTCTTCATGTGATCTTGTTTCGTGCAGTGTTCATCTGGTAGGGTTTTGGGATTTTTCAAATATGTTATATGTGCCCAGATTTTCCAGAAAAGAAATTTACTTTTGGGGTCCTATAAATCCGTATTTTTTTCGAACTTCGCTACACTTTGGCTATATTGGTTATATCTGTGATGTTTGTATGTATTGAACGTCGGCTAATCGCTATAAGTCGATTAGTCGGGGTTATACATCTCTGTGATCTGTGTTTGATATTGGAATGTGGATATGAATGTGTTGGACTGTCGCGGGTGAATAGCCGGGGTGGATGTGAGATGAGCTTTTGTTTTTCTTTCATTCATTTGTAAATGTAAATTGATGTAATAATATTATTTGTATGACCGCACAACCGGGTCGGGGTTGTAGCCGTCATTGTATAATTCTTTTTACTGTTTTTGCTCCTAGGATAGACCCATGGAGGGGTGCACAAACTACCGGGTACTTGGCAGGTAGTTTGCGCACCCGTAGGGGTCTTGGGTGGGGTTTTGGCTATTCACCGCGACCGTGTAATCCGCTTTTCGTTGCAGGCTCGAACGGATTGCGGATTCCAAGTATATCCAATGTATTCATCTGTGATCTGTAATGTCTATCATTGCTTTATATTTAGGCGTTGCTTATGTTTTACAGCCGCGCTAGCCCAGCCCCCGCTCTGTCGTTAGTTAAGTAACCTAACGAGTGATGACGGGACCCCGTGGCGAATGCGAATGGCATAAGCGTACGTCATATTTTGGTTGTTTTCTGCAATGGTAGGATTAAATGATGGGACGCATTAAAAAAACTAATGCAAGAATATCACGCATTAAAAGAACTAATGCAAGATAATAAACCAAGTTAAAGTCGTTGGAACACTTTCGAAAAACCACTCGGTTCTTTTCAAAACTAACTTTTAAAATGCGGAGCTTGAGCCACTCCTTCTAAAAGCTATCTCGTTCCATCGATTATATCAAGTTCACTACGTTCACGGTTTCGCCAAAACCATTCGTAGCCCTCCGTCGTTTCGTATGAATATTCAATAGTATTCAAGCTATGTTTGTTGACCTTCATCAAGGCATAGAGATTGGTAGCTGTTGGGTGTTCATATGTAGCATAGATAGATGCGTTGGTTTGGGACAGTCGTATTGCCTTGTTGACCTTCGTCAAGGGTATATACGGGTGGGTTCAAATTAACCTGGATAATGACGGGCAGAACTTGACATGTGACTTATGATTTGTTGACCTTCGTCAAGGTCATAAGAGCATGGGGCAAAAATCCACATCGGGAGTTTCATAAGTACTGAAAGTTGCTAGATTTGCATACCATTTGGAGTGTAATGATTCTGGTAGGATTCCTTCAGTTTCGTCACGCGATGATATTTGGATCCCGATCCTACTGTGAGTATATGCTACTCCTCGGGAAATTTCTCACTAAACGATCAATGCTATAAACCTAGTAGGTGCCTAGAAAGGTGTTAGCGGGGCTACGCCCCCAGGGAAAAGAGGTTCTTAAATTAAGGAACTTCGCGAAAGCGTTGGAAAACCTCCCTCGAAGTACCGACACTGGCCTGGCTGAACGGTTAAGCAAGTATTGTGCGGTGGGATTGATCCCGGCTAATTCTTCCTTTGTGGTTTGAGGAGGGATTCGAGAGACAGTGGGAGCCATCCTGTTTAGACAAATTAAAAACCATTCTAAACTTGCAAGAGCATCATGCTAAAGTTTTTCTTCTCTCCCCCCTGCAGCGACCAAATCGAAATGACTGGACTTAAGTTACTTCTAGATAAAAACATACTGACAGGGCCAAACTACAAAGATTGGCTCAGGAATGTAAAATTGGCAATCACTTACGACAAGCTGGGGTATCTTCTTACCACCAAAGCTCCCCCCGTCCCAGGCCCCACCTCCAGCGTCGCGGATAAGGAAATCCGTAAGACTTGGGAGATTGATTGCGCGAAGGCCAGGTGCCTCATGCTTGCCTCTATGGACAACGAACATCAGAGGAGGCATGAGAATATGGACCTCGAGTCCATATTTCTCCATACAAAAGAACTGTATGGAGAGCAGTCTCGTATCGCAAGATACGAAGTGTCGAAGAAGTTATTTTCGACAAAGTTGGCCGTCGGATCATCGGTAGCGGACCACGTGCTTAAGATGATTGGCTACACTGAGGAGCTCGCGGAACTTGGGACCACGTTGGACAGTGAACTCTATACGGATTTAATTCTCCAGTCCCTTCCATCCACTTACGCCCAGTTTATACTGAACTTCAACTTACAAGAAAAGGAAGTTGAACTTTCAGAACTCCTCAACATGCTGAGGAGTGCAGAGGGCACCCTACAGAAGGGTAGGGAAACACCCGCTTTGTTTGTAGGAGGATCTTCTTCCTCTAGGTCCAAGGCAAAAGCCAAGGGAAAGAGGAAGAAAGCCCCGCCAAACCAAGAGGCGGTGTTAGTAAAGTGGGTACGAAGGGAAAGGAAAAGGCAACAAAGATAGCGGGGAAGCTTGTGGGTAAAGAGGAATGCTTCTATTGTCACAAGAGTGGACACTGGAAGAAAGATTGCAGGGCTTGGAAGGCCAGGACACAGGAACTGAAGCAGGTTGCGGCTTCAGCTTCAGGTGTGTATGTTATTGAAAACTGTCTTTCTATAAACTCTACTTCCTGGGTATTGGATACCGGATCAGGATCTCATATCTGTAATTCTTTGCAGGCGTTGAGAAACCGTAGGTTTTTGAAGGCAGGTGACATGACCCTCAGAGTTGCGAACGGAGCTAGCATGGATGCTAAAGCCGTGGGGGACTATCACCTGGGGATGTCAGATGGGCATGTTTTGGTTTTGCGTAATTGCTTTTTTGTACCCAACGCAACTTGTAATATCATTTCTGTATCTTTGGTTTCTAAAGAAGGTTATGAATTTGCGTTTGTAAGTAATGTTGTAAACATTCACCTTAATCAAGTTCTGATTGGGTCAGGTACACTGAGCAATGGTATATACGTATTAAACCAACCACGGATTTTCAATATCCAGAATACACACAAAAGAAAGTCTCCAGATATCAATCAGGCTTTCTTATGGCATTGTAGACTGGGTCACATTAATGAGACACGGTTGACTAAGTTACATAAAGAAGGATACTTGGATCCGTTCGAGTATCAGTCTTATGCCACTTGTGAATCTTGTCTCATGGGAAAGATGACAAAGACTCCGTTCACTGGACACGGAGAAAGAGCGAGCGAGCTCTTGGGACTCATACACAGTGACGTGTGTGGTCCAATGTCTACACATGCACGAAGCGGTTATTCATACTTCATTACTTTCACAGACGATTTCTCTAGGTATGGACATGTCTTCTTAATGAAGCACAAATCCGAGGCCTTTGAGAAATTTCGAGATTACAAGAATGAAGTTGAAAAACAAACAGGCAAAAGTATTAAGATTCTAAGATCGGATCGAGGTGGTGAATACTTGAGTGCCGAGTTCCTGGACTATTTAAAAGAGAATGGAATTCTCTCTCAGCGTACTCCTCCATACACTCCGCAACACAACGGTGTATCAGAAAGGAGGAATCGAACCCTATTGGATATGGTTCGTTCCATGATGAGTAAGGCTGAGTTACCGCGATCTTTCTGGGGTTATGCACTAGAAGCAGCTGCATACCTCTTGAACAAGGCTCCAACCAAGACTGTGCCTACCACCCCATATCAGATGTGGAGTGGGAAGAAACCCTGTCTTAAGTACCTTAAGATATGGGGATGTCCAGCTTTTGTAAAAAAGCAGCATGCGGACAAGCTCGAGGCACGTTCAGTACAGTGTAAGTTTGTGGGATACCCAAAGAACTCCAGGGGGTATCTGTTCTATTCCGCTGAGGAACAAAAGGTTTTTGTTTCTCAACATGCCCGCTTCTTGGAAACTGAGTTTTTGGAAACCCAGATAAGTGGGAACGCAATAGAACTGGAAGAAATTCCAGAACCACAAGCTATTACTGAAAGCTTGGAAGAGCCAGTGAGTTCAAAAGAACAGGACATTCCTACGCCGCTCCGCAGGAGTAGTAGGCAGTCTCATCCGCCCGAGAGATACTACGGTTTTCTCATAGACGGGGATAGAGAGGATTGCATCATAGATTATGATGAGCCTACTAGCTTCCAGCAGGCCGTTCAGAGCGTTGACTCGGTAAAATGGCTGGATGCAATGCGGACCGAAATGGAGTCCATGGACACCAACAAAGTATGGACGTTGGACATTGCTCCAGACGGGGTAAAACCCGTAGGATGCAAGTGGATCTTCAAAAGGAAGATTGGTGTAGATGGACAGGTTGAGACCTATAAAGCTAGACTTGTAGCAAAGGGTTTCCGTCAAAGACCTGGCTTGGACTATGACGAAACCTTTTCTCCAGTGGCTATGCTGAAATCCATTCGGATCCTTCTTGCCATTGCTGCCTTCCACGATTATGAGATTTGGCAGATGGACGTAAAAACCGCTTTTCTAAATGGAAATTTAGAGGAGTGTATCTATATGGATCAGCCAGAGGGTTTCATTCAGAGTGGGAGCAGCGGAAAGGTGTGCAAGTTGCTTAAGTCCATCTATGGACTAAAGCAGGCATCGCGGAGTTGGAACATCTGTTTTGATGAGACGGTCAAGGAATTTGGCTTTATCAAAAATCCAGATGAACCATGCATCTATTGTAGATTTGTAGCGAGAACTGTAGTATTCCTCGTTTTATACGTGGATGACATTCTCTTAATAGGAAATGACATTCCTATGCTACAATCTGTCAAGGGGTTCTTGTCACACAGGTTCTCCATGAAAGACCTGGGTGATGCCTCATACATCCTGGGGATCCGGATCCATCGTAATAGATCCAAGAGGATATTAGGACTTTCTCAGTCCAGGTACATCGACACCGTACTGAAAAGATTCAGTATGGAAGATTCCAAGCGCAGTAACCTACCGGCTTGTCACGGGATCACCCTCTCTAAAGAGATGTCTCCCAAGACTGATTTGGAGAGGGATCGCATGTCTATTATACCCTACGCTTCTGCGGTAGGCTCTATAATGTATGCGATGTTGTGTACCAGACCGGATGTAGCTTATGCACTGAGTGTAGTAAGCCGGTATCAGTCAAACCCTGGGGAGAAACACTGGATAGCAGTAAAGAACATTCTCAAGTACCTGAGGAGGACTAAGGAGATGTTCTTGGTGTATGGCGGAAAAGACATCCAGATCGAGGCCTTTGCTGACTCCAGCTTCCAGAGTGACAAGGATGATTCCAAGTCCATGTCGGGTTTTGTCTTTACCCTCAATGGAGGGGCGGTGTGTTGGAAGAGTTCCAAACAGGAAACCGTTGCAGACTCGACGATGGAAGCGGAATACATCGCTGCATCTGATGCCGCAAAAGAAGCTGTCTGGATAAGGAAGTTCTTGAAAGAACTTCAGGTGGTTCCGTCCATTGTTGACCCAATACCTTTGTATTGCGACAACAACGGGGCTATAGCTTTAGCGAAGGAACCCAGGTCCCATCAGAGATCCAGGCACATCTTGAGGCGGTATCACCTGATCAGGGAGATCGTGGATCGCAAGGAGATCGAGGTTCGGAGGGTTGCTTCAGAAGAAAACACTGCAGATCCATTCACCAAGGCCCTACCCCAGACTCAGTTCGAGCGGCTGATCGAGATGATAGGTCTTCGATACGCCAGTACATGGCCTTAGTGCAAGTGGGAGATTGTTAGTGTATATGCCCTAGAGGCCATTACTGTATCATACTAGTTTGTATATTACTTAATGGAAGCTTGGGATATTCACCTTGTATAAACAATCTTGCTCAATATAGTAGTATGCTACTTGGTTTGTTTCTACTTCAATGTGTACATGTGTTTATTTTGCGATATCACCTATACGCATTAGTGGAGCCCTTAGGATCTTTGCTTGATTACCAGCGTTGTGATGGCAGTCACACTAGTGGGGGCTGGGTAATCTATAAGCACATCCTTATACAGGTCCCCAGTCGCAGGATTATCGAGACAGGGCATCGATACTCCGGAGTAGACTAGCGTATGCGCTTCTCATCCCAGTGTGGAAGATGGTCAGTCCCACAGCCATCAGTACGTCGTACTGGAGATAGTATACGGGTGCTCGTTAGGTTACGAGTACACTGGACAGGACTCGTCGGAAACTGACAGGTTGGTATTATACCTATCGTCAGTTATCAGTTCCCAGGTGACATGAATACAGCTTAGTCCGCTGACTTGACACTGGCACTTCGCCTCGAGTGTGTTCCCACTGTACTTTGACTACTACCCTACCACGGCTCAAAGGAGTCATGCAAACAGGTGGTAGTTGGGTGCAGTCCTGAAGCACTTGGAGGCAGTGCCGGTTAGACAGGATTCGTCTCTCCCGGTATTGGGGGTTGACATCGCGCTGTGTCTAGGAGAGCCATTTCACGAGTAGTCCCTGGCCAGGGCAAGCGAGATATACTGGTAGGCTTCCAGTGTTATCTCAGGGTGTTTTGGGCTTCACTCCGACACGACTTGTACCGCTATTGGGGGACTGACGTTTTACCGCCCCCTAGGCCCGACATGCGATGTATCAGGCGAACAGACCGGACTGTACAGAGAATGTCACATTCAGACTCAGTAGGAGTTCAGATGGGGTTCACCTCGTCAGCCTTCTTGTCGGCATCTACCTGGGGACCGTTACGCACAGCTAATGCCGCTTGCGGTCTGTGGTTAAACCCACTGCCAGCGTAGTGTCGAGTCTTTAGAGTCCCACACAGAGGGTATTCGCCTCTGGGCAAAACAGAGTAGAGGTCGCATGGTTTTGCGACAGGGTTCGTTCTCATCCGCGCACTTGTGCACGTTTGGAGTCCGGACGGATATTACTGGCTGGCTCTGGTTTGAGTCAGATACCGGTATATGTTTTGGGGTTGCTTTTATCTCTTGGTATTCATGTTCCTCGGAACAAGAATGCGGGTGTGTATGCACAGTTGATTGAGGCGGAGGAAGAGGTTTTTCATTAGGGTTTCGGAACGGGTGCGTATGCACAGTTGACAGTCGTCTTTTTCCAAACCTTAATGGAATTATGATATATCAATTAATAATATTAATAAAATGAAATTGTGTCATGGTTGGTTTTTTGTTGACTTGTTGACCATGGTTGACTTGTTGACCATGGTTGACTTGTTGACCATGGTTGAAGTTTTGACCATAGTCATTACAAAAGAAAGATGCTCTTTGATTCTAGCAAATTCATTTAATGTTTGAAATGATAATGGTCATTCCTAAACCTTCCATCAACTATTCCATTTTCATTATTATTATTAATTTGATAATTCTTTTTGCTTTATGTTATGGTTGCAAAAAGAAAAGAGCTCATTCTATCATTTAGCTTCTCTCTCCTCATTTCATCTTCTTCTTCCTCTAGCTCAAGGAGAACCCTTCTCATGAGTTGAGAATCTCTCTCCTTTAAAAGATAAAACCCCAAAAGACACTCTCTACTCACTCTAGGATCAAGGTTTAGCAAGCCGGAGATTCTAGTTCTCTCAAAGTTCGAGAAAGAGCCCGAAAGTTGAACCCTCAGGTGGATCCATCTTCGACGGAAGAAGGCAACGAGGAAAGAACCATCAACCTCTACAAAAGTTTGAAGAAGAAGGAGTTCAAGTTAGGTATAACCATCTATCCTAACTCTCTTTAGCATGTTAGCTAGTTTAGTTTAGAAAAGATCCCGTCTTTGTCAGTCCATGTTGCCCCATGCGCTAAAAATTTGATTTTTATACCGTTTCCGCCTCCCCGTAAGAACCGGGGGTCGCAACGTGGACTTACAGTGGGAGCCATCCTGATTAGATAAAATATATAATCAATCTGATCTTGCAAGAGCGCACGCAGAGTGTTTTCTTCTCTCTCTCTCCAGGTAGCGACCATATCACGCCTTAATCAAGATAACAATATGGATGTATTGACCGAACCCGCTTGTTATACTGAGCTGGGGAACGTTGGTCCCGCTCCAACTTATAATTGTTATAAGACAGAGCAGGAAATAGGGGAATACCAGATTTCCTATGCCGCCCAAACGAAGACAGTGCATATGATGCATCTCCTTCGGGTGTGTTCATTACAAAGAACTGTTTCTCAGTATCCTCTGAATCCTGGGTATATGATACCAGATCAGGATCCCAGATATGTAATCTGTTACATAGGGCTACAAAAAGGTAGAAAAACTGAGAACGGGTGATAAGTTTCATGAGGCAGAAAACGGAGCAAGTGTTGCAGCCAAGTCTGTTGGTCACTGTCACCCTGTATTACGAATACATTGATTCTGAACAAATGCTATTAAATACCGAACCTGATACACAAAATCATATCAGTCTCTTTATTAGTAAAGAAATGATATAATTTTGTATTGATGGATAATGTTTTGAACATTTCCTATATCAAAAGTTGATCGGTTCAGGCACGTTATCTAAAAGCATTGATGTTCTAAATCAAACTACAGTTCTTAGTATATGGAACACACATAAGAGGAAGAGTTCAGAAATGAACGAATCCTTCTTGAGGCATTGTAGACTAGGTCATATCAATGTGACCCGACTAGCTGAAGTTACATGTAGATGCATATTTAAATCTGTTTGAATTTACATCTTATGAAACTTGCCAGTCATGTCACAAAGATAAGATGACCATAGCTCCGTTTACTGGAAACAGAGAAAGAGTTAGTGAACTCTTGGGATGATACATGTTGATGTATGTAGGTCCCCTGTCTACACATGCCAGAACTGGTTCTTTATACTTCATTACATTCTCTGATAATCTCTCAAGATTCAGACATATGTTCCTGTTGAAACACAAGTTCGAACCTTTTGAGATATTCACAGAATATAAGTTAGAAGTAGAGAACCAAAATACGGGTAAAAGTATTATGTCCTTTGATGAGATCAAGGAGGAGAATACTTGAGCACGGAAATTCCTGAACTATTCTAAAGGAGAATGAGATTCTCTCTCAGAATTACTCCTCCGTATACACCATAGCACGATGGTATATCGGGGCGGAGCAGATACACCCTATTTGATATGGTGTGCTCTATGATGAGTACTACTGAGTTACCTATTTCCTTTTGGGAGTTATGCACTTATGAAGTTGCATACCTATTGAATAGGGTTCGAATCAAGTCAGTTGCCTACCACTCCATATGAGATATGGTATGGGAAGAGCCCATGTCTTAAGCTAGTTAAGATTTGGGGTTGTCCGGCCTATGTCTAAAAGCAAAATCCGGACAAGCTCGAGGCAAAGTCTGTTATGTAGAACTGGAAAGGTTCCAGCTATACAAACTACTGCTGATGATTTGGTACAACCAAAGGATTCAGTAGATACCAACGAACCTCAGCCTCTCCGCCGATCTAGTAGGGTTCCTCACCCACCTGAGAGATACTTCTGTTTCTCTATGACAGTGGGAGCGAGGATTGCATCATGAGATGATGACCCAACTAGTTTCGAGCTGGCCATCAGGAGTAAGACTCTGTAAGAATGGCTGGATGTTTATCGATCTGAGATGGAATCCTTATACACCAACAAAGTATGGACTTTGGTTGCTATATCTGAAGGGTTAAATCCCCATCAGGAGCAAGTATATCTTGAGAAGATTACTTGGTGTAGATGGAAAAGTTGAGATTTTCAAAGCTAGACTTGTTAAAGATTTGCATAATTGACCAGATATGGATCATAATGAAACCTTTTTCTAAGGATCTATGCTTAAGTCCATCCAGATCCTACTTGTCACGGCTACATACCATGACTGCGATATCTGGTGGTTGGGTGTCTTGACTGCTTTTCTAAATGATGATTTAGAAGAGAGCGTCTATAAGTACACAGCCAGAGGGCTTCGTAGACAGTGGGAGCAGCGGAAACGTGTGCAAGATGCTTTATAGGATAAAGCAGGCATCGCGGAGTTGGAACATCTGTTTTGATGAATTAGTCAAAGAGTTTGACATCATCAAAATGGTAGATGAACCTTGTATAAACAAAAAGGTAGTAGGGAGTATGGTAACGATCCTCGTAGAGTACGTGGATGACATACTCTTGATAGGGAAGGAGTTTCTTATGCTACGCTCGATCAATCTCCGCTTATCACAATGATTCTCCATATAGGATCAAAGTGATGCCTCCTAAATCCTGGGTTTTGGATCTATGAGATAGATCTAATTGGATGTTGGGATTCTCACTAGTTGAAGTGAGATAGTATCAATTGATCCTGGGGAGAATCACTGGAAGTGTTCCAGGGTGATAAAGACGGCTGAATGTCAGTCACAGGCATTGTCTTTACCCTAAGTAAAGGGACGGTATGTTGGAAGAGTTCCAAGCTAGATACCGTGGCATACTAGACGATAAAGGCAGGACACATCGCTACTTAAGATGCTACCAAAGAGGCTGTTTGGGTGTATATTAGTTCATGAGATGAACTACGTTCCTACCATTGTGAGACAATGGAGTTGTGGCTCATGCCGAGGAACGCCGGTCCCATCAGTGATCCAGACTTATTCTAAGGCAGCATCGCCTGATCATGGAGATAGTTGATCTCCAGGGTGATCAAGGTTAGGAGAGTAGATTCAGAGGACAACACAGCGGATCCACTCACAAAGGCCTGTTCCCAGAGAGAGATTTTATGGGATGGTTGAGTATGAAATACTACAACCACTGCTACAGATGGCCCTAGTGCAAGTGGGAGATTGTTAGTTATATGTATGCCCTAGAGGCCATTACTGTACATAGGATGTATATTGTAGTGGATGCTGGGACATATATAGGGAGGACTTTCTTGCTCGACAGATAGTATGCTATCTGGTTGAACTTTACCTTAACGTGTATACTGATTGTCTCTCTGTTACATGTTGGTAAAGCCCTTAGGATGTGTGCTTGACTACCTGGACTATGATGCGGATCATACTAGTGGGGACATGGTAGTACATAAGTACATCCTTCAAAGTCCCTAGTCGTGGGTGTATCGAGACGGGGCATCGATATACCAGAGTAGACTAGCGTGTACCTTCTCGACCCATACAGATGGGCGATGGATGATCCCATATCCATTGGTGTTTGACATCAGAGATGATATACGGGTGCTCAGTAGAGACTGGGTACACTGGACGGACTCGCCGAGAACTCCCAGATGGTATTATACCTCACGTCAGATGGCAGTTCTCTGGTGACACTGGTACAGAGTAGTCTGTTGACCCGAGATCGTCATAGAGTCTTGTGTGGTTCCTACTGTGCTTTGATTTCCATCTTACCACGTCCAAGAGGGCGTGCAAAACGGTGATTTTTGGGTACAGTCCCGAGTCACATGGAGGCAATGAGCGATAGGAGGGGATTCGTCTCTCCCGGTATAGGGAGTTGATGTTGCGCTGTGTTCGATTGGCTATAACCGGAAATCCCTGGCCAGGGTTGCTGAGATTTACTGGTAAGTGCTACCTGTAGTTTCTCGAATTGTTATAGACCTCATATCGACACGACTTATCGAGCTATTGGGGTCTGACGTTTACCACCCCTAGGCGATATATGCGACATATCAGACGATCAGACCGGACTGTACGGTAGTGTTACTGGTTGGATTCACTGGAGTGTGAGCGGGCTTGCTCGTCGATCTTCAGATCGCTCAATACCCGGGTGGCCGTTACGTTTAGCAGACCGCTTACGGCTTGTGGGTGTTTGATATGATCATCACCTGCTGCCGGCGTATTGACGAGTCTTTAGAGTCCTACACAGAGGTTTCCTGGCTCAAGCGAAATGAAATAGGAGCGCATATGAGATATGTGCGGGACCGAGAATAATACGAGTATGTGATACTGTATTCTATTCTCGCGATGTGACATTGATCGGTTATATGCGATATAGCCGGGTTATCGGATCAAGTGTTGATTCGATAAGATGTTACTAATGATACCAGTCGGTTATGTGCGTCATGACCGGATCGTTAAATCAAGTGTTGATTTAATGATTTAATGCATAATTATATATTTGATATATTACTTTGCATTAACTAGTATCGGTTCACTTTAAATGGATTTTCTCGCTCGGTTGTGCGCATTGCATATGCGATATGATTTTTTGCACTTGTTTGTATCTTATTTAATGATACATGCAAATTAGGATTTGTGTAAAGAATTAAACCTTGGTTAAAGAAATGGTTAGGGTTTTTATTTGATTATTCATTTATTCATTTGTTTTTATTTTTGGAAAATAAATTGCATAAAATAGAATGGTGGCTTTCTTTTGTCTTCTTTCATGAAGCTTCATGAACTTTTGACTTAGTCACCATTTTGTCTCATGCTTAACCCTAACCAATTCAATTAACTCAAGTTAATTCTCTACACCTAACCATGGTGAGAATTATGATAAGAATGGATTTTTATTTATTCTTTAATACTTATCATAATTTTTATCATCTTCTTCCTCTTCTTCTTCTTCTTCATGAAGATACCTTCTTCCATCAATGGTGATTGATGCAAATGAGTGAGAAATCCAATTCTAAAGTCTACCCACTTCCTATTTTCTCATCCTCTACCTCTTGCCAAGTAGTAGAGT
The DNA here is from genome assembly GCA_030015575.1 of Agapanthus africanus. NCBI lineage: Eukaryota > Viridiplantae > Streptophyta > Magnoliopsida > Asparagales > Amaryllidaceae > Agapanthus > Agapanthus africanus. Next base: position 263,460,431 of record CM057345.1, on the reverse strand, counting down.
GTGTTTCCTTCACAAGTTTTTATGGCTTGGTGAAGGTGGAGCTTGATTTAGCGATGCCTCGACGTAGATCATCTTCGGCATGGACATCGACGACCTAGCTCGCCTATTCTCCGATGAAGCCGACGCTAGAGCCCGGATTCATTTTGGACAGCAAAGGACTTCGTTGCGGAGCTATGGAGGTGGAGCACCGGATCTACAAAGGTTGTATTTCCGATAACCCATTAGTTAAGTTGTTAACTAGATTGTTTTTCGCCTAGATTTCTAGCCAACGGTCCGTATTAGGGTTTCTCGGCACCTAGATTTTTTGAAATTGGCATGGTTGATGCCTTGTGAGACCTCATTAGGGTGCCTAGGAACCCTACATTAGCTTGTGTTATCGAAACTTCAAGGTAGATCATCTTGGTATCGAAGATCGGAAGCAAAGGTTGCAACATTCTCTTCGTAAAGCCTCTCGAGAGTCCACAACACGATGATCGCAGCGAAGGGACCTCAACATGGAGCTTAAGAAGTGAAGGACTGGATCTACAAAGGTTGTAATTCCTCTCACTTAGTGTTAAAGTGTTTAACACGCATGTTTTCTCCTAAACCCTAGTTTAAAGATCCGTATTCGGGTTGTTCGGCACGGCTAAAATTTTAATCGGGCATAGTTGATACCTCGTAGACCCTTGTGCGCGTGCCTAGCAACCCTCCACAAGGGCCTTCTCTTTTGTTTTGCACACTGGTATTCGGTTATGAATATCCAGCTCCTAAGTCGACGAGGCAAGGGCCGAGATCCCTTCACCGGGAGTGACCCCCTGGACAAAAGTTTGTGTCAGGGCAATAACTTCACTATAGCCGATTACTTTTGCTTTGCATCGTAGTATTCAGTTGGAATATCCTGCACCTCATTCTACGGGGAAAGAGCCGAGATCCCTTCACCTGGAGTGACCTCTTTAGCAAAGGTTTTCGTCACTATATTTTTCTAAAAAGCTATCCGGTTCCTTCAACGATATCAAGCTCATTACGTTAAAGGTTTTCGCCAGAAACCATTCGTATCCCTCCGTCATTTCAGACGGGTAGCACGTAATATTCATGCTATGTTTGTGGGTTTTCGTCAAGGCATAGTGTATGGTTGCTGCTTGTTACCTTTCTGCTACGTAGATAGATGCGTTGGTTTGGGACAGTCGTATAGCCTTGTTGGCCTTCGTTAAGGGCTTGTACGGGTGGGTTCAAATTAACCTGGACAATGACGGGTAAAACTTGACATGTGACTTATGATTTGTTGGCCTTCATCAAGGTCATAAGAGCATGAGGCAAAAATCACATCGGGAGTTTCTAAAGAAACTGAAACTTGCAAGATATGCGCATATCTTCTGGAGTGTGATAACGTGAGCGGATTCCATCATGTTATCATGCGATGATAGTTGGATCCCGATTCCCACTGATGAGTTGGTTTACTCCTCGGGTGATCCCGACTAATTCTTCTTTCAGGTTTGGGGAAGAATTTGACATTACAGTGGGAGGTTTCCTGATTAGATAAAGTGATAACCATTCTGATCTAGGTTAGAGTGCACGCTGAGTGTTTCTTTTCTCTCTCTCTTTGGCAGCGACCATGACCCGACCCTAGACTATGACTCAGTGACCAAAATTAACCGAACCTTCTTAAACACTGGCTTTTGGATTGTCAGAGTTGCAAATCTCATTGCCACTCCTACTTTTACCCTTTTCTCCAGGACACCCCGTATTACTACGAACGTCCACTTCCATTGGACAAAACCATCGTATGGTTATATACGAACTCGAAGGAATTTATTCGAGGATGGTTTCCGATTCGGGAGAAAACGAATAGAACTATTCAGTTGTCTTTTCCTTTTTACCTTCTCTCAGGTTGCGAGTACTCCTTGGTTTAGGAGATAATACACCTATTACGGAAATTGGATAGTCTTCTTCCAAACCTTAGGCTGGTGTCGAACGGTAGGGAATGAAGAAAACCAATTAGCCTAAACGGTGTACAGAAGGTATTAAGTTAAGACAAAGAAAGGGATTAGTAAGAGGGCAAAGTAAATTGCGACTGCTATTCACGACCAAACCAAGTATTTCTTCGCCAATCCTAAACCACCTTTGTATTTCTCCAGGACACTCCGTATCACTACGAAGATCCACAGTTTATTTGGACACTCCATTGTACGGTTATATACGAACTCGAAAGGAACTTGTTCCAGTTCGGGGATGGATTCTGGTTCAGGAGAAATAGGAATAAGGTTTATTCGGTTGTCTTTTATCTTCACCTTCTTTCGCATTGCGAGTGCTCCTAGGATTAAGACAGTACACCCATTATGCTTATTGGATAGTCTTCTTCCAAACCATAGGCTGGTGCCGAACGGTAGGGAAGGAAGAAAACCATTTGGCCTAAAAGGGTGTACAGAAGGTAATGACTAAAGACATATAAAGGGATTTGGAGAGGTGGCAAAGAATTATACGGTTACAGTTGTGAATCTGGATAATGGAAGAGACATTACTAGGAATACCGGGATACCCCATCGAAACATTTCAATGTTTCAGTTTCACTGTGTACTGTTAAAAGAAAACTGATTTCCCAATTAGACACTTGCTCCAGGGTATGTATTTACCTGGTATGATTCTCACATCTGTATGGTTTTATAGATGATGAGTGAGAGTAAGTTATTGGGAATTAGGTGATCATCCTCATTATATCGAGATTCGTTATAATTGGTGATATTTGAGGAAGTCACCTGGGTGGTTTGCCGGACGGTAAATATTTGGTTTTTAATATCCGTTGTTATGCACCAATTTCAAATTGATATATCTGTACGTCTATTTTTATAGAGTGAGATATACCTTTTTGAAATTATGTCTATGACATTTACCTATATCAGTGGATGGTTAGGTAAGGAGCATTGAACAGCGGTGTAATTCTTGTTAGTTATATGTATGCCCTAGAGGCCATTACTATACATTGGATGTATATTGTTGTGGATGCTGGGACATATATAGGGAGGACTTTCTTGCTCGACATGATAGTATGCTATCTGGTTACTCTTGACCTTAACGTGTATACTGATTGTCTCTCTGTTACATGTTGGTAAAGCCCTTAGGATGTGTACTTGACTACCTGGACTATGATGCGGATCATACTAGTGGGGACATGGTAGTCCATAAGTACATCCTTCAAGGTCCCTAGTCGTGGGTGTATCGAGACAGGGCATCGATATACCAGAGTAGACTAGCGTATACCTTCTCGACCCATACAGATGGGCGATGGATGATCCCATATCCATTGGTGTTTGACATCGGAGATGATATACGGGTGCTCAGTAGAGACTGGGTACATTGGACGGACTCGCCGAGAACTCCCAGATAGTATTATACCTTACGTCAGATGGCAGTTCTCTGGTGACACTGGTACAGAGCAGTCTGTTGACACGAGATCGTCATAGAGTCTTGTGTGGTTCCCACTGTACTTTGATTTCCACCTTACCACATCCAAGAGGGCGTGCAAAACGGTGGCTTTTGGGTACAGTCCCGAATCACATGGAGGCAATGAGCGATAGGAGGGGATTCGTCTCTCCCGGTATAGGGAGTTGATGTTGCGCTGTGTTCGATTGGCTATAACCGGAAATCCCTGGCCAGGGTTGCTGAGATTTACTGGTAAGTGTTAGCAGTAGTTTCTCGAATTGTTATAGACCTCATATCGACACGACTTATCGAGCTATTAGGGTCTGACGTTTATCACCCCTAGGCAAGATATGCGGCATATCAGATGAACAGACCAGACTGTACGGTAAGTGTTGCTGGTTGGATTCACAGGAGTGTGAGCGGGCTTGCTCGTCGATCTTCTGATCGCTCAATACCCGGGTGGCCGTTACGTTTAGCAGACCGCTTGCAGCTTGTGGGTGATTGATATGATCATCATCTGCTACCGGCGTATTGACGAGTCTTTAGAGTCCTACACAGAGGTTTCCTGGCTCAAGCGAAACGAAATAGGAGCGCATATGAGATATGTGCGGGACCGAGAATAATTCGTGTATGTGATACCGTATTTCATTCTCGCGATTAATATTTCGATTGGTTGTATACGATATAACCTAGTTATCGAATCAAGGATTGATTCGATAAATCGATACATTGGATATTAGTCGGTCATATACGATATGACCGGATCGTTAAATCAAGTGTTGATTTAATGATTTAATGCATAATTATATATTTGATATATTACTTTGCATTAACTAGTATTGGTTCACTTTAAATGGATTTTCTCACTTTATGTGCACATTGTATATGTGATATACTTTTGTATACTAGTTTGTATCATGTTTGATGATACATGCTCATTTGGTTAAGTGTAAAGAATTAAACCATGGTTAAGTTGATGATTAGGGTTTTGCTTATTCTTTTATTTATTTATTTATTCATTTTTGATATATATATTAGAATGGTGGCTTTGTTTGTTTTTTAGTTGAACATTCATGAAGCTTTGACTAAGTCATCATTCTTATCTCTTGCTTAACCCTAACCATTTGAACTAACCCTAGTTCATTCTCTACACTTAACTATGGTTGAGAATATGATAAGAAGGAATTCTTTTTATTTATTCACATAATACTTATCATATTCTATCATCTTCTTCATCTTCTTCTTCAAAGAAAAAGCTTGCTACCAACAATGGTATCTTGAGCAAAAGTGTGAGAAATCCAATTCTAAAGTGAACCCACCTCCTATTTCTTCATCCTCTACCTCTTGCCAAGTAGTATAGGGTGTTTTCTTCATAAGTTTCATGACTTGGTGAAGTGGGAGCTTGATCTAGTGATGTCTCGACGTAGATCATCTTCGGCACGAAGCCGACGACCTTGCCCGTCCATTTCTCCGATGAAGCCGACGCTAGAGCCCGGGTTTCCATTTGGACAGCGAGGAGACTTCATTGCGGAGCTATGGAGGTGGAGGACCGGATCTACAAAGGTTGTATTTCCGTTCTTTGTTATAAAGTTGTTTACTAGTTATTGTTATCGCCTAGAATTCTAGTTAACGATCCGTATTAGGGTTTCTCGGCACCCGTAAGATTTGAAATTGGCATGGTTGATGCCTTGTGAGACCTTTTGAGAGTGCCTAGGAACCCTACAGTGGTATCAGAGCCTAGCTAGAGCCTTAGGCGAATTCTAGACGACGTTTGAAATCCGAACGAACCCGAAACCCTAATACAAAATGCTCTCTGGACTTCTTCTAAAAACTGGGTTTTTTTAAAATGCTTAAAAAATTCAGCAGGGAATTCTAAGAATTACGGTGCAAAATTTTTCCCTTGATCAATTAATAGAGCGGCGGAACCGCGGCAGAAGCATGGCTTCTGCGGCGGTTCCGCAGCCAATAGATGACATCATCATCCCCTGTTTGCACAGTAACTCCTATTTTATTATGCTGGATTTTCTGGGAATTTTTAATATTTATTCAAGAGTTGAAATTTCTGGGGTTGTTTTGGGGATTCGATTATTCGATCGGATTGTCAAACTTTGTCTATGTGTTTTTCCGGATAATTATTGAATATGTTAAAAAGTTCGACCGGATATAAATACCCAATTTTTCCCCTGTTGGGAAATTTCCAAGTGTTGGATTTTTCCGTGGTTTAAAGACGTTCTAAGTAGTGCAAGTAACGCAATGGACCCTCTAGAAGACAACAAACCTTAACTCGATTATGTGACCGTCTTGAACTGCCCTTTGAACCTTCGGGTTTGGGGCAGTACGGCGTGCCACATGTGAGGCGTTGGGTTGACCCTTCTACGGCTGGACCGTTGGTACTGAGGCATGAACTGGATGTTTTTAGACTTGTTTCATGTGTTGATCTGTATCGGGAAAACTTGGGTGTTTGACTGTTCGATCGGAAAGTTTAACATTTTCTAATTATCTGGAATGGGATACAATAATTGGAATTCACAAGTAGTTATGAGATAACTGAATGAATGTTTTAAATCTAGCGGTTTAGTCTCACTTGATCGGTTGCCACGGAATTTTGATGTGATCAAAAGTCCGTCGCAATCACGTAGCGTACGCGGATACTCGCCGGATAAACTTAATAGACAGCCTCGCCCCATAGCCCCGACCAAGTGACTGTAGGAGAACCCCGTCGCCGAAAGCATCCGTTCGGTTGCTCGCGGCAGTGGTGTTCCGCCTTGGTGCACTTCGTCGACGGTATCGGGGGTGCGGCCGTCTACTGAAGTTTGCGACGAGCATTCGATCAGGATGTCGGGAATCTTGTTGAATTGCCCGACTTGGTATTGAAAAGTGTTTTCGATTTTGAGACTAAAATGCGGCGTTTATAATTATTAGGAATGCGATGTCTAAGGAATTCATTTGATTAGGCATGCGATGTCTATGCAGGTTGCGAATTCCAACTGTTGTAGTTTTACACTATCTTTTCTGTGACCGTAAGTGTAATATGTGATATCGCCGGTTTCGTTGCTATATGTCAACGACAATTGGGATGCGCATATTTACTTACATTGATGACATGTGATGTTATGTGTTGCTGGATATGTTATATTGGATCGTCGTGTTTGAATAGCCGGGGGTTTTTATGTGAGATGAGCGTTTTTCATTTTCATTCATGTAAAAACTTGTATGTAATATTCTTTTTATTGGGGCGCTTCCAGGTTGCGGAAGTTGTCACCGTTGATGTATATTATTTACTTTTCCGCACTAGGATAGACCCAAGGAGGAGGGCACAAGTAACCGGGTTCTGGAGTCCAGTGGGAGACCAACTCGAGGAGCCGAGTCCGGGTCTCCTAACTCTAGAATTGGTAGGGTTGCTTGCCGCTCTCGTAGGGGTCTAGGGGTGTGGGTTTGGCTATTCATCACGACCGTGGAATCCGTGTTTTATACTGGCTCGTATTGAAAACACGGACGTCCTAGTATATCCAATATTTCATATGATTCTTCTACTGCGATATCTGTGATGTGATCATGTGATGTTCTGTGATAGATACAGTATATAGTATATATGATATATTATATAGACGTTACTTATGTTTTACACCCGCGCTGGCCCTGCCCTGCTCTGCCGTTAGTTACCTAACCTAACGGTGCACGAGAGGACATCGAGGCGAATGCGGATGGCATAAGTGTACGTCGTATTTATCTGTGATGTTTAGGAACTTAAATGATAGGACTTCATTAATGTGATTAATGAAAGAAAAGAAACCTAAGATGTTGTAGAATCAAATTTTAAACAAAACAGGTAGCTACAGTTCTTGCTTTGCATAGCGGTATATATGATATACCCTGCACCTTATTCGATGAGGAAAGGACCGAGATCCCTTCACCGGGAGTGACTCCTTTAGCAATAACTGGCATATGCTACACACTCGATTTGACTTTTGATTGCTTCTATAGTTTCTGCTTTGCACGGTGATATATATGATATATCTCGCACCTTATTCGACGAGGAAAGGGCCGACGATCCCTTCACCGGGAGTGACCCCTTTAGCAAAACTAGAAAAGCCTCAAAAGCACTCCATTTCAAAATCATTTGATTCTACAACGATATCAAGTTCATTACGCAATAGGTTTTCAGAAAAACCTGTCGTAGCCCTCCGTCATTTCAGATAAGTACTAGTTAGTATTCGTGCTGCGGTTGTTTGGCATGCGTCAAGGCGTAGTGTACGGTAGCTAACTAGTGCTTATCTGCTAGCATATGATGCGATTGGATTAGGGTATTCGTACGGCGTTGTTTGGCATGCGTCAAGGGTCGTACGGGTGGGTTTAATTCAATCAAGAAATGTACGGGTTGAACTTGACTAGCGGACTATGGGTTGTTTGGCATGCGTCAAGGTCATAGCACGCTAGGGGCAAAATATTATCGGGAATTTCAAGTGTTGAAATATGCAATGAGATTGCATACCTTCTATGAGATAGTTGGATCCCGATACCCACTGCGAGTAATTGTTACTCCTGGGAGAGTTTTACACATTACAATTAGCCGATCAAGTAGGTGTCTAGAAAGGTGTCAACGGGGTTACGCCTCTGGGAAAACGAGGTTTACATTAAATAGGTTCGTGCGAAAGCACGGGGGACCTCCCTCAAAGTGCCGACACTGGCCTGGCTGAAAGATTGGCGAACTTGTAGCGTGTAATTAATCCCGGCTAGTCATTCCTTTTAGGGTTTGAAGGAAGATTTGATAAAAAGCAGTGGGAGCCATCCTGATTAGATAAAATAATAACCAATCTATTCTTGAAAGAGCGCACGCTGAGTGTTTTCTTCTTTCTCTCTCCTGGTAGCGACCATGTCACGCCTTAATCAAGATAATAATATGGAATATTGACCGAACCCGCTTGTTATACTGAGCTAGGGAACGTTGGTCCCGCTCCAACTTGTAATTGTTATAAGACAGAGCAGGAAATTGGGGAATACCAGATTTCCCGTGCCGCCCAAACGAAGAGAGTGCATGTTGATGCATCATCTTCGGGTGTGTTCATTACAAAGAACTGTTTCTCAGTATCCTCTGCATCCTGAGTATATGATACCGGATCAGGATCCCAGATATGTAATCTGTTACATAGGGCTACAAAAAGGTAGAAAAACTGAGAACGGGTGATAAGTTTCATGAGGCAGAAAACGGGGCAAGTGTTGCAGCCAAGTCTGTCGGTCACTGTCACCCTGTATTACCAATACATTGATTCTGAACAAATGTTATTAGATACCGAACCTGATATACAAAATCATATCAGTCTCTTTATTGGTAAAGAAATGATAAAATTTTGTATTGTTGGATAATGTCTTGAACATTTCCTATATCAAAAGTTGATCGGTTCAGGCACGTTATCTAAAAGCAGTGATGTTCTAAATCAAACTACAGTTCTTAGTATACGGAACACACAAAAGAGGAAGAGTTCAGAAATGAACGAATTCTTCTTGAGGTATTGTAGACTAGGTCATATCAATACGACCCGACTGGCTGAAGTTACATTTAGATGTATATTTAAATCCGTTTGAATTTACATCTTCTGAAACTTGCCAGTCATGTCACAAAGATAAGATGACCATAGCTCCGTTTACTGGAAACAGAGAAAGAGTTAGTTGAACTCTTGGGATGATACATGTTGATGTATGAAGGTCCCCAGTCTACACATACCAAGAACAGTTCTTTTTACTTCATTACATTCTCTGATGATCTTTCGAGATTCAGACCTATGTTCCTGTTGAAACACAAGTCCGAACCTTTTGAAATATTCACTGAATATAAGTTAGAAGTAGAGAACCAATACGGGTATAAGTATTATGTCCTATGATGAGATCAGGGAGGAGAATACTTGTGCATGGAATTCCTGGACTATTCTAAAGAAGAATGAGATTCTCTCTCAGCATTACTCCTCTGTATACACCATAGCATGATGGTATATCGGGGCGGAGCAGATACACCCTATTTGATATGGTGTGCTCTATGATGAGTACTACTGAGTTACCTGTTTCCTTTTGGGAGTTATGCACTTATGAAGTTGCATACCTATTGAATAGGGTTCCAATCAAATCAGTTGCCTACCGCTTCATATGTGATATGGAATGGGAAGAGCCCATGTCTTAAGCTAGTTAAGATTTGGGGTTGACCGGCCTATGTCTGAAAGCAAAATCCGGACAAGCTCAAGGCAAGGTCTGTAATGTAGAACTGGAAAGGTTCCAGCTATACAAACTGCAGCTGATGATTTGATAGAACCAAAGGATTCAGTTGATTCCAACGAACCTCAGCCTCTCCGCCGATCTGGTAGGGTTCCTCACCTGCCTGAGAGATACTTCGGTTTCTCGATGACAGTAGGAGCGAGGATTGCATCATGAGATGATGACCCAACTAGCTTCGAGCTGGCCATCAGGAGTGAGACTCTGTAAGAATGGCTGGATGCTTAGTGATCTGAGATGGAATCCATATACACCAACAAAGTATGGACTTTGGTTGCTATATCTGAAGGGTTAAATCCCCATCAGGAGCAAGTATATCTTGAGAAGATTACTTGGTGTAGATGGAAAAGTTGAGACTTTCAAAGCTAGACTTGTTAAAGTTTTTCGTCATCGACCAGACGTGGATAATGATGAAACCTTTTCCAGTGCCTATGCTTAAGTCCATCCGGATCCTACTTGCCACGGCTACATACCATGACTATGATATCTGGCGGTTGGGTGCCATGACTACTTTTCTAGATGGTTTTTTAGAAGAGTGCGTCTGTAAGTACACAGCCAGAGGGCCTCGTAGACAGTGGGAGCAGCGGAAACGTGTACAAGATGCTTTATAGGATAAATCAGGTATCGCGGAGTGGGAACGTCTGTTTTGATGTCGTAGTCAAAGAGTTTGACATCATCAAAATGGTAGATGAACCTTGTATAAACAAAAAGGTAGTAGGGAGTATGGTGACGATCCTCGTAGAGTACGTGGATAACATACTCTTGATAGGGAAGTAGTTTCCTATGCTACGCTCGATCAATCTCCGATTATCACAAAGATTCTCCATATAGGATCAAAGTGATACCTACTAAATCCTGAATTTTGGATCTATGAGATAGATCTAATTGGATGTTAGGATTCTCACTAGTTGTAGTGAGATGATATCAAACGATTCTGGGGAGAATCACTGGAAGGGTTCCAGGGTGATAAAGACGACTGAATGTCAGTCGCAGGCATTGTCTTTACCCTCAGTAAAGGGACGGTATGTTGGAAGAGTTCCAAGCTAGATACCGTGACATACTAGATGATAAAGGCACGATACATCGCTACTTAAGATGCTACCAAAGAGGATGTTTGGGTGTATATTAGTTCATGAGATGAACTACGTTCCTACCATTGTGAGACAATGGAGTTGTGGCTTATGCCAAGGAACGCCGGTCCCATCAGTGATCCAGACTTATTCTAAGGCAGTATCACCTGATCATGGAGATAGTTGATCTCCAGGGTGATCGAGGTAAGGAGAGTAGACTCAGAGGACAACACAGCGAATCCACTCACGAAGGCCTATTCCCAGAGAGAGACTTTTATGGGATGGTTGAGTATGAGATACTACAACCACTGCTACAGATGGACCTAGTGCAAATGGGAGATTGTTAGTTATATGTATGCCCTAAAGGCCATTACTGTACATTGGATGTATATTGTAGTGGATGCTGGGACATATATAGGGAGGACTTTCTTGCTCGACATGATAGTATGCTATCTGGTTACTCTTGACCTTAACGTGTATACTGATTGTCTCTCTGTTACATGTTGGTAAAGCCCTTAGGATGTGTACTTGACTATCTGGACTATGATGTGGATCATACTAGTGGGGACATGGTAGTCCATAAGTACATCCTTCAAGGTCCCTAGTCATGGGTGTATCGAGACAGGGCATCGATATACCAGAGTAGACTAGCGTATACCTTCTCGACCCATACAGATGGGCGATGGATGATCCCATATCCATTGGTGTTTGACATCGGAGATGATATACGGGTGCTCAGTAGAGACTGGGTACACTGGACGGACTCGCCGAGAACTCCCAGATGGTATTATACCTTACGTCAGATGGCAGTTCTCTGGTGACACTAGTACAGAGTAGTCTGTTGACTCGAGATCGTCATAGAGTCTTGTGTGGTTCCCACTGTGCTTTGATTTCCACCTTACCACGTCCAAGAGGGCGTGCAAAATGGTGGCTTTTGGGTACAGTCCCGAATCACATGGAGGCAATGAGCGATAGGAGGGGATTCTTCTCTCCCGGTATAGGGAGTTGATGTTGCGCTGTGTTCGATTGGCTATAACCGGAAATCCCTGGCCAGGGTTGCTGAGATTTACTGGTAAGTGTTACCAGTAGTTTCTCGAATTGTTATAGACCTCATATCGACACGACTTATCGAGCTATTGGGGTCTGACGTTTACCACCCCTAGGCAAGATATGCGGCATATCAGACGAACAGACCGGACTGTACGGTAAGTGTTGCTGGTTGGATTCACAGGAGTGTGAGCGGGCTTGCTCGTCGATCTTCTGATCGCTCAATACCCGGGTGGCCGTTACGTTTAGCAGACCGCTTGCGGCTTGTGGGTGATTGATATGATCATCATCTGCTACCGGCGTATTGACGAGTCTTTATAGTCCTACACAGAAGTTTCCTGGCTCAAGCGAAACGAAATAGGAGCGCATATAAGATATGTGCGGGACCGAGAATAATGCGTGTATGTGATACCGTATTTCATTCTCGCGATTAATGTTTCGATTGGTTGTATACGATATAACCTAGTTATCGAATCAAGGATTGATTCGATAAATCGATACATTGGATATTAGTCGGTCATATACGATATGACCGGATCGTTAAATCAAGTGTTGATTTGATGATTTAATGCATAATTATATATTTGATATATTACTTTGCATTAACTAGTATTGGTTCACTTTAAATGGATTTTCTCACTTTATGTGCATATTGTATATGTGATATACTTTTGTACACTAGTTTGTATCATGTTTGATGATACATGCTCATTTGGTTAAGTGTAAAGAATTAAACCATGGTTAAGTTGATGATTAGGGTTTTGCTTATTCTTTTATTTATTTGTTTATTCATTTTTGATATATATATTAGAATGGTGGCTTTGTTTGTTTTTTAGTTGAACATTCATGAAGCTTTGACTAAGTCATCATTCTTATCTCTTGCTTAACCCTAACCATTTGAACTAACCCTAGTTCATTCTCTACACTTAACTATGGTTGAGAATATGATAAGAAGGAATTCTTTTTGTTTATTCACATAATACTTATCATATTCTATCATCTTCTTCATCTTCTTCTTCAAAGAAAAAGCTTGCTACCAACAATGGTATCTTGAGCAAAAGTGTGAGAAATCCAATTCTAAAGTGAACCCACCTCCTATTTCTTCATCCTCTACCTCTTGACAAGTAGTATAGGGTGTTTTCTTCACAAGTTTCATGACTTGGTGAAGTGGGAGCTTGATCTAGTGATGCCTCGACGTAGATCATCTTCGGCACGAAGCCGACGACCTTGCCCGCCCATTTCTCCGATGAAGCCGACGCTAGAGCCCGGGTTTCCATTTGGACAGCGAGGAGACTTCATTGCGGAGCTATGGAGGTGGAGGACCGGATCTACAAAGGTTGTATTTTCTTTCTTTGTTATAAAGTTATTTACTAGTTATTGTTATCGCCTAGAATTCTAGTTAACGATCCGTATTAGGGTTTCTCGGCACCCGTAAGATTTGAAATTGGCATGGTTGATGCCTTGTGAGACCTTTTGAGAGTGCCTAGGAACCCTACAATTCTTCTTAACCATAAGTACAGTTTTCAACCTACGATACACAGTGAATGAGTCACTAGACTCAGGGAACTTATACAGAGTATTGTATATTCTCCAGTGTCCATTAGGACAGAGGGGTCGGTCCTCGTACTATATTCTGTTTACTTATGACTTCTCTAGTTCTTGGACATGTGTTTCGTAGAAATGCAAGGTCTAAGTTTTGAGGAGTTATAGGTATAAGAATAAAGTAGGGAACCAGATGTTGCAAGTATCAGGATTCTTCAAGGTGATCGAAGATGTAGATACTTGTGTATGGTATTCAGTTTATAGTAATGATTAAGAGAACTTGCTTCTCTTTCAGGTTACTCATAATTGGAAGCATTCCTAAGTTGAGTAACGATAATCGGCCTCCTTCCATTTAGTTGACATGCACTGGAGACAGCTGCATGATTTGAATCTGGTTCAATTAAATCAGTGCCTCTGTTTCTGTATTGGATATAGAACAGTTCATATCTTGACATTGTTAAGGTATGGGGAGTTGTCCGGCTTATGCTTAAAACCAGACACTGGACAACTCAAGGCACATTTCTGTAATGGCTGTTTGTGGGTTGACCCGGGCTATGACGAGGGTTGACTTTCTATCATCTGGAAGATCAATAGTGATATTGTTCTTAACTCGCCACAGTTTTAATTAAAAATGGATTTTTTCAGAAAACGGTAGTGGGAGTATGGTAGAACTGGAAGCGATTCCAGAACCGCAAACGATTACTGAAGATTTGATAAGAACCTAAAGATTCAATCTGGTTTGACATTCCATTGGCCACTCCGCAGATATGGTAGGTAACCTCAGGCGCTCGAGAAGTACTTCGGTATGCTCAAGGACGGTGGCAGGGAGGTTCTTGTTTACCCAGACTTTCCATTGCTGTTGTTCCAGACTATGAGACCCGGCAGGAGGATGATTATAGCGTCGTTCTAAACTGGATTTAGAAGCGTATGTGTATATGACTCTGCCAGAGGGTTCTCGTGGTCAGTGGGAGCAGCGGAAGCATAGTGGAGAAGTGGCTTATGTCTATTTATAGACTAAAGCAGATACAGCGGAGATAGATCATCTATTTCTGATGTGACAGTCATAGGTTTGACTTCATCAGAATAGGGGATGGATCTGTTAAGAAGGTAGTAGGGTGTGATGTCCTGGTATTTGATGGCATACACAGTGTAGGAAGTAATATTCCTATACTACGATCGGTTATACTTTGGTTGTCACACAGTGGTTTCTCCACACAGGACTTGGATATTATATCAGACATTCTGGTTACTAGATCTATGGTTTTGGGTGGTTTCCCAATCAGGGTACTTAGACAGCATTCTAAGAGTATTTAGAATGGACGACTCCTGGCATGGTGGTGTACCTGCAGGTAATGGAGTCACCCTCTCTAAAGGTGTCTTACAGACTAAAGGGGAGAGGGATATGCATGATTGGAAGATCACTTGCTTAGGCAATTGAGTCAATCATGAGATGTCAAGTACCACACCAGATGTTGTTCTTGCAGTAGGTGCAATAAGTTGATATTGATCCAATCCTGGAGAAACGATCGGAAGCAGTTTTAGAACATAAGTGGATGTTCTAGGGATATGATAACGACAGCCTCATTCGGGAGACAGTTATCATTCCAGGCTTCCAAGGTGACCTGGATGGCAGAGTGGCTGTCAGAGTTATAGTTTTCCCTCTGACGAGGGGCAGTTTTTTGGACAGGTGGTCCAGGTGGATACTGAGGGAAGGCATGGCGCAGGATACTGATTAAGGTCAGTTGACGATACAGTCTAAGAAGTTTGGATTTGGAGTTCACTTATGAGCTAGGTCCCATCAGATATCCAGACATATTCTAAGAAAGGTATTGCTCATTTCGGAAGATGGCTTTCTCCGCGAACTTGAGATAAAGAGAGACAGAAAGAAACATCAGAGCGGATCCACTCACTGAGGCTATTCTTCGAACACAATAGTTTCGCAAACAAGCTTTGTGAGACTGATTAGTAGAGGAGTTGGGTGTTCGGTATCACACGGGCTGTGAGTATGCGACATCGCAATAATTAGCCTTGAGTGCAAGTGGGAGATTGTTGGAGATAGTGCCCTCAGAGTCAATTATTGGATCACAGGCACGTGATTGCAATGATTGAGGGAGGACCTGTCCCAGTAGGACAGTCTTACTCAAGATGATAGTATGCTATCTGGTTTATCTTTATCATCGTGTACTGCTTTAGGTGGCCTTACCAGTCGCTATTACACGTTGATAGAGCCCCTAGGATTCTTGCTTGACTACCAGCAGTATGAGGGCGATCATATACGTGGGAGCTGGAGTCTATAAGCACATCCTTAAAAGGTCCCTAGTCATGGGAGTTTCGAGACAGGGCATCGATACTCCGGAGTAGACTAGTGTATACAGTCGAGACCCCGATGAGGGGCGGTGGCCGGTCTCACAAGCCACTGGTGTCAGTTGGTTCACCTAAGATGTATACATGTGCTCATTGGGTTATGAGTACACCGGACAGGACTCGCCGGGAACCTGCTAGTTGGTATTATACCTGACGTCAGATAGCAGTTCCCTGGTGACGTGTGTACAGGTTAGTTCATCGACCTGAGATCATCATTTGTCTCGTGTGAGTTCCCACTGTTCTTTGATTTCTACCCTACCACGCTCAAAGGAGACGTGCAAACAGGTTTTAGTTGGGTACAGTCCCGAGCCACATGGAGGCAGTGAGCAGATCTGCAGGGGTTCGTCTCTCCCGGTATTGGGGGTGAGGTCGCGCTGTGTCTAGGAGAGCTAGTACAGGAAAAGTTCTTGGCCAAGGCAGGAGATTTACTGGTAGGTATTCCAGTAGTATCTCAGGATGTTCTGGGCTACACTCCGACACGACTTGTACCGCTTTTGGGGGTCTGACTTTTACCAACCCTCTAGGCCCGCCATGCGATACTCATAGATGAACGGACCGGACTCTACGGATCTTGTCACTAACAGGCTCAGTAGGGTGTCAGGATGAGTTCGCTCATCGACGTCCGTTTTGGTCAATAGCTGGTAGCCCGTCATGTATGGCTAATACCTCTGACGTGCTAGTGGTTAAATCCATAGCCATAGTATTTACGAGTCTTTAGAGTCCACCAAACACAATTACTCAAGTTTCGGGCGAAACGCTGTAGAGGCCGTATGGAGATATGGCAGGGTTCGATCAGATACGTGCGGTATTGCACGGATCGTGATCGGACGGATTTTACTAGCCGACTTTGGCTTAAGCCGGATCCTAGTATTAGACAGTGTAGATTTTGTCTCTTTGCATTTATTTTCAGTGGGAATACAAATGCGGGCATGTATATGCAGTCGCGGGGTTTTTCCTGTAATTTATTACGGGATCAGTTTTCTGAAGTTGCCAGTTTGCATTCAGTTCCGGCCGGTTTTCCTTTGTTCCTTCACGGCAGGACTTTTCGATGGAAGGGGGTTATTTGCAAGTGTGCAAATAACATTTGTGGAGGGGTTTTTTTTTTATTGTGGCTTCATCATGATGAGATTCTTTTCTAGTCTTTTTCCTTGCATTTATGGTGATGGTTTGTGAGTGGATTTAGATTAGAAATTGGTGTGACTTTTATTTATCATTATCATAGCTTTTCCCCCACTTGCTTTTCCATTGATAATTCCCTCCACCATTTTCCTTGAGGGGCCGGCCACATCCTAGAGGAGAGAAAGAAAGGAATTCATTTTGTGGGAAAATCTTCATCTCATTTGGTTTGCTTCAAAAATCCCTCACTACTCTCCAAAGTTCTTCTTTCTCCTCCACATCCATACAAGGCAACTTCATACCCCATGAGACAAAGATTCTTCACTAAACCTACAGTACTCTTGGACGCGTCGGCTTGCCAACTTCGCGCCCGAGTTGCCTTGGTCCAGAGGTGGGAGCCCGTAAAAGAATTTGGCTACGTGGTGCCCTTTCCGACGAGGAGGTGACGGACGGAGATTCCGCGGGAAATCGGAGTGGAGACGAAGACCGAAGGACACGGATCGCTTGATATAACTCTCTACCCATCTTTTAGTTTGCTAGTAGCTAGTTTAATGGCCCGATCCGGGATGAAAAGTGCGCGGTGGTTCCGGTTTGCAAGTTTCACAAAGTTTTTCGTTTCCGCATTCCGGCGTCGGATCGACGGCCGAGGCGCCGCCGTGCATTTACAGAGTACACCTATTATGCTTACTGGATAGTATTCTTCCAAACCATAGGCTGGTGCCGAACGGTAGGGAAGGAAGAAAACCATTTAGCCTAATGATGGTGTACAGAAGGTAACGACTAAAGACAAATAAAGGGATTTGGAAAGGTGGCAAAGAAATATACGGTTAAAGTCATGATTTGGATTATGGAAGAGGCATTACTAGAAATACCAGGATACCCTTGCAAAACATATTAATGTTTAATATTCACTGTGCATTGTTAATTAAAAAATGATTTCCCAATTAAACCCTTGCTCCAGGGTATGTATTTACCAGGTTTCATTCTCACATCTGTATAGTTTTACAGATAATGAGTGGGAGTAAGTTATTGGGAATTAGGTGATCATCCTCATTATGTCGGAATTCGTTGTAATTGGTGATATTTGAGGAAATCGCCTGGATACAGTTTTTCAACTTATGACGCACAGGTTTTGAGTTATTAAACTCAGCAGACTTATACAGAGTATTGTATGTTGTCCAGTGTCCATCAGGACAAAGGGGTTGGTCTTCGTACTATATTCTATTTACTTGTGACTTCTCTAGTTTATAGACAAGTGTTTCGTACAAATACAATGTCTAAGTATTGAGAAGTTGTGGGTATAGGAATAAAGTAGAGAACCATGTATCGCAAGTATCGGGATTCTTCTAAGAAATCGAAGATGTAGATTCTTGTGAATGGTATTCAGTTGATAGTAATGGTTTTGAGAAACTTGTTTCTCTTTCAGGTTACTCATAATTGGATGGATTCCTAAGTTGAGTAATGATGATTAGCCTCTCTCCATTAAAATGATATGCACTGGAGACAGCTGCATGATTTGAATCTGGTTCTAATTAAATAAGTGCCAAAGTTTCTATATTAGATATAGAATGGATCATATCTTAACGATGTTAAGCTAAGAGGAGTTGTCCAGCTTATGCTTAAAACCAGACACTGGATGACTCAAAGCACGTTTCTGTAATGGCAGTTTGTGGGTTGACCCTAGCTTTGACGAGGGTTGATTTTCTACCATCTGGAAGATCAATAGTGATATTGTTCTAGACTCGCCACAGTTTTAGTAAAATGGATTTTTTCAGAAAACAGAAGTGGGAGTATGGTAGAACTGGAAGTGATTCCAGAATCGCAAACGATTACGGAAAATTTAATAGGACCTATATATTCAATCAGGTTTGACATTCCATTAACCACTCCGCAGACATGGTGGGCAACCTCAGACACCCGAGAAGTACTCCGGTAGCCTTAAGGACGGTGACAGGGAGGTTCTTGTTTACCCAGACTTGACACTACAGTTGTTCCAGACTATGAGACCCGGCAGGAGGATATGTATAGCGTCATTCTAAACTAGTTTTAGAAATGTACGTATATATTATTCTGCCAGAGGGTTGTCATAGTCAGTGGGAGCAGCGGAAGCATAGTGAGAAAGAAGCTAGTGTCTATTTATAGACTTGAGCAGAAATAGCGGAGAAAGATCATCTGATTTTTGATGTGACAGTCATGGGTTTGACTTCATCAGAATAGGGGATAGATCTGTTAAGAAGGTAGTAGGGTGTGATGTCCTGGTATTTGGATGACATACACAGAGTAGGAAGTAAAATTCCTATACTACGATCGGTTGTACTGTGGTCATCACACAGTTGTTTCTCCACAAAGGACATGGATGTAATATCTGACATTCTGGATACAAGATCTATAGTTTTAGATCTAGATTTGGGTAGTTTCCCAAGGTGGGTACTTTGACAGTATTCTAAAAGTATTTTAGAATAAATGACTCCTGGCATGGTGGTGTACCTGCAGGTGATGGAGTCACCCTCTCTAAAAGTGTCTTACAGACTAAAGGGGAGAGGGACGTGCATGATTGGCAGATCACTTGCTTAGGCAATTGAGTCAATTGTGAGATGTCAAGTACCACACCAGATGTTGTTTTTGCACTAGATGCGATAAGTTTATATTAATCCAATCCTGAAGAAACATACGGAAGCTGTTTTAGAACATTAGTGAATGTTCTACGGATTTGATGACGGCAGCCTCCTTCGGGAGACGGTTATTATTCCAGGCTTCACAGGTGACCTGGATAACAGAGTGATTGTCAGAGTTATAGTTTTCCCTCTGACAAGGGACAGTATTTTGGACAGGTGGTCCAAGAGGATACTGTGGGAGGCATGGTGCTGGACACTGATTAGTTTCAGTGATCGATACAATCTAAGTAGTTTGGATTTGTAGTTCATTTATGAACTAGGTCCCATCAGATATCCAAACATATTCTAAGACAGGTATTACTCAATTCGAGAGATGGTTTTCTCCGCGAAGTTGAGATATAGAGAGATACAGAAAGAAACACCGAAGCGGATCCACTTACTGAGGCTATTTCTCGAACACAAGAGTTTTACAAACGAGCTTTGTGAAACTGATTAGTAGAGGAGTTGGATGCTCGGTATCACACGAGCTGTGAGTACACGACATCGCAATAATTAGCCTTAAGTGCAACTGGGAGATTGTTGGATATAGTGCCCTCTAAGTCAATTATTGGATCGCAGGTACGTGATTGCAATGATTGAGGGAGGACCTATACCGATAAAACAGTCTTACTCAAGATGATAATATGCTATCTAATTTGTCTTTATCATCATGTATATATTGATAAAGCCTATAAGATTCATGCTTGACTACCAGCAGTATGATGGCGATCATATATGTGGGAGCTGGGGTCTATAAGCACATCCTCAAAGTGTCCCTAGTCGTAGGAGTTTCGAGACAGGGCACCGATACTCCAGAGTAGACTAGTGTATACAGTCGAGACCCTGACAAGGGGCGGTGGCCGGTCTCACAAGCCACTGGTGTCAGTTGGATCACCTAAGATGTATACAGGTGCTCATTAGGTTATGAGTACACCGGACAGGACTCGCCGGGAACATACCAGTTGGTATTATACATATTGTCAGATAGCAGTTCCCTAGTAACATATGTATAGGTTAGTTCATCAACCTGAGGTCATCATTTGTCTCGTGTGAGTTCCCACTGTGCTTTGATTTATACCCTACCACGGGTCAAAGGAGTCGTGCAAACAGGTATATTTTGGGTACAGTCCCGAGACATATTGGAGGCAAGTGAGCGGATCTTCGGGGATTCGTCTCTCCCGGTATTGGGGGTGAGATCGAGCTGTGTTTAGGAGAGCCATTACACGAAATCCCTGGCCAGGGTAATCGAGATATACTGG
The DNA here is from genome assembly GCA_030015575.1 of Agapanthus africanus. Classification (NCBI taxonomy): domain Eukaryota; kingdom Viridiplantae; phylum Streptophyta; class Magnoliopsida; order Asparagales; family Amaryllidaceae; genus Agapanthus; species Agapanthus africanus. The sequence continues at coordinate 263,439,722 of CM057345.1, read as the reverse complement.
TAGGTATACCAGTAGTATCTCAGGGTGTTCTGGGCTGCTCTCTGACACGACTTATGCAGCTATTGGGGGTCTGACGTTTACCGACCCCCTAGGCCTAATATGTGATACTCATAGACGAATGTTATGGACTGTACGGATATTGTCACTGTCAGGCTCAGTAGGGTTTATAGATGAGTTCGCTCGTCAGCTTCCCTTCCAATCAATACATAGGCAAACCGTTACGTACAGATTGTACCTCTGACGCGCTAATGGTTATACCCAGTGCCAATGTGTTGATGAGTCATTAGAGTCCCCCACAGACACTTTCCCAAGTTTGGGCGAAACGTTGTAGATGCCGTATGGTATTATGGCAGGGTTCAGAAAAAGCACATGCATTTTCGCACGTGTCATTTTTCGGGCAGATAATACTGGTAGGCTTTGGTTTAAGCCGGATCCCAGTATTATTATGTGTAGATATAATATCTTTGTCTCAGTTGCATTTGTATTCGGTCGTAATATAAATGCGGGTATGTTTATACTGTTACGGGGTTATCCTGAAATTCGTTTCAGGATCACTTTTGGAAGTTGCCAGTTTCCAGTTTTCTATCAACCGTATTTAACATTCGGTTAATTACGGATTTATCTTTTCGTCTTGAGGGTGAGTCATTGTGTGTGGAAGCTTCAAGATTAGTGACTCATTCTTTTGCATTGATTATTTGGTGACTAGGTTTTCATGACTCATTAAGCATTAAATGATTCATTTAGTGTGTTCATACTAGGTGTTCATTTGAGTCATCCTTTTCTTTTAGTGCTTAAGATATTTTCTCCTTGATCTTTTGCTTACACTCACCCTCCCCTCTCCTACACTCACCCTCCCTCTTCTATAAGTGGCCGGCCCCTCTTGTGAGGATGGCATGGGTTATTTCTTTTGAAAAGATTATGATAGTTTAGAGTATGGAAATTTCATAGCCCAATTTCCATTTACCCGATTCCAATTGGCAACTTCATTAACCGTTCGTCCATAGCCTTGGACGTAACAAGACAAAGTGTTCTACTCATTCTCTACAACATCTTGGTCGTCTCTTTTAGCAAACTTGACGACCGAGTTGCCTCGGTTCAGAGGCGGGAGCCCGTTTAAAGATCCGTCGACGTGGTGCCACCTGGACGACGAGACTGGAGTTTCAAAAGATCGAAGCCGCCGCAACAAAGCGTGGAATGATGGTTAAAGACCGAAGGACTCGGATCGTTCGGTATAACAATTCTACCATCTTTACAATTTGTTAGTTTAGCTTTAATGGCAGATCCTGGTTATAGTACGCGATAGCGCCAATCGTAAAAGTTTTGTTCCGCATATTGGCGTCTGTTAGACGGCCAGGGCGCTGCCGCAGACTTACAAGAGAAAGAGTTGAGAAAGATACCAGAGAAGTTTGGAACCCTAATTCCTCAGTTGTGCCGCAGTTCCGCCGCCGAATGGGTCTTCTTGCCGCGGTTCCGCCGCCGACTTGAGGGATCAGGTGATGAGTTTTGCTACGTGGCCTCATTTACTACTCTGGATCTTTATAAATGCCTCTGACTCTCTGTTTCCTTAAGTCTGTGACTCCAGATCCCCTCGCAAAATTCACACAACAATCGTTAAATATACAATTTGCAGTTTTGTTTATTTATGATATAGATCGAATAAGAATTCAACAAAAATAGTAAGAATAAAAAATTACGCACGTATCCCCGGCAACGGAGCCATTTGAGTTGAGTGAAAAAAAAGTGTCTATAGTGTAACCGCAATCAGTAACGGTGTCGCGTATAGCTAGACCGAGATGAGTACGGATCGTCCTCAGGGAAACGTTGAATCTTTTGATCTTAATTTAGGCGTGTTGATTAGGAAAGGTAGGAGAATAAAGAATGGTGAAGAATGGTTGTAGGTTCTAGATCTATGTTAAACACTGATGCAAAATATAGATCTAGATTAACTACGGATGTAGGTTTAAATAAAAGGGGGCTTGTAGGGTTCATTAAGATTTAGTAGTCATTAATGATTAATTAAAAATTACTCCTTTATCCTTTAATAGATTTAAAACTAGATCGACAGTGATGCATGTAGATTAGGGTTCCTGGAGGGAAAAGGGTTCCCACTCTTAACCCCTATCTTGACATGGATCTCTGTTCATGTCCAGCCTTTACCAAAACAATTGTTAATCTAATCTCTAATTATGGTCATGATTATCAATGAATTGATAGCGCGCCCAATTAGGATGTTAACTATTCTTTTGATAAAGTTTATGAACTTTATAGGATGTAAAAAGAGTTTAAGGATCTTCATCATCCATTAATCTACCCTAATCCTATAAACCCTAACAAGCAAAGAATTACTCGCGCATGTTGGGAAAAGAAAAGATAGAGAGGGAAATCACAAAGAAATAAAATAAGAAAACGACTACCTTTATTAATCAAAAAGATCAATTACACTTTGTTCCCTTAGAAAATGATTACAAAATGCTAGTTTGCTTCTCGATCTCTTCTAAGGAGGTAGATGAAATGTTGATGATCAACCAGGATTCTTGAGCCATCGTGGACTTCGTGATCGCGTCGGTGTGATAAATTTTCCAAGAAGCTCTCGGTCCTTATTTATAGTCACAGAGCCAGAATCATTAGTTTCCTAATAAGGCAACTAGCTGTTAGGATCCCAACCAGAAAATCCCATATCCCAACTCTCTCAAATTGCGGTGGAACCGCGGCCAATGGGTAGATTTGGCCGTGGATCCGCGGTGGGGTAGAGAGTTCTTGGTCTCATTCCTCTGGTGTCCTCCTCTGGTGACATCTGTAGACTATTTTGATATCTGTAATCTAAAAATTTTTTCTACGTTTCTGCTAGAATTGATTTCTTCAATTTACTTTTCTATTCAAGTAGGTTTGATCTCGCCAACTCGGATTTTCCTTGATTTCAATCCTAATATAAATTCTACACAATAACTCAATAAATAATGTTAGTAGAATTTGTTTTTATTGAGATATTATCTTAACCATTTGTCATGATATTATAGTTTTAAGAGAATTGGTCAAAGGTATTTAATAAGGTAAGCATATTTAAATGAGCCAAATGTTATATGGATATTATATGCTTACTTTTTCCTTCATAAGGTTAATTATAATATATAAATACATAAAAATAATATTTTTACAGATAAACCCTCATATGTGTCATATTTATAATAAACACATTTTATTATATAGAAATAGTAGGAAAAATGTCATATAAAAAGTGCAGTTTTATCAACTGAACAGTGTCCAAATGGGTGGAGGCTATCCCGTGTTGGACCAACGATAACAAGGTTGTCGTAAAATTCTTAAAACAAAATATCTTTTCTCGGTTCGGTACGCCTCGCACCATCATCAGTGATAATGGAACGCATTTTTGTAACCGATCTTTTGAAGCACTGATGAAGAAATACTCCATTAGCCACAAACTGTCAACGCCCTACCATCCTCAGACTTGCGGTCAGGTCGAAGTCTCCAATAGACAGATTAAACAGATTCTGGAAAACACTGTCAGCCAACACCGCAAGGATAGGTCATTGAAATTAAATGACGCGCTTTGGGCATTTCGCATCGCCTTCAAAACAAATCTAGGTATATCCCCATACGACTCATCTTTGGAAAAGCGTGTCATTTTCCTGTTAAATTGGAACACCGCGTGTTCTGGGCAATCAAACAGCTCAATGTCCACCTAGAAAAGGCCGGTGAGGCTCAAAAACTTCAATTGAATGAGCTCGACGAGATACGCAATGATGCGTATGAGAACGCCAAACTGTACAAAGAAAAAACGAAAGTTTTTCACGACAAAGCGATTCTCCGAAAGACATTCACTGTAGGACAAAAGGTTCTACTTTACGACTCCAGACTTCATCTGTTCCCCAGGAAATTGAAGTCACGTTGGACAGGTCCGTTTCTTGTGCGCACCGTCTTTCCGCACGATGCAGTTAACATTGAAGATCTGCACTCGGGCAATACTTTCAAAGCCAATGGCCAACGTCTGAAGACATTCTTAGAATTTCCTGCAGAAACAGGGGAGCTCATGTGCTTACATGAGCCATGCTATCTTGAGTAAATCACTTCCCCTAAAATCTTGTATATACATTTTGGTTTTTTCTTTTTGTAATTATTGTTTATTTTTTTACCCCTTAACAATTTCGACTCTTGTTGTATAGCATGACAGTGAGGACACTATCAAGTTTAAGTTTGGGGGTATGCTCGGTTAGCATTTCTATTTCTATCTTCTTCATTCATTTGTATATTCTAAAAAAAAATTCAAAAACATAAAAACCTTTTCGTCATGATTAGCAAGCAAGGGAAATTAGATTCAAAGTCTGACAGGTCGGGTGAAAAGATAGAAATAACTAAATTCTTTTCGAGTGGTTGGCAACCCGAAAGATAACATTCGTTTGTGTTTAACCATAGCTGATATATGTCTTTTATATCACTTTATACGTGTCATATGTTCTTGAGAATTAGATGAAAGGTCTGACATGTCTAAAACTTTTGAAAACTGATAAAACATTTTTAGGATCAAGCAGGTTTGTTCTAAGTTAAATAGTATTAAGAATAGTTCATAAAGTAAAATGAATATGAAGGATATTATTGAGGTTTTAATAGAAACTATAAAGTCTGAAAAATAACCCATCTGGAACCTTATTGGAGTAATTACACACCTTATTCACATAAACACGTCTTCGGATTAAAAAGAAAAACTGGCTATATCTCCATTCTCACTACTTTCAGGATATTTTAAACGTAACAAAATGAGTATTTTGTTTTGTGGCCTTAGTAACTTGGGTAATTAAGTCCTTAGGGTGTCTCCACACCTAATGTCCTAAAACCATCTGGTTTGGGAGTCATTGACCCAAATCTCACTAAGTTTCCAATCGCCAAATAAAACAAGCTAAGCAAGTGTTCTCTTCGCGTTAAAAATCCTCACGGCTCTTTGTAGAACAATAATCTTGGCGAAGATAAGTTTTTCTATTATAACAGTTTTTTAGCGGCGATATGAATATTTATATTTAAAAAGGACGTTTTGCACAATCATGAAAGCTGTTATGAACAACAACGGGTGAAAGATAGGAGTGAAGAATAACACTTGGTTCTCTGTTAAAAATGATATAAACTCTGACTTGAAACCTAACTGGAGAACGAAACTTGAGAAAATATTAAGTCTTTTCAAACTCATGTGATCCTTTAGAAGTTTATTATGATCCGTATTTTTGACATGGTGACCCTAATCAACTTCTTAAAAGCTTGTCGACACTATTTGCATAATCACGAAAAGGCGTATATAAGCTTATGTTAAACAAACTGTGAGGAGTGAAAAATAGGATTGGACATTTTCTAACTAGGATGATAGAGCTTCTAGCTTTGATCCTTAACCGGAAGATTAGAATCAACAGTTTCCTCACAACGCTAACTTGACTGGATTTTGTGGGTGCAATCCGCTGAAAACCCTCAGGAGACATCACTCCTCCTACTAGGGACACCTAGAAGTTTAACGGCTTGTTGCACGTGCTTAGTGCAATCGCGTTCCCTGCGAAAGTGAGGCTGGGATTTTTTTTTGCTCGGGATGAGCAAAATATAAGTTTGGGGGTATTTGTTCAACACAGAAAACTGCATTTTAATACCTCTTATTCATTATCTATTTTGTTGTATATCGGTGCTATTAACCAGTCTCTGCTCAGGAAATACAGATTACAGGTGTTCGTGACAAAATACTGGAAAATACACTCAAAATCATAAATATAACATTTGGGAGCCGACACTGCAAATAGAACAGAAAACCGATCGATACCTCAAGAGTTCTTTTGCAAACAATAATGTGTACTCAATTTTGGTCCAGCACAATGCAAGTGTACACTAGCTCTTTGAGACTTGGACCATGATGGGGGCTGCCTTGGCACAACAAATTCTGCAAGCGGGCACAAGCGAGTGTGATGTGTAATAAATGCTAAAAATATGTGATGTGATTTAAGGCATCAAGTTTCACTCCAAGACTACTGAGTATAACCCGAGCTGATATTGTTAGTGTATATGCCCTAGAGGCCATTACTGTATCATACTAGTTTGTATATTACTTAATGGAAGCTTGGGATATTCACCATTGTATAGACAATCTTACTCAAAATAGTAGTATACTACTTGGTTTGTTTCTACTTCAATGTGTGTACATGTGTTTCTTTTAACATATCGCCTATACACATTAGTGGAGCCCTTAGGATCTTTGCTTGATTACCAGCGTTGTGATGGCAGTCACACTCGTAGGGGCTGGGTAATCCACAAGCACATCCTTATGCAGGTCCCTAGTCATAGGACTATCGAGACAGAGCATCGATACTCTAGAGTAGACTAGCGTATGCGCTTCTCATCCCAGCACGGGAGACGGTCTGTCCCACAGTCGTCAGTACGTCGTACTTGAGATAGTATGCGGGTGCTCGTTAGGTTACGAGTACACTGGATAGGACTCGTCGGGAAATGTTGGTTGGTACTATACCTATCGTCAGTTATCAGTTCCCAGGTGACATGAGTACAACTTAGTCCACTGACTTGACACTGTCACTTCGCCTCGAGTGTGTTCCCACTGTACTTTGATTACTACCCTACCACGGCTCAAAGGAGTCGTGCAAACAGGTAGTAGTTGGGTGCAGTCCCGAAGCACTTGGAGGCAGTGACGGTTAGATAGGATTCGTCTCTCCCGGTATTGGGAGTTGATATCACATTGTGTCTAGGAGAGCCATTACACATAGTCGTCCCAGGCCAGGGCAAGCGAGATACACTGGTAGGTTTCCAGTGTTATCTCAGGGTGTTCTGGGCTACACTCCGACACGATTTGTACCACTATTAGGGGACTGACGTTTACCACCCCCTAGGCCCGCCATGCGATATTCTCAGACGAACAGACCGGACTGTATGCAGATTGTCACAGACAGGCTCAGTAGGAGTTCGGATGGGTTCGCCTCATCAGTCTTCTTATCAGCATCTACCTGGGGGGCCGTTACGTACAGCTAGTGCCGCTTGCGGTCTGTGGTTAAACCCACTTCCAGCGTAGTGTCGATTCTTTAGAGTCCCACACAGAGGGTTATTCGCCTTTGGGCAAAACAGAGTAGAAGTCGCAAGGTTTTGCGACGGGGTTCGTTCACATCCGCTCACTTGTGCACGTTTGGTGTCCGGACAGTCATTACTAGCAGGCTCTGGTTTGAGCCAGATCCTAGTATATGTTTTGGGATTAGTTTTATCTCATTGTATTCGTGTTCCTCGGAACACGAATGCGGGTGTGTATGCACAGTTAACTGAGGCAGAGGCAGAGGTTACTCATTAGGGTTTTGGTACGGGTGTGTATGCATAGTTGACGGTTGTCGTTTACCAAACCCTAATGAATATGTGAAATATCAATTAATAATATTAATTAAAGGAAATTGAGTTATGGTTAGAGTTGTTGACTTGTTGACCAAGGTTGACTTATTGACCAAGGTTGAAAAGTTGACCATCATCATTTCAAGCAAAGATGCTCTTTGATCTTTGCAAAACTCATTTAATGTGAAATGATAATGGTCTTTTCAACCTACCATCACCTTTTCCTTTTTGATTAATATTGTTAATTTGATAATTCACATATATTTTGTTATGGTTGCAAAACTCATTTCATTCTCTCATATTCATTCTCTCTCATCCTTTGCTCTTCCTCTTCCTCTAGCTAAAGGAAAATCCTTCTCATGAGTTGAGAACCATTTCCTTTGAGATAAAACACCAAAGCCACTCTCTACTCATCCTAAGTTTGAAGGTCTAGCAAGCCTAATACTTTAGTTACCTCAAGTTCGAGGAAGGAGCTCAAGGTAGAGACCCTCAGGTGGATCCATCTTCGGCAAGAGAAGGCGACGAAGATAGAACCATCCGACCACCACAAGGAGTCCAAGAGAAGGAGTTAAAGTTAAGGTATAACCCCCTAACCGAGTAGGTAAAGCTCTTGTTAGTTACTAGTGTGTTGTTTAGCAAAGATCCGGGTTTTCTAGTCCATGTTACCTAGACCCTAAAATCGTTTTTCACCATTTTCGCAAGCCCGAAAGAACCGGGAGAGGTAACATGGACTTACAGTGGTATCAGAGCCTAGCTAAACACACACTAGCATGTTAGCAAAGTATCTAGAATCTCGATCGGAAAAAAAAAACCGCAAAACACCCCGGAAAAATGAACTTTCTGTCGATTTTATTTTCTGCTCAAAAAATAATAAATCATGTACTAAAAATCGGCTCAGGGTTTTTAAAGAACACCTAAGAAAAATGATCCAGTGACTCGGCCAACTCACCGCGGATCCGCGGCCGAGTTGACTCGGCCGTGGGTCGTTTCTCCTGCAGTGTTCTTATATTGGTGTTTTGTGATTTTTATGATGGTTTGTTTTTGCCCAGAATTTCTAAAGAACAAATTTGTTTTTGGGGTGGTTACAAATCCGTATTTTGATCGATTTTCTGTAGAATTTGGCTAATGGGTTGTATCTGTGATGTTATATATGTATTGAACGTCTGCTAATCGCTATACGTCGATTAGTGGGGGTTATACATATCTGTGATCTGTAATGTTGATGGTTTGTGTATATGAATTCGTTGGATTGTCGCAGATGAATAGCCGGGGGGTTGTGAGATGAGAATTTTGTTTATCTTTCAATTCATGTAATATGTAAATTTGATGTAATATTATTTGTATGGCCGCACATCCGGGATGAGGTTGTAGCCGCCATTGTATAATTTCTTTTTACTGTTTTTGCTCCTAGGATAGACCCGAGGTGGGGTGCACAAACTACCGGGTATCTCGAAGTGCCGAGTGGCCTACTCACGTTGTTGAGGGAGGTTGCTTCGCTTCGGGTACTTGGCGGGTAGTTTGCCGCACCCGCAGGGGTCTAGGGTGGGGTATTGGCTATTCATCGCAACCGTGTAATCCGCTTTTCGTTACAGGCTCGAACGGAATGCGGATTCCTAGTATATCCAATGTATTCATCTGTGATCTGGAATGGCTATCATTGCATCTGACAAATGTATATATCTATATATGATATCTATTTAGGTGTTGCTTATGTTTTGCATCCGCGCTAGTCCAGCCCCCGCTCTGTCGATAGTTAAGTAACCTAACGGGTGATGACGGAGCCCCGTGGCGAATGCGGATGGCATAAGCGTACGTCATATTTTCGTTGATTTCTGCAATGGTAGGATTAAATGATGGGACGCATTAAATTAATGAAAGAAAATAAACCAAGTAAAAGTCGTTGGAACACTTTCAAAACCACTCGGTTCTTTTCAAAAACCAACTTTTAAATGCGGAGCTTGAACTACTCCTTTTTAAAAGCTATCTCGTTCCATCGATTATATCAAGTTCACTACGTTCACAGTTTCGCCAAAACCATTCGTAACCCTCCATCATTTCAGTTAAATATTCGGTAGTATTCAAGCTATGTATTTTGACCTACGCCAAGGCATAGTGATTGGTAGCTGCCGGATATTTATCTGTTGTATAGATAGATGTGTTGGTTTGAGACAGTCGTAATGCCATTTTGGCCTACGTCAAGGGTATGTACGGGTGGGTTCAAATTAACCTGGATAATGATGGGTAGAACTTGACATGTGACTTATGATATTTTGACCTACGCCAAGGTCATAAGAGCATGGGGCAAAAATCCATATCGGGAGTTTCAAAAGATACTGAAACTTGCTAGTGCTGCATTCTATTTGGAGTGTGATGATTCTGGTAGGATTCCTTCAGTTTTATCACGCGATGATATTTGGATCCCGATCCTACTGTGAGTATATGCTGCTCCTCAGGAAATTTCTCACTTAACAATCAATGCTATAAACCTAGTAGGTGTCTAGAAAGGTGTTAGCGGGGCTACGCCCCCAGGGAAAAGAGGTTCTTAAATTAAGGAACTTCACGAAAGCGTTGGAAAACCTCCCTCGAAGTACCGACGCTGGCCTGGCTGAACGGTTAAGCAAGTATTGTACGGTGAGATTGATCCCGACTAATTCTTCCTTAATGGTTTGAGGAGGGATTCGAGAGACAGTGGGAGCCATCCTGTTTAGACAAACTAAAAACCACTCTAAACTTGCAAGAGCATCATGCTAAAGTGTTTCTTCTCTCTCTCTTAATTGCAGCGACTAATCATGACCGGACTTAAGTTATTACTAGATAAAAATATACTGACAGAGCCAAACTACAAAGATTAGCTCAGGAATGTCAAAATGGCAATCACTTATGACAAGTTGGGGTATCTCCTTACCACCAAAGCTCCCCCTGTCCCAGGTCCTACCTCCAGCGTCGCGGATATAGAAATCCGTAAGACATGGGAGATCGATTGCGCGAAGGCCAAGTGCCTCGTGCTTGCCTCTATGGACAATGAACATCAGAGGAGGCACGAGAATATGGACCTGGAATCCATATTTCTTCATACAAAAGAACTGTATGGAGAGCAATCCCGTATCGCCCGATACGAAGTCTCGAAAAAGTTGTTTTCGACGAGATTGGCCGTCGGATCATCGGTAGCGGAACACGTGCTTAAGATGATTGGCTTCATTGAAGAGCTCACGGACCTTGGGACCACGTTAGAGAATGAGCTCTATACGGACTTGATTCTCCAGTCCCTTCCTTCCACTTACGCCCAGTTTATCCTGAACTTCAACTTGCAAGGAAAAGAGGTTGAACTTCCGGAGCTCCTCAACATGTTGAGGAGTGCAGAGGGCACCCTACAGAAAGGTAAGGAAACATCCACTTTGTTTGTAGGAGGATCTTCCTCTTCTAAGTCCAAGGTGAAAGCCAAGGGAAAGAAGAAGAAAGCCCCCGCCAAACCAAGGGGCGGTGTTAGTAAAGTGGATACGAAGGGAAAGACAAAGGCAACAAAGGTAGTAGGAAAGCTTGTGGGAAAGGAAGAATGCTTTTACTGTCACAAGAGTGGACACTGGAAAAAGGATTGCAGGGCTTGGAAGGCCAGAAACCAGGATCCGAAGCAAGTTGCGGCTTCGGCTTCAGGTGTGTATGTTATTGAAAACTGTCTATCAATAAACTCTACATCCTGGGTATTGGATACCAGATCAGGATCTCATATCTGTAATTCTTTGCAGACACTGAGAAGGCGTAGGGGTTTGAAGGCAGGTGATATGACCCTCAGAGTTGCAAACAGAGCTGGCATGGATGCTGAGTCCGTGGGGGACTATCACCTGGGATTGTCAGATGGGCATGTTTTGGTTTTGCGTGATTGTTATTTTGTACCCAATGCAACTTGTAATATCATATCTGTATCTTTATTATCTAAAGAAGGTTATGAATTTTCGTTTGTAAGCAATGTTGTAAACATTCACCTTAATCAAGTTTTGATTGGGTCAGGTACATTAAACAATGGTATATACGTATTAAACCAACCACAGATTTTCAATGTCCAGAATACACACAAAAGAAAGTCTCCAGAAATAAATCATGCTTTCTTATGGCATTGTAGACCGGGTCACATCAATGAGAGAAGGTTGACAAAGTTACATACAGATGGATATTTGGATCCGTTCGAATATCAATCATATGCAACTTGTCAATCCTGTCTCAAAGGAAAGATGACAAAGACTCCGTTCACTGGACACGGAGTAAGAGCGAGCGAGCTCTTGGGGCTCGTACACAGCGATGTGTGCGGTCCAATGTCTACACATGCGCAAAATGGTTATTCTTACTTCATTACTTTTGCGAATGATTTTTCAAGGTTCGGACATGTCTTCTTAATGAAGCATAAATCTGAAGCCTTTGAAAAGTTTCAGGAATACAAGAATGAAGTAGAAAAACAAACAGGCAAAAGTATCAAGACACTAAGATCTGATCGAGGTGGTGAATACTTAAGTGCCGAGTTTCTGAATTACTTAAAAGAGAATGGAATTCTCTCTCATCTTACTCCTCCATACACTCCGCAACATAACGGTGTATCGGAGAGACGGAACCGAACCCTATTGGATATGGTACGTTCCATGATGAGTAACGCTGAGTTGCCGCGATCATTCTGGAGATATGCGCTAGAATCAGCTGCATACCTTTTGAACCGAGTTCCAACTAAGACTGTGCCTACCACACCATATGAGATATGGAGTGGGAAGAAACCATATTTTCAATATCTGAAGATCTGGGGATGTCCAGCTTTTGTCAAAAAGCAGCATGCGGACAAACTCGAGGCACGCTCAGTACTGTGCAAGTTTGTGGGATACCCAAAGAACTCCAGGGGGTATCTTTTCTATTATGCAGAGGAACAAAAGGTCTTTGTTTCTCGTAATGCCCACTTTCTGGAACACCAGTTCTTAGAAAAGGAAATAAGTGGGAGCGCAATAGAACTGGAAGAAATTCCAGAACCACAGACTATTACTGAAAGCTTGGTAGAACCAGAGGGTTCGAAAGAACATGACATTCCTGCACTGCTCCGCAGGAGTAGTAGGCAATCTCATCCGCCCAAGAGATACTACGGTTTTCTCATAGACGGGGATAGAGAGGATTGCATCATTGATTATGATGAGCCGACTAGCTTCCAGCAGTCCATTCAGAGCGTTTGTTGGATATAGTGCCCTCTAAGTCAATTATTGGATTGCAGGTATGTGATTGCAATGATTGAGGGAGGACTTATACCGATATGACTGTCTTACTCAAGATGATAATATGCTATCTGGTTTGTCTTTGTCATCATATACATGCTTTAGTTCACTATTGCATGTTGATAGAGCCCATAGGATTCTTGCTTGACTGCCAGCAGTATGATGGCGATCATATACGTGGGAGCTGGGGTCTGTAAGCACATCCTTAAAGTGTCCCTAGTCGTGGGAGTTTCAAAACAGGGTATCGATACTCCAGAGTACACTAGTGTATACAGTCGAGACCCCGACGAGGGGCGGTGGCCGGTCTCACAAGCCATTGGTGTCAGTTAGTTCACCTAAGATGTATACAGGTGCTCATTGAGTACACCGGACAGGACTCGCCGGGAACATGCTAATTGGTATTATATATATCGTCAGATAGCAGTTCCCTGGTGACATGTGTATAGGTTAGTTTGTCGACCTGAGATCGTCATTTGTTTCGTGTGAGTTCCCACTGTGCTTTGATTACTACCCTACCACGCTCAAAGGAGACGTGCAAACAGGTTTTAGTTGGGTACAGTCCCGAGCCACATAGAGGCAGAGAACGGATCGTCGGGGATTCGTCTCTCCCGGTATTGGGGGTTGATGTCGCACAGTGCACGGGGGATCATCACTAGAAATCCTCGGCCGAGGTAGTGGAGAATTACTGATTTTGAACAGTAGTTTCTCAGGTGGTGATGGGATTCATACCGACAAGAATTATCGCGTTATTAGGGGTCTGACTTTATCCACCCCACTAGACTCGATATGCGATACTCTTAGACGAACGGACCGGACAGTACGGATATTGTCACTGTCAGGCTCAGTAGGGTTTCTGGATGAGTTCGCTCGTCAGCTTCCCTTCCAATCAATACATAAGCAACCGTTACGTACAACTTGTACCTCTGACGTGCTAGAGGTTATTGTTAGTGTATATGCCCTAGAGGCCATTACTGTATCATACTAGTTTGTATATTACTTGATGGAAGCTTGGGATATTCACAGTTGTATATACAATCTTGCTCGAAATGGTAGTATGCTACTTGGTTTGTCTCTACTTCAATATGTGCATGTGTTTCTTTTAGCATATCGCTTATATACATATTAGTAGAGCCCTTAGGATCTTTGCTTGATTACCAGCGTTGTGATGGCGCTCACACTCGTGGGGGCTGGGTAATCCATAAGCACATCCTTATACAGGTCCCTAGTCGTTGGACTATCGAGACAGGGCATCGATACTCCGGAGTAGACTAGCGTATGCGCTTCTCATCCCAGCATGGGAGACGGTCTGTCCCACAGCCGTCAGTACGTCGTACTTGAGATAGTATGCGGGTGCTCGTTAGGTTACGAGTACACTGGACAGGACTCGTCGGGAACTGTTGGTTGGTATTATACCTATCGTCAGTTATCAGTTCCCAGGTGACATGAGTACAGCTTAGTCCGCTGACTTGACACTGTCACTTCGCCTCGAGTGTGTTCCCACTGCACTTTGATAACTGCCCTACCACGGCTCAAAGGAGTCATGCAAACAGGTAGTTTTTGGGTGCAGTCCCGAAGCACTTGGAGGCAGTGACGGTTAGACAGGATTCGTCTCTCCCGGTATTGGGGGTTGGCATCGCGCTGTGTCTAGGAGAGCCATTACACAAGTAGTCCCTGGCCAGGGCAAGCGAGATATACTGGTAGGTTTCCAGTGTTATCTCAGGGTGTTCTGGGCAACACTCTGACACGACTTGTACCGCTATTAGGGGACTGACGTTCACCGCCCCCCTAGGCCCGCCATGCGATGTATCAGACGAACAGACCGGACTGTACGGAGACTGTCACATACAGGCTCAGTAGGAGTTCAGATGGGGTCACCTCGTCAGTCTTCTTATCGGCATCTACCTGGGGACCGTTACGTACAGCTAGTGCCGCTTGTGGTCTGTTGTTAAATCCACTGCCAGTGTAGTGTCGAGTCTTTAGAGTCCCACACAGAGAGCTATTCGCCTTTAGGCAAAATGAGTAGAGGTCGCATGGTTTTGCGACAGGGATCGTTCACATCCGCGCACTTGTGCGCGTTTGCTGTCCGGACAGCTTATACTAGCGGGCTTTGTTTAAGCCGGATCCTAGTATATGATTTGTTATTGGTTTTATCTCTTTGTATTCGTGTTCCTCGGATCACGAATACGGGTGCGTATGCACAGTTGCTTGAGACAGAGGGAGAGGACTTTGATTAGGGTTAATGACCATTGTCATTTTATGAAGCCTAATGCTTATGTGTGTATTATGATTAATTGATATTAGTTATATATAATTGTGCATGGTTAGGGTTGTTGACCTTTTGACCATTCTTGACTTGTTGACCTAGGTTGACACTTTGACCATCATCATTCCATATAAAAGATGCTCTTTGATCCTTGCAATTAGCATTAAATATGAAATGATAATGGTCATGTCTTGATTAAGCCATGACAATTATCTTGCTAATTATCAATTTATAATAATTCACACATATATGTGAGAATGCTTCATAATTCTCTCATTTTCTATCATATACTTTCTATCTCTTGCTCTTCCTCTTCCTCAAGCTCTCCGCTCTCATGTGTTGAGAAACACTTGAGCTTGAGAAAAACCACTCCATAGTAATCTCTACTCTCATCTAGGGTTCTAGGATTAGCACTTCTAGCACCTTAGTTACTTCTAGCTTGAAGTTGAAGCCAAAGGTTGAGGCTCTCGGGTGGATCCTTCTTCGACTAGAGAAGGCGACAAGGTGATCCCTTTCTACCACTTCAAGGAGCAGGGAGAGAAGGACATAAAGCCCAAGGTATAACCTTTCTACCCTTTAGCTAATTTCTAGTTAGCTTTAGTTAGTTTTTGTTTAGTAAAGATCCCGACTTTGTCTAGTCCATGTTGCCTAGAGTAGTAAAAATCCGTTTTTTATTCCGTTTTCCGCCTTCCCGCAAGCACCGGGGTGGGCAACGTGGACTTACAGTGGTATCAGAGCCTAACTAAACATAAACTAGCTAGGTAGTAAAGTGTATGGAAGTTTGATCGAAAAAATCGCAAAACTAAAAATGCAAAACCCTAACTTTCTGTTGAAAATTTTTCTGTTCAAAAAATAAAAAATCATACTTCAAAAATCGGCTCAGGGTTTTGTGAAGAAGCACACCAAATACGGTCAAGTGAACAGTTCAAAGCGCGGCAGTTCCGTGGCAAAAGCATGCCTATTGCCGCGGAACCGCGGCCGTTTTGAGTCTGTTCTGGACCGGGTTTGGTGCAGTGTTCTTCTGACATGGTTTTGGGATTTTTAAGATGGTTTATTTGTGCCCAGGTTTTCCAGAAAAGAAATTTGTATTTGGGGGCCTATAAATCCGTATTTTTGATCGAACTTCACTACACTTTGACTAATGGGTTATATCTGTGATGTTTATATGTATTGAACGTCGGCTAATCGCTATACGTCGATTAGTGGGGGTTATACATATTTGTGATCTGTGTTTGATGATGGTATGTGTATATGAATGCGTTGGATTGTCGCGGGTGAATAGCCGGGGTGGATGTGAGATGAGTGTTTCTTTTTCTTTCATTCATTGTAATATGTAAATTGATGTATTATTATTTGTTTTGGCCGTGCAACCGGGTCGGGGTTGTAGCCGTCATTGTATAATTCTTTTTACTGTTTTTGCTCCTAGGATAGACCCATGGAGGGGGTGCACAAACTACCGGGTATCTCGAAGTGCCGAGTGGCCTACTCACGGTGTTGAGGGAGGTTGCTTCGCTTCGGGTACTTGGCGGGTAGTTTGCCGCACCCGTAGGGGTCTTGGGTGGGGTATTGGCTATTCACCGCGACCGTGTAATCCGCTTTTCGTTGCAGGCTCGAACGTATTGCGGATTCCTAGTATATCCAATATATTCATCTGTGATCTGTAATGTCTATCATTGCTATATATTTATATATGATAACTATTTAGGCGTTGCTTATGTTTTACAGCCGCGCTAGCCCAGCCCCCGCTCTGTCGTTAGTTAAGTAACCTAACGGGTGATGACGGGGCCCTGTGGCGAATGCGAATGGCATAAGCGTACGTCATATTTTGGTTGTTTTCTGCAATGGTAGGATTAAATGATGGGACGCATTAAAAGAACTAATGCAAGAAAATAAACTAAGTAAAAGTCGATTGGAATACTTTGAAAACCACTCGGTTCTTTTCAAAACTAAACTTTTAAACGCGGAGCTTGAACCACTCCTTTTAAAAGCTATCTCGTTCCATCGATTATATCAAGTTCACTACGTTCACGGTTTCGCCAAAACCATTCGTAGCCCTCCGTCATTCCACATGAATGGTCAAAAAGTATTCAAGCTTTGTATTTTGGCCAAAGTCAAGGCATA
The DNA here is from genome assembly GCA_030015575.1 of Agapanthus africanus. Classification (NCBI taxonomy): domain Eukaryota; kingdom Viridiplantae; phylum Streptophyta; class Magnoliopsida; order Asparagales; family Amaryllidaceae; genus Agapanthus; species Agapanthus africanus. Next base: position 263,422,730 of record CM057345.1, on the reverse strand, counting down.
GTGATTGGTAGCTATTGGGTATTCATGTGCAGCATAGATAGATGCGTTGGTTTGGGACAGTCGTGCTGCCATTTTGGCCAAAGTCAAGGGTAGGTACGGGTGGGTCCAAATTAACCAAGAGAATGACGGGTAGAACTTGACATGTGACTTATGATATCTTAGCCAAAGTCAAGGTCATAAGAGCATGGGGCAAAAATCCACATCGGGGGTTTCATAAGTACTGAAACTTGCTAGCGCTGCATACCATTTGGAGTGTGATAATTCTGGTAGGATTCCTTCGGTTTTATCACGCGATGATATTTGGATCCAGATCCTACTGTGAGTATATGCTACTCCTCGGGAAAACTCTCACTTAACGATCAATGCTATAAACCTAATAGGTGTCTAGAAAGGTGTTAGCAGGGCTACGCCCACAAGGAAAAGAGGTTACTTAATTAAGGAACTTCGCGAAAGCGTTGGAAAACCTCCCTCGAAGTACCGACACTGGCCTGGCTGAACGGTTAAGCAAGTATTGTATGGTGAGATTGATCCTGACTAATTCTTTCTTTACGGTTTGAGAAGGGATTCGAAAGACAGTGGGAGCCATCCAGTTTAGACAAACTAGAAACCACTCTAAACTTGCAAGAGCATCATGCTAAAGTGTTTCTTTTCTCTCTCCTAATTGCAGCGACCATTCAACATGACCGGACTTAAGTTATTACTAGATAAAAACATACTGACAGGGCCAAACTACAAAGATTAGCTCAGGAATGTCAAGATGGCAATCACTTACGACATGTTGGGGTATATCCTTACCACCAAAGCTCCCCCTGTCCCAGGTCCCACCTCCTGCGTCGCGGATGTAGAAATCCGTAAGACATGGAGATAGATTGCGCGAAGGCCAAATGCCTCGTACTTGCCTCGATGGACAACGAATATCAGAGGAGGCACGAGAATATGGACCTAGAGTCCATATTTCTCCATACAAAAGAACTGTATAGAGAGCAGTCTCGTATCGCCAGATACGAAGTGTCGAAGAAGCTATTTTCGGCAAAATTGGCCGTCGGATCATCGGTAGCAGAACACGTGCTTAAGATGATTGGCTACATTGAAGAGCTCGCGGATCTTGGGACCACGTTGCAGAATGAACTCTATACTGATTTGATTCTCCAGTCCCTTCCTTCCACTTACGCCCAGTTTATCCTTAACTTCAATATGCAAGGAAAGGAGGTTGAACTTTCCGAACTTCTGAACATGTTGAGGAGTGCTGAGGGCACCCTACAGAAGGGTAGGGAGACATCCACTTTGTTTGTAGGAGGATCTTCCTCTTCTAGATCCAGGGCGAAAGCCAAGGGTAAGAAGAAGAAAGCCCCCGCCAAACCAAGAGGCAGTGTCAGTAAAGTGGATACGAAGGGAAAAGGAAAGGCAACAAAGGTAGCGGGAAAGCTGGTGGGGAAGGAAGAATGCTTCTATTGTCACAGAAATGGATACTGGAAATAGGATTGCAAGGCTTGGAAGGCCAGAACCCAGGATCTGAAGCGAGTTGCGGCTTCAGCTTCAGGTGTGTATGTTATTGAAAACTGTCTATCAATAAACTCTACTTCCTGGGTATTGGATACCAGATCAGGATCTCATATCTGTAATTCTTTGCAGGCGTTGAGAAAGCGTAGAGTTTTGAAGGCAGGTGACATGACCCTCAGAGTTGCAAACGGTGCTAGCATGGATGCTGAGGCCGTGGGGGACTATCACCTGGGATTGTCGGATGGACACTTTTTGGTTCTGCGTAGTTGTTATTATGTACCAAATGCAACCTGTAATATCATTTCTGTATCTTTATTATCTAAAGAAGGTTATGAATTTGCATTTGTAAGTAATGTAGTGAATATTCACCTTAATCAAGTTTTGATTGGGTCAGGTACATTAAACAACGGTATATACGTTTTAAACCAACCACAGATTTTCAATGTCCAGAATACACACAAAAGAAAGTCTCCAGAAATCAATAAAACTTTCTTATGGCATTGTAGACTGGGTCACATCAATGAGAGAAGGTTGACTAAGTTACATGCAGAAGGATATTTGGATCCGTTTGAATATCAATCGTATGCAACTTGTCAATCCTGTCTCAAAGGAAAGATGTCAAAGACTCCGTTCACTGGACACGGAGTAAGAGCGAGCAAGCTCTTGGGACTCGTACACAACGACGTGTGCGGTCCAATGTCTACGCATGCACGAAGCGGTTATTCTTACTTCATTACTTTTACGGATGACTTTTCAAGGTACGGTTATGTCTTCTTAATGAAACATAAATCCGAGGCTTTTGAAAAATTCCAGGAATATAAGAATGAAGTAGAAAAACAAACAGGCAAAAGTATCAAGGCACTGAGATCTGATCGAGGTGGTGAATACTTGAGTGCCGAGTTCCTGGGTTACTTAAAAGTGTTAGTTGTATGTATGCCCTAGAGGCCAGTATTGTACAGATGATGTATATTATATTGGATGCTTGGACATATATAGAGATGACTTTCTTGCTCGATATGATAGTGTGCTATCTGGTTGCTCTTTATATTAACATGTATACTGTGTAGGGTTCCTAGGCACTCTCAAGAGGTCTCACAAGGCATCAACCATGCCAATTTCAAAATTTACGGTGCCAAGAAACCCTAGACTACGGATCGTTAACTAGAAATTAGGCGACATATGCAACTAGTTAACAAATTAACTAAGTGAACGGAAATACAACCTTTGTAGATCCGGTCCTCCACCTCCATAGCTCCACAATGAAGTCTCCTCGCTGTCCAAATCCAATCCCGGGCTCTATCGTCGGTTTCATCGGAGAAATGGGCGGGCTTGGTCGTCGGCTTCGATGCCGAAGATGATCTACGTCGAGGCATCACTAGATCAAGCTCCCACTTCACCAAGTCATGAAACTTGTGAAGAAAACACACTCTACTACTTGGCAAGAGGTAGAGAATGAAGAAATAGGAAGTGGGTTCACTTTAGAATTGGATTTCTCACTCTTTACATCAAGTTACCATTGATGAAGAAAGGTTTTCTTCAAGTGAAGAAGAAGAAGAAGATGAAGATAATTATTATGATAAGAATATAGAATAGAAAAGAAAAATCAATTCTTATCATAATTTTAACTATAGTTATGTGTAGAGAATTGACCAAGGTTAAAGGAATGGTTAGGGTTAAGGAGATGAAGACAAAAATGGTTACTTTGGTCAAAGCTTCATGAAGCTTCAACAAGCTTCATGAAGAAAAGCAACCTTTTGTTTTCATTTCTCATTCTTTTAATCCAAAAATAAATAGATAAATGAATGAATAATCAAATAAAAACCCTAACCATTTATTTAACCAAGGATTAATTCTTTACACAAACCCTAGCAATCTTATATCTATCAAGTGCACAAAATATATCACATATACAATGTGCACATTCGAGTGAGAAAATCCATCTTAAATGAACCGATACTAGTTAATGCAAAGTAATATATCAAATATATAATTATGCATTAAATCATTAAATCAACACTTGATTTAATGATCCGGTCATATCGCATATAACCGACTAATATCAACAGTAACAACTTATCGAATCAACACTTGATCCGATAACCCGGCTATATCGCATATAACCGATCAGTGTCACAAATCGCGAGAATCGAATACAGTATCACATACTGGTATCATTCTCGGTCCCGCACATATCTCATATGCACTCCTATTTCGTTTCGCTTGAGCCAGGAAACCTCTGTGTAGGACTCTAAAGACTCGTCAATACGCCGGCAGCATATGATGATCATATCAAACACCCACAAGCCGCAAGCGGTCTGCTAAACATAACGGCCACCCGGGTATTGAGCGATCAGAAGATCGACGAGCAAGCCCGCTCACACTCCTGTGAATCCAACCAGTAACACTTACCGTACAGTCCGGTCTCGTCGTCTGATATGTCGCATATCTTGCCTAGGGGTGGTAAACGTCAGACCCCAATAGCTCGATAAGTCGTGTCGATATGAGGTCTATAACAGTTCGAGAAACTACTGGTAACACTTACCAGTATATCTCAGCAACCTTGGCCAGAGATTTCCGGTTATAGCCAATCGAACACAGCGCAACATCAACTCCCTATACCGGGAGAGACGAATCCCCTCCTATCGCTCATTGCCTCCATGTGATTCGGGACTGTACCCAAAAACCACCGTTTTGCACGCCCTCTTGGACGTGGTAAGATGGAAATCAAAGCACAGTAGGAACCACACAAGACTCTATGATGATCTCGGGTCAACAGACTACTCTGTACCAGTGTCACCAGAGAACTGCCATCTGACGTAAGGTATAATACCATCTGGGAGTTCTCGGCGAGTCCGTCCAGTGTACCCAGTCTCCACTGAGCATCCGTATATCATCTCCGATGTCAAACACCAATGGATATTGGATCATCCATCGCCCATCTGTATGGGTCGAGAAGGTATACGCTAGTCTACTCTGTTGGAGATAGTGCCCTCAGAGTCAATTATTAGGTCACAGGTACGTGATTGTAATGATTGAGGGAGGACCTATCCCGGTAGGACAGTCTTACTCGAGATGATAGTATGCTATCTGGTTTACCTTTATCATCGTGTACTGTTTTAGGTGACCTGACATGTCGCTATTACACGTTGATAGAGCCCCTAGGATTCTTGCTTGACCACCAGCAGTATGAGGGCGATCATATAAGTGGGAGCTGGGGGTCTACAAGCATATCCTTAAAAGGTCCCTAGTCATGGGAGTTTCGAGACCGGGCATCGATACTCCATTAGTAGACTAGTGTATACAGTCGAGACCCCGACGAGGGGCGGTGGCCGGTCTCACAAGCCACTGGTGTCAGTTGGATCACCTAAGATGTATACAGGTGCTCATTGGGTTATGAGTACACCGGACAGGACTCGCCGGGAACATGCTAGTTGGTCATATACCAGACGTCAGATGGCAGTTCCCTGGTGACATGTGTTCAGGTTAGTTCATCGACCTGGGGATCGTCATTTGTCTCGTGTGAGTTCCCACTGTACTTTGATTACTACCCTACCACGGCTCAAAGGAGTCGTGCAAACAGGTTTTAGTTGGGTACAGTCCCGAGCCACATGGAGGCAGTGAGCGTATCTTCAGGGGTTCGTCTCTCCCGGTATTGGGGGTGAGGTCGTGCTGTGTCTAGGAGAGCCATTACACAAAGTCCTTGGCCAAGGCAAGGAGATTTACTGGTAGGTATTCCAGTAGTATCTCAGGGTGTTCTGGGCTACACTCCGACACGACTTGTACCGCTTTTGGGGGTCTGACTTTTACCAACCCCCTAGGCCCGCCATGCGATACTCATAGACGAACGGACCGGACTGCACGGATATTGTCACTGACAGGCTCAGTTGGGTGTCGGGGTGAGCTTCCTCATCGACGTCCCATTTAGTCAATAGCTGGTGGCCCGTCACGTATTGGCTTATACCTCTGACGTGCTAGTGGTTAAATCCACAGCCATAGTATTGACGAGTCTTTAGAGTCCACCACACTTTCAGTTACTCAAGTTTCGGGCGAAACGCTGTAGAGGCCGTATGGAGATATGGCAGGGTCCGATCAGATACGTGCGGTATTGCACAGATCAGGATCGGACGGTTTGTACTAGTAGCCGTATAGGTATATGGCAGGATTCGATCAGATACGTGCGGTATTGCACGGATCAGGATCGAACGGATATTACTAGCCGGCTTTGGTTTAAGCCGGTCCTAGTTTAGTACAGTGTAGATTTTGTCTCTTTGCATTTGTATCCGGACGGAATACAGATGCGGGTGTGTATGCACAGTATCGGGGTTTTCCTGTAATTTATTACGGGACCAGTTTTCTGGAGTTGCCAGTTTGCATTCCGTTCCGGCCGGTTTTCCTTTGTTCTTTCCCGGCCGGACTTTTCCGATGGAGGGGGTTATTTGCAATTGTGCAAATAACATTTGTGGAGGGGGTTTCTTGTAAAAGATTGATTATGATAGCTTTCATTTCTTTTGCTCCATACTTTGGATTTGAGTGACATGAAAGGGTATGGTTTGAAAAAGGGTGAAGCATGGTGTATGTTTCTTTGTCTCTTGATGTGGTCACCCTTTCTACATCTCCTACACTCACCTCCCTTCTTGCTTCATATAGATTTTCCTCCACCATTATTCTCACTTGATGCATAAGTTTTTCCATGGTTGAGTGAGAAGAAGATGAGAGCTTCATCTTTGAGAGTTTTCTTCATTCTTGATCTCTTTTCATGCTAAGAAAAATGCAAGCACCATTTTTCTTATCTTGTTTCCTCCATCATCTACAAATGGCAACAAACCCCAAAGTGAGACATCCACTCTACACTACACTTCCTACAGCACATCTTGAGCATGTCGAGTTGCCGGCTTCATGCGCGAGTTGCCTCGGTATTGAGGTGGGAGCCCGTAAAAGTACCCGGCTTCGTGGTGCCCCTTTCCGACGAGGAGGAGACGGACGGAGATCCCGCGAGGAGATCGGAGTGGAGATGAAGACCGGAGGACTTGGATCGTCGGTATACATCTCTTCCCTTTCTTTTTGTAGCGTAGACTTGTTAATGGTTACGATCCGGAGTTTAGTGCGCGGTGGTGCCGGTTTGCAAAGTCCGCAAAAATTTAAAGTTTATCACCGCTTCCGCATTCCGGCGTCGGATTGACGGCCGGGGCGCCGCCGTGCACTTACAGTGGTATCAGAGCCTCGCCATTAACTTAGTCTAACTTTGTGTAATGTGTTTGCATTTCCGATCGATCAAAAAGTTCCAAAACTGCATTTTACCCACGACAGTTTCTGTTGAAATTTTTCAGTCTCGAAAAATTTTTCAGGTTGTAAAATATTGATGTACTGGAAAATCTAAGAGTTCTGTAAAAATTTGACGAAGTAACTCCACAGTTGGAGCGTGGAACCGCCGCGAAAACCACCTTTGTGCGGCCCTTCCGCCGCGAACTATTCACATCACTTCATCATTTTTTTACAGAGGCCTTCTGGGCTTAAAATATGGGCTTTGGAATATTAAAGTTGGGCCAATTGTTTCTGTGAGTGCTACAGTTTTCTTTGGGGCCCACTTGTTAATTGTTTGATCAATCGGAAATTTTTTAAACACATTTTTCACAGTATTTACATTATATCTGCGACCGTGAATGTCACTCGATCGGTAAATCCGGTCTAACTGCTATAGCCCGGTTAGACGGATTTGTGAACGTGACTTTCACGTTGATGTTCTATGTATTTGCTGTGCTGTTGCGGATCGGTCGTGGGGGATAGCCTGGATGCAATGCTAGTACAGTTTTGTTGTAATATGTACATTTGATATTGCGGGGCGAGCGTCCGACATGTGGACTGCCGTCACTGCCTGACTGTATTATTATTTTGGGGCACGACCTGGTTGCGGTCGATGTACCCGGTGTATGTATATTTTACTTTCTGTACTAGGATTGCCCCGCGGAGGGGTGCACGGATAGCCGGATTCTGGAGGGCAACAAGCCCGCATCTCATGGCATTGGGACGGAGGGGGCTTCACTTCAGGATTGACGGGCTATTCGCCGCACTCGTAGGGGGTACAGGTTGACCCAGGAGGGGTGCCCAAGTTACCGGATTCCGTGAAGTGCTGGGTGGTCCATTCACGTTGCTGAAGGGGGCTGCCTCGCTTCAGGTTTTGGCGGGTAACTTGCCGCGCCCGTAGGGGTCTAGGATTTCATTGCACAGGCTATCCACACGACCAGGGGAACGTCGGGTTTCAGCGGCTCTGTGAAACCCGGGGATCCCAGATATCTGTATTGTTTCTGTGATGCTGTTCATTATCTGTGATGTTGCATTTTATTCACGCCTTGAGCGAAATATAATATATTGGTATATATATTAGTAGATGTTGTATATGTTTTGCATCCGCGCTAGTCCAGTCCCCGCTCTGTCGTTAGTAAGCTAACCTAACGGGTAATGACGGGACCCAGTGGCGAATGCGGATGGCATATACGTACATCAGTATATTTTCGTTCTTTTTTGGTGTGATGAATTGATGGGACTGCATTGATTCGGATCAATGCAAAGTTAAAAACAAACCTAATCTGATGTTGTTGGAACACTTTTCAAAAAGCTATTATTGCAAGGACGTTCACTTTTGTTTTGCATCGCGGTATTCATTTAGAATATCCTGCTCCTCAGTCGACGAGGCAAGGGCCGAGATCCCTTCACCGGGAGTGACCCCTTGGACAGAAGTTTGCGTCAGGGCATTAACTTCACTATAGCCGATTACTTTTGCTTTGCATCGCGGTATTCATTTGGAATATCCTGCACCCCATTCTACGGGGAAAGAGCCGAGATCCCCTCACAGGGAGTGACCTCTTTAGCAACGGTTTTCGTCACTATATTTTTAAAAGCTATCCGTTCCTTCAACGATATCAAGTTCACTACGTTAAAGGTTTTCGCCAGAAATCATTCGTAGCCCTCCGTCGTTTCATATGGGTAGTCAATAGTATTCAAGCTGTGTTTGTTGGCCTTAGTCAAGGCACAGTGTTTGGTAGCTATTGGGTATTCATATGCTGCATAGATAGATGCGTTGTTTTGGGACAGTCGTATAGCCTTGTTGGCCTTAGTCAAGGGCTTGTACGGGTGGGTTCAAATCAACCTGGACAATGACGGGTAGAACTTGACATGTGACTTATGATTTGTTGGCCTTAGTCAAGGTCATAAGAGCATGGGGCAGAAATCACATCGGGAGTTTCAAAAGAACTGAAACTTGCCAGATATGCGCATACCTTCTGGAGTGTGATACCGTGAGCGGATTCCGTCACGTTATCATGCGATGAGAGTTGGATCCCGATTCCCACTGATGAGTTGGTTTACTCCTCGGGTGACCCCGACTAATTCTTCTTTCTGGTTTGGAGGAGAATTTGAGGTACAGTGGGAGGATTCCAGATCAGATAAATTGGTAACCATTCTGATCTAGGTTAGAGTGCACGCTGAGTGTTTCTTTTCTCTCTCTCTTTGGCAGCGACCATTGACCCGACCCTAAGACTTTGACTCAGTGACCAAGTTGACCGAACCTTCTTTAACACAGGCTTTTGGATTGTCAGAGTTGCAGACCTCATTGCCACTCCTACTTTTACCCTTTTCTCCAGGACACCCCGTATTACTGCGAACGTCCACTTCCATTGGACAAAACCATCGTATGGTTAGATACGAACTCGAAGGGATTCGAGGATGGTTTCCGGTTCTGGAGAAAACGGATAGGATTATTCAGTTGTCTTTTCTTTTTCACCTTCTCTCAGGTTGCGAGTACTCCTTGGTTTAGGAGTAGTACACCTATTACGCAAATTGGATAGTCTTCTTCCAAACCATAGGCTGGTGCCGACCGGTAGGGAATGAAGAAAACCAGTTAGCCTAAACGGTGTACAGAAGGTATTAAGTTCAGACAAAACAAGGGATTAGTAAGAGGGCAAAGTAAATTGCAACAGATATTCACGACCAAACCAAATATTTCGTTACCACTCCCACATCACCTTTGTATTTCTCCAGGACACTCCGTATCACTACGAAGATCCACAGTTTATTTGGATATTCCATCGTATGGTTATATACGAACTCGAATGGAACTTGTTCCAGTTCGGGATGGATTCTGGTTCAGGAGAAATAGGAATAAAGTACATTCAGGTGTCTTTTATCTTCACCTTCTCTCGCATTGCGAGTGTTCCTAGGATTAGGACAGTACACCCATTATGCTTTTTGGATAGTCTTCTTCCAAACCATAGGCTGGTGCCGAACGGTAGGGAAGGAAGAAAACCATTTGGCCCAAAGGGGTGTACAGAAGGTAATGACTAAAGACATATGAAGGGATTTGGAGAGGTGGCAAAGAATTATACGGTTATAGTTGTGAATCTGGATAATGGTAGAGGCATTACTAGGAATACCAGGATACCCCATCGAAACATTTCAATGTTTCAGGTTCAACTGTGTACTGTTAAAAGAAAACTGATTTCCCGATTGGACACTTGCTCCAGGGTATGTATTTACCAAGTTTGATTCTCACATCTGTATAGTTTTACAGATGATGAGTGGGAGTAAGTTATTGGGAATTGGGTGATCATCCTCATTATATCGGGATTCGTTGTAATCGGTGATATTTGAGGAGATCGTCTGGGCTGTTTGCCGGTCGGCAAATATTTGGTTTTGAATATCCGCTGTTATGCACCAATTTCAAATTGATATATCTGTACGTCTATTTCCATAGAGTGAGATATACCTTTTGATATTATGTCGATGACATTTACCTATATCAGTGGATGGTTAGGTAAGGAGCATTAAACAGCGGTGTAACTCTTCTTAACCATAAGTACAGTTTTCAACCTACGACACACAGTGAAAGAGTTGTCAGACTCAAGGGACTTGTACAGAGTATTGTATGTTGTCCAGGGTCCATCAGGACAGAGGGGTTGGTCCTCGTACTATATTCGGTTTACTTATGACTTCTCTGGTTTTTAGACAGGTGTTTCGTGGAAACACAGGGTCCGAATTTGGAGAAGTTATTGGTATTCGAATAGAGTAGAGAACCAGGTATAGCAAGTATCGGGATTCTTCAAAAGAGATCGAAGATGTAGATACTTGTGTATGGTATTCAGTTGATAGTAATGATAAAGAGATCTTGCTTCTCTTTCAGGTTACTCATAATTGGAAGTATTCCTAAGTTGAGTAACGCTGATCGGCCTCCTTCCATTTAGTTAACGTGCACTGGAGACAGCTGCATGATTTGAATCTGGTTCAATTAAATCAGTGCCTCTGTTTCTATATTGGATATAGAACAGTTCATATCTTAACGGTGTTAAGGTACGGGGAGTTGTCCGGTTTATGATTAAAACCAGACACTGGACAACTCAAGGCACGTTTCTGTAATGGCTGTTTGTGGGTTGACCCAGGCTATGACGCGGGTTAATTTTCTACCATCTGGATGAACAATAGCGATATTGTTCTAGACTCGCCACAGTTTTATTAAAAATGGATTTTTCAGAAAACAGTAGTGGGAGTATGGTAGAACTGGAAGTGATTCCAGAACCACAAACGATTACTGAAGATTTGATAAGGAACCTAAAGATTCAATCTGGATTGACATTCCATTGGCCACTCCGCAGATAAGGTGGGTAACTTCAGGCACCCGAGAGGCACTACGGTAGCCTCAAGGACGGTGACAGGGAAGTTCTTGTTTACCCACAATTGCCATTGCTGTTGTTCCAGGTTACGAGACCCGGCGGGAGGATGAGTATAGCGTCGTTCTAAACTAGTTTTAGAAGTGTACGTCTATATGACTCTGCCAGAGGGTTGTCGTAGTCAGTGGGAGCAGCGGAAGCATTGGTGGACAGGTAGCTTATGTCTATTTATAGACTAAAGCAGATGTAGCGGAGATAGATCATCTATTTCTGACGTGACAGTCATGGGTTTGACTTCATCAGAATAGGGGATGGATCTGTTGAGAAGGTAGTAGGGTGTGATATCCTGGTATTTGGATGATATACACAGAGTAGGAAAAGAAACTCCTACACTACGATCGGTTATACTTTGGTCGTCACACAGTGGTTTCTCCACAAAGGACATGGATTTTATATCAGACATACTGGTTACTAGATCTATGGTTTTAGATCTAGATTTGGGTGGTTTCCCAATCAGGGTACTTTGACAGCATTCTAAGAGTATTTAGGATGGACGACTCCTGGCACAGTAGTGTACCTGCAGAAGATGGAGTCACCCTCTCCAAAGGTGTCTTACAGACTAAAGGGGAGAGGGACGTGCATGATTGGTAGATCACTTGCTCAGGCAATTGAGTCAATCGTGAGATGTCAAGTACCACACCAGATGTTGTTCTTGCACTAGATGCAATAAGTTGACATTAATCCATTCCTGGATAAACAGTCGGAAGCAGTTTTAGAACATAAGTGGATGTTCTAGGGATATGATAACGACAGCCTTATTCGGGAGACAGTTATCATTCCAGGCTTCCAAGGTGACATGGACGACAAGAAGGTTGTCAGAGTTATATTTTTCCTTCTGATGAGGGGCAGTATTTTGGACAGGTGGTCCAAGGCAATACTGAGGGAAGCATGGCGCGCAGGATACTGATTAAGTTCAGTTGACGATACAGTCTAAGAAGTTTGGATTTGGAGTTCATTTATGAGCTAGGTCCCATCAGACATCCAGACATATTCTGAGACAGGTATTGCTCTTTTCGGGAGATGGCTTTCTCCGCGAACTTGAGATATAGAGAGACATAGAAAGAGACAACTAAGCGGATCCACTCACTGAGGCTATTCCTCGAACGCAATAGTTCCGCAAACGAGCTTTGTGAGACTGACTAGTAGAGGAGTTGGATGTACGGTATCACACGGGCTGTGAGTATGCGACATCGCAATAATTAGCCTTGAGTGCAAGTGGGAGATTGTTGGAGATAGTGCCCTCAGAGTCAATTATTAGGTCACAGGTACGTGATTGTAATGATTGAGGGAGGACCTATCCCGGTAGGACAGTCTTACTCGAGATGATAGTATGCTATCTGGTTTACCTTTATCATCGTGTACTGTTTTAGGTGACCTGACATGTCGCTATTACACGTTGATAGAGCCCCTAGGATTCTTGCTTGACCACCAGCAGTATGAGGGCGATCATATAAGTGGGAGCTGGGGGTCTACAAGCATATCCTTAAAAGGTCCCTAGTCATGGGAGTTTCGAGACCGGGCATCGATACTCCATTAGTAGACTAGTGTATACAGTCGAGACCCCCGACGAGGGGCGGTGGCCGGTCTCACAAGCCACTGGTGTCAGTTGGATCACCTAAGATGTATACAGGTGCTCATTGGGTTATGAGTACACCGGACAGGACTCGCCGGGAACATGCTAGTTGGTCATATACCAGACGTCAGATGGCAGTTCCCTGGTGACATGTGTGCAGGTTAGTTCATCGACCTGGGGATCGTCATTTGTCTCGTGTGAGTTCCCACTGTACTTTGATTACTACCCTACCACGGCTCAAAGGAGTCGTGCAAACAGGTTTTAGTTGGGTACAGTCCCGAGCCACATGGAGGCAGTGAGCGTATCTTCAGGGGTTCGTCTCTCCCGGTATTGGGGGTGAGGTCGTGCTGTGTCTAGGAGAGCCATTACACAAAGTCCTTGGCCAAGGCAAGGAGATTTACTGGTAGGTATTCCAGTAGTATCTCAGGGTGTTCTGGGCTACACTCCGACACGACTTGTACCGCTTTTGGGGGTCTGACTTTTACCAACCCCCTAGGCCCGCCATGCGATACTCATAGACGAACGGACCGGACTGCACGGATATTGTCACTGACAGGCTCAGTTGGGTGTCGGGGTGAGCTTCCTCATCGACGTCCCATTTAGTCAATAGCTGGTGGCCCGTCACGTTTGGCTTATACCTCTGACGTGCTAGTGGTTAAATCCACAGCCATAGTATTGACGAGTCTTTAGAGTCCACCACACTTTCAGTTACTCAAGTTTCGGGCGAAACGCTGTAGAGGCCGTATGGAGATATGGCAGGGTCCGATCAGATACGTGCGGTATTGCACGGATCAGGATCGGACGGTTTGTACTAGTAGCCGTATAGGTATATGGCAGGGTTCGATCAGATACGTGCGGTATTGCACGGATCAGGATCGAACGGATATTACTAGCCGGCTTTGGTTTAAGCCGGTCCTAGTTTAGTACAGTGTAGATTTTGTCTCTTTGCATTTGTATCCGGACGGAATACAGATGCGGGTGTGTATGCACAGTATCGGGGTTTTCCTGTAATTTATTACGGGACCAGTTTTCTGGAGTTGCCAGTTTGCATTCCGTTCCGGCCGGTTTTCCTTTGTTCTTTCCCGGCCGGACTTTTCCGATGGAGGGGGTTATTTGCAATTGTGCAAATAACATTTGTGGAGGGGGTTTCTTGTAAAAGATTGATTATGATAGCTTTCATTTCTTTTGCTCCATACTTTGGATTTGAGTGACATGAAAGGGTATGGTTTGAAAAAGGGTGAAGCATGGTGTATGTTTCTTTGTCTCTTGATGTGGTCACCCTTTCTACATCTCCTACACTCACCTCCCTTCTTGCTTCATATAGATTTTCCTCCACCATTATTCTCACTTGATGCATAAGTTTTTCCATGGTTGAGTGAGAAGAAGATGAGAGCTTCATCTTTGAGAGTTTTCTTCATTCTTGATCTCTTTTCATGCTAAGAAAAATGCAAGCACCATTTTTCTTATCTTGTTTCCTCCATCATCTACAAATGGCAACAAACCCCAAAGTGAGACATCCACTCTACACTACACTTCCTACAGCACATCTTGAGCATGTCGAGTTGCCGGCTTCATGCGCGAGTTGCCTCGGTATTGAGGTGGGAGCCCGTAAAAGTACCCGGCTTCGTGGTGCCCCTTTCCGACGAGGAGGAGACGGACGGAGATCCCGCGAGGAGATCGGAGTGGAGATGAAGACCGGAGGACTTGGATCGTCGGTATACATCTCTTCCCTTTCTTTTTGTAGCGTAGACTTGTTAATGGTTACGATCCGGAGTTTAGTGCGCGGTGGTGCCGGTTTGCAAAGTCCGCAAAAATTTAAAGTTTATCACCGCTTCCGCATTCCGGCGTCGGATTGACGGCCGGGGCGCCGCCGTGCACTTACATACTCTGGTATATCGATGCCCCGTCTCGATACACCCACGACTAGGGACTTTGAAGGATGTACTTATGGACTACCATGTCCCCACTAGTATGATCCGCATCACAGTCCAGGTAGTCAAGTACACATCCTAAGGGCTTCACCAACATGTAACAGAGAGGCAATCAGTGTACAGGTTAAGGTAAAGATCAACCAGATAGCATACTATCATATCGAGCAAGAAAGTCCTCCCTATATATGTCCAAGCATCCACCACAATATACATCCAATGTACAGTAATGGCCTCTAGGGCATACATATAACTAACAATCTCCCACTTGCACTAGGGCCATCTGATAGCAGTGGTTGTAGTATCTCATACTCAACCATCCCATAAAAGTATCTCTCTGGGAATAGGCCTTCGTGAGTGGATCCGCCGTGTTATCCTCTGAGTCTGCTCTCCTAACCTCGATCTCCTTGGAGATCAACCATCTCCATGATCAGGTGATACTGCCTTAGAATATGTCTGGATCACTGATGGGACCTGCGTTCCTTGGCATAAGCCACAACTCCATTGTCACACAATGGGAGGAACATGGTTCATCTCATGAACCAATATACATCCAGACAGCCTCTTTGGTAGCATCTTAAGTAGCGATGTATCCTGCCTTTATCGTCTAGTATGCCACGGTATTTAGCTTGGAACTCTTCCAACATACCGTCCCTTTACTGAGGGTAAAGACAATGCCTGTGACTGACATTCAGTCGTCTTTATCACCCTGGAACACTTCCAGTGATTCTCCCCTGGATCGATTGATACCATCTCACTACTACTAGTGAGATTCCTAACATCCAATTAGATCTATCTCATAGATCCAAAATCCAGGATTTAGTAGGTATCATTTTGATCCTATATGGAGAATCATTGTGATAAGCGGAGATTGACTGAGCATGGCATAGGAATCTTCTTCCCTATCAAGAGTATGTCATCCACGTACTCTACGAGGATCACCATCATACTTCCTACTACCTTTTTGTATATACAAGGTTCATCTACCATTTTGATGAAGTCAAACTTTTTGACTAAGCCATCAAAACAGATGTTCCAACTCCGCGATGCCTGCTTTATCCTATAAAGCATCTTGCACACGTTTCCGCTGCTCCCACTGTCTACGAGGCCCTCTGGCTGTGTACTTATAGACTCCCTCTTCTAAAACATCATTTTAGAAAAGCTGTCATGACACCCAACCACCAGATATCGTAGTCATGGTATGTAGCCGTGACAAGTAGGATCTGGATGGACTTAAGCATAGCTACTGGAAAAGGTTTCATCATTATCCATGCCTGGTCGATGATGCAAACTTTTAACAAGTCTAGCTTTGAAAGTCTCAACCTTTCCAAGTACACCAAGCAATCTTCTCAAGATATACTTGCTCCTGATGGGGATTTAACCCTTCAGATATAGCAACCAAAGTCCATACTTTGTTGGTGTACATGGATTCCATCTCAGATCACTAAGCATCCAGCCATTCTTACAGAGTCTTACTCCTGATGGCCAGCTCGAAGCTAGTTGGGTCATCATCTCATGATGCAATCCTCGCTCCCACTGTCATAGAGAAACAGAAGTATCTCTCAGGTGGGTGAGGAACCCTACTAGATCGGCGGAGAGGGTGAGGTTCGTTGGCATCTACTGAATCCTTTGGTTTTATCAAATCATCTGCTGTAGTTTGTATAGCTGGAACCTTTCCAGTTCTACATTACAGACCTTGCCTCGAGCTTGTCCGGATTTTGCTTTTAGACATAGGCCGGACAACCCCAAATCTTAACTAACTTAAGATATGGGCTCTTCCCTTTCCATATCATATATGAAGTGGTAGGCAACTGATTTGATTCGAACCCTATTCAATAGGTATGCAGCTTCATAAGTGCATAACCCCCAAAAGGAAATAGGTAACTCAGAAGTACTCATCATAGAGCACACCTTATCATATAGGGTGTGATTGCTCCGCCCCGATATACCATCGTGCTATGGTATATACGGAGGAGTAATGTCGAGAGAGAATCTCATTCTCCTTTAGAAAAGTCCAAGAATTCTGTGCTCAAGTATTCTCCTCCCTGATCTCATCATAGGACATAATACTTATACCCGTATTTTGGTTCTCTACTTGTAACTTATATTCTGTGAATATCTCAAAAGGTTCGGACTCATGTTTCAACAGGAACATATGACTGAATCTTGAGAGATTATCAGAGAATGTAATGAAGTACAAAGAACCGGTCTTGGCATGTGTAGACAGGGGACTTACATACATCAACATGTATCATCCCAAGAGTTCATTAACTCTTTCTCTGTTTCCAATAAACAGGGCTATGGTCATCTTATCTTTGTGACATGACTGGCGAGTTTCACAAGATGTAAATTCAAACTAATTTAAATATGCATCTTTATGTAACTCTAGCTAGTCGGGTCACATTGATATGACCTAGTCTACAATACCTCAAGAAGAATCCGTTCATTTCTGAACTCTTCCTCTAGTGTGTGTTCCGTATACTAAGAACTGTAGTTTGATTTAGAACATTAATGCTTTTAGATAATGTGCCTGAACCGATCAACTTTTGATATAGAAAATGTTCAAAACATTATCCAACAATACAAAATTTTATCATTTCTTTACTACTAAAGAGACTGATATGATTTTGTATATCAGGTTCGGTATCTAATAGCATTTGTTCAGAATCAATGTATTGGTAATACAGGATGACAGTGACCAACAGACTTGGCTGCAACACTTGCCCCGTTTTCTGTCTCATGAAACTTATCACCCGTTCTCAGTTTTTCTACCCTTTTGTAGCCCTATGTAACAGATTACATATCTGGGATCCTGATCCGGTATCATATACCAAGGATGCGGAGGATACTGAGAAACAGTTCTGTATAACAAACACACCCGAAGATGATGCATCATATGCACTTTCCTCGTTTGGGCGGCACGGGAAATCTGGTATTCCCCAATTTCCTGCTCTGTCTTATAACAATTATAAGTTGGAGCAGGACCAATGTTCCCCAGCTCAGTATAACAAGCGGGTTCGGTCAATATATCCGTATTATTATCTTGATTAAGGCGTGATATGGTCGCTACCAGGAGAGAGAGAGAGAAGAAAACACTCAGCGTATGCTCTTGCAAGATCAGATTGGTTATTATTTTATCTAATCAGGATGGCTCCCACTGTTTTTATCAAATCTTCCTTCAAACCCTAAAAGGAAAGACTAGCCGGGATTAATTACACGGTACAAGTTCGCCAATCTTTCAGCCAGGCCAGTGTCGGTACTTTGAGGGAGGTCCCCCGTGCTTTCGTACGAACCTAATTAATGTAAACCTCGTTTTCCCAGAGGCGTAACCCCGTTGACACCTTTCTAGACACCTACTTGATCGGCTAATTGTAAAGTGTAAAATTCTCCCAGGAGTAACTCTTACTCGCAGCGGGTATCGGGATCCAACTATCTCATAGAAGGTATGCAATCTCATTGCAAATTTCAACACTTGAAATTCCCGATAATTTTGCCCCTAGCAGCTATATGACCTTAACATAGTCAACAAATCATAAGTGCTAGTCAAGTTCAACCCGTCATTTCCCGATTGAATTAAACTCACCCGCACGACCCTTAACATAGTCAACAAAGTCGCACGACTACCCTAATCCAATCGCATCATATGCTTATACAGATAAGCACTAATTAGCTACCGCACACTACGCCTTAACATAGTCAACAAACGTATCCCGAATACTAACTAGTACTTATCTGAAATGACGGAGGGCTACGACAGGTTTTTCTGAAAACCTATTGCGTAATGAACTTGATATCGTTGTAGGATCGAATGAATTTTGAAATGGAGTGTTTTTTAGGCTTTTCTAGTTTTGCTAAAGGAGTCACTCCCGGTGAAGGGATCGTCGGTCCTTTCCTCGTCGAATGAGGTGCGGGATATATCATATATATCACTGTGCAAAGCAGAAACTATAGAAGCAATCAAAAGACAAACCGTGGGTTGTAGCATCTGCCAGTTATTGCTAAAGGAGTCACTCCCGGTGAAGAGATCTCGGTCCTTTCCTCATCGAATAAGGTGCAGGATATATCGTATATACCGCTGTGCAAAGCAAGAACTGCAGCTACCTGTTTTATTTTTGAAATTCGATTCTACAACATCTTAGGTTTTTTTTCTTTCATTAATCTCATTAATGAAGTCCCATCATTTAAATACCTAAACATCACAGATAAATACGACGTACACTTATGCCATCCGCATTCGCCTCGATGTCCCCTCGTGCACCGTTAGGTTAGGTAACTAACGGCAGAGCGGGGCAGGGCTAGCGCGGGTGTAAAACATAAGTAACGTCTATATAATATATCATATATACTATATACTGTATCTATCACAGAACATCACATGATCACATCACAGATATCGCAGCAGAAGAAACATATATGAAATATTGGATATACTAGGACGTCCATGTTTTCAATATGAGCCAGTATAAAACACGGATTCCACGGTCGCGATGAATAGCCAAACCCATACCCCTAGGCCCCAACGAGAGCGGCAAGCAACCCTACCAATTCTAGAGTTAGGAGACCCGGACTCGACTCCTCGAGTTGGTCTCCCACTGGACTCCAGAACCCGGTTACTTGTGCTCTCCTTCTTGGGTCTATCCTAGTGCGGAAAAGTAAATAATATACAAAGGGTGACAACTTCCGCAACCTGGAAGTGCCCCAATAAAAGAATATTACATACAAGTTTTTACATGAATGAAAATGAAAAACACTCATCTCATATAAAAAACCCCGGCTATTCAAACACGACGATCCAATATAACATATCCAGCAACACATAACATCACATGTCATCAACGTAAGTAAATATGTGTATCCCAATTGTCGTTGACATATAGCAACGAAACCGGCGATATCACATATTACACTTACGGTCACAGAAAAGAAAGTGTAAAACTACAACAGTTGGAATCCGCAAACCCTTTAGACATCGCATGCCTAAACAAATGAAATACTTAGACATCACATGCCTAACAATTATAAACCCCGCATTTTAGTCTCATTATCGAAAACACTTTTCAATATCAAGTCGGGCAATTCAACAAGATTCCCGACATCCTGATCGAATGCTCGTCGCAAACTTCAGTAGGCGGCCGCACCCCCGACGCCGTCGACAAAGTGCACCAAGGCGGAACACCGCTGCCGCGAGCACCCGAACGGATGCTTTCGGCGACGGGGTTCTCCTACAGTCACTTGGTCGGGGCTATGGAGTGAGGCTGTCTATTAAGTTTACCCGGCGAGTATCCGCGTACGCTACGTGATTGCGACGGACTTTTGATCACATCAAAATTCCGTGGCAACCGATCAAATGAGACTAAAGTGCTAGATTTACAACATTCATTCAGTTATCTCATAACTTCTTGTGAATTCCAATTATTGCATCACATTCCAGATAAACAGAAAATGTTAAACTTTCCGATCGAACAATCGAACACCCAAGTTTTCCCGATACAGCTCAACACATGAAATAAGTCTAAAAACATTCAGTTCGTGCCTCAGTACCAACGGTCCAGCCGTAGAAGGGTCAAGCCAACGCCTCACATGTGACACACCGTACTGCCCCAAACCCTAAGGTTCAAAGGGCAGTTCAAGACGGTCACATAATCGAGTTAAGATTTGTTGTCTTCTAGAGGGACCATCGCATTACTTGCACTACTTAGAACGTCATTAAACTACGGAAAGATCCAACACTTGGAAATTTCCCGGCAGGGGAAAAAGTGGGTATTTTTATCCGGTCGAACTTTTTAACATATTCTAAAGTTATCCGGAAAAACACATAGACAAAATTAGATAATCCGATCGAATCTCCGAACTCCTAATGCAACCCAGAAAACTCAACTCTTGAGTTCATATTAAAAATTCCCAGGAAAACCAGCACAAAAAACTAGGAATTACTGTGTAAACAAAATTGTCTGAAGAGACAAATAAGCCGCGGAACCGCCGCAATAGGCATGCTATTGCCGCGGTTCCGCCGCTCTTCTAGCGATTCAGGTGCTCGAACTTCACAGTAATTCTTAGAAATACCTGCTGATTTTTCTGCATATTTTTAATACTAAAAAATCCACGATTTCAGAAAATGTACAGAGAGCATTTTTGGGATTAGCGTTTCGGTTCGTTCGGATTTCAAACGTCGTCTACACTTCGCCTAAGGCTCTAGCTTGGCTCTGATACCACTGTAGGGTTCCTAGGCACTCTCAAGAGGTCTCACAAGGCATCAACCATACCAATTTCAAAATTTACGGTGCCGAGATGTAAGTGCACGGCGGCGCCCCGGCCGTCGATCCGACGGCCAATTGCGGAAGCGGTGATAAACTTAAATTTTGCGGACTTAGCAAACCGGCACCACCGCGCACTAAACACCCGGATCGTAACCATTAACAAGTCTAAGCTAACTAGAAGATGGGTTAGAGATATACCGACGATCCAAGTCCTCCGGTCTTCTCGTCATGGTCCCGATCTTCTGCGGAAAGTCCTGACTCCTCCTCGTCGCCGGAAGTGCACCACATCGCCTACTTTGTTTACGGGCTCCCACCTCAATGCCGAGGCAACTCGGGCACGAAGCCGGCTACTCGACGTGCCCAAGATTCGCTGTAGAATGTGTAGTAGAAGAAGTCTCATTTTTGGGGTTCATGGAGATGCCTTTGTGGTGGAAGAAAAAGAACTTGGAGAGAGGTGAAGAAAAATGTATCATCCAAAAAGAATGAGAGTGACAATTTTTTTTCACTACCAAAAGAAAAGCCCCCACCCTCACTAGTGGCCGGCCAAGCATGATGGTGGTAGGTGGGAATGGAGTGAAGTCAAAATGAAAGACAAGGGAGTGGGTGAGCTATCATGAGTGATGATCAAAACAATATCATCACAAACAAAAATAAACACTCCAAAGCAACCATGATGACTCCAAATGGTCAAGCCATCATGAAGAAGTCAAGAAGTCAAGGTCAATGGAGCAACCATCATGATCCAACCAATAAGCAAAGACCCCCTCCATAAATACTTATTTGCAACAATGCAAATAAGCCCTCCTCCACCAATCTTCGGCCAATGAACGGAACAATGGAAATCGGCCGAAACGGAAAGCAAACTGGCAACTCCAGAAAACTGGTCCCGTAATAAATTACGGGAAAACCCCGATACTGTGCATACACACCCGCATCTGTATTTCGACCGAAATACAAATGTAATGAGACAAAATCTCCACTGTACTATACTAGGATCCGGCTTATACCAAAACCGGCTAGTAATATCTGTTCGATCCTGATCCGTGCAATACCGCACGTATCTGATCGAACCCTGCCATATAACCATACGGCCTATAGTACAAACTGTCCGATCCTGATCCGTGCAATACCGCACGTATCTGATCGGACCTTGCCATATCTCCATACGGCCTCTACAACCTTTCGCCCGAAAGCTGAGTAACTGAATGTGGGGGACTCTAAAGACTCGTCAACACCTTGGTTGTGGATTTAACCACTAGCACGTCAGAGGTATAAGCCAATACGTAACGGGCTACCAGATATTGACTAAAAAGGACGTCGATGAGCGAACTCATCCTGACACCCTACTGAGCCTGTCAGTGACAATATCCGTACAGTCCGGTCCGTTCGTCTATGAGAATCGCATGGCGGGCCTAGGGGGTTGGTAAAAGTCAGACCCCCAAAAGCGGTACAAGTCGTGTCGGAGTGTAGCCCAGAACACCCTGAGATACTACTGGAATACCTACCAGTAAATCTCCTTGCCTTGGCCAAGGACTTCGTGTAATGGCTCTCCTAGACACAGCACGACCTCACCCCCAATACCGGGAGAGACGAACCCCTGAAGATACGCTCACTGCCTCCATGTGGCTCGGGACTGTACCCAACTAAAACCTGTTTGCACGACTCCTTTGAGCCGTGGTAGGGTAGTAATCAAAGTACAGTGGGAACTCACACGAGACAAATGACGATCCCCAGGTCGATGAACTAACCTGCACACATGTCACCAGGGAACTGCCATCTGACGTCTGGTATATGACCAACTAGCATGTTCCCGGCGAGTCCTGTCCGGTGTACTCATAACCCAATGAGCACCTGTATACATCTTAGGTGATCCAACTGACACCAGTGGCTTGTGAGACCGGCCACCGCCCCTCATCGGGGTCTCGACTGTATACACTAGTCTACTAATGGAGTATCGATGCCCAGTCTCGAAACTCCCACGACTAGGGACCTTTTAAGGATATGCTTGTAGACCCCCAGCTCCCACTTATATGATCGCCCTCATACTGCTGGTGGTCAAGCAAGAATCCTAGGGGCTCTATCAACGTGTAATAGCGACGTGTCAGGTCACCTAAAACAGTACACGATGATAAAGGTAAACCAGATAGCATACTATCATCTCGAGTAAGACTGTCCTACCGGGATAGGTCCTCCCTCAATCATTACAATCACGTACCTGTGACCTAATAATTGACTCTGAGGGCACTATCTCCAACAATCTCCCACTTGCACTCAAGGCTAAATATTGCGATGTCGCATACTCACAGCCCGTGTGATACCGAACACCCAACTCCTCTACTAGTCAGTCTCACAAAGCTCGTTTGCAAAACTATTGCGTTCGAGGAATAGCCTCAGTGAGTGGATCCGCTTAGTTGTTTCTTTCTATGTCTCTCTATATCTCAAGTTCGCGGAGAAAGCCATCTCCCGAAAAGAGCAATACCTGTCTCAGAATATGTCTGGATGTCTGATGGGACCTAGCTCATAAATGAACTCCAAATCCAAACTTCTTAGACTGTATCGTCAACTGAACTTAATCAGTATCCTGCGCGCCATGCCTCCCTCAGTATTGCCTTGGACCACCTGTCCAAAATACTGCCCCTCATCAGAAGGAAAACTATAACTCTGACAACCTCCTTGTCGTCCATGTCACCTTGGAAGCCTGGAATGATAACTGTCTCCCGAATGAGGCTGTCGTTATCATCTCCCTAGAACATCCACTTATGTTCTAAAACTGCTTCCGACTGTTTCTCCAGGATTGGATTAATGTCAACTTATTGCATCTAGTGAAAGAACAACATCTGGTGTGGTACTTGACATCTCACGATTGACTCAATTGCCTGAGCAAGTGATCTGCCAATCATGCCCGTCCCTCTCCTTTTTAGTCTGTAAGACACCTTTGGAGAGGGTGACTCCATTACCTGCAGGTACACTACCGTGCCAGGAGTCGTCCATCCTAAATACTCTTAGAATGTTGTCAAGTGCCCTGATTGGGAAACCACCCAAATCTAGATCTAAGACCATAGATCTAGTAACCAGTATGTCTGATATAATGTCCAAGTCCTGTGTGGAGAAACCACTGTGTGACGACCAAAGTATAACCGATCGTAGTATAGGAGTTTCCTTTCCTACTTTGTGTATGTCATCCAAATACCAGGATATCACACCCTACTACCTTCTCAACAGATCCATCTCCTATTCTGATGAAGTCAAACCTATGACTGTCACGTCAGAAATAGATGATCTATCTCCGCTACTGGTGCTTCAGTCTGTAAATAGACATAAGCTACCTGTCCACCAATGCTTCCGCTGCTCCCACTGACTACGACAACCCTCTGGCAGAGTCATATAGACGTGCACTTCTAAAACTGGTTTAGAACGACGCTATACTCATCCTCCCGCCGGGTCTCGTAACCTGGAACAACAGCAATGGCAATTGTGGGTAAACAAGAACTTCCCTGTCACCGTCCTTGAGGCTACCGTAGTGCCTCTCGGGTGCCTGAAGTTACCCACCTTATCTGCGGAGTGGCCAATGGAATGTCAATTCAGATTGAATCTTTAGGTTCCTTATCAAATCTTCAGTAATCGTTTGTGGTTCTGGAATCACTTCCAGTTCTACCATACTCCCACTACTGTTTTTTTGAAAAAATCCATCTTTAATAAAACCGTGGCGAGTCTAGAACAATGTCGCTATTGTTCATCCAGATGGTAGAAAGTCAACCCTCGTCATAGCCTGGGTCAACCCACAAACAGCCATTACAGAAACGTGCCTTGAGTTGTCCAGTGTCTGGTTTTAATCATAAACCGGACAACTCCCCATACCTTAACATCGTTAAGATATGAACTGTTCTATATCCAATATAGAAACAGAGGCACTGATTTAATTGAACCAGATTCAAATCATGCAGCTGTCCCCGGCGCATGTCAACTAAATGGAAGGAGGCCGATCAGCGTTACTCAACTTAGGAATACTTCCAATTATGAGTAACCTGAAAGAGAAGCAAGATCTCTTTATCATTACTATCAACTGAATACCATACACAAGTATCTACATCTTCGATCTCTTTGAAGAATCCCGATACTTGCTATACCTGGTTCTCTACTCTATTCAAATACCTATAACTTCTCCAAATTCGGACCCTGTGTTTCCACGAAACACCTGTCTAAAAACTAGAGAAGTCATAAGTAAACCGAATATAGTATGAGGACCAACCCCTCTGTCCTAATGGACACTGGACAACATACAATACTTTGTATAAGTCCGCTGAGTCTAACAACTCTTTCACTGTGTGTCGTAGGTTGAAAACTGTACTTATGGTTAAGAAGAATTACACCGCTGTTTAATACTCCTTACCTAACCATCCACTGATATAGGTAAATGTCATCGACATAATATCAAAAGGTATATCTCACTCTATGAAAATAGACGTACAGATATATCAATTTGAAATTGGTGCACAACAGCGGATATTCAAAACCAAATATTTGCCGACCGGCAAACAGCCCAGGTGATCTCCTCAAATATCACCGATTACAACGAATCCCGATATAATGAGGATGATCACCCAATTCCCAATAACTTACTCCCATTCATCATCTGTAAAACTATACAGATGTGAGAATCATACCTGGTAAATACATACCCTGGAGTAAGTATCTAATCGGGAAATCAGTTTTCCTTTAACATTACACAGTGAAACTGAAACATTGAAATGTTCCGATGGGGTATTCTGGTATTCCTAATAATGCCTCTTCCAGATTCACGACTGTAACCGTATAGTTCTTTGCCACCTCTCCAAATCCCTTCATATGTCTTTAGTCTTTACCTTCTGCACACCCTTTTAGGCCAAATGGTTTTCTTCCTTCCCTACCGTTCGGCACCAGCCTATGGTTTGGAAGAAGACTATCCAATAAGCATAATGGGTGTACTGTCCCAATCCTAGGAACACTCGCAATGAGAGAGGGTGAAGATAAAAGACAACCGAATAAACCTTATTCCTATTTCTCCTGAACCAGAATCCATCCCCGAACTGGAACAAGTTCCATTCGAGTTCGTATATAACCATACGATGGAGTATCCAAATAAACTGTGGATCTTCGTAGTGATACGGAGTGTCCTGGAGAAATACAAAGGTGATGTGGGAGTGGTAACGAAATATTTGGTTTGGTCGTGAATATCTGTTGCAATTTACTTTGCCCTCTTACTAATCCCTTGCTTTGTCTGAACTTAATACCTTCTGCACACCATCGTTATGCTAATTGGTTTTCTTCATTCCCTACCGGTCGGCACCAGCCTAAGGTTTGGAAGAAGACAATCCAATTTGCGTAATAGGTGTACTACCCCTAAACCAAGGAGTACTCGTAACCTGAGAGAGGGTAAAAGGAAAAGACAACTGAATAATCCTATCCGTTTTCTCCAGAACCTGAAACCATCCTCGAATAAATTCTTTCGAGTTCTTATCTAACCATACGATGGTTTTGTCCAATGGAAGTGGACGTTCGTAGTAAAACGGGGTGTCCTGGAGAAAAGGGTAAAAGTAGGAGTGGCAATGAGGTTTGCAACTCTGACAATCCAAAAGCCAGTGTTTAAGAAGGTTCGGTCAACTTGGTCACTGAGTCATAGTCTTAGGGTCGGGTCAAATGGTCGCTGCCAGAGAGAGAGAGAAAAGAAATACTCAGCGTGCACTCTAACCTAGATCAGAATGGTTACCAATTTATCTAATCTGGAATCCTCCCACTGTACCTCAAATTCTCCTCCAAACCTGAAAGAAGAATTAGTCGGGGTCACCCGAGGAGTAAACTAACTCATCAGTGGGAATCGGGATCCAACTATCATTGCATGATAACGTGACGGAATCCGCTCACGTCATCACACTCCAGAAGGTATGCGCATATCTGGCAAGTTTCAGTTCTTTTGAAACTCCCGATGTGATTTCTGCCCCATGCTCTTATGACCTTGACTTTGGCCAACAAATCATAAGTCACATGTCAAGTTCCACCCGTCATTCTCCAGGTTGTTTTGAATCCACCCGTATATACCCTTGACTTTGGCCAACAAGGCAGTACGACTGTTCCAAACCAACGCATCTATCTATGCTGCATATGAATAACCAACAGCTACCAAACACTGTGCCTTGACTTTGGCCAACAAACACAGCTTGAATACTATTGACTACCCATATGAAACGACGGAGGGCTACGAATGGTTTCTGGCGAAAACCTTTAACGTAATGAACTTGATATCGTTGAAGGAACGGATAGCTTTTTGAAAATATAGTGACGAAAACCTTCGCTAAAGAGGTCACTCCCGGTGAAGGGATCTCGGCTCTTTCCCCGTAGAATGGGGTGCAGGATATTCCAACTGAATACCACGGTGCAAAGCAAAAGTAATCGGCTATAGTGAAGTTAATGCCCTGACGCAAACTTTTTGTCCAAGGGGTCACTCCCGGTGAAGGGATCTCGGCCCTTGCCTCGTCGACTGAGGAGCAGGATATTCCAATGAATACCACGATGCAAAACAAAAGTAAACGTCCTTGCAATAACAGCTTTTTGAAAAGTGTTCCAACAACATCAGATTAGGTTTGTTTTTAACTTGCATTGATCCGAATCAATGCAGTCCCATCAATTGATCACACCAAAAAGAACGAAAATATACTGATGTACGTATATGCCATCCGCATTCGCCACTGGGTCCCGTCATTACCCGTTAAGTTAGCTTACTAACGACAGAGCGGGGACTGGACTAGCGCGGATGCAAAACATATACGACATCTACTAATATATATACCAATATATAGTATTTCGCTCAAGGCGTGAATAAAATGCAACATCACAGAAATGTACAGCATCACAGAAACAATACAGATATCTGGGATTCCCGGGTTTCACAGAGCCGCTGAAACCCGACGTTCCCCTGGTCGTGTGGATAGCCTGTGCAATGAAATCCTAGACCCCTACGGGCGCGGCAAGTTACCCGCCAAAACCTGAAGCGAGGCAGCCCCCTTCAGCAACGTGAATGGACCACCCAGCACTTCACGGAATCCGGTAACTTGGGCACCCCTCCTGGGTCAACCTGTACCCCCTACGAGTGCGGCGAATAGCCCGCCAATCCTAGAGTGAAGCCCCCTCCGTCTCAATGCCATGAGATGCGGGCTTGTTGCCCTCCAGAACCCGGCTATCCGTGCACCCCTCCGCGGGGCAATCCTAGTACAGAAAGTAAAATATACATACAACGGGTACATCGACCGCAACCAGGTCGTGCCCCAAAAGAATAATACAAACTGGCAGTGACGGCAGTCCACATGTCGGACGCTCGCCCCGCAATATCAAATGTACATAATACAACAAAACTGTACTAGCATTGCATCCAGGCTATCCCCCACGACCGATCCGCAACATCACAGCATAAACATAGAACATCAACGTGAAAGTCACGTTCGCAAATCCGTCTAACCGGGCTATAGCAGTTAGACCGGATTTACCGATCAAGTGACATTCACGGTCGCAGATATAATGTAAATACTGTGAAAAATGTGTTTAAAATATCCGATCAATCAAATTTTAACAAGTGGGCCCCCAAGCAATACTGTAGCAGTTAAAGAAATTCTGGGCCCAAATTTAATATTCCAAAAACCCTATTTTCTCCCCAGAAGCCCACTGTAAAAACCCAACCCACTGATTCCTTCATGCTGCGGCGGAAGCGCGGCCACAAGTAGGTTTTGGCCGCCCTTCCGCGCTCTGGTGAGAGGATTAGTGCCTCGAATTTGAACAGTGTTCTTATAATTTTTAGTACATAAATATTTTACAACCTGAAAAATTTTTCGAGACTAAAAATTTCCAACAGAAAACTGATGTGAGCAAATACGGGTTTTTGGACATTTCGATCGATCGGAACTGAAAAACACATTACACAAAGCTAGACTAAGTTAATGGCGAGGCTCTGATACCACTGTAAGTGCACGGCGGCGCCCCGGCCGTCGATCCGACGGCCAATTGCGGAAGCGGTGATAAACTTAAATTTTGCGGACTTAGCAAACCGGCACCACCGCGCACTAAACACCCGGATCGTAACCATTAACAAGTCTAAGCTAACTAGAAGATGGGTTAAAGATATACCGACGATCCAAGTCCTCCGGTCTTCTCGTCATGGTCCCGATCTTCTGCGGAAAGTCCTGACTCCTCCTCGTCGCCGGAAGTGCACCACATCGCCTACTTTGTTTACGGGCTCCCACCTCAATGCCGAGGCAACTCGGGCACGAAGCC
Organism: Agapanthus africanus; assembly: GCA_030015575.1. Taxonomy (NCBI): domain Eukaryota; kingdom Viridiplantae; phylum Streptophyta; class Magnoliopsida; order Asparagales; family Amaryllidaceae; genus Agapanthus; species Agapanthus africanus. Next base: position 263,393,458 of record CM057345.1, on the reverse strand, counting down.
GGCTACTCGACGTGCCCAAGATTCGCTGTAGAATGTGTAGTAGAAGAAGTCTCATTTTTAGGGTTGATGGAGATGCCTTTGTGGTGGAAGAAAAAGAACTTGGAGAGAGGTGAAGAAAAATGTATCATCCAAAAAGAATGAGAGTGACAATTTTTTTTCACTACCAAAAGAAAAGCCCCCACCCTCACTAGTGGCCGGCCAAGCATGATGGTGGTAGGTGGGAATGGAGTGAAGTCAAAATGAAAGACAAGGGAGTGGGTGAGCTATCATGAGTGATGATCAAAACAATATCATCACAAACAAATATAAACACTCCAAAGCAACCATGATGACTCCAAATGGTCAAGCCATCATGAAGAAGTCAAGAAGTCAAGGTCAATGGAGCAACCATCATGATCCAACCAATAAGCAAAGACCCCCTCCACAAATACTTATTTGCAACAATGCAAATAAGCCCTCCTTCACCAATCTTCGGCCAATGAACGGAACAATGGAAATCGGCCGAAACGGAAAGCAAACTGGCAACTCCAGAAAACTGGTCCCGTAATAAATTACGGGAAAACCCCGATACTATGCATACACACCCGCATCTGTATTTCGACCGAAATACAAATGTAATGAGACAAAATCTCCACTGTACTATACTAGGATCCGGCTTATACCAAAACCGGCTAGTAATATCTGTTCGATCCTGATCCGTGCAATACCGCACGTATCTGATCGAACCCTGCTATATAACCATACGGCCTATAGTACAAACTGTCCGATCCTGATCCGTGCAATACCGCACGTATCTGATCGGACCTTGCCATATCTCCATACGGCCTCTACAACCTTTCGCCCGAAAGCTGAGTAACTGAATGTGGGGGACTCTAAAGACTCGTCAACACCTTGGTTGTGGATTTAACCACTAGCACGTCAGAGGTATAAGCCAATACGTAACGGGCTACCAGGTATTGACTAAAAAGGACGTCGATGAGCGAACTCATCCTGACACCCTACTGAGCCTGTCAGTGACAATATCCGTACAGTCCGGTCCGTTCGTCTATGAGAATCGCATGGCGGGCCTAGGGGGTTGGTAAAAGTCAGACCCCCAAAAGCGGTACAAGTCGTGTCGGAGTGTAGCCCAGAACACCCTGAGATACTATTGGAATACCTACCAGTAAATCTCCTTGCCTTGGCCAAGGACTTCGTGTAATGGCTCTCCTAGACACAGCACGACCTCACCCCCAATACCGGGAGAGACGAACCCCTGAAGATACGCTCACTGACTCCATGTGGCTCGGGACTGTACCCAACTAAAACCTGTTTGCACGACTCCTTTGAGCCGTGGTAGGGTAGTAATCAAAGTACAGTGGGAACTCACACGAGACAAATGACGATCCCCAGGTCGATGAACTAACCTGCACACATGTCACCAGGGAACTGCCATCTGACGTCTGGTATATGACCAACTAGCATGTTCCCGGCGAGTCCTGTCCGGTGTACTCATAACCCAATGAGCACCTGTATACATCTTAGGTGATCCAACTGACACCAGTGGCTTGTGAGACCGGCCACCGCCCCTCGTCGGGGTCTCGACTGTATACACTAGTCTACTAATGGAGTATCGATGCCCAGTCTCGAAACTCCCACGACTAGGGACCTTTTAAGGATATGCTTGTAGACCCCCAGCTCCCACTTATATGATCGCCCTCATACTGCTGGTGGTCAAGCAAGAATCCTAGGGGCTCTATCAACGTGTAATAGCGACGTGTCAGGTCACCTAAAACAGTACACGATGATAAAGGTAAACCAGATAGCATACTATCATCTCGAGTAAGACTGTCCTACCGGGATAGGTCCTCCCTCAATCATTACAATCACGTACCTGTGACCTAATAATTGACTCTGAGGGCACTATCTCCAACACGAGAAACCTTAGACTACGGATCGTTAACTAGAAATTAGGCGACATATGCAACTAGTTAACAAATTAACTAAGTGAACGGAAATACAACCTTTGTAGATCCGGTCCTCCACCTCCATAGCTCCGCAATGAAGTCTCCTCGCTGTCCAAATCCAATCCCGGGCTCTAGCGTCGGTTTCATCGGAGAAATGGGCGGGCTTGGTCGTCGGCTTCGATGCCGAAGATGATCTACGTCGAGGCATCACTAGATCAAGCTCCCACTTCACCAAGTCATGAAACTTGTGAAGAAAACACACTCTACTACTTGGCAAGAGGTAGAGGATGAAGAAATAGGAAGTGGGTTCACTTTAGAATTGGATTTCTCACTCTTTACATCAAGTTACCATTGATGAAGAAAGGTTTTCTTCAAGTGAAGAAGAAGAAGAAGATGAAGATAATTATTATGATAAGAATATAGAATAGAAAAGAAAAATCAATTCTTATCATAATTTTAACTATAGTTATGTGTAGAGAATTGACCAAGGTTAAAGGAATGGTTAGGGTTAAGGAGATGAAGACAAAAATGGTTACTTTGGTCAAAGCTTCATGAAGCTTCAACAAGCTTCATGAAGAAAAGCAACCTTTTGTTTTCATTTCTCATTCATTTAATCCAAAAATAAATAGATAAATGAATGAATAATCAAATAAAAACCCTAACCATTTATTTAACCAAGGATTAATTCTTTACACAAACCCTAGCAATCTTATATCATCAAACATGATACAATCAAGTGCACAAAATATATCACATATACAATGTGCACATTCGAGTGAGAAAATCCATCTTAAATGAACCGATACTAGTTAATGCAAAGTAATATATCAAATATATAATTATGCATTAAATCATTAAATCAACACTTGATTTAATGATCCGGACATATCGCATATAACCGACTAATATCAACAGTAACAACTTATCGAATCAACACTTGATCTGATAACCCGGCTATATCGCATATAACCGATCAGTGTCACAAATCGCGAGAATCGAATACAGTATCACATACTGGTATCATTCTCGGTCCCGCACATATCTCATATGCACTCTTATTTCGTTTCGCTTGAGCCAGGAAACCTCTGTGTAGGACTCTAAAGACTCGTCAATACGCCGGCAGCAGGTGATGATCATATCAAACACCCACAAGCCGCAAGCGGTCTGCTAAACATAACGGCCACCCGGGTATTGAGCGATCAGAAGATCGACGAGCAAGCCCGCTCACACTCTTGTGAATCCAACCAGTAACACTTACCGTACAGTCCGGTCTCGTCGTCTGATATGTCGCATATCTTGCCTAGGGGTGGTAAACGTCAGACCCCAATAGCTCGATAAGTCGTGTCGATATGAGGTCTATAACAGTTCGAGAAACTACTGGTAACACTTACCAGTATATCTCAGCAACCCTGGCCAGGGATTTCCGGTTATAGCCAATCGAATACAGCGCAACATCAACTCCCTATACCGGGAGAGACGAATCCCCTCCTATCGCTCATTGCCTCCATGTGATTCGGGACTGTACCCAAAAACCACCGTTTTGCATGCCCTCTTGGACGTGGTAAGATGGAAATCAAAGCACAGTAGAAACCACACAAGACTCTATGACGATCTCGGGTCAACAGACTACTCTGTACCAGTGTCACCAGAGAACTGCCATCTGACGTAAGGTATAATACCATCTGGGAGTTCTCGGCGAGTCCGTCCAGTGTACCCAGTCTCCATTGAGCACCCGTATATCATCTCCGATGTCAAACACCAATGGATATGGGATCATCCATCGCCCATCTGTATGGGTCGAGAAGGTATACGCTAGTCTACTCTGGTATATCGATGCCCCGTCTCGATACACCCACGACTAGGGACTTTGAAGGATGTACTTATGGACTACCATGTCCCCACTAGTATGATCCGCATCACAGTCCAGGTAGTCAAGTACACATCCTAAGGGCTTCACCAACATGTAACAGAGAGGCAATCAGTGTACACGTTAAGGTAAAGATCAACCAGATAGCATACTATCATATCGAGCAAGAAAGTCCTCCCTATATATGTCCAAGCATCCACCACAATATACATCCAATGTACAGTAATGGCCTCTAGGGCATACATATAACTAACATACTGGTCTCTTTAAACTGTCTTATAGTTACATGTTGATAAAGCCCTTAGGATGTGTACTTGACTACCTGGACTATGATGCAGATCATACTAGTGGGGACATGGTAGTCCATAAGTATATCCTTCAAGGTCCCTAGTCGTGGGTGTATCGAGACGGGGCATCGATATACCAGTGTAGACTAGCGTATACGCTTCTCGACCCATGAGATGGGCGATGGATGATCCCATATCCATTGGTGTTTGACATCAGAGATGGTGTACGGGTGCTCAGTGGTGACTGGGTACACTGGACGGACTCGCCGAGAACTCCAGATGGTATTATACCTCACGTCAGATGGCAGTTCTCAGGTGACACTTGTGCAGGTTAGTCTGTAGACCCGAGATCGTCATAGAGTCTTGTGTGATTCCCACTGTGCTTTGATCTCCACCTTACCATGTCCATGAGGGCGTGCAAAACGGTGGTTTTTGGGTACAGTCCCGAGTCACATGGAGGCAATGAGCGATAGGATGGGTTTCGTCTCTCCCGGTATTGGGGGTTGATGTTGCGCTGTGCTCGATTGGCCGTAACAGGGAAGTCCCTGGCCAGGGCTGATCAGAGATTTTCTGGTAAGTGTTACCAGTAGTTTCTCGACCCGTTATGAGCCTCACATCGGCATGACTTATCGGTTATTGGGGTCTGACGTTTACCACCCCTAGACCTGATATGCGACATATCAGACGAACAGACCGGACTGTACGGTAAGTGTTACTGTTTGGATTCACAGGAGTGTGAGCGGGCTTGCTCGTCGATCTTCTGATAGCTCAATACTCGGCTGGCCGTTACGTTTAGCAGACCGCTTGCGGCTTGTGGGTGATTGATATGATCATCATCTGCTACCGGCGTATTGACAAGTCTTTAGAGTCCTACACAGAGGTTTCCTGGCTCAAGCGAAACGAAATAGGAGCGCATATGAGATATGTGCAGGACCGAGAATAATGCGTGTATGTGATACCGTATTCCATTCTCGCGATGAATGTTTCGATTGGTTGTATGCGATATAACCTAGTTATCGAATCAAAGATTGATTCGATAAGTCGATTCATTGGATACTAGTCGGTTATGTGCGACATGACCGGATCATTGAATCAAGTGTTGATTTAATGATTTAATGTATAATTATATATTTGATATATTACTTTGCATTATCTAGTATTGGTTCATTTTAAAAGGATTTTCTCACTTGGTGTGCACATTGTATATGTGATATATTTTTGTGTGCACTTGATTGTATCATGTTTGATGATGCTTGCTAACTTGTGTTTTGTGTAAAGATTAAACCATGGTTATCTAATGGTTTGGGTTTTCTTTTTCTTACTCATTTATTTATTTATTTATTTTGAAAAGATTATGAAGAGAATGGTGGCTTTCTTTGTTTCTAGTTGAAGCTTCATGAAGGTTTGACCTAGTTGCCATTTTGTCTTCATGCTTAACCCTAACCATTCTAACTAACCATGATCTATTCTCTACACTTTACCATGGTTAGCATATGATAAGTATTGATTTTATTTTCATTTTAAAAGCAACACTTATCATATTCTTTCTTCTTCTTCTTCTTCATCTTAAAAGAAAAAGCTTGCCTTCATCAATGGCATCTTGAGTAAACAAGTGAGAAATCCAATTCTAAAGTGAACCCACCTCCTATTTCTTCACCCTCTACCTCTTGCCAAGTAGTATAGGGTGTTTTCTTCACAAGTTTCACAACTTGGTGAAGTCGGAGCTTGATCTTGTGAAGCCTCGACGTAGATCTTCTTCGGCATCGTAGCCGACGACTATTCCGCTCATTTCTCCAATGAAGCCGATGCGAGAGTCCGGGATTCAAGATGGACAGCGAGGGGACGACTACATGGAGCTAAGGAAGTGGATAACCGGATCTACAAAGGTTGTAGCTTCCTTCTTTTAGTTAAGATGTTAACTAGTTTCACTTTTCGCCTAAAATTCTAGTTAACGATCCGTATTAAGGTTTCTCGGCACCCATAAAATTTGAAATTGGCATGGTTGATGCCTTGTGTGACCTCTATTGTGTGCCTAGGATCCCTACAGTGGTATCAGAGCCTAGCTAGAGCCTTAGGCGAAGTCTAGACGACGTTTGAAACCCGAATACACATCGAAACCCTAACACATCATGCTCTCTGGACTTTTTCCGAAAACTGGTATTTTTCCAGATTAAAAATGCTTAAAATATTCAGCAGGGAATTCTAAGAACTACGGTGCAAAATTTACCTCATGAACAGTCAAAGGTGCGGCGGAACCGCGGCAGAAGCTTGGCTTCTGCGGCGGAACCGCGGCAGAAGCTTGGCTTCTCCGGCGGTTCCGCGACCAACTAATGGGATTTTCCTGTAATTTTTGCACAGTAATTCATCATTTCAGCAGCTGAGTTTTCTGGGAATTTTTAATATGCACTCAACAATTGAGTTTTCTGAGGTGTTTTAGAGCTTCGATGATTCGACCGGTAATTTCAAACGTCGTCTGTGTGTTTTCCGGGTATTTGGAATATGTTAAAAAGTTCGACCGGATGTAGATACCCAATCTTTCCCCTGCCGGGAAATTTCCAATTGTTGGACTTTTCCGTAGTTTAATGACGTTCTAAGTAGTGCAAGTAACGCGATGGTCCCTCTAGAAGACAACAAACCTTAACTCGATTATGTGACCGTCTTGAACTGCCCTTTGAACCTTCGGGTTTGGGGCAGTACGGCGTGCCACATGTGAGGCGTTGGCTTGACCCTTCTACGGCTGGACCGTTGGTACTGAGGCATGAAATGAATGTCTTTGAACTTATTTCATGTGTTGATCGGTGTCGGGAAAACTTGGGTGTTCGAATGTTCGATCGGAAAGTTTAATATTTTCTATTTATTCGGAATGGGATAAATAATTGGAATTCACAAACAGTTATGAGATAACTGAATGAATGTTATAAATCTAGCGGTTTAGTTCACTTGATATTGAAAAGTGTTTTCGATGATGAGACTAAAATGCGGGGTTTATAATTGTTAGGCATGTGATGTATAAGTATTTCATTTGATTAGGCATGCGATGTCTAAAGAGGTTGCGGATTCCAACTGTTGTAGTTTTACACTTTCTTTTCTGTGACCGTAAGTGTAATATGTGATATCGCCGGTTTCGTTGCTATACGTCAACGACAATTGGGGTATGCATACTTACTTACGTTGATGACATGTGATGTTATGGTTGCTGGATATGTTATATTGGATTGTCGTGTTCGAATAGCCGGGGGGGTTTTATGTGAGATGAGTGTTTTTCATTTTCATTCATGTAAAAACTTGTATGTGATATTCTTTTATTTGGGGCACTTCCAGGTTGCGGAAGTTGTCACCTTTTGTATATTATTTACTTTTCCGCATTAGGATAGACCCAAGGAGGGGAGCACAAGTAACCGGGTTCTGGGTCCAGTAGGAGACCAACTCGAGGAGTCGAGTCTGGGTCTCCTAACCCTAGAATTGGTAGGGTTTCTTGCCGCTCTCGTAGGGGTCTAGGGGTGTGGGATTGGCTATTCATCACGACCGTGGAATCCGTGTTTTATACTGGCTCGTATTGAAAACACAGACGTCCTAGTATATCCAATGTTTCATATGTTCATTCTGCTGCTTTATCTGTGATGCGGTCATGTGATGTTCTGTGATAGATACTGTATATAGTATATATGATATATTATATAGACGTTACTTATGTTTTACACCCGCGTTAGCCCTGCCCCGCTCTGCCGTTAGTTACCTAACCTAACGGTGCACGAGGGGACATCGAGGCGAATGCGGATGGCATAAGTGTACGTCGTATTTATCTGTGATGTTTAGGTACTTAAATGATGGGACTTCATTAATAAGATTAATGAAAGAAAAGAAACCTAAGATATTGTAGAGTCAAATTTTAAATAAAATAGGTAGCTACAGTTCTTGCTTTGCACAGCGGTATATGTGATATATCCTGCACCTTATTCGATGAGGAAAGGACCGAGATCCCTTCACCGGGAGTGACTCCTTTAGAAATAACTGGTAGATGCTACACCCTCGGTTTGTTTTTGATTGCTTCTATAGTTTCTGCTTTGCACAGTGATATATATGATATATCCCGCACCTCATTCGACGAGGAAAGGGCCGACGATCCCTTCACCGGGAGTGACCCCATTAGCAAAACTAGAAAAGCCTCAAAATCACTCCATTTCAAAACTTCATTTGATTCTACAACGATATTAAGTTCATTACGCAATAGGTTTTCAGAAAAACCTGTCGTAGCCCTCCGTCATTTCAGATAAGTACTAGTTAGTATTCGTGCTACGTTTGTTGACTATGTTAAGGCGTAGTGTGCGGTAGCTGACCAGTATTTATCTGCTTATGCATATGATGCAGATTGGATTAGGGTAGTCGTGCGACTTTGTTGACTATGTTAAGAGTCGTGCGGGTGGGTTTAATTCAATCAGGAAATGACGGGTTGAACTTGACTAGCACTTATGATTTGTTGACTATGTTAAGGTCATATAGCTGCTAGGGGCAAAATATTATCGGGAATTTCAAGTGTTGAAATTTGCAATGAGATTGCATACCTTCTATGAGATAGTTGGATCCCGATACCCACTGCGAGTAAGAGTTACTCCTGGGAGAGTTTTACACATTGCAATTAGCTGATCAAGTAGGTGTCTAGAAATGTGTCAACGGGGTTACGCCTCTGGGAAAACGAGGTTTACATTAATTAGGTTCGTGCGAAAGCACGGGGGACCTCCCTCAAAGTACCGACACTGGCATGGCTGAAAGATCGACGAACTTGTAGTGTGTAATTAATCCCGGCTAGTCTTTCCTTTTAGGGTTTGAAGGAAGATTTGATAAAAACAGTGGGAGCCATCCTGATTAGATAAGATAATAACCAATCTGATCTTGCACGAGCATACGCTAAAGAGTTTTCTTCTCTCTCTCTCTCCAGTTAGCGACCATGTCATGCCCTAATAAAGATAATAATATGGATGTATTGACCGAACCCGCATGTTATACTATGCTGGGGAACGTTGGTTCCGTTCTTTTCTATAAGAGTTATAGGACTGAACAGGATATAGGGGAATACCAGGATTCCCATGCCACCCGTATGAAGAAAGTACATGATGATGCATTTTCTTCGGGTGTGTTCGTTACAGAGAACTGTTTCTCCATTTGCTCTACGTCCTGGGTATTAGATACCGGGTCAGGATCCCATATATGTAATCAGTTACATGGGCTCAGGAAAGGTAGAGAACTTGGAGAAGGTGATAAAGACATTAGAGTTAGAAATGGTGCAATTGTTGCAGCTAAGACTGTCGGGGAATATCACCTTGCATTCCCAACTGGTAATACATTGGTTCTGAACGAATGCTATTACATGCCGAACCTGATATGCAACGTTATATCGGTTTCTTTGTTGAGTAAAGAGGGATATAATTTTGTATTACAGGACAATGTTATGAACATTTTCCGTAACCAAAAGTTGGTTGGATCAGGCACGTTGTGCAATGGCATTTATGTTCTAAATCAATCAACAGTTCTGAGCATAACTAACACACACAAGAGGAAGAGTTCAGAAATGAACGAATCCTTCTTGTGGCATTGTAGACTGGGTCACATCAATGCGACACGACTGGCTAAGTTGCATAAGGATGGATATTTGAAACCTTTCGAATTTTCATCTTATGACACTTGCCAGTCATGTCTCAAAGGCAAGATGACCAAAACTCCGTTTACGGGACACGGAGAAAGAGTTACCGAACTCTTGGGACTGATACATAGTGATGTATGCGGTCCTATGTCTACACATGCCAGGGATGGTTCTTCATACTTCATTACATTCACTGACGATCTCTCTAGGTTCGGGTATGTGTTCCTGATGAAACACAAATCAGAAGCTTTTGAGAAATTTAGGGAATATAAACAAGAAGTTGAGAACCAAACCGGAAAAAGTATTAAAATCCTACGATCTGATCGAGGAGGTGAATACTTGAGCAATGAATTCCTGGACTTCCTAAAAGAGAATGGGATTCTCTCTCAGCTGACTCCTCCATATACACCACAGCACAACGGTGTATCAGAACGGAGGAACCGCACCCTATTAGATATGGTGCGCTCTATGATGAGCACAGCTGAGTTACCTATTTCCTTCTGGGGATATGCGCTGGAAACAGCAACATACCTATTGAATCAAGTTCCATCTAAATCTGTACCTACCACACCATATGAGATATGGAGTGGGAAGAGACCATATTTTAAACGAGTTAAGATATGGTGTTGTCCGGCCTATGTCAAAAGGCAAAATCCAGACAAACTCGAGGCACGGTCAGTTCTTTGCAAGTTTGTGGGATATCCTAAGAATTCCCAAGGATATTTTTTCTACCATGCTGAAGAACAAAAAGTGTTTTTTTCTCAATATGCCACCTTTTTAGAAAAGGAATTCCTTGAAAAAGAAATTAGTGGCAAAGTGGTAGAGCTGGAAGAAGTTCCAGATACACAAACCGTAACTGAAGATTTAGTGGAACCAGAAGATTCAGTAGCTCCCAATGAACCTCAGCCTCTCCGCCGATCTAGTAGGGTTCCTCGCCAACCTGAGAGATACTACGGTTTTCTCATGGATGGTGGGAGCGAGTATTGCATCATGGAGGATGATGACCCAACTAGTTTCGAGCAGGCCATCACGAGTAGGGACTCGGTGAAATGGCTGGATGCTATGCTGTCCGAGATGGAATCCATGTACACCAACAAAGTATAGACTTTGGAAGTTGCTCCTGAAGGGGTAAAACCCATTGGGAGCAAGTGGATCTTCAAGAAAAAACTTGGTGTAGATGGGAAAGTGGAGACTTTCAAAGCTAGACTTGTTGCAAAAGGTTTTCGTCAAAGACCAGGTGTGGACTATGACGAAACCTTTTCTCCAGTGGCTATGCTTAAATCCATCCGGATCATGCTTGCCATCGCTGCATATCATGATTACGAAATCTGGCAAATGGATGTTAAGACCGCCTTTCTAAACGGTGATTTAGAAGAGTGCGTGTACATGACTCAGCCAGAGGGCTTCGTAGATAGTGAGAGCAGCGGGAAGGTGTGCAAGCTGCTTAAATCCATTTATGGATTAAAGCAAGCATCGCGTAGTTGGAACATCTGCTTTGACGTCGTTATCAAAGAGTTTGATTTCGTCAAAAACCCAGATGAACCTTGTATTTACAAGAAGGTGGCAGAGAGTAAGGTTGTCTTCCTCGTATTGTACGTGGACGACATACTCTTGATAGGAAATGATATTCCTATGCTGCAATCGGTCAAGCTCTTCTTATCACAAAGATTCTCAATGAAAGATCTTGGTGATGCCTCCTGCATATTGGGAATTAGAATCTATAGAGATAGATCCAAACGGATATTGGGATTGTCCCAATCCAGGTACATTGACACCATACTAAAGAGGTTTAGTATGGAAGAATCCAAGAGTGGGAACTTGCCCACGATCTCTGGAGTCACTCTCTCCAAAGAGATGTCTCCCAAGACTGATTTGGAGAGAGCTCGCATGCAAGGGATACCCTATGCTTCGGCTGTAGGCTCTATCATGTACGCGATGCTATGTACCAGACCCGATGTTGCATACTCACTAAGTGTAGTGAGCAGGTATCAAGCTGATCCTGGAGAGAGTCACTGGACAGCTGTGAAGAGCATTCTCAAGTACTTGCGAAGGACTAAAGAGATGCTCTTGGTGTATGGTAACGGAGAACTCCAAGTGGAGTCCTTTACCGATTCGAGCTTCCAGAGTGATAAGGACGACTCTAAGTCGCAGTCGGGATTTGTCTTTACCCTTTACGGAGGGGCGGTTAGCTGGAAGAGTTCCAAGCAGGAAACCGTGGCAGACTCGACGATGGAGGCTGAATACATCGCTGCCAACGATGCAGCTAAAGAGGCTGTCTGGATCAAGAAGTTCATTACTGAACTTGGAGTGGTTCCATCCATTGAGCATCCAATACCTTTGTATTGCGATAACAATGGAGCGGTGGCTTTGGCCAAGGAACCCAGGTCCCATCAGCGATCCAGGCATATTCTGAGGCGGTATCACCTGATCCGGGAGATAGTTGATCGCCGGGAGATCGAGGTCAGGAGGGTTGACACGAAGAACAACACGGCGGATCCACTCACGAAGGCCATTCCCCAGATACAGTTTGAGAGACTCTTCGGGATGCTCGGTATGCGATATTACAGCAGCTGGCCCTAGTGCAAGTGGGAGATTGTTAGTTGTATGTATGCCCTAGAGGCCAGTATTGTACAAATGATGTATATTATATTGGATGCTTGGACATATATCGAGATGACTTTCTTGCTCGATATGATAGTATGCTATCTGGTTGCTCTTTATCTTAACATGTATACTGGTCTCTTTAAAATGTCTTATAGTTACATGTTGATAAAGCCCTTAGGATGTGTACTTGACTACCTGGACTATGATGCAGATCATACTAGTGGGGACATGGTAGTCCATAAGTACATCCTTCAAGGTCCCTAGTCGTGGGTGTATCGAGACGGGGCATCGATATACCAGTGTAGACTAGCGTATACGCTTCTCGACCTATGAGATGGGCGATGGATGATCCCATATCCATTGGTGTTTGACATTAGAGATGGTGTACGGGTGCTCAGTGGTGACTGGGTACACTGGACGGACTCGCCGAGAACTCCCAGATGGTATTATACCTCACGTCAGATGGCAGTTCTCAGGTGACACTTGTGCAGGTTAGTCTGTAGACCCGAGATCGTCATAGAGTCTTGTGTGATTCCCACTGTGCTTTGATCTCCACCTTACCACGTCCATGAGGGCGTGCAAAACGGTGGTTTTTGGGTACAGTCCCGAGTCACATGGAGGCAATGAGCGATAGGAGGGGTTTCGTCTCTCCCGGTATTGGGGGTTGATGTTGCGCTGTGCTCGATTGGCCGTAACAGGGAAGTCCCTGGCCAGGGCTGATCAGAGATTTGCTGGTAAGTGTTACCAGTAGTTTCTCGACCCGTTATGAGCCTCACATCGGCACGACTTATCGGTTATTGGGGTCTGACGTTTACCACCCCTAGACCTGATATGCGACATATCAGACGAACAGACCGGACTGTACGGTAAGTGTTACTGTTTGGATTCACAGGAGTGTGAGCGGGCTTGCTCGTCGATATTCTGATAGCTCAATACCCGGGTGGCCGTTACGTTTAGCAGACCGCTTGCGGCTTGTGGGTGATTGATATGATCATCATCTGCTACCGGCGTATTGACGAGTCTTTAGAGTCCTACACAGAGGTTTCCTGGCTCAAGCGAAACGAAATAGGAGCGCATATGAGATATGTGCAGGACCGAGAATAATGCGTGTATATGATACCGTATTCCATTCTCGCGATGAATGTTTCAATTGGTTGTATGCGATATAACCTAGTTATCGAATCAAAGATTGATTCGATAAGTCGATTCATTGGATACTAGTCGGTTATGTGCGACATGACCGGATCATTGAATCAAGTGTTGATTTAATGATTTAATGTATAATTATATATTTGATATATTACTTTGCATTATCTAGTATTGGTTCATTTTAAAAGGATTTTCTCACTTGGTGTGCACATTGTATATGTGATATATTTTTGTGTGCACTTGATTGTATCATGTTTGATGATGCTTGCTAACTTGTGTTTTGTGTAAAGATTAAACCATGGTTATCTAATGGTTAGGGTTTTCTTTTTCTTACTCATTTATTTATTTATTTATTTTGAAAAGATTATGAAGAGAATGGTGGCTTTCTTTGTTTCTAGTTGAAGCTTCATGAAGGTTTGACCTAGTTGCCATTTTGTCTTCATGCTTAACCCTAACCATTCTAACTAACCATGATCTATTCTCTAAACGTTGCCATGGTTAGCATATGATAAGTATTGATTTTATTTTCATTTTAAAAGCAACACTTATCATATTCTTTCTTCTTCTTCTTCTTCATCTTAAAAGAAAAAGCTTGCCTTCATCAATGGCATCTTGAGTAAACAAGTGAGAAATCCAATTCTAAAGTGAACCCACCTCCTATTTCTTCACCCTCTACCTCTTGCCAAGTAGTATAGGGTGTTTTCTTCACAAGTTTCACAACTTGGTGAAGTCGGAGCTTGATCTTGTGAAGCCTCGACGTAGATCTTCTTCGGCATCATAGCCGACGACTATTCCGCTCATTTCTCCAATGAAGCCGATGCGAGAGTCCGGGATTCAAGATGGACAGCGAGGGGACGACTACGTGAAGCTAAGGAAGTGGATAACTGGATCTACAAAGGTTGTAGCTTCCTTCTTTTAGTTAAGATGTTAACTAGTTTCACTTTTCGCCTAAAATTCTAGTTAACGATCCGTATTAAGGTTTCTCGGCACCCATAAAATTTGAAATTGGCATGGTTGATGTCTTGTGTGACCTCTATTGTGTGCCTAGGAACGCTACAAAAAGAGAATGGAATTCTCTCTCACCTTACTCCTCCATACACTCCGCAATATAACGGTGTATCGGAGAGACGAAACCGAACCCTATTGGATATGGTACTGTCCATGATGAGTAACGCTGAGTTGCCGCGATCGTTCTGGGGATATGCACTAGAATCAGCTGCATACCTTTTGAACCGAGTTCCGACTAAGACTGTGCCTACTACACCATATCAGATGTGGTGTGGGAAGAGACCCTATCTTAATCACATTAAGACATGGGGATGTCCAGCTTTTGTAAAAAAGCAGCATGCGGACAAGATCGAGACACGCTCAGTACAGTGCAAGTTTGTGGGATATCCAAAGAGCTCCAAGGGATATTTCTTCTTTTGCGAAGAGGAACAAAAGGTCTTTGTTTCTCGCCATGCCCACTTTCTAGAACACCAGTTCATAGAAAAAGAACTAAGTGGGAGCGCAATAGAACTGGAAGAAATTCCAGAACCACGAGCTATTACTGAAAGCTTAGTAGAACCAGAGGGTTCGAAAGATCAGGACATTCCCACGCCACTCCGCAGGAGTAGTAGGCAGTCTCATCCGCCCAAGAGATACTACGGTTTTCTTATTGACAGGGATAGAAAGGATTGCATCATAGATTGTGATGAGCCTACTAGCTTCCAGCAAGCCATTCAGAGCGTCGACTCGGTAAAATGGCTGGAGTCAATGAGGACCGAAATGGAGTCCATGTACACCAACAAAGTATGGATGTTGGACATTGCTCCAGATGGGGTAAAACCCATAGGATGCAAGTGGATCTTCAAAAGGAAGATTGGTGTAGATGGACAGGTTGAGACCTATAAAGCTAGACTGGTTGCAAAGGGTTTTCGTCAGCGACCTGGTTTGAACTATGATGAAACCTTTTCTCCAGTGGCTATGCTGAAATCCATTCGGATCCTACTTGCCATTGTTGCCTTCCATGATTATGAGATTTGGCAGATGGACGTAAAGACCGCTTTTCTAAATGGACATTTAGAGGAGTGTGTCTATATGGACCAGCCAGAGGGTTTCATTCAAAGTGGGAGCAGCGGAAAGGTGTGCAAGTTGCTTAAGTCCATTTATGGACTAAAGCAGGCATCGCGGAGTTGGAACATCTGTTTTGATGAGACGGTCAAGGAATTTGGCTTTATCAAAAATCCAGATGAACCATGCATCTATTGTAGATTTGTAGCGAGAACTGTAGTATTCCTCATTTTATACGTGGATGACATTCTCTTAATAGGAAATGACATTCCTATGCTACAATCTGTCAAGGGGTTCTTGTCACACAGGTTCTCCATGAAAGACCTGGGTGATGCCTCATACATTCTGGGTATCCGGATCTACCGTGACAGATCCAAAAGGATATTAGGACTTTCACAGTCCAGGTACATCGACACCATACTAAAGAGATTCAGTATGGAAGATTCCAAGCGCGGTAATTTAGCGGCTTGTCACGGGATCACCCTCTCCAAAGAGATGTCTCCCAAGACTGATTTGGAGAGGGATCGCATGTCTATTATACCCTACGCTTCTGCGGTAGGCTCTATAATGTATGCGATGTTGTGTACCAGACCAGATGTGGCTTATGCACTGAGTGTGGTAAGCAAGTATCAGACAAACCCTGGGGAGAAACATTGGATAGAGGTAAAGAACATTCTCAAGTACCTGAGAAGGACTAAGGAGATGTTCTTGGTGTATGGCGGAAAAGACCTCCAGATTGAGGCCTTTGCTGACTCCAGCTTCCAGAGTGACAAGGATGATTCCAAGTCCATGTCGGGTTTTGTCTTTACCCTCAATGGAGGGGCGGTATGTTGGAAGAGCTCCAAACAGGAAACCGTTGCTGACTCGACTATGGAAGCGGAATACATCGCTGCATCTGATGCCGCAAAAGAAGCTGTCTGGATGAGGAAGTTCTTGAAAGAACTTCAGGTGGTTCCGTCCATTGTTGACCCAAAACCTCTGTATTGCGACAACAACGGGGCTATAGCTTTAGCGAAGGAACCCAGGTCCCATCAGAAATCCAGACACATCTTGAGGCGGTATCACCTGATCAGGGAGATCGTAGATCGCCAGGAGATCGAGGTTCGGAGGGTTGCTTTAGAAGATAACACTGCAGATCCATTCACCAAGGCCTTGCCCCAGACTCAGTTCGAGCAGCTGATCGAGATGATAGGTCTTCGATACGTCAGTACATGGCCTTAGTGCAAGTGGGAGATTGTTAGTGTATATGCCCTAGAGGCCATTACTGTATCATACTAGTTTGTATATTACTTGATGGAAGCTTGGGATATTCACAGTTGTATATACAATCTTGCTCGAAATGGTAGTATGCTACTTGGTTTGTCTCTACTTCAATATGTGCATGTGTTTCTTTTAGCATATCGCTTATATACATATTAGTAGAGCCCTTAGGATCTTTGCTTGATTACCAGCGTTGTGATGGCGCTCACACTCGTGGGGGCTGGGTAATCCATAAGCACATCCTTATACAGGTCCCTAGTCGTTGGACTATCGAGACAGGGCATCGATACTCTGGAGTAGACTAGCGTATGCGCTTCTCATCCCAGCATGGGAGACGGTCTGTCCCACAGCCGTCAGTACGTTGTACTTGAGATAGTATGCGGGTGCTCGTTAGGTTACGAGTATACTGGACAGGACTCGTCGGGAACTGTTGGTTGGTATTATACCTATCGTCAGTTATCAGTTCCCAGGTGACATGAGTACAGCTTAGTCCGCTGACTTGACACTGTCACTTCGCCTCGAGTGTGTTCCCACTGCGCTTTGATTACTACCCTACCACGGCTCAAAGGAGTCGTGCAAACAGGTAGTTTTTGGGTGCAGTCCCGAAGCACTTGGAGGCAGTGACGGTTAGACAGGATTCTTCTCTCCCGGTATTGGGGGTTGACATCGCGCTGTGTCTAGGAGAGCCATTACACAAGTAGTCCCTGGCCAGGGCAAGCGAGATATACTGGTAGGTTTCCAGTGTTATCTCAGGATGTTCTGGGCTACACTCCGACACGACTTGTACCGCTATTAGGGGACTGACGTTCACCGCCCCCCTAGGCCCGCCATGCGATGTATCAGACGAACAGACCGGACTGTACGGAGACTGTCATATACAGGCTCAGTAGGAGTTCAGATGGGGTCACCTCGTCAGTCTTCTTATCGGCATCTACCTGGGGACCGTTACGTACAGCTAGTGCCGCTTGCGGTCTGTGGTTAATCCTACTGCCAGCGTAGTGTCGAGTCTTTAGAGTCCCACACAGAGATCTATTCGCCTTTAGGAAAAATGAGTAGAGGTCGCATGGTTTTGCGACAGGGATCGTTCACATCCGTGCACTTATGCACGTTTGCTGTCCGGACAGCTTATACTAGCGGGCTTTGGTTTAAGCCGGATCCTAGTATATGATTTGGGATTGGTTCTATCTCTTTGTATTCGTGTTCCTCGGATCATGAATACGGGTGCGTATGCACAGTTGCTTGAGACAGAGGGAGAGGACATTGATTAGGGTTAATGACCATTGTCATTTTATTAAGCCTAATGCTTATGTGTGTATTATGATTAATTGATATTAGTTATATATAATTGTGCATGGTTAGGGTTGTTGACCTTTTGACCATTCTTGACTTGTTGACCTAGGTTGACACTTTGACCATCATCATTCTATATAAAAGATGCTCTTTGATCCTTGCAATTAGCATTAAATATGAAATGATAATGGTCATGTCTTGATTAAGCCATGACAATTATCTTGCTAATTATCAATTTATAATAATTCACACATATATATGAGAATGCTTCATAATTCTCTCATTTTCTATCATATACTTTCTTTCTCTTGCTCTTCCTCTTCCTCAAGCTCTCCGCTCTCATGTGTTGAGAAACACTTGAGCTTGAGAAAAACCACTCCATAGTAATCTCTACTCTCATCTAGGGTTGTAGGATTAGCACTTCTAGCACCTTAGTTACTTCTAGCTTGAAGTTGAAGCCAATGGTTGAGGCTCTCGGGTGGATCCTTCTTCGACTAGAGAAGGCGACAAGGTGATCCATTTCTACCACTTCAAGGAGCAGGGAGAGAAGGACATAAAGCCCAAGGTATAACCTTTCTACCCTTTAGCTAATTTCTAGTTAGCTTTAGTTAGTTTTTGTTTAGTAAAGATCCCGACTTTGTCTAGTCCATGTTGCCTAAAGTAGTAAAAATCCGTTTTTTATTCCGTTTTCCGCTTCCCCGCAAGCACCGGGGTGGGCAATATGGACTTACAGTGGTATCAGAGCCTAACTAAACATAAACTAGCTAGGTAGTAAAGTGTATGGAAGTTTGATCAAAAAAATCGCAAAACTAAAAATGCAAAACCCTAACTTTCTGTTGAAAATTTTTCTGTTCAAAAAATAAAAAATCATACTTCAAAAATCGGCTCAGGGTTTTGTGAAGAAGCACACTAAATACGGTCAAGTGAACAGTTCAAAGCGCGGCGGTTCCGCGGCAAAAGCATGCCTATTGCCGTGGAACCGCGGCCGTTTTGAGTCTGTTCTGGACCGGGTTTAGTGCAGTGTTCTTCTAACATGGTTTTGGGATTTTTAAGATGGTTTATTTGTGCCCAGGTTTTCCAGGAAAGAAATTTGTATTTGGGGGTCTATAAATCCGTATTTTTGATCAAACTTCACTACACTTTGACTAATGGGTTATAGCTGTGATGTTTATATGTATTGAACGTCGGCTAATCGCTATACGTCGATTAGTGGGGGTTATACATATCTGTGATCTGTGTTTGATGACGGTATGTGAATATGAATGCTTTGGATTGTCGCGGGTGAATAGCCGGGGTGGATGTGAGATGAGTGTTTCTTTTTCTTTCATTTATTGTATTATGTAAATTGTTGTATTATTATTTGTTTTGGCCGCGCAACCGGGTCGGGGTTGTACCGTCATTATATAATTCTTTTTACTGGTTTTGCTCTTAGGATAGACCCATGGAGGGGGTGCACAAACTACCGGGTATCTCGAAGTGCCGAGTGGCCTACTCACAGTGTTGAGGGAGGTTGCTTCGCTTCGGGTACTTGGCGGGTAGTTTGCCGCACCCGTAGGGGTCTTGGATAGGGTATTGGCTATTCACCACGACCGTGTAATCCGCTTTTCGTTGCAGGGTCGAACGTATTGCGGATTCCTAGTATATCCAATGTATTCATCTGTGATCTGTAATGTCTATCATTGCTATATATTTATATATGATAACTATTTAGGCGTTGCTTATGTTTTACAGCAGCGCTCACCCAGCCCCCGCTCTGTCATAGTGAAGTAACCTAACGGGAGATGACGGGGCCCCGTGGCGAATGCGAATGGTATAAGCGTACGTCATATTTTGGTTGTTTTCTGCAATGGTAGGATTAAATGATGGGACGCATTAAAAGAACTAATGCAAGAAAATAAACCAAGTAAAAGTCGATTGGAACACTTTGAAAACCACTCGGTTCTTTTCAAAACTAAACTTTTAAACGCGGAGCTTGAACCACTCCTTTTAAAAGCTATCCCGTTCCATCGATTATATCAAGTTCACTACGTTCACGGTTTCGCCAAAACCATTCGTAGCCCTCCGTCATTCCACATGAATGGTCAAAAAGTATTCAAGCTATGTATTTTGGCCAAAGTCAAGGCATAGTGATTGGTAGCTATTGGGTATTCATGTGCAGCATAGATAGATGCGGTGGTTTGGGACAGTCGTGCTGCCATTTTGGCCAAAGTCAAGGGTAGGTACGGGTGGGTCCAAATTAACCAGGAGAATGACGGGTAGAACTTGACATGTGACATATGATATTTTGGCCAAAGTCAAGGTCATAAGAGCATAGGGCAAAAATCCACATCGGGGGTTTCATAAGTACTGAAACTTGCTAGCGCTGCATACCATTTGGAGTGTGATAATTCTGGTAGGATTCCTTCAGTTTTATCACGCGACGATATTTGGATCCCGATCCTACTGTGAGTATATGCTACTCCTCGGGAAAACTCTCACTTAACGATCAATGCTATAAACCTAGTAGGTGTCTAGAAAGGTGTTAGCGGGGCTACGCCCACAGGGAAAAGAGGTTACTTAATTAAGGAACTTCGCGAAAGCGTTGGAAAACCTCCCTCGAAGTACCGACACTGGCCTGGCTGAACGGTTAAGTAAGTATTGTACGGTGAGATTGATCCCGACTAATTCTTTCTTTACAGTTTGAGAAGGGATTCGAGAGACAGTGGGAGCCATCCTGTTTAAAAAAACTAAAAACCACTCTAAACTTGCAAGAGTATCATGCTAAAGTGTTTCTTTTCTCTCTCCTAATTGCAGCGACCATTCAACATGACCGGACTTAAGTTATTACTAGATAATAACATACTGACAGGGCCAAACTACAAAGATTGGCTCAGGAATGTCAAGATGGCAATCACTTACGACAAGTTGGGGTATATCCTTACCACCAAAGCTCCCCATGTCCCAGGTCCCACCTCCAGCGTCGCGGATGTAGAAATCCATAAGACATGGGAGATAGATTGCGCGAAGGCCAAATGCCTCGTACTTTCCTCGATGGACAATGAACATCAGAGGAGGCACGAGAATATGGACCTAGAGTCCATATTTCTCCATACAAAAGAACTGTATGGAGAGCAGTCTCGTATCGCCAGATTCGAAGTGTCGAAGAAGCTATTTTCGGCAAAATTGGCCGTCGGATCATCAGTAGCGGAACACGTGCTTAAGATGATTGGCTACATTGAGAAGCTCGCGGACCTTGGGACCACGTTGGAGAATGAACTCTATACTGATTTGATTCTCCAGTCCCTTCCTTCCACTTACGCCCAGTTTA
Source organism: Agapanthus africanus (assembly GCA_030015575.1). Taxonomy (NCBI): domain Eukaryota; kingdom Viridiplantae; phylum Streptophyta; class Magnoliopsida; order Asparagales; family Amaryllidaceae; genus Agapanthus; species Agapanthus africanus. The sequence continues at coordinate 263,372,061 of CM057345.1, read as the reverse complement.
TCCTTAACTTCAACATGCAAGGAAAGGAGGTTGAACTTTCCGAACTTCTGAACATGTTGAGGAGTGCTAAGGGCACCCTACAGAAGGGTAGGGAGACATCCACTTTGTTTGTAGGAGGATCTTCCTCTTCTAGATCCAGGACGAAAGCCAAGGGTAAGAAGAAGAAAGCCCCCGCCAAACCAAGAGGCAGTGTCAGTAAAGTGGATACGAAGGGAAAAGGAAAGGCAACAAAGGTAGTGGGAAAGCTGGTGGGGAAGGAAGAATGCTTATATTGTCACAGAAGTGGACACTGGAAACAGGATTGCAAGGCTTGGAAGGCCAGAACCCAGGATCTGAAGCGAGTTGCGGCTTCAGCTTCAGGTGTGTATGTTATTGAAAACTGTCTATCAATAAACTCTACTTCCTAGGTATTGGATACCGGATCAGGATCTCATATCTGTAATTCTTTGCAGGCGTTGAGAAAGCGTAGAGTTTTGAAGGCAGGTGACATGACCCTCAGAGTTGCAAACGGTGCTAGCATGGATGCTGAGGCCGTGGGGGACTATCACCTGGGATTGTCGGATGGACACATTTTGGTTCTGCGTAGTTGTTATTATATACCAAATGCAACCTGTAATATCATTTCTATATCTTTATTATCTAAAGAAGGTTATGAATTTGCATTTGTAAGTAATGTAGTGAACATTCATCTTAATCAAGTTTTGATTGGGTCAGGTACATTAAACAACGGTATATACGTTTTAAACCAATCACAGATTTTCAATGTCCAGAATACATACAAAAGAAAGTCTCCAGAAATCAATAAAACTTTCTTATGGCATTATAGACTGGGTCACATCAATGAGAGAAGGTTGACTAAGTTACATGCAGAAGGATATTTGGATCCGTTCGATTATCAATCGTATGCAACTTGTCAATCCTGTATGGCAGAGTTCGGAAAATGCACGTGCGTTTACACACGTGTCATATTTCGGGCAGATAATACTGGTGGGCTTTGGTTTAAGCCGGATCCGAGTATTATACTGTGTAGATATAATATCTTTGTCTCAGTTGCATTTGTATTCGGTCGTAATACAAATGCGGGTATGTTTATACTGTTACGTGGTTATCCTGAAATTCGTTGCGGGATCGCTTTTGGAAGTTTCCAGTTTCCAGTTTTCTATCACCCGTATTTAACATTTGCTTAAATGCGGATTTATCTTTTCATCTTGAGGGTGAGTCGTGGTTCTAGAAGGTTCTAGATTTGGTGACAAGGCTTGATGATTCATTCATTAGCATTAATTGAAATGGTGACTAGGTTAATGAATCACCATTTTGCATTAATTGTTTTTAGTGTGTCATTGTAACGTTTTAAAAATAATTAAATAAATAATTAAATGAATAAAATTGTTTAAGTGAATTTTATGAATTTCGGTAAAGTAAAATGTATTTTTCGTAAAATTAAACCGTGATTGTTTTTCATTATAATTTCAAAAATACCTATTTTAATTATGTAATTACTAGTAAATGGTGTTTATTTAGCCACTTATAAATTTTTAGTTCAATTAAATATTTTTCCTAAATTAAATATTTTAAATATTAACATAAGCTTTATTTTTTATTTAAATTAGTGTAAATTACAAATTTGATTGGTTTTAATTTGTAAAAATGAGCCATGGTATATTAGAATCAAGTGTGTAATATGCAAAATCTTTTCCAAAATCTCTCCATGGTTCTAGAAATTTCTAGGAAAAGGGTTAAATTGAAAAAGTTAGATAATAAAGGGTTTAAGTGAAAAAATGCATTATTTATGAACTTTCTACACAATACCATACATTTTTTCTCTCTCTCCACCCTCCTCCCTCTCCATGGCCGGCCTCCCCTCCATGGGTAGCCCCAAAATTTTTCCCCCATCATTTTTGCATTAAAAATCATCAAAATTCATCAAAAATTCCAAAAATAAATCTCAAAAATCAACATTCAACCTCTACCATTTTCCTTTGACCTATTTATCATGGATTTTGGAGATGGAAAGCATGCATTTTGGAGGCTTATTTCATGTTTGGGTTTCATATTTTGGAGGTATAAATTTCCTTCTTTTGATTTATTGTTATTAGATGTTCATTTAAGCATAATTAGATTAATTAGATTAATTCTAGTTGCAAATTCTAAAATTCAAGTTAGGTTTGTAAATTCAAGTTATGATTTTTATTAATTAATTAGGGTTATAATAGTTAGTTTAACACTTTTAGAATTGGAAAATCTTGCATGTTTGTTGAATTGTAAATTTTTTGCATTTAAAATTGTTTAAATGAAGCTTTTTAGCTAACTAGTTTTTGTAAAATATATATGTGGGTGATATAAAATTCCAATTAAGGTGGCTATCATTAGATTGTAGTTTTAGTGAGAACTTTAGCATGTTAATGGAAAGAAAAACTTAGTTTGATCGCTAGTTTCTATTGATAATTGATAAATTGTGATAAAAATTGCTATTTTGTAAACTAGATTTTAGAAATTTCTAAATAAATGTGATTAAAAATATAATTTATGGTTTCATTAAATCATTATCATTATGAATTATGGTTTAATACATTAATTCATGAAAAAATCACGTTTTGTGGTGGAATTGTGGTATTTTGCTTGAAAAATGTTAAAAATTGTTAAAAGTTGCAAACTAGAAATTTCAAATAAATGCAAAATTGTGTAATAAAAATAAAGTAAGGGGTTGTATAGTCTAGTTATGCTATTTAATGAGTTTTATAACCATTGGTTTCATTTAAATATCAAGTTTTGATGAAAAACGGTAAATTGGCATTTTCGGGTTTTATGAAATCGGGCAATTCGATGGATTTAAGGGTTTCGATGGATTTAATCATGTTTTATAATATAAGTAATGTGTTTTAAAACTACGAGTTAATTGTTGGTTTTTATCTCGATCCATCGGAGTTTGTACGCCGATATCGAGCGATATTTGGTTCTTTTGCGTGGACGGGACATAGGTTTTAACCTATGCTTGTTCCTTGTATCGTTTGACTTTCGTATGTGATTCAGTTTACGATGCTATTTATATGTTTGCGTCTAGGTACCCCTCACGTGGACTGCGGGCGATGAAAAGGAGGATGGCGACACTGTCTTCGGCAGACATGGACCAGGTGAGTAGATGCATATCTACGGGGGGAAGTCGGGTGGATGGCGTTTAGCACCCCCGCAACGTAGAATAGGAATGTACTTATTGACATTAGGAAACAAGATGTGACCCTAGTAGGACCCTAGTATTGACCCTAGGCTGGACTAGACTGATTTAGGAAAACCATATCAGAGGATAAGTATCTTGGAAGAGATTCGTAGGTTTCAGATAGAAACACACCCACGCACACACTGAAACTCGACATGGGGTATACGTGTATGTGTATATATATAGAACTAGGTATAGGTATATACATATATATACAACACGTATATGTGATTCATTGATGTGATATGATATCCGAGGTATGATGAAATAGTGTAACTGGGCTTGATGCCGTGATTCTTGGCTATACAGTCGTATTAAGTGTTAGCGGATCATTAGAGAATGAGATAATGAACATGTATATTTAAATTATAAGGGGTAGTGATGATATTGAGGTACATGGGACTCTAAAATAGTACCCGGACTATAACTTGTGATTGATCACGATATGGGATATGTATGACTTGATTACGATATGATACATATGACATGATATTTCTGAGGATAAACTAATGATGCATATTATGAGGGCAATGATATATGATTGATGTAGGCGATTACAGTTTAGTACCTTGATCATGAGATGTGTTGGTGATGACATTATACGAATGATGAGACACCTAGGAGATACTTGACCCGTACTCCGATATTGGGATGCCGTACGATGGATTTTACCGTACGGGGCATAAATATGATGATTGATCCGCACTCTTGATTCGAGGGAGCCATACTACGTACGTGACGCTATTGAGGCCGGATCGCCGACTATTCGAGATATTGATTCAGACCTTAGGTAGACTCTTGTTTCTTATTGACTAGTTTCTTAGGTTAAGTTCTTTAGGAGGTTAGATGGACACTAGTTTAGGTTCGATTTAATATAGTGGTAGTGATAATTGTTTATCAAATGAGTGGATAATGCACATCTGTCTTTGCATTCATACTGTAATCATCATGGTGCATGTTCTTTCATATGTTGCTATAATCAGTATAAACTTTACCTGTTAGGACACCAGCACCATTACCGATGATGCGCATATTCCACGCACACTTATTTGCCGGCTCACACACATCATCATCGGTAATTGCTATGTCACGTACACTTTAGATTATATTATCTTTTATTGATAGAATCAGTTAACAACTAGACCGATATAATATCGTGATTACTCTCTGATGTTAGTATAGACATGATATCTATTACTTGACATTCATGCATTCATATTTTCATGTTATCCTGTAGTATCATGGGCATATGCCGACACTTATCATATACTTACTCATGATTTTAAGATTTGGATTTCTATGAGATTTCTGGATTTTGGGGAAAACCGCAAGAAATTATAAAACCTTCTCTCTCTCTCCTCCTCTCTTTTTAAAATAAGATGCGGTTTTCTCGTGATGTATGTGTCGTCCACCATGAGATTTCATGTTTTCTGTTTGATTTCGAGACCCGATTCGAGGAGTGGATGAACCGTCTCGGGTACATGGTGGGCCCGGTATGGTACCCCGGGGCAAGAAGATCGAGTTGTAGACGATGAGCCTGGCAGGGGAAGACTACCTACCGGTGATGTCTGGCGCGGCGGATATCCGGAGGATACCGACCGTTGTCGTGAGATTTGATGATATGGGCCGATCCGGACTGACGGAGCCCGAGATATTGAGACTTGAGATTACATGTGTTGTGTCGACGCTTGACACGGATTTCCATGGATTTCATTGTTGAGATTTCAGATTCTTATACACATTTTACTATGATAACAGCTAAAGATTTCTTATACATATATATCTGGATTTCAGGATTTGTTACTTTACATTCATGGTGCATGCATTTCATTTCATATGACATAGTATTATATGAGGCACTGACACAAGCACGGAGTATCTGCACTTACACGTAGTTTTACCCTGCTATTACTAGATGATTGGGATATTATAGTGTATTATTATGACCTAGGATAGCGTCGTGCATTCGATTTCTTTTCGTAGATGTCTTCTACTCACGAGTTGGCAACTCACCCCCGTTGTGCCAAATTTTTTAACAGGTCGGTGTACAGGTTTCCCTGGCAGCTGCTGGCACATCTATTCTTTCAGGGTGATTTGCACGGTAGGTTGGTTCACTTATATCCGAACCACCATTGTACTTTTATTCATTCATTGGTATCTAGTAAGCTCCATCAACCATACTTGTATTACTTGATAAGTTTATTAGACCAGTCTTTTATTTCGACCTTAGAGTCGTGCATGTATTATTCTGATCTGGTGGTTTTGTTTTTCTTTTGAGTTTTGAGCCTCGCCCTTTGGCGTTGTATATTATTGTGTTTGTTGTGGTTGTTTCCGCCTGTTGGCGTTGAGCTAGCACCCGTTTGGGGATGCTTTTTATTGTTTATTTATATTATACTTGTTGTACCCGTTTGGGGGCCAGTTTTTACAGAGGAGACTCTGCCGAAATTTTTGAGAAAATTTGCTGATGCTTTTAAACTTGTTTTCTTTTTCTTCTTCTTCTTTTTCATGGTTTAGATTTCTGGGCTTCGGCTTACTTAGGTTACGTGGCACCTCTAGACGCTTCGTAATCTAAGTGCCAATCATATTCCGTACTTTCGGGTCGTGACAAAGTTGGTATCAGAGCGCTAGGTTTAACCTTGTATAAGTCTAGGTGACCCTTGGTTGATGGAGTAGGCGATTTAGGTAGAGTAACGTACCGTGGGTATGGTCCGCGGCATACTTACGATACGCTACTCTGCTTAAGGAGCCTTAGGATGTACAATTGTTTGCACCGTATTCCATTCGTTCTTTTGATCTATCTTCGTCAATGTTGGAGGGTGGTTTCTGTTACCACGGGCACACTGGCAGAGGGAGCTGCGGCTCGAATGCGATAACCATTAGAGTATTGGTTATTCTTGAGGATTGAAGTATTGCTTAGCGTGCGGACGAAGGGTATTCACATGCCATCCGGATGAAGTTAAAGGGTTCGAACGATTATCAGAAAACCATTTTCCCAAGTTTAAAGTATTCGGAAGAACATGCAGGTATTTCGATGGACCCTCTAGAAGAATGAAACCCTAACTCGATATAATGACCACGAGAACGCCCTTGAACCTTAGGGTTTACGGCAGTTCCGCGGTGTCATTAGTGAGGCTTGGGTTTTCCCTTCTACGGCTGGATCATCGATGCTGGGGTATGTACCGGATATTTTTAAGCTGTACTTGAGTGTTGAGCTCTCGGGAAATTATGGGATTTTGATGGATCGATCGAAAAGTTAATGTAGTCCGGATATCAGGTGAAGGGATCGATTACGTGGGAGACTCTAGATATGAGTATTGCCGTGGGTAGCACAGTCAGCACAGCTACGAAGAGACGGGTTCGAAGCAATCGACATCAGAGGAAAGAGGCGGATATTGACGATAGTGTTTACGATTGTGATTAAGTGATTTGAATTTCATATTTTCGTTGATTGGATTTTGGTATTTTGAGGACTTTGTTCTACGATTGGTATTTTATGTGTGTACCTTCATTTCATTCTATTTGTGTTTCATATATCAGTTGTATTGATATTGTTTAGTACACACCCAGTACACTTGATTTGGTTTTATATATTTTGAGATTTTTGATTTGATTTCGTGCATAGGGGTTACACATGATTTTGACATATGTTTCGACCTAGTTTTCATGCATTTTTGTGCTGTGATTTCGATTTTGATATTCGATGTATGTTTTCGTGCACCATGTGCACCTGATTAGGATTCTTGCGCATACTTGGCGCACTTGATGCGATTTTGTGCACACCAGATGCACTAAATCGGGGTTTTGTGCAGATTAGATGCACCTGATATTGAGTCGTGCACGCCCGTTGCACTTGACAGATGTTTTTGGTGCACACCTGTTGCACTTAGTTTTTTTGTTGTGTGTATTCGTGGTATCTGTATTTTGTTTCGATTTCAGTGCGCACCGGACGCACATGATATTTTATTGATGTGATTGGGATTGATTTCAGTTTGAGCAGTATGTTTTCATAATCATTATTATTTGATTTAGTAACCAGGCGGGACGTGTATGTTAAATAAAAGATATATATATATAGCTATTTTTTTAAAAAAATTAAACGTCCGCTACTTATGCCGTGACAAGTGCATTGCACGGCGATTTTCAAGAGGGGTTTTTTTATGCTTCTTTATTATGATATTTAGGCGATTTTACTAGGATGCGAACTATATATAAGTTATAGATTGATGTATATTATGATGGTTTTCATACTGGGTTTTGATATTTTATTCTCGCCATAACTCCGATGATTGCGTTATGCTTGACGGAGTTGATTTTAGTTATGTATTGATGATTTCGGAGCCCCGACGATTTGAGTGTTTGCTAAATATTTTAATATTTGGAGGGGGAGTTTTAATTTAAATTCGGGGACTGAATTTCTTAAAGGGAGGAAGATTGTAACGTTTTAAAAATAATTAAATAAATAATTAAATGAATAAAATTGTTTAAGTGAATTTTATGAATTTCGGTAAAGTAAAATGTATTTTTCGTAAAATTAAACCGTGATTGTTTTTCATTATAATTTCAAAAATACCTATTTTAATTATGTAATTACTAGTAAATGGTGTTTATTTAGCCACTTATAAATTTTTAGTTCAATTAAATATTTTTCCTAAATTAAATATTTTAAATATTAACATAAGCTTTATTTTTTATTTAAATTAGTGTAAATTACAAATTTGAATGGTTTTAATTTGTAAAAATGAGCCATGGTATATTAGAATCAAGTGTGTAATATGCAAAATCTTTTCCAAAATCTCTCCATGGTTCTAGAAATTTCTAGGAAAAGGGTTAAATTGAAAAAGTTAGATAATAAAGGGTTTAAGTGAAAAAAATGCATTATTTATGAACTTTCTACACAATACCACATATTTTTTCTCTCTCTCCACCCTCCTCCCTCTCCATGGCCGGCCTCCCCTCCATGGGTAGCCCCAAAAAATTTCCCCCATCATTTTTGCATTAAAAATCATCAAAATTCATCAAAAATTCCAAAAATAAATCTCAAAAATCAACATTCAACCTCTACCATTTTCCTTTGACCTATTTAGCATGGATTTTGGAGATGGAAAGCATGCATTTTGGAGGCTTATTTCATGTTTGGGTTTCATATTTTGGAGGTATAAATTTCCTTCTTTTGATTTATTGTTATTAGATGTTCATTTAAGCATAATTAGATTAATTAGATTAATTCTAGTTGCAAATTCTAAAATTCAAGTTAGGTTTGTAAATTTAAGTTATGATTTTTATTAATTAATTAGGGTTATAATAGTTAGTTTAACACTTTTAGAATTGGAAAATCTTGCATGTTTGTTGAATTGTAAATTTTTTCCATTTAAAATTGTTTAAATGAAGCTTTTTAGCTAACTAGTTTTTGTAAAATATATATGTGGGTGATATAAAATTCCAATTAAGGTGGCTATCATTAGATTGTAGTTTTACTGAGAACTTTAGCATGTTAATGGAAAGAAAAACTTAGTTTGATCGCTAGTTTCTATTGATAATTGATAAATTGTGATAAAAATTGCTATTTTGTAAACTAGATTTTAGAAATTTCTAAATAAATGTGATTAAAAATATAATTTATGATTTCATTAAATCATTATCATTATGAATTATGGTTTAATACATTAATTCATGAAAAAATCACGTTTTGTGGTGGAATTGTGGTATTTTGCTTGAAAAATGTTAAAAATTGTTAAAAGTTGCAAACTAGAAATTTCAAATAAATGCAAAATTGTGTAATAAAAATAAAGTAAGGGGTTGTATAGTCTAGTTATGCTATTTAATGAGTTTTATAACCATTGGTTTCATTTAAATGTCAAGTTTTGATGAAAAACGGTAAATTGGCATTTTCGGGTTTTATGAAATCGGGCGATTCGATGGATTTAAGGGTTTCGATGGATTTAATTATGTTTTATAATATAAGTAATGTGTTTTAAAACTGCGAGTTAATTGTTGATGTTTATCTCGATCCATCGGAGTTTGTACGCCGATATCGAGCGATATTTGGTTCTTTTGCGTGGACGGGACATAGGTTTTAACCTATGCTTATTCCTTGTATCGTTTGACTTTCGTATGTGATTCAGTTTACGATGCTATTTATATGTTTGCATCTAGGTACCCCTCACGTGGACTGCGGGCGATGAAAAGGAGGATGGCGACACTGTCTTCGGCAGACATGGACCAGGTGAGTAGATGCATATCTACGGGGGGAAGTCGGGTGGATGGCGTTTAGCACCCCCGCAACGTAGAATAGGAATAGTACTTATTGACATTAGGAAACAAGATGTGACCCTAGTAGGACCCTAGTATTGACCCTAGGCTGGACTAGACTGATTTAGGAAAACCATATCAGAGGATGAGTATCTTGGAAGAGATTCGTAGGTTTCAGATAGAAACACACCCACGCACACACTGAAACTCGACATGGGGTATACGTGTATGTGTATATATATAGAACTAGGTATAGGTATATACATATATATACAACACGTATATGTGATTCATTGATGTGATATGATATCCGAGGTATGATGAAATAGTGTAACTGGGCTTGATGCCGTGATTCTTGGCTATACAGTCGTATTAAGTGTTAGCGGATCATTAGAGAATGAGATAATGAACATGTATATTTAAATTATAAGGGGTAGTGATGATATTGAGGTACATGGGACTCTAAAATAATACCCGGACTATAACTTGTGATTGATCACGATATGGGATATGTATGACTTGATTACGATATGATACATATGACATGATATTTCTGAGGATAAACTAATGATGCATATTATGAGGGCAATGATATATGATTGATGTAGGCGATTACAGTTTAGTACCTTGATCATGAGATGTGTTGGTGATGACATTATACGAATGATGAGACACCTAGGAGATACTTGACCCGTACTCCGATATTGGGATGCCGTACGATGGATTTTACCGTACGGGGCATAAATATGATGATTGATCCGCACTCTTGATTCGAGGGAGCCGTACTACGTACGTGACGCTATTGAGGCCGGATCGCCGACTATTCGAGATATTGATTCAGACCTTAGGTAGACTCTTGTTTCTTATTGACTAGTTTCTTAGGTTAAGTTCTTTAGGAGGTTAGATGGACACTAGTTTAGGTTCGATTTAATATAGTGGTAGTGATAATTGTTTATCAAATGAGTGGATAATGCACATCTGTCTTTGCATTCATACTGTAATCATCATGGTGCATGTTCTTTCATATGTTGCTATAATCAGTATAAACTTTACCTGTTAGGACACCAGCACCATTACCGATGATGCGCATATTCCACGCACACTTATTTGCCGGCTCACACACATCATCATCGGTAATTGCTATGTCACATACACTTTAGATTATATTATCTTTTATTGATAGAATCAGTTAACAACTAGACCGATATAATATCGTGATTACTCTCTGATGTTAGTATAGACATGATATCTATTACTTGACATTCATGCATTCATATTTTCATGTTATCCTGTAGTATCATGGGCATATGCCGACACTTATCATATACTTACTCATGATTTTAAGATTTGGATTTCTATGAGATTTCTGGATTTTGGGGAAAACCGCAAGAAATTATAAAACCTTCTCTCTCTCTCCTCCTCTCTTTTTAAAATAAGATGCGGTTTTCTCGTGATGTATGTGTCGTCCACCATGAGATTTCATGTTTTCTGTTGGATTTCGAGACCCGATTCGAGGAGTGGATGAACCGTCTCGGGTACATGGTGGGCCCGGTATGGTACCCCGGGGCAAGAAGATCGAGTTGTAGACGATGAGCCTGGCAGGGGAAGACTACCTACCGGTGATGTCTGGCGCGGCGGATATCCGGAGGATACCGACCGTTGTCGTGAGATTTGATGATATGGGCCGATCCGGACTGACGGAGCCCGAGATATTGAGACTTGAGATTACATGTGTTGTGTCGACGCTTGACACGGATTTCCATGGATTTCATTGTTGAGATTTCAGATTCTTATACACATTTTACTATGATAACAGCTAAAGATTTCTTATACATATATATCTGGATTTCAGGATTTGTTACTTTACATTCATGGTGCATGCATTTCATTTCATATGACATAGTATTATATGAGGCACTGACACAAGCACGGAGTATCTGCACTTACATGTAGTTATACCCTGCTATTACTAGATGATTGGGATATTATAGTGTATTATTATGACTTAGGATAGCGTCGTGCATTCGATTTCTTTTCGTAGATGTCTTCTACTCACGAGTTGGCAACTCACCCCCGTTGTGCCAAATTTTTTAACAGGTCGGTGTACAGGTTTCCCTGGCAGCTGCTGGCACATCTATTCTTTCAGGGTGATTTGCATGGTAGGTTGGTTCACTTGTATCCGAACCACCATTGTACTTTTATTCATTCATTGGTATCTAGTAAGCTCCATCAACCATACTTGTATTACTTGATAAGTTTATTGGACCAGTCTTTTATTTCGACCTTAGAGTCGCGCATGTATTATTCTGATCTGGTGGTTTTGTTTTTCTTTTGAGTTTTGAGCCTCGCCCTTTGGCGTTGTATATTATTGTGTTTGTTGTGGTTGTTTCCGTCTGTTGGCGTTGAGCTAGCACCCGTTTGGGGATGCTTTTTATTGTTTATTTATATTATACTTGTTGTACCCGTTTGGGGGCCAGTTTTTACAGAGGAGACTCTGCCAAAATTTTTGAGAAAATTTGCTGATGCTTTTAAACTTGTTTTCTTTTTCTTCTTCTTTTTCATGGTTTAGATTTATGGGCTTCGGCTTACTTAGGTTACGTGGCGCCTCTAGACGCTTCGTAATCTAAGTGCCGATCACGTTCCGTACTTTCGGGTCGTGACAGTCATCCTTTTCATTTAATGTTATGATAAGCTTCATGTTTATGGTCACCCTCCTCCTTGCTCCTACACTCACCCCCCTACTTATATTGGCCGGCCAAATCATTTGGAGGCTAAGGTTGCTTGAGAAAAAAAAGGTTATGATAGTTTTGGTATATAAAAATTAGATAGCCTCATTTCTCATTTCACCCGATCCAAAAGGCAACTTCATTAACCGCTCGTCCATGGTTTTGGACAATGTGAGAAAAAATGTTCTACTCATTCTCTACATCAATCTTGGTCATCTCTTTTAGCAAACTTGATGATCGAGTTGCCTCGGTTCAGAGGTGGGAGCCCGTTTAAAAATCCGTCGATGTGGTGCCACCTGGACGAGAAAACTGGAGATTCAGGAGATCGGAGCAGACGCAACATAGCGTGGGATGATGGTTGAAGACCGAAGGACTCGGATCGTTCGGTATAACATTTCTACCCACTTTGTAGTTTGTTAGTTTAGCTTTAATGGCAGATCCGGGTTATAGTATACGATAGCGCCGGTTGTAAAAGTTTGTGTTCCGCATTTGGCGTCTGTTAGACGGCCGGGGCGCTACCGTGCACTTACAGTGGTATCAGAGCCTCACCATTAAGCTTTACTAACTTGTGCTAGCGCGTTTAAAACATCGATCGAGCGAAATTTCCAAAACTGCAATTTCTATGTGTAAAGTTTCTGTCGATTTAAACCTGGTCTAAAAATTATTTTGAGCATCTCAGTAAATCGAGCAGAATTTTTTAAGAACACTGGAGAAAAACGACCCCCTGATTCGACCGTACAGCCGCGGAACCGCTGCCAAAGCCATACTTTGGCCGCGGATCCGCGGCCATCTTGGTGAATCAAAGGGCCATTTTTCTTCTGGTGGGTCTACATGGAAAATTATGGTTTCTGGTATATTTCTTTTGGGCCCAGATTTTGTTACCGTACAGCAGATGTACGTAGGCCCACTTCGGGAAGTTTTGTCGATCAAAATTTTAAACTTGTTAGTATGCAGTAATTACATTATATCTCCGACCGGGAATGTCATTCGAGCGGTAAATTGCATCTAATTGCTATAGCTCTTTTAGACGGATTTGCAAACGTGGCATTCGCGTTGATATTCTGTGTTGTGCTGTGATGTTGCAGATTTGTCATGGTGGATAGCAGTGTGCAATGGTAGTGCTTTTTGAATTTATTTGTACATTTGATATTGCGGGGCGAGCATCCAACATGTGGACGGCCGTCACTGCCTGTTTGTATAATATTCTTTTGGGGAACGACCGGACTGAGGTCGATGTACCCGTTACATTTTTTTATTTCTGTACTAGGTTTACCACGCGACGGAGTGTACGGATAGCCAGGTTCTGGAGGGCAACGGGTCCGTATCTCATAGCTTTGAGAGGCAGAGGGGCCTCACTCTAGAATTAGAAGTGTTGGAGATAGTGCCCTCAGAGTCAATTATTGGATCACAGGCACGTGATTGCAATGATTGAGGGAGGACCTGTCCCAGTAGGACAGTCTTACTCGAGATGATAGTATGCTATCTGGTTTATCTTTATCATCGTGTACTGCTTTAGGTGACCTGACATGTCGCCATTACATGTTGATAGTGTTAGTTATATGTATGCCCTAGAGGCCATTACTGTACATACGATGTATATTGTAATGGATGCTTAGACATATATAGGGAGGACTTTCTTGCTCGACATGATAGTATGCTATCTGGTTGTACTTTATCTTAACATGTACTCTGATTGTCTCTATGTTACATGTTGATAAAGCCCTTAGGATATGTACTCGACTACTGGGACTATGATGAGATCATACTAGTGGGGCCACGGTAGTCGACGAGTACATCCTATAATTGTTCCTAGTCGAGGGTGTATCGAGACAGGGCATCGATGCACCAGAGTAGACTAGCGTATACGCATCTTGACCCATATGATGGGCGATGGATGATCCTATATCCATAGGTGTTTGACATCAAGGATGGTGTACGGGTGCTCAGTAGAGACTGGGTATACTGGACGGACTCGCCGAGAACTCCCAGATGGTATTATACCTCACGTCAGATGGCAGTTCTCCGGTGACACTGGTACAGAGTAGTCTGTTGACCCGAGATCGTCATAGAGTCTTATGTGATTCCCACTGTGCTTTGATTTCCATCATACCACGTCCAAGAGGGCATGCAAAAAGGTGGCTTTTGGGTACAGTCCCGAATCACATGGAGGCAATGAGCGATAGGAGGGGATTCGTCTCTCCCGGTATAGGGAGTTGATGTTGTGCTGTGTTCGATTGGCTATAACCGAAAATCCCTGGCCAGGGTTGCTGAGATTTACTGGTAAGTGTTATCAGTAGTTTCTCGAACTGTTATAGACCTCATATCGACACGACTTATCGAGCTATTGGGGTCTGACGTTTACCACCCCTGGGCGAGATATGCAACATATCAGACGACGAGACGGGACTGTACGGGAGTTTTACTGTTTGGATTCACAGGAGAATGTACAGGCTTGCTTGTTGATCTTCTGAGCGCTCAATACATGGGTAGCTATTACGTTTAGCTGACCGCTTGCAGCTTGTGGGTGTTTGATATGATCATCACCTACTGCCGGCGTATTGACGATTCTTTAGAGTCATACACAGAGGTTTCTTGGCTCAGGCAAAACGGAGTAGGGGCACGTATGTGATATGTGCGGGACCGAGAATAATACGATATGAGATACCGTATTCTATTCTCGCGATATTTGATATCAGCCGGGTCATCGGATCAAGTGTTGATTCGATGAATCGGTACGGATAAATATTAGTCGGTTATATGCGATATAGCCGGATTGTCGGATCAAGGGTTGATTCGATAATTTAATGTATAATAATATATATGATATATTAAATTACATTAACTAATATTAGCTCACTAAAAGATTCTTTTTCTCACCGGATTAATACATTGATATATATGCGATATATGTTAATTGTATTATTTTCTTTTGTTGCAAATATATAATATATATATGATATATATTATTGTGACATGATATGATTTATTATAAAACATGTTTAAGGATGATAAAAAGTGATTAGGGTTTGATTAGGGTTAGCTCCTTCTTGTTCATTCTAGAAAGATTCTATTTTGTCATGATAAAGATATTTTGTTATGACTCATGCTTTGACCTAACCAAACCCTAACTCTAGTTTATTCTCTACAAAGGTTTAGCCTCTCATCCTTGACCATGGTTTGATAATCAATCATATATTCTTGATTACTATTCATCACAAAAGGAATTCTATCATTATTCTTCATCTTCTTCCTTCTTCTTTCTTCATGGAAAAAGCTTACTAGCTTTTTCCAAGTGATGAATAAATGTGAGAAAAAGATAAATAAAGAGAGCAAAAATCCTACTTCATCATCCTCATCTTCCCTTGCCCTTTAGATGAGAGTGTTCACTCAATTTTAGTGAGTGTTAGCTTGTGTTAATGAAACTTCAAGGTAGATCATCTTTGTATCGAAGATCGGAAGCAAGACTGCACCTTTCTCTTCGTGAAGCCTCTCGAGAGTCCAGAGCACGATGATCGCAGCGAAGGGACCTCAACACGGAGCATATGAAGTGAAGGACCGGATCTACAAAGGTTGTAATCCCTCTCACTTAGTGTTAAAGTGTTTAGCATGTTAGTTTTCGCCTAATCTCTAGTTTAAAGATCCGTATTCGGGTTGTTCGGCACGGCTAATTTTTTAATCGGGCATGGTTGATGCCTCATAGACCCATGTGCGCATGCTTAGCTACCCTACAGTGGTATCAGAGCCAAGCTAGAGCTTTAGGCGAAGTCTAAACGAAGTTTAAAGTCCGATCGAACCCGGAAAACCCGATATACCCTAGTTTCTGGAAATTTTTCAAAACTGTGATTTTTTTCATATTAAAAATACCCAAAAAATTCAGCAGGGTATTTTAGGAATTACTGTGAAACCCGACCCCCTAAATCGTCCAAAGCGCCGCGGAACCGCGGCCAAACCCTGGTATTGGCGGCGGTTCCGCGGCAAGAAGGAAGGATTGATGGATAGGGTTTGCACAGTAACCTCCGTAGCTAATTCCTGATTCTTCTGGGCATTTTTAATTTTACTCTAGTGTTGGGTTTTCTGGGGTGTATTGGGGACTCGTTGTTTCGATCGGATATTTTAACTTTGTTTAGTTTGTCCGGATAATTTTAGAAACTGTTAAAAAGTTCGAACGGATATCAATAACTCACTTTTTCCCCTGTCGGAAAATTTTTCAAAAGTTGGACTTTTTCTCGTGTTTAAGAACGTTCTAAGTCGTGCAAGTAACGCGGTGGACCCTCTAGAAGACAACAAACCTTAACTCGATTATGTGACCGTCTTGAACTGCCTTTTGAACCTTAGGGTTTGGGGCAGTACGGCGTGCCACATGTGAGGCGTTGGCTTGACCCTTCTACGGCTGGACCATTGGTACTGTGGCATGTGATGGATGTTTTTAAACTGATTTCAAGTGTTGAGATATATTGGGGAAATCTTGGGTGTTTGATTGTTCGATCGGAAAGTTTAACATTTTCTGTTTTATCTGGAATGTGATACAATATTTGGAATCCACAAAAAGTTATGAGATAACTAATTTGAATATTATAAATCTAGCAGTTCAGTCTCAGATGATCGGTTGCCACGGAATTTTGATGTGATCAAAAGTCCGTCACAATCATGTAGCGTACGCGGATACTCGCCGGGTAAACTTAATAGACAGCTACGCCCCATAGCCCCGACCAAGTGACTGTAGGAGAACCCCGTCGCCGAAAGCATCCGTTCGGGTGCTCGCGGCAGCGGTGTTCCGCCTTAGTGCACTTCGTCGACGGCATCTGGGGGTGCGGCCGTCTACTAAAATTTGCGACGAGAATTCGATCAGAATATCGGGAATCTTGTTGAATTCCACGACTTGACATTGAAAAGAGTTTTCGATAAATGAGACTAAAATGCGGGGTTTATAATTGTTAGGCATGCGATGTCTAAGGAATTCATTTGGTTAGGTATGCGATGTCTAAAGAGGTTGCGGATTCCAACTGTTGTAGTTTTACACTTTCTTTTCTGTGACCGTAAGCGTAGTATGTGGTGTATCGCCGGCTTCGTTGCTATACATCAACGACAATCGGGATATGCATACTTGCTTACGTTGATGATATGAGATATTATGTGTTGCTGTGATATGTTATATTGGATCGTCGCGTTCAGAATAACCGGGGGTTTTATGTGAGATGAGAGTTTTTTCTTTTTCATTCATGTAAAATTCATTTGTATGTAATATTCTTTTATTGGGGCACTTCCAGGTTGCGGAAGATGTCACCCTTGTATATTATTTACTTTTCCGCATTAGGTAGACCCAAGGCGGGGAGCACAAGTAACCGGGTTCTAGGGTCCAGTGGGAGACCATCTCGAGGAGTCGAGACCGGGTCTCCTAACCCTAGAATTGGCTGTGTTGCTTGCCGCTCTCGTAGGGGTCTAGGGATGTGGGTTTGGCTATTCATCGCGGCCGTGGAATGCGTGTTTTATACAGGCTCGTATTGAAAACACGGACGTCCTAGTATATCCAATATTTCATATATGTTCTTCTGCTGCAATGTTCTGTGATGAGATCATATTACTGCCTGTGACGAATGTTTATATTATATATATGAGATATATGTTATATTGCAGATTTCGTTTCAAATGTGATGCTTGCGAAGCATATTAAAATGGGACTTCATTAATAAGATTAATGAAATAAAAGAAACCTAAGATGTTGTAGAAACTTGTTTCAAAAAATAAAAACAGGTAGCTACAGTTCTTGCTTTGCATAGCGGTGTTCCTTGTAGAACATCCAGCACCTTATTCGATAAGGAAAGGACCGAGATCCCTTCACCGGGAGTGACTCCTTTAGCAATAACTGGCAGATGCTACAAACTCGGTTTGTCTTTTGATTGCTTCTATAGTTCTTGCTTTGCACAGTGATATATATGATATATCCCGCACCTCATTCGACGAGGAAAGGGCCGACGATCCCTTCACCAGGAGTGACCCCTTTAGCAAAACTAGAAAAGCCTCAAAAACACTCCATTTAAAATCACTCGATTCTACAACGATATCAAGTTCATTACGCAATAGGTTTTCTTAAAAACCTGTCGTAACCCTCCGTCATTTTAGGAAGTAGAGTACTTAGTATTCATGCTGTGTTTGTTGACCATAGTTAAGGCACAGTGTACGGTAGCTAAGTGATGTCTTCCTATATAGCATATGATGCGATTAGTTAGAACAGTCATAAGACTTTGTTGACCTTAGTTAAGGGTCATGTGGGTGGGTCTAATTAATCAAGAAATGACGGGTAGAATTTGACTAGTGCTTATGATTTGTTGACCATAGTTAAGGTCATAAGTCACTAGGGGCAAAATATTATTGGGAATTTCAAGTGTTGAAATTTGCAATGAGATTGCATACCTTCTATGAGATAGTTGGATCCCGATACCCGCTGCGCGTAAGAGTTACTCCTGGGAGCGTTTTACACATTACAATTAGCCGATCAAGTAGGTGTCTAGAAAGGTGTTAACGGGGTTACGCCTCTGGGAAAATGAGGTTTACTTTAATTAGGTTCGTGCGAAAGCACGGGGGACCTCCCTCAAAGTACCGACACTGGCCTGGCTGAAAGATTGGCGAACTTGTAGCGTGTAATTAATCCCGGCTAATCTTTCCTTTTAGGGTTTGAAGGAAGATTTGATTAAAACAGTGGGAGACATCCTGATTAGATATATTAGATAACCAATCTAATCTTGCAAGAGCATACGCTGAGTGTTTTCTTCTCTCTCTCTCCAGGTAGCGATCATATCACGCCTTAATCAAAATAATAAAACGGATATATTGACTGAACCCGCTTGTTATACTGAGCTGGGGAACGTTGGTCCTGCTCCAATTTATAATTGTTATAAGACAGAGCAGGAAATTGGGGAATACCAGATTTCCCGTGCCGCCCAAACGAAGAAAAGTGCATGTTGATGCATCATCTTCGGGTGTGTTCATTACAGAGAACTGTTTCTCAGTATCCTTTACGTCCTGGGTATGTGATACCGGATCAGGATCCCGCATATGTAATCTGTTACATGGGCTACAGATAGGTAGAGAACTGAGAACGGGTGATAAGTTTCATGAGACAGAAAACGGTGCAAGTGTTGCAGCCAAGTCTGTTGGTCACTATCACCCTGTATTACCTGAATACATTGATTCTGAATGAATGTTATAAGATACCGAACCTGATATACAACATCATATCAGTTTCTTTATTAGTAAAGAAGTGATATAATTTTTTATTGTTAGATAATGTTTTGAACATTTCCTATATCAAGAGTTGATCGGTTCAGGCACGCTATCTAAAAGCATTGACGTTCTAAATCAAACTACAGTTCTTAGTATAAAGAACACACACAAGAGGAAGAGTTCAGAAATGAATGAATCCTTCTTGAGGTATTGTAGACTAGGTCATGTCAATGCGACCCGACTGGCTGAAGTTACATTTAGATGCATATTTAAATTAGTTTGAATTTACATCTTGTGAAACTTGCCGGTCATGTCACAAAGATAAGATGACCACAGCTCTGTTTATTGGAAACAGAGAAAGAGTTAATGAACTCTTGGGATTGATACATGCTGATGTATGAAGGTCCCCTGTCTACACATACCAAGACCGGTTCTTTGTACTTCATTACATTCTCTGATAATCTCTCAAGATTCAGACATGTGTTCCTGTTGAAACATAAGTCCGAACCTTTTGAGATATTCACAGAATATAAGTTAGAAGTAGAGAACCAAAAACGGGTATAAGTATTATGTCCTTTGATGAGATCAAGGAGGAGAATACTTGAGCACGGAATACCTGGACTATTCTAAAGGAGAATGAGATTCTCTCTCAGCATTACTCCTCCTATACACCATAGCACGATGGTATATCGGGGCGGTGCAATAGCACCCTATGTGATATGGTGTGCTCTATGATGAGTACTACTGAGTTTCCTATTTCCTTTTAGGAGTTATGCACTTGTGAAGTTGCATACCAATTGAATAGGGTTCAAATCAAATCAGTTGCCTACCACTTCATATATGATATGGAAAGGGAAGAGCCCATATCTTAAGTTCGTTAAGATTTGGGGTTGTCCGGCCTATGTCTAAAAGCAAAATCCAGACAAGCTCGAGGCAGGGTCTGTTATGTAGAACTGAAAAGGTTCCAGCTATACAAACTGCAGCTGATGATTTGGTAGAACCAAAGGATTCAATAGTTTCCAACGAACCTCAGCCTCTCTGCCGATCTAGGAGGGTTCCTCACCCACCTGAGAGATACTTCGGTTTCTCTATGACAGTGGGAGAGAAGATTGCATCATGAGATGATGACCCAACTAGTTTCGAGCTGGCCATCAGGAGTGGGACTCTGTGAGAATGGCTGGATGCTTAGCAATCTGAGATGGAATCCTTATACACCGACAAAGTATGGACTTTGGTTGCTTTATCTGAAGGGTTAAATCCCCATCAGGAGCAAGTATATCTTGAGAAGATTACTTGGTGTACATGGAAATGTTGAGACTTTCAAAACTATGCTTAAGTCCATCCAGATCCTACTTGCCACGGCTACATACCATGACTACGATATCTGGCGGTTGGGTGTCATGACTACTTTTCTAAATGATATTTTAGAAAAGAGCGTCTATAAGTACACAGCCAGAGGGCTTCGTAGACAGTGGGAGCAGCGGAAACGTGTGCAAGATGTTTTATATGATAAAATAGGCATCGCGGAGTTGGAACATCTGTTTTGATGTGGTAGTCAAAGAGTTTGACTTCATCAAAATGGTAGATGAACCTTGTATATACAAAAAGGTAGTAGGGAGTATGGTGGTGATCCTCGTAGAGTACGTGGATGACATACTCTTGATAGGGAAGGAGTTTCCTATGCTACGCTCGGTCAATCTCCGCTTATCACAAGGATTCTCCATATAGGATCAAAGTGATACCTCCTAAATCCGGGGTTTTGGATCTATCAAATAGATCTAATTGGATGTTAGGATACTCACTAGTTGTAGTGAGTTGGTATCAATCAATCCTGAGGAGAATCACTGGAAAGGTTCCAGAGTAATAAGGACGACTGAATGTCAGTCGCAGGCATTGTCTACACCCTCAGTGGAGGGACGGTATGTTGGAAGAGTTCCAAGCTAGATACCGTGACATACTAGACGATTAAAGGCAAGATACATCGTTACCAAGGATGCTACCAAAGAGGCAGTCTGGATATATATAAGTTCATGAGATGAACTTCGTTCCTACCATTGTGTGACAATGGAGTTGTGGCTTTAGCCAAGGAACTTCCGTCCCATCAGAAATCCAGATATAATTCTTAGGCAGTATCACCTGATCATGGAGATGGTTGATCTCCAGGGAGATCGAGGTTAGGAGAGTAGACACAGAGGACAACAGCGCGGATCCACTCACAAAGGCCTTTTTCCCAGTAGAGACTTTTATGGGATGGTTGAGTATGAGATACTTCAACCGCAGCTAATTGTTGGGTATGTGATACCACAACAGATGGCCCTAGAGCAAGTGGGAGATTGTTAGTTATATGTATGCCCTAGAGGCCATTACTGTACATACGATGTATATTGTAATGGATGCAAGGACATATATAGGGAGGACTTTCTTATTCGACATGATAGTATGCTATCTGGTTGTACTTTATCTTAACATGTACACTAATTGTCTCTATGTTACATGTTGATAAAGCCCTTAGGATATGTACTCGACTATTGGGACTATGATGAGATCATACTGGTGGGGCCACGGTAGTCGACGAGTACATCCTATAATTGTTCCTAGTCGAGGGTGTATCGAGACAGGGCATCGATGCACCAGAGTAGACTAGCGTATACGCACCTTGACCCATATGATGGGTGATGGATGATCCCATATCCATCGGTGTTTGACATCAAGGATGGTGTATGGGTGCTCAGTGGAGACTGGGTACACTAGACGGACTCGCCGAGAACTCCCAGATGGTATTATACCTCACGTCAGATGGCAGTTCTCCGGTGACACTGGTACAGAGTAGTCTGTTGACCCGAGATCGTCATAGAGTCTTGTGTGATTCCTACTGTGCTTTGATTTCCATCATACCACGTCCAAGAGGGCGTGCAAAAAGGTGGCTTTTGGGTACAGTCCCGAATCACATGGAGGCAATGAGCGATAGGAGGGGATTCGTCTCTCCCGGTATAGGGAGTTGATGTTGTGCTGTGTTCAATTGGCTATAACCGGAAATCCCTGGCCAGGGTTGCTGAGA
This sequence comes from Agapanthus africanus, assembly GCA_030015575.1. Lineage (NCBI taxonomy): Eukaryota > Viridiplantae > Streptophyta > Magnoliopsida > Asparagales > Amaryllidaceae > Agapanthus > Agapanthus africanus. The sequence goes on along the minus strand of CM057345.1, from coordinate 263,349,593 downwards.
TTTACTGGTAAGTGTTATCAGTAGTTTCTCGAACTGTTATAGACCTCATATCGACACGACTTATCGAGCTACTGGGGTCTGACGTTTACCACCCCTAGGCGAGATATGCAACAAATCAGACGACGAGACTGGACTGTACGGGAGTGTTACTGTTTGGATTCACAGGAGAATGTACAGGCTTGCTTGTTGATCTTCTGAGCGCTCAATACCTAGGTAGCTATTACGTTTAGCTGACCGCTTGCAGCTTGTGGGTGTTTGATATGATCATCACCTACTACCGGCGTATTGACGATTCTTTAGAGTCCTACACAGAGGTTTCTTGGCTCAGGCAAAACGGAGTAGGGGCACGTATGTGATATGTGCGGGACCGAGAATAATACGATATGAGATACCGTATTCTATTCTCGTGATATTTGATATCAGCCGGGTCATCGGATCAAGTGTTGATTCGATGAATCGGTACGGATAAATATTAGTCTGTTATATGCGATATAGCCAGATTGTCGGATCAAGGGTTGATTCGATAATTTAATGTATAATAATATATATGATATATTAAATTACATTAACTAATATTAGCTCACTAAAAGATTCTTTTTCTCACCGGATTAATACATTGATATATATGCGATATATGTTAATTGTATTATTTTCTTTTGTTGCAAATATATAATATATATATGATATATATTATTGTGACATGATATGATTTACTATAAAACATGTTTAAGGATAATAAAAAGCGATTAGGGTTTGATTAGGGTTAGCTCCTTCTTGTTCATTCTAGAAGGATTCTATTTTGTCATGATAAAGATATTTTGTTATGCCTCATGCTTTGACCTAACCAAACCCTAACTCTAGTTTATTCTCTACAAAGGTTTAGCTCTCATCCTTGACCATGGTTTGATAATCAATCATATATTCTTGATTACTATTCATCACAAAAGGAATTCTATCATTATTCTTCATCTTCTTCCTTCTTCTTTCTTCATGGAAAAAGCTTACTAGCTTTTTCCAAGTGATGAATAAATGTGAGAAAAAGATAAATAAAGAGAGCAAAAATCCTACTTCATCATCCTCATCTTCCCTTGCCCTTTAGATGAGAGTGTTCACTAAATTTTAGTGAGTGATAGCTTGTGTTAATGAAACTTCAAGGTAGATCATCTTTGTATCGAAGATCGGAAGCAAGACTACACCTTTCTCTTCGTGAAGCCTCTTGAGAGTCCAGAGCACGATGATCGCAGCAAATGGGACCTCAACACGGAGCATATGAAGTGAAGGACCAGATCTACAAAGGTTGTAATCCCTCTCACTTAGTGTTAAAGTGTTTAGCATGTTAGTTTTCGCCTAATCTCTAGTTTAAAGATCCGTATTCGGGTTGTTCGGCACGGCTAATTTTTTAATCGGGCATGGTTGATGGCTCATAGACCCGTGTGCGCGTGCCAAGCTACCCTACAGATAGAGCCTATAGGATTCTTGCTTGACCACCAGCAGTATGAGGGCAATCATATAAGTGGGAGCTGGGGTCTATAAGCACATCCTTAAAACGTCCCTAGTCGTGGGAGTTTCGAAACAGGGCATCGGTACTCCAGAGTAGACTAGTGTATACAGTCAAGACCCCGACGAGGGGCGGCGGCCGGTCTCACAAGCCACTGGTGTCTGTTGGTTCACCTAAGATGTATACAGGTGCTCATTGGGTTATGAGTACATCGGACAGGACTCACCGGGAACATGCTAGTTGGTCTTATACCTGACGTCAGATAGCAGTTCCCTGGTGACATGTGTACAGGTTAGTTCATCGACCTGGGAATCGTCATTTGTCCCATGTGAGTTCCCACTGTACTTTGATTACTACCCTACCACGCTCAAAGGAGACGTGCAAACAGGTTTTAGTTGGGTACAGTCCCGAGCCACATGGAGGCAGTGAGCGGATCTTCAGGGGTTCGTCTCTCCCGGTATTGGGGTGAGGTCGCGCTGTGTCTAGGAGAGCCATTACACGAAGCCCTCGGCCGAGGCAGGAGATTTACGGGTAGGTATTCCAGTAGTATCTCATAGTGTTCTGGGCTACACTCCGACACGAGTTGTACCGCTTTTGGGGGTCTGACTTTTACCAACCCCCTAGGCCCGCCATGCGATGCTCGTAGACGAACGGACCGGACTGTACGGATATTGTCACTGACAGGCTCAGTAGGGTGTCAGGATGAGTTCGCTCATCGACGCCCCTTTTGGTTAATAGCTGGTGGCCCGTCACGTATGGCTAATACCTCTGACGTGCTATTGGTTAAATCCATAGCCATAGTATTGACGAGTCTTTAGAGTCCCCCACATTCAGTTGCTCAAGTTTTCGGGCGAAACGCTGTAGAGGCCGTATGGAGATATGGCAGGGTTCGATCAGATACGTGTGGTATTGTACGGATCAGGATCGGACGGATAATACTAGCCGGCTTTGGTTTAAGCCGGATCCTAGTATGGTACAGTGTAGATTTTGTCTCATTGCATTTGTATTCGGTCGGAATACAGATGCGGGTGTGTATACACAGTATCGGGGTTTTCCTGTAATTTATTACGGGACCAGTTTTCTGGAGTTACCAGTTTGCTTTCCGTTTTGGCCAATTTCCTTTGTATCGTTCATTGGCCGAAGATTGGTGGAGGAGGGCTTATTTGCATTTGTGCAAATAAGCATTTGTGGAGGGTGTTCTTTGCATTTTTGTTGGATCATGATGGTTGCACCATCCCTTGACCATTTGACTTCTTCTTTCATGATGACTTGACTTTGTGAGGAGATGATGGTGGTGTTGGAGTGTTGGTTTATGAGCTATCATGGTTGTTGATGATTTGGTTGTTGGAGTGAGGTTCTTTGATTGTGATCATTGCTTTTTATCATGACCATTCCTCTCACTTGCATTATGGTGTGGCCTCTCTCATATTTTTGATACACACTCCATTCTCTCCTCTCCCACCAAGCCATGGCCAGCCACTTCTTATGGGGGCTGTCCAAACAATTTGGTGGAGGGATTTTGGTTCTTTTCATGTTGGAAAAATCCCATAACACCATCTCCAAAAGCTTATATCATTTCCTCCACCATATGGCAACTCCCTCAACCCCTAGAGACACATATCTCACTACACCATTCTACAGCAACTCTTGGGCACGTCGACTCGCCAGCTTCGTGCCCGAGTTGCCTCGGTATAGAGGTGGGAGCCCGTAAAAGAAGCCGGCGACGTGGTACCCTTCCGGCAAGGAGGTGGAGACCGGACATTCCGCGGGAGATCGGGATGACGGCGAGAAGACCGGAGGACACGAATCGCTCGGTATATCTATCTTCCCCATCTTGTAGTTAGCTAGGACTAGTTAATGGCCCGATCCGGGTTTTAGTGCGCGGTGGTGCCGGTTCGGAAAATTTAAAGTAAATCACCGCTTCCGCATTCCGGCGTCAGATTGACGGCCGGGGCGCCGCCATGCACTTACAGTGGTATCAGAGACTCGCCATTAACCTAGGCTAGCTTTGTCTAATGTGTTTTACACTTCCGATCAAACAAATGTTCCGAAAACCCGATAACACATGCATCAGTTTTCTGTCAATTTTTTTCTGGCTCGAAAAATTTTTCAGGTTGTTGAATAGTGATGTACTGGAAGTTCTAAGCATTCTGTAGAAATTCGATACAGTAACTCAACTACGGGAGCGCAGAACCGCGGCCAAACCACCATTTGGGCCGCGGTTCCGCCGCACTATGATCTCCTTGATGTATCAAATTTCTGCAGTTTCTTTCTGGGTTGAAAATAGGGTTTTTGGAATATTATTTTTGGGCCCAGAATTTCTTGATGTGCTACAGTAGTACTTGGGGCCCACTTGTTAAAATTTGATCGATCGGATGTTTTAAACACATTAGTTCACAGTATTTACATTATATCTGCGACCGTGAATGTCACTTGATCGGTAAATCCTGTCTAACTGCTATAGCCCGGTTAGACGAATTTGCGAACGTGACCTTCACGTTGATGTTCTGTGATTGTGCTGTGATTATGCGGATTGGTCGTGGGGGATAGCCTGGATGCAATGCTAGTACAGTTTTTGGTTGTATTATGTACATTTGATATTGCGGGGCGAGCGTCCGACATGTGGACTGCCGTCACTGCCTGTTTGTATTATTATTTTGGGGCATGACCAGGTTGCGGTCGATGTACCCGTTGTATGTATATTTTACTTTCTGTACTAGGATTACTCCAAGGAGGGGTGCACGGATAGCCGGGTTCTAGAGGGCAACAAGCCCGCATCTCATGGCATTGAGACGGAGGGGGCTTCACTCTAGAATTGGCGGGCTATTCGCCGTACTTGTAGGGGGTACAGGTTGGCCCAGGAGGGGTGCCCAAGTTACCGGATTCCGTGAAGTGCTGGGTGGTCCATTCACGTTGCTGAAGGGGGCTGCCTCGCTTCAGGTTTTGGCGGGTAACTTGCCGCGCCCGTAGGGGTCTAGGATTTCATTGCACAGGCTATCCACACGATCAGGGGAACGTCGGGTTTCAGTAGTGGCTCTGTGAAACCCAGGGATACCAGATATCTGTATTGTTCTGTGATGCTGTACATTTCTGTGATGTTGCATTTTTATCACTCCTTGAGCGAAATATAATATATTGGTATATATATTAGTAGATGTTGTATATGTTTTGCATCCGCGCTAGTCCAGTCCCTGCTCTGTCGTTAGTTAGCTAACCTAACGGGTAATGACAGGACCCGGTGGCGAATGCGGATGGCATATACGTACGTCATATTATTTTCGTTCTTTGTGGCGTGATCAATTGATGGGACTACGTTGATTCGGATCAATGCAAGTTAAAAACAAACCTAATCTGATGTTGTTGGAACACTTTTCAAAAATCTGTTATTGCAAGGATGTTCTCTTTTGTTTTGCATCGTGATATTCAGTTGGAATATCCTGCTCCTCAGTCGACGAGGCAAGGGCCGAGATCCCTTCACCGGGAGTGACCCCTTAGACAAAAAGTTTGCGTCAGGGCAATGACTTCACTATAGCCGATAACTTTTGCTTTGCACCGTGGTATTCAGTTGGAATATCCTGCACCTCATTCTACGAGGAAAGAGCCGAGATCCCTTCACCGGGAGTGACCTCTTTAGCAATGGTTTTCGTCACTATATTTTCAAAAAGCTATCAGTTCCTTCAACGATATAGAGTTCATTACGTTAAAGGTTTTCGCCAGAAACCATTCGTAGCCCTCCGTCATTTCAGTTAAATATTCGGTAGTGTTCAAGCTATGTATTTTGACCTCACGCCAAGGCATAGTGATTGGTAGCTGCCGGGTATTTATCTGTTGCATAGATAGATGCGTTGGTTTGGGACAGTCGTACTACTATTTTGGCCTACGTCAAGGGTATGTACGGGTGGGTTCAAATTAACCTGGACAATGATGGGTAGAACTTGACATGTGACTTATGATATTTTGACCTCACGCCAAGGTCATAAGAGCATGGGGCAGAAATCACATCGGGAGTTTCTAAAGAAACTGAAACTTGCCAGATATGCGCATACCTTCTAGAGTGTGATAATGTGAGCGAATTCCGTCACGTTATCATGCGATGATAGTTGGATCCTGATTCCCACTGATGAGTTAGTTTACTCCTCGGGTGACCCCGACTAATTCTTCTTTCAGGTTTGGAGGAGAATTTGAGGTGACAGTGGGAGGTTTTCAGATTGGATAAATTGGTAACCATTCTGATCTAGGTGGGAGTGCACGCTGAGTGTTTCTTTTCTCTCTCTCTTTGGCTGCGACCATTTACCCGACCCTAAGACTATGACTCAGAGACCAAAATTGACCGAACCTTCTTAAACACTGGCTTTTGGATTGTCAGAGTTGCAAACCTCATTGCCACTCCTACTTTTACCCTTTTCTCCAAGACACCCCGTATTACTACGAACGTCCACTTCCATTGGACAAAACCATCGTATGGTTATATACGAACTCGAAGGAATTTATTCGAGGATGGTTTCCGGTTCTGGAGAAAACGGATAGGATTATTCAGTTGTCTTTTCCTTTTACCTTCTCTCAGGTTGCGAGTATTCCTTGGTTTAGGTGATAGTACACCTATTACGCAAATTGAATAGTCTTCTTCCAAACCTTAGGCTGGTGCCGAAAGGTGGGGAATGAAGAAAACCAATTAGCATAACGATGGTGTATAGAAGGTATTAAGTAAAGACATAACAAGGGATTAGTAAGAGGGCAAAGTAAATTGCGACTGCTATTCATGACCAAACCAAGTATTTATTCGCCAATCCTAAGTCACCTTTGTATTTCTCCAGAAAACTCCGTATCACTACGAAGATCCACAGTTTATTGGATACTCCATCGTATGGTTATATACGAACTCGAAAGGAACTTGTTCCAGTTCGGGGATGGATTCTGGTTCAGGAGAAATAGGAATAAGGTTTATTCGGTTGTCTTTTATCTTCACCTTCTCTCGCATTGCGAGTGCTCCTAGGATTAGGACAGTACACCCATTATGCTTATTGGATAGTCTTCTTCCAAACCATAGGCTGGTGCTGAACGGTAGGGAAGGAAGAAAACCATTTAGCCTAAAGGGGTGTGCAGAAGGTAATGTCTAAAGACATATAAAGGGATTTGGAGAGGTGGCAAAGAATTATACGGTTATAGTCGTGAATATGGAAGAGGCATTACTAGGAATACCGGAATACCCCATCAAAACATTCCAATGTTTCAGTTTCAGTGTGTACTGTTAAAGGAAAACTGATTTCCCAATTAGTCCTTACTCCAGGATATGTATTTACCAGGTATGATTCTCACATCTGTATGGTTTTTATAGATGATGAGTGGGAGTAAGTTATTGGGAATTAGGTGATCTTCCTCATTATATCGGGATTCGTTGTAATCGGTGATATTTGAGGAAGTCACCTGGACTGGTTGCTGGACGGCAAATATTTGGTTTTGAATATCCGCTGTTATGCACCAATTTCAAATTGATATATCTGTACGTCTATTTTCATAGAGTGAGATATACCTTTTTGAAATTATGTCTATGACATTTACCTATATCAGTGGATGGTTAGGTAAGGAGCATTAAACAGCGGTGTAATTCTTCTTAACCATAAGTACAGTTTTCAACCTACGGCACACAGTGAATGAGTTATCAGACTCAAGGGACTTATACAGAGTATTGTATGTTGTCCAGGGTCCATCAGGACAGAGGGGTTGGTCCTCGTACTATATTTGGTTTACTTATGACTTCTCTAGTTTTTAGACAGGTGTTTCATGGAAACACAGGGTCCGAATTTTGAGAAGTTATAGGTATTTGAATAAAGTAGAGAACCAGGTGTTGCAAGTATCGGGATTCTTCAAAGTGATCGAAGATGTAGATACTTGAGTATGGTATTCAGTTGATAGTAGTGATTAAGAGAACTTGCTTCTCTTTCAGGTTACTCATAATTGGTAGCATTCCTAAGTTGAGTAACGCTGATCGGCCTCCTTCCATTTAGTGGACATGCACTGGAGACAGCTGCATGATTTGAATCTGGTTCAATTAAATCGGTGCCTCTGGTTCTATATTGGATATAGAACAGTTCATATCTTAACGATGTTAAGGTATGGGGAGTTGTCCGGCTTATAATTAAAACCAGACACTGGACAACTCAAGGCACGTTTTTATAATGGATGTTTGTGGGTTGACCCAGGCTATGACGAGGGTTGACTTTCTACCATCTGGAAGATCAATAGTGATATTGTTCTAGACTCGCCACAGTTTTATTAAAAATGGATTTTTTTTTCTGAAAACAGTAGTGGGAGTATGGTAGAACTGGAAATGATTCCAGAACCACAAACGATTACTGAAGATTTGATAAGGAACCTAAAGATTCAATCTGGATTGACATTCCATTAGCCACTCCGCAGATTTGGTGGGTAACCTCAGGCACCCGAGAGGTACTACGGTAGCCTCAAGGACGGTGACAAGGAGGTTCTTGTTTACCCAGACTTGCCATTGCTGTTGTTCCAGACTGTGAGACCCGGTAGGAGGATGAGTATAGCGTCGTTCTGAACTGGCTTTAGAAGTATACGTCTATATGACTCTGCCAGAGGGTTGTCGTAGTCAGTGGGAGCAGTGGAAGCATTGGTGGACAAGTGTGACAGTCATAGGTTTGACTTCATCAGAATAGGGGATGGATCTGTTGAAAAGGTAGTAGGGTGTGATGTCATGGTATTTGGATAACATACACAGAGTAGGAAGTGATATTCCTATACTACGATCGGTTATACTTTGGTCGTCACACAGTGGTTTCTCCACATGGGACTTGGACATTATATCAGACATACTGGTTACTAGATCTATGGTTTTAGATCTAGATTTGGGTGGTTTCCCAATCAGGGTACTTAGACAGCATTCTAAGAGTATTTAGAATGGACGACTCCTGGCACAGTAGTGTACCTGCAGGTAACGGAGTCACCCTCTCTAAAGGTATCTTACAGACTAAAGGGGAAAGATGTGCATGATTGGCAGATCACTTGCTCAGGCAATTGAGTCAATCATGAGATGTCAAGTACCACACCAGATGTTGTTCTTGCACTAGATGCAATAAGTTGACATTGATCAAATCCTGGAGAAACAGTCGGAAGCAGTTTTAGAACATAAGTGGATGTTCTAGGGATATGATAACGACAGCCTCATTCGGGAGACAGTTATCATTCCAGGCTTCCAAGGTGACCTGGACGACAAGGAGGTTGTCAGAGTTATATTTTTCCTTCTGACGAGGGGCAGTATTTTGGACAGGTGATCCAGGCAGATACTGAGGGAGGCATGGCGCAGGATACTGATTAAGTTCAGTTGACGATACAGTCTAAGAAGTTTGGATTTGGAGTTCATTTATGAGCTAGGTCCCATCAGACATCCAGACACATTCTAAGACAGGTATTGCTCATTTCGGGAGATGGGTTTCTCCGCGAACTTGAGATATAGAGAGACATAGAAAGAAACATCAAAGCGGATCCACTCACTGAGGCTATTCCTCGAACGCAATAGTTTCGCAAACGGGCTTTGTGAGACTGACTAGTAGAGGAGTTGGGTGTTCGGTATCACACGGGCTGTGAGTATGCGACATCGCAATAATTAGCCTTGAGTGCAAGTGGGAGATTGTTGGAGATAGTGCCCTCAGAGTCAATTCTTGGATCACAGGAACGTGATTGCAATGATTGAGGGGGGACCTGTCCCAGTAGGACAGTCTTACTCGAGATGATAGTATGCTATCTGGTTTATCTTTATCATCGTGTACTGCTTTAGGTGACCTGACATGTCGCTGTTACACGTTGATAGAGCCCCTAGGATTCTTGCTTAACCACCAGCAGTATGACGGCGATCAAATAAGTGGGAGCTGGGGTCTATAAGCACATCCTTAAAACGTCCCTAGTCGTGGGAGTTTCGAGACAGGGCATCGATACTCTAGAGTAGACTAGTGTATACAGTCGAGACCCCGATAAGGGGCGGTGGCCGGTCTCATAAGCCACTGGTGTCAGTTGGTTCACTTAAGATGTATACAGGTGCTCATTGGGTTATGAGTACACCGGACAGGACTCGCATGGAACATGCTAGTTGGTCTTATACCTGACGTCAGATAGCAGTTCCCTGGTGACATGTGTACAGGTTAGTTCATCGACCTGGGGATCGACATTTGTCTCGTATGAGTTCCCACTGTACTTTGATTACTATCCTACCACGCTCAAAGGAGACGTGCAAACAGGTTTTAGTTGGGTACAGTCCCGAGCCACACGGAGGCAGTGAGCGGATCTTCAGAGGTTCGTCTCTCCCGGTATTAGGGGTGAGGTCGCGCTGTGTCTAGGAGAGCCATTACACGAAGCCCTCGGCCGAGGCAGGAGATTTACTGGTAGGTATTCCAGTAGTATCTCAGGGTGTTCTGGGCTACACTCCGACACGACTTGTACCGCTTTTGGGGGTCTGACATTTACCAATCCCCTAGGCCCGCCATGCGATGCTCGTAGACGAACGAACCGGACTGTACGGATATTGTCACTGACAGGCTCAGTAGGGTGTCAGGATGAGTTCGCTCATCGACGCCCCTTTTGGTTAATAGCTGGTGGCCCGTCATGTATGGCTAATACCTCTGACGTGCTAGTGGTTAAATCCACAACCATAGTATTGACGAGTCTTTAGAGTCCCCCACATTCAGTTGCTCAAGTTTTCGGGCGAAACGCTGTAGAGGCCGTATGGAGATATGGCAGGGTTCGATCAGATACGTGTGGTATTGTACGGATCAGGATCGGACGGATAATACTAGCCGGCTTTGGTTTAAGCCGGATCCTAGTATGGTACAGTGTAGATTTTGTCTCATTGCATTTGTATTCGGTCGGAATACAGATGCGGGTGTGTATACACAGTATCGGGGTTTTCCTGTAATTTATTACGGGACCATTTTTCTGGAGTTGCCAGTTTTCTTTCCGTTTCGGCCAATTTCCTTTGTATCGTTCATTGGCCGAAGATTGGTGGAGGAGGGCTTATTTGCATTTGTGCAAATAAGCATTTGTGGAGGGTGTTCTTTGCATTTTTGTTGGATCATGATGGTTGCACCATCCCTTGACCATTTGACTTCTTCTTTCATGATGACTTGACTTTGTGAGGAGATGATGGTGGTGTTGGAGTGTTGGTTTATGAGCTATCATGGTTGTTGATGATTTGGTTGTTGGAGTGAGGTTCTTTGATTGTGATCATTGCTTTTTATCATGACCATTCCTCTCACTTGCATTATGGTGTGGCCTCTCTCATATTTTTGATACACACTCCATTCTCTCCTCTCCCACCAAGCCATGGCCAGCCACTTCTTATAGGGGCTGTCCAAACAATTTGGTGGAGGGATTTTGGTTCTTTTCATGTTGGAAAAATCCCACAACACCATCTCCAAAAGCTTATATCATTTCCTCCACCATATGGCAACTCCCTCAACCCCTAGAGACACATATCTCACTACACCATTCTACAGCAACTCTTGGGCACGTCGACTCGCCAGCTTCGTGCCCGAGTTGCCTCGGTATAGAGGTGGGAGCCCGTAAAAGAAGCCGGCGACGTGGTGCCCTTCCGGCAAGGAGGTGGAGACCGGACATTCCGCGGGAGATCGGGACGACGACGAGAAGACCGGAGGACACGGATCGCTCGGTATATCTCTCTTCCCCATCTTGTAGTTAGCTAGGACTAGTTAATAGCCCGATCCGGGTTTTAGTGCGCGGTGGTGCCGGTTCGGAAAATTTAAAGTAAATCACCGCTTCCGCATTCCGGCATCGGATTGACGGCCGGGGCGCCGCCGTGCACTTACAGGAAGACTATTCGCCGCACTCGTAGGGGGTACAGGTTGACCCAAGGAGGGGTGCTCAAGTTACCGGATTCCGTGAAGTGCCGGGTGGTCCATTCATTTTGCTGTAGGGGGCTGCCTCGCTTCAGGTTTTGGAGGGTAACTTGTCACACCCATAAGGATCTAGGTTTCATTGCACAGGCTATCCACACAACCAAGGGAATGTCGGGTTTCAGTAGCGGCTCTGTGAAACCCGGCGATCCCAGATTATCTGTATTGTTCTGTGATGCTTATTACTTTTTCTGTAATGTTGCATATTATCACGCATGGAGCGATTATTGTATATTGGTATATATACTATTAGATGTTGTATATGTTTTACACCCGCGCTAGTCCAGTCCCCGCTCTGTCGTTAGTTAAGAAACCTAACGGGTGATGACGGGACCCATTGACGAATGCGGATGGCATATACGTACATTTTATTTTCGTTCTTTTCTGGTGTGATTGATTGATGGGACTACATTGATTCTTATCAATGCAAGGATAAAACAAACCTATATTTGATATTGTTGGAACAAATTTTAAAAGGGTGTTATTACAAAGATGTTTCCTTTTGTTTTGCATAGCGGTATTCAGTTGGAATATCCTGCACCTCATTCAACGAGGCAAGGGCCGAGATCCCTTCACCGGGAGTGACCCCTTGGGCAGAAGTCTACGTCAGGATAATAACTTTACTATAGTCGATTATAAGTTGCTTTGTATCACGGTATTCAGTTAGAATATCCTGCACCTCATTCCACGAGGAAAGGGCCAAGATCCCTTCACCGGGAGTGACCTCTTTAGCAAAGTTTTTCGCCACTATATTTTTATAAATAGCTATCAGGTTCCTTCAACGAGATCAAGTTCATTATGTTAAACATTTTTCGCAAAAAACCAGCCATAGCCCTCCGTCATTTCTTTTGGGTATTCAGTGTTAGGTTTACCTAGCACCCTATGAAGAGTTTGGAAGCATCACATGTCACAAAGTTCAAGTTTTTATGGTGCTAAGTAAGCATACATAGGATCGATCCTAGAAAATTAGGGTTTCTAAACAATAAATGCAACAAAGACTAGGGTTTTGAGACTACAACCTTTGTAGCTCCCTCCACTAGACTCTTTGGCCTCTTGAGTGTTGGAGGAAGGTTCTCTTGAAGTCTTCTAGCGTCCACGACGATCCACCCGAAGCTCCTAGTCCAAACTTGCAACTTCACTTTTCAAGAGGAGAAATGAAGAGAACACTCTAAACAAGTGGGCTAAACTTGTGTAGAATGATGTTGTGGCTCTAATTCTCACTTCAAAAACCTTTCTTGATGTGTATTTTGCTCACTATAAAACACTAGAGAGCAAAAGAAGAAGGAGGAAGAAGATGATGGCTTTTCTTTTTCAAGAAGAGAAAAGATTAACCCTTGAAAAGAAATGAAAATATATCTATATATATTTATTTCTTCTCATGTCAAACTATGGTTAAATGTTTGAGTTATTATTTAATTAGAGTTTAAAACATAGAAGGAAAGTTTAATCCATGGTTAAGGGTAGGTGAGGATGGTTAGGTTAAAGAAGGATGTAGAAACTAGTCAAGAATTATCCTTTCCTTTTCCATTTTATTTTAAACATAAAATCAAATAATAATCCATATATTTATCCATGGTGTGAGTCTTATATTGCCATCATATTCCATGTATAAGCAACCATGATAGATGATGTATGTATGTATGCACATCCATATGTGCATGAAACTAGAAAGAAAGAAAAACATGCATGCATGCATACATCCATCATATACAAGAAAAGGTTTTAAGTGAGAAAACTAATGGTTAAATGATAAATAAAAACTTGATTTATCAATCCGGCCATATCACATATGACCCCACCAAAAGCAAGCCGCCCGATCAATATACGGTATCCTATACGCGCATTTTAATCGGGTCCATGCGCATATCGCATACGCGCACCACAACGTTTCGCCTGGACTAGGTAACTCCTTTGTGGGACTCTAAGACTCGTCAATACGCCGGCAGTGGGTGATGATCATATCAAGCACCCTCAAGCCGCAAGCGGTCAGCTAAACGTAACGGCCACCCGGGTATTGAGCGATCAGAAGAAAACAAGCGAACCTGCTACAACTCCCGTCGAGCCAACCGGCAACACTACCGTACAGTCCGGTCTCTTCGTCAGATATACTGCATATCGAGCCTAGGGATGGTCACGTCGACCCCAATAACTTAATAAGTTGTGCCGGTGAATGGTCTATAATAGATCGAGAAACTACTGATAACACTTATCAGCAAATCTCAGCAGCCCTGGCCAGGGACTTACTGATATAACCAGTCGGGCACAGCACAGCATTAACTCCCAATACCGAGAGAGACGAAACCCCTCCTATCGCTCGTCGCCTTCATGTGTCTCGGGACTGTACCCAACGGCCATCTGTTTGCACGACTCATTAGAGCCGTGATAGGGTGGCAATCAAAGTACAGTGGGAGAACACACAAGACTCTATGACGATCTCGGGTCTACAGACTAACCTGTACCAGTGTCACCTGAGAACTGCTATCCGACGATAGATATAATTCCATATAGGAGTTCTCGGTGAGTGCGTCCAGTGTACCCAGGTACCACTGAGCACCCGTATATGATCTTGGTGTCAAACATCGATGAATGTGGGAACATTCATCGCCCATCGTATGGGTCTAGTATCATATACGCTAGTCTACTCTGGTATATCAATGCCCCGTCTCGATATACCTACGACTAGGGACTTTCCAGGATATGCTTATAGACTACAGATGTCCCACTAGTATGATCTCCATCATAATCAGAGTAGTCAAGCCGATATCCTGAGGGCTTTATCAGCATGTATGAATGAATAAAAGCATGATCAAATCAACATGTCAGATAAAGAAGAACCAGACCAGATAGCATACTATCATGTCGAGCAAGAACGCATACTGAATATATAGATACATGTATAGATACATCCACTATCATATAATGGCCTCTAGGGCATACATATATCCAACAAATCTCCCACTTGCACTAAGGCCGGTTATTGGCGTATCTCATACCCAACATCTCAAAAAGTCGCTCATGCTGCGGCTGAGGGAGGGCCTTGGTGAATTGATCCGCGGCGTTATTCTTTTTGTCTACTCTCCTAATCTCGATCTCGTGGCGATCTACAATCTCCCGGATCAAATGAAAACGCCTCAGGATGTGTCTGGACCGCTGATGGATCTGGGCTCCTTGGCTAACGCCATAGCCCCATTATTATCACAATACAAAAGTATTGGATCAATAATGGTTAGAACTACTCCTAGCTCCGAGACGAACTTCTTCATCCAGACGGCTTCCTTGGTGGCATCATTTGCAGCAATGTACTCAGCTTCCATCGTAGAGTCTGCAACAGTATCCTGTTTGGAACTCTTCCAACTCACCGCCCCTCCATTGAGGGTAAATACAAACCCAGAGATAGATTTGTTGTCATCCTTATCACTCTAGAAGCTCGAATCGGTAAAGGCCTCCATTTGGAGATCTCCATTACCATACACCAAGAACAATTCTTTAGTCCTTCGTAAGTACTTAAGAATGTTCTTCACAGCTGTCCAGTGATTCTCCCCTGAGTATGATTGATACCTGCTTACAACACTAAGTGCATAAGCTACATCTGGGTGTGTACATAACATCGCATACATTATAGATCCTACTGCCGAAGCATAGGGTATAACACTCATGCGAGCTCTCTCTTCATCGGTCTTTGGGCAAGAATCCTTGGAGAGAGTGACCCCATGGCAAGCGGGTAAGGCACCCTGCTTGGAGTCTTCCATACTAAACCTTTTTAGGATGGTGTTAATGTACCTGGTTTGGGACAATCCCAATAACTTTTTGTATCTATCCCTATAGATCCTTTTGCCCAGGATGTATGTGGCATCACCCAGGTCCTTCATGGAGAACCTCAGTGATAAGAAAGATTTGACCGACTGTAGCATAGGAATATCATTTCCTATCAGAAGAATGTCATCCACGTACAGTACGAGGAATGTGACAGCTCTCCCTACAGCCTTCTTATAAACACAAGGTTCATCTGGATTTTTGATGAAATCAAACTCTTTGATAACATCATCGAAACAGATGTTCCAACTCTGAGATGCCTGCTTTAACCCATATATGGATTTAAGCAATTTACATGCTTTCCCGCTGCTCCCACTGTCAATGAAGCCCTCTGGTTGATCCATATAAACGCATTCTTCTAAATTTCCATTTAGAAATGCGGTTTTAACGTCCATCTGCCATATTTCATAGTCGTAGTGAGCAGCAATAGCAAGTAGGATCCGAATGGATTTAAGCATGGCTACGGGAGAAAAAGTCTCGTCATAGTCCAAACCTGGTCTTTGACGAAAACCCTTCGCCATAAGTCTTGCCTTATAGGTCTCCACCTGCCCATCTACACCAATCTTTCTTTTAAAGATCCATTTGCACCCCACAGGTTTTATCCCAGGGGGTACAACGTCCAAAGTCCATACTTTGTTGGTGTACATTGACTCCATTTCGGATCTCATGGCATCCAGCCACTTCACAGAGTCTCCACTCGTGATAGCTTGCTGAAAACTGGTAGGATCATCATCATCCATGATGCAGTCTTCTCCGTCACCATCAATGAGGAAACCGTAGTACCTCTCCGGTGGGCGAGAAGTCCTACCAGACCTACGGAGTGGCCGAGGTTCCTCAGTTTCTATTTCAACAGCCGGTTCAACCAAATCGTCATTTGTAGTTTGTGTTTCTAGAACCTCTTCTAGATCCACCACCTTGCCATCATCTTTATCTGTGAAAAACTCTTTTTCGAAGAATGTGGCATACTGAGAAACAAACACTTTTTGTTCCTCTTTGTGGTAGAATAGATATCCATAAGAATTCTTTGGATATCCCACAAAGTTACACATGACTGACCGTGTCTCGAGTTTGTCCGGATTCTGCTTTTTAACATAGGTCGGGCAACCCCAAATCTTAATTCTCTTAAGAGATGGTCTCTTCCCATGCCATATCTCATATGGCGTGGTAGACACGGTTTTGGTTGGAACCCTGTTTAGTAGAAACGCTGCAGTCGCCAATGCATGCCCCCAAAACGAGACGGGTAACTCAGCGTCACTCATCATGGACCGGACCATATCTAATAGGGTCCTATTCCGTCGTTCTGACACACCGTTGTGCTGTGGTGTGTAAGGAGGAGTGAGCTGAGAGAGAATCCCATTCTCTTTTAGGAAGTTTGCAAATTCTGTACTGAGATACTCACCACCTCGATCTGATCGAAGCATCTTGATACTCAAGCCGGTTTGTTTTTCTACTTCTTGTTTATATTCAATGAATTTCTCGAAAGGTTCGGACTTGTGCTTTAATAAAAATACATGACCAAATCTTGAGAAATCGTCAGTTAATGTAATGAAGTATGAAAAACCGCCTCTAGCCTGTGTAGACATTGGCCCACATACATCAGTATGTATGAGGCCTAGGAGCTCAGTAGCTCTTTCTCCGTGTCCAGTAAACGGAGTTTTGGTCATTTTACCCTTGATACAAGACTGGCAAGTCGCATAAGATTTATATTCAAAAGAGTTTAAATATCCATCTTTATATAACTTGTTTAGTCTTGTTTTGTTAATATGACCAAGTCTACAGTGCCAAAGAAAAGCTTCATTTAATTCTGAAAGTTTTCTTTTATTAGTGTGTTGTATACTGAAAACTGTGTGTTGATTTAGGACATATATTCCGTTATTAAGCGTACCATACCCAACCAACATTTGATTCAGGTGAATGTTCATAACATTGTTCTGCAATACAAAATTATATCCTTCATTTTCTAACAAAGAAACGGATATTATATTACAAAGCATATTAGGTACAAAATAACATGGATTCAAAACCAAAATACATCCAGATGGCAACCCCAAGTGATACTCTCCCACTGCGACTGTATGTACATTGGAACCATTTCCAACGCGGAGAGTATGGTCACCTGTCTTCAAAACTCTGCTATTTCTCAGCCCCTGCATAGAATTGCAAATGTGAGAACCTGAACCGGTATCCAATACCCAGGAAGCAGAGTTTATTGAAAAACAGTTTTCTGTTACAAACGCACCTGAAGCAGAAGCATCCCCATGCTTCTTCTTGAGATTTAAGTACTCCGTGCAGTTGCACTTCCAATGTCCTGTCTTGTGGCAATGAAAACATTCGCCTTTCCCCGAGTCTCCAGCTTTGGACTTTTCCTTTCCCTTCACCTTTTTAAATCCACCCTTAGGATTGGTGGGTTTCTTCTTTTTCTTTCCCTTGGCCTTAGCCTTCGGGCGAGAAGAGGAAGACTGTCCAACAGTCATAACGGGAGTTTTTGCTGACTTCATAGTGCTCTCTGCACTCCTTAACATATTAAGGAGTTCAGGTAGCTCCTTCTCCATGCCATGCATGTTGAAGTTGACTATGAATTGAGCAAAGGTGGAGGGGAGGGACTGCAGAATAATATCTATATATTGTTCATTGTCCATCGTCCATCCAAGGTCCTCAAGCTCTTCTATAAGAGCTATCATCTTCAGAACATGGTCTCCTACTGATGTGCCACGGGCCATTCGCATCTGAAACAATTTCTTTGATACTTCGTATCGTAATACGCGGGATTGCACTCCATACAACTCCTTTGTATGGAGCAATATACCGTGAATGTCCATATCCTCGTGCTGCTTTTGATGTGTGTTATCCATCGATGCAAGCGCGAGGCATTTTGCCATGGCACAGTCAGCATCCCATGTCTTGCGGACTTCAATGTCCGCAACCGAGGATTTTGGACCTGGGACGGGCGGGGCTGAAGCCGTGAGGACATATGATACTTTATCATAAGTCAAGGCTATTTTCAGATTCCTAAGCCAGTCTTTATAATTGGTCCCATTTAGTTTTTTTTTATCTAGTAGAAGTTTGAGTCCAGTCATAGGTATCTGCCATTAAGAGAAAGAAAAGAATACACTCAGCGAAAGCTCTTGCATAGATCAGATTGGTTATTATCTTGTCTAATCGATGTTTCCCACTGCTTTTATCGAGTTTTTCTTTCAAACCTTAAAAAGAAAAACTAGCCATGATTAATTACAGTCTACAATTTCGCTAACCGTTCAGCCAGGCCAGTGTCGGTACTTAAGGGAGGTTCCCCGTACTTTTGCACGGACCTAATTAGAGTAAACCTCGTTTTCCCAGAGGCGGAGCCCCGTTAACACCTTTCTAGACACCTAATGAGTTAGCTGATTGTAAACTGTAAAACTCTCCTAGGAGCAACTATTGCCCACAGTGGGATCGGGATCCAACCATCACATGGAAGGTATGCAATCTCATTGCAAATTTCAACTATTGAAATTCCCGATGTGGTTTTTACCCCTAGTACTTATGACCTTAACTATGGTCAACAAATCATAAGTACCAGTCAAGTTCTACCCGTCATTTCTTGATCAATTAGACCCACCCATATGACCCTTAACTATGGTCAACAAAGTCGCATGAATGTCCTAATTAATCTGCATCATATGCAGTGTAGGAAGACATCACTTAGCTACCGTACACTACGCCTTAACTAAAGTCAGCAAACGTAGCACGAATACTAAGTACTCTACTTCCTAAAATGACGGAGGGTTGCGGATGATTTTTAAGAAAATCTTTAACGCTTTGAACTTGATATCGTTGTAAAATCAAATGGTTTTCAAAAGGAGTGGCTTAAGCTTCGCAGTTTTGAAATATAGCTTTTTCATAAATAGCCGAGTGGTTTTCAAATCCGATTCTACAACATCCTTTTAGGTTTATTTTCTTTACATTAATCACATTAGTGTAATCCCATCATTAAAGTCCTTAAGCCAATCACAGAAAAGAAACGAAAATAACACGTACGCTTATGCCATCCGCATTCGCCACAATGTTCCGTTATGCACCGTTAGGTTACTTAACTAACGGCATACCGGGACGGGACTAGCGCGGGTGTAAAACATAAGCAACGTCTACTATATATCATATATATAATATGCCATTCGTCTCAGATATCACAGAACACAGGCAGCAGAAACATAGATATAATGTGGGATATACTAGGACGTCCGTATGTAGTATTTAGCCAGAATAGAAAATACGGATTCCACAGTCGCGATGAATAGCCAAGCCCACACCCTGGACCCCTACGAGAGCGGCAAGCGACCGTACCAATTCTGGAGTTTAGGAGACCCGGTCTCGACTCCTCGAGATGGCCTCCCACTGAACCCCAGAACCCGGTCACCTGTGCTCCCCTCCTTGGGTCCGTCCTAATGCGGAAAAGTAAATAAAATACAACACTGGTGACACAACCTCAACCCAGAAGTGCCCCAAATAAAAGAATATTACATTACATTTGAATTTACATGAATGAAAATGTAAAACTCTCATCTCACATAAAAAAAAACCCGGCTATTCGATCGCGACAATCCTGCACATCATATCTCAGCAACACATAATATCTCATATCATCAACGTAAATAAGTATGCGTATCCCGATTGTCATTGATGTATAGCAACGAAAACGGCGATATCGAACATACTACACTGACGGTCACAGAAAAGAAAGTGTAAAACTACAATATTTGGAATCCACATTCTCTTTAGACATCATAAATGCGAAATATCACATACTTCGTATTTCATGCCTAAACTATATGAATTCCACATATTGTATCACATTCCAATAAACATACGGTATTAAAGTTTTCGAATGAACGATCAAATACCAAAGATTCCCTAAAGCTCAACACTTGAGCAGAGTTCAAAAAACCCGGAGTGTGACACAGTAGTAGCGGTCCAGCCGTAGAAGGGTCAAGCCAACGCCTCACATGTGGCACGCCGTACTGCCCCAAACCCTAAGGTTCAAAGGGCAGTCCATGACGGTCACATAATCGAGTTAAGGTTTGTTGTCTTCTAGAGGGTCCACCACAAGACTTGCACGTATCTCCAAAAGATTTAAACCCCGTGAAAAGTGAGCAAATGATAATCGTTCGAACACTTCAATACTTTCTAGTTTACCCGGAAAAGAAACGAAATGAAAATTCCGATCGAATCGTCGAGTTCAAAACCATCTCCAGAAAATACAGTACTAGATTCAGATTAAACATACCTAAACACAATATACAAGCAGTTGGAGGAAATACTGTGGAAAAATGAAGCAATGAAGCCTCTGTACGGCCGCGGAACCGCGGCCTAAGCAAGGATTGGCCGCGGTTCCGCGGCGGATTGTACGGATCATGGGTTCGTTTTTCACAAAATTTCTTATAATTTCCTGCTCTATTTTTTAAGTATTTTTAATTCTCAAAAAAGTCAGATTTTAAAAATTGTCCAAAGAAGGTCTCGAAAAATCGTATTTTGATCCGATCGGGACTTTTACTTTGTAAAAGTGTCACCTAATATTCTAGGTCGGCTCTGATACCAATGTTAGCTTTACCTAGCACCCTATGAAGAGTTTGGAAGCATCACATGTCACAAAGTTCAAGTTTTTATGGTGCTAAGCAAGCATACATAGGATCGATCCTAGAAAATTAGGGTTTCTAAACAATAAATGCAACAAAGACTAGGGTTTCGAGACTACAACCTTTGTAGCTCCCTCCGCTAGACTCTTTGGCCTCTTGAGTGTTGGAGGAAGGTTCTCTTGAAGTCTTCTAGCGTCCACGACGATCCACCCGAAGCTCCTAGTCCAAACTTGCAACTTCACTTTTCAAGAGGAGAAATGAAGAGAACACTCTAAACAAGTGGGCTAAACTTTTGTAGAATGATGTTGTGGTTCTAATTCTCACTTCAAAAACCTTTCTTGATGTGTATTTTTCTCACTATAAAACACTAGAGAGTAAAAGAAGAAGGAGGAAGAAGATGATGGCTTTTCTTTTTCAAGAAGAGAAAAGATTAACCCTTGAAAAGAAATGAAAATATATCTATATATATTTATTTCTTCTCATGTCAAACCATGGTTAAATGTTTGAGTTATTATTTAATTAGAGTTTAAAACATAGAAGGAAAGTTTAATCCATGGTTAAGGGTAGGTGAGGATGGTTAGGTTAAAGAAGGATGTAGAAACTAGTCAAGAATTATCCTTTCCTTTTCCATTTTGTTTTAAACATAAAATCAAATAATAATCCATATATTTATCCATGGTGTGAGTCTTATATTGCCATCATATTCCATGTATAAGCAACCATGATAGATGATGTATGTATGTATGCACATCTATATGTGCATGAAACTAGAAAGAAAGAAAAACATACATGCATGCATACATCCACCATATACAAGAAAAGGTTTTAAGTGAGAAAACTAATGGTTAAATGATAAATCAACACTTGATTTATCAATCCGGCCATATCACATATGACCCCACCAAAAGCAAGCCGCCCGATCAATATACGGTATCCTATACGCGCATTTTAATCGGGTCCATGCGCCTATCGCATACGCGCACCACAACGTTTCGCCTGGACTAGGTAACTCCTTTGTGGGACTCTAAGACTCGTCAATACGCCGGCAGTGGGTGATGATCATATCAAGCACCCTCAAGCCGCAAGCGGTCAGCTAAACGTAACGGCCACCCGGGTATTGAGCGATCAGAAAAAAATAAGAGAACCTGCTACAACTCCCGTCGAGCCAACCGGCAACACTACCGTACAGTCCGGTCTCTTCATCAGATATGCTGCATATCGAGACTAGGGATGGTAACGTTGACCCCAATAACTCAATTAGTCGTGCCGGTGAATGGTCTATAATAGATCGAGAAACTACTGATAACACTTATCAGCAAATCTCAACAGCCCTGGCCAGGGACTTACTGATATAGCCAGTCGGGCACAGCACAGCATCAACTCCCAATACCGGGAGAGACGAAACCCCTCCTATCGCTCATCGCCTTCGTGTAACTCGGGACTGTACCCAACGGCCACCTGTTTGCACGACTCAGTAGAGCCGTAGTAGGGTGGCAATCAAAGTACAGTAGGAGAACACACAAGACTCTATGACGATCTCGGGTCTACAGACTAACCTGTACCAGTGTCACCTGAGAACTGCTATCCGACGATAGATATAATTCCATATAGGAGTTCTCGGTGTGTCCGTCCAGTGTACCCAGTCACCACTGAGCACCCGTATATGATCTTGATGTCAAACATCGACGAATGTGGGAACATTCGTCGCCCATCGTATACGTCTAGTATCATATACGCTAGTCTACTCTGGTATATCAATGCCCCGTCTCGATATACCTACGACTAGGGACTTTCCAGAATATGCTTATAAACTACAGATGTCCCACTAGTATGATCTCCATCATAATCAGAGTAGTCAAGCCGATATCCTGAGGGCTTTATCAGCATGTATGAATGAATAAAAGCATGATCAAATCAACATGTCAGATAAAGAAGAACCAGATAGCATACTATCATGTCGAGCAAGAATGCATACTGAATATATATATATACATGTATAGATACATCCACTATCATATAATGGCCTCTAGGGCATACATATATCTAACATTCAGTAGTATTCAAGCTATGTATTTTGACCTAAAGCCAAGGCATAGTGTTTGGTTGCTGCTGGGTATTCATTTGTTGCATAGATAGATGAGTTGGTTTGGGATAGTCGTTCTGCCATTTTGACCTAACGCCAAGAGCATGTGCGGGTGGGTTCAAATTAACCTGGATAATGATGGATAGAACTTGACATGTGACTTATGACATTTTGACCTAACGCCAAGGTCATAAGAGCATGAGGCAAAAAAAATTCTAATCGGGAGTTTCTAAAGAAACTGAAACTTGCCAAGTATACGCATACCTTCTGGAGTGTGATAACATGAGTGGATTCCGTCACGTTATCATGTGATGAGAGTTGGATCCCAATTCCTACTGATGCGTTGGTTTACTCTTCGGGTTATCCCGATTGATTCTTCTTTTAGGTTTAGAGGAGAATTTGACAGTACAGTAGGAAGTTTCCTGATTAGATAAAGTGATAACCATTCTGATCTAGGTTAGAGTGCACGCAGAGTGTTTCTTTTCTCTCTCTCTCTTTGGCAGTGACCTTTTACCGACCCTAGACTATGACTCAGTGACCAAGTTGACCGAACCTTCTTAAAATACTGGCTTTTGGATTGTCCGAGTTGCATAAGTCATTGCTGCTCCTTCTTTTACCCTTTGCATTTCTTAGAACACCCCGTATTACTACGGACATTCACTTCCATTGGTTAGATCCATCGTATGGTTATATACGAACTCGGAGGGACTTCTTCGATGATGGATCCAGGTTCAGGAGAAATTGAATTGGTTTATTCAGTTGTCTTTTATTATCACCTTCTCTCGGGTTGCGAGGGCTCCTTGGTTTAGGAGAGTACACCTATTACTGTCACGACCCGAAAGAGCACGTGACTGGCCTTTGAATCCTATGAAGTCTATAGGACTCCATCTGATCCAAGTAAGCCAAAGCCCAGAAATCTAAAACCATTTAAGGAGTAAATAACGAAACTGGTTTTTTATAAGTAAAGAAATCATGTTTTGAAAATCAAAGTGTTTAAATAACTAAGCCAAATATGCATTTTTAAAATGTGTAACCTTTCCTGAAAACTACGGCAGAGTTTCCTTTGTAAAAACTGGCCCCGAACGGGGTACAACAAGAATAATATATATGAAATGATAAAAGGCATCCCCAAGCAAGAGCTAGCTCTTCGTCAATCGACGGTCACAACCACGCAAGCAATAATAATATACAACGCCAAAGGGCGAGGATCAAAACCCAAAAAGAAACTCAAAACAGCCAGAAAACCATAATACTACAAGCGCGACTCTAAGGTCGAAATAATACATCACTGCCTCTAAGTCTGAAACAATATACAAGTTTTGGTTGATGGAATTTCTAGATACAATGAATAATACAGGAACAATGGCGGTTCTGATACAAAAGAACCCACCTACCCAAGCAAGTCACCCATATGGAAGCAGCATGCCAGAAATGCCGCTATGGAATCTGTACGGTAAAAACCTGCAAGGACTGTGGTACAACGGGGGTGAGTTGCCAACTCGTGAATAGAAAATATTTACAAGCAGAGATCAAATGTATGACCCATCCTAGGTCAATACGATCAGATATAAATAAACCTCAATATGAATAAGTCTGCAGCATGCTAAACTGGCAATGTAATCTCTATACATGAGTGTAGTGCCCAGTGCCCGTGCCAGTGCCTCAGGTAATAACATATCATAAATGTGAGGTATGATCAATATAATCAAATCTGCATGTATGTGGATCCCGTCCACTCGTCACCCAATGACAATAACCATCATCCGTGTAAATATCATAAAGCCTATGCATGGAAAAATATGAGGATATAAACCATCTGTGTCCCTCGTGACACGTCAAAATCATGGAACCGGAGTGCCCAGCATCGACACTCGAAAACATCATGAAAGCTGTGCCCAGCATCGGCACGTAAATCCTCATATATCGGGCTACGTCAGTCCGGATCAGCCCACGAGCTTCGTCTACGGAATCGGCCCTCGGCCCTAGCAGTACGCCCATATCCATCTATCGACTCTGGTAAGTATCCTCCGGATAACCTCCAGGTCCAACCAATCACCGGTAGGTACTCGCCACCCTGCTAGGCTCATCGTCTACTCCACGAAAAACATTTCTTGCCCCGGGGAACCATACCGGGTCCACCATGTACCCGCAATCGGTTTCATCCGCCTCCTCGAATCGGGTTTCACATATCGCTCTCAGCACCGAGAAAACACATGGTGGACGCACTGAAATATCATATTAAGGGTAACCGGGTTTTTAAAACAATTACATATTCTCTTTGAAACACCCACGGTTCCCAAAACCAGAAATATCATGGAAACAACATATCTCAATGCGTATAATCAGAAAGCATGATGTATGTGACATATAAAAGAGATGTAAGCAAATCAGTCTGTCATGCAAGAATCATGTCCTGAATTCAACAGTACTACGGTGTAGTGACATGGCAATTATCGATGATGAAGTGTGTGAGCCGGCAAACAAGTGTACGTGGAACATACGCATCATCGATAATGGTGCTGGTGTCCTAGCAGCATGACTGTAATATATATCAATAAACACAAGCAATGCAATGCAAATAGCATGAATATGCGGAATCGAATAATCAAGGCAACAGTAAAGAATCTATCTCAATAAATATATCATGCAGCCTTGCTTTTTGAAATAAGACGAATCAGGGTTTTTGGTAAAATAAGGGCTACGGTGTTTTTAAGAAAAGATGTGTCGTTTGAAAATATCTGTAGAATCCATTTTTCCTATCTTTAAAATATCCCCGATTCGTTAGTTTTGAAATGGGTATGACTCGGGTCTAGTCTGACGCCTACTATGTGAACTACGGACCCAGCAATCAAGACAATCGAGAGGGGTATGAAAACCACCTAAATCTGAGTCAATATATACATTAACTCATCACATAACAGGTATCACTACCATCATATCACATCTCAAATACGAACTCTGTCATATCGCCGAATCTCACGGCCTCAAATCAAACATCATCGACTCATCTCAATCCCACGTATCATCCTCAATCCCGTATATGAACACATAGTCCCATACCCATGTGTATATATACACAACTCCATATGCGCACAGATAAATGAAAGAATGTATGCAAGGATATATGTACGTGCATATGTGAGTGCAACCACTACTCTAGGGTTCGCACTATACTAAACCAATACATCCTTATCATAAATAATTCCATTATCACCATCAAAAATCCTAACAACACATAATAAATATATGTGTGTATACGTATTCGTATACATCACCACGGACTGCGGGGGTGCTATACGCCATCCTCCCGACTTCTCCCCGTAGATATAAATCTACTCATCTTGCTTCTCGTGTGTCGATGCCGATGTCGCCATCTTCATCTTCTTCGCCTCAACATCACGTTGGGTACCTACAAGTATATCACAATGCTAAAGCACATGAAAATCACATCGGAAACCAAAATATCACACGCTACTCGGATAGGTAAAAACCTATCGTCTCGCATGTAAACACGATCAATATCCACTTGTCGTTGACGTCCAAACGCCACCCGACAAGAACGAATCACCAAATACCAAAATCCATGCTAAAACAAGTCGTAAATCATGTGCCAACATAGGAAAATTAACCCAGATTTTACCCTAACTGGAATCAGTCAAATCTAGACATACCCAGGGTCAAGACTACTGGAAATAGGGCCATGCACAAAAATCGAGACAATTCCTTCCTGCTCTGGCCGCAATTTGCGTCCAGAAGGAATTAATTGGTGGCCTAAACAAAGAATTAGGGCTAGGGCTTGGTGTGGTGGTTCCATGGTGCCTGCACATCTCACTGTCAACTCAGTTTTATTTTTGGGGTCTCGGGGTGATAGCAGATTCCTAAATACGATCACAGATTCACAGTTTTTCTCCGACATCGTCTCATAAATCCGTATTCTTGTTTCAAGTTCAGGTTTGGGTCCAAATTAGCATCACACAAGGGGTTCTAGGGTCACCACAAGCCTCAATTTCACTTTGATTTCAGATCAAACCCTAAACCCTAACTTGATGTTTCACAAATCCACCAAACAACATCATATTGATATGAAACTAGAATTGATGCACAAGAAATGAAATATTACTCTAATAGGTGCAGAAATTACCTCTTTTGGCAACTCAAGAAAATTCTTGAGTTGCTCAAAGTCCTCCAAATCCAATCTTGCTACGTTCAATGTGTAGCTAGTGAGCTCGGGAACATTTTTTGTGAAATGGGAAAAGGGTTTTGGGATGGATTTCATGGTGGATCTAGGGTTTCATGAAGAGGGAGAGAGAGGGAGAGGAGCAGCAGCAGCTCAAAGAGAGGGAGAGGAGAGAGAATGAGAAGAGGAAAATGATGGGAGTATGGTTCATAAAGTGAGGGTTGACTTGGTCTCTCTCTCTCATAATCATTCCAACCTTTTTCTTTCCTTTCCTTTCTTCTCACTCCAATAGTGAACCCAAATGAACAACCATGGTAATAGAAATGTAACACAAGTGTAATAAGTGTGGAAAATGATATGTACACATTTTTGCACAAAAATGCCAAAAATCCGATTAGCGATTTTTAATCGCGATTAGCACTAAATTAGCATATAACTAATCTTAAAAACATTAAAATGGCATAATTCCATAAAATACCCTATTTTAGAATTTTCCATAATTTTTCCCCATTTATTTGTATTTAATTATACCGGAATATTAAAATATTCATTAAAATAATATTAAATTATAAAAATTCGCAAAAATAATATTTTATTATTTTGAAACGTTACAATCTACCCCCCTTAAAGAAATTCGGTCCCCGAATTTAAATTTAAACCCCCAA
The DNA here is from genome assembly GCA_030015575.1 of Agapanthus africanus. Classification (NCBI taxonomy): domain Eukaryota; kingdom Viridiplantae; phylum Streptophyta; class Magnoliopsida; order Asparagales; family Amaryllidaceae; genus Agapanthus; species Agapanthus africanus. The sequence goes on along the minus strand of CM057345.1, from coordinate 263,321,819 downwards.
ATATTAAAACATTTCAATACAAATTCCAAGTCGTCGGGGCTCCGAAATCAGCAATACATAAAACGTATCATAGCGCAATGCATGCGCATGAGTACTGAGCAGATATCTCAAAAGCAAAACTCCGTCAAGCATCCCGCAATCATTGGAGTCATGGTAAAGACACAAATGTCAAATCCAATACAAAACCAATATGATATAGATCAGAACTATACATGTGGACATCCAGTTGAATAGCTGATGCAAATGCATGCCAAATCTTTTTAAGTCGCTGTGCGATGCGCATAACACTGCACAGTGGCGGATGTTTTTCATAAGAAAATAACCATATACGTATATATCCTTTGTTTACTATGTACGTTCCGCCGTTTTGAAAACAATTTAGAAGGGTTTCTTTGTTTTTAAAACGTTTCGTGTCATATCAGACACGTAGGTATATATGCTGAGACTATAGCTCGCTTCTTCTTCTTCTTTTTTTGAAATCCCTTCGATAGCTATCAATGCATGCAAAATATATCCAGGTATTGTCCTCTGACTAGTCCTGCTCAGTACAAAACGAATATCAAACATCATAAAAATGTACTGCTCCAAAAGGAATAAATCCCAAAATGCACATAACACCACCCTGTGCGTCTGATGCGCACGGAAATAAAAATCCATATATGTGCCATACAGGAGCACAAAACAATATCTAGGTGCAATGGGTGTGCACGAAGCATCTGTCATAGGCAACGTGTGTGCCTGACAGCCAAATCAGGTGTATCTGACACGCACGAAGAATCTCGATTTAGTGCATCTGGTGTGGACCAAAATCGTATCTCAAAATATGCGCCCAACATGCGCGAAAATCCAAATCGGTGCATCCATCGTGCACGAATGAAAATCTAAACCATTGTAACGTTTTGAAAATCGTTTCGGTGAAATTTCGAAAAAAATCGGTAAAATAAGGGGGTTTTCTGTAAAAAGTTAAAATACAAATATCTTATTATAAAAATTAAATATACACATTCTAGCTATGTAATTGCTATTATTTGGTGTTTATTGAGCCGCTGGTGAAATTTCAAATTTTCTGAAAAAAATATTATTTTATTATTATTTTAAGCCGTCACTAATACATTTAATTAGGGAAAATTACAAATTGGAATGAGTTGAAACAAATTTTGTGCATCATAAAACATTAAATAAAATTTTATCATGTAGTTTTTGGAACGAAATCATTTGGCAAAACGGTTTAGAAATTATTGAAGAAAAAAGGCTTTTTTTTAGCGTAAATGGATGTTTGGGGTATTGTATTTATCATTTTTCATCACCCCACACCCGTACCCACACCCACACACCCCCATTCACTTATCCCCTTGAAGAATTCAGCAGCCCCCTCTTTTGTCCCCACTTGGATTTTAAAGAAAAGAAATGAAAGAAAAGAAAAGAAAAAAGAGTAGAAAATGGTATAATTTGAGTTGACTTTGACTTGAACTAACTTTCCCCACCTCACTCTCTCTCCTCCCTCATCTAATCCCCCAAGATTTCTGGCCCAAACCTGAACCAAAACAGCCCCAAATACTTCATCTCATTTTTCCATCAAAATCCCCAAAATTTCTATCAAAAATCCACCTTTTTTCTCAAAAATTCAAAGCTAATTCTAAATCCAAGCCTTACCCATTATTCTTTAGCTATTCAAGCATGGATCTTGGAGCATGAAATCATTGTTGAAGGCTAAGATTTTTGCAAGTTTGATCTCAAGCTTGTGAGTTATAATCATAACCTTATGCTTAATTTGTTGTTAAATTACTTGAATCTAGCTATTAGGGTTTTAAATTTCAAGTTTTGAAATTTAAAGAAAGGGTTTTGATTACTAAGTTAGGGTTTGTTGTGGAAATGAGTTGTGTTTGATTGTGTATGGTTTAGTGAGGTGGATTAACATATTTAGTTTTGTAGAAAACTAATCTAGTTGTTAATTACAAGTTGTTACTTGAAAAATGTCCAAATTAAGCTTTTTGTTGCAAACTAGTTTTTTTGATTTAATTCGAAATATGAGATTAAAAATATGGTTAGGGTTTTTATCATATTATTATTAAGTGTAGTTTAACACTTTAGTTCATGGAAATCCAACCTAAATTGTAGTTTGTGCATTTTTGCTATGAAATTGTTAAAAAATGGTATTTTGTAAACTAGAATATTAGGGTTTTTGGAATTTAATGAGATTAAATTCCGGAAATTTTTTCTATGACTTATTTAAGATATTTAATAAGTATATTGGCCGCTACGTTCATTTAAACATCATGTTTTGTACAAAAACGGCGAATTGTGCTTGCTAGATTTGCGGAAAAATGACTTTTTAAGTGAAATTGAGGTTTTTGTGAGTTTTAACCTAGTTTATATTAAAATTAGTGTTCGTGAATGTGCAAATGAGTGTGATTGGATTTTTCTCGATGGTTTGACGTTTGTACATCGACATCGAGGGTTGGTTTGACTATTCTTGCATGCGTAGGCGATAGGTTTGGACCTATGCGTGATACGCGTGCCGATTTGATTTTCGTATGCCGTTTCGATTTCGAATTTAGTTTTAATGCGATATGGTGCGTTATGATATGTAGGTACCCCCATGTGGACTTCGAGACGACAAGCAAGCGCGTGGCGACGTCGGCACCGGCTAGCGAGGACCAGGTGAGTAGATTTATATCTACGGGGAGAAGTCGGGTGGATGGCGTATAGCACCCCCGCAGTCCGTGGTGGTGTATACGGATGCGTATACACACCAACATTTATTATATATTATTTGGGATTAATAACGATGCTTAGGATGGATATTGGTGTGTTGGATTACTTTAGTGTTGCGGACCCTAGGGTAGTGTTGCACTACACATACACACATACATACTTGCATACATTCCTTATTTCATATGTGCGTGTATGGGAATATATATTTATGTGTTCACATGGGTATGGGACTATGTGTTCATATACTGGATTTGAGGATAGTATTTGGAATTTGAGATGAGTCGATGAGATTGGGCTTGAGGCCAGGAGATCGGTGACGTGATTTGGTTCGTATTGAGATCGACATGATGTTTTAGCGGGTCTTCTGACGTAGTAATTCTTACACCCGCATGCATACATAGATGGCATCAATATTGTACTAGACGTAGGACATTATTCCGGATCATGATATTTGATAAAGAAGATACCAAATGAATAGTGTGATTGATGTGACTTTGACCCGTACCAAGATTGGGATGCCGTACGACGGATTTACGTACGAGCTATATTGATGATTGATCCGCACTCTTGACTTGGGATGCCTGATTATAGATATGGTATCGGATATGATATTATTGAGGCGGGATCACCGACTAATATATATATACAGGTATGTATATGTATCGACTCAGATGTTAGGCGGTTTCCTTACCTGTAGTTCAGCTTGTTAGTTCAGCCGTATAGTTTAGTGTAGTTGTTAGATTAGATTAGACTTCTTACCTATTTCAAAAACTAACGAGTCGTGGGCATTTTTAAAGACAGCCCAAGGGATCCTACGGATATTTCAAAAGACGTATCTTTTCACAAAAACACCGTAGCCCCTATTTTCAAAACCCCATGATTCGTGTTATTTCAAAAGGCACCATTTGTAGGACTGATATTAGATTAATGCAGATTAGTTATAGTTGCGTCTAGTTCTCAGCTTCCGCTCATTTTTGTGGTCCGCTTCGCATCGTATGCTTATTTTATGTTTCATACTCCATTATTGATATCATGCTGTTAGGACACCAGCACCATTACCGATGATGCGTATGTACCACGTACACTTAATTGCCGGCTCACACACATCTTCATCGGTAATTGCCATGTCATGTACACCTTAGAAAATATTATTGCTTGACGTAGCCTGTTAGCTGATAGTTAGACATGATATTAGTGTACTTGCCTTCTATGTTAGTTTAGACATTGTAGTTATTACCAGCTACTTCATGCATACTGTTATTCATTGTTATGCCGCATTCCTGGATTCTCATGCATATATTCACTATTTTACGTGTTATTGAGGTTTTGGATTCGGATTTCCATGAGATTTTCTGGATTTGGAGGAAAACCGCAAAAACTTATATGAACTGATTTCTCTCTTTTTAAAATAAAAAGTGCGGTTTTCCCATGATGTATGAGTCGTCCACCATGAGTTTGCTGATGGATTTCGAGACCCGATTCGAGGAGACGGATGAACCGTTTTGGGTACATGGTGGACCCGGTAAGGTACCCCGGGGCAAGAAGCGCGTGATGATGACGATGTGAGCCTGGCAGGGGAGCACTACCTACCGGTGATATTACCCGACGCGTCGGATATCCGGAGGATACCGTCGTGGTCTTGAGATGGATGGTAGGGGCCGGTCTGGACTGACGGCGCCCTAGATATTGTGATTGAGACATTGAGATTGAGACTTGAGGTACATAAATTGTGACACCGAGATATCGAGGTATTTGGACACTTGTTTTGTGTCGATGCTGGGCACTGTTTTATGCTGATTTCATATATGGTACCTCATTTCTTTTAAAATACAGAAATCTCACTGATTTATGAAACCAGTTTTATTCAGTACATGCATTCTGTTTTATGCATTCATACATCATCCATATGATATATTGCTACCTGAGGCACTGACACGGGCACATGAGATTACACTCGGGTTAGATATTTACCCTAGCCTTGTTATAGGCTGCGTGTTATTCATATATTTGAGGATATATTATGATCATTGACCTAGGATTGCGTTATTTATGCGATTTCTGTGCGTAGATGTTTTTCTATTCACGAGTTGGCAACTCACCCCCGTTGTGCCCCAGTTTCTTGCAGGTTTGCCGTACAGGTTTCATTACGGCTTTGCTGGCACTATTTCCATTCCGGGTGGCTTGCTAGTAGGTGGGTTATTTGTATCTTACCCATCCTTATATCTTGTATATTATTATTCAGTTGTATCTAGAAGTTCCATCAACCAAACATGTATTTATTTTTGAGATAGAGACCCGTGATGTTATTCTTTCGACCTTAGAGTCGCGCGTTTTATTTCTGTGGATTTCTGGTGGTTTTGAGTTTCCTTTTGAGTTTTGATCCTCGCCGTTGGCGTTGTATATTATATTGCTTGTGTGGTTGTGACCGTCGTTTGACGAAAAGCTAGCTCCCGCTTGGGGATGCCTTTTTCTTGATTTCGTATACTATTCATGTTGTATCCCGTTTGGGGGCCAGTATTTACAAAGGAGACTCTGCCGAAATTTTCTGTAAAATTTTGATGTTTTTAAAAAACCGCATAATTCGGCTTATGCTATTGAAACTACTTGCTTTAAGTTGGTTTTACCTGCACTCTACTATTTTCTTGGTTTGGATTTCTGGGTTTTCGGTTTACTTAGATTACGTACGCCTCGAGACGTTCGTAGTTTAAGTGCCGGTCATGTTCCGTACTTTCGGGTCGTGACAAAGTTGGTATCAGAGCGTTAGGTTTTAACCTTCGGAGCGTAGGACGACCCTTGGTTGATGGAATAGGTGACTAAAGTAGAGTGACGTACCGTTGGTATGATCCGCGGCATATTTACGACACGCCACTCCACTTAAGAAGCCTTAGGATGTACATTTCCTTGTTCAGTATTATATTCCTTCCTGATCTAGCCTCATCGGTACCAGTTTGGTTTTGTTGCTACGGTTACGGGCAGGGAGAGCTACGGCTAGAGTTGCGTTCAGCACAAGCTCGTCACGAACGAGGACTGACCAGGGCGAAATTCCGGCGACACACGATTGCAGAGATGTGTCTTTTTACTGTGTTTCCGCGCCACGAGCGTTTGGCGGATCGCCTTCATGAGGTTACTCGGAGGTGCTGATCGACACTAGAGAATTGAGCCAATGATGGAGGCCAGCCAGATTTTGATGACCGTTGGTGTGTTGCTTACTCCTGATGATTGAGGCACGGTTCAGCATGCAGACGAGTGAGCCAGTTATTGCTGCGAACGACGAGATATCGCCCCAGATGTTGGAGCTATTGCAGTATAAGTTGTACTAAGAGATGATAGAAGGTCGCTAGTCATCGAGGATGAATGACTAGGACATGTGGATCGTTCGTCTACCCCGATGCGAGGTCATCAGATAGATTGATTCCAGCTAGAGACGACTTCACGCGGAGACGTTAGGAGTCGACAGAGACGATCGAATGTCAGAAACCTATTATTCCAAGTTTAAGATAGTCGGAAAGACATGCAGGCAATTCTATGGTCCCTCTAGAAGAATGAAACCCTAACTCGACTTAATGACCGTATGAAAGCCTTTGAACCTTAGGGTTTGCGGCAGTTCTGCGGCGCCATTAGTGAGGCTTGGGTTTGCCCTTCTACGGCTGGACCACTGATGCTGTGGTATGTACTCGATACTATTAAACTGTACCCAAGATGTTGAGCTCTTGGGGGATTATGAGGTTTTGACGAATCGATTGGATGGCTCGACTTAATTCGGATGCTAGGTGGTGAGATGCATTCTTGGGAGACTCCAGATACGAGGATAGTCGTTGGAGCTCAGTCCATGTGGCCGCGACGAGACGAGTCCAAAGCAGACGACATTAGAGAAAAGTGGAGTAAGAGGTTCGTACCAGATCTAGATGAGATGACGTTCCACTCCGCCGACATCAGAGATGCGATGCGCATGCCGAGGCATGGTACTTGGACTTACCTTCCAGAAGGAGTCACGATGAGTATGCAGTCGTTCCATAGCAAGATGCAGATATAGGAAAGGACAATGACTTCCAGACAGTTGGCAGAGACGAGACATGGAAGAGACCGTGAGCAGGATTCCTTCCAGGACACTGCTGCAATGATACTTGCACCCAGGATCAGATGTGTCACGTACATTCAGAGAGCCAGAGGCCGACGCCAGTAATATGCTGTCTTACGAGTGGTCGCGATGATTGACCAAGAGATGACCAGAGAAGTGCCAGAACGGAATCGTCCCCGTTAGCACACCTGACAGGGCCGATGAGCCGATGGACCGAAAGATTGGTAATTCACAGTGAAGACCTTGACCCAGCAGTGGTCATGGTTATGCACGCCAGCAGGACAGAGTTCATGATCATCGACGAGACGTCCCACTAGTGACCGCGACAGTTGGCCGAGATTCTTAGAGGATGCGCTTGAGCAGTACTATTCCGCCATTATTGATTACGATGTTTTGGGTGATTTATTCGTATGATTTGATTTTGATGATTGAGGATTTACGATCTTTGCACATAGTTGCACTTGATATCGTTTTCGTGCTTCAGTTTCACATGTTTGTGATTTTACGATTTTAAACAGTTGAGTTGGTTTTGTGCGTATGCATGCACACGATTTCGTTCCTGCACTCGGTATAGTTTATATATGCTTGCAGTGCAGTGATACGCCTTTTGTGCACTTAGATGCACTGGATTTCGATTTCGATTGTGATACCCGATACTTGTTTTGTGCACCTTGTGCACCTGATTGATTTTGCGCACGTTCGGCGCTTGATATTGGATTTCATGATTTCGTGCACGATAGATGCACCTGATTTTGCTGTCAGGTACACATGTTGCCTACGACAGATGTTTCGTGCACACCCGATGCACTTAGATGTTTCTGTGCGCATGTATGGCACATTCATGGATTTTGATTTCCGTGCGCACCAGACGCACGTAGCATTCATATGCATATTTTGGGATTTATTTCGTATAGAGCAGTACGTTTTTATGATATTGCTATGTGTTTTCGTACTGAGCAGGACTAGTCAGAGGACAGTACCTGAATATATTTTGCATGCATTGATAGTTATTGAAGGGATTTCCAAAAAGCGAGCTATAGCCTCAGTATTTACTTACGTGTCTGATATGACACGAAATGTTTAAAACAAGGAGGCCCTTCTAAATTGTTTCCAAAACGGCGGAACGTACATTTCAAACAAAGGTATATATGTATATAGTTATTTCCTTATGATAGACGTCCGCCACTGTGCAGTGTTATACGCGTGCACAGCGACTTAAAGAGATTTGGCATGCATTTCCTTCAGATACTTACATATATAGATTCGATATTTACATGTATAGTTTCGAGTTATGTCATATTGGTTTTGATTTGGATTTGGCATTGATGTCTTCTCCATGACTCCGATGATTGCGGGATGCTTGACGGAGTTTTGATTTGAGTTATATGCTCATTTTTCAAGCGCATGCGCTGCGCTACAATTTGTTTTATGTAGTTACAATTTCGGAGCCCCGACGACTTGATGGTTTTTCTTAGATGGTTTAGTATTTGGGAGAGTTTGAATTTAAATTCGGGGACCGAATTTCTTTAAGGGGGGAAGATTGTAACGTTTTGAAAATCGTTTCGGTGAAATTTCGAAAAAAATCGGTAAAATAAGGGGGTTTTCTGTAAAAAGTCAAAATACAAATATCTTATTATAAAAATTAAATATACACATTCTAGCTATGTAATTGCTATTATTTGGTGTTTATTGAGCCGCTGGTGAAATTTCAAATTTTCTGAAAAAAATATTATTTTATTATTATTTTAAGCCGTCACTAATACATTTAATTAGGGAAAATTACAAATTGGAATGAGTTGAAACAAATTTTGTGCATCATAAAACATTAAATAAAATTTTATCATATGGTTTTTGGAACGAAATCATTTGGCAAAACGGTTTAGAAATTATTGAAGAAAAAAGGCTTTTTTTTAGCGTAAATGGATGTTTGGGGTATTGTATTTATAATTTTTCATCACCCCACACCCGTACCCACACCCACACACCCCCATTCACTTATCCCCTTGAAGAATTCAGCAGCCCCCTCTTTTGTCCCCACTTGGATTTTAAAGAAAAGAAATGAAAGAAAAGAAAAGAAAAAAGAGTAGAAAATGGTATAATTTGAGTTGACTTTGACTTGAACTAACTTTCCCCACCTCACTCTCTCTCCTCCCTCACCTAATCCCCCAAGATTTCTGGCCCAAACCTGAACCAAAACAGCCCCAAATACTTCATCTCATTTTTCCATCAAAATCCCCAAAATTTCTATCAAAAATCCACCCTTTTTTCTCAAAAATTCAAAGCTAATTCTAAATCCAAGCCTTACCCATTATTCTTTAGCTATTCAAGCATGGATCTTGGAGCATGAAATCATTGTTGGAGGCTAAGATTTTTGCAAGTTTGATCTCAAGCTTATGAGGTATAATCATAACCTTATGCTTAATTTGTTGTTAAATTACTTGAATCTAGCTATTAGGGTTTTAAATTTCAAGTTTTGAAATTTAAAGAAAGGGTTTTGATTACTAAGTTAGGATTTGTTGTGGAAATGAGTTGTGTTTGATTGTGTATGGTTTAGTGAGGTGGATTAACATATTTAGTTTTGTAGAAAACTAATCTAGTTGTTAATTACAAGTTGTTACTTGAAAAATGTCCAAATTAAGCTTTTTGTTGCAAACTAGTTTTTTTGATTTAATTCGAAATATGAGATTAAAAATATGGTTAGGGTTTTTATCATATTATTATTAAGTGTAGTTTAACACTTTAGTTCATGGAAATCCAACCTAAATTGTAGTTTGTGCATTTTTGCTATGAAATTGTTAAAAAATGGTATTTTGTAAACTAGAATATTAGGGTTTTTGGAATTTAATGAGATTAAATTCCGGAAATTTTTTCTATGACTTATTTAAGATATTTAATAAGTATATTGGCCGCTACATTCATTTAAACATCATGTTTTGTACAAAAACGGCGAATTGTGCTTGCTAGATTTGCGGAAAAATGACTTTTTAAGTGAAATTGGGGTTTTTGTGAGTTTTAACCTAGTTTATATTAAAATTAGTGTTCGTGAATGTGCAAATGAGTGTGATTGGATTTTTCTCGATGGTTTGACGTTTGTACATCGACATCGAGGGTTGGTTTGACTATTCTTGCATGCGTAGGCGATAGGTTTGGACCTATGCGTGATACGCGTGCCGATTTGATTTTCGTATGCCGTTTCGATTTCGAATTTAGTTTTAATGCGATATGGTGCGTTATGATATGTAGGTACCCCCATGTGGACTTCGAGACGACAAGCAAGCGCGTGGCGACGTCGGCACCGGCTAGCGAGGACCAGGTGAGTAGATTTATATCTACGGGGAGAAGTCGGGTGGATGGCGTATAGCACCCCCGCAGTCCGTGGTGGTGTATACGGATGCGTATACACACCAACATTTATTATATGTTATTTGGGATTAATAACGATGCTTAGGATGGATATTGGTGTGTTGGATTACTTTAGTGTTGCGGACCCTAGGGTAGTGTTGCACTACACATACACACATACATACTTGCATACATTCCTTATTTCATATGTGCGTGTATGGGAATATATATTTATGTGTTCACATGGGTATGGGACTATGTGTTCATATACTGGATTTGAGGATAGTATTTGGAATTTAAGATGAGTCGATGAGATTGGGCTTGAGGCCAGGAGATCGGTGACGTGATTTGGTTCGTATTGAGATACGACATGATGTTTTAGCGGGTCTTCTGACGTAGTAATTCTTACACCCGCATGCATACATAGATGGCATCAATATTGTACTAGACGTAGGATATTATTCCGGATCATGATATTTGATAAAGAAGATACCAAATGAATAGTGTGATTGATGTGACTTTGACCCGTACCCAGATTGGGATGCCGTACGACGGATTTACATACGAGCTATATTGATGATTGATCCGCACTCTTGACTTGGGATGCCTGATTATAGATATGGTATCGGATATGATATTATTGAGGCGGGATCACCGACTAATATATATATACAGGTATGTATATGTATCGACTCAGATGTTAGGCGGTTTCCTTACCTGTAGTTCAGCTTGTTAGTTCAGCCGTATAGTTTAGTGTAGTTGTTAGATTAGATTAGACTTCTTACCTATTTCAAAAACTAACGAGTCGTGGGCATTTTTAAAGACAGTCCAAGGGATCCTACGGATATTTCAAAAGACGTATCTTTTCACAAAAACACCGTAGCCCCTATTTTCAAAACCCCATGATTCGTGTTATTTCAAAAGGCACCATTTGTAGGACTGATATTAGATTAATGCAGATTAGTTATAGTTGCGTCTAGTTCTCAGCTCCCGCTCATTTTTGTGGTCCGCTTCGCATCGTATGCTTATTTTATGTTTCATACTCCATTATTGATATCATGCTGTTAGGACACCAGCACCATTACCGATGATGCGTATGTACCACGTACACTTAATTGCCGGCTCACACACATCTTCATCGGTAATTGCCATGTCACGTACACCTTAGAAAATATTATTGCTTGACGTAGCCTGTTAGCTGATAGTTAGACATGATATTAGTGTACTTGCCTTCTATGTTAGTTTAGACATTGTAGTTATTACCAGCTACTTCATGCATACTGTTATTCATTGTTATGCCGCATTCCTGGATTCTCATGCATATATTCACTATTTTACGTGTTATTGAGGTTTTGGATTCGGATTTCCATGAGATTTTCTGGATTTGGAGGAAAACCGCAAAAACTTATATGAACTGATTTCTCTCTTTTTAAAATAAAAAGTGCGGTTTTCCCATGATGTATGAGTCGTCCACCATGAGTTTGCTGATGGATTTCGAGACCCGATTCGAGGAGACGGATGAACCGTTTCGGGTACATGGTGGACCCGGTAAGGTACCCCGGGGCAAGAAGCGCGTGATGATGACGATGTGAGCCTGGCAGGGGAGCACTACCTACCGGTGATATTACCCGACGCGTCGGATATCCGGAGGATACCGTCGTGGTCTTGAGATGGATGGTAGGGGCCGGTCTGGACTGACGGCGCCCTAGATATTGTGATTGAGACATTGAGATTGAGACTTGAGGTACATAAATTGTGACACCGAGATATCGAGGTATTTGGACACTTGTTTTGTGTCGATGCTGGGCACTGTTTTATGCTGATTTCATATATGGTACCTCATTTCTTTTAAAATACAGAAATCTCACTGATTTATGAAACCAGTTTTATTCAGTACATGCATTCTGTTTTATGCATTCATACATCATCCATATGATATATTGCTACCTGAGGCACTGACACGGGCACATGAGATTACACTCGGGTTAGATATTTACCCTAGCCTTGTTATAGGCTACGTGTTATTCATATATTTGAGGATATATTATGATCATTGACCTAGGATTGCGTTATTTATGCGATTTCTGTGCGTAGATGTTTTTCTATTCACGAGTTGGCAACTCACCCCCGTTGTGCCCCAGTTTCTTGCAGGTTTGCCGTACAGGTTTCATTACGGCTTTGCTGGCACTATTTCCATTCCGGGTGGCTTGCTAGTAGGTGGGTTATTTGTATCTTACCCATCCTTATATCTTGTATATTATTATTCAGTTGTATCTAGAAGTTCCATCAACCAAACATGTATTTATTTTTGAGATAGAGACCCGTGATGTTATTCTTTCGACCTTAGAGTCGCGCGTTTTATTTCTGTGGATTTCTGGTGGTTTTGAGTTTCCTTTTAAGTTTTGATCCTCGCCGTTGGCGTTGTATATTATATTGCTTGTGTGGTTGTGACCGTCGTTTGACGAAGAGCTAGCTCCCGCTTGGGGATGCCTTTTTCTTGATTTCGTATACTATTCATGTTGTATCCCGTTTGGGGGCCAGTATTTACAAAGGAGACTCTGCCGAAATTTTCTGTAAAATTTTGATGTTTTTAAAAAACCGCATAATTCGGCTTATGCTATTGAAACTACTTGCTTTAAGTTGGTTTTTCCTGCACTCTACTATTTTCTTGGTTTGGATTTCTGGGTTTTCGGTTTACTTAGATTACGTACGCCTCGAGACGTTCGTAGTTTAAGTGCCGGTCATGTTCCGTACTTTCGGGTCGTGACAACCCTGCGCACTCAACATGCACGGAATCACAAAATCCAATAGCAATGCCGAACATGCGTAAGTCCAATCAAAGTGTTAGTGTATATGCCCTAGAGGCCATTACTGTATCATACTAGTTTGTATATTACTTAATGGAAGCTTGGGATATTCACAGTTGTATATACAATCTTGCTCAAAATAGTAGTATGCTACTTGGTTTGTTTCTACTTCAATGTGTACATGTGTTTATTTTAGTATATCACCTATACACATTAGTGGAGCCCTTAGGATCTTTGCTTGATTACCAGCGTTGTGATGGTAGTCACACTAGTGGGGGCTGGGTAATCTATAAGCACATCCTTATGCAGGTCCCTAGTCGCAGGACTATCGAGACAGGGCATCGATACTCCGGAGTAGACTAGCGTATGCGCTTCTCATCCCAGTGTGGGAGACGGTCTGTCCCACAGCCGTCAGTACGTCATACTTAAGATAGTATGCGGGTGCTCGTTGGGTTACGAGTACACTGGACAGGAATCGTCGGGAACTGTTGGTTGGTATTATACCTATCGTCAGTTATCAGTTCCCAGGTGACATGAGTACAGCTTAGTCCGCTGACTTGACACTGTCACTTCGCCTCGAGTGTGTTCCCACTGCACTTTGATTACTACCCTACCACGGCTCAAAGGAGTCATGCAAACAGGTAGTAGTTGGGTGCAGTCCCGAAGCACTTGGAGGCAGTGACGGTTAGACAGGATTCGTCTTTCCCGGTATTGGGAGTTGACATCGCGCTGTGTCTAGGAGAGCCATTACACGAGTAGTCCCTGGCCAGGGCAAGCGAGACATACTGGTAGATTTCCAGTGTTATCTCAGGGTGTTCTGGGCTTCACTCCGACACAACTTGTACCGCTATTAGGGGACTGACGTTTACCACCCCCCTAGGCCCGCCATGCGATGTATCAGACGAACAGACCGGACTGTACGGAGACTTTCACATTCAGGCTCAGTAGAAGTTCAGATGGGTTTCACCTCGTCAGTCTTCTTGTCGGCATGTACCTGGGGGCCGTTACGCACAGCTAGTGACGCTTGCGGTCTGTGGTTAAACCCACTGCCAGCGTAGTGTCGAGTCTTTAGAGTCCCACACAGAAAGCTATTCTCCTTTAGGCAAAAGAGTAGAGGTCGCATGGTTTTGCGACAGGTCGCATGGTTTTGCGACAGGGTTCGGTCGCATCCGTGCACTTGTGCACGTTTAGTGTCCGAACAGTTAACACTAGCGGGCTTTGGTTTAAGCCAGATCCTAGTGTACGTTTTGGGATTGGTTTTTTCTAGTATGTATTCGTGTTCCTCGGAACACGGATGCGGGTGTGTATGTACAGTTGACAGAGAGACAGAGGCAGAGGATTCTCATTAGGGTTGTTGACTGTTGACTGTTGACCATTGACTTTTTGCTAAACCCTAATGAGAATATGATATATGATTAATAATAATATTAATTAAGTATTATGGCGACATGGTTGTTGAGGGGTTGACTTTGTTGACTTGTTGACTTTGTTGACCGGTTGACTAGGTTGGACTAGTTGACGATCATGATGACAATGGCTATCATTTCATGGCAAAGACTTTTGCTTGCTTGTTTCTCTTGTGCAAAATGAGTGCATGATATGGCTATTGTAGCTTAAACCATCACACAATACTTGATTGCTATGATTTGTTATGATGGCTTTGGATTATGAGAGCCAAGAGAGAAAAGTCTTGCTCATTCTATCATTCCCACTCTCTCTCTTGCTTGAGCTCTCACCCTCTTTCTCTTGCTCTCTCTCTTTCTCTAGTCTATGGTTCACTTATCTCATGTGTTGAGAAGCAAGAACCATAGAGAAAAATCCCAACACACTCTTCTCTACTCACTCTAGTTCACAAGGTTTATCAAACCGAGTGAACTAGTTTCTTCAAAGTTCGAAGAAGAAGCCAAAGGTAGAAGCTTTCGGGTGGATCGATCTTCAGCGCAAGGAGACGACGGGGTGAAGCCGATCCGTACAACCATCAAGTGTAGAAGACGAAGAAGTTCAAGAAAGAAAGGTATAACCCCCTAACCGAGTAGTTAACAACTCCTAGTTAGGATGTTAGGTAGATAAGTTTAACAAAGATCCTTTTGAGTCCATGTTACCTCCTCTAGAAACATTATATTTCGTCATTTCCGCAAGCCCGTAAGTACCGGGAGCGGTAGCATGGACTTACAGTGGTATCAGAGCCTAATTAAACACCACCTAACATGTTAGCATAGTAACTAGAAATTCGATCGGAGAAAAAGTCACGAAATACACCCCGATATCTAACTTGCTGTCGATTTTCAAAGTGCTGTAAAAGTAATAAATCATTCTTTAAAAATCGACTCAGGGTTTTTATAGTATACTGTAGAAAAACGGTCCAGAGATCCCACCAAACCATCGCGGAAACGCGGCAATAGCTTGCTATTGCCGCTGTTCCGCGGCCGATTTATCTCCTCTGTGGATCGTCTTCTTTGCAGTTTGTTCAGTGGGGTATTTTGGGATTTTTGGTATATGTTTTTTCAGCCCATATTTTTCAGAAAGAAAATTTTCTTTTTGGGGCTTTAAAAACCGTATTTTGATCGAGTTTCTTATGACTTAAGCTGACAGGTTTATTTCTGTGATGTGATATTTGTATTGAACGTTTGCTAATCGCTATATGTCGATTAGTGGGGGTTATACAAATCTGTGATCTGTGATGATGTTGGTATGTGTATATGAATTCATTGGATTGTCGCGGGTGAATAGCCGGGGGTTGTGAGACGAGAGTTTTCTTTTCTTTCAATTCATGTAAATTTGTAAATTGATGTAATAATTATTTGTATGACCGCACAACCGGGTCGGGGTTTTAGCCGTCATTGTATAATTTCTTTTTACTATTTTTGCTCCTAGGATAGATCCATGGAGGGGTGCACAAACTACCGGGTATCCCGAAGTGTCGAGTGGCCTACTCACGGAGTTGAGGGAGGTTGCTTCGCTTCGGGTACTTGGCGGGTAGTTTGCCGCACCCGTAGGGGTCTTGGGTGGGGTATTGGCTATTCACCGCGACCGTGTAATCTGCTCTTCGTTACAGGCTCGTACGAATTGCGGATTCCTAGTATATCCAATGTGTTCATCTTGTTGGAGATAGTGCCCTCAGAGTCAATTATTGGATCACAGGCACGTGATTGCAATGATTGAGGGAGGACCTATCCCGGTAGGACAGTCTTACTCGAGATGATAGTATGCTATCTGGTTTATCTTTATCATCGTGTACTGTTTAAAGTGACCTGACAGGTCGCTATTACATGTTGGTAGAGCCCCTAGGATTCTTGCTTGGCTGCCAGCAGTATGAGGGCGATCATATACGTGGGAGCTGGTAGTCTATAAGCACATCCTTAAAAGGTCCCTAGTCGTGGGAGTTTCGAGACAGGGCATCGATACTCCAGAGTAGACTAGTGTATACAGTCGAGACCCCGACGAGGGACGGTGGCCGGTCTCACAAGCCACTGGTGTCAGTTGGTTCACCTAAGATGTATACAGGTGCTCATTGGGTTATGAGTACACCGGACAGGACTCGCCGGGAACATGCTAGTTGGTCTTATACCTGACGTCAGATAGCAGTTCCCTGGTGACATGTGTACAGGTTAGTTCATCGACCTGGAAATCGTCATTTGTCTCGTGTGAGTTCCCACTGTACTTTGATTACTATCCTACCACGCTCAAAGGAGATGTGCAAACAAGTTTTAGTTGGGTACAGTCCTGAGCCACATGGAGGCAGTGAGCGGATCTTCAGGGGTTCGTCTCTCCCGGTATTGGGGGTGAGGTCGCGCTGTGTCTAGGAGAGCCATTACACGAAGCCCTCGGCCGAGGCAGGAGATTTACTGGTAGGTATTCCAGTAGTATCTCAGGGTCTTCTGGGCTACACTCCGACACGACTTGTACCGCTTTTGGGGGTCTGACTTTTACCAACCCCCTAGGCCCGCCATGCGATGCTCATAGACGAATGGACCGGACTATACGGATATTGTCACTAACAGGCTCAGTAGGGTGTCAGGATGAGTTCGCTCATCGACGTCCCTTTTGGTCAATAGCTGGTGGCCCGTCACGTATGGCTAATAGCTCTGACGTGCTAGTGGTTAAATCCACAGCCATAGTATTGATGAGTCTTTAGAGTCCACCACACATACAGTTACTCAAGTTTCGGGCGAAACGCTGTAGAGGCCGTATGGAGATATGGCGGGGTTCGATCAGATACGTGCGGTATTGCACGGATCAGGATCGGACGGTTAGTACTAGAGGTCGTATGGATATATGGCAGGGTTCGATCAGATACGTGCGGTATTGCACGGATCAGGATCGGACGAATAATACTAGCCGGCTTTGGTTTAAGACGGATCCTAGTATAGTACAGTGTAGATTTTGTCTCATTGCATTTGTATCCGGTCGGAATACAGATGCGGGTGTGTATACACAGTATCGGGGTTTTCCTGTAATTTATTACGGGACCAGTTTTCTGGAGTTGCCAGTTTGCTTTCCGTTTCGGCCAATTTCCTTTGTATCGTTCATTGGCCGAAGATTGGTGGAGGAGGGCTTATTTGCATTTGTGCAAATAAGTATTTGTGGAGGGTGTTCTTTGCATTTTGTTGGATCATGATGGTTGCACCATCCCTTGACCATTTGACTTCTTCTTTCATGATTGCTTGACTTTTTGTAGCAATCAAGGTTGTTGATTAGTTGATGGAGTATGGATTTGTTTATGATGATTATTTCTTATGATGACCTTTTCTCTCTTGCATTATGAGTGTGGTTCCATCATCCATAAAAAACACTCTCTCTCATTCTCTCACTTTTTTTTGCTAATGCTTGGCCGGCCAAGGAAGAGGGGGGGGCTGTCCCATTTTTGGGTGAGGGGTTTTTGTTCATTTGTATTGCACAAAATCCATTTAGCTCCATCTCCAAAACTCCATTCCTCCACCATCTCAAAAGGCAACTCCATGCAAACCCCAAATGAGATATAGATCTCTACACTATTCTACAGCAAATCTTGGGCACGTCGACTCGCCAGCTTCATGCCCGAGTTGCCTCGGTATAGAGGTGGGAGCCCGTAAAAGAAGCCGGCGACGTGGTGCCCTTCCGGCGAGGAGGTGGAGACCGGACATTCCGTGGGAGATCGGGATGACGGCGAGAAGACCGGAGGACACGGATCGCTCGGTATATCTCTCTTCCCCATCTTGTAGTTAGCTAGGACTAGTAAATGGCATGATCCGGGTTTTTAGTGCGCGGTGGTGCCGGTTTGAAAAATTAAAGTTAACCATCGCTTCCGCATTTGGCCTCGGGATGGAGGCCGAGGCGCCGCCGTGCACTTACAGTGGTATCAGAGCCTCGCCATTAACATAGTCTAGCTTTGTCTAATGTGTTTACATTTCCGATCGATCAAAAATTCCAAAATCCGCATTTTTCAGTACAATCAGTTTCTGTCGAAATTTTTTTGTCTCCAAAAATTTTTCAGTGTGTTGCAGAAGTATGTACAGGGGATTTTAGGCATACTGTAAAAATTCGATGCACTGATTCCCTAGAAGGACCGCGGAACCGCGGCCAAACCCTCTTTGGGCCGCGGTTCCGCGGCAATAAGAGGGAATCGTTGCACCAATTTTTTACAGAGGCCTTCTGGGTTGAAAATATGGGTTTTGGAATATTATTTTTGGGCCCAGAATTTCTTGATGTGCTACAGTAGTACTTGGGGGCCCACTTGGTAAAATTTAATCGATCGGATATTTTAAACACATTAGTTCACAGTATTTACATTATATCTGTGACCGTGAATGTCACTTGATCGGTAAATCTTGTCTAACTGCTATAGCCCGGTTAGACGGATTTGCGAACGTGACTTTCACGTTGATGTTCTGTGTTATGCTGTGATGTTGCGGATTGGTCGTGGGGGATAGCCTGGTTGCAGTGGTAGTACAGTTTTGTTGTATTATGTACATTTGATATTGCGGGGCGAGCGTCCGACATGTGGACTGCCGTCACTGCCTGTTTGTATTATTATTTTGGGGCACGACCAGGTTGCGGTCGATGTACCCGTTGTATGTATATTTTACTTTCTGTACTAGGATTACCCCGCGGAGGGGTGCACGGATAGTCGGGTTCTAGAGGGCAACAAGCCCGCATCTCATGGCATTGAGACGGAGGGGGCTTCACTCTAGAATTGGCGGGCTATTCGCCGCACTCGTAGGGGGTACAGGTTGACCCAGGAGGGGTGCCCAAGTTACCGGATTCCGTGAAGTGCGGGGTGGTCCATTCACGTTGCTGAAGGGGGCTGCCTCGCTTCAGGTTTTGGCGGGTAACTTGCCGCGCCCGTAGGGGTCTAGGATTTCATTGCACAGGCTATCCACACGACCAGGGGAACGTCGGGTTTCAGTAGTGGCTCTGTGAAACCTGGGGATCCCAGATATCTGTATTGTTCTGTGATGCTGTACATTTCTGCGATGTTGCATTTTATCACGCCTTGAGCGAATATAATATATTGGTATATATATTAGTAGATGTTGTATATGTTTTACATCCGCGCTAGTCCAGTCCCCGCTCTGTCGTTAGTTAGCTAACCTAATGGGTAATGACGGGACCCAGTGGCGAATGCGGATGGCATATACGTACATCAGTATATTTTCGTTCTTTGTGGTGTGATCAATTGATGGTGTTGGATATATGTATGCCCTAGAGGCCATTATATGATAGTGGTTGTATCTATACATGTATATATATATTCAGTATGCATTCTTGCTCGACATGATAGTATGCTATCTGGTTCAACTTTATCTGACATGTTGATTTGATCATGCTTTTATTCATTCATACATGCTGATAAAGCCCTGAGGATATCGGCTTGACAGCTCTGATTATGATAGAGATCATACTAGTAGGACATCTGTAGTCTATAAGCATATCCTGGAAAGTCCCTAGTCGTAGGTATATCGAGACGAGGCATTGATATACCAGAGTAGACTAGCGTATATGATACTAGACCCATACGATGGGCGATGAATGTTCCCACATTCATCGATGTTTGACATCAAGATCATATACGGGTTCTCAGTGGTGACTGGGTACACTGGACGGACTCACCGAGAACTCCTATATAGAATTATATCTATCGTCGGATAGCAGTTCTCAGATGACACTGGTACAGGTTAGTCTGTAGACCCGAGATCGTCATAGAGTCTTGTGTGTTCTCCCACTGTACTTTGATTGCCACCCTACCACGGCTCTACTGAGTCATGCAAACAGGTGGCCGTTAGGCACAGTCCCGAGACACACGAAGGCAATGAGCGATAGGAGGGGTTTCGTCTCTCTCGGTATTGGGAGTTGATGCTCTGCTGTGCCCGACTGGTTATATCAGTAAGTCCCTGGCCAGGGCTGCTGAGATTTGCTGATAAGAGTTATCAGTAGTTTCTCGATCTGTTATAGACCATTCACCGGCACGACTTATTAAGTTATTAGGGTCGACGTGACCATCCCTAGGCTCGATATGCAGCATATCTGACGAAGAGACCGGACTGTACGGTAGTGTTGCCGGTTGGCTCGACGGGAGTTGTAGCAGGTTCGCTTGTTTTCTTCTGATCGCTCAATACCCGGGTGGCCGTTACGTTTAGCTGACCGCTTGCGGCTTAGAGGTGCTTGATATGATCATCACTCTCTGCCGGCGTATTGACGAGTCTTAGAGTCCCACACAGGAGTTACCTAGTCCAGGCGAAACGTTGTGGTGCGCGTATGCGATATGCGCATGGACCCGATTAAAATGCGCGTATATGATACCGTATATTGATCGGGCGGCTTGCTTTTGGTAGGGTCATATGTGATATGGCCGGATTGATAAATCAAGTGTTGATTTATCATTTAACCTTTAGCTTTCTCACTTAAAACCTTTTCTTATATATATATGATGGATGTATGCATGCATGTATGTTTTTCTTTCTTTTAGTTTCATGCACATATGGATGTGCATACACACATACATACATACATCATCCTTCATGGTTGCTTATACATGGAATATGATGGCAATATAAGACTCACACCATGGTTGAGTATATGGATTATTATTTGATTTATTGTTTAAAACAAAATAGAAAGGATAAGGATAATTCTTGCTTGCTTCTACATTCTTCTTTAAACCTAACCATGCTCACCTACTTCTAACCATGAGTTATCCTTCTCTTTGTGTTTTAAACTCAAGTTAAATAATGTCTCCATCATCTAACCATGGTTTGAGATGAGGATTAAAAAATATATATACATATATTTTCTTTTTCCTTCATGAGAGTTATCTTTTTTCTACTCTTGTTAAAACAAAAGGCCATCATCTTCCTCCTTCTTCTTCCTTTTGCTCTCTAGTTTTTTCTAGTGAGTAAAACACAACCAAAGAAAGGTTTTTGAAGTGAGAATCTAAACCACAACATCATTCTACACAAGTTTAGCCAACTTGTTTAGAGTGTTCTCTTCGTTTCTCATCGTGATAATCGAAGTTGCGAGCTTGGACGAGGAACTCCGGGTGGATCGTCGTGGACATGAGAGGACTTCAAGAGGACCTTCTTCAAACACCCAAGAGACCAAAGAGTCCAGCGAAAGGGAGCTACAAAGGTTGTAGTCTCGAAACCCTAATTTTTATTCGCTTTAACTTTCGAAACCCTAATTTTCTAGGATCGATTCCTTTGTATGCTTGTTTAGCACCATAAAAATTTAAAATTTGGGACATGTGATGCTTCAAAACTCTACATAGAGTGCTAGGCAAACCTTTCATTGGTATCAGAGCCGACCTAGAACATTAGGCGACGCTTTTACAAAGTAAAAATCCCGATCGGATAAAAATACGACATTTTAAGACCCTCTCTGGACAAATTTTAAAATCTGACATTTTTCAGGATTAAAAATACTTAAAAAATACAGCAGGTAAAACTAAGAATTATGGTGAAATTCGATGCCATGAACAGTACAAATGTCCGTGGAACCGCGGCAATTCCTTGCTTAAGCCGCAGCTCCGCGGCCGTACAGAGGTATCATTGCATCTAATTTACACTGTAATTCTTATTACTTCTTGTACAGTGTTTTAGGTATGTTTAATCTGAAAATAGTACTGTAATTTCTGGAGATGGTTTTGGACGCGTGGATTCGATCGGAATTTTCATTTCGTTGTTTATCCGGGTAAATTAGAAAGTATTGAAGTGTTTGAACGAGTATCATTTGCTCACTATTCACGGGGTTTAAATACTTTGGAGATACGTGCAAGTCTTTTTGTGGTGGACCCTCTAGAAGACAACAAACCATAACTCGATTATGTGACCGTCTTGAACTGCCCTTTGAACCTTAGGGTTTAGGGCAGTACGGCGTGCCATGTGTGAGGCGTTGGCTTGACCCTTCTACGGCTAGACCGCTACTACTGTGTCACACTCCGGATTTTTGAACCCTGCTCAAGTGTTGAGCTTTAGTGAATCTTGGGTACTTGATCGTTCGTTCGAAAACTTTAATACTATCTGTTTATCTGGAATGTGATACAATATGTGGAATTCATATAGTTTAGGCATGAAATACGAAATATATGATATTTCGCATTTATGATGTCTAAAGAGAATGTGGATTCCAAATATTGTAGTTTTACACTTTCTTTTCTGTGACCGTAAGTGTAGTATGTACAATATCGCCGGTTTCGTTGCTATACATCAACGACAATTGGGGTATGCATACTTACTTACGTTGATGATATGAGATATTATGTGTTGCTGAGATATGATGTGCAGGATTGTCGCGATTGTATAGCCGAGGGGTTTTATGTGAGATGAGAGTTTTATATTTTCATTCATGTAAATTCAAATGTAATGTAATATTCTTTTATTTGGGGCACTTCCGGGTTGAGGTTGTGTCACCAGTGTTGTATATTATTTACTTTTCCGCATTACGATAGACCCAAGGAGGGGAGCACAGGTGACTGGGTTCTGGGGTTCAGTGGGAGGCCATCTCGAGGAGTCGAGACCGGGTCTCCTAAACTCCAGAATTGGTAGGGTCACTTGCCGCTCTCGTAGGGGTCCAGGGTGTGGTCTTGGCTATTCATCGCGACTGTGGAATCCGTATTTTCTATTCTGGCTAAATACTAAATACGGACGTCCTAGTATATCCCACTTTATATCTATGTTTCTGCTGCCTGTGTTCTGTGATATCTGAGACGAATGACATATTATATATATGATATATAGTAGACGTTGCTTATGTTTTACATCCGCGCTAGTCCCGTTCCGGTATGCCGTTAGTTAAGTAACCTAACGATGCATAACGGAACATTGCGGCGAATGCGGATGGCATAAGCGTACGTGTTATTTTCGTTTCTTTTCTGTGATTGGCTTAAGGACTTAAATGATGGGATTACATTAATATGATTAATGTAAAGAAAATAAACCTAAAAAGATGTTGTAGAATCGGATTTAAAAACCACTCGGCTATTTATGAAAAATCTATATTTCAAAACTGAGGAGCTTAAGCCACTCCTTTTGAAAACCATTTGATTCTACAACGATATCAAGCTCAGAGCGTCAAAGATTTTCTTAAAAATCATCCGCAACCCTCCGTCATTTTAGGAAGTAGAGTACTTAGTATTCGTGCTACGTTTGTTGACCTTAGCCAAGGCGTAGTGTACGGTAGCTAAGTGATGTCTTCCTATAAATGCATATGATGCAGATTAATTAGGACGGGCATATGACTTTGTTGACCTTAGCCAAGGGTCATGTGAACGGGTCTAATTAATCAAGAAATGACGGGTTGAGCTTGACTAGTACTCGTGATTTGTTGACCTTAGCCAAGGTCACAAGTATTAGGGGTAAAAACCACATCGGGAATTTCAATAGTTGAAATTTGCAATGAGATTGCATACCTTCCATGTGATGGTTGGATCCCGATCCCACTGTGGGCAATAGTTGCTCCTAGGAGAGTTTTACAGTTTACAATTAGCTAACTCATTAGGTGTCTAGAAAGGTGTTAACGGGGCTCCGCCTCTGGGAAAACGAGGTTTACTCTAATTAGGTCCATGCAAAAGCACGGGGAACCTCCCTCAAGTACCGACACTGGCCTGGCTGAATGGTTAGCGAAGTTGTAGACTGTAATTAATCCTGGCTAGTTTTTCTTTTTAAGGTTTGAAAGAAAAACTCGATAAAAGCAGTGGGAAATATCGATTAGACAAGATAATAACCAATCTGATCTATGCAAGAGCTTTCGCTGAGTGTATTCTTTTCTCTCTCTTAATGGAAGATACCCATGACTGGACTTAAGCTTCTACTAGATAAAAATAAACTGAATGGCACCAACTATAAAGACTGGCTGAGGAATCTGAAAATCGCCTTGACTTATGATAAAGTATCATATGTCCTCACGGCTTCAGCCCCGCCCGTCCCAGGTCCAAAATCTTCAGTTGCGGACATTGAAGTCCGCAAGACATGGGACGCTGACTGTGCCACGGCCAAATGCCTCTCGCTTGCATCGATGGACAACACACATCAAAAGCAGCACGAGGACATGGACATTCACGGTATATTGCTTCATACAAAGGAGTTGTATGGAGAGCAATCCCGCGTATTACGATACGAAGCATCAAAGAAATTATTTCAGATGCGAATGGCCCCTGGCACACCAGTAGGAGACCATGTTCTGAAGATGATAGCTCTTATAGAAGAGCTTGAGGACCTTGGATGGACGATGGAGAATGAACAATATATAGATATTATTCTGCAGTCCCTTCCCTCCACCTTTGCTCAGTTCATAGTGAACTTCAACATACATGGCATGGAGAAGGAACTCCCTGAACTCCTTAATATGTTAAGGAGTGCAGAGAGCACTATGAAGTCAGCAAGAACTCCCGTTATGACTGTTGGACAATCTTCTTCTTCTCGCCCGAAAGCTAAGGCCAAGGGAAAGAAAAAGAAGAAGCCCACCAATCCTAAAGGTGGAGTTAAAAAGGTGAAGGGAAAGGAAAAGTCCAAGGCTGGAGACTCGGGGAAGGGCGAATGTTTTCATTGCCACAAGACAAGACATTGGAAGCGCAACTGCACGGAGTACTTAAGTCTCAAGAAGAAGCATGGGGATGCTTCTGCTTCAGGTGCGTTTGTGACAGAAAACTGTTTTTCAATAAACTCTGCTTCCTGGGTATTGGATACCGGTTTAGGTTCTCACATTTGCAATTCTATGCAGAGGCTGAGAAATAGCAAGGTTTTGAAGACAGGTGACCATACTCTCCGCGTTGGAAATGGTTCCAATGTACATACAGTCGCAGTGGGAGAGTATCACTTAGGGTTGCCATCTGGATATATTTTGGTTTTGAATCCATGTTATTTTGTACCAAGTATGCTATGTAGTATAATATCTGTTTCTTTGTTGGACAATGAAGGATATAATTTTGTATTGCAGAACAATGTTATGAACATTCACCTGAATCAAATGTTGGTTGGGTATGGTACGCTTAATAACGGAATATATGTCCTAAATCAACACACAGTTTTCAGTATACAACACACTAACAAAAGAAAACTTTCAGAATTAAATGAAGCTTTTCTTTGGCACTGTAGACTTGGTCATATTAACGAAACAAGACTAAACAAGTTACACAAAGATGGATATTTAAACTCTTTTGAATATAAATCTTATGCGACTTGCCAGTCTTGTATCAAGAGTAAAATGACCAAAACTCCGTTTACCGGGCACGGAGAAAGAGCTACTCAGCTCCTAGGCCTCATACATAATGATGTATGTGGGCCGATGTCTACACAGGCTAGAGGCGGTTTTTCATACTTCATTACATTCACTGACGATTTCTCAAGATTCGGTCATGTATTTTTATTAAAGCACAAGTCCGACACTTTCGAGAAATTCATTGAATATAAACAAGAAGTAGAAAAACAAACCGGCTTGAGTATTAAGATGCTTCGATCAGATCGAGGTGGTGAGTATCTCAGTACAGAATTTGCAAATTCCTAAAAGAGAATGGGATTCTCTCTCAGCTCACTCCTCCTTACACACCACAGCACAACGGTGTGTCAGAACGACGGAATAGGACCCTATTAGATATGGTCTGGTCCATGATGAGTGACGCTGAGTTACCAGTCTCATTTTGGGGGCATGCATTGGAGACTGCAGCGTTTCTGCTAAACAGGGTTCCAACCAAAACCGTGTCTACCACGCCATATGAGATATGGCATGGGAAGAGACCATCTCTTAAGAGAATTAAGATTTGGGGTTGCCCGGCCTATGTTAAAAAGCAGAATCCGGACAAACTCGAGACACGGTCAGTCATGTGTAACTTTGTGGGATATCCAAAGAATTCTTATGGATATCTATTCTACCACAAAGAGGAACAAAAAGTGTTTGTTTCTCAACATGCCACATTCTTGGAAAAAGAGTTTTTCACAGATAAAGATGATGGCAAGGTGGTAGATCTAGAAGAGGTTCTAGAGACACAAACTACAAATGACGATTTGGTTGAACCGGCTGTTGCAACAGAAACTGAAGAACCTCGGCCACTCCGTAGGTCTGGTAGGAATTCTCGCCCACCGGAGAGGTACTACGGTTTCCTCATTGATGGTGACAGAGAAGATTGTATCATGGATGATGACGATCCTACCATTTTTCAGCAAGCTATCACGAGTAGAGACTCTGTGAAGTGGCTGGATGCCATGAGATCCGAAATGGAGTCTATGTACACCAACAAAGTATGGACTTTGGACGTTGTACCCCCCGGGGTAAAACCTGTAGGGTGCAAATGGATCTTTAAAAGAAAGATTGGTGTAGATGGGCAGGTGGAGACCTATAAGGTAAGACTTGTGGCGAAGGGTTTTCGTCAAAGACCAGGTTTGGACTATGACGAGACTTTTTCTCCCGTAACCATGCTTAAATTCATTCGGATCCTACTTGCTATTGCTGCTCACTACGACTATGAAATCTGGCAGGTGGACGTTAAAACTGCATTTCTAAATGGAAATTTAGAAGAATGCGTTTATATGGATCAGCCAGAGGGCTTCATTGACAGTGGGAGCAGCGGGAAAGCATGTAAATTGCTTAAATCCATATATAGGTTAAAGCAGGCATCACGGAGTTGGAACATCTGTTTCGATGATGTCATCAAAGAGTTTGATTTCATCAAAAATCCAGATGAACCTTGTGTTTATAAGAAGGCTGTAGGGAGAGCTGTCACATTCCTCGTATTGTACGTGGACGACATTCTTCTGATAGGAAATGATATTTCTATGCTACAGTCGGTCAAATCTTTCTTTTCACTGAGGTTCTCTATGAAGGACCTGGGTGATGCCACATACATTCTGGGTATAAGGATCTATAGGGATAGATCCAAAAGGTTATTGGGATTGTCCCAAACCAGGTATATTGACACCATCCTAAAAAGGTTTAGTATGGAAGACTCCAAGCGGGGTGCCTTACCCGCTTGCCATGGGGTCACTCTCTCCAAGGATTCTTGTCCAAAGACCGATGAAGAGAGAGCTCGCATGAGTGTTATACCCTATGCTTCGGCAGTAGGATCTATAATGTATGCGATGTTATGTACACGCCCTGATGTAGCTTATGCACTTAGTGTTGTAAGCAGGTATCAATCCAACCCAGGGGAGAATCACTGGACAGCTGTGAAGAACATTCTTAAGTACTTGCGAAGGACTAAAGAATTGTTCTTGGTGTATGGTAATGGAGATCTCCAAATGGAGGCCTTTACCGATTCGAGCTTCCAGAGCGATAAGGACGACAACAAATCTATCTCTGGGTTTGTATTTACCCTCAATGGAGGAGCGGTGAGTTGGAAGAGTTCCAAACAAGATACCGTTGCAGGCTCTACGATGGAAGCTGAGTACATTGCTGCAAATGATGCTGCCAAGAAAGCCGTCTGGATGAAGAAGTTCGTCTCGGAGCTAGGAGTAGTTCCAACCATTATTGATCCAATACCTTTGTATTGTGATAATAATGGGGCTATGGCGCTAGCCAAGGAGCCCAGATCCCATCAGCGGTCCAGACACATCCTGAGGCGTTTTCATTTGATCCGGGAGATTGTAGATCGCCGCGAGATCGAGATTAGGAGAGTAGACACAAAGAATAATGCCGCGGATCCATTCACCAAGGCCCTCCCTCAGCCGCAGCTTGAGCGACTTTTTGAGATGTTGGGTATGAGATACGCCAATAACTGGCCTTAGTGCAAGTGGGAGATTGTTAGATATATGTATGCCCTAGAGGCCATTATATGATAGTGGTTGTATCTATACATGTATATATATATTCAGTATGCATTCTTGCTCGACATGATAGTATGCTATCTGGTTCTACTTTATCTGACATGTTGATTTGATCATGCTTTTATTCATTCATACATGCTGATAAAGCCCTGAAGATATCGGCTTGATTGCTCTGATTATGATAGAGATCATACTAGTGGGACATCTGTAGTCTATAAGCATATCCTGGAAAGTCCCTAGTCGTTGGTATATCGAGACGGGGCATTGATATACCAGAGTAGACTAGCGTATATGATACTAGACCCATACGATGGGCGATGAATGTTCCCACATTCATCGATGTTTGACATCAAGATCATATACAGGTGCTCAGTGGTGACTGGGTACACTGGACGGACTCACCGAGAACACCTATATGGAATTATATCTATCGTCGGATAGCAGTTCTCAGGTGACACTGGTACAGGTTAGTCTGTAGACCCGAGATCGTCATAGAGTCTTGTGTGTTCTCCCACTGTACTTTGATTGCCACCCTACCACGGCTCTACTGAGTCGTGCAAACAGGTGGCCGTTGGGTACAGTCCCGAGACACACGAAGGCAATGAGCGATAGGAGGGGTTTCGTCTCTCCCGGTATTGGGAGTTGATGCTGTGCTGTGCCCGACTGGTTATATCAGTAAGTCCCTGGCCAGGGCTGCTGTGATTTGCTGAAAAGTGTTATCAGTAGTTTCTCGATCTGTTATAGACCATTCACCGGCATGACTTATTGAGTTATTAGGGTCGACGTGACCATCCCTAGGCTCGATATGCAGCATATCTGATGAAGAGACCGGACTGTACGGTAGTGTTGCCGGTTGGCTCGACGGGAGTTGTAGCAGGTTCGCTTGTTTTCTTCTGATCGCTCAATACCCGGGTGGCCGTTACGTTTAGCTGACCGCTTGCGGCTTGGGGGTGCTTGATATGATCATCACCCTCTGCCGGCGTATTGACGAGTCTTAGAGTCCCACACAGGAGTTACCTAGTCCAGGCAAAATGTTGTGGTGCACGTATGCGATATGCACATGGACCCGATTAAAATGCGCGTATATGATACCGTATATTGATCGGGCGGCTTGCTTTTGGTAGGGTCATATGTGATATGGCCGGATTGATAAATCAAGTGTTGATTTATCATTTAACCTTTAGCTTTCTCACTTAAAACCTTTTCTTATATATATATGATGGATGTATGCATGCATGTATGTTTTTCTTTCTTTTAGTTTCATGCATATATGGATGTACATACACACATACATACATACATCATCCTTCATGGTTGCTTATACATGGAATATGATGGCAATATAAGACTCACACCATGGTTGAGTATATAGATTATTATTTGATTTATTGTTTAAAACAAAATAGAAAAGATAAGGATAATTCTTGATTGCTTCTACATTCTTCTTTAAACATAACCATGCTCACCTACTTCTAACCATGAGTTATCCTTCTCTTTGTGTTTTAAACTCAAGTTAAATAATGTCTCCATCATCTAACCATGGTTTGAGATGAGGATTAAAAAATATATATACATATATTTTCTTTTTCCTTCATGAAAGTTATCTTTTTTCTACTCTTGTTAAAACAAAAGGCCATCATCTTCCTCCTTCTTCTTCCTTTTGCTCTCTAGTTTTTTCTAGTGAGTAAAACACAACCAAAGAAAGGTTTTTGAAGTGAGAATCTAAACCACAACATCATTCTACACAAGTTTAGCCAACTTGTTTAGAGTGTTCTCTTCGTTTCTCATCATGATAATCGAAGTTGCGAGCTTGGACGAGCAACTCCGGGTGGATCGTCGTGGACGTGAGAGGACTTCAAGAGGACCTTCTTCCAACACCCAAGAGACCAAAGAGTCCAGCGAAAGGGAGCTACAAAGGTTGTAGTCTCGAAACCCTAGTTTTTATTCGCTTTAACTTTCGAAACCCTAATTTTCTAGGATCGATTCCTTTGTGTGCTTGTTTAGCACCATAAAAATTTAAACTTTGGGACATGTGATGCTTCAAAACTCTACATAGGGTGCTAGGCAAACCTTTCAGATAGGACTGCGTTGATTCGGATCAATGCAAGTTAAAAATAAACCTAATCTGATGTTGTTGGAACACTTTTCAAAAAGCTGTTATTACAAGGACGTTCTCTTTTGTTTTGCATCGTGGTATTCAGTTGGAATATCCTGCTCCTCAGTCGACGAGGCAAGGGCCGAGATCCCTTCACCGGGAGTGACCCCTTGGACAAAAAGTTTGCGTCAGGGCAATGACTTCACTATAGCCGATTACTTTTGCTTTGCATCGTGGTATTCAGTTGGAATATCCTGCACCTCATTATACGGGGAAAGAGCCGAGATCCCTTCACCGGGAGTGACCTCTTTAGCAAAGGTTTTCGTCACTATATTTTTAAAAGCTATCCATTCCTTCGACGATATCAAGTTCATTACGTTAAAGGTTTTCGCCAGAAACCATTCGTAGCCCTCCGTCGTTTCATATGGGTGGTCAATAGTATTCAAGCTGTGTATGTTGGCCAAAGTCAAGGCACAGTGATTGGTAGCTATTGGGGTATTCATATGCAGCATAGATAGATGCGTTGGTTTGAGGCAGTCATACTACTATTTTGGCCAAAGTCAAGGGTATGTACGGGTGGGCTCAAATTAACCTGGAGAATGACGGGTAGAACTTGACATGTGACTTATGATATGTTGGCCAAAGTCAAGGTCATAAGAGCATGGGGCAGAAATCACATCGGGAGTTTCTAAAGAAACTGAAACTTGCCAGATATGCGCATACCTTCTGGAGTGTGACACCGTGAGCGGATTCCGTCACGTTGTCATGCGATGATAGTTGGATCCCGATTTCCACTGATGAGTTGGTTTACTCCTCGGGTGATCCCGACTAATTCTTCTTTTAGGTTTGGAGGAGAATTTGACGGTACAGTCGGAGGTTTCCAGATTAGATAAATTGGTAACCATTCTGATCTAGGTTAGAGTGCACGCTGAGTGTTTCTTTTTTCTCTCTCTTTGGCAGCGACCATTGACCCGACCCTAAGACTATAACTCAGTGACCAAGTTGACCGAACCTTCTTAAACACTGGCTTTTGGATTGTCAGAGTTGCGAACCTCATTGCCACACCTACTTTTACCCTTTTCTCCAGGACACCCCGTATTACTACGAACGTCCACTTTCATTGGACAAAACCATCGTATGGTTATATACGAACTCGAAGGAATTTATTCGAGGATGGTTTCCGGTTCTGGAGAAAACGGATAGGATTATTCAGTTGTCTTTTTCTTTTACCTTCTCTCAGGTTGCGAGTACTCCTTGGTTTAGGAGATAGTACACCTATTACGCAAATTGGATAGTCTTCTTCCAAACCTTAGGCTGGTGCCGAACAGTGGGGAATGAAGAAAACCAATTAGCATAACGATGGTGTGCAGAAGGTATTAAGTTAAGACAAAATAAGGGATTAGTAAGAGGGCAAAGTAAATTGCGACTGCTATTCACGACCAAACCAAGTATTTCTTTTGCCAATCCTAAATCATCTTTGTATTTCTCCAGGACACTCTGTATCACTACGAAGATCCACAGTTTATTGGATACTCCATCGTATGGTTATATACGAACTCGAAAGGAACTTGTTCCAGTTCGGGGATGGATTCTGGTTCAGAAGAAATAAGAATAAGGTTTATTCAGGTTGTCTTTTATCTTCACCTTCTCTCGCATTGCGAGTGCTCCTGGGATAAGGACAGTACACCCATTATGCTTATTGGATAGTCTTCTTCCAAACCATAGGCTGGTGCCGAACGGTAGGGAAGGAAGAAAACCATTTGGCCTAAAGGGGTGCACAGAAGGTAATGACTAAAGACATAGAAAGGGATTTGGAAAGATGGCAAAGAATTACACGGTTACAGTTGTGAATCTGGATAATGGAAGAGGCATTACTAGGAATACCGGGATACCCCATCGAAACATTTCAATGTTTCAGCTTCGCTGTGTACAGTTAAAAGAAAACTGATTTCCCAATTAGACACTTGCTCCAGGGTATGTATTTACCAAGTTTGATTCTCACATCTGTATGGTTTTACAGATGATGAGTGGGAGTAAGTTATTGGGAATTAGGTGATCATCCTCATTATAGCGGGATTCGTTTTAATCGGTGATATTTGAGGAAGTCACCTGGGTTGGTTGCCGGACGGCAAATATTTGGTTTTGAATATCCGCTGTTATGCACCAATTTCAAATTGATATATCTGTACGTCTATTTTTATAGAGTGAGATATATCTTTTTGAAATTATGTCTATGACATTTACCT
The DNA here is from genome assembly GCA_030015575.1 of Agapanthus africanus. Lineage (NCBI taxonomy): Eukaryota > Viridiplantae > Streptophyta > Magnoliopsida > Asparagales > Amaryllidaceae > Agapanthus > Agapanthus africanus. The sequence goes on along the minus strand of CM057345.1, from coordinate 263,289,309 downwards.
ATATCAGTGGATGGTTAGGTAAGGGGCATTAAACAGCAGTGTAATTCTTCATAACCAAAGGTACAGTTTTCAACCTACGACACACAGGGATTGAGTTATCAGACTCAAGGGACTTATACAGAGTATTGTATGTTGTCCAGTGTCCATTAGGACAGAGGGGTTGGTCCTCATACTATATTCAGTTTACTTATGACTTCTTTAGTTTTTAGACAGGTGTTTCGTGCAAACACAGGGTCTAAGTTTTAAGGAGTTATAGGTATAAGAGTAAAGTAGAGAACCAAGTATTGCAAGTATCGGGATTCTTCTAGGTGATCGAAGATGTAGATACTTGTGAATGGTATTCAGTTGATAGTAGTGATTAAGAGAACTTGCTTCTCTTTCAGGTTACTCATAATTAGAAGCATTCCTAAGTTGAGTAACGCTGATCGGCCTTCTTCCATTTAGTTGACATGCACTGGAGACAGCTGCATGATTTGAATCTGGTTCAATTAAATCAGTGCCTCTGGTTCTATATTGGATATAGAACAGTTCATATCTTAACGATGTTAAGGTACGGGGAGTTGTCCGGCTTATGATTAAAACCAGACACTGGACAACTCAATGCATGTTTCTGTAATGGCTGTTTGTGGGTTGACCCAGGCTAAGACGAGGGTTGACTTTCTACCATCTGGAAGATCAATAGTGATATTGTTCTAGACTCGCCACAGTTTTAATAAAAATGGACTTTTTCATAAAACAGAAGTAGGAGTATGGTAGAACTGGAAATGATTCCAGATCCACAAACGATTACTGAAGATTTGATAAGGAACCTAAAGATTCAATCTGGATTGACATTCCATTAGCCACTCCGCAGATAAGGTGGGTAACCATAGGCACCCGAGAGGTACTCCGGTAGCCTCAAGGACGGTGACAGGGAGGTTCTTGTTTACCCACACTTGCCATTGCTGTTGTTCCAGACTGTGAGACCCGGCAGGAGGATGAGTATAGCGTCGTTCTAAACTTGCTTTAGAAGTGCACGTCTATATGACTCTGCCAGAGGGTTGTCGTAGTCAGTGGGAGCGGCGGAAGCATTGGTGGACAGGTAGCTTATGTCTATTTATAGACTAAAGCAAATATAGCGGAGAGAGATCATCCATTTCTGATGTGACAGTCATAGGTTTGACTTCATCAGAATAGGGGATGGATCTGTTGAGAAGGTAGTAAGGTGTGATGTCATGGTATTGGAATGACATACACAGAGTAGGAAAAGAAACTTCTATACTACGATCGGTTATACTTTGTTTGTCACACAGTGGTTTCTCCACATGGGACTTGGACATTATATCAGACATACTGGTTACTAGATCTAGATTTTGATGGTTTCCCAATCAGGGTACTTAAACAGCATTCTAAGAGTATTAAGAATGGACGACTCCTGGCACGGTAGTGTACCTGCAGGTGATGGAGTCACCCTCTCTAAAGGTGTCTTACAGACTAAAGGGGAGAGGGATGTGCATAATTGGCAGATCACTTGCTCAGGCAATTGAGTCAATCATGAGATGTCAAGTACCACACCAGATGTTGTTCTTGCACTAGATGCAATAAGTTGACATTGATCCAATCCTGGAGAAACAGTTAGAAGCAGCTTTAGAGCATAAGTGGATGTTCTAGGGATATGATAACGACAGCCTCATTCGGGAGACAGTTATCATTCCAGGCTTCCAAGGTGACCTGGATGACAAGGAGGTTGTCAGAGTTATAGTTTTCCTTCTGACGAAGGGCAGTATTTTGGACAGGTGTTCCAAGGAAATACTGAGGGAGGCATGGCGCAGGATACTGATTAAGTTCAGTTGACGATACAGTCTAAGAAGTTTGGATTTAGAGTTCATTTATGAGCTAGGTGTCACGACCCGAAAGAGCACGTGACTGGCCCTTGAACCATATGAAGTCTATAGGACCCCATCTGATCCAAGTAAGCCAAAAGCCCAGAAATCTAAAACCATTTAAACAGTAAATAAGGAAAACTGGTTTTGAAAAGTAAAGAAATTATGTTTCGAAAATCAAGGTTTTTAAATAACTAAGCCGAATGTGTATTATTAAAATGTGTAACCTTTCCTGAAAATTTCGGCAGAGTTTCCTTTGTAAAAACTGACCCCGAACGGGGTACAACAAGAATAATATATAAGAAATGATAAAAGGCATCCCCAAGCGGGAGCTAGCTCTTCGTCAATCGACGGTCATAACCACGCAAGCAATAATAATATACAACACCGAAGGGCGAGGATCAAAATCCAAAAAGAAACTCAAACAGCCAGAAAACCGTAATACTACAAGCGCGACTCTAAGGTCGAAATAATACAACACTGTTTTCTAAGTCTGAAACAATATACAAGTTTTGGTTGATGGAATGACTAGATACAATGAATAATACAGGAGCAATGGCGGTTCTGATACAAAAGAACCCACCTACCAACGCAAGTCACCCATATGGAAGCAGTGTGCCAGAAATGCCGCTATGGAATCTGTACGGCAAAAACCTGCAAGGACTGTGGCACAACGGGGGTGAGTTGCTAACTCGTGAATAGAAAATATCTACAAGCAGAGATCGAATGCATGACCCATCCTAGGTCAATACGATCAGATATATATAAACCTCAATATGAATAAGTCTGAAACATGCTAAACTGGCAATGTAATCTCTATACATGAGCGTAATGCCAAGTGCTCGTGCCAGTGCCTCAGGTAATAGCATATCATAAATGTGAGGTACAATCAATGAAATCAATCTGCATGTACGTGGATCCCGTCCACTCGTCACCCAATGACAATAACCATCATGCATGTAAATATCATCAGCATATGCATGGAAATATGAGGATATAAACCACCTGTGTCCCTCGCGACACGTCAAAATCATGGAACCGGAGTGCCCAGTATCGGCACTCGAAAACATCATGAAAACTGTGCCCAGCATCGGCACGTAAATCCTCATATATCGGGCACCGTCAGTCCGGATCGGCCCACAGGCTCTGTCTGGGTATCGGCCCTCGGCCCCGGCAGTACGCCCATATCCATCTATCGACTCTGGTCGGTATCCTCCGGATAACCGCCAGGTCCAACAAAATCACCGGTAGGTACTCGCCACTCTGCCAGGCTCATCGTCTACTCCACGAAAAACATTTCTTGCCCCGGGGAACCATACCGGGTCCACCATGTACCCGCAATCGGCCTCATCCGCCTCCTCGAATCGGGTTTCACATGTCGCTCTCAGCACCGAGAAAACACATGGTGGACGCACTGAAATATCATATCACGGGTAACCGGGTTTTTTAAACAATTACATATCCTCTTTGAAACACCCACGGTTCCCAAAACCAGAAATATCATGGAAACAGCATATCTCAATGCGTATAATCAGAAAGCAGCATGTATGCGACATATAGCAGAAAGGTAAGCATATCAATATGTCATGCAAGGGTCATATCCTGAATGCAACAGTACTACAGTGTAGTGACATGGCAATTATCGATGATGAAGTGTGTGAGCCGGCAAACAAGTGTATGTGGAACATACGCATCATCGATAATGGTGCTGGTGTCCTAGCAGCATGACTGAAATATATCAACAATATAAGCGATGCAATGCAAACAGCATGAATGTGCGGAATCGAGTAGTCAACGCAACAGTAGAGAACCTGCCTCAATAGCTATATCATGCAACCTTGCCTTTTGAAATAAGACGAATCAGGGCTTTTGGTAAAATAAGGGCTACGGTGTTTTAAGAAAAGATGCGCCTTTTGAAAATATCCGTATAAACCCTTTTACCTATCTTTAAAATATCCCTGATTCGTTAGTTTTGAAATAGGTATGACTCAGGTCTAGTCTAACGCCTACTATGCGAACTACGAACCCACAACCAAGTCAATAGAGAGGGGTATGGAAACCACCTAAATCTAAGTCGATATCACAATATCTCATCACATGACAGGTATCACTACCATCATATCACATCTCCAATACGAACTCTGTCATGTCGCCAAATCTCACGGCCTCAATCGAATCTCATCGACTCATCTCAATCCCGCGTATCATCCTCAAATCTTGTATATGAACACATAGTCCCATACCCATGTGTAGATATACACACCATCATATGCGCACAGATATATGAAAGAATGTATGCAAGTATGTGTGTATGTGTGAGTGTGGGTGCAACCATTACTCTAGGGTTTCGCACTATAATCAACCAATACATCCTTATCACCAATAATCCATTATTACCATCAATAATCCTAAACAACACATAATAAATATATGTGTGTCTACGTATTCGTATACATCACCATGGACTGCGGGGGTGCTATACGCCATCCACCCGACTTCTCCCCATAGATATAATCTACTCACCATGCTTCTCATGTGTCGGTGCCGATGTCGCCATCTTCATCTTCTTTGCCTCAACATCTCGTAGGGTACCTACAAGTATATCACAACGCTAAAGCACATGAAAATCACATCGGAAACCAAAATAGCACACGCTACCCGCATAGGTAAAAACCTATCGTCTCGCATGTAAACACGTTCAATATCCACTTGTCGTTGACATCCAAACGCCACCCGACAGCAATGAATCACCAAATACCAAAATCCATGCTAAATCAAGTCGTAAACCAAGCACCAACATAGGAAAATCAACCCAGATTTCACCCTAGAAGGAATCAGTCAAAACTAGACATACCCAGGGTCAAGAATAGAGGAAATGGGGCCATGCACAAAATTCGAGATAGATCCTCCCTGCTCTGGCCGCAATTTGCGGCCAGAAGGAAATAATTGGCGGCCTCACTGTGGAGTTGGGGGCTAGGGTTTGGTGTGGTGGTTTTATAGTGCCTGCACATCTCACTGTCAACTCAGTTTCATTTTTGGGGTCTCGGGGTGATAGCAGATTCCACAAAACACTTCCAGATTTACAGTTTTCCCCGATATCGATTCTGTAATTCCGTATTCTGGTTTCAAGTTCAGGTTTGGGTCCAAATTAGCATCACACAAGGGATTCTAAGGTCACCACAATCCTCAATTCCATCTTTGATTTCAGTTTTACCCTAAACCCTAACTGGAATTCTCCAAAGTCCACAAACAACACATTATCGATATGAAACTAGAATAGATGCACAAGGAAATGAAATACTACTCTAATAGGTGCAGAAATTACCTCCTTTGGCGACTCAAGAAAATTCTTGAGTTGCTCAAAGTCCTCCAAATCCAATCTTGCTAGGTTCAATGTGTAGCTAGTGGGCTTGGGAGTAAGTTTTGTGAAGTAGGAATGGGGTTTTGGCTTTGTTTTCATGGTGGATCTAGGGTTTCATGAAGAGGGAGAGAGACGGCAGCAGCTCAAGAGAGGGAGAGGAGAGAGAATGAGAAAGGGAAAATGATGGGAGTATGGTTCAAAAAGTGGGGGTTGACCTAGTCTCTCTCTCTCATCATCATCATTACTTTTTCTTTCTTTTCTTTTCCTTCTCACTCCAATAGTGAACCCAAAAGAACCATGGCAAAAGAAATGTAACACAAGCGTAACAAGTGTGGAAAATGATATGTGCACATTTTTGCACAAAAATGCTAAAAATCCAATTAGCGATTCTTAATCGCGATTAGCACTAAATTAGCATATAACTAATCTTAAAACTTTAAAATGGCATAATTCCATAAAATACGTTATTTTAGAATTTTCCATAATTTTTTCCCATTTATTTGTATTTAATTATACCAGAATATTAAAATATTCATTAAAATAATATTAAATTATAAAATTTCCCAAAAATCATATTTTATTATTTTGAAAACGTTACAATCTACCCCCCTTAAAGAAATTCGGTCCCCGGATTTAAATTTAAACCCCCAAATGCTAAAATATTTCAATACAATTTCCAAGTCATCGGGGTTCCGAAATCAGCAATACATAAAACGTATCATAGCGCAATGCATGCGCATGAGTACTGAGCAGATAACTCAAAAGCAACACTCCATCAAGCATCCCGCAATCATCGGAGTCATGGTAAAAACACAAATGTCAAATCCAATACAAAACCAATATGATATAGATCAGAACTATACATGCAGACATCCAATCTATATATGTAAATAGCTGATTTAAATGCATGCCAAATCTTTTTAAGTCGCTGTGCGATGCGCGTAACACTGCACAGTAGCGGACGTTTTTCGCAAGAAAATAACTATATACGTATATATATATATCCTTTGTTTAATAGGTACGTTCCGCCGTTTTGAAAACAATTTGGAAGGGTTTCCCTGTTTTTAAAACGTTCCGTGTCATATCGGACACGTAGGTATATGTATACCGAGACCATAGCTCGCTCTTTGGAAATCCCTTCGAACTATCAATGCATGCAAAATATATTCAGGTACTGTCCTCTGACTAGTCCTGCTCGGTACAAAACAAATATCATAAAAATGTACTGCTCCAAAAGGAATAAATCCCAAAAATGCACATAACATCACCCTGTGCGTCTGGTGCGCACGGAAATCAAAATCCATATATGTGCCATACAGGTGCACAAAACAACATCTAGGTGCAACGGGTGTGTACGAAACATCTGTCATAGGCAACGTGTGTGCCTGACAGCCAAAACAGGTGCATCTGACATACACGAAGAATCTCGATTTAGTGCATCTGGTGTGCACCAAAATCGTATCTCAAAACCTGCGTCCAACATGCGCGAAAATCCAAATCGGTGCATCCATCATGCACGAATGAAAATCTAGACTTTGCGCACTCAACATGCACGGAATCACAAAATCCAATAGCACGCCGAACATGCGTAAGTCCAGTCAAAAGCACGGAGTGCAAGAATCCACATCAATATCACAATCAAAATCGACATATCGAAAGACATCAAATCGAAGTCAGGTGCAACCGTAATGCACAAAATGTAAATCCGGTGCCACAAAGGCATGATATATAAATCTGATGCGATAAACGCAAGAAACATAAAACTGGTGCGACAACGCATGAAGTATAGAACTGGTGCATCCCATGCACAAATACCAGCAATAACTCAAATGCATAAGCAGCAACACTAAGTGTACCCAGATATAAAGAAAATCATAAACGTGGGCAACTGCATGCACAAAACACATATCAATGCACTACAAGCACATATAAGCTATACCGAGTGCAAAAAAACCAAATCGTGTGCGTAACATATGCACAACATCAAATCAACCGTATGAAATCCATAAAGTCATAAGCAGGTGCAGCCAAGGCACGAAACAATATACAACGCGGCTTAATCAAATCAGATGTACCGGGATGGAAAAACTCACAACCGCGTGCATCAGCGTGCACAAATCAAAACACTAAAAGTACATGAAACTATGCTGGAAGCGTAAATCAAATCACCGGCATAAAATAGGCATGAAATCACAATCAACACCTCAAGAGTAATAACTATGTGCAAGGTATAAATACCCAGTAAGTGCAACCATGGTGCACAAAATCAAATATCATGGAACTCAGTCATCAAGACTAAATCATGCAAATAGATCGCCCAAAATACCGAAATCCAAAGCAACGGATACGTGATAGTCAAATCACAAAATCACAAATCATAAATACTGTCGTCGGTATATCCTTTTTCAGGGTCGAGAAGGTACCGGTACATCCGATGCTAGCGGCGCAAGATATCTACTTGCCTCTTGCTCACGGCTGGCATCCTCTGCCTCTGGTTCCTGATCTTTCCTCTAGATTACAATCTCGCAATCCATCGGCTCATCGGCCCGGTCAGGTGTGCTGACAGGAACGATTCCGTTCTGGCACTTCCCTGGTCATCTCTCGGTCAATCCCCACGACCGCTCGTAGAGCAGCACATCTCTGGCGTCGACCTCTGGTCCTCTAAATACCCATCACACAATCCGATCCTGGGTGCAACTCTTATTGCAGCAGTGTACTGGAAGGAATCCTGCTCAAGGTCTCTTCTGATCTTGCCTAAGCCAAACCGTAAGGAGGCTGGTACTCTGGCGTAATCTTTTCTCGCTCTCTGGACATCTGCGTCCTTAGTACAGCATCTCCTCGAAAGCCGGTCGCATCCCTGCGCCTCTGTATGCATGTCCGACCTTTTCTCTTAACGGGGTGTAGTGACAGCTCATCTGCCTCTCGCACGAACTTCTTGTCCCGCTTGTCTGTATCATCGACCATTCGACGTCGCGTCTTTATCCACGCACTGCAATGTCTTCGGCTACGGTCCATCCGAAGTCCCTCACACGGACTCGAAATCACGAACTCGGTATCTTCATCACTCAGTAGAAGATATCTAGCCGAACACGTCCTCAGCGTGCATATCGCATCTCTGATGTCAGCGGAGTGGAACGTCATCTCGTCGAAATCTCGTGCGAACTCTTTAATCCACATTGCTCCAATATCGACTGATTCGGACTCATCTCATCGTGGCTACACAGACTGCACTCCAACGGCTAAGCCCGTCTCTGGAGTCTCCCAAGCAGTGTCCCATCACATGATATCTGAATGATGTCGAATCGTCCGATCGGCTCGTCAGAACCTCACAATCCCCCAAGAGCTCAACATCTCGGGTACAGTTTAATAGTATCGAGTACATACCACAGCATCGGTGGTCCAGCCGTAGAAGGGCAAACCCAAGCCTCACTAATGGCGCCGAGGAACTGCCGCAAACCCTAAGGTTCAAAGGCTTTCACACGGTCATTAAGTCGAGTTAGGGTTTCATTCTTCTAGAGGGTCCATAGAATCGCTTGCATGTCTTTCCGAGTACTTTAAACTTGGAAAATGGGTTCCTGACATTCGATCGTCTCAATCGACTCTCAACGAATCTGCGTGAAGTCGTCTCTAGCTGGAATCAATCTATCTGATGACCTCGCATTGGGGTAAGCGAACGAACCACATGTCCTAGTCATTAAGCCTCGGTGACTAGCGACTCACTATCATATCTCTAAGTATATGCTCCAGCTGCGGTAGCTCCAATCATCTGGGCGATATCTCATCATTCGCAGCAACAACTGGCTCATTCGTCGGTACGCTAAGCAGCGCCTCAACCATCATGAATAAGCGATACATCAACAGTCATCACATCCTGGCTGGCCTCTATCAGTGGCTCAATCCTCTGGTACCGACCAGTACATCTGAGAAATCTCGCAACAGCGATCTGTCAAACGCTCATGGCGCGAAAACACAAAATACGAAGCCTCAATGCAACCGTATGTCTCTGGAATCACGCCCCGGTAAGCCCTCGTCCCCGACGAGCTCATGCTGACACAACTCGAGCCGTAGCTCACTCTGCCCGTGCAATCGCGGCAGCAAGATCATAACCAGTATCGATGAAGGTAGACATAGGAAGGAATATAATACGGTGCAAGGAAATGTACAACCTAAGGTTTCTTAAGTGGAGTGGCATGTCGTAAGTAGGCCGCGGAACATACCCACGGTACGTCACTCTACTTTAGTCACCTATTCCATCAACCAAGGGTCATCCTACACGACGAAAGTTCAGGTCTAATACCCCCTCGACTAAGTCTAAGTTCCGTAAGGTCAAGCCTAAGTTCCGTATATATATAACGCCCTAGGCTCCACATAGTCAAACTCAGACTCGAACCAAGGTCAACCTAGCGCTCTGATACCAACTTTGTCACGACCCGAAAGAGCATGTGACTGGCCCTTGAACCATATGAAGTCTATAGGACCCCATCTGATCCAAGTAAGCCAAAAGCCCAGAAATCTAAAACCATTTAAAGAGTAAATAAGGAAAACTGGTTTTGAAAAGTAAAGAAATCATGTTTCGAAAATCAAGGTTTTTAAATAACTAAGCCGAATGTGTATTTTTAAAATGTGTAACCTTTCCTGAAAATTTCGGCAGAGTTTCCTTTGTAAAAACTGGCCCCGAACGGGGTACAACAAGAATAATATATAAGAAATGATAAAGGGCATCCCCAAGCGGGAGCTAGCTCTTCGTCAATCGACGGTCACAACCATGCAAGCAATAATAATATACAACGCCGAAGGGCGAGGATCAAAATCCAAAAAGAAACTCAAACAGCCAGAAAACCGTAATACTACAAGCGCGACTCTAAGGTCGAAATAATACAACACTGTTTTCTAAGTCTGAAACAATATACAAGTTTTGGTTGATGGAATGACTAGATACAATGAATAATACAGGAGCAATGGCGGTTCTGATACAAAAGAACCCACCTACCAACGCAAGTCACCCATATGGAAGCAGTGTACCAGAAATGCCGCTATGGAATTTGTACGGCAAAAACCTGCAAGGATTGTGGCACAACGGGGGTGAGTTGCCAACTCGTGAATAGAAAATATCTACAAGCAAAGATCGAATGCATGACCCATCCTAGGTCAATACGATCAGATATATATAAACCTCAATATGAATAAGTCTGAAATATGCTAAACTGGCAATGTAATCTCTATACATGAGTGTAATGCCAAGTGCTCGTGCCAGTGCCTCAGGTAATAGCATATCATAAATGTGAGGTACAATCAATGAAATCAATCTGCATGTACGTGGATCCCGTCCACTCGTCACCCAATGACAATAACCATCCTGCATGTAAATATCATCAGCATATGCATGGAAATATGAGGATATAAACCACCTGTGTCCCTCGCGACACGTCAAAATCATGGAACCGGAGTGCCCAGCATCGGCACTCGAAAACATCATGAAAACTGTGCCCAGCATCGGCACGTAAATCCTCATATATCGGGCTCCGTCAGTCCAGATCGGCCCACAAGCTCTGTCTGTGGTATCGGCCCTCGGCCCCGGCAGTACGCCCATATCCATCTATCGACTCTGGTCGGTATCCTCCGGATAACTGCCAGGTCCAATAAAATCACCGGTAGGTACTCGCCACCCTGCCAGGCTCATCGTCTACTCCACGAAAAACATTTCTTGCCCCGGGGAACCATACCGGGTCCACCATGTACCCGCAATCGGCCTCATCCGCCTCCTCGAATCGGGTTTCACATGTCGCTCTCAGCACCGAGAAAACACATGGTGGACGCACTGAAATATCATATCACGGGTAACCGGATTTTTTAAACAATTACATATCCTCTTTGAAACACCCACGGTTCCCAAAACCAGAAATATCATGGAAACAGCATATCTCAATGCGTATAATCAGAAAGCAGCATGTATGCGACATATAGTAGAAAGGTAAGCATATCAATATGTCATGCAAGGGTCATATCCTGAATGCAACAGTACTACAGTGTAGTGACATGGCAATTATCGATGATGAAGTGTGTGAGCCGGCAAACAAGTGTACGTGGAACATACGCATCATCGATAATGGTGCTGGTGTCCTAGCAGCATGACTGAAATATATCAACAATATAAGCGATGCAATGCAAACAGCATGAATGTGCGGAATCGAGTAGTCAACGCAACAGTAGAGAACCTGCCTCAATAGCTATATCATGCAACCTTGCCTTTTGAAATAAGGCGAATCAGGGCTATTGGTAAAATAAGGGCTACGGTGTTTTAAGAAAAGATGCGCCTTTTGAAAATATCCGTATAAACCCTTTTGCCTATCTTTAAAATATCCCTGATTCGTTAATTTTGAAATAGGTATGACTCGGGTCTAGTCTAACGCCTACTATGCGAACTACGAACCCACAACCAAGTCAATAGAGAGGGGTATGGAAACCACCTAAATCTGAGTCGATATCACAATATCTCATCACATGACAGGTATCACTACCATCATATCACATCTTCAATACGAACTCTGTCATGTCGCCAAATCTCACGGCCTCAATCGAATCTCATCGACTCATCTCAATCCCACGTATCATCCTCAAAACTCGTATATGAACACATAGTCCCATACCCATGTGTAGATATACACACCATCATATGTGCACAGATATATGAAAGAATGTATGCAAGTATGTGTGTATGTGTGAGTGTGGGTGCAACCACTACTCTAGGGTTTCGCACTTTAATCAACCAATACATCCTTATCACTAATAATCCATTATTACCAGCAATAGTCCTAAACAACACATAATAAATATATGTGTGTATACGTATTCGAATACATCACCACGGACTACGGGGGTGCTATACGCCATCCACCCGACTTCTCCCCGTAGATATAATCTACTCACCTTGCTTCTCATGTGTCGGTGCCGATGTCGCCATCTTCATCTTCTTTGCCTCAACATCTCGTAGGGTACCTACAAGTATATCACAACGCTAAAGCACATGAAAATCACATCGGAAACCAAAATAGCACACGCTACCCGCATAGGTAAAAACCTATCGTCTCGCATGTAAACACGTTCAATATCCACTTGTCGTTGACGTCCAAACGCCACCCGACAGCAATGAATCACCAAATACCAAAATCCATGCTAAATCAAGTCGTAAACCATGCACCAACATAGGAAAATCAACCCAGATTTCACCCTAGAAGGAATCAGTCAAAACTAGACATACCCAGGGTCAAGAATAGAGGAAATGGGGCCATGCACAAAATTCGAGACAGATCCTCCCTGCTCTGGCCGCAATTTGCGGCCAGAAGGAAATAATTGGCGGCCTCACTGTGGAGTTGGGGGCTAGGGTTTGGTGTGGTGGTTCTATAGTGCCTGCACATCTCACTGTCAACTCAGTTTCATTTTTGGGGTCTCGGGGTGATAGCAGATTCCACAAAACACTTCCAGATTTACAGTTTTCCCCGATATCGATTCCGTAATTCCGTATTCTGGTTTCAAGTTCAGGTTTGGGTCCAAATTAGCATCACACAAGGGATTCTAAGGTCACCACAATCCTCAATTCCATCTTTGATTTCAGTTTTACCCTAAACCCTAACTGGAATTCTCCAAAGTCCACAAACAACACATTATCGATATGAAACTGGAATAGATGCACAAGGAAATGAAATACTACTCTAATAGGTGCAGAAATTACCTCCTTTGGCAACTCAAGAAAATTCTTGAGTTGCTCAAAGTCCTCCAAATCCAATCTTGCTAGGTTCAATGTGTAGCTAGTGGGCTTGGGAGTAAGTTTTATGAAGTAGGAATGGGGTTTTGGCTTTGTTTTCATGGTGGATCTAGGGTTTCATGAAGAGGGAGAGAGAGGGCAGCAGCTCAAGAGAGGGAGAGGAGAGAGAATGAGAAAGGGAAAATGATGGGAGTATGGTTTAAAAAGTTGGGGTTGACCTAGTCTCTCTCTCTCATCATCATCATTACTTTTTCTTTCTTTTCTTTTCCTTCTCACTCCAATAGTGAACCCAAAAGAACCATGGCAAAAGAAATGTAACACAAGTGTAACAAGTGCGGAAAATGATATGTGCATATTTTTGCACAAAAATGCTAAAAATCCAATTAGCGATTCTTAATCGCGATTAGCACTAAATTAGCATATAACTAATCTTAAAACTTTAAAATGGCATAATTCCATAAAATACCTTATTTTAGAATTTTCCATAATTTTTCCCCATTTATTTGTATTTAATTATACCAGAATATTAAAATATTCATTAAAATAATATTAAATTATAAAATTTCCCAAAAATCATATTTTATTATTTTGAAAACGTTACAATCTACCCCCCTTAAAGAAATTCGGTCCCGGAATTTAAATTTAAACCCCCAAATGCTAAAATATTTCAATACAATTTCCAAGTCATCGGGGTTCCAAAATCAGCAATACATAAAACGTATCGTAGCGCAATGCATGCGCATAAGTACTGAGCAGATAATTCAAAAGCAACACTCCATCAAGCATCCCGCAATCATCGGAGTCATGGTAAAGACACAAATATCAAATCCAATACAAAACCAATATGATATAGATCATAACTATACATGTAGACATCCAATCTATACATGTAAATAGCTGATGTAAATGCATGCCAAATCTTTTTAAGTCGCTGTGCGATGCGCGTAACACTGCACAGTGGCGGACGTTTTTCGCAAGAAAATAACTATATACGTATATATATATATATATATATCCTTTGTTTAATAGGTACGTTCCGCCGTTTTGAAAACAATTTGGAAGGGTTTCCCTGTTTTTAAAACGTTCCGTGTCATATCGGACACGTAGGTATATGTATACCGAGACCATAGCTCGCTCTTTGGAAATCCCATCGAACTATCAATACATGCAAAATATATTCAGGTACTGTCCTCTGACTAGTCCTGCTCGGTACAAAACGAATATCAAATATCATAAAAATGTACTGCTCCAAAAGGAATAAATCCCAAATATGCACATAACATCACCCTGTGCGTCTGGTGCGCACGGAAATCAAAATCCATATATGTGCCATACAGGTGCACAAAACAACATCTAGGTGCAACGGGTGTGCACGAAACATCTGTCATAGGCAACGTGTGTGCCTGACAGCCAAAACAGGTGCATCTGACATGCACGAAGAATCTCGATTTAGTGCATCTGGTGTGCACCAAAATCGTATCTCAAAACCTGCGCCCAACATGCGCGAAAATCCAAATCGGTGCATCCATCGTGCACGAATGAAAATCTAGACCCTGCGCACTCAACATGCACGGAATCACAAAATCCAATAGCACGCCGAACATGCGTAAGTCCAGTCAAAAGCACGGAGTGCAAGAATCCACATCAATATCACAATCAAAATCGACATATCGAAAGACATCAAATCGAAGTCAGGTGCAACCGTAATGCACAAAATGTAAATCCGGTGCCACAAAGGCATGATATATAAATCTGATGCGATAAACGCAAGAAACATAAAACTGGTGCGACAACGCATGAAGTATAGAACTGGTGCATCCCATGCACAAATACCAGCAATAACTCAAATGCATAAGCAGCAACACTAAGTGTACCCAGATATAAAGAAAATCATAAACGTGTGCAACTACGTGCACAAAACACATATCAATGCACTACAAGCACATATAAGCTATACCGAGTGCAAAAAAACCAAATCGTGTGCGTAACATATACACAACATCAAATCAACCGTATGAAATCCATAAAGTCATAAGCAGGTGCAGCCAAGGCACGAAACAATATACAACGCGGCTTAATCAAATCAGATGTACCGCGATGGAAAAACTCACAACCGCGTGCATCAGCGTGCACAAATCAAAACACTAAAAGTACATGAAACTATGCTGGAAGCGTAAATCAAATCACCGGCATAAAATAGGCATGAAATCACAATCAACACCTCAAGAGTAATAACTATGTGCAAGGTATAAATACCCAGTAAGTGCAACCATGGTGCACAAAATCAAATATCATGGAACTCAGTCATCAAGACTAAATCATGCAAATAGATCGCCCAAAATACCGAAATCCAAAGCAACGGATACGTGATAGTCAAATCACAAAATCACAAATCATAAATACTGTCGTCGGTATATCCTTTTTCAGGGTCGAGAAGGTACCGGTACATCCGATGCTAGCGGCGAAAGATATCTACTTGCCTCTTGCTCGCGGATGGCGTCCTCTGCCTCTGGTTCCTGATCTTTCCTGTAGATTACCAATCTCGCAATCCATCGGCTCATCGGCCCGGTCAGGTGTGCTGACAGGAACGATTCCGTTCTGGCACTTCCCTGGTCATCTCTCGGTCAATCCCCACGACCGCTCGTAGAGCAGCACATCTCTGGCGTCGATCTCTGGTCCTCTAAATACCCATCACACAATCCGATCCTGGGTGCAACTCTTATTGCAGCAGTGTACTCGAAGGAATCCTGCTCAAGGTCTCTTCTGATCTTGCCTAAGCCAAACCGTAAGAAGGCTGGTACTCTGGCGTAATCTTTTCTCGCTCTCTGGACATCTGCGTCCTTAGTACAGCATCTCCTCGGAAGCCGGTCGCATCCCTGCGCCTCTGTATGCATGTCCGACCTTTTCTCTTAACGGGGTGTAGTGACAGCTCATCTGCCTCTCGCACGAACTTCTTGTCCCGCTTGTCTGTATCATCGACCATTCGACGTCGCGTCTTTATCCACGCACTGCAATGTCTTCGGCTACGGTCCATCCGAAGTCCCTCACACGGACTCGAAATCACGAACTCAGTATCTTCATCACTCAGTAGAAGATATCTTGCCGAACACGTCCTCAGCGTGCATATCGCATCTCTGATGTCAGCGGAGTGGAACGTCATCTCGTCGAAATCTCGTGCGAACTCTTTACTCCACCTTGCTCCAATATCGACTGATTCGGACTCATCTCATCGTGGCTACACAGACTGCGCTCTAACGGCTAAGCTCGTCTTTGGAGTCTCCCAAGCAGTGTCCCATCACATGATATCCGAATGATGTCGATTCGTCTGATCGGCTCGTCAGAACCTCACAATCCCCCAAGAGCTCAACATCTCGGGTACAGTTTAATAGTATCGAGTACATACCACAGCATCGGTGGTCCAGCCGTAGAAGGGCAAACCCAAGCCTCACTAATGGCGCCGAGGAACTGCCGCAAACCCTAAGGTTCAAAGGCTTTCACACGGTCATTAAGTCGAGTTAGGGTTTCATTCTTCTAGAGGGTCCATAGAATCGCTTGCATGTCTTTCCAAGTACTTTAAACTTGGAAAATGGGTTCCTGACATTCGATCGTCTCAATCGACTCTCAACGAATCTGCGTGAAGTCGTCTCAGCTGGAATCAATCTATCTGATGACCTCGCATCGGGGTAAGCGAACGAACCACATGTCCTAGTCATTAAGCCTCGGTGACTAGCGACTCACTATCATATCTCTAAGTATATGCTCCAGCTGCGGTAGCTCCAATCATCTGGGCGATATCTCATCATTCGCAGCAACAACTGGCTCATTCGTCGGTACGCTAAGCAGCGCCTCAACCATCATGAATAAGCGATATATCAACAGTCATCACATCCTGGCTGGCCTCTATCAGTGGCTCAATCCTCTGGTACCGACCGGTACATCCGAGAAATCTCGCAACAGCGATCTGTCAAACGCTCATGGCGTGAAAACACAAAATACGAAGCCTCAATACAACCGTATATCTCTGGAATCACGCCCCGGTCAGCCCTCGTCCCCGACGAGCTCATGCTGACACAACTCGAGCCGTAGCTCACTCTGCCCGTGCAATCGCGGCAGCAAGATCATAACCAGTATCGATGAAGGTAGATCATAGGAAGGAATATAATACGGTGCAAGGAAATGTACAACCTAAGGTTTCTTAAGTGGAGTGGCGTGTCGTAAGTATGCCGCGGAACATACCCACGGTACGTCACTCTACTTTAGTCACCTATTCCATCAACCAAGGGTCATCCTAAACGACGAAAGTTCGGGTCTAATACCCCCTCGACTAAGTCTAAGTTCCATAAGGTCAAGCCTAAGTTCCGTATATATATAACGCCCTAGGCTCCACATAGTCAAACTCAGACTCGAACCAAGGTCAACCTAACGCTCTGATACCAACTTTGTCACGACCCGAAAAAGCACGTGACTGGCCCTTGAACCATATGAAGTCTATAGGACCCCATCTGATCCAAGTAAGCCAAAAGCCCAGAAATCTAAAACCATTTAAACAGTAAATAAGGAAAACTGGTTTTGAAAAGTAAAGAAATCATGTTTCGAAAATCAAGGTTTTTAAATAACTAAGCCGAATGTGTATTTTTAAAATGTGTAACCTTTCCTGAAAATTTCGGCAGAGTTTCCTTTGTAAAAACTGGCCCCGAACGGGGTACAATAAGAATAATATATAAGAAATGATAAAAGGCATCCCCAAGCGAGAGCTAGCTCTTCGTCAATCGACGGTCACAACCACGCAAGCAATAATAATATACAACGCCGAAGGGCGAGGATCAAAATCCAAAAAGAAACTCAAACAGCCAGAAAACCGTAATACTACAAGCGCGACTCTAAGGTCGAAATAATACAACACTGTTTTCTAAGTCTGAAACAATATACAAGTTTTGGTTGATGGAATGACTAGATACAATGAATAATACAGGAGCAATGGCGGTTCTGATACAAAAGAACCCACCTACCAACGCAAGTCACCCATATGAAAGCAGTGTGCCAGAAATGCCGCTATGGAATCTGTACGGCAAAAACCTGCAAGGACTGTGGCACAACGGGGGTGAGTTGCCAACTCATGAATAGAAAATATCTACAAGTAGAGATCGAATGCATGACCCATCCTAGGTCAATACGATCAGATATATATAAACCTCAATATGAATAAGTCTGAAACATGCTAAACTGGCAATGTAATCTCTATACATGAGCGTAATGCCAAGTGCTCGTGCCAGTGCCTAAGGTAATAGCATATCATAAATGTGAGGTACAATCAATGAAATCAATCTGCATGTACGTGGATCCCGTCCACTCGTCACCCAATGACAATAACCATCATGCATGTAAATATCATCAGCATATGCATGGAAATATGAGGATATAAACCACCTGTGTCCCTCGCGACACGTCAAAATCATGGAACCGGAGTGCCCAGCATCGGCACTTGAAAACATCATGAAAACTGTGCCTAGCATCGGCACGTAAATCCTCATATATCGGGCTCCGTCAGTCCGGATCGGCCCACAGGCTCTGTCTGCGGTATCGGCCCTCGGCCCCGGCAGTACGCCCATATCCATCTATCGACTCTGGTCGGTATCCTCCGGATAACCGCCAGGTCCAACAAAATCACCGGTAGGTACTCGCCACCCTGCCAGGCTCATCGTCTACTCCACGAAAAACATTTCTTGCCCCGGGAAACCATACCGGGTCCACCATGTACCCGCAATCGGCCTCATCCGCCTCCTCGAATCGGGTTTCACATGTCGCTCTCAGCACCGAGAAAACACATGGTGGACGCACTGAATTATCATATCACGGGTAACCGGGTTTTTAAAACATTTACATATCCTCTTTGAAACACCCACGGTTCCCAAAACCAGAAATATCATGGAAACAGCATATCTCAATGCGTATAATCAGAAAGCAGCATGTATGCGACATATAGCAGAAAGGTAAGCATATCAATATGTCATGCAAGGGTCATATCCTGAATGCAACAGTACTACAGTGTAGTGACATGGCAATTATCGATAATGAAGTGCGTGAGCCGGCAAACAAGTGTACGTGGAACATACGCATCATCGATAATGGTGCTGGTGTCCTAGCAGCATGACTGAAATATATCAACAATATAAGCGATGCAATGCAAACAGCATGAATGTGCGGAATCGAGTAGTCAACGCAACAGTAGAGAACCTGCCTCAATAGCTATATCATGCAACCTTGCCTTTTGAAATAAGACGAATCAGGGCTTTTGGGAAAATAAGGGCTACGGTGTTTTAAGAAAAGATGCGCCTTTTGAAAATATCCGTATAAACCCTTTTGCCTATCTTTAAAATAT
The DNA here is from genome assembly GCA_030015575.1 of Agapanthus africanus. NCBI lineage: Eukaryota > Viridiplantae > Streptophyta > Magnoliopsida > Asparagales > Amaryllidaceae > Agapanthus > Agapanthus africanus. Next base: position 263,269,945 of record CM057345.1, on the reverse strand, counting down.
CTCTGATTCGTTAGTTTTGAAATAGGTATGACTCGGGTCTAGTCTAACGCCTACTATGCGAACTACGAACCCACAACCAAGTCAATAGAGAGGGGTATGGAAACCACCTAAATCTGAGTCGATATCACAATATCTCATCACATGACAGGTATCACTACCATCATATCACATCTCCAATACGAACTCTGTCATGTCGCCAAATCTCACGGCCTCAATCGAATCTCATCGACTCATCTCAATCCCACGTATCATCCTCAAATCTCGTATATGAACACATAGTCCCATACCCATGTGTAGATATACACACCATCATATGCGCACAGATATATGAAAGAATGTATGCAAGTATGTGTGTATGTGTTAGTGTGGGTGCAACAACTACTCTAGGGTTTCGCACTATAATTAACCAATACATCCTTATCACCAATAATCCATTATTACCATCAATAATCCTAAACAACACATAATAAATATATGTGTGTATACGTATTCGTATACATCACCATGGACTGCGGGGATGCTATACGCCATCCACCCGACTTCTCCCCGTAGATATAATCTACACACCTTGCTTCTCATGTGTCGGTGCCGATGTCGCCATCTTCATCTTCTTTGCCTCAACATCTCGTAGGGTACCTACAAGTATATCACAACGCTAAAGCACATGAAAATCACATCGGAAACCAAAATAGCACACGCTATCCGCATAGGTAAAAACCTATCGTCTCGCATGTAAACACGTTCAATATCCACTTGTCGTTGACGTCTAAACGCCACCCGACAGCAATGAATCACTAAATACCAAAATCCATGCTAAATCAAGTCATAAACCATGCACCAACATAGGAAAATCAACCCAAATTTCACACTAGAAGGAATCAGTCAAAACTAGACATACCCAGGGTCAAGAATAGAGGAAATGGGGCCATGCACAAAATTCGAGACAGATCCTCCCTGCTCTGGCCACAATTTGCGGCCAGAAGGAAATAATTGGCGGCCTCACTGTGGAGTTGGGGGCTAGGGTTTGGTGTGGTGGTTCTATAGTGCCTGCACATCTCACTGTCAACTCAGTTTCATTTTTGGGGTCTCGGGGTGATAGCAGATTCCACAAAACACTTCCAGATTTACAGTTTTCCCCGATATCGATTCCGTAATTCCGTATTCTGGTTTCAAGTTCAGGTTTGGGTCCAAATTAGCATCACACAAGGGATTCTAAGGTCACCACAATCCTCAATTCCATCTTTGATTTCAGTTTTACCCTAAACCCTAACTGGAATTCTCCAAAGTCCACAAACAACACATTATCGATATGAAACTAGAATAGATGCACAAGGAAATGAAATACTACTCTAATAGGTGCAGAAATTACCTCCTTTGGCAACTCAAGAAAATTCTTGAGTTGCTCAAAGTCCTCCAAATCCAATCTTGCTAGGTTCAATGTGTAGCTAGTGGGCTTGGGAGTAAGTTTTGTGAAGTGGGAATGGGGTTTTGGCTTTGTTTTCATGGTGGATCTAGGGTTTCATGAAGAGGGAGAGAGAGGGAGAGAGAGGGCAGCAGCTCAAGAGAGGGAGAGGAGAGAGAATGAGAAAGGGAAAATGATGGGAGTATGGTTCAAAAAGTGGGGGTTGACCTAGTCTCTCTCTCTCATCATCATCATTACTTTTTCTTTCTTTTCTTTTCCTTCTCACTCCAATTGTAAACCCAAAAGAACCATGGCAAAAGAAATGTAACACAAGTGTAACAAGTGTGGAAAATGATATGTGCACATTTTTGCACAAAAATGCTAAAAATCCAATTAGCGTTTCTTAATCGTGATTAGCACTAAATTAGCATATAAGTAATCTTAAAACTTTAAAATGGCATAATTCCATAAAATACCTTATTTTAGAATTTTCCATAATTTTTCCCCATTTATTTGTATTTAATTATACCAGAATATTAAAATATTCATTAAAATAATATTAAATTATAAAATTTCCCAAAAATCATATTTTATTATTTTGAAAACATTACACTAGGTCCCATCAGACATCCAGACACATTCTAAGACAAGTATTGCTCATTTCGGGAGATGGCTTTCTCCGCGAACTTGAGATATAGAGAGACATAGAAGGAAACATCATAGCGGATCCACTCGCTGAGGCTATTCCTCGAACGCAATAGTTTCGCAAACGGGATTTGTGAGACTGACTAGTAGAGGAGTTGGGTGTTCGGTATCACACGGGCTGTTAGTATGCGACATCGCAATAATTAGCCTTGAGTGCAAGTGGGAGATTGTTGGAGATAGTGCCCTCAGAGTCAATTATTGGATCACAGGCACGTGATTGCAATGATTGAGGGAGGATCTATCCCGGTAGGACGGTCTTACTCGAGATAATAGTATGCTATCTGGTTTATCTTTATCATCGTGTACTGCTTTAGGTGACCTAACAGGTCTCTATTACACGTTGGTAGAGCCCCTAGGATTCTTGCTTGACTGCCAGCAGTATGAGGGCGATCATATACGTGGGAGCTGGTAGTCTATAAGCACATCCTTAAAAGGTCCCTAGTCATGGGAATTTCGAGACAGGGCATCGATACTCCAGAGTAGACTAGTGTATACAGTCGAGACCCCGACGAGAGGCGGTGGCCGGTCTCACAAGCCACTGGTGTCAGTTGGTTCACCTAAGATGTATACAGGTGCTCATTGGGTTATGAGTACACCGGACAGGACTCTCCGGGAACATGCTAGTTGGTCTTATACCTGACGTCAGATAGCAGTTCCCTGGTGACATGTGTACAGGTTAGTTCATCGACCTGGGGATCGTCATTTGTCTCGTGTGAGTTCCTACTGTACTTTGATTACTACCCTACCACGCTCAAAGGAGATGTGCAAACGGGTTTTAGTTGGGTACAGTCCCGAGCCACATGGAGGCAGTGAGCGGATCTTCAGGGGTCCGTCTCTCCCGGTATTGGGGGTGAGGTCGCGCTGTGTCTAGGAGAGCCATTACACGAAGCCCTCGGCCGAGGCAGGAGATTTACTGGTAGGTATTCCAGTAGTATCTCAGGGTGTTCTGGGCTACACTCCGACACGACTTGTACCGCTTTTGGGGGTCTGACTTTTACCAACCCCCTAGGCCCGCCATGCGATGCTCATAGACGAACGGACCGGACTGTACGGATATTGTCACTGACAGGCTCAGTAGGGTGTCAGGATGAGTTCGCTCATCGACGTCCCTTTTGGTCAATAGCTGGTGGCCCGTCACGTATGGCTAATACCTCTGACGTGCTAGTGGTTAAATCCACAGCCATAGTATTGACGAGTCTTTAGAGTCCACCACACATACAGTTACTCAAGTTTCGGGCGAAACGCTGTAGAGGCCGTATGGAGATATGGCAGGGTTCGATCAGATACGTGCGGTATTGCATGGATCAGGATCGGACGGTTAGTACTAGAGGCCGTATGGATATATGGCAGGGTTCGATCAGATACGTGCGGTATTGCACGGATCATGATCGGACGAATAATACTAGCCGGCTTTGGTTTAAGCCGGATCCTAGTATAGTACAGTGTAGATTTTGTCTCATTGCATTTGTATCCGGTCGGAATACAGATGCGGGTGTGTATACACAGTATCGGGGTTTTCCTGTAATTTATTACGGGACCAGTTTTCTGGAGTTGCCAGTTTGCTTTCCGTTTCGGCTAATTTCCTTTGTATCGTTCATTGGCCGAAGATTGGTGGAGGAGGGCTTATTTGCATTTGTGCAAATAAGTATTTGTGGAGGGTGTTCTTTGCATTTTGTTGGATCATGATGGTTGCACCATCCCTTGACCATTTGACTTCTTCTTTGATGATTGCTTGACTTTTTGTAGCAATCATGGTTGTTGATTAGTTGATGGAGTATGGATTTGTTTGTGATGATTTTTTCTTATGATGACCTTTTCTCTCTTGCATTATGAGTGTGGTTCCATCATCCATAAAAAACACTCTCTCTCATTCTCTCACTTTTTTTTGCTAATGCTTGGCCGGCCAAGGAAGAGGGGGAGGGCTGTCCCATTTTTGGGTGAGGGGTTTTTGTTCATTTGTATTGCACAAAATCCATTTAGCTCCATCTCCAAAACTCCATTCCTCCACCATCTCAAAAGGCAACTCCATGCAAACCCCAAATGAGATATAGATCTCTACACTATTCTACAGCAAATCTTGGGCACGTCGACTCGCCAGCTTCATGCCCGAGTTGCCTCGGTATAGAGGTGGGAGCCCGTAAAAGAAGCCGGCGACGTGGTGCCCTTCCGGCGAGGAGGTGGAGACCGGACATTCTGCGGGATATCGGGACGACGGCGAGAAGACCGGAGGACACGGATCGCTCGGTATATCTCTCTTCCCCATCTTGTAGTTAGCTAGGACTAGATAATGGCATGATCCGGGTTTTTAGTGCGCGTTGGTGTCGGTTTGAAAAATTAAAGTTAACCATCGCTTCCGCATTTGGCCTCGGGATGGAGGCCGGGGCGCCGCCGTGCACTTACACATCTGTGATCTGAAATGGCTATCATTGCAATGTATATGTATATATGATATTATTTAGGCGTTGCTTATGTTTTACAGTCGCGCTAGCCCAGCCCCCGCTCTGTCGTTAGTTAAGTAACCTAACGGGTAATGACGGGGCCCCGTGGCGAATGCGAATGGCATAAGCGTATGTCATATTTTGGTTGTTTTCTGCAATGGTAGGATTAAATGATGGGACACATTAAAAGAACTAATGCAAGAATAACATGCATTAAAAGAACTAATGCAAGAAAATAAACCAAGTAAAAGTCGTTGGAACACTTTCGAAAAACCACTCGGTTCTTTTCAAAACCAACTTTTAAATGCGGAGCTTGAGCCACTCCTTTTAAAAGCTATCTCGTTCCATCGATTATATCAAGTTCACTACGTTCACGGTTTCGCCAAAACCATTCGTAGCCCTCCGTCGTTTCACATGAATAGTCAATAGTATTCAAGCTATGTTTGTTGGCCAAAGTCAAGGCATAGTGATTGGTAGCTATTAGGTATTCATGTGCAGCATAGATAGATGCGTTGATTTGGAACAGTCGTACTGCCTTGTTGGCCAAAGTCAAGGGTAGGTACGGGTGGATTCAAATTAACCTGGAGAACGACGGGTAGAACTTGACATGTGACTTATGATTTGTTGGCTAAAGTCAAGGTCATAAAAGCATGGGGCAAAAATCCACATCGGGAGTTTCATAAGTACTGAAACTTGCTAGAGTTCCATACCATTTGGAGTGTGATGATTCTGGTAGGATTCCTTCAGTTTCGTCATGCAATGATATTCGGATCCCGATCCTACTGTGAGTATATGCTACTCCTCGGGAAATTTCTCACTTAACGATCAATGCTATAAACCAAGTAGGTATCTAGAAAGGTGTTAGCGGGGCTACGCCCATAGGGAAAAGAGGTTATTTAATTAAGGAACTTCGCGAAAGCGTTGGAAAACCTCCCTCGAAGTACCGACACCAGCCTGGCCGAACGGTTAAGCAAGAATTGTACGGTGAGATTGATCCTGACTAATTCTTCCTTTTTGGTTTGAGGAGGGATTCGAGAGACAATGGGAGCCATCCTGTTTAGACAAACTAAAAACCACTCTAAACTTGCAAGAGCATCATGCTGAGTGTTTCTTCTCTCTCTCCTAATTGCAGCGACCAATCGACATGACTGGACTTAAGTTACTTCTAGATAAAAACATACTGACAGGGCCAAACTACAAAGATTGGCTCAGGAATGTCAAAATGGCAATCACTTACGACAAGCTGGGGTATCTTCTTACCACCAAAGCTCCCCCTGTCCCAGGTCCCAAAACCAGCGTCGCGGATAAGGAAATCCGTAAGACCTGGGAAATCGATTGCGCGAAGGCCAAGTGCCTCGTGCTTGCCTCTATGGACAACGAACATCAGAGGAAGCACGAGAATATGGACCTCGAATCCATATTTCTCCATACAAAAGAACTGTATGGAGAGCAATCTCGTATCGCAAGATACGAAGTGTCGAAGAAGCTATTTTCGGCAAGGTTGGACGTCGGATCATCGGTAGCGGAACACGTGCTTAAGATGATTAGCTACATAGAGGAGCTCGCGGACCTTGGGACCACGTTGGAGAATGAGCTCTATACGGACTTGATTCTCCAGTCCCTTCCTTCCACTTACGCCCAGTTTATCCTGAACTTCAACTTACAAGAAAAGGAAGTTGAACTTTCAGAACTCCTCAACATGCTGAGGAGCACAGAGGGCACCCTACAGAAAGGTAGGGAAACATCCACTTTGTTTGTAGGAGGATCTTCTTCTTCTAGGTCCAAGGCGAAAGCCAAGGGAAAGAAGAAGAAAGCCCCCGCCAAACCAAGGGGCGGTGTTAGTAAAGTGGATACGAAGGGAAAAGCAAAAGCAAAAGCAACAAAGAAAGCGGGGCAGCTTGTGGATAAAGAAGAATGCTTCTATTGTTATAAGAAAGGACACTGGAAGAATGATTGCAGGGCTTGGAAGGCCAGAACACAGGATCTGAAGCAGGTTGCGGCTTCAGCTTCAGGTGTGTATGTTATTGATAACTGTCTTTCAATAAACTCTACTTCCTGCGTATTGGATACCGGATCAGGATCTCATATCTGTAATTCTTTGCAGGCGTTGAGAAACCGTAGGTTTTTGAAGGCTGGTGACATGACCCTCAAAGTTGCAAACGGAGCTAGCATGGATGCTAAGGCCGTAGGGGACTATCACCTGGGAATGTCAGATGGACATGTTTTGGTTTTGCGTAATTGCTTTTTTGTACCCAACGCTGTTAGTTATATGTATGCCCTAGAGGCCATTACTGTACATTGGATGTATATTGTAGTGGATGCTGGGACATATATAGGGAGGACTTTCTTGCTCGACATGATAGTATGCTATCTGGTTACTCTTTACCTTAACGTGTATACTGATTGTCTCTCTGTTACATGTTGGTAAATTCCTTAGGATGTGTACTTGACTACCTAGACTATGATGAAGATCATACTAGTCGGGACATGGTAGTCCATAAGTACATCCTTCAAGGTCCCTAGTCGTGGGTGTATCGAGATGGGGCATCGATATACCAGAGTAGACTAGCGTATACCTTCTCGACCCATACAGATGGGCGATGGATGATCCCATATCCATTGGTGTTTGACATCAGAGATGATATACGGGTGCTCAGTGGAGACTGGGTACACTGGACGGACTCGCCGAGAACTCCCAGATGGTATTATACCTTACGTCAGATGGCAGTTCTCTGGTGACACTGGTACAGAGTAGTCTGTTGACCCGAGATCGTCATAGAGTCTTGTGTGGTTCCCACTGTGCTTTGATTTCCATCTTACCACGTCCAAGAGGGCGTGCAAAACGGTGGTTTTTGGGTACAGTCCCGAATCACATGGAGGCAATGAGCGATAGGAGGGGATTCGTCTCTCCCGGTATAGGGAGTTGATGTTGCGCTGTGTTCGATTGGCTATAACCGGAAATCCCTGGCCAGGGTTGCTGAGATTTACTGGTAAGTGTTACCAGTAGTTTCTCGAACTGTTATAGACCTCACATCGACACGACTTATCGAGCTATTGGGGTCTGACGTTTACCACCCCTAGGCGAGGTATGCGACATATCAGACGAACAGACCGGACTGTACGGTAAGTGTTACTGGTTGGATTCACAGGAGTGTGAGCGGGCTTGCTCGTCGATCTTCTGATCGCTCAATACCCGGGTGGCCGTTACGTTTAGCAGACCGCTTGCTGCTTGTGGGTGTTTGATATGATCATCATCTGCTACCGGCGTATTGACGAGTCTTTAGAGTCCTACACAGAGGTTTCCTGGCTTAAGCGAAACGAAATAGAAGCGCATATGAGATATGTGCGGGACCGAGAATAATGCGTGTATGTGATACCGTATTCTATTCTCGTGATGAATGTATCGAATGGTTATATGCGATATAACCTAGTTATCGAATCAAGGATTGATTCGATAAGCCGATACATTGGATACTAGTCGGTTATATACGATATGACCGGATCGTTAATTCAAGTGTTGATTTAATGATTTAATGTATAATTATGTATTTGATATATTACTTTGCATTAACTAGTATTGGTTCACTTTAAATGGATTTTCTCACTTGAATTGTGCAAGTTGTATATGTGATATACATTTGTGCACATGATTGTATCATGTTTGATGATACATGTTTACTTGGTTAAGTGTAAAGAATTAAACCATGGTTAAGTTTATGATTAGGGTTTTCTTTTTTCTTACTTATTTATTTATTTATTTATTTTTGGAAAAGATGAGAAAAGAATGGTTGCTATTTTTGTTTTTAGTTGAAGATTCATGAAGCATTGACTAAGTCACCATTCTTGTCTCATGCTTAACCCTAACCATTCAAGTTAACCATGGTCCATTCTCTACAATTAACCAAGGGTTAATATATGATAAGTATTGATTTATTTATCCAATTATTCAATAACTTATCATATCTTCTTCTTCTTCTTCATCTTCTTCTTCCATGAAGAAAGCTTGCTACATCAATTGTGATTGATGAAAAAGTGTGAGAAATCCAAATCTAAAGTCTACCCACTTCCTATTTCTTCATCCTCTACCTCTTGCCAAGTAGTATAGGGTGTTTCCTTCACAAGTTTTCTTGACTTGGTGAAGTTGGAGCTTGATCTAGCGATGCCTCGACGTAGATCATCTTCGGCATCGTCGTCGATGACCTAGCCTGCTTTTTCTCCGATGAAGCCGACGCTAGAGCCCAAGATCCGATTTGTACAGCGAGGAGACTTCATCGCGGAGCCATGGAGGTGGAGGACCGGATCTACAAAGGTTGTAGCCACTTTCCTTTAGCATTTAATTCGTTTACATGCTTGCATCGCCTCATTATCTAGTTAACGATCCGTATTAGGGTTTGTAGGCACCCGTAAAATTGGAATTAGCCATGTTTGATGCCTTGTGAGACTTCATTAGTGTGCCTAGGAACCCTACAGTGGTATCAGAGCCTAGCTAGAGCCTTAGGCGATGCGTAGACGGAGTTAGAAGTCCGATCGACCCGAAACCCCGATTTTAACATGCTCTCTGGACATTTTTGAAATTCATGGATTTTTGTGAATTAAAAATATGCAGACAAATCAGCAGGTATTCCTAAGAATTACTGTGAAATTCGAGAGCATGATTCCTCTAGAGTGCAGCGGAACCGCGGTACAAGCATGGCTTGTGCGGCGATTCCGCGGCCAAGTTGTCCCATCATCTGTTTAAATTTTCACAGTAACTCCTAGTTTTTAGTGCTGGTTTTCCTGGGAATATTTTAATATTTATTCCAGAGTTTTATTTTCTGGGTTGTATTGGGAACTCAGTGTATCGATCGGATTGTCTAATTTTGTCAGTGTGTTTTTCCGGGTATTTTAGAATATGTTAAAAAGTTCGACCGGATATAAATACCCACTTTTTCCCCTGCCGGGAAATTTCCAATTGTTGGATTTTTCCGTAGTTTAACGACGTTCTAAGTAGTGCAAGTAACGCGATGGACCCTCTAGAAGACAACAAACCTTAACTCGATTATGTGACCGTCTTGAACTGCCCTTTGAACCTTCGGGTTTGGGGCAGTACGGCGTGCCACATGTGAGGCGTTGGCTTGACCCTTCTACGGCTGGACCGTTGGTACTGAGGCACGAACTGAATGTTGTTAGACTTATTTCATGTGTTGAGCTGTTTCGGGAAAACTTAGGTGTTCGAATGTTCAATCGGAAAGTTTAACATTTTCTGTTTATACGGAATGTGATACAACAATTGGAATTCACAAAAGTTATGTGATAACTGAATGAATGTTATAAACATAGCACTTTAGTCTCATTTGATCGGTTGCCACGGAGTTTTGATGTGATCAAAAGTCCGTCGCAATCACGTAGCGTACGCGGATACTCGCCGGGTAAACTTAATAGACAGCCTCACTCCATAGCCCCGACCAAGTGACTGTAGGAGAACCCCGTCGCCGAAAGCATCCGTTCGGGTGCTCGTGGCAGCGGTGTTCCGCCTTGGTGCACTTTGTCGACGGCGTCGGGGGTGCGGCCGCCTACTAAAGTTTGCGACGAGCATTCGATCAGAATGTCGGGAATCCTGTTGAATTGCCCGACTTGATATTGAAAAGTGTTTTCGATTTTGAGACTAAAATGCGGGGTTTATAATTGTTAGGCATGCGATGTCTAAAGAATTCATTTGGTTAGGCATGCGATGTCTAATGAGATTGCGGATTCCAACTGTTGTAGTTTTACACTTTCTTTTCTGTGACCGTAAGTGTAATATGTGATATCGCCGGTTTCGTTGCTATATGTCAACGACAATTGGGATGCGCATATTTACTTACGTTGATGACATGTGATGTTATGTGTTGCTGGATATGTTATATTGGATCGTCGTGTTTGAATAGCCGGGGGGTTTTTATGTGAGATGAGTGTTTTTCATTTTCATTCATGTAAAAACTTGTATGTAATATTCTTTTATTGGGGCACTTCCAGGTTGCGGAAGATGTCACCGTTGATGTATATTATTTATTTTTCCGCATTAGGATAGACCCAAAGAGGGGAGCATAGGTAACCGGGTTCTGGGGTCCAGTGGGAGACCAACTCGAGGAGTCGAGTCCGGGTCTCCTAACCCTAGAATTGGTAGGGTTGCTTGCCGCTCTCGTAGGGGTCTAGGGGTGTGGGATTGGCTATTCATCACGACCGTGGAATCCGTGTTTTATACTGGCTCGTATTGAAAACACGGACGTCCTAGTATATCCAATATTTCATTTGTTTCTTCTGCTGTGTTTTATCTGTGATGTGATTATGTGATGTTCTGTGACAGATATTATATATAGTATATATGATATATTATATAGACGTTGCTTATGTTTTACACCCGCGCTAGCTCTGCCCCGCTCTGCCGTTAGTTACCTAACCTAACGGTGCAGACGGGACATCGAGGCGAATGCGGATAGCATAAGCGTACGTTATATTTATCTGTGATGTTTAGGCGGACTTAAATGATGGGATATTCATTAATGAGATTAATGAAAGAAAATAAACCTAATTGATGTTGTGGGATCGAATTTCAAAATAAAAAACAGGTAGATACAGTTCTTGCTTTGCATCGCGGTGTTCATTGTAGAACATCCTGCACCTTATTCGATGAGGAAAGGACCGAGATCCCTTCACCGGGAGTGACTCCTTTAGCAATAACTGGCAGATGCTACAACCCTCGGTTTGTCTTTTGATCGCTTCTATAGTTTCCGCTTTGCATAGTGATATATATGATATATCCCGCACCTCATTCGACGAGGAAAGAGCTGACGATCCCTTCACCGGGAGTGACCCCTTTAGCAAAACTAGAAAAGCCTCAAAAACATTCCATTTAAAAACCATTTGATTCCGCAACGAGATCAAGTTCAAAGCGTTAAAGGTTTTCACAAAAACCATTCGCAACCCTCCGTCATTTTAGGAAGTAGAGTACTTAGTATTAGTGCTGTGTTTGTTGACCATAGTCAAGGCACAGTGTACGGTAGCTAAGTGATGTCTTCCTACACCGCATATGATGCGATTAGTTATGACAGTCGCGTGACTTTGTTGACCTTAGTTAAGGGTCATGTGGGTGGGTCTAATTAATCACGAAATGACGGGTAGAACTTGACTAGTACTTATGATTTGTTGACCATAGTTAAGGTCATAGGTGCTAGGGGTAAAAACCTTTATCAGGAGTTTCAAGTGTTGAAATTTGCAATGAGATTGCATACCTTCTATATGATAGTTGGATCCCGATACCCACTGCGAGTAATTGTTACTCCTGGGAGAGTTTTGCACTTTGCAATTAGCCGATCAAGTAGGTGTCTAGAAAGGTGTCAACGAGGTTACGCCTCTGGGAAAACGAGGTTTACTGTAATTAGGTCCGTGCGAAAGCACGGGGAACCTCCCTCAAAGTACCGACACTGGCCTGGCTGAAAGATTGGCGAACTTGTAGAGTGTAATTAATCCCGGCTAGTCTTTCCTTTTAGGATTTGAAGGAAGATTTGATAAAAACAGTGGGAGCCATCCTGATTAGATAAAATATATAACCAATCTGATCTTGCAAGAGCGCACGCAGAGTGTTTTCTTCTCTCTCTCTCCTGGTAGCGACCATATCACGCCTTAATCAAGATAATAAAATGGATGTATTGACCGAACCCGCTTGTTATACTGAGCTGGGGAACGTTGGTCCCGCTCCAACTTATAATTGTTATAAGACAGAGCAGGAAATAGGGAATACCAGAATTCCTATGCCGCCCAAACGAAGAAAGTGCATATGATGTATCTCCTTCGGGTGTGTTCATTACAAAGAACTATTTCTCAGTATCCTCTGCATCCTGGGTATATGATACCGGATCAGGATCCCAGGTATGTAATCTGTTACATAGGGCTACAAAAAGGAAGAAAAACTGAGAACGGGTGATAAGTTTCATGAGGCAGAAAACGGGGCAACTGTTGCAGCCAAGTCTGTTGGTCACTGTCACCCTGTATTATTAATACATTGATTCTGAACAAATGCTATTAGATACCGAACCTGATATACAAAATCATATCACTCTCTTTATTTAGTAAAGAAATGTTAAAATTTTGTATTGATGGATAATGTTTTGAACATTTCCTATATCAAAAGTTGATCGGTTCAGGCACGTTATCTAAAAGCATTGACGTTCTAAATCAAACTACAGTTCCTCGTATACAGAACACACACAAGAGGAAGAGTTCAGGAATGAACGAATCATTCTTGAGGCATTGTAGACTAGGTCATATCAATGCGACCCGACTGGCTGAAGTTACATTTTAGATGCATATTTAAATCAGTTTGAATTTACATCTTGTGAAACTTGCCAGTCATGTCACAAAGATAAGATAACCATAGCTCTGTTTATTGGAAACAGAGAAAGAGTTAGTAAACTCTTGGGACTGATACATTATGATGTATGTAAGGTCTCCTGTCTACACATGCCAGGACTGGTTCTTTATACTTCATTATATTCTCTGATAATCTCTCAAGATTCAGTCGTATGTTCCTGTTGAAACATAAGTCTGAAGCTTTTGAGGTATTCACAGAATATAAGTTGGAAGTAGAGAACCAAAATACGGGTATAAGTATTATGTCCTATGATGAGATCAGGGAGGAGAATACTTGTGCACGGAATTCCTGGACTATTCTAAAGGAGAATATGATTCTCTCTCAGCATTACTCCTCCGTATACACCATAGCACGATGGTATATCGGGGCGGAGCAATAGCACCCTATGTGATATGGTGTGCTCTATGATGAGTAATACTGAGTTACCTGTTTCCTTATTGGGAGTTATGCGCTTGAGAAGCTGCATGCCTATTGAATAGGGTTCAAATCAAATCAGTTGCTTACCACTTCATATGTGATATGGAATGGGAAGAGCCCATGTCTTAAGCTAGTTAAGATTTGGGGTTGTCCAGCCTATGTCAAAAAGCAAAATCCGGACAATCTCGAGGCAAGGTCTGTAATGTAGAACTGGAAAGGTTCCAGCTATACAAACTACAGCAGATGATTTGAAAGAACCAAAAGGATTCAATAGTTCCTGACGAACCTCAGCCTCTCCGCCGATCTAGTAGGGTTCCTCACCCACCTGAGAGATACTTCGGTTACTCTATGACGGTGGGAGCGAGGATTGCATCATGAGATGATGACCCAACTAGTTTCGAGCTGGCCATCAGGAGTGGGACTCTGTAAGAATGGCTGGATGCTTAGCGATCTGAGATGGAATCCTTATACACCAACAAAGTATGGACTTTGGTTGCTATATCTGAAGGGTTAAATCCCCATCAGGAGCAAGTATATCTTGAGAAGATTACTTGGTGTACTTGGAAAGGTTGAGACTTTCAAAGCTGGACTTGTTAAAGGTTTTCGTCATCGACCAGGCATGGATAATGATGAAACCTTTTCCAATACCTATGCTTAAGTCCATCCAGATACTACTTGCCACGGCTACATACCATGACTACGATATCTGGCGGTTGGGTGTCATGACTGCTTTTCTAAATGATATTTTAGAAGAGAACGTCTATAAGTACACAGCCAGAGGGCTTCGTAGACAGTGGGAGCAGCGGAAACGTGTACAAGATGCTTTATAGGATAAAGCAGGCATCGCGGAGTTGGAACATCTGTTTTGATGTGGAAGTCAAATAGTTTGACATCATAAAAATGGTAGATGAACCTTGTATATACAAAAAGGTAGTAGGGAGTATAGTAACGATCCTCGTAGAGTACGTGGATGACATACTCTTGATAAGAAAGAAGTTTCCTATGCTACGCTCGATCAATCTCCGCTTATCACAATGATTCTCCACATAGGATCAAAGTGATACCTACTAAATCCTGGGTTTTGGATCTATGAGATAGATCTAAATGGATATTAGGATACTCACTAGTTGTAGTGAGATGGTATCAGTTGATCCTGGGGAAAATCACTGGAAGTGTTCCAGAGTGATAAGAACGACTGAATGTCAGTCACAGGCATTGTCTTTACCCTCAGTAAAGGGACGGTATGTTGGAAGGGTTCCAAGCTAAATACCGTGGCATACCAGACGATAAAGGTAGGATACATCGCTACTTAAGATGCTACCAAAGAGGATGTTTGGGTGTATACAGGTTCATGAGATGAACTACGTTCCTACCATTGTGAGACAATGGAGTTGTGGCTTATGCCAAGGAACGCCCGTCCCATCAGTGATCCAGACATATTCTAAGGCAGTATCACCTGATCATGGAGATGATTGATCTCCAGGGAGATCGAGGTTAGGAGAGTAGACTCAGAGGACAACACGGCGGATCCACTCACGAAGGCCTATTCCCAGAGAGAGACTTTATGGGATGGTTGAGTATGAGATACTACAACCACTGCTATCAGATGGCCCTAGTGCAAGTGGGAGATTGTTAGTTATATGTATGCCCTAGAGGCCATTACTGTACATTGGATGTATATTGTAGTGGATGCTGGGACATATATAGGGAGGACTTTCTTGCTCGACATGATAGTATGCTATCTGGTTACTCTTTACCTTAACGTGTATACTGATTGTCTCTCTGTTACTTGTTGGTAAAGCCCTTAGGATGTGTACTTGACTACCTGGACTATGATGAAGATCATACTAGTGGGGACATGGTAGTCCATAAGTACATCCTTCAAGGTCCCTAGTCGTGGGTGTATCGAGATGGGGCATCGATATACCAGAGTAGACTAGCGTATACCTTCTCAACCCATACAGATGGGCGATGGATGATCCCATATCCATTGGTGTTTGACATCAGAGATGATATACGGGTGCTCAGTGGAGACTGGGTACACTGGACGGACTCGCCGAGAACTCCCAGATGGTATTATACCTTACGTCAGATGGCAGTTCTCTGGTGACACTGGTACAGAGTAGTCTGTTGACCCGAGATCGTCATAGAGTCTTGTGTGGTTCCCACTGTGCTTTGATTTCCATCTTACCACGTCCAAGAGGGCGTGCAAAACGGTGGTTTTTGGGTACAGTCCCGAATCACATGGAGGCAATGAGCGATAGGAGGGGATTCGTCTCTCCCGGTATAGGGAGTTGATGTTGCGCTGTGTTCGATTGGCTATAACCGGAAATCCCTGGCCAGGGTTGCTGAGATTTACTGGTAAGTGTTACCAGTAGTTTCTCGAACTGTTATAGACCTCACATCGACACGACTTATCGAGCTATTGGGGTCTGACGTTTACCACCCCTAGGCGAGATATGCGACATATCAGACGAACAGACCGGACTGTACGGTAAGTGTTACTGGTTGGATTCACAGGAGTGTGAGCGGGCTTGCTTGTCGATCTTCTGATCGCTCAATACCCGGGTGGCCGTTACGTTTAGCAGACCGCTTGCGGCTTGTGGGTGTTTGATATGATCATCATCTGCTACCGGCGTATTGACGAGTCTTTAGAGTCCTACACAGAGGTTTCCTGGCTCAAGCGAAACGAAATAGGAGCGCATATGAGATATGTGCGGGACCGAGAATAATGCGTGTATGTGATACCGTATTCTATTATCGCGATGAATGTATCGAATGGTTATATGCGATATAACCTAGTTATCGAATCAAGGATTGATTCGATAAGCCGATACATTGGATACTAGTCGGTTATATACGATATGACCGGATCGTTAATTCAAGTGTTGATTTAATGATTTAATGTATAATTATGTATTTGATATATTACTTTGCATTAACTAGTATTGGTTCACTTTAAATGGATTTTCTCACTTGAATTGTGCAAGTTGTATATGTGATATACATTTGTGCACATGATTGTATCATGTTTGATGATACATGTTTACTTGGTTAAGTGTAAAGAATTAAACCATGGTTAAGTTTATGATTAGGGTTTTCTTTTTTCTTACTTATTTATTTATTTATTTATTTTTGGAAAAGATGAGAAAAGAATAGTTGCTATTTTTGTTTTTAGTTGAAGATTCATGAAGCATTGACTAAGTCACCATTCTTGTATCATGCTTAACCCTAACCATTCAAGTTAACCATGGTCCATTCTCTACAATTAACCAAGGGTTAATATATGATAAGTATTGATTTATTTATCCAATTATTCAATAACTTATCATATCTTCTTCTTCTTCTTCATCTTCTTCTTCCATGAAGAAAGCTTGCTACATCAATGGTGATTGATGAAAAAGTGTGAGAAATCCAAATCTAAAGTCTACCCACTTCCTATTTCTTCATCCTATACCTCTTGCCAAGTAGTATAGGGTGTTTCCTTCACAAGTTTTCTTGACTTGGTGAAGTTGGAGCTTGATCTAGCGATGCCTCGACGTAGATCATCTTCGGTATCGTCGTCGATGACCTAGCCTGCTTTTTCTCCGATGAAGCCGACGCTAGAGCCCAAGATCCGATTTGTACAGCGAGGAGACTTCATCGCGGAGCCGTGGAGGTGGAGGACCGGATCTACAAAGGTTGTAGCCACTTTCCTTTAGCATTTAATTCGTTTACATGCTTGCATCGCCTCATTATCTAGTTAACGATCCGTATTAGGGTTTGTAGGCACCCATAAAATTTGAATTAGCCATGTTTGATGCCTTATGAGACTTCATTAGTGTGCCTAGGAACCCTACAAACGCAACTTGTAATATCATTTCTGTATCTTTGACTTCTAAAGAAGGTTATGAATTTGCGTTTGTAAGTAATATTGTAAACATTCACCTTAATCAAGTTCTGATTGGGTCAGGTACATTAAGCAATGGTATATACGTATTAAACCAACCACAGATTTTCAATGTCCAGAATACACACAAAAGAAAGTCTCCAGAAATCAATCAGACTTTCTCATGGCATTGTAGACTGGGTCACATCAATGAGAGAAGGTTGACAAAGTTACATACAGAAGGATATTTGAATCCGTTCAAATATCAATCGTATGCCACTTGTCAATCCTGTCTCAAAGGAAAGATGACAAAGACTCCGTTCACTGGACACGGAGAAAGAGCGAGCGAGCTCTTGGGACTCGTACACAGCGACGTGTGCGGTCCAATGTCTACACATGCGCGAAGCGGTTATTCTTACTTCATTACTTTTACGGATGACTTTTCAAGATACGGTTATGTCTTCTTAATGAAACATAAGTTCGAAGCCTTTGGAAAATTCCAGGAATATAAGAATGAAGTAGAAAAACAAACCGGCAAAAGTATCAAGATTCTAAGATCGGATCGAGGTGGTGAATACTTGAGTGCCGAGTTCCCGGACTATTTAAAAGAGAACGGAATTCTCTCTCAGCTTACTCCTCCATATACTCCGCAACATAACGGTGTATCAGAGAGACGGAACCGAACCCTATTGGATATGGTACGGTCCATGATGAGTAACGCTGAGTTACCGCGATCATTCTGGGGGTATGCGCTAGAATCAGCTGCATACCTTTTGAACCGAGTTCCCACTAAGACTGTGCCTACCACACCATATGAGATGTGGTGTGGGAAGAGGCCCCATCTTAATCACATTAAGACATGGGGATGTCCAGCTTTTGTTAAAAAGCAGCATGCGGACAAACTCTAGGCACGCTCAGTACAGTGCAAGTGCAAGTTCGTGGGATATCCAAAGAACTCCAAGGGATATTTCTTCTACTGCGAAGAGGAACAAAAGGTTTTTGTTTCTCGTCATGCCTACTTCTTGGAAACTGAGTTTTTGGAAAACTAGATAAGTGGGAGTACAGTAGAACTAGAAGAAATTCCAGAACCACAGACTATTACTGAAAGCTTAGTTGAACCAGAGGGTTCAAAAGAACAGGGCATTCCTACGCCGCTCCGCAGGAGTAGTAGGCAGTCTCATCCGCCCGAGAGATACTACGGTTTTATCATAGACGGGGATAGAGAGGATTGCATCATAGATTATGATGAGCCTACTAGCTTCCAGCAGGCCGTTTAGAGCGTTGACTCGGTAAAATGGCTGGATGCAATGCGGACCAAAATGGAGTCCATGTACACCAACAAAGTATGGAAGTTGGACATTGCTCCAGACGGGGTAAAACCCGTAGGATGCAAGTGGATCTTCAAAAGGAAGATTAGTGTAGATGGACAGGTTAAGACCTATAAAGCTAGACTTGTTGCAAAGGGTTTTCGTCAAAGACCTGGTTTGGACTATGACGAAACCTTTTCTCCAGTGGCTATGCTGAAATCCATTCGGATCCTTCTTGCCATTGCTGCCTTCCACGATTATGAGATTTGGCAGATGGTCGTAAAGACCGCTTTTCTAAATGGAAATTTAGAGGAGTGTGTCTATATGGACCAGCCAGAGGGTTTCATTCAGAGTGGGAGCAGCGGAAAGGTGTGCAAGTTGCTTAAGTCCATCTATGGACTAAAGCAGGCATCGCGGAGTTGGAACATCTGTTTTGATGAGACGGTCAAGGAATTTGGCTTTATCAAAAATCCAGATGAACCATGCATCTATAGTAGATTTGTAGCACGAACTGTAGTATTCCTCGTTTTATACGTGGATGACATTCTCTTAATAGGAAATGACATTCCTATGCTACAATCTGTCAAGAGGTTCTTGTTACACAGGTTCTCCATGAAAGACCTGGGTGATGCCTCATACATCCTGGGGATCCGGATCCATCGTGATAGATCCAAGAGGATATTAGGACTTTCACAGTCCAGGTACATCGACACCATACTGAAAAGATTCAGTATGGAAGATTCCAAGCGCGGTAATATACCGGCTTGTCACGGGATCACCCTCTCTAAAGAGATGTCTCCCAAGACTGATTTGGAGAGGGATCGCATGTCTATTATACCCTATGCTTCTGCGGTAGGCTCTATAATGTATGCGATGTTGTGTACCAGACCGGATGTAGCTTATGCACTGAGTGTGGTAAGCCGGTATCAGTCAAACCCTGGGGAGAAACACTGGATAGCGGTAAAGAACATTCTCAAGTACCTGAGAAGGACTAAGGAGATGTTCTTGGTGTATGGCGGAAAAGACCTCCAGATCGAGGCCTTTGCTAACTCCAGCTTCCAGAGTGACAAGGATGATTCCAAGTCCATGTCGGGTTTTGTCTTTACCCTCAATGGAGGGGCGGTGTGTTGGAAGAGTTCCAAACAGGAAACCATTGCAGACTCGACGATGGAAGCAGAATACATCGCTGCATCTGATGCTGCAAAAGAAGCCGTCTGGATGAGGAAGTTCTTGAAAGAACTTCAGGTGGTTCCGTCCATTGTTGATCCAATACCTCTGTATTGCGACAAAAACGGGGCTATAGCTTTAGCGAAGGAACCCAGGTCCCATCAGAAATCCAGAAACATCTTGAGGCGGTATCACCTGATCAGGGAGATCGTGGATCGCCAGGAGATCGAGGTTCGGAGGGTTGCTTTAGAAGATAACACTGCAGATCCATTCACCAAGGCCTTGCCCCAGACTCAGTTCGAGCGGCTGATCGAGATGATAGGTCTTCGATACGCCAGTATATGGCCTTAGTGTAAGTGGGAGATTGTTAGTGTATATGCCCTAGAGGCCATTACTGTATCATACTAGTTTGTATATTACTTAATGGAAGCTTGGGATATTCACAGTTGTATATACAATCTTGCTCAAAATAGTAGTATGCTACTTGGTATGTTTCTACTTCAATGTGTACATGTGTTTATTTTAGTATATCACCTATACACATTAGTGGAGCCCTTAGGATCTTTGCTTGATTACCAGCGTTGTGATGGCAGTCACACTAGTGGGGGCTGGGTAATCTATAAGCACATCCTTATGCAGGTCCCTAGTCGTAGGACTATCGAGACAGGGCATCGATACTCCGAAGTAGACTAGCGTATGCGCTTCTCATCCCAGTGTGGGAGACGGTCTGTCCCACAGCCGTCAGTACGTCGTACTTGAGATAGTATGTGGGTGCTCGTTGGGTTACGAGTACACTGGACAGGACTCGTCGGGAACTGTTGGTTGGTATTATACCTATCGTCAGTTATCAGTTCCCAGGTGACATGAGTACAGCTTAGTCCGCTGACTTGACACTGTCACTTCGCCTCGAGTGTGTTCCCACTGCACTTTGATTACCACCCTACCACGGCTCAAAGGAGTCGTGCAAACAGGTAGTAGTTGGGTGCAGTCCCGAAGCACTTGGAGGCAGTGACGGTTAGACAGGATTCGTCTCTCCCGGTATTGGGGGTTGACATCGCGCTGTGTCTAGGAGAGCCATTACACGAGTATTCCCTGGCCAGGGCAAGCGAGACATACTGGTTGGTTTCCAGTGTTATCTCAGGGTGTTCTGGGCTTCACTCTAACACGACTTGTACCGCTATTAGGGGACTGACGTTTACCGCCCCCTAGGCCCGCCATGCGATATGTCAGACGAACAGACCGGACTGTACGGAGACTGTCACATTCAGGCTCGGTAGGAGTTCAGATGGGTTTCACCTCGTCAGTCTTCTTGTCGGCATCTACCTGGGGGCCGTTACGCACAGCTAGTGCCGCTTGCGGTCTGTGGTTAAACCCACTGCCAGCATGGTGTCGAGTCTTTAGAGTCCTACACAGAAAGCTATTCGCCTTTAGGCAAAAGAGTAGAGATAGCATGGTTTTGCGACAGGTCGCATGGTTTTGCGACAGGGTTCGGTCACATCCGTGCACTTGTGCACGTTTAGTGTCCGAACAGTTAACACTAGCGGGCTTTGGTTTAAGCCAGATCCTAGTGTACGTTTTGGGATTGGTTTTTTCTAGTATGTATTCGTGTTCCTCAGAACGCGGATGCGGGTGTGTATGCACAGTTGACGGAGAGACAGAGGCAGAGGATTCTCATTAGGGTTGTTGACTGTTGACTGTTGACCATTAACTTTTTGCTAAACCCTAATGAGAATATGATATATGATTAACAATAATATTAATTAAGTATTATGGTGACATGGTTGTTGAGGGGTTGACTTTGTTGACTTGTTGACTTTGTTGACCGCTTGACTAGATTGGACTAGTTGACCATCATGATGACAATGGCTATCATTTCATGGCAAAGACTTTTACTTGCTTGTTTCTCTTGTGCAAAATGAGTGCATGAAATGATATGGCTATTGTAGCTTAAACCATCACATAATACTTGATTGCTATGATTTGTTATGATGGCTTTGGATTATGAGAGCTAAGAGAGAAAAGTCTTGCTCATTCTATCATTCCCACTCTCTCTCTTGCTTGAGCTCTCACCCTCTTCCTCTTGCTCTCTCTCTTTCTCTAGTCTATGGTTCACTTGTCTCATGTGTTGAGAAGCAAGAACCATGGAGAAAAATCCCAACACACTCTTCTCTACTCACTCTAGTTCACAAGGTTTAGCAAACCGAGTGAACTAGTTTTTTCAAAGTTCGAAGAAGAAGCCAAAGGTAGAAGCTTTCGGGTGGATCGATTTTCGGCGCTAGGAGACGACGGGGTGAAGCCGATCCGTACAACCATCAAGTGTAGGAGACGAAGAAGTTCAAGAAAGAAAGGTATAACCCCCTAACCGAGTAGTTAACAACTCCTAGTTAGGATGTTAGGTAGATAAGTTTAACAAAGATCCTTTTGAGTCTATGTTACCTCCTCTAGAAAAATCGTTTTTCGTCATTTCCGCAAGCCCGTAAGTACCGGGAGCGGTAGCATGGACTTACACAAAGCACGGAGTGTAAGAATCAATCATCAATATCAGGGTCAAAATCGACATATCGAATGACATCAAATCGAAGTCCGGTGCAACCGTAGTGCACAAAATATAAATCCGGTGCAACAAAGGCACGAAATATAAATCTGATGCGATAAACGCAAGAAACATAAAACTGGTGCGACAAACGCACGAAGTATAGAACTGGTGCTTCCCATGCACAAATACCAAGCAATAACTCAAATGCGTAAGCAGCAACACCAAGTGTACCCAGGTATAAAGAAAATCATAAACGTGTGCAACTGCGTGCACAAAACACATATCAATGCACTACAAGCACATATAAGTTATACCGAGTGCAAAATCAAATCGTGTGCGTAACATATGCACAATATCAAATCAACCGTATGAAATCCATAATGTCATAAACAGGTGCAGCCAAGGCACGAAATAATATACAATGCGGCTTAATCAAAATCAGGTGTACCGCAATGGAAAATCTCGCAACCGCGTGCATCAGCGTGCACAAATCAAATCAAAACACTAAAAGTACATGAAAACTATGCTGGAAGCGTAAATCAAATCACCAGCATAAAATAGGCATGAAATCACAATCAATACCTCAAGAGTAATAACTATGCGCAAGGTATAAATACCTAGTAGGTGCAACCATGGTGCAAGAAAACAAATACCATGAAACTCAGTCATCAAGACTAAACCATGCGAATAGATCGCCCAAAATACCGAAATCCAAAGTGACAGATACGTGATAGTCAAATCACAAAATCACAAATCATACATACCGTCGTCGGTATATCCTCCTTCAAAGTCGAGAAGGTGCCGGTACATCCAATGCTAGCGGCGCAAGATATCTACTTGCCTCTTGCTCACGGCTGGCGCCCTCTGCCTCTGGTTCCTTATCTTCCATGTGGATTACTAATCTTGCAAATCCATCGGCTCATCGGCCCGGTCAGGTGTGCTAACAGGAACGATTCCGTTCTGGCACTTCTCTGGTCATCTCTCGGTCAATCCTCATGACCGCTCATAAAGCAGCACATCTCTGGTGCCGACCTCGGGTCCTCTGAATGCACATCACACATCGGCTCCTGGTGCAAATCTTATTGCAGCAGTGTACTGGAAGGAATCCTGCTCAAGGTCTCTTCTGATCTCACCTAAGCCAAACTATACGGAGGCTGGTACTCTGGCGTAATCTTTCCTCGCTCTCTGGACATCCGCGTCCTTAGGACAACATCTACTCAGAAGCTGGTCGCATCCCTGTGCCTCTATATTCATATCCGACCTTTAATCTTAACGGGGTGTAATAACAGCTTGTCTGCATCTCGCACGAACTTCTTTTCCCGCTTGTCTGTATCATCGATCATTTCGACGTCGCGTCTCTATTTGCGCACTGCAATGCCCTCGGCTACGGTCCATCTGAAGTCCCTCACACGGACTCGAAATCACGAACTCGGTATCTTCATCACTCAGTAAGAGATATCTAGCCGAACACGTCCTCAGCGTGCATATCGCATCTCTGATGTCAGCGGAGTGGAATGTCGTCTCGTCGAAATCTCATGCGAACTCTTTACCCCACTCTGCTTCAATATCGACTAATTCGGACTCATCTCATCGTGGCTACACAGACTGCGCTCCAACGGCTATGCTCGTATCTGGAGTCTCCCAAGCAGTGTCCCATCACATGATATCCGAATGATGTCGAATCGTCCGATCGACTCGTCAGAATCTCACAATCCCCCAAGAGCTCAACATCTTGGGTACAGTTTAATAGTATCGAGTACATACCACAGTATTGGTGGTCCAGCCGTAGAAGGGCAAACCCAAGCCTCACTAATGGCGCCGCGGAACTGCCGCAAACCCTAAGGTTTAAAGGCTTTCACACGGTCATTATATCGAGTTAGGGTTTCATTCTTCTAGAGGGACCATAGAATCGCTTGCATGTTATTTCTGAATACTTTAAACTTGGAAAATGGGTTCCTGACATTCGATCGTCTCAATCGACTCTCAACGAATCTGCGTGAAGTTGCCTCTAGCTGGAATCAATCTATCTGGTGACCTCGCATCGGGGTAAATGAACGAACCACATGTCCTAGTCATTCATCCTTAGTGACTAGCGACTCACCATCATATCTCTAAGTATATGCTCATGCTGCAGTAGCTCCAATCATCTGGGCGATATCTCATCATTCACAGCAACAACTGGCTCATCCATCCGTACACTGAACATCGCCTCAATCATCATGAATAAGCAACCTATCAATGGTCATCACATCCTGGCTGGCCTCTATCAGTGGCTCAATCCTCTGGTACCGATCGGTACGCCCGAGAAATCTCGCAAAAGCGATCAGTCAAACGCTCATGGCACGAAAACACAATAAAACGATGCCTCTAAATGCAATCATACGTCTCTGGAATCACGCCCTGGTCAGTCCTCGTCCACGACGAGCTCATGCTGATGCAACTCGAGCCATAGCTCACTCTGCCCATGCAATCATGGCAGCAAAACCATAACCAATATCGATAAAGATAGATCATAGGAAGGAATATAATACGGTGCCAGGAAATGTACATCCTAAAGTTTCTTAAGCGGAGTGGCGTGTTGTAAATATGCCGCGGAACATACGTACGGTACGTCACTCTACTCAAACTACCTACTCCATCAACCAAGGGTCATCCTATGCGACGAAAATTCGGGTATAATACCCCCTCGACTAAGTCTAAGTTCCGTAAGGTCAAGCCTAAGTTCCGTATATAGATAACGCCCTAGGCTCCAAATAGTCCAACTTAGACTCAAACCAAGGTCAACCTAGCGCTCTGATACCTGTAAGTCTACGGTAGCGCCCCGGCCGTCTACAGACGCCAAATGCGGAACAAAAAACTTTTTATCTGGCGCTATCGTATACTTTAACCCGGATCTGCCATTATTGCTAAACTAACAAACTGTAAAGAGTGTAGAAAGGTTATACCGAACGATCCGAGTCCTTCGTTCTTTAACCATCATCCCACGCTCCGTTGCGGCTGCTCCGATCTCTTCGATCTCCGATCTGCTCGTCTAGGTGGCACCACATCACCGATTCTTTAAACGGGCTCCCGCCTCTGACTCGAGGCAACTCGGTCGTCAAGTTTGCTAAAAGAGACGACCAAGATTGATGTAGAGAATGAGTAGATGACTTTGTCTCACTTCGTCTAAGTCCGTGGACGATCGGTTAATGAAGTTGCCGAGGGAATCGGGTGATGGAATGAAATGAGCTGTGAATTCCATACACCCCAAAATCTATCATAATCTTTTCAAGTGAAACATCAAGTGAAGTGTTGTGAGGAGAGAGAGGGGGCCGACCACTTATAGCAAAGAGGGAGGTGATCGTAGGAGAGAGGGGGTGACCATTAGAAAAATATCTTGTGTGAACACATGAAAATATCAAGCATAAAGATCTTAAGGAAAACAAGAAATGGTTGAAATCAAAGCATGAGTCACAATCCTTGTCACCATTTTCTAGAACCTTCTAGAACCTTCTAGAAGCATGACTCACTCTCATCCAAGAAAAGATAAATCCGTCTTTAACCGAATGTTAAAAGACGGATGATAGAAAACTGGAAACTGGCAACTTCCAAAAGTGATCCTGAAACGACTTTCAGGATAACCCCGTAACTGTATAAATATACCCGCACTTGTATTACGACCGAATACAAATGCAACTGAGACAAAGATATTATACCTACTCAATATAATACTCGGATCCGGCTTAAACCAAAGCCGACAAGTATCATCTGCCCGAAAAAATAACACGTGCGTAAACGCACGTGCATTTTCCGAACCCTGCCATAAAACCATACGGCCTCTACAACGTTTCGCCCGAACTTGGGAAACTGTCTGTGGGGGACTCTAATGACTCGTCAGTACCCTGGCAGTGGGTTTAACCACAAACCGTCAGCGGCACTAGCTATGCGTAACGGCTGCCCATGGACTGACCTCAAGGGAGGCTGATGAGCGAACTCATCCAGAAACCCTACTGAGACTAACAGTGACAATGTATATACAGTCCGGTCCGTTCGTCAATGAGTATCGCATATCCGTCTAGGGGGCTAGTAACGTCAGACCTCCAATAGCAGTATAAGTCGTGTCGGAGTGTAGCCCAATAACACCCTGAGATACTACTGGAGTACCTATCAGTAAATCTCCTGCCATGGCCATGGACTATGTGTAATGGCTCTCCTAGACACAGCATGACCTCGCCCCCAATACCGGGAGAGACGAATCCCCTGCCGATCCGCTCACGTGCCTCCATATAGCTCGGGACTGTACCCAAAAGCTACTTGTTTGCACGACTCCTTTGAGCCGTGGTAGGGTAGAAATCAAAGCACAGTGGGAACTCACACGAGACAAATGACGACCTCAGGTCGATGAACTAACCTGTACACATGTCACCAGGGAACTGCTATCTGACGATAGGTATAGTACTAACTAGCAGATTCCCGGCGAGTCCTGTCCGGTGTACTCATAACCCAATGAGCACCTGTATACATCTTAGGTGATCCAACTGACACCAGTGGCTTGTGAGACCGGCCACCGCCCCTCGACGGGGTCTCGACTGTATACACTAGTCTACTCCGGAGTATCGATGCCCTGTCTCGAAACTCCCACGACTAGGGACCACAATTAAGGATATGCATATAAACTACCCAACTCTCACGTATATGATCGCCATCATACTGTTGGTAGTAAAGCAAGATCCTAAGGGCTCTATCAAAGTGTAACATGTAATCAGTCACCTGAACATGTACACAACTGATAAAGGCAAACCAGATAGCATACTATCATCTCGAGTAAGACTGTCCTACCAGTATAGGTCCTCCGCAATCATTGCAATCACGTACCTGTGATCCAATAATTGACTATGAGGGCACTATCTCCAACAATCTCCCACTTGCACTCAAGGCTAATTATTGCGATGTCGACTACTCACAGCCCGTGTGAAACCGAACATCCAACTCCTCTACTAATCAGTTTCACAAAGCCCGTTTGTAAAACTATTGTGTTCGAGAAATAGCCTCAGTGAGTGGATCCGCCTAGAAGTTTCTTTCTATATCTCTCTAAATCTCAAGTTCGCGGAGAAAGCCATCTCCCGAATCGAGTAATACCTGTCTTAGAATATGTCTGGATATCTGATGGGACCTAGTTCATAAATGAACTCCAAATCCAAACTTCTTAGACTGTATCGATCACTGAACCTAATCAGTATCCGGCACCATGCCTCCAACAGTATCCTCTTGGACCACCTGTCCATAATACTGTCCCTCTTCGTCAGAGGGAAAAACTATAACTCTGACAATCACTCTGTCAACCATGTCACCTTTGAAGCCTGGAATGATAACCGTCTCCCGAAAGAGGCTGCCGTCATCAAATCCGTAGAACATCCACTTATGTTCTAAAACTGCTTCCTTATGTCTCTCCAGGATTGGATTAATACAAACTTATCGCATCTAGTGCAAAAACAACATCTGGTGTGGTACTTGACATCTCATGATTGACTCAATTGCCTAAGCAAGTGATCTGCCAATCATGCACATCCCTCTCCCCTTTAGTCTGTACGACACCTTTAGAGAGGGTGACTCCATCACCTGCAGGTACACCACCATGCTAGGAGTCAACTATTCTAAAAACCATTAGAATATCTGTCAAAGTACCCACATTGGGAAACTACCCAAATCTAGATCTAAAACCATAGATCCAGAAACCAGAATGTCAAATATTATATCCATATCCTGTCTGGAGAAACAACTGTGTGACGACCTCAGTACAACCGATCGTAGTATAGGAATTTTACTTCCTACTCTGTGTATGTCATCCAGATACCATGACATCACAGCCTATTACCTTCTTAACAGATCCATCCCCTATTCTGATTGAAGTCAAACCCATGACTGTCACATCAAAATTAGATGATCTATCTCCGCTATAACTGCTCAAGTCTGTAAATAGATATAAGCATCTTTCCCACTATACTTCCGATGCTCCTACTGACTACGACAACCCTCCTACCGGGTCTCATAGCCTGGAACATCAGTAGTGTCAAGTCTGGGTAGATAAGAACCTCCCTGTCACCGTCCTTGAGCCTACCGAAGTACCTCTCGGGTGTCTGAGGTTACCTACCATATCTGCAGAGTGGCTAATGGAATGTCAAACCTGATTGAATATATAGGTCCTATTAAATTTTCCGTAATCGTTTGCGGTTCTGGAATCACTTCCAGTTATACCATACTCCCACTACTGTTTTCTGAAAAAGATCCATTTTTACTAAAACTGTGGCGAGTCAAGAACAATATCACTATTGATCTTCCAAATGGTAGAATATCAACCCTCGTCATAGCCAGGGTCAACCCACAAACAGCCATTACAGAAACGTGCCCTGAGTTATCCAGAGTCTGGTTTTAAGCATAAGCTGGACAACTCCCAGTACCTTAACATCTTTTAAGGTACGAACCATTCTATATCCAATATAGAAACTTTGGCACTTATTTAATTGGAACCTGATTCAAATCATGCAGCTGTCTCCAGTGCATATCACTTTAATGGAAAGAGGCTAATCAGCATTACTCAACTTAGGAATCCATCCAATTATGAGTAACCTGAAAGAGAAACAAGTTTCTCAAAACCATCACTATCACCTGAATACCAATCACAAGAATCTACATCTTCGATCACTTTGAAGAACCCCGATACTTGTGACACCTAGTTCTCTACTTTATTCTTATACCCACAACTTCTCAAAACTTAGACCTTGTATTTCTACGAAACACTTGTCTAAATACTAGAGAAATTATAAGTAAACAGAACATAGTACGAGGACCTACCCCTTTGTCCTGATGGACGCTTGGACAACATACAATACTCTGTATAAGTCCGCTGAGTTAAACAACTCAAAACCTGTGCGTCGTAGGTTGAAAACTGTACCCTGGCGATTTCCTCAAATATCACCAATTTCAACGAATTCCGATATAATGAGGATAATCACCTAATTCCCAATAACTTACTCCCACTCATCATCTGTAAAACCATACAGATATGAGAATGAAACCTGGTAAATACATACCCTTGGAGTAAGTGTCTAATTGGGAAAACAGTTTTTCTTTAACAATGCACTGAAATATGAAAATGTTTCGTAGGGGTATCCTGGTATTCATAGCAATGCCTCTTCCATAATCCAATTCATGACTTCAACCGTATATTTTATTGCCATCTCTCCAAATCCCTTTATTTGTCTTTAGTCGTTACCTTCTGTACACCATCGTTAGGCTAAATGGTTTTCTTCCTTCCCTACCGTTCGGCACCAGCCTATGGTTTGGAAGAAGACTATCCAGTAAGCATAATAGGTGTACCCTCCTAAACCAAGGAGTACTCGCATCTCGAGAGAAGGTGATGATAAAAGACAACTGAATAATACCTTATTCTTTTTAAAGGTGAAATAGGAGTGGCGATGAAGTACGCGGTTTTGGTCGTGAATGATAACAGTCGCAATTTACTTTGCCCTCTTTCTAATCCCTTTATTTTGTCTTTACATATTACCTTCTGCACACCCTACTTAGGCTAATTGGTTTTCTTCATTCCCTACCTTTCGGCACCAGCCTATGGTTTGGAATAAGACTATCCAATAAGCGTAATAGGTGTACTCTCCTAAACCAAGGAGCCCTCGCAACCTGAGAGAAGGTGATAATAAAAGACAACTGAATAAACCAATTCTATTTCTCCTGAACCTGGATCCATCCTCGAAGAAGTCCCTTCGAGTTCGTATATAACCATACGATGGATCTATCCAATGGAAGTGGATATCCGTAGTAAAACGGGTGTTCTGAGAAATGCAAAGGGTAAAAGAAGGAGTGGCAATGACTTATGCAACACAGACAATCCAAAAGCCAGTATTTTAAGAAGGTTCGGTCAACTTGGTCACTGAGTCATAGTCTAGGGTCGGTCAAAGGTCGCTGCCAAAAGAGAGAGAGAAAAGAAACACTCTGCGTGCACTCTAACCTAGATCAGAATGGTTATCACTTTATCTAATCCGGAAACCTCCCACTGTCCTGTCAAATTCTCCTCCAAACCTAAAGAAGAATCAATCGGGATCACCCGAAGAGTAAACCAACTCATCAGTGGGAATCGGGATCCAACTCTCATCGCATGATAACGTGACGGAATCCACTCGCGTTATCACACTCCAGAAGGTATGCGCATGCCTGGCAAGTTTCAGTTTCTTTAGAAACTCCCGATATGATTTTTACCCCATGTTCTTATGACCTTGGCGAAAGTCAACAAATCATAAGTCACATGTCAAGTTCTGCCCGTCATTATCTTGTTAATTTGAACCCACCCGTACATACCCTTGACGAATGCCAACAAGGT
This sequence comes from Agapanthus africanus, assembly GCA_030015575.1. Lineage (NCBI taxonomy): Eukaryota > Viridiplantae > Streptophyta > Magnoliopsida > Asparagales > Amaryllidaceae > Agapanthus > Agapanthus africanus. The sequence goes on along the minus strand of CM057345.1, from coordinate 263,239,345 downwards.
AATACGACTGTCCCAAACCAACACATCTATCTATGCAACAAATGAATACCCCAGCAACTACCAAACACTATGCCTTGACGAAAGCCAACAAACATAGCTGGAATATTACTGACCATCCATAAGAAACGACGGAGGGCTACGGCTGGTTTTTTGCGAAAAACCTTTAACGTAGTGAACTTGATATCGCTGAAGGAACCTGATAGCCTTTTAAAATATAGTGGCGAAAACCTTTTGCTAAAGAGGTCACTCCCGGTGAAGGGATCTCGGCTCTTTCCTCGTGGAATGAGGTGCAGGATATTCCACTGAATACCGCTATGCAAAGCAACTTGTAATCGACTATAGTGAAGTTATTACCCTGACGCAAACTTCTGCCCAAGGGGTCAGTCCCGGTGAAGGGATATCGGCCCTTATCCCGTCGAATGAGGTGCAGGATATTCCACTGAATACCGCTATGCAAAACAAAAGGAAACGTCTTTGCAATAACACTTTTTAAATTTGTTCCAACAACTGAAAACAGGTTTGTTTAATTTTGCATTGATCAGAATCAACGCAGTCCCATCAATAATCACACCAGAAAAGAACGAAAATAAAATGTACGTATATGCCATCCGCATTCGTCACTGGGTCCCGTCATCACCCGTTAGGTTACTTAACTAACGACAGAGCGGGGACTGGACTAGCGCGGGTGTAAAACATATACAACATCTAATAGTATATAAACCAATATACAATAATCGCTCCAGGCGTGATAATATGCAACATTACAGAAAAGTAATAAGCATCACAAAACAATACAGATAATCTGGGATCCCCGAGTTTCACAGAGCCGCTGCTGAAACCCGACGTTCCCCTGTCGTGTGGATAGCCTGTGCAATGAAACCTAGACCCCTACGGGTGCGGCAAGTTACCCTCCAAAACCTGAAGCGAGGTAGTCCCCCACAGCATAGTGAATGGAACACCCGGCACTTCACGGAATCCGGTAATCTTGGGCACCCCTCCTTGGGTCAACCTGTACCCCCTACGAGTGCGGCGAACAGTCTGCCAATTCTAGAGTGGGACCCCTCTGCCTCTCAAAGCCATGAGATGCGGACCCGTTGCCCTCCAGAACCCGGCTATCCGTGCACTCCGTCTCGGGGCAAAACCTAGTACAGTAATGAAAAATAGTACAACAGGTACATCGACCGCAACCTGGTCGTGCCCCAAAAGAATATTATACAACAGGCAGTGACGGCAGTCCACAAGTTAGACGCTCATCCCGCAATATCAAATGTACAAATAAACTCAAAATGTACTACCATTGCACACTGCTATCCACCACGACAAATCCGCAACATCACAGCACAACACAGAACATCAACGCGAATGTCACGTTCACAAACCCGTCTAAAAGAACTATAGCAATTGGACGCGGTTTACCGATCAAATTACATTCCCGGTCGGAGATATAATGTAAGCACTGTAAACTAACGTGTTTAAATTTCGATCGACTAAATTTCCCGAAGTGGGCCCCACGCAAATCTGCTGTACAGTAACAAAATCTGGGCCCAAAATATATATACCAAAAACCCCAATTTCCAACATAGAATCCACTGTAGAAAATTGAGTGAGTGATCCCACTTTCCTGCGGCGGATCCGCGGCAAAACCCTAGCTGGGGCCGCGGATCCGCGGCGGAACAGTGGAATCACTTCCTCGAATTTCTACAGTATTCCACAAAAACCCTGCTTGATTTTCTGGTATGGTCCAAATGTCATTTTGACCAGTTTGAAAATTAACAGAAACTTTAATACTAGAAATTGCGATTTTCGAAAAATCCGTTCGATCGATCTTTTAAACGCGTTAGCACAAGTTAGTATAGCAAAATGGTTAGGCTCTGATACTACTGTAAGTCTACGGTAGCGCCCCGGCCGTCTACAGACGCCAAATGCGGAACAAAAAACTTTTTATCTGACGCTATCGTATACTTTAACCCGGATCTGCCATTATTGCTAAACTAACAAACTGTAAAGAGTGTAGAAAGGTTATACCGAACGATCCGAGTCCTTCGTTCTTTAACCATCATCCCACGCTCCGTTGCGGCTGCTCCGATCTCTTCGATCTCCGATCTGCTCGTCTAGGTGGCACCACATCACCGATTCTTTAAACGGGCTCCCGCCTCTGACTCGAGGCAACTCGGTCGTCAAGTTTGCTAAAAGAGACGACCAAGATTGATGTAGAGAATGAGTAGATGACTTTGTCTCACTTCGTCCAAGTCCGTGGACGATCGGTTAATGAAGTTGCCGAGGGAATCGGGTGATGGAATGAAATGAGCTGTGAATTCCATACACCCCAAAATCTATCATAATCTTTTCAAGTGAAACATCAAGTGAAGTGTTGTGAGGAGAGAGGGGGGGCCGGCCTCTTATAGCAAAGAGGGAGGTGATCGTAGGAAAGGGGGGTGACCATTAGAAAAATATAATGTGTGAACACATGAAAATATCAAGCATAAAGATCTTAAGGAAAACAAGAAATGGTTGAAATCAAAGCATGAGTCACAATCCTTGTCACCATTTTCTAGAACCTTCTAGAACCTTCTAGAAGCATGACTCACTCTCATCCAAGAAAAGATAAATCCGTCTTTAACCGAATGTTAAAAGACGGCTGATAGAAAACTGGAAACTGGCAACTTCCAAAAGTGATCCTGAAACGACTTTCAGGATAACCCCATAACTGTATAAATATACCCGTACTTGTATTACGACCGAATACAAATGCAACTGAGACAAAGATATTATACCTACTCAATATAATACTCGGATCCGGCTTAAACCAAAGCCGACCAGTATCATCTGCCCGAAAAAATAACACGTGCGTAAACGCACGTGCATTTTCCGAACCCTGCCATAAAACCATACGGCCTCTACAACGTTTCGCCCGAACTTGGGAAACTGTCTGTGGGGGACTCTAATGACTCGTTAGTACCCTGGCAGTGGGTTTAACCACAAACCGTCAGCGGCACTAGCTATGCGTAACGGCTGCCCATGGACTGACCTCAAGGGAGGCTGATGAGCGAACTCATCCAGAAACCCTACTGAGCCTAACAGTGACAATGTATATACAGTCCGGTCCGTTCGTCAATGAGTATCGCATATCCGCCTAGGGGGCTGGTAACGTCAGACCCCCAATAGCAGTATAAGTCGTGTCGGAGTGTAGCCCAATAACACCCTGAGATACTACTGGAGTACCTACCAGTAAATCTCCTGCCATGGCCATGGACTATGTGTAATGGCTCTCCTAGAAACAGCACGACCTCGCCCCCAATACCGGGAGAGACGAATCCCCTGCCGATCCGCTCACGTGCCTCCATATGGCTCGGGACTGTACCCAAAAGCTACCTGTTTGCACGACTCCTTTGAGCCGTGGTAGGGTAGAAATCAAAGCACAGTGGGAACTCACACGAGACAAATGACGACCTCAGGTCGATGAACTAACCTGTACACATGTCACCAGGGAACTGCTATCTGACGATAGGTATAGTACTAACTAGCAGATTCCCGGCGAGTCCTGTCCGGTGTACTCATAACCCAATGAGCACCTGTATACATCTTAGGTGATCCAACTGACACCAGTGGCTTGTGAGACCGGCCACCGCCCCTCGACGGGGTCTCGACTGTATACACTAGTCTACTCCGGAGTATCGATGCCCTGTCTCGAAACTCCCACGACTAGGGACCATAATTAAGGATATGCATATAAACTACCCAACTCTCACGTATATGATCGCCATTATACTGTTGGTAGTAAAGCAAGATCCTAAGGGCTCTATCAAAGTGTAACATGTAATCAGTCACCTGAACATGTACACAACTGATAAAGGCAAACCAGATAGCATACTATCATCTCGAGTAAGACTGTCCTACCGGTATAGATCCTCCGCAATCATTGCAATCACGTACCTGTGATCCAATAATTGACTATGAGGGCACTATCTCCAACAATACCAACTTTGTCACGACCCGAAAGAGCATGTGACTGGCCCTTGAATCCTATGAAGTCTATAGGACTCCATCTGATCCAAGTAAGCCAAATCCCAGAAATCTAAAACCATTTAAGGAGTAAATAACGAAACTGGTTTTTTATAAGTAAAGAAATCATGTTTTGAAAATCAAAGTGTTTAAATAACTAAGCCGAATATGCATTTTTAAAATGTGTAACCTTTCCTGAAAACTTCGGCAGAATTTCCTTTGTAAAAACAGGCCCCGAAAGGGGTACAACAAGAATAATATATATGAAATGATAAAAGGCATCCCCAAGTGGGAGCTAGCTCTTCGTCAATCAACGGTCACAACCACGCAAGAAATAATAATATACAATGCCAAAGAGCGAGGATCAAAACCCAAAAAGAAACTCAAAACAGCCAAAAAACCATAATACTACAAGCGCGACTCTAAGGTCGAAATAATACATCACTGCCTCTAAGTCTGAAACAATATACAAGTTTTGGTTGATGGAATTTCTAGATACTATGAATAATACAGGAACAACGGCGGTTCTGATACAAAAGAACCCACCTACCCAAGCAAGTCACCCATATGGAAGCAGCGTGCCAGAAATGCCGCTATGGAATCTGTACGGCAAAAACCTGCAAGGACTGTGGCACAACGGGGGTGAGTTGCCAATTCGTGAATAGAAAATATCTACAAGCAGAGATCGAATGTATGACCCATCCTAGGTCAATACGATCAGATATAAATAAACCTCAATATGAATAAGTCTGCAGCATGCTAAACTGGCAATGTAATCTCTATACATGAGTGTAGTGCCCAGTGCTCGTGCCAGTGCCTCAGATAATAGCATATCATAAATGTGATGTATGATCAATGTAATCAAATCTGCATGTACGTGGATCCCATCCACTCGTCACCCAATGACAATAACCAGCATGCATGTAAATATCATAAAGCCTATGCATGGAAAAATATGAGGATATAAACCATCGTTGTCCCTCGCGACACGTCAAAATCATGGAACCGGAATGCCCAGCATCGACACTCGAAAACATCATGAAAGCTGTGCCCAACATCGGCACGTAAATCCTCATATATCGGGCTCCGTCAATCCTGATCAGCCCACGGGCTCCGTCTGCGGAATCGGCCCTCGGCCCCAGCAGTACGCCCATATCCATCTATCGACTCTGGTCAGTATCCTCCGGATAACCGCCAGGTCCAACCAATCATCGGTAGGTACTCGCCACCCTGCTAGGCTCATCGTCTACTCCACGAAAAATATTTCTTGCCCCGGGGAACCATACCGGGTCCACCATGTACCCGCAATCGGCCTCATCCGCCTCCTCGAATCGGGTTTCACATGTCGCTCTCAGCACCGAGAAAACACATGGTGGACGCACTGAAATATCATATCAAGGGTAACCTGGTTTTTAAAACAATTACATATTCTCTTTGAAACACCCACGGTTCCCAAAACCAGAAATATCATGGAAACAACATATCTCAATGCGTATAATCAGAAAGCATGATGTATGTGACATATAAAAGAGATGTAAGCATATCAGTCAGTCATGAAAGAATCATGTCCTGAATTCAACAGTACTACGGTGTAGTGACATGGCAATTATCGATGATGAAGTGTGTGAGCCGGCAAATAAGTGTATGTGGAACATACGCATCATCGATAATGGTGCTGGTGTCCTAGCAGCATGACTGTAATATATATCAATAAACACAAGCAATGCAATGCAAATAGCATGAATATGCGGAATCGAATAATCAACGCAACAGTAAAGAATCTATCTCAATAAATATATCATGCAGCCTTGCCTTTTGAAATAAGACGAATCAGGGTTTTTGGTAAAATAAGGGCTACGGTGTTTTTAAGAAAAGATGCGTCGTTTGAAAATATCCGTAGAATCCCTTTTGCCTATCTTTAAAATATCCACGATTCGTTAGTTTTGAAATGGGTATGACTCGGGTCTAGTCTGACGCCTACTATGCGAACTACGGACCCAGCAATCAAGACAATTGGGAGGGGTATGAAAACCACCTAAATCTGAGTCAATATATACATTAACTCATCACATAACAGGTATCACTACTATCATATCACATCTCAAATACGAACTGTCATATCGCTGAATCTCACGGCCTCAAATCAAACCTCATCGACTCATCTCAATCCCACGTATCATCCTCAATCCCGTATATGAACACATAGTCCCATACCCATGTGTAGATATACACAACTCCATATGCGCACAGATAAATGAAAGAATATATGAAAGTATATGTGTACGTGTATGTGTGAGTGCAACCACTACTCTAGGGTTCGCATTATACTAAACCAATACATCCTTATCATCAATAATTCCATTATCACCATCAATAATCCGAACAACACATAATAAATATATGTGTGTATACGTATTCGTATACATCACCACGGACTACGGGGGTGCTATATGCCATCCACCCGACTTCTCCCCGTAGATATAAATCTACTCACCTTGCTTCTCGTGTGCCGATGCCGATGTCGCCATCTTCATCTTCTTCGCCTCAACATCACGTAGGGTACCTACAAGTATATCACAACGCTAAAGCACATGAAAATCACATCGGAAACCAAAATATCACATGCTACTCGCATAAGTAAAAACCTATCGTCTCACATGTAAACACGATCAATATCCACTTGTTGTTGACGTCCAAACGCCACCCGACAGGATCGAATCACCAAATACCAAAATCCATGCTAAAACAAGTCGTAAATCATGCGCCAACATAGGAAAATCAACCCAGATTTTACCCTAACTGGAATCAGTCAAATCTAGACATACCCAGGGTCAAGACTACTGGAAATAGGGCCATGCACAAAAATCGAGACAATTCCCTCCTGCTCTGGCCGCAATTTGCGGCCAGAAGGAATTAATTGGCGGCCCAAACAAAGAATTAGGGCTAGGGCATGGTGTGGTGGTTCCATGGTGCCTGCACATCTCACTGTCAACTCAGTTTTATTTTTGGGGTCTCGGGGTGATAGCAGATTCCTAAATACAATCACAGATTCACAGTTTTTCTCCGACATCATCTCATAAATCCGTATTCTAGTTTCAAGTTCAGGTTTGGGTCCAAATTAGCATCACACAAGGGGTTCTAGGGTCACCACAAGTCTCAATTTCATTTTGATTTCAGATCAAACCCTAAACCCTAACTTGATGTTTCACAAATCCACCAAACAACACCATATCGATATGAAACTAGAATTGATGCACAAGAAATGAAATATTACTCTAATAGGTGCATAGTATAATGAATGTGATAAAGAGGATATCAGATGAATAGTATAATGAATGTGATATTGACCGTACCCAGATTTGGGGATGCCGTACGACGGATTTACGTACGAGCTATATTTTGATGATTGATCCGCACTCTTGACTTGGGATGTCTGGTTATGGATATAATATTATTGAGGCGGGATCACCGACTGTATATATACAGGTATGTATATGTATCGACTCAGATGATAGGCGGTTTCCTTACCTGTAGATCAGCTTGTTAGTTCAGCCGTATAGTTTACTGTAGTTGTTAGATTAGATTAGACTCCTACCTATTTCAAAACTATCGGATCGTGGGTATTTTAAAAGACAGGTCAAGGGATCTATGGATATTTCAAAAGACGTATCCTTTCTTAAAAACCACCGTAGCCCTATTTTCAAAACCCCGCGGTTCGTGTTATTTCAAATGGCACCATTTGTAGGACTTATATTAGATTAATGCAGATTAGTTATAGTTGCATCTAGTTTTTAGCTCCCGTTCATTTTGGTTGCTCGCTCCGCATCGCACATTTACATTGTTATTTCATATTGCATTGTTGACATTATGCTGTTAGGACACCAGCACCATTACCGATGATGCGTATGTACCACATACACTTACTTGCCGGCTCACACACATCTTCATCGGTAATTGCCATGTCACGTACACCTTAGAAAATATTGTCGCTTAACTTAGCTTGATAGCCAGTAGTTTGACGTAATATTAGTGTACATACCTTATATGCCAGCTTAGATATTGTAGTTATTACTTGTCGCTTCATGCATACTGTTATTCATTCTCATGCTTATATTCATGGTTCTACATGCTATTGATGATTCGGATTTCCATGATATTTTCTGGATTTGGAGGAAAACCGCAAAACATATATAAACTGATTTCTCTCTTTTTTTAAATAAAAGTGCGGTTTTTCCCATGATGTATGAGTCGTCCACCATGAGTTTGCTGATGGATTTCGAGACCCGATTCGAGGAGACGGATGAACCGTTTCGGGTACATGGTGGACCCGGTAAGGTACCCCGGGGCAAGAAGCGCGTGATGATGACGATGTGAGCCTGGCAGGGGAGCACTACCTACCGGTGATATTACCCGACACGTCGGATATCCGGAGGATACCGTCGTGGTCTTGAGATGGATGGTAGGGGCCGGTCTGGACTGACGGCGCCCTAGATATTGTGATTGAGACTTGAGGTACATAGATTGTGACACAGAGATATCGAGGTATTTGGACACTTGTTTTGTGTCGATGTTGGGCACTGTTTTATGCTGATTTCATATATGGTACCTCATTTCTTTTAAAATACAGAAATCTCACTGATTTATGAAACCAGTTTTATTCAGTACAAGCAGTCTGTTTCATGCATTCATACATCATTCATATGATATATTGCTACCTGAGGCACTGATACGGGCACATGAGATTTCACTCGGGTTAGATATTTACCCTAGCCTTGTTATAGGCTGCATGTTATATACATTTTTGAGGATATATTATGATCATTGACCTAGGATTGCGTTATTTATGCGATTTCTGTGCGTAGATGTTTTTCTATTCACGAGTTGGCAACTCACCCTCGTTGTGCCCCAGTTTCTTGCAGGTTTGCCGTACAGGTTTCATTACGGCTTTGCGGGCTCAGTTTCATTCGGGTGACTTGCTAGTAGGTGGGTTTTTCTTGTATCGTACCCATCATATTACCTTGTATAATATTATTCAGTTGTATCTAGTAAATTCCATCAACCAAACATGTATTTATTGAGATAGAGACCAGTGTTGGTTATTCTTTCGACCTTAGAGTCGCTCGTTATATTTCTGGTGGTTTTGAGTTTCCTTTTGAGTTTTGATCCTCGCCGTTGGCGTTGTATATTATATTGTTTGTATGGTTGTGACCGTCGATTGACGAAGAGCTAGCTCCCGCTTGGGGATGCCCTTTTCTTGATTTCGTATACTATTCATGTTGTATCCCGTTTGGGGGCCAGTATTTACAAAGGAGACTCTGCCGAAATTTTCAGTAAATTTTTGATGTTTTAAAAACCGCATAATTCGGCTTATGCTATTGAAATTACTTGCTTTAAGTTGTTTTTTCTGCACTCTACTATTTTCTTGGTTTGGATTTCTGGGTTTTCGGTTTACTTAGATTACGTACGCCTCGAGACGTTCGTAGTTTAAGTGCCGGTCATGTTCCGTATTTTCGGGTCGTGACAATTCAGTTGTCTTTTATCATCACCTTCTCTCAAGTTAGGAGTACTCCTAGGATTAGGAGAGTACACCTATTATGCTCACTGGATAGTCTTCTTCCAAACCATAGGCTGGTGCCGAACAGTAGGGAAGGAAGAAAACCATTTAGCCTAACGATGGTGAATAGAAGGTAACGACTAAAGACAAATAAAGGGATTTGGAGAGATGGCAATACGGTTAAAGTCATGAATTGGATTATGGAAGAGGCATTACTAGGAATACCAGAATACCCCTATGAAACATTTTGATGTTTCAGTGCATTGTTAAAAGAAAACTGATTTCCCGATTAGATACTTACTCCAAGGTATGTATTGTGCATTGTTAAAAGAAAACTGATTTCCCGATTAGATACTTACTCCAAGGTATGTATTTACCAGGTATGATTCTCACAACTGTATGGTTTTACAGATGATGAGTGGGGGTAGGTTATTGGGAATAAGGTGATCATCCTCATTATATCGGAATTCATTGTAATTTGTGATATTTGAGGAAGTCGCCTGAGTTTTTGCTAGACGGCATGTATTTGGTTTTGAATATCCGTTGTAGTGCACCAATTTCAAAATGATATATCTGTACGTTTATTTTTATAAAGTGAGATATAACTTTTTGAAATTATGTCTGTGACATTTACCTATATCAGTTGACGATTGGGTAAGGAGCATTGAACAACGGAGTAGTTCTTAACCATAAGTACAGTTTTCAACCTACGATGCACAGGTTTTGAGTTATTTGACTCAGCGGACTTATACAGAGTATTGTATGTTGTCTAGAGTCCGTCAGGACAAAGGGGTTGGTCCTCGTACTATGTTCTGTTTACTTATGACTTCTCTAGATTTTAGACAAGTGTTTCGTAGAAATACAAGGTCTAAATTTTGAGAAGTTGTGGGTATAAGAATAAAGTAGAGAACCAGGTGTCACAAGTATCGGGATTCTTCAAAGAGATCGAAGATGTAGATTCTTGTGATTGGTATTCAAATAATAGTAATGGTTTTGAGAAACTTGTTTCTCTTTCAGGTTACTCATAATTGGATGTATTCCTAAGTTGAGTAATGCTGATTAGCCTCTCTTCATTAAGTTGATATGCACTGGAGACAGCTGCATGATTTTGAATCTGGTTCCAATTAAATAAGTGCCAAAGTTTCTATATTGAATATAGAATGGTTCATATCTTAACGTTATTAAGGTATGCTGAGTTGTCCAGCTTATGCTTAAAACCAGACTATGGATAACTCAAGGCACGTTTCTGTAATGGCAGTTTGTGGGTTGACTCTGGCTTTGACGAGGGTTGACATTTCTACCATCTGGAAGATCAATAGTGATATTTTTCTTAACTCGCCACAGTTTTATTAAAATGGGTTTTTTGAGAAAACAGTAGTGGGAGTATGGTAGAACTGGAAATGATTCCAGAACCGCAAACGATTACGGAAAATTTAATAGGACCTATATATTCAATCAGGTTTGACATTTCAATAGCCACTCCGCAGACATGGTGGGTAACCTCAGACACCCGAGAGGTACTCCGGTAGCCTCAAGGACGGTGACAGAGAGGTTCTTGTTTACCCAGACTTGACACTACTGTTGTTCCGGACTATGAGACCCAGCAGGAGAATATGTATAGCGTCGTTCTAAACTAGTTTTAGAAGTACACGTATATATTATTCTGCCAGAGGGTTGTTGTGGTTAGTGGGAGCAGCAGAAGAATAGTGGGCAAGTAGCTTATGTCTATTTATAGACTAGAGCAGATATAGTGGAGATAGATCATCTATTTTTGATGTAACAGTCATGGCTTTGACTTCATCAGAATAGGGGATGGATCTGTTAAGAAGGTAGTAGGGTGTGATGTCCTGGTATTTGGATAACATACACAGAGTAGGAAGTAAAATTCCTATACTACGATCGGTTGTACTTTGGTCGTCACACAGTTGTTTCTCCACGAAGGATATGGATATAATATCAGACATTCTGGTTACTAGATCTATGGTTTTAGATCTAGAATTGGGTAGTTTCCCAATTTGGGTACTTTGACAGTATACTAATGGTATTTTAGAATAGATGACTCCTGGCATGGTGGCGTACCTGCAGTTGATGGAGTCACCCTCTCTAAAGGTGTCTTACAGACTAAAGGAGAGAGGGATGTGCATGATTGGCAGATCACTTGCTTAGGCAATTGAGTCAATCGTGAAATGTCAAGTACCACACCAGATGTTGTTTTTGCACTAGATGCGATAAGTTTATATTAATCCAATCCTGGAGAAACATTAGGAAGCAGTTATAGAACATGAATGGATGTTCTATGGATTTGATAATGGCAGCCTCCTTGTGGAGACGGTTATCATTCCAGGCTTCCAAGGTGACCTGGATGACAGAGTGATTGTCAGAGTTATAGTTTTCCCTCTGACGAGAGACAGTATTATGGACAGGTGGTCCAAGAGGATATTGTGGGAGGCATGGTGGAGGATACTGTGGGAGGATGTTCTATGGATTTGATAATGGCAGCCTCTTTGTGGAGACGGTTATCATTCTAGGCTTCCAAGGTGACCTGGATGACAGAGTGATTGTCAGAGTTATAGTTTTCCCTCTGACGAGAGACAGTATTATGGACAGGTGGTCCAAGAGGATACTGTGGGAGGCATGGTGCTGGATACTGATTAGGTTCAGTGATCACTACAGTCTAAGAAGTTTGGATTTGAAGTTTATTTATGAACTAGGTCCCATCAGATATCCAGACATATTCTAAGACAGGTATTACTCGATTCGGGAGATGGCTTTCTCCGCGAACTTGAGATTAAGAGAGACATAGAAAGAAATATCAGGGCGGATCCACCTACTGAAGCTATGAGTATGCGACATCGCAATAATAGCCTTAAGTTCAAGTGGGAGATTGTTGGATATAGTGCCCTCTAAGTCAATTATTGGATTGCAGGTACGTGATTGCAATGATTGAGGGAGGACTTATACCGATATGACTGTCTTACTCAAGATGATAGTATGCTATCTGGTTTGTCTTTGTCATCGTATATATGCTTTAGTTCACTATTGCATGTTGATAGAGCCCATAGGATTCTTGCTTGACTGCCAGCAGTATGATGGCGATCATATACGTGGGAGCTGGGGTCTGTAAGCACATCCTTAAAGTGTCCCTAATCATGGGAGTTTCGAGACAGGGTATCGATACTCCAGAGTAGACTAGTGTATACAGTCGAGACCCCGACGAGGGGCGGTGGCCAGTCTCACAAGCCATTGGTGTCAGTTAGTTCACCTAAGATGTATACAGGTGCTCATTGAGTATACCGGACAGGACTCGCCGGGAACATGCTAGTTGGTATTATATATATCGTCAGATAGCAGTTCCCTGGTGACATGTGTACAGGTTAGTTTGTCGACCTGAGATCGTCAATTATCTCGTGTGAGTTCCCACTGTGCTTTGATTACTCCCCTACCACGCTCAAAGGAGACGTGCAAACAGGTTTTAGTTGGGTACAGTCCCGAGCCACATGGAGGCAGTGAGCGGATCGTCGGGGATTCGTCTCTCCCGGTATTGGGGGTTGATGTCGCACAGTGCACGGGTGGTCATCACTAGAAATCCTCGGCCGAGGTAATGGAGAATTACTGATTTGGATCAGTAGTTTCTCAGGTGGTGATGGGCTTCATACCGAGACGAATTATCGCGTTATTAGGGGTCTGACTTTATCAACCCCCCTAGACTCGATATGTGATACTCTTAGACGAACGGACCGGACTGTACGGATATTGTCACTGTCAGGCTCAGTAGGGTTTCTGGATGAGTTCGCTCGTCAGCTTCCCTTCCAATCAATACATTGGCAACCGTTACGTACAGCTTGTACCTCTAACGTGCTAGAGGTTATACCCAGTGCCAGTGTGTTGATGAGTCATTAGAGTCCCCCACAGACAGTTTCCCTAGTTCAGGCGAAACGTTGTAGAGGCCGTATGGTTTTATGGCAGGGTCGGAAAATGCACGTGCGTTTACGCACGTGTCATATTTCGGGCAGATAATACTGGTGGGCTTTGGTTTAAGCCGGATCCGAGTATTATACTGTGTAGATATAATATTTTTGTCTCAGTTGCATTTGTATTCGGTCGTAATACAAATGCGGGTATGTTTATACTGTTACGGGGTTATCCTGAAATTCGTTTCGGGATCGCTTTTGGAAGTTACCAGTTTCCAGTTTTCTATCACCTGTATTTAACATTCGGTTAAATGCAGATTTATCTTTTCGTCTTGAGGGTGAGTCGTGGTTCTAGAAGGTTCTAGATTTGGTGACAAGGCTTGATGATTCATTCATTAGCATTAATTGAAATGGTGACTAGGTTAATGAATCACCATTTTGCATTAATTGTTTTCAGTGTGTCATCCTTTTCATTTAATGTTATAATAAGCTTCATGTTTATGGTCACCCTCCTCCTTGCTCCTACACTCACCCCCCTACACCTTATATTGGCCGACCAAATCATTTGGAGGCTAAGGTTGCTTGAGAAAAAAAAAGGTTATGATAGTTTTGGTATATAGAAATTAGATAGCCTCATTTCTCATTTCACCCGATCCAAAAGGCAACTTCATTAACCGTTCGTCCATGGCTTTGGACGAAGTGAGACAAAGTGTTCTACTCATTCTCTATATCAATCTTGGTCATCTCTTTTAGCAAACTTGATGATCGAGTTGCCTCGGTTCAGAGGCGGGAGCCCGTTTAAAGATCCGTCGACGTGGTGCCACCTGGACGAGAAGACTGGAGATTCAGGAGATCGGAGCAGCCACAACATAGCGTGGGATGATGGTTGAAGACCGAAGAACTCGGATCATTCGGTATAACATTTCTACCCACTTTGTAGTTTGTTAGTTTAGCTTTAATGGCAGATCCGGGTTATAGTATACGATAGCGCCAGTTGTAAAAGTTTTTGTTCCGCATTTGGCTTCTGTTAGATGGCCGGGGCGCTACCGTGTACTTACAGCATTGACTCGGTAAAATGGCTGGATGCAATGCGGACCGAAATGGAGTCCATGTACACCAACAAAGTATGGACTTTGGACGTTGCTCCAGATGGGGTAAAACCCGTGGGATGCAAATGGATCTTCAAAAGGAAGATTGGTGTAGTTGGACAGGTCAAGACCTATAAGGCTAGACTTGTTGCAAAGGGTTTTCGTCAAAGACCTGGTTTGGACTATGACGAAACCTTTTCTCCAGTGGCTATGCTGAAATCTATTCGGATCCTTCTTGCCATTGCTGCCTTCCACGATTATGAGATTTGGCAAATGGACGTAAAGACCGCTTTTCTAAATGGAAATTTAGAGGAGTGTGTCTATATGGATCAGCCATAGGGTTTCATTCAGAGTGGGAGCAGCGGAAAGGTGTGCAAGTTGCTTAAGTCCATTTATGGACTAAAGCAGGCATCGCGGAGTTGGAACATCTGTTTTGATGAGACGGTCAAAGATTTTGGCTTTATCAAAATCCAGATAAACCATGCATCTATAGTAGATTTGTAGCACGAACTGTCGTATTCCTCGTTTTATACGTGGATGACATTCTCTTGATAGGAAATGACATTCCTATGCTACAATCTGTCAAAGGATTCTTGTCACACAGGTTCTCCATGAAAGACCTGGGTGATGCCTCTTACATTCTGGGGATCCGGATCCATCGTGATAGATCCAAAAGGATATTAGGACTTTCACAGTCCAGGTACATCGACACCATGCTGAAAAGATTCAGTATGGAAGATTCCAAGCGCGGTAATCTACCGGCTTGTCACAGGATCACCCTCTCCAAAGAGATGTCTCTCAAGACTGATTTGGAAAAGGATCGCATGTCTATTATACCCTACGCTTCTGTGGTAGGCTCTATAATGTATGTGATGTTGTGTACCAGACCAGATGTAGCTTATGCACTGGGTGTGGTAAGCCGGTATCAGTCAAACCCTGGGGAGAAGCACTGGATAGCGGTAAAGAACATTCTCAAGTACCTGAGAAGGACTAAGGAGATGTTCTTGGTGTATGGCGGAAAAGACCTCCAGATTGAGGCGTTTGCTGACTCCAGCTTCCAGAGTGACAAGGATGATTACAAGTCCATGTCGGGTTTTGTCTTTACCCTCAATGGAGGGGCGGTGTGTTGGAAGAGTTCCAAACAGGAAACCGTTGCTGACTCGACAATGGAAGCGGAATATATCGCTGCATCTGATGCCGCAAAAGAAGCCGTCTGGATGAGGAAGTTCTTGAAAGAACTTCAGGTGGTTCCGTCCATTGTTGATCCAATACCTCTGTATTGCGACAATAACGGGGCTATAGCGTTAGCGAAGGAACCCAGGTCCTATCAGAAATCCAGACACATCTTAAGGCGGTATCACCTGATCAGGGAGATCGTGGATCGCTAGGAGATCGAGGTTCGGAGGGTTGCATCAGAAGATAACACTGCAGATCCATTCACGTAGGCCTTGCCCCAGACTCATTTCGAGCGGCTGATCGAGATGATAGGTCTTCGATACGCCAGTACATGGCCTTAGTGCAAGTGGGAGATTGTTAGTGTATATGCCCTAGAGGCCATTACTGTATCATACTAGTTTGTATATTACTTAATGGAAGCTTGGGATATTCACCATTGTATAGACAATCTTGCTCAAGATAGTAGTATGCTACTTGGTTTGTTTCTACTTCAATGTGTGTACATGTGTTTCTTTTAACATATCGCCTATACACATTAGTGAAGCCCTTAGGATCTTTGCTTGATTACCAGCGTTGTGATGGCAGTCACACTCGTGGGGGCTAGGAAATTCACAAGCACATCCTTATGTAGGTCCCTAGTCGTAGGACTATCGAGACAGGGCATCGATACTCCGGAGTAAACTAGCGTATGCGCTTCTCATCCCAGCATGGGAGACGGTCTGTCCCACAGCCGTCAGTACGTCGTACTTGAGATAGTATGCGGATGCTCGTTAGGTTACGAGTACACTGGACAGGACTCGTCGAGAACTGTTGGTTGGTACTATACCTATCGTCAGTTATTGTTAGTTATATATATGACCTAGAGGCCATTACTATACATAGGATGTATATTGTAGTGGATGCTTGGACATATATAGGGATGACTTTCTTGCTCGATATGATAGTATGCTATCCGGTTACTCTTTACCTTAACGTGTACACTGATTGTCTCACTGTTACATGTTGGTAAAGCCCTTAGGATGTGTACTTGACTAACTGGACTATGATGCGGATCATACTAGTGGGGACATGGTAGTCTATAAGTACATCCTTCAAGGTCCCTAGTCGTGGGTGTATCGAGACGGGGCATCGATATACCAGAGTAGACTAGCGTATACCTTCTCGACCCATGAAGATGGGCGATGGATGATCCCATATCCATTGGTGTTTGACATCAGAGATGAAATACGGGTGCTCAGTGGAGACTGGGTACACTGGACGGACTCGCCGAGAACTCCCATATGGTATTATATCTTACGTCAGATGGCAGTTCTCTGGTGACACTGGTGCAGGTTAGTCTGTAGACCCGAGATCGTCATAGAGTCTTGTGTGATTCCCACTGTGCTTTGATTTCCATCATACCACGTCTAAGAGGGCATGCAAAAAGGTGGCTTTTGGGTACAGTCCCGAATCACATGGAGGCAATGAGCGATAGGAGGGGTTTCGTCTCTCCCGGTATAGGGAGTTGATGTTGCGCAGTGCTCGATTGGCTATAACAGGAAGTCCTTGGCCAAAGCAGATTTAGGGATTTACTGGTAAGTGTTACCAGTAGTTTCTCGACCCGTTATGAGCCTCATATTGACACGACTTATCGAGTTATTGGGGTCTGACGTTTACCACCCCTAAACGAGATATGCGACATATCAGACGAACGGACCGGACTGTACGGTAGTGTTACTCGTTGGATTCACTGGAGTGTGAGTGGGCTTGCTCGTTGATCTTCTGATCGCTCAATACCCGGGTGGCCGTTACGTTTAGCAGACCGCTTGCGGCTTGTGCGTGTTTGATATGATCATCACCTGCTGCCGGCGTATTGACGAGTCTTTAGAGTCCTACACAGGGGTTTCCTGGCTCAAGCGAAACGAAATAGGAGCGCATATGAGATATGTACGGGACCGAGAATAATACCAGTATGTGATATTGTATTCTATTCTTGCGATTTATGACATTGATCGGTTATATGCGATATAGCCGGGTTATCGGATCAAGTGTTGATTCGATAAGTTGTTACTATTGATATTAGTCGGTTATATGCGATATGACCGGATCGTTAAATCAAGTGTTGATTTAATGATTTAATGTATAATTATATATTTGATATATTACTTTACATTAACTAGTATTGGTTCACTTAAGATTGATTTTCTTACTTGAAAGTGTACATTGTTTATATGTGATATATGCAAGTGTACATGTTTTTATCATGCTTGATGATACAAACAAGTTGTGTGTATGAGACTTGAACCATATCAAGGTTGGATTAGGGTTTACTATTTAACTTAACAATTAACAAAAGAGAGTGACTTTGTTCAAAGTTATCAAGCTTCATGAAGCTTGATGAACATTGACAAAGTCAACTCTTTTGTCATTTGTTCAAGATATTAGCTAACCCAACCCTTAACCCTATGCTATGGTTAATTCTCTACATGAGTTAAGCATGAGGGCTTAACTCAACCATGGTGCCATGATTAAAAGGATAAGTGTACATATTATTCTTTTAATGGATATGTTTTCTTTCTTCTTCATCATCTTCATCAAGCTTGAAAAAGCTTGCTAGCTCCAATGGCATCATGACAAAAAGAGTGAGAAATCCAATTCTAAAGTGAACCCACTTCCTATTTCTTCATCCTCTACCACTTGCCATATAGTATAGAGTGTTCTCTTCACAAAGTTTTCGACCGAGTGAATGAATAGCTTGAGTTTGAGTCTCCCCGACGTAGATCATCTTCGGCCTCGATGTCAATGACCTAGCCCGATCATTTCTCCGACGAAACCATTTCTAGAGTCCGGGATCCGATGATCGCAGCGGAGGGACGTCAACACGGAGCTAAAGAAGTGGTGGACCGGATCTACAAAGGTTGTAATCCTTTTCACTTAGTAGCAAAGTCGTTTGCTTGCTAGCTTTTCGCCTTAACATCTAGTTAACGATCTTCATTAGGGTTTCTCGGCACCGTAAAATTTTTGTTTGGCATGGTTGATGCCTTGTGGAACCTTATTAGCGTGCCTAGGAACCCTACAGTGGTATCAGAGCCTAGCTAGAGCTTTAGGCGAAGTGTAGACGATGTTAGAAATCCGATTGAACCCCGAAACCCTAACTTTTAACCCTCTCTGGACATTTTCTGAAAATGTGGATTTTTCAAAATTAAAAATATCCAAAAAATTCGGCAGGGTTTTATGGGAATTACTGTAAAATTCGTGGGTCTAAGTCTATTAAACTGCGGCGGAACCGCTGCAATACCCTACCTTAGGCGGCGGTTCCGCGGCAATTTAGTGGCGTTTTACAATCTTCTTTGCACAGTAATATCCTATATTGAGTGCTGTATTATATGGGAATTTTTATAGTTTGCTCAAGAGTTGAGTTTTCTGGGTTGTTTTAGGAGTTCGACGATTCGATCGAAATCTTTAACTTTGTCTGTGTTTTCGGGATAATTTACAATATGTTAAAAAGTTCGACCGGATATAAATACCAAATTTTTCCCCTGTCGGGAAATTTCCAAGTGTTGGATTTTTCCGTGGTTTAAGAATGTTCTAAGTAGTGCAAGTAATGCGATGGACCCTCTAGAAGACAACAAACCTTAACTCGATTATGTGACCGTCTTGAACTGCCCTTTGAACCTTCGGGTTTGGGGCAGTACGGCGTGCCACATGTGAGGCGTTGGCTTGACCCTTCTACGGCTGGACCGTTGGTACTGTGGCATGAAGTGGATGTTTTTGAACTTGTTTCAAGAGTTGAGCTGTTTTGGGAAAACTTGGGTGTTTGAATGTTCGATCGGAAAGTTTAACATTTTCTATTTATCTGGAATGTGATACAATATTTGGAATTCACAAATAGTTATGAGATAACTAATATGAATGTTATAAACATAACACTTTAGTCTCGATTGATCGGTTGCCACGGAATTTTGATGTGATCAAAAGTCCGTCGCAATCACGTAGCGTACGCGGATACTCGCCGGGTAAACTTAATAGACAGCCTCGCCCCATAGCCCCGACCAAGTGACTGTAGGAGAACCCCGTCGCCGAAAGCATCCGTTAGGGTGCTCGCGGCAGCGGTGTTCTGCCTTGGTGCACTTCGTCGACGGCATCTGGGGGTGCGGCCGTCTACTAAAGTTAGTGACGAGCATTCGATCAAAATACCGGGAATCTTGTTGAATTGCCCGACTTGATATTGAAAAGTGTTTTCGATAATGAGACTAAAATGCGGGGTTTATAATTGTTAGGCATGTGATGTCTAAGAAATTCATTTGATTAGGCATGCGATGTCTAAAGGAGTTGCGGATTCCAACTGTTGTAGTTTTACACTTTCTTTTCTGCGACCGTAAGTGTAATATGTGATATCGCCGGTTTCGTTGCTATATGTCAACGACAATTGGGATACGCATGTTTACTTACGTTGATGACATGTGATGTTATGTGTTGCTGGATATGTTATATTGGATCGTCGTGTTTGAATAGACGGGGGTTTTTATGTGAGATGAGTGTTTTTTCATTTTCATTCATGTAAAAACTTGTATGTAATATTCTTTTATTGGGACACTTCCAGGTAGCGGAAGATGTCACCCATTGTATATTATTTACTTTTCCGCACTAGGATAGACCTAAGGAGGAGGGCACAAGTAACCGGGTTCTAGAGTCCAGTGGGAGACCAACTCGAGGAGTCGAGTCCGGGTCTCCTAACTCTAGAATTGGTAGGGTTGCTTGCCGCTCTCGTAGGGGTCTAGGGGTGTGGGTTTGGCTATTCATTGCGACCGTGGAATCCGTGTTTTATACTGGCTCGTATTGAAAACACGGACGTCCTAGTATATCCAATATTTCATATGATTCTTCTGCTGCGATATCTGTGATGTGATCATTTGATGTTCTGTGATAAATACTGTATATAGTATATATGATATATTATATAGACGTTACTTATGTTTTGCACTCGCGCTAGCCCTGCCCCGCTCTGCCGTTAGTTACCTAACCTAACGGTGCACGAGGGGACATCGAGGCGAATGCGGATGGCATAAGTGTATGTCGTATTTATCTGTGATGTTTAGGTGCTTAAATGATGGGACTTCATTAATATGATTAATGAAAGAAAAAGAAACCTAAGATGTTGTGGAATCGAATTTTCAAAAACAGGTAGCTACAGTTCTTGCTTTGCATCGCGGTGTTCCTTGTAGAACATCCGGCACCTTATTCGATAAGGAAAGGACCGAGATCCCTTCACCGGAAGTGACTCCTTTAGCAATAACTGGCAGATGCTACACACTCGGTTTGTCTTTTGATTGCTTCTATAGTTTCTGCTTTGCACAGTGATGTATATGATATATCCTGCACCTCATTCAACGAGGAAAGGACCGATGATCCCTTCACCGGGAGTGATTCCTTTAGCAAAACTAGAAAAGCCTCAAAAGCACTCCATTTTAAAATCATTTGATTCTACAACGATATCAAGTTCATTACGCAATAAGTTTTCAGAAAAAACCTGTCGTAGCCCTCCGTCATTTCAGATATGTACTAGTTAGTATTCGTGCTGCGTTTGTTGACCTCTGTCAAGGCGTAGTGTGCGGTAGCTGATTAGCGCTTATCTGCATAAGCATATGATGTGATTGATTTAGGGTAGTCGTGCGACCTTGTTGACCTCTGTCAAGGGTCGTGCGGGTGGGTTTACTTCAATCAAGAAATGACGGGTTGAACTTGACTAGCAGCCTATGGTTTGTTGACCTCTGTCAAGGTCATAGGACGCTGGGGGCAAAATATTATCGGGAATTTCAAGTGTTGAAATTTGCAATGAGATTGCATACCTTCTATGAGATAGTTGGATCCCGATACCCACTGTGAGTAATTGTTACTCCTGGGAGAGTTTTACACATTACAATTAGCCGATCAAGTAGGTGTCTAGAAAGGTGTCAACGGGGTTACGCCTCTGGGAAAACGAGGTTTACATTAATTAGGTTCGTGCGAAAGCACGGGGGACCTCCCTCAAAGTACCGACACTAGCCTGGCTGAAAGATTGGCGAACTTGTAGCGTGTAATTAATCCCGGCTAGTCTTTCCTTTTAGGGTTTGAAGGAAGATTTGATAAAAACAGTGGGAGCCATCCTGATTAGATAAAATAATAACCAATCTGATCTTGCAAGAGCGCACGCAGAGTGTTTTCTTCTCTCTCTCTCCTGGTAGCGACCATATCACGCCTTAATCAAGATAATAAAACGGATATATTGACCGAACCCGCTTGTTATACTGAGCTGGGGAACGTTGGTCCCACTCCAACTTATAAATGTTATAAGACAGAGCAGGAAATTGGGGAATACCAGATTTCCCGTGCCGCCCAAACGAAGAGAGTGCATGTTGATGCATCATCTTCGGGTGTGTTCATTACAAAGAACTGTTTCTCAGTATCCTCTACATCCTAGGTATATGATACCAGATCAGGATCCCGCATATGTAATATGTTACATGGGCTACAGAAAGGTAGAGAACTGAGAACGGGTGATAAGTTTCATGAGGCAGAAAACGGTGCAAGTGTTGCAGCCAAGTCTGTTGGTCACTGTCACCCTGTATTACCAGAATACATTGATTCTGAACAAATGTTATTAGATACCGAACCTGATATACAAAATCATATCAGTCTCTTTATTAGTAAAGAAATGATAAAATTTTGTATTGTTTGGATAATGTTTTGAACATTTCCTATATCAAAAGTTGATCGGTTCAGGCACGTTATCTAAAAGCATTGACGTTCTAAATCAAACTACAGTTCTTAGTATATGGAACACACACAAGAGAAAGAGTTCAGAAATGAACGAATTCTTCTTGAGGTATTGTAGACTAGGTCATATCAATGCGACCCGACTAGCTGAAGTTACATTTAGATGCATATTTAAATTAGTTTGAATTTACATCTTGTGAAACTTGCCAGTCATGTCACAAAGATAAGATGACCATAGCTCTGTTTATTGGAAACAGAGAAAGAGTTAGTGAACTCTTGGGATGATACATGTTGATGTATGTAGGTCCCCTGTCTACACATGCCAAGACCGGTTCTTTGTACTTCATTACATTCTTTGATAATCTCTTAAGATTCAGACATATGTTCCTGTTGAAACACAAGTCTGAACCTTTTGAGATATTCATAGAATATAAGTTAGAAGTAGAGAACCTAAATACGGATAAAAGTATTATGTCCTTTGATGTGATCAAGGAGGAGAATACTTAAGCACGGGATTCCTGGACTATTCTAAGAATGAGATTCTCTCTCAGCATTACACCTTCGTATACACCATAGCACGATGGTATATCGGGGCGGAGCAAAAACACCCTATGTGATATGGTGTGCTCTATGATGAGTACTACTGAGTTTCCTATTTCCTTTTAGGGAGTTATGCACTTATGAAGTTGCATACCTATTGAATAGGATTCCGATCAAATCAGTTGCCTACCACTTCATATATGATATGGAAAGGGAAGAGCCCATCTCTTAAGTCAGTTAAGATTTGGGGTTGTCCGGCCTATGTCTAAAAGCAAAATCCGGACAAGCTCGAGGCAAAGTCAGATCTGTGGAAGTTTGTTGGATATCCCAAGCATTCGCAAAGGAATATCTTCTACCTAACCGAGGAACAAAAATGTTTTGTTTCTCAGCATGCCACCTTTGTGAAAAGGAATTTCTTGTGAAGAAATTCGTGGTCATGAGGTACAACTGGAAATGTTCCAGCTATACAAACTGCAGCTGATGATTTGGTAGAACCAAAAGATTCAATAGCAACCAACGAACCTCAGCCTCTCCGCCGATCTAGTAGGGTTCTTCACCCACCTGAGAGATACTTCGGTTTCTCTATGACAGTGGGAGCGGGGATTGCATCATGAGATGATGACCTAACTAGTTTCAAGCTGGCCATCAGGAGTGGGACTCTGTAAGAATGGCTGGATGCTTAGTGATCTGAGATGGAATCCTTATACACCAACAAAGTATGGACTTTGGTTGCTATATCTGAAGGGTTAAATCCCCATCAGGAGCAAGTATATCTTAAAAAGATTACTTGGTGTAGATGGAAAAGTTGAGACTTTCAAAGCTAGACTTGTTAAAGGTTTTCGTCATCGACCAGGCGTAGATAATGATGAAACCTTTTCCAGTACCTATGCTTAAGTCCATCCAGATACTACTTGCCACGGCTACATACCATGACTACGATATCTGGCGGTTGGGTGTCTTGACTGCTTTTCTAAATGATGATTTGGAAGAAAGCGTCTATAAGTACACAGCCAGAGGGCTTCGTAGACAGTGGGAGCAGCGGAAACGTATGCAAGATGTTTTATGTGATAAAGCAGGTATCGCGGAGTTGGAACATCTGTTTTGATGAGTTAGTCAAAGAGTTTGACATCATCAAAATGGTAGATGAACCTTGTATATACAAAAAAGGTAGTAGGGAGTATGGTGGTGATCCTTGTAGAGTACGTGGATGACATACTCTTGATAGGGAAGGAGTTTCCTATGCTACGCTTGGTCAATCTCCGCTTATCACAAGAATTCTCCATTTAGAATCAAAGTGATACCTCCTAAATCCTTATTTTGGATCTATGAGATAGATCTAATTGGATGTTAGGATACTCACTAGTTGTAGTGAGAAGGTATCAATTGATCCTGAAAAGAATCACTGGAAAAGTTCCAGGGTGATAAGGACGACTGAATGTCAGTCGCAGGCATTGTCTTTACCCTCTGTGGAGGGACGGTATGTTGGAAGAGTTCCAAGTTAGATACCGTGGCATACTAGATGATAAAGGCTGGATACATCGCTACCAAAGATGCTACCAAAGAGGAAGTCTGAGTGTATATAAGTTCATTAGATGAACTTCGTTCCTACCATTGTGTGACAATGGAGTTGTGGCTTATGCCTAGGAACGCCCGTCCCATCAGTGATCCAGACATATTCTTAGGCAGTGTCACCTGATCGTGGAGATGGTTGATCTCCAGGGGATCGAGGTTAGGAGAGCAGACTCAGAGGACAACACGGCGGATCCACTCACGAAAGGCCTTTTCCCAAAGAGAGACTTTTATGGGATAGTTGAGTATGAGATACTACAACCACTGCTACAGATGGCCCTAGTGCAAGTGGGAGATTGTTAGTTATATGTATGCCCTAGAGGCCATTACTATACATAGGATGTATATTGTAGTGGATGCTTGGACATATATAGGGATGACTTTCTTGCTCGATATGATAGTATGCTATCCGGTTACTCTTTACCTTAACGTGTACACTGATTGTCTCACTGTTACATGTTGGTAAAGCCCTTAGGATGTGTACTTGACTAACTGGACTATGATGCGGATCATACTAGTGGGGACATGGTAGTCTATAAGTACATCCTTCAAGGTCCCTAGTCGTGGGTGTATCGAGACGGGGTATCGATATACCAGAGTAGACTAGCGTATACCTTCTCGACCCATGAAGATGGGCGATGGATGATCCCATATCCATTGGTGTTTAACATCAGAGATGAAATACGGGTGCTCAGTGGAGACTGGGTACACTGGACGGACTCGCCGAGAACTCCCAGATGGTATTATATCTTACGTCAGATGGCAGTTCTCTGGTGACACTGGTGTAGGTTAGTCTGTAGACCCGAGATCGTCATAGAGTCTTGTGTGATTCCCACTGTGCTTTGATTTCCATCATACCACGTCCAAGAGGGCGTGCAAAAAGGTGGCTTTTGGGTACAGTCCCGAATCACATGGAGGCAATGAGCGATAGGAGGGGTTTCGTCTCTCCCGGTATAGGGAGTTGATGTTGCGCAGTGCTCGATTGGCTATAACAGGAAGTCCTTGGCCAAAGCAGATTTAGGGATTTACTGGTAAGTGTTACCAGTAGTTTCTCGACCCGTTATGAGCCTCATATCGACACGACTTATCGAGTTATTGGGGTCTGACGTTTACCACCCCTAGACGAGATATGCGACATATCAGACGAACGGACCGGACTGTACGGTAGTGTTACTCGTTGGATTCACTGGAGTGTGAGCGGGCTTGCTCGTTGATCTTCTGATCGCTCTATACCCGGGTGGCCGTTACGTTTAGCAGACCGCTTGCGGCTTGTGGGTGTTTGATATGATCATCACCTGCTGCCGGCGTATTGACGAGTCTTTAGAGTCCTACACAGGGGTTTCCTGGCTCAAGCGAAACGAAATAGGAGCGCATATGAGATATGTGCGGGACCGAGAATAATACCAGTATGTGATACTGTATTCTATTCTTGCGATTTATGACATTGATCGGTTATATGCGATATAGCCGGGTTATCGGATCAAGTGTTGATTCGATAAGTTGTTACTATTGATATTAGTCGGTTATATGCGATATGACCGGATCGTTAAATCAAGTGTTGATTTAATGATTTAATGTATAATTATATATTTGATATATTACTTTACATTAACTAGTATTGGTTCACTTAAGATTGATTTTCTCACTTGAAAGTGTACATTGTTTATATGTGATATATGCAAGTGTACATGTTTTTATCATGCTTGATGATACAAACAAGTTGTGTGTATGAGACTTGAACCATATCAAGGTTGGATTAGGGTTTACTATTTAACTTAACAATTAACGAAAGAGAGTGACTTTGGTCAAAGTTATCAAGCTTCATGAAGCTTGATGAACATTGACAAAGTCAACTCTTTTGTCATTTGTTCAAGATATTAGCTAACCCAACCCTTAACCCTATGCTATGGTTAATTCTCTACATGAGTTAAGCATGAGGGCTTAACTCAACCATGGTGCCATGATTAAAAGGATAAGTGTACATATTATTCTTTAAATGGATATGTTTTCTTTCTTCTTCATCATCTTCATCAAGCTTGAAAAAGCTTGCTAGCTCCAATGGCATCATGACAAAAAGAGTGAGAAATCCAATTCTAAAGTGAACCCACTTCCTATTTCTTCATCCTCTACCACTTGCCATGTAGTATAGGGTGTTCTCTTCATAAAGTTTTCGACCGAGTGAAGGAATAGCTTGAGTTTGAGTCTCCCCGACGTAGATCATCTTCGGCCTCGATGTCAATGACCTAGCCCGATCATTTCTCCGACGAAACCATTTCTAGAGTCCGGGATCCGATGATCGCAGCGGAGGGACGTCAACACGAAGCTAAAGAAGTGGTGGACCGGATCTACAAAGGTTGTAATCCTTTTCACTTAGTAGCAAAGTCGTTTGCTTGCTAGCTTTTCGCCTTTACATCTAGTTAACGATCTTCATTAGGGTTTCTCGGCACCGTAAAATTTTTGTTTGGCATGGTTGATGCCTTGTGGAACCTCATTAGCGTGCCTAGGAACCCTACAGTTATCAGTTCTCAGGTGACATGAGTACAGCTTAGTTCGCTGACTTGACACTGTCACTTCGCCTCGAGTGTGTTCGCACTGTACTTTGATTAATACCCTACCACGGCTCAAAGGAGTCGTGCAAACAGGTAGTAGTTGGGTGCAGTCCTGAAGCACTTGGAGGCAGTGACGATTAGATAGGTTTCGTCTCTCCCGGTATTAGGAGTTGATATCACGCTGTGTCTAGGAGAGCCATTACACATAGTCGTCCCTGGCCAGGGCAAGCGAGATACACTGGTAGGTTTCCAGTGTTATCTCAGGGTGTTCTGGGCTACACTCCGACATGACTTGTACCGCTATTAGGGTACTGACGTTTACCACCCCCTAGGCCCGCCATGCGATATTCTCATACGAACAGACCGGACTGTACGCAGATTGTCATAGACAGGCTCGGTAGGAGTTCGGATGGGTTCGCCTCATCAGTCTTCTTATCGGCATCTACCTGGGGGCTGTTACGTACAGCTAGTGCCGCTTGCGGTCTGTGGTTAAACCCACTGCCAGCGTAGTGTCGAGTCTTTAGAGTCCCACACAGAGGGTTATTCTCCTTTGGGCAAAACAGAGTAGAGGTCGCATGGTTTTGCGACGGGATTCGTTCACATCCGTGCACTTGTGCACGTTTGGTGTCCGGACAGTCATTACTAGCGGGCTCTGGTTTGAGCCAGATCCTAATATATGTTTTGGGATTAGTTTTGTCTCATTGTATTCGTGTTCCTCGGAATACGAATGCGGGTGTGTATGCACAGTTAACTGAGGCAGAGGCAGAGGTTACTCATTAGGGTTTTGGTACGGGTGTGTATGCACAGTTGACAGTTTTCGTTTACCAAACCCTAATGAATATGTGAAATATCAATTAATAATATTAATTAAAGGAAATTGAGTTATGGTTAGGGTTGTTGACTTGTTGACCAAGGTTGACTTGTGGACTAAGGTTGAAAAGTTGACCATCATCATTTCAAGCAAAGACGCTCTTTGATCTTTGCAAAACTCATTTAATGTGAAATGATAATGGTCTTTTCAACCTACCATCACATTTTCCTTTTTGATTAATATTGTTAGTTTGATAATTCACATATATTTTGTTATGGTTGCAAAACTCATTTCATTCTCTCATATTCATTCTCTCTCATCCTTTGCTCTTCCTCTAGCTAAAGAAAAATCCTTTTCATGAGTTGAGAACCATTTCCTTTGAGATAAAACACCAAAGCCACTCTCTACTCATCCTAAGGTTGAAGTTTTAGCAAGCCTAATACTTTAGTTACCTCAAGTTCGAGGAAGGAGCTCAAGGTAGAGACCCTCAGGTGGATCCATCTTCGGCAAGAGAAGGCGACGAGGAGAGAACCATCCGACCACCACAAGAAGTCCAAGAGAAGGAGTTCAAGTTAAGGTATAACCCCCTAACCGAGTAGGTAAAGCTCTTGTTAGTTAGTAGTATGTTGTTTAGTAAAGATCCGGGTTTTCTAGTCCATGTTACCTAGACCTTAAAATAGTTTTTCACCATTTCCGCAACCCCGAAAGAACCGGGAGAGGTAACGTGGACTTACAGATATGAAGAAATCAAAAAATACCAGTGGACTTGTTGAGTGCACTCGAATTCACCACACCAATACGGGCCCCATTGCTCGGACCCCAACCGGTGAGACTTGTGAATTGACCGGCGCCGCCGGGTCTCTCAAGGCCTTTTCGCTTCAAATTTTGTCTGGTCACTCATTTTTGTCCCATTTCCCTATTTTTATTATTTGTTTATTTTTGTTTTGAGCCTATAAATACCAGACCAGTAGGTAAGTGAGGGGATACTTTTTTTTAGAAGAGAAAACTTTGTATATATTGTAACTAGTTGATCTTGTAACTCTTAGAGTGAGTTCTTTGTCTTTCTCTGGTCTTGCAACGTCTTTCTTGAGCTTGCAAGATTAGATTTTGGTAATTAAATTCATTTGTTTGTACTTGGAACCATTGCAATCAAAGCTTCATTTAACTCAAGTTGATTCTTGTATCTTTTCTCTTTTGCATCTTATTTTATATGTATTGAGTTGTGATTTCATTTTATGATGTGTGAGTAGTTTTATGCTTGGGCTATGGTGAGGTGGGTTGTGGAATGGCTTGCCTTCCAACCCCTCCTTCTTGATTCTTGCATTTTACACTTCTTTTCTTAACATATGCAATTTTATTATGTTTTGCTTGATAAGATATATTGTTTTGAATGGTGGAAAATCAACTTTTAACATATATCCTATTTCTTCTTCACATTTTATTATTGTTATATTATGAATCGAAGTTGAAAGGAATATGAAATTAAGTTAAGTGTTGTAAATTAGCTAGATAAAATATATAGCATAAAAGTATATGTTCTATACTTGCTAACATCACTTAACTAATTCCATACTCATTTCATTCTAAATCCTTAAATTTTTAGTTTCTTTTTAACTTAAACTTGATATCGTATTCTAAACCGACACTTGTTTAGGATAGATGCGGCATGCTTTCTTAAATCAATTAAAAACTAAAAATGTAACTTGAATTAAGACTGAAAGTTAGGGGTAAAGGTCGTATTTCAATTCTATTAAATTTTAGCCTAAGTTTTCCCTAAACACATTTTACCCTTTCGTTTATTTATTTCTATATAAACGTGACAACTCCACTTTCAACCCATTGTTTCATAACTCAAAATGATGTCGTGATATCCACTCCCTATGGATTGACCCGTACTTACCGGCTTGTATCAACGCACCGTGCACTTGTGGTATTTTTAGAACTCAAGACTCATGTCATGCACTATTTTCTTAAAAGAAACCGACATATCCTAATTTGACAAAACCCCTTTAAATGCACGACACCGTGAGTTTACATCAGCATGTATTCGGGAAAAATTCAGCAAGTATTCAGGAAATGTTCAGAAAGGATTTCGAGTAAGAAATTAATATATAAGACGCTGAGTTTTGATATTGCGAATTATTCGCCGCTTTTGTGAATTATTCGCTGTTTATTTGAATTACTCACCAATAATAATGAATTATTCGCGAATTATTCGAAACGTTCGTCAGTTACGATTAAATCGGAGAATTAATTGACCTATAAAAATTTTACGAATTAATCACGAACGCATTGAATTATTCGCGAATTATATGACTTAAGTAAGCAATCTCACTTCCAGGCTCGTTTATCTAATTTCCCATACATGCAGCGAAAGCACCACGAAACCCGCGGCCTCACGACACTGCTGACGACACCGCTGGCGTCACCCATCCCTACCCCGCTGCGGTGACGTCACCTCCCTCGTCAGCGCTGGACTTCCATCATCTCCGCGGTCCCGTCACCGCCCCTCTAAAAAAAAAATTAAAAAACCCCTCAAAAGAATTTCCCCAGCAAAAAGAAAACCGATCAAAGATAAACCTAGTGACTAAATTTTCGCCCCCAAAATTAGATCTCCTTCGTTTCTCAATTCAAAGCATGTGATCATCGAATTCTAATGGTGAACTTAGCTGAGCCTGCGCCTTCGTCTCCTCTAAGCTTCACCTCATCCTCGTACCTCTCCAATGGCTCCTCATCGTCAGCTCCCCCTTCCACGGACCATCAATCGACGAATCTCGAGATCGTGAGCCTCTCGAAGCTCAGCAGCAACCTCGAGCGCCTCCTCATCGATTCCGATTTCGATTGCACCGATGCCGATATCGTCGTCGAAGGCGTCCACGTCGGGATCCATCGCTGCATCGTGGCGGCGAGAAGCGCGTTTTTTCGGGATGTTTTCGGGAAAGGGGATAAGGCCCAAGGGAAAAAGCCCAAATTTTTTATGAATGAGCTGCTGCCTAGTGGTGCGAGAGTTGGGAGAGAGGCGTTTATGATATTCTTGGGCTATCTGTACACGGGGAGATTGAGGCAGTCGCCTCATGATGTTTCCACTTGCGTTGATCCCTCGTGTGCTCATGATGCTTGCAGGCCTGCCGTGAATTTCGCTGTGGAGTTGATGTATGCGTCCTCAGTGTTTCAGATTCCTGAGCTGGTTTCGCTTTTTCAGGTATATTCGATTAGATATAAACATAAGGTTTTTTTTGCTTTGCCAAAGATATAAACATAAGGTTGGAGGTATGGTATTGAGTATTTGTATCCTAATGGAGGTCATGATCTCCTTAAGATGCTGTCCTCCTGCGATGGCGGTCTTGGACGGCTGAGATTTGGTTTGGGAGTTGTTGAGTATGGATCTCAATGGGTTGATGTTGGACGCCGTGCTACCTGCAAAGAAGTCCTGGGGTGGGTGACCGCCGTAGGATCCTCCGACGATCAAGTTAGAGCCGAGAAATATGTGCAGAGTAGCGGCGTATTGAGATAAATTCCAGATACCTGAGTCGTTTGAGAGAGAAAGGTCTGTATAGGGGTCGCATGGAGCGAGTATGTGCGAGACATCCGCCGTCAGTTACGTCCTCGCGTAATCCTTACCTTTAATGGCGGGATGCGTCCATCAATGGCGGGATGCGCCCATTAATGGAGGGATGAGCCAGCGTGGGACGTGGATCGTGGGGAGGCGGATATCTCGTCTTGGTGATATACGCGAAGCTGTTGTGGGGCGCATGAGATCCGCGCTTTTGGTTGATCGGGGGAGGCCGATGAAGCTCGGCATGTCACGAGCTCGGAGATGAGCCGGGAGGCCGAGAAAGCTCGGCATGTTAGGGGCTCGGAGATGAGCTGCTGGTAGTTTCCTAGGTGAAGGTGGAATGTATTTAGGGAGTTCTCCTTGAAGGCCGGATATATTCCTCGGGTTCGTCCCGAGGAATCCTCATAATGCAACTCATTTATTCCACCTCCGTAGCCTTCGGGAAACGTCATCGTTCACGTGTCGTAATCTTGAGGAGATACCACTTGTGAGCATCATCATTAGCCCCCCACTCGTTCCGACCTATACAAGGGTCGGCTCGAGAGTGGTCTTCTCGGTTTTTCTTCTGTTCAATTTGGCGCCAAGAATCATAATGCGGATCGCCCGGGAACGGCACGACGTTTGGTGGTTGCGTCGTTTCGATCTTTGGGCCCACGTGTTGTCTCGTCGTACGTCTGAATCTTTGTGCGTATCCCCGATGGCGTCAGCGGATCAAATGACATGATCACGCTTTAAAGAGGGGGCGCCGTTTCAGTCGATTGCCAGTTGGGATACGGGCCACGTGTCGGACGTCGGTTGGTGGAAGTGACAGGTTGTCTCTCGCTCCTGCAGTCGAAAAGACGACCCTAGTGGCCGATCGCCATGTGGAGCCCCGCTGATTGTTGGGCGCGACGTTTCATTTTGGCGGGAATCAATCATGGCTGTTGGATGCTTTCTCTGAAGTGTAAATAGGAGGGGATCATCCTAGGGCCAACGCTTTTACCCTAATTCACTTTCGTTGTCAAAGATTGCCCGACGCTCCTTCCCTTTAAATCGGATCACCCGTGATTTTTCCTCGGCGAGCCTATTCCCTTGAATCAGGTTAGATGTCTTCATCTGGGGAGTTTATAGAGGTAGTTAGGGTAGAGTCGGATGATGAGGCTCCAGTTGTTGGAGCCGAGTCCATCGGGTCTTCTTCCCCTCCGGCTCTAGATAGCCGAGAGGGTTCTTCTCCTGCGTCATCTGTGTCGGGCTCGCCCCTAGAGCCAGGGCTGCCCGTGTCGTTCGCCGTCGGGCGGTGACAAGGGCCTCTAAGGTGCACATCGGGAACGCCCGTGATGCGTCCTCTGTCTTGAGGAGTGTGGACAAACTTACCGAGATTCGGGTTCGATTCCATATTCTCTCAAACTATTCGCTTCGTTTAGCTAGAGAGGGTGGGCGGGCGGACCAGGTGCAGAGCAAGGAGATTGCCCTGTATTTGGAAGCATTCCGGGCCGGAATGCATCTGCCCTTCTCAACCGAGGTATGTGGGGTGCTTCGTTGCTTCCATCTTGCCTCGGGTCAGCTAGCGCTAAAGTCGTGGAGTATCCTCCTTAGGTTCCTGGTCCGGTTGAAACATGAAAACATCCCCTTTAGTTTGACCCTCCTTGTTTCCTTCTTCTGTTATAAGGATCATCCTGGCACCAGCAAGGATGAGCTGAGCTGAGTGTATTTTTTCTTAAAAAAACGTAAGGGCGGGGTGGCCGGGTCGGGTGTGGTAGCCGTCCCTTCGTCCATCCATGAATGAAAGGAGAAGTTCGTATTCATCAGGCCACCCGAAGGCGAGGATTGGCCTGTGTCTACACAGTGGCACATGACTGACTGCACGAGGGCGAAACCGTCATCCTCACCCGAGGCAAGGGTCGTGTCTTTGTGGGAGCTGATCCAGCGGGCCGACGTTCTGCTTTCTGAGCCGAGCTCAACCCTGCGCGTTTTTTTGGGTAAGTTGGGGTCGTGGACGATCTATTTAGACTTTGATGATTTTTTTGCCATTTTCAGCGTTGCTAACTCTTTTTTGTGTATTCTTCTTTTTGCAGAGCAAATGGACCGATCAAAGTTCTTAGCTGCCATGACCGCAAAGGCCCAAAAGGAGCCTTCTGCCGCGCCCTGAGTCTCGGAAGAAAGTCGCGGGGGAGGCCAAAAGCACGCGCGGGACCCGGCGTCCTGGGCGAGGGAGGTGGAGGAGGATGAGCCTACCGAGGTCCCCCTCAAGAGGTATAAAAGGACGGTTTCTCATTCGCTTACTGTCGGGATCCCAGTGCAGGAGGGGGATATCAGCATCGAAGTGCCCTCGGGGCTTTCCGTCGCCGATAGCTTTGCTCTCAGACATGGAACGAGTGGCCGGAGGCAAGATTTCCTGAGGGACCATGAAGGCGCAGGTGGCCGTCATTGCTCAGGAGGCGGTATAGGTCGGTATTCGACTTTCTCTTTTTTTTAAAAATAATTGCTCAAGTATTTTTTCTTCTCGGATCGAGCTTCTAACTCGTTTGTTGTTTTTCTCAGGTCTTTCACCACTGCACCCTTCTCGCCGCTATGGAGTCCGAGGAGATGGCACCAACCCTGAAGAAGGCGGGCGAATCTTCCTGGCGGGAGGAAGAGCTTTGCCTTCAGCTGCAGCGGGCGGAGGAGAGGGTGGCCGTCCTCGACGCTCACATGGTCGTCGAGGAGTTGACGAACTCCAAGTACAAGGAGGCACCGACTTCTGAGCGAATCCAACCGGGCTATCCAGGCCCAGTTGGAGGAGGCTGGTAAACTCTATAACGCGGTGAAGAAGTTGAGGGACGCCCTTAAGAAGGTCGTCTGAGTGGCGCTCGAGGCGGTGAAGCCCGCCGAGACCCGGCTACGAAGGTCGTGGAGAAGTATAAGGCGTCCGACCAGTTCTACGCCGACCTTGCCGAATCCTCGGCCATCGTTTGGCACGAGGCTCTCGACGCCGTCAAGGCGTTGATGCCGGAGTTCGCTGACAGTGAACTCTATGCCCAGTACCTTCTCTTCGAGGATGCGCCGCATGGGGCAGGTGCCGAGGTAGCCGCCGGGGGCAAATCTATCCCAGAGACTGAAGCTCCAGCCTCCGAGGGCGGCGTCGAGTAGGGCGAGATCCTGGCGGAGCCTGCGGCATGAGCTTTCTTCCTTCGGGCGTTTTTGTTTTTCTTTCCAAAATTTTGTAAGCGTACGGGCACTTTTGTTAGGCTGGGGAGCCCAGAGTACCTTATACTTATTTTTGATCATAAATAATTTTGAGCCTCTCTTTTTTTTCTTCTCGAATGTCTCATTTGAGTATTTTAGCTCATCATACTTTTCTTGCCCAGTTTTCATTTTGCAAGTATATTTAGCTCGTCAATAGTCTTATCCCGCGAATGTTAGGTCGTGGGTTGGTGTCCGGCCTTTTTATGTGATGATCGCGCGTTGAGTGTAAGTCGACTAACAACCAAGTATAGGAAGGTCGGTACCCTCTTGTTCCCCGGAGTCGAGGTGGTGATCGTTCATTTAGCATGAATCGAAAAACAGCTAAGTTAGAATAGGTCGGCGTCGACTGATTCTTCCTTGACGAGGGCGTTGGATCCATCTTTTCTTAGGGCAGGAACCTATCCCACATGGACTAGCTAAACAGGAGTCCGCTCGGTGGCCTCTTGGTGAGGGTTTTAGATCCGTAGCATTGATGGGTAGGAAGCTACCTGCTGGGGATGGACCGAGCAGGAAGCTATTCGGCCGCCTCGCAAGGAGGGCTTTAGATCCTTAGCGTTGTTGGGCAGGAAGCTGCCCGTTAGGGATGGACCGAGCAGAAAGCTGCTCGGTGGCCTCGCGAAGAGGGCTTCGATTCACTGCGTAGTTGGGCAGGAAGCTACCCACTGCGGATGGACCGAGCAGGAAGCTGCTCGGTGGCCTTGCGAGGAAGGTTTTTGTTTCTTAGCGTTGATGGATAGGAAGCTACCCGTTAGGGATGGACCGGGCAGGAAACTGCTCGGTGGCTTTTCTATGAGGGCTTTAGATCCTTAGCGTCGTTGGGCAGAAATCTACCCGCTGCAGATAGACCAGCAGGAAATTGCTCGGTCGCCTCGCGAGGAGGGTTTTCGATCCACAGCGTTTGTTGAGTAGAAATATGCCCGCTGCAGATGGGCCAGCAGGAAATTGCTCGGCGGCCTCGCGAAGAGGACTTTCGATCCACAACGTTTGTTGGGTAGGAATCTACCCGCTGCAGAAGTAAGAAATTGCTCGGCCGCCTTACGAGGAGGGCTTTCGAGACTCCTTTGGGCCCTTGTGGGGTGTCGTTCAAACTTTCGTGGGCCGCTTTGGCGGGAGTGAGGGCGTCGTTCAACATTCCGTGGCCCGCATAAGCGGGCCGCAACCGGCATTGCCGACACGTGGCAGTTCTTTATTGGGAAATTGAGATATCCCGTGAATCGCATCGCTGCGTAAGTTTCGGCAGTGACAAGATTTTGTTGAGGCTATAAATAGCGAAGGCATGTTAGTTTCCTCTCAATCTTGCATTCCCTCGAAGATGTCTGGGCGTATATTCCTCATCAGGGAGATCATCTTTTGTGACGACTTGCATCTTCACTGCCTCAAT
This sequence comes from Agapanthus africanus, assembly GCA_030015575.1. Taxonomy (NCBI): domain Eukaryota; kingdom Viridiplantae; phylum Streptophyta; class Magnoliopsida; order Asparagales; family Amaryllidaceae; genus Agapanthus; species Agapanthus africanus. Next base: position 263,203,269 of record CM057345.1, on the reverse strand, counting down.
TGATCCAAGCAGACGTACGGGGCGGTAATAGACCGCGTGGAGGGCCACTTTGGTCGCCTAATTCTCCGGCAATCTGCCCTTCTCCAAGTGCTTATGTACGCGATCTAGAGAATGTCCCCGGGTCTGCACGATGTCCTATCTCCACAGCTGAGGGACGAGGCGCTTGACAAGGTGCACACGCTACCACCTCGGCCTGATCTTGCAGAGTAGGCGGGAGCGATTGGTGGGTCTTCTTCTGGAGTGTTTCTAAAAAAAGCAGATCATTGCCTCCTGTCCGGTGGGTGGGGGCCCCGGTGCTTCTGTGGCATCTAGGGTCCACGGGCATCGTCAGAGGGAGCGGGCCGAGGAAGCCCGGGCTCGGCTGCAGGAGATTTCCTCGGAGTACCATCAACAGTCCTTCTTTGATCCCTGCCCCCTCTATTGTTATTATTGTAAGGCTGAGGAGCCTATAATACCCTTTAATCAATAAAGTTTGTTTTCGGCAGTAGTGTGTTGTCTCTCTTTTTCTCTTTTAGTATATTCTATGGACATAACTAAATGCCAACAGGAATTATATTATTTCAAAAGAGGGATACATTTTTTTATTTATACAACTTAAGCTTTTCAGCGTTGTAAGGGCGGGGAAAGCTATGCCCCCTGGCGTCTTGCAGGCGGTACGTCCCGCCGGGCAAAACCTCTATGACGAGGAATGGTCTGTCCCATTTCGGGGAGAATTTATGTAGTCTTCCTTGGTCCACGAATTCGTTCTTTCGTAAGACCATATCTCCAGCCTTGAAGGCCCGATATTTAACTCAGGTATTGTAGTAGCGAGCGGTTTGTTGTTGATAGGCGGCTGCTCTGATTTGTGCTCGATCGCATTTCTCTAGTAAGAGGTCCAAGTTGCTTCGGAGTGCAGAGGTGTTGGCTTCATCGTCGAAGTGTTCGACCCTGTAATTGGGTAATCCGATCTCCGCGGGGACTATTGCCTCGATGCCGTTGCAGAGGCTGAAGGGGTTTCTCCAGTGGGTGTCTTCTTCGATGTTCGTAGTGCCCATAGCACTCGTGGCAGTTCTTCGACCCAGCCATCCTGCCTTCCTTCCAAGCGGGCTCTGAGACCTCGGATGATGCCTCGGTTTGCTACCTCGGCCTACCCATTGCATTGAGGATGTGCGACCGCGGCAAACTTCATCAGTATGTGGGTCATTGCATAATTCTTTGATCTTATCATTTTCGAAGTTGGTCCCGTGATCGGTAACTACACACCTCGGGATCCCAAATCGAGAAATTATGTTCTGCAGGAACTTTATCGTAGAGGTGGCATCCTGTTTTCTGATGGGCACCGTCTCTAACCATTTGGTGAAGTAGTCCACAGCGATGAGGATAAACTTGTGTCCGCCCGTGCTGGCAGGAAGTTGACCGACCATGTCCATCCCCCATTGCGCAAACGGACAGGAGGAGCTGAGTGGCGTTAATTCGGTGGCGGGAAGACGAGGTATGTTGTCGAAGAGTTGCCAATTCTTACATCTTCTGACCAGCTTCTCGGCGTCTTGGTGTAACTTCGGCCAGTAGCACCCTTGGAGCAACGTCTTCTGGACTAAAGGTGCGGGCTCCTTGATGTACTCCTCCGACCCCTCATGAATTTCTCGTAGGACATAGTCAGCCTCGTGGGGGTCGATGCATCGGAGCAGAGGCTGGGTGTATGACTTTTTGTATAGGTTTTCGTTGTTCCAGACGAAATATAGCGTCTTGGCCCGTAGCCGACGAGCCTCTCCTCGGTCTTCGGGGAGTACACCGTCTTTCAGGAACTCCACGAGGGGTTTCCTCCAATCTTGGCCTTCTTCTTGGGTCGCGTAGACCTGGAGCGTTACGTCTCCTTCATCCACGCTGGGTCGTGGCAAGACTTCGAAAAGAATGTTTTTTATAGGTGGCCGAGTAAGAGGAAGCAAGCTTGCTCAAAGCGTCGGCCCGGGTGTTCAAGTTCTTGGGGATTTGTTCCACTTGGACTTCATCAAAAATTTTCCGAAGCCTTTTTACCTCCGCTAGGTACTTTATCATGAGCGGTTTCCGGGCTTCGAAACGCCCGGTCACTTGGTCGACGATCAGTGCGGAGTCGCTGCGACTTCTGATGGTCTTCAGTCCTACCTCGGAGGCGATCCGCAAACCTGCCAACAGGGCCTCGTATTCCACGGCGTTGTTCGACGCTCTAAACCCGAGCTTCAGGGAGTACTCCATTTCCGCTTTGTCCGGGTCGTGGATGATCAGACCATCCCTGCTTCCCTCCTCGGTAGAGGATCCGTCCACGTAAAGCACCCAATCAGGAATGGGGTTGGGCACTTCCTCAACCGAAGGATGTGGTTTGGGTCCCCGTGTCGGCATTCATTCCTTGGTCGGGATGGTGCAATCGACAATGAAATCCGCCAAGACCTGCGCTTTGATGGCTTGCCTGGGACGGTACTTAATGTCGAACTGGGATAATTCCCACCTCCATTTCTCCCGACACCCTGACGATTCAGGGGAAGCAAGGATAGCACTTATAGGTCGCTCAGTAAGGACGAGGATTGTGTGCGTCTCGAAATAGTGTCGTAGTTTCCTTGAGGCGACGACAAGTGCCAAGATTATCTTTTCTATGGCCGGGTATCTTGTTTCCGCGTTCTTGAAGACATGGCTCATGTAGTAGACCGGTTTCTGTATACCTTCGGATTCCCTGACGAGCACCGAGCCTGCATCTTGATCGGAGACCGTAAGGTATAGTAATAGCTCGTTGCCCTCGATTGGTCGGGTGAGTAGTGGTGGAGTTGCCAGGTGCGCCTTGAGTTGTTCGAAGGCGTTCTGACACTCCTTCGACCATTCGAATTTAGGGATTTTTCTCAAGGCCTTGAAGAACGGGAGACACTTCTCTCCGGATCTTGACATAAAGCGACTCAGAGCGGTTACTCTCCCTGTGAGACGCATGATCTCTACTTTGCTCCTCGGTGTCGCCATGTTGAGAATGGCGCTGATCTTTTCTGGATTCGCTTCGATTCCTCGGTGGGTAACCATGAACCCGAGGAATTTACCGCTGGTGACCCCGAATGCGCACTTAGCTGGGTTCAGCTTCATTTTGTACTTGCGCAGGACGTCGAATGTCTCGCGAGATCTTTAGTGTGCCCGTCCGATGATGATGGTTTTACGAGCATGTCGTCGACGTAGACCTCCATGTTCCTCTCGATCTATGGTTTGAACAGTTTGTTGACGAGGCGCTGATATGTAGCCCCAGTATTCTTAAGACCGAAGGGCATCACTTTGTAGCAGTATATCCCCCGATCCGTGGTGAACGTGGTAAATTCTTCATCTGCCGGGTTCATCCGGATCTGATTGTAACCGGAGAAAGCGTCCATAAAGCTTAGTAATTTGTGACCGACCGAGCTGTCCACTAGCTGGTCTATCCGAGGGAGGGGATAGTTGTCTTTAGGGCATGCCTTGTTTAGATCTGTGAAGTTGACGCACATGCGACATTTTTTATTCGCCTTTTTGACCATGACCACGTTTGCCAGCCAATCTGAGTAGTCAAGATTTCTATGAAGTTGGCTGCGAGCAATCGATCCACTTCGGCTTCTATTGCCTTTTGCGTGGCCGACACAAAGCTTGTCTTCTTTTGTCGGACGGGCTTTGCTTTTGGATCAACCTTGTGTTAGTTATATGTATGCCCTAGAGGCCATTACTGTACATTTGATGTATATTGTAGTGGATGCTGGGACATATATAGGTAGGACTTTCTTGCTCGACATGATAGTACGCTATCTGGTTGCTCTTTATTTTAACATGTATACTTGCAGTCTCTCTATTACATGTTGATAAAGCCCTTAGGATGTGTGCTCGACTTCCAGGACTATGATGTAGATCATATTAGTGGGGCCTGGGTAGTCCATGAGTACATCCTTCAATATTCCTAGTCGTGGGAATATCGAGACGGGGCATCGATATTCCAGAGTAGACTAGAGTATATCTTCTCGACCCATGTGATGGGCGATGGATGATCCCATATCCATTGGTGTTTGACATCAGAGATGGTATGCGGGTGCTCAGTGGTGACTGGGTACACTGAACGGACTCGCCGAGAACTCCCAGATGGTATTATACCTCACGTCAGATGGCAGTTTTCTGGTGACACTGGTACAGCTTAGTCTGTTGACCCGAGATCGTCATAGAGTCTTGTGTGTCTTCCACTGTGCTTTGATTTCCACCCTACCACGGCTCTACTGAGTCGTGCAAACAGGTGGTTTTTGGGTACAGTCCCGATTCACATGGAGGCAATGAGCGATAGGAGGGGATTCGTCTCTCCCGGTATTGGGGGTTGATGTTGTGCTATGCTCGACTGGCCATAACTGGAAATCCCTGGCCAGGGTTGCACTGATTTACTGGTAAGTGTTATCAGTAGTTTCATGCTTGTTATGGACCTTACATCGGCATGACTTATCGAGCTACTGGGGGTCTGACGTTTACCACCCCTAGGCGAGATATGCGACATATCAGACGAACAGACCGGACTGTACGGTAAGTGTTACTGGTTGGATTCACAGGAGTGTGAGCGGGCTTGCTCGTCGATCTTCTGATCGCTCAATACCCGGGTGGCCGTTACGTTTAGCAGACCGCTTGCGGCTTGTGGGTGTTTGATATGATCATCACCTGCTGCCGGCGTATTGACGAGTCTTTAGAGTCCTACACAGAGGTTTCCTGGCTCAAGCGAAACGAAATAGGAGCGCATATGAGATATGTGCGGGACCGAGAATAATACCAGTATGTGATACTGTATTCTATTCTCGCGATATGTATCATGGGACGGTTATATGTGATATAGCCGGGTTACCGAATCAAATGTTGATTCGATATATTGATACACATGATATTAGTCGGTTATATGCAGTATGATCGGATCATTAAATCAAGTGTTGATTTAATGATTTAATGTATAATTATATATTTGATATATTACTTTACATTAACTCGTATTGGTTCACTTAAAATGGATTTTCTCACTTGATTTGCATATTGTATATGTGATATATTTTTGTGCACTTGATTGTATCATGTTTGATGATACATGCAAGTTTGGGTGTATGTTTAGTTTAAACCATGTTTAAGTGAATGGTTAGGGTTTTGTTATCTTTTCTTAACTATTTATTTTATTTATTTAATTTTGGGCAAGAAAAGAAATGGTTGCTTCTTTTGTTTGTTTCCTTGAAGCTTCAAGAAGCTTTGACCATTCTTGTTTCTTTCCTAAACCTAACCATTCACCTATCCCTAGTTTATTCTCTACACTAAACCATGGTTGCTAAAATGATAAGAATGACTTTATTTTCTTTTTTCATAATTCTTATCATATTCTTTTCTTCTTCTTCTTGAAGAAGAAAGAAACCATTCTAGCTTCAATGGTGCCTTGAGAAAAAGAGTGAGAAAATCAATTCTAAAGTGAACCCACTTTCTATTTCTTCATCCTCTACCACTTGCCATGTAGTATAGGGTGTTTTCTTCACAAGTTTCATGACTTGGTGAAGTTGAAGCTTGATCTTGAGTTGCTTCGACGTGGATCATCTTCGGCATCGAAGTCGACGACCTAACCCGTCCATTTCTCTGATGAAGCCGACGCTAGAGTCCGGGATTCGATGATCGCAGCGAGGGGACATCGTCACGGAGCTAAGGAAGTGGAGGACCGGATCTACAAAGGTTGTAGTCACTTCCCTTTTAGTTAAAGTTGTTAACTTGCAATCTTTATCGCCTTTACCTCTAGTCAACGATCGCATTAGGGTTTCTCGGCACCGGAAATTTTTGAATTTGGCATGGTTGATGCCTTGTGGAACCTCCTTAGAGTGCCTAGGAACTCTACAGTGGTATCAGAGCCTAGCTAGAGCCTTAGACGATGCGTAGACGATGTTAGAAACCCAATCGAACCCGAAACCCTAATCTCAAACCACTTTCTGGACATTTTCTGGATTTTTGGATTTTTGTGAATTAAAAATATGTAGATAAATAAGCAGGGTTTTCTAAGAAATACTGTGCAAAACGATCCCCTGAATCGACTAAAGCGCCGCGGAACCGCGGCACGAGTAGGGCTCGTGCGGCGGTTCCGCGGCCGTATGGTTACCTTTTGCATTAATTTTTGCACAGTAACTTCTTTCTTTCATTGCTGAGTTTTCTGGGAATTTTTAATGTTTACTCAAGAGTTGAGTTTTCTGGGTTGTATTGGGAGTTCGTAGATTCGATCGGATTATCAAACTTTGTCTATATGTTTTTCCGGATAATTTAGAATATGTTAAAAAGTTCGACCGGATATAAATACCCAATTTTTCCCCTGCCGGGAAATTTCCAATTGTTGGATTTTTCCGTAGTTTAATGACGTTCTAAGTAGTGCAAGTAACGCGATGGTCCCTCTAGAAGACAACAAACCTTAAGTCGATTATGTGACCGTCTTGAACTGCCCTTTGAACCTTAGGGTTTGGGGCAGTACGGCGTGCCACATGTGAGGCGTTGGCTTGATCCTTCTACGGCTGGACCGTTGCTACTGAGGCACGAAGTGAATGTTTTTAAACTTATTTCATGTGTTGAGCTGTTTCGGGAAAACTTTGGGTGTTCGATTGTTCGATCGGAAAGTTTAACATTTTCTATTTATCCGGAATGTGATACAATATTTGGAATCCACAAGAAGTTATGAGATAACTGAATGAATGTTATAAACATAGCAGTTTAGTCTCACTTGATCGGTTGCCACGGAATTTTGATGTGATCAAAAGTCCGTCGCAATCATGTAGCGTACGCGGATACTCGACGGGTAAACTTAATAGACAGCCTCACCCCATAGCCCCGACCGAGTGACTGTAGGAGAACCCTGTCGCCGAAAGCATCCGTTCGGGTACTTGCGGCAGCGGTGTTCCGCCTTGGTGCATTTTGTCGACGGCGTCGGGGGTGCGGCCGCCTACTAAAGTTTGCGACGAGCATTCGATCAGAATGTCGGGAATCCTGTTGAATTGACCGACTTGATATTGAAAAGAGTTTTCGATAATGAGACTAAAATGCGAGGTTTATAATTGTTAAGCATGCGATGTCTAAGGAATTCATTTGGTCAGGCATGCGATGTCTAAAGAGTTTGCGGATTCCAACTGTTATAGTTTTACACTTTCTTTTCTGTGACCGTAAGTGTAATATGTGATATCGCCGGTTTCGTTGCTATATGTCTACGACAATTGGGATACGCATGTTTACTTACGTTGATGACATGTGATGTTATGTGTTGCTGGATATGTTATATTGGATCGTCGTGTTTGAATAGCCGGGTTTTTTTTTATGTGAGACGAGTGTTTTTCATTTTCATTCATGTAAAAACTTGTATGTAATATTCTTTTATTGGGGCACTTCCAGGTTGCGGAAGATGTCACCGTTAATGTATATTATTTACTTTTCCGCATTAGGATAGACCCAAGGAAGGGAGCACAAGTAACCGGGTTCTAGGGTCCAGTGGGAGACCATCTCGAGGAGTCGAGTCCGGGTCTCCTAACCCTAGAATTGGTAGGGTTGATTGCCGCTCTTGTAGGGGTCTAGGGGTGTGGGATTGGCTATTCATCGCGACCGTGGAATCCGTGTTTTATACTGGCTCGTATTGAAAACACGGACGTCCTAGTATATCCAATATTTCATATGTTTCTTCTGCTGCGATATCTGTGATGTGATCATTTGATATGTTCAGATAGATATTGTATATAGTATATATGATATATTATATAGACGTTGCTTATGTTTTACACCCGCGCTAGCCCTGCCTCGTTCTGGCGTTAGTTACCTAACGTAACGGTGCAGACGGGACATCGAGGCGAATGCGGATGGCATAAGCGTACGTTATATTTATCTGTGATGTTTAGGTGGACTTAAATGATGGAACATTCATTAATGAGATTAATGAAAGAAAATAAACCTAAAAGATGTTGTGGAATCGAATTTCAAAATAAAACAGGTAGCTACAGTTCTTGCTTTGCATCGCGGTGTTCCTTGTAGAACATCCTGCATCTTATTCGATAAGGAAAGGACCTAGATCCCTTCACCGGGAGTGACTCCTTTAGCAATAACTGGCAGATGCTACAACCCTCGGTTTGTCTTTTAATTGCTTCTATAGTTTCTGCTTTGCACAGCTGTATATATGATATATCTTGCACCTTATTCGATGAGGAAATGGCCGACGATCCCTTCACCGGGAGTGACCCCTTTAGCAAAACTAGAAAAGCCTAAAAAACACTCCATTTAAAAACCATTTGATTCCGCAACGAGATCAAGTTCAAAGCGTTAAAGGTTTTCATAAAAACCATTCGCAACCCTCCGTCATTTTAGGAAGTAGAGTACTTAGTATTCGTGCTGTGTTTGTTGACCATAGTCAAGGCACAGTGTACGGTAGCTAAGTGATGTCTTCCTACACCGCATATGATGCGATTAGTTAGGACAGTCGCGTGACTTTATTGACCTTAGTTAAGGGTCATGTGGGTGGGTTTAATTAATCACGAAATGACGGGTAGAACTTGACTAGTGCTTATGATTTGTTGACCATAGTTAAGGTCATAGGTGCTAGGGGTAAAAACCTTTATCGGGAGTTTCAAGTGTTGCAATTTGCAATGAGATTGCATACTTTCTATGTGATAGTTGGATCCCGATACCCACTGCAAGTAATTGTTACTCCTGGGAGAGTTTTGCACTTTGCAATTAGCCGATCAAGTAGGTGTCTGGAGAGGTGTCAACGGGGTTACGTTTTCTGGGAAAATGAGGTTTACTTTAATTAGGTCCGTGTGAAAGCACGGGGAACCTCCCTCAAAGTACCGACACTGGCCTGGCTGAAAGATTGGCAAACTTGTAGAGTGTAATTAATCCCGGCTAGTCTTTCCTTTTAGGGTTTGAAGGAAGATTTGATAAAAACAGTGGGAGCCATCCTGATTAGATAAAATATATAACCAATCTAATCTTGCAAGAGCGCACGCAGAGTGTTTTCTTTTCTCTCTCCAGGTAGCGACCATATCACGCCTTAATCAAGATAATAATATGGATGTATTGACCGAACCCGCTTGTTATACTGAGCTGGGGAACGTTGGTCCCGCTCCAAACTTATAATTGTTATAAGACAGAGCTGGAAATAGGGGAATACCAGAATTCCTATGCCGCCCAAACGAAGAAAGTGCATATGATGCATCTACTTCGGGTGTGTTCATTACAAAGAACTGTTTCTCAGTATCCTCTGAATCCTGGGTATTTGATACCGGATCAGGATCCCAGATATGTAATCTGTTACATAGGGCTACAGAAAAGGTAGAAAACTGAGAACGGGTGATAAGTTTCATGAGACAGAAAACGGGGCAAGTGTTGCAGCCAAGTCTGTTGGTCACTGTCACCCTGTATTACAAATACATTGATTCTGAACAAATGCTATTAGATATCGAACCTGATATACAAAATCATATCAATCTCTTTATTTAGTAAAGAAATGATAAAATTTTGTATTGTTGGATAATGTTTTGAACATTTCAAAAGCTGATCGGTTCAGGCACGTTATCTAAAAGCATTGACGTTCTAAATCAAACAACAGTTCCTAGTATACAGAACACACACAAGAGGAAGAGTTCAGAAATGAACGAATCCTTCTTGAGGCATTGTAGACTAGGTCATATCAATGCGACCCGACTGGCTGAAGTTACATTTTAGATGCATATTTAAATCAGTTTGAATTTATATCTTGTGAAACTTGCCAGTCATGTCACAAAGATTAGATGACCATAGCTCTGTTTATCGGAAACAGAGAAAGAGTTGTTAAACTCTTGGGTCTAATACATAGTGATGTATGAAAAGTCCCCTGTCTACATATGCCAAGACCGGTTCTTTGTACTTCATTACATTCTCTGATAATCTCTCAAGATTCAGCCATATGTTCCTGTTGAAACATAGGTCCGAAGCTTTTGAGATATTCACAGAATATAAGTTAAAAGTAGAGAACCAAAAACCGGGTATAAGTATTATGTCCTATGATAAGATCGGGGGGAGAATACTTGTGCATGGAATTTTTGGACTATTCTAAAAGAAAATGAGATTCTCTCTCAGTATTACTCCTCTGAATACACCACAACACAACGGTGTATCAGGGCGGAGCAATCGCACCGTATTAGATATGGTGTGCTCTATGATGAGTATTACTGAGTTACCTATTTCTTTTAAGGGGGTTATGCATTTGAGTAGCTGCATACCTATTGAATTCGGTTCGAATCAAATCAGTGCCTACCACTCCATATAAGATATGGTATGGAAAGTGCCTATCTCTTAAGTAAGTTAAGATTTGGGATTGTCCAGCCTATGTCAAAAGCAAAATCCGGACAAGATCGAGGCAAGGTCAGTTCTGTAGAACTGGAAAGGTTCCAACCATATAAAACTGCAGCGGATTTGATAGAACCAAAGGATTGAATAGTCCCCGACGAACCTCAGCCTCTCCGCCGATCTAGCAGGGTTCCTCACCTGCCTGAGAGATACTTCGGTTTCTCGATGACAGTGGGAGTGAGGATTGCATCATGAGATGATGACCCAACTAGTTTCGAGCAGGCCATCGAGAGTAGGAACTCTATAAGAATGGCTGGATGCTTAGCGATCTGAGATGGAATCCATGTACACCAACAAAGTATGGACTTTGGATGCTATATCTGAAGGGTTAAATCCCCATCAGGAGCAAGTATATCTTGAGAAGATTACTTGGTATAGGTGGAAAAGTTGAGACTTTCAAAGCTAGACTTGTTGAAGGTTTTTCGTCATCGACCAGGCGTGGATAATGATGAAACCTTTTCCAAGTGGATATGCTTAAGTCCATCCGGATCCTACTTGCCACGGCTACATACCATGATTACGATATCTGGTGGTTGGGTGTCATGACTGCTTTTCTAAATACTGATTTAGAAGAGAACGTCTATAAGTACACAGCCAGAGGACTTCGTAAACAGTGGGAGCAGCGGAAACGTGTGCAAGATGCTTTACAGAATAAAGCAAGCATCGCGGAGTTGGAACGTCTGTTTTGATGTGGTAGTCAAAGTGTTTGACTTCATCAAAATAATAGATGAACCTTGTATATACAGAACGGTAGTAGAGAGTAAGATGCTCATCCTCGTATTGTACGTGGACAACATCCTCTTGATAGGAAAAGAGTTTCCTATACTACGCTCGGTCAATCTCCACTTATCACAAGGATTCTCCATGCAGGGTCAAAGTGATACCTCCTAAATTCTGAGATTTGGATCTATGAGATAGATCTAAATGGATGTTAGGCTTCTCATTAGGTTTAGTGAGATGGTATCAATCGATCCTGGGGAGAATCACTGGAAAGGTTCCAGAGCGATAAGGACGACTGAATGTCAGTCGTAGGTATTGTCTTTACCCTCAGTGAAGGGACGGTATGTTGGAAGAGTTCCAAGCTAGATACCGTGGCAAACTAGACGATAAAGGCTGGTAACATCGCTATTAAAGATACTACCAAAGAGGAAGTTTGGGTGTATATTGGTTCATAAGATGAACTAGGTTCCTACCATTGTATGACAATGGAAGTGTGGATTTGGCCCAGGAACCTCGGTCCCATCAGTGACCCAGACATATTCTGAGGCAGCATCACCTGATCAAGGAGATAGTTGATCTCCAGGGTGATCGAGGTTAGGAGAGTAGACTCAGAGGACAACACGGCGGATCTACTCACAAAGACTTTTTCCCAGAGAAAGACTTATATGGGATGGTTGAGTATGTGATACTGCAACCACTGCTACAGATGGTCCTAGTGCAAGTGGGAGATTGTTAGTTATATGTATGCCCTAGAGGCCATTACTGTACATTAGATGTATATTGTAGTGGATGCTGGGACATATATAGGCAGGACTTTCTTGCTCGACACGATAGTACGCTATCTGGTTGCTCTTTATTTTAACATGTATACTTGCAGTCTCTCTATTACATGTTGATAAAGCCCTTAGGATGTGTGCTCGACTTCCAGGACTATGATGTAGATCATATTAGTGGGGCCTGGGTAGTCGATGAGTACATCCTTCAATGTTCCTAGTCGTGGGAATATCGAGATGGGGCATCGATATTCCAGAGTAGACTGGCGTATATCTTCTCGACCCATGTGATGGGCGATGGATGATCCCATATCCATTGGTGTTTGACATCAGAGATGGTATGCGGGTGCTCAGAGGTGACTGGGTACACTGAACGGACTCGCCGAGAACTCCCAGATGGTATTATACCTCACGTCAGATGGCAGTTCTCTGGTGACACTGGTACATCTTAGTCTGTTGACCCGAGATCGTCATAAAGTCTTGTGTGTCTCCCACCGTGCTTTGATTTCCACCCTACCACGGCTCTACTGAGTCGTGCAAACAGGTGATTTTTGGGTACAGTCCCGATTCACATGGAGGCAATGAGCGATAGGAGGGGATTCGTCTCTCCCGGTATTGGGGGTTGATGTTGTGCTATGCTCGACTGGCCATAACTGGAAATCCCTGGCCAGGGTTGCACTGATTTACTGGTAAGTGTTATCAGTAGTTTCATGCTTGTTATGAACCTTACATCGGCATGACTTATCGAGCTACTGGGGGTCTGACGTTTGCCACCCCTAGGCGAGATATGCGACATATCAGACGAACAGACCGGACTGTACGGTAAGTGTTACTGGTTGGATTCACAGGAGTGTGAGCGGGCTTGCTCGTCGATCTTCTGATCGCTCAATACCCGGGTGGCCGTTACGTTTAGCAGACCGCTTGCGGCTTGTGGGTGTTTGATATGATCATCACCTGCTGCCGGCGTATTGACGAGTCTTTAGAGTCCCACACAGAGGTTTTCTGGCTCAAGCGAAACGAAATAGGAGCGCATATGAGATATGTGCGGGACCGAGAATAATACCAGTATGTGATACTGTATTCTATTTTCGCGATATGTATCATGGGACGGTTATATGTGATAGCCGGGTTACCGAATCAAATGTTGATTCGATACATTGATACACATGATATTAGTCGGTTATATGCAGTATGACCGGATCATTAAATCAAGTGTTGATTTAATGATTTAATGTATAATTATATATTTGATATATTACTTTACATTAACTAGTATTGGTTCACTTAAAATGGATTTTCTCACTTGATGTGCATATTGTATATGTGATATATTTTTGTGCACTTGATTGTATTATGTTTGATGATACATGCAAGTTTGGGTGTATGTTTAGTTTAAACCATGTTTAAGTGAATGGTTAGGGTTTTGTTATCTTTTCTTAACTATTTATTTTATTTATTTAATTTTGGGCAAGAAAAGAAATGGTGGCCTCTTTTGTTTGTTTCCTTGAAGCTTCAAGAAGCTTTGACCATTCTTGTTTCTTTCCTAAACCTAACCATTCACCTAACCCTAGTTTATTCTCTACACTAAACCATGGTTGCTAAAATGATAAGAATGACTTTATTTTCTTTTTTCATAGTTCTTATCATATTCTTTTCTTCTTCTTCTTGAAGAAGAAAGAAACCATTCTAGCTTCAATGGTGCCTTGAGAAAAAGAGTGAGAAATCCAATTCTAAAGTGAACCCACTTCCTATTTCTTCATCCTCTACCACTTACCATGTAGTATAGGGTGTTTTCTTCATAAGTTTCATGACTTGGTGAAGTTGGAGCTTGATCTTGAGTTGCCTCGACGTAGATCATCTTCGGCATCGAAGTCGACGACCTAGTCCGCCCATTTCTTTGATGAAACCGACGCTAGAGTCCGGGATTCGATGATCGCAGCGAGGGGACATCGTCACGGAGCTAAGGAAGTGGAGGACCGGATCTACAAAGGTTGTAGTCAGTTCCCTTTTAGTTAAAGTTGTTAACTTGCAATCTTTATCGCCTTTACCTCTAGTCAACGATCGCATTAGGGTTTCTCGGCACCGGAAATTTTTGAATTTGGCATGGTTGATGCCTTGTGGAACCTCCTTAGAGTGCCTAGGAACTCTACACCTTGAGCTTACGGGAGATCACTTTGGGGTCTCGATCCCGAGCATATCTGTGGGGGTCCAAGCGAACACGTCCGAGTTATCTCGGAGGAACCGTATCAGGTCCTCGCGGTGGTCCTCCGTTAAAAGAGAGCCGATTTGGACGGTCCGGCTGTCGACCCCTTCGACGAAGGGGACTTCCGTCAATGTTTCCACCGGGGATCCTCAGACTTCTTTTTGGTCGTCGCGTGTATCCAAAGACCCCTAGAAATCACACGCATCTTCAAAATCGTCGCCCGGCTCTTCGGCGGGTGACGTGGAGGCGAGACAAACCTTAGCGATTTGCTAGTTCCCGTAGGCCCGGCCTATACCCCCTTGATCCAAAGGGAATTCGATCGCGATGTGGTAAGTCGAGATTTGAACCCGGAGGGCGTTTAATGTTGGACGACCCAGGAGGATGTTTTAGGATGAAGGGACCTTAGCGATGGTGAATTTAACAGGTATGGTCCTCGTATGGCCTGCTTCTCCAATGTTGAGGAGGAGGGTGACCGCTCCTTCGTCCGGGATGGAGTGGTTGGTAAACCCAGAGAGAACATGGGAGGTCGGATGGTCCTAGCCCCATACGCTGGAAACAGTCGTAGTATATGTCTGCCGAGCTCCCAGAATCGATCAATATTCTCTGTACCTCGTAACGGTAGACCCAGGCCGTTATCACGAGAGGGTCGTTGCGAAGCAAGGATACACTGTGGAGATCTTCATTGGTGAAGATGATGGGCTCGTCCTTCCTGCACTTCTTTTGGGGTGGATCGCCTACACCCTCGACCGGGAGGAGGCGGTGGTTTCCGCTAGCTTTCTGAGCAGGATCCGAGGTAACGACCATGATTTGCCCGATCGTCAACTCCCTGGGAGGGGGCTGGTTCTTTTGCTCCCGTTCTGCCCACCGCTTGTCCCGCAAGTACTTCGCCAGGTGGCCGGAGCGGATCAACTCCTCGATGTACTAACGGAGTTGTTTGTAGTTATCGATCGGGTGGCCTTGCGACCTGTGGAAGGTGCAGTATGGGCCTCAGAGACGCTTGCCCCCCTTTGGGTCACTGGCGGGAGCTTGAAGAACCTCTCGCCCTTAGCCTCCTCCAGCAACTCGGTCTGGGAGATGTTAAGAGGAGTGTACTCCTGGAACTTCGAGAAGTAAGGTTTTGGTCGGTCGACTCCTTTTCTTTTCTCTGCCCCGATTCTTTTGGTCGGTTTGGTCGTCTCTGGGGAGATTTGAGTTCACTTCGGACTCGAGTTGGATCTCCTGCTCGGTCCAGGCTTTTATCTCGGCCATGGTTTTAGGTTGCGCTAATGCAAAAGAGCGGAGCCACTCTTTGTGCCTGAGACCCGACCTCAGCGCGCTGATGACCGTTTCATCTCGGGGATCTCGAGGAGCGCGTTGTAGAAGCGGGTGACATCCTTTGAAGAATTCTTTGTCTCCGCTCTTGATGGTGAACAGGTAGTTGACCGTCCTTTTCTGCCGTCGATTTCCGACGGAGTGACCGAGGAATTGAGAGGCCAGCTCGTCGAAGGTCGAGATGGAGCGTGGCGTAAATTCTCGGAACCAGTCTCGTTCAGCCTGGATGAGGGTGGTGGGGAAAGCTTGGTATTGAGCCGCGTCGGAGTTATCCTGGAAGTTTATACCCGTCGTAAATGCGTTTATTGTTGGAGATAGTGCCTTCAGAGTCAATTATTGGATCACAGGCACGTGATTGCAATGATTGAGGGAGGACCTGTCCCAGTAGGACAGTCTTACTCGATATGATAGTATGCTATCTGGTTTATCTTTATCATCGTGTACTGTTTTAGGTGACCTAACATGTCGCTATTACACGTTGATAGAGCCCCTAGGATTCTTGCTTGATTGCCAGCAGTATGAGGGCGATCATATACGTGAGAGCTGGCAGTCTATAAGCACATCCTTAAAAGGTCCCTAGTCGTGGGAGTTTCGAGACAGGGCATCGATACTCCAAAGTAGATTAGTGTATATAGTCGAGACCCCGACGAGGGGCGGTGGCCGGTCTCACAAGCTACTGGTGTCAGTTGGTTCACCTAAGATGTATACAGGTGCTCATTGGGTTATGAGTACACCGGACAGGACTCGTCGGGAACATGCTAGTTGGTCTTATACCTGACGTCAGATAGCAGTTCCCTGGTGACATGTGTACATGTTAGTTCATCGACCTGGGGATCGTCATTTGTCTCGTGTGAGTTCCCACTGTATTTTGATTACTACCCTACCATGCTCAAAGAAGACGTGCAAACAGGTTTTAGTTGGGTACAGTCCCGAGCCACATGAAGGCAGTGAGCGGATTTTCAGGGGTTCGTCTCTCCCGGTATTGGGGGTGAGGTCACGCTGTGTCTAGGAGAGCCATTACACGAAGCCCTCGGCCGAGGCAGGAGATTTACTGGTAGGTTTTCCAGTAGTATCTCAGGGTGTTCTGGGCTACACTCCGACACGACTTGTACCGCTTTTGGGGGTCTGACTTTTACCAACCCCCTAGGCCCGTCATGCGATGCTCATAGACGAACGGACCGGACTGTACGGATATTGTCACTGACAGGATCAGTAGGGTGTCAGGATGAGTTCGCTCATCGACGCCCCTTTTGGTCAATAGCTGGTGGCCCGTCACATATGGCTAATACCTCTGACGTGCTAGTGGTTAAATCCACAGCCATAGTATTGACGAGTCTTTAGAGTCCATCACACATTCAGTTACTCAAGCTTTCGGGCGAAAAGCTGTAGAGGCCATATGGAGATATGGCAGCGTTCGATCAGATACGTGCGGTATTGCACGGATCAGGATCGGACGGTTAGTACTAGAGGCCGTATGATTATATGGCAGGGTTCGATCAGATACGTGCGGTATTGCACGGATCGGGATCGAACGGATATTACTAGCCGGCTTTGGTTTAAGTCGGATCCTAGTAGAGTACAGTGTAGATTCTGTCTCATTGCATTTGTATTTCGGTCGGAATACAAATGCGGGTGTGTATACACAGTATCGGGGTTTTCCTGTAATTTATTACGGGACCGGTTTTCTGGAGTTGCCAGTTTGCTTTCCGTTTCGGCCATTTTCATTTGTATCTTTCATTGGCCGAAGATTGGTGGAGGAGGGCTTATTTGCATTTGTGCAAATAAGCAATTGTGGAGGGGGTCTTTGTATATTATTGTATCGTGATACTTGTACCTTCATTGCTTGACTTTCTTGAGTCATCATGTTTTGACTTTTGTATCATCATGGTTTTGATGATGGTTGTTGGTGGAGTATGGATTTGTTTTGTGATGATTGTTTCTTATCACCATTCTTTTCTCTCTTGCATTATGATAGTGGTTCCTTCATCCATACACCACACTCTCCATTCTCACTCTCCCCTCACCATGGCAAGACCGGCCAAGTAGTGGGCTGTCCCAAAATTTTGGGTAGGGAAATTTTGTTCTTTTGGCTTCACAAAATCCATTTTAGCTCCTCCTCCAAAAGATATAGTTCATTCCTCCACCAAATGGCAAACTCCATAACCCCAAATGAGACATGGTTCTACATCATTCTGCAGCAAACCTTGGGCACGTCGACTCGCCAGCTTCGTGCCCGAGTTGCCTCGGTATAGAGGTGGGAGCCCGTAAAAGAAAGCAGGCGACGTGGTGCCCTTCCGGCGAGGAGGTGGAGACCGGACATTCCGCGGGAGATCGGGACGACGGCGAGAAGACCGGAGGACACGGATCGCTCGGTATATCTCTCTTCCCCATCTTGTAGTTAGCTAGGACTAGTTAATGGCACGATCCGGGTTTTAGTGCGCGGTGGTGCCGGTTTGAAAAATTAAAGTTAACCATCGCTTCCGCATTTGGCCTCAGGATGGAGGCCGGGGCGCCGCCGTGCACTTACAGTGGTATCAGAGCCTTGCCATTAACATAGTCTAGCTTTGTCTATTGTGTTTTACATTTCCGATCGAACAATTTTCCAAAAACCGTATTTTTCTTCACATCAGTTTCTGTCGAAATTTTTTGAAGTCCAAAAATTTTTCAGGTTGTTTCAGAATGTTGTGTAGGACATTCTGAGAGTTCTGTGAAAATTTGGGCTCGTGAAGAGTCCAAACCACCGCGGAACCGCGGCCAAACCCATGCTTGGGCCGCGGTTCCGCCGCGACTTGAACTGTTCACTCCCCCAAAATTCTACAGAATGCTCCTGAGTGGAAAATAGGTTTTCTGGAATGTTATTTTTTGCGCCCAGATTTCTAGATGTGCTACAGTAGTACTTGGGGGCCCACTTGGTAAATTTGATCGATCGGATATTTTAAACACATAAGTTCACAGTATTTACATTATATCTGCGACCGTGAATGTCACTTGATCGGTAAATCCTGTCTAACTGCTATAGCCCGGACGGATTTGCGAACGTGACTTTCACGTTGATGTTCTGTGTATTGCTGTGATGTTGCGGATCGGTCGTGGGGATAGCCTGGATGCAATGGTAGTACAGATTTGGTTGTATTGTGTACATTTGATATTGCGGGGCGAGCGTCCGACATGTGGACTGCCGTCACTGCCTGTTTGTATTATTATTTTGGGGCACGACTAGGTTGCGGTCGATGTACCCGTTGTATGTATATTTTACTTTCTGTACTAGGATTACCCCAAGGTGGGGTGCACGGATAGCCGGGTTCTAGAGGGCAACAAGCCCGCATCTCATGGCATTGAGACGGAGGGGGCTTCACTCTAGAATTGGCGGGCTATTCGCCGCACTCGTAGGGGGTACAGGTTGATCCAGGAGGGGTGCCCAAGTTACCGGATTCCGTGAAGTGCTGGGTGGTCCATTCACGTTGCTGAAGGGGGCTGCCTCGCTTCAGGTTTTGGCGGGTAACTTGCCGCGCCCGTAGGGGTCTAGGATTTCATTGCACAGGCTATCCACACGATCAGGGGAACGTCGGGTTTCAGTAGTGGCTCTGTGAAACCCGGGGATCCCAGATATCTGTATTGTTCTGTGATGTTGTACATTTCTGCGATGTTGCATTTTATCACGCCTTGAGCGAATATAATATATTGGTATATATATTAGTAGATGTATATGTTTTGCATCCGCGCTAGTCCAGTCCCCGCTCTGTCGTTAGTTAGCTAACCTAACGGGTAATGACGGGACCCAGTGGCGAATGCGGATGGCATATACGTACATCAGTATATTTTCGTTCTTTGTGGTGTGATCAATTGATGGGACTGCATTGATTCGGATCAATGCAAGTAAAACAAACCTATTCTGATGTTGGAACACTTTTCAAAAAGCTGTTATTGCAAGGACGTTCTCTTTTGTTTTGCATCGTGATATTCAGTTGGAATATCCTGTTCCTCAGTCGACGAGGCAAGGGCCGAGATCCCTTCACCGGGAGTGACCCCTTGGACAAAAAGTTTGCGTCAGGGCAATACCTTCACTATAGCCGATTACTTTTGCTTTGCATCGTGGTATTCAGTTGGAATATCCTGCACCTCATTCTACGTGGAAAGAGCCGAGATCCCTTCACCGGGAGTGACCTCTTTAGTAAAGGTTTTCGTCACTATATTTTCAAAAAACTATCCAGTTCCATCAACGATATCAAGTTCATTACGTTAAAGGTTTTCGCCAGAAACCATTCGTAGCCCTCCGTCGTTTCATATGGGTGGTCAATAGTATTCAAGCTGTGTTTGTTGGCCAAAATCAATGCACAGTATTTGGTAGCTGTTGGGTATTCATATGCAGCATAGATAGATGTGTTTGTTTGGGGCAGTCGTATAGCCTTGTTGGCCAAAGTCAAGGGCTTGTGCCGGTGGGCTCAAATTAACCTGGAGAATGACGGGTAGAACTTGACATGTGACTTATGATTTGTTGGCCAAAGTCAAGGTCATAAGAGCATGGGGTAAAAATCACATCGGGAGTTTCAAAAGAACTGAAACTTGCCAGATATGCGTATACCTTCTGGAGTGTGATAACGTGAGCGGATTCCGTCACGTTATCGTGCGGTGATAGTTGGATCCCGATTCCCACTGATGAGTTGGCTTACTCCTCGGGTGATCCCGACTAATTCTTCTTTTAGGTTTGGAAGAGAATTTGACGGTACAGTGGGAGTTTTCCAGATTAGATAAATTGGTAACCATTCTGATCTAGGTTAGAGTGCACGCTGAGTGTTTCTTTTCTCTCTCTCTTCGGCAGCGACCATTGACCCGACCTAAGACTATCACTCAGAGACCAAAATTGACCGAACCTTCTTAAACTCTGGCTTTTGGATTGTCAGAGTTGCAAACCTCATTGCCACTCCTACTTTTACCCTTTTCTCCAGGATACCCCGTATTACTACGAACGTCCACTTCCATTGGACAAAACCATCGTATGGTTATATACGAACTCGAAGGAATTTATTCGAGGATGGTTTCCGGTTCTGGAGAAAACGGATAGGATTATTCAGTTGTCTTTTCCTTTTACCTTCTCTCAGGTTGCGAGTATTCCTTGGTTTAGGAGATAGTACACCTATTACGCAAATTGGATAGTCTTCTTCCAAACCTTAGGTAGGTGCCGAAAGGTGGGGAATGAAGAAAACCAATTAGCATAACGATGGTGTATAGAAGGTATTAAGTAAAGACATAACAATGGATTAGTAAGAGGGCAAAGTAAATTGCGACTGTTATTCACGACCAAACCAAGTATTTATTCGCCAATCCTAAGTCACCTTTGTATTTCTCCAGAAAACTCCGTATCACTACGAAGATCCACAGTTTATTGGATACTCCATCGTATGGTTATATACGAACTCGAAAGGAACTTGTTCCAGTTCGGGGATGGATTCTGGTTCAGGAGAAATAGGAATAAGGTTTATTCGGTTGTCTTTTATCTTCACCTTCTCTCGCATTGCGAGTGCTCCTAGGATTAGGACAGTACACCCATTATGCTTATTGGATAGTCTTCTTCCAAACCATAGGCTGGTGCCGAACGGTAGGGAAGAAAGAAAACCATTTGGCCTAAAGGGGTGTGCATAAGGTAATGACTAAAGACATAAAAAGGGATTTGGAGAGGTGGCAACGATTTACACGGTTACAGTTGTGAATCTGGATAATGGAAGAGGCATTACTAGGAATACCGGGATACCCCATCGAAACACTTCAATGTTTCAGTTTCACTGTGTACTGTTAAAGGAAAACTGATTTTCCGATTAGATACTTACTCCAGGGTATGTATTTACCAGGTATGAGTCTCACATCTGTATGGTCTTACAGATGATGAGTGGGAGTAAGTTATTGGGAATTGGGTGATCATCCTCATTATATCGGGATTCGTTGTAATCAGTGATATTTGAGGAAGTCACCTGGGTTGTTTGCCGGACGGCAAATATTTGGTTTTGAATATCCGCTGTTATGCACCAATTTCAAATTGATATATCTGTACGTCTATTTTTATAGAGTGAGATATATCTTTTTGAAATTATGTCAGTGACATTTACCTATATCAGTGGATGATTAGGTAAGGAGCATTAACCAGCGGTGTAATTCTTCTTAACCATAAGTACAGTTTTTCAACCTACGACACACAGTGAATGAGTTATCAGACTCAAGGGACTTATACAGAGTATTGTATGTTGTCCAGGGTCCATCAGGACAGAGGGGTTGGTTCTCGTACTATATTCGGTTTACTTATGACTTCTCTAGTTTTTAGACAGGTGTTTCGTGGAAACACAGGGTCCGAATTTTGAGAAGTTATAGGTATTTGAATAAAGTAGAGAACCAGGTATTGCAAGTATCGGGATTCTTCAAAGTGATCGAAGATGTAGATACTTGTGTATGGTGTTCAGTTGATAGTAATGATTAAGAGAACTTGCTTCTCTTTCAGGTTACTCATAATTGGAAGCATTCCTAAGTTGAGTAACGCTGATCGGCCTTTTTCCATTTAGTTGACATGCATTGGAGACAGCTGTATGATTTGAATCTGGTTCAATTACATCAGTGCCTCTGTTTCTGTATTAGATATAGAACAGTTCATATCTTAACGATGTTAAAGTACGGGGAGTTGTCCGGTTTATGCTTAAAACCAGACTCTGGATAACTCAAGGCACGTTTCTGTAATGGCTGTTTGTGGGTTGACCCAGGCTATGACGACGGTTGATTTTCTACCATCTGGAAGATCAATAGTGATATTGTTCTAGACTCGCCACAGTTTTAATAAAAATGGATTTTTTCAGAAAACAGTAGTGGGAGTATGGTAGAACTGGAAGTGATTCCAGAACCACAAACGATTACTAAAGATTTGATAGGAACCTAATGATTCAATCTGGATTGACATTCCATTGGCCACTCCGCAGATAAGGTGGGTAACTTCAGGCACCCGAGAGGTACTCCGGTAACCTTAAGGACGGTGACAGGGAAGTTCTTGTTTACCCACACTTGCCATTGCTTTTATTCCAGGCTGCGAGACCCGGCGGGAGGATGAGTATAGCGTCGTTCTGAACTGGCTTCAGAAGTGTACGTGTATATGACTCTGCCAGAGGGTTATCGTAATCAGTGGGAGCAGCGGAAGCATTGATGGACAGGTGGCTTATGTCTATTTCTAGACTAAAGTAGATATAGCGGAGAAAGATCATCTATTTCTGACGTGACAGTCATAGGTTTGACTTCATCTGAATAGGGGATGGATCTGTTGAGAAGGTAGTAGGGTGTGATGTCATGGTATTTGGATGACATACACAGAGTAGGAAGTGATGTTCCTATACTACGATCGGTTATACTTTGGTCGTCACATAGTGGTTTCTCCACATGGAACTTGGACATTATATCAGACATACTGGTTACTAGATCTATGGTTTTAGATCTAGATTTGGGTGGTTTCCCAATTAAGGGTACTTAGACAGCATTCTAAGAGTATTTAGAATGGACGACTCCTGGCACGGTAGTGTACCTGCAGGTGATGGAGTCATCCTCTCTAAAGGTGTCTTACAGACTAAAGGGGAGAGGGATGTGCATGATTGGCAGATCACTTGCTCAGGTAATTGAGTCAATCATGAGATGTCAAGTACCACACCAGATGTTGTTCTTGCACTACATGCAATAAGTTGACATTGATCCAATCCTGGAGAAACAGTCGGAAGCAGTTTTAGAACATAAGTGGATGTTCTAGGAATATGATAACGACAGCCTCATTCGGGAGACAGTTATCATTTCAGGCTTCCAAGGTGACCTGGACGACAAGGAGGTTGTCAGAGCTATAGTTTTCCTTCTGACGAGGGGCAGTATTTTGGACAGGTGGTCCAAGCTAATATTGAGGGAGGCATGGCGCAGGATACTGATTAAGTTCAGTTGACGATACAGTCTAAGAAGTTTGGATTTGGAGTTCATTTATGAGCTAGGTCCCCATCAGACATCCAGACATATTCTAAGACATGTATTGCTCATTTCGGGAGATGGCTTTCTCCGCGAACTTGAGATTATAGAGAGACATAGAAAGAAACATTAAGGCGGATCCATTCACTGAGGCTATTCCTCGAACGCAATAGTTTCGCAAGCGAGCTTTGTGAGACTGACTAGTAGAGGAGTTGGGTGTTCGATATCACACGGGCTGTGAGTATGCGACATCGCAATAATTAGCCTTGAGTGCATGCCCTCAGAGTCAATTATTGGATCACATGCACGTGATAGCAATGATTGAGGGAGGACCTGTCCCAGTAGGACAGTCTTACTCGATATGATAGTATGCTATCTGGTTTATCTTTATCATCGTGTACTGCTTTAGGTGACCTGACATGTCGCTATTACACGTTGATAGAGCCCCTAGGATTCTTGCTTGACTGCCAGCAGTATGAGGGCGATCATATACGTGAGAGCTGGCAGTCTATAAGCACATCCTTAAAAGGTCCCTAGTCGTAGGAGTTTCGAGACAGGGCATCGATACTCCAGAGTAGACTAGTGTATATAGTCGAGACCCCGACGAGGGGCGGTGGCCGGTCTCACAAGCCACTGGTGTCAGTTGGTTCACCTAAGATGTATACAGGTGCTCATTGGGTTATGAGTACACCGGACAGGACTCGTCGGGAACATGTTAGTTGGTCTTATACCTGACATCAGATAGCAGTTCCCTGGTGACATGTGTACAAGTTAGTTCATCGACCTGGGGATCGTCATTTGTCTTGTGTGAGTTCCCACTGTACTTTGATTACTACCCTACCACGCTCAAAGGAGACGTGCAAACAGGTTTTAGTTGGGTACAGTCCCGAGCCACATGGAGGCAGTGAGCGGATCTTCAGGGGTTCGTCTCTCCCGGTATTGGGGGTGAGGTCGCGCTGTGTCTAGGAGAGCCATTACACGAAGCCCTCGGCCGAGACAGGAGATTTACTGGTAGGTATTTCAGTAGTATCTCAGGGTGTTCTGGGCTACACTCCGACACGACTTGTACCGCTTTTGGGGGTCTGACTTTTACCAACCCGCTAGGCCCGCCATGCGATGCTCATAGACGAACGGACCGGACTGTACGGATATTGTCACTGACAAGCTCAGTAGGGTGTCAGGATGAGTTCGCTCATCGACGCCCCTTTTGGTCAATAGCTGGTGGCCCGTCACGTATGGCTAATACCTCTGACGTGCTAGTGGTTAAATCCACAGCCATAGTATTGACGAGTCTTTAGAGTCCACCACACATTCAGTTACTCAAGCTTTCGGGCGAAAAGCTGTAGAGGCCATATGGAGATATGGCAGCGTTCGATCAGATACGTGCGGTATTGCACGGATCAGGATCAGACGGTTAGTACTAGAGGCCGTATGATTATATGGCAGGGTTCGATCAGATACGTGCGGTATTGCACGGATCAGGATCAGACGGTTAGTACTAGAGGCCGTATGATTATATGGTAGGGTTCGATCAGATACGTGCGGTATTGCACGGATCAGGATCGAACGGATATTACTAGCCTGCTTTGGTTTAAGCCGGATCCTAGTATAGTACAGTGTAGATTCTGTCTCATTGCATTTGTATTTCTGTCGGAATACAAATGCGGGTGTGTATACACAGTATCGGGGTTTTCCTGTAATTTATTACGGGACCAGTTTTCTGGAGTTGCCAGTTTGCTTTCCGTTTCGGCCATTTTCATTTGTATCTTTCATTGGCCGAAGATTGGTGGAGGATGGCTTATTTGCATTTGTGCAAATAAGCAATTGTGGAGGGGGTCTTTGCATATTATTGTATCATGATACTTGTACCTTCATTGCTTGACTTTCTTGAGTCATCATGTTTTGACTTTTGTATCATCATGGTTTTGATGATGGTTGTTGGTGGAGTATGGATTTGTTTTGTGATGATTGTTTCTTATCACCATTCTTTTCTCTCTTGCATTATGATAGTGGTTCCTTCATCCATACACCACACTCTCCATTCTCACTCTCCCCTCACCATGGCAAGGCCGGCCAAGTAGTGGGCTGTCCCAAAATTTTGGGTAGGGAAATTTTGTTCTTTTGGCTTCACAAAATCCATTTTAGCTCCTCCTCCAAAAGATATAGTTCATTTCTCCACCAAATGGCAAACTCCATAACCCCAAATGAGACATGGTTCTACACCATTCTGCAGCAAACCTTGGGCACGTCGACTCGCCAGCTTCGTGCCCGAGTTGCCTCGGTATAGAGGTGGGAGCCCGTAAAAGAAAGCAGGCGACGTGGTGCCCTTCCGGCGAGGAGGTGGAGACCGGACATTCCGCGGGAGATCGGGACGACGGCGAGAAGACCGGAGGACACGGATCGCTCGGTATATCTCTCTTCGCCATCTTGTAGTTAGCTAGGACTAGTTAATGGCACGATCCGGGTTTTAGTGCGCGGTGGTGCCGGTTTGAAAAATTAAAGTTAACCATCGCTTCCGCATTTGGCCTCGGGATGGAGGCCGGGGCGCCGCCGTGCACTTACATCTAGGTGGTCCTTCGGGTCGGTTTTTTCCGTCGAAAAGGGTCACTTTTGGCGGCTTGTTCCTGAATGAGACATGCTCGGCCAGCAGCTTTTCCATAAAGGGCTTTGTCAGCGAATCAGCGGAGTATCGGGCCCCTTTGCCGAACGCATGGCCATCCCGGTGTATGCCCTCGATTTTTTTCTTGAAGGCCTCGAGTCGGTGGTGGTAACCAGAGGATTCTGCACAGTCGGAGTGGTGGCTATCCCCGCTCCGGCTCTGCGTCAGGGTGCGGATTCGATTTCGCTCTATCAGGTGTTTCAAATTCTCGGGCGAGGCCCTTCTCGAGTGGTCTCTGCGTTCGTCGTTCGTGCGATCCCAGCGAAAGTGGGGGCGTCTCGTCATGCCTAGAAGCAGGCGAGCTGACCGACACCTCCTCAGGAGGAGAGAACGCGCGACGGGCATTGGAGCGATGGCCCAGTCTTCCTTGGGACCGCGGCGTGGAGCTGTCCGGCGTCCAGCGGGTCATGGAGTCAATTGCCGCGTGTGGGTTGAGGTGGCCGGAGTCGGCCTGTCGACCCTCGGTGGCGCTGTGATGAGGGTGAGGGAGATCGCTTGGGTGTGCCCGTCCGTCCTTTGGCAGACATCGTTATCCCGTGGAGGGGAGCCGCGGTCTGGTGGGTTGGGCCCGCCGCTTGAACGCGGACGAAGGCATCTACCAGCGATGTGAGCTTGTCTATTCGGACGGACAAGGCGTGGATGGCATTAGGAGGGGGAGGCGAGCCGCTCCCGCCTCCGTTGTGGCGGCTCGTATTCGGATCATTGCGGTCGTCGCTCGCCATTAGATCGAGGGCGGAAGATCAACTTTTATGGTGGAAGAAAAAAAAGTCTTTCGTTCCCACAGACGACGCCAACTGATGGAGGTCGTGATCTCCTTCAGATGCTGTCCTCCGCCGATCCTGCGATGGCAGTCTTGGACGGCTGAGATTTGGCTTGGGAGTTGTTGAGTGTGGATCTCAATGGGTTGGTGTTGGACGTTGAGCTACCTGCAAAGAAGTCCCGGGATGGATGACCCGCGCTTTTGGTTGATCGAGAGAGGCCGAGGAAGCTCGGAATGTCACGAGCTCGGAGACGAGCCGGGAGGCCGAGGAAGCTCGGCATGTCAGGGGCTCGGAGACGAGCCGGGAGGTTGTAAAATCTCGGAGACGAGCTATTGGTAGTTTCCTAGATGAAGGTGGGATGTATTCAGGGTGGTCTCCTGGGAGGCCGGATACATTCCTCGAGACGCAATCCTGAGGAATCCTCATAATGCAACTCATTTATTCCACCTCCGTAGCCTTCGGGATACGTCATCCGCCATGTGTCGTAATCTTGAGGAAATACTACTTGTGAGCATCATCATATCCCGTAAGAGATTTGATAATTAGAAATTTTTGAGGGGTCAGTGGGTAACAAGGATGGATTTAATTTGGGTAGATTTCGTAAGTTGACGATACGATTGATATTTAATTTGAGTTAGACTTAAACAAACATGTATAGAGGTTATTAAGAACGATATGCTAATTGTTAATTTAATAGAAAAAATGACCAAAACAGAGTAGAACGGAAACTTGACATAGCAAAATCGAAAAGAAGGATTCATATATATTTTCACCCCCAAAAAAATGGGATGAAGGTTTGTTGTTGTTGTTGTTGTTTGTAAGTTGATGATATGAATGTGTCTGCTTAGATATGCCAGAAGGTTGGCTGCATAATCTCAGGTGTTTTGAGTTCTTTGTATGGAGTGTATAAATGGCAATAACTGATAAAAAGAAGTGTTTGGATGTTAATTGAGATGGGGAAGATCGATACCTAGAATTGTATGGAGTAATGAGGAGTTGAAAATTGCGATGGTTTTAAAATATTGTGTGATACGAAGTGATGAAAGGAACATCTTTTATTTTGTGAAAGTTTCATGCCTAGCTAAATTTCGCGATTGCATTTTCTTAGTACGAGGACTTTGTATGACATTGGTGTAGCTTAGTTCTTAGTTGATGCATTAGGTTATATATTTGAAATTGTTTTATGTTTCTATTCTTAGTGCTTCTGAAGTAAATCGATAATATAGAATGTGTACGAATATGGTAAAATGATGTTATTAAGCGTTGATACTGCTTTCTGTTGGACCATGTTTGGAGAGTTTTTTTTTTTCAAATTCCTCATCCTTGGCGTTTTACATATTCCTATTACGAGAACGTTTTGTAGCTGGATTGGATATGATGATAAATTGATGAGCAATGGAGTGCATCTTGCATTTAATGCAACCTACACACTTTAGGATTGAATGAATGAGATAATTCATAAACTATGTTATTGATTGACAAAGTTAGGATGCTCTATTTTGAGGCTAATCATCTCAATAGCTTAACATTTTTATAAAAATTATTACTGGTAATTTGGCAATGCCCATATAACTTGTGGGTGTCATAAAATTACTATGAAGTGAATTAGTATATAGTAAGAACTTTTGCGGTTATTCAACATTCAGGTGTCGTCTAAATAATATTCTACAAAATCATGGTTTGTCATGTGTAATTGGGAAAAAATGGTTCGTCTAATTGTCTATTGAAGTTTCAGATTTGTTTGCTATATACTATCAACCAACTAATGGAGTCAACAATCATCCCATTGCCATGGGATATTTGTTATGATCTGTTATGAAGGTTATTTATTTACCATTTTTTAATTTTATTTTGCTGATGTTGAAATACAGCGCTCAAGTCTCTTGAATATACCCAGTTTCCCTCAAGCTATAATTTGTCATCTGCTTGTTATTTGTTAGCCTTATTTTCCCCTGACTAAAGCTCACCAGTTTCAATCTCAAGTACATTAGTAATGAAAAATCTGACTTGTAAATTTTTGTTCACTCAGCGTCGCCTTCTCAACTTTGTGGAGAAGTCTCTTGTCGAAGATGTTATCCCCATCCTCTTAGTTGCCTTGCACTCGCAGCTTGATCAATTGCTCAGTCGCTGCATCCAAAGAGTTGCAAGGTCCAATCTCGACAGCATCTCCCTTGAAAAGGAGCTTCCCCACGAAGTTGTTGAAGAAATCAAATCAATACGCAAAAAGTCCGAAGCCCCTGATTCCAATATGCTTGATATTGACCCTGTCCAAGAAAAAAGAATAAGAAGAATTCACAGGGCTTTGGACTCAGACGATGTTGAGCTCGTAAAGTTGCTCCTAAGTGAATCCAATGTAACTTTAGATGATGCCAATGCTCTTCACTATGCAGTAGCTTATTGCGATTCCAAAGTCGTGGCAGAAGTATTAGATCTTCGAATGGCTAATGTGAACTTAAAAAATAATAGAGGATACACACCTCTTCATATTGCTGCTATGAGAAGAGAGCCAGCCGTTATTGTGTCTCTTCTCACTAAAGGTGCTTGTGCTTCAGAAATGACAAGTGATGGCCAAAGCGCCGTGAGTATTTGTAGGAGGCTAACCAGGGCAAAGGATTATAATGCAAAGACTATGCAATGTCAAGAGTCAAATAAAGACAGGCTATGCGTTGATATTCTTGAGAGGGAGATTATGAGGAATCCGTTGGCTGGGGATGAGTCGATAATGTCACCGTTGTTGGCTGATAATGTGCATGCGAAGCTTATATACTTGGAAAACAGAGGTCAGTTTCCTTTACAGCTTTGAAATTGAGCTTATCTAAGTCTTTATATTTGATTAATGCTACAAGCCGAAAATTTTGTTCCTTAGAAGCTTCCATCCTATTGATATTTTTGTTACTAATCATACTTAACTATTATTCAGATAAGCTACAAGGCTCCTATACTCATTCAGATAAGCTACAAGGCTCCTATACTCTCCTCTGATTTTATCTGTTTTATGTTATTTTGTGAACAAATGTGGCAGCAAAATCATCCTAGTTCCCTCTGGTTTCTTAATTCTGGCTACCTCTTATTGTAAAGTAAGAATATTCCGCTGCTAACAGTCTTAGGCTTAAGTTCATCTGCAGCTGCCAGCCAGGTCAGCTCACTTAATTAGTGTCATCATTAAATATAATAAGTGCTTTTGCTTCCCATTTTTAACTTGAGTAAATAGGTTGAGGAAAGGTGAGTGGCTTTGTGTGTAAAGCTCAATCTTAGGACGAATAATTTCTTGGCAAATATATGAGGGCACCTTGTTGTTGTAATTTTAAATGAGCATTTTACACTTATGGGTTGATATATCAACTGTCTCATGCCACTGATTAATATAATCAGCTGCCTTCAAGCTATTCATAAATATATAAGTCTCTACTTAATAGGAAACTAAGAGATCATATTGTGGAGATTTATTGCTACCAACCTTCTGAGTATTAAAAGTAAGTTCTATGTTTGTGTTCTCAAAGCCCATTTAAGCACAAGCATATGTTACTATTCTGGATGTTTTTTTCCTTTCCTCTTTCTGTGGATGTGTTTTTAAGTTCTAACTTGAATCTTTCTACTACTTCAGTTGCATTTGCAAGAATATTCTTTCCAGTGGAAGCAAAGCTAGCCATGAAAATTGCTCAAGCCGAGACGACCTCTGAATTTACCGGCCTTGCAGCTTCAAGGAGCTCTGGTAATCTTAGGGAGGTTGATCTCAATGAAACACCGACAGTTCAAACCAAGAGGTTGCGTTCAAGGGTGGATGCCCTCGTGAAAACTGGTAAAATTTCATCTAGTCATTTTCACGGGATTCTCAGGCTTATTCTTTCTTTACCAAATTTAACTGCACAATAGTGTGCTTCAATGACATATGCACTAGTTCTTGCATCCGAAATAATTTTTGATTACTTTTAATTTCATAGAATATCACATGCGAACTTGAATGGATGTAGGATTATTAATTGTTGATCGAAGGGAAGCCCATGACTTGGTTTCATGTCGCATGATTTAGGTATATCCTATCCTTAGACATGCCAAGGATTCAAACTCATTGGCATTCTCCCATCCTGTAACTCAACTTTAGATGATAGATACTTCTGTTACTTCACGATGAATATATCCAAGGCACAGAATATTTTTTTCAGTTTTTATTTATTTATTATTTATTTTGAGGGCTGATGTCATTGGATTTGTTTACTCTCTTAATCACAAAATTTGTGTTGGATCTGCTTTGTTAAAAATGGGAGCATGCAGATTTGGGGGGTGGGTTGGGGGTGGGGGGGGAGGGATATATTGATTTCTCATGTTTAGTTGGCAAAATTTTCACAACGATTTAGAATAAAGCTGCAAATTGCAATGTTTTTTTTGTTGCAAAGAATTGGCGGCAACTCATGTGATAAATACCCGCATTGCAACTTCGCGACAAATTTTCATTTCCGCTTTCTTTCTTTTCTCCTTTTTGTTATTGGTTAGACCAACACATAATGTAGTTTAAGTCTTAAAATGCTCAACAAAACTAGAAAACTGCCAAAGAATGGGATCAGGTTATCTGCTTACAACAAATGTTGAATTTTTTACTGCAGCAACCCCTTAATTTGTGACTAAATGCTGCAAACATGATATCTGGCAATGGAGCTGTTGACAATAGGTAAACAATGGGTTGGGAGTTATTTACTTGCAACAAATGCTGCATGCATCATTTGACTAAATGCTGTTACAATAGTTGAATACAGCTAGACAATGTGTATGTATTTTCTATTGCACCAAACCCTTAGTTTCTTACCACATGTTGCGGTGATGCATAACAGTTGAGCTAGGCCGGCGGTATTTCCCACATTGCTCTGAAGTTCTCGATAAATTCCTTGAGGACGACCATAACGATCTCTTCTTCCTCCAAAAAGGAACCCCCGACGAGCAAAAGATCAAAAGGGCGCGTTTTTGCGAGCTGAAAGATGACGTCCTTAAAGCCTTCAGCAAAGACAAGGCCGAGAGCGGACGATCTTCTTCATCATCCTCGTCTTCACCGAGAAAAGGGGATACGAAGCAACATAGGGCTACAAGAAAATAAAATTTTGATTTTTTTGGCCTTTTTGTTTTAATTATGTACAATAGTTAAAGGAAAGAAGAAGGTATAAACAGTAGTTTTGACATGCAGTGGTTTTGTTTGCTGATCTGGAATCTGGTGAATATAATAATAATGATAATAATTCCCTTTGTTCCTAGTAGTGTTACGTTCAGTTCTTATTTCTGCCTAATATTATTTGGGAGATCCTGCACTTCGATCGCTAAGAATATTGATATTTGAAAATTTTCTTCTGTAGAGAATTTGATTATACCTTGTGTAGGAACTGTAGTCCTATATATGGAAAAACCAAAAAAAGAAAAAAGGAGTTATATTGGTATAAAATATTAATGAGCATCTCCACCAAAAAGTTGAAGCCTTTTGTAGGAAACCTCGAAAGTCGACACTCCAAAATGTTCCCGTGGCCTTCAGATAGCAAACTCCTACCGTGTGCACATGTTCAACCATTCAACAAATCCAAAATCAAATCAAACAAAGGGGGGGTATTGGAATTAGAGTACCATAAGGAAAAACCAAACTTTAATACCTTGTCCTTCTATTATCTATGATTTGGCATTATAGTGTAATCATTTGCTCTTTTATTTTGAAATTCCTTGTACCTCTGACTAATACTTGTATGCATGAACAATGTGAGTGTCAATTTTAAAACTTTACTTGTATGCATGAACAATGTGAATGTGAATTTTAAAACTTTAATATGGCATCAGAGCCTGCTTCCCGTGGCCTTCAGATATCAACTCGTATTGCGTGCACATATGCAACCATTCAACAAATCCAAAATCAATTCAAACAAGGGGGAGTATTGGAATTATAGTACCATATGGCAAAACCAAAGAGAGTTGCATTGGTATAAGGTTATAGATGAGCACCTCCACTAAAAGAAACCTCATCAAAAGCCTGGCGGTCCAATTACTTAAACATTCAAACTTTAATACCTTGTCCTTCTATTATCTATGATTTGTCCTTATAGTGTAAGCATTTGCTCTTTTATTTTGAAATTGCTTGTACCTCTGACTAATACTTGTATGCATGAACAATGTGAATGTCAATTTTAAAACAAGTTAACAATAATGCAGTAAGTGGATGTTTCCTTGCGAGGATTTCTATAGTTATATAGGGTTGAGATGGATTTTGGAGTCAAAACACGTAGCAAGTATAAAATACAACCAAAATTTGAAATCCTTGGTTTTTTAAGGATTTAGAATATTTAGGATTTGTCTGAAATATATTTTTCTTATTATTAATAGGCCGTAACATTATGCAAGCAGGACTAGAATCCCCGGCCTCTTGCCCAACTGCAAGAAAGCTTTGCCATTTCACTGTATGAAAGATTTCAACGTCGGAGCCTTCTGGGATGGATTCAAAGGGATTTGTTGTTGCATCATCTTTTAACCAAATAAAAGTATTTCTATTTTATCTCTTTCATAACTTTTATCGCCCCCCATGCCTCTCCCCCCACCCCACAAAGGAAAACATAGCAAATTATCCTAAAACTTCTAAGTTATTTTAATCATATCCCCACTCCATTAAATCAACATCTTTTGGGAATTCCGTTTAGTTTTAAGGGAAAAGTATACATATGATCAGTATTAAATATTCATTTTTCACTCATATTCATCTTTAAGCATGATTATATCAAAATTAGGATCGTTCCCAAACTTGTAAACCAAAATTTAAGCTATTCTTCTTCTTTTCTTCTCTTTTTATCCTTATTATTTTTCTATTACTACTATCATCTTCCTCTAAAATTGAGATCAACAACATAATAAATGGTAATTGAATTGATGGGATTTAGAGATGATTGAGAAATGGAAATGTGAAAATTGAAAGGTTAGTGGATTTTAGGGTTATATATTGAGATTTGGAGAAGGGAAATTTCAGTGGAAATATTGACTCTTTTCGTTTTTTAAGATATAAGATAAGGTCAAGTGTTTTTTAAGATATAAGATAAGGTCAAGTATTTTGATTAAGGTTATTATATGTGGAAGATGAGATTTGAAAGTATAATCATTAAGTATTAGGGATATTGAAAGGACAAAATGGAAAATCTAAATAAAAGTGTTAGGTTTTAAAATAATTTAAGTTAGAGCATAAGAAATTGGAACCGATTCTTAGGATTTTGGTATATTGGAAGTTGAAGATGAGAAAGTAGATAGATGAATGTTGAGTTTTGAATGTAAAAGATGATAATGAGAGTTGAATTTTTGGGTTTTAAAGTTGGGAGATGAAATTAAGATTTATCTTCTGGGCCGAACCGGCCCATACCCGCCCAAATGAGTGGGTGAGTGAGTCGGGTTCGGTTCATTCATTAATTAGACCGAACCCTATTTAGATTAGGGTTTAGGGGTCTTTCCTTATATATACACGAGGTGTTTTCAGGGTTTGCTAATTAATTAATGAAGAGAAAGAAAACCTTAGGTTTCTTAGCCACCATATTCTTATTTCTCCATCATAAAGGTTCATCCTCTTTGGTTAGTCGCGGGGTGAATATGAGAGAGCTTCTCACCATCATTGTTGTGGTCGTTTTACGGCTGTTGAGCGAAGAATGAGACGAGTGGAGGACCGTGACGTGGGCCAAACAAGATTTACTATACAAGGTTTGAGGCAATAGGTCTTGCGCTTTCACATTAGAGTAGATTGCATCTACAAACTAGGTGTTAGATTTGTTCATATTGTATATATAGACTAAGGTAGTTTATGCAACATGTTAGGCGGTGTCGCACACTCTACTGGGTTCGTAAAGAGGCAGAATTTTCAAAAAACAATTTTTAAGCGGGCAACACCGACTAATCCCCAAGATCTACCGTAAGCCCTAGATAACAAAACTTGCAAAGGTACTAATCTACCGTGAAAGTGATTTTACCTATATGTTCAAGTCCTTCAGGCCTTCTTAATCCCCTTCTTGAGCTCCTTGTCCATCGGGATCGAGTTTGGTCGTCGGTCTTCTTGTGTCGAAGACGATCCACCCGAGAGTCTATAGTTCAATCTCCAATATCAAACTTGAGGTAGCTAAAGCACCTAGTTTGCTAATCTAAGTGGTGTAGTAGATATAGATAATATTTATTGGATTAATTTATCTCATAAATCCATGGTTTCTCAACTCATGAGAGAGTTAGGCTTTGAGGAAGAAGAAGAGAACAAAGTAGGAAAGAGAATTTGAAGTTAAGAATGAGATGAAGAATGGCTAAGTCTTGATAATATCAAGCAAATCATTTACATTAAAAATAATGTGACATGCTTCAATAATTATCCAAATGAATGAGTCATCCAAAGTAGCCATGCTTCAATAATACCTCATTCCTCCACCTCATTATCCATTTAAATAAATGGATTTAAACTAAATGAGATGTCTTCTTCTAGAAGCACTCAAGTAAAATTACAAGAATACCCTCACCGTATATACATACCCGTATTCGTACTACGAATACCAAGAGATAAAAATAATCCAATAATAGAATAGTAGAATGCGGTTTAATCCTAAACCTGCTAGTATTATCCATTCGAACAAAAATACGTGTAACTAGTACACGTATATGATCGAAATACTGCATGTAAAACCATACGGCCTATACATCGTTTCGCCAGAAACATGGAAACCCTCTGTGTGGGCCATTAAAGACTCTACAGTATGCTGGTAGTGGGTTTAACCACAAACACGTCAGCAGCACTAGCTGTACGTAACGGCTACCTAGGTACCTGTCGAAAAGAAAGACGACGAGCAAACTCATTCGAACTCCTACTGAGCCTATCCATGACAATCTCCGTACGGTCCGGTCTGTTCGTCCGAGAGTATTGCATACCGGGTCTAGGGGTGGAAAACGTCAAACCCCTAATTACCTGACAAGTCGTGCCGATGTGGCTCAAGACCATCCGAAAATCTACCGATCTAACTATCAGTAATTCTCAATCTGCCATGGCCAGGGACTTATGGTGTTGGTCAACCGAACACACCGTGACATCGACTCCTTATACCGGGAGAGGCGAATTCCCAACAATCGCTCACTGCCTCCATATGGCTCGGTACCGTACCCAACTAAAACTTGTTTGCACGACTCAGTAGAGCCGTGGTAGGGTAGTAATCAAAGCACAGTGGAAACTCACACGAGACAAATGACGACATCAGGTCGACAGAATATCTGTACTCATGTTACCAGAGAACTGCTATCTACCTAGCCAGTTCTCGGCGAGTCCGTCTAGTGTATTCACCCCTAGTGAGCACCTGTATATGATCTTAGGTGCCAAAGACCAATGGCTATGGGATCAACCATCGTCCCTCGTTGGGGTCTAAAAACGTATACACCAGTCTACTTCGGAGTATCGATGCCTTGTCTCGATACTCCCACGACTAAGGACATTTAAGGATGTGCTTATGGACTACCCAGCCCCCACATGTATGATTGCCATCATAACGCTGGTAGTCAAGCAATGATCCTACGGGCTTTATCAACATGTATTAACGATACGTAATAACAAGTAAAACATATGCACATGTTAAGATAAAGATAAACCAAATAGTATATTATCATATCGAGCAAGATTGTCCTGTACATATATATGTCCAAGCATCCACTTGTATATATATACAGCAATGGCCTTTGTGGCATACATATCCAACAATCTCCCACTTGCACTAAGGCCATATATTGGCGTATTGAGTACCCAATGTCTGCACTAGGGCCAGTTGTTGGCGTATCGCATACCCAACATTTCAAATAGTCTCTCAAACTGTGCTTGAGGGAGTGCCTTGGTGAATGGATCCGCCGTGTTTTATTTTGTGTCTACTCTCCGCACCTCAATCTCCAGGCGATTAATGATCTCCCTGATCAGGTTATACCGCCTCAAGATGTTTCTGGATTTCTGATGGGACCGTGGTTCCGTTGCTAAAGCCATAGCCCTATCGTTGTCGCAATACAAAGGTATTGGATTAACAATGGACAAAACCATCTCAAGTTCAGTAATGAACTTCTTGAAAGTATGTCTTAGCACCTCTACTAGGTTTTAAAGAGCATCAAGTATACAATTTAAAAAATTCTAGGGGACTAAGCATACTAAATAAGAAATGAACGAGAGAATTAAGGTTTTAGTGTAAGCCAACAAGTTCTAAACAAAGTGATGGAAGTTTACAACCTTTATAGACTGGTCCTTCACTTCTAAAGCTCCAAGTAGTAGTCCCTAGAACTCTTCTTTGACTCCACTTAATGAAAGGAACGAGCTTGCTTATTGTCTTCAAGGCTGAAAATGATCCACCTTGAAGTCTCTATAACTCAAGCTCACTCTTCGCTAATCAAAGTATTAGTAAAGCAAACAACCTAAACTAATGGATTAGATTATTGTAGGTTGATGAAGTAGGAATTTTGCTCACTTATTTTTTTTCTTTCTTTTTTTTTCCCCACCTCAAGAAAAACCTAGAGTGATGAAAATGAAGAGATGAGGATGAACTTGGATGAGAGAATGAACCATGTGCTCATGAGATAAGATTGTGATGAATAAATATCTAAGAATAAAACAAAAAATTAGGAGATGAGTCATGGCTTCTCAATGCTTCTCCAAACATCCAAATCCATGACTCATTTTCATCATTTTTGTATTTTCCTTAAAATATAAATCATCCCATTTATCTTAAGTCTAGTGTTATTCTCATACATCCTAATCCTATGTATCATCTACCATGGTACAATTTCAATTTATATATAAATATTGTTAGTTATATGTATGCCCTAGAGGCCATTACTGTACATACGTTGTATATTGTAGTAGATGCTTGGACATATATAGGGAGGACTTTCTTACTTGACATGATAGTATGCTATCTGGTTACTCTTTATCTTAACATGTACTCTGATTGTCTCTATGTCACATGTTGATAAAGCCCTTAGGATGAGTACTTGACTACCAGGACTATGATGCGGATCATACTAGTGGGGACAGTGTAGTCGCCAAGAACATCCTTCAAATGTTCCTAGTCGTAGGTGTATCGAGACAGGGCATCGATATACCAGAGTAGACTAGCGTATGCGCTTCTCGACCCATATGATGGGCGATGGATGATCCCATATCCATTGGTGTTTGACATCAGAGACAGTATACGGGTGCTCAGTGGAGACTGGGTACACTGGACGGACTCGCCGAGAACTCCCAGATGGTATTATACCTATCGTCAGATGGCAGTTCTCTAGTGACACTGGTACATGTTAGTCTGTAGACCCGAGATCGTCATAGAGTCTTGTGTGATTCCCACAAGTCTTTGTGAAATAACTCCGATGGGAAGAAAAAAGGGGAAAGATTCTTGCTAAAGCTGTGCTTTGATTTCCACCTTACCACGTTTAAGAGAACGTGCAAAAAGGTGGCTTTTGGGTACAGTCCCGAGTCATATGGAGGCAATGAGCGATAGGAGGGGTTTCGTCTCTCCCGGTATAGGGAGTTGATGTTGCGCTATGTTCGATTGGTTATAACAGGAAGTCCTTGGCCAAGGCAGCTTCAGAGATATACTGGTAAGTGTTATCAGTAGTTTCTCGACCCGTTATGAGCCTCATATCGACACGACTTATCGAGTTACTGGGGTCTGATGTTTACCACCCCTAGACGAGATATGCGACATATCAGACGAAGAGACTGGACTGTACGGTAGTGTTACTGATTGAATTCGCAAGAGTGTGAGCAAGCTTGCTTGTTGATCTTCTGATCGCTCAATACCCGGATGGCTGTTACGTTTAGCAGACCGCTTGCGGCTTGTGGGTGTTTGATATGATCATCACCTACTGCCGGCGTATTGACGAGTCTTTAGAGTCCTACACAGGGGTTTCCTGGCTCAAGTGAAATGGAGTAGGAGCACATATGTGATGTGTGCGGGACCAAGATTGATACGATATGAGATACCGTATTCTATTCTCGCGATTTGTGACATTGGTCGGTTATATGCGATATAGCCGGGTTATCGGATCAAGTGTTGATTCGATAAGTTGTTACTCATGATATTAGTCGGTTATAGCCGGATTATTAAATCAAGAGTTGATTTAATAATTTAATGTATAATTATATATATGATATATTACATTATATTAACTAGTATTAGCTCACTTAAGATTTGTTTTCTCACTTTGTGTGCACATTGTACATATGTGATATGTATGTTTGTACACATGCATTGTGTCATGGTTGATGTAATACCCAGCCCCTTTTATACTAATATCTGTATTTATGTTACTCTTGAAGTTTATTTATTCTTTATAAATATAATTTTAGAACTATAACTTTTTTTCCTAACCCTAATTTATCTCAAGCCCATTACCTATCGATTCTATATTTTACAGATTCTTTTATTTCATTTTTATTTCCCTGTTCTTATTTATTTCCAAACCAGGCCTTTTTCTATTCTCTTAATCTTTTATTTCATCCAATCCCAAGCCCATTCTTTTTAAATAACTTAATTTCTTTTATTACACCCAAACCCATTTTTCCCTCAACCCATAAACCATTTTTTCCCTTTCAAAATTCCCTGCGGCCCACTCCCTTTTCTCACCAAATTCCTTTAATCTTTTCTCTGGCCCGGCCCTCTTTCCAATTCCTTACAATTCTTTTATTTTATCGCGGCCTGGCCCAACTTCCTCCAACCCGACCCGTTCACCGACCCGACCCGCTTCTACCCCTCCTCTTCCCCAACGGCTACTTCCTATTTCCGCTCGCTCGACCCACCTCCGTCGCCTCCGCCCACACTCGCGCGCGTTACCTCACGCCGCGCGCGCCTCGTCTCTCTTTCTCTCTCCCTCACTCCCATCACTCTCCCTCATTCCTCACTCTCTCAGACCCCCTTCTCCTTTTCTCCCTCTACTCCCTCACCCAACCCACAGTACCCCCGAGCTCCTCCCCCTCCTCACAAAACCCCACTCCTCTCAAACTCCACTGGAGCCTCGACGCCGCCAGCCACCACCTTTGCTTCCCGGTAGCCACCATCATCTCCTCTCGCCGACAAGCAACCACCTCACACCACCATGATCGACTCCTCCAATGAACTCCCATCTCCTTTCGCCGCCAACCTCTAGCTTCCTCCCTGCCACCGTCGATCACCCCCTTCGCCGCTGTCGAGGCCTCCTCCCTCTCTCCACGCACCCGAGCTCCCCGCTCCTCACCCGTCACCATCTCACCGCAGTTGCACCCTGCCACCGGTCAAGACCACCGCCGGCGAGCCTCCCCTTCACCCTCCTCGTCAACATCATCACCATCATCGTCGTAATCCCTATCTCTCTCTCTTGATCCCCTCACTCCCGATCTCCCTCTCTCTTTCTTGATCTCTTTCCCCTCTATCACTCTCTCTCTCCTTCTCACTCCCTCTCTCTGTTCTCACTCTCTCTCTTTCTGATCTCTCTCTCTCTCTCTCTCTAATCTCTCTACTCTCTCTCTCTCTCTCAAATCCCTCTCTCTTCCTCTACGGCCCCTCTTCGTCGCACACGCAAACAACCACTGCACCGAGCCGTCAAGCGAAGCTCGAGCCGAGACCAATCTTTGTCGTATTTGCGCCGTGATCGCGTCGTGCCATTGCAATAGACCGCGTCGCTGCCGTGCATCCTCGAGACGTTTCCAGGAAAGTTCTTTACTTGCTACATTCTAAGTTATGCTTGTTACAAACTAAAATCGTATAGATTCTGTAGTTATTTCTGAATAAATTATACTACGTACCTGTTCGATACATGAACCCAATGAGAATACTTATCTAATTTGACGGAACTGGATTGTTTATATTGGCCCTTGTAGTGATGAATATCTTGTACAAATTTCACTGGAAAATATGACCGTTAACGACTAAAACGACTACCCCCAAGTTTACTCGTAAAACTGGAATTTTCTTGTACCTGAAAACCGTTAAAATTACCATAAATTATCTACAAACTGGAATGATGCGTTCGAGGGCTTAAATCTAAGACGACTCGACGAACTATAACCCTATGCAAGTTTCAAATTGTTTCTGTACTTAAACTGTGACAATATTTGGATCGGAGTGCGACTCTGGACTGCAGTCCAGAGCGACTCTGGTTACTGTGTGCTGTTCCATAATGGGTACCATCTCGTTTCCTTAACTCGTAGGCTGCGGAACTCCGCAGTTTATTAAAGGTGAATCTGTTAACTAGATAACACAAGTGGTTTCATTCTGTTTAGTCATCGTTGCTATTTTATCTGTAATTTAAAAGATCGGGATGTATAACAGTCCCAGCAGAATCAGAACTGACATATTAGTATTGAACAGTGTATAACTCCTAACGTACAGACGCGATTGAGAAACCGTCTATTGCGTTGAAAACCTTACTGAAAACCCTAGATTTCGTTCAACTGTAGTGTCGCTAAAATCTGATCCCAACTGCGATTAAAATGCGTTGCGAAACGGACTTCCGATTCTGAAACCGGATTTCCAGCCGTGAACGCTTAAAATGAAATGACTATAATTAGTGATCCTGGAACCCGATTGGCATGAAAACAAATTCTATGGATAGACAACTGAACCTACTATTCATTACCCGTTCATCGTTTCGCTAAACTGTACACGTACGATCCATGATAAATCGTGCAAGTGATAGAATACTGTTTTATGACACCTTAATCATGCTTTACATAATGTTTCCGCATCATATCATACATACATCACTGCATTGATAACCTAGTGATATTGTGCATTACCCAGTGTTAGGTATTAGTGATGATTGTGGAAAGTACGTTAGTGTTCGTGTATAAATGAAAGTGACACGTACTTGTACACAATCAGTGAACCTTATGATTCTATTGCATTGTCGACGTCTGTGGGATGCGTGTACGTGTAACTATAAGTGGTATGGGACACTTATGGAAACTCTTGCATGGGTGTCACAGATAAGACATCAGACTCTGTCATTTATCTTAGGTATTAGTCGGGACGTGCTTGATGGAGATCCTGCCTCCAGTTCTCGCGCAGACTTGTCACCGACCGATTGGTATTTAGGGTTATGGTTAGCGTTTGATGTAGACCACGGGGTGTGGGGTAGTTTGAGTGTGAGTTCAACAGAATCTCGGGAGTCCCTTGCCGGCTTATATATATGGAGATATATGGAGATTTACAGGGTACATGATTATTACCGTGAGTTACATGTTGGGCCCGTGGTCCCTTGCCCTTGGGTCCTACCCTTGGGTGGAGGACACTCGCGAGTGGTTGACTCTCACACTTGGACTGACGATAGGATTAGTGACCTGTACAGTGAGACTTAGAGACTGATAGGGATGATAGCATCGATATACATACTTACTGTGTTGACATACTTGGCATATCATTTTACTGCTT
The DNA here is from genome assembly GCA_030015575.1 of Agapanthus africanus. Taxonomy (NCBI): domain Eukaryota; kingdom Viridiplantae; phylum Streptophyta; class Magnoliopsida; order Asparagales; family Amaryllidaceae; genus Agapanthus; species Agapanthus africanus. The sequence goes on along the minus strand of CM057345.1, from coordinate 263,161,120 downwards.
TTACTGTTCCACTGCATCGATTACTACATGTTCATACCTATACCGTCATCGATTTACTGTTATATATATTTATTATCACTGTTAGAGTTATCACTTGGATTTATATATTATATTGCTATTGTGTCACTCTGACGACCTGAGTATGCATGCTCAGCGTGAGGAGAGGATTTAGCCTGGACCGGGACTAGACGTATATCACGGACATCTTGATTAGCTATTCAGGGTTATAACCTTTTGTTTCGCATCAGGTCAGTTCTTTACATTGTTTTGTTCAGTTACTGCATTTCTCATTACTTGCGCATTATTTACTGTTTACCATGTAAAACTAGAAGCTGAAGTGTGACTACGGCAGGACATTTCCTTGACCATAGGAGCATGGCTGGCCTTGTCAACCCCTCGTATTCCGTATTTTGGGAAGCGGGGCGTGACAGTTGATGATACATGTAAGATGCGTGTATGAGACTTATACCATGATTATGTTAAATTAGGGTTTTATTATGTCTTAAGATTTAACAAAAGAGAATAACTTAGTCAAATTTGTCAAGCATGGAAGAAGCTTGTAGAAACTTTGACAAAGTCCACTCTTTTGTCATCTCTTAAGATATTAGTTAACCCAACCCTTAACCTTACACCTTGGTTAATTATCTACATGAGTTAAGCATGATAGCTTTAACTCACCCATGGTTATTTAATTCATTTATATGAATTATTGACAAGAGTTCTTCTTCTTCAAGCTCCATGAAAAAGCTTTCTAGCTCTAATGGTGTTATGAGAAAAAGTGTGAGAAAATCAATTCTAAAGTGAGCCCACTTCCTACTTCATCATCCTATACTACTTGCCATGTAGTATATGGTGTTCTCTTCACAAAGTTCATGACCTAGTAAAGGAATAGCTTGAGTTAGTGTCTCCTCGACGTAGATCATCTTCGGCCTTGAAGTCATCGAAGCAAGCACGTTCGTTTCTTCGCGGAGCCACTCTAGAGTCCGGAGTTTGCGATCGCAGCGGAGGGGACTACTACACGGAGCTATTTAAAGTGAAGGACCGGTCTACAAAGGTTGTATTCCTTGCTCTCTTTTCATATTGCAAAGTGTTTGCATATAGTTATCCGTATATTTGTAGTAAATGATTCTAGTTAGGGTTATCTAAAACGGTAAAATTTTAATTTGGCATGGACGATGCCTCCTGAAACCTTGCTGCCGTCGTAGGTAACCCTTCAGCGGTATCAGAGCCATGCTAGGAATGATTACGGATTTTGTTAAGATCACGAAACCGAAATAACTCCGTAACTTGAAACGCTAAATCGATGTTTCTGTCGATTTTCAAATCAGTTCCAAAAATTTTTCAAACAAGTGCAGAATCACATTTGGGCAGACATAAGAACATGGAACAAACTTGGGACCATGTGCACGGATTTTGGCCGAGCACATGGCCAATAAAACCGAGGAGGCCATCCCTATATAGGTATTTGGGTTCCAATTTTTTTCCATGTTTTGTTCTCTGGGATTTGGTGTTTCAGGTGTTGTTTGTTTTTGCAAATTTTACATATGATGTAATCTTACAGAATAGGAAATTCGGAGTGTTTCGTATTCGTAGTTTTAACATTGTTTCGGGTGTTTCACGTATTTTCTGGATGAAGTTAAAAGGTTCGATCGAATGTTAAAAACCCATTTTTCCAAGTTTAACGTACTCGGAAAAACATGCAAGTGATTCCGTGGACCCTCTAGATTAATGAAACCTTAACTCGATTATGTGGCCATCAAAACCACCACTTGAACCCTAGGGTTTGTGGTAGTTTAACGTTTCACATGTGAGGCGTTGGTTTGACCCTTCTACGACTGGTTCATAGGTACTGTGGCATCTTCTGGGTATTACTAAAACTGTTCTCAAGTGTTAAGCTGTCGGGAAATTATGGGACTTTGATGAATCGATCGAAGAGTTTATCATCGTCCGGATATTATGTGATGGCATACAATATTTGGAATCCACAAGTAGTTATGAGATAACTAGTTTGAATGTTATAAATCTAGCAGTTTAATCTCATTTGATCGGTTGCCACGGGATTTTGATGTGATCAAAAGTCCGTCGCAATCACGTAGCGTACGTGGATACTCGCCGGGTAAACTTAATAGATAGCCATTCTCTATAGCCCCGACCAAGTGACTGTAGGAGAACCCCGTCGCCAAAAGCGTCCGTTCGGGTGCTTGCGGCAGCGGTGTTCCGCCTTAGTGCACTTCGTCGACGGCATCGGGGGTGCGGCCGTCTACTAAATTTTCCGACGAGCATTCGATCAGGATGTCGGGAATCTTGTTGAATTGCCCGACTAGATATTGAAAAGTGTTTTCGAGATCGAGACTAAAATGCGGGGTTTATAATTGTTAAGCATGCGATGTCGAATTCATTTGGTTAGGCATGCGATGTCTAAGGTGGTTGCGGGTTCCAACTGTTGTAGTTTTTCACTTTCTTTTATGAGACCGTAAGTGTAATATGTGGTGTATCGCCGGTTTCGTTACTATATGTCAACGACAATTGGGATACGCATATTTACTTACGTTGATGACATGTGATGTTATGTGTTGCTGTGATATGTTATATTGGATCGTCGTGTTTTGAATAGCCGGGGGTTTTATGTGAGATGAGAGTTTTTTATTTTCATTCATGTAAAATTCATTGTATGTAATATTCTTTTATTGGGGCACTTTCGGGTTGAGGATGATGTCACCATTGTGTATTATTTACTTTTCCACATTAGGATAGACCCAAGACGGGAAGCACAAGTAACCGGGTTCTGGAGTCCAGTGGGAGATCATCTCGAGGAGTCGAGACCAGTTCTCCTAACTCTAGAATTGGTAGGGTTGCTTGACGCTCTCTTAGGGGTCTAGGGGTGTGGGATTGTCTATTCATCACGACCGTGGAATCCGTGTTTTATACAGGCTTAAAATAAAACACGGAAATCCTAGTATATCCAATATTTCATATGTTGTTCTTATGCTGCGTTATCTGTGATGTGATCATTTGATGTGTTGAGATGAATACTGTAACGTTTCAGAAATCGTTTTGCGAATTTTTCCGTTTTAGGACAAAATTGTCGGTATTTTCCGTTTTAACCCGATTTCGATCAAACGTCCGTAGAAACTTGATGGCACCTAATTTAGGTAAAATAAAGCTAGTGCGCGAACTTTGGGGGTATTTGGGAGGTTTTGGTTCAGATAGAATTTTTCCCAAATAAAATATTATTTTAGCCGGTAAAATATGCACGTAAATCGGGAAATTTTTTCTAAATGAAAATTCTTGGAAATCATCACTACAATTATTTTAGAACCTTCTTTTTAAATATCTAGATTTTTTTTGGTCAAAGGATTTAATTTTTTTTAAGAAAAAGAAAAAGAAAGAAAAGTGGCAAAATGCATTTAATGAAGCATTTATTGTATTTTTACTAGAACTTTCTTCACTAAAATTCATAAAACACCCCCTCCCCTTGCTTTGGCCGGCCCCTAACTCATTCCTTGCTGCCCTCATTTTTCCAACTCCATTTTCATCTCATTTTGCTTGAAAAATTCATGAAAAATCCAAATTAAATCACAAAAATTCAAATATAATCATTTTCCTTCATTTCCTTAACCCTAAACCATGCTTTGTTCTTCATGAAGTCTTGATTTTGGAGGCTAATCTTGATTTTCTTGTTGCAAGTTTTTGAATCATTTGGAGGTATAAAACCCTAACCCTAATGCTTAATTCTTGTTTTAAATCTTTAATTAGCTTATTAGTTGTTAATTTAAGCTTTAAATTTCATGTTTCAAAATTCTAGAAATGGTTTTTGATATTCAAGTTAAGGTTAAAGCTTGATTTAAGTGTTTAATGTTTAATTGAAGTGTTAATTTGTGTTTAGGAAAAGCTTAACCTAGTAGGAAATGATAATTTTTGTTAATTACTACTTTGTTTAATTATGATATATTGCTTACTAGGATTTTGCTAAAATTTATTTTGCAAGTGTTAAAAATATAGAAATGGTTTGGATAGCTTAGTTAAGCTATTATAAGGTGTTTGTGAGCGCTCGATATGCGTTAGCTTGAAACTAGTGCGAAATATTGCGATAAGTTGTTTTCAAGGTTTCGGGGTTTCTCCGACGTGGGTTCGATTAGTCGTTTCGAGGTTATATCTATTGTATTCTTCGTATTTATTATGTTGTGTTGCGCAATCAGGACGATCGGAGTCTAGACTTGGTGTTTCGTAGTTTAGCAACCCTAGTTAGTGTTTTTGGCCGATGTCGTGCGCGATAGATGCGCTAAGTGCGCAGCGCATTTTTCAGGGCGTTATCCTTGCGTTTCGTTGTCTTTTCGTCGTTTCAGGATATTTAGCTTATGTGATGTGTTTGTGAAATTTTAGGTTCGCAGGCGGGGACTTCGGACGCTGCGACGGAGGGAAAACAGGTGGTAAGCTTCACTTAGTCAGGAGCGTTGGTGAGTAGATTTAACATCTACAGGGGAATCGCCCGCATGGCGTTATGCGTCTGGGCTAGAGATGACTTGACTTGTCGCACATTCTATTTCATATTTAGAATTTGCGCATACACCTTATTGCTTAATTAATTGTTGTGCTTAAACTAGTACTCTTAGGACACTGTACATATTATTGATGGCTCTTGTTGCACGAGCACTGATTGTATGCCACACACACCGTCAATAATTGCCATGTCACGCACAACACCCGTATAGATATAATATTGTTTGGATAGGGACATTGAGACATTGATTCATATTTCTTTATGCATATAACATATAGCATACCAGTATACCTACATGCTTACACATATGCCTTGACATGCTTACATGTTAGTTACCTGTATACCTATAGAGTATTGTACCATTAGCGATAGGTACATACACACTTCATGACATAGCTACAGGTATACCTTGCACACATACTTCACTTATACCCAGGGGGTATATTACATCATTACTTATAGGTAGATACATATACCTTGCTATACCTTTATATTTACACATATATCTGGTTATAGCTACATGTTTACCTTTACTTGATGTTATTTAGAATTGGAGAAAATAGGAACCGCATGATATTTTATATTAACTTGTTGCAGTTAATTAGCGGCTTTCCCTTTATATGCTTTCATTACAGTTTTATGTTGCATATATTATATTCATGGATTTTCGCATTGAGATATGGATTTTCATGATGTTTTCTGGATTTGGGGACCGTGGGAGTTCATGAAATTATGCATTATTTGAAAAACCCGGTTTCCCTTGATATGATATTTCAGCAGCCACCATGAGATTTATCGGTTCAGATATATATATACCCCACGCGAGGAACGGAGGGGTCCATGTGTGGGTACATGGTGGGGCCCGGAGGTACCCCGGGGCAAGAATCTCAGTGAGGAGATGAGTTAGTGGGGGAACCATACTTTCCGGTGACATTACCAATGACTCGGCGGTTATCATGGGGATACCGACGGGAGTCATGTGCGTATGGATGCGTCGAGAGGCGAGGGTCAGAGTTAGGCACTTGAGCTTTCGGGATAGCGTATGATACGTACCTATCAGGGGGCCAGTCTTGGTGACAGCACCTGATAGATCAACATTTTTGTGTCGATGCTTGATACATTGGTTTCATGATATTTCTTTTTACTCCTAAGTATATATAACAGTGGAATGGGACGCTGTTATATATGCCTTTACACCAATATTAGTGGAACGGGACGCTAATATATGTGTATTGATATCAATTTATATACATCATCATATTTATTCATGCAAATATATTTAGGATGTTAGAGATTTATTTGATATTGAATTTGGGATATAGGTGATTCATTTGATATTGGATACAGGATATATATGAGATTTATTCGATATTGTACATTAAGTATTTGAGAGACTGATATGATATGAGAGCCAATTTAGGGGCTGATTTAGGAAATTGGGATTTGGATTGTCTTGATGGGCTTTGATCCTACCACGATGTCAGGATTCCGTGGAATTGACATGTTTCATTCCATACTCCATATTTATTGTTTATGCACTGTTTCATGTATTAGTAGCACCTAATAGAGTACCTTTCATGACTGTTGCATATATACACTGTCATATTATCGCTTCATATATTAGTTGTACCTGATAGAGTACCTTACATGATTGTTGCATACAGATTGTCATATTACTGCTTCATGTATTAGTGATACCTGCCAGTGTACCTTTCATGACTGTTGCACACATATGACTTTTGTTGCTATTAGTTGCTTATGTTAGATTTAAGTTGTACGTGCATACTTGCGATTACCTGCATATGTTATTTACTATTCACGAGTTGGCAACTCACCCCCGTTGTGCCACAGTGTTTGCAGGTTGTTCCCCAGAGTAGTCGAGACGGGCTATCCATCTATCTTATCATCTTTTGCTGCGGATACCGCATCAGCTCACAGTGTGCAGTTTGCTTAGGTGGGTTTTGTGGTTATTCGTTGTTGTATTGTATATTCGTTGTATCCTTGTACTCTCCATCTACTATTTTCATGTTGACTTAGAGATTTGGTGAGGACGATATTGTATATTATTTTGTGACTGGGTTGCCTTTTATACAGTTTCCATTTTATTGTCTTTTATTTCTTCGCTACGGCGTCGTATATCTGTTTTGGTGGTTGTTTTCCGCCGTTGGGCGTGGATTTGCTCCCGTTGGGGATACTTTACTTTATATTTATATTGTACCCATTTTTAGGGTTGGTTTTTACAAAGGAGGTGCTGCCGAAATTTTCAAGAAAGTAAATTGGACTTAAATAATTTATACTTGAGATTTTCAAAAGATCAAACAATATTTCTTATCTTTTCTTGTCTTTTAATGGTTTAGATTTCTGGGTTTTGGCTTTCTTTTACTGTGTTACGCCTGTAGATGTTGCGTAGTATTAGGGCCGTCACGTGCCAATTTCGGTTCGTGACAAATACAGGATATAGTATATGCGATATATTATATAGAAATTGCTTATGTTTTACACCCACGCTAGCACTGCCCCGCTTTGCCGTTAGTTACCTAACCTAACGTTGCACGAGGAGACATCGAGGCGAATGCGGATGACATAAGCGTACGTTGTATTTATCTGTGATGTTTAGGTAACTTAAAATGATAGGACTTCATTAATGAGATTAATGAAAGAAAATAAACCTAAACATGTTGTGGAATCGAATTTTGAAAAACAGGTAGCTCTAGTTGTTGCTTTGCATAGCGGTGTTCCTTGTAGAACATCCAACACCTTATTCGATAAGGAAAGAGCCGAGATCCCTTCACCGGGAGTGACCTCTTTAGCAATAACTGGCAGATGCTACAACCCTCAGTTTTGTCTTTTGATTACTTCTATAGTTTTTGCTTTGCATAGTGGTATTTATGAAATATCCTGCACCTTATTCGATAAGGAAAGAGCCGACGATCCCTTCACCGGGAGTGACCTCTTTAGCAAAATTAGTAAAAGCCTCAAAGACACTCCATTTAAATCATTTGATTCTACAACGATATTAAGTTCATTACGCAAAAGGTTTTCTTAAAAACCTGTCGTAGCCCTCCGTCATTTCAGATAAGTACTTCATAGTATTCGTGCTACGTTTGTTGGCTTTCGTCAAGGCGTAGTGTGCGGTAGCTATTTATGCTTATCTGCATAAGCATATGATGCGATTGAGTTAGGGTAGTCGTACGACTTTGTTGGCTTTCGTCAAGGGCCGTGCGGGTGGGTTTAATTCAATCGGGAAATGACGGGTTGAACTTGACTAGCAGCCTATGATTTGTTGGCTTTCGTCAAGGTCATAGGATGCTAGGGGTAAAATATTATTGGAAATTTCAAGTGTTGAAATTTGCAATGAGATTGCATACCTTCTATGAGATAGTTGGATCCCGATACCCATTGCGAGTAAGAGTTACTCCTGGGAGAGTTTTACACATTACAAATAGCCGATCAAGTAGGTGTCTAGAAAGGTGTCAACGGGGTTACGCCTCTGGGAAAATGAGGTTTATTTTAATTATGTCTGTGCGAAAGCACGGGGAACCCCCCTGAAAGTACCGGCACTGGCCTGGCTGAAAGATTGGCGAACTTGTAGGGTGTAATTAATCCCGGCTAGTCTTTCCTTTTAGGGTTTGAAGGAAGATTTGACAAAAATAGTGGGAGCCATCCTGATTAGATAAATTAATAACCAATCTAATCTTGCAAGAGCATACGCTGAGTGTTTTCTTCTCTCTCTCTCTCCTGGTAGCGACCATGTCATGCCTTAATCAAGATAATAATACGGATGTATTGATCGAACCCGCTTGTTATACTGCGCTAAGGAACGTTGGTCCCGCTCCAACTTATAATTGTTATAAGACCGAGCAGGAAATAGTGGATTACCAGAATTCCCGTGCCGCCCAAACGAAGAAAGTGTATGATGATACATCTTCTTCGGGTGTGTTCATTACAGAGAATTGTTTCTCAGTATCTTTTACGTCCTGGGTATGAGATACCGGATCAGGATCCCACATATATAATCTGTTACATGGGCTAAAGATAGGTAGAGAACTGAGATAGGGTGATAAGTTTTAAGAGTTAAAAATAGTGCAAGTGTTGCGGCCAAGTATGTTGGCAGTTATCACCCTGTATTACCAAGTACAATGATTCTGAACGAATGTTATTAGATACCGAACCTGATATACAATATCATATCAGTCTCTTTATTAGTAAAGAAGGATATAATTTTGTATTGATGGATAATGTTTTGAACATTTCCTTTACCAAGAGTTGATTGGTTCAGGCACGTTATCTAAAAGCATATACGTTCTAAATAACACTACAGTTCTTAACGTGCGGAACGCACACAAGAGGAAGAGTTCAGAAATGAACGAATCCTTCTTGAGGCATTGTAGACTAGGTCATATCAATGCGACCCGACTAGATAAGTTACATAGAGATGCATATTTAAATCAGTTTGAATTTACATCTTGTGAAACTTTCCAGTCATGTCACAAAGATAAGATGACCATAGCTCCGTTTATAGGAAACAGAGAAAGAGTTAGTGAACTCTTGGGATTGATACATGATGATGTATGTAAGTCCCCTGTCTACACATGCCAGGACTGGTTCTTTGTACTTCATTACATTCACTGATGATCTCTCAAGATTCACACATGTGTTCCTGTTGAGCCACAAGTCTGAACCTTTTGAGATATTCACAGAATATAAGTAAGAAGTAGAGAACCAAAATGGGTATAAGTATTATGTCCTATGATGAGATCAGGGAGGAGAATACTTGAGCACGGAATTCCCGGACTATTCTAAAGGAGAATGAGATTCTCTCTCAGCATTACTCCTCCGTATACACCACAACACTTCGGTGTATCGGGGCGGAGCTGTTGGATATATGTATGCCCTAGAGCCCATTATATGATAGTGTATGTACTGATGTGTATATAAATATATATATATATATATATTCAGAGGACAGTCTTGATCGACATGATAGTATGCTATCTGGTTTCTTTTTATCATATGTTCACTTGATCATTTTTTTATTCATTTGATACATGTTGATAAAGCCCTAAGGATATTGGCTTGACTACTGGGATTATGATGTAGATCATACTAGTGAGACACCTGTAGTTTATAAGCATATCCTTGAAATGTTCCTAGTCATAGGTATATCGATACAGGGCATCGATATTCCAGTGTAGACTAGCGTATACTATTCTTGTTCCATATAATGGGCGATGGATGATCCCATGTCCATCTGGTGTGGTGACACCAAAGATTGTATACGGGTGCTCAGTGAGACTGGGTACACTGAACGGACTCACCGAGAACTCCTATATGGTATTATATCATACGTCGGATAGCAGTTCTCAGGTGACACTGGTACAGGTTAGTCTGTAGACCCGAGATCGCCATGGAGTCTTGTGTGTCCTCCTACTGTATCTTGATCTCCACCCTACTACGGCTCTACTGAGTCATACAAACATGTGGATTTTGGGTACAGTCCCGAGGCATATGTGTAAGGTTCCTAGGCACACTAATGAGGTCTCACAAGGCATCAACCATGCCAAATTCAAAAATTTCCGGTGCCGAGAAACCCTAATGCGATCGTTGACTAGAGAATAGGCGATACAAGCAAGCAAGTAAACAATTTTACAGCTAAGTGAAAGAGGCTACAACCTTTGTAGATCCGGTCCTCCACCTCCATAGCTCCGTGATGATGTCCCTCCGCTGCACCTATCGGAATCCGGACTCTGGCGAAGGTTTCGTCGGAGAAATGATCGGGCTAGGTCGTCGACTTCGATGCCGAAGATGATCTACGTCAAGGCAACTCAAAATCAAGCTCCAACTTCACCAAGTCATGAAACTTGTGAAGAAAACACCCTATACTACTTGGCAAGTGGTAGAGGATGAAGAAATAGGAAGTGGGTTCACTTTAGAATTGGATTTCTCTCTCTTTTTCTCATGTTGCCATTAATGGTAGCAAGCTTTCTTCTTGTTTAAGAAGAAAAAGAAAAAGAAGAATATGATAAGTCTTTTGAAAATAGAAAATAAAATGATACTTATCATATTTGCAACCATGGTTTAGTGTAGAGAATTAACTAGGGTTTAGTTGAATGGTTAGGGTTAAGGACAAAATAAAAATGGTAGACTTTTCAAAGATGCTAGAAAAGCTTCATGAAGCTTCAAGCAAAACAACAAAAGAAAATCACCATTTCTATTTGCCAAAAACAAATGAATAAATAAATAAGTGAAATGAAACCCTAACCATTCACTAAACATGGTTTAAGTCTTACACAAACCCAAGTTTGCATGTATCATCAAACATGATACAAACAAGTGCACAAAAATATATCACATATACAACTTGTGCATTTCAAGTGAGAAAATCAATCTTGAGTGAACCAATACTAGTTAATGCAAAGTAATATATCAAATATATAGTTATACATTAAATCATTAAATCAACACTTGATTTAATGATCCGGTCATACTGCATATAACCGACTAATATCCGATGTATCGACTTATCGAATCAATCCTCGATTCGATAACTAGGTTATATCGCATACAACCAATCGATACATTCATCGCGAGAATAGAATACGGTATCACATACACGCATTATTCTTGGTCCCGCACATATCTCATATGCGCTCCTATTTCGTTTCGCTTGAGCCAGGAAACCTCTGTGTAGGACTCTAAAGACTCGTCAATACGCCGGCAGCAGGTGATGATCATATCAAACACCCGCAAGCCGCAAGCGGTCTGCTAAACGTAACGGCCACCCGGGTATTGAGCGATCAGAAGATCGACGAGCAAGCCCGCTCACACTCCTGTGAATCCAACCAGTAACACTTACCGTACAGTCCGGTCTGATCGTCTGATATGTCGCAGATCTCGCCTAGGGGTGGTAAACGTCAGACCCCAGTAGCTCGATAAGTCGTATCGATATGAGGTCTATAACATTTTGAGATACTACTGGTAACACTTACCAGTAAATCTCAGCAACCCTGGCCAGGGATTTCCGGTTATAGCCAATCGAACACAGCGCAGAATCAACTCCCTATACCGGGAGAGACGAATCCCCTCCTATCGCTCATTGCCTCCATGTGATTCGGGACTGTACCCAAAAGCCACCGTTTTTCACGCCCTATTAGACGTGGTAAGGTGGAAATCAAAGCACAGTGGGAATCACACAAGACTCTATGGCGATCTCGGGTCTACAGACTAACCTGTACCAGTGTCACCAGAGAACTGCCATCTGACGTAAGGTATAATACCATCTGGGAGTTCTCGGCGAGTCCGTCCAGTGTACCCAGTCTCCACTGAGCACCCGTATATCATATCTGATGTCAAACACCAATGGATATAGGATCATCCATCGCCCATCTGTATGGGTCAAGAAGGTATACGCTAGTCTACTCTGGTATATCGATGCCCTGTCTCGATACACCCACGACTAGGGACCTTGAAGGATGTAATTATGGACTACCATGTCCCTACTAGTATGATCCGCATCATAGTCCAGGTAGTCAAGTACACATCCTAAGGGCTTTACCAATATGTAACAGAGAGACAATCAGTATACACGTTAAGGTAAAGAGTAACCAGATAGCATACTATCATGTCGAGCAAGAAAGTCCTCCCTATATATGTCCCAGCATCCACTACAATATACATCATATGTACAGTAATGGCCTCTAGGGCATACATATAACTAACAATCTCCCACTTGCACTAGGGCCATCTATAGCAGTGGTTGTAGTATCTCATACTCAACCATCCCTTAAAAGTCTTTCTCTGGGAATAGGCCTTCGTGAGTGGATCCGCCGTGTTATCCTCTGAGTCTGCTCTCCTAACCTTAATCATCCTGGAGATCAACTATCTCCATGATCAGGTGATGCTTCCTCAGAATACGTCTGGGTCACTGATGGGACCGGAGTTCCTGAGCCAAAGCCTCACTTCCATTGTCATACAATGGTAGGAACCAAGTTCATCTCATGAACAATCATACACCCAAACTGCCTCTTTGGTAGCATATTAAGTAGCGATATATCCAGCCTTTATCGTCTAGTATGTCACGGTATTTAGCTTGGAACTCTTCCAACATACCGTCCCTGCGCTGAGGGTAAAGACAATGCCTGTAGCTGACATTCAGTCGTCTTTATCACCCTGGAACCTTTCCAGTGATTCTCCCCAGGATCAATTGATACCATCTCACTACAACTAGTGAGTGTCCTAATATCCAATTAGATCTATCTCATAGATCCAAAATCTAGGATTTAGTAGGTATTACTTTGATCCTATATGGAGAATCATTGTGATAAGCGGAGATTGACCGAGCGTAGCATAGGAAACTCCTTCCCTATCAAGAGTATGTCATCCACGTACTCTACGAGGATCACCACCATACTCCCTACTACCCTTTTTGTATATACAAGGTTCATCTAACATTTTGATGATGTCAAACTCTTTGACTAACACATCAAAACAGACGTTCCAACTCCGCGATGCCTGCTTTATCACATAAAACATCTTGCACACGTTTCCGCTGCTCCCACTGTTTACGAAGCCCTCTGGCTGTGTACTTATAGACGTTCTCTTCTAAAACATCATTTAGAAAAGCAGTCATGGCACCCAACCGCCAGATATCGTAGTCATGGTATGTAGCCGTGGCAAGTAGGATCTGGATGGATTTAAGCATAGCCACTGGAAAAAGGTTTCATCATTATCCACGCCTTGTCGATGACGAAAACCTTTAACAAGTCTAGCTTTGAAAGTCTCAACTTTTCCATCTACACCAAGTAATCTTCTCAAGATATACTTGCTCCTGATGGGAATTTAACCCTTCAGATATAGCAACCAAAGTCCATACTTTGTTGGTGTATAAGGATTCCATCTCAGATCAATAAACATCCAGCCATTCTTACAGAGTCCCACTCCTGATGGCCAGTTCGAAACTAGTTGGGTCATCATCTCATGATGCAATCCTCGCTCCCACTTTCATAGAGAAACCAAAGTATCTCTCAGGTGGGTGAGGAACCCTACTAGATCGGCGGAGAGGCTGAGGTTCGTTGGAATCTACTGAATCCTTTGGTTCATCAGCTGCAGTTTGTATAGCTGGAACATTTCCAGTTCTACATAACAGACCTTGCCTCGAGCTTGTCCGGATTTTTCTTTTTAGACATAGGCCAGACAACCTCAAATCTTAACAAACTTAAGATATGGGCTCTTCCTTTTCCATATCACATATGAAGTGGTAGGCAACTGATTTGATTTGAACCCTATTCAATGGGTATGCAGCTTCTTAAGTGCATAACTCCTAAAAGGAAAAAGGTAACCCAGCAGTACTCATCGTAGAGCACACCATATCAAATAGGGTGTATCTGCTCCGTCCCGATATACCATCGTGCTATGGTGTATATGGAGGAGTAATTCTGAGAGAGAATCTCATTCTCCTTTAGAATAGTCCAGGATTTCCGTAGTCAAGTATTCTCCTCCTCAATCACATCAAAGGACATAATACTTATACCCGTATTTTGGTTCTCTACTTCTAACTTATATTCTGTGAATATCTCAAAAGGTTCGGACTCATGTTTCAACAGGAACATATGACTGAATCTTGAGAGATCATCAGAGAATGTAATGAAGTATAAAGAACCGGTCTTGGCATGTGCAGACAGGGGACCTTCATACATCAACATGTATCATCCCAAGAGTTCACTAATTCTTTCTCTGTTTCCAATAAACAGAGCTATGGTCATCTTATCTCTGTGACATGACTGGCAAGTTTCACAAGATGTAAATTCAAACTGATTTAAATATGCATCTACAATGTAACTTAAGCTAGTCGGGTCGCATTGATATGACCTAGTCTACAATGCCTCAAGAAGGATTCGTTCATTTCTGAACTCTTCCTCTTGTGTGTGTTTAGTATACTAAGAACTGTAGTTTGATTTAGAACATCAATGCTTTTAGATAACGTGCCTGAACCGATCAACTTTTGATATAGGAAATGTTCAAAACATTATCCAACAATACAAAATTTTATCATTTCTTTACTAATAAAGAGACTGATATGATTTTGTATATCAGGTTCGGTATCTAATAACATTTGTTCAGAATCATTGTACTGATCATACAGGGTGACAGTGACCAACAGACTTGGCTGCAACACTTGCCCCATTTTCTGTCTCATGAAACTTATCACCCGTTCTCAGTTCTCTACATTTCTGTAGCCCTATGTAACAGATTACATATCTGGGATCCTGATCCGGTATCAAATACCCAGGACGTAGAGGATATTGAGAAACAGTTCTGTGTAACGAACACACCCGAAGATGATGCATCATATGCACTTTCCTCGTTTGGGCGGCACGGGAAATATGGTATTCCCCAATTTCCTACTCTGTCTTATAACATTTATAAGTTGGAGCGGGACCAACGTTCCCCAGCTCAGTATAACAAGCGGGTTCGGTCAATATATCCATTTTATTATCTTGATTAAGGCGTGACATGGTCGCTACCTGGAGAGAGAGAGAAGAAAACACTCTGCGTGCGCCCTTACAAGATCAGATTGGTTATTATTTTATCTAATCAGGATGGCTCCCACTGTTTTTATCAAATCTTCCTTCAAACCCTAAAAAGAAAGACTAGCCGGGATTAATTACACACTATAAGTTCGCCAATCTTTCAGCCAGGCCAGTGTCGGTACTTTGAGGGAGGTTCCCCGTGCTTTCGCACGGACCTAATTAAAGTAAACCTCGTTTTCCCAGAGGCGTAACCCCATTGACACCTTTCTAGACACCTACTTGATCGGCTAATTATAATGTGTAAAACTCTCCCAGGAGTAACTCTTACTCGCAGCGGGTATCGGGATCCAACTATCTCATAGAAGGTATGCAATCTCATTGCAAATTTCAACACTTGAAATTCCCGATAATATTTTGCCCCTAGCGTCCTATGACCTTGACGGAGGCCAAACAACCCATAGTCCGCTAGTCAAGTTCAACCCGTCATTTCCTGATTGAATTAAACCCACCCGCACGACCCTTGACGGAGGCCAAACAACGCCGTACGAATGCCCTAATCCAATCGCATCATATGCAAGCAGATAAGCACTAGTTAGCTACCGTACACTACGCCTTGACGGAGGCCAAACAACCGCAGCACGAATACTAACTAGTACTTATCTGAAATGACGGAGGGCTACGACAGGTTTTTCTGAAAACCTATTGCGTAATGAACTTGATATCGTTGTAGAATCAAATGATTTTAAAATGGAGTGTTTTTGAGGCTTTTCTAGTTTTGCTAAAGGGGTCACTCCCGGTGAAGGGATCGTCGGCCCTTTCCTCGTCGAATGAGGTGCGGGATATATTATATATATCACTGTGCAAAGCAAAAACTCTGAAAGCAATCAAAAGACAAACCGAGGGTTGTAGCATCTGCCAGTTATTGCTAAAGGAGTCACTCCCGGTGAAGGGATCTCGGTCCTTTCCTTATCGAATAAGGTGCAGGATGTTCTACAAGGAACACCGCAATGCAAAGCAAGAACTGCAGCTACCTGTTTTATTTAGAAATTTGATTCCACAACATCTTAGGTTTCTTTTTCTTTCATTAATCATATTAATGAAGTCCCATCATTTAAGTACCTAAACATCATAGATAAATACGACGTACACTTATGCCATCCGCATTCGCCTTGATGTCCCCTCGTGCACCGTTAGGTTAGGTAACTAATGGCAGAGCGGGGCAGGGCTAGCGCGGGTGTAAAACATAAGTAACGTCTATATAATATATCATATATACTATATACTGTATTTATCACAGAACATCACATGATCACATCACAGATATCGCAGCAGAAGAAACATATGAAATATTGGATATACTAAGACGTCCGTGTTTTCAATACGAGCCAGTATAAAACACGGATTCCACGGTCGCGATGAATAGCCAAACCCACACCCCTAGACCCCTACGAGAGCGGCAAGTAACCCTACCAATTCTAGAGTTAGGAGACCCGGACTCGACTCCTCGAGTTGGTCTCCTGACTGTTAGGGTACGAGCGTGTTCAAGTTCTAGTTTAAATACCGCAATCAAGACGGTTTCGCACGTAGCTAGCCGGTTGAGTACGGGTCGTCCGCAGGGAGATGGGAATCTTTTTCTATGTGTTTTTCGACGAGTTAAGTCCGGTTGTTCAGATTTTGTTTGTAGTTATCTAAGTGTTGAGTTGATATTTAAAGAGAGCTTGTTAGGGTTAGGATTAGGTTAGTTTGAGTTAGGAGTCTCCACATCTTTCGTTGCCCCACTTAATATCGGTGTTACGGTAATCGGCAACAACGGGGATTAGCACGACTAGGAAGGAACTTGCGAGTATAAGCTAGGCTTTCCAACGCATAGTCCTTCCTTTTGGTGCTTGTCCGTCCGTTCTTGGCTTTTATCCATAACCTCCGGTTAATTCAACCACAACCGGTCTCACTACGGAATCACCGCTATCATGTAGGATAGGATGCCGTAAGGAGCGGATTGTGGTTGGGTTAACGGGAGTTGATTTAAGTTGTTGGGCAAGGAAAGAGTGAGAGAGATTTCCTTCTCTCAAACTTCCCTTATCCTACCCTAACAAGTATAGAACTACTCACACTTCATAATACGGAAAAATAAAACAACACAAAAGAGGAAGATAGAAAGAAAGAGAAGAATACGACTAACTGTTTGCGACCTCACCTTGGCGAGGATCAAGCGTAAGTATCATTGTCGTATGAAAGGATAAAGAAAAAGAGAGAAGAAACAAACAACAAGGAAGTAACAACAACTACTTAACAATTAAAATTACAACAATTATAACAAGTAAAGAAAGAGACAAGCATGATAATAAAAATGGTCTTCTTTATTCATCACTCTTCACTTAAAAGCTCACTTACAAGTTTAATGGAGAAGAGGTGAGAAGAGGAAGAAGAACATGTACTAAAACCTAGCAAAGAAAAATACAAGATTATGGACCCCTTCCTTCTCAAACTTCTGGGCTATTTATAGGCTGGAGAATGAAAACCTAGGGCAACCACCACACCAAAAATGCAAATACCAAAATACCCCTGAAAATTGGTCGGCTGAAGGCACTGTAATGCCGCGGATCCGCGGCCTAGACCCCCCTTTGGCCGCGGATCCGCCGCACCTTGGTAGGTTTAGGGTGTGGGCTTTGGGGTACTTCCCTGTTCTTCTGTCCCCTCTTGTCTGTTGTATGTATTTTCTGAAAATACATCCAAAATTCTTCCAGAATTTCTGTTGAGGGAAAGGTGTTATGAAGTGGACTTTTTGTGGATGATTGCCTCGAGCTCCGTGTAGATCTCTTGGATTATGTGCTACCATAGTGCTTTGTGCATGAAGGTGACAATTGATTTGTCCTTTTGTCTCCTAAACTGGTATCTGGCAACATACGGATGAAGAGCGGAGACCGTGTTTTATCTGTGGTTGGCAGGAACCCGGATTTTGTCGTGTTTTTCCATGAATTTCACCGTTTTGGAACCGAGGACCTGTATCCTGCAATTGACTAGCAAACACGGCTCAAGAGTATCTACGGATATGCAATGTGATAAAAATTGGACGGTATGAACATGCAAAAATCTGATATGAACAAATACCCCCAAACTTATCATTTGCTCGTCCCGAGCAAAGTCCATTTATTCACAAAAAATTTCCTAACCTCACTTTCGCAGGGAACGCGATTGCACTGAGCATGTGCAACAAGCCGTTAAACCTCTAGGTGTCCCTAGTAGGAGGAGTGTTGTCTCCTGAGGGTTTTCAGCGGATACTACCCACAAAATCCGGTCAAGTTGGTTTGTAAAAATGACTAAGTTTCAAACCCTAAAGTTTTTAGAAAATAACAATTCTATAATCCTTAGTCTAGACTATCGAACCTTTATTTTTCACACCTCACATCTTATTTAACTACAGATTTTATATGTCTTTACGTGCAGTGCGGATAGTGTCGTTAAGTTCCAGAAGGATCGATTAGAGTCATCATGTCGCACAATAAAGCCCAGATAATAATTTTAAGAGGATCACATAAGTTTTATAACGAGTTAAGCATTTTTCAAGTTTCGTTTTCCAGTAAGGTTTTAACTTCAGAATTTCTATCTTCCTTAACAGGAAACTACGTCGTATTTTTCACTCCACCTTTTTCTTGTTTTCATTTCATACACACCACTGTGAACGTGCAATAGTCTTTATCAAAGAGTAAAACCTTCATATCTCCGTTAAAATTTTTTAAAAGCCTGTCTTTTATCAAGATTATTCTCACACAAAGAACCGTTAGGAATTTTAACTCGGAGAGAACACTTGCTTGACTTTGTTTTAAACTGGACTTTCTAGACTTCTTAGCGAGCTTTGGGCCAATGCACCCAAACCAGTTGGTTTTAGGGCATTAGGTGTAGAAACACCCCAGCGGACTTAATTACTCAAGTTACCTAGGTCCAAAAACAAAAGACAGTTTGGCGTGAAAATCAGATGATTTAATACGAACGGAGATATAACCGGCAGTTCAAATATTTTTTTGGATAAAAGACGTGTCTAGTGGGTTTGGTGTGTAATCATTCCAATCAAGTTTTAGATGGGTTATTTTTCAGACTTAGCTCCTATTACGGCATCAATAACATTCCTTCATATTCGCTTTACTTTATAAACTATTCTTGTCATTACTTATTTCAGAACAAACCTATTTGATTCTCAGAAAATCATTTATCTGTTTAAAAGTTTGAACATGAAAGACTTGTCATCTAATTCCCAAAACTCACGACACGTGTAGTGTGATGTAAAGACGTATATCAGCTATAGTTAACTTCAAAGGAGAGTTATCTTTCAGGTTTTCAAAATCCAAACATAAGATCTAGTTATTCCTATTTTATTAAACAAAAACCGTCGAATGTTGAATCAGAGTTCTTCCACAAGCTAACTTGACAAAAAAGTTTTTATATTTTTGGAAAATTTTCAAATTTTTATGGATTTTATGGATTTTAATATGCAGATGCAAAATATACATATGAATGCGAAGGTAAGAAATGCGTACCGAGTGTACCCCCAAACTTAAACTGGACAGTGTCCTCACTGTCATTGCATGAAGAGAGTAGTTTGAAGGTTCAAAATTGTTGGTTAGCGATACACAAGTTTTATTTGTTTTTGTTTTGAAAGAAAAGAATAAACACAAATATAAACAAAATGGTTTGTACATACCCCCAAACTTATTTGGAACAGTGTCCACTGTTCCTGGCTGGATAACCGAAGTTTGGAGGTAGGCAGAGGAAGATCAAGCAAGGTAAACCGGCTCCTGTAAGAACAGGAGCTCCTCTGTTGGTTCGGCGCTAAGGTACGGTTTGCATCGGTGTCCGTTCACTTTGAAGAGTGAACCGTCCTTTGGATTTTCCAAATCCACAGCGCCCTGCGGATACACAGTCCGCACAAAATACGGCCCTTTCCAGCGAGATCGGAGCTTTCCAGGATGGAAATGAAGTCGGGTGTCGTAAAGAAGTACCTGTTGACCAGGTACGAAGGTTTTGCGCACAAGGTGTTTATCATGAAACACCTTCGTTCGATTCTTAACGACAACCGCGTTGTCGTAAGCCTCATCCCTAAGCTCGCTCAGTTCGTTCAGCTGCAGCTTCCGATGGCTGCCCGCGTCCTCCAGAGACAGATTCAGCTCCTTTATCGCCCAAAACGCGCGATGCTCGATTTCGACAGGAAGGTGGCAGGCTTTTCCGTACACAAGCCGATAGGGAGACATGCCAAGGTCGGTCTTATAAGCGGTTCTAAATGCCCAAAGGGCATCAGTGAGTTTCAAAGACCAATCCTTACGGTTCTTGGAAACCGTTTTCTCCAGTATCTGCTTGATTTGCCGATTTGAAACTTCGGCCTGCCCGCAGGTTTGGGGGTGGTAGGGCGTAGAAAGCTTATGATTAATGGAGTATTTCCGCATCAAGGCCTCGAAAGTCCTATTGCAGAAATGACTTCCATTGTCGCTAATGATCGCTCGGGGGTGCCCAAACCGTGAGAAAATGTTTTCTTTAAGGAACCTAACGACAACCTTGTTGTCGTTAGTTCGGCTGGGCACAGCCTCGACCCATTTAGAGACGTAATCAACAGCTAGAAGAATGTACAAGTTCCCAAAAGAGCTGGGAAACGGCCCCATGAAGTCTATCCCCCAAACATCGAAAATCTCCACAACCAAGATCGGTTGGAGCGGCATCTCATTCCTCCGGGATATCCGGCCCATGTGTTGGCACCGGGAGCAAGTCTTGCAATAGTCGTGAGCGTCTTTGAAAAGTTGTGGCCAGTAGAAACCACATTGCAAGATCTTCTCAGCTGTCTTTCTGGGCCCAAAATGCCCGCCACATGCTTGGTCGTGGCAAAATGACAGCACACTCTTGAATTCCTCATCTGGGACACACCGACGAATAATCTGGTCGGGACAGTACTTGAACAAGTAGGGTTCGTCCCAGTAAAAGTGTTTTACTTGGGATAAGAAGCGAAGTCTGTCCTGACGTGACCATTCGGTCGGTAGCAATCCCGTGGCCAAATAGTTCACAATATCTGCGAACCAGGGTTCGCAAGATACTGTCAAGAGTTGTTCATCCGGGAAAACGTCGTTTATCGGAATTGGAAGCGAAGGCGAAGAAGGAAGTCGCGAGAGATGGTCGGCAACCACGTTTTCACATCCCCGTTTGTCCTTAATGACAAGGTCAAACTCTTGAAGCAAGAGGATCCAACGGATTAACCGAGATTTGGCATCTTTCTTCGTAAAAAGATGGCGCAGAGCTGAGTGGTCAGTGTAGACAATGACTGGAGAGCCGATGAGGTAGGGCCTGAACTTTTCTAAGGCAAATACAACAGCTAAGAATTCCTTCTCAGTTGTTGTATAATTGAGTTGTGCGTCGTTCAGGGTTCGGCTTGCGTAATAGATTACATGCGGCATCTTGTTGATGTGCTGTCCAAGGACAGCACCGATGGCAAAGTCGGATGCATCGCACATAATCTCGAATGGGTGCGTCCAGTCAGGAGAAGAGAGAACGGGAGCAGAAGTGAGTGAGAGTTTCAGTGACTCGAATGCAGTCACACAGCTCGAGTCGAAGGTGAAAGGCGTGTCCTTGGCCAGCAAAAGCGTCAAGGGCCTAGCAATCTTGCTAAAGTCCTTGATAAACCGTCTATAAAAACCGGCATGGCCAAGGAAGGCTCGGATATCTCTGACGCATCGGGGAGGAGGCAGATTGGAAATGACCTCAATCTTTGCTTTGTCAACCTCTATGCCATTTTGCGAGATGATATGTCCTAAGACAATACCTTCACGCACCATGAAGTGGCATTTCTCCCAGTTCAAAGTGAGATTCTTGTCCTTACATCTGGTAAGGACAGCGTCGAGATGCAGCAGACACTCGTCAAAAGAATCGCCAAAGATGGAGAAGTCGTCCATGAAGATCTCCAGAAATTTCTCCACCATGTCTGAGAAAATTCCCATCATACACCGCTGGAAGGTAGCGGGCGCATTGCATAACCCAAAGGGCATGCGACGATATGCAAACGTGCCGAAAGGACAAGTGAAAGTGGTCTTGTCCTGGTCTTTTTCGGCGATGGGAATTTGATTATAGCCAGAGTAGCCCATCTAGAAAGCAATAGTACTCATGTCCGGCCAATCGTTCGAGCATCTGGTCAATAAAAGGTAGCGGAAAGTGGTCTTTCCGCGTTGCGGCGTTGAGTTTTCTGTAATCAATGCAAACTCGCCACCCGGTTTGGGTGCGAGTAGGGATTAACTCATTCGCCTCGTTGGTTATGACCGTGATGCCCGACTTCTTGGGGACAACGTGAATGGGGCTAACCCACTGGCTATCAGAGATAGGGTAAATGATACCACTATCTAGACATTTGACGATCTCCTTCTTCACAGCCTCCTTCATGACTGGATTAAGACGTCTTTGTGGATCCCGGGCTGGTTTGGCATCATCCATCAGATGAATGTGATGCTCAACGATGAGGGGACTAATCCCCTTGATGTCCGCCATGGACCAGCCAA
The DNA here is from genome assembly GCA_030015575.1 of Agapanthus africanus. Taxonomy (NCBI): domain Eukaryota; kingdom Viridiplantae; phylum Streptophyta; class Magnoliopsida; order Asparagales; family Amaryllidaceae; genus Agapanthus; species Agapanthus africanus. The sequence continues at coordinate 263,138,567 of CM057345.1, read as the reverse complement.
AAGCTTGCCTGTTGCCGTGCAAGACCGTGAGAAGGGCTTTCTCTTGCTCGGGAGCTAGAGAAGCCGAGATGATGACAGGGAGGGTCTCGTTCTCACCTAAGTAAGCATACTTAAGGTGAGACGGCAACGGCTTGAGTTCGAGCGTTGGAGGTGAAATGATGGAAGGCAAGACTGGTGCAAAGGTCTCGAACTCAAAGGACTCCAGCAAAGGTTCAAAACGAGTGTAGGCAACCGAGTCGGATGGTTCAGGTAACTCATCCGAAAAGTCGAAAGATTCAAACTCGGGTTGTGCGCGGCTAAGATCGTTCGTGAACGTGAAACACTCGTAGTCGTTATCGGGCGCAGAAACAGCAGCAGGTTCGAAGAGACACGCACTAGTGGCGTCAAGATTATCGTATTCAAACAAAAACTCCTCGAATTCACACTCTTCGGGGGTGATCTCCTGGATCGAGCAAACATCCAGTATATGAGCATTAGGTTCGGCGGGCTGATTCCCCAACCTAAAAATGTTGAGTTCAATTGTCATATTTCCAAAAGAGAGGTTCATTGAACCATTGCGACAATTGATCACAGCATTTGAGGTTGCGAGAAATGGGCGACCGAGTATCACCGGAATTTGATTCCGGGGGTTAGCTACAGGCTGTGTATCTAAGACAATGAAGTCGACGGGGAATATGAAGTCCCCGACTTTGATTAACACATCCTCTAGCTCACCCCTAGGATGGGTGATCGATCGGTCGGCCATCTGGAGAGTGCAGTGTGTGGGTTTCAGCTCTCCGACGCCTAATTGCTCGTATACTGAATACGGAAGCAAGTTAACACTGGCACCAAGATCTAATAGTGCGCGGTTGATGTTCTTATCCCCAATAGTAATTGAAATCGTAGGACAGCCAGGGTCCTTCCGTTTTTGTGGTAAAGATTGGGTAAGGGCATCACTCACAGCACTAGCCAAGAAAACCTTCTTGGGTACCTGAGACTTCCTCTTTTTCGTGCACAAGTCCTTTAAGATTTTCGCGTAAGAAGGGACTTGTTGGACAGCATCTAAAAGAGGAATGTTAATGTTAACTTGCTTGAATAACTCCAAAATCTTCTCCATTTGTGGATTTTGTTTGTTAGACCTCAACCGGTTTGGAAATGGAACATTTTGAAAATTGGTTGAGTCTAATGCTGGAGGAGGAGATTTTGGAGTTGGAACGGATCCCAGAATAGGTGTTTTCGTGGAGTGAGAAGCGGGTCCGTTTAGAGAAGAAGAGGAAGGAGAGCCTTGTGAAGAACGGAGAATAGGCTCGGAAGACGAAGAAGAAGAAGCAGGAGAAGAAGAAGAAGAAGAAGCGGCCGGGGTGTCATCGTTGATTTGCTTGCCAATGTTGTTTTGCAGCACCCTCCCTGATCTCAGTGTGGTCACGGCACTCACATTATGGTTTTGTTGTTCAAGAGCAATATGTGCATTATGTGGGTGGCCGGGATTTGGAAGTGGCTGGGACGGGAGCTTCCCCCTTCTCTCGCTCGCTCAAGGCCGCGTTCAGCTGTGCAATCTGGGCCTCGATGGTCTTGATGCTCTGCCCGTGTGCGGCGGTGTGTTGCACTAAAGATTGGATCGAAGACTGGATGTTGGCGGTGGATTGAGTCGATTGTTTAACAAACGCATCCAGACTTCGCTCGAGCGAGGAAACCTTATCGTTGTTCGACGGAACAAAGTTGTTTGGTGGAAAGGAATTGTTCGGTGCAAAGTTGTTCGTCTGGTTTTGGTAAGGCTGGGGTTGGAAGGGCTGCTGATACTGAGTTTGTTGTTGCGCTGTTGTTGCGGTGGAGGGGCCCTTTGGAAATTGTTGCCCTGGAATTGATTCTGATTCTGATTCCAGGCGAAATTGGGGTGGTTCCTCCAACCGGGATTGTAGGTGGAAGAGTATGGATCATTCCTTGGTCTTTGCTGGAATGCATTAACCTGATCCTGTCCTTGCGAGGGTGGATTGTAAGGACACTCTTCAGTCAAGTGGGACGGATCGGAACAACAAGCGCAGATGGTACGAAGGGGGAGAACAGGGGCAGGAGTAGGAGAAGAAAATTTGCTCTCTATTGCTTCAAGCTTTTTTGTTATTGCAGCCATTTCAGCTCTCATTGCAATAGAGACATCGAGTTGGTGGATTCCTACCCTAGACTGACCGGTAGAAGTGGAGGTAGAAGAAGAAGAAGGAGTCGGTCTGGTGCTCTCCCACTGTAGCGTTTGCTCCGCAAGATCGTCAAAGAACTGCCACGCTTCCTCGTCAGATTTGGATAGGAAGTGGCCCTGACAGATGGTTTCCAGCAACTGCTTCGTTGCTGGGTTCAGTCCCTCGTATAAGGTTTGGCAGAGTTGCCATTTCTCTATACCGTGGTGAGGACACTGAACAAGAAGGTCTTTGTATCGGTCAAAGCACTTCCAAAAGGGTTCAGAAGGAAGCTGGGAGAATTGGTTGATCTCATTTCGAATTCTTGCGGTCTTATGATTTGGGTAGAATTTTTTCAGAAACGCTTTAACAAACTCGTCCCAGCTGGTGATTGAGTGGGAAGCGGTGCTATACAGCCATTTTTCTGCGAGATCGCATAAAGTGAACGGAATGACCCGTAGACGTATAGCATCGTCCGACAGCTGGGTTGTTTTCATCATGGCACAGACGTTTTGAAATTTGTTAATGAAGATATAGGCATCTTCAGATTCAAGCCCATGAAAACGTGGAAGCATGTTGATGAAATGGGGCTTAATTTCAAAGTTGTCCCCATTGGCCGGAGGAAGAGAAAGGCAGGTTGGAAGTGCAGAACGGGTAGGGTAGAAACGATCCTGGAGCGCAATTCGCTGCGGCGCTACAACAGGTGGAGGTGGTGGGAGATTGGTCTCCATAGGAGGTGGAGCCAATCCCGGGGTGGTCAACGAGATGTTCGGATTAAATCCCGACATCGCGGAAGAAGAGGTTGGTGAAGGTGAAGGTGAAGGTGAAGATGTATGAACAGAATTCCGGTCAACGTCGGAGTTGGCCGGCAAAGGAAGGGGAGAAAGAGGAGTGGACGGAGTATCGACTTCGGAGTCGATCGCGTAGTCGGTCGCGACTAACGTAACGCGGACTAGACGGGCGCTAGTGTCCCGAGTCCAAGCGGACATACACTAAATGAGTTTAGTATAGTCAAAGCGGAGAAGGTGAGGGTAAGAAAACGTCAATGAAGAAAGGCGAAGGGTGTTGGGTGAAAATGGATTTGGCGACAAAAGGGCAAGTTTTTATAAAAGTTTTTGATTTTTTCTTTTTTTTTTTTTTTTAGAAAAAGATTTACAGAAGTATGTACGGGAATACGGCTTAAGCAATCACAAATAAGATATGCACAATCACACCTAGATCTAGGGTAACCTAGGTCTACTAGACCTGCTCCTGAACTTGATTGTCGAAGTTAAACAATGTCGAGAAACGGGCTTAAAAATACACTGATCACGAGGCCAGGTAAGTGCAGAGATAAGGGGAGGTTGTCCAACGCTTTCGCGAAGTTCCTTAATTAAATAACCCTTTCTCTTTCGGCGGTTGCGCCTTTAACACTTTCCTAGACACCCCGTAAACAATATACGGTTAAGCGAGCTTCTAAACAAGGTTTATCTTCTCCTAATGAGCGCGAAGTCCTTAGGGCTGAAGTCTAGTATTTTTTTTAATTACAATGGACAATGCATATGCTTTAGTGATTTCCGGGGTCCTGGGAAGGGTGATGAAATCCCCACCCAATCTGGATTGGTTTCAAGCCCCTTAAGTCCGTATTAAAGAATGCAAAACAGTAACAATATCAACAGCAAACAATTTTTATTTGCGGCGCAAAGAATCCTGCACAAGAACAGTTTATTGGAAGGGGGAGAAGAATTTGCGCAAAGAAGGCTGCAGAAAACACAATTCAGTGGAGCTCAGAGGAGTGGAGAGAGGCAGAGGGACTTACAGAGAGAAGATGGCACACTGACCCCACCAAGTGGCCGCGGAAGGGCGGCAAAAAGGCCCTAATGCCGCGGTTCCGCGGCGGAAATGAGGAATTGGTGCTTAATTTTTCTGGTGTGGGCTCTTTTTGATCTCCTCTACTTTTCTGGATGTGTGGAATTCTAATATGCTCACTGTATCTGCTCCAGATTTCTACAGTAGACCGGATGCTTCGTTTTTGTCCGTCGCGGTGTAGCCGCGAACTGTGGGTCTATCTTCCCACGTCTTTGGCACTGTACTTGAACTCCGTATTTCCAACGTCTTTGGCGTCGATCTTGAGCTTCGTATTTCCTGCACGCTTGCACAAAAACTAATCAAAAATAACAAGATGGTTTCTACAAAGTATAATTTTTTTTTGGTTTTTTGGTTGTTTTTATATTCACAAATTAACCCGAAATTTCACTTAGAAATAGACTACCGTCTCCCCGGCAACGGCGCCATTTGACTGTTAGGGTACGAGCGTGTTCAAGTTCTAGTTTAAATACCGCAATCAAGACGGTTTCGCACGTAGCTAGCCGGTTGAGTACGGGTCGTCCGCAGGGAGATGGGAATCTTTTTCTATGTGTTTTTCGACGAGTTAAGTCCGGTTGTTCAGATTTTGTTTGTAGTTATCTAAGTGTTGAGTTGATATTTAAAGAGAGCTTGTTAGGGTTAGGATTAGGTTAGTTTGAGTTAGGAGTCTCCACATCTTTCGTTGCCCCACTTAATATCGGTGTTACGGTAATCGGCAACAACGGGGATTAGCACGACTAGGAAGGAACTTGCGAGTATAAGCTAGGCTTTCCAACGCATAGTCCTTCCTTTTGGTGCTTGTCCGTCCGTTCTTGGCTCTTATCCATAACCTCCGGTTAATTCAACCACAACCGGTCTCACTACGGAATCACCGCTATCATGTAGGATAGGGTGCCGTAAGGAGCGGATTGTGGTTGGGTTAACGGGAGTTGATTTAAGTTGTTGGGCAAGGAAAGAGTGAGAGAGATTTCCTTCTCTCAAACTTCCCTTATCCTACCCTAACAAGTATAGAACTACTCACACTTCATAATACGGAAAAATAAAACAACACAAAAGAGGAAGATAGAAAGAAAGAGAAGAATACGACTAACTGTTTGCGACCTCACCTTGGCGAGGATCAAGCGTAAGTATCATTGTCGTATGAAAGGATAAAGAAAAAGAGAGAAGAAACAAACAACAAGGAAGTAACAACAACTACTTAACAATTAAAATTACAACAATTACAACAAGTAAAGAAAGAGACAAGCATGATAATAAAAATGGTCTTCTTTATTCATCACTCTTCACTCAAAAGCTCACTTACAAGTTTAATGGAGAAGAGGTGAGAAGAGGAAGAAGAACATGTACTAAAACCTAGCAAAGAAAAATACAAGATTATGGACCCCTTCCTTCTCAAACTTCTGGGCTATTTATAGGCTGGAGAATGAAAACCTAGGGCAACCACCAGACCAAAAATGCAAATACCAAAATACCCCTAAAAATTGGTCGGCTGAAGGCACTGTAATGCCGCGGATCCGCGGCCTAGACCCCCCTTTGGCCGCGGATCCGCCGCACCTTGGTAGGTTTAGGGTGTGGGCTTTGGGGTACTTCCCTGTTCTTCTGTCCCCTCTTGTCTGTTGTATGTATTTTCTGAAAATACATCCAAAATTCTTCCAGAATTTCTGTTGAGGGAAAGGTGTTATGAAGTGGACTTTTTGTGGATGATTGCCTCGAGCTCCATGTAGATCTCTTGGATTATGTGCTACCATAGTGCTTTGTGCATGAAGGTGACAATTGATTTGTCCTTTTGTCTCCTAAACTGGTATCTGGCAACATATGGATGAAGAGCGGAGACCGTGTTTTATCTGTGGTTGGCAGGAACCCGGATTTTGTCGTGTTTTTCCATGAATTTCACCGTTTTGGAACCGAGGACCTGTATCCTGCAATTGACTAGCAAACACGGCTCAAGAGTATCTACGGATATGCAATGTGATAAAAATTGGACGGTATGAACATGCAAAAATCTGATATGAACATCTCCCACTGGACTCCAGAACCCGGTTACTTGTGCTCCCCTCCTTGGGTCTATCCTAGTGCGGAAAAGTAAATAATATACAAACGGTGACATCTTCTGCAACCTGGAATTTCACCAATAAAAGAATATTACATACAAGTTTTTACATGAATGAAAATGAAAATACACTCATCTCACATAAAAAGCCCCGGCTATTCAAACACGACGATCCAATATAACATATCCAGCAACACATAACATCACATGTCATCAACGTAAGTAAATATGCGCATCCCAATTATCGTTGACATATAGCAACGAAACCTGCGATATCACATATTTCACTTACGGTCACAGAAAAAAAAAGTGTAAAACTACAACAGTTGGAATCCGCAACCTCTTTATATATCGCATGCCTAACCAAATGAATTCCTTAGACATCACATGCCCAACAATTATAAACTCCGCATTTTAGTCTCAAAATCGAAAACACTTTTCAATACCAAGTCGGGCAATGCAACAAGATTCCCTACATCCTGATCGAATGCTCGTCGCAAACTTCAGTAGACGGCCGCACCCCCGATGCCGTCGACGAAGTGCACCAAGGCGGAACACATCTGCCGCGAGCACCCGAACGGATGCTTTCGGCGACGGGGTTCTCCTACAGTCACTTGGTCGGGGCTATGGGGTATAGCTGTCTATTAAGTTTACCCGGAGAGAATCCGCGTACGCTACGTGATTGCGACGGACTTTTGATCGTATCAAAATTCCGTGGCAACCGATCATTTGAGACTAAAGTGCTATGTTTATAACATTCAATTCAGTTATCTCATAACTACTTGTGAATTCCAATTATTGTATCCCATTACAGATAAATAGAAAATGTTAAACTTTCCGATCGAACATTTAAACACCCAAGTTTTCCCAAAACAGATCAACACATGATATAAGTTTAAAAATATTCACTTCATGCCTCAGTACCAACGGTCCAGCCGTAGAAGGGTCAAGCTAACGCCTCACATGTGGCACGCCGTACTGCCCCAAACCCTAAGGTTCAAAGGGCAGTTCAAGACGGTCACATAATCGAGTTAAGGTTTGTTGTCTTCTAGAGGGACCATCGTGTTACTTGCACTACTTAGAACGTCATTAAACTACGGAAAGATCTAACACTTGGAAATTTCCCGGCAGGGAAAAAAGTGGGTATTTTTATCCGGTCGAACTTTTTAACATATTCTAAAGTTATCCGGAAAAACACATAGACAAAATTAGACAATCCGGTCGAATCTCCGAACTCCCAATACAACCCAGAAAACTCAACTCTTGAGTAAGATTTAAAAATTCCCAGAAAATACAGCACCAAAATATAGGAATTACTGTGCAAAAATAAATGGAAGAAGCGACTAAGTGGCCGCGGAACCGCCGCATTAGCCATGCTAATGCCGCGGTTCCGCTGCGCTTTGATTGAATCAGGCGCACGTGCTTCACAGTAATTCTTAGAAACTCCTGCTGATTTTTCTGCATATTTTTAATTCTAAAAAATCCCCGATTTCAAAAAATGTACAGAGAGCAATTAGAGATTAGGGTTTCGGTTCGATCGGACTTCTAACTCCGTCTACGCATCGCCTAAGGCTCTAGCTAGGCTCTGATACCACTGTAAGGTTCCTAGGCACACTAATGAGGTCTCACAAGGCATCAACCATGCCAAATTCAAAAATTTCCGGTGCCGAGAAACCCTAATGCGATCGTTGACTAGAGAATAGGCGATACAAGCAAGCAAGTAAACAATTTTACTGCTAAGTGAAAGAGGCTACAACCTTTGTAGATCCGGTCCTCCACCTCCATAGCTCCGTGATGATGTCCCTCCGCTGCACCTATCGGAATCCGGACTCTGGCGAAGGTTTCGTCAGAGAAATGATCGGGTTAGGTCGTCGACTTCGATGCCGAAGATGATCTACGTCGAGGCAACTCAAGATCAAGCTCCAACTTCACCAAGTCATGAAACATGTGAAGAAAACACCTTATACTATTTGGAAAGTGGTAGAGGATGAATAAATAGGAAGTGGGTTCACTTTAGAATTGGATTTCTCACTCTTTTTCTCATGTTGCCATTAATGGTAGCAAGCTTTCTTCTTGTTTAAGAAGAAGAAGAAGAAGAAGAATATGATAAGTATTTTGAAAATAGAAAATAAAATGATACTTATCATATTTGCAACCATGGTTTAGTGTAGAGAATTAACTAGGGTTTAGTTGAATGGTTAGGGTTAAGGACAAAACAAAAATGGTAGACTTTTCAAAGATGCTAGAAAAGCTTCATGAAGCTTCAAGCAAAACAACAAAAGAAAATCACCATTTCTATTTGCCAAAAACAAATGAATAAATAAATAAGTGAAATGAAACCCTAACCATTCACTAAACATGGTTTAAGTCTTACACAAACCCAAGTTTGCATGTATCATCAAACATGATACAAACAAGTGCACAAAAATATATCACATATACAACTTGTGCATTTCAAGTGAGAAAATCAATCTTGAGTGAACCAATACTAGTTAATGCAAAGTAATATATCAAATATATAGTTATATATTAAATCATTAAATCAACACTTGATTTAATGATCCGGTCATACTGCATATAACCGACTAATATCCGATGTATCGACTTATTGAATCAATCCTCGATTCGATAACTAGGTTATATCGCATACAAACAATCGATAAATTCACCGCGAGAATAGAATACGGTATCACATACACGCATTATTCTTGGTCCCGCACATATCTCATATGCGCTCCTATTTCGTTTCGCTTGAGCCAGGAAACCTCTGTGTAGGACTCTAAAGACTCGTCAATACGCCGGCAGCAGGTGATGATTATATCAAACACCCGCAAGCCGCAAGTGGTCTGCTAAACATAACGGCCACCCGGGTATTGAGCGATCAGAAGATCGACGAGCAAGCCCGCTCACACACCTGTGAATCCAACCAGTAACACTTACCGTACAGTCCAGTCTGATCGTCTGATATGTCGCATATCTCGCCTAGGGGTGGTAAACGTCAGACCCCAGTAGCTCGATAAGTCATGTCGATATGAGGTCTATAACAGTTTGGGATACTACTGGTAACACTTACCAGTAAATCTCAGCAACCATGGCCAGGGATTTCCGGTTATAGCCAATCGAACACAGCGCAGCATCAGCTCCCTATACCGGGAGAGACAAATCCCCTCCTATCGCTCATTGCCTCCATGTGATTCGGGACTGTACCCAAAAGCCACCGTTTTGCACGCCCTCTTGGACGTGGTAAGGTAGAAATCAAAGAACAGTGGGAATCACACAAGACTCTATTACGATCTCGGATCTACAGACTAACCTGTACCAGTGTCACCAAAGAACTGCCATCTGATGTAATGTATAATACCATCTGGGAGTTCTCGGCAAGTCCGTCCAGTGTACCCAGTCTCCACTGAGCACACGTATATCATCTCTGATGTCAAACACCAATGGATATGGGATCATCCATCGCCCATCTGTATGGGTCGAGAAGGTATACGCTAGTCTACTCTGGTATATCGATACCCTGTCTCGATACACCCACGACTAGGGACCTTGAAGGATGTACTTATGGACTACCATGTCCCCACTAGTATGATCCGCATCATAGTCCAGGTAGTCAAGTACACATCCTAAGGGCTTTACCAACATGTAACTGAGAGACAATCAGTATACACATTAAGGTAAAGAGTAACCAGATAGCATACTATCATATCGAGCAAGAAAGTCCTCCCTATATATGTCCCAGCATCCACTACAATATACATCCTATGTACAGTAATGGCCTCTAGGGCATACATATAACTAACAATATGGAGGCAATGAGTGATAGGAGGGGTTTCGTCTCTCCCGGTATTGGGGGTTGATGCTGTGCTGTGCACGATTGGCTATAACAGGAAGTCCCTGGCCAGGTCTGTTGAGATATTACTGATAAGTGTTATCAGTAGTTTCTCGATCTGTTGTAGACCATATATCGGCATGACTTATTGGGTTATTGGGGTCGATGATTCCATCCCTAGACTCGATATGCAGCATATCCGACGAAGATACCGGACTGTACGGTAAGTGTTGCCAGTTGGATTGACGGGAGTTTTTAAGGTTCGCTTGTTCTTCTTCTGATCGCTCAATACCCGGGTGACCATTACGTTTAGCTGACCACTTGCGGCTTGTAGGTGTTTGATGTGATCATCACCTACTGCCGGCGTATTGACGAGTCTTAGAGTCCCACATAGAAGTTTCCTAGCTCAGGAAAAACGATGTGGTGTGCATATGAGATATGCGCGGGAGTTCGATTAAATACGTGTATGAGATACCGTATATTAATCGGGTGTTTACTATTGGTCGGGTCGTATGTAATATGACCGGTTTATTAAATCAAATGTTGATTTAATAATGACTTTAGCTTACTTTTATTAAACCCTTTTCTTTTGATGGATGCATGCATGTATATGTACATGTTGATGTGCATACACACATACATACATGCATATGTATCATGGTTGTTGATATATTGAAGATGTCAATGCAAGACTCACATGGTTCATATTAATATATAGATTTTTGTTTTAAGATAAAAGATAAAGGAAATTAACTAATGACTCATTTCTTTACAAATGACTCATAGTTTTCACACTCTTCTTTGTTTGACCATTGACTAACCCATGGTTAATTTCCTTTGTTCTTTAACTCATCACAAAATATCTAGATATTTATATTAACCATGGTTTGTTGTGAGAGTGTCTCACATATATATATCCTTTTGTTTTATTTTTAAAACATAAGAATTATCATTATCTTCAAAAAAGCTTTGCCATCTTCATCTTCCTTCTTCTTCAAGCTCATTTGAGATTTGTATAGAGTGAGGAAAAGAAAAGGAGAGGGTTTTTAAGTGAGAACATAAACCACTTTATCATCCTACACATCTCTAGCTCTTTTGTGTAGGGTGTTTGCTCCACGGATTTAAAAGACCAAGTGAAGCAACAAGATTTGAACAAAGGACTTCGGGTGGATCGTCGTGGACTCGGAAGTGTTCAAGTGAGCCGTTCCAAACTCTAGGAGATCCAAGGAGTTACTCAAGGAGGTCTACAAAGGTTGTACTCTCACCACTTAGTGATAGAATAACTTTAGTATGTAATACTATTAGTTGTTACTCTATATTTCTAGTTCGATTCCTAGTTAAGTTTGCTTAGCACCTCCGAAAATCAAAGTTGTGGCATGTGTGATGCTTCCAAACCCTATACGAGGTGATAAGGAAACCCTACAGTGGTATCAGAGCCAAGCTAGAGCTTTAGAGTAACCTAGACGACGTTAAAAACCTCGAACGAACGAAAATCGATGCCCGAAGGGTGCTCGCTGGACATTTTTCAAAAACGTGGATTTTTTCACATTAAAAATACTCAGAAAATCGTGCAGGGTATTTTATGGGCCCACAAGAAGAATGAAGCCCTAACTCGACTATACGACCGCGGAACCGCGACTAGAATGGTTATTCTGCGGCGGTTCCGCGGCTCCGTTGGTGAGGCTTGGACTGTGCCTTCTTGCACTGGCCCGTATGTACTTATAGCAATTTCTGATAAATTTTAAAACTGCTCAAGTGTTGAGCTTTCCGAGAAGTCTTTGGGTGTTCAATCGTTCGATCGAATATTTTAACTGCGCCTAGTTTATTAGTATGTGATACAATAATTGGAATCTACAAATTTGTTTGTTGCGTGTAAATCTAGCATTTCGGTCTCGGGAATAATCGAAAATCTTGTTGAATTATCCGACTTGTTTTGAAAAGGTGTTTTCATGGGTGAGACCTAAATGCGAGCTTTACATTGTTAGGCATGGAATCTTGGATATGTGATATTCTGGGTTTGTGTTGTATAAAGGCAGTTACGATTCCAATTGTTGTGGTTTTTCATTTTATTTCTCTATGACCGTAAGTGTAGTATGTGGTGTATCGCCGGTTTCGTTGCTATACATCAACGACAATCAGGGTACGCATACTTATTTACGTTGATGATATGTGATATTATGTGTTGCTGAGATATGATGTGCAGGATTGTCGTGATTGAATAGCCGGGGGTTTTATGTGAGATGGGAGTTTTCTTTTCATTCATGTAAAATTAAATTGTATGTAATATTCTTTTATTTGGGTCGCTTCCGGGTTGAGGATGATGTCACCAGTGTTGTATATTATTTATTTTTCCGCATTAGGATAGACCCAAGAAGGAGGGCACAAGTGACCGGGTTCTAGGGTTCAGTGGGAGGTGTTCATACCATAATTTTGCATTATTATATTCCCCATTCTTATTCATTTTATAAATAAACAGGTGCTTTTGACCCATGTCTGCTACATAGTTGCGGTTACAGGTTCTCGGAACAAAACAGTGAAATTGATGAAAAGATGATACAAAAGTGAGACTACGACCGATAAATGGTAGAATCTTGATCGTGTCTACATTTTGAGGGACAATGAAAATCAATGAACAAGTTCACAAAGTACAAAGGCAGCACAAGGTTCAAGACTTAGACACGAAGCAAGCGGTAAAGTCCACTACATTATTCACTGTGGAAATCTGTAAGAAACTAGAAGAAATTCTGAAGAACCAAGTGAAGAAAAGCCAAGTACAAAGCAGCAGACAGAACCCTAGAAAACAAGAGCCAACAAGCCCCTTTTTACTTATCACCTAATATAGGGTTTGGAAGCATCACACATGCCACAATTTAATTTTAAGAGGTGCTAAGCAAACTTAACTAGGAATCGAACTAGAAATATTGAGTAACAACTAATAGTATCACATACAAAAGTCTAAGTGGAGAGACTACAACCTTTGCAGACCTCCTAGGATGACTCCTTGGATCTCCTAGAGTTTGGAACGACTCGCTTGAACACTTCCGAGTTCACGACGATCCACCCGAAGTCCTTTGCTCAAAGCTTGTTGCTTCACTTGGTCTTTCAAATCCGTGGAGCAAACACCCTACACAAAAGAGCTAGGGATGTGTAGGATGATGAAGTGGTTTATGTTCTAACTTAAAAACCCTCTCCTTTTCTTTTCCTCACTCTAAACAAATCTCAAAAGAGCTTGAAGAAGGAGGAAGATGAAGATGGCAAAGCTTTTTCAAGATAATGATAATTGTTATCCTTTAAAAATAAATCAAAAGGATATATATGTGATACACTCTCACAACAAACCATGGTTAATATAAATATCTAGATATTTTGTAATGAGTTAAAGAACAAAGGAAATTAACCAAGGTTTAGTCAATGGTCAAACAAAGAAGAGTGTGGAAACTATGAGTCATTTGGAAAGAATGAGTCATTAGTTAATTTCCTTTATCTTTTATCTTAAAACAAAAATCTATATATTAATATGAACCATGTGAGTCTTGCATTGCCATCTTTAATATATCAACAACCATGATACATATGCATGCATGTATGTATGCATTCACATCAACATGTGTATGTATATACATATATATGCATACATCCAAAAGAAAAGGATTTAATAATGACTTTTAGCTCACTTTTATTAAACCCTTTTCTTTTGGATGTATGCATATATATGTATATACATACACATGTTGATGTGAATGCATACATACATGCATGCATATGTATCAAATGTTGATTTAATAATGAGTTTTAGCTCACTTTTATTAAACCCTTTTCTTTTGGATGTATGTATATACATATATATGCATACATCCAAAAGAAAAGGGTTTAATAAAAGTGAGCTAAAAGTCATTATTAAATCAACATTTGATTTAATAAACCGGTCATATCACATACGACCCGACCAATAGTATACACCCGATTAACATACGGTATCTCATACACTCATTTAATCGAGCTCCCGCGCATATCTCATATGCACACCACATCGTTTTGCCCGAGCTTGGAAACTTCTGTGTGGGACTCTAAGAATCATCAATACGCCGGCAGTAGGTGATGATCACATCAAACACCTACAAGCCGCAAGTGGTCAGCTAAATGTAACGGCAACCCGGGTATTGAGGGATCAGAAGAAGAACAAGCGAACCTGTCAAAACTCCCGTCAATCCAACTGGCAACACTTACCGTACAGTCCGGTCTCTTCGTCAGATATGCTGCATATCGAGTCTAGGAATGGAATCGTCGACCCCAATAACTCAATAAGTCATGCCGGTATATGGTCTACAACAGATCCAGAAACTACCGATAACACTTATCAATAATATCTCAGCAGCCCTGGACAGGGACTTCCTGTTATAGCCAATCATGCACAGCACAACATCAACCCCCAATACCGGGAGAGACGAAACCCCTTATATCGCTCATTGCCTCCATGTTCCTCGGGACCGTACCCAAAATCCACCCGTTTGTACGACTCAGTAGAGCCGTAGTAGGGTGGAGATCAAAGCACAGTGGGAGGACACACAAGACTCTATGGAGATCTCGGGTCTACAGACTAACCTGTACCAGTTTCACCTGAGAACTGCTATCCGACGTATGATATAATACCATATAGGAGTTCTCGGTGAGTCCCTTCTGTGTACCCAGTCTCACTGAGCACCCGTATACAATCTTTGGTGTCACCACACCAGACGGATATGGGATCATCCATCGCGCATCATATGGAACAAGAATGGTATACGCTAGTCTACACTGGAATATCGATGCCCTGTCTCGATATACCTACGACTAGGAACATTTCAAGGATATGCTTATAAACTACAGGTGTCCCACTAGTATGATCCATATCACAATCCCAGTAGTCAAGCCAATATCCTTAGGACTTTATCAACATGTACCAAATGAGTAAAAACTTGATCAAATGAAAATATGATAAAAAGAAACCAGATAGCATACAATCATGTCGAGCAAGATTGTCTTCTGAATATATATATATATATATATATATATATATATATATACACACACACACACATCAGTACATACACTATCATATAATGGCCTCTAGGGCATACATATATCCAACAGTTAGGAGAGTAGACACAAATGACAACAACGCGGATCCACTCACAAAGGCTTATTCCCATGAGAGACTTTTATAGGATGATTGAGTATGAGACACTTCAACCACTGTTGATTGTTGGGTATGAGATACTACAACAGATAGCCCTAGTGCAAGTGGGAGATTGTTAGTTATATGTATGCCCTAGAGGCCATTACTGTACATACGTGTTGGTGTGTGTTGCATGCTCCCACAACTCTTGTGGCGCGGCGGAAGCGGTGAACGAAAATTTTCTTGGCATACAACACGCACTTAACCGAAGATCTTGTCTAAACCACAATTAGAAAACCCTAACTAGAGATCTTATCTACTATGTTAGGGATTATACCTTGAGGATACAGTCCTTCGGGTCTTCTCTTGGATGCAACTCCTTTGCTCCTTTCTTCTCTTTTGGTGAACTCCTTAGCTCCTTTAGATGTTGCCGATGTCTTCAATCTCCGGCCACTCAAGACCTAGATGATCCACCCGAGAGTTATCGTGCAAGCTATAAACTCTTCACAAGAGTTTAACCTAGAGACCAATTTTGCTAGAAAAGGTCACTAGGATAATGTAGAGATAAGTGTATTGGATTAACTTGAAATCCTAAGCTTTGTATTCACATCTCATGTGAAGGTTTAAGCTAGGAAGAAGAATAATGAGTTTTTTCATGCTCATCCTTTCACATCTCATGTGAAGGCTATTAATAAGGAGAAGGAGAAGGAGAGAGTAAGTGTTTGTCATAATGAAAGTGTTCAAGAATGATGAATAAAGATGTAGCACTAAGAGAAATAATTGAAGCATGCATTATATAAATTAGCACCATGCTTCAAAAGTAACTCCAAAACTATATAAGAAATAAAATCCATCATTTCAACCATGCTTGTACTTTTTAATTTCCACCTCATTTATTTATTTTCATAAAATAAATGATGTCATTATGATATCATTATGAGGTGGCACCTTCTAGAAGGTATTCTTGTAACAATTACAAGAATACCCCTCCTCCGTATACCGTATACCGTATACCCGTATCCGAATTCCGAAAAATACGAATACCATTAATCCAATAATATAATACCGGTATCCGGCTTAATACAAAGCCCACCAGTATTATCCTTCCGATTATTATTCCTGTAACAATTACACGAACATAATCGAAACCCTGCCGTAACAGCTTACGGCTGCCATAACATCTTACAGCCTCTACATATTTTGCCTGAACGAGGGAACCCTCTGTGTGGGACTCTAAAGACTCGACAGTATGCTGGCAGTGGGTTTAACCACAAGTACGTCAGCGGCACTAGCTGTGCGTAACGGCTACCCAGGTACATGACGAAAAGCTGGCCGACGAGCGAACTCATCACAACCCTTACAAGCCTGCAAACAACACTTACCGTACAGTCCGGTCTCTTCGTCTGATACGTCGCATATGAAGTCTAGGGGTGGTAAATGTCAGACCCCAGTAACTTTATAAGTCATGCTGATTTACGGCTCATAACAGTTCGAGGAACTACTGATAACACTTATCAGTAAACCTCGAGTACCCTGGCCAGGGATTTAGGTGTTATAGCTGATCAAATATAGCGCGACATCAACTCCCTATACCGGGAGAGACGAAACCCCTCCTATCGCTCACTGTCTCCATATGATTCGGGACTGTACCCAAAATCCACCTGTTTGCATGACTCAATAGAGCCGTGGTAGGGAGGAAATCAAAGTACAGTGGGAATCACACAAGACTCTATGACGATCTCGGGTCTACAGACTAACCTGTACAAGTGTCGTCAGAGAACTGCTATCTGCCAATAGGTATATATACCATCTAGGAGTTCTCGGCGAGTCCTGTTCGGTGTACCCATTCTCCAATGAGCACCTGTGTACAATCTTTGATGTCAAACACCAATGGTTGTGGAATCAACCATCGCCCCAAGGGTCAAGAAACGTACACACTAATCTAATCTGGTAATACCGATGCCCTGTCTCGATATACCCTCGACTAGGAACTATTAAAGGATATGCTTGTAGACTGCCAAGGTCCCACTAGTATGATCTCATCATAATCCTGGTAGTCAAGCATAGTCCTAAGGGCTTCATCAACACATCACATGTTATGATAAAGATAAACCAGATAGCATACTATCATTTCAAGCAAAGATTGTTTCTGTACATGTTAGTGTATATGCCCTAGAGGCCATTACTGTATCATACTAGCTTGTATATTACTTAATGGAAGCTTGGGATATTCACAGTTGTATAAACAATCTTGCTCAAAATGGTAGTATGCTACTTGGTTTGTTTCTACTTCAATATGTGCATGTGTTTCTTTTAGCATATCGCTTATACATATTAGTAGAGCCCTTAGGATCTTTGCATGATTACCAGCGTTGTGATGGCAGTCACACTAATGGGGGCTGGGTAATCTACAAGGACATCATTATACAGGTCCCTAGTCGTAGGACTATCGAGACGGGGCATTGATACTCCGGAGTAGTCTAGCGTATACGCTTCTCATCCCAGCACGGGAGGTGGTCTGTCCCACAGCCATCAGTACATCGTACTGGAGATAGTATACGGGTGCTCGTTAGGTTACGAGTACACTGGACAGGACTCGTCGGGAACTGTTGGTAGGTATTATACCTATCGTCAGTTATCAGTTCCCAGGTGACATGAGTACAGCTTAGTCCGTTGACTTGACACTGTCACTTCGCCTCGAGTGTGTTCCCACTGTACTTAGATTACTACCCTACCACGGCTCAAAGGAGTCGTGTAAATAGGTAGTAGTTGTGTGCAGTCCCGAAGCACTTGGAGGCAGTGATGGTTAGACAGGATTCGTCTCTCCCGGTATTGGGGGTTGATATCGCGCTGTGTCTAGGAAAGCCATTACATGAGTAGTCCCTGGCCAGGGCAAGCGAGATATACTGGTAGGTTTCCAGTGTTATCTCAGGGTGTTCTGGGCTACACTCCGACACGACTTGTACCGCTAGTAGGGGACTGACGTTTTACCGCCCCCTAGGCCCGCCATGCGATGTATCAGACGAACAGACCGGACTGTACGGAGATTGTCACATACAGGCTCAGTAGGAGTTCGAATGGGTTTACCTTATCGGCCTTCTTATCGACATCTACCTGGGGACCGTTACGTACAGCTAGTGCCGCTTGCAGTCTGTGGTTAAACCCTCTGCCAGCGTAGTGTCGAGTCTTTAGAGTCCCACACAGAGAGTTTCCCTGCACTGAACGAAACGTGTAGAGGCTGTATGGTTTTTACGGCAGGGCTGCGATCACTTACGTGCACTTGTGTGCGTATGCTGTTCAGGCAGGCAATACTAGTGGGCTTTGGTTTAAGCCGGATCCTAGTATTGCACGGATGGATTTGTTTTATCTTCTGTGCATTCGCATTCTACGGAATGCGGATGCAGGTGTGTATGCACAGTTTTGAGGAGCGATAAAGGAGGAGGTGCCCCATTAGGGTTTTGGCAGTTGGTTCGGCCAAAACCGTTATGTGGCAGGCTCATTAGGGTTTTGACAATTCGTTCGGTCAAAACCATTATGAGCCGGAGACATTATTTTACTAATCCTTTTTTTGTGATAATTTTGTGATGGCTAATTGCATTGACCATTTGACCACCATGACCTCTCTTGACTTTGTTGACCCGTTGACCGGAGTTGACCATTGACCTTCATGAGAGGTCTACACTCTTCTTTGGATTTTCTTTTTATTTTTGATTATGAAAATGGTCAATTCAATGTAGCATCAACTTTATCATGATAGGATTGGTAATGATGTTGATTTACTATTATTGCAACCATGGTGCCTTTTTTCTTTTGTGATGATATTCATTTTCTCATGCTCATTCTCTCTCTTAGAAAAGAAAAAGAGAAAGAGCTCCATGGTTGCAAAACTCTCCTTCATCTTCCTCCTCTTGAATTCATCCTTTGATCTCATGTGTTGAGAGAAAAAGGATCCCACTTGACAAAACCATCCCTCTACTACTTCTACACAACCTAGGACTTCAAGACTAGCGATCTTGTTGCCCTAGTTGCCTCGGCTCGAGGTAGAGCTCGGTGTACATCTCTCGGGTGGATCGTCTTCGACTCAAGAAGGCCGCGGAGGTGACCAAGATCCGGATCGACCCTTGGAGCTTGGATGGACGAGCGGGATAGCGGAGAGAGGACCCGAAGGACCCGTTTCGTGAGGTATGATTTCTATGGCATAGTAGTTATAGCCTATAGTAGTTTGTTAGTTTCTAGTTTAGCAAAGATCCGGCTTTTAGTCCATGTTGCCTGGCGCCAAAAATAATTGTTTTTCGCCGTTTCCGCCTCCCCGTAAGAACCGGGGTGAGCAACGTGGACTTACAGTGGTATCAGAGCCTAGCTAAACATAAACTAGCAAGTTAGCTAAGTGTTTCAAATATCGATCGGAAAAAATTCGCAAAACAAGTCCGGAAAATTTAACTTTCTGTCGATTTTTTATACTGTTCAAAAGGTAATTTAAAATATATGAAAAATCGGCTCAGGGTTTTCTAAAGACACAGACCAAAAACGGTCCACTGAACCGATCAAAGCGCCGCGGTTCCGCGGCAAGAACATGCTTCTTGCCGCGGATCCGCGGCCGAGTTGACTCGGCCGTGGACCGAGTTTGGTGCAGTGTACTTAGTTGGCTGTTTTGGGATTTTTAGTACATGTTGTTTCTACCCAGATTTTCCAGAGAACAAATTGATTTTTGGGGTGGTTACAAATCCGTATTTTTATCGATATTCCGTAGACTTTGGCTAATGGATATTATCTATGATGTGATATATGTATTGAACGTCTGCTAATCGCTATACGTCGATTAGTGGGGGTTATACATATCTGTGATCTGTAATGTTGATGGTTTGTGTATATGAATTCGTTGGATTGTCGCGGATGAATAGCCGGGGGTTATGAGATGAGAGTTTTCTTATTCTTTCAATTCTTGTAATATGTAAATTGATGTAATATTATTTGTTTGGCCGCACAACCGGGTCGGGGTTGTAGCCGTCATTGTATAATTTCTTTTTACTATTTTTGCTCCTAGGATAGACCCAAGGTGGGGTGCACAAACTACCGGGTATCTCGAAGTGTCGAGTGGCCTACTCACGGTGTTGAGAGAGGTTGCTTCGCTTCGGGTACTTGGCGGGTAGTTTGCCGCACCCGTAGGGGTCTAGGGTGGGGTTTTGGCTATTCATCGCGACCGTGTAATCCGTTCTTCGTTACAGGCTCGTACGAATTGCGGATTCCTAGTATATCCAATGTATTCATCTGTGATCTGGAATGGCTATCATTGCATGTGACGAATGTTTATATATATCTATATGATATCTATTTAGGCGTTGCTTATGTTTTGCATCCGCGCTAGTCCAGCCCCCGCTCTGTCGTTAGTTAAGTAACCTAACGGGTGATGACGCGACCCCGTGGCGAATGCGGATGGCATAAGCGTACGTCATATTTTCGTTGTTTTCTGCAATGGTAGGATTAAATGATGGGACGCATTGGAATTAATGCAAGAAAATAAACCAAGTAAAAGTCGTTGGAACACTTTCAAAACCACTCGGTTCTTTTCAAAAGCCAGCTTTTAAACGCGGAGCTTGAACCACTCCATTTAAAAGCTATCAGGTTCCTTCGATTATATCATGTTCACTACGTTCACGGTTTCGCCAAAACCATTCGTAGCCCTCCGTCATTTCAGTTAAATAGTCAGTAGTATTCAAGCTATGTATTTTGACCTTTGCCAAGGCATAGTGATTGGTAGCTGCTGAATATTTATCTGTAGCATAGATAGATGCGTTGGTTTGGGACAGTCGTACTACTATTTTGACCTTCGTCAAGGGTATGTACGGGTGGGTTCAAATTAACCTGGACAATGACGGGTAGAACTTGATATGTGACTTATGATATGTTGGCCTTCGTCAAGGTCATAAGAGCATGGGGCAAAAATCCACATCGGGAGTTTCAAAAGAACTGAAACTTGCTAGCGTTGCATACCATTTGGAGTGTGATGATTCTGGTAGGATTCCTTCAATTTTGTCACGCGATGATATTTGGATCCCGATCCTACTGTGAGTATATGCTACTCCTCCGGAACTTTCTCACTTAACGATCAATGCTATAAACCAAGTAGGTGTCTAGAAAGGTGTTAGCGGGGCTACGCCCACAGGGAAAAAAGGTTATTTAATTAAGGAACTTCGTGAAAGCGTTGGAAAACCTCCCTCGAAGTACCGACACCAGCCTGGCTGAACGGTTAAGCAAGTATTGTATGGTGAGATTGATCCCGACTGATTCTTCCTTTATGGTTTGAGGAGGGATTCGAGAGACAGTGGGAGCCATCCTGTTTAGATAAATTAAAAACCAATCTAAACTTGCAAGAGCATCATGCTAAAGTGTTTTCTTCTCTCTCTCTTAATTGCAGCGACCCAGTGACCAGACATAGGTTACATCTAGATAATAAAATGACTGAATCTGACTGTTGTGACTGGCAAACGTCTGTCTAGATGTCCATTGCCCATAACAAGCTGGGACACCTCTTAACTAATCCAACCCCTGTTGTCTCAGGTCCAGTTTCCCCTATCACGGATATTGATATCCGTAGGACATCGGAAGAAGTTTGTGCGAAAGCCAAGTGCCTCGTGTTGGCCTCAGTTGATGGTGCAAACCAGAGGCAGCACGAGAAGATGGACTTAGTTTCTATCTTCCTCCATAACAAAGATTTATATGGAGAGTAATCTCGTATCGCAAGATATGAGACCTTGAACGAATTGCTTCCAGAGAGGTTGGCTATCGGGTCATCTGTAAGGGGCAACGTCCTTACAGAGACCAGCTCTTTTGAGCACTCGGACCTAAAGACCACGTTGAAGAACGGGTCAGATGCTGACTTAGTTCAACAGTCTCTACCTACTACCCTGAAGGAAACCAGGGAAGTAGAAAGAAAGGGAAGGGCAGAAGTTTCGGGACTGGATGTAGTAAAAGAAGGATGTTCCTATTGTTACAGGAATGAACATTGGCAGAAGGATTGCAGGGCTTGTATAGCCAGTAGCCAGAATTCGAAGCATGTTGTGGCTTCGGCTTCGGGTGTGTTTGTAACAGAGAACTGTATGTCAGTTAACCCTACTTCCTGGGTATTGGATACCGGATCAGGATCTCATATCTGTAATTTGTTACAGGCTCTGAGAAACCGTAGGGTTATCAGGAAAGGTGATATGACTCTCAGGGTTGCTAACGGAATGAGCATGTATGCTGAATCCGTAGGGGAATATCATCTAGGACTGACAACTGGGCAAATATTGATTCTACGTGACTGTTTTTATGTACCAGGTGCGACTTGTAATATCATATCCGTATCCTTACTTTCTAAGGAAGGATATGATTTTACTTTTGTAAGCGATGTAGTCAACATCCACCTAAATCAAGTTCTGATTGGGTCAGGTACATTACAAAACGGGATATACGTATTGAATCAAGCTCAGATCTTCAGTGTCCAGAACACACTTAAAAGAAAGTCTCCGGAATTAAATCAGGCTTTCTTATGGCATTGTAGACTGGGTCACATTAATGAAACACGGTTGACAAAGTTACATAAAGAAGGATACTTGGATCCGTTCGAGTACCAGTCTTATGCCACTTGTGAATCTTGTCTCATGGGAAAGATGACAAAGACTCCGTTCACTGGACACGGAGAAAGAGCAAGTAAGCTCTTGGGACTCATACACAGTGATGTGTGTGGTCCAATGTCTACACATGCGCGAACTGGTTATTCATACTTCATTACTTTCACAGATGATTTCTCTAGGTATGGGCATGTCTTCTTGATGAAGCACAAATCCGAGGCCTTTGAGAAATTTCGGGAATACAAGAATGAAGTTGAAAAACAAACAGGCAAAAGTATCAAGACACTGAGATCTGATCGAGATGGTGAATACTTGAGTGCCGAGTTTCTGGGCTACTTAAAAGAGAATGGAATTCTCTCTCAGCTTACTACTCCATACATACCACAACACAACGGTGTATCGGAGAGGAGGAATCGAACCCTATTAGATATGGTTCGTTCCATGATGAGTAAGGCTGAGTTGCCGCGATCCTTCTGGGGCTATGCACTAGAATCAGCTGCATATCTCTTGAACAAGGTTCCCTCCAAGACTGTGCCTACCACACCATATCAGATGTGGTGTGGGAAGAAACCCCATGTTCAATATCTGAAGATATGGGGATGTCCAGCTTTTGTAAAAAAGCAGCATGCGGACAAGCTCGAGGCACGCTCAGTACTGTGTAAGTTTGTGGGATACCCAAAGAACTCCAGGGGGTATTTCTTCTATTACACAGAGGAACAAAAGGTTTTTGTTTCTCGTCATGCCCACTTTCTGGAACATCAGTTTTTAGAGAAAGGTGAAAGTGGGAGCGTAGTAGAACTGGAAGAAATTCCAGAACCACAAGCTATTACTGAAATCTTGGAAGAACCAGAAGGTTCAGGAGAACCGGACATCCCAGCGCCACTCCGCAGGAGTAGTAGGCAGTCTCATCCGCCCGAGAGATACTACGGTTTTCTTATAGACGGCGATAGAGAGGATTGCACCATTGACTATGGTGAGCCTACTAGCTTCCAGCAAGCCATTCAGAGCAGTGACTTGGTAAAATGGCTGGATGCAATGTGGACCGAGATGGAGTCTATGTACATCAACAAAGTTTGGACTTTGGACTTTGCTCCAGAAGGGGTAAAACCCGTAGGTTGCAAATGGATCTTCAGAAAGCAGATTGGTGTAGATGGGCAGGTTGAAACCTATAAAGCTAAACTTGTAGCAAAGGGTTTTTGTCAAAGACCTGGTTTGGACTATGACGAGACCTTTTCTCCAGTGGCTATGCTCAAATCCATTCGGATCCTTCTTGCCATTGCTGCCTTCCACGATTATGAGATCTGGCAGATGGACGTAAAGACGGCTTTCCTAAATGGAAATTTGGAAGAGTGCGTCTATATGGATCAGCCGGAGGGATTCATTCAGAGTGGGAGCAGCGGTAAAGTGTGCAAGTTGCTCAAGTCCATCTATGGACTGAAGCAGGCATCGCGGAGTTGGAACATCTGCTTTGATGATACTGTCAATGAATTTGACTTTATCAAAAACCCAGATGAACCTTGCATTTACAGTAAGATTATAGGGAGAACTGTGGTATTCCTCGTCTTGTACGTGGATGACATTCTCCTAATAGGAAATGATATTCCTATGCTACAGTCAGTCAAAGGATTCTTGTCACAGAGGTTCTCCATGAAGGACCTGGGCGATGCCAACTACATTCTGGGGATCGAGATCTATAGTGATAGATCTAAGAGGATGTTGGGACTTTCACAGTCAAGGTACATAGACACCATAATAAAACGATTTAGTATGGAAGATTCCAAGCACGGTAATCTACCGGCTTGTCACGGAATCACCCTCTCCAAAGAGATGTCTTCCAAGACTGATTTGGAAAGGGCTCGCATGTCATCTATACCCTATGCATCTGCGGTAGGCTCTATAATGTATGCGATGTTATGTACCAGACCAGATGTAGCATACGCATTAAGCGTTGTAAGCCGGTATCAGTCGAACCCAGGGAAGAAACACTGGATAGCGGTAAAGAACATTCTCAAGTACCTAAGAAGGACTATGGAGATGTTCTTGGTGTATGGCGGCAAAGACCTCCAGATCGAGGCCTTTGCTGACTCTAGCTTCCAGAGTGACAAGGATGACTCCAAGTCTATGTCGGGTTATGTCTTTACCCTCAATAGAGGGGCGGTTTGCTGGAAGAGTTCCAAGCAGGAGACCGTTGCTGACTCAACTATGGAAGCGGAGTACATAGCTGCTTGCGATGCCACAAAAGAAGCTGTCTGGATGAAGAAGTTCCTCACGGAGCTTCAGGTGGTTCCTACCAGGGTTGATCCAATACCGCTGTATTGTGACAACAACGGCGCTATAGCTTTAGCGAAGGAACCCAGGTCCCATCAGAAGTCCAGGCACATTTTGAGGCGGTATCACCTGATCAAGGAGATCGTAGATCGCCGGGAGATCGAGGTGAAGAGAGTAAATACGGAAGATAACACTGCTGATCCATTCACAAAAGCCATACCCCAGACTCAGTTCGAGCGGCTGATCGAGATGATAGGTCTTCGATACGCCAGTACATGGCCCTAGTGCAAGTGGGAGATTGTTAGTGTATATGCCCTAGAGGCCATTACTGTATCATACTAGCTTGTATATTACTTAATGGAAGCTTGGGATATTCACAGTTGTATAAACAATCTTGCTCAAAATGGTAGTATGCTACTTGGTTTGTTTCTACTTCAATATGTGCATGTGTTTCTTTTAGCATATCGCTTATACATATTAGTAGAGCCCTTAGGATCTTTGCTTGATTACCAGCGTTGTAATGGAAGTCACACTAGTGGGGGCTGGGTAATCTACAAGCACATCATTATACAGGTCCCTAGTCATAGGACTATCGAGACGGGGCATCGATACTCCGGAGTAGACTAGCGTATACGCTTCTTATCCCAGCACGGGAGGTGGTCTATCCCATAGCCATCAGTACGTCGTACTGGAGATAGTATGCGGGTGCTCGTTAGGTTACGAGTACACTGGACAGGACTCGTCGGGAACTGTTGGTTGGTATTATACCTATCGTCAGTTATCAGTTCCCAGGTGACATGAGTACAGCTTTGTCCGTTGACTTGACACTGTCACTTCGCCTCGAGTGTGTTCCTACTGTACTTAGATTACTACCCTACCACGGCTCAAAGGAGTCATGCAAATAGGTAGTAGTTGTGTGCAGTCCCGAAGCACTTGGAGGCAGTGACGGTTAGACAGGATTCGTCTTTCCCGGTATTGGGGGTTGACATCGCGCTGTGTCTAGGAGAGCCATTACACGAGTAGTCCCTGGCCAGGGAAAGCGAGATATACTGGTAGTTTTCCAGTGTTATCTCAGGGTGTTCTGGGCTACACTCCGACACGACTTGTACCGCTAGTAGGGGACTGACGTTTTACTGCCCCCTAGGCCCGCCATGCGATGTATCAGACGAACAGACCGGACTGTATGGAGATTGTCACATACAGGCTCAGTAGGAGTTCGGATGGGTTTACCTCATCGGCCTTCTTATCGACATCTACCTGGGGACCGTTACGTACAGCTAGTGCCGCTTGCGGTCTGTGGTTAAACCCACTGCCAGTGTAGTGTCGAGTCTTTAGAGTCCCACACAGAGAGTTTCCCTGCACTGAGCGAAACGTGTAGAGGCTGTATGGTTTTTACGGCAGGGCTGCGATCACTTACGTGCACTTGTGTGCGTATGCTGTTCGGACAGGCAATACTAGTGGGCTTTGGTTTAAGCCGGATCCTAGTATTGCACGGATGGATTTGTTTTATCTTCTGTGCATTCGCATTCTACGGAATGCGGATGCAGGTGTGTATGCACAGTTTTGAGGAGCGATAAAGGAGGTGGTGCCCCATTAGGGTTTTGGCAGTTGGTTCGGCCAAAACCGTTATGTGGCAGGCTCATTAGGGTTTTGACAATTCGTTCGGTCAAAACCATTATGAGCCGAAGACATTATTTTACTAATCCTTTTTTTGTGATAATTTTGTGATGGCTAATTGCATTGACCATTTGACCACCATGACCTCTCTTGACCCGTTGATCGGAGTTGACCATTAACCTTCATGAGAGATCTACACTCTTCTTTGGATTTTCTTTTTCTTTTCGATTATGAAAATGGTCAATTCAATGTAGCATCAACTTTATCATGATAGGATTGGTAATGATGTTGATTTACTATTATTGCAACCATGGTGCCTTTTTTCTTTTGTGATGATATTCATTTTCTCATGCTCATTCTCTCTCTTAGAAAAGAAAAAGAGAAAGAGCTCCATGGTTGCAAAACTCTCCTTCATCTTCCTCCTCTTGAATTCATCCTTTGATCTCATGTGTTGAGAGAAAAAGGATCCCACTTGACAAAACCATCCCTCTACTACTTCTACACAACCTAGGACTTCAAGACTAGCGATCTTGTTGCCCTAGTTGCCTCGGCTCGAGGTAGAGCTCGGTGTACATCTCTCGGGTGGATCGTCTTCGACTCAAGAAGGCCACGGAGGTGACCAAGATCCGGATCGACCCTCGGAGCTTGGATGGACGAGCGGGACAGCGGAAAGAAGACCCGAAGGACCCGTTTCGTGAGGTATAATTTCTACGGTATAGTAGTTATAGCCTCTAGTAGTTTGTTAGTTTCTAGTTTAGCAAAGATCCGGCTTTTAGTCCATGTTGCCTTGCGCCAAAAATAATTGTTTTTCGCCATTTCCGTCTCCCCGTAAGAACTGGGGTGAGCAACGTGGACTTACAGTACATATACTTGCCTAGCATCCTATACAATACAGGCCTCTAGGGCATACATATCTAACAATCTCCCACTTTCACTAAGGCCTGTAGTTGATGCAATAAGTACCGGCTAGAACCAGTTTCCGGCGTACCGCATGCCCAACAGCTCAAACAGTTTCTCAAACTGTACTTGAGGGATAGCCTTAGTGAATGGATCTGCTGTTGTAACCCTTCGAAAATCGTTTAGGCAGTTTTTCGGTAATCGGCTAATTTTTTAGGCTTTTTCCGTAAAAAGTCAAAATAGGTATTTTTCATTGTAGACCTAATTATACAAAATTTAGATAAGATATTACTATAATTTTGTCACTAAAATGTCACTTATAATTATCTAGTTAAATAAATTTTTTTTCGTAATTAATTATTTTTTTTATTATTTTAAGCCTTTTTAAATACATTAAATTAGTGATAAATACAAATTTAATTAGGTAAATTTCATAATTAGGAGTCTTTATAATTTAAAATATGGTGTTAATAAAATTATATCATGACTTGCAAACTTTTGGTTTTAGGGTGGGAAATTTAATGGAAAAATGGTGTAAAATGAGGTTTTTTTTGTAAATTGTTGACATGAAAGCATTAAATGACAACATGGGGTGTTTATTGACCTAGAAACTTCTCCAAATTTCCCCACAACTCCCTCCCTCACCTGCTGGCCGACCCATTCTGCAGCAAATCCCCTCTCTTCTCACTTCATTTTGCTTCATTTTTCATGTCAAAATTCATACAAAATCCACAAATTCATTAACCCATTCAAAGCCAAACCCTAATCCACTCTCTCTTCAACCCAAATTAGTTCAAAAAATTGATGAATGGAGGCTTCTTGGTGACTTGATCAAGCTAGGGTTCAAGCTTGTGAGGTGAAAATTCTAATCTTTTTGTTAACTTGTAGTTTAAATATGCTAGAATTGAAATTTGAAGTATTAGTTTAGTAGTAAATGTTTGTTTAGGAAAATCAAGAGAAGGATTTGATTTTAAATTAGGGTTTGTAGCATGGTGGTTGGATTTAAGTTAGGGTTTGGTTATCTAATTGATTGGAGTGGTTAATAGTGTAGTGTTATGCTCGCTAAATCGACAAAATTGCGATGTTTGTATCGAATCGGTAAGCAAATTGCTTACTAGATTTTTACAAAAATTAGAATGCGATCAAATTGTGTTATGTTAGTGATATAATTAGCTTCGTATAGGACTATTAGAGTGTGCGAACGCGGGGTTTTGTCTAGTCGGGTTTTAGTTTTGCCGATTTCCCCGAAATGACGATTCTAGTTAAAAATTTGCGATTTTCGTGCGTTTTCCCACGCACCGAGTGCGTGTTATGTTTAATTCGAGAGCGTCGATAAATGTATATTGTGACTTGCGTCGTTTTAGGTTTTGTAATCTTATGCTTGGTATTGTGCAAATATAGGATCGATCGGGGAAACATCGGACACGGCGCGTAAAGGCAAGGCGGTGGTCGGATCGGATTAGCGGGGATTTCAGGTGAGTAGATGTATTCATCTATGGGGGAATCGTCTGGATGGCGCGAGGCGCCCCCTAGTTAGGATTACCCTATTCCTTGCAAGACTTGTATTTCTAGATAGCTTACCCCTTTATTGCATTGCATACCCTCACAGCTAACCGTATACTAGATTGCTTGGACATTCATATAACATTCATATACACATATGCGATAACACTTCGTAGGACACGAACACCATTACCATTGGCATCTGCTGCACGCGCACTATTCATGTGACACATACGCCTTTGGTAATTGCCATGCCACGTGCACTATAGAACCTGTTTAACTTAGTATCGCCACTTGCATTCATACAATATATATGAAATTGCATAGCTTGCATATACCATTATCATCATATTTACATAGATTTCTAGCCAAAATTCACATCGTATACATTGATATCATAGACATTTATCATATATAACATGTGAACATTATGATTTTCTTGAGGATTTCAGTATTGCTGCGATTTCTGGATTTTTTGGGAAAACCGCAAGAATTTAACAAAAGCTTATATTTATCATTTTTAAAACAAAGTTGCGGTTTTCTCGTGATGTATGTGTCGTCCACCATGAGTTTTCATGTTTTCTGTTGGATTTCGAGACCCGATTCGAGGAGTGGATGAACCGTCTCGGGTACATGGTGGGCCCGGTATGGTACCCCGGGGCAAGAAGATCGAGTTGTAGACGATGAGCCTGGCTGGGGAAGACTACCTACCGGTGATGTCTGGCGCGGCGGATATCCGGAGGATACCGACCGTTGTCGTGAGATTTATGATATGGGCCGATCCGGACTGACGGAGCCCGATATTGAGACAGATATGATTCCTATTTGGTGTCGATGCTTGACACGGGTTTTCAGATGATTTCTTGATGGTACTTAGCTATTATACAGATATTCATTTTCTAAAGTTAAGAACGCAGTATCCTTAGCATTTAAAACACTTAAAGAGTTAGAAATGACATTGCATACATGTGCATGCATACTAGAGCTATTATATCACATATGGACATGCATGTTGTGGTGCATTGCGTGCATTCTTACGATTGCCTTATTAGATGTTATATTTACTCACGAGCTGGCAACTCACCCCCGTTGTGCCACAGTGTCTTGCAGGTCGGACCCGTCAGTCTTGTAGCGGCGGGCTATCTTATCATCAGTTCCTTTTGCTCAGACTCGCGACATCGCCTGTAGGTGGGTTGCGAGCACACTTTATTTCTTTTTGCTCTATCATTGTATCTAGTATTCTCCATCTACCACTTTATATTGTATATGCGACCTAGTGATGAGACTGAGAGACTTGTATATTTGTGGTTCTTTTGGGTTGAGCTCACTTGAGCCGGCGTTGTGTTTTCTGATATTTTGCATCTCTTTATTGCTCTTTTCTTGATACTACTATTATATTGCATGTGGTTGTGATCCGCCTTGGGCGAAGAGCTAGCTCCCGCTTGGGGATGCCATTTTTTATGATTACAGGTTTATTATCTTGTTGTACCCATTTTGGGGGATAGAAAATACAGGGGAGACTCTGCCGAAATTTTCAGAAATTTATGATGTTTTTAAAAAGGGATTCTTTGCAACTTAATTGATTTGAAAAATCGTTTTCATTAAAGGTTTTCCTTCACTCTCTTTTGATTTTGGTTTAGATTTTTTTTCTGGGCTTTGGCTGACTTAGGTTACGGTACGCCTTTAGACGTCTCGTAATCTAAGTGCCAGTCACGTTCCGTACTTTCGGGTCGTGACAAAGTTGGTATCAGAGCGTAGGTTTTACCTTTCTGAGTGTAGGATGACCTTGGTAGATGGAGTAGGTGACTTAAGCAGAGTGGCGTAGCGTGGGTATGATCCGCGGCATACTTACGATACGGTACTCCGCCTAAGTGACCTTAGGACATAATTGCTTGTATTTCCTTTCTTGATTCCTTGCATTCCTTGATTCAATTGCAATGTCCTTATCAGTCCTGTTTCTTATTCCAGCTTCAATGCCGCCAAAGACTACGAGAGCTCAGCGGGCTGCCGCTAGGGATGAGATTCGGGCGGGCCCGTCTGAGGCGAGGATCGAGCGGGATGATACGCCTATCCCTCAGGGTCATACTGATCCGCCTTATCCTGACCGTATTGCCAGACTAGAGGCCGGCATGCAAGAGTTGCGACAGATGATGGGATCTTTAGTTGAGTCCAGTCGGGCACAGAGATCCGAGGACGTTCCTTCCACCGCACAGACCACGATCGTACCTGCTGCACAGATGGTCACTCCTGCTGCTACTACGGAGACTATCCCTGTTTCACTACAGGAGTTCATGAGATTGAGACCTTTAGCTTTTACCGGTACAGATGCGACAGAGGACCCACAGGCATTTCTTGATAGGATGGCTCGGATTTGCCGTTCGTTGAGGTGTTCTGATGATAGATTGGTGAAGTTTGTGAGTTTTCGTCTGGAGGGTCTTGCCCAGACATGGTACGATTCAGTAGAGAGAGGCCGAGCTGCAGGTCTGCCTTCTATGACCTGGGATGAGTTTACAGCTGCATTTCTTGCCCGTTTTCTTCCGGAGAGTGTCCGAGATGCTCGAGCCCGTAGTTTTGAGTCTTTGCGCAAGACTCCTGGGATGACAGTGTCGGAGTATGATATACAGTTTACCCAGTTGTCTCGATATGCTCCGTACCTAGTCGACACAGAAGAGAAGAGAATAAAGAGGTTTGTACGAGGGCTTGATACACAGCTATTCCTTGCCATCGGCACCCAGCACTTTGATACATACGCTGCCGCGATGGATGCAGCCTTACTTTTGGAGGAGCGTATTTCTGAGACTCCGGTCGTTTCTGGGCCGAAGAGGATCCGTACTGATACGCCAGCTCAGCGGCAGATGGGTAGACACCGCGATAGATTATTTCCGAGAGATGGTGGAGGCAGAGGATTGAGACGAGGTCAGTTATTTGGTTCATATCCACAGGCCCAGCAGTCGTCTCCAGGATGTTTTCGGTGCGGGAGTCAGTACCACCGTGTCAGAGACTGTACCATGGGACGTCAGGGCGCGGCGACAGTCCCGCATATGACTTTACCACCCTCACCACCTTCTCAGAGAGCTTTACTTCCTACTCCTGACGATGCTCCACGTCAGTCAGATGCTTCTAGAGGCCGTGGGCGTGGCGGTCCAGTTCCGAGAGGATGAGGCGACAGAGGCAGAGGCAGAGGCCGAGGTAGAGGCAGAGGACAGCCAGCTATTAGTGGTGGGCAGGCCCGAGTGTTCGCGTTGACTCCTCAGGATGCACAGGCATCCAATGCCGTCGTGACAGGTACTCTGCCAGTATGTTCTTTTGATGCACGGGTATTATTTGATCCAGGCTCCACACATTTCTATGTTTCCACGTATTTTGCACCGAGGTTGGGCTGAGAGTCTTCTCCGTTAGATCAGCCGCTTGTCGTTATTACCCCGGTAGGCGAGTCTTTTGTTGCCCGTTTTGTGTACCGATCGTGTTCCGTTCGTATCGGGGAGAGAGATTCTTCAGTTGATTTGATTCTCCTCGATATGCTAGACTTTGACGTTCTTCTTGGTATGGACTGGCTAGCCACCTATTATGCATCCGTGGACTGCCGTGAAAAAGCAGTCAGATTCAGTTTTCCTGGTGAGCCGGTTCTTGTTATTCAGGGAGATCGTAGCGCTACCCTTCCCAGCTTGATTTCTTCTCTTCGCGCTGGTCAGCTCTTAAGGAAAGGGTGTCAGGGATTCTTAGCCTATGTTTGTGATGCTAGCTCCACAGAGGTTCCGTTGGACCAGGTCCCTGTTGTGAGAGAGTTTCCTGATGTATTTCCTGACGAGCTGCCTGGTCTGCCACCAGAGCGCGAGATTGAGTTCTGTATTGACTTGATCCCTGGCACGGGGCCTATCTCTATACCGCCTTATCGGATGGCCCCGGCAGAGCTGAGAGAGCTAAAGGATCAGTTACAGGACTTGCTGGACAAAGGGCTTATCCGACCGAGTGTGTCACCTTGGGGTGCTCCCGTCTTGTTTGTTAAGAAGAAGGACGGAAGTATGCGTTTATGCATTGATTATCGTCAGCTGAACCGGGTTACTGTGCGGAACAGGTATCCCCTACCCCGCATTGATAACTTATTCGATCAGCTCCAGGGTGCAGGGTTCTTCTCGAAGGTTGATTTACGGTCAGGTTATCACCAGTTGCGGGTTCAGAAGGAGGATATTCCGAAGACCGCTTTCCGTACTCGATATGGTCATTATGAGTTCTTGGTGATGTCGTCGGACTCACCAATGCCCCAGCAGCATTTATGGATTTGATGAACCGCGTATTCAGGCCGTATCTCGACCAGTTCATCATTGTGTTCATTGACGACATCTTGGTTTATTCTCGGAGCCGGGAGGAACATGAGCAGCACTTATGTATCACATTGCAGACTTTGAGGGAGCATCAGCTGTTTGCCAAATTTTCCAAGTGCGCATTCTGGTTAGACAGTGTTGATTTCTTGGGTCATGTGGTGACAAGAGACGGTATTTGTGTGGACCCGAAGAAGATCGAGGCAGTTCAGCGTTGGCCTAGACCAGTATCAGTTACAGAGGTTCGCAGCTTTCTAGGTCTGGCCGGCTATTATCGACGTTTTGTCCAGGATTTCTCCCGCATTGCTGCACCTTTGACCGGGTTGACCCGGAAGGGGGTTCCTTTTGATTGGACCCAGGCATGTGAGGCTAGTTTCCAGCAGTTGAAGACTCGTCTGACTACTGCACCAGTGTTAGCATTGCCTTCAGGATCAGGCGGGTTCGTGGTATATTGTGATGCTTCTAGAGTGGGGCTGGGATGTGTGTTGATGTAGCACGACAGAGTTATCGCGTATGCTTCTCGGCAGCTGAGGAAACACGAGCAGAACTACCCCATCCATGATTTAGAGATGGCTGCAGTGGTATTTGCACTTAAGATCCGGAGACATTACCTATACGGTGAGTCGTGCCAGATATTCACTGACCACAAGAGTTTGAAGTTTATCTTCCAGCAGCAAGATCTGAACCTGAGACAGCGCCGTTGGATGGAGCTGGTGAAGGATTATGACTGCGAGATTCTATACCATCCGGGCAAGGCGAATGTGGTGGCAGATGCTTTGAGTAGGAGGCCCGGAGGTAGCTTATCTTGTTTGAGCACAGTACAGATGCAGTCGACGGCGGATTGGCAGGTGTTATGTGATAGCAGAGTGCAGTTCGAGTTTACTCCTACAGGGGGACAGCTGGCCCATTTTAGAGCACGCCCACAGTTACTTGACCGTATCCGCGAGGCACAGTCCGGCAATGCCCGTATTTTAGAGATTATTGAGCAGATTCGGCAGGGCAGAGTTTCTGAGTTCGTGATTGATGATCAGGGGATACTTCGCTTTGGGACTCGATTGTGCGTGCCAGATTCAGAGGGACTGAGGCACGATATTCTCAAGGAGGCACATAGATCAGTATACAGTGTTCACCCAGGTTCCACCAAGATGTACCGTGATTTGAGAGAGGTTTACTGGTGGGACGGGATGAAGAAGGATATTACAGACTTTGTGTCGAGATGCCTGACTTGTCAGCAAGTCAAGACCGAGCACCAGAGGCCAGCCGGCGAGTTACAGCCTTTGCCTATCCCTGAGTGGAAGTGGGAACAGGTCTCCATGGATTTCATTGTGGGTCTACCTAGGACCAGTCGAGGGTATGATTCTATTTGGGTGATTGTGGATCGACTGACGAAAGCGGCTCACTTTCTGCCAGTGAAGACCACTTTTGGATTTTCTCAGTACGCCCAGGTTTATATTGATGAGATAGTGCGACTGCATGGTGTTCCGACTTGCATCGTGTCCGACCGTGGCACCCAGTTTACCAGCCGATTGTGGTAGAAACTACAGGAAGCTTTGGGCACCCGATTGAGTTTTAGCACA
Source organism: Agapanthus africanus (assembly GCA_030015575.1). Taxonomy (NCBI): domain Eukaryota; kingdom Viridiplantae; phylum Streptophyta; class Magnoliopsida; order Asparagales; family Amaryllidaceae; genus Agapanthus; species Agapanthus africanus. Next base: position 263,103,747 of record CM057345.1, on the reverse strand, counting down.
GCCTTTCATCCGCAGACTGACGGTCAGTCGGAGCGTACTATTCAGACTCTTGAGGACATGCTCAGAGCTTGTGTTTTAGATTTCGGTGGTAGCTGGGATCGTCATTTGCCTTTGATCGAGTTCTCCTATAATAATAGCTTCCAGGAGACGATTCAGATGGCACCTTTTGAGGCTTTATATGGGAGGAGATGTCGATCGCCTGTATGTTGGACAGAGCTTAGGGAGAGCAGTATTTTAGGGCCGCAGATCGTACAGGAGACGACCGAGAAGATACAGCTGATTCGGGACAGGATGAGAGCGGCACAGAGCAGGCAGAAGTCATATGCTGACAAGCGTCGTCGCCGACTCGAGTTCGCTGTTGGCGATCATGTTTTCCTGAAGGTCTCTCCGATGAAAGGTGTGATGAGATTTGGGCGGAAAGGGAAACTGAGTCCTAGATATGTTGGTCCTTTCGAGATCCTAGAGCGTGTTGGTCCAGTGGCTTATCGGTTAGCTCTTCCGCCCAGCTTCCCCGATGTTCACCCCGTATTCCATGTCTCGATGCTCCGCAAGTACCTTCATGATCCTTCCCATGCGATTCAGCACCAGACGTGTTGGAGATAGTGCCCTCAGAGTCAATTATTAGGTCACAGGTACGTGATTGTAATGATTGAGGGAGGACCTATCCCGGTAGGACAGTCTTACTCGAGATGATAGTATGCTATCTGGTTTACCCTTTATCATCGTGTACTGCTTTAGGTGACCTGACACGTCGCTATTACACGTTGATAGAGCCCCTAGGATTCATGCTTGACCACCAGCAGTATGAGGGCGATCATATAAGTGGGAGCTGGGGTCTATAAGCTTATCCTTAAAAGGTCCCTAGTCGTGGGAGTTTCGAGACTGGGCATCGATACTCCATTAGTAGACTAGTGTATACAGTCGAGACCCCGACGAGGGGCGGTGGCCGGTCTCACAAGCCACTGGTGTCAGTTGGATCACCTAAGATGTATACAGGTGCTCATTGGGTTATGAGTACACCGGACAGGACTCGCCGGGAACATGCTAGTTGGTCATATACCAGACGTCAGATGGCAGTTCCCTGGTGACATGTGTGCAGGTTAGTTCATCGACCTGGGGATCGTCATTTGTCTCGTGTGAGTTCCCACTGTACTTTGATTACTACCCTACCACGGCTCAAAGGAGTCGTGCAAACAGGTTTTAGTTGGGTACAGTCCCGAGCCACATGGAGGCAGTGAGCGTATCTTCAGGGGTTCGTCTCTCCCGGTATTGGGGGTGAGGTCGTGCTGTGTCTAGGAGAGCCATTACACAAAGTCCTTGGCCAAGGCAAGGAGATTTACTGGTAGGTATTCCAGTAGTATCTCAGGGTGTTCTGGGCTACACTCCGACACGACTTGTACCGCTTTTGGGGGTCTGACTTTTACCAACCCCCTAGGCCCGCCATGCGATACTCATAGACGAACGGACCGGACTGCACGGATATTGTCACTGACAGGCTCAGTAGGGTTGTCAGGCTGAGTTCGCTCACAGACATCCCTTTTAGTCAGTACCCGGTAGCCCGTTACGTATTGGCTTATACCTCTGACGTGCTAGTGGTTAAATCCACAACCAAGGTGTTGACGAGTCTTTAGAGTCCCCCACATTCAGTTACTCAGCTTTCGGGCGAAAGGTTGTAGAGGCCGTATGGAGATATGGCAAGGTCCGATCAGATACGTGCGGTATTGCACGGATCAGGATCGGACAGTTTGTACTATAGGCCGTATGGTTATATGGCAGGGTTCGATCACATACGTGCGGTATTGCACGGATCAGGATCGAACGGATATTACTGGCCGGTTTTGGTATAAGCCGGATCCTAGTATAGTACAGTGTAGATTTTGTCTCATTGCATTTGTATTTCGGTCGAAATACAGATGCAGGTGTGTATGCACAGTATCGGGGTTTTCCTGTAATTTATTACGGGACCAGTTTTCTGGAGTTGCCAGTTTTTTTTCCGTTTCGGCCAATTTCCTTTGTTCCGTTCATTGGCCGAAGATTGGTGGAGGAGGGTTTATTTGCATTGTTGCAAATAGGCATTTGTGGAGGGGGTATTTGCTTATTGTTGTATCATGATAGCACCATCCTTTGACTTGATTTTTTCATGATTGCTTGACTTTCTTCTTCATCATGGTTGTTGATGATGAGGTTGGTGGAAGGTGGTTGAGTGTGGGTTTGTGATGGATGATCATTGGTGTTTGAGTGTTAGACTTTCCTTGCTATCATTTCTTTTCACATGATAACCATTCCTCTCTCCTTGGTGGATATGGTTGATACTTTCTCCTTTTTGGAGAACTCACTCTCATTCTCCCCTCTCACCATGTCCATGGCCGGCCACTCCTTATAGGGGCTGTCCATATTTCCTATGTGGGGTTTTTGGTGTTTTTGCTTTGGTAAAAATCCCACAAGAACAACCTCCAAAAGCTTGTATCATCCCTCCACCAAAAAGGCAATTCCTACAACTCCAAAATGAGATCTCTACACTACATTCTACAGCGAATCTTGGGCACGTCGAGTAGCCGGCTTCGTGCCCGAGTTGCCTCGGCATTGAGGTGGGAGCCCGTAAACAAAGTTGGCGATGTGGTGCACTTCCGGCGACGAGGAGGAGACGGGACTTTTCCGCAGGAGATCGGGACCATGACGAGAAGACCGGAGGACTTGGATCGTCGGTATATCTCTAACCCATCTTCTAGTTAGCTTAGACTTGTTAATGGTTTCGATCCGGGTGTTTAGTGCGCGGTGGTGCCGGTTTGCTAAGTCCGCAAAATTTAAGTTATTCACCGCTTCCGCTTTCCGGCGTCGGATCGACGGCCGGGGCGCCGCCGTGCACTTACAGTGGTATCAGAGCCTCGCCATTAACTTAGTCTAGCTTTGTGTAATGTGTTTTTCAGTTCCGATCGATCGAAATGTCCGAAAACCCAAATACACCCACGACAGTTTCTGTTGAAATTTTTCAGTCTCCAAAATTTTTTCAGGTTGTAAAATATTGATGTACTAGAAAATCTAAGAACTCTGTAAAATTTCGATGAAGTGATTCCACATTCAGAGCGCGGAAGCGCCGCAGAAACCCCAACTCCGCCGCCCTTCCGCGGTGCACTGTAGACATCACTGCATCATTTTTTTCCAGAGGCTTTTTGGGGATAAATTTGGGTTTCTGGAACATTAAAATTGGGCCCATAATTTCTTTAACTGCTACAGTATTGTTTTGGGGCCCACTTGTTATAATTTGATCGGTCGGATATTTTAAACACATTTTTCACAGTATTTACATTATATCTGCGACCGTGAATGTCACTCGATCGGTAAATCCGGTCTAACTGCTATAGCCCGGTTAGACGGATTTGCGAACGTGACATTCACGTTGATGTTCTATGTATTTGCTGTGATGTTGCGGATCGGTCGTGGGGGATAGCCTGGATGCAATGTTAGTACAGTTTTGTTGTATTATGTACATTTGATATTGCGGGGCGAGCGTCCGACATGTGGACTGCCGTCACTGCCTGTTTGTATTATTATTTTGGGGCACGACCTGGTTGCGGTCGATGTACCCGTTGTATGTATATTTTACTTTCTGTACTAGGATTGCCCCGCGGAGGGGTGCACGGGTAGCCGGATTCTGGAGGGCAACAAGCCCGCATCTCATGGCATTGAGACGGAGGGGGCATCACTCTAGAAGTGGCGGGCTATTCGCCGCACTCGTAGGGGGTACAGGTTGACCCAGGAGGGGTGCCCAAGTTACCGGATTCCGTGAAGTGCTGGGTGGTCCATTCACGGAGCTGAAGGGGGCTGCCTCGCTTCAGGTTTTGGCGGGTGACTTGCCGCGCCCGTAGGGGTCTAGGATTTCATTGCACAGGCTATCCACACGATCAGGGGAACGTCGGGTTTCAGCGGCTCTGTGAAACCCGGGGATCCCAGATATCTGTATTGTTTCTGTGATGCTGTTCATTCTCTGTGATGTTGCATTTTATTCACGCCTTGAGCGAATACTATATATTGGTATATATATTAGTAGATGTCGTATATGTTTTGCATCCGCGCTAGTCCAGTCCCCGCTCTGTCGTTAGTAAGCTAACCTAACGGGTAATGACGGGACCCAGTGGCGAATGCGGATGGCATATACGTACATCAGTATATTTTCGTTCTTTTTGGTGTGATCAATTGATGGGACTGCATTGATTCGGATCAATGCAAGTTAAAAACAAACCTAATCTGATATTGTTGGAACACTTTTCAAAAAGCTGTTATTGCAAGGACGTTCACTTTTGTTTTGCATCGCGGTATTCATTTAGAATATCCTGCTCCTCAGTCGACGAGGCAAGGGCCGAGATCCCTTCACCGGAAGTGACCCCTTGGACAATAAGTTTGCGTCAGGGCATTAACTTCACTATTGCCGATTACTTTTGCTTTGCACAGCGGTATTCATTTGGAATATCCTGCACCTCATTCTACGGGGAAAGAGCCGAGATCCCTTCACCGGGAGTGACCTCTTTAGCGGAAGTTGTCGTCACTATATTTCTAAAAAGCTATCCGTTCCTTCAACGATATCAAGTTCATTACGTTAAAGGTTTTCGCCAGAAACCATTCGTAGCCCTCCGTCATTTCAGTTAAATATTCGGTAGTATTCAAGCTATGTATTTTGACCTCACGCCAAGGCATAGTGTTTGGTAGCTGCCGGGTATTTAGCTGTTGCATAGATAGATGCGTTGGTTTGGGACAGTCGTACTACTATTTTGGCCTACGTCAAGGGTATGTACGGGTGGGTTCAAATTAACCTGGATAATGACGGGTAGAACTTGACATGTGACTTATGATATTTTGACCTCACGCCAAGATCATAAGAGCATGGGGCAGAAATCTCATCGGGAGTTTCAAAAGAACTGAAACTTGCCAGATATGCGCATACCTTCTGGAGTGTGATACCGTGAGCGGATTCCGTCACGTTATCATGCGATGAGAGTTGGATCCCGATTCCCACTGATGAGTTAGTTTACTCCTCGGGTGACCCCGACTAATTCTTCTTTCAGGTTTGGAGGAGAATTTGAGGTACAGTGGGAGGATTCCAGATTAGATAAATTGGTGACCATTCTGATCTAGGTTAGAGTGCACGCTGAGTGTTTCTTTTCTCTCTCTCTTTGGCAGCGACCATTGACCCGACCCTAAGACTTTGACTCAGTGACCAAGTTGACCGAACCTTCTTAAACACTGGCTTTTGGATTGTCAGAGTTGCAGACCTCATTGCCACTCCTACTTTTACCCTTTTCTCTGGGACACCCCGTATTGCTACGAACGTCCACTTCCATTGGACAAAACCATCGTATGGTTAGATACGAACTCGAAGGAATTCGAGGATGGTTTCCGGTTCTGGAGAAAACGAATAGGATTATTCAGTTGTCTTTTCTTTTCACCTTCTCTCAGGATGCGAGTACTCCTTGGTTTAGGAGTAGTACACCTATTACGCAAATTGGATAGTCTTCATCCAAACCATAGGCTGGTGCCGACCGGTAGGGAATGAAGAAAACCAGTTAGCCTAAACGGTGTACAGAAGGTATTAAGTTCAGACAAAACAAGGGATTAGTAAGAGGGCAAAGTAAATTGCAACAAATATTCACGACCAAACCAAATATTTCGTTACCACTCCCACATCACCTTTGTATTTCTCCAGGACACTCCGTATCACTACGAAGATCCACAGTTTATTGGATATTCCATCGTATGGTTATATACGAACTCGAAAGGAACTTGTTCCAGTTCGGGGATGGATCCTGGTTCAGGAGAAATAGGCATAAAGTACATTCAGGTGTCTTTTATCTTCACCTTCTCTCATGTTGCGAGTGTTCCTAGGATTGGGACAGTACACCCATTATGCTTATTGGATAGTCTTCTTCCAAACCATAGGCTGGTGCCGAACGGTAGGGAAGGAAGAAAACCATTTGGCTTAAGGGGTGTACAGAAGGTAAAGACTAAAGACATATGAAGGGATTTGGAGAGGTGGCAGAGAACTATACGGTTACAGTCGTGAATCTGGAAGAGGCATTACTAGGAATACCAGAATACCCCAATGAAACATTTCAATGTTTCAGTCTCACTATGTACTGTTAAAAGGAAACTGATTTCCCAATTAGATACTTACTCCAGGGTATGTATTTACCAGGTACGATTCTCACATCTGTATGGTTTTACAGATGATGAGTGGGAGTAAGTTATTGGGAATTGGGTGATCATCCTCATTATATCGGGATTCGTTGTAATCGGTGATATTTGAGGAAATCACCTGGGCTGTTTGCCGGTCGGCAAATATTTGGTTTTGAATATCCGCAGTTATGCACCAATTTCAAATTGATATATCTGTACGTCTATTTTCATAGAGTGAGATATACCTTTCTGAAATTATGTCTACAACATTTACCTATATCAGTGGATGGTTAGGTAAGGAGCATTAAACAGCGGTGTAATTCTTCATAACCATAAGTACAGTTTTTAACCTACGACACACAGTGAATGAGTTATCAGACTCAAGGGACTTATACAGAGTATTGTATGTTGTCCAGGGTCCATCAGGACAGAGGGGTTGGTCCTCATACTATATTCTGTTTACTTTTAACTTCTCTAGTTCTTAGACATGTGTTTCGTAGAAACACAGGGTCTAAGTTTTGAGGAGTTATAGGTATTTGAATAGAGTAGAGAACCAGGTGTAGCAAGTATCGGGATTCTTCAAAGTGATCGAAGATGTAGATACTTGTGTATGGTATTCAGTTGATAGTAATGATAAAGAGATCTTGCTTCTCTTTCAGGTTACTCATAATTGGAAGTATTCCTAAGTTGAGTAACGCTGATCGGCCTCCTTCCATTTAGTTGACATGCGCTGGGGACAGCTGCATGATTTGAATCTGGTTCAATTAAATCAGTGCCTCTGGTCCTATATGGGATATAGAACAGTTCATATCTTAACGATGTTAAGGTACGGGGAGTTGTCCGGCTTATGCTTAAAACCAGACACTGGACAACTCAAGGCACGTTTCTGTAATGGCTGTTTGTGGGTTGACCCAGGCTATGACGCGGGTTGACTTTCTACCATCTGGATGAACAATAGCGATATTGTTCTAGACTCGCCACAGTTTTATTAAAAATGGATTTTTTCAGAAAACAGTAGTGGGATTATGGTAGAACTGGAAGTGATTCCAGAACCACAAACGATTACTGAAGATTTGATAAGGAACCTAAAGATTCAATCCGGTTTGACATTCCATTGGCCACTCCGCAGATACGGTGGGTAACTTCAGGCACTCGAGAGGTACTACGGTAGCCTCAAGGACGGTGACAGGGAAGTTCTTGTTTACCCACACTTGCCATTGTTGTTCCAGGCTGCGAGACCCGGCAGGAGGATGAGTATAGCGTCATTCTGAACTGCTTTCAGAAGTGTACGTGTATATGACTCTGCCAGAGGGTTGTCGTAGTCAGTGGGAGCAGCAGAAGCATTGGTAGACAGGTTGCTTATGTCTATTTATAGACTAGAGCAGATGTAGCGGAGATAGATCATCTATTTCTGACGTGACAGTCATGGGTTTGACTTCATCAGAATAGGGGATGGATCTGTTGAGAAGGTAGTAGGGTGTGATATCCTGGTATTTGGATGATATACACAGAGTAGGAAAAGAAACTCCTACACTACGATCGGTTATACTTTGGTCGTCACACAGTTGTTTCTCCACAAAGGAAATGGATTTTATATCAGACATACTGGTTACTAGATCTATGGTCTTAGATCTAGATTTGGGTGGTTTCCCAATCAGGGTACTTGACAGCATTCTAAGAGTATTTAGGATGGACGACTCCTGGCACCGTAGTGTACCTGCAGGTAATGGAGTCACCCTCTCCAAAGGTGTCTTACAGACTAAAGGGGAGAGGGACGGGCATGATTGGCAGATCACTTGCTCAGGCAATTGAGTCAATCATGAGATGTCAAGTACCACACCAAATGTTGTTCTTGCACTAGATGCAATAAGTTGACATTGATCCAATCCTGGAGAAACGTTCGGAAGCAGTTTTAGAACATAAGTGAATGTTCTAGGGATATGATAACGACAGCCTCATTCGGGAGACAGTTATCATTCCAGGCTTCCAAGGTGACATGGACGACAAGGAGGTTGTCAGAGTTATAGTTTTCCTTCTGATGAGGGGCAGTATTTTGGACAGGTGATCCAAGGCAATACTGAGGGAGGCATGGCGCAGGATACTGATTATGTTCAGTTGACGATACAGTCTAAGAAGTTTGGATTTGGAGTTCATTTATGAGCTATGTCCCATCAGACATCCAGACACATTCTAAGACACGTATTGCTCATTTCGGAAGATGGTTTTCTCCGTGAACTTGAGATATAGAGAGACATAGAAAGAAACAACTAAGCGGATCCACTCACTGAGGCTATTCCTCGAACGCAATAGTTCCGCAAACGAGCTTTGTGAGACTGACTAGTAGAGGAGTTGGATGTTCGGTATCACACGGGCTGTGAGTATGCGACATCGCAATAATTAGCCTTGAGTGCAAGTGGGAGATTGTTGGAGATAGTGCCCTCAGAGTCAATTATTAGGTCACAGGTACGTGATTGTAATGATTGAGGGAGGACCTATCCCGGTAGGACAGTCTTACTCGAGATGATAGTATGCTATCTGGTTTACCCTTTATCATCGTGTACTGCTTTAGGTGACCTGACACGTCGCTATTACACGTTGATAGAGCCCCTAGGATTCTTGCTTGACCACCAGCAGTATGAGGGCGATCATATAAGTGGGAGCTGGGGTCTATAAGCTTATCCTTAAAAGGTCCCTAGTCGTGGGAGTTTCGAGACTGGGCATCGATACTCCATTAGTAGACTAGTGTATACAGTCGAGACCTCGACGAGGGGCGGTGGCCGGTCTCACAAGCCACTGGTGTCAGTTGGATCACCTAAGATGTATACAGGTGCTCATTGGGTTATGAGTACACCGGACAGGACTCGCCGGGAACATGCTAGTTGGTCATATACCAGAAGTCAGATGGCAGTTCCCTGGTGACATGTGTGCAGGTTAGTTCATCGACCTGGGGATCGTCATTTGTCTCGTGTGAGTTCCCACTGTACTTTGATTACTACCCTACCACGGCTCAAAGGAGTCGTGCAAACAGGTTTTAGTTGGGTACAGTCCCGAGCCACATGGAGGCAGTGAGCGTATCTTCAGGGGTTCGTCTCTCCCGGTATTGGGGGTGAGGTCGTGCTGTGTCTAGGAGAGCCATTACACAAAGTCCTTGGCCAAGGCAAGGAGATTTACTGGTAGGTATTCCAGTAGTATCTCAGGGTGTTCTGGGCTACACTCCGACACGACTTGTACCGCTTTTGGGGGTCTGACTTTTACCAACCCCCTAGGCCCGCCATGCGATACTCATAGACGAACGGACCGGACTGCACGGATATTGTCACTGACAGGCTCAGTAGGGTTGTCAGGCTGAGTTCGTTCACAGACATCCCTTTTAGTCAGTACCCGGTAGCCCGTTACGTATTGGCTTATACCTCTGACGTGCTAGTGGTTAAATCCACAACCAAGGTGTTGACGAGTCTTTAGAGTCCCCCACATTCAGTTACTCAGCTTTCGGGCGAAAGGTTGTAGAGGCCGTATGGAGATATGGCAAGGTCCGATCAGATACGTGCGGTATTGCACGGATCAGGATCGGACAGTTTGTACTATAGGCCGTATGGTTATATGGCAGGGTTCGATCACATACGTGCGGTATTGCACGGATCAGGATCGAACGGATATTACTGGCCGGTTTTGGTATAAGCCGGATCCTAGTATAGTACAGTGTAGATTTTGTCTCATTGCATTTGTATTTCGGTCGAAATACAGATGCAGGTGTGTATGCACAGTATCGGGGTTTTCCTGTAATTTATTACGGGACCAGTTTTCTGGAGTTGCCAGTTTGTTTTCCTTTTCGGCCAATTTCCTTTGTTCCGTTCATTGGCCGAAGATTGGTGGAGGAGGGTTTATTTGCATTGTTGCAAATAGGCATTTGTGGAGGGGGTATTTGCTTATTGTTGTATCATGATAGCACCATCCTTTGACTTGATTTTTTCATGATTGCTTGACTTTCTTCTTCATCATGGTTGTTGATGATGAGGTTGGTGGAAGGTGGTTGAGTGTGGGTTTGTGATGGATGATCATTGGTGTTTGAGTGTTAGACTTTCCTTGCTATCATTTCTTTTCACATGATAACCATTCCTCTCTCCTTGGTGGATATGGTTGATACTTTCTCCTTTTTGGAGAACTCACTCTCATTCTCCCCTCTCACCATGTCCATGGCCGGCCACTCCTTGTAGGGGCTGTCCATATTTCCTATGTGGGGTTTTTGGTGCTTTTGCTTTGGTAAAAATCCCACAAGAACAACCTCCAAAAGCTTGTATCATCCCTCCACCAAAAAGGCAATTCCTACAACCCCAAAATGAGATCTCTACACTACATTCTACAGCGAATCTTGGGCACGTCGAGTAGCCGGCTTCGTGCCCGAGTTGCCTCGGCATTGAGGTGGGAGCCCGTAAACAAAGTTGGCGATGTGGTGCACTTCCGGCGACGAGGAGGAGACGGGACTTTTCCGCAGGAGATCGGGACCATGACGAGAAGACCGGAGGACTTGGATCGTCGGTATATCTCTAACCCATCTTCTAGTTAGCTTAGACTTGTTAATGGTTTCGATCCGGGTGTTTAGTGCGCGGTGGTGCCGGTTTGCTAAGTCCGCAAAATTTAAGTTATTCACCGCTTCCGCTTTCCGGCGTCGGATCGACGGCCGGGGCGCCGCCGTGCACTTACAAGACGATCCAGCTAGAGCGTGATCTTTCATTCACCGAGCAGCCGGTGGTCATTCTGGATCGGCAGGTGAAGAAATTGAGGTCGAAGGTTATACCGTCCGTCAAGGTCTTTTGGCGTGGCCCGAACAGCGAGGAGGTCACCTGGGAGACCGAGGTCGAGATGAGGAAGTGATATCCCCATCTTTTTGAAGGTACGCGTAGTTAAATTCTAAATTCGGGGACCGAATTTCTTTAAGGGGGGAAGATTGTAACCCTTTGAAAATCGTTTAGGCAGTTTTTCGGTAATCGGCTAATTTTTCGGCTTTTTCCGTAAAAAGTCAAAATAGGTATTTTTCATTGTAGACCTAATTATACAAAATTTAGATAAGATATTACTATAATTTTGTCACTAAAATTTCACTTATAATTATCTAGTTAAATAAATTTTTTTTCGTAATTAATTATTTTTTTTATTATTTTAAGCCTTTTTAAATACATTAAATTAGTGATAAATACAAATTTAATTAGGTAAATTTCATAATTAGGAGTCTTTATAAGCTAAAGTATGGTGTTAATAAAATTATATCATGACTTGCAAACTTTTGGTTTTAGGGTGGGAAATTTAATGGAAAAATGGTGTAAAATGAGGTTTTTTTTGTAAATTGTTGACATGAAAGCATTAAATGACAACATGGGGTGTTTATTGACCTAGAAACTTCTCCAAATTTCCCCACAACTCCCTCCCTCACCTGCTGGCCGACCCATTCTGCAGCAAATCCCCTCTCTTCTCACTTCATTTTGCTTTATTTTTCATGTCAAAATTCATACAAAATCCACAAATTCATTAACCCATTCAAAGCCAAACCCTAATCCACTCTCTCTTCAACCCAAATTAGTTCAAAAACTTGATGAATGGAGGCTTCTTGGTGACTTGATCAAGCTAGGGTTCAAGCTTGTGAGGTGAAGATTCTAATCTTTTTGTTAACTTGTAGTTTAAATATGCTAGAATTGAAATTTGAAGTATTAGTTTAGTAGTAAATGTTTGTTTAGGAAAATCAAGAGAAGGATTTGATTTTAAATTAGGGTTTGTAGCATGGTGGTTGGATTTAAGTTAGGATTTGGTTATCTAATTGATTGGAGTGGTTAATAGTGTAGTGTTATGCTCGCTAAATCGACAAAATTGCGATGTTTGTATCGAATCGGTAAGCAAATTGCTTACTAGATTTTTACAAAAATTAGAATGCGATCAAATTGTGTTATGTTAGCGATATAATTAGCTTCGTATAGGACTATTAGAGTGCGCGAACGCGGGGTTTTGTCTAGTCGGGTTTTAGTTTTGCCGATTTCCCCGAAATGACGATTCTAGTTAAAAATTTGCGATTTTCGTGCGTTTTCCCGCGCACCGAGTGCGTGTTATGTTTAATTCGAGAGCGTCGATAAATGTATATTGTGACTTGCATCATTTTAGGTTTTGTAATCTTATGCTTGGTATTGTGCAAATATAGGATCGATCGAGGAAACATCGGACACGGCGCGTAAAGGTAAGGCGGTGGTCGGATCGGATTAGCGGGGATTTCAGGTGAGTAGATGTATTCATCTATGGGGGAATCGTTTGGATGGCGCGAGGCGCCCCCTAGTTAGGATTACCCTATTCCTTGCAAGACTTGTATTGCTAGATAGCTTACCCCTTTATTGCATTGCATACCCTCACAGCTAACCGTATACTAGATTGCATGGACATTCATATAACATTCATATACACATATGCGATAACACTTCGTAGGACACGAACACCATTACCATTGGCATCTGCTGTACGCGCACTATTCATGTGACACACATGCCTTTGGTAATTGCCATGCCACGTGCACTATAGAACCTGTTTAACTTAGTATCGCCACTTGCATTCATACAATATATATGAAATTGCATAGCTTGCATATACCATTATCATCATATTTACATAGATTTCTAGCCAAAATTCACATCGTATACATTGATATCATAGACATTTATCATATATAACATGTGAACATTATGATTTTCTTGAGGATTTCAGTATTGCTGCGATTTCTGGATTTTTTGGGAAAACCGCAAGAATTTAACAAAAGCTTATATTTATCATTTTTAAAACAAAGTTGCGGTTTTCTCGTGATGTATGTGTCGTCCACCATGAGTTTTCATGTTTTCTGTTGGATTTCGAGACCCGATTCGAGGAGTGGATGAACCGTCTCGGGTACATGGTGGGCCCGATATGGTACCCCGGGGCAAGAAGATCGAGTTGTAGACGATGAGCCTGGCAGGGGAAGACTACCTACCGGTGATGTCTGGCGCGGCGGATATCTGGAGGATACCGACCGTTGTCGTGAGATTTATGATATAGGCCGATCCGGACTGACGGAGCCCGATATTGAGACAGATATGATTCCTATTTGGTGTCGATGCTTGACACGGGTTTTCAGATGATTTCTTGATGGTACTTAGCTATTATACAGATATTCATTTTCTAAAGTTAAGAACGCAGTATCCTTAGCATTTAAAACACTTAAAGAGTTAGAAATGACATTGCATACATGTGCATGCATACTAGAGCTATTATATCACATATGGACATGCATGTTGTGGTGCATTGCGTGCATTCTTACGATTGCCTTATTAGATGTTATATTTACTCACGAGCTGGCAACTCACCCCCGTTGTGCCACAGTGTCTTGCAGGTCGGACCCGTCAGTCTTGTAGCGGCGGGCTATCTTATCATCAGTTCCTTTTGCTCAAACTCGCGACATCGCCTGTAGGTGGGTTGCGAGCACACTTTATTTCTTTTTGCTCTATCATTGTATCTAGTATTCTCCATCTACCACTTTATATTGTATATGCGACCTAGTGATGAGACTGAGAGACTTGTATATTTGTGGTTCTTTTGGGTCGAGCTCACTTGAGCCGGCGTTGTGTTTTCTGATGTTTTGCATATCTTTATTGCCCTTTTCTTGATACTACTATTATATTGCATGTGGTTGTGATCCGCCTTGGGCGAAGAGCTAGCTCCCGCTTGGGGATGCCATTTTTTATGATTACAGGTTTATTATCTTGTTGTACCCATTTTGGGGGATAGAAAATACAGGGGAGACTCTGCCGAAATTTTCAGAAATTTATGATGTTTTTAAAAAGGGATTCTTTGCAACTTAATTGATTTGAAAAATCGTTTTCATTAAAGGTTTTCCTTCACTCTCTTTTGATTTTGGTTTAGATTTTTTTTCTGGGCTTTGGCTGACTTAGGTTACGGTACGCCTTTAGACGTCTCGTAATCTAAGTGCCAGTCACGTTCCGTACTTTCGGGTCGTGACAGCTGTGTTGTCTTTCGTGTCTACTTTCCGTACCTCGATGTCCTGGCGATCCACTATCTCCCTGATGAGGTGATACCGCCTCAAGATATGTCTGGATTTCTGATGGGACATCGGTTCCTTTGCCAAAGCCATGGCTCCATTGTTATCGCAATACAGAGGTATTGGATTAGCAATGGATGGAACCACTTGAAGTTCGGAAATGAACTTCCTCATCCAGACTGCCTCTTTTGCGGCATCATTAGCAGCAATATACTCAGCTTCCATCGTGGAGTCAGCGACGGTATCTTGCTTGGAACTCTTCCAACATACCGCCCCTCCATTTAGGGTAAATACAAACCCTAAGATGGACTTACTATCATCCTTGTCGCTCTGGAAGCTGGAGTCGGTAAAGCCCTCCATTTGGAGATCTCCGTTACCATACACTAAGAACATCTCTTTAGTTCTTCTCAAGTACTTCAGAATGCTCTTTACAGCAGTCCAGTGTTTCTCCCTTGGGTTGGATTGATACCTGCTTACTGCACTCAGTGCATAAGCTACATCTGGCCGAGTACATATCATCGCATACATTATAGATCCTACTGCAGAAGCGTAGGGTATAATGCTCATGCGAGCCCTCTCCTCATCAGTCTTTGGAGACATCTCTTTGGAGTGGGTGATCCCGTGACAAGCGGGTAAATTACCCCTCTTGGAATCTTCCATACTAAACCTCTTTAGTATCGTGTCAATGTATCTTGATTGGGACAATCCCAATAATTTCTTAGATCTATCTCTATAGATCTTAATCCCCAGAATGTACGAGGCTTCGCCCAGGTCTTTCATGGAGAACCTCTGCGATAAGAATAGTTTGACCGATTGTAGCATAGGAATATCATTTCCTATCAAGAGAATGTCGTCCACGTACAATACGAGGAATGTAACAGTACTCTCTACAATCCTTTTATAAATACATGGTTCATCTACATTTTTGATAAAACCAAACTCTTTGATTGTATCATCAAAGCAGATGTTCCATCTCCGTGATGCCTGCTTTAATCCATAGATGGATTTAAGCAGCCTGCATGCTTTTCCGCTGCTCCCACTATCAATGAAGCCTTCTGGCTAATCCATAAATACGCATTCTTCTAAATCACCATTTAGAAATGGCGTTTTAACATCCATCTGCCAGATCTCATAATCATAGTAAGCAGCAATAGTAGGCAGGATCTGAATGGATTTGAGCATCGCGACTGGTGAAAAGGTTTCATCATAGTCCAAGCCCGGTCTTTGACGAAATCCTTTTGCTACCAGCCTAGCTTTATAGGTCTCCACCTGACCATCCACACCGATCTTTCTTTTAAAGATCCATTTGCACCCTATGGGTTTTACTCCAGAAGATGCATCCTCCAAAGTCCATACTTTGTTGGTGTGCATGGATTCCATTTCGGATCTCATGGCATCCATCCATTTCACTGAGTCACCACTCATGATAGTTAGTGTATATGCCCTAGGGGCCATTATTGTATCATACTAGCTTGTATATTACTTAATGGATGCTTGGGATATTCACAGTTATATAACAGTGTTGCTAAACATGGTAGTATGCTACTTGGTTTACTCTATCTTAATAACAGTGTACGTATTGGTAGAGCCCTTAGGATCTTGCTTGACTACCAGCGTTGTGATGGCAGTCACACTAGTAGGGGCTGGGTAGTCTACAAGCACATCCTTTTTCAGGTCCCTAGTCATTGGATTATCGAGACAGGGCATCGATACTCCGGAGTAGACTAGTGTATACGCTTCTCATCCCAGCTGGGGAGATGGTCTGTCCCACAGCCATCAGTACGTCGTACTGGAGATAGTATACAGGTGCTCGTTAGATTACGGGTACACCAGACATGACTAATAGGGAACTGTTAGTTGGTATTATACCCGTCGTCAGTTAACAGTTCCCAGGTGACATAAGTACAGCATAGTCCGCAGACTTGACACTGCTACTTCGCCTCGAGTGTGTCCCACTGTTCTTAGATTGCTACCCTACCACGGCTCAAAGGAGTCGTGCAAACAGGTAGCAGTTGGGTGCAGTCCCGAGCACTTGGAGGCAGTGGCGGTTAGACAGGATTCGTCTCTCCCGGTATTGGGAGTTGATATCGCGCTGTGTCAGAGAGCCATTACGCAAAGTCCCTGTCCAGGGCAAGTGAGATTTACTGGTAGGTTCCAGTAGTTTCTCAAGGTGTAATGGGCTTCGCTCCGACATGACTTATACCGCTTTTAGGGGACTGATGCTTGCCACCCCCTAGGCCTGATATGCGATAGTCCTAGACGAACAGACCGGACTGTACGGAGATTGTCACTCAGGCTCAGTAGGAGTTCGGATGGGTATCCTTATCGTCCTTCTTATCGACATCTACCTGGGGACCGTTACGTACAGCTAGTGCCGCTTCCGGTCTGTGGTTAAACCCACTGCCAGCATAGTGTCGAGTCTTTAGAGTCCCACACAGAGAGTTTTCCTGCTTCGGGCGAAACGATATAGAGGTCGTATGGTTTTACGACAGGGTTCGGACGCATACGTGTTTTTTCGCACGTACGATGTTCGGACAGTTTTTACTAGTCGGCTTTGGTTTAAGCCAGATTCTAGTATCGGATTATTGGATTTATACAGTCTAAAATTTTTCCGTGTTTTCATGGATAGGAGGGGCGTTCTTGTAATTTGTCAGGAAGCTTCTAGAAGGATGATGACTTGGAGGGTAATGTGGCATTTGCATTTATTGGATTAATGAGTCATGAGAGTGAATCATCCATGGAGTTAATGATTCATTTATGATTCATATGACTCATGTGATGAATCACTTAGTGTATTAATGAAACATGATGATATATCATTAGTTGTTATTCATTTAATATATATGATATGTTTCATATATACACAAAGTTATCATTTATCTAAAAGGATTCTCATTCTCACCTTCTCTCTCCTCAAGCTCTCTCTCTTCAAACCCTAACCCCAACCTCTCATGTGTTGAGATCAAGGGTTAGCAAGACTTGTTAATCTACAATCCTACTCTATATCCCTACGTTGGTTAGATTAGCACTTTGAGTAACCTAGTTGCCTCAAGTTAGAGGTCAAGCTTGGAGTAGCAGCTCTCGGGTGGATCGTCTTTGACTCGAGGAAGCCGTTGAGGTGCCGACGTTCCATAGAGCCTACAAGGAGTGGAGGGCAGCGATGGAGACCCGAAGGACAAGTAACGTGAGGTATAACTTCGTATCCGAGTAGTTAAACCTTTCGTAGTTTGCTAGTAATGGTTTAGACACGATCCGTGTGCTCAAGTCCGTGTTACGAAGCTTTGATAATTGTTTTTCATATATTCCGTCTTCCCACAAGCTCGTTGGGTGCGTGACATGGACTTACAGTGGTATCAGAGCCAACTAAACCTTTACTAGCTAGTTAGCAACTAATTAGAGTTTCGATCGTCGGAAAAACGCGAAAACAAAACTCCGGACCCCTCAAGTTTCTGTCAATTTTAAATGTGTTGAAAAAATTATTTGATGTGCCTGAAAATTAACAGCAGGGGATTATAAGAATTCTGGGAAAATACGAGATTGCAACTCGGTAAGATGGTCGCGGATCCGCGGCCGATTAGTGCTTTTGGCCGCGGATCCGCCGCTGAGTCAACTCCGAGTTGACTCGGATTTGTGCAGTAAATCATATTTTTTGGTGTTTTGTTTTCCAGTATATTCTGTTTCTGCCCAGGTTACTTCTCTGCTGGCTTGCATTTGGGGTAGACACGGAAAAAGGTTGTCCATCGATATTCTAAGTTATTTGCTAATCGGGTTTTTTATCTGTAATGTTTAATATGTTCGGAAACCTCCCCTAACTGCTAGTATGTCGGTTGGCAGGGGGTTGCACATTTCTGTTGGATATAGTGCCCTCTGAGTCAATTATTGGATCGCAGGTACATGATTGCAATGATTGAGGGAGGACCTATACCGATAAACAGTCTTACTCGAGATGATAGTATGCTATCTGGTTTGTCTTTATCATCATGTATATGTTGATAAAGCCCATAGGATTCTTGCTTGACTACCAGCAGTATGATGGCGATCATATATGTGGGAGCTGGGGTCTATAAGCACATCCTTAAAGTGTCCCTAGTCATGGGAGTTTCGAGACAGGGCATCGATACTCCATAGTAGACTAGTGTATACAGTCGAGACCCCGACGAGGGGCGGTGGCCGGTCTCACAAGCCACTGGTGTCAGTTGGATCACCTAAGATGTATACAGGTGCTCATTGGGTTATGAGTACACCGGACATGACTCGCCGGGAACATGCTGGTTGGTATTATACATATCGTCAGATAGCAGTTCCCTGGTGACATGTGTACAGGTTAGTTCATCGACCTGAGGTCGTCATTTGTCTCGTGTGAGTTCCCACTGTGCTTTGATTTATACCCTACCACAGGTCAAAGGAGTCGTGCAAACAGGTATATTTTGGGTACAGTCCCGAGCCACATTGGAGGCAAGTGAGCGGATCGGCAGGGGATTCGTCTCTCCCGGTATTGGGGGTGAGATCGCGCTGTGTTTAGGAGAGCCATTACAAGAAATCCCTGGCCAGGGTAATCGAGATATACTGGTAGGTATACCAGGAGTATCTCAGGGTGTTCTAGGCTGCTCTCTGACACGACTTATGCAGCTATTGGGGGTCTGACGTTTACCGACCCCCTAGGCCTAATGCGATACTCATAGACGAATGTTTCGGACTGTATGGATATTATCACTGTCAGGCTCAGTAGGGTTTATAGATGAGTTCGCTCGTCAGCTTCTCTTCCAATCAATACATAGGCAAACCGTTACGTACAGCTTATACTTCTGACGTGCTAGTGGTTATACCCAGTGCCAGTGTATTGATGGGTCATTAGAGTCCCCCACAGACACTTTCCCAAGTTCGGGCGAAACGCTGTAGATGCCGTATGGTTTATGGCAAGGGTCGAAAAATGCACGTGCGTTTTCGCACGTGTCATATTTCGGGCAGATAATACTGGTAGGCTTTAGTTTAAGCTGGATCAGAGTATTATACTGTGTAGATATAATATTTTTGTCTCAGTTGCATTTGTATTCGGTCGTAATACAAATGCGGGTATGTTTATACTGTTACGGGGTTATCCTGAAATTCGTTTCAGGATCACTTTTGGAAGTTGTCAGTTTCCAGTTTTCTATCAGCCATTTTAACATTCGCTTAAATACGGTTTTATCTTTTCGTCTTTTGGGTGAGCCATGGTTCTAGAAGATTCTAGAAATGGTGACTAGGATTAGTGACTCATCATTTGCATTAATTGTGAGGTGAGGTGTTAAGTGAGGTGGCTTAATTCATTTAGTGTGTTCATACTAGGTGTTCATTTGAGTCATCCTTTTCTTTTAGTGCTTAAGATATTTTCTCCTTGATCTTTTGCTTACACTCACCCTCCCCTCTCCTGCACTCACCCTCCCTCTTCTATTTAGTGGCCGGCCCTCTTTGTGAGAAGAGTGAGAGATTGATTTTTGAGAAAAGATTATGATAGTTTAGTGTATGGAAATTTCATAGTTCAATTTCCACTCACTCGATTCCAATTGGCAACTTCATTAACCGTTCGTCCATAGCCTTGGACGTAACGAGACAAAGTGTTCTACTCATTCTCTACAACATCTTGGTCGTCTCTTTTGGCAAACTTGACGACCGAGTTGCCTCGGTTCAGAGGCGGGAGCCCGTTTAAAGATCCGTCGACGTGGTGCCACCTGGACGACGAGACTGGAGTTTCAGAAGATCGAAGACGCCGCAACAAAGCGTGGGATGATGGTTAAAGACCGAAGAACTCGGATTGTTCGGTATAACAATTTTACCCTCTTTACAATTTGTTAGTTTAGCTTTAATGGCAGATCCGGGTTATAGTATGCGATAGCGCCAGTCGTAAAAGTTTTGTTCCGCATATTGGCGTCTGTTATACGGCCGGGGCGCTACCGTGGACTTACAGTGGTATCAGAGCCTCACTATTAAGATATACTAATTTTTGCTAACGCGTTTAAAACATCGATCGAACGGAATTTCGCGAAACTACAATTTTCTGTTCAAAGTTTCTGTCGATTTTTAATCTGGTCTAAAAATTATTTGACATATCACAGAAAAACAAGCAGGCTGTTGGAGATAGTGCCCTCAGAGTAATTTATTGGATCACAGGCACGTGATTGAAATGATTGAGGGAGGACCTGTCCCAGTAGGACAGTCTTACTCGAGATGACAGTATGCTATCTGGTTTATCTTTATCATCGTGTACTGCTTTAGGTGACCTGACATGTCGCTATTACACGTTGATAGTGAGCCCCTAGGATTCTTGCTTGACCACCAGCAGTATGAGGGCGATCATATAAGTGGGAGCTGGGGTCTATAAGCACATCCTTAAAAGGTCCCTAGTCGTGGGAGTTTCGAGAAAGGGCATCGATACTCCAGAGTAGACTAGTGTATACAGTCGGGACCCCGACGAGGGGCGGTGGCCGGTCTCACAAGCCATTGGTGTCAGTTGGATCACCTAAGATGTATACAGGTGCTCATTGGGTTATGAGTACACCGGATAGGACTCGCCGTGAACATGCTAGTTGATCTTATACCTGGCGTCAGATAGCAGTTCCCTGGTGACATGTGTACAGGTTAGTTCATCGACCTGATGATCGTCATTTGTCTCGTGTGAGTTCCCACTGTACTTTGATTACTACCCTACCACGCTCAAAGGAGACGTGCAAACAGGTTTTAGTTGGGTACAGTCCCGAGCCACATGGAGGCAGTGAGCGGATCTTCGGGGGTTCGTCTCTCCCGGTATTGGGGGTGAGGTCGCGCTGTGTCTAGGAGAGCCATTACACAAAGCCCTCGGCCGAGGCAGGAGATTTACTGGTAGGTATTCCAGTAGTATCTCAGGGTGTTCTGGGCTACACTCCGACACGACTTGTACCGCTTTTGGGGGTCTGACTTTACCAACCCCCTAGGCCCGCTATGCGATGCTCATAGACGAACGGACCGGACTGTACGGATATTGTCACTGACAGGCTCAGTAGGGTGTCAGGATGAGTTCGCTCATCGACGTCTTTTTTGGTCAGTACCTGGTAGCCCGTTACGTATTGGCTTATACCTCTGACGTGCTAGTGGTTAAATCCACAACCAAGGTGTTGATGAGTCTTTAGAGTCCCCCACATTCCGTTACTCAAGCTTTCGGGCGAAAAGCTGTAGAGGCCGTATGGAGATATGGCAGGGTTCGATCAGATACGTGCGGTATTGCACGGATCAGGATCGGACGGATAATACTAGCCGGCTTTGGTTTAAGCCGGATCCTAGTATAGTATAGTTTAGATTTTGTCTCATTGCATTTGTATTCGGTCGGAATACAAATGCGGGTGTGTATACACAGTAGCAGGGTTTTCCTGTAATTTATTACGGGACCGGTTTTCTAGAGTTGCCAGTTTGCTTTCCGTTTCGGCCATATTTCTTTGTATCTTTCATTGGCCGAAGATTGGTGGAGGAGGGCCTATTTGCAAGCATGCATATTTGGATAGTGGAGGGTGTTATTTGCATATTCTTGTATCATGATAATTCCTCCACCATTTGACTTCTTCTTCTTCTCATCATGGCTTGACTTTTGAGTCATCATGGTTGTTGATGATTAGCTTGTTGGAGTGTTGGTTTTGGTGCAATCATGGTTGTTGATGATTGGTTGATGGAGTGTGAGTTTTAGTGGGTGATCATTTCCTTTTTCATGAGAACCCTTTTCTCTCTCTTGTTTATTGGCTCACACTCATTCCTTTGATACTCACTCCACTCTCTTCTCCTCACTATGCATGGCCGGCCACTTCCTCAAGGGGGCTGTCCAAATTTTGGATGTGGGAATTCTTGTTCTTTTCATGCCACAAAATTCCCAAGTTCATCAAAAAATTCCACTAGTTCAATTCCTCCACCATTATGGCAACCTCCATGAACCCCAAAATGAGACATGGTTCTACACACATTCTACAGCAAACCTTGAACATGTCGGCTCGCCAACTTCGTGCCCGAGTTGCCTCGGTATAGAGGTGGGAGCCCGCAAAAGAAGCAGGGGACGTGGTGCCCTTCCGGCGACTTGGTGGAGACCGGAGATTCCGCGGGAGATCGGGACGACGACGAGAAGACCGGAGGACACGGATCACTCGGTATATCTCTCTTCCTATCTTGTAGTTAGCTAGGACTAGTTAATGGCACGATCCGGGTTTTAGTGCGCGGTGGTGCCGGTTTGAAAAATTAAAGTTTATCACCGCTTCCGCATTCCGGCGTCGGATTGACGGCCGAGGCGCCGCCGTGCACTTACAGTGGTATCAGAGCCTCGCCATTAACATAGTCTAGCTTGGTCTAACGTGTTTACATTTCCGATCGAACAAAAATCCCAAAACCCGCGTTTTCATGCATATCAGTTTCTGTCGAAATTTTTTTGTCTCGAATTTTTTTTCAGTGTGTTGCAGAATGATGTGCAGGGAATCCTAAGAACACTGTAGAATTTTGGGCACCTGATCTTTCCGTACGACCGCGGAACCGCGGCCATAACCCCTCTTTGGCCGCGGTTCCGCCGTAGGAATTTGGATTCACGTCACCAATTTTTTGCAGTGGGCTTGTGGGCTGAAAATAAGGGTTTTGGTATACTTTGTTTGGGCCCAGAATTTCTGTGAGTGCTACAGTATTGCTTGGGGGACCACTTGGTAAAATTTGATCGATCGGATATTTTAAACACATTAGTTCACAGTATTTACAATATATCTACGACCGTGAATGTCACTTGATCGGTAAATCCTGTTTAACTGCTATAGCCCGGTTAGACGGATTTGCGAACGTGACATTCACGTTGATGTTCTGTGATTTTGCTGTGATGTTGCGGATTGGTCGTGGGGGATAGCCTGGATGCAATGGTAGTACAGTTTTATTGTATTATGTACATTTGATATTGCGGGACGAGCGTCCGACATGTGGACTGCCATCACTGCCTGTTTGTATTATTATTTTGGGGCACGACCAGGTTGCAGTCGATGTACCCGTTGTATGTATATTTTACTTTCTGTACTAGGATTGCCCCGCGGAGGGGTGCACGGATAGCCGGGTTCTAGAAGGAAACGAGCCCGCATCTCATGGCATTGAGACGGAAGGGGCTTCACTCTAGAATTGGTGGGGTATTCGCCGCACTCGTAGGGGGTACAGGTTGACCCAGGAGGGGTGCCCAAGTTACCGGATTCCGTGAAGTGCTGGGTGGTCCATTCACGTTGCTGAAGGGGGCTGCCTCGGTTCAGGTTTTGGCGGGTAACTTGCCGCGCCCGTAGGGGTCTAGGATTTCATTGCACAGGCTATCCACACGACCAGGGGAACGTCGGGTTTCAGCGGCTCTGTGAAACCCGGGGATCCCATATATCTGTATTGTTCTGTGATGCTGTACATTTCTGTGATGTTGCATTTTTTATCACGCCTTGAGTGAAATATTATATATTGGTATATATATATTAGTAGATGCTGTATATGTTTTGCATCCGTGGTAGTCCAGTCCCCGCTCTGTTGTTAGTTAGCTAACCTAACGGGTAATGACGGGACCCAGTGGCGAATGCGGATGGCATATACGTACATCAGTATATTTTCGTTCTTTTTGGTGTGATCAATTGATGGGACTGCGTTGATTCGGATCAATGCAAGTTAAACAAACCTAATCTGATGTTGTTGGAACACTTTTCAAAAAGCTGTTATTGTAAGGACGTTCTCTTTTGTTCTGCATCGTGGTATTCAGTTAGAATATCCTGCTCCTCAGTCGACGAGGCAAGGGCCGAGATCCCTTCACCGGGAGTGACCCCTTGGACAAAAAGTTTGCATCAGGGCAATAACTTCACTATAGCCGATTACTTTTGCTTTGCACCTTGGTATTCAGTTGGAATATCCTGCACCTCATTCTACGGGGAAAGAGCCGAGATCCCTTCACCGGGAGTGACCTCTTTAGCGAAGGTTTTCGTCACTATATTTTTTAAAAGCTATCCGTTCCTTCAACGATATCAAGTTCATTACGTTAAAGGTTTTCGCCAGAAACCATTCGTAGCCCTCCGTCGTTTCATATGGGTAGTCAATAGTATTCAAGCTGTGTTTGTTGGCCAAAGTCAAGGCACAGTGTTTGGTAGCTGTTGGGTATTCATATGCAGCATAGATAGATGCGTTGCTTTGGGGCAGTCGTATAGCCTTGTTGGCCAAAGTCAAGGGCTTGTGCGGGTAGGCTCAAATTAACCTGGAGAACGACGGGTAGAACTTGACATGTGACTTATGATTTGTTGGCCAAAGTCAAGGTCAAAAGAGCATGGGGTAAAAATCACATCGGGAGTTTCTAAAGAAACTGAAACTTGCCAGATATGCGCATACCTTCTGGAGTGTGATACCGTGAGCGGATTCCGTCACGTTATCATGCGATGATAGTTGGATCCTGATTCCCACTGATGAGTTGGTTTACTCCTCGGGTGATTCCGACTAATTCTTCTTTTGGGTTTGGAGAAGAATTTGAGGTTACAGTGGGAGGTTTCCAGATTAGATAAATTGGTAACCATTCTGATCTAGGTTAGAGTGCACGCTGAGTGTTTCTTTTCTCTCTCTCTTCGGCAGCGACCATTAACCCGACCCTAAGACCATGACTCAGAGACCAAAATTAACCGAACCTTCTTAAGACTGGCTTTTGGATTGTCAGAGTTGCACACCTCATTGCCACTCCTACTTTTACCTTTTTCTCCAGGACACCCCATATTACTACGAACGTCCACTTCCATTGGACAAAAGCATCGTATGGTTATATACGAACTCGAAGGGATTTATTCGAGGATGGTTTCTGGTTCTGGAGAAAACGGATAGGATTATTCAGTTGTCTTTTCCTTTTACCTTCTCTCAGGTTGCGAGTACTCCTTGGTTTAGGAGATAGTTCACCTATTACGTAAATTGGATAATCTTCTTCCAAACCATAGGCTGGTGCCGACCGGTAGGGAATGAAGAAAACCAATTAGCCTAACGATGGTGTACATAAGGTATTAAGTTAAGACAAATCAAGGGATTAGTAAGAGGGCAAAGTCAATTGCAACTGATATTTACGACCAAACCAGGTATTTCATTACCTCTCCCACTTCACCTTTGTATTTCTCCAGGACACTCCGTATCACTACGAAGATCCACAGTTTATTGGATACTCCATCGTATGGTTATATACGAACTCGAAAGGAACTTGTTCCAGTTCGGGGATGGATTCTGGTTCAGGAAAAATAGGAATAAGGTTTATTCGGTTGTTTTTTATCTTCACCTTCTCTCGCATTGCGAGTGTTCTTTGGATTAGGGAAGTACACCCATTATGCTTATTGGATACTCTTCTTCCAAACCATAGGCTGGTGCCGAACGGTAGGGAAGGAAGAAAACCATTTGGCCTAAAGGGGTGTGCAGAAGGTAATGACTAAAGACATAGAAAGGGATTTGGAGAGGTGGCAAAGAATTATACGGTTACAGTTGTGAATCTGGAAGAGGCATTACTAGGAATACCAGGATACCCCTACGAAACATTTCAACGTTTCAGCTTCACTGTGTACTGTTAAAGAAAAACTGATTTCCCGATTATATACTTACTCCAGGGTATGTATTTACCAGGTATAATTTTCACATCTGTATGGTTTTACAGATGATGAGTGGGAGTAAGTTATTGGGAATTAGGTGATCATCCTCATTATATCGGAATTCGTTGTAATTGGTGATATTTGAGGAAGTCACCTGGGTTGTTTGCCGGACGGCAAATATTTGGTTTTGAATATCCGCTGTTGTGCACCAATTTCAAATTGATATATCTGTACGTCTATTTTCATAGAGTGAGATATACCTTTTTGAAATTATGTCTATGACATTTACCTATATCAGTGGATGGTTAGGTAAGGAGCATTAAACAGCGGTGTAATTCTTCTTAACCATAAGTACAGTTTTCAACCTACGACACACAGAGAATGAGTTATCAGACTCAAGGGACTTATACAGAGTATTGTATGTTGTCCAGGGTCCATCAGGACAGAGGGGTTGGTCCTCGTACTATATTCGGTTTACTTATGACTTCCCTAGTTTTTAGACAGGTGTTTCGTGGAAACACAGGGTCCGAATTTTGAGAAGTTATAGGTATTTGAATAGAGTAGAGAACCAGGTGTAGCAAGTATCGGGATTCTTCAAAGTGATTGAAGATGTAGATACTTGTCATTGGTATTCAGTTGATAGTAATGATTAAGAGAACTTGCTTCTCTTTCAGGTTACTCATAATTGGAAGCATTCCTAAGTTGAGTAACGCTGATAGGCCTCCTTCCATTTAGTTGACATGCACTGGAGACAGTTGCATGATTTGAATCTGGTTCAATTAAATCAGTGCCTCTGGTTCTATATTGGATATAGAACAGTTCATATCTTAAAGATGTTAAGGTACGGGGAGTTATCCGGTTTATGATTAAAACCAGACACTGGACAACTCAAGGCACGTTTCTGTAATGGCTGTTTGTGGGTCGACCCAGGCTATGACGAGGGTTGACTTTCTACCATCTGGAAGATCAATAGTGATATTGTTCTTAACTCGCCACCGTTTTAACAAAAATGGATTTTTTCAGAAAACAGTAGTGGGAGTATGGTAGAACTGGAAGTGATTCCAGAACCACAAACGATTACTGAAGATTTGATAGGAACCTAAAGATTCATTCTGGTTTGACATTCCATTGGCCACTCCGCAGGTACGGTGGGTAACCTCAGGCACCCGAGAGGTACTTCGGTATGCTCAAGGACGGTGGCAGGGAGGTTCTTGTTTACCCACACTTGCCATTGCTGTTGTTCCAGGCTGCGAGACCCGGCGGGAGGATGAGTATAGCGTCGTTCTAAACTGGCTTTAGATGTGTACGTCTATATGACTCTGCCAAAGGGTTGTCGTGGTCAGTGGGAGCAGCGGAAGCATTGGTGGACAAGTTGCTTGTGTCTATTTATACACTAAAGCAGATGTAGCAGAGATAGATCATCTATTTCTGATGTAACAGTCATAGGTTTGACTTCATCAGAATAGGGGATGGATCTGTTGAGAAGGTAGTAGGGTGTGATGTCATGGTATTTGGATGACATACACGGAGTAGGAAGTGATATTCCTATACTACAATCGGTTACACTTTGGTCGTCACACAGTGGTTTCTCCACATGGGACTTGGACATTATATTAGACATACTGGTTACTGGATCTATGGTTTTAGATCTAGATTTGGGTAGTTTCCCAATCTGGATACTTAGACAGCATTCTAAGAGTATTTAGAATGGACGACTCCTGGCACGGTAGTGTACCTGCAGGTAATGGAGTCACCCTCTCTAAAGTTGTCTTACAGACTAAAGGGGAGAGGGATGTGCATGATTGGCAGATCACTTGCTCAGGCAATTGAGTCAATCATGAGATGTCAGGTACCACACCAGATGTTGTTCTTGCACTAGATGCAATAAGTTGATGTTGATCCAATCCTGGAGAAACAGTCGGAAGCAGTTTTAGAACATAAGTGGATGTTCTAGGGATATGATAACGACAGCCTCATTCGGGAGACAGTTATCATTCCAGGCTTCCAAGGTGACATGGATGACAAGGAGGTTGTCAGAGTTATAGTTTTTCCTTCTGACGAGGGACAGTATTTTGGACAGGTGGTCCAAGGAAATACCGAGGGAGGCATGGCGCAGGATACTGATTAAGTTCGGTTGACGATACAGTCTAAGAAGTTTGGATTTGGAGTTCATTTATGAGCTAGGTCCCATCAGACATCCAGACATATTCTGAGACAGGTATTGCTCATTTCGGGAGATGGTTTTCTCCGCGAACTTGAGATATAGAGAAACATAGAAAGAAACATCAAAGCGGATCCACTCACTGAGGCTATTCCTCGAACGCAATAGTTTCGCAAACAGGATTTGTGAGACTGACTAGTAGAGGAGTTGGGTGTTCGGTATCACACGGGCTGTGAGTATGCGACATCGCAATAATTAGCCTTGAGTGCAAGTGGGAGATTGTTGGAGATAGTGCCCTCAGAGTCAATTATTGGATCTCAAGCACGTGATTGCAATGATTGAGGAAGGACCTGTCCCAGTAGGACAGTCTTACTCGAGATGACAGTATGCTATCTGGTTTATCTTTATCATCGTGTACTGCTTTAGGTGACCTGACATGTCGCTATTACACGTTGATAAAGCCCCTAGGATTCTTGCTTGACCACCAGCAGTATGAGGGCGATCATATAAGTGGGAGCTGGGGTCTATAAGCACATCCTTAAAAGGTCCCTAGTCGTGGGAGTTTCGAGACAGGGCATCGATACTCCAGAGTAGACTAGTGTATACAGTCGAGACCCCGACAAGGGGCGGTGGCCGGTCTCACAAGCCATTGGTGTCAGTTAGATCACCTAAGATGTATACAGGTGCTCATTGGGTTATGAGTACACCGGACAGGACTCGCCGGGAACATGCTAGTTGGTCTTATACCTGACGTCAGATAGCAGTTCCCTGGTGACATGTGTACAGATTAGTTCATCGACCTGTTGATCGTCATTTGTCTCGTGTGAGTTCCCACTGTACTTTGATTACTACCCTACCACGCTCAAAGGAGACGTGAAAACAGGTTTTAGTTGGGTACAGTCCCGAGCCACATGGAGGCAGTGAGCGGATCTTCGGGGGTTCGTCTCTCCCGGTATTGGGGGTGAGGTCGCGCTGTGTCAAGGAGAGCCATTACACAAAGCCCTCGGCCGAGGCAGGAGATTTACTGGTAGGTATTCCAGTAGTATCTCAGGGTGTTCTGGGCTACACTCCGACACGACTTGTACCGCTTTTGGGGGTCTGACTTTACCAACCCCCTAGGCCCGCCATGCGATGCTCATAGACGAACGGACCGGACTGTACGGATATTGTCACTGACAGGCTCAGTAGGGTGTCAGGATGAGTTTGCTCATCGATGTCCCTTTTGGTCAATACCTGGTAGCCCGTTACGTATTGGCTTATACCTCTGACGTGCTAGTGGTTAAATCCACAACCAAGGTGTTGATGAGTCTTTAGAGTCCCCCACATTCCGTTACTCAAGCTTTCGGGCAAAAAGCTGTAGAGGCCGTATGGAGATATGGCAGGGTTCGATCAGATACGTGCGGTATTGCACGGATCAGGATCGGACGGATAATACTAGCCGGCTTTGGTTTAAGCCGGATCCTAGTATAGTATAGTGTAGATTTTGTCTCATTGCATTTGTATTCGGTCGGAATACAAATACGGGTGTGTATACACAGTAGCGGGGTTTTCCTGTAATTTATTACGGGACCGGTTTTCTGGAGTTGCCAGTTTGCTTTCCGTTTCGGCCATATTTCTTTGTATCTTTCATTGGCCGAAGATTGGTGGAGGAGGGCCTATTTGCAAGCATGCATATTTGGATAGTGGAGGGTGTTATTTGCATATTCTTGTATCATGATAATTCCTCCACCATTTGACTTCTTCTTCTTCTCATCATGGCTTGACTTTTGAGTCATCATGGTTGTTGATGATTAGCTTGTTGGAGTGTTGGTTTTGGTGCAATCATGGTTGTTGATGATTGGTTGATGGAGTGTGAGTTTTAGTGGGTGATCATTTCCTTTTTCATGAGAACCCATTTCTCTCTCTTGTTTATTGGCTCACACTCATTCCTTTGATACTCACTCCACTCTCTTCTCCTCACTATGCATGGCCGGCCACTTCCTCAAGGGGCTGTCCAAATTTTGGATGTGGGAATTCTTGTTCTTTTCATGCCACAAAATTCCTAAGTTCATCAAAAAATTCCACTAGTTCAATTCCTCCACCATTATGGCAACCTCCATGAATCCCAAAATGAGACATGGTTCTACACACATTCTACAGCAAACCTTGGGCACGTCGGCTTGCCAACTTCGTGCCCGAGTTACCTCGGTATAGAGGTGGGAGCCCGCAAAAGAAGCAGGCGACGTGGTGCCCTTCCGGCGACTTGGTGGAGACCGGAGATTCCGCGGGAGATCGGGACGACGACGAGAAGACCGGAGGACACGGATCACTCGGTATATCTCTCTTCCTATCTTGTAGTTAGCTAGGACTAGTTAATGGCACGATCCGGGTTTTAGTGCGCGGTGGTGCCGGTTTGAAAAATTAAAGTTTATCACCGCTTCCGCATTCCGGCGTCGGATTGACGGCCGAGGCGCCGCCGTGCACTTACGAAGGCTTTTCTAAGCAATCCGTACAAATTTGGTCACGTAATCCCACTTAAGCACCGCGGATCCGTGGTTAAACCTAAGGTTTGACCGCGCATCCACGGCGGTTTAGTGGGAACAGTGTACCAAAATTGTATAGGGGCTTCTATACAGGGAATTGTGGTTTTTGGTATATGTCTTTTGGGACAAAATTTTGTTACTGTACAGCAGAAATTTGTGGGGCCCACTTAGGGATATTTTGTCGATCGAAATTTAAACGTGTTAGTTTACAGTACTTATATTATATCTCCGACCGGGAATGTCATTTGATCGGTAAACCGCGTCTGATTGCTATAATTCTTTTAGACGGGTTTGCGAACGTGACATTCGCGTTGATGTTCTCTGTTGTGCTGTGATGTTGAGGATTTGGCGTGGTGGATAGCAGGGTGCAATGATAGTGCAGTTTAGATTTATTTGTACTTTTGATATTGCGGGGAGAGCGTCCAACAAGTGGACTGCCGTCACTGCTTGTTGTATAATATTCTTTGGGTGCACGACTGGGTTGAGGTCGATGTACCCGTTGTACATATTTTCATTTCTGTACTAGGTTTATCCCGCGAAGGAGTGCACGGATAGCCGGGTTCTGAAGGGCAACGGGTCCGTATCTCATGGCTTTGAGAGGCAAAGGGAACTCACTATAGAATTGGCAGACTATTCGCCGCACTCGTAGGGGTACAGGTTGACCCAAGGAGGGGTGCTCAATTTACCGAATTCCGTGAAGTGTCGGGTGTTCCATTCACTATGTTGTGGGGACTACCTCGCTTCAGGTTTTGGCGGGTAACTTGCCGCACCTGTAGGGGTCTAGGTTTCATTACACAGGCTATCCACGCGACCAGGGGAACGTCGGGTTTCAGTAGCGGCTCTGTGAAACCCGGGGATCCCAGATTATCTGTATTGTTCTGTGATACTTATTACTTTTCTGTAATGTTGCATATTATCACGCCTGGAGCGATTATTGTATATTAGTATATATACTATTCGATGTTGTATATGTTTTACATCCGCGCTAGTCCAGCCCCCGCTCTGTCTTTAGTTAAGTAACCTAACGGGTGATGACGGGACCCAGTGACAAATGCGGATGGTATATACGTATATTTTATTTTCGTTCTTTTCTGGTGTGATTAAATGATGGGAATGCGTTGATTCTTATCAATGCAAGATAAAACAAACCTATATTTGATGTTGTTGGAACAAATTTTAAAAGGGAGTTATTACAAAGACGTTTCCTTTTGTTTTTGCATAGCGATATTCAGATGGAATATCCTGCACCTCATTCCACGAGGAAAGAGCCGAGATCCCTTCATCGGGAGTGACTTCTTTAGCAAAAGGTTTTCGCTACTATATTTTTTATAAAATTCTATCAGGTTCTTTCAACGAGATCAAGTTCGTTACGTTAAAGGTTTTTCGCCAAAAACCAGCCGTAATCCTCCGTCATTTCTTATGGATGGTCAGTAGTATTCAAGCTATGTTTGTTGGCCTACGTCAAGGCACAGTGTTTGGTAGCTGCTGGGGTATTCATTTGTTGCATAGATAGATGCATTAGTTTAGGACAGACGTACAGCCTTGTTGGCCTACGTCAAGGGCATGTACGATGACCTAAATTAATCAGGACAACGACGGGTAGAACTTGACATGTGGCTTATGATTTGTTGTCCTACGTCAAGGTCATAAGTGCATGGGATAAAAATTATATCGGGAGTTTCAAACATACAAGAAATTTGCCAGACTTGCGCATACCTTTTGGAGTGTGTTAACTTGAGTGGCTTCCATCAAGTTATCATACGATGATAGTTGGATCCCAATTCTCACTGATGAGTTGATTTACTCTTTGGGTGATCCCGACTAATTCTTCTTTCAGGTTTGGTGGAGAATTTGAGATTACAGTGGGAGGTTTCCTAATTAGATAAAGTGATAATCATTTTGATCTAGTTTTAAGTGCACGCATAGTGTTTCTTTTCTCTCTCTCTTTGACAGCGACCTTTGACCGACTCTAGACTATAACTCAGTGACCAAGTTGACCAAACCTTCTTAATATACTGGCTTTTGGATTGTCTATAGTTGCATAAGTCATTACAGCTCCTTCTTTTACCCTTTGTATTTCTCAGAACAACCCGTATTACTATGGATATCCACTTCCATTGGATAGATCCATCGTATGGTTATATACGAACTCGAAGGGACTTCTTCGAGGATGGATCCAGGTTCAGGAGAAATAGAATTGGTTTATTCAGTTGTCTTTTATTATCACCTTCTCTCAGGTTGCGCGGGCTCCTTGGTTTAGGAGAGTACACCTATTACGCTTATTGGATAGTTTTATTCCAAACCATAGGCAGGTGCCGAAAGGTAGGGAATGAAGAAAACCAATTAGCCTAAGTAGGGTGTGCAGAAGGTAATATGTAAAGACAAATAAAGGAATTAGAAAGAGGGCAAAGTAAATTGCGACTACTATCATTCACGACCAAACCGCGTACTTCATCGCCACTCCTACTTCACCTTTAATTTCTCCAGAACAACCCGTATCACTACGAACATCCAATTCCATTGGATAAATCAATCGTATAGTTATATACGAACTCGAAGGATATTTTTTCGAGAATGGATTCTGGTTTAGGAGAAATAAGAATAAGGTTTATTCAGTTGTCTTTTTGTAGGGTTCCTAGGCACACTAATGAGGTCTCACAAGGCATCAACCATGCCAAATTAAAAAATTTCCGGTGCCGAGAAACCCTAATGCGATCGTTAACTAGAATTTTAGGAGAAACAAGCAACTAGTTAACAACTTAACTAAGAGTGAACGGAAAATACAACCTTTGTAGATCCGGTCCTCCACCTCCATAGCTCCATGATGAAGTCCCTCCGCTGTACCCATCGGATCCCGGACTCTCGCGGTGGTTTCATCGAAAGAATGATCGGGCTAGGTCGTCGACTTCGATGCCGAAGATGATCTACGTCGAGGCAACACAAGATCAAGCTCCCACTTCACTAAGTCATGAAACTTGTGAAGAAAACACCCTATACTACTTGGCAAGTGGTAGAGGATGAAGAAATAGGAAGTGGGTTCACTTTAGAATTGGATTTCTCACTCTTTTTCTCAAGTTGCCATTAATGGTAGCAAGCTTTCTTCTTTTGTCAAGAAGAAGAAGAAGAAGAAAGAATATGATAAGTATATCTAAAATAGAAAATAAAATGATACTTATCATATTTTCAACCATGGTTTAGTGTAGAGAACTAACTAAGGTTTAGTCGAATGGTTAGGTTTAGGAGATGAAGACAAAATGGTCACTTTAGTCAAAGATGCATGAAGCATCAAGAACCTTCTAATATGAAAGCAACCATTTAGTTTTTCTTTTCCTTTTAACCAAAATGAATAGATAAATAAATAAGTGAAATGAAACCCTAACCATTCACTAAACATGGTTTAAGTCTTTACACAAACCCAAGTTAGCATGTATCATCAAACATGATACAAACAAGTGCACAAAAATATATCACATATACAACTTGTGCATTTCAAGTGAGAAAATCCATTTTAAGTGAACCAATACTAGTTAATACAAAGTAATATATCAAATATATAATTATACATTAAATCATTAAATCAACACTTGATTTAACGATCCGGTCATATCGCATATGACCGACTAATATCCAATGTATCGGCTTATCGAATCAATCCTTGATTTGATAACTAGGTTATATCGCATACAACCAATCGATACATTCATCGCGAGAATAGAATACGGTATCACATACACGCATTATTCTCGGTCCCGCACATATCTCATATGCGCTCCTATTTCGTTTCGCTTGAGCCAGGAAACCTCTGTGTAGGACTCTGAAGACTCGTCAATACGCCGGCAGCAGGTGATGATCATATCAAACACCCACAAGCCGCAAGCGGTCTGCTAAATGTAACGGCCACCCGGGTATTGAACGATCAGAAGATCGAAGAGCAAGCCCGCTCACACTCCTGTGAATCCAACCAGTAACACTTACCGTACAGTCCGGTCTTGTCGTCTGATATGTCGCATATCTCGCCTAGGGGTGGTAAACGTCAGACCCCAATAGCTCGATAAGTCGTGTCGGTATGAGGTCTATAACAGTTCGAGAAACTACTGGTAACACTTACCAGTAAATCTCAGCAATCTTGGCCAGGGATTTCCGGTTATAGCCAATCGAACACAGCGCAACATCAACTCCCTATACCGGGAGAGACGAATCCCCTCCTATCGCTCATTGCCTCCATGTGATTCGGGACTGTACCCAAAAACCACCGTTTTGCACGCCCTCTTGGACGTGGTAAGGTGGAAATCAAAGCACAGTGGGAATCACACAAGACTCTATGACGATCTCGGGTCAACAGACTACTCTGTACCAGTGTCACTAGAGAACTGCCATCTGACGTAAGGTATAATACCATCTGGGAGTTCTCGGCGAGTCCGTCCAGTGTACCCAGTCTCCACTGAGCACCCGCATACCATCTCTGATGTCAAACACCAATGGATATGGGATCATCCATCGCCCATCACATGGGTCGAGAAGATATGCGCTAGTCTACTCTGGAATATCGAGGCCCCGTCTCGATATTCCCACGACTAGGGACCTTGAAGGATGTACTTATAGACTACCATGTCCCACTAGTATGATCCGCATCATAGTCCAGGTAGTCAAGTACACATCCTAATGGATTTACCAACATGTAATAGAGAGACAATCAGTGTACACGTTAAGGTAAAGAGCAACCAGATAGCATACTATCATGTCGAGCAAGAAAGTCCTCCCTATATATGTCCAAGCATCCACTACAATATACATCCTATGTATAGTAATGGCCTCTAGGGCATACATATAACTAACAATCTCCCACTTGCACTAGGGCCATCTGATAGCAGTGGTTGTAGTATCTCATACTCAACCATCCCATAAAAGTCTCTCTCTGGGAAAAGGCCTTTGTGAGTGGATCCGCCGTGTTATCCTCTGAGTCTTCTCTCCTAACCTCGATCACCTTGGAGATCAGCCATCTCCATGATCAGGTGATACTGCCTTAGAATTATATCTGGATCACTGATGGGACGGGTGTTCCTTGGCATAAGCCACAACTCCATTGTCACACAATGGCAGGAACGAAGTTCATCTCATGAACTAATATACATCCAGACTTCCTCTTTGGTAGTATCATATGTAGCGATAGATCCAGCCTTTGTCGTCTAGTATGCCACGGTATCTATCTTGGAACTCTTCCAACATACCGTCCCTTTACTGAGGGTAAAGACAATGCCTGTGACTGACATTCAGTCGTCTTTATCACCCTGGAACCTTTCCAGTGATTCTCCCCAGGATCGATTGATACCATCTCACTACAACTAGTGAGTATCCTAACATCCAATTAGATCTATCTCATAGATCCAAAGCTTAGGATTTAGTAGGTATCACTTTGATCCTATATGGAGAATCATTGTGATAAGCGGAGATTGACCAAGCGTAGCATAGGAAACTCCTTTCCTATCAAGAGTATGTCATCCACGTACTCTACGAGGATCACCACCATACTCCCTACTACCTTTTTGTATATAAAAGGTTCATCTACCATTTTGATGAAGTCAAACTATTTGACTACTACATCAAAACAGATGTTCCAACTCCGCGATGTCTGCTTTATCCTATAAAGCATTTTGCAAACGTTTCCGTTGCTCCCACTGTCTACGAAGCCCTCTGGTTGTGTACTTATAGACGTTCTCTTCTAAAACATCATTTAGAAAAGCGGTCATGACACCCAACCACAAGATATCGTAGTCATGGTATGTAGCCGTGGCAAGTAGGATCTGGATGGACTTAAGCATAGATCCTTAGAAAAGGTTTCAACATAATCCATACCTAGTCAATGATGCAAACCTTTTAACAAGTCTAGCTTTGAAAGTCTCAACTTTTTCATGTACACCAAGTAATCTTCTCAAGATATACTTGCTCCTGATGGGGATTTAACTCTTCAGATATAGCAACCAAAGTCCATACTTTGTTGGTGTACATGGATTCCATCTCAGATCACTAAGCATCCAGCCATTCTTACAGAGTCTCACTCCTGATGGCCAGCTCGAAACTAGTTGGGTTATCATCTCATGATTCAATCCTCGCTCCCACTGTCATAGAGAAACCGAAGTAACTCTTAGGTGAGAAACCCTACTAGATCGGCGGAGAGGCTGAGATTCGTTGGTAACTATTGAATCCATTGGTTCTTTCAAATCATCAGCTGCAGTTTGTATAGCTGGAACATTTCCAGTTCTACATAACAGACCTTGCCTCGAGCTTGTCCGGATTTTGTTTTTAGACATAGGCCGGACAACCCCAAATCTTAACTAACTTAAGAGATGTGCTCTTCCCTTATCATATCAAATATGAAGTGGTAGGCAACTTATTTGATTTGAACCCTATTCAATAGGTATGCAGCTTCTCAAGTTCATAATCCCAAAAAGGAAATAGGTAACTCAGTAGCACTCATCATAGAGCACACCTTATCATATAGGGTGTGATTGCTCCGCCCCGATATACCATCGTGCTATGGTGTATACGGAGGAGTAATGCTGAGAGAGAATCTCATTCTCCTTTAGAATAGTCCAGGAATTCCGTGCTCATGTACTCTCCTCCTTGATCACATCAAATGACATAATACTTATACCCGTTTTGGTTCTCTACTTCTAACTTATATTCTGTGAATATCTCAAAAGGTTCGGACTTGTGTTTCAACAGGAACATATGTCTGAATCTAAAGAGATCATCAGAGAATGTAATAAAGTACAAAGAACCGGTCTTGGCATGTGTAGATAGGGGACCTACATGCATCATCATGTATCATTCCTAAGAGTTTACTAACTCTTTCTCTGTTTCCAATAAACAGAGCTATGGTCATCTTATCTTTGTGACATGACTGGTAAGTTTCACAAGATGTAAATTCAAACTGATTTAAATATGCATCTAAATGTAATTTCAGCCAGTCGGGTCGCATTGATATGACCTAGTTTACAATACCTTAAGAAGGATTCGTTCATATCTGAACTCTTCCTCTTGTGTGTGTTCCGTATACTAAGAACTGTAGTTTGATTTAGAACATCAATGCTTTTAGATAACGTGCCTGAACCGATTAACTTTTGATATAGGAAATGTTCAAAACATTATCCAACAATACAAAATTATATCCTTTCTTTACTAATAAAGAGACTGATATGATTTTGTATATCAGGTTCGGTATCTAATATTATTCGTTCAGAATCAATGTATTGGTAATACAGGGTGACAGTGACCAACGGACTTGGCTGCAACACTTGCCCCGTTTTCTGTCTCATGAAACTTATCACCCGTTCTCAGTTCTTTACCTATCTGTAGCCCATGTAACAAATTACATATGCGGGATCCTGATCCGGTATCTCATATCCAGGACGTAAAGAATACTGAGAAAAAGTTCTGTATAATGAACACACCCGAAGATGATGCATCAGTATGCACTTTCTTCGTTTGGGCGGCACGGGATTTCTGGTAATCCCCAATTTCCTGCTCTGTCTTATAACAATTATAAGTTGGAGCGGGACCAACGTTTCCCAGCTCAGTATAACAAGCGGGTTCGGTCAATAATCCGTATTATTATCTTGATTAAGGCATGATATGGTCGCTACTTGGAGAGAGAGAGAAGAAAACACTCAGCGTGCGCTCCTGCAAGATCAGATTGGTTATTATTTTATCTAATCAGGATGGCTCCCACTGTTTTTATCAAATCTTCCTTCAAACCCTAAAAGGAAAGACTAGCCGGGATTAATTACACACTACAAGTTCGCCAATCTTTCAGCCAGGCCAGTGTCGGTACTTTGAGGGAGGTCCCCCGTGCTTTCGCACGAACTTAATTAATGTAAACCTCATTTTCACAGAGGCGTAACCTCGTTAACACCTTTCTAGACACCTACTTGATCGGCTAATTGTAATGTGTAAAACTCTCCCAGGAGTAACAATTACTCGCAGCGGGTATCGGGATCCAACTATCTCATAGAAGGTATGCAATCTCATTGCAAATTTCAACACTTGAAATTCCCGATAATATTTTGCCCCAAACGATCTATGACCTTGACAAGGTCAACAAACCATAGACCGTAAGTCAAGTTCAACCCGTCATTTCTTGATTGAATCAAACCCACCCGCACGACCCTTGACAAGGTCAACAAGGCCGTATGACTACCCTAACCTAATCTGCATCATATGCATAAGCAGATAAATACTGGTTAGCTACCGCACACTGCGCCTTGACAAGGTCAACAAACGCAGCACGAATACTAAACAGGACTTATCTGAAATGACAGAGGGCTACGACAGGTTTTTCTGAAAACCTATTGCGTAATGAACTTGATATCGTTGTAGGATCGAATGAATTTTGAAATGGAGTGTTTTTGAGGATTTTCTAGTTTTGCTAAAGGGGTCACTCCCGGTGAAGGGATCGTCGGCCCTTTCCTCGTCGAATGAGGTGCGGGATATATCATATATATCACTGTGCAAAGCAGAAACTATAGAAGCTATCAAAAAACAAACCGAGTGTATAGCATCTGCCAGTTATTGCTAAAGGAGTCACTCCCGGTGAAGGGATCTCGGTCCTTTCCTTATCGAATAAGGTGCAGGATATATCATATATACCGCTGTGCAAAGCAAGAACTATAGCTACCTGTTTTATTTTTGAAATTCGATTCTACAACATCTTTAGGTTTCTTTTACTTTCATTAATCACATTAATGAAGTCCCATCATTTAAGTCCACCTAAACATCACAGATAAAAACGGCGTACACTTATGCCATCCGTGTTCGCCTCGATGTCCCCTCGTGCACCGTTAGGTTAGGTAACTAACGGCAGAGCAGGGCAGGGCTAGCGCGGGTATAAAACATAAGTAACACCTATATAATATATCATATATACTATATACAGTATTTATCACAGAACATCACATGATCACATCACAGATATCGCAGCAGAAGAAACATATGAAATATTGGATATAATAGGACGTCCGTGTTTTCAATACGAGCCAGTATAAAACACGGATTCCACGGTCGCGATGAATAGCCAAACCCACACCCCTAGACCCCTACGAGAGCGGCAAGCAACCCTACTAATTCTAGAGTTAGGGGACCCGGACTCGACTGCTCGAGATGGTCTCCCACTGGACCCTAGAACCCGGTTACTTGTGCTCCCCTTCTTGGGTCTATCCTAATGCGGAAAAAGTAAATAATATACAAATGGTGACATCTTCCGCAACCTGGAAGTGCCCCAATAAAATAATATTACATACAAGTTTTTACATGAATGAAAATGAAAAACACTCATCTCACATAAAAACCCCCCGGCTATTCAAACACGACGATCCAATATAACATATCCAGCAACACATAACATCAGATGTCATCAACGTAAGTAAACATGCGTATCCCAATTGTCGTTGACATATGGCAACGAAACCGGCGATATCACATATTACACTTACGGTCGCAGAAAAGAAAGTGTAAAACTACAACAGTTGGAATCCGCAAACACTTTAGACATCGCATGCCTAATCAAATGAAATACTTAGACATCTCATGCCTAACAATTATAAACCCTGCATTTTAGTCTCATTATCGAAAACTCTTTTCAATATCAAGTCGGGCAATTCAACAAGATTCCCGACATCCTGATCGAATGCTCGTCGCAAACTTCAGTAGACGGCTGCACCCCCGATGCCGCCGACGAAGTGCACCAAGGCGGAACACCGCTGCCGTGAGCACCCGAACGGATGCTTTCGGTGACGGGGTTCTCCTACAGTCACTTGGTCGGGGCTATGGAGTGAGGCTGTCTATTAAGTTTACCACGCGAGTATCCGTGTACGCTACGTGATTGCGGCGGACTTTTGATCACATCAAAATTCCGTGGCAACCGATCAAGTGAGACTAAACCGCTAGATTTATAACATTCATTCAGTTATCTCATAACAACTTGTGAATTCTAATTATTGTATGACATTCCGGATAAATAGAAAATGTTAAACTTTCCGATCGAACAATCGAACACCCAAATTTTCCCGAAACAGCTCAACACATGAAATAAGTTTAAAAACATTCATTTCGTGCCTTAGTACCAACGGTCCAGCCGTAGAAGGGTCAAGCCAACGCCTCACATGTGGCACGCCGTACTGCCCCAAACCCTAAGGTTCAAAGAGCAGTTCAAGACGGTCACATAATCGAGTTAAGGTTTGTTGTCTTCTAGAGGGTCCATCGCGTTACTTGCACTACTTAGAACGTTATTAAACTACGGAAAAATCCAACACTTGGAAATTTTCCGGCAGGAAAAAAGTGGGTATTTATATCCGGTCGAACTTTTTAACATATTCTAAAGTTACCCGGAAAAACACATAGACAAAACCAAAAATTCCGATCGAATCATCGAAGCCCCAAAGCATCCCAGAAAACTCAACTCTTGAGTGCAAATTAAAAATTCCCAGAAAACTCAGCACCACAAAATAGGAATTACTGTGGAAATTCAATGCAAGAGGAGACCGTACGGCCGCGTAACCGCCGCACATGCAACGCTATTGCCGCGGTTCCGCGGCGGTTTAATCGAATTAGGCCCCCGTATTTCACAGTAATTCATATAAGACCCTGCTTAATTTTCTGCATATTTTTAATATAGAAAATCTCACTGTTTTAAAAAATGTACAGAGAGCAAATTGGGATTAGGGTTTCGGGTTCGATCGGGATTCTAACTCTGTCTATGCATTGCCTAAGGCTCTAGCTAGGCTCTGATACCACTGTAGGGTTCCTAGGCACACTAATGAGGTCTCACAAGGCATCAACCATGCCAAATTCAAAAATTTTCGGTGCCGAGAAACCCTAATGCGATCGTTAACTAGAATTTTGGGCAAAACAAGCAACTAGTTAACAACTTAACTAAGAGTGAACGAAAAATACAACCTTTGTAGATCCGGTCCTCCACCTCCATAGCTCCATGATGAAGTCCCTCCGCTGTACCCATCGGATCCCGGACTCTCACGGTGGTTTCATCGAAAGAATGATCGGGCTAGGTCGTCGACTTCGATGCCGAAGATGATCTACGTCGAGACAACACAAGATCAAGCTCCCACTTCACCAAGTCATGAAACTTGTGAAGAAAACACCCTATACTACTTGGCAAGTGGTAGAGGATGAAGAAATAGGAAGTGGGTTCACTTTAGAATTGGATTTCTCACTCTTTTTCTCAAGTTGCCATTAATGGTAGCAAGCTTTCTTCTTTTGTCAAGAAGAAGAA
Organism: Agapanthus africanus; assembly: GCA_030015575.1. Classification (NCBI taxonomy): domain Eukaryota; kingdom Viridiplantae; phylum Streptophyta; class Magnoliopsida; order Asparagales; family Amaryllidaceae; genus Agapanthus; species Agapanthus africanus. The sequence goes on along the minus strand of CM057345.1, from coordinate 263,061,962 downwards.
GAAGAAGAAAGAATATGATAAGTATATCTAAAATAGAAAATAAAATGATACTTATCATATTTTCAACCATGGTTTAGTGTAGAGAACTAACTAAGGTTTAGTAGAATGGTTAGGTTTAGGAGATGAAGACAAAATGGTCACTTTAGTCAAAGATGCATGAAGCATCAAGAACCTTCTAATATGAAAGCAACCATTTAGTTTTTCTTTTCCTTTTAACCAAAATGAATAGATAAATAAATAAGTGAAATGAAACCCTAACCATTCACTAAACATGGTTTAAGTCTTTACACAAACCCAAGTTAGCATGTATCATCAAACATGATACAAACAAGTGCACAAAAATATATCACATATACAACTTGTGCATTTCAAGTGAGAAAATCCATTTTAAGTGAACCAATACTAGTTAATGCAAAGTAATATATCAAATATATAATTATACACTAAATCATTAAATCAACACTTGATTTAACGATCCGGTCATATCGCATATGACCGACTAATATCCAATGTATCGGCTTATCGAATCAATCCTTGATTCGATAACTAGGTTATATCGCATACAACCAATCGACACTGTAAGTCCACGTTGCGACCCCCGGTTCTTACGGGGAGGCGGAAACGGTATAACAATCAAATTTTTTTTGGCGCATGGGGCAACATGGACTAAATAAGGTCGGGATCGTGTCTAAACTAAACTAGCAAACATGCAAAGGAGAGTTAACTACTCGGCAAAGTGGTTATACCTAACTTGAACTCCTTCTTCTTGAAACCTAGTAGAGGTTGATGGTTCTTTCCTCGTAGCCTTCTTCCGTCAAAGATGGATCCACCTGAGGGCTCAACCTTCGGGCTCTTTCTCGAACTTAGAGTGAACTAGGATCTCCGGCTTGCTAAACCTTGAACCCTAGAGAGAGTAGAGAGTATCTATGGGGTGTTTCTCTTTCAAGGAGAGGGATTCTCAACACATGAGAAGTATTCTCCTTGAGCTTGAGGAAGAAGAAGATGAAGTGAGGAGAGAGAATGAATATGATAGAATGAGCTTCTTTTCCTTTTGCAACCATAACAAAAGGAAAAAGAATTATCTAATTAATAATAATAATTCAAAATGAAATAGTTGATGGTTGTATTTGGAATGACCACAATCATCACTTCATTAAATGAATGTAAGCTAGAATCAAGGAGTATCCTTGCAATGCAATGATGATGGTCAAACATTCAACCATGGTCAACAAGTCAACCATGGTCAACAAGTCAACAAAATCAACCATGACACAATTTCATTTAATTACTATTATTAATTGATATTTCATAAATCCATTAGGGTTTGGAAAAAGACGACTGTCAACTGTACATACGCACCCGTTCCGAAACCCTAATGAAAGACCTCTTCCTCCGCCTCAAACAACTGTGCATACACACCTGCATTCTCGTTCCGAGGAACAAGAATACTGAGAGATAAAAGCAACCCCAAAACATATACCAGTATCTGGCTCAAACCAGAGCCTGCTAGTATAATCCGTCCGGACTCCAAACGTGCACAAGTGCGCGGATGAGAACGAACCCTGCCGCAAAACCATGCGACCTCTACTCAGTTTTGCCCAGAGGCGAATAGCCCTCTGTATGGGACTCTAAAGACTCGACACTACGCTGGCAGTGGGTTTAACCACAGACCGCAAGCGGCACTAGCTGTGCGTAACGGTCCCCAGGTAGATGCCGATAAGAAGACTGACGAGGTAAAACCCATCTGAACTCCTACTGAGTCTGAATATGACATTCTCCGTACAGTCCGGTCTGTTCGTCTGATACATCGCATGTCGGGCCTAGGGGCGGTAAACGTCAGTCCCCCAATAGCGGTACAAGTCGTGTCGGAGTGAAGCCCAAAACACCCTGAGATAACACTGGAAGCCTACCAGTATATCTCGCTTGCCCTGGCCAGGGACTACTCGTGTAATGGCTCTCCTAGACACAACGCGATGTCAACCCCCAATACCGGGAGAGACGAATCCTGTCTAACCGTCACTGCCTCCAAGTGCTTGGGGACTGCACCCAACCATTACCTGTTTGCACGACTCCTTTGAGCCATGGTAGGATAGTGATCAAAGTGCAGTGGGAACACACTCGAGGCGAAGTGCCAGTGTCAAGTCAGCGGACTAAGTTGTACTCATGTCACCTGGGAACTGATAACTGACGATAGGTATAATACCAACCTGTCAGTTCCCGACGAGTCCTGTCCAGTGTACTCGTAACCCAACGAGCACCCGTATACTATCTCCAGTACGACGTACTGATGGCTGTGGGACAGACCATCTCCCACACTGGGATAAGAAACGCATATGCTAGTCTACTTCGGAGTATCGATACCCTGTCTCGATAGTCCTGCGACTAGGGACCTGTATAAGGATGTGCTTACAGATTACCCAGCCCCTACTAGTGTGAATGCCATCACAACGCTGGTAATCAAGCAAAGATCCTAAAGGCTCCACTAATGCGTATAGGTGATATACTAAAATAAACACATGTACACATTGAAGTAGAAACAAACCAAGTAGCATACTACTATATTGAGCAAGATTGTTTATACAAGGTGAATATCCCAAGCTTCCATTAAGTAATATACAAACTAGTATGATACAGTAATGGCCTTTAGGGCATATACACTAACAATCTCCCACTTGCACTAAGGCCATGTACTGGCGTATCGAAGACCTATCATCTCGATCAGCCGCTCGAACTGAGTCTGGGGCAGTGCCTTGGTGAATGGATCTGCAGTGTTTTCTTCTGAAGCAACCCTCCGAACCTCGATCTCCTTGCGATCCACGATCTCCCTGATCAGGTGATACCGCCTCAAGATGTGCCTGGATCTCTGATGGGACCTGGGTTCCTTCGCTAAAGCTATAGTCCCGTTGTTGTCGCAATACAGAGGTATTGGGTCAACAATGGACGGAACCACCTGAAGTTCTTTCAAGAACTTCCTCATCCAGACAGCTTCTTTTGCGGCATCAGATGCAGCGATGTATTCCGCTTCCATCGTCGAGTCTGCAACGGTTTCCTGTTTGGAACTCTTCCAACACACCGCCCCTCCATTGAGGGTAAAGACAAAACCCGACATGGACTTGGAATCATCCTTGTCACTCTGGAAGCTGGAGTCAGCAAAAGCCTCGATCTGGAGGTCTTTTCCGCGATACACCAAGAACATCTCCTTAGTCCTTCTCAGGTACTTGAGAATGTTCTTTACTGCTATCCAGTGTTTCTCCCCAGGGTTTGATTGATACCGGCTTACTACACTCAGTGCATAAGCTACATCTGGTCTGGTACACAACATCGCATACATTATAGAGCCTACCGCAGAAGCGTAGGGTATAATAGACATGCGATCCCTCTCCAAATCAGTCTTGGGAGACATCTCTTTAGAGAGGGTGATCCCGTGACAAGCCGGTAGGTTACCGCGCTTGGAATCTTCCATACTGAATCTCTTCAGTATAGTGTCGATGTACCTGGACTGTGAAAGTCCTAATATCCTCTTGGATCTATCACGATGGATCCGGATCCCCAGGATGTATGAGGCATCACCCAGGTCTTTCATGGAGAACCTGTGTGACAAGAATCCCTTGACAGATTGTAGCATAGGAATGTCATTTCCTATTAAGAGAATGTCATCCACGTATAAAACGAGGAATACTACAGTTCTCGCTACAAATCTACTATAGATGCATGGTTCATCTGGATTTTTGATAAAGCCAAATTCCTTGACCGTCTCATCAAAACAGATGTTCCAACTCCGCGATGCCTGCTTTAGTCCATAGATGGACTTAAGCAACTTGCACACCTTTCCGCTGCTCCCACTCTGAATGAAACCCTCTGGCTGATCCATATAGACACACTCCTCTAAATTTCCATTTAGAAAAGCGGTTTTTACGTCCATCTGCCAAATCTCATAATTGTGGAAGGAAGCAATGGCAAGAAGGATCCGAATGGATTTCAGCATAGCCACTAGAGAAAAGGTTTCGTCATAGTCCAAGCCAGGTCTTTGACGGAAACCCTTTGCTACAAGTCTATCTTTATAGGTCTCAACCTGTCCATCTACACCAATCTTCCGTTTGAAGATCCACTTGCATCCTACGGGTTTTACCCCGTCTGGAGCAATGTCCAACGTCCATACTTTGTTGGTGTACATGGACTCCATTTCGGTCCGCATTGCATCCAGCCATTTTACCGAGTCAACGCCCTGAACGGCCTGCTGGAAGCTAGTAGGCTCATCATAATCTATGATGCAATCCTCTCTATCCCCGTCTATGAGAAAACCGTAGTACCTCTCGGGCGGATGAGACTGCCTATTACTCCTGCGGAGCGGCGTAGGAATGTCTTGTTCTTTCGAACCCTCTGGTTCCACTAAGCTTTCAGAAATAGTCTGAGGTTCTGGAATTTCTTCCAGTTCTATTGCGCTCCCACTTACTTCTTTTTCTAAGAACTGATGTTCCAGAAAATGGGCATTACGAGAAACAAGGACTTTTTGTTCCTCTGCGTAATAGAAAAGATACCCCTTGGAGTTCTTTGGGTATCCCACAAACTTGCACAGTACTGAGCGTGCCTCGAGCTTGTCCGTATGCTGCTTTTTGATATAAGCTGGACATCCCCAAATCTTCAGGTACTGAAGATAGGGTTTCTTCCCACTCCATAACTCATATGGTGTGGTAGGCACAGTCTTAGTAGGAACTCGGTTCAAAAGGTATGCAGCTGTTTCTAGCGCATACCCCCAGAATGATCGCGGTAACTCAGCGTTACTCATCATGGACCGTACCATATCCAATAGGGTCCGGTTCCGTCTCTCCGATACATCGTTATGTTGCGGAGTGTATGGAGGAGTAAGCTGAGAGAGAATCCCATTCTCTTTTAAGTAATTCAGGAACTCGACACTTAAGTATTCTCCACCTCGATCCGATCTTAGAATCTTGATACTTTTGCCGGTTTGGTTTTCTACTTCATTCTTATATTCCTGGAACTTTTCAAAGGCTTCGGACTTATGTTTCATTAAGAAAACATAACCGTACCTTGAAAAATCATCCGTAAAAGTAATGAAGTAGGAGTAATCGCTTCGCGCATGTGTAGACATTGGACCGCACACGTCGCTGTGTACGAGTCCCAAGAGCTCGCTCGCTCTTACTCCGTGTCCAGTGAACGGAGTCTTTGTCATCTTTCCTTTGAGACAGGATTGACAAGTGGCATATGATTGATATTCGAACGGATCCAAATATCCATCTGTATGTAACTTAGTCAACCTTCTCTCATTGATGTGACCCAGTCTACAATGCCATAAGAAAGTCTGATTGATTTCCGGAGACTTTCTTTTGTGTGTATTCTGGACATTGAAAATCTGTGGTTGGTTTAATACGTATATACCATTGCTCAGTGTACCTGACCCAATCAGAACTTGATTAAGGTGAATGTTTACAACATTACTTACAAACGCAAATTCATAACCTTCTTTAGAAACCAAAGATACAGAAATGATATTACAAGTTGCGTTGGGTACAAAAAAGCAATTACGCAAAACCAAAACATGCCCATCTGACATTCCCAGGTGATAGTCCCCTACGGCTTTAGCATCCATGCTAGCTCCGTTCGCAACTCTGAGGGTCATGTCACCTGCCTTCAAAACCCTACGGTTTCTCAACGCCTGCAAAGAATTACAGATATGAGATCCTGATCCGGTATCCAATACCCAGGAAGTAGAGTTTATCGAAAGACAGTTTTCAATAACATACACACCTGAAGCTGAAGCCGCAACCTGCTTCAGTTCCTGTGTCCTGGCTTTCCAAGCCCTGCAATCTTTCTTCCAGTGTCCACTCTTATGACAATAGAAGCATTCTTCCTTTCCCACAAGCTTCCCCGCTATCTTTGTTGCCTTTTCCTTTCCCTTCGTACCCACTTTACTAACACCGCCCCTTGGTTTGGCGGGGGCTTTCTTTCTCTTTCCCTTGGCTTTCGCCTTGGACCTAGAAGAAGAAGATCCTCCTACAAACAAAGCGGGTGTTTCCCTACCTTTCTGTAGGGTGCCCTCTGCGCTCCTCAGCATGTTGAGGACTTCTGAAAGTTCAACTTCCTTTTCTTGTAAGTTGAAGTTCAGTATAAACTGGGCGTAAGTGGATGGAAGGGACTGGAGAATTAAATCCGTATATAGTTCACTTTCCAACGTGGTCCCAAGTTCCGCGAGCTCCTCAATGTAGCCAATCATCTTAAGCACGTGGTCCGCTACCGATGATCCGACGGCCAACTTTGCCGAAAATAACTTCTTCGACACTTCGTATCCTGCGATACGAGACTTCTCTCTATACAGTTCTTTTGTATGAAGAAATATGGATTCCAAGTCCATATTCTCGTGCCTCCTTCGATGTTCGTTGTCCATAGAGGCAAGCACGAGGCACCTGGCCTTCGCGCAATCAATCTCCCAAGTCTTACAGATTTCCTTATCCGCGACGCTGGAGGTGGGACCTGGGACGGGGGGAGCTTTGGTGGTAAGAAGATACCCCAGCTTGTCGTAAGTGATTGCCATTTTGACATTCCTGAGCCAATCTTTGTAGTTTGGCCCTGTCAGTATGTTTTTATCTAGAAGTAACTTAAGTCCAGTCATTTCGATTTGGTCGCTGCAGGGGGAGAGAGAAGAAACACTTTAGCATGATGCTCTTGCAAGTTTAGAGTGGTTTTTAATTTGTCTAAACAGGATGGCTCCCACTGTCTCTCGAATCCCTCCTCAAACCATAAAGGCAGAATCAGTCGGGATCAATCCCACCGCACAATACTTGCTTAACCGTTCAGCCAGGCCAGTGTCGGTACTTCGAGGGAGGTTTTCCAACGCTTTCGCGAAGTTCCTTAATTTAAGAACCTCTTTTCCCTGGGGGCGTAGCCCCGCTAACACCTTTCTAGGCACCTACTAGGTTTATAGCATTGATCGTTTGGTGAGAAATTTCCCGAGGAGTAGCATATACTCACAGGAGGATCGGGATCCAAATATCATCGCGCGACGAAACAGAAGGAATCCTACCAGAATCACCACACTCCAAATGGTATGCAAATCTAGCAAGTTTCAGTACTTATGAAACTCCCGATGTGGATTTTTGCCCCATGCTCTTATGACCTTGGCGTGAGGTCAAAATGTCATAAGTCACTTGTCAAGTTCTTCCCATCATTATCCCGGTTAATTTGAACCCACCCGTACCTACCCTTGACGTAGGCCAAAATGGCAGTACGACTGTCTCAAACCAACGCATTCTATCTATGCAACAGATAAATATCCGGCAGCTACCAATCACTATGCCTTGGCGTGAGGTCAAAATACAAAGCTTGAATACTACCGTATATTTAACTGAAATGATGGAGGGCTACGAATGGTTTTGGCGAAACCGTGAACGTAGTGAACTTGATATAATCGATGGAACGAGATAGCTTTTAAAAGGAGTGGCTCAAGCTCCGCATTTAAAAGTTAGTTTTGAAAAGAACCGAGTGGTTTTTCGAAAGTGTTCCAACAACTTTAACTTGGTTTATTATCTTGCATTAGTTCTTTTAATGCGTGATATTCTTGCATTAGTTCTTTTAATGCGTCCCATCATTTAATCCTACCATTGCAGAAAACAACCAAAATATGACGTACGCTTATGCCATTCGCATTCTCCACGGGGTCCCGTCATCACCCGTTAGGTTACTTAACTAACGACAGAGCGGGGGCTGGGCTAGCGCGGCTGTAAAACATAAGCAACGCCTAAATATAAAGCAATGATAGACATTACAGATCACAGATGAATACATTGGATATACTAGGAATCCGCAATCCGTTCGAGCCCGCAACGAAAAGCGGATTACACGGTCGCGGTGAATAGCCAAAATCCCACCCAAGACCCCTACGGGTGCGGCAAACTACCCGCCAAGTACCCGGTAGTTTGTGCACCCCTCCATGGGTCTATCCTAGGAGCAAAAACAGTAAAAAGAATTATACAATGACGGCTACAACCCCGACCCAGTTGTTCGGCCATACAAATAATATTATTACATCAATTTACATATTACAAATGAATGAAAGAAAAACAAAAGCTCATCTCACATCCACCCCGGCTATTCACCCGCGACAGTCCAACACATTCATATACACATTCCAATATCAAACACAGATCACAGAGATGTATAACCCCGACTAATCGACTTATAGCGATTAGCCGACGTTCAATACATACAAACATCACAGATATAACCAATATAGCCAAAGTGTAGCGAAGTTCGAAAAAAAAATACGGATTTATAGGACCCCAAAAGTAAATTTCTTTTCTGGAAAAACTGGGCACATATAACATATTTGAAAAATCCCAAAACCCTACCAGAAGAACACTGCACAAAACACGATCACATGAAGAGCCCAAACGGCGGCGGATCCGCGGCAACAAGAATAGCTATGGCCGCGGATCCGCGGCGGTTTGAAGGATTCATGGGATCGTTTTTGGTGGGTGTTCTCACAAAACCCTGAGCCGATTTTAGGAGTAAAACTTTTTACTTTTAGAGCACAAAAAATTTCAACAGAAACTTAGGGTTTTTGATTTTCCGGTTTTGCGATTTTTCCGTTTCGAACTTCCATACACTTTGCTACCAAGCTAGTTTAAGTTTAGTTAGGCTCTGATACCACTGTAAGTCCACGTTGTGACCCCCGGTTCTTACGGGGAGGCGGAAACGGTATAACAATCAAAATTTTTTTTGGCGCATGGGGCAACATGGACTAAACAAGGTCGGGATCGTGTCTAAACTAAACTAGCAAACATACAAAGGAGAGTTAACTACTCGGCAAAGTGGTTATACCTAACTTGAACTCCTTCTTCTTGAAACCTAGTAGAGGTTGATGGTTCTTTCCTCGTAGCCTTCTTTCGTCAAAGATGGATCCACCTGAGGGTTCAACCTTCGGGCTTTTTCTCGAACTTAAAGTGAACTAGGATCTCCGGCTTGCTAAACCTTGAACCCTAGAGAGAGTAGAGAGTATCTATGGGGTGTTTCTCTTTCAAGGAGAGGGATTCTCAACACATGAGAAGGATTCTCCTTGAGCTTGAGGAAGAAGAAGATGAAGTGAGGAGAGAGAATGAATATGATAGAATGAGCTTCTTTTCCTTTTGCAACCATAACAAAAGGAAAAAGAATTATCTAATTAATAATAATAATTCAAAATGAAATAGTTGATGGTTGTATTTGGAATGACCACTATCATCACTTCATTAAATGATGTAAGCTAGAATCAAGGAGTATCCTTGCAAAGCAATGATGATGGTCAAACATTCAACCATGGTCAACAAGTCAACCATGGTCAACAAGTCAACAAAATCAACCATGACACAATTTCATTTAATTACTATTATTAATTGACATTTCATAAATCCATTAGGGTTTGGAAAAAGACGACTGTCAACTGTGCATACGCACCCGTTCCGAAACCCTAATGAAAGACCTCTTCCTCCGCCTCAAACAACTGTGCATACACACCTGCATTCTCGTTCCGAGGAACAAGAATACTGAGAGATAAAAGCAACCCCAAAACATACCAGTATCTGGCTCAAACCAGAGCCTGCTAGTATAATCCGTCCGGACTCCAAACGTGCACAAGTGCGCGGATGAGAACGAACCCTGCCGCAAAACCATGCGACCTCTACTCAGTTTTGCCCAGAGGCGAATAGCCCTCTGTGTGGGACTCTAAAGACTCGACACTACGCTGGCAGTGGGTTTAACCACAGACCGCAAGTGGCACTAGCTGTGCGTAACGGTCCCCAGGTAGATGCCGATAAGAAGACTGACGAGGTAAAACCCATCTGAACTCCTACTGAGTCTGACTGTGACATTCTCCGTACAGTCCGGTCTGTTCTTCTGATACATCGCATGTCGGGCCTAGGGGGCGGTAAACGTCAGTCCCCCAATAGCGGTACAAGTCGTGTCGGAGTGAAGCCCAAAACACCCTGAGATAACACTGGAAGCCTACCAGTATATCTCGCTTGCCCTGGCTAGGGACTACTCGTGTAATGGCTCTCCTAGACACAGCGCGATGTCAACCCCCAATACCGGGAGAGACGAATCCTGTCTAACCGTCACTGCCTCCAAGTGCTTGGGGACTGCACCCAACCATTACCTGTTTGCACGACTCCTTTGAGCCATGGTAGGGTAGTGATCAAAGTGCAGTGGGAACACACTCGAGGCGAAGTGCCAGTGTCAAGTCAGCGGACTAAGCTGTACTCATGTCACCTGGGAACTGATAACCGACGATAGGTATAATACCAACCTGTCAGTTCCCGACGAGTCCTGTCCAGTGTACTCGTAACCCAACGAGCACCCGTATAATATCTCCAGTACGACGTACTGATGGCTGTGGGACAGACCATCTCCCACACTGGGATGAGAAGCGCATACGCTAGTCTACTCCAGAGTATCGATGCCCTGTCTCGATAGTCCTGCGACTAGGGACCTGTATAAGGATGTGCTTACAGATTACCCAGCCCCCACTAGTGTGATTGCCATCACAACACTGGTAATCAAGCAAAGATCCTAAGGGCTCCACTAATGCGTATATGTGATATACTAAAATAAACACATGTACACATTGAAGTAGAAACAAACCAAGTAGCATACTACTATATTGAGCAAGATTGTTTATACAAGGTGAATATCCCAAGCTTCCATTAAGTAATATACAAACTAGTATGATACAGTAATGGCCTCTAGGACATATACACTAACAGATACATTCATCGCGAGAATAGAATACGGTATCACATACACGCATTATTCTCGGTCCAACACATATCTCATATGCGCTCCTATTTCGTTTCGCTTGAGCCAGGAAACCTCTGTGTAGGACTCTAAAGACTCGTCAATACGCCGGCAGCAGGTGATGATCATATCAAACACCCACAAGCCGCAAGCGGTCTGCTAAACGTAACGGCCACCCGGGTATTGAGCGATCAGAAGATCAAAGAGCAAGACCGCTCACACTCCTGTGAATCCAACCAGTAACACTAACCGTACAGTCCGGTCTCGTCGTCTGATATGTCGCATATCTTGCCTAGGGGTGGTAAACGTCAGACCCCAATAGCTCGATAAGTCGTGTCGGTATGAGGTCTATAACAGTTCGAGAAACTACTGGTAACACTTACCAGTAAATCTCAGCAACCCTGGCCAGGGATTTTCGGTTATAGCCAATCGAACACAGCGCAACATCAACTCCCTATATCGGGAGAGACGAATCCCCTCCTATCGCTCATTGCCTCCATGTGATTCGGGACTATACTCAAAAACCACCGTTTTGCACGCCCTCTTGGACATGGTAAGGTGGAAATCAAAGCACAGTGGGAATCACACAAGACTCTCTGACGATCTTGGGTCAACAGACTACTCTGTACCAGTGTCACCAGAGAACTGCCATCTGACGTAAGGTATAATACCATCTGGGAGTTCTCGGCGAGTCCGTCCAGTGTACCCAGTCTCCACTGAGCACCCGCATACCATCTCTGATGTCAAACACCAATGGATATGGGATCATCCATCGCCCATCACATGGGTCGAAAAGATATGCGCTAGTCTACTCTGGAATATCGATGCCCCGTCTCGATATTCCCACGACTAGGGACCTTGAAGGATGTACTTATGGACTACCATGTCCCCACTAGTATGATCTGCATCATAGTCCAGGTAGTCAAGTACACATCCTAAGGGCTTTACCAACATGTAATAGAGAGTCAATCAGTGTACACATTAAGGTAAAGAGCAACCAGATAGCATACTATCATGTCGAGCAAGAAAGTCCTCCCTATATATGTCCAAGCATCCACTTCAATATACATCCTATGTATAGTAATGGCCTCTAGGGCATACATATAACTAACACTTTTATCATCACCTTCTCTCAAGTTGAGAGTACTCCTAGGATTAGGAGGGTACACCTATTATGCTTACTGGATATTCTTCTTCCAAACCATAGGCTGGTGCCGAACGGTAGGGAAGGAAGAAAACCACTTAGCCTAATGATGGTGTACAAAAGGTAACGACTAAAGACAAATAAAGGGAATTGGAAAGATGGCAAGGAGATATACGGTTAAAGTCATGAATTAGATTATGGAAGAGGCATTACTAAGAATACAAGGACACCCCATGTTTCAGTTAAACTGAGCATTGTTAATTGAAAACTGATTTCCCGATTAGATACTTACTCCAGGGTATGTATTTACCAGGTATGATTCTCACATCTGTATGGTTTTACAAATGTTGAGTGGGAGCAAGTTATTAGGAATTGGGTGATCATCCTCATTATATGGGAATTCGTTGTAATTGGTGATATTTGAGAAAATCGCCTGGTACAGTTTTCAACCTACGACGCACAAGGTTTTGAGTTATTCAACTCAGCGGACTTATACAAGGTATTGTATGTTGTCCAGTGTCCATCAGGACAAAGGGGTTGGTCCTCGTACTATATTCTATTTACTTGTGACTTCTCTAGTTTATAGACAAGTGTTTCGTAGAAATACAATGTCTAAGTATTGAGAAGTTGTGGGTATAGGAATATAGTAGAGAACCATGTATCGCAAGTATCAGGATTCTTCAAAGAAATCGAAGATGTAGATTCTTGTGATTAGTATTCAATTGATAGTAATGGTTTTGAGAAACTTGTTTCTCTTTCAGGTTACTCATAATTGGATGGATTCCTAAGTTGAGTAATGCTAACTAGCCTCTCTCCATTAAGTTGATATGCACTGGAGACAGCTGCAGGATTTGAATCTGGTTCCAATTGAATAAGTGCCTATGTTTCTATATTGGATATAGATTGCTTCATATCTTAACGATGTTAAGGTAAGGGACACTGGAAAACTCAAGGCACGATTCTGTAATGACAGTTTGTGGGTTGACCCTAGCTTTGACGAGGGTTGATTTTTTACCATCTGGAAGATCAATAGTGATATTGTTCTTGACTCGCCACAGTTTTATTAAAATGGATTTTTTCAGAAAACAGAAGTGGGAGTATGGTAGAACTGGAAGTGATTCCAGAACCACAAACGATTATGGAAAATTTAATAGAACTTATATATTCAATCAGGTTTGACATTTCAATAGCCACTCCGCAGATATGGTGGGTGACCTCAGACACCCGAGAGGTACTCTGGTAGCCTCAAGGACGGTGACAGGGAGGTTCTTGTTTACCCAGACTTGACACTACTGTTGTTCCAGACTATGAGACCCGGCAGGAGGATATGTATAGTGTCGTTCTAAACTAGTTTTAGAAATGTACATATATATTATTCTGCCAGAGGGTTGTCGCAATCAGTAGGAGCAGCGGAAGCATAGTGGACAAGTAGCTAGTGTCTATTTATAGACTTGAGCAATTATAGCGGAGATAGATCATCTAATTTTGATGTGACAGTCAGGAGTATGACTTCATTAGAATAAGGGATGGATCTGTTAAGAAGGTAGTAGGGTGTGATGTCTTGGTATTTGGATGACATACACAGAGTTGGAAGTAAAATTCCTATACTATGATCGGTTGTACTGTGGTCGTCACACAGTTGTTTCTCCACTAAGGATATGGATATAATATCTGACATTCTGATTACTAGATCTATGTGTTTAGATCTAGATTTGGGTATTTTCCCAATGTGGGTACGTTGACAGTATTCTAATAGTATTTTTAGAATAGTTGACTCCTGGCATGGTGGTGTACCTGCAGATGATGGAGTTACCCTCTCTAAAGGTGTCTTACAGACTAAAGGGGAGAGGGACGTGCATGATTGGCAGATCACTTGATTAGGCAATTGAGTCAATCGTGAGATGTCAAGTACCACACCAGATGTCGTTTTTGTACTAGATGCGATAAGTTTATATTAATCCAATCCTGAAGAAACATACGGAAGCAGTTTTAGAACATAAGTGCATGTTCTACGGATTTGATGACGGCAGCCTCCTTCGGGAGACGGTTATCATTCCAGGCTTCAAAGGTGACATGGATAACAGAGTGATTGTCAGGGTTACAGTTTTCCCTCAGATGAGGAACAGTATTATGGACAGGTGGTCCAAGGAGATACTGTGGGAGGCATGATGCTGGACACTGATTAGTTTCAGTGATTGATACAGTCTAAGAAGTTTGGATTTGGAGTTCATTTATGAACTAGGTCCCATCAGATATCCAGATATATTCTAAGACAGGTATTACTCATTTCGGGAGATGGCTTTTTCCGCGAATTTGAGATTTAGAGAGACATAGAAAGAAACACCGAAGCAGATCCACTCACTGAGGCTATTTCTCGAACACAATAGTTTTGCAAACGAGTTTTGTGAAACTGATTAGTAGAAGAGTTGGATGTTCGGTATCACACGAGCTGTGAGTACACGACATCGCAATAATTAGCCTTAAGTGCAAGTGGGAGATTGTTGGATATAGTGCCCTCTAAGTCAATTATTGGATCGCAGGTACGTGATTACAATGATTGACGGAGGACCTATACCGATAAACAGTCTTACTCGAGATGATAGTATGCTATCTGGTTTGTCTTTATCATCATGTATATGTTGATAAAGCCCATAGGATTCTTGCTTGACTACCAGCAGTATGGTGGCGATCATATATTTGGGAGCTTGGGTCTATAAGCACATCCTTAAAGTGTCCCAAGTCGTGGGAGTTTCGAGACAGGGCATCGATACTCCAGAGTAGACTAGTGTATACAGTCGAGACCCCGACGAGGGGCGGTGGCCGGTCTCACAAGCCACTGGTGTCAGTTGGATCACCTAAGATGTATACAGGTGCTCATTGGGTTATGAGTACACCGGACAGGACTCGCCGGGAACATGCTGGTTGGTATTATACATATCGTCAGATAGCAGTTCCCTGGTGACATGTGTACAGGTTAGTTCATCGACCTGAGGTCGTCATTTGTCTCGTGTGAGTTCCCACTATGCTTTTATTTATACCCTACCATGGGTCAAAGGAGTCGTGGAAACAGGTATATTTTGGGTACAGTCCCGAGCCACATTGGAGGCAAGTGAGCGGATCGGCAGGGGATTCGTCTCTCCCGGTATTGGGGGTGAGATCGCGCTGTGTTTAGGAGAGCCATTACACGAAATCCCTGGTCAGGGTAATTGAGATATACTGGTAGGTATACCAGGAGTATCTCAGTGTGTTCTGGGCTGCTCTCTGACATGACTTATGCAGCTATTGGGGGTCTGACGTTTACCGACCCCATAGGCCTAATATGCGATACTCATAGACGAATGTTCCGGACTGTACGGATATTGTCACTGTCAGGCTCAGTAGGGTTTATAGATGAGTTCGCTACTCAGCTTCCCTTCCAATCAATACATAGGCAAACCGTTACGTACAGCTTATACCTCTGACGTTCTAGTGGTTATACCCAGTGCCAGTGTATTGATGAGTCATTAGAGTCCCCCACAGACACCTTCCCAAGTTCGGGCGAAACGTTGTAGATGCCGTATGGTTTATGGCAAGGTTCGAAAAATGCACGTGCGTTTTCGCACGTGTCATATTTCGGGCAGATAATACTGGTAGGCTTTGGTTTAAGCCGGATCAGAGTATTATACCGTGTAGATATAATTTCTTTGTCTCAGTTGCATTTGTATTCGGTCGTAATACAAATGCGGGTATGTTTATACTGTTACGGGGTTATCCTGAAATTCGTTTCAGGATCACTTTTGGAAGTTGTCAGTTTCCAGTTTTCTATCAGCCGTATTTAACATTCGCTTAAATACGGTTTTATCTTTTCGTCTTTTGGGTGAGGCATGGTTCTAGAAGATTCTAGAAATGGTGACTAGGATTAGTGACTCATCATTTGCATTAATTGTGAGGTGAGGTGTTAAGTGAGGTGGCTTAATTCATTTAGTGTGTTCATACTAGGTGTTCATTTGAGTCATCCTTTTCTTTTAGTGCTTAAGATATTTTCTCCATGATCTTTTGCTTACACTCACCCTCCCCTCTCCTACACTCACCCTCCCTCTTCTATTTAGTGGCCGGCCCTCTTTGTGAGAAGAGTGAGAGATTGATTTTTGAGAAAAGATTATGATAGTTTAGTGTATGGAAATTTCATAGTTCAATTTCCACTCACCCGATTCCAATTGGCAACTTCATTAACCGTTCGTCCATAGCCTTGAACGTAACGAGACAAAGTGTTCTACTCATTCTCTACAACATCTTGGTCGTCTCTTTTGGCAAACTTGATGACCGAGTTGCCTCGGTTCAGAGGCGGGAGCCCGTTTAAAGATCCGTCGACATGGTGCCACCTGGACGACGAGACTGGAGTTTCAGAAGATCGAAGACGCCGCAACAAAGCGTGGGATGATGGTTAAAGACCGAAGGACTCGGATCGTTCGGTATAACAATTCTACCCTCTTTACAATTTGTTAGTTTAGCTTTAATGGCAGATCCGGGTTATAGTACACGATAGCGCTAGTCGTAAAAGTTTTGTTCCGCATATTGGTGTCTATTAGACGGCCGGGGCGCTACCGTGGACTTACAATTTCTGTAATGATTCTACTGTTTGTGTATATGAACTTGATTGGATTGTTGTGATGATTAGCCGGGGTTTGAGATGTGTTTTATATTCATTCATTCGATATAAATTGTAATATGATGTAATATTCTTTTGCGGGGCACATCCAGGTTGCGGTTGTAGCCACCGTTGTATTATTTCTTTTTACTATTTTTGCTCCTAGGATAGACCCAAGGTGGGGTGCACAAACTACCGGGTACTTTGAAGTGATTAGTGGCCTACTCACGTTGTTGAGGGAGACCGCTTCACTTCGGGTATTTGGCGGGTAGTTTGCCGTACCCGTAGGGGTCTAGGGTGGGGTAATGGCTATTCATCACAACTGTGTAATCCGTCTTTTGTTGAAGGCTCAAAGCAAACGCGGATTGCTTGTATATCTAATAAAGTTCATCAGTGAGTTCGAATGCCTATTATTGCGTCTTACGAATGTACAATATCTATATATGATAGCTATTAGACGTCACTTATGTTTTACACCCGCGCTAGCCCAGCCCCCGCTCTGTCGTTAGTTAAGTAACCTAACGGGTGACGACGGGACCCCGTGGCGAATGCGGATGGCATAAGAGGACGTGGTATTTTCGTTGTTTTATTTTGCAATGATAGGATAAATGATGGGACGCATTATTATAATGCAAAGAAAATAAACTAAAGTTGAGTCGTTGGAAAAAATTTAAAAAGAAACCACTCGGTTATTTTAAAAGATCAGAATTTTTAATTGCGGAGCTTTAAACACTCCTTTTAAAAAAAGTATCAGGTTCTTTCGATTATATCAAGTTCACTATGTTCACGGTTTTGCCAAAACCAGTCGTAGCCCTCCGTCATTTCATATGGATAGTCAATAGTATTCAAGCTGTGTTTGTTGGCCAAAGTCAAGGCACAGTGTTTGGTAGCTATTGGATATTCATATGCAACATAGATAGATGCTTTGGTTTGGGACAGTCGTACTACCTTGTTGTCCAAAGTCAAGGGTATGTACGGGTGGGTTCAAATTAACCTGGAGATTGATGGGTAGAACTTGACATATGACTTATGATTTGTTGGCCAAAGTCAAGGTCATAAGAGCATGGGGCAAAAATCGACATCGGGAGTTTCTAAAGAAACTTAAACTTGCTAGTGCTGCATACCATTTGGAGTGTGATGATTCTGGTAAGATTCCTTCAGTTTTGTCGTACGATGATATTTGGATCCCGATCCTACTGTGAGTATATTCTACTTATCGGGAGATTCGTCACTTAACGATCAATGCTATAAACCAAGTAGGTGTCAGCGGGGCTACGCCCCCAAGGAAAAGAGGTTATTTAATTAAGGAACTTCGCGAAAGCATTGGAAAACCTCCCTCGAAGTACCGACACCGGCCTGGCTGAATGGTTAAGCAAGTATTGTACGGTGAGATCAGTCCTGGCTAATTCTTCTTTTATGGTTTAAGGAAGGATTCGAGAAACATTGGAGCCATCCAGTTTAGATAAACTAAAAACCAATCTAAACTTGCAAGAGCATCATGCTAAAGTGTTTTCTTCTCTCTCTCTCTAATTGCAGCGACCTTGTAACCATGACTAGGTTACCTCTAGATAACAATTTGACTGAATCTGACTTATATGGCTGGCAAAGGTCTGTCCAGATGTCCATTGCCTATGACAAGCTGGACCACCCTATTACTACTCAAGATCCCGCCGTCCCAGGTCCAGTTTCCACCGTCGCAGATATGAATATCCGTCAGACAAGGGAATAGGATAAAGCGAAAGCCAAGTGCCTCGTGTTGGCTTCAGTTGATGGTGTATACCAGAAGAAGCACGAGAAGATGGACTCAGTTTCCATCTTTCTCCATAACAAAGATTTATATGGAGAGCAATCTCATATCGCAAGATATGAGACCTCGAACGAATTGCTTCAAGCGAGGTTGGCTATCGAGTCGTCTGCAGGGGGCAACGTCCTTACAGAGACCAGCTATTTTGAGCTTACGGACCTGCAGACCACGTTGAAGAACGGGTCACATACTGACTTGATTCTACAGTCTCTGCCTTCTACCCTGAAGGAAACCAGGGATGTAGAAGGAAAGGGAAGGGCAAAAGTTTCGGGACTGGTTGTAGTAAAAGAAGGACGTTCCTATTGTTACAGGAATTAACATTGGCAGAAGGATTGCAGGGCTAGTAAAGCCAGTAGCCAGGATTCGAAGCATGTTGTGGCTTCGGCTTCAGGTGTGTTTGTAATAGAGAACTGTATGTCAGTTAACCCTACTTCCTGGGTATTGGATACCGGATCAGGGTCTCACATCTATAATTCGTTACAGGCTCTGAGAAACTGTAGGGCTATCAGGATAGGTGATATGACTCTCATGGTTGCTAACGGAATGAGCATGAACGCTGAATCCGTAGAGGAATATCATCTTGGACTGACAACTGGGCAGATATTGATTCTGCGTAACTGTTTTTATGTACCAGGTACGACTTGTAATATCATATCTGTATCCTTACTTTCTAAGGAAGGATATGATTTTACTTTTTTAAGCGATGTGGTCCACATCCACCTAAATCAAGTTCTGATTGGGTCAGGTACATTAAAAAACGGGATATACGTATTGAATCAAACTCAGATTTTCAGTATCCAGAACACACTTAAAAGAAAGTCTCCAGAATTAAATCAGGCTTTCTTATGGCATTGTAGACTGGGTCACATCAATGAGAGAAGGTTAACTAAGTTACATACAGAAGGATATTTAGATCCGTTCGAATATCAGTCATATGCAACTTGTCAATCCTGTTTCAAAGGAAAGATGACAAAGACTCCGTTCACTGGACACGGAGTAAGAGCGAGCGAGCTCTTGGGGCTCGTACACAGTGATGTGTGCGGTCCAATGTCTACACATGCGCGAAGCGGTTATTCTTACTTCATTACTTTTACGGATGACTTTTCAAGGCATGGATATGTCTTCTTAATGAAACATAAATCTGAAGCCTTTGAAAAATTCCAGGAATATAAGAATGAAGTAGAAAAACGAACAGGCAAAAGTATCAAGACACTGAGATCGGATCGAGGTGGTGAATACTTGAGTGCCGAGTTCCTGGATTACCTAAAAGAGAATGGAATTCTCTCTCAGCTTAATCCTCCATACATTCCACAACATAACGGTGTATCGGAGAGACGGAACCGAACCCTATTGCATATGGTACGTTCCATGATGAGTAACGCTGAGTTGCCACGATCATTCTGGGGATATGCACTAGAACCAGCTGCATATCTTTTGAACCGAGTTCCAACTAAGACTGTGCCTACCTCACCATATCAAATGTGGTGTGGGAAGAAACCCTATCTTAAGCATATTAAGACATGGGGATGTCCGGCTTTTGTAAAGAAGCAGCATGCGGACAAACTCGAGGCACACTCAGTACAGTGTAAGTTTGTGGGATATCCAAAGAACTCCAAGGGGTATCTTTTCTATTACGCAGAGGAGCAAAAGGTCTTTGTTTCTCATCATGCCCGCTTCTTGGAAACTGAGTTTTTAGAAAATCAGATAAGTGGGAGCGCAATAGAACTGGAAGAAATTCCAGAACCACAAGCTATTACTGAAACCTTGGTAGAACAAGAAGGTTCAGGAGAACCGGACATCCCAGCACCTATCCGCAGAAGTAGTAGACAGTCTCATCCGCCCGAGAGATACTACGGTTTTCACATAGACGGGAATCGAGAAGATTGCATCATTGATGATGATGACCCTACTAGCTTCCAGCAAGCTATTCAGAGCGGAGACTCGGTAAAATGGCTGGATGCAATGCGGACCGAAATGGAGTCCGTATACACTAACAAAGTATAGACTTTGGACATTGCTCCAGATAGGGTAAAACCCGTAAGATGCAAATGGATCTTCAGAAAGAAGATTGGTGTAGATGGACAGGTTGAAACCTATAAGGCTAGACTTATTGCAAAGGGTTTCCGCCAAAGACCTGGTTTAGACTATGACGAAACCTTTTCTCCAGTGGCTATGCTCAAATCCATTCGGGTCCTTCTTGCTATTGCTGCATTCCACGATTATGAGATCTGGCAGATGGACATAAAGACGGCCTTTCTAAATGGTAATTTGGAAGAGTGCGTCTATATGGATCAGCCAGAGGGATTCATTCAGAGTGGGAGCAGCGGTAAAGTGTGCAAGTTGCTTAAGTCCATTTATGGACTAAAGCAGGCATCGCGGAGTTGGAACATCTGTTTTGACGATACTGTCAAAGAATTCGACTTTATCAAAAATCCAGATGTACCATGCATATACAGTAAGATTGTAGGGAGAGCTGTAGTATTCCTCGTCTTGTACGTGGATGACATTCTCCTAATAGGAAATGATATTCCTATGTTACAGTCAGTCAAAAGATTCTTGTCACAGAAATTCTCCATGAAGGACCTGGGTGATGCCACCTACATTCTAGAGATCCATATCTATCGTGATAGATCAAAAAGGATGTTGGGACTTTTGCAGTCTAGGTACATAGACACCATACTGAAAAGATTCAGTATGAAAGATTCTAAGCACGGTAACATACCGGCTTATCACGGAATCACCCTCTCCAAAGAGATGTCTCCCAAGACTGATTTGGAAAGGGATCGCATGTCGATTATACCCTACGCTTCTGCGGTAGGCTCTATAATGTATGCGATGTTATGTACCAGACCAGATGTAGCATACGCATTGAGCGTTGTAAGCCGGTATCAGGCAAACCCAGGGGAGAAGCACTGGATAGCAGTAAAGAACATTCTCAAGTACTTGAGGAGGACTAAGGAGATGTTCTTGGTGTATGGCAGAAAAGACCTCCAGATCGAGGCCTTTGCCGACTCTAGCTTCCAGAGTGACAAGGATGACTCCAAGTCCATGTCGGGTTATGCCTTCACCCTCAATGGAGGGGCGGTCTGTTGGAAGAGTTCCAAGCAGGAGACCGTTGCCGACTCAACAATGGAAGCAGAGTACATAACTGCTTACGATGCCGCAAAAGAAGCTGTCTGGATGAAAAAGATCCTCACAGAACTTCAGGTGGTTCCTACCAGTGTTGGTCCAATACCTCTGTATTGCGACAACAACGGCGCTATAGCTTTAGCGAAGGAACCCAGGTCCCATCAGAAGTCCAGACACATCTTAAGGCGGTATCACCTGATCAGGGAGATCGTACATCGCCGGGAGATCGAGGTGAAGAGAGTAGAGATGGAGAATAACATTGCTGATCCATTCACAAAGGCCAATCCTCAGACACAGTTTGAGAGGCTATTCGAGATGATAGGTCTACGATATGCCAGCTCATGGCCCTAGTGCAAGTGGGAGATTGTTAGTGTATATGCCCTAGGGGCCATTATTGTATCATACTAGCTTGTATATTACTTAATAGAAGCTTGGGATATTCACAGTTATATAACAGTCTTGATAAACATGGTAGTATGCTACTTGGTTTACTCTATCTTAATAACTGTGTACGTATTGGTAGAGCCCTTAGGATCTTGCTTGACTACCAGCGTTGTGATGGCAGTCATACTAGTGGCGGCTGGGTAGTCTACAAGCACATCCTTTTTCTGGTCCCTAGTCGTTGGATTATCGAGACAGGGCATCGATACTCTGGAGTAGACTAGTGTATATGCTTCTCATCCCAGCTGGGGAGATGGTCTGTCCCACAGCCATCAGTACGTCGTACTGGAGATAGTATACAGGTGCTCGTTAGATTACGGGTACACTGGACAAGACTCGCAGGGAACTGTTGGTTGGTATTATACCCGTCGTCAGTTAACAGTTCCCAGATGACATGAGTACAGCATAGTCCGTGTAAGTCAATGTGCAACACCCCACGAGTAGCGGGGAGGCGGAAATATGAAAAACGATCATGTTTATAAACGTACATCGACTAACCGAAGATCTTTTCTAAACAATACTTAACAATAAGCATAGAGTTCTAAGCTACTATGTGAAGAGATTATACCAAACGATTCTAGTCCTTCGTCTTTGTGATCTCTATGTCCTCCTCGGCCTCCTATCCGTGATAGATGATCCACCCGAGTACCCTAATCCAAGCTACACCTTAAGACTTGAGGTAACTTTGTTTCTCTAGTTGCTGACCAAAGTAACTAAGATGATGTAGAGTTAGGTTATGGAGTGTTTAGTCTTTACTAATACTTGTACTCAACTCATGAGTGGTAGGATTAGGGTTTGGAGAAGGAGAGAAAGCTTGAGGAGAGAGAAGGTGGAGATGATAATGAGAAGAGAAAAGCTTCTCACTTGAATATATCAAACATAATGAATTATCAAATAAAATCAATTAAATGATTATTGACCATGCTTCATTTATTCAAGAAGAGTGATTCATTATGTGAGTCATTAGATCATTAATGATGCATTTAATGATATGATGAATCATATAAATGAGTCACAAAAGCAATTAATGAAAATGCCACTTTAACCTCCTTAGTCACCCTCCTTCTAGAAGCTTCTCGGATAATTACGAGAAGGCCTTTCGCATCCGTGAAAACACGGAAAAACTTTAGACTGTATAAATCCAATAACCCGATACTAGAATCTGGCTTAAACCAAAGCCGTCTAGTAAAAACTGTCCGAATGTCGTACGTGCGTTTAAACACGTATTCGTCCGAACCCTTGTCGTAAAACCGTACGACCTCTATATCATTTTGCCTGGAGTTGGGAAAACTCTGTGTGGGACTCTAAAGACTCGACTACTATGCTGGCAGTGGGTTTAACCACAGACCGCAAGCGGTACTAGCTGTACGTAACGGTCCCCAGGTAGATGTCGATAAGAAGGCCGGTGAGGATACCCATCCGAACTCCTACGGAGTCTGTGCGTGACAATATCCGTGCAGTCCGGTCTGTTCGTCTAAGAGTATCGCATGTATGGTCTAGGGAGGTGGTGAACGTCAGACCCCTAATAACCATACAAGTCGTGTCGGTATGGCTCTATCACCATCCGAGAATCTACTGATCAATCTATCAGTAATTCTCAATCAGCCCTGGCCAGGGACTTATGGTAATGACCAACCGATCACCGTGCGATATCAACTCCCTATACCGGGAGAGACGAATCCCTAACAGTCACTCACTGCCTCCACGTGGCTCGGGACCGTGTCCAACTAAAACCTGTTTGCACGACTCTTTTGAACCGTGGTAGGGTAGTAATCAAAGCACAGTGGGAACTCACACGAGACAAATGACGACTTTAAGTCAACGGACTATCTGTACACATGTCACCTGAGAATTGTTATCTGACGTTAGGTATAAATACCATCTAGTCAGTTCTCGGCGAGTCCTGTCCGGTGTACTCACACCCAGTGAGCATCTGTATACAATCTTAGGTGCACTCCACCAATGGCTGCGGGACCAATCTATCGCCCCTCCTCGGGGTCTAGATATGTATACACCAGTCTACTCTGGAGTATCGATGCCCAGTCTCGATACTCCTGCGACCAGGGACATATAAGGATGTGCCTATTGACTATCCAGCTCCCACTAGTATGACTGCCATCATAACGCCGGAAGTCAGGCATACACCCTATGGGCTTCATCAACACGTATATATATAAATACCAAGTAAAACATATCATACGTTAAGATAAATACAAACCAAATAGCGTACTATCATATTAAGCAAGACTGTTATGTACATACATAACCCTAGTATCCTATACAATGAAGGCCTCTAGGGCATATATATCCAACAATCTCCCACTTGCACTAGGGCCTATAATTGGTGCAATGAGTACCCACCGTCTTCACTATATCCAGTTACTGGAGTACCGCATGCCCAACATCTCAAATAGCCTCTCGAACTGAACTTGAGGAATGGCCTTTGTGAATGGATCTGCCGTGTTGTCTTTTGTATCCACTTTCCGTACCTCGATCTCCCGACGATCAACGATCTCCCTGATCAGGTGAAAACGCCTTAAGATATGCCTGGATTTCTAATGGGACCTGGGTTCCTTTGCCAATGCTACGGCCCCATTGTTATCATAATACAAAGGTATTGGATTGGCAATGGACGGAACCACCTGAAGTTCAGAAATGAACTTCCTCATCCAGACAGCCTCTTTTGCGGCTTCACTAGCAGCTATATACTCAGCCTCCATAGTTGAGTCTGCGACGGTATCCTGTTTGGAACTCTTCCAACATACCGCCCCTCCATTGAGGGTAAACAAAAAACCCAAAATGGATTTAGAATCATCTTTGTCACTTTGGAAGCCGGAGTCGGTAAAAGCCTCTACCTGGAGGTCTCCATTACCGTAAATCAAGAACATCTCCTTAGTCCTTCTCAGGTACTTGAGAATGTTCTTTACCGCTAACCAATGTTTCTCACCTGGATCAGACTGATACCTGCTTACCACACCAAGTGCGTAAGCTACATCCAGTCTTGTACATAACATCACATACATTATAGATCCTACCGCCGAAGCGTAGGGTAAAATGCTCATGCGATCCCTCTCTTCATCAGTCTTTGGAGACATCTCTTTGGAGAGGGTGATCCCGTGATAATAGGGCATGTTACCGCGCTTGGAATCTTCCATACTAAATCTCTTTAGTATAGTGTCAATATACCTGGACTGTGAAAGTCCCAACATTCTATTAGATCTATCACGATAGATCTTAATGCCCAAAATGTAGGTTGCATCACCCAAGTCTTTCATGGAGAATTTCTGTGACAAGAAGAGCTTTACTGATTGTAGCATAGGGACATCATTCCCTATCAGTAGTATGTCGTCGAGGTACAAACGAGGAAGACTACTGCTCCTTCTACAATCTTCCTGTAAATACATGGTTCATCTATATTTTTGATAAAGTCCAAACTCGTTGACTGTCTCATCAAAGCAGATGTTCCAACTTTGCGATGCTTGCTTTAATCCATAAATGGATTTAAGCAACCTGCACACCTTTCCGCTGCTCCCACTGTCTAAGAAACCTTCTGGTTGATCCATGTAAACACTCTCTTCTAAATGTCCATTTAGAAAAGCTGTTTTTACGTCCATCTGCCAGATTTCATAGTCATGGAAGGCAGCAATGGCAAGCAGGATCCGAATGGATTTAAGCATAGCTACAGGTGAAAAGTTTTCATCATAGTCCAGTCCTGGTCTTTGACGAAAACCTTTTGCAACGAGTCTAGCTTTGTAGGTTTCCACTTGTCCAAGTGCACCAATCTTCTTTTTGAAGATCCATTTGCATCCAACTGGTTTAATCCTAGGAGGAGCAACTTCTAAAGTCCATACTTTATTGGTGTACATGGATTCCATTTCGGATCTCATAGCATCCGGCCACTTCATTGAGTCAATACTCGTGATAGCCTGCTGAAAACTAGTAGGCTCATCATCATCGATGATGCAATTCTCTCGATCCCCATCTAGAAGAAAACCATAGTATCTCTCTGGAGGATGAGAAAGCCTACTAGATCTGCGGAGTGGCGTTGGTTCGTCATGTTCTATTGAAATCTAAGGTTCTTCTAAGTCCTCGGTAGCAGTTTGAGGTTCTGGAATTTCTTCCAGCTCTACCGCGCTCCCACTAATTTCTTTTGCAAGAAATTCGCTCTCTAAGAAGACAATGTGGCGAGCAACAAACATCTTTTGTTCTTCAGTGTGGTAGACCATGTACCCCCTTGAATGTTTGGGGTATCCTACAAACTTGCATAAAACCGATCATGACTCGAGCTTGTCCGGTTTATGCTTTTTAACATATGCCGGACATCCCCATATCTTGATGTACTTAAGATATGGTCTCTTCCCGCTCCACATTTCATATGGAGTGGCAGGCACAGACTTAGTTGGAACTCTATTCAATAAGTATGCTGCTGATTCTAGAGCAAATCCCCAGAAGGAAAGTGGTAACTCAGCACTACTCATCATTGAATGCACCATATCTAATAGCGTGCGATTCCTCCTTTCTGATACACCATTATGCTGAGGTGTATAAGGCGGAGTAAGCTGAGAGAGAATTCCATTCTCTTTTAAGTATTCAAGGAAACTGGTACTTAAGTATTCTCCACCTCAATCAGATCGAAGTGTCTTGATGCTTTTACCAGTTTGTTTCTCTACTTCATTTTTATACTCTTTAAACTTCTCAAAGGTCTTTGATTTATGTTTCATTAAGAACACATGTCCATACGTAGAGAAGTCATCAGTAAAAGTGATGAAGTAGGAGTGACCGCTTCGCGCATGTGTAGACATTGGACCACATACATCAATGTGTACAAGTCCCAAGAGTTCAGTAGCTCTTGCTCCGTGTCCGGAGAACGGTGATTTGGTCATTTTTCCTTTGATACATGATTGACAAGTTGCATATGATGAATATTCAAACGGATCTAGATATCCATCTTTGTGTAACTTAGTCAACCTTGTTTCGTTTATATGACCAAGTCTACAATGTCATAAGAAGGCTTGATTTGAATCTGGAGCCTTTCTTTTATGTGTGTTTTGAATATTGAAAATTCGAGGTTGATTAAGTATGTATATGCCGTTTTCCAGTGTGCCATACCCAATCAGTTCTTGATTTAGGAGAATGTTCATGACATTACTTTAAAGCGCAAAATTATATCCTTTATTAGACAACAAAGATACTGATATAATATTACACAGCATACTGGGAATACAAAAACAGCTGTATAACACCAAAACGTGCCCACTAGTCAACCCTAGGTGATACTCCCCTATTGCAACAGCATCTATATGCATTCCATTGCCCATCCGGAGAGTTATATCACCTGCCCCCAGTACTCTACTATTTCTCAGATCCTGCAATGAATTACAGATATGAGAACCAGAATCGGTATCAAGTACCCATGATGTAGAGTTTACTGAAAGACAATTTTCGATTACGAACACACCTGAAGCTGAAGCAACCGCTTGCTTCGTGTCCTTTGCCTTGAAGGTCATACAGTTCTTCTTCCAGTGCCCTTGCTTGTGACAATAAAAGCATTCGTTTATATCCGCTTTCACCCTTCTTGCCTTGTTCTTTCCCTGCACCTTCTTGACCCCACCTTTCGGTTTGGTGGCTTTCATCTTCTTCTTCCCTTTAGCTTTCGCTTTAGATTTAGAAGAGGATGATTGGCCAACATAAAGAACGGGGGTCTTCTCCTTTTTCAAGGAGGTCTCTGCTACCCTCAACATGTTGAGGAGCTTTGGAAGATCAGCTTCCATTTCGTGCATGTTGAAGCTAAGCACGAACTGAGAGAAGGTGTGGGGAAGGGACTGCAAAATCAAGTCGATATACAAATCATTCTCTAGCACGCATCCCAGGTTTGCGAGTTCCTCAATGAGGCTGATCATTTTGAGGACGTGCTCTCCTACAGGCGATCCTGGAGCTAACCTCATCTGGAAGAGTTTACTTGAGGTCTCGTACCTTGCGATACGGGAGTGTTCTCCATATAAATCCTTTACATAGAGGAAGATGGATACAACATACATACTCTCGTGCTGTTTCTGGAGTTCATTGTTCATAGACGCCAGCATGATACACTTAGCTCGCTCACAATCCAGATCCTATGTTTTGCGAACTTCCTTGTCCACAACTGAGGAATCTGGTCCAGGGATAAGGGGAGGAACAGCGGTGGTAACATATGCTACTTTGTCATAAGTCAGCGCAATGTTGACGTTCCTTAGCCAATCTTTATAGTTCTGTCCGGTCAGTATATTTTTCTCAAGTAATAGTTTTAATCCTGTCATGGTAGCTGCTAGAGAGAGAGAAAAGAAAACACTTAGCATATGCTTCTTGCAAGTTTAGATTGGTTATTAGTTTATCTAAACAGGATGGCTCCCACTGTTTCCTCAAATCCTTCTTCAAAACCTAAAAGAAGAACTAGTCAGGATTTAATCACACGTCACAATACTTGCTTAACCTTTCAGCCAGGCTGGTGTTGGTACTTCGAAGGAGGTTTTCCAACGCTTTCGTGAAGTTCCTTAATTAAATAACCTCTTTTCCCTGGAGGCGTAGCCTCTCTAACACCTTTCTGGACACCTACTTGGTTTATAGCATTGATTGTTAAGTGAGAATGTTTCCCGAGAGTAATCCTACTCATCAGTGGGATCGGGATCCAACTATCATTGCATGATGCACTAGATGGAAGCCACTCTAGTCACCACACTCCAGAAGGTATGCTTAATCTGCAAGTTTCTTTTATGTTTGAAACTCCCGATGTGATTTTTACCCCAAGCTCTTATAGACATTGACGTAGGCCAATAAGTCATAAGACGCAAGTCAAGTTCTACCCGTCGTTGTCCTGATCAATTTAAGTACATCGTACAAGCCCTTGACGTAGGCCAACAAGGTGTACGTCTGTCTTAAACTAATGCATCTATCTATGCAACAAATAGGCACACACACTGCTACCATACACTATGCCTTGACGTAGGCCAACAAGCATAGCATGAATACGATGTGCTGTCTATTTGAAACGACGGAGGGTTACGGCTGGTTTTTGGCAAAAAACCGTTAACGTAGTGAACTTGATTTGATCGAAGGAACCAAGATAGCTTTTATTAAAAGGAGTGGTTTAAGCTCCGCATTTAAAGTTTTTATTTTTCAAGAAAACCGAGTGGTTTTTATAAATTGTTCCAACGATTCAGTTTAGGTTTTATTTTTCTTTGCATTAAAAATAATGCGTCCCATCTTTAACCTATCATTACAGATAACAACGAAAATACAACGTCCTCTTATGCCATCCGCATTCGCCACGGGGTCCCGTCATCACCCGTTAGGTTACTTAACTAACGGCAGAGCGGGGGCTGGGCTAGCGCGGGTGTAAAACATAAGTGACGTCTAAATAGCTATCATATATAGATATTGTACATTCGTCAGACGCAATTTCTTTTGAGCCTGTAAGAAAAGACGGATTACACAGTTGTGATGAATAGCCATTACCCCGCCTTAGACCCCTACGGGTACGGCAAACTACCCGCCAAGTACCCGAAGTGAAGCGGTCTCCCTCAACGACGTGAGTAGGCCACTAAACACTTCGAAATACCCGGTAGTTTGTGCACCCTACCTTGGGTCTATCCTAAGAGCAAAAACAGTAAAAAGAAATAATACAACGGTGGCTACAACCGCAACCTGGATGTGCCCCGCAAAATAATATTACAACTTATTACAATTACATCGAATGAATTAATACAATAACCCATCACAAAACCCGGCTAATCATCACAACAGTCCAATACAGTTTATATACACAAACAGTTATAAATAACATCACAGATATGTGCAACCCCCTGCCAACCGACATACTAGCAGTTAGGGGAGGTTTACGAACACATAATACAAAACAGATATAATCAAACAAGCAAACATCGTATAATTTCGATCGATTAAACACTTTAAATTCTACTCCAAATCTTCTCTATAAATTTAAAACCTGAGCAGAAAATAAAAAATACCAGAAAATACAAAATATCACAACAGATGCACAGAAGAAAACTGGGCTGAATCGGCCCCAACTCGGCCGCGGATCCACGGCGGATCGGTGGGATCGGCCGCGGTTCCGCGTCTCTTTGGCCGATTCAGGAGCCCATTTTTCTTGTGTGTTCTTATATTTTCAAGCTGGTCATTCTGGAGGTCCCTGAAAAATTTTTGGACCTCATTTTAAAATCGACAGAAACATCATGATATTCGTGTTTTTTCCGATTTGTTTTCCGTTCGAAATTCATACAACTTTGCAAGTGAGTTAATTATTATTTAGTGAGGCTCTGATACCACTGTAAGTCGATGTGCAACACCCCACGAGTAGTGGGGAGGCGGAAATATGAAAAACGATCATGTTTATAAACGTACATCGACTAACCGAAGATCTTTTCTAAACAATACTTAACAATAAGCATAGAGTTCTAAGCTACTATGTGAAGAGATTATACCAAACGATTCTAGTCCTTCGTCTTTGTGATCTCTATGTCCTCCTCGGCCTCCTATCCGTGATAGATGATCCACCCGAGTACCCTAATCCAAGCTACACCTTAAGACTTGAGGTAACTTTGTTTCTCTAGTTGCTGACCAAAGTAACTAAGATGATGTAGAGTTAGGTTATGGAGTGTTTAGTCTTTACTAATACTTGTACTCAACTCATGAGTGGTAGGATTAGGGTTTGGAGAAGGAGAGAGAGCTTGAGGAGAGAGAAGGTGGAGATGATAATGAGAAGAGAAAAGCTTCTCACTTGAATATATCAAACATAATGAATTATAAAATAAAATCAATTAAATGATTATTCACCATGCTTCATTTATTCAAGAAGAGTGATTCATTATGTGAGTCATTAGATCATTAATGATGCATTTAATGATATGATGAATCATATAAATGAGTCACAAAAGCAATTAATGAAAATGCCACCTTAACCTCCTTAGTCACCCTCCTTCTAGAAGCTTCTCGGATAATTACGAGAACGCCCTTCGCATCCGTGAAAATACGAAAAAACTTTAGACTGTATAAATCCAATAACCCGATACTAGAATCTGGCTTAAACCAAAGCCGTCTAGTAAAAACTGTCCGAAAGTCGTACGTTCGTTTAAACACGTATTCGTCCGAACCCTTGTCGTAAAACCGTACGACCTCTATATCATTTCGCCTGGAGTTGGGAAAACTCTGTGTGGGACTCTAAAGACTTGACTACTACGCTGGCAGTGGGTTTAACCACAGACCGCAAGCGGCACTAGCTGTACGTAACGGTCCCCAGGTAGATGTCGATAAGAAGGCCGGTGAGGATACCCATCCGAACTCCTACTGAGCCTGTGCGTGACAATATCCGTGCAGTCCGGTCTGTTCATCTAAGAGTATCGCATGTATGGTCTAGGGAGGTGGTGAACGTCAGACCCCTAATAACCATACAAGTCGTGTCGGTATGGCTCTATCACCATCCGAGAATCTACTGATCAATCTATCAGTAATTCTCAATCAGCCCTGGCCAGGGACTTATGGTAATGACCAACCGATCACCGTGCGATATCAACTCCCTATACCGGGAGAGACGAATCCCTAACAGTCACTCACTGCCTCCACATGGCTCGGTACTGTGCCCAACTAAAACCTGTTTGCACGACTCCTTTGAACCGTGGTAGGGTAGTAATCAAAGCACAGTGGGAACTCACACGAGACAAATGACGACTTTAAGTCAACGAACTATCTGCACACATGTCACTTGAGAACTGCTATCTGACGTTAGGT
The DNA here is from genome assembly GCA_030015575.1 of Agapanthus africanus. NCBI lineage: Eukaryota > Viridiplantae > Streptophyta > Magnoliopsida > Asparagales > Amaryllidaceae > Agapanthus > Agapanthus africanus. Next base: position 263,030,255 of record CM057345.1, on the reverse strand, counting down.
ATAAATACCATCCAGTCAGTTCTCGGATAGTCCTGTCCGGTGTACTCACACCCAGTGAGCATCTGTATACAATCTTAGGTGCACTCCACCAATGGCTGCAGGACCAATCCATCGCCCCTCCTCGGGGTCTAGATATGTATACACCAGTCTACTCCGGAGTATCGATGCCCAGTCTCGATACTCTTGCGACCAGGGACATCTAAGGATGTGCCTATTGACTATCCAGCTCCCACTAGTATGACTGCCATCATAACGCCGGAAGTCAGGCATACATCCTATGGGCTTCATCAACACGTATATATATAAATACCAAGTAAAACATATCATACGTTAAGATAAAGACAAACCAAATAGCGTACTATCATATTAAGCAAGACTGTTACGTACATACATATCCCCAGTATCCTATACAATGAAGGCCTCTAGGGCATATATATCCAACAGTCCGCAGACTTGACACTGCTACTTCGCCTCGAGTGTGTCCCACTGTTCTTAGATTGCTACCCTACCACGGCTCAAAGGAGTCATGCAAACAGGTAGCAGTTGGGTGTAGTCCCGAGCACTTGGAGGCAGTGGCGGTTAGACAGGATTCGTCTCTCCCGGTATTGGGAGTTGATATCGCGCTGTGTCAGAGAGCCATTACGCAAAGTGTAGGGTTCCTAGGCACTCTCAAGAGGTCTCACAAGGCATCAACCATGCCAATTTCAAAATTTACGGTGCCGAGAAACCCTAGACTAGATCGTTGGCTAGAAGTTTAGGTGACAAAGCAACTAGTTAACTACTTTAACTAAGAGTACGGAAATACAACCTTTGTAGATCCGGTCCTCCACCTCCACGGCTCTGTGATGAAGTCCTCTCCGCTGTCCAAACGAAATCCCGGGCTCTAGCGTCGGCTTCAGGAGACCCGGTTGAAAGTGTGAAAAGCTACTTGAGAAATGGGCGTGCAAGGTCGTCGGCTTCGTGCCGAAGATGATCTACGTCGAGGCATCACAAGATCAAGCTCCCACTTCACCAAGTCATGAAACTTGTGAAGAAAACACACTCTACTACTTGGCAAGAGGTAGAGGATGAAGAAATAGGAGGTGGGTTCACTTTAGAATTGGATTTCTCACTCATTTCATCAAGTTGCCATTGATGGAGGCAAGCTTCTTCTTGTGAAGAAGAAGAAGAAGAAGATGAATATGTTATGATAAGAATTAGAATTGAAAAGAAAAATGAATCCTTATCATAATTCCAACCATAGTTAGGTGTAGAGAATAGACTAGGGTTAGTGAATGGTTAGGTTAAGGAGATGAAGACAAAATGGTCAAAGTTGCATGAAGCTTCAAGAAACTTCATGAATCAATGCAACCATTTTGTTTTCTTCTCTCTTTATTAATCCAAAATAAATAGATAAATGAATGGATAAATAAATAAAAACCTAACCATATACTTAACCAAGGTTTAATTCTTTACACTTAACCAAAAAAGCATGTATCATCAAACATGATACAATCATGTGCACAAAAGTATATCACATATACAACTTGCACAATTCAAGTGAGAAAATCCATTTAAAGTGAACCGATACTAGTTAATGCAAAGCAATATATCAAATATATAATTATACATTAAATCATTAAATCAACACTTGATTTAACGATCTGGTTATATCGCATATAACCGACTAATATCAATAGTAACAACTTATCGAATCAACACTTGATCCGATAACCCGGCTATATCGCATATAACCGATCAATGTCACAAATCGCGAGAATCGAATACAGTATCACATACTGGTATCATTCTCGGTCCCGCACATATCTCATATGCGCTCCTATTTCGTTTTGCTTGAGCCAGGAAACCCCTGTGTAGGACTCTAAAGACTCGTCAATACGCCGGCAGCAGGTGATGATCATATCAAACACCCACAAGCCGCAAGCGGTCTGCTAAACATAACGGCCACCCGGGTATTGAGCGATCAGAAGATCGACGAGCAAGCCCGCTCACACTCCAGTGAATCCAACCAGTAACACTACCGTACAGTCCGGTCTGATCGTCTGATATGTCGCATATCTCGCCTAGGGGTGGTTAACGTCAGACCCCAATAGCTCGATAAGTCGTGTCGATATGAGGTCTATAACAGTTCGAGAAACTACTGGTAACACTTACCAGTAAATCTCAGCAACCCTGGCCAGGGATTTCCGGTTATAGCCAATCGAACACAGCGCAACATCAACTCCCTATACCGGGAGAGACGAATCCCCTCCTATCGCTCATTGCCTCCATGTGACTCGGGACTGTACCCAAAAACCACCATTTTGCACGCCCTCTTGGACGTGGTAAGATGGAAATCAAAGCACAGTGGGAACCACACAAGACTCTATGATGATCTCGGGTCAACAGACTACTCTGTACCAGTGTCACCAGAGAACTGCCATCTGACGTAAGGTATAATACCATCTGGGAGTTCTCGGCGAGTCCGTTCAGTGTACCCAGTCTCTACTGAGCACCCGTATATCATCTCTGATGTCAAACACCAATGGATATGGGATCATCCATCGCCCATCTGTATGGGTCGAGAAGGTACACGCTAGTCTACTCTGGTATATCGATGCCCCGTCTCGATACACCCACGACTAGGGACTTTGAAGGATGTACTTATGGACTACCATGTCCCCACTAGTATGATCCGCATCATAATCTAGATAGTCAAGTACACATCCTAAGGGCTTTACCAACATGTATCAGAGATACAATCAGTGTACACGTTAAGGTAAAGATCAACCAGATAGCATACTATCACGTCGAGCAAGAAAGTCCTCCCTATATATGTCTAAGCATCCACTACAATATATATCCTAAGTATAGTAATGGCCTCTAGGGCATACATATAACTAACAATCTCCCACTTGCACTAGGGCCATCTGATAGCAGTGGTTGTAGTATCTCATACTCAACCATCCCATAAAAATCTCTCTCTAGGAACAGGCCTTTGTGAGTGGATCCGCTGTGTTGTCCTCTGAGTCTACTCTCCTAACCTCGATCCCTTGGAGATCAAGCATCTCCATGATCAGGTGACACTGCCTTAGAATATGTCTGGATCACTGATGGGACCGGCGTTCCTTGGCATAAGCCACAACTCCATTGTCACACAATTGGAGGAACCTAGTTCATCTCATGAACCAATATACACCCAAACAGCCTCTTTGGTAGCATCTTTAGTAGCGATGTATCCTGCCTTTATCGTCTAGTATGTCACGGTATCTAGCTTGGAACTCTTCGAACATACCGTCCCTTTACTGAGGGTAAAGACAATGCCTGTGACTGACAGTCAGTCGTCTTTATCACCCTGGAACCATTCCAGCGATTCTCCCCAGGGTCGATTGATACCGTCTCACTACAACTAGTGAGAATCCTAACATCCATTTAGATCTATCTCATAGATCCAAAACCCAGGATTTAGGAGGTATCACTTTGATCCAATAAGGAGAATCCTTGTGATAAACGGAGATTGACCGATCGTAGCATAGGAAACTCCTTCCCTATCAAGAGTATGTCATCCACGTACTCTACGAGGATCGTCACCATACTCCCTACTACCTTTTTGTTTATACAAGGTTCATCTACCATTTTGATGATGTCAACTTCTTGACTAATCCATCAAAACCGATGATCCTACTCCGCGGTGCCTGCTTTATCCTATAAAGCATCTTGCACACGTTTCCGCTGCTCCCACTGTCTACGAGACCCTCTGGCTGTGTACTTATAGACGCACTCTTCTAAAACATCATTTAGAAAAGCAGTCATGACACCCAACCGCCAGATATCGTAGTCATGGTATGTAGCCGTGGCAAGTAGTATCTGGATGGACTTAAGCATAGGTACTGGATAAGGTTTCATCATTATCCACGCCTGGTCGATGACGAAAACCTTTAACAAGTCTAGCTTTGAAAGTCTCAACTTTCCATCTACACCAAGTAATCTTCTCAAGATATACTTGCTCCTGAGGGGGATTTAACCCTTCAGATATAGCAACCAAAGTCCATACTTTGTTGGTGTAGATGGATTCCATCTCAGATCACTAAGCATCCAGCCATTCTGACAGAGTCTTACTCCTGATGGCCAGCTCGAAACTAGTTGGGTCATCATCTCATGATGCACTCCTCGCTCCCACTGTCATAGAAGAACCGAAGTATCTCTCAGGTGGGTGAGGAACCCTACTAGATCGGCGGAGAAGCTGAGGTTCGTTGGAATCTACTGAATCCTTTGGTTCTATCAAATCATCAGCTGCAGTTTGTATGGCTGGAACATTTCCAGTTCTACATAACAGACCTTGCCTTGAGCTTGTCCGGATTTTGCTTTTAGACAAAGGCCGGACAACCCCAAATCTTAACTAACTTAAGAGATGGGCTCTTCCCTTTCCATATCACATATGAAGTGGTAGGCAATTGAATTGATTGTAACCGTATTCAATAGGTATGCTGCTTCTCAAGCGCATAACTCCCAAAAGGAAAAAGGTAACTCAGCAGTACTCATCATAGAGCACAACATATCAAATAGGGTGTATCTGCTCCGCCCCGATATACCATCGTGCTATGGTGTATACGGAGGAGTAATGCTGAGAGAGAATCTCATTCTCCTTTAAAATAGTCCAGGAATTCCGTGCTCAAGTATTCTCCTCCCTGATCACATCAAAGGACATAATACTTTTACCCGTTTTGGTTCTCTACTTCTAACTTATATTCTGTGAATATCTCAAAAGGTTTGGACTTGTGTTTCAACAGGAACATATGTCTGAATCTAAAGAGATCATCAGAGAATGTAATGAAGTACAAAGAACCGGTCTTGGCATGTGTAGACAGGGGACCTTTATACATCAACATGTATCATCCCAAGAGTTCACTAACTCTTTCTCTGTTTTCTTTAAACAGAGCTGGTGTCATTATATCTTTGTGACATGACTGGCAAGTTTCACAAGATGTAAATTCAAACTGCTTTAAATATGCATCTAAATGTAACTTCAGCTAGTCGGGTCGCATTGATATGACATAGTCTACAATACCTCAAGAAGGATTCGTTCATTTCTGAACTCTTTCTCTTGTGTGTGTGTTCCGTATACTAAGAACTGTAGTTTGATTTAGAACATCAATGCTTTTAGATAACGTGCCTGAACCGATCAACTTTTGATATAGGAAATGTTCAAAACATTATCCAGCAATACAGAATTTTATCATTTCTTTACTAATAAAGAGACTGATATGATTTTGTATATCAGGTTCGGTATCTAATAACATTCGTTCAGAATCAATGTATTGGTAATACAGGGTGACAGTGACCAACAGACTTGGCTGCAACACTTGCCCCGTTTTCTGTCTTATGAAACTTATCACCCGTTCTCAGTTCTTTACCTATCTGTAGCCCATGTAACATATTACATATGCGGGATCCTGATCCGGTATCATATACCCAGGACGTAAAGGATACTGAGAAACAGTTCTGTATAATGAACATACCCGAAGATGATGCATCAGCATGCACTTTCTTCGTTTGGGCGGCACGGGAATTCTGGTAATCCCCAATTTCCTGCTCTGTCTTATAACAATTATAAGTTGGAGCGGGACCAATGTTCCCCAGCTCAGTATAACAAGCGGGTTCGGTCAAATATCCGTATTATTATCTTGATTAAGGCGTGATATGGTCGCTACCAGGAGAGAGAGAGAAGAAAACACTCAGCGTGCGCTCTTGCAAGAATAGATTGGTTATTATTTTATCTAATCAGGACGGCTCCCACTGCTTTTTATCAAATCTTCCTTCAAACCCTAAAAGGAAAGACTAGCCGGGATTAATTACACACTACAAGTTCGCCAATCTTTCAGCCAGGCCAGTGTCGGTACTTTGAGGGAGGTCCCCCGTGCTTTCGCACGAACCTAATTAATGTAAACCTCGTTTTCCCAGAGGCGTAACCCCGTTGACACCTTTCTAGACACCTACTTGATCGGCTAATTGTAATGTGTAAAACTCTCCCAGGAGTAACAATTACTCGCAGCGGGTATCGGGATCCAACTATCTTATAGAAGCTATGCAATCTCATTGCAAATTTCAACACTTGAAATTCCCGATAATATTTTGCCCCTAACGTGCTATGACCTTGACGAAAGCCAACAAACCATAGCCCGCTAGTCAAGTTCAACCCGTACATTTCTTGATTGAATTAAACCCACCCGCACGACCCTTGACGAAAGCCAACAAAGCCGTACGACTACCCTAATCCAATCGCATCGTATGCAGGCAGATAAGCGGCATATAGCTACCGCACACTGCACCTTGACGAAAGCCAACAAATGCAGCACGAATACTATATACAACTTATCTGAAATGACGGATGGCTACGACAGGTTTTTCTGAAAACCTATTGCATAATGAACTTGATATCGTTGTAGAATCAAATGATTTTGAAATGGAGTGCTTTTGAGGCTTTTCTAGATTTGCTAAAGGAGTCACTCCCGGTGAAGGGATCGTCGGTCCTTTCCTCATCGAATGAGGTGCGGGATATATCACATATATCACTGTGCAAAGCAAAAACACTTAAAAGCAATCAAAAGACAAACCGAGTGTGTAGCATCTGCCAGTTATTGCTAAAGGAGTCACTCCCGGTGAAGGGATCTTGGTCCTTTCCTCATCGAATAAGGTGCAGGATATATCATATATACCGCTATGCAAAGCAAGAACTGTAGCTACCTGTTTTATTTTGAAATTCGATTCTACAACATCTTAGGTTTCTTTTATTTCATTAATCACATTAATGAAGTCCCATCATTTAAGTACCTAAACATCACAGATAAATACGACGTACACTTATGCCATCCGCATTCGCCTCGATGTCCCCTCATGCACCGTTAGGTTAGGTAACTAACGGCAGAGCGGGGCAGGGCTAGCGCGGGTGTAAAACATAAGTAACGCCTATATAATATATCATATATACTATATGTAAGTGCACGGCGGCGCCCCGGCCGTCAATCCGACGGCCAAATGCGGAAGCGATGAATAACTTAAATTTTACTTGGACTGGCAAACCGCCGCGCACTAATACCCGGATCGAACCATTAACTAGTCCTAGCTATCTACAAGAAAGGTTAGAGATATACCGACGATCCAAGTCCTCCGGTCTTCTCGTCATGGTCCCGATCTCCTGCGGAAAAGCCCCGTCTTCTCCTCGTCGCCGGAAGTGCACCACATCGCCTACTTTGTTTACGGGCTCCCACCTCAATGCCGAGGCAACTCGGGCACGAAGCCGGCTACTCGACGTGCCCAAGGTTTGCTGTAGAATGTGTAGTAGAGGATTGTGTCTCATTTGGGGTTCATGGAGGTGCCTTTTGGTGGAGGGATGATACAAGGATTATGTGGAGGAACTTGTAGGCTTTTGGAGCATGAAATGAACAAGATTTCCACCCTTAAAAAAACTTGGACAGCCCTTCCAAGGGGAAGGCCGGCCATGACATAAAGAGAGGAGAGAATGAGAGTGTCATATGCAAGATAATGAGAGAGCCATCCAATAATACCAAAGGGAGAGAGAGAGAAGACTATCATGCAAAAGGAAATGATCACCAAATCAAAACCCACACTCAACCACCTACCACCAACCTCATCATCAACAACCATGATGATATACAAAGTCAAGCAATGATGAGGTTATGAAGTCAAGCCATCATGAAGATATCAAGTCAAAAGATGGTGCTATCATGATACAACAAAATGCAAAGACCCCCTTCCACAAATGCCTGTTTGCAACAATGCAAATAAGCCCTCCTCCACCAAACTTCGGCCAATGAACGGAACAATGGAAATCGGCCGAAACGGAAAGCAAACTGGCAACTCCAAAAAACTGGTCCCGTAATAAATTACAGGAAAACCCCGATACTGTGCATACACACCCGCATTTGTATTCCGACCGAAATACAAATGCAATGAGACAAAGTCTACACTATACTATACTAGGATCCGGCTTAAACCAAAACCGGCTAGTAATATCTGTTCGATCCTGATCCGTGCAATACCGCACGTATCTGATCGAACCCTGCCATATAACCATACGGTCTATAGTACAGACTGTCCGATCCTGATCCGTGCAATACCGCACGTATCTGATCGGACCTTGCCATATCTCCATACGGCCTCTACAGCCTTTCGCCCGAAAGCTGAGTAACTGAATGTGGGGGACTCTAAAGACTCATCAACACCTTGGTTGTGGATTTAACCACTAGCACGTCAGAGGTATAAGCCAATACGTAACGGGCTACCAGGTACTGACTAAAAGGGATGTCTGTGAGCGAGCTCAGCCTGACAACCCTACTGAGCCTGTCAGTGACAATATCCGTACAGTCCGGTCCGTTCGTCTATGAGTATCGCATGGCGGGCCTAGGGGGTTGGTAAAAGTCAGACCCCCAAAAGCGGTACAAGTCGTGTCGGAGTGTAGCCCAGAACACCCTGAGATACTACTGGAATACCTACCAGTAAATCTCCTTGCCTTGGCCAAGGACTTTGTGTAATGGCTCTCCTAGACACAGCACGACCTCACCCCCAATACCGGGAGAGACGAACCCCTGAAGATACGCTCACTGCCTCCATGTGGCTCGGGACTGTACCCAACTAAAACCTGTTTGCACGACTCCTTTGAGCCGTGGTAGGGTAGTAATCAAAGTACAGTGGGAACTCACACGAGACAAATGACGATCCCCAGGTCGATGAACTAACCTGCACACATATCACCAGGGAACTGCCATCTGACGTCTGGTATATGACCAACTAGCATGTTCCCGGCGAGTCCTGTCCGGTGTACTCATAACCCAATGAGCACCTGTATACATCTTAGGTGATCCAACTGACACCAGTGGCTTGTGAGACCGGCCACCGCCCCTCGTCGGGGTCTCGACTGTATACACTAGTCTACTAATGGAGTATCGATGCCCAGTCTCGAAACTCCCACGACTAGGGACCATTTAAGGATAAGCTTATAGACCCCCAGCTCCCACTTATATGATCGCCCTCATACTGCTGGTGGTCAAGCAAGAATCCTAGGGGCTCTATCAACGTGTAGTAGCGACGTGTCAGGTCACCTAAAGCAGTACACGATGATAAAGGTAAACCAGATAGCATACTATCATCTCGAGTAAGACTGTCCTACCGGGATAGGTCCTCCCTCAATCATTACAATCACGTACCTGTGACCTAATAATTGACTCTGAGGGCACTATCTCCAACAATCTCCCACTTGCACTCAAGGCTAATTATTGCGATGTCGCATACTCACAGCCCGTGTGATACCGAACATCCAACTCCTCTACTAGTCAGTCTCACAAAGCTCGTTTGCGGAACTATTGCGTTCGAGGAATAGCCTCAGTGAGTGGATCCGCTTAGTTGTTTCTTTCTATGTCTCTCTATATCTCAAGTTCGCGGAGAAACCCATCTCCCGAAAAGAGCAATACCTGTCTCAGAATATGTCTGGATGTCTGATGGGACCTAGCTCATAAATGAACTCCAAATCCAAACTTCTTAGACTGTATCGTCAACTGAACTTAATCAGTATCCTGCGCGCCATGCCTCCCTCAGTATTGCCTTGGACCACCTGTCCAAAATACTGCCCCTCATCAGAAGGAAAACTATAACTCTGACAACCTCCTTGTCGTCCATGTCACCTTGGAAGCCTGGAATGATAACTGTCTCCTGAATGAGGCTGTCGTTATCATCTCCCTAGAACATCCACTTATGTTCTAAAACTGCTTCCGACTGTTTCTCCAGGATTGGATTAATGTCAACTTATTGCATCTAGTGCAAGAACAACATCTGGTGTGGTACTTGACATCTCACGATTGACTCAATTGCCTGAGCAAGTGATCTGCCAATCATGCCCGTCCCTCTCCCCTTTAGTCTGTAAGACACCTTTGGAGAGGGTGACTCCATTACCTGCAGGTACACTACCGTGCCAGGAGTCGTCCATCCTAAATACTCTTAGAATGCTGTCAAGTACCCTAATTGGGAAACCACCCAAATCTAGATCTAAGACCATAGATCTAGTAACCAGTATGTCTGATATAAAATCCATTTCCTTTGTGGAGAAACAACTGTGTGACGACCAAAGTATAACCGATTGTAGTATAGGAGTTTCTTTTCCTACTCTGTGTATGTCATCCAAATACTAGGATATCACACCCTACTACCTTCTCAACAGATCCATCCCCTATTCTGATGAAGTCAAACCCATGACTGTCACGTCAGAAATAGATGATCTATCTCCGCTACATCTGCTCTAGTCTATAAATAGACATAAGCAACCTGTCCACCAATGCTTCCGCTGCTCCCACTGACTACGACAACCCTCTGGCAGAGTCATATAGACGTACACTTCTAGAACTGGTTTAGAACGACGCTATACTCATCCTCCCGCCGGGTCTCGTAACCTGGAACAACAACAATGGCAATTGTGGGTAAACAAGAACTTCCCTGTCACCGTCCTTGAGGCTACCGTAGTACCCCTTGGGTGCCTGAAGTTACCCACCATATCTGCGGAGTGGCCAATGGAATGTCAATCCAGATTGAATCTTTAGGTTCCTTATCAAATCTTCAGTAATCGTTTATGGTTCTGGAATCACTTCCAGTTCTACCATACTTCCACTACTGTTTTCTGAAAAAATCCATTTTTAATAAAACTGTGGCGAGTCTAGAACAATATCGCTATTGTTCATCCAGATGGTAGAAAATCAACCCTCGTCATAGCCTGGGTCAACCCACAAACAGCCATTACAGGAACGTGCCTTGAGTTGTCCAGTGTCTGGTTTTAATCATAAACCGGACAACTCCCCGTACCTTAACATCGTTAAGATATGAACTGTTCTATATCCAATATAGAAACAGAGGCACTGATTTAATTGAACCAGATTCAAATCATGCAGCTGTCCGCAGCGCATGTCAACTAAATGGAAGGAGGCCGATCAGCGTTACTCAACTTAGGAATACTTCCAATTATGAGTAACCTGAAAGAGAAGCAAGATCTCTTTATCATTACTATCAACTGAATACCATACACAAGTATCTACATCTTCGATCTCTTTGAAGAATCCCGATACTTGCTATACCTGGTTCTCTACTCTATTCAAATACCTATAACTTCTCAAAATTTGGACCCTGTGTTTCCGCGAAACACCTGTCTAAAAACTAGAGAAGTCATAAGTAAACCGAATATAGTACGAGGACCAACCCCTCTGTCCTGATGGACCCTGGACAACATACAATCCTTTGTATAAGTCCCTTGAGTCTGATAACTCATTCACTGTGTGTCGTAGGTTGAAAACTGTACTTATGGTTAGGAAGAATTACACCGCTGTTTAATGCTCCTTACCTAACCATCCACTGATATAGGTAAATGTCGTAGACATAATTTCAGAAAGGTATATCTCACTCTATGAAAATAGACGTACAGATATATCAATTTGAAATTGGTGCATAACAGCGGATATTCAAAACCAAATATTTGCCGACCGGCAAACAGCCCAGGTGGTTTCCTCAAATATCACCGATTACAACGAATCCCGATATAATGAGTATAATCACCCAATTCCCAATAACTTACTCCCACTCATCATCTGTAAAACCATACAGATGTGAGAATCGTACCTGGTAAATACATACCCTGGAGTAAGTATCTAATCGGGAAATCAGTTTTCCTTTAACATTACACAGTGAAACTGAAACATTGAAATGTTCCTGATGGGGTATTCTGGTATTCCTAGTAATGCCTCTTCCAGATTCACGACTGTAACCGTATAGTTCTTTGCCACCTCTCCAAATCCCTTCATATGTCTTTAGTCTTTACCTTTTGCACACCCTTTTAGGCCAAATGGTTTTCTTCCTTCCCTACCGTTCGGCACCAGCCTATGGTTTGGAAGAAGACTATCCAATAAGCATAATGGGTGTACTGTCCCAATCCTAGGAACACTCGCAATGAGAGAGGGTGAAGATAAAAGACAACCGAATAAACCTTATTCCTATTTCTCCTGAACCAGAATCCATCCCCGAACTGGAACCAGTTCCATTCGAGTTCGTATATAACCATACGATGGAGTATCCAAATAAACTGTGGATCTTCGTAGTGATACGGAGTGTCCTGGAGAAATACAAAGGTGATGTGGGAGTGGTAACGAAATATTTGGTTTGGTCGTGAATATCTGTTGCAATTTACTTTGCCCTCTTACTAATCCCTTGCTTTGTCTGAACTTAATACCTTCTGCACACCATCGTTATGCTAATTGGTTTTCTTCATTCCCTACCGGTCGGCACCAGCCTAAGGTTTGGAAGAAGACTATCCAATTTGCGTAATAGGTGTACTATCTCCTAAACCAAGGAGTACTCGCATCCTGAGAGAAGGTAAAAGGAAAAGACAACTGAATAGTCCTATCCGTTTTCTCCAGAACCGGAAACCATCCTCGAATAAATTCTTTCGAGTTCGTATCTAACCATACGATGGTTTTGTCCAATGGAAGTGGACGTTCGCAGTAATACGGGGTGTCCTGGAGAAAAGGGTAAAAGTAGGAGTGGCAATGAGGTTTGCAACTCTGATAATCCAAAAGCCGGTGTTTAAGAAGGTTCGGTCAACTTGGTCACTGAGTCAAAGTCTTAGGGTCGGGTCAATGGTCGCTGCCAAAGAGAGAGAGAAAAGAAACACTCAGCGTGCACTCTAACCTAGATTAGAATGGTCACCAATTTATCTAATCTGGAAACCTCCCACTGTACCTCAAATTCTCCTCCAAACCTGAAAGAAGAATTAGTCGGGGTTACCCGAGGAGTAAACTAACTCATCAGTGGGAATCGGGATCCAACTCTCATCGCATGACAACATGACGGAATCCGCTCACGTCATCACACTCCAGATGGTATGCGCATATCTGGCAAGTTTCAGTTCTTTTGAAACTCCCGATGTGATTTCTGCCCCATGCTCTTATGACCTTGGCGTGAGGTCAAAATATCATAAGTCACATGTCAAGTTCTGCCCGTCATTATCCAGGTTAATCTGAACCCACCCGTACATACCCTTGACGTAGGCCAAAATAGTAGTACGACTGTCCCAAACCAACGCATCTATCTATGCAACAGATAAATACCCGGCAGCTACCAAACACTATGCCTTGGCGTGAGGTCAAAATACATAGCTTGAATACTACCGAATATTTAACTGAAATGACGGAGGGCTACGAATGGTTTCTGGCGAAAACCTTTAACGTAATGAACTTGATATCGTTGAAGGAACTGATAGCTTTTTAAAATATAGTGACGAAAACCGTTGCTAAAGAGGTCACTCCCGGTGAAGGGATCTCGGCTCTTTCCCCGTAGAATGGGGTGCAGGATATTCCAAATGAATACCGCGATGCAAAGCAAAAGTAATCGGCTATAGTGAAGTTAATGCCCTGACGCAAACTTTTTGTCCAAGGGGTCACTCCCGGTGAAGGGATCTCGGCCCTTGCCTCGTCGACTGAGGAGCAGGATATTCCAACTGAATATCACGATGCAAAACAAAAGTGAACGTCCTTGCAATAACAGCCTTTTGAAAAAGTGTTCCAACAACATCAGATTAGGTTTGTGTTTAAACTTGCATTGATCCGAATCAATGCAGTCCCATTAATTGATCACACCAAAAAGAACGAAAATATACTGATGTACGTATATGCCATCCGCATTCGCCACTGGGTCCCGTCATTACCCGTTAGGTTAGCTAACTAACGACAGAGCGGGGACTGGACTAGCGCGGATGCAAAACATATACAACATCTACTAATATATATACCAATATATAGTATTTCGCTCAAGGCGTGAAAGAAATGCAACATCACAGAGAATGAACAGCATCACAGAAACAATACAGATATCTGGGATCCCCGGGTTTCACAGAGCCACTGCTGAAACCCGACGTTCCCCTGGTCGTGTGGATAGCCTGTGCAATGAAATCCTAGACCCCTACGGGCGCGGCAAGTTACCCGCCAAAACCTGAAGCGAGGCAGCCCCCTTCAGCAACGTGAATGGACCACCCAGCACTTCACGGAATCCGGTAACTTGGGCACCCCTCCTGGGTCAACCTGTACCCCCTACGAGTGCGGCGAATAGCCCGCCAATCCTAGAGTGAAGCCCCCTCCGTCTCAATGCCATGAGATGCGGGCTTGTTGCCCTCCAGAACCCGGCTATCCGTGCATCCCTCCGCGGGGCAATCCTAGTACAGAAAGTAAAATATACATACAACGGGTACATCGACCGCAACCAGGTCGTGCCCCAAAATAATAATACAAACAGGCAGTGACGGCAGTCCACATGTCGGACGCTCGCCCCGCAATATCAAATGTACATAATACAACAAAACTGTACTAGCATTGCATCCAGGCTATCCCCACGACCGATCCGCAACATCACAGCAAAAACAAAACATCAACGTGAAAGTCACGTTCGCAAATCCGTCTAACCGGGCTATAGCAGTTAGACCGGATTTACCGATCAAGTGACATTCACGGTCGCAGATATAATGTAAATACTGTGAAAAATGTGTTTAAAATATCCGATCGATCAAAAATTAACAAGTGGGCCCCCAATCAAAACTGTAGCACTCACAGAAAACCTGGGCCCAATTTTAATATTCCAAAACCCATATTTTAAGCCCAGAAGGCCTCTGTAAAAAATTGGTGAAGTGATCTCCACAGTGTGCGGCGGAAGGGCGGCGGGAAGGGGGTTTTCGCGGCGGTTCCGCGCTCCCACTGTGGATTTACTTCGTCAAATTTTTACAGAGCTCTTAGATTTTCCAGTACATCAATATTTTACAACCTGAAAAATTTTTGGGGACCAAAAAGTTTCAACAGAAAACTGATGTGGGCAAATACGGGTTTTTGAACATTTCGATCGATCGGAACTGAAAAACACATTACACAAAGCTAGACTAAGTTAATGGGGAGTCTCTGATACCACTGTAAGTGCACGGCGGCGCCGCGGCCGTCAATCCGACGGCCAAATGCGGAAGCGATGAATAACTTAAATTTTACTTGGACTGGCAAACCGCCGCGCACTAATACCCGGATCGAACCATTAACTAGTCCTAGCTATCTACAAGAAAGGTTAGAGATATACCGACGATCCAAGTCCTCCGGTCTTCTCGTCATGGTCCCGATCTCCTGCGGAAAAGCCCCGTCTTCTCCTCGTCGCCGGAAGTGCACCACATCGCCTACTTTGTTTACGGGCTCCCACCTCAATGCCGAGGCAACTCGGGCACGAAGCCGGCTACTCGACATGCCCAAGGTTTGCTGTAGAATGTGTAGTAGAGGATTGTGTCTCATTTGGGGTTCATGGAGGTGCCTTTTGGTGGAGGGATGATACAAGGATTATGTGGAGGAACTTGTAGGCTTTTGGAGCATGAAATGAACAAGATTTCCACCCTTAAAAAAACTTGGACAGCCCTTCCAAGGGGAAGGCCGGCCATGACATAAAGAGAGGAGAGAATGAGAGTGTCATATGCAAGATAATGAGAGAGCCATCCAATAATACCAAAGGGAGAGAGAGAGAAGACTATCATGCAAAAGGAAATGATCACCAAATCAAAACCCACACTCAACCACCTACCACCAACCTCATCATCAACAACCATGATGATATACAAAGTCAAGCAATGATGAGGTTATGAAGTCAAGCCATCATGAAGATATCAAGTCAAAAGATGGTGCTATCATGATACAACAAAATGCAAAGACCCCCTTCCACAAATGCCTGTTTGCAACAATGCAAATAAGCCCTCCTCCACCAAACTTCGGCCAATGAACGGAACAATGGAAATCGGCCGAAACGGAAAGCAAACTGGCAACTCCAAAAAACTGGTCCCGTAATAAATTACAGGAAAACCCCGATACTGTGCATACACACCCGCATTTGTATTCCGACCGAAATACAAATGCAATGAGACAAAGTCTACACTGTACTATACTAGGATCCGGCTTAAACCAAAACCGGCTAGTAATATCTGTTCGATCCTGATCCGTGCAATACCGCACGTATCTGATCGAACCCTGCCATATAACCATACGGTCTATAGTACAGATTGTCCGATCCTGATCCGTGCAATACCGCACGTATCTGATCGGACCTTGCCATATCTCCATACGGCCTCTACAGCCTTTCGCCCGAAAGCTGAGTAACTGAATGTGGGGGACTCTAAAGACTCATCAACACCTTGGTTGTGGATTTAACCACTAGCACGTCAGAGGTATAAGCCAATACGTAACGGGCTACCAGGTACTGACTAAAAGGGATGTCTGTGAGCGAGCTCAGCCTGACAACCCTACTGAGCCTGTCAGTGACAATATCCGTACAGTCCGGTCCGTTCGTCTATGAGTATCGCATGGCGGGCCTAGGGGGTTGGTAAAAGTCAGACCCCCAAAAGCGGTACAAGTCGTGTCGGAGTGTAGCCCAGAACACCCTGAGATACTACTGGAATACCTACCAGTAAATCTCCTTGCCTTGGCCAAGGACTTTGTGTAATGGCTCTCCTAGACACAGCACGACCTCACCCCCAATACCGGGAGAGACGAACCCCTGAAGATACGCTCACTGCCTCCATGTGGCTCGGGACTGTACCCAACTAAAACCTGTTTGCACGACTCCTTTGAGCCGTGGTAGGGTAGTAATCAAAGTACAGTGGGAACTCACACGAGACAAATGACGATCCCCAGGTCGATGAACTAACCTGCACACATGTCACCAGGGAACTGCCATCTGACGTCTGGTATATGACCAACTAGCATGTTCCCGGCGAGTCCTGTCCGGTGTACTCATAACCCAATGAGCACCTGTATACATCTTAGGTGATCCAACTGACACCAGTGGCTTGTGAGACCGGCCACCGCCCCTCGTCGGGGTCTCGACTGTATACACTAGTCTACTAATGGAGTATCGATGCCCAGTCTCGAAACTCCCACGACTAGGGACCATTTAAGGATAAGCTTATAGACCCCCAGCTCCCACTTATATGATCGCCCTCATACTGCTGGTGGTCAAGCAAGAATCCTAGGGGCTCTATCAACGTGTAGTAGCGACGTGTCAGGTCACCTAAAGCAGTACACGATGATAAAGGTAAACCAGATAGCATACTATCATCTCGAGTAAGACTGTCCTACCGGGATAGGTCTCCCAATGATATATTATGTGGGAGATTGTAAAGCAGTACACGATGATAAAGGTAAATCAGATATTACACTTACGGTTACAATAATATCTGTAAAACATAAGTAACGCCTATATAATATATCATATATACTATATACTGTATCTATCACAGAACATCACATGATCACATCACAGATATCGCATCAGAAGAATCATATGAAATATTGGATATACTAGGACGTCCGTGTTTTCAATACGAGCCAGTATAAAACACGGATTCCACGGTCGCGATGAATAGCCAAACCAACACCCCTAGACCCCTACGAGAGCGGCAAGCAACCCTACCAATTCTAGAGTTAGGAGACCCGGACTCGACTCCTCAAGTTGGTCTCCCACTGGACTCCAGAACCCGGTTACTTGTGCTCCCCTCCTTGGGTCTATCCTAGTGCGGAAAAGTAAATAATATACAAAGGGTGACATCTTCCGCAACCTGGAAGTGCCCCAATAAAAGAATATTACATACAAGTTTTTACATGAATGAAAATGAAAAATACTCATCTCACCAAAAAAAAACCCCGGCTATTCAAACACGACGATCCAATATAACATATCCAGCAACACATAACATCACATGTCATCAACGTAAGTAAATATGCGTATCCCAATTGTCATTGACATATAGCAACGAAACCGGTGATATCAGATATTACACTTTCGGTCACAGAAAAGAAAGTGTAAAACTACAACAGTTGGAATCCGCAACCTCTTTAGACATCGCATGCCTAATCAAATGAATTACTTAGACATCGCATGCCTAATCAAATGAATTACTTAGACATCGCATGCCTAACAATTATAAACCCCGCATTTTAGTCTCATTATCGAAAACACTTTTCAATATTAAGTCGGGCAATTCAACAGGATTCCCGACATTCTGATCGAATGCTCGTCGCAAACTTTAGTAGGCGGTCGCACCCCCGATGCCGTCGACGAAGTGCCCCAAGGCGGAACACCGCTACCGCGAGCACCCGAACGGATGCTTTCGGCGATGGGGTTCTCCTACAGTCACTTGGTCGGGGCTATGGAGTGAGGCTGTCTATTAAGTTTACCCGGCGAGTATCCGCGTACGCTACGTGATTGCGACGGACTTTTGATCACATCAAAATTCCGTAGCAACCGATCAAGTGAGACTAAACTGCTATGTTTATAACATTCATTCAGTTATCTCATAACTAATTGTGAATTCCAATTATTGTATCCCATTCCAGATAAATAGAAAATGTTAAACTTTCCGATCGAACAGTCGAACACCCAAGTTTTCCCAAAACAGATCAACACATGAAACAAGTCTAAAAACATTCAGTTCGTGCCTCAGTACCAACGGTCCAGCCGTAGAAGGGTCAAGCCAACGCCTCACATGTGGCACGCCGTACTGCCTCAAACCCGAAGGTTCAAATGGCAGTTCAAGACGGTCACATAATCGAGTTAAGGTTTGTTGTCTTCTAGAGGGACCATCGCGTTACTTGCACTACTTAGAACATCTTTAAACCTCGGAAAAATCCAACACTTGGAAATTTTCCGGCAGGGGAAAGATTGGGTATTTTTATCCGGTCGAACTTTTTAACATATTCAAAAATTATCCGGAAAAACACACTGACAAAATTAGACAATCCGATCGATACACCGAGTCCCCAATACAACCCAGAAAATTCAACTCTTGAAAAAACATTAAAAATTCCCAGGAAAACCAGCACTGCAAACTAGGAATTACTGTGCAAAATTGATTGCAAGAAGAGACAAAAGGGCCGCGGAACCGCCGCATTAGCATGCTAATGCCGCGGTTCCGCCGCGCTTTTATGGATTCAGGGGCCCCGTTTTATACAGTAATTCTTAGAATCTTCTACTGAGTTTTCTGCATATTTTTAATTCTCAAAAATCCACGATTTTCAAAAATGTACAGAGAGCAATATTAGGGTTACGGTTTCGGTTCGATCGGATTTCTAACTCCGTCTACGCATCGCCTAAGGCTCTAGCTAGGCTCTGATACCACTGTAGGGTTCCTAGGCACTCTCAAGAGGTCTCACAAGGCATCAACCATACCAATTTCAAAATTTACGGTGCCGAGAAACCCTAGACTAGATCGTTGGCTAGAAGTTTAGGCGACAAAGCAACTAGTTAACTACTTTAACTAAGAGTACGGAAATACAACCTTTGTAGATCCGGTCCTCCACCTCCACGGCTCCGTGATGAAGTCCTCTCCGCTGTCCAAACGAAATCCCGGGCTCTAGCGTCGGCTTCATCGGAGAAATGGGCGGGTAAGGTCGTCGGCTTCGTGCCGAAGATGATCTACGTCGAGGCATCACAAGATCAAGCTCCCACTTCACCAAGTCATGAAACTTGTGAAGAAAACACACTCTACTACTTGGCAAGAGGTAGAGGATGAAGAAATAGGAGGTGGGTTCACTTTAGAATTGGATTTCTCACTCATTTCATCAAGTTGCCATTGATGGAGGCAAGCTTCTTCTTGTGAAGAAGAAGAAGAAGAAGATGAATATGTTATGATAAGAATTAGAATTGAAAAGAAAAATGAATCCTTATCATAATTCCAAACATAGTTAGGTGTAGAGAATAGACTAGGGTTAGTGAATGGTTAGGTTAAGGAGATGAAGACAAAATGGTCAAAGTTGCATGAAGCTTCAAGAAACTTCATGAATCAATGCAACCATTTTGTTTTCTTCTCTCTTTATTAATCCAAAATAAATAGATAAATGAATGGATAAATAAATAAAAACCTAACCATATAATTAACCAAGGTTTAATTCTTTACACTTAACCAAAAAAGCATGTATCATCAAACATGATACAATCATGTGCACAAAAGTATATCACATATACAACTTGCACAATTCAAGTGAGAAAATCCATTTAAAGTGAACCGATACTAGTTAATGCAAAGCAATATATCAAATATATAATTATACATTAAATCATTAAATCAACACTTGATTTAACGATCCGGTTATATCGCATATAACCGACTAATATCAATAGTAACAACTTATCGAATCAACACTTGATCCGATAACCCGGCTATATCGCATATAACCGATCAATGTCACAAATCGCGAGAATCGAATACAGTATCACATACTGGTATCATTCTCGGTCCCGCACATATCTCATATGCGCTCCTATTTCGTTTTGCTTGAGCCAGGAAACCTCTGTGTAGGACTCTAAAGACTCGTCAATACGCCGGCAGCAGGTGATGATCATATCAAACACCCACAAGCCGCAAGCGGTCTGCTAAACGTAACGGCCACCCGGGTATTGAGCGATCAGAAGATCGACGAGCAAGCCCGCTCACACTCCAGTGAATCCAACCAGTAACACTACCGTACAGTCCGGTCTGATCGTCTGATATGTCGCATATCTCGCCTAGGGGTGGTTAACGTCAGACCCTAATAGCTCGATAAGTCGTGTCGATATGAGGTCTATAACAGTTCGAGAAACTACTGGTAACACTTACCAGTAAATCTCAGCAACCCTGGCCATGGATTTCCGGTTATAGCCAATCGAACACAGCGCAACATCAACTCCCTATACCGGGAGAGACGAATCCCCTCCTATCGCTCATTGCCTCCATGTGACTCGGGACTGTACCCAAAAACCACCGTTTTGCATGCCCTCTTGGACGTGGTAAGATGGAAATCAAAGCACAGTGGGAACCATACAAGACTCTATGACGATCTCGGGTCAACAGACTACTCTGTACCAGTGTCACCAGAGAACTGCCATCTGACGTAAGGTATAATACCATCTGGGAGTTCTCGGCGAGTCCGTTCAGTGTACCCAGTCTCTACTGAGCACCCGTATATCATCTCTGATGTCAAACACCAATGGATATGGGATCATTCATCGCCCATCTGTAAGGGTCGAGAAGGTACACGCTAGTCTACTTTGGTATATCGATGCCCCGTCTCGATACACCCACGACTAGGGACTTTGAAGGATGTACTTATGGACTACCATGTCCCCACTAGTATGATCCGCATCATATTCCAGATAGTCAAGTACACATCCTAAGGGCTTTACCAACATGTATCAGAGAGACAATCAGTGTACACGTTAAGGTAAAGATCAACCAGATAGCATACTATCATGTCGAGCAAGAAAGTCCTCCCTATATATGTCCAAGCATCCACTACAATATACATCCTAAGTATAGTAATGGCCTCTAGGGCATACATATAACTAACACAAAGTCCCTGTCCAGGGCAAGCGAGATTTACTGGTAGGTTCCAGTAGTTTCTCAAGGTGTAATGGGCTTCGCTCCGACACGACTTATACTGCTTTTAGGGGACTGACGCTTGCCACCCCCTAGGCCCGATATGCGATAGTCCTAGACGAACAGACCGGACTGTACGGAGATTGTCACATCAAGCTCAGTAGGAGTTCGGATGGGTATCCTCATCGTCCTTCTTATCGACATCTACCTGGGGACCGTTACGTACAGCTAGTGCCGCTTGCGGTCTGTGGTTAAACCCGCTGCCAGCGTAGTGTCGAGTCTTTAGAGTCCCACACAGAGAGTTTCCCTGCTTCGGGCGAAACGATATAGAGGTCGTATGGTTTTACGACAGGGTTCGGACGCATTTGTGTTTTTTCGCACGTACGATATTCGGACAGTTTTTACTAGTCAGCTTTGGTTTAAGCCAGATTCTAGTATCGGATTATTGGATTTATACAGTCTAAAGTTTTTTCGTGTTTTCACGGATAGGAGGGGCGTTCTCGTAATTTGTCGGGAAGCTTCTAGAAGATGATGACTTGGAGGGTAAGGTGGCATTTGCATTTATTGGATTAATGAGTCATGAGAGTGAATCATCCATGGAGTTAATGATTCATTTATGATTCATATGACTCATGTGATAAATCACTTAGTGTATGAATGAAACATGATGATATATCATTATTTGTTATTCATTTAATATATATGATATGTTTCATATATACACAAAGGATATCATTTATCTAAAAGGATTCTCATTTTCACCTTCTCTCTCCTCAAGCTCTCTCTTTCTTCAAACCCTAACCCTAACCTCTCATGTGTTGAGATCAAGGGTTAGCAAGACTTGTTAATCCACAATCCTACTCTATATCCCCTAGGTTGGTTAGATTAGCACTTTGAGTAACCTAGTTACCTCAAGTTAGAGGTCAAGCTTGGATAGCAGCTCTCGGGTGGATTGTTTTTGACTCGAGGAGGCCGTTGAGGTGCCGACGTTCCATAGAGACTATGAGGAGTGGAGGACAGCGATGGAGACCCGAAGGACAAGTAACGTGAGGTATAACTTCGTATCCGAGTAGTCAAACCTTTGATAGTTTGCTAGTAATGGTTTAGACACGATCCGTGTGCTCAAGTCCGTGTTACGAAGCTTTGATAATTGTTTTTCTTATATTCCGCCTCCCCACAAGCTCGTGGGGTGCGTGACATGGACTTACAGTGATAGCTTGCTGAAAACTAGTAGGGTCATCATCATCCATGATGCAATCTTCTCTATCACCATCAATTAGAAAACCATAGTATCTATCAGGTGGGTGAGAAGTCCTACTAGATCTACGAAGTGGCTGAGGTACGACAGGTTCTATTGAAACCTCAGGTTCAACCAAATCATCGGTAATTGTTTGTATATCTGGAACTTCTTCCAGTTCTACCACATTGCCAACAGTATCATTTGTAAAAAATTCATTTTCTAAAAATGTGGCATACTGAGAAACAAACACCTTTTGTTTCTCCTTTTGGTAGAAAAGATATCCAAATGAGTGTTTTTGGATATCCCACAAATCTACACAAAACCGATCGTGTCTCAAGTTTGTCCGGATTCTGCTTTTTCACATAAGCCGGACAACCCCATATCTTAACTCTTTTAAGAGATGGTCTCTTCCCATACCATATCTTATATGGAGTGGTAGACACGGTTTTGGTCGGAACACTATTCAATAGATAAATCGCAGTCTCCAATGCGTGCCCCCAAAATGATATTGGTAACTCAGCGTCACTCATCATAGATCGTACCATATCTAATAGGGTACGATTCCTCCTTTCCGATACACTGTTGTGCTGTGGTGTGTACGGAGGAGTGAGCTGAGAGAGAATCCCATTCTCTTTTAGGAAATCTAGAAACTCTGAGCTTAGATACTCACTTCCTCGATCCGATCGAAGTTTCTTAATACTTAAGCCTGTTTGTTTTTCTACTTCTGATTTATACTCCTTGAACTTTTCGAAGGCTTCAGACTTATGTTTCAACAAGAACACGTGCCCGAATCTCGATAAATCATCAGTGAAGGTTATGAAGTACGAAAAGCCACCTCCCGCATGTGTAGACATTGGTCCACATACATCACTATGTATGAGGCCTAAGAGTTCAGTAGCTCTTTCTCCGTGTCCAGTAAACGGAGTTTTGGTCATTTTACCTTTGATGCAAGACTGGCAAGTCACATAAGATTTATATTCAAACGAGTTTAAATATCCATCTTTATGCAGCTTGGTTAGTCTTGTTTCATTAATATGACCAAGTCTACAATGCCAAATGAAAGCTTCATTTATGTCTGAAACCTTTCTTTTGTTTGCGTGTTGTATATGAAAAACTGTATGCTGATTTAGGACGTATATCCCGTTATTTAATGTACCATACCCAATCAAATCTTGATTAAGGTTAATGTTCATAACATTAGATTGCAATTCAAAATTATATCCAGCATTGTCCAACAACGATACAGATATAATATTACATAACATCGAAGGTGCAAAATAACATGGGTTCAAAACCAATATAGAACCCGACAGCAAACCAAGATGATACTCTCCCACTGCAGTAGCATGTACTGAGGAACCATTCCCAATCCGGAGAGTGTGATCACCTTTCTTCAACAACCTGCTATTTCTTAGCCCCTGCAGACAATTGCAGATGTGAGATCCTGACCCATTATCTAATACCCAGGAAGCAGAGTTAATTGAAAAACAGTTTTCTGTTACAAACACACCTGAAGTGGAAGCATCACCATGCTTCTTCTTCTGGAGGTCGGCCAAGTATTTAGCACAGTTTCTCTTCCAGTGCCCAGTCTGGTGGCAGTGGAAACATTCCCCGCGTCCTGTCGCAGCAGCCCCTTTCTTGTCCCTTCCCGATGCCTTTTTCACTCCGCCTCTCTGCTTGATGGGATTCTTCTTCTTCTTTCCCTTGGCCTTGGCTTTCGGGACGGAGGAAGAAGATGGGCCAGCAATAAGAGCGGGAGTTTTCTCTACCTTTAGCATGCTCTCTGCACTCCTTAACGTATTGAGGAGTTCAGGTAAAGACTTCTCCATGTTGTGCATGTTGAAGTTTACAATGAATTGAGCAATGGCAGGGGAAAGGGACTGTAGAACAATATCAATATACTGCTTGTTCTCCACGGTCCAACCCAGGTCCTCAAGTTCTTCGATAAGTCTAATCATCTTCAATACATGGTCACTTACAGACGTGCCAGCAACCATCCGCATCTGAAACAACTTTCGAGATGTCTCGTATCAGAGAGTACGAGATTGCTCTCCATACAACTCCTCTGTATGGAGAAAGATGGATTGAATATCCATCTTCTCGTGCTGCTTCTGATGTTCATAGAAGCTAGCGTGAGGCACTTGGCTGTTGCGCATTTTATATCCCATTTCCTGCGGATTTCTTTATCCGCAACTGAAGAATCAGGGCCTGGGCTAGGAGGGTCTGGAGTAGTCAGGACGTATCCGACCTTATCATATGTTAGGGCAATATTCACGTTCCTTAGCCAATCTTTGTAATTCGGTCCAGTGAGTTTATTTTTGTCTAATAAAATTTTAAGTCCCGACATAGGTATCTGCTATTAGGAGAGAGAAAAGAAGTCATTCAGCGATTGCTCTTGCAAAATTAGATTGGTTATTAATCTTATCTAATTGTTGTCTCCCACTGCTTTTTATCAAATTTTCCTTCAAACCTAAAAAGAAAACTAGCCAGGATTAATTTCAATCTACAAGTTCGCTAACCGGTCGGCCAGACCAGTGTCGGTACTCCGAGGGAGGTTCCCCGTGCTTTCGCATGGACTTAATTAAAATAAACCTCGTTTTCCTAGAGGCGTAACCCCGTTGACACCTTTCTATACACCTATTGGATTAGCTAATTGTAAAGTGCAAAATTCTCCCAGGAGTAACTTTTACTCACAGTGGGATCGGGATCCAACTATCATATAGAAGGTATGCAATCTCATTGCAAATTTCAACTCTTGAAATTCCCGATATGATTTTTACCCCTAGTGTCTTATGACCTTAACTATGGTCAACCAATCATAAGTGTTAGTGTATATGCCCTAGAGGCCATTACTGTATCATACTAGTTTGTATATTACTTAATGGAAGCTTGGGATATTCACAGTTGTATAGACAATCTTGCTCAAAATGGTAGTATGCTACTTGGTTTGTTTCTACTTTAATGTGTGCATGTGTTTCTTTTAGCATATTGCCTATACACATTAGTGAAGCCCTTAGGATCTTTGCTTGATTACCAGCGTTGTAATGGCAGTCACACTAGTGGGAGCTGGGTAATCTACAAGCACATCCTTATAAAGGTCCCTAGTCGTAGGATTATCAAGACAGGGCATCGATACTCCGGAGTAGACTAGCGTATGCGCTTCTCATCCCAGCAGGGGAGATGGTCTGTCCCACAGCCATCAATACGTCGTACTGGAGATAGTATGCGGGTGCTCGTTAGGTTACGAGTACACTGGACATGACTCGTCGGGAACTGTTGGTCGGTACTATACCTATCGTCAGTTATCAGTTCCTAGGTGACATGAGTATAATTTAGTCCGCTGACTTGACACTGTCACTTCGCCTCGAGTGTGTTCCCACTGTTCTTAGATTGCTACCCTACCACGGCTCAAATGAGTCGTGCAAACAGGTAGCAGTTGGGTGCAGTCCAGAAGTACTTGGAGGCAGTGACGGTTAGACAGGATTTGTCTCTCCCGGTATTGGGGGTTGATATCGCGCTGTGTCTAGGAGAGCCATTACACATTGTCGTCCCTGGCCAGGGCAAGCGAGAATTACTGGAAGTGTTTCCAGTAGTTTCTCCGGGTGTTTTGGGCTACACTCCGACATGACTTGTACCGCTATTAGGGGACTGACGTTTACCGCCCCCTAGACCCGCCATGCGATACTCTTAGACGAACAGACCGGAATGTACGGAGATTGTCACATTCAGGCTCAGTAGGAGTTCGGATGGGTTCACCTCATCAGTCTTCTTATCGGCATCTACCTGGGGACCGTTATGTACAGCTAGTACCGCTTGCGCCCTGTGGTTAAACCCACTGCCAGCGTAGTGTCGAGTCTTTAGAGTCCCACACAGAGAGCTATTCGCCTTTGGGCAAAACAGAGTAGAGGTCACATGGTTTTGTGACAGGGTTCGTTCACATCCGCGCACTTGTGCACGTTTGGTGTCCGGGCAGTTATTACTAGCGGGCTTTGGTTTAGGCCAGATCCTAGTATGCATTTTGGGATTGGTTTTATCTCGTTTATTTTCATGTTCCTCGGAACACGGATGCGGGTGTGTATGCACGGTTGACTGAGACAGAGGCGGAGGATTCTCATTAGGGTTGTTGACTGTTGACCTTTTCTAAACCCTAATCAGAATAAGAAATATGATTAATAATAATATTAATTGAGTATTATTGTGCCATGGTTGGGTTGAAAGTTTGACTTTTGTTGACTTGTTGACTTTGTTGACCGTTTGACTATTTTGGACTTGTTGACCATCATCATTTCATGGCTATGACTTTTGCTTGCTTGTTGTTTACAAAATGCATTAAATGCATGAAATGATAATGCCATTGACATGAACCATCACAAATACTTAATTATTATTATTATCATGATTATTTTGGCTTTTGAGAGCATGGTTGTAAAAAGTCTTTCTCATTCTCTCATTTTCACTCTCTCTCATCCAAGCTCTCCCTCTTCCTCTTCTTCATGGCTCTCATGTCTCATGAATTGAGAAACATGAGCCATTGAGATAAAACCCTAAAACCACTTCTCTACTCACTCTATAGTACAAGGTCTA
This sequence comes from Agapanthus africanus, assembly GCA_030015575.1. Classification (NCBI taxonomy): domain Eukaryota; kingdom Viridiplantae; phylum Streptophyta; class Magnoliopsida; order Asparagales; family Amaryllidaceae; genus Agapanthus; species Agapanthus africanus. The sequence goes on along the minus strand of CM057345.1, from coordinate 263,002,983 downwards.
GCAAGCCAAGTACTTTAGTTTCCTCTCGATTGAGGTAGGAACCCAAGGTAGAAGCTTTCGGGTGGATCCATCTTCGGCACAAGGAGACGACGAGGTGTGGCCGATCCGACCACACCAAGGAGCAACAAGAGAAGGAGTTCAAGACTAGGTATAACCCCTAACATAGTAGTTAAACTTGTAGTTAGGTTGCTAGATGTTAGTTTAGCAAAGATCCTATTCTAGAGTCCATGTTACCTTCACCGAAAAAATTGTTTTTCACCATTTCCGCATCCCCGAAAGAACCGGGAAGGGTAACGTGGACTTACAGTGGTATCAGAGCCTAGCTAAACACTATCTAGCATGTTAGCAAAGTATCTAGAATTTCGATCGGAGAAAAAAATCAAAAAACACGCCCGAGATTTAAACTTTCTGTCGATTTTTAAACTGCTCTAAAAATAATTTGACACATACCAAAAATCGGCTCAGGGTTTTAAATGAAGACAGAAGAAAAACGAGCCAACGATTCGACCAACTCACCGCGGATCCACGGCAAGAACATTCTTCTTGCCGCGGATCCACGGCCGAGTTGACTCGGCCGTGGCTCATTTTTCCTGCAGTGTACTCGGTGTGCTGTTTTAGGATTTTTAGAATATGTTGTTTCTGCCCAGATTTTCCAGAAAACAAATTTGTGTTTTGGGTGGTTACAAATCCGTATTTTGATCGAACTTCTGTAGACTTTAGCTAATGGGTTATATCTGTGATGTGATATATGTATTGAACGTCTGCTAATCGCTATATGTCGATTAGTGGGGGTTATACATATCTGTGATTTGTAATGTTGATGGTTTGTGTATATGGATTCGTTGGATTGTCGCGGATGAATAGCCGGGGGATTGTGAGATGAGAGTTTTTTTCTTCTTCTTTATCTTTCAATTCATGTAATATGTAATTGATGTAATATTATTTGTATGGCCGCACATCCGGGATGAGGTTGTAGCCGCCATTGTATATTATTTCTTTTACTGTTTTTGCTTATAGGATAGACCCAAGGTGGGGTGCACAAACTATCGGGTACCTCGAAGTGCCGAGTGGCCTACTCACGTGTTAGTTGTATGTATGCCCTAGAGGCCAGTATTGTACAGATGATGTATATTATATTGGATGCTTGGACATATATAGAGATGACTTTCTTGCTCGATATGATAGTATGCTATCTGGTTGCTCTTTATCTTAACATGTATACTAGTCTTTTTAAACTGTCTTATAGTTACATGTTGGTAAAGCCCTTAGGATGTGTACTTGACTACCTGGACTATGATACAGATCATACTAGTGGGGACATGGTAGTCCATAAGTACATCCTTCAAGGTCCCTAGTCGTGGGTGTATCGAGACGGGGCATCGATATACCTGTGTAGACTAGCGTATACGCTTCTCGACCCATGAGATGGGCAATGGATGATCCCATATCCATTGGTGTTTGACATCAGAGATGGTATACGGGTGCTCAGTGGAGACTGGGTACACTGGACGGACTTGCCGAGAACTCCCAGATGGTATTATACCTCACGTCAGATGGCAGTTCTCAGGTGACACTTGTACAGGTTAGTCTGTAGACCCGAGATCGTCATAGAGTCTTGTGTGATTCCCACTGTGCTTTGTTCTCCACCTTACCACGTCCATGAGGGCATGCAAAACGGTGGTTTTTGGGTACAGTCCCGAGTCACATGGAGGCAATGAGCGATAGGAGGGGTTTCGTCTCTCCCGGTATTGGGGGTTGATGTTGCGCTGTGCTCGATTGGCCGTAATAGGGAAGTCCCTGGCCAGGGCTGATCAGAGATTTGCTGGTAAGTGTTACCAGTAATTTCTCGACCCGTTATGAGCCTCACATCGGCACGACTTATCAGTTATTGGGGTCTGACGTTTACCACCCCTAGACTTGATATGCGACATATCAGACGAGGAGACCGGACTGTACGGGAAGTGTCGCCGATCGGCTCGACGGGAGTTGTAGCAGGTTCGCTTGTTCTCTTCTGATCGCTAAATACCCGGGAGTTGTAGCAGGTTCGCTTGCGGCTTGGGGGTGCTTGATATGATCATCACCCACTACCGGCGTATTGACGAGTCTCAGAGTCCCACAATGGAGTTTCCTAGTCCAGGCGAAACGTTGTGGTGCGCGTATGCGATATGCGCATGTACCCGATTAAAATGCGCGTATAGAATACCGTATATTGATCGGGCGGCATGCTTTTGGTAGGGGTCGTATGTGATATGGCCGGATTGATAAATCAAGTGATGATTTATCATTTAACCATTAGCTTCTCACTTGAATTCCTTTCTTGTGTTGGATGGATGTATGCATGCATGCATGTTTTCTTTCTTTCTAGTTTCATGCACATATGGATGTGTATACATACATACATGCATACATACATTTATCATGGTTGGATGTATATTAAAATGGTGGCAATATAAGACTCACACCATGGTATTTTTTATGAATTATTATTGTATTTATACTAAAACATAAAAGGAAAGAAAAGGTGCATTATTGATTTGTTCTACACACTTCTTTTGACCTAACCATTCTCACCCACCACTTAACCTTAGGTTATGTTTCCTTTTGTGTTTTAACCCTAGTACAATAATGATTCAACCATGGTTTGAGATGATAGATTTAAAATATATATTGATGTATTTTCATTTTGCTTTAGTATGAGAAAAACTTATCATCTTCTAATATTGCCATTATCTTCTTCCTCCTCCTTCATAGCTCTCTAGATTTTTGTAGTGAGCTATATAATCAACAAGTTAGGATTTTGAAGTGAGAAAGAGAACCACAACACCATTCTACACAAGCCTAGCCCACTTGTTTGGAGTGTTGACTCGATTTCGTTCACTTGATCGGAAAAAGTCGCAAGCTTGGACAAAGCGGACTCTGGGTAGATCATCGGTTACGTCGAGGAGTTCAAGCGGAGTTCTTTCAAGCCCCGAGTAGCCGAGGAGTCTAGCGTAGGGAGCTACAAAGGTTGTACTCTCAAAACCCTAGCATTTCTTTCATATGTCGATATGAAAACTTTGAAACCCTAATCGATTCTAGGAACGATTCTTTGTTCATTAGCTTAGCATCCTAAAGACTACATATTTGGTTCATGTGATGCTTCCAAATCCTTCATGAGGTGCTATGCTAACCCAACATTGGTATCAGAGCCGACCTAGAACATTAGGCGATACCTTTACGAAGTTAAAACTTCGATCGAACCGAAAATACGGTTTTACGGGTGCTCTCTGGACTTTTTTCAAAATCTGGTTATTTTCAGAATTAAAAATATGTAAAAATTACAGCAGGAAATACTAAGAATTACGGCATAAATTTTTTTTCATGATCCCTCTTTAATGCCACGGAAACGCGGCCTAAGCTTACTTAGGCCGCGGTTCCGCGGCCGTACTCCTAGGTCACTTTATAATTTTATGCTGTAATGTTTAATTCTGCTAGTCTAATTTTTAGGGTATTTTTAATCGGTTTTTGGTGCTGAAAAATTCTGGAGATGTTTCTGGACTCGTCGATTCGATCGGAATTTTGATTTCATGACTTTTCCGGGTAAATTAGAAAGTAGTGAAGTGTTTGAACGAGTATCATTTGCTCACTGTTCACGGGGTTTAGATCCTTCGGAGGTTCGTGCAAGTCTTGTGGTGGTCCCTCTAGAAGACAACAAACCTTAACTCGATTATGTGACCGTCTTGAACTGCCCTTTGAACCTTAGGGTTTGGGGCAGTACGGCGTGCCACATGTGAGGCGTTGGCTTGACCCCTCTACGGCTGGACCGCTACTACTGTGTCACACTCCAAGTTTTTGAACTTTGCTCAAGTGTTGAGCTTTAGTGAATCTTGGGTATTTGATCGGTCGTTCGAAAACTTTAATACTGTCTGTTTATTCGGGATGTGATGCAATGTGTGGAATTCACATTACAAGACATGAAATACGAGGTATGTGATACTTCGCATTTACGATGTCTAGAGAGAATGTGGATTCCAGATATTGCAGTTTTACACTTTCTTTTCTGTGACCGTAAGTATAATATGTAGTGGTATTGCCGATTGTCGTTGCTATACGTCGACGACAATCGGTGTATGCATACTCACTTACGTTGATGATATGGGATATTATGTGTTGCTGAGATATGATGTGCAGGATTGTCGCGATTGAATAGCCGGGTTTTTTTTATGTGAGATGAGAGTTTTATATTTTCATTCATGTAAATTCAAATATAATGTAATATTCTTTTATTTGGGGTACTTCCGGGTTGAGGTCGATGCCACCTGTGTTGTATATTATTTACTTTTCCGCATTAGGATGGACCCAAGGAGGGGAGCACGGGTGACCGGGTTCTGGGGTTCAGTGGGAGGCCATCTCGAGGAGAAGAGACCGGGTCTCCTAAACTCCATAATTGGAAGGGTCGCTTGCCGCTCTCGTAGGGGTCCAGGGTGTGGGCTTGGCTATTCATCGCGACTATGGAATCCGTATTTTCTATTCTGGCTAAATACTAAATACGGACGTCCTAGTATATCCCACAATATATCTATAATTCTGCTGCGATATCTGTGATGTGTTCACTTGATATGTTCTGATGGATACAGTATATAGTATATATGATATATTATATAGGCGTTACTTATGTTTTACATCCGCACTAGCCCTGCCCTGCTCTGTCGTTAGTTACCTAACCTAATGGTGCACGAGGGGACATCGAGGTGAATGCGGATGACATAAGTGTACGTCATATTTATCTGTGATGTTTAGGTAACTTAAATGATGGGACTTCATTAATGTGATTAATGAAAGAAAAGAAACCTAAAAGATGTTGTAGAATCAAATTTTAAAATAAAAAGGGTAGCTACAGTTTTGCTCCCACTCTGAATGAAACCCTCTGGATGGTCCATATAGACACACTCCTCTAAATTTCCATTTAGAAAAGCGGTCTTTACGTCCATTTGCCAGATCTCATAATCGTGGAAGGCAGCAATGGTAAGAAGGATCCGAATGGATTTCAGCATAGCCACTGGAGAAAAGGTTTCGTCATAGTCCAAGCCAGGTCTTTGACGGAAACCCTTTGCAACAAGTCTAGCTTTATAGGTCTCAACCTGTCCATCTACACCAATCTTCCTTTTGAAGATCCACATGCATCCTATGGGTTTTACCCCATCTGGAGTAATGTCCAACGTCCATACTTTGTTGGTGTACATGGACTCCATTTCGGTCCGCATTGCATCCAGCCATTTTATTGAGTCAACGCTCTGAACAGCCTGCTGGAAGCTAGTAGGCTCATCATAATCTATGATGCAATCCTCTCTATCCCCGTCTATGATAAAACCGTAGTATCTCTCGGGCGGATGAGACTGCCTACTACTCCTGCGGAGCGGCGTAGGAATGTCCTGTTCTTTTGATCCCTCTGGTTCCACTAAGCTTTCAGTAATAGCTCGTGGTTCTGAAATTTCTTCCAGTTCTACTGCGCTCCCACTTATTTCCTTTTCTAAGAACTGGTGTTCTAGAAAGTGGGCATTACGAGAAACAAGGACTTTTTGTTCCTCTGCGTGGTAGAAAAGATACCCCCTGGTGTTCTTTGGGTATCCCACAAACTTGCACAGTACTGAGCGTGCCTCGAGTTTGTCCGCATGCTGCTTTTTGACAAAAGCTGGACATCCCCAGATCTTCAGATATTGAAGATAGGGTTTCTTCCCACTCCATAACTCATAAGGTGTGGTAGGCACAGTCTTAGTGGGAACTCGGTTCAAAAGGTACGCAGCCGATTCTAGCGCATACCCCTAGAATGATCGCGGTAACTCAACGTTACTCATCATGGACCGTACCATATCCAATAGGGTGCTGTTCCGTCTCTCCGATACACCGTTATGTTGCGGAGTGTATGGAGGAGTAAGCTGAGAGAGAATTCCATTCTCTTTTAAATAGTCCAGGAACTCGGCACTCAAGTATTCACCACCTCGATCCGATCTTAGAATCTTGATACTTTTGCCGGTATGTTTTTCTACTTCATTCTTATATTCCTGGAATTTTCCAAAGGCTTCGGACTTATGTTTCATTAAGAAGACATAACCGTACCTTGAAAAGTCATCCGTAAAAGTAATGAAGTAAGAATAACCGCTTCGCGCATGTGTAGACATTGGACCGCACACGTCGCTGTGTACGAGTTCCAAGAGCTCGCTCGCTCTTACTCCGTGTCCAGTGAACGGAGTCTTTGTCATCTTTCCTTTGAGACAGGATTGACAAGTGGCATACGATTGATATTCGAACGCATTCAAATATCCTTCTGTATGTAACTTCGTCAATCTTCTCTCATTGATGTGACCCAGTCTACAATGCCACAAGAAAGTCTAATTTATTTCCGGAGACTTTCTTTTGTGTGTATTCTGGACATTGAAAATCTGTGGTTGGTTTAATACGTAAATACCATTGCTTAATGTACCTGACCCAATCAAAACTTGATTAAGGTGAATGTTTACAACATTACTTACAAACGCAAATTCATAACCTTCTTTAGAAACTAAAGATACAGAAATGATATTACAAGTTGCGTTGGGTACAAAAAAGCAATTACGCAAAACCAAAACATGTCCATCTGACATTCCCAGGTGATAGTCCCCCACGGCTTTAGCATCCATGCTAGCTCCGTTCGCAACTCTGAGGGTCATGTCACCTGCTTTCAAAACACTACGGTCTCTCAACGCCTGCAAATAATTACAGATATGAGATCCTGATCCGGTATCCAATACCCAGGAAGTAGAGTTTATTGAAAGACAGTTTTCAATAACATACACACCTGAAGCTGAAGCTGCAACCTGCTTCAATTCCTGTGTTCTGGCCTTCCAGGCCCTGCAATCATTCTTCCAGTGTCCTTTCTTATGACAATAGAAGCATTCTGCCTTATCCACAAGCTTCCCCGCTTTCTTTGTTGCTTTAGCTTTTCCCTTCGTATCCACTTTACTAACACCGCCTTTTGGTTTGACGGGGGCTTTCTTCTTCTTTCCCTTGGCTTTCGCCTTGGACCTAGAAGAAGATGATCCTCCTACAAACAAAGTGGATGTTTCCCTACCTTTCTGTAGGGTGCCCTCTGCGCTCCTCAGCATGTTGAGGAGCTCTGAAAGTTCAACTTCTTTTTCTTGTAAGTTGAAATTCAGTATAAACTGGGCGTAAGTGGAAGGAAGGGACTGGAGAACTAAGTCCGTATAGAGCTCACTCTCCAATGTGGTCCCTAGGTCCGCGAGCTCCTCAATGTAGCCGATCATCTTAAGCACATGTTCTGCTACTGATGATCCGACGGCCATCCTTGCCGAAAATAACTTTTTCGACACTTCGTATCTTGCGATACGAGATTGCTCTCCATACAGTTCTTTTGTATGAAGAAATATGGATTCCAAGTCCATATTCTCGTGCCTCCTCTGATGTTCATTGTCCATAGAGGCAAGTACGAGACACTTGGCCTTCGCGCTATCAATCTCCCAAGTCTTACGGATTTCCTTATCCGCGACGCTGGAAGTGGGACCAGGGACAGGGGGAGCTTTGGTGGTAAGAAGATACCCCAGCTTGTCGTAAGTGATTGCCATCTTGACATTCCTGAGCCAATCTTTGTAGTTTGGCCCTGTCAGTATGTTTTTATCTAGAAGTAACTTAAGTCCAGTCATGTCGATTGGTCGCTGCAATTAGGAGAGAGAAGAAACACTCAGCTTGATGCTCTTGCAAGTTTAGAATGGTTTTTAGTTTGTCTAAACAGGATGGCTCCCACTGTTTCTCGAATCCCTCCTCAAACCAAAAAGGAAGAATTAGTCGGGATCAATCCCACCGCACAATACTTGCTTAACCGTTCAGCCAGGGCAGTATCGGTACTTCGATGGAGGTTTTCCAACGCTTTCGCGAAGTTCCTTAATTAAATAACCTCTTTTCCCTGGGGGCGTAGCCCCGCTAACACCTTTCTAGACACCTACTAGGTTTATAGCATTGATCGTTTAGTGAGAAATTTCCCGAGGAGTAGCATATACTCACAGTAGGATCGGGATCCAAATATCATCGCGTGATGAAACTGAAGGAATCCTACCAGAATCATCACACTCCAAATGGTATGCAAATCTAGCAAGTTTCAGTACTTATGAAACTCCCGATGTGGATTTTTGCCCCATGCTCTTATGACCTTGGCGTGAGGTCAAAATGTCATAAGTCACATGTCAAGTTCTTCCCATCATTATCCAGGTTAATTTGAATCCACCCGTACCTACCCTTGACGTAGGCCAAAATGGTAGTGCGGCTGTCCCAAACCAACGCATTCTATCTATGCAACAGATAAATATCCGGCAGCTACCAATCACTATGCCTTGGCGTGAGGTCAAAATACATAGCTTGAATACTACCGAATATTTAACTGAAATGATGGAGGGCTACGAATGGTTTTGGCAAAACCGTGAACGTAGTGAACTTGATATAATCGATGGAACGAGATAGCTTTTAAAAGGAGTGGCTCAAGCTCCGCATTTAAAAGTTAATTTTGAAAAGAACCGAGTGGTTTTTCGAAAGTGTTCCAACGATTTTAACTTGGTTTATTTTCTTGCATTAGTTCTTTTAATGCGTGATATTCTTGCATTAGTTCTTTTAATGCGTCCCATCATTTAATCCTACCATTGCAGAAAACAACCAAAATATGACGTACGCTTATGCCATTCGCATTCGCCACGGGGCCCCGTCATTACCCGTTAGGTTACTTAACTAACGACAGAGCGGGGGCTGGGCTAGCGCGGCTGTAAAACATAAGCAACGCCTAAATAATATCATATATAGATATACTGCAATGATAGCCATTTCAGATCACAGATGAACACATTGGATATACTAGGAATCCGCAATTCGTACGAGCCTGTAACAAAAAGCAGATTACACGGTCGCGGTGAATAGCCAATACCCCACCCAAGACCCCTACGGGTGCGGCAAACTACCCGCCAAGTACCCGAAGCGAAGCAACCTCCCTCAACTCCGTGAGTAGGCCACTCGGCACTTCGGCATACCCGGTAGTTTGTGCACCCCCTCCATGGGTCTATCCTAGGAGCAAAAACAGTAAAAAGAAATTATACAATGACGGCTACAACCCCGACCCGGTTGTGCGGCCATACAAATAATTATTACATCAATTTACAAATTTACATGAATTGAAAGAAAAGAAAACTCTCGTCTCACAACCCCCGGCTATTCACCCGCGACAATCCAATGAATTCATATACACATTCCAATAACATTACAGATCACAGATTTGTATAACCCCCACTAATCGACATATAGCGATTAGCAGACGTTCAATACAAATATCACATTACAGAAAAAACCCGTCAGCTAAAGTCTTTTAGAAGTTCGATCAAAAATATGGATTTTCAGGACCCCAAAAATAAAATTTTCGTTCTGGAAAATCTGGGCAGAAAACATATATTCCAAAAGTCCCAAAATACCCCTATGAGCAAACTGCAAAGAAGAAACCCCATGACCGAGTCAACTCGGTCGCGGTTCCGCGGCGGGAGCAAGCTCCCGCCGTGGAACCGCGGCGCTTTGATCGAGTTAGGGGGTCAAATTTTTGCAGTTTCTTCAGAAAACCCTGAGTCGATTTTTGGTGTATCTCAAAAAAATTTTCCAGCACTTTTAAAATTGACAGAAAGTTTAAAAAACGGGGTTCGTTTTGCGACTTTTTCTTTGATCGATCTTCTAGCTACTTTGCTAACATGTTAGATAGAGTTTAACTAGGCTCTGATACCACTGTAAGTCCATGCTACCTCTCCCGGTACTTTCGGGCATGCGGAATTTGGTGAAAAACAATTTTTCTTAGAGGTGGTAACATGGACTCAAAACCGGATCTTTGTTAAACATCTAACTAACAACCTAACTACGAGTTGCTAACTACTCGGTTAGGGGGTTATACCTTTCTTTTGCTCGAACTCCTTCGTCTTCAAGCTTCGATGGTCGTCCGAATCGGCTTCTCCCCGTGGTCTTCTTGCGCCGAAAATAGATCCACCTGAAAGCTTCAACCTTTGGCTCCTTCTTCGAACTTTGAAGAAACTAGTTCACTCGGTTTGCTAAACCTTGTGAACTAGAGTGAGTAGAGAAGAGTTTGTATGGGATTTTATCTATGGTTCTTGGTTCTCAACTCATGAGACAAGTGAACCATAGAATCAAGAGAGGGAGAGCAAGAGGAGGAGATGAGAGCTCAAGAACAAGAGAGAGAATGAGCATGAAAGAATGAGAGAAGACTTTTCTCATTTGGCTCTCATAATCCAAAACAATCATAACACCTCATATCAATCAAGTATTATGTGATGGTTTAAGCAACCATAGCCATATCATTTCATGCACTCATTTTGTACAAAAAAGCAAGCAAGAAAAAGTCTTTGCCATGAAATGATAGCTATAGTTATCATGATGGTCAACTAGTCAAGCCTAGTCAACCGGTCAACAAAGTCAACAAGTCAACAAAAGTCAACAAGTCAACAAAGTCAATCCCTCAACAACCATGTCACCATAATACTTAATTAATATAATTGTTAATCACATATCATATTCTCATTAGGGTTGAGCAAAAAGTCAATAGTCAACTGTCAACGGTCAACAACCATAATGAGAATCCTCTGCCTCTGTCTCTCCGTCAACTGTGCATACACACCCGCATTCGCGTTCCGAGGAACACGAATGCATACTGGATAAAACCAATCCCAAAAGGTACACTAGGATCTGGCTTAAACCAAAGCCCGCTAGTGTGAACTGTCCGGACACTGTACGTGCACAAGTGCACGGATGTGACCGAACCCTGTCGCAAAACCATGCGACCTCTACTCTTTTGCCTAAAGGCGAATAGCTTTCTGTGTGGGACTCTAAAGACTCGACACTACGCTGGCAGTGGGTTTAACCACAGACCGCAAGCGGCACTAGCTGTGCATAACGGTCCCCAGGTAGATGCCGACAAGAAGACTGACGAGGCGAAACCCATCTGAACTCCTACTGAGCCTGAATGTGACATTCTCTGTACAGTCCGGTCTGTTCGTCTGATACATCGCATGGCGGGCCTAGGGGGCGGTAAACGTCAGTCCCCCAATAGCGGTACAAGTCGTGTCGGAGTGAAGCCCAAAACACCCTGAGATAACACTGGAAGCCTACCAGTATATCTCGTTTGCCCTGGCCAGGGACTACTCGTGTAATGGCTCTCCTAGACACAGCACGATGTCAACCCCCTATACCGGGAGAGACGAATCCTGTCTAACCGTCACTGCCTCCAAGTGCTTCGGGACTGCACCCAACTACCACCTGTTTGCACGACTCCTTTGAGCCGTGGTAGGGTAGTAATCAAAGTACAGTGGGAACACACTCGAGGCGAAGTGACAGTGTCAAGTCAGTGGACTAAGCTGTACTCATGTCACCTGGGAACTGATAACTGACGATAGGCATAATACCAACTAGTCAGTTCCCGACGAGTCCTGTCCAGTGTACTCGTAACCCAACGAGCACCCGCATACTATTTCAAGTACGACGTACCGACGGCTGTGGGACAGACCGTCTCCCACACTGGGATGAGAAGCGCATGCGCTAGTCTACTCCGGAGTATCGATGCCCTGTCTCGATAGTCCTGCGACCAGGGACCTGCATAAGGATGTGCTTATAGATTACCCAGCCCCACTAGTGTGACTGCCATCACAACGCTGGTAATCAAGCAAAGATCCTAAGGGCTCCACTAATGTGTATAGGCTATATACTAAAATAAACACATGTACACATTGAAGTAGAAACAAACCAAGTAGCATACTACTATTTTGAGCAAGATTGTATATACAAGGTGAATATCCCAAGCTTCCATTAAGTAATATACAAACTAGTATGATACAGTAATGGCTTCTAGGGCATATACACTAACACGACTTTGTTGACTTGTTGACTTTGTTGACCGGTTGACTAGGTTGGACTAGTTGACCATCATCATTGCATTGGCTATCATTTCACGGCAAAGACTTTTGCTTGCTTGTTTTGCTTTGCAATATGAGTGCATGAAATGATAATGCCACTTGATATGATATGAACCATCACATAATACTCAATTATTATTATTATTATTATTATTATTATTCTTTTTGGATTATGGGAGAGAGGTTGGCAAAAGACTTTCTCATTCTTTCATTTCATTTCTCTCTCTTGCCATCACTTGCTCAAGCTCTCCCTCTTCCTCTTGCTCTTTCTAGCTCAAGGCAAACCATTCTCATGTGTTGAGACTCATTGCCTTAGAGATAAAAAGACTCCAAAACAATCCTCTACTCATTCTAGTTCACAAGGCCTAGCAAGCCAAGTGTTCTAGTTTCTTCAAAGATCGAAGAAGAAGCTAAAGGTAGAAGCTTTCGGGTGGATCCATCTTCGGCACAAGGAGACGACGAGGTGAGGCCGATCCATACACCGGGAGGAGTTGAAGACGAAGGAGTTCAAGAAAGGTATAGCCCCTTAACCGAGTAGGTAAACTCAAGTTAGGTTGTTAGTTAGTTGTTTAGCAAAGATCCGTATTTGTAGTCCATGTTACCACCCTCTTGAAAATCGTTTTTCACCACTTCCGTAACCCCGTAAGCACCGGGGAAGGGTAGCATGGACTTACAGTGGTATCAGAGCCTAGTTAAACACTATCTAACATGTTAGCAATGTAAGTAGAAGTTCGATCGGAGAAAAAGTCGCGAAACGAACCCGTAAAATCAAGTTTCTGCCGAATTTTTTTCTGTCCAAAAAATGATAAATCTTATCTTAAAAATCGGCTCAGGCTTTTGTTTAAACACCCAGCAAAATTGATCCATCGAACCGGTCAAGGCGCCGCGGAAACGCGGCGAGCGCTTGCTCCCGCTCCCGCCGCGGTTCCACGGCCGAGTTGACTCGGCCGTGGCACAATTTTGTTGCAGTGTACTTCTGGGGTTGTTTTGGGATTTTTACAATATGTCTTTTCAGCCCAGATTTTCCAGAAAGAAAAATTTGTTTTTGGGGCTTGAAAATCCGTATTTTTATCGAACTTCTAAAGACTACAGCTAACGGGTATATATCTGTGATGTGTTATATGTATTGAACGTCCGCTAATCGCTATACGTCGATTAGTGGGGGTTATACATATCTGTGATCTGTAATGTTGATGGTATGTGTATATGAATTCGTTGGATTGTCGCGGGTGAATAGCCGGGGGTTTTGAGATAAGAGTTTTCTTTTCTTTCAATTCATGTAATATGTAAATTGATGTAATATTATTTTTGGCCGCACAACCGGGTCGGGGTTGTAGCCGTCATTGTATAATTTCTTTTTACTGTTTTTGCTCCTAGGATAGACCCAAGGTGGGGTGCACAAACTACCGGGTACCTCGAAGTGGCGAGTGGCCTAGTCACGTCGTTGAGGGAGGTTGTTCCGCTTCGGATATTTGGCGGGTAGTTTGCCGCACCCGTAGGGGTCTAAGGTGGGGTATTGGCTATTCATCGCGACCGTGTAATCCGCCTTTTGTTACAGGCTCGTACAAATTGCGGATTCCTAGTATATCCAATGTATTCATCTGTGATCTGAAATGGCTATCATTGCAATATATCTAAGTATGATATTATTTAGGCGTTGCTTATGTTTTGCAGCCGCGCTAGCCCAGCCCGCGCTCTGTCGTTAGTTAAGTAACCTAACGGGTAATAACGGGGCCCCGTGGCGAATGCGAATGGCATAAGCGTACGTCATATTTTGGTTGTTTTCTGCAATTAAATGATGGGACGCATTAAAAGAACTAATGCAAGAAAATAAACCAAGTAAAAGTCGTTGGAACACTTTCAAAACCACTCGGTTTCTTTTCAAAATAACTTTTAAACGCGGAGCTTAAGCCACTCCTTTTAAAAGCTATCTCGTTCCTTCGATTATATTAAGTTCACTACGTTCACGGTTTCGCCAAAACCATTCGTAGCCCTCCGTCGTTTCACATGGATGGTCAATAGTATTCAAGCTATGTTTGTTGGCCAAAGTCAAGGCATAGTGATTGGTAGCTATTGGGTATTCATGTGCAGCATAGATAGATGTGTTGGTTTGGGGCAGTCGTTCTACCTTGTTTGCCAAAGTCAAGGGTATGTGCGGGTGGGCTCAAATTAACCTGGAGAATGACGGGTAGAACTTGACCATGGGGCAAAAATCCACATCGGGAGTTTCAGAAGAACTGAAACTTGCTAGCGCTGCATACCATTTGGAGTGTGATGATTCTGGTAGGATTTCTTCAGTTTTGTTACGCAATGATATTTGGATCCCGATCCTACTGTGAGTATATGCTACTCCTCGGGAAATTTCTCACTAAACGATCAATGCTATAAACCTAGTAGGTGTCTAGAAAGGTGTTAGCGGGGCTACGCCCCCAGGGAAAAGAGGTTCTTAAATTAAGGAACTTCGTGAAAGCGTTGGAAAACCTCCCTCGAAGTACCGACACCAGCCTGGCCGAACGGTTAAGCAAGTATTGTACGGTGAGATTGATCCTGACTAATTCTTCCTTTTTGGTTTGAGGAGGGATTCGAGAGACAGTGGGAGCCATCCTGTTTAGACAAATTAAAAACCACTCTAAACTTGCAAGAGCATCATACTAAAGTGTTTCTTCTCTCTCTCCTAATTGCAGCGACCAAACATCATGACCGGACTTAAGTTATTACTAGATAAAAACATACTGACAGGGCCAAACTACAAAGATTGGCTCAGGAATGTCAAAATGGCAATCACTTATGACAAGTTGGTGTATCTCCTTACCACCAAAGCTCCCCCTGTCCTAGGACCCACCTCCAGCGTCGCGGATAAGGAAATCCGTAAGACTTGGGAGATCGATAGCGTGAAGGCCAAGTGCCTCGTGCTTGCCTCTATGGACAACGAACATCAGAGGAGGCACGAGAATATGGACCTCGAATCCATATTTCTCCATACAAAACAACTGTATGGAGAGCAATCTCGTATCGCAAGATACGAAGTGTCGAAGAAGTTATTTTCGGCAAGGTTGGCCATCGGATCATCGGTAGCGGAACACGTGCTTAAGATGATTGGCTTCATTGAGGAGCTCGCGGAACTTGGGACCACGTTAGAGAACGAGCTCTATACGGACTTGATTCTCCAGTCCCTTCCTTCCACTTACGCCCAGTTTATCCTGAACTTCAACTTACAAGAAAAAGAAGTTGAACTTTCAGAGCTCCTCAACATGCTGAGGAGTGCAGAGGGCACCCTACAGAAGGTAGGGAAACATCCATTTTGTTTGTAGGAGGATCTTCATCTTCTAGGTCCAAGGCGAAAGCCAAGGGAAAGAAGAAGAAAACCTCAGCCAAACCAAGGGGCGGTGTTAGTAAAGTGGATACGAAGGGAAAAGCAAAAGAAACAAAGATAGCGGGGAAGCTTATAGGGAAGGAAGAGTGCTTTTTCTGTCATAAGAGTGGTCACTGGAAGAAAGATTGCAGGGCTTGGAAAGCCAGAACACAGGATCTGAAGCAAGTTGCGGCTTCAGCTTCAGGTGTGTATGTTATTGAAAACTGTCTATCAATAAACTCTACTTCCTGGGTATTGGATACCGGATCAGGATCTCATATCTGTAATTCTTTGCAGGCGTTGAGAAACTGTAGGGTTTTGAAGGCAGGTGACATGACCCTTGATTGAAAAGAATTCTTGATGTGTAGAATGAAATGGTAAAGAAATCACAACCAAAAATAATTTGACCGCAATCAACTACGGTGTCGGATGTAGATTGTTAGTGAGTGCGGATCGTCCTCAGGGAAAGTGTAATCGTTCGTCTTTTGAATTAGATGAATTGAAACTTTAATGAAAAGAAAACAAACAATTCAAGATTTAAAGTTGAAGTTCAAGAAATGAAAAAAAACTAGATCTAAGAAAGCATTTAAAAGATAGAATCAAGAATTGATCGTTTAATGATTTTTCCAAACCAAATCTCAAGAATCGAAATGAGGCTCGTAGGAATCGATCGGATCTATAGATGTGATGTAATCTTACAATTACGTATTCTTATCCTTCGATGAATTGATACTAGATTGATGATGATCGATCGAGAATTAAGGATTTCTTGTGAAACTAGGGTTTCATCTTATCCCTTGTTCTTTCGTCGATATCATTCACACTCTAGCCTCTAGTAAATTCAAGAAACGATCATAGATCCCTAATTTCGAGCGATCACAATCAAGAAAGCATCGCTACGAAACTAGGTCATCGATTCTTGAACTTGCTAGGGTTTACAAAACTCGTAGGACTTAAAAATCGTATTTAGATTTGTTACATCATCATTCTACAATCGTCTCGACTCCTTTACGAGCGGAGTTTTACTCACACATCACAACAAGAACAACAATTACAAATTGAGATCTAATCATGATGCAAGAATTAAAAGAAAGCAAGATAAAAGAATTTCACCTTTTATTTATATCAACAATTTCGTTACAATCACTCGAGAACTACAAGAGGAAGAACTTGATCGTCGACTTGGCTTCGCTCGTCTCCGTGGATCGCGGATCGGCTCGGATCACTTGCCCGATTGAAGATCGGCTCGGCTCCTAAAAGGTTGAAGGCTTCTTGCTTGATTTGGTACTCAAGATCTTGGATTTAGAGTGGAATTAGGGTTAGGGTTTCGCACAAGCTTTGTCACGAAACTTGTGGAAGAAGAAGATGTAGAATTATTCACTAAAGAGTGATTCGCCTTTAACCCTAGGTCTAGGTTCCTATTTATAGATAACTAACCGTAGATCTAGGATTTCAAATTCTAAGTTTCCCTCCTAAAGTTTGTTGAGGAAATTCAAATTTCCCTCCAAAAGTTAGTTAGAGGAGAAGCTTCTAGAGGTGATTAGTTAGGAGGGGGCTTCTAGAAGAGGATTAGTTAGGGGCTTAATTAGGATTAGCCTTCCTTAATCTTCTTTGCTGATCTGGCAGTAGGTTCGAGAGAATTCTGGAAAATGTCATGCATTTATGGAATGTGGACCCTGACAGAAGCATTATTCCCAAAACTTGACAGCTGACGTGGCATAACCGCCGCGCTTGCGCGGCTAAAGGCTGGCTCCCGCCGCGGAAGCGCGGCGCTCTTGGAGACTTGGGGCTTGTGCTCTCTGTTGTAGTCTTGGGCTTATTTTTGGGCCTTCATTTGATATATATAATTATCTAATTCCTTCTACACTGCTACCAGATCTGAAATGATTTAGTTGGCGTATTGTTTGATCAGCTTCTTTTGATTTTCTTCCGTATTTCCTGCACATACTCAAGACAAGTGTTGCGCAAATACAGAAATGATGCGATGCCATGAATTGCGGTTAATTTCCTTTAAAGTGTCGGTTAAAAAGTCTAGTACATGCAATCTCATATTTTGTGACAGATTTGCTAATATGTAGAATATGAATGCCGAACACTTCTAAATGTATGCAAATGTTAAGGAAATTGCCGGCTAAAATATACAATATTTTCGACTGATCAACCCTCAAAGTTGCAAACGGAGCTGGCATGGATGCTAAGGCCGTGGGGGACTATCACCTGGGGTTGTCAGATGGACACGTTTTGGTTTTGCGTAATTGCTATTTTGTACCTAACGCAACTTGTAATATCATTTCTGTATCTTTGATTTCTAAAGAAGGTTATGAATTTGCGTTTGTAAGTAATGTTGTAAACATTCACCTTAATCAAGTTCTGATTGGGTCAGGTACATTAAGCAATGGTATATACATACTAAACCAACCACAGATTTTCAATGTCCAGAATACAAACAAAAGAAAGTCTCCGGAAATAAATCAGACTTTCTTATGGCATTGTAGACTGGGTCACATCAATGAGAGAAGGTTGAAGAAGTTACATACAGAAGGATATTTGAATCCGTTCGAATATCAATCGTATGCCACTTGTCAATCCTGTCTCAAAGGAAAGATGACAAAGACTCTGTTCACTGGACACGGAGTAAGGGCGAGCGAGCTCTTGGGACTCGTACACAGCGACGTGTGCGGTCCAATGTCTACACATGCTTTAAGCGGTTATTCTTACTTCATTACTTTTACGGATGAATTTTCAAGGTACGGTTATGTCTTCTTAATGAAACATAAGTCCGAAGCCTTTGGAAAATTCCAGGAATATAAGAATGAAGTAGAAAAACAAACCGGCAAAAGTATCAAGACACTAAGATCGGATCGAGGTGGTGAATACTTGAATGCCGAGTTCCTAGACTATTTAAAAGAGAATGTAATTCTCTCTCAGCTTACTCCTCCATACACTCCGCAACATAACGGTGTATCGGAGAGACGGAACCGAACCCTATTGGATATGGTACGGTCAATGATGAGTAACGCTGAGTTACCGCGATCATTCTGGGTATATGCACTAGAATCAGCTGCATACTTTTTGAACCGAGTTCCAACTAAGACTGTGCCTACTACACCATATGAGATGTGGTGTGGGAAGAGACCCTATCTTAATCACATTAAGACAAGGGGATGTCCAGCTTTTGTCAAAAAGCAGCATGCGGACAAGCTCAAGGCACGCTCAGTACAGTGTAAGTTTGTGGGATATCCAAAGAACTCCAAGGGATATTTCTTCTATTGCGAAAAGGAACAAAAGATATATGTTTCTCGTCATGCCCACTTCTTGGAAACTGAGTTTTTGGAAAATCAGATAAGTGGGAGTGCAATAGAACTGGAAGAAATTCCAGAACCACGAGCTATTACTGAAAGCTTAGTAGAACCAGAGGGTTCGAAAGATCATGACATTCCTACGCCGCTCCGCAGGAGTAGTAGGCAGTCTCATCCGCCCGAGAGATACTATGGTTTTCTCATAGACGGGGATAGAGAGGATTGCATCATAGATTATGATGAGCCAACTAGCTTCCAGCAGGCCATTCAGAGCGTTGACTCGGTAAAATGGCTGGATGCAATGCGGACCAAAATGGAGTCCATATACACCAACAAAGTATGGACGTTGGACGTTGCTCCAGATGGGGTAAAACCCGTAGGATGCAAGTGGATCTTCAAAAGGAAGATTGGTGTAGATGGACAGGTTGAGACCTATAAAGCTAGACTGGTTGCAAAAGGTTTTCGTCAAAGACCTGGTTTGGACTATGACGAGACCTTTTCTCTAGTAGCTATGCTGAAATCCATTCGGATCCTTCTTGCCATTACTGCCTTCCACGATTATGAGATTTGGCAGATGGACGTAAAGACCGCTTTTCTAAATGGAAATTTAGCGGAGTGTGTTTATATGGACCAGCCAGAGGGTTTCTTTCAGAGTGGGAGCAGCGGAAAGGTGTGCAAGTTGCTTAAGTCCATCTATGGACTGAAGCAGGCATCGCGGAGTTGGAACATCTGTTTTGATGAGACGGTCAAGGAATTTGGCTTTATCAAAAATCCAGATGAACCATGCATCTATAGTAGATTAGTAGCGAGAACTGTAGTATTCCTCGTTTTATACATGGATGACATTCTCTTAATAGGAAATGACATTCCTATGCTACAATCTGTCAAGGGGTTCTTGTCACACAGGTTCTCCATGAAAGACCTGGGTGATGCCTCATACATTCTGGGGATCCGGATCTATCGTGACAGATCCAAGAGGATATTGGGACTCTCACAGTCCAGGTACATCGACACCATACTGAAAAGATTCAGTATGGAAGATTCCAAGCGCGGTAATATACCGGCTTGAAACGGGATCACCCTCTCCAAAGAGATGTCTCCCAAGACTGATTTGGAAAGGGATCGCATGTCTATTATACCCTACGCTTCTGCGGTAGGCTCTATAATGTATGCGATGTTATGTACCAGACCAGATGTAGCTTATGCACTGAGTGTGGTAAGCCGGTATCAGTCAAACCCTTGGGAGAAACACTGGATTGCAGTAAAGAACATTCTCAAGTACCTAAGAAGGACTGCGGAGATGTTCTTGGTGTATGGCGGAAAAGACCTCCAGATCGAGGCCTTTGCTGACTCCAGCTTCCAGAGTGACAAGGATGATTCCAAGTCCATGTCGGGTTATGTCTTTACCCTCAATGGAGGGGCGGTGTGTTAGAAGAGTTCCAAACAGGAAACCGTTGCAGACTCGACGATGGAAGCGGAATATATCGCTGCTGCAGATGCCGCAAAAGAAGCTATCTGGATAAGGAAGTTCTTAACTGAACTTCAGGTGGTTCCGTCCATTGTTGATCCAATACCTCTGTATTGCGACAACAACGGGGCTATAGCTTTAGCGAAGGAACCAAGGTCCCATCAGAAGTCCAGACACATCTTGAGGCGGTATCACCTGATCAGGGAGATCGTGGGTCGCCAGGAGATCGAGGTTCGGAGAGTTTCTATGGAAGATAACACTGCTGATCCACTCACAAAGACCTTACCCCAGACTCAGTTCGAGCGGCTGATCGAGATGATAGGTCTTCGATACGCCAGTACATGGCCTTAGTGCAAGTGGGAGATTGTTAGTGTATATGCCCTAGAGGCCATTACTGTATCATACTAGTTTGTATATTACTTAATGGAAGCTTGGGATATTCACCTTGTATAGACAATCTTGCTCAATATAGTAGTATGCTACTTGGTTTGTTTCTACTTCAATGTGTACATGTGTTTATTTTAGTATATCACCTATACACATTAGTGGAGCCCTTAGGATCTTTGCTTGATTACCAGCGTTGTGATGGCAGTCACACTAGTGGGGGCTGGGTAATCTATAAGCATATCCATATGCAGGTCCCTAGTCGCAGGACTATCGAGACAGGGCATCGATACTCTGGAGTAGACTAGCGTATGCGCTTCTCATCCCAGTGTGGGAGACGGTCTGTCCCATAGCCGTCAGTACGTCGTACTTGAGATAGTTTGCGGGTGCTCGTTGGGTTACGAGTACACTGGACAGGACTCGTCGGGAACTGCTGGTTGGTACTATACCTATCGTCAGTTATCAGTTCCCAGGTGACATGAGTACAGCTTAGTCCGCTGACTTGACACCGTCACTTCATCACGAGTGTGTTCCCACTGTACTTAGATTACTACCCTACCATGGCTCAAAGGAGTCGTGCAAACAGGTAGTAGTTGGGTGCAGTCCCGAAGCACTTGGAGGCAGTAACGGTTAGACAGGATTCGTCTCTCCCGGTATTGGGGGTTGACATCGCGCTGTGTCTAGGAGAGCCATTACACGAATAGTCCCTGGCCAGGGCAAGCGAGATATACTGGTAGGTTTCCAGTGTTATCTCAGGGTGTTCTGGGCTTCACTCCGACACGACTTGTACCGCTATTAGGGGACTGACGTTTACCACCCCTAGGCCCGCCATGCGATGTATCAGACGAACAGACCGGACTATATAGAGATTGTCACATTCAGACTCAGTAGGAGTTCAGATGGGTTTCACCTCGTCAGTCTTCTTGTCGGCATCTACCTGGGGACCGTTACGCACAGCTAGTGCCGCTTGCGGTCTGTGGTTAAACCCTCTGCCAGCGTAGTGTCGAGTCTTTAGAGTCCCACACAGAAAGCTATTCGCCTTTGGGCAAAAGAGTAGAAGTCGCATGGTTTTGCGACAGGGTTCGGTCATATCCGTGCACTTGTGCACGTACAGTGTCCGGACAGTTAACACTAGCGGGCTTTGGTTTAAGCCAGATCCTAGTGTACGTTTTGGGATTGGTCTTATCTCGTTTGTATTCGTGTTCCTCGGAACGTGGATGCGGGTGTGTATGCACAGTTGACAGAGAGACAGAAGCAGAGGATTCTCATTGGGGTTGTTGACTGTTGACTGTTGACTTTTGGCTAAACCCTAATGAGAATAAGAAATATGATTAACGATAATATTAATTAAGTATTATTGTGTCATGGTTGAGATGAGGGGTTGACTTTGTTGACTTGTTGACTTTGTTGACCGGTTGACTAGGTTGGACTAGTTGACCATCATCATTGCATTGGCTATCATTTCAAGGCAAAGACTTTTGCTTGCTTGTTTTGCTTTGCAATATGAGTGGATGAAATGATAATGCCACTTGATATGATATGAACCATCACATAATACTCAATTATTATTATTATTATTATTATTATTATTATTCTTTTTGGATTATGGGAGAGAGGTTGGCAAAATACTTTCTCATTCTTTCATTTTATTTCTCTCTCTTGCCATCACTTGCTCAAGCTCTCCCTCTTCCTCTTGCTCTCTCTAGCTCAAGGCAAACCATTCTCATGTGTTGAGACTCATTGCCTTAGAGATAAAAAGACTCCAAAACAATTCTCTACTCATTCTATTTCACAAGGCCTAGCAAGCCAAGTGTTCTAGTTTCTTCAAAGATCGAAGAAGAAGCCAAAGGTAGAAGCTTTCGGGTGGATCCATCTTCGGCGCAAGGAGACGACGAGGTGAGGCTGATCCATACACCGGGAGGAGTTGCAGTCGAAGGAGTTCAAGAAAGGTATAGCCCCCTAACCGAGTAGGTTAACTCAAGTTAGGTTGTTAGTTGGTTGTTTAGCAAAGATCCGTATTTGTAGTCCATGTTACCACCCTCTTGAAAATCGTTTTTCACCACTTCCACAACCCCGTAAGCACCGGGGAAGGGTAGCATGGACTTACAGGATATTCATATGTAGCATAGATAGATGCGTTGGTTTGGGACAGTCGTACTGCCTTATTGGCCAAAGTCACGGGTAGGTATGGGTGGGTTCAAATTAACCTGGAAATTGACGGGTAGAACTTGACATGTGACTTATGATTTGTTGGCCAAAGTCAAGGTCATAAGAGCATGGGGCAAAAATCCACATCGGGAGTTTCTAAAGAAACTGAAACTTGCTAGCGCTGCATACCATTTGGAGTGTGATGATTCTGGTAGGATTCCTTCAGTTTTATCACGCGATGATATTTGGATCCCGATCCAAATGTGAGTATATGCTTCTCCTCGGGAATTTTCTCACTTAACGATCAATGCTATAAACCAAGTAGGTGTCTAGAAAGGTGTTAGCGGGGCTACGCCCACAGGGAAAAGAGGTTATTTAATTAAGGAACTTCGCGAAAGCATTGGAAAACCTCCCTCGAAGTACCAACACTGGCCTGGCTGAACGGTTAAGCAAGTATTGTATGGTGAGATTGATCCCGACTAATTCTTCTTTTTTGGTTTGAGGAAGGATTTAAGAAACAGTGGGAGCCATCCTGTTTAGACAAACTAAAAACCACTCTAAACTTGCAAGAGCATCATGCTAAAGTGTTTCTTCCCTCTCTCCTAATTGCAGCGACCAAACATCATGACCGGACTTAAGTTACTACTAGATAAAAACATACTTACAGGGCCAAACTACAAAGATTGGCTCAGGAATGTCAAAATGGCAATCACTTATGACAAGTTGGGGTATCTCCTTACCACCAAAGCTCCCCCTGTCCCAGGTCCCAAATCCAGCGTCGCGGATAAGGAAATCCGTAAGACCTGGGAGATTGATTGCGTGAAGGCCAAGTGCCTCGTGCTTGCCTCTATGGACAATGAACATCAGAGGAGGCACGAGAATATGGACCTTGAATCCATATTTCTCCATACTAAGGAACTATATGGAGAGCAATCCCGTATCGCCAGATACGAAGTCTCGAAAAAGTTGTTTTCGGCGAGATTGGCCGTCGGATCATCGGTAGCGGAACACGTTTTTAAGATGATTGGCTTTATTGAAGAGCTCGCGGACCTTGGGACCACGTTGGAGAACGAGCTCTACACTGACTTGATTCTCCAGTCCCTTCCTTCCACTTAAGCCCAGTTTATCCTGAACTTCAACTTGCAAGAAAAAGAAGTTGAACTTTCAGAACTCCTCAACATGTTGAGGAGTGCAGAGGGCACCTTACAGAAAGTAAGGGAAACATCCACTTTGTTTGTTGGAGGAGCTTCCTCTTCCAGGTCCAAGGCGAGAGCCAAAGGAAGGAAGAAGAAGGCCCCCACCAAACCAAGGGGCAGTGTTAGTAAAGTGGAAGCCAAGGGAAAGGCAAAAGCAACAAAGGTAGCGGGAAAGATTGTGGGAAAGGAAGAGTGCTTTTACTGTCACAAGAGTGGACACTGGAAGAAAGATTGCAGGGCTTGGAAGGCCAGAAACCAGGACCCGAAGCAAGTTATGGCATCGGCTTCAGGTGTGTATGTTATTGAAAACTGTCTATCAATAAACTCTACTTCCTGGGTATTGGATACCGGATCAGGATCTCATATCTGTAATTCTTTGCAGGCACTGAGAAAGCGTAGGGTTTTGACGGCAGGTGATATGACCCTCAGAGTTGCAAATGGAGCTAGCATGGATGCTGAGTCCGTAGGGGACTATCACTTAGGAATGTCAGATGGACATGTTTTGGTTTTACGGGATTGTTATTTTGTACCCAGTGCAACTTGTAATATCATATCTGTATCTTTAATGTCTAAAGAAGGTTATGATTTTGCATTTGTAAGCAATGTTGTAAACATTCACCTTAATCAAATTCTGATTGGGTCGGGTACATTAAGCAACGGTATATACGTATTAAACCAACCACAGATTTTCAATGTCCAGAATACACACAAAAGAAAGTCTCCAGAAATAAATCATGCTTTCTTATGGCATTATAGACTGGGTCACATCAATGGGAGAAGGTTGACGAAGTTGCATACAGAAGGATATTTGGATCCGTTCGAATATCAATCATATGCAACTTGTCAATCCTGTCTCAAAGGAAAGATGACAAAGACTCCGTTCACTGGACACGGAGTAAGAGCGAGCGAGCTCTTGGGACTCATACACAGCGATGTGTGCGGTCCAATGTCTACACATGCGCGAAGCGGTTATTCTTACTTCATTACTTTTACGGATGACTTTTCAAGGTACGGATATATTTTCTTAATGAAACATAAATCTGAAGCCTTTGGAAAATTCCAGGATTATAAGAATGAAGTAGAAAAACAAACAGGCAAAAGTATCAAGACACTGAGATCTGATCGAGGTGGTGAATACTTGAGTGCCGAGTTCCTGGATTACCTAAAAGAGAATAGAATTCTCTCTCAGCTTACTCCTCCATACACTCCGCAACATAATGGTGTATCGGAGAGACGGAACCGAACCCTATTGGATATGGTACGTTCCATGATGAGTAACGCTGAGTTACCGCGATCATTCTGGGGATATGTGTTGGAGATAGTGCCCTCAGAGTCAATTATTGGATCACAGGCACGTGATTGCAATGATTGAGGGAGGACCTATTCCGGTAGGACAGTCTTACTCAAGATGATAGTATGCTATCTGGTTTACCTTTATCATCGTGTACTGCTTTAGGTGACCTTACAGGTCACTATTGCACGTTGATAGAGACCTTAGGATTCTTGCTTGACTGCCAGCAGTATGAGGGCGATCATATACGTGGGAGCTGGTAGTCTATAAGCACATCCTTAAAAGGTCCCTAGTCGTGGGAGTTTCGAGACAGGGTATCGATACTCCAGAGTAGACTAGTGTATACAGTCGAGACCCCGACGAGGGGCGGTGGCCGGTCTCATAAGCCACTGGTGTCAGTTGGTTCACCTAAGATGTATACAGGTGCTCATTGGGTTATGAGTACACTGGACAGGACTCGCCGGGAATATGCTAGTTGGTCTTATACCTGACGTCAGATAGCAGTTCCCTGGTGACATGTGTGCAAGTTAGTTCATCGACCTGAGGATCGTCATTTGTCTCGTGTGAGTTCCCACTGTACTTTGATTACTACCCTACCACGCTCAAAGGAGACGTGCAAACAGGTTTTAGTTAGGTACAGTCCCGAGCTACATGGAGGCAGTGAGCGGATCTTCAGGGGTTCGTCTCTCCCGGTATTGGGAGTGAGGTCGCGCTGTGTCTAGGAGAGCCATTACACAAAGCCCTCGACCGAGGCAGGAGATTTACTGGTAGGTATTCCAGTAGTATCTCAGGGTGTTCTGGGTTACACTCCGACACGACTTGTACCGCTTTTGGGGGTCTGACTTTTACCAACCCCCTCAGCCCGCCATGCGATGCTCATAGACGAACGGACCGGACTGTACGGATATTGTCACTGACAGGCTCAGTAGGGTGTCAGGATGAGTTCGCTCATCGACGTCCCTTTTGGTCAATAGCTGGTAGCCTGTCACATATGGCTAATACCTCTGACGTGCTAGTGGTTAAATCCACAACCATAGTATTGACGAGTCTTTAGAGTCCCCCACAGACAGTTGATCAAGTTTCGGGCGAAACGCTGTAGAGGCCGTATGGAGATATGGCAGGGTTCGATCAGGTACGTGCGGTATTGCACGGATCATGATCGGACGGAAAATACTAGCGGGCTTTGGTTTAAGCCGGATCCTAGTATTGTACAGTATAGTTTTGTCTCATTGCATTTGTATTTCGGTCAGAATACAAATGCGGGTATGTATATACAGTAGCGGGGTTTTCCTGTAATTTATTATGGGATCAGTTTTTTGGAGTTGCCAGTTTGTTTTCCGTTTCGGCCATATTTCTTTGTATCTTTCATTGGCTGAAGATTGGTGGAGGAGGGCTTATTTGCATTTGTGCAAATAAACATTTTGGAGGGTTGTCTTTGCACATTGTAGTGTCATGATGGTTGCACCATCCCTTGACTTCTTGACTTCTTCATGATGGCTTGACTTTGGGTGTGATGATTGGTTGATAGAGTGTTGGACTTTGATTATGATCATTGCTTGTCATCATTACCCTTTTCTCTCTCTCTTGCATTAGGGTGTGCCTCACTTCCTTTTGATTGCAATTCACTCCACTCTCATTTTTCCTCATGGTGATGGCCGGCCAAAGAGAGGGAGGGGCTGTCCCAAAATTTTGGATGGGGATTGTTGTTTATTTGTATTGCACAAAATCCATTTAGCTCCATCTCCAAAACTTCATTCCTCCACCATCTCAAAAGGCAACTTCCTACAACCCTAAATGAGACATAGCACTACAATACTCTACAGTAAATCTTGGGCACATCGACTCGCCAGCTTCGTGCCACTCGCCAACTTCGTGCCCGAGTTTCCTCGGTCCAGAGGTGGGATCCCATAAAAGAAGCCGGCGATGTGGTGCCCTTCCGGCGACATGGTGGAGACCGGAGATTCCGCGGGGAGATCGGGACGACGAAGAGAAGACCGAAGGACACGGATCGCTCGGTATATCTTTCTACCTGTTCTCTTGTTAGCTAGGAATAGATTAATGGCCTGATCCGGGATTTTTGTGCGCGGTGGTGCCGGTTTACAAGTTCGTAAAAAGTTTCGTTTCCGCATTCCGGCGTCGGATTGACGGCCGGGGCGCCGCCGTGCACTTACAGTGGTATCAGAGCCACGCCATTAACCTAGTCTAGTTTTGTCTAATGTGTTTACATTTCTGATCGAACAAAATTCCAAAAACCGCGTTTTCATGTGCATCAGTTTCTGTCGAATTTTTTTGGGGTCCAAAATTTTTTCAGGTTGTTGCAGAATGATGTGCAGGGAATTCTAAGACTTCTGTAGAAATTTGATCACGTGAACACATTATACGACTGCGGAACCGCGGCCAAACCCATGCTTGGGCCGCGGTTCCGCCGCAGTCTTTACTGTTCAGTGTATCAAATTTCTACAGAGTGTCTCTGTGTTGAAAATAGGGGTTTTGGAACATTCTTTTTGGGCCCAGATTTTCTATGAATGCTACGGTAGTGCTTGGGGCCCACTTCGATAAATTTGATCGATCAAGAATTTTAAACACATTAGTTCACAGTATTTACATTATATCTGCGACCGTGAATGTCACTCGATCGGTAAATCCTGTCTAACTGCTATTGCCCGGTTAGACGGATTTGCGAACGTGATATTCACATTGATGTTCTGTGTTGTGCTGTGATGTTGCGGATTGGTCGTGGGGGATAGCCTGGATGCAATGGTAGTACAGTTTTGTTGTATTATGTACATTTGATATTGCAGGGAGAGCATCCGACATGTGGACTTCCGTCACTGCCTGATTGTATATTATTCTTTTGGGGCACGACCGGGGTGAGGTCGATGTACCCGTTGTATGTATATTTTACTTTCTGTACTAGGATTACCCCAAGGTGGGGTGCACGGATAGCCGGGTTCTAGAGGGCAACAAGCCCGCATCTGATGGCATTGAGACGGAGGGGGCTTCACTCTAGAATTGGCGGGCTATTCGCCGCACTCGTAGGGGGTACAGGTTGACCCAGGAGGGGTGCCCAAGTTACCGGATTCCGTGAAGTGCCGGGTGGTCCATTCACGTTGCTGAAGGGGGCTGCCTCGCTTCAGGTTTTGGCGGGTAACTTGCCGCGCCCGTAGGGATCTAGGATTTCATTGCACAGGCTATCCACACGACCAGGGGAACGTCGGGTTTCAGTAGCGACTCTGTGAAACCCGGGGATCCCAGATATCTATATTATTCTGTGATGCTTATTACATTTCTGTGATGTTGCATTTTATCACGCCTTGAGCGAAATATTATATATTGATATATATACTAGTAGATGTTGTATATGTTTTGTATCCGCGCTAGTCCAGTCCCCGCTCTGTCGTTAGTTAACTAACCTAACGGGTAATGACGGGACCCAGTGGCGAATGCGGAAGGCATATACGTACATCATTATTTTCGTTCTTTGTGGTGTGATCAATTGATGGGACTGCATTGATTCGGATCAATGCAAACTAAACAAACCTATTTGATGTTGTTGGAACACTTTTCAAAAAGCTGTTATTGCAAGGACGTTCACTTTTGTTTTGCACAGTGGTATTCAGTTGGAATATCCTGCTCCTCAGTCGACGAGGCAAGGGCCGAGATTCCTTCTGTAACATTTCGAAATAATAAAAATATTATTTTTAGGGAATATTTATAATTTAATATTATTTTATTGAATATTTTAATAATTCGGTATATTTAAATCAAAATAAATAGGGGAAAATTTTGGAAACGTTATGGAAAATTCTAAAATAGGGTAATTTAGAGAATTATGCCATTTCTAAGTTTAATTGATTAGTTATATGCTAATTTAGTGTTAATCGCGATTAAAAATCGCTAATCGGTTTTTCTAGCTTTTTGTGCAAAACATGCACATATCATCTTTTCTTACACTTGTGCATTTTTCCACCATGGTTTCTCATTTGGGTTTACTATTTGAGTGAGAAGGAATTTATAGAAAAGAAAAAGAAAAGAAAAGAGAAAGGGGAATATTATATGAGGTATGGTGAGAGAGAGAGAGGTATGGGCTTCTTTGACCAAGGACTTAACCATTTCCTTTGATCCCAACACTCATTTTCTTCCCCTCTCCCTCAACTCCCTGCAGTTGCTGCTGCTCCTCACCTCCCTCCCCACTTCACCTCCTCAAAACATCTCAAAAACATCACCAAAACCCCATATTCATTTCATTAAAAGTGTGCACAAGCTCAAGATCTACACATTGGACCAAGGAAGCAAGGATTTTGGCCACTAGGGGCAACTCAAGAAAATTCTTGAGTTGCCAAATGAGGTATTTTTCTGGATCATTAACTTAGTTTTAGCATTTCCTTTACCCCCATGTTTAGATTGAATCGATATTGTGTGATATTGTGGAGTTAAGGAAAACCTAGTTAGGGTTTGAGGAAATTATGAGTTGTAATGTGAAATTGAGTTCAGTAGAGGCTACACCAACACCCTAGTGCATGAATTGAGACCCTAACCTGAGACTTAAGGCCCGGAATACGGATTTAGAAACCGATATCGGAAAGTTTGTGGAATCTGTGAAGGTTATTTGAGATCTGCTATCAACCCGAGTCTCTGAAAATTATATTGAATGGACAGTGACATATGCAGGCACCCTGGAAGCTAACCACAAGATCCTAGCCCCTAACTCCTAGACCCGGCCGCAGATTTATCCTGTTTGGCCGCAAATTGCGGCCTGGACCCCACCATTTTGCCTCGTTCTGGTTCTGTAGCTCCTACATGTGTAGATTAGGCCCCTGGCACGTATAGATTTGTCTAATTTGACCTATGGTGAAATCTGGAGCCTTTTTCCTTAGTTGCTGTTTTGGATTCGTGTTTCCGTATTCCGTATTTATAGTTCTGAAATTATGTATTGTGTTTTACCTCGACCATTTGGCGTTTATACGACGATATCGAGGGTTTATTGATGGTCTTGAAGGCTTACCCATAGGTTCTAACCTATAGGCCCCTTATCGTATCGTTTTAGGTTTGGTGTGCCGTTTTAGCCTTGATTTGGTTTTAATACGTATTACGATACTTTGACGTGTAGGTACCTATGAAGACTTCGGGATGACGAGCGAGCGCATGGCGATGTCGACAAATGAAGAGGCAAGGTGAGTAGATTATATCTACAGGGGGAAGTCGGGGGATGACTGTTAGTTATATGTATGCCCTAGAGGCCATTACTGTACATGGGATGTATATTGTAGTGGATGCTGGGACATATATAGGGAAGACTTTCTTGCTCGACATGATAGTATGCTATCTGGTTGATCTTTACCTTAACGTGTATACTGTTTGTCTCTCTGTTACATGTTGGTAAAGCCCTTAGGATCTGTACTTGACTACCTGGACTATGATGCGGATCATACTAGTGGGGACATGGTAGTCCATAAGTACATCCTTCAAAGTCCCTAGTCGAGGGTGTATCGAGACGAGGCATCGATATACCAGAGTAGACTAGCGTATACCTTCTCGACCCATACAGATGGGCGATGGATGATCCCATATCCATCGGTGTTTGACATCAGAGGAGATATACGGGTGCTCAGTTAAGACTGGGTACACTGGACGGACTCGCCGAGAACTCCCAGATGGTATTATACCTCACGTCAGATGGCAGTTCTCTGGTGACACTGGTACAGAGTAGTCCGTTGACCCGAGATCGTCATAGAGTCTTGTGTGGTTCCCACTGTGCTTTGATTTCCATCTTACCACGTCCAAGAGGGCGTGCAAAACGGTGGTTTTTGGGTACAGTCCCGAGTCACATGGAGGCAATGAGCGATAGGAGGGGATTCGTCTCTCCCGGTATATGGGGTTTGATGTTGCGCTGTGTTCGATTGGCTATAACAGGAAATCCCTGGCCAGGGTTGCTGAGATTTACTGGTAAGTGTTACCAGTAGTTTCTCGAACAGTTATAGACCTCATATCGACACGACTTATTGAGCTATTGGGGTCTGACGTTTACCACCCCTAGGCGAGATATGCGACATATCAGACGATCAGACCGGACTGTACGGTAGTGTTACTGGTCGGATTCACTGGAGTGTGAGCAGGCTTGCTCGTCGATCTTCAGATCGCTCAATACCCGGGTGGCCGTTACGTTTAGCAGACCGCTTGCGGCTTGTGGATGTTTGATATGATCATCATCCGCTGCCGGCGTATTGACGAGTCTTTAGAGTCCTACACAGAGGTTTCCTGGCTCAAGCGAAACGAAATAGGAGCGCATATGAGATATGTGCGGGACCGAGAATAATGCGTGTATGTGATACCGTATTCTATTCTCGCGATAAATGTATCGAATGGTTGTATGCGATATAACCTAGTTATCGATTCAAGCGTTGATTCGATAAGCCGATACATTGTATACTAGTCGGTTGTGTGCGACATGACCGGATCATTGAATCAAGTGTTGATTTAATGATTTAATGCATAATTATATATTTGATATATTACTTTGCACTGACTGGTAATGGTTCACTTTAAACGGATTTTATCACTTGGATTGTGCACAAAGTATATGTGATATACTTTGGTACACATCTTTGTATCATGTTTGATGATGCTTGCTCTTGAGGTTAAGTGTGAAGAATTAAACAATGGTTAAGAGATGATTAGGGTTTGCTTTATCATTTCATTTATTCATTTATTTATTTAAATGAAAAAGGTTATGAGTTATGATAAGAATGGAGGCTATTTTTGTTTCTTATTGGATGCTTCATGAACATTTGACAATATGCCACCATTCTTGTCATTTTGCTTAACCCTAACCCACTCTTATCACCATGGTTAATTCTCTACACCTAACCCTAGTAAGTTATGATAAGTATTGGCTTTTCTTTTTGATTAAAGAAATACTTATCATAATTCTATGCTCATCTTTCTTCTTCTTCTTCATTTTTCTTCAAGTGAAGAAGCTTGAAGTCCATCAATGGTGATTGTTGGAAACAAGTGAGAAATCCAATTCTAAAGTCTACCCACTTCCTATTTCTTCATCCTCTACCTCTTGCCAAGTAGTAGAGTGTGTTTCCTTCACAACTTTTTACGGTTTAGTGGAGCTTGATTCATCGATGCCTCGACGTAGATCATCTTCGGCATGGACATCGACGACCTAGCTTGCCCATTCTCCGACGAAGCCGATCCTAGAGCCCAGATTCGATTTGGACAGCGGAGAGGACCTCGTTGCGGAGCTATGGAGGTGGAGCACCGGATCTACAAAGGTTGTATTTCCGTATTCTCTTTAGCTAAGTTGTTAGCTAGCTTTCTTTTCGCCTAGACATCTAGTTATCGATCCGTACACTAGGGTTTGTAGGCACCATAATTTTGAAATTGCCATGGTTGATGGCTTGGGAGACCTCACTAGAGTGCCTAGTAGCCCTGCAGTGGTATCAGAGCCTAGCTAGAGCCTTAGGCGAAGTCCAGACGGAAATTGAAGTCCGATCGAACTCGAAAGTCCAAATCAAATATGCTCTCTGTACATTTTTTAAAATCTGGTCTTTTTCCACATTAAAAATGTTCAGAAAAATCAGCAGGTGAATATAAGATATACTGTGAAATTCGTGCAACTAATTCATTCTTCTTGCCGCGCTTCCGCGGCACGAGCTAGCCTCGTGCGGCGGTTGCGCGGCGGTACGGCCGATTTATTAAATGTTTTTTACACAGTATCTCATTATTATTAGTGCTGGTATTCCTGGGTATTTTTAATATATTTTCCAGAGTTGAATTTTTCTGAGTTGATTTGGGGATTCGGTATTTCGATCGGGATATCAAAATTTTGTCTGTGTGGCTTTCCGGATAAATTTTAGAATATGTTAAAAAGTTCGACCGGATATAAATACCCAATTTTTCCCCTGTCGGGAAATTTCCAAGTGTTGGATATTTCCGTAGTTTAACGACGTTCTAAGTAGTGCAAGTAACGCGATGGTCCCTCTAGAAGACACAAACCTTAACTCGATTATGTGACCGTCTTGAACTGCCCTTTGAACCTTCGGGTTTGGGGTAGTACGGCGTGCCACATGTGAGGCGTTGGCTTGACCCTTCTACGGCTGGATCGTTGGTACTGAGGTACGAACGGAATGTTGTTAGACTTGTTTCATGTGTTGATCAGTTTCGGGAAAACTTGGGTGTTCGATTGTTCGATCGAAAAGTTTGACATTTTCTGTTTATCTGGAATGGGATACAATAATTGGAATTCACAAAAAGTTATAAGATAACTAAATGAATGTTATAAACACAGCACTTTAATCTCACTTGATCGGTTGCCACGGAATTTTGATGTGATCAAAAGTCCGTCGCAATCATGTAGCGTACGCGGATACTCGCCGGGTAAACTTAATAGACAGCCTTACCCCATTGCCCCGACCAAGTGACTGTAGGAGAACCCCGTCGCCGAAAGCATCCGTTCGGGTGCTCGCGGTAGCGGTGTTCCGCCTTGGTGCACTTCGTCGACGGTATAGGGGGTGCGGCCGTCTACTGAAGTTTGCGACGAGTATTCGATCAGACTGTCGGGAATCTTGTTGAATTCCCCGACTTGATATTGAAAAGTGTTTTCGATAATGAGACTAAAATGCGGGGTTTATAATTGTTAGGCATGCGATGTCTAAGTAATTCATTTGGTCAGGCATGCGATGTCTGAGGTGGTTGCGGATTCCAACTGTTGTAGTTTTACACTTTCTTTTCTGTGACCGTAAGTGTAATATGTGATATCGCCGGTTTCGTTGCTATATGTCAACGACAATTGGGATAGACATATTTACTTACGTTGATGACATGTGATGTTATGTGTTGCTGGATATGTTATATTGGATCGTCGTGTTTGAATAGCCGGGGGTTTTTATGTGAGATGAGTGTTTTTCATTTTCATTCATGTAAAAACTTGTATGTAATATTCTTTTATTGGGGCGCTTCCAGGTTGCGGAAGTTGTCACATGTTGTATATTATTTACTTTTCCGCACTAGGATAGACCCAAGGAGGAGGGCACAAGTAACCGGGTTCTGGAGTCCAGTGGGAGACCAACTCGAGGAGTCGAGTCCGGGTCTCCTAACTCTAGAATTGGTAGGGTTGCTTGCCGCTCTCGTAGGGGTCTAGGGGTGTGGGTTTGGCTATTCATCACGACCGTGGAATCCGTGTTTTATACTGGCTCGTATTGAAAACACGGACGTCCTAGTATATCCAATATTTCATATATTTCTTCTGCTGCGATATCTGTGATGTGATCATGTGATGTTTCTTTGATAGATATAGTATATAGTATATATGATATATTATATAGACGTTACTTATGTTTTACACCCGTGCTAGCCCTGCCCTGCTCTGCCGTTAGTTACCTAACCTAACGGTGCACGAGGGGACATCGAGGCGAATGCGGATGGCATAAGTGTACGTCATATCTATCTGTGATGTTTAGGTACTTAAAATGATGGGACTTCATTAATGTGATTAATGAAATAAAAGAAACCTAAGATGTTGTAGAATCGAATTTCAAAATAAAAACAGGTAGCTAGAGTTCTTGCTTTGCACAGCGGTATATGTGATATATCCTGCACCTTATTCGATGAGGAAAGGACCGAGATCCCTTCACCGGGAGTGACTCCTTTAGCAATAACTGGCAGATGCTACACACTCGGTTTGTCTTTTGATTGCTTTTAAGTGTTTTTGCTTTGCACAGTGATATATATGATATATCCCGCACCTCATTCGACGAGGAAAGGACCGACGATCCCTTCACCGGGAGTGACTCCTTTAGCAAAACTAGAAAAGCCTCAAAAGCACTCCATTTTAAAATTCATTCGATCCTACAACGATATCAAGTTCATTACGCAATAGGTTTTCAGAAAAACCTGTCGTAACCCTCCGTCATTTCAGATAAGTACTAGTTAGTATTCGTGCTACGTTTGTTGACTATGTTAAGGCGTAGTGTGCGGTAGCTAACTATTGGTTATCTGTATTAGCATATGATGCGATTGGATTAGGGTAGTCGTGCGACTTTGTTGACTATGTTAAGGGTCGTGCGGGTGGGTTTAATTCAATCGGGAAATGACGGGTTGAACTTGACTAGCACTTATGATTTGTTGACTATGTTAAGGTCATATAGCTGCTAGGGGCAAAATATTATCGGGAATTTCAAGTGTTGAAATTTGCAATGAGATTGCATACCTTCTATGAGATAGTTGGATCCCGATACCCGCTGCGAGTAAGTGTTACTCCTGGGAGAGTTTTATACATTACAATTAGCCGATCAAGTAGGTGTCTAGAAAGGTGTTAACGAGGTTACGCCTCTGGGAAAACGAGGTTTACATTAATTAGGTTCGTGCGA
This sequence comes from Agapanthus africanus, assembly GCA_030015575.1. Taxonomy (NCBI): domain Eukaryota; kingdom Viridiplantae; phylum Streptophyta; class Magnoliopsida; order Asparagales; family Amaryllidaceae; genus Agapanthus; species Agapanthus africanus. The sequence continues at coordinate 262,967,497 of CM057345.1, read as the reverse complement.
AAGCACGGGGGACCTCCCTCAAAGTACCGACACTGGCCTGGCTGAAAGATTGGCGAACTTGTAGTGTGTAATTAATCCCGGCTAGTCTTTCCTTTTAGGGTTTGAAGGAAGATTTGATAAAAAGCAGTGGGAGCCATCCTGATTAGATAAAATAAAAACCAATCTATTCTTGACAGAGCGCACGCTGAGTGTTTTCTTCTCTCTCTCTCCTGGTAGCGACCATATCACGCCTTAATCAAGATAATAATACGGAATATTGACCGAACCCGCTTGTTATACTGAGCTGGGGAACGTTGGTCCCGCTCCAACTTATAATTGTTATAAGACAGAGCAGGAAATTGGGGATTACCAGAATTCCCGTGCCGCCCAAACGAAGAGAATGCATGCTGATGCATCATCTTCGGGTGTGTTCGTTACAAAGAACTGTTTCTCAGTATCCTCCGCGTCCTGGGTATGTGATACCAGATCAGGATCCCAGATATGTAATCTGTTACATAGGGCTACTGAAAGGTAGAGAACTGAGAACGGGTGATAAGTTTCATGAGACAGAAAACGGGGCAAGAGTTGCAGCCAAGTCTGTTGGTCACTGTCACCCTGTATTACAATACATTGATTCTGAACGAATGTTATTAGATACCGAACCTGATATACCAAATCATATCACTCTCTTTGTTAGAAAAGAAAGGATATAATTTTGTATTGTTGGATAATGTTTTGAACATTTCCTATATCAAAAGTTGATCGGTTCAGGCACGTTATCTAAAAGCATTGATGTTCTAAATCAAACTACAGTTCTTAGTATACGGAACACACACAAGAGGAAGAGTTCAGAAATGAACGAATCCTTCTTGAGGTATTGTAGACTAGGTCAGATCAATGCGACCCGACTAGCTTGAGTTACATAAAGATGCATATTTAAATCAGTTTGAATTTACATCTTGTGAAACTCGGCAGTCATGTCACAAAGATAAGATGACCATAGCTCTGTTTATTGGAAACAGAGAAAGAGTTAGTGAACTCTTGGGATGATACATGTTGATGTATGTAAGGTCCCCTGTCTACACATGCCAGGACTGGTTCTTTGTACTTCATTACATTCTCTGATAATCTCTCAAGATTCAGATATATATTCCTGTTGAAACATGAGTCCGAGCCTTTTGAGATATTCACAGAATATAAGCGAGAAGTAGAGAACCAGATATAAAGGTATAAGTATTATGTCCTTTGATGTGATCAAGGAGGAGAATACTTGAGCACGGAAATCCTGGACTATTCTAAAGAAGAATGAGATTCTCTCTCAGCATTACTCCTCTGTATACACCATAGCACGATGGTATATCGGGGCGGAGCAATTACACCCTATTTGATATGGTGTGCTCTATGATGAGTGCTACTGAGTTACCTATTTCCTTTAGGGAGTTATGCACTTGAGAAGCTGCATACCTATTGAATAGGGTTCGAATCAAATCAGTTGCCTACCACTTCGTATATGATATGGAAAGGGAAGAGCCCATATCTTAAGTTAGTTAAGATTTGGGGTTATCCGGCCTATGTCTGAAAGCAAAATCCGGACAAGCTCGAGGCAAGATCTGTTATGTAGAACTGGAAATGTTCCAGCTATACAAACTACAGCACATGATTTGATAGAACCAAAGGATTCAGTAGATTCCAACGAACCTCAGCCTCTCCGCCGATCTAGTAGGGTTCCTTGCCCACCTGAGAGATACTTCGGTTTCTCTATGACAGTGGGAGCGAGGATTGCATCATGAGATGATGACCCAACTAGTTTCGAGCTGGCCATCTGGAGTGGGACTCTGTAAGAATGGCTGGATGCTTAGCGATCTGAGATGGAATCCTTATACACCAACAAAGTATGGACTTTGGTTGCTATATCTGAAGGGTTAAATCCCCATCAGGAGCAAGTATATCTTGAGAAGATTACTTGGTGTAAATGGAAAAGTTGAGACTTTCAAAGCTAGACTTGGTAAAGGTTTTTGTCATCGACCAGGCGTGGATAATGATGAAACCTTTTCAAGTAGCTATGCTTAAGTCCATCCAGATCCTACTTGCCACGGCTACATACCATAACTACGATATCTGGTGGTTGGGTGTCTTGACTGCTTTTCTAAATGATGATTTAGAAGAGAGCGTCTATAAGTACACAGCCAGAGGACTTCGTAGACAGTGGGAGCAGCGGAAACGTGTGCAAGATGCTTTATAGGATAAAGCAGGCATCGCGGAGTTGGAACGTCTGTTTTGATGTGTTAGTCAAAGAAGTTGACATCATCAAAATGGTAGATGAACCTTGTATAAACAAAAAGGTAGTAGGGAGTATGGTTGTGATCCTCGTAGAGTACGTGGATGACATACTCTTGATAGGGAAGGAGTTTCCTATGCTACGCTCGGTCAATCTCCGTTTATCACAATGATTCTCCATATAGGATCATAATGATACCTACTAACTCCTGGATTTTGGATCTATGAGATAGATCTAAATGGATGTTAGGATTCTCACTAGTTGTAGTGAGATGGTATCAATCGATCCTGGGGAGAATCACTGGAAGGGTTCCAGGGTGATAAAGACGACTGAATGTCAGTCGCAGGCATTGTCTTTACCCTCAGTAAAGGGACGGTATGTTGGAAGAGTTCCAAGCTAGATACCGTGACATACTAGACGATAAAGGCAGGATACATCGCTACTTAAGATGCTACCAAAGAGGCTGTTTGGGTGTATATTGGTTCATGAGATGAACTACGTTCCTACCATTGTGAGACAATGGAGTTGTGGCTCATGCCGAGGAACACCGGTCCCATCAGTGATCCAGACTTATTCTAAGGCAGCATCGCCTGATCATGGAGATGGTTGATCTCCAGGGTGATCGAGGTTTGGAGAGTAGACTCAGAGGGCAACACAGCGGATCCACTCACAAAGGCCTGTTCCCAGAGAGAGACTTTTATGGGATGGTTGAGTATGAGATACTGCAACCACTGCTACAGATGGCCCTAGTGCAAGTGGGAGATTGTTAGTTATATGTATGCCCTAGAGGCCATTACTGTACATGGGATGTATATTGTAGTGGATGCTGGGACATATATAGGGAAGACTTTCTTGCTCGACATGATAGTATGCTATCTGGTTGATCTTTACCTTAACGTGTATACTGTTTGTCTCTCTGTTACATGTTGGTAAAGCCCTTAGGATCTGTACTTGACTACCTGGACTATGATGCGGATCATACTAGTGGGGACATGGTAGTCCATAAGTACATCCTTCAAAGTCCCTAGTCGAGGGTGTATCGAGACGGGGCATCGATATACCAGAGTAGACTAGCGTATACCTTCTCGACCCATACAGATGGGCGATGGATGATCCCATATCCATCGGTGTTTGACATCAGAGGAGATATACGGGTGCTCAGTTAAGACTGGGTACACTGGACGGACTCGCCGAGAACTCCCAGATGGTATTATACCTCACGTCAGATGGCAGTTCTCTGGTGACACTGGTACAGAGTAGTCCGTTGACCCGAGATCGTCATAGAGTCTTGTGTGGTTCCCACTGTGCTTTGATTTCCATCTTACCACGTCCAAGAGGGCGTGCAAAACGGTGGTTTTTGGGTACAGTCCCGAGTCACATGGAGGCAATGAGCGATAGGAGGGGATTCGTCTCTCCCGGTATATGGGGGTTGATGTTGCGCTGTGTTCGATTGGCTATAACAGGAAATCCCTGGCCAGGGTTGCTGAGATTTACTGGTAAGTGTTACCAGTAGTTTCTCGAACAGTTATAGACCTCATATCGACACGACTTATTGAGCTATTAGGTCTGACGTTTACCACCCCTAGGCGAGATATGCGACATATCAGACGATCAGACCGGACTGTACGGTAGTGTTACTGGTCGGATTCACTGGAGTGTGAGCAGGCTTGCTCGTCGATCTTCAGATCGCTCAATACCCGGGTGGCCGTTACGTTTAGCAGACCGCTTGCGGCTTGTGGATGTTTGATATGATCATCATCCGCTGCCGGCGTATTGACGAGTCTTTAGAGTCCTACACAGAGGTTTCCTGGCTCAAGCGAAACGAAATAGGAGCGCATATGAGATATGTGCGGGACCGAGAATAATGCGTGTATGTGATACCGTATTCTATTCTCGCGATAAATGTATCGAATGGTTGTATGCGATATAACCTAGTTATCGATTCAAGCGTTGATTCGATAAGCCGATACATTGTATACTAGTCGGTTGTGTGCGACATGACCGGATCATTGAATCAAGTGTTGATTTAATGATTTAATGCATAATTATATATTTGATATATTACTTTGCACTGACTGGTAATGGTTCACTTTAAACGGATTTTATCACTTGGATTGTGCACAAAGTATATGTGATATACTTTGGTACACATCTTTGTATCATGTTTGATGATGCTTGCTCTTGAGGTTAAGTGTGAAGAATTAAACAATGGTTAAGAGATGATTAGGGTTTGCTTTATCATTTCATTTATTCATTTATTTATTTAAATGAAAAAGGTTATGAGTTATGATAAGAATGGAGGCTATTTTTGTTTCTTATTGGATGCTTCATGAACATTTGACAATATGCCACCATTCTTGTCATTTTGCTTAACCCTAACCCACTCTTATCACCATGGTTAATTCTCTACACCTAACCCTAGTAAGTTATGATAAGTATTGGCTTTTCTTTTTGATTAAAGAAATACTTATCATAATTCTATGCTCATCTTTCTTCTTCTTCTTCATTTTTCTTCAAGTGAAGAAGCTTGAAGTCCATCAATGGTGATTGTTGGAAACAAGTGAGAAATCCAATTCTAAAGTCTACCCACTTCCTATTTCTTCATCCTCTACCTCTTGCCAAGTAGTAGAGTGTGTTTCCTTCACAACTTTTTACGGTTTAGTGGAGCTTGATTCATCGATGCCTCGACGTAGATCATCTTCGGCATGGACATCGACGACCTAGCTTGCCCATTCTCCGACGAAGCCGATCCTAGAGCCCAGATTCGATTTGGACAGCGGAGAGGACCTCGTTGCGGAGCTATGGAGGTGGAGCACCGGATCTACAAAGGTTGTATTTCCGTATTCTCTTTAGCTAAGTTGTTAGCTAGCTTTCTTTTCGCCTAGACATCTAGTTATCGATCCGTACACTAGGGTTTGTAGGCACCATAATTTTGAAATTGCCATGGTTGATGGCTTGGGAGACCTCACTAGAGTGCCTAGTAATGACGTATAGCAACCCCGCAGTCCGTTGTTGTTATACTATATATGATAGTTATAGTGTTTCATGGATATTGTGTTAGGTGTTTTATGGATAGTTTAGGCTTAGAAGTAAACTAGTGTAGTTCATAGCCATGAACCCTAGAATAGGTTTACACCCACACGCACACCCTTGCATATTCACTATACTTACACTGCGTTGATGATGATATTGGATGACTTTGGAGATGAGTCGATGATATTGGGCTTGGTGCCGTGAGATCGGTGATTTGATATGATTCGTATTTGGGATACGATATGTGATTCTTAGCGGGCCTTTGGGCATGTGTTTTACCCCCGCATTCATAATTATATAGATGGTATCGATTTGTACTAGACTTAGATTCAGTATCCCAGATTATGTGTTATGATGATAAGAATACTAGGTACTTGAAGAGATAATATGATATTGACCCGTACCCAGCTATTGGGATGCCGTACGACGATTTACCGTACGAGCTTTATATTGAAGATAGATCCACACTCATGACTTGAGGATTGTCATATGATATACTATATTGTACGCGATACTATTGAGGCGGGATCACTGACTATTATATGTATATATATATATTTATATCGACTTAAATTTAGGTGGATTCCATACCCCTCCCGGTTGACTTGATACTTAGATCTGTGGTTTGCATAATAGATGTTAGACTAGACCCAAGTCATACCTATTACAAAAACTCCGATTTGTCTTATTTCAAATGGCAAGCTGCATTATTATTCATTTACCATTTATTCTACGGCTCGCATTGCATTGCATGCTCATATGTTAATGATTCATATTCCTTGTGCACATGCCTTTACTTAGTTGCATACTTATATTAGTGTTCTTGTTGCATGTATTATAATTCATGGATTTCGCACTGTGATATGGTTGCATATAATGATTCTGGATTGTTTTACTCCTGCGTATATATATCAGTGGTATGGGACGCTGAAATATATATGTATACCCATAGAGTATATATATATTAGTGGTATGGGACGCTGATATATATATATGCATACTTAATATATCATCATGATGATCTATGCAAATGTACATATGCATTATGAGAGGAGCCTATGTGCTCGGTGTGAGAGGAGCCTATGTGCTCGGAGCCTATGAGCTCGATGTGAGAGGAGCCTATGTGCTCGGAGCCTATGAGCTCGATGTGCTCGGAGCCTATGTGCTCGGAGCCTATGGGCTCGATGTGAGAGGAGCCTATGTGCTCGGAGCCTATGGGCTCGATGTGAGAGGAGCCTATGTGCTCGGAGCCTATGAGCTCGATTGGATAGGAGCCTATGTGCTCGGGGCCTTTATGGTCGATGGTATATTATATCTCCCCTACCCCACATTTATTGTATATGCATTGCATCACATATTAGTAGTACATGATAGAGTACCTTCATGAATGCTGCATACATGTCGGATACATGATATATGGGTTTCATTTGATATTGAGATATATAGTTTGTGTCAATGCTCGACGTTGATTTTCTGATGATTTCATTCACGATATCTCCTGTTTTCATTTTACAGCATACATACATCATATTTGTGATATATTGTTACGTGAGGCACTGGCACGAGTACTTGGCACTACACTTATGTTCAGATGCTACATTGCCACTTTACTATGCTTCAAACTTATTCATTTGAGGTTTATATTATTTCTGATCGTTATGACTTAGGTTTATGTCATGCTTCCAATTTCTGCTTGTAGATATTTTCTATTCACGAGTTGGCAACTCACCCCCGTTGTGCCACAGTTCTTGCAGGTTTTGCCGTACAGGTTCCATAGCGGCATTTCCGGCACATTGCTTCCTTTGCGGGTGATTTGCTTGGTAGGTGGGTTCTTTGCATCAGAACCACCCTTGTATATGTATTATTCTTTGTATCTAGAAATTCCATCAACCAAAACTTGTATATTGTTTCAGACTTAGAAGCAAGTGATGTATTATTTCGACCTGAGAGTCGCGCTCAGTAGTATTACGATTTTCTTGCTTATTGGAGATTCTCTTGGGTTTGATCCTCGCCCTTCGGCGTTGTATATTGTATTGCTTGTGTGGGTTGTGCTCTTTTCTTAGGCGTAGTAAGTGTTTGATAAAATGCCACTTTGGAAAATAATTTACAAAATATGTTTCTTTACTCTAAATGGTTTTAGATTTCTGGGCTTTTAGCTTACTTGGATCAGATGGAGTCCTATAGACTCCATATGGTTCAAGGGCCAGTCACGTGCTCTTTTGGGTCATGACAAAGTTGGTATCAGAGCGCTAGGTTAACCTTGGTTCGAGTCTAAGTTTGACTATGTGGAGCCTAGGGCGTCTATATATATATGGAACTTAGGCTTGATCTTACGGAACTTAGACTTAGTCGAGGGGGTATTAGACCCGAACATTCGTCGCGTAGGATGACCCTTGGTTGATGGAATAGGTGACTAAAGTAGAGTGACGTACCGTAGGTATGTTCCGCGGCATACTTACGATACGTTACTCCGCTTAAGGAACCTTAGGATGTACATATTTTCGAGATCAGTGATTCTTTTCATATCCATGATTATACATCCATTTGAGATCCTCGATTCTGTTAGTTTCATGATCATACCTTCATTGATGTTGTTCCTTCTTATGATCATGTATCCACTCTGGATCTGTTGTTCTCTTCTTGCCATTGATCTGCTCTCTTCGATACTCGATTGAGGTTCCTGTCGCCATGTTTGAGCGCAGTTCGGGCTGCTGCTAGAGTTACGGTCAGTGCGAGCTCGTCTGGTACGAGGGCCGCCATTGTGTTTTCTGGTGACATGGGAACGTCTCGAGTTAGTATTGGTGACTGTGACCTCTAGTGGAGGCGAGTGCTTGGTTTTGCACCGGATGATCAGACCATTGTTAGAGCTGTCAGTTGAGAGAGGACTGTTGATGTACAGCATACCTCAGAGGTTATGATGTCGCCTACCGTGCAGAAAGATGAAACAGCTGTTGCTGAGATTGACAGGATGTCGCTTCCGGAGCTTACGAGCTGAGATCGCCAGAGTTTCCAGGCAGATATGAGACAGACGATAGCGAGTCTACCCGGTTTGAGAAACGAAGGTGATTCGTCCGATTTATGCGCCGGAGCAGGCCCAGTTGAGTTAAAGATTTCCAGTGCGGAGAGTCTTACTCAGATCTAGAGCAGACCGATTTAGAGATGACCGCCAATGTATTGCCTTACCTGAAGGATTGAGGCGCTGTTCAGCGTACAGACGATTAAACCAGTTGTTGCTGCAAATGACGAGATATCGCCCAGATGGTTGGGGCTACTGCAGCATGAGCATATACTTAGAGATATGATGGACGGTCGCTAGTCACCGAGGGTGGATGACTGGGGCGTGCGGTTCGTTCGCTTACCGATGCGAGGTCATCAGATAGGTTGCTTCCAGCTAGAGACGACTTCACGCGGAGACGTTGAGAGTCGATAGAGACGATCGAATGTCAGGAGCCTATTTTCCAAGTTTAAAGCATTCAGAAGGACATGCAGGCAATTCTATGGACCCTCTAGAAGAATGAAACCCTAACTCGACATAATGACCGTGTGAAAGCCCTTGAACCTTATGGTTGCGGCAGTTCTGCGGCGCCATTAGTGAGGCTTGAGTTTGCCCTTCTACGGCTGGATCATTGATGCTGTGGTAGGTACTCGATGCTGTTAAACTGTACCCAAGATGTTGAGCTCTTGGGGGATTAAGAGGTTTTGACGAATCGATCGAATGGTTCGACTTCCTTCGGATGCTAAGTGGTGAGATACATTTCTTGGGAGACTCCAGATACGAGGATAGCCGTTGGAGCGCTGTCCATGCAGCCACGATGAGACGAGTCCGAAGCAGTCGACATTGAGGCAGAGTGAAGTAAAGAGTTCGCAAGAGATTTCGACGAGATGACGTCCCACTCTGCTGACATCAGAGATGCGATATGCACGCAGAGGCGTTGTATATGGATACATCTTCCAGAAAAAGGCGCGATAAGTATGCAGCCATTCCGGAACAAGAATTAGTTTTAGCAATGGATGATGACTTCCGGGCAATCCGGCAGGAATGAGATTTTAGAGAGAGACCTTGACAGGACCTTTCTGGAATACGATACAAGAAGACCTAGACCCAGGAGTGGTCATATTGCGCAGACCCAGCAGGCCAGAGTTCGGCATCGTCGACGAGGTAGTTGACCAGGTTCGGATAAAGGACCTCACCCAGATGCGTTGTAATTGATCGAGGACGAAAGAGTATTGAGTATTCCTCCGATGGTTGGGACGCGTTCCCGAGGACCTGTTCGTCCAGACATCTTCTATAGAATGGTAAAGCTACAGAGTACGCGATTTCGAGTCTGTGCGAGAGACTTCGGATTGACCGTGGCCGAGAACAGTGCAGTGCGTAGATAGGATGGCGTGACGCCATAGTGGACGACGATAGAGACAAGTGGAACCAAAGGTTCGTGCGAGATGCTGACGAGCTGTCATTACTTCCCGTCAAGGCTAGAGACCTGATATGCTTACAAAGGCGTTAGGATGCGACCAATTTCTGAGAAAATGTTGTGCAGAGGACACAGATGTCCATCGAGTGAGAAGAGATTATGCAAGAGAGCCAGCCTCCGTACAGTTCGGCATAGGCAAGATTGGAAGAGACCTTGAGCAGGATTCCTTCCAGGACATTGCTGCAATGATGTTTTCACCCAGGATCAGATGTGTGATGTCCATTCAGAGAGCCAGAGGCCGACGCCAGTGACATACTGCTTTACGAGTGGTCGTGAGGATTGATCGAGAGATGACCAGAGAAGTGCCAGAACGGAATCGTCCTCGTTAGCACACCTGACAGGGCCGATGAGCCGATTGACTGCGAGGTAGGTAATCCGCATAGAAGATAAGGACCCAGAGTCAGAGGACGCCAGACCGTGAGCAAGAGGCAAGTAGATATCTTGCGCTGCTAGCATTGGATGCACCGACTCCTTCTCGACCTTGAAGGAGGAACTACCGACGACGGTACTTATGATTTGGTTTTGATATACGATCTTGGTGCACGCCAGATGCACTAAATCGAAATTCTTCATGCATGTCAAATGCGCCTAATTTTGCTGTCAGGCACACACGTTGCCTATGACAGATGTTTCGTGCACACCAGTTGCACCTAGATGTTGTTTTGTTCACCTGTATGACACATGCATGGATTTTGATTTCGTGCGCACCAGACGCACCGAATATTCTTATATACATTTTTGGGGATTGATTTCTCAGAGAGCAGTACACTTTGATGATATTCGCTATGTATTGATGTTTTCGGAGCCCCGACAAATTGGATTTTGCTGAAATGTTTTAGTATTAGGGGTTTAAATTTAAATTCGGGGACCGAATTTATTTATGGGGGGTAGATTGTAACAATTCGAAATAATAAAAATATTATTTTTAGGGAATATTTATAATTTAATATTATTTTATTGAATATTTTAATAATTCAGTATATTTAAATCCAAATAAATAGGGGAAAATTTTGGAAAAGTTATGGAAAATTCTAAAATAGGATAATTTAGAGAATTATGCCATTTCTAAGTTTAATTGATTAGTTATATGCTAATTTAGTGTTAATCGCGATTAAAAATCGCTAATCGGTTTTTCTAGCTTTTTGTGCAAAACATGCACATATCATCTTTTCTTACACTTGTGCATTTTTCCACCATGGTTTCTCATTTGGGTTTACTATTTGAGTGAGAAGGAATTTATAGAAAAGAAAAAGAAAAGAAAAGAGAAAGGGGAATATTATATGAGGTATGGTGAGAGAGAGAGAGAGAGGTATAGGCTTCTTTGACCAAGGACTTAACCATTTCCTTTGATCCCAACACTCATTTTCTTCCCCTCTCCCTCAACTCCCTGCAGTTGCTGCTGCTCCTCACCTCCCTCCCCACTTCACCTCATCAAAACATCTCAAAAACATCACCAAAACCCCATATTCATTTCATTAAAAGTGTGCACAAGCTCAAGATCTACACATTGGACCAAGGAAGCAAGGATTTTGGCCACTAGGGGCAACTCAAGAAAATTCTTGAGTTGCCAAATGAGTTATTTTTCTGGATCATTAACTTAGTTTTAGCATTTCCTTTACCCCCATGTTTAGATTGAATCGATATTGTGTGATATTGTGGAGTTAAGGAAAACCTAGTTAGGGTTTGAGGAAATTATGAGTTGTAATGTGAAATTGAGTTCAGTAGAGGCTACACCAATACCCTAGTGCATGAATTGAGACCCTAACCTGAGACTTAAGGCCCGGAATACGGATTTAGAAACCGATATCTGAAAGTTTGTGGAATCTGTGAAGGTTATTTGAGATCTGCTATCAACCCGAGTCTCTGAAAATTATATTGAATGGACAGTGACATATGCAGGCACCCTGGAAGCTAACCACAAGATCCTAGCCCCTAACTCCTAGACCCGGCAGCAGATTTATCCCGTTAGGCCACAAATTACAGCCTGGACCCCACCATTTTGCCTCGTTCTGGTTCTGTAGCTCCTACATGTGTAGATTAGGCCCCTGGCACCTATAGATTTGTCTAATTTGACCTATGGTGAAATCTGGAGCCTTTTTCCTTAGTTGCTGTTTTGGATTCATGTTTCCGTATTCCGTATTTATAGTTCTGAAATTATGTATTGTGTTTTACCTCGACCATTTGGCGTTTATACGACGATATCGAGGGTTTATTGATGGTCTTGAAGGCGTGCCCATAGGTTCTAACCTATAGGCCCCTTATCGTATCGTTTTAGGTTTGGTGTGCCATTTTAGCCTTGATTTGGTTTTAATACGCATTACGATACTTTGACGTGTAGGTACCTATGAAGACTTCGGGATGACGAGCAAGCGCGTGGCGATGTCGACAAATGAAGAGGCAAGGTGAGTAGATTATATCTACAGGGGGAAGTCGGGGGATGACGTATAGCAACCCCATAGTCCGTAGTTGATATACTATATATGATAGTTATAGTGTGTCATGGATATTGTGTTAGGTGTTTTATGGATAGTTTAGGCTTAGAAGTAAACTAGTGTAGTTCATAGCCACGAACCCTAGAATAGGTTTACACCCACACGCACACCCTTGCATATTCACTATACTTACACTGCGTTGATGATGATATTGGATGACTTTGGAGATGAGTCGATGATATTGGGCTTGGTGCCTTGAGATCGGTGATTTGATATGATTCGTATTTGGGATACGATATGTGATTCTTAGCGGGCCTTTGGGCATGTGTTTTACCCCCGCATTCATAATTATATAGATGGTATCGATTTGTACTAGACTTAGATTCAGTATCCCAGATTATGTGTTATGATGATAAGAATACTAGGTACTTGAAGAGATAATGTGATATTGACCCGTACCCAGTTATTGGGATGCCGTACGACGATTTACCGTACGAGCTTTATATTGATGATAGATCCGCACTCATGACTTAAGGATTGTCATATGATATACTGTATTGTACGCGATACTATTGAGGCGGGATCACTGATTATTATATGTGTGTGTGTGTGTATATATATATATATTTATATCGACTTAAATTTAGGTAGATTCCATACCCCTCCCAGTTGACTTGATACTTAGATCTGTGGTTTGCATAATAGATGTTAGACTAGACCCAAGTCATACCTATTACGAAAACCCCAGTTTGTCTTATTCCAAATGGCAAGCTGCATTATTATTCATTTACCATTTATTCTACGGCTCGCATTGCATTGCATGCTCATATGTTAATAATTCATATTCCTTGTGCACATGCCTTTACATAGTTGCATACTTATATTAGTGTTCCTGTTGCATGTATTATAATTCATGGATTTCGCACTGTGATATGGTTGCATATGATGATTCTGGATTGTTTTACTCCTGCGTATATATATCAGTGGTAAAGGACGCTGAAATATATATGTATACCCATAGAGTATATATATATTAGTGGTATGGGACGCTGATATATATATATACGCATACTTAAAATATCATCATGATGATCTATGCAAATGTACATATGCATTATGAGAGGAGCCTATGTGCTCGGAGCCTATGAGCTCGATGTGCTTGGAGCCTATGAGCTCGATGTGAGAGGAGCCTATGTGCTTGGAGCCTATGAGCTCGATTGGAGAGGAGCCTATGTGCTCGGAGCCTATGAGCTCGATTGGAGAGGAGCCTATGTACTCGGGGCCTTTATGGTCGATGGTATATTATATCTCCCCTACCCCACATTTATTGTATATGCATTGCATCACATATTAGTAGTACCTGATAGAGTACCTTCATGAATGCTGCATACATGTCGGATACATGATATATGGGTTTCATTTGATATTGAGATATATAGTTTGTGTCAATGCTCGACGTTGATTTTCTGATGATTTCATTCACGATATCTCCTGTTTTCATTTTACCGCATACATACATCATATTTGTGATATATTGTTACGTGAGGCATTGGCACGAGTTCTTGGCACTACACTTATGTTCAGATGTTACATTGCCACTTTACTATGCTTCAAACTTATTCATTTGAGGTTTATATTATTTCTGATCGTTATGACTTAGGTTTATGTCATGCTTCCAATTTCTGCTTGTAGATATTTTCTATTCACGAGTTGGCAACTCACCCCCGTTGTGCCACAGTTCTTGCAGGTTTTGCCGTACAGGTTCCATAGCGGCATTTCCGGCACATTGCTTCCTTTGCGGGTGATTTGCTTGGTAGGTGGGTTCTTTACATCAGAACCATCCTTGTATATGTATTATTCTTTGTATCTAGAAATTCCATCAACCAAAACTTGTATATTGTTTCAGACTTAGACGCAAGTGATGTATTATTTCGACCTTAGAGTCGCGCTCAGTAGTATTACGATTTTCTTGCTTATTGGAGGTTCTCTTGGGTTTGATCCTCGCCCTTCGGCGTTGTATATTGTATTGCTTGTGTGGGTTGTGCTCTTTTCTTAGGCGTAGTAAGTGTTTGATAAAATGCCACTTTGGAAAATAATTTACAAAATATGTTTCTTTACTCTAAATGGTTTTAGATTTCTGGGCTTTTGGCTTATTTGGATCAGATGGAGTCCTATAGACTCCATATGGTTCAAGGGCCAGTCACGTGCTCTTTTGGGTCGTGACACCTTCACCGGGAGTGACCCTTTGGACAGAAGTTTGCGTCAGGGCAATAACTTCACTATAACCGATTACTTTTGCTTTGCATCGTGGTATTCAGTTGGAATATCCTGCACCTCATTCTACGGGGAAAGAGTCGAGATCCCTTCACCGGGAGTGACCTCTTTAGCAAAGGTTTTCGTTACTATATTTTTATAAAAGCTATTCGGTTCCTTCAATGATATCAAGTTCATTACGTTAAAGGTTTTTCGCCAAAAACCATTCATAGCCCTCCGTCGTTTCAGACGGGTAGCACGTAGTATTCATGCTATGTTTGTTGGCCTTAGTCAAGGCATAGTGTATGGTAGCTGCTTGTTACCTTTCTGCTGCATAGATAGATGCGTTGGTTTGGGACAGTCGTATAGCCTTGTTGGCCCTAGTCAAGGGCTTGTACGGGTCGGTTCAAATTGTTGGATATATGTATGCCCTAGAGGCCATTATGTGATAGTGGATGTATCTATACATGTATATATATATTCAGTTTGCATTCTTGCTCGACATGATAGTATGCTATCTGGTTATTCTTTATCTGACATGTTGATTTGATCATGCGATGTATGCGATGTTATGTACACGCCCAGATGTAACTTATGCACTTAGTGTTGTAAGCAGGTATCATCTCCTCTCTAGCTTTTTCTAGTGAGTTAAAACACCATCAAAGAAAGGTTTTTGAAGTGAGATCCTAAGCCACAACATCGTTCTACTCAAGTCTAGCCAACTTGATTAGAGCGTTTCCTTCGTTTTTCCGAAGTAGCGAGCTTGGACGGAGATCTCCGCGGTGGATCGTCGTGGACACAAGGGGAGTTCAAGAGGACCTCGATTCAACACCCAAGACACCAAGGAGTCTTGCAAAGGGGAGCTACAAAGGTTGTAGCCTTCAAACCCTAGTCTTTACTAGCTTAAAGTTTTGATAACCCTAATTTTCTAGGATCTATCCTTTGCATGTTAGCTTAGCACCTTAAAAATGCAAACTTTGAGACATGTGATGCTTCAAAACTCTTCATAGGGTGCTAGACTAACCTTATATTGGTATCAGAGCCGACCTAGAACATTAGACGACCTTTTTACGAAGTCAAAACTCCGATCGAACCAAAATACGGGTTTTTAGGGGGCTCTCTGGAAATTTTCTAAAAATTGACATTTTGCAGAATTAAAAATATGTAAAAATCATAGCAGGAAAATATAAGGATTACGGCAGAAAAATAATCACATGAACAGTTAGAACCGCCGCGGAAACGCGGCCTAAGCTTGCTTAGGCCGAGGTTCCGCGGCCATATATATAAATTGATGGATCGTTTTTCTTCTGTAATTCATTAATCTGCTTGTATATATTTTTGGATATTTTTGATCTGTATTTAGTTTAGAAAAATTCTGGATATAATTTTGGACCCGTCGATTCGATCGGAATTTTGTTTTCGTAGCTTTTCCGGGTAAATTAGGAAGTATTGAAGTGTTTGAACGAATGTCATTTGCTCACTATTCACGGGGTTTGAATACTTTGGAAATACGTGCAAGTCTTTTTGTGGTGGTCCCTCTAGAAGACAACAAACCTTAACTCGATTATGTGACCGTCTTGAACTGCCCTTTGAACCTTAGGGTTTGGGGCAGTACGGTGTGCCACATGTGAGGCGTTGGCTTGACCCTTCTACGGCTGGACCGCTACTACTGTGTCACACTCCAGGTGTTTGAATCCTGCTCAAGTGTTGGGCTTTAGTGAATCCTGGGTATTTGATAGTTCGTTCGAAAAATTCAATACTGTCTGTTTATCCGGAATGTGATACTTTTTTACACTTTCTTTTCTGTGACCGTAAGTGTAGTATGTAGTGGTATTGCCGATTGCCGTTGCTATATGTCAACGACAATCGGGGTACGCATACTTACTTACGTTGATGATATGTGATATTATGTGTTGCTGAGATATGATGTGCAGGATTGTCGCGATCGAATAGCCGGGTTTTTTTTTGTGAGATGAGAGTTTTATATTTTCATTCATGTAAATTCAAATGTAATGTAATATTCTTTTATTTGGGGCACTTCCAGGTTGCGGTTGTGTCACCAGTGTTGTATATTATTTACTTTTCCGCATTAGGATGGACCCAAGGAGGGGAGCACAGGTGACCGGGTTCTGGGGTTCAGTGGGAGGCCATCTCGAGGAGTCGAGACCGGGTCTCCTAAACTCTAGGATTGGTAGGGTCACTTGCCGCTCTCATAGGGGTCTAGGGTGTGGGCTTGGCTATTCGTCGCGACTGTGGAATCCGTATTTTCTATTCTGGCTAAATACTAAATACGGACGTCCTAGGATATCCCACGTTGTATCTATGTTTCTGCTGCCTGTGTTCTGTGATATCTGAGACGAATGACATATTATATATATGATATATAGTAGACATTGCTTGTGTTTTACACCCGCGCTAGTCCCGTCCCGGTATGCCGTTAGTTAAGTAACCTAACGGTGCATAACGGAACATTGCGGCGAATGCGGATGGCATAAGCGTACGTGTTATTTTCGTTTCTTTTCTGTGATTGGCTTAAGGAATTAAATGATGGGATTACATTAATGTGATTAATGTAAAGAAAATAAACCTAAAAAGATGTTGTAGAATCGGATTTAAAAACTACTCGGCTATTTGTGAAAAAGCTACATTTCAAAACTGCGGAGCTTAAGCCACTCCTTTTGAAAACTGTTTGATTCTACAACGATATCAAGTTCAAAGCGTTAAAGATTTTCTTAAAAATCATTCGCAACCCTTCGTCATTTTAGGAAGTAGAGTACTTAGTATTCGTGCTACGTTTGTTGACTTTAGTTAAGGCGTAGTGTACGGTAGCTAAGTGATGTCTTCCTACACTGCATATGATGCAGATTAATTAGGACATTCATACGACTTTGTTGACCATAGTTAAGGGTCATATGGGTGGGTCTAATTGATCAAGAAATGACGGGTAGAACTTGACTGGTACTTATGATTTGTTGACTATAGTTAAGGTCATAAGTACTAGGGGTAAAAAATTACATCGGGAATTTCAAATGTTGAAATTTGCAATGAGATTGCATACCTTCCATGTGATGGTTGGATCCCGATCCCACTGTGGGCAATAGTTGCTCCTAGGAGAGTTTTACAGTTTATAATTAGCTAACTCATTAGGTGTCTAGAAAGGTGTTAACGGGGCTCCGCCTCTGGGAAAACGAGGTTTACTCTAATTAGGTCCGTGCGAAAGCACGGGGAACCTCCCTCAAAATACCGACACTGGCCTGGCTGAACGGTTAGCGAAGTTGTAGACTGTAATTAATCCTGGCTAGTTTTTCTTTTTAAGGTTTGAAAGAAAAACTTGATAAAAAGCAGTGGGAAACATCGATTAGACAAGATAATAAACCAATCTAATCTATGCAAGAGCTTTCGCTGAGTGTATTCTTTTCTCTCTCTTTCTTTTCTTTTCTTTCCTTTTCTTTTCTTTTCTCATCAACCATGACACATGTATGCTTGCATGTGTGTATCCATATCAACATATATATACACTCATGCATCCATCATAAAGAAATAGGTTTTAATAAATGAGCTAATGGACTTAATATTAAATCAACACTTGATTTAATAACCTGGTCATATCACATACGACCCGTCCAATAGTAAACGCCCGATTAAAATACGGTATCAAATACACGCATTTAATCGAGCTCCCGTGCATATCCCATATGCACCCCCACATCTTTTCGCCTGAGCTAGGAGACCCCTTTTGGGGACGAGCAATCCCGCGTATTACGATACGAAGCATCAAAGAAACTGTTTCAAATGCGAATGGCCCCTGGCACACCAGTAGGAGACCATGTGTTGAAGATGATAGCTCTTATAGAAGAGCTTGAGGACCTTGGATGGACAATGGACAATGAACAATATATAGATATTATTCTGCAGTCCCTCCCCTCCACCTTTGCTCAGTTCATAGTGAACTTCAACATGCATGGCATGGAGAAGGACCTCCCTGAACTCCTTAATATGTTAAGGAGTGCAGAGAGCACTATGAAGTCAGCAAAGACTCCCGTTATGACCATTGGACAGTCTTCTTCTTCTCGCCCAAAAGCTAAGGCCAAGGGAAAGAAAAAGAAGAAACCCACTAATCCTAAGGGAGGAGTCAAAAAGGTGAAGGGAAAGGGAAAGTCCACGGCTGGAGACCCAGGGAAAGGCGAGTGTTTTCATTGCCACAAGACAGGACATTGGAAGCGCAATTGCACGGAGTACCTAAGTCTCAAGAAGAAGCATGGTGATGCTTCTGCTTCAGGTGCGTTTGTGACTGAAAACTGTTTTTCTATAAACTCTGCTTCCTGGGTATTGGATACCGGTTCAGGTTCTCACATTTGCAATTCTATGCAGGGGCTGAGAAATAGCAAGATTTTGAAGACAGGTGACCATACTCTCCGCGTTGGAAATGGTTCCAATGTACATACAGTCGCAGTGGGAGAGTATCACTTGGGGTTGCCATCTGGATGTATTTTGATTTTGAATCCATGTTATTTTGTACCAAGTATGCTATGTAATATAATATCCGTTTCTTTGTTGGACAATGAAGGATATAATTTTGTGTTGTAGAACAATGTTATGAACATTCACCTAAATCAAATGTTGGTTGGGTATGGTATGCTTAATAACGGAATATATGTCCTAAATCAACACACAGTTTTCAGTATACAACACACTAATAAAAGAAAACCTTCAGAATTAAATGAAGCTTTTCTTTGGCACTGTAGACTTGGTCATATTAACGAAACAAGACTAAACAAGTTACACAAAGATGGATATTTAAACTCTTTTGAATATAAATCTTATGCGACTTGCCAGTCTTGTATCAAGGGTAAAATGACCAAAACTCCGTTTACCGGACACGGAGAAAGAGTTACTCAGCTCCTTGGCCTCATACATAGTGATGTATGTGGGCCAATGTCTACACAGGCTAGAGGCGGTTTTTCATACTTCATTACATTCACCGACGATTTCTCAAGATTCGGTCATGTATTTTTATTAAAACACAAGTCCGACGCTTTCGAGAAATTCGTTGAATATAAACAAGAAGTAGAAAAAAAAACCGGCTTGAGTATTAAGATGCTTCGATCAGATCGAGGTGGAGAGTATCTCAGTACAGAATTTGCAAATTTCCTAAAAGAGAATGGGATTCTCTCTCAGCTCACTCCGCCTTACACACCACAGCACAACGGTGTGTCAGAACGACGGAATAGGACCCTATTAGATATGGTCCGGTCCATGATGAGTGACGCTGAGTTACCAGTCTCGTTTTGGGGGCATGCATTGGAGACTGCAGCGTTTCTGCTAAACAGGGTTCCGACCAAAGCCGTGTCTACCACGCCATATGAGATATGGAATGGGAAGAGACCATCTCTTAAGAGAATTAAGATTTGGGGTTGCCCGGCCTATGTTAAAAAGCAGAATCCGGACAAACTCGAGACACGGTCAGTCATGTGTAACTTTGTGGGGTATCCAAAGAATTCTTATGGATATCTATTCTACCACAAAGAGGAACAAAAAGTGTTTGTTTCTCAGTATGCCACATTCCTGGAAAAAGAGTTTTTCACAGATAAAGATGATGGCAAGGTGGTGGATCTAGAAGAGGTTCTAGAGACACAAACTACAAATGACGATATGGTTGAACCGGCTGTTGCAACAGAAACTGAAGAACCTCGGCCACTCCGTAGGTCTGGTAGGACTTCTCGCCCACCGGAGAGGTACTACGGTTTCCTCATTGATGGTAACGGAGAAGATTGCATCATGGATGATGATGATCCTACCAGTTTTCAGCAAGCTATCACGAGTGGTGACTCTGTGAAGTGGCTGGATGCCATGAGATCCGAAATGGAGTCTATGTACACCAACAAAGTATGGACTTTGGACGTTGTACCCCCTGGGGTAAAACCTGTAGGGTGCAAATGGATCTTTAAAAGAAAGATTGGTGTGGATGGGCAGGTAGAGACCTATAAGGCAAGACTTGTGGCGAAAGGTTTTCGTCAAAGACCAGGTTTGGACTATGACGAAACTTTTTCGCCCGTAGCCATGCTTAAATCCATTCGGATCCTACTTGCTATTGCTGCTCACTACGACTATGAAATCTGGCAGATGGACGTTAAAACAGCATTTCTAAATGGAAATTTAGAAGAATGCGTTTATATGGATCAGCCAGAGGGCTTCATTGACAGTGGGAGCAGCGAGAAAGCATGTAGATTGCTTAAATCCATATATGGGTTGAAGCAGGCATCTCGGAGTTGGAACATCTGTTTCGATGATGTTATCAAAGAGTTTGATTTCATCAAAAATCCAGATGAACCTTGTGTTTATAAGAAGGCTGTAGGAAGAGCTGTCACATTCCTCGTATTGTACGTGGATGACATTCTTCTGATAGGAAATGATATTCCTATGCTACAGTCGGTCAAATCATTCTTATCACTAAGGTTCTCCATGAAGGACCTGGGTGATGCCACATACATCCTGGGCATAAGGATCTATAGGGATAGATCCAAAAAGTTATTGGGATTGTCCCAAACCAGGTACATCAACACCATCCTAAAAAGGTTTAGTATGGAAGACTCCAAGCGGGGTGCCTTACCCGCTTGCCATGGAGTCACTCTCTCCAAGGATTCTTGTCCAAAGACCGATGAAGAGAGAGCTCGCATGAGCATTATACCTTATGCTTCGGCAGTAGGGTCTATAATGTATGCGATGTTATGTACACGCCCAGATGTAACTTATGCACTTAGTGTTGTAAGCAGGTATCAATCCAACCCAGGGGAGAACCACTGGACAGCTGTGAAGAACATTCTTAAGTACTACGAAGGACTAAAGAATTGTTCTTGGTGTATGGTAATACAGATCTCCAAATGGAGGCCTTTACCGATTCGAGCTTCCAGAGCGATAAGGATGACAGCAAATCTATCTCAGGGTTTGTATTTACCCTCAATGGAGGGGCGGTAAGTTGGAAGAGTTCCAAACAGGATACCGTTGCAGACTCTACGATGGAAGCTGAGTACATTGCTGCAAATGATGCCGCCAAGGAAGCCGTCTGGATGAAGAAGTTCGTCTCGGAACTAGGAGTAGTTCCAACCATTATTGATCCAATACCTTTGTATTGTGACAATAATGGGGCGATGGCGTTAGCCAAGGAGCCCAGCTCCCATCAGCGGTCCAGACACATCCTGAGGCGTTTTCATTTGATCCGGGAGATTGTAGATCGCCGCGAGATCGAGATTAAGAGAGTTGACACAAAGAACAACGCCGCGGATCCACTCACCAAGGCCCTCCCTCAGCCACAGCATGTGCGACTTTTTGAGATGTTGGGTATGAGATACGCCAATAACTGGCCTTAGTGCAAGTGGGAGATTGTTGGATATATGTATGCCCTAGAGGCCATTATGTGATAGTGGATGTATCTATACATGTATATATATATTCAGTTTGCATTCTTGCTCGACATGATAGTATGCTATCTGGTTATTCTTTATCTGACATGTTGATTTGATCATGCTTTTATTCATTCATACATGCTGATAAAGTCCCAAGGATATCTGCTTGACTACTCTGATTATGATAGAGATCATACTAGTGGGACATTTGTAGTCTATAAGCATATCCTGAAATGTCCCTAGTCGGAGGTGTATCGAGACGGGGCATCGATATACCAGAGTAGACTAGCGTATATTATACTAGACCCATGTGATGGGCGATGGATGTTCCCACATTCATCGATGTTTGACATCAAGATCATATACGGGTGCTCAGTGCTGACTGGGTACACTGGACGGACTCACCGAGAACTCCTATATGGAATTATATCTATCATCGGATAGCAGTTCTCAGGTGACACTGGTACAGGTTAGTCTGTAGACCCGAGATCGTCATGGAGTCTTGTGTGTTCTCCCACTGTACTTTGATTGCCACCCTACCACGGCTCTACTGAGTCGTGCAAACAGGTGGCCGTTGGGTACAGTCCCGAGAAACACGAAGGCAATGAGCGATAGGAGGGGTTTCGTCTCTCCCGGTATTGGGAGTTGATGCTGTGCTGTGCTCGACTGGTTATAACAGCAAGTCCCTGGCCAGGGCTGCTGAGATTTGCTGATAAGTGTTATCAGTAGTTTCTCGATCTGTTATAGACCATTCACCGACACGACTTATTGAGTTATTGGGGTCGACGTGACCATCCCTAGGCTCGATATGCAGCATATCTGACGAAGAGACCGGACTGTACGGTAGTGTTGCCGGATGGCTCGACGGGAGTTGTAGCAGGTTCGCTTGTTGTCTTCTGATCGCTCAATACCCGGGCGGCCGTTACGTTTAGCTGACCGCTTGCGGCTTGAGGGTACTTGATATGATCATTACCCTCTGCCGGTGTATTGACGAGTCTTAGAGTCCCACAAACGAGTTACCCAGTCCAGGCGAAACGTTGTGGTGCGCGTATGCGATATGCGCATGCACCCGATTGAAATGTGCGTATATGATACCGAACATTGATCGGGTGGCCAACTTTTGGTGGGGTCGTATGAGATATGACTGGATTGATAAATTAAGTGTTGATTTATCATCTAACCATAAGTTATCTCACTTGAAACCTTTCTAGGGTTTGATGGATGTAAGCATGCATGCATGTGTTTCTTTATTTTCATTCTAGTTTCATGCACATGTGAATGTGCATACATGCATACATACGTACACCCATCCATCATGGTTGTTAGCATATGGAAATGGTGGCAATGCAAGACTTACACCATGGATTAAATAATGGATAATTATTTAATTTTGGTTTTAAAGTTAAATGAAAAAGAAAAGGATAATCATGTTAGTTTCCACACTCTTCTTCTAACCTAACCTAGCTCAACTACCACTAACCTATGGTTATCCTTCTCTTTATCATTCTAAACCCAAGTTAAATTAACTATCTATCATTTAATCATGGTTGAAGTCAAGAAGGAATTAAATATATATAGTGATATATATTTCTTTCTCTTGCTTAACTCATGGTTATCTTTTTACCTCTTGCAAATAAGGCCACCATCTTCATCTTCCTTCATCATCTCCTCTCTAGCTTTTTCTAGTGAGTTAAAACACCATCAAAGAAAGGTTTTTGAAGTGAGATCCTAAGCCACAATATCGTTCTACTCAAGTCTAGCCAACTTGATTAGAGCGTTTCCTTCGTTTTTCCGAAGTAGCGAGCTTGGACGGAGATCTCCGCGGTGGATCGTCGTGGACACAAGGGGAGTTCAAGAGGACCTCGATTCAACACCCAAGACATCAAGGAGTCTTGCAAAGGGGAGCTACAAAGGTTGTAGCCTTCAAACCCTAGTCTTTACTAGCTTAAAGTTTTGATAACCCTAATTTTATAGGATCTATCCTTTGCATGTTTGCTTAGCACCTTAAAAATGCAAACTTTGAGACATGTGATGCTTCAAAACTCTTCATAGGGTGCTAGACTAACCTTATATTGGTATCAGAGCCGACCTAGAACATTAGGCGACCTTTTTACGAAGTCAAAACTCCGATCGAACCAAAATACGGGTTTTTAGGGGGCTCTCTGGAAATTTTCTAAAAATTGACATTTTGCAGAATTAAAAATATGTAAAAATCATAGCAGGAAAATATAAGGATTACGGCAGAAAAATAATCACATGAACAGTTAGAACCGCCGCGGAAACGCGGCCTAAGCTTGCTTAGGCCGAGGTTCCGCGGCTATATATATAAATTGATGGATCGTTTTTCTTCTGTAATTCATTAATCTGCTTGTATATATTTTTGGATATTTTTGATCTGTATTTAGTTTAGAAAAATTCTGGATATAATTTTGGACCCGTCGATTCGATCGGAATTTTGTTTTCGTAGCTTTTCCGGGTAAATTAGGAAGTATTGAAGTGTTTGAACGAATGTCATTTGCTCACTATTCACGGGGTTTGAATACTTTGGAAATACGTGCAAGTCTTTTTGTGGTGGTCCCTCTAGAAGACAACAAACCTTAACTCGATTATGTGACCGTCTTGAACTGCCCTTTGAACCTTAGGGTTTGGGGCAGTACGGCGTGCCACATGTGAGGCGTTGGCTTGACCCTTCTACGGCTGGACCGCTACTACTGTGTCACACTCCAGGTGTTTGAATCCTGCTCAAGTGTTGGGCTTTAGTGAATCCTGGGTATTTGATAGTTCGTTCGAAAAATTCAATACTGTCTGTTTATCCGGAATGTGATACTTTTTTACACTTTCTTTTCTGTGACCGTAAGTGTAGTATGTAGTGGTATTGCCGATTGCCGTTGCTATATGTCAACGACAATCGGGGTACGCATACTTACTTACGTTGATGATATGTGATATTATGTGTTGCTGAGATATGATGTGCAGGATTGTCGCGATCGAATAGCCGGGGGTTTTTTTGTGAGATGAGAGTTTTATATTTTCATTCATGTAAATTCAAATGTAATGTAATATTCTTTTATTTGGGGCACTTCCAGGTTGCGGTTGTGTCACCAGTGTTGTATATTATTTACTTTTCCGCATTAGGATGGACCCAAGGAGGGGAGCACAGGTGACCGGGTTCTGGGGTTTAGTGGGAGGCCATCTCGAGGAGTCGAGACCGGGTCTCCTAAACTCCAGGATTGGTAGGGTCACTTGCCGCTCTCATAGGGGTCTAGGGTGTGGGCTTGGCTATTCGTCGCGACTGTGGAATCCGTATTTTCTATTCTGGCTAAATACTAAATACGGACGTCCTAGGATATCCCACGTTGTATCTATGTTTCTGCTGCCTGTGTTCTGTGATATCTGAGACGAATGACATATTATATATATGATATATAGTAGACATTGCTTGTGTTTTACACCCGCGCTAGTCCCGTCCCGGTATGCCGTTAGTTAAGTAACCTAACGGTGCATAACGGAACATTGCGGCGAATGCGGATGGCATAAGCGTACGTGTTATTTTCGTTTCTTTTCTGTGATTGGCTTAAGGAATTAAATGATGGGATTACATTAATGTGATTAATGTAAAGAAAATAAACCTAAAAAGATGTTGTAGAATCGGATTTAAAAACTACTCGGCTATTTGTGAAAAAGCTACATTTCAAAACTGCGGAGCTTAAGCCACTCCTTTTGAAAACTGTTTGATTCTACAACGATATCAAGTTCAAAGCGTTAAAGATTTTCTTAAAAATCATTCGCAACCCTCCGTCATTTTAGGAAGTAGAGTACTTAGTATTCGTGCTACGTTTGTTGACTTTAGTTAAGGCATAGTGTACGGTAGCTAAGTGATGTCTTCCTACACTGCATATGATGCAGATTAATTAGGACATTCATACGACTTTGTTGACCATAGTTAAGGGTCATATGGGTGGGTCTAATTGATCAAGAAATGACGGGTAGAACTTGACTGGTACTTATGATTTGTTGACTATAGTTAAGGTCATAAGTACTAGGGGTAAAAAATTACATCGGGAATTTCAAGTGTTGAAATTTGCAATGAGATTGCATACCTTCCATGTGATGGTTGGATCCCGATCCCACTGTGGGCAATAGTTGCTCCTAGGAGAGTTATACAGTTTACAATTAGCTAACTCATTAGGTGTCTAGAAAGGTGTTAACGGGGCTCCGCCTCTGGGAAAACGAGGTTTACTCTAATTAGGTCCGTGCGAAAGCACGGGGAACCTCCCTCAAAATACCGACACTGGCCTGGCTGAACGGTTAGCGAAGTTGTAGACTGTAATTAATCCTGGCTAGTTTTTCTTTTTAAGGTTTGAAAGAAAAACTTGATAAAAAGCAGTGGGAAACATCGATAAGACAAGATAATAAACCAATCTAATCTATGCAAGAGCTTTCGCTGAGTGTATTCTTTTCTCTCTCTTAATGGCAGATACCAATGACTGGACTTAAGCTTCTACTAGATAAAAACAAACTGAATGGGACCAACTATAAAGACTGGCTAAGGAATCTGAAGATCGCCTTGACTTATGATAAAGTATCATATGTCCTCACGGCTTCAGCCCCGCCCGTCCCAGACCCAAAATCCTCAGTTGCGGACATTGAAGTCCGCAAGACATGGGACGCTGACTGTGCCACGGCCACATGCCTCGCGCTTGCATCGATGGATAACACACATCAAAAGCAGCACGAGGACATGGACATTCACGGGATACTGCTCCATACAAAGAAGTTGTATGGGGAGCAATCCCGCGTATTACGATACGAAACATCAAAGAAACTGTTTCAAATGCGAATGGCCCCTGGCACACCAGTAGGAGACCATGTGTTGAAGATGATAGCTCTTCTAGAAGAGCTTGAGGACCTTGGATGGACAATGGACAATGAACAATATATAGATATTATTCTGCAGTCCCTCCCCTCCACCTTTGCTCAGTTCATAGTGAACTTCAACATGCATGGCATGGAGAAGGACCTCCCTGAACTCCTTAATATGTTAAGGAGTGCAGAGAGCACTATGAAGTCAGCAAAGACTCCCGTTATGACCATTGGACAGTCTTCTTCTTCTCGCCCAAAAGCTAAGGCCAAGGGAAAGAAAAAGAAGAAACCCACTAATCCTAAGGGAGGAGTCAAAAAGGTGAAGGGAAAGGGAAAGTCCACGGCTGGAGACCCAGGGAAAGGCGAGTGTTTTCATTGCCACAAGACAGGACATTGGAAGCGCAATTGCACGGAGTACCTAAGTCTCAAGAAGAAGCATGGTGATGCTTCTGCTTCAGGTGCGTTTGTGACTGAAAACTGTTTTTCTATAAACTCTGCTTCCTGGGTATTGGATACCGGTTCAGGTTCTCACATTTGCAATTCTATGCAGGGGCTGAGAAATAGCAAGGTTTTGAAGACATGTGACCATACTCTCCGCGTTGGAAATGGTTCCAATGTACATACAGTCGCAGTGGGAGAGTATCACTTGGGGTTGCCATCTGGATGTATTTTGATTTTGAATCCATGTTATTTTGTACCAAGTATGCTATGTAATATAATATCCGTTTCTTTGTTGGACAATGAAGGATATAATTTTGTGTTGTAGAACAATGTTATGAACATTCACCTAAATCAAATGTTGGTTGGGTATGGTATGCTTAATAACGGAATATATGTCCTAAATCAACACACAGTTTTCAGTATACAACACACTAATAAAAGAAAACCTTCAGAATTAAATGAAGCTTTTCTTTGGCACTGTAGACTTGGTCATATTAACGAAACAAGACTAAACAAGTTACACAAAGATGGATATTTAAACTCTTTTGAATATAAATCTTATGCGACTTGCCAGTCTTGTATCAAGGGTAAAATGACCAAAACTCCGTTTACCGGACACGGAGAAAGAGTTACTCAGCTCCTTGGCCTCATACATAGTGATGTATGTGGGCCAATGTCTACACAGGCTAGAGGCGGTTTTTCATACTTCATTACATTCACCGACGATTTCTCAAGATTCGGTCATGTATTTTTATTAAAACACAAGTCCGACGCTTTCGAGAAATTCGTTGAATATAAACAAGAAGTAGAAAAAAAAAAACCGTCTTGAGTATTAAGATGCTTCGATCAGATCGAGGTGGAGAGTATCTCAGTACAGAATTTGCAAACTTCCTAAAAGAGAATGGGATTCTCTCTCAGCTCACTCCGCCTTACGCACCACAGCATAACGGTGTGTCAGAACGACGGAATAGGACCCTATTAGATATGGTCCGGTCCATGATGAGTGACGCTGAGTTACCAGTCTCGTTTTGGGGGCATGCATTGGAGACTGCAGCGTTTCTGCTAAACAGGGTTCCGACCAAAGCCGTGTCTACCACGCCATATGAGATATGGAATGGGAAGAGACCATCTCTTAAGAGAATTAAGATTTGGGGTTGCCCGGCCTATGTTAAAAAGCAGAATCCGGACAAACTCGAGACACGGTCAGTCATGTGTAACTTTGTGGGGTATCCAAAGAATTCTTATGGATATCTATTCTACCACAAAGAGGAACAAAAAGTGTTTGTTTCTCAGTATGCCACATTCCTGGAAAAAGAGTTTTTCACAGATAAAGATGATGGCAAGGTGGTGGATCTAGAAGAGGTTCTAGAGACACAAACTACAAATGACGATATGGTTGAACCGGCTGTTGCAACAGAAACTGAAGAACCTCGGCCACTCCGTAGGTCTGGTAGGACTTCTCGCCCACCGGAGAGGTACTACGGTTTCCTCATTGATGGTAACGGAGAAGATTGCATCATGGATGATGATGATCCTACCAGTTTTCAGCAAGCTATCACGAGTGGTGACTCTGTGAAGTGGCTGGATGCCATGAGATCCGAAATGGAGTCTATGTACACCAACAAAGTATGGACTTTGGACGTTGTACCCCCTGGGGTAAAACCTGTAGGGTGCAAATGGATCTTTAAAAGAAAGATTGGTGTGGATGGGCAGGTAGAGACCTATAAGGCAAGACTTGTGGCGAAAGGTTTTCGTCAAAGACCAGGTTTGGACTATGACGAAACTTTTTCGCCCGTAGCCATGCTTAAATCCATTCGGATCCTACTTGCTATTGCTGCTCACTACGACTATGAAATCTGGCAGATGGACGTTAAAACAGCATTTCTAAATGGAAATTTAGAAGAATGCGTTTATATGGATCAGCCAGAGGGCTTCATTGACAGTGGGAGCAGCGAGAAAGCATGTAGATTGCTTAAATCCATATATGGGTTGAAGCAGGCATCTCGGAGTTGGAACATCTGTTTCGATGATGTTATCAAAGAGTTTGATTTCATCAAAAATCCAGATGAACCTTGTGTTTATAAGAAGGCTGTAGGAAGAGCTGTCACATTCCTCGTATTGTACGTGGATGACATTCTTCTGATAGGAAATGATATTCCTATGCTACAGTCGGTCAAATCATTCTTATCACTAAGGTTCTCCATGAAGGACCTGGGTGATGCCACATACATCCTGGGCATAAGGATCTATAGGGATAGATCCAAAAAGTTATTGGGATTGTCCCAAACCAGGTACATCAACACCATCCTAAAAAGGTTTAGTATGGAAGACTCCAAGCGGGGTGCCTTACCCGCTTGCCATGGAGTCACTCTCTCCAAGGATTCTTGTCCAAAGACCGATGAAGAGAGAGCTCGCATGAGCATTATACCTTATGCTTCGGCAGTAGCGTCTATAATGTATGCGATGTTATGTACACGCCCAGATGTAACTTATGCACTTAGTGTTGTAAGCAGGTATCAATCCAACCCAGGGGAGAACCACTGGACAGCTGTGAAGAACATTCTTAAGTACTACGAAGGACTAAAGAATTGTTCTTGGTGTATGGTAATACAGATCTCCAAATGGAGGCCTTTACCGATTCGAGCTTCCAGAGCGATAAGGATGACAGCAAATCTATCTCAGGGTTTGTATTTACCCTCAATGGAGGGGCGGTAAGTTGGAAGAGTTCCAAACAGGATACCGTTGCAGACTCTACGATGGAAGCTGAGTACATTGCTGCAAATGATGCCGCCAAGGAAGCCGTCTGGATGAAGAAGTTCGTCTCGGAACTAGGAGTAGTTCCAACCATTATTGATCCAATACCTTTGTATTGTGACAATAATGGGGCGATGGCGTTAGCCAAGGAGCCCAGCTCCCATCAGCGGTCCAGACACATCCTGAGGCGTTTTCATTTGATCCGGGAGATTGTAGATCGCCGCGAGATCGAGATTAAGAGAGTTGACACAAAGAACAACGCCGCGGATCCACTCACCAAGGCCCTCCCTCAGCCACAGCATGTGCGACTTTTTGAGATGTTGGGTATGAGATACGCCAATAACTGGCCTTAGTGCAAGTGGGAGATTGTTGGATATATGTATGCCCTAGAGGCCATTATGTGATAGTGGATGTATCTATACATGTATATATATATTCAGTTTGCATTCTTGCTCGACATGATAGTATGCTATCTGGTTATTCTTTATCTGACATGTTGATTTGATCATGCTTTTATTCAT
Source organism: Agapanthus africanus (assembly GCA_030015575.1). NCBI lineage: Eukaryota > Viridiplantae > Streptophyta > Magnoliopsida > Asparagales > Amaryllidaceae > Agapanthus > Agapanthus africanus. The sequence goes on along the minus strand of CM057345.1, from coordinate 262,937,068 downwards.
TCATACATGCTGATAAAGTCCCAAGGATATCTGCTTGACTACTCTGATTATGATAGAGATCATACTAGTGGGACATTTGTAGTCTATAAGCATATCCTGAAATGTCCCTAGTCGGAGGTGTATCGAGACGGGGCATCGATATACCAGAGTAGACTAGCGTATATTATACTAGACCCATGTGATGGGCGATGGATGTTCCCACATTCATCGATGTTTGACATCAAGATCATATACGGGTGCTCAGTGCTGACTGGGTACACTGGACGGACTCACCGAGAACTCCTATATGGAATTATATCTATCATCGGATAGCAGTTCTCAGGTGACACTGGTACAGGTTAGTCTGTAGACCCGAGATCGTCATGGAGTCTTGTGTGTTCTCCCACTGTACTTTGATTGCCACCCTACCACGGCTCTACTGAGTCGTGCAAACAGGTGGCCGTTGGGTACAGTCCCGAGAAACACGAAGGCAATGAGCGATAGGAGGGGTTTCGTCTCTCCCGGTATTGGGAGTTGATGCTGTGCTGTGCTCGACTGGTTATAACAGCAAGTCCCTGGCCAGGGCTGCTGAGATTTGCTGATAAGTGTTATCAGTAGTTTCTCGATCTGTTATAGACCATTCACCGACACGACTTATTGAGTTATTGGGGTCGACGTGACCATCCCTAGGCTCGATATGCAGCATATCTGACGAAGAGACCGGACTGTACGGTAGTGTTGCCGGATGGCTCGACGGGAGTTGTAGCAGGTTCGCTTGTTGTCTTCTGATCGCTCAATACCCGGGCGGCCGTTACGTTTAGCTGACCGCTTGCGGCTTGAGGGTACTTGATATGATCATTACCCTCTGCCGGTGTATTGACGAGTCTTAGAGTCCCACAAACGAGTTACCCAGTCCAGGCGAAATGTTGTGGTGCGCGTATGCGATATGCGCATGCACCCGATTGAAATGTGCGTATATGATACCGAACATTGATCGGGTGGCCAACTTTTGGTGGGGTCGTATGAGATATGACTGGATTGATAAATTAAGTGTTGATTTATCATCTAACCATAAGTTATCTCACTTGAAACCTTTCTAGGGTTTGATGGATGTAAGCATGCATGCATGTGTTTCTTTATTTTCATTCTAGTTTCATGCACATGTGAATGTGCATACATGCATACATACGTACACCCATCCATCATGGTTGTTAGCATATGGAAATGGTGGCAATGCAAGACTTACACCATGGATTAAATAATGGATAATTATTTAATTTTGGTTTTAAAGTTAAATGAAAAAGAAAAGGATAATCATGTTAGTTTCCACACTCTTCTTCTAACCTAACCTAGCTCAACTACCACTAACCTATGGTTATCCTTCTCTTTATCATTCTAAACCCAAGTTAAATTAACTATCTATCATTTAATCATGGTTGAAGTCAAGAAGGAATTAAATATATATAGTGATATATATTTCTTTCTCTTGCTTAACTCATGGTTATCTTTTTACCTCTTGCAAATAAGGCCACCATCTTCATCTTCCTTCATCATCTCCTCTCTAGCTTTTTCTAGTGAGTTAAAACACCATCAAAGAAAGGTTTTTGAAGTGAGATCCTAAGCCACAATATCGTTCTACTCAAGTCTAGCCAACTTGATTAGAGCGTTTCCTTCGTTTTTCCGAAGTAGCGAGCTTGGACGGAGATCTCCGCGGTGGATCGTCGTGGACACAAGGGGAGTTCAAGAGGACCTCGATTCAACACCCAAGACACCAAGGAGTCTTGCAAAGGGGAGCTACAAAGGTTGTAGCCTTCAAACCCTAGTCTTTACTAGCTTAAAGTTTTGATAACCCTAATTTTATAGGATCTATCCTTTGCATGTTTGCTTAGCACCTTAAAAATGCAAACTTTGAGACATGTGATGCTTCAAAACTCTTCATAGGGTGCTAGACTAACCTTATATTGGTATCAGAGCCGACCTAGAACATTAGACGACCTTTTTACGAAGTCAAAACTCCGATCGAACCAAAATACGGGTTTTTAGGGGGCTCTCTGGAAATTTTCTAAAAATTGACATTTTGCAGAATTAAAAATATGTAAAAATCATAGCAGGAAAATATAAGGATTACGGCAGAAAAATAATCACATGAACAGTTAGAACCGCCGCGGAAACGCGGCCTAAGCTTGCTTAGGCCGAGGTTCCGCGGCTATATATATAAATTGATGGATCGTTTTTCTTCTGTAATTCATTAATCTGCTTGTATATATTTTTGGATATTTTTGATCTGTATTTAGTTTAGAAAAATTCTGGATATAATTTTGGACCCGTCGATTCGATCGGAATTTTGTTTTCGTAGCTTTTCCGGGTAAATTAGGAAGTATTGAAGTGTTTGAACGAATGTCATTTGCTCACTATTCACGGGGTTTGAATACTTTGGAAATACGTGCAAGTCTTTTTGTGGTGGTCCCTCTAGAAGACAACAAACCTTAACTCGATTATGTGACCGTCTTGAACTGCCCTTTGAACCTTAGGGTTTGGGGCAGTACGGCGTGCCACATGTGAGGCGTTGGCTTGACCCTTCTACGGCTGGACCGCTACTACTGTGTCACACTCCAGGTGTTTGAATCCTGCTCAAGTGTTGGGCTTTAGTGAATCCTGGGTATTTGATAGTTCGTTCGAAAAATTCAATACTGTCTGTTTATCCGGAATGTGATACTTTTTTACACTTTCTTTTCTGTGACCGTAAGTGTAGTATGTAGTGGTATTGCCGATTGCCGTTGCTATATGTCAACGACAATCGGGGTACGCATACTTACTTACGTTGATGATATGTGATATTATGTGTTGCTGAGATATGATGTGCAGGATTGTCGCGATCGAATAGCCGGGGTTTTTTTTGTGAGATGAGAGTTTTATATTTTCATTCATGTAAATTCAAATGTAATGTAATATTCTTTTATTTGGGGCACTTCCAGGTTGCGGTTGTGTCACCAGTGTTGTATATTATTTACTTTTCCGCATTAGGATGGACCCAAGGAGGGGAGCACAGGTGACCGGGTTCTGGGGTTTAGTGGGAGGCCATCTCGAGGAGTCGAGACCGGGTCTCCTAAACTCCAGGATTGGTAGGGTCACTTGCCGCTCTCATAGGGGTCTAGGGTGTGGGCTTGGCTATTCGTCGCGACTGTGGAATCCGTATTTTCTATTCTGGCTAAATACTAAATACGGACGTCCTAGGATATCCCACGTTGTATCTATGTTTCTGCTGCCTGTGTTCTGTGATATCTGAGACGAATGACATATTATATATATGATATATAGTAGACATTGCTTGTGTTTTACACCCGCGCTAGTCCCGTCCCGGTATGCCGTTAGTTAAGTAACCTAACGGTGCATAACGGAACATTGCGGCGAATGCGGATGGCATAAGCGTACGTGTTATTTTCGTTTCTTTTCTGTGATTGGCTTAAGGAATTAAATGATGGGATTACATTAATGTGATTAATGTAAAGAAAATAAACCTAAAAAGATGTTGTAGAATCGGATTTAAAAACTACTCGGCTATTTGTGAAAAAGCTACATTTCAAAATTGCGGAGCTTAAGCCACTCCTTTTGAAAACTGTTTGATTCTACAACGATATCAAGTTCAAAGCGTTAAAGATTTTCTTAAAAATCATTCGCAACCCTCCGTCATTTTAGGAAGTAGAGTACTTAGTATTCGTGCTACGTTTGTTGACTTTAGTTAAGGCATAGTGTACGGTAGCTAAGTGATGTCTTCCTACACTGCATATGATGCAGATTAATTAGGACATTCATACGACTTTGTTGACCATAGTTAAGGGTCATATGGGTGGGTCTAATTGATCAAGAAATGACGGGTAGAACTTGACTGGTACTTATGATTTGTTGACTATAGTTAAGGTCATAAGTACTAGGGGTAAAAAATTACATCGGGAATTTCAAGTGTTGAAATTTGCAATGAGATTGCATACCTTCCATGTGATGGTTGGATCCCGATCCCACTGTGGGCAATAGTTGCTCCTAGGAGAGTTATACAGTTTACAATTAGCTAACTCATTAGGTGTCTAGAAAGGTGTTAACGGGGCTCCGCCTCTGGGAAAACGAGGTTTACTCTAATTAGGTCCGTGCGAAAGCACGGGGAACCTCCCTCAAAATACCGACACTGGCCTGGCTGAACGGTTAGCGAAGTTGTAGACTGTAATTAATCCTGGCTAGTTTTTCTTTTTAAGGTTTGAAAGAAAAACTTGATAAAAAGCAGTGGGAAACATCGATAAGACAAGATAATAAACCAATCTAATCTATGCAAGAGCTTTCGCTGAGTGTATTCTTTTCTCTCTCTTAATGGCAGATACCAATGACTGGACTTAAGCTTCTACTAGATAAAAACAAACTGAATGGGACCAACTATAAAGACTGGCTAAGGAATCTGAAGATCGCCTTGACTTATGATAAAGTATCATATGTCCTCACGGCTTCAGCCCCGCCCGTCCCAGACCCAAAATCCTCAGTTGCGGACATTGAAGTCCGCAAGACATGGGACGCTGACTGTGCCACGGCCACATGCCTCGCGCTTGCATCGATGGATAACACACATCAAAAGCAGCACGAGGACATGGACATTCACGGGATACTGCTCCATACAAAGAAGTTGTATGGGGAGCAATCCCGCATATTACGATACGAAACATCAAAGAAACTGTTTCAAATGCGAATGGCCCCTGGCACACCAGTAGGAGACCATGTGTTGAAGATGATAGCTCTTCTAGAAGAGCTTGAGGACCTTGGATGGACAATGGACAATGAACAATATATAGATATTATTCTGCAGTCCCTCCCCTCCACCTTTGCTCAGTTCATAGTGAACTTCAACATGCATGGCATGGAGAAGGACCTCCCTGAACTCCTTAATATGTTAAGGAGTGCAGAGAGCACTATGAAGTCAGCAAAGACTCCCGTTATGATCATTGGACAGTCTTCTTCTTCTCGCCCAAAAGCTAAGGCCAAGGGAAAGAAAAAGAAGAAACCCACTAATCCTAAGGGAGGAGTCAAAAAGGTGAAGGGAAAGGGAAAGTCCACGGCTGGAGACCCAGGGAAAGGCGAGTGTTTTCATTGCCACAAGACAGGACATTGGAAGCGCAATTGCACGGAGTACCTAAGTCTCAAGAAGAAGCATGGTGATGCTTCTGCTTCAGGTGCGTTTGTGACTGAAAACTGTTTTTCTATAAACTCTGCTTCCTGGGTATTGGATACCGGTTCAGGTTCTCACATTTGCAATTCTATGCAGGGGCTGAGAAATAGCAAGGTTTTGAAGACATGTGACCATACTCTCCGCGTTGGAAATGGTTCCAATGTACATACAGTCGCAGTGGGAGAGTATCACTTGGGGTTTCCATCTGGATGTATTTTGATTTTGAATCCATGTTATTTTGTACCAAGTATGCTATGTAATATAATATCCGTTTCTTTGTTGGACAATGAAGGATATAATTTTGTGTTGTAGAACAATGTTATGAACATTCACCTAAATCAAATGTTGGTTGGGTATGGTATGCTTAATAACGGAATATATGTCCTAAATCAACACACAGTTTTCAGTATACAACACACTAATAAAAGAAAACCTTCAGAATTAAATGAAGCTTTTCTTTGGCACTGTAGACTTGGTCATATTAACGAAACAAGACTAAACAAGTTACACAAAGATGGATATTTAAACTCTTTTGAATATAAATCTTATGCGACTTGCCAGTCTTGTATCAAGGGTAAAATGACCAAAACTCCGTTTACCGGACACGGAGAAAGAGTTACTCAGCTCCTTGGCCTCATACATAGTGATGTATGTGGGCCAATGTCTACATAGGCTAGAGGCGGTTTTTCATACTTCATTACATTCACCGACGATTTCTCAAGATTCGGTCATGTATTTTTATTAAAACACAAGTCCGACGCTTTCGAGAAATTCGTTGAATATAAACAAGAAGTAGAAAAAAAAAAACCGTCTTGAGTATTAAGATGCTTCGATCAGATCGAGGTGGAGAGTATCTCAGTACAGAATTTGCAAACTTCCTAAAAGAGAATGGGATTCTCTCTCAGCTCACTCCGCCTTACGCACCACAGCATAACGGTGTGTCAGAACGACGGAATAGGACCCTATTAGATATGGTCCGGTCCATGATGAGTGACGCTGAGTTACCAGTCTCGTTTTGGGGGCATGCATTGGAGACTGCAGCGTTTCTGCTAAACAGGGTTCCGACCAAAGCCGTGTCTACCACGCCATATGAGATATGGAATGGGAAGAGACCATCTCTTAAGAGAATTAAGATTTGGGGTTGCCCGGCCTATGTTAAAAAGCAGAATCCGGACAAACTCGAGACACGGTCAGTCATGTGTAACTTTGTGGGGTATCCAAAGAATTCTTATGGATATCTATTCTACCACAAAGAGGAACAAAAAGTGTTTGTTTCTCAGTATGCCACATTCCTGGAAAAAGAGTTTTTCACAGATAAAGATGATGGCAAGGTGGTGGATCTAGAAGAGGTTCTAGAGACACAAACTACAAATGACGATATGGTTGAACCGGCTGTTGCAACAGAAACTGAAGAACCTCGGCCACTCCGTAGGTCTGGTAGGACTTCTCGCCCACCGGAGAGGTACTACGGTTTCCTCATTGATGGTAACGGAGAAGATTGCATCATGGATGATGATGATCCTACCAGTTTTCAGCAAGCTATCACGAGTGGTGACTCTGTGAAGTGGCTGGATGCCATGAGATCCGAAATGGAGTCTATGTACACCAACAAAGTATGGACTTTGGACGTTGTACCCCCTGGGGTAAAACCTGTAGGGTGCAAATGGATCTTTAAAAGAAAGATTGGTGTGGATGGGCAGGTAGAGACCTATAAGGCAAGACTTGTGGCGAAAGGTTTTCGTCAAAGACCAGGTTTGGACTATGACGAAACTTTTTCGCCCGTAGCCATGCTTAAATCCATTCGGATCCTACTTGCTATTGCTGCTCACTACGACTATGAAATCTGGCAGATGGACGTTAAAACAGCATTTCTAAATGGAAATTTAGAAGAATGCGTTTATATGGATCAGCCAGAGGGCTTCATTGACAGTGGGAGCAGCGAGAAAGCATGTAGATTGCTTAAATCCATATATGGGTTGAAGCAGGCATCTCGGAGTTGGAACATCTGTTTCGATGATGTTATCAAAGAGTTTGATTTCATCAAAAATCCAGATGAACCTTGTGTTTATAAGAAGGCTGTAGGAAGAGCTGTCACATTCCTCGTATTGTACGTGGATGACATTCTTCTGATAGGAAATGATATTCCTATGCTACAGTCGGTCAAATCATTCTTATCACTAAGGTTCTCCATGAAGGACCTGGGTGATGCCACATACATCCTGGGCATAAGGATCTATAGGGATAGATCCAAAAAGTTATTGGGATTGTCCCAAACCAGGTACATCAACACCATCCTAAAAAGGTTTAGTATGGAAGACTCCAAGCGGGGTGCCTTACCCGCTTGCCATGGAGTCACTCTCTCCAAGGATTCTTGTCCAAAGACCGATGAAGAGAGAGCTCGCATGAGCATTATACCTTATGCTTCGGCAGTAGCGTCTATAATGTATGCGATGTTATGTACACGCCCAGATGTAACTTATGCACTTAGTGTTGTAAGCAGGTATCAATCCAACCCAGGGGAGAACCACTGGACAGCTGTGAAGAACATTCTTAAGTACTACGAAGGACTAAAGAATTGTTCTTGGTGTATGGTAATACAGATCTCCAAATGGAGGCCTTTACCGATTCGAGCTTCCAGAGCGATAAGGATGATAGCAAATCTATCTCAGGGTTTGTATTTACCCTCAATGGAGGGGCGGTAAGTTGGAAGAGTTCCAAACAGGATACCGTTGCAGACTCTACGATGGAAGCTGAGTACATTGCTGCAAATGATGCCGCCAAGGAAGCCGTCTGGATGAAGAAGTTCGTCTCGGAACTAGGAGTAGTTCCAACCATTATTGATCCAATACCTTTGTATTGTGACAATAATGGGGCGATGGCGTTAGCCAAGGAGCCCAGCTCCCATCAGCGGTCCAGACACATCCTGAGGCGTTTTCATTTGATCCGGGAGATTGTAGATCGCCGCGAGATCGAGATTAAGAGAGTTGACACAAAGAACAACGCCGCGGATCCACTCACCAAGGCCCTCCCTCAGCCACAGCATGTGCGACTTTTTGAGATGTTGGGTATGAGATACGCCAATAACTGGCCTTAGTGCAAGTGGGAGATTGTTGGATATATGTATGCCCTAGAGGCCATTATGTGATAGTGGATGTATCTATACATGTATATATATATTCAGTTTGCATTCTTGCTCGACATGATAGTATGCTATCTGGTTATTCTTTATCTGACATGTTGATTTGATCATGCTTTTATTCATTCATACATGCTAATAAAGTCCCAAGGATATCTGCTTGACTACTCTGATTATGATAGAGATCATACTAGTGGGACATTTGTAGTCTACAAGCATATCCTGAAATGTCCCTAGTCGGAGGTGTATCGAGACGGGGCATCGATATACCAGAGTAGACTAGCGTATATGATACTAAACCCATGTGATGGGCGATGGATGTTCCCACATTCATCGATGTTTGACATCAAGATCATATACGGGTGCTCAGTGCTGACTGGGTACACTGGACGGACTCACCGAGAACTCCTATATGGAATTATATCTATCGTCGGATAGCAGTTCTCAGGTGACACTGGTACAGGTTAGTCTGTAGACCCGAGATCGTCATGGAGTCTTGTGTGTTCTCCCACTGTACTTTGATTGCCACCCTACCACGGCTCTACTGAGTCGTGCAAACAGGTGGCCGTTGGGTACAGTCCCGAGACACACGAAGGCAATGAGCGATAGGAGGGGTTTCGTCTCTCCCGGTATTGGGAGTTGATGCTGTGCTGTGCTCGACTGGTTATAACAGCAAGTCCCTGGCCAGGGCTGCTGAGATTTGCTAATAAGTGTTATCAGTAGTTTCTCGATCTGTTATAGACCATTCACCGACACGACTTATTGAGTTATTGGGGTCGATGTGACCATCCCTAGGCTCGATATGCAGCATATCTGACGAAGGGACCGGACTGTACGGTAGTGTTGCCGGATGGCTCGACGGGAGTTGTAGCAGGTTCGCTTGTTGTCTTCTGATCGCTCAATACCCGGGCGGCCGTTACGTTTAGCTGACCGCTTGCGGCTTGAGGGTACTTGATATGATCATTACCCTCTGCCGGCGTATTGACGAGTCTTAGAGTCCCACAAAGGAGTTACCTAGTCCAGGCGAAACGTTGTGGTGCGCGTATGCGATATGCGCATGCACCCGATTGAAATGTGCGTATATGATACCGAACATTGATCGGGTGGCCTACTTTTGGTGGGGTCGTATGAGATATGACTGGATTGATAAATTAAGTGTTGATTTATCATCTAACCATAAGTTATCTCACTTGAAACCTTTCTAGGGTTTGATGGATGTAAGCATGCATGCATGTGTTTCTTTATTTTCATTCTAGTTTCATGCACATGTGAATGTGCATACATGCATACATACATACACCCATCCATCATGGTTGTTAGCATATGGAAATGGTGGCAATGCAAGACTTACACCATGGATTAAATAATGGATAATTATTTAATTTTGGTTTTAAAGTTAAATGAAAAAGAAAAGGATAATCATGTTAGTTTCCACACTCTTCTTCTAACCTAACCTAGCTCAACTACCACTAACCTATGGTTATCCTTCTCTTTATCATTCTAAACCCAAGTTAAATTAACTATCTATCATTTAATCATGGTTGAAGTCAAGAAGGAATTAAATATATATAGTGATATATATTTCTTTCTCTTGCTTAACTCATGGTTATCTTTTTACCTCTTGCAAATAAGGCCACCATCTTCATCTTCCTTCATCTTCTCCTCTCTAGCTTTTTCTAGTGAGTTAAAACACCATCAAAGAAAGGTTTTTGAAGTGAGATCCTAAGCCACAACATCGTTCTACTCAAGTCTAGCCAACTTGATTAGAGCGTTTCCTTCGTTTTTCCGAAGTAGCGAGCTTGGACGGAGATCTCCGCGGTGGATCGTCGTGGACACAAGGGGAGTTCAAGAGGACCTCGATTCAACACCCAAGACACCAAGGAGTCTTGCAAAGGGGAGCTACAAAGGTTGTAGCCTTCAAACCCTAGTCTTTACTAGCTTAAAGTTTTGATAACCCTAATTTTCTAGGATCTATCTTTTGCATGTTAGCTTAGCACCTTAAAAATGCAAACTTTGAGACATGTGATGCTTCAAAACTCTTCATAGGGTGCTAGACTAACCTTACACAAATTAACCTGGACAATGACGGGTAGAACTTGACATGTGACTTATGATTTGTTGGCCTTAGTCAAGGTCATAAGAGCATGGGGAAAAAATCCACATCGGGAGTTTCTAAAGAAACTGAAACTTGCCAGATATGCGCATACCTTCTGGAGTGTGATAACGTGAGTGGATTCCGTCACGTTATCATGCGATGATAGTTGGATCTCAATTCCCACTGATGAGTTGGTTTACTCCTCGGGTGATCCCGATTAATTCTTCTTTCAGGTTTGGAGGAGAATTTGACGGTACAGTGGGAGGTTTCCAGATTAGATAAATTGGTAACCATTATGATCTAGGTTAGAGTGCACGCTGAGTGTTTCTTTTCTCTCTCTCTTTGGTAGCGACCATTGACCCGACCCTAAGACTATGACTCAGTGACCAAAATTAACCGAACCTTCTTAAACACCGGCTTTTGGATTGTCAGAGTTGCAAACCTCATTGCCACTCCTACTTTTACCCTTTTCTCCAGGACACCCCGTATTACTACGAACGTCCACTTCCATTGGACAAAACCATCGTATGGTTATATACGAACTCGAAGGAATTTATTCGAGGATGGTTTCCGGTTCTGGAGAAAACGAATAGGACTATTCAGTTGTCTTTTCCTTTTACCTTCTCTCAGGTTGCGAGTACTCCTTGGTTTAGGAGATAGTACACCTATTACGCAAATTGGATAGTCTTCTTCCAAACCATAGGTTGGTGCCGAACGGTAGGGAATGAAGAAAACCAGTTAGCCTAACGAAGGTGTACAGAAGGTATTAAGTAAAGACATATCAAGGGATTAGTAAGAGGGCAAAGTAAATTGCGACTGCTATTCACGACTAAGCCAAGTATTTCTTCGCCAATCCTAATTCACCTTTGTATTTCTCCAGGACACTCCGTATCACTACGAAGATCCACAGTTTATTGGATACTCCATCGTATGGTTATATACGAACTCGAAAGAAACTTGTTCCAGTTCGGGGATGGATTCTGGTTCAGGAGAAATAGGAATAAGATTTATTCGGTTGTCTTTTATCTTCACCTTCTCTCGCATTGCGAGTGCTCCTAGGATTAGGACAGTACACCCATTATGCTTATTGGATAGTCTTCTTCCAAACCATAGGCTGGTGCCGAACGGTAGGGAAGGAAGAAAACCATTTGGCCTAAAGGGGTGTGCAGAAGGTAATGACTAAAGACATATGAAGGGATGTGGAGAGATGGCATAGAAATATACGGTTACAGTTTTGAATCTGATAATGGAAGAGACATTACTAGGAATACCAGAATACCCCATCGAAACATTTCAAATGTTTCAGTTTCACTGTGTACTGTTAAAAGAAAACTGATTTCCCGATTAGATACTTACTCCAGGGTATGTATTTACCAGGTATGATACTCACATCTGTATGATTTTACAGATGATGAGTGGGAGTAAGTTATTGGGAATTGGGTGATCATCCTCATTATATCGGGATTCGTTGTAATCGGTTATATTTGAGGAAGTCACCTGGGTTGTTTGCCGGACGGCAAATATTTGGTTTTGAATATCCGCTGTTATGCACCAATTTCAAATTGATATATCTGTACGTCTATTTTCATAGAGTGAGATATACTTTTTGAAATTATGTCTATGACATTGATTGATCTCAAAAACTATCTATTAACCGCAATCAAGAACGGCGTCGCTTGGTAGCTAGCCGGTGAGTACGGGTCGGTCCACAGGGATTTTGTGAATTTCCTAGTCGCTTAAACGAGTTAATTCCATGTAAATCCATGCTACCTCTTCCGGTACTTTCGGGCATGCGGAATTTGGTGAAAAACAATTTTCTAGAGGCGGTAACATGGACTCAAAACCGGATCTTTGTTAAACATCTAACTAACAACCTAACTAGGAGTTGTTAACTACTCGGTTAGGGGGTTATACCTTTCTTTCTTGAACTCCTTCGTCTTCAAACCTCGATGGTTGTCCGGATCGGCATCACCCCGTCGTCTCCTTGCGCCGAAGATCGATCCACCTGAAAGCTTCTACCTTTGGCTTCTTCTTCGAGCTTTGAAGAAACTAGTTCACTCGGTTTGCTAAACCTTGTGAATTAGAGTGAGTAGAGGAGAGTGTGTTGGGATTTTTCTCTATGGTTCTTAGTTCTCAACACATAAGACAAGTGAACCATAGACTAAAGAGAGGGAGAGCAAGAGGAAGAAGATGAGAGCTCAAGAACACAAGAGAGAGAAAGGAAATGAAAGAATGAGCAAGACTTTTTCCCTCTTGGCTCTCATAATCCAAAAGCATCATAACCAATAATAGCAATCAAGTATTAGTGATGGTTTAAGCTACAATAGCCATATCATTTCATGCACTCATTTTGCACAAGAGAACAAGCAAGCAAAAGTCTTTGCCATGAAATGATAGCCATTGTCATCATGATGGTCAACTAGTCCAACCTAGTCAACCGGTCAACAAAGTCAACAAGTCAACAAAGTCAACCCCTCAACAACCATGTCACTATAATACTTAATTAATATCATTGTTAAGTACATATCATATTCTCATTAGGGTTGAGCAAAAAGTCAATAGTCAATAGTCAACGGTCAACAACCCTAATAAGAATCCTCTGCCTCTGTCTCTCCGTCAACTGTGCATACACACCCGCATCCGCATTCCGAGGAACACGAATACATACTGGATAAAACCAATCCAAAAATGTACACTAGGATCTGGCTTAAACCAAAGCCCGCTAGTGTTAACTGTCCGGACAATGTACGTGCACAAGTGCATGGATGTGACCGGACCTTGTCGCAAAACCATGCGACCTGTCGCAAAACCATGCGACCTCTACTTTTTTTCCTAAAGGCGAATAGCTTTCTGTGTGGGACTCTAAAGACTCGACACTACGCTGGCAGTGGGTTTAACCACAGACCGCAAGTGGCACTAGCTGTGCGTAACGGTCCCCAGGTAGATGCCGACAAGAAGACTGATGAGGTGAAACCCATCTGAACTCCTACTGAGTCTGACTGTGACAGTCTCCGTACAGTCTGGTCTGTTCGTCTGATACATCGCATGGCGGGCCTAGGGGGGCGGTAAACGTCAGTCCTCTAATAGCGGTACAAGTCGTGTCGGAGTGAAGCCCAATACACCCTGAGATAACACTAGAAGCCTACCAGTATATCCCGCTTGCCCTGGCCAGGGACTACTCGTGTAATGGCTCTCCTAGACACAGCGCGATGTCAACCCCCAATACCGAGAGAGACGAATCCTGTCTAACCGTCACTGCCTCCAAGTGCTTCGGGACTGCACCCAACTACTACCTGTTTGCACGACTCCTTTGAGCCGTGGTAGGGTAGTAATCAAAGTACAGTGGGAACACACTCGAGGCGAAGTGACAGTGTCAAGTCAGCGGACTAAGCTGTACTCATGTCACCTGGGAACTGATAACTGACGATAGGTATAATACCAACCGGTCAGTTCCCGACGAGTCCTGTCCAGTGTACTCGTAACCCAACGAGCACTCGCATACTATCTCCAGTACGACGTACTGATGGCTGTGGGACAGACCATCTCCCACTCTGGGATGAGAAGCGCATGCGCTAGTCTACTCCGGAGTATCGATGCCCTGTCTCGATAGTTCTGCAACTAGGGACCTGCATAAGGATGTGCTTATAGATTACCCAGCCCCCACTAGTGTGACTGCCATCACAACGCTGGTAATCAAGCAAAGATCCTAAGGGCTCCACTAATGTGTATAGGCGATATACTAAAATAAACACATGTACACATTGAAGTAGAAACAAACCAAGTAGCATACTACTATTTTGAGCAAGATTGTATATACAAGGTGAATATCCCAAGCGTCCATTAAGTAATATACAAGCTAGTATGATACAGTAATGGCCTCTAGGGCATATACACTAACAATCTCCCACTTGCACTAAGGCCATGTACTGGCGTATCGAAGACCTATCATCTCGATCAGCCGCTCGAACTGAGTCTGGGGTAAGGCCTTGGTGAATGGATCTGCAGTGTTCTCTTCTGAAGCAACCCTCCGAACCTCGATCTCCTTGCGATCCACGATCTCCCTGATCAGGTGATACCGCCTCAAGATGTGCCTGGATCTCTGATGGGACCTGGGTTCCTTTGCTAAAGCTATAGCCCCGTTGTTGTCGCAATACAGAGGTACTGGGTCAACAATGGACGGAACCACCTGAAGTTCTTTTAAGAACTTCCTCATCCAGACAGCTTCTTTTGCGGCATCAGATGCAGCGATGTATTCCGCTTCCATAGTCGAGTCTGCAACGGTTTCCTGTTTGGAACTCTTCCAACACACCGCCCCTCCATTGAGGGTAAAGACAAAACCCGACATGGACTTGGAATCATCCTTGTCACTCTGGAAGCTGGAGTCAGCAAAGGCCTCGATCTGGAGGTCTTTTCCGCCATACACCAAGAACATCTCCTTAGTCCTTCTCAGGTACTTGAGAATGTTCTTTACTGCTATCCAATGTTTCTCCCCAGGGTTTGACTGATACCGGCTTACTACACTCAGTGCATAAGCTACATCCGGCCTGGTACACAACATCGCATACATTATAGAGCCTACCGCAGAAGCATAGGGTATAATAGACATGCGATCCCTCTCCAAATCAGTCTTGGGAGACATCTCTTTAGAGAGGGTGATCCCGTGACAAGCCGGTAGGTTACCGCGCTTGGAATCTTCCATACTGAACCTTTTCAGTATGGTGTCGATGTACCTGGACTGTGAAAGTCCTAATATCCTCTTGGATCTATCACGATGGATCCGGATCCCCAGGATGTATGAGGCATCACCCAGGTCTTTCATGGAGAACCTGTGTGACAAGAACCCCTTGACAGATTGTAGAATAGGAATGTCATTTCCTATCAAGAGAATGTCATCCACGTATAAAACGAGGAATACTACAGTTCTCGCTACAAATCTACTATAGATGCATGGTTCATCTGGATTTTTGATAAAGCCAAATTCCTTGACCGTCTCATCAAAACAGATGTTCCAACTCCGCGATGCCTGCTTTATTCCATAGATGGACTTAAGCAACTTGCACACCTTTCCGCTGCTCCCACTCTTAATGAAACCCTCTGGTTGGTCCATATAGACACACTACTCTAAATTTCCATTTAGAAAAGCAGTCTTTACGTCCATCTGCCAGATCTCATAATCGTGGAAGGCAGCAATGGCAAGAAGGATCCGAATGGATTTCAGTATAGCCAATGGAGAAAAGGTTTCGTCATAGTCCAAACCAGGCCTTTGACGAAAACCCTTTGCAACAAGTCTAGCTTTATAGGTCTCAACCTGTCCATCTACACCAATCTTCCTTTTGAAGATCCACTTGCATCCTACGGGTTTTACCCCGTCTGGAGAAATGTCCAACGTCCATACCTTGTTGGTGTACATGGACTCCATTTCGGTCCGCATTGCATCTTGCCATTTTACCGAGTCAACGCTCTGAACGGCTTGCTGGAAGCTAGTAGGC
This sequence comes from Agapanthus africanus, assembly GCA_030015575.1. Classification (NCBI taxonomy): domain Eukaryota; kingdom Viridiplantae; phylum Streptophyta; class Magnoliopsida; order Asparagales; family Amaryllidaceae; genus Agapanthus; species Agapanthus africanus. Next base: position 262,921,163 of record CM057345.1, on the reverse strand, counting down.
TCATCATAATCTATGATGCAATCCTCTCTATCCCCGTCTATGAGAAAACCGTAGTATCTCTCGGGCGGATGAGACTGCCTACTACTCCTGCGGAGCGGCGTAGGAATGTCTTGTTCTTTTGAACCCTCTGGTTCCACTAAGCTTTCAGTAATAGTCTGTGGTTCTGGAATATCTTCTAGTTCTACTGCGCTCCCACTAATTTCCTTTTCTAAGAACTGGTGTTCTAGAAAGTGGGCATGACGAGAAACAAAAACCTTTTGTTCCTCTTCGCAGTAGAAGAAATATCCCTTGGAGTTCTTTGGATATCCCACAAACTTGCACTGTACTGAGCGTGCCTCGAGCTTGTCCGCATGCTGCTTTTTGACAAAAGCAGGACTTCCCCATGTCTTAATGTGATTGAGATGGGGCCTCTTCCCACACCACATCTCATATAGTGTAGTAGGCACAGTCTTAATGGGAACTCGGTTCAAAAGGTATGCTGCTGATTCTAGCGCATACCCCCAGAATGATCGCGGTAACTCAGCGTTACTCATCATGGACCGTACCATATCCAATAGGGTTCGGTTCCGTCTCTCCGATACACCGTTATGTTGCGGAGTGTATGGAGGAGTAAGCTGAGAGAGAATTCCGTTCTCTTTTAAATAGTCCAGGAACTCGGCACTCAAGTATTCACCACCTCGATCCGATCTTAGAATCTTGATACTTTTGCCGGTTTGTTTTTCTACTTCATTCTTATATTCCTGGAATTTTCCAAAGGCTTCGGACTTATGTTTCATTAAGAAGACATAACCGTACCTTGATAAGTCATCCGTAAAAGTAATGAAGTAAGAATAACCGCTTCGCGCATGTGTAGACATTGGACAGCACACGTCGCTGTGTATGAGTCCTAAGAGCTCGCTCGCTCTTACTCCGTGTCCAGTGAACGGAGTCTTTGTTATCTTTTCTTTGAGACAGGATTGACAAGTGGCATACGATTGATATTCGAACGCATTCAAATATCTTTCTGTATGTAACTTCGTCAACCTTCTCTCATTGATGTGACCCAGTCTACAATGCCACAAGAAAGTCTGATTTATTTCCGGAGACTTTCTTTTGTGTGTATTCTGGACATTGAAAATCTGTGGTTGGTTTAATACGTATATACCATTGCTTAATTTACCTGACCCAATCAGAACTTGATTAAGGTGAATGTTTACAACATTGCTTACAAACGCAAATTCATAACCTTCTTTAGAAACCAAAGATACAGAAATGATATTACAAGTTGCGTTGGGTACAAAAAAGCAATTACGCAAAACCAAAACATGTCCATCTGACATTCCCAGGTGATAGTCCCCCACGGCCTTAGCATTCATGCTAGCTCCGTTTGCAACTTTGAGGGTCATGTCACCTGCCTTCAAAACCCTACGGTTTCTCAATGCCTGCAAAGAATTACAGATATGAGATCCTGATTCGGTATCCAATACCCAGGAAGTAGAGTTTATTGAAAGACAGTTTTCAATAACATACACACCTGAAGCTGAAGCCGCAACCTGCTTCAGATCCTGTGTTCTGGCCTTCCAAGCCCTGCAATCATTTTTCCAGTGTCCCTTCTTATGACAATAGAAGCATTCTTCCTTATCCACAACCTTTCCCACTTTCTTTGTTGCTTTTGCCTTTCCCTTCGTATCCACTTTACTAACACCGCCCCTTGGTTTGGCGGGGGCTTTCTTCTTCTTTCCCTTGGCTTTCTCCTTGGACCTAGAAGAGGAAGATCCTCCTACAAACAAAGTAGATGTTTCCCTACCTTTTTGTAGGGTGCCCTCTGCGCTCCTCAGCATGTTGAGGAGTTCTGAAAGTTCAACTTCCTTTTCTTGTAAGTTGAAGTTCAGGATAAACAGGGCGTAAGTGGAAGGAAGGGACTGGAGAATCAAGTCCGTATGTAGCTCATTCTCCAACGTGGTCCCAAGGTCCGCGAGCTCTTCTATGTAGCCAATCATCTTAAGCACGTGTTCCGCTACCGATGATCCGACGGCCAACCTTGCCGAAAATAACTTCTTCAACACTTCGTATCTTGCGATACGAGACTGCTCTCCATACAGTTCTTTTGTATGGAGAAATATGGATTCGAGGTCCATATTCTCGTGCCTCCTCTGATGTTCGTTGTCCATAGAGGCAAGCAAGAGGCACTTGGCCTTCACGCAATCGATTTTCCAGGTCTTACGGATTTCCTTATCCGCGACGCTGGTTTTGGGACCTGGGACAGGGGGAGCTTTGGTGGTAAGAAGATACCCCAGCTTGTCGTAAGTGATTGCCATCTTGACATTCCTGAGCCAATCTTTGTAGTTTGTCCCTGTCAGTATGTTTTTATCTAGAAGTAACTTAAGTCCAGTCATGGCGATAGGTCGCTGCAATTAGGAGAGAGAGAAGAAACACTCAGCATGATGCTCTTGCAAGTTTAAAATGGTTTTTAGTTTCTCTAAACAGGATGGCTCCCACTGTTTCTCGAATCCCTCCTCAAACCAAAAAGGAAGAATTAGTCAGGATCAATCTCACCGTACAATACTTGCTTAACCGTTCAGCCAGGCCAGTGTCGGTACTTCGAGGGAGGTTTTCCAACGCTTTCGCGAAGTTCCTTAATTAAATAACCTCTTTTCCCTGGAGGCGTAGCCCCGATAACACCTTTCTAGACACCTACTTGGTTTATAGCATTGATCGTTAAGTGAGAAATTTCCCGAGGAGTAGCATATACTCACAGTAGGATCGGGATCCAAATATCATCGCGTGACGAAACTGAAGGAATCCTACCAGAATCATCACACTCCAAATGGTATGCAACACTAGCAAGTTTCAGTTCTTTTGAAACTCCCGATGTGGATTTTTGCCCCATGCTCTTATGACCTTGACTTTGGCCAAAATATCATAAGTCACATGTCAAGTTCTACCCGTCATTCTCCAGGTTAATTTGGATCCACCCGTACCTACCCTTGACTTTGGCCAAAATGGCAGTAGGACTGTCCCAAACCAACGCATCTATCTATGCTACACATGAATACCCAATAGCTACCAATCACCATGCCTTGACTTTGGCCAACATACACAGCTTGAATACTATTGACTATTCATGTGAAACGACGGAGGGCTATGAATGGTTTTGGCAAAAACCGTGAACGTAGTGAACTTGATATAATCGATGGAACGAGATAGCTTTTAAAAGGAGTGGCTCAAGCTCCGCATTTAAAAGTTAGTTTTGAAAAGAACCGAGTGGTTTTCCGAAAGTGTTCCAACGACTTTAACTTGGTTTATTTTCTTGCATTAGTTCTTTTAATGCGTGATATTCTTGCATTAGTTCTTTTAATGCGTCCCATCATTTAATCCTACCATTGCAGAAAACAACCAAAATATGACGTACGCTTATGCCATTCGCATTCGCCATGGGGCCCCGTCATTACCCGTTAGGTTACTTAACTAACGACAGAGCGGGGGCTGGGCTAGCGCGGCTGTAAAACATAAGCAATGCCTAAATAATATCATATATAGATATTTTGCAATGATAGCCATTTCAGATCACAGATGAACACATTGGATATACTAGGAATCCGCAATTCGTACGAGCCTGTAACGAAAAGCAGATTACACGGTCGCGGTGAATAGCCAATACCCCACCCAAGACCCCTACGGGTGCGGCAAACTACCCGCCAAGTACCCGAAGCGAAGCAACCTCCCTCAACTCCGTGAGTAGGCCACTCGGCACTTCGGCATACCCGGTAGTTTGTGCACCCCCTCGATGGGTCTATCCTAGGAGCAAAAACAGTAAAAAGAAATTATACAATGACGGATACAACCCCGACCCGGTTGTGCGACCATACAAATAATTATTACATCAATTTACAAATTTACATGAATTGAAAGAAAAGAAAACTCTCGTCTCACAACCCCCGGCTATTCACCCGCGACAATCTAATGAATTCATATACACATTCCAACAACATTACAGATCACAGATTTGTATAACCCCCACTAATCGACATATAGCGATTAGCAGACGTTCAATACAAATATCACATCACAGATAAAAACCCGTCAGCTTAAGTCTTTAGAAGTTCGATCAAAAATACGGATTTTTAGGCCCCAAACACAAAATTTTCGTTCTGGAAAATCTGGGCTGAAAAGACATATTACAAAAATCCCAAAACAACCCCAGAAATACACTGCACTAAATTTGGACCCCGGCCGAGTCAACTCGGCCGCGGAACAGCGGCGGGAGCGTGCTCCCGCCGCGTTTCCGCGGCGCTTTGATCGGTTCGTGGGCCCAAATTTTGTGGTTATTCAATAAAAAGCCTGAGCCGATTTTTAAGATGAAATTTTTCAAATTTTGAACAGAAATAAAATCGGCAGAAACTTGACAAATCGGGTTCGTTTCGTGACTTTTTCTTCGATCGATCTTCTAGTTACTTTGCTAACATGTTAGATAGAGTTTAACTAGGCTCTGATACCACTGTAAGTCCATGCTACCTCTCCCGGTACTTTCGGGCATGCGGAATTTGGTGAAAAACAATTTTCTAGAGGCGGTAACATGGACTCAAAGCCGGATCTTTGTTAAACATCTAACTAACAACATAACTAGGAGTTGTTAACTACTCGGTTAGGGGGTTATACCTTTCTTTCTTGAACTCCTTCGTCTTCAAGCCTTGATGGTTGTCCGGATCGGCTTCACCCCGTCGTCTCCTTGCGCCGAAGATCGATCCACCTGAAAGCTTCTACCTTTGGCTTCTTCTTCGAGCTTTGAATAAACTAGTTCACTCGGTTTGCTAACTCTTGTAAACTAGAGTGAGTAGAGGAGAGTGTGTTGGGATTTTTCTCTATGGTTCTTGGTTCTCAACACATGAGACAAGTGAACCATAGACTAAAGAGAGGGAGAGCAAGAGGAAGAAGATGAGAGCTCAAGAACACAAGAAAGAGAAAGGAAATGAAAGAATGAGCAAGACTTTTTCCCTCTTGGCTCTCATAATCCAAAAGCATCATAACCAATAATAGCAATCAAGTATTAGTGATGGTTTAAGCTACAATAACCATATCATTTCATGCACTCATTTTGCACAAGAGAACAAGTAAGCAAAAGTCTTTGCCATGAAATGATAGCCATTGTCATCATGATGGTCAACTAGTCCAACCTAGTCAACCGGTCAACAAAGTCAACAAGTCAACAAAGTCAACCCCTCAACAACCATGTCACTATAATACTTAATTAATATCATTGTTAATTACATATCATATTCTCATTAGGGTTGAGCAAAAAATCAATAGTCAACAGTCAACGGTCAACAACCCTAATGAGAATTCTCTGCCTCTGTCTCTCCGTCAACTGTGCATACACACCCGCATCCGCGTTCCGAGGAACACGAATACATACTGGATAAAACCAATCCCAAAACGTACATTAGGATCTGGCTTAAACCAAAGCCCGCTAGTGTTAACTGTCCGGACACTGTACGTGCATAAGTGCATGGATGTGACCGGACCTTGTCGCAAAACCATGCAACCTGTCGCAAAACCATGCGACCTCTACTCTTTTGCCTAAAGGCGAATAGCTTTCTGTGTGGGACTCTAAAGACTCGACACTACGCTGACAGTGGGTTTAACCACAGACCGCAAGCGGCACTAGCTGTGCGTAACGGTCCCCAGGTAGATGCCGACAAGAAGACTGACGAGGTGAAACCCATCTGAACTCCTACTGAGTCTGACTGTGACAGTCTCCGTACAGTCCGGTCTGTTCGTCTGATACATCGCATGGCGGGCCTAGGGGGCGGTAAACGTCAGTCCCCTAATAGCGGTACAAGTCGTGTCGGAGTGAAGCCCAATACACCCTGAGATAACACTGGAAGCCTACCAGTATATCCCGCTTGCCCTGGCCAGGGACTACTCGTGTAATGGCTCTCCTAGACACAGCGCGATGTCAACCCCCAATACCGGGAGAGACAAATCCTGTCTAACCATCACTGCCTCCAAGTGCTTCGGGACTGCACCCAACTACTACCTGTTTGCACGACTCCTTTGAGCCATGGTAGGGTAGTAATCAAAGTACAGTGGGAACACACTCGAGGCGAAGTGACAGTGTCAAGTCAGCGGACTAAGCTGTACTCATGTCACCTGGGAACTGATAACTGACGATAGGTATAATACCAACCGGTCAGTTCCCGACGAGTCCTGTCCAGTGTACTCGTAACCCAACGAGCACCCGCATACTATCTCCAGTACGACGTACTGATGGCTGTGGGACAGACCATCTCCCACTCTGGGATGAGAAGCGCATGCACTAGTCTACTCCGGAGTATCGATGCCCTGTCTCGATAGTCCTGCGACTAGGGACCTGCATAAGGATGTGCTTATAGATTACCCAGCCCCCACTAGTGTGACTGCCATCACAACGCTGGTAATCAAGCAAAGATCCTAAGGGCTCCACTAATGTGTATAGGCGATATACTAAAATAAACACATGTACACATTGAAGTAGAAACAAACCAAGTAGCATACTACTATTTTGAGCAAGATTGTATATACAAGGTGAATATCCCAAGCGTCCATTAAGTAATATACAAGCTAGTATGATACAGTAATGGCCTCTAGGGCATATACACTAACATTCCGAAGGGTGTTCGGACGGATTATTAAATCAAAAAACCTAAATTATTCTATCTACGATTATCTAGATCTATTCTTGCTAGGGTTAGGTTTAGGGATGGTTTTGAAATGCAAGTAAATCTCGACGCTTTCTATACCCAGATGAAGATCTATGAGGAGTTATGGTAATTATCAATAAAGGGGATTAGATCCATTCGGGAAGGTGTTCCTTCCTCTAGGTACTTGTCCTTCCTTTAGAGATCCTTACCCTAACCTCCATGGAAAACGCGCGCAACCGGGCTTTTACACTATGGTGTCATCGTTACCTCGAGGGGTAGGATGCCGTAGGGCACGGTATGTGCGTGTATGCATGGAGTACTATTGTAAATATTTTGTAATGCTTCAGAAATTCATTTAGGTTAATTATGTGTTAATTAGTAATAATACATATTTTCCTTAAATCCTATTTAATAATTATTTTCCACCTAAACATGAATATAACTATTTTAATTATGTAAATGCTAATTTATTGGTATTTAATTAGTATTTATTTAACTACTTATTTACATAATTATTTCCTTATTTATTAATTATTAAATATTACTTTAACATGCGCGCACAAACAAATCAAGTGTTAATCATAGGTCAGTATTGGTTAATACTAATTTATGCAACCATGGAAACCTAAACAATATTTTCTAACATGTTCTTTCTATTAAAATGTGGTATGGTTTTAGAATTTTATTTAAAGGAAAATGAAAAAAAAATAAATAAATAAATAAAATGGGAATTTGCAAGCATGGTGCATTAAATAGGAGACATGGCTTGGGTTTCTCTCACTCTCTAGAGCCTTCTCCATCTCTTATTCTCTCTTCTTCTTTCTTTTTTCTCTTTAGCTAAATATCTCTCTACCTCATAACAATCCTACACCCATTTAACATAAATCACAACACAAATCCTTCACTAATCCTATTCAAACCTCATTTTTCGACCTCCTTGAGAGTTTTGTTGAAGCAAGTCCTCATTTTGGTGGCAAAACTTATCAAGTTAGGATTTCTTCTAATCTTCTTAAGGTACGAAACCAATTGTTTTGCTAATCCACCCTTAATTAATCTTTATTAGGTGTAGAAATAGTATTTAGTGTATGGTTTTATTTTTTTTAAATTCCTGCACTTTGACTTTGACCGAAATCTCATTATTTTTCCACTTGTGAAACCTTCCATTTGTTGCAGTGAGTATTGGAACATTATTTTGGTTGATCAAATAATGAATGTGGGGAAATGATTGTTGCATGCTAATGATGTTTTATTATGGCGAGATAATCTGGGATGGCCTGCTAATTTTGGTGAACCATTGCAACCATTTAATTATATAGCAAAGAAGAGAGAGGCTGAAATTTAATCATTTCCCTAACTTGTTGGTTTATTTTATAGACATTAGTTGTTGGATGAAGTTGTTAATGATGGTTTGCCCACAATTTTGTCACTGAATCAAAATACCCCTTATACTCAAACCTTAATAAAAAAAAATTAAATTAAATTCGTTTACATGAGTGTTTGTTGAACCCTCGTGTTGAATTCCTTTAGTTTTGATCTCTTTCCTTATATGTGGATGTCTCAACTGAATTATTATGGACAAGGGTGCAGTTTTGATGGAATGTGGTTTCTATATTTGATTTTCTATAAGTTTGCGAAGCTATACTTTTCGATTAACTAGACGATTTTTTTTTTTTGGCTAGACATAAGAGGATAAGGGGCATGGATTTAAAAATGTAGGCCTCGTAAGTTATTCATAGATCACAGATGAGGGAAGAGACCTGGGTGTTAAGGTTTGCATGGTAGTTGTCAGCTATATATTTAAGGTCCCTGGTATGTGAAATTTTGTCCAGTTTCACCGCTATCAAAGTCTGAAACCGTTTTACCTTAAACTATGTGTTTATTTATTATACGATACGCATGTTTCGAGTCTAGATTTGGCGTGATGCTGAGTATAGCAGCCCCTAGGTGTGTACTCAGACGTTATCACATACGTTTATGCTCCAGGTGCACACGTGTTTAGCTTGTGGGCGCTAGTTTTCTCGTATGGTCTTGATATCGCGTTTTACAAAATATCTAGCCTTATGTGTTTGCATTGTGCGATTATAGGATCGGTCGGGGAAACATCGGACACGGCGCGAAAAGGCAAGGCGGTGGCCGGAACGGATTAGCGGGGATTTCAGGTGAGTAGATGTATTCATCTATGGGGGAATCGTCTGGATGGCGCGATGCGCCCCTCCCCCTAGTTAGGATTACCCTACATGTTGCAAGATTTATATTGTGAGCTATCCTATCCATTCATATACACTGCATACCCTTATAGCGAACAGTATATTAGATCGCATGGACATCCACCTATACTTATGCGATACCACTTCGTAGGACACGAACACCATTACCATTGGCATCTGTTGCACGCGCACTATTCATGTGACACACACGCCTTTGGTAATTGCCATGCCACGTGCACTATAGAACCTGTTTATCTTAATATCGTCACCTGCATTCATACCTGATATATGAAATTGCATCGCATGCATATACCTCGCATCATCATCATATTTACATGGATTTCTAGCCAAAACTCACATCATATACATTAATATCATAGACATTTATCATATATAACATGTGGACATTATGATTTTCTTAAGGATTTCAGTATTGCTGCGATTTCTGGATTTTGGGGAAAACCGCAAGAATTTAACAAAACCTTATATTTATCATTTTCAAAACAAAGTTGCGGTTTTCTCGTGATGTATGTGTCGTCCACCATGAGTTTTCATGTTTTCTGTTGGATTTCGAGACCCGATTCGAGGAGTGGATGAATCGTCTCGGGTACATGGTGGGCCCGGTATGGTACCCCGGGGCAAGAAGATCGAGTTGTAGACGATGAGCCTGGCAGGGGAAGACTACCTACCGGTGATGTCTGGCGCGGCGGATATCCGGAGGATACCGACCGTTGTCGTGAGATTTATGATATGGGCCGATCCGGACTGACGGAGCCCGATATTGAGACAGATATGATTCCTATTTGGTGTTGATGCTTGACACGGGTTTTCAGATGATTTCTTGATCGTATTTAGCTATTATACAGATATTCATGTTCTAAAGTTAAGAATTCAATACCCTTAGCATTTAAAACACTTAAAGACTTAATAATGACATTGCATACCTATGCATGCATACGAGAGATATTATATCACATATGGACATGCATGTTGTGGTGCATTGCGTGCATTCTTACGATTGCCTTATTAGATGTTATATTTACTCACGAGCTGGCAACTCACCCCCGTTGTGCCATAGTGTCTTGCAGGTCGGACCCGTCAGTCTTGTAGCGGCGGGCTATCTTATTATCAGCTCCTTTTGCGCAGACTCGCGACATCGCCCGTAGGTGGGTTGCGAGCACACTTTATTTCTTTTGCTTTATCATTGTATCTAGTATACTCCATCTACCACTTTATATTGTATATGTGACCTAGTGATGAGACTGAGAGATTTGTATATTTGGGGTTTCTTGTAGGTCAAGCTCACATGAGCCGGCGTTGTGTTTTCTGATATTTTGCGTTTCTTTTATGCTCTTTTCTTGATATTGTTATTATATTGCATGTGGTTGTGATCCGCCTTGGGCGAAGAGCTAGCTCCCGCTTGGGGATGCCATTTTTATGATTACAGGTTTATTATCTTGTTGTTCCCATTTTGGGGGATAGAAAATACAGGGGAGACTCTGCCGAAATTTTTGGGAATTTTTTGATGTTTTAAAAAAAAAGGGATTCTCTGCAACTTAATTGATTTGAAAATCGTTTTCATTAAAGGTTTTCCTTCACTCTCTTTCGATTTGGTTTAGATTTTTTTCTGGGCTTGGCTGACTTAGGTTACGTTACGCCTTTAGACGTCTCGTAATCTAAGTGCCAGTCACGTTCCGTACTTTCGGGTCGTGACATATTTGGGGGGTAAGAAAGGGATGAGAGATCTCATCTCTCAAAATCCTTCCCCAAAGCTAAACCCTAAACAAGTTCCTAGGGCATGAAATTAAATCTACCTAGGGCAAAGAATTTAAATCTAAACTAGGGCGAGAAATTAAATCTACTTACAGATGCATCCCTCCAATCATCCATGCAGGGTTGTCAGATCTGAATTTCTGAATGGAAAAGAAACACCGATGCTCTCCAAAAGAATTTCTGAATTTTTATTAAAAGGAGGCATAGGGAGGCATAAAGAATTACAATGATTAGAGTTCCAATTTATAAAGAATAGGAAACCCTAGGTTACATTTGACCCGCATGTTCACAATTACAAAAATAGCCCTAGAAAGACCCATTCAGCGCCGCCTTGAATTATAATATAATTTTTAACTCCTAAGTGCCCTAGATGGCCGCGGAACCGCGGCCCGAGGCCTGGTTTGGCTGCGGTTCCGCGGTCAAACAGTGGAATTGGGCTATGAGATTTCATGGCCTGGCTCTGGTTGTTTTGGGCTTCCTGTATCTATATATCTTTTTCCATTTGGGCTTCTAGGTTGGTTCCAGATCTTCAGTGAACATTTGTAGTGGATTTTTAACCGTTTCTTTGTGTTGACGTCTTGAACCTTGCTTTATGAACTGTTTCTTATGTAGGCTTGATCAAGATCTTCTGTTCATTGGTTAAAATTCACTTTTTCATTGTCTTTACCTCGTTTTCACTGTTTTCTGTCCAAGAACCTGTAACCTGTAACATGTAGCAGACATGCGTCAAAAGTACCTGTTTATTAATAAAAAGAATACGAATGGGGAATATAATAATGCAATATTATGGTGTGAACAAATACCCCCTAACTTATCTTTTGCTCGTCCTCGAGCAAACTTATTTTTATTCACTAAAATCCTAACCACACTTTCGCAGGGAAAACGCGATTGCACTGAGCACGTGCAACAAGCCGTTAAACCTCTAGGTGTCCCTAGTAGGAGGAGTGTTGTCTCCTGAGGGTTTTCAGCGGATTACACCCATAAAATTCTATCAATTCGGCCCATTAACTTTTGTTCTCCATTTAGGTTTTCTAACAAGGAACTCTATTATCTTCGACTTGCAAATTATCCACCCATATTCTTCACACTTCCTCATCATTTAACTTAATATTATATATGTTCTATAGACTTACTTAGCTTTCGGCATTTCCTAAGTTTTCCTTCTAGGGTTCCATCTCCACTTAGGAATTTCTATCAACCCTACTAAAGATATAAATTTTATTCTTCACACCTCTCTCTCATCTAAATTCCAATCACATATCCCCACGTGTGTGTATATATCACCCCTACACTTGGAAATTCAAATCAAGCAATCATACTCTCGTCCGTTGTCCAAAGCACTTATTAGTAGGTGAATTTTTAATTGAATTTTTCTTACACATCCTTCATGCGACTGTTAATACTTCTTGAGGTACTAACAACCGATTACAAGATGTGTTTGCACATTAAAGCGTAATTCCTAGTCTTGCAACACCCAAGGCTTTTAGCAGTGACTCCCAAACCAGTTGGTCTAAGGCACTAGGTGATGAAGCACCCTCGCTAAATATTTTTCTATTTTTGCAGCCTTAAGTAATCACAAAAACCAGTGTCCATTTTTTTTTATTCTTTATTCACACTTGTGTATTTTTTCATTTTCTTCGTACTAAGGACTTTAGACAAGAGCATTTCAAGGTCTCCTCTACTATTCCAAGTTTCAAGGTGCGTGATTGTGCATTTTGTAGGGTATACGTTTTCAGAATCTAGACTTAAACTAGGAATTGTTTTTCAAACTTATACTCTAATAAAAGCTTCAATATTTTTCCTTCGTTTTGACTTAGCCCAAGAAGTGAACCCAAAATTTGCCTATTTCTAAATAAACTACAAAGGCATATACTTTCTACCGTTAAACTTTAAGGACGGTTATCTTTAGGGTTTTTAATTCACTAAGTCTAAGATCTAGTTGTTCCCAGCCAGTTAACCTATTTGTCAAACTCAAGTCAATTAGCCAATATTGAATACAATAATTTTTATAATTTTTGAAATTTTTCAAATTTTTATGGGTTTTCAAATAAATATGCAAATGCAAAAATATATACAAATGAATGCGAAGGAAGAAGACGTACCGAGCATACCCCCAAACTTGAACTTGACAGTGTCCTCACTGTCATACTGAACCAAGAGGGTCAAAATGTCGGCACTCCCCTGTTTATTTATTTACAATTTTTATTTTATTTTTATTTATTTTATTAATGTTTTTGAAATTTTTTATTTTATTTTTATTAGAAAACAAAACAAAATATATATACATATATACAACAACTTTCCCCCCAAACTTAAGCTTGGCCTTACACAAGTCAAAGGTTAGCACTAACCATTTAAAAATCTTATCATGGTAAAGGTATAGTCGGTGCAAGAATGGGGTGGAGATGAAAGAAATGAGAAACAGGCGAGACCGTATGGAAAGAAGAATGGTAGAATATGGTCTCGGTGGGGGAGAAGAAGGGCGGAAAGGAGAAAGAAGGGTCGCGCGAACTTGAGGATGTAAATCGAGTGAATAAATTAGCGCAATATGTGATGACCGATATGTTATAAGTGATTGCGCTAACCTATCGACCCGTCGGGAAATGGGGTCAAATCCCTCAAGATTCTCAAGAAAACATGGGTACGCCGAACTTGGTATAGGAGATGAAAGCGTAACGGTCTCTTGTTCGGTCGGAACAATGGGAAAGACGAAAAGGAGTGAATTAAGGATAGTATCTTTCTCACCGTAGTAAACTATTTCGAACTTGAAAGATTCCATTAATGGTTCGAAACTACTATAATCAACCGAGTCTGATGGCTCATCTGAAAATGTAAAGGACTCAAACTCGGACGGTGAGTCATCAGCATCGTCCGAAAAAGTGAAACACTCGTAGGTGTTATCGTCTGTGAAAATTGTGTCAAATTCAAAGGAAAAGGTTTCAAGCTCACAGTCTTCAAGCGGGGTCGGAACGATGGGAAAGAAGGAGGGTGATATAACAGTCAAAGGTTCAGGAGGATGAATTGGAAAATTAGACACATCAAACAAAAATGATTCAACCTCAATATTATCCTCAAGACTCTCCTCAATACTCCTTATAATTTTCCTCAAAATTCAACTCATCCATGCCATTATCATCAAAATCAAGACGCATATGAGGTTCGGGAGAAACATCTAATGACTCGGGATGATGAGTTGAACATAAAATTTCAATCAAATCGACAGGTTCATCATCCGAAATATTCCCGGTGTTTATATCTTCAATCAAGTGAAAATCAATTTCTTTAGACACCTCATCAAAAGCATGGATATGTATCGATTTAGGTTCTAGAGTGGAGGTGTAAAGGTCGAAAGGATTAAGTGTGGTTTCACTTGAAAGGGGTTCTTCACAGTTGGGAAAATCAAACACTACAAAATCACACAACTCGTTTTTATTTTCAACAGGTGAACTATTTAGGGCAATCGATGGAAAACAGGAGTTATGGGCCTCAATTGGGTAAGGGTAGGTTTGATTTGGCAATTCTCTCTCATTCTCACTCTGTCCAACTGCCGCCTTATACATTAAATTTTTTTGAGCTAGCGGGAAACTAGCTACCGGTTCACTAGGTTGCATAAGGGCGGCCACGGACGCTTCTACATTCCTAGTCATTTTATTTGTTGCTGCAATGTACGCTTCCAACGACTCTTCCAAACTAGACTTAGGTGGTGAGGGGGTTTCGGTAAAAGATTCGAAATTGTTTGGATATGTGAAACTCCCTAATGGCTGTGTCGAAACAGTGTCTAGTGAAGGTGGGAACGTCGAGTATGACTGGTAGGAAGTGGGTGATTAGACAGGGGTAGGGTCAACATATGGATAAAAAGGTGAATAGTCGTGCGGATCCCTAGAACTAGATGAGTGGAGAGGGGTGAAAGATCGACTGCGAGATTGAGCAATATGCTCAGCAATGGACATCGGCTTAGGAGTTACAGCTGAACTTGAAAAAGTGGTGTCAACATACGAAGGTGGTGAAGGTTGACTTGGTTGACACAAAGTGGGTTGAAAACTCAAACTGTTTCTCCTAGACGCCTCTATTTGATCTTTCAAAGATATTTTTGGCAAGGAGGGATCGTCTTTAAATTGACCGAACAAATTGACGTACGACGCAAAATTAGGTTCGGGATACCAAAGTTCGGCTAATGATTTATTATTTGGGGTACCCATGTTGGAAGAAAGGGTGAAAAGAAAGAAAGTTTGTGGTGGTGCAAGGATCTATTTGCGGCCAAAAATTTTGCAAGTTTCTATAAAAAAAAATTGTCCTTTTTATTTTTATTCTTTTTCTCTTTGTTTGGAAAAATTTGTTGCAAAAAAAAAATTTTAGAGAAAAGATATGCAACAGCAAAATATTACTTGCAATCAATTTTATTTCAAGCGGGGCCCAAAAATCCTGCATAAGACTTATTATTTGGAAAGAGAAAGATTTTTAAAGCGCACCAAATCTTGCAGGCAATTTTCAGAAAATATCTTAAAATTTGCAGAGGAGAAATAACAGAGGAGCTTACAGTGCAAATTGCAGAGGATGATGTCACCAAAAGGGCGCGTTTCCGCAGTCAAAGAAGGTCTACCGCGGCGGAAGGGCAGCGGTCTAAGCGGCGCAGATCCCCAAAATTTTTTCCGTGCGACAACTCGACAAGACGGCCGCGGTTCCGCGGCCTAAGGTGGGTTTTGGCCGCGGAAACGCGGTCGTATGGGCGGTTCAAGACTCCAAAATTTTTGTGCTCTTCTGTTTTTTAAAATCCCTTCTGTTCCGATATCTCTTTTTCTGTTTCACTTTCTGGAAATTTCCAGATCCGATTTTGTATATCCTGGAAAAATTCAAACAACAAAGTATCCTTTCCAAAAATAACAATTGATATATTTTTATAATTTTTCAGATTTTTATGATTTTTTTTAATTAACCCGAAATCGCAAAAAGGTAAGTTCTACGCCATCCCCGGCAACGGCGCCATTTGATTGATCTCAAAAACTATCTATTAACCGCAATCAAGAACGGCGTCGCTTGGTAGCTAGCCGGTGAGTACAGGTCAGTCCACAGGGATTTTGTGAATTTCCTAGTCGCTTAAACGAGTTAATTCCGAAGGGTATTCTGACGGATTATTAAATCAAAAAACCTAAATTATTCTATCTACGATTATCTAGATCTATTCTTGCTAGGGTTAGGTTTAGGGATGGTTTGGAAATGTAAGTAAATCTCAACGCTTTCTATACCCGGATGAAGATCTGTGAGGAGTTATGGTAATTATCAATAAAAGGGATTAGATCCATTCGGGAAGGTGTTCCTTCCTCTAGGTTCTTGTCCTTCCTTTAGAGATCCTTACCCTAACCTCCATGGAAAACGCGCGCAACCAGGCTTTTACACTACGGTGTCATTGTTACCTCGAGGGGTAGGATGTCGTAGGGCACGGTATGTGCGTGTATGCATGGAGTCCTATTGTAAATATATAATGGGTAAGAAAGGGATGAGAGATCTCATCTCTCAAAAGCCTTCCCCAAAGCTAAACCCTAAACAAGTTCCTAGGGCATGAAATTAAATCTACCTAAGGCAAAGAATTTAAATCTAAACTAGGGCGTGAAATTAAATCTACTTACAGATGCATCCCTCCAATCATCCATGCAGGGTTGTCAGATCTGAATTTCTGAATGGAAAAGAAACACCGATGCTCTCCAAAAGAATTTCTGAATTTTTATTAAAAGGAGGCATAGGGAGGCATAAAGAATTACAATGATTAGAGTTCCTATTTATAAAGAATAGGAAACCCTAGGTTATATTTGACCTGCATGTCCACAATTACAAAAATAGCCCTAGAAAGACCCATTCAGCGCCGCCTTGAATTATAATATAATTTTTAACTCCTAAGTGCCCTAGATGGTCACGGAACCACGGCCCGAGGCCTGGTTTGGCCGCGGTTCCGCGGTCAAACAGTGGAATTGGGCTATGAGATTTCATGGCCTGGCTCTGGTTGTTTAGGGCTTCCTGTATCTATATATCTTTTTCCATTTGGGCTTCTAGGTTGGTTCCAGATCTTCAGTGAACATTTGTAGTGGATTTTTAACCGTTGCTTTGTGTTGACGTCTTGAACCTTGCTTTGTGAACTGTTTCTTATGTAGGCTTGATCAAGATCTTCTGTTCATTGGTTAAAGTTCACTTTTTCATCGTCTTTACCTCGTTTTTACTGTTTTCTGTCCAAGAACCTGTAACCTGTAACATGTAGCAGACATGCGTCAAAAGTACCTGTTTATTAATAAAAAGAATAAGAATGGGGAATATAATAATGCAATATTATTGTGTGAACAGACATTTACCTATATCAGTGGATGGTTAGGTAAGGAGCATTGAACAGCGGTGTAATTCTTCTTAACCATAAGTACAGTTTTCAACCTACGACACACAGGGAATGGGTTATTAGACTCAACGGACTTATACAGAGTATTGTATGTTGTCCAGCGTCCATAAGGACAGAGGGGTTGGTTCTCGTACTATATTCGGTTTACTTATGACTTCTCTAGTTTTTAGACAGGTGTTTCGTAGAAACACAGGGTCCAAGTTTTGAGAAGTTATAGGTATTTGGATAAAGTAGAGAACCAGGTGTTGCAAGTATCGGGATTCTTCAAGTTGATCGAAGATGTAGATACTTGTGTATGGTGTTCAGTTGATAGTAGTGATTAAGAGAACTTGCCTCTCTTTCAGGTTACTCATAATTGGAAGCATTCCTAAGTTGAGTAACGCTGATCGGCCTCTTTCCATTTAGTTGACATGCACTGGAGACAGTTGCATGATTTGAATCTGGTTCAATTAAATCAGTGCCTCTGTTTCTATTGGATATAGAACAGTTCGTATCTTAACGATGTTAAGGTACGGGGAGTTGTCCGGCTTTTGCTTAAAACCAGACTCTGGATAACTCAAGGCGCGTTTCTGTAATGGTTGTTTGTGGGTTGACCCAGGCTATGACGAGGGTTGACTTTCTACCATCTGGAAGATCAATAGTGATATTGTTCTAGACTCGCCACAGTTTTAATAAAAATGGATTTTTTCAGAAAACAGTAGTGGGAGTATGGTAGAACTGGAAGTGATTCCAGAACCACAAACGATTACTGAAGATTTGATAAGAACCTAAAGATTCAATCTGGTTTGACATTCTATTGGCCACTCCGCAGATACGGGGGGTAACCTCAGGCACCTGAGAGATACTCCAGTAGCCTCAAGGACGGTGACAGGGAGGTTCTTGTTTACCCAGACATGCCAATGCTGTTGTTCCAGGCTGCGAGACCCGGCAAGAGGATATGTATAGCGTCGTTCTAAACTAGCTTTAGAAGTGTACGTGTATATGACTATGCCAGAGGGTTGTCGTAGTTAGTGGGAGCAGTGGAAGCATTGGTGGACAAGTGGCTTATGTCTATTTATAGACTAAAACAGATATAGCGGAGATAGATCATCTATTTCTGATGTGACAGTCATAGGTTTGACTTCATCAGAATAGGGGATGGAGGTAGTAGGGTGTGATGTCCTAGTATTTGGATGACATACACAGAGTAGGAAGTGAAATTCCTATACTACGGTCGGTTATACTTTGGTTGTCACACAGTGTTTTCTCCATATGGGACTTGGATATAATATGAAGACATTCTGGTTACTGGATCTATGGTATTAGATCTAGATTTGGGTGGTTTCCCAATTTGGGTACTTTGACAGCATTCTAGAGGTGCTTTAGAATGGACGACTCCTGGCATGGTGGTGTACCTGCAGGTGATGGAGTCACCCTCTCTAAAGGTGTCTTACAGACTAAAGGGGAGAGGGATGTGCATGATTGGCAGATCACTTGCTCAGGCAATTGAGTCAATCATGAGATGTCAAGTACCACACCAGATGTTGTTTTTGCACTTGATGCAATAAGTTGACATTGATCCAATCCTAGAGAAATAGTTAGAAGCAGTTTTAGAACATAAATGGATGTTCTAGGGATATGATAATGACAGCCTCATTCTGGAGACAGTTATCATTCCAGGCTTCTAAGGTGACCTGGACGACAGGGAGGTTGTCAGAGTTATAGTTTTCCTTCTGATGAGGGGCAGTATTTTGGACAGGTGGTCCAAGGCGATACTGAGGGAGGCATAGCGCAGGATACTGATTAAGTTCAGTTATCGATACAGTCTACGAAGTTTGGATTTGGAGTTCATTTATGAGCTAGGTCCCATCAGACATCCAGACACATTCTAAGATAGGTATGCTCATTTCGGGAGATGGCTTTCTCCGCGAACTTGAGATATATAGAGACATAGAAAGAAACATCAAAGCGGATCCACTCACTGAGGCTATTCCTCGAACGCAATAGTTTCGCAAACGAGCTTTGTGAGACTGAGTAGTAGAGGAGTTGGGTGTTCGGTATCACACGGGCTGTGAGTATGCGACATCGCAATAATTAGCCTTGAGTGCAAGTGGGAGATTGTTGGAGATAGTGCCCTCAGAGTCAATTATTGGATCACAGGCACGTGATTGCAATGATTGAGGGAGGACCTATTCCGGTAGGACAGTCTTACTCAAGATGATAGTATGCTATCTGGTTTACCTTTATCATCGTGTACTGCTTTAGGTGACCTTACAGGTCACTATTGCACGTTGATAGATCCCCTAGGATTCTTTCTTGACTGCCAGCAGTATGAGGGCGATCATATATGTGGGAGCTGGTAGTCTATAAGAACATCCTTAAAAGGTCCCTAGTCGGGGGAGTTTCGAGACAGGGCATCGATATTCCAGAGTAGACTAGTGTATACAGTCGAGACCCCGACGAGGGGCGGTGGCCGGTCTCACAAGCCACTGGTGTCAGTTGGTTCACCTAAGATGTATACAGGTGCTCATTGGGTTATGAGTACACCGGACAGGACTCGCCGGGAATATGCTAGTTGGTCTTATACCTGACGTCAGATAGCAGTTCCTTGGTGACATGTGTGCAGGTTAGTTCATCGACCTGAGGATGTCATTTGTCTCGTATGAGTTCCTACTGTACTTTGATTACTACCCTACCACGCTCAAAGGAGACGTGCAAACAGGTTTTAGTTGGGTAAAGTCCCGAGCCACATGGAGGCAGTGAGCGGATCTTCAGGGGTTCGTCTCTCCCGGTATTGGGAGTGAGGTCGTGCTGTGTCTAGGAGAGCCATTACACAAAGCCCTCGGCCGAGGCAGGAGATTTACTGGTAGGTATTCCAGTAGTATCTCAGGGTGTTCTGGGTTACACTCCGACACGACTTGTACCGCTTTTGGAGGTCTGACTTTTACCAACCCCCTAGGCCCGCCATGCGATGCTCATAGACGAACGGACCAGACTGTACGGATATTGTCACTGACAGGCTCAGTAAGGTGTCAGGATGAGTTCGCTCATCGACGTCCCTTTTGGTCAATAGCTGGTAGCCCATCACGTATGGCTAATACCTCTGACGTGCTAGTGGTTAAATCCACAGCCATAGTATTGACGAGTCTTTAGAGTCCCCCACAGACAGTTGCTCAAGTTTCGGGCAAAACGCTGTAGAGGCCGTATGGAGATATGGCAGGGTTCGATCAGATACGTGCGGTATTGCACGGATCATGATCGGACGGAAAATACTAGCGGGCTTTGGTTTAAGCCGGATCCGAGTATTGTGCAGTGTAGTTTTGTCTCATTGCATTTGTATTTCGGTCAGAATACAAATGCGGGTATGTATATACAGTAGCGGGGTTTTCCTGTAATTTATTACGGGATCAGTTTTTTGGAGTTGCTGGTTTGTTTTCCGTTTCGGCCATATTTCTTTGTATCTTTCATTGGCTGAAGATTGGTGGAGGAGGGCTTATTTGCATTTGTACAAATAAGCATTTTAGAGGGTTGTCTTTGCACATTGTAGTGTCATGATGGTTGCACCATCCCTTGACTTCTTGACTTCTTCATGATGGCTTGACTTTGGGTGTGATGATTGGTTGATAGAGTGTTGGACTTTGATTATGATCATTGCTTGTTATCATCAGCCTTTTCTCTCTCTCTTGCATTAGGGTGTGCCTCACTTCCTTTTGATTGCAATTCACTCCACTCTCATTTTTCCTCATGGTGATGGTCGGCCAAAGAGAGGGAGGGGCTGTCCTAAAATTTTGGGTGGGGATTTTTGTTCATTTGTATTGCACAAAATCCATTTAGCGTCATCTCCAAAACTTCATTCCTCCACCATCTCAAAAGGCAACTTCCTACAACCCCAAATGAGACATAGCACTACACTACTCTACAGTAAATCTTGGGCACGTCGACTCGCCAACTTCATGCCTGAGTTGCCTCGGTCCAGAGGTGGGAGCCCGTAAAAGAAGACGGCGATGTGGTGCCCTTCCGGCGACGTGGTGGAGACCGGAGATTCCGCGGGGAGATCGGGACGACGACGAGAAGACCGAAGGATACGGATCGCTCGGTATATCTCTCTACCCGTTCTCTTGTTAGCTAGGACTAGATTAATGGCCCGATCCGGGATTTTTGTGCACGGTGGTGCCGGTTTACAAGTTCGTAAAAAGTTTCGTTTCCGCATTCCGGCGTCGGATTGACGGCCGGGGCGCCGTCGTGCACTTACAATATGCACTAGAATCAGCTGCATACCTTTTGAACCGAGTTCCAACTAAGACAGTGCCTACTACACCATATCAGATGTGGAGTGGGAAGAAACCCTATCTTAAGCACATTAAAACATGGGGATATCCAGCTTTTGTCAAAAAGCAGCATGTGGACAAACTCAAGGCACGCTCAGTACAGTGCAAGTTTGTGGGATATCCAAAGGACTCCAAGGGATATTTCTTCTATTGCGAAGAGGAACAAAAGGTTTTTGTTTCTCGTCATGCCCACTTCATGGAAACTGAATTTTTGGAAAATCAGATAAGTGGGAGCGCAATAGAACTGGAAGAAATTCCAGAACCACGAGCTATTACTGAAAGCTTAGTAGAACCAGAGGGTTCGAAAGAACAGGACATTCCTACGCCGCTCCGCAGGAGTAGTAGGCAGTCTCATCCGCCCGAGAGATACTATGGTTTTCTCATAGACGGGGATAGAGAGGATTGCATCATTGATAATGATGAGCCGACTAGCTTCCAGCAGGCCATTCAGAGCGTTGACTCGGTAAAATGGCTGGATGCAATGCGGACCGAAATGGAGTCCATGTACACCAACAAAGTATGGATTTTGGACGTTGCTCTAGAAGGGGTAAAACCCATAGGATGCAAATGGATCATCAAGAGGAAGATTGGTGTAGATGGACAGGTTGAGACCTATAAGGCTAGACTTGTTCCAAAGGGTTTTCGTCAAAGACCTGGTTTGGACTATGACGAAACCTTTTCTCCAGTGGCTATGCTCAAATCCATTCGGATCCTTCTTTCCATTGCTGCCTTCCACGATTATGAGATTTGGCAGATGGACGTAAAGACCGCTTTTCTAAATGGAAATTTAGAGAAGTGTGTCTATATTGGAAGAGTTCCAAACAGGAAACCGTTGCTGACTCGACAATGGAAGCGGAATATATCGCTGCATCTGATGCCGCAAAAGAACCAGTCTGGATGAGGAAGTTCTTGACAGAACATCAGGTGGTTCCGTCCATTATTGATCCAATACCTCTGTATTGTGACAACAGCGGGGCTCTAGCTTTAGCGAAGGAACCCAGGTCCCATCAGAAGTCCAGACACATCTTGAGGCGGTATCACCTGATCAGGGAGATTGTGGATCGCCGGGAGATCGAGGTTCGGAGGGTTGCTACAGAAGATAACACTGCAGATCCATTCACGAAGGCCTTACCCCAGACTCAGTTCGAGCGGCTGATCGAGATGATGGTACGCCAGTACATGGCCTTAGTGCAAGTGGGAGATTGTTAGTGTATATGCCCTAGAGGCCATTACTGTATCATACTAGTTTGTATATTACTTAATGGAAGCTTGGGATATTCACAGTTGTATAGAAAATCTTGCTCAAAATGGTAGTATGCTACTTGGTTTGTTTCTACTTTAATGTATGCATGTGTTTCTTTTAGCATATTGCTTATACACATTAGTGGAGCCCTTAGGATCTTTGCTTGATTACCAGCGTTGTGATGGCAGTCACACTAGTAGGAGCTGGGTAATCTAGAAGCACGTCCTTATACAGATCCCTAGTCATAGGATTATCGAGACAGGGCATCGAAACTCCAGAGTAAACTAGCGTATGCGCTTCTCATCCCAGCAGGGGAGATGGTCTGTCCCACAGCCATCAGTACGTCGTACTGGAGATAGTATGCGGGTGGTCGTTAGGTTACGAGTACTGTCACGTCCCGAAAGTACGGAACATGACCGGCACTTAAACTACGAAACGTCTCGAGGCGTACGTAATCTAAGTAAGCCGAAAACCCAGAAATCCAAACCAAGAAAAGTAGTAGAGTGAAGGAAAACCCAATTTAAATCAAATAGTTTTATTAGCATAAGCCGAATTATGCGTTTTTTTTTAAAAACATCAAATATTTCTTGAAAATTTCGGCAGAGTCTCCTTTGTAAATACTGGGCCCCAAACGGGATACAACATGAATAGTATACGAAATCAATAAAAGGCATCCCCAAGCGGGAGCTAGCTCTTCGTCAATTGACGGTCACCACCACACAAGAAATATAATATACAACGCCGAAAGGCGAGGATCACAACAGAAAGGAAACTCAAAACAGCATGAAATCCACAGAATTACAACGCGCGACTCTAAGGTCGAAAGAATAACATCACTGGTCTCTATCTAAAAAATAAATACATGTTTGGTTGATGGAACTTCTAGATACAACAGAATAATAATATACTAGGTATAATGATGGGTACGATACAAATAAACCCACCTACTAGCAAATCACCCGGAATGGAAATAGTGCCAACAAGCCGTAATGAAACCTGTACGGCAAAACCTGCAAGAAACTGTGGCACAACGGGGGTGATTTGCCAACTCGTGAGTAGAAAAATATCTATGAACAGAAATCGCATGAACAACGCAATCCTAGGTCAACGATCATAATATATCCTCAAATATATAACCAGCAGCCTATAACAATGGCTAGAGTAAGTATCTAACCCAAGTGTAATCCCATGTGCCTGTGTCGGTGCCTTAGGTAGCAATATATCATATGGATGCGGTATGAATGCATGAAAACAGAATACATGAAACTGAAGAAACTGCTTTCATAACTTAGTGAGATTTTTGTATATTTAAAATGAGGTATCATAATGAAATCAGCATAAACAGTGTCTAGCATCGACACAAAACAAGTATCCAAATATCTCGATATCTTTGTGTCGCAATCTCTGTACCTCAATATCTCAAATGTCTCTGTATGTCTTAATCTCACTATCTAGGGCACCGTCAGTCCAGACCGGCCCCTAATATCCATCTCAAGACCACGACGGTATCCTCTGGATATCCGACACGTCGGGTAATATCACCGGTCGGTCGTGCTCCCCTGCACAGGCTCAACATCAACAACACGATCTTCTTGCCCTGGGGTACCGCACCGGGCCCACCAT
This sequence comes from Agapanthus africanus, assembly GCA_030015575.1. Taxonomy (NCBI): domain Eukaryota; kingdom Viridiplantae; phylum Streptophyta; class Magnoliopsida; order Asparagales; family Amaryllidaceae; genus Agapanthus; species Agapanthus africanus. The sequence goes on along the minus strand of CM057345.1, from coordinate 262,896,972 downwards.
GTACCCGAAACGGTTCATCCATCTTCTCGAATCGGGTCTCGAAATCCATCAGCAAACTCATGGTGGACGACTCATACATTATGGGAAAACCGCACTTTTTATTTAAAAGAGAAGAAAGAAGCTTATACAAGTTTTGCGGTTTTCCCCCAAATCCAGAAAATCTCATGGAAATCTGAATCCAAATCATCAATAGCATGTAAAACCATGAATGTAGGCATGAGAATCCATGAATACGGCATAACAATGAATAACAATATGCATGAAGTGACAAGTAATAAGTACAATATCTAAGCTGGCATATAAGGCAAGTACACTAATATCATGTCAAACTACTAGCTATCAGGCTAAGTTAAGCAATAATATTTTCTAAGGTGTACGTGACATGGCAATTACCGATGAAGATGTGTGTGAGCCGGCAAGTAAGTGTACGTGGTACATAAGCATCATCGGTAATGGTGCTGGTGTCCTATCAGCATAATATCAACAATGCAATATGAAATAACAATGTAAGTATGCGATGCGGAGCGAGCAACCATAATGAGCGGGAGCTAAATATTAAACAATGGTGCCATTTGAAATAACACGAATCGTGGGGTTTTGAAAATAAGGGCTACGGTGGTTTTAAGAAAGGATACGTCTTTTGAAATATCCGTAGATCCCTTGACCTGTCCTTTAAAATACCCACAATCCGCTAGTTTTGAAATAGGTAGGAGTCTAATCTAATCTAACAACTACACTAAACTATACGGCTGAACTAACAAGCTGAACTACAGGTAAGGAAACCGCCTATCATCTGAGTCGATACATATACATACCTGTATATGTATAGTCGGTGATCCCGCCTCAATAATATCATATCCGATACCATAACTATAGTCAGACATCCCAAGTCAAGAGTGCGGATCAATCATCAATATATAGCTCGTATGTAAATCCGTCGTACGGCATCCCAAATCTGGGTACGGGTCAATATCATATTCATCACACTATTCTTCTGGTATGCTCTTTATCCAAGATCATAGTCCAGGGTACTGACCTATGTCTAGTACAATATTGATACCATCTATGTAAGCATGCAGGTGTAAGAATCACTACGTAAAAGACCCGCTAAAACATCATGTCGTATCTCAATACGAACCAAATCACATCACCGATCTCCTGGCCTCAAGCCCAATCTCATCGACTCATCTCAAATCCTAAATACTATCCTCAAATCTAGTATATGAACACATAGTCCCATACCCATGTGAACACATAAATATATATTCCCATATACGCACATATGAAAGAAAGAATGTATGCAAGTATGTGTGTGCATGCGTGTGTGAGTGCGACCACTACTCTAGGGTTTCGCAACTACACTAAACCAATCCAAAAAAATACCAATTATCCATCTTTATCATCAATAATCTCAACAACATACAATCAATATATGTGTGTATACGTATTCGTATACATCACCACGAACTGCGGGGGTGCTATACGCCATCCACCCGACTTCTCCCCTAGATATAAATCTACTCACCTGTATCCTGCGTGTCGATGTCGATAACGCCATGCTCCGTCGCCTCGGAATCCATGTGAAGGTACCTACAGTGATCAACCATAGCAATGCGTATGAAAATCAAGGCAGAAAACCGATACAGCGCACAGTGTGCTCACAGGTTGGAACCTATGGCCCAAACATCCAAATCCAAATATCAAGAAAGTGCATTTAAAAATACGGAAAACATCGCCTAAAACACACCAAAATACTCCCAGATTTTCCCCAGATGACAATTAGCCAAAACTGCATATAGGAGGGGCCTAATTTAGTGCAAAATGAGCCCTGGAACAAAAATGGACCGATTCTCTTCTACTCTGGCCGCAAATTGTGGCCAGAATGATTAAATATGCGGCCAAAGGTGTAACGTTTTGAAAATCGTTTCGGTGAAATTTCGAAAAAACGGTAAAATAATGGGGTTTCTGTAAAAAGTCAAAATTCAAATATGTTTATTATAAAATTAAAAATATATATTCTAGCTATGTAATTGCTAGTATTTGGTGTTTATTGAGCCACAGGTGAAATTTCAAATTTTCTGAAAAAATTTCCGAAATTAATTATTTTAATATTATTTTAAGCCGTCACTAATACATTTAATTAGGGAAAATTACAAATTGGAATGAGTTGAAACAAATTTTGTGCATCATAAAACATTAAATAAAATTTTATCATGTGGATTTTGAAACGAAATCGTTTGCCAAAACGGTTTAGAAAATATCGAAGAAAATGGTTTTTTTCGGTGAAATTAGTGTTAATGGGAATTGGGGTTTAGCATTTATCTTTTTTCTAACCCACACACCCACACCTCACCCTCTCCCCATGTGGCCGGCCCCACCATGACAGCCCTCCCCCTCTCCCTCTCTCCAATCACTTCTTTTTTCAAAAGAAAAGAAAAAGAAAAGAGTAGAAAATGATAGAATTAGAGTGGAATTTGACTAGAGTGGACTTTCCCCACCTCACTCTCTCTCCTCCCTCACCCAATCCCCCCCAATTCTGGCCAAAATCTAAACCCACAACAGCCCCTTCATTCTTCATCTCCTTCTCTTTAAAAAAAAGTTCATCAAAAATGCTTGAAAAATCCACAAAAAATCAAGCAAAAATCCAAATCAAAATCCACCTCCTACCCATTTTCCCTTGGCTACCATAGCATGGATCTAGGGATTTAGATTTCAATTTGGGAGGCTAAGTGTGCTTGTGGGATCTTCAAATTATTTGGGTATAAATTCTAACCTTTTTGCTTAATGTGTTGTTAATTGCTTAGGTTAGCTTAATTAATTGTTTAATTAGGTTTTTAATTAGTTCTAGGTGCATGATTTAAAATTCAAGAGAGGGTTTTGATTTCAAATTGGTATTTTGTGTTGTGAGATTTAGTTTATGTGATATAATTGACATATTAATGTTATGCTAAATCCAATTTAAGTTGCTAGTTTGCATATTTGTTGATTTAAAAGTGATAATTATATAATTGGTAAACTAGGTTTTTTAAATAATTATATTCTTATGAGATAAAATTCAAATTTAGGTTTCATGTCATTATAAATATTATATTGAGTGGTTTAATGCTTTTAGTTCATGAAAATCCAAGCTAGATTGTAGTTTGTGCATTTTTGCTATAAAATTGTTAAAATTTAGGTATTTTGTAAACTAGAATTTTAACGTTTATGGAAATTAAAGAGATTAAATTATGGGAATTGTTTTTATGACTTAATTAAGATATTTAGTAAATATTGTGGCCGCTAGATTCGTTTATACATCGAGTTTTGTACTAAAACGACGAATTGTGCTTGCTAGATTTTCGGAAAAATGACTTTTTACGTGAAATTGGGGTTTTTATGAGTTTTAACCTATTTTATATTAAAATTAGTGTTCGTGAATGTGCAAATGAGTGTATTTGGGTTTTTCTCGATGGTTTGGCGTTTGTACGCCGACGTCGAGGGTTTTTGGGTTGATTTGTGAAAGCAACCATAGGTTTTGACCTATGTGGGATTCATGTATCGTTTTAGTCATGAGTCGGATTTTAATACGACACAGTACGTTATGATATGTAGGTACCCCATGTAGACTTCGAGACGACAAGCAAGCGCGTGGCGACGTCGGCACCGGCGAGCGAGGACCAGGTGAGTAGATTTATATCTACGGGGAGAAGTCGGGTGGATGGCGTATAGCACCCCCGCAGTCCGTAGTGTAGCTTATATATATATGTTTATATAGGTGTTTTATGATACGAGAATGTTTATTCATGTTATGATTATGTGTTCATGGATTAGTTTTGGGTTAGTTGCGAAACCCTAGAGTAGTTGTTATACCCACATACGCACACACAGACTTGCATACTTTACTTTCTTGTGCGCAGATTGGGATGTGTATACATGTATATATGCGTGGGTATGGGACTATGCATATGTACATTCATATACGCATGCATGGATAATGATGATAGTACTTGGGATTTATGATGAGTCGATATTATTTGATTTGAGGCCGTGAGATCGGTGATATAGCAGGGTTCGTATTTGAGATACGACATGACGTTGTAGCGGGTCCTTGACGTAGTGTTTCACACACGTGCATGCATACTTAGGCGGTATCAGTATTGTACTAGACGTAGATCAGTACCCTGATCATGATATTTGATAAAGAGGATACCAGGTGAATAGTATGATGAATGTGATATTAACCCGTACCCAGATTTGGGGATGCCGTAAGACGGATTTACGTACGAGCTATATTTTGATGATTGATCCGCACTCTTGACTTGGAATGTCTGATTATTGATATGGTATCGGATATGATATTATTGAGGCGGGATCACCGACTAATATATATACAGGTATGTATATATATCGACTCAGATGTTAGGCGGTTTCCTTACCTGTAGTCCAGCTTGTTAGCTTAGCCCTTTAGTTTAGTTTAGTTGTTAGATTAGATTCGATTCTTACCTATTTCAAAAACTAACGAATTGTGGGTATTTTAAAAGACAGCCCAAAGGATCCTACGGATATTTCAAAAGACGTATCTTTTCATAAAAACACCGTAGCCCCTATTTTCAAAACCCCATGATTCGTGTTATTTCAAAAGGCACTATTTGTAGGACTTATATTAGATTAATGCAGATTAGTTATAGTTGCGTCTAGTATTCAGCTCCCGCTCATTATTGTGGTTCGCTTCGCATCGCATGCTTATATTATGTTTCATACTCCTATTATTAATCTCATGCTGTTAGGACACCAGCACCATTACCGATGACGCGTATGTACCACGTACACTTACTTGCCGGCTCACACACATCTTCATCGGTAATTACCATGTCACGAACACTTTAGAAAATACTATTTCATTTGACATAGGTTGTTAGCTAATAGTTTAGACATGATATTAGTGTACGCCTTATATGCTAGTTAGACATTGTAGTTATTGCCTACTACTTCATGCATGTTATTATTCACTGTTGTGTCGCATTCATGGATTCTCATGCCTATATTCACTGTTTACATGCTATTGATGACTTGGATTCGGATTTCATGAGATTTCTTGGATTTGGAGGAAAACCGCAAAAACATAAATAAACCTTTTCTCTCTTTTAAAATAAAAAGTGCGGTTTTCCCATGATGTATGAGTCGTCCACCATGAGTTTGCTGATGGATTTTGAGACCCGATTCGAGGAGTGGAGGAACCGTTTCGGGTACATGGTGGGCCCGGTGCGGTACCCCGGGACAAGAGGATCGTGTTGTTGACGTTGAGCCTGGCAGGGGAGCACTACCGACCGGTGATATTACCCGACGCGTCGGATATCCGGAGGATACCGTCGTGGTCTTGAGATAGATGGTAGGGGCCGGTCTGGATTGACGGCGCCCTAGATATTGTGATTGAGATATTAAGATTTTGAGATTTTGAGGTACAGAGATTGTGATACAGAGATATCGAGATATTTGGACACTTGTTTTGTGTCGATGCTGGGCACTATTTTATGCTGATTTCATTTATGGTACCTCACTTTTAAAATACAGAAATCTCACTGATTTATGAAAGCAGTTTTCGTCAGTACATGCATTCTGTTCCATGCATTCATACATCATCCATTTGATACATTGCTACCTGAGGCACTGGCACGGGCACATGGAATTACACTTGGATTAGATATTTACCCCAGTCATTGTTATAGACTGCTGGTTTTATTTGAGGATTATATATATTGATCGTATGACCTAGGATTGCGTCATACATGCGATTTCTATTCGTAGATGTTTTTCTATTCACGAGTTGGTAATTCACCCCCGTTGTGTCCCAGTTTCTTGCAGGTTTCGCCGTACATGTTTCTTTACGGCTTTGCAGGTACAGTTTCGTTCGGGTGACTTGCTAGTAGGTGTGTTTATTTGTATCGTACCCATCATTATACATTGTATATTATTATTCAGTTGTATCTAGAAGTTCCATCAACCAAACATGTATTTACTTTGAGATAGAGACCAGTGATGTTATTCCTTCGACCTTAGAGTCGCGCGTTATTTTTTCTGTGGTTTTCTTGTGGTTTTGAGTTTCCTTTTGAGTTTTGATCCTCGCCGTTGGCGTTGTATATTATATTGCTTGTGTGGTTGTGGCCGTCGATTGACGAAGAGCTAGCTCCCGCTTGGGGATGCCTTTTTTTTGATTTCGTATATTATTCATGTTGTATCCCGTTTGGGGGCCAGTATTTACAAAGGAGACTCTGCCGAAATTTTCAGGAAATTTTTGATGTTTTTAAAAACCGCATAATTCGGCTTATGCTATTGAAACTACTTGCTTTAAGTTGGTTTTTCCTGCACTCTACATCTTTTCTTGGTTTGGATTTCTGGGTTTTCGGTTTACTTAGATTACGTACGCCTCGAGACGTTCGTAGTTTAAGTGCCGGTCATGTTCTGTACTTTCGGATCGTGACAAAGTTAGTATCAGAGCGTTAGGTTTTACCTTCGGAGCGTAGGATGACCCTTGGTTAATGGAATAGGTGACTAAAGTAGAGTGATGTACCGTAGGTATGTTCCGCGGCATATTTACGATACGCTACTCCACTTAAGAAGCCTTAGGATGTACATTTCTTTGCTCAGTATTATATTCATTCCGATCTAGCCTCATCAGTACCAGTTATGGTTTTGCTGCTACGATTACGGGCAGGGAGAGCTACGGCTAGAGTTGCGGTCAGCATGAGCTCGTCAAGAACGAGGACTGACCAGGGCATGATTCCGGCGACACACGATTGCAGAGATGTGTCTTTTCATTGTGTCTTCGCGCCACGAGCGTTGGGTGGATTGCTGTATGAGATTACTCGGTCGTGCCGATTTGCACTAGAGGATTGAGCCACCGATAGAGGCCAGCCAGATTTTGATGACCATTGGAGTATTGCTTACTCCTGATGATTGAGGCACTGTTCAGCATGCAGACGAGTGAGCCAGTTGTTGCTGCGAGCGACGAGATATCGCCCCATATGTTGGAGCTATTGCAGTACAGGTTGTACTAAGAGATGATAGAAGGTCGCTAGTCACCTGAGGATGAATGACTAGGACCTGTGGTTCGTTCGCCTACCCCGATACGAGGTCATCAGATAGATTGATTCCAGCTAGAGACGACTTCACGTCAAGACGTTGAGAGTCGACAGAGACGATCGAATGTCAGAAACCTATTATTCTTCTATGGACCCTCTAGAAGAATGAAACCCTAACTCGACATAATGACCGTGTGAAAGCCTTTGAACCTTCGGGTTTGCGGAAGTTCCACGGCGCCATTAGTGAGGCTTGGGTTTGCCCTTCTACGGCTGGACCACCGATGCTGTGGTATGTACTCGATACTATTAAACTGTGCCCAAGATGTTGAGCCCTGGGGGATTATGAGGTTTTGACAATCGATTGGATGGTTCGACTTAATTCGGATGCTAGGTGGTGAGATGCATTTCTTGGGAGACTCCCGATACGAGGATAGCCGTTGGAGCTCAGTCCATGCAGCCATGACGAGACGAGTCCGAAGCGGTCGACATTAGAGAAAAATGTAGTAAGAGGTTCGTACAAGATCTGAATATGATGACGTTCCCCTCCGCCGACATCAGAGATGCGATGCGCATGCCGAGGCAGAGTACTGGATATACCTTCCAGAAGGAGTCGCGATGGGTATGCAGCCGTTCCAGAGCAAGATGCAGATATAGGAAAGGACGATGACTTCCGGACAGTTGGCAGAGACGAGACATGGAAGAGACCGTGAGCAGGATTCCTTCCTGGACACTGCTGCAATGATACTTGCACCCAGGATCAGATGTGTCACGTACATTCAGAGAGCCAGAGGCCGACGCCGGTGATATGCTGTCTTACGAGTGGTCGCGATGATTGACCGAGAGATGACCAGAGAAGTGCCAGAACGGGATCATCCCCGTTGGCACACCTGACAGGGCCGATGAGCCGATGGACCGAGAGATTGGTAATTCATAGTGAAGACCTTGACCCAGGAGTGGTCATTGTTACGCACACCAGCAGGCCAGAGTTCATGATCATCGACGAGACGTCCCACTAGTGACCGCGACAATTGGCCCGAGATTCTTAGAGGATGCGCTTGAGCGGTACTATTCTGCCATTATTGATTTCGATGTTTTGGGTGATTTATTCGCCTGATTTGATTTTGATGATTGAGGATTTACGATCTTTACACAGTGTTGCACTTGATATCGTTTTCGTGCTTGGGTTTCACATGTTTGTGATTTTACGGTTTTAGACATTTGAGTTTATTTTGTGCGTATGCACGCACACGATTTGGTTCCTGCACTCTGTATAGTTTATATATGCTTGCAGTGCAGTGATACGCCTTTTGTGCACTTAGATGCACTGGACTTCAATTTCGATTGTGATACTCGATATTTATTTTGTGCACCTTGTGCACCTGATTTGATTTTGCGCATGTTCGGCGCCTGATATTAGATTTCATGATTTCGTGCATGATGGATGCCCCTGGTTTTGGGTTTTCGCGCATGTTGAGCACATGTCTTAAGATGTGATTTTGGTGCACACCAGATGCACTAAATCGAGATTTTTTTTCGTGCATGTCAGATGCACCTGATTTTGCTGTCAGGCACACACGTTGCCTACGACAGATGCTTTGTGCACACCCGATGCACTTAGATCTTGTTCCTGTGCACTTATATGGCACGTATATGGATTTTGATTATCGTGCGCACCAGACGCACGTAGTATTCATACGCGTATTTTGGGATTGATTTCTTATAGAGCAGTACGTTTTTTTTGTGATAATTGCAATGTGTTTTCGTACTAAGCAGGACTAGTCAGAGGACAGTACCTGAATGTATTTGCATGCAATGATAGCTATTGAAGGGAATTCCAAATAGCGAGCTATAGTCTCAGTATTTATCTACGTGTCTGATATGACGCGAAACGTTTAAAACAAGGAAAACCCTTCTAAATTGTTTCCCAAAACGGCGGAACGTACATTTCAAACAAAGGTATATAAGTATATAGTTATTTTCTTATGATAGACGTCCGCCACTGTGCAGTGTTATGTGCATTGCACAACAACTTAAAGGATTTGGCATGCATTTCCTCCTGATATTTATATGTATAGTACCGATTTATAGCATATCGGTCTTGTTTGAGATTTGGCATTCGTGTCTTCACCTTGACTCCGATGATTGCGGGATACTTGACGGAGTTTTGATTTCGAGTTATCTACTCATACTCATATGCATACATTGCGCTATGATGCGTTTATGTATTTATGATTTCGGAGCCCCAGCGATTTGATGGTTTTGGCTGAAATATTTTAGTATTTGGGGGGAGTTTTAATTTAAATTCGGGGACCGAATTTCTTTAAGGAGGGAAGATTGTAATGTTTTGAAAATCGTTTCGGTGAAATTTCGAAAAAACGGTAAAATAAGGGGGTTTTCTGTAAAAAGTCAAAATGCAAATATCTTTATTATAAAATTAAATATACATATTCTAGCTATATAATTGCTAGTATTTGGTGTTTATTGAGCCACTGGTGAAATTTCAAATTTTCTGAAAATTTTTCCGAAATTAATTATTTTAATATTATTTTAAGCCGTCACTAATACATTTAATTAGGGAAAATTACAGATTGGAATGAGTTGAAACAAATTTTGTGCATCATAAAACATTAAATAAAATTTTATCATGTGGATTTTGAAACGAAATCGTTTGCCAAAACGGTTTAGAAAATATCGAAGAAAAATACTTTTTTCGGTGAAATTAGTGTTAATGGGAATTGGGGTTTAGCATTTATCTTTTTTCTAACCCACACACCCACACCTCACCCTCTCCCCATGTGGCCGGCCCCACTATGACAGCCCTCCCCCTCTCCCTCTCTCCAATCACTTCTTTTTTCAAAAGAAAAGAAAAAGAAAAGAGTAGAAAATGATAGAATTAGAGTGGAATTTGACTAGAGTGGACTTTCCCCACCTCACTCTCTCTCCTCCCACAGCCAATCCCCACCAATTCTGGCCAAAATCTGAACCCACAACAGCCCCTTCATTCTTCATCTCCTTCTCTTTAAAAAAAGTTCATCAAAAATGCTTGAAAAATCCACAAAAAATCAAGCAAAAATCCAAATCAAAATCCACCTCCTACCCATTTTCCCTTGGCTACCATAGAATGGATCTAGGGATTTAGATTTCAATTTGGGAGGCTAAGTGTGCTTGTGGGATCTTCAAATTATTTGGGTATAAATTCTAACCTTTTTGCTTAATGTGTTGTTAATTACTTAGGTTAGCTTAATTAATTGTTTAATTAGGTTTTAATTAGTTCTAGGTGCAAGATTTAAAATTCAAGAGAGGGGTTTGATTTCAAATTGGTATTTTGTGTTGTGAGATTTAGTTTATGTGATATAATTGACATATTAATGTTATGCTAAATCCAATTTAAGTTGCTAGTTTGCATATTTGTTGATTTAAAAGTGATAATTATATAATTGGTAAACTAGGTTTTTTAAATAATTATATTCTTATGTGATAAAATTAAAATTTAGGTTTCATGTCATTATAAAGATTATATTGAGTGGTTTAATGCTTTTAGTTCATGAAAATCCAAGCTAGATTGTAGTTTGTGCATTTTAGCTATAAAATTGTTAAAATTTAGGTATTTTGTAAACTAGAATTTTAACGTTTATGGAAATTAATGAGATTAAATTATGGGAATTGTTTTTATGACTTAATTAAAATATTTAGTGAATATTGTGGCCGCTAGATTCGTTTATACATCGAGTTTTGTACTAAAACGGCGAATTGTGCTTGCTAGATTTTCGGAAAAATGACTTTTTAAGTGAAATTGGGGGTTTTTGTGAGTTTTAACCTATTTTATATTAAAATTAGTGTTCGTGAATCTGCAAATGAGTGTATTTGGGTTTTTCTCGATGGTTTTGCGTTTGTACGCCGACGTCGAGGGTTTTTGGGTTGATTTGTGAAAGCAACCATAGGTTTTGACCTATGTGGGATTCATGTATCGTTTTAGTCATGAGTCGGATTTTAATACGACACAGTACGTTATGATATGTAGGTACCCCATGTGGACTTCGAGACGACAAGCAAGCGCGTGGCGACGTCGGCACCGGCGAGCGAGGACCAGGTGAGTAGATTTATATCTACGGGGAGAAGTCGGGTGGATGGCGTATAGCACCCCCGCAGTCCGTAGTGTAGCTTATATATATATGTTTATATAGGTGTTTTATGATACGAGAATGTTTATTCATGTTATGATTATGTGTTCATGGATTAGCTTTGGGTTAGTTGCGAAACCCTAGAGTAGTTGTTATACCCACATACGCACACACAGACTTGCATACTTTACTTTCTTGTTCGCAGATTGGGATGTGTATACATGTATATATGCATGGGTATGGGACTATGCATATGTACATTCATATACGCATGCATGGATAATGATGATAGTACTTGGGATTTATGATGAGTCGATGAGATTTGATTTGAGGCCGTGAGATCGGTGATATAGCAGGGTTTGTATTTGAGATACGACATGACGTTGTACCGGGTCCTTGACGTAGTGTTTCACACACGTGCATGCATACTTAGGCGGTATCAGTATTGTACTAGACGTAGATCAGTACCCCGATCATGATATTTGATAAAGAGGATACCAGGTGAATAGTATGATGAATGTGATATTAACCCGTACCCAGATTTGAGGATGCCGTAAGACGGATTTACGTACGAGCTATATTTTGATGATTGATCCGCACTCTTGACTTGGGATGTCTGATTATAGATATGGTATCGGATATGATATTATTGAGGCGGGATCACCGACTAATATATATACAGGTATGTATATATATCGACTCAGATGTTAGGCGGTTTCCTTACCTGTAGTCCAGCTTGTTAGCTTAGCCCTTTAGTTTAGTTTAGTTGTTAGATTAGATTCGATTCTTACCTATTTCAAAAACTAACGAATCGTGGGTATTTTAAAAGACAGCCCAAAGGATCCTACGGATATTTCAAAAGACGTATCTTTTCATAAAAACACCGTAGCCCCTATTTTCAAAACCCCATGATTCGTGTTATTTCAGAAGGCACCATTTGTAGGACTTATATTAGATTAATGCAGATTAGTTATAGTTGCGTCTAGTATTCAGCTCCCGCTCATTATTGTGGTTCGCTTCGCATCGCATGCTTATATTATGTTTCATACTCCTATTATTAATATCATGCTGTTAGGACACCAGCACCATTACCGATGACGCGTATGTACCACGTACACTTACTTGCCGGTTCACACACATCTTCATCGGTAATTGCCATGTCACGAACACTTTAGAAAATACTATTTCATTTGACATAGGTTGTTAGCTAATAGTTTAGACATGATATTAGTGTACGCCTTATATTCTAGTTAGACATTGTAGTTATTGCCTACTACTTCATGCATGTTATTATTCACTGTTGTGTCACATTCATGGATTCTCATGCCTATATTCACTGTTTACATGCTATTGATGACTTGGATTCGGATTTCATGAGATTTCTTGGATTTGGAGGAAAACCGCAAAAACATAAATAAACCTTTTCTCTCTTTTAAAATAAAAAGTGCGGTTTTCCCATGATGTATGAGTCGTCCACCATGAGTATGCTAATGGATTTCGAGACCCGATTCGAGGAGTGGAGGAACCGTTTCGGGTACATGGTGGGCCCGGTGCGGTACCCCGGGGCAAGAGGATTGTGTTGTTGACGTTGAGCCTGGCAGGGGAGCACTACCGACCGGTGATATTACCCGACGCGTCGGATATCCGGAGGATACCGTCGTGGTCTTGAGATAGATGGTAGGGGCCGGTCTGGATTGACAGCGCCCTAGATATTGTGATTGAAATTTTGAGATATTGAGGTACAGAGATTGTGATACAGAGATATCGAGATATTTGGACACTTGTTTTGTGTCGATGCTTGGCACTATTTTATGCTGATTTCATTTATGGTACCTCACTTTTAAAATACAGAAATCTCACTGATTTATGAAAGCTGTTTTCGTCAGTACATGCATTCTGTTCCATGCATTCATACATCATCCATATGATACATTGCTACCTGAGGCACTGGCACGGGCACATGGAATTACACTTGGATTAGATATTTACCCTAGTCATTATTATAGACTGCTGGTTTTATTTGAGGATTATATATATTGATCGTATGACCTAGGATTGCGTCATACATGCGATTTCTATTCGTAGATGTTTTTCAATTCACGAGTTGGCAACTCACCCCCGTTGTGTCCCAGTTTCTTGTAGGTTTCGCCGTACAGGTTTCTTTACGGCTTTGCGGGTACAGTTTCGTTCAGGTGACTTGCTAGTTGGTGGGTTTATTTGTATCGTACCCATTATTATACATTGTATATTATTATTCAGTTGTATCTAGAAGTTCCATCAACCAAACATATATTTACTTTGAGATAGAGACCAGTGATGTTATTCCATCGACCTTAGAGTCGCGCGTTATTTTTTCTGTGGTTTTCTTATGGTTTTGAGTTTTCTTTTGAGTTTTGATCCTCGCCGTTGGCGTTGTATATTATATTGCTTGTGTGGTTGTGGACGTCGATTGACGAAGAGCTAGCTCCCGCTTGGGGATGCCTTTTTTTTGATTTCGTATACTATTCATGTTGTATCCCGTTTGGGGGGTAGTATTTACAAAAGAGACTCTGCCGAAATTTTCAGGAAATTTTTGATGTTTTTAAAAACCGCATAATTCGGCTTATGCTATTGAAACTACTTGCTTTAAGTTGGTTTTTCCTGCACTCTACATCTTTTCTTGGTTTGGATTTCTGGGTTTTCGGTTTACTTAGATTACGTACGCCTCGAGACGTTCGTAGTTTAAGTGCCAGTCATGTTCTGTACTTTCGGTTCGTGACAGTAGGTTTGAGTTAGGGGCTCGGGTCTTGGTGGTAGCTTCCTAGGTGCCTGCACGACTCACTGTCAGCTCAATTTTATTTTTGGTGCCCCCGGGTTGCTCCAGATTCCAGAACACCTTCACAGATCACACAAACCGACATGAAAAGTTCCGTAATTCCATATTTTTGGGTTTCAGGTTGTGCTAGGCCAGTGTTTTGGTCAATATAGGGTCTAAGGTCACCATTTAAGTCCAATTGCAAAGCAACATCTCAACTTTACCCTAACCCTCTCTAAGTTGGTCCAAAATACACCAAATTACACGATATCGATATGAAACTTGAATTGAAGCTTAAGAACAAGCAATAACACTCTAATTGTGAAGAAATTACCTCATAAGACCCTCATGAATCCTCAACAGCGCCAAAATGAAGACTTTCTTGGTCCAATGTGTAGCTAGTGAGCTTGGGAACAATTTTTGTGAAGTGGGGATAGGGTTTTGAGGTGTTTTTTGCTGTGTTTTGAGGAGTTGAAGAGGGGAAGGAGGTGAAGAGCAGGAGCAGCAACAGCAATGAAGGAAGAGGGAGAGAAATGAGTGAAGGAATGAAGGGAAATGGCCAAGTCAACACCCTCACCTACTCTTTCTCACTCATACCTCAATATAATATCCTTTTTCCCTTTCTTTTCTTTTCTTTTCCAATTTCATTAACCCAAATCCTTCTCACACCAATAGTAAACCCAAAGTAACATGGTAGAAATGCACAAGTGTAAAACAAAAATGATATGTGCATGTTTTGCACAAAAATGCTTAAAAACCGATTAGCGATTTTTATCGCGATTAGCACTAAATTAGCATATAATTAATTATAAAAACTTTAAAATGGCATAATTCCATAAAATACCCTATTTGAGAATTTTCCATAATTTTTTTCCCCATTTATCTGTATTTAATTATACCGAAATATTACCATATTCATTAAAATAATATTAAATTATAAAAATTCCCAAAAATAATATTTTATTTTTTTGAAATGTTACAATCTTCCCCCCTTAAAGAAATTCGGTCCCCGAATTTAAATTTAAATCCCCAAATTCTAAAACATTTCAATAGAATGTCCAAGTCGTCGGGGCTCCGAAATCATCAATACATAAAACGCATTATAGCGCAATGCATGCGCATGAGAAATGAGTAGATAACTGAAAATCGAAACTCCATCAAGCATCCCGCAATCATCGGAGTCATGGTAAAGACACGAATGCCAAATCCAAAGCAAAACCAATATGATATAAATCAGAACTATACATGTAGATATCAAATCTATACATGTAAGTTTCTAAAGGAAATGCATGCCAAATCTTTTAAAGTCATTGTGCAATGCGCATAACACTGCACAGTGGCGGACGTCTCTTATAAGAAAATAACCATATACGTGTATACCTTTTGTTTAATATGCACGTTCCGCCGTTTTGAAAACAATTAAGAAGGGTCTCCTTGTTTTAAATGTTTCGTGTCTTATCAGACGCGTAGGTAAATGCTGAGACTATAACTCACTTTTGGAAATCCCTTCGATAACTATCAATGCATGCAAAATATACTCAGGTACTGTCCTCTAACTAGTCCTGCTCAGTATAAACACATATAGCAATCATCATAAAAACGTACCGCTCCATAAGAAATCAATCCCAAAATATACATATGAATACTACGTGCGTCTGGCGCGCACGAAAATCAAGATCCATAAATGTGCCATACATGTGCACAGAAACAACATCTAAGTGCATCGGGTGTGCACGAAGCATCTGTCATGGGCCAAGTGTGTGCCTGACAGCAAAAACAGGTGCATCTCATGCACGAAGAATCTTGATTTAGTGCATCTGGTGTGCACTAAATCGCATCTCATATCATGTGCCCAACATGCGCTAAAATCCGAATCAGGTGCACAGGGTGCACAAAATAAACATCGAACATTACTATCGAAATTGAAGTCCAGTGCAACTAAGTGCACAAAATGCGAATCACTGCACTGCAAGCATATGTGAACTATACCGAGTGCAAAAACCAAATCTTGTGCGTGCATAAACGCAAAATCAACTCAACTGTATGAAACCCATAAAATCATAAATATGGGAAACCAAGGTTCAAAAACGATATCAAGTGCAACAACTGTGCAAAAATCGTAAATACTCAGCAAGTGCCACCATGGTGCATGAAAAAAAATATCATGAGACCCAATCATCAAAATCAAATCAAGCGAATAAATCGCCCAACAATACTGAAAACAAGCATGGCGAGCTAGTCCCGCTCAAGCACATCCTCCAAGAATCTCTGGCCAACTGTCGTGGTCACTCATAGCATGTCTCATCGACGATCCTGAACTCTGGCCTGCTGGTGTGCGTAACATGACCACTCCTGGGTCCAAGTCTTCTCTGTGGATTACCAATCTCACGATCTACCGGCTCATCGGCCCTGTCAGGTGTGCTAACGGGGACGATTCCGTTTTGGCACTTCTTTGGTCATTTCTCGGTCAATCCTCACGACCACTCATCAAGCAGCATGTCACTGGCGTCGGCCTCTGGCTCTCTGAATGCACGTGACACATCTAATCCTGGGTGCAAATATCATTGCAGCAGTATCCTGGAAGGAAGCCTGCTCAAGGTCTCTTCCAAGTCTCGTCTCTGCCTAACTGTCCGGAAGTCATCGTCCTTTAATATATCTGTTTCTTGCTCTGGAACAGCTGCATACTCACTGCGACTCCTTCTGGAAGGTATATCCTGTAAGTGCACGGCGGCGCCCCGGCCATCAATCCGACGCCGGAATGCGGAAACGGTGATAAACTTAAATTTTTGCGGACTTTGCAAACCGGCACCACCGCGCACTAAACTCCGGATCGAACCATTAACTAGTCTACGCTACTAAAAAGAAAGGGAAGAGATGTATACCGACGATCCAAGTCCTCCGGTCTTCATCTCCACTCCGATCTCCTCGCGGGATCTCCGTCCTTCTCCTCCTCGTCGCCTCCTCGCCGGAAAGGACACCACATCGCCTTCGTCTTTTACGGGCTCCCGCCTCTATACCGAGGCAACTCGGGCGCGAAGCTGGCGAATCGACGCGTCCAAGATTTGCTGTAGGAAGTGTAGTGTAGAGGCTACTTGTCTCTTTGGGGTTTGTTGCCTTTTGATGGAGGAATGAAGATTGAACTTTGGAGGGAAATGAAGCTACCAATTTTTTGCAAGCCAAATGAGATGAACAAATGAAGCACATAAATCAATCTCTCATTTTTCTTCTCCACCATGAAGTGGCCGGCCAAAATCATCAAGGAAATTGGTGGAGGAAAGAATGGATATATATGATGAAGGGAGGTGAGTGTAGGAGTGAAGAAGGGGTGACCACAACCAAGACAAAAAAACATGCAAGCATGCTTCAACTCACATCAAACCCATACCCTTATCAAATCACAAATAAAGAAAGTCATGGTGCAAGAAAAGAAAGCTATCATAATAGATCTTTATGCAAGAAAACCCCTCCACAAATGTAATTTGCAAAACTGCAAATTACCCCCTCCATCGGAAAAGTCCGGCCGGGAAAGAACAAAGGAAAACCGGCCGGAACGGAATGCAAACTGGCAACTCCAGAAAACTGGTCCCGTAATAAATTACAGGAAAACCCCGACACTGTGCATACACACCCGCATCTGTATTCCGTCCGGATACAAATGCAAAGAGACAAAATCTACACTGTACTAAACTAGGACCGGCTTAAACCAAAGCCGGCTAGTATTATCCGTTCGATCCTGATCCGTGCAATACCGCACGTATCTGATCGAACCCTGCCATAATCCTATACGGCTACTAATACAAACCGTCCGATCCTGATCCGTGCAATACCGCACGTATCTGATCGGACCCTGCCATATCTCCATACGGCCTCTACAGCGTTTCGCCCGAAAGCTGAGTAACTGAAAGTGTGGTGGACTCTAAAGACTCGTCAATACTATGGCTGTGGATTTAACCACTAGCTCGTCAGAGGTATAAGCCAATACGTAACGGGCCACCAGCTATTGACCAAAAGGGACGTCGATGAGCGAACTCATCCTGACACCCTACTGAGCCTGTCAGTGACAATATCCGTGCAGTCCGGTCCGTTCGTCTATGAGCATCGCATGGCGGGCCTAGGGGGTTGGTAAAAGTCAGACCCCCAAAAGCGGTACAAGTCGTGTCGGAGTGTAGCCCAGAACACCCTGAGATACTACTGGAATACCTACCAGTAAATCTCCTTGCCTTGGCCAAGGACTTTGTGTAATGGCTCTCCTAGACACAGCACGACCTCACCCCCAATACCGGGAGAGACGAACCCCTGAAGATACGCTCACTGCCTCCATGTGGCTCGGGACTGTACCCAACTAAAACCTGTTTGCACGACTCCTTTGAGCCGTGGTAGGGTAGTAATCAAAGTACAGTGGGAACTCACACGAGACAAATGACGATCCCCAGGTCGATGAACTAACCTGCACACATGTCACCAGGGAACTGCCATCTGACGTCTGGTATATGACCAACTAGCATGTTCCCGGCGAGTCCTGTCCGGTGTACTCATAACCCAATGAGCACCTGTATACATCTTAGGTGATCCAACTGACACCAGTGGCTTGTGAGACCGGCCACCGCCCCTCGTCGGGGTCTCGACTGTATACACTAGTCTACTAATGGAGTATCGATGCCCGGTCTCGAAACTCCCACGACTAGGGACCTTTTAAGGATATGCTTGTAGACCCCCAGCTCCCACTTATATGATCGCCCTCATACTGCTGGTGGTCAAGCAAGAATCCTAGGGGCTCTATCAACGTGTAATAGCGACGTGTCATGTCACCTAAAGCAGTACACGATGATAAAGGTAAACCAGATAGCATACTATCATCTCGAGTAAGACTGTCCTACCGGGATAGGTCCTCCCTCAATCATTACAATCACGTACCTGTGACCTAATAATTGACTCTGAGGGCACTATCTCCAACAATCTCCCACTTGCACTCAAGGCTAATTATTGCGATGTCGCATACTCACAGCCCGTGTGATACCGAACATCCAACTCCTCTACTAGTCAGTCTCACAAAGCTCGTTTGCGGAACTATTGCGTTCGAGGAATAGCTTCAGTGAGTGGATCCGCTTAGTAGTTTCTTTCTATGTCTCTCTCTATATCTCAAGTTCGCGGAGAAACCCATCTCCCGAAATGAGCAATACCTGTCTTAGAATGTGTCTGGATGTCTGATGGGACATAGCTCATAAATGAACTCCAAATCCAAACTTCTTAGACTGTATCGTCAACTGAACTTAATCAGTATCCTGCGCGCCATGCCTCCCTCAGTATTGCCTTGGACCACCTGTCCAAAATACTGCCCCTCGTCAGAGGGAAAACTATAACTCTGACAACCTCCTCGTTGTCCATGTCACCTTGGAAGCCAGGAATGATAACTGTCTCCTAAATGAGGCTGTCGTTATCATATCCCTAGAACATCCACTTATGTTCTAAAACTGCTTCCGACTGTTTCTCCAGGATTGGATTAATGTCAACTTATTGCATCTAGTGCAAGAACAACATCTGGTGTGGTACTTGACATCTCATGATTGACTCACTTGTCTAAGCAAGTGATCTGCCAATCATGCACGTCCCTCTCCCCTTTAGTCTGTAAGACACCTTTAGAGAGGGTGACTCCATTACCTGCAGGTACACTACCGTGCCAGGAGTCGTCCATCCTAAATACTCTTAGAATGCTGTCAAGTACCCTGATTGGGAAACCACCCAAATCTAGATCTAAAACCACAGATCTAGTAACCAGTATGTCTGATATAAAATCCATGTCCTTTGTGGAGAAACCACTGTGTGACGACCAAAGTATAACCGATTGTAGTATAGGAGTTTCTTTTCCTATTCTGTGTATGTCATCCAGATACCAGGACATCACAACCTACTACCTTCTCAACAGATCCATCCCCTATTCTGATGAAGTCAAACTCATGACTGTCACGTCAGAAATAGATGATCTATCTCCGCTACATCTGCTTTAGTCTATAAATAGACATAAGCTACCTGTCCACCAATGCTTCCGCTGCTCCCACTGACTACGACAACCCTCTGGCAGAGTCATATAGACGTACACTTCTAAAACTAGTTTAGAACGACGCTATACTCATCCTCCCGCCGGGTCTCGCAGCCTGGAACAACAGCAATGGTAATTGTGGGTAAACAAGAACTTCCCTGTCACCGTCCTTGAGGCTACCGTAGTACCTCTCGGGTGCCTGAAGTTACCCACCGTATCTGCGGAGTGGCCAATGGAATGTCAATCCAGATTGAATCTTTAGGTTCCTTATCAAATCTTCAGTAATCGTTTGTGGTTCTGGAATTACTTCCAGTTCTACCATACTCCCACTATTGTTTTCTTGAAAAAATCCATTTTTTATAAAACTGTGGCGAGTCTAGAACAATATCGCTATTGTTCATCCAGATGGCAGAAAGTCAACCCTCGTCATAGCCTGGGTCAACCCACAAACAGCCATTACAAAAACGTGCCTTGAGTTGTCCAGTGTCTGGTTTTAATCATAAACCGGACAACTCCCCGTACCTTAACATCGTTAAGATATGAACTGTTCTATATCCAATATAGAAACAGAGGCACTGATTTAATTGAACCAGATTCACATCATGCAGCTGTCTCCAGTGCATGTCAACTAAATGGAAAGAGGCCGATCAGCGTTACTCAACTTAGGAATACTTCCAATTATGAGTAACCTGAAAGAGAAGCAAGATCTCTTTATCATTACTATCAACTGAATACCATACACAAGTATCTACATCTTCGATCTCTTTGAAGAATCCCGATACTTGCTATACCTGGTTCTCTACTCTATTCAAATACCTATAACTCCTCAAAACTTAGACCCTGTGTTTCCACGAAACACCGGTCTAAAAATTAGAGGAGTCATAAGTAAACCGAATATAGTACGAGGACCATCCCCTCTGTCCTGATGGACCCTGGACAACATACAATACTCTGTATAAGTCCCTTGAGTCTGATAACTCATTCACTGCGTGCCGTAGGTTGAAAACTGTACTTATGGTTAAGAAGAATTACACCGCTGTTTAATGCTCCTTACCTAACCATCCACTGATATAGGTAAATGTCGTAGACATAATTTCAGAAAGGTATATCTCACTCTATGAAAATAGACGTACAGATATATCAATTTGAAATTGGTGCATAACAGCGGATATTCAAAACCAAATATTTGCCGACCGGCAAACAGGCCAGGTGATTTCCTCAAATATCACCGATTACAACGAATCCCGATATAATGAGGATAATCACCCAATTCCCAATAACCTACTCCCACTCATCATCTGTAAAACCATACAGATGTGAGAATCATACCTGGTAAATACATACCCTGGAGTAAGTGTCTAATTGGGAAATCAGTTTTCTTTTAATAGTACACAGTGAAACTGAAACATTGAAATGTTTCGTTGGGGTATCCTGGTATTCCTAGTAATGCCTCTTCCAGATTCACGACTGTAACCGTATAGTTCTTAGCCACCTCTCCAAATCCCTTCATATGTCTTTAGTCTTTACCTTCTGTACACCCCTTAAGCCAAATGGTTTTCTTCCTTCCCTACCGTTCGGCACCAGCCTATAGTTTGGAAGAAGACTATCCAATAAGCATAATGGGTGTACTGTCCCAATCCTAGGAACACTCGCAATGAGAGAGGGTGAAGATAAAAGACACCTGAATGTACTTTATTCCTATTTCTCCTGAACCAGGATCCATCCCCGAACTGGAACAAGTTCCATTCGAGTTCGTATATAACCATACGATGGAGTATCCAAATAAACTGTGGATCTTCGTAGTGATACGGAGTGTCCTGGAGAAATACAAAGGTGATGTGGGAGTGGTAACGAAATATTTGGTTTGGTCGTGAATATCTGTTGCAATTTACTTTGCCCTCTTACTAATCCCTTGCTTTGTCTGAACTTAATACCTTCTGCACACCATCGTTATGCTAATTGGTTTTCTTCATTCCCTACCGGTCGGCACCAGCCTAAGGTTTGGAAGAAGACAATCCAATTTGCATAATAGGTGTACTACCCCTAAACCAAGGAGTACTCGTAACCTGAGAGAGGGTAAAAGGAAAAGACAACTGAATAATCCTATCCGTTTTCTCCAGAACCTGAAACCATCCTCGAATAAATTCTTTCAAGTTCGTATCTAACCATACGATGGTTTTGTCCAATGGAAGTGGACGTTCGTAGAAATACGGGGTGTCCTGGAGAAAAGGGTAAAAGTAGGAGTGGCAATGAGGTCTGCAACTCTGACAATCCAAAAGCCGGTGTTTAAGAAGGTTCGGTCAACTTGGTCACTGAGTCAAAGTCTTAGGGTCGGGTCAATGGTCGCTGCCAGATAGAGAGAGAAAAGAAACACTCAGCGTGCACTCTAACCTAGATCAGAATGGTCACCAATTTATCTAATCTGGAATCCTCCCACTGTACCTCAAATTCTCCTCCAAACCTAAAAGAAGAATTAGTCGGGGTCACCCGAGGAGTAAACTAACTCATCAGTGGGAATCGGGATCCAACTCTCATCGCATGACAACGTGACGGAATCCGCTCACGGTATCACACTCCAGAAGGTATGCGCATATCTGGCAAGTTTCAGTACTTTTGAAACTCCCGATGTGATTTCTGCCCCATGCTCTTATGACCTTGGCGTGAGGTCAAAATATCATAAGTCACATGTCAAGTTCTGCCCATCATTATCCAGGTTAATTTGAATTCACCCGTACATACCCTTGACGTAGGCCAAAATAGTAGTACGACTGTCCCAAACCAACGCATCTATCTATGCAACAGATAAATACCCGGCAGCTACCAAACACTATGCCTTGGCGTGAGGTCAAAATACATAGCTTGAATACTACCGAATATTTAACTGAAATGATGGAGGGCTACGAATGGTTTCTGGCGAAAACCTTTAACGTAATGAACTTGATATCGTTGAAGGAACGGATAGCTTTTTAGAAATATAGTGACGAAAACCGTTGCTAAAGAGGTCACTCCCGGTGAAGGGATCTCGGCTCTTTCCCCGTAGAATGGGGTGCAGGATATTCCAAATGAATACCGCGATGCAAAGCAAAAGCAATCGGCTATAGTGAAGTTAATGTCCTGACGCAAACTTTTTGTCCAAGGGGTCACTCCCGGTGAAGGGATCTCGGCCCTTGCCTCGTCGACTGAGGAGCAGGATATTCCAACTGAATACCACGATGCAAAACAAAAGAGAACGTCCTTGCAATAACAGCTTTTTGAAAAAGTGTTCCAACAACATCAGATTAGGTTTGTTTTTAACTTTGCATTGATCCGAATCAATGCAGTCCCATCAATTGATCACACCACAAAGAACGAAAATATACTGATGTACGTATATGCCATCCGCATTCGCCACTGGGTCCCGTCATTACCCGTTAGGTTAGCTTACTAACGACAGAGCGGGGACTGGACTAGCGCGGATGCAAAACATATACAACATCTACTAATATATATACCAATATATTATATTTCGCTCAAGGCGTGAATAGAATGCAACAACACAGAGAATGAACAGCATCACAGAAACAATACAGATATCTGGGATCCCCGGGTTTCACAGAGCCACTACTGAAACCCGACGTTCCCCTGGTCGTGTGGATAGCCTGTGCAATGAAATCCTAGACCCCTACGGGCGCGGCAAGTCACCCGCCAAAACCTGAAGCGAGGCAGCCCCCTTCAGCCCCGTGAATGGACCACCCTGCACTTCACGGAATCCGGCAACTTGGGCACCCCTCCTGGGTCAACCTGTACCCCCTACGAGTGCGGCGAATAGCCCTGCAATTCCAGACTGAAGCCCCTCCGTCTTAATGCCCTGAGATGCGGGCCCGTTGCCCTCTAGAACCCGGCTATCCGTGCACCCCTCCGCGGGGTAACCCTAGTACAGAAAGTAAAATATACATACACCGGGTACATCGACCGCAACCAGGTCGTGCCCCAAAAGAATAATACAATCAGGCAGTGACGGCAGTCCACATGTCGGACGCTCGCCCCGCAATATCAAATGTACATAATACAACAACACAGTACTAGCATTGCATCCAGGCTATCCCCCACGACCGATCCGCAACATCACAGCATAAACATAGAACATCAACGTGAAAATCACGTTCGCAAATCCGTTTAACCGGGCTATAGCAGTTAGACAGGATTTACCGATCGAGTGACATTCACGGTCGCAGATATAATGTAAATACTGTGAAAAATGTGTTTAAAATTTTCCGATTGATCAAACAATTAACAAGTGGGCCCCCAATCAAAACTGTAGCACTCACAGAAATCCTGGGCCCAATTTTAATATTCCAAAACCCATATTTTAAGCCCAGAAGGCCTCTGTAAAAAATTGGTGAAGTGATGTGAATAGTGCGCGGCGGAAGGGCCGCACAAATGGGGTTTTCGCGGCGGTTCCGCGCTCCAACTGTGGAGTTACTTCGTCAAATTTTTACAGAACTCTTAGATTTTCCAGTACATCAATATTTTACAACCTGAAAAATTTTTCGAGACTGAAAAATTTCAACAGAAACTGTCGTGGGTAAAATGCAGTTTTGGAACTTTTTGATCGATCGGAAATGCAAACACATTACACAAAGTTAGACTAAGTTAATGGCGAGGCTCTGATACCACTGTAAGTGCACGGCGGCGCCCCGGCCATCAATCCGACGCCGGAATGCGGAAACGGTGATAAACTTAAGTTTTTGCGGACTTTGCAAACCGGCACCACCGCGCACTAAACTTCGGATCGAACCATTAACTAGTCTACGCTACTAAAAAGAAAGGGAAGAGATGTATACCGACGATCCAAGTCCTCCGGTCTTCATCTCCACTCCGATCTCCTCGCGGGATCTCCGTCCTTCTCCTCCTCGTCGCCTCCTCGCCGGAAAGGACACCACATCGCCTTCGTCTTTTACGGGCTCCCGCCTCTATACCGAGGCAACTCGGGCGCGAAGCTGGCGAATCGACGCGTCCAAGATTTGCTGTAGGAAGTGTAGTGTAGAGGCTACTTGTCTCTTTGGGGTTTGTTGCCTTTTGATGGAGGAATGAAGATTGAACTTTGGAGGGAAATGAAGCTACCAATTTTTTGCAAGCCAAATGAGATGAACAAATGAAGCACATAAATCAATCTCTCATTTTTCTTCTCCACCATGAAGTGGCCGGCCAAAATCATCAAGGAAATTGGTGGAGGAAAGAATGGATATATATGATGAAGGGAGGTGAGTGTAGGAGTGAAGAAGGGGTGACCACAACCAAGACAAAAAAACATGCAAGCATGCTTCAACTCACATCAAACCCATACCCTTATCAAATCACAAATAAAGAAAGTCATGGTGCAAGAAAAGAAAGCTATCATAATAGATCTTTATGCAAGAAAACCCCTCCACAAATGTAATTTGCAAAACTGCAAATTACCCCCTCCATCGGAAAAGTCCGGCCGGGAAAGAACAAAGGAAAACCGGCCG
Organism: Agapanthus africanus; assembly: GCA_030015575.1. Classification (NCBI taxonomy): domain Eukaryota; kingdom Viridiplantae; phylum Streptophyta; class Magnoliopsida; order Asparagales; family Amaryllidaceae; genus Agapanthus; species Agapanthus africanus. The sequence continues at coordinate 262,871,473 of CM057345.1, read as the reverse complement.
GAACGGAATGCAAACTGGCAACTCCAGAAAACTGGTCCCATAATAAATTACAGGAAAACCCCGACACTGTGCATACACACCCGCATCTGTATTCCGTCCGGATACAAATGCAAAGAGACAAAATCTACACTGTACTAAACTAGGACCGGCTTAAACCAAAGCCGGCTAGTATTATCCGTTCGATCCTGATCCGTGCAATACCGCACGTATCTGATCGAACCCTGCCATAATCCTATACGGCTACTAATACAAACCGTCCGATCCTGATCCGTGCAATACCGCACGTATCTGATCGGACCCTGCCATATCTCCATACGGCCTCTACAGCGTTTCGCCCGAAAGCTGAGTAACTGAAAGTGTGGTGGACTCTAAAGACTCGTCAATACTATGGCTGTGGATTTAACCACTAGCTCGTCAGAGGTATAAGCCAATACGTAACGGGCCACCAGCTATTGACCAAAAGGGACGTCGATGAGCGAACTCATCCTGACACCCTACTGAGCCTGTCAGTGACAATATCCGTGCAGTCCGGTCCGTTCGTCTATGAGCATCGCATGGCGGGCCTAGGGGGTTGGTAAAAGTCAGACCCCCAAAAGCGGTACAAGTCGTGTCGGAGTGTAGCCCAGAACACCCTGAGATACTACTGGAATACCTACCAGTAAATCTCCTTGCCTTGGCCAAGGACTTTGTGTAATGGCTCTCCTAGACACAGCACGACCTCACCCCCAATACCGGGAGAGACGAACCCCTGAAGATACGCTCACTGCCTCCATGTGGCTCGGGACTGTACCCAACTAAAACCTGTTTGCACGACTCCTTTGAGCCGTGGTAGGGTAGTAATCAAAGTACAGTGGGAACTCACACGAGACAAATGACGATCCCCAGGTCGATGAACTAACCTGCACACATGTCACCAGGGAACTGCCATCTGACGTCTGGTATATGACCAACTAGCATGTTCCCGGCGAGTCCTGTCCGGTGTACTCATAACCCAATGAGCACCTGTATACATCTTAGGTGATCCAACTGACACCAGTGGCTTGTGAGACCGGCCACCGCCCCTCGTCGGGGTCTCGACTGTATACACTAGTCTACTAATGGAGTATCGATGCCCGGTCTCGAAACTCCCACGACTAGGGACCTTTTAAGGATATGCTTGTAGACCCCCAGCTCCCACTTATATGATCGCCCTCATACTGCTGGTGGTCAAGCAAGAATCCTAGGGGCTCTATCAACGTGTAATAGCGACGTGTCATGTCACCTAAAGCAGTACACGATGATAAAGGTAAACCAGATAGCATACTATCATCTCGAGTAAGACTGTCCTACCGGGATAGGTCCTCCCTCAATCATTATAATCACGTACCTGTGACCTAATAATTGACTCTGAGGGCACTATCTCCAACATATCCAAGTACAATGCCTCGGCATGCGTATCACATCTCTGATGTCGGCGGAGTGGAACGTCATCTCGTCTAGACCTGGTATGAACCTCTTACTCCACTTTTCTCTAATGTTGACTGCTTCGGACTTGTCTCGTCGTGGCTGCATGGACTGAGCTCCAACGGCTATCCTCGTATCTGGAGTCTCCCAAGAAATGCATCTCACCGATTAGCATCCGAATTAAGTCGAGCCATCCGATCGACTCGTCGAATCCTCATAGTCCCCCAAGAGCTCAACATCTTGGGTACAGTATAATAGTATCGAGTACATACCACAGCATCGGTGGTCCAGCCGTAGAAGGGCAAACCCAAGCCTCACTAATGGCACCGCAGAACTGCCGCAAACCCTAAGGTTCAAAGGCTTTCACACGGTCATTAAGTTGAGTTAGGGTTTCATTCTTCTAGAGGGACCATAGAATTGCTTGCATGTCTTTCCGAATACTTTAAACTTGGAATAATAGGTTTCTGACATTCGATCGTCTCTGTCGACTCTCAACGTCTCCGCATGAAGTCATCTCTAGCTGGAATCAATCTATCTGATGACCTTGCATCGGGGTAGCGAACGATCCACATGTCCTAGTCTCTCATCCTCGGGTGACTAGCGACCTCTATCATCTCTTAGTACAACTTTTACTGCAATAGCTCCAACATATGGGGCGATATCTCGTCGTTCGCAGCAATAATTGGCTCGCTCGTCTGCACGCTGAACAGTGCCTCGACCATCATGAATAAGCAATACACCAACGGCCATCAAAATCTGGCTGGCCTCTGTCAGTGGCCCAATCCTCTGGTACTGATCGGCACATCCGAGAAATCTCATAAAGGCGATCCGCCAAACGCTCGTGGCGCGAAAACACAGTAAAAAGACACATCTCCGCAATCGTGTGTCGCCGGAATTACGCCATGGTCAGTCCTCGTTCGTGACGAGCTCGTGCTGACCGCAACTCTAGCCATAGCTCTCCCTGCCCAAAATCGTGGCAGCAAAACCATAACTGGTACTGATGAGGCTAGATCGGAATGAATATAATACTGAGCAAAGAAATGTACATCCTAAGGCTTCTTAAGTGGAGTAGTGTATCGTAAGTATGCCGCGGAACATACCCACGGTACGTCACTCTACTTTGTCACCTATTCCATCAACCAAGGGTCATCCTATGCTCCGAAGGTAAAACCTAACGCTCTGATACCAACTTTGTCACGTCCCGAAAGTACGGAACATGACCGGCACTTAAACTACGAAACGTCTCGAGGCGTACGTAATCTAAGTAAGCCGAAAACCCAGAAATCCAAACCAAGAAAAGTAGTAGAGTGAAGGAAAACCCAATTTAAATCAAATAGTTTTATTAGCATAAGACGAATTATGCGTTTTTTTTAAAAACATCAAATAATTCTTGAAAATTTCGGCAGAGTCTCCTTTGTAAATACTGGCCCCCAAACGGGATACAACATGAATAGTATACGAAATCAATAAAAGGCATCCCCAAGCGGGAGCTAGCTCTTCGTCAATTGACGGTCACCACCACACAAGCAATATAATATACAACGCCGAAAGGCGAGGATCACAACAGAAAGGAAACTCAAAACAGCATGAAATCCACAGAATTACAACGCGCGACTCTAAGGTCGAAAGAATAACATCACTGGTCTCTATCTCAAAAATAAATACATGTTTGGTTGATGGAACTTCTAGATACAACAGAATAATAATATACTAGGTATAATGATGGGTACGATACAAATAAACCCACTTACTAGTAAATCACCCGGAATGGAAATAGTGCCAGCAAGCCGTAATGAAACCTGTACGGCAAAACCTGCAAGAAACTGTGGCACAACGGGGGTGAATTGCCAACTCGTGAGTAGAAAAATATCTATGAACAGAAATCGCATGAACAACGCAATCCTAGGTCAACGATCATAATATATCCTCAAATATATAACCAGCAGCCTATAACAATGGCTAGGGTAAGTATCTAACCCAAGTGTAATCCCATGTGCCTGTGTCAGTGCCTCAGGTAGCAATATATCATATGGATGCGGTATGAATGCATGAAAACAGAATACATGAAACTGAAGAAACTGCTTTCATAACTTAGTGAGATTTTTGTATATTTAAAATGAGGTATCATAATGAAATCAGCATAAACAGTGTCTAGCATCGACACAAAACAAGTATCCAAATATCTCGATATCTCTGTGTCGCAATCTCTGTACCTCAATATCTCAAATATCTCTGTATGTCTCAATCTCACTATCTAGGGCACCGCCAGTCCAGACCGTCCCCTAATATCCATCTCAAGACCACGACGGTATCCTCCGGATATCCGACGTCTCGGATAATATCACCGGTCGGTTGTGCTCCCCTGCACAGGCTCAACGTCAACAACACGATCTTCTTGCCCCGGGGTACCGCACCGGGCCCACCATGTACCCGAAACGGTTCATCCATCTCCTCGAATCGGGTCTCGAAATCCATCAGCAAACTCATGGTGGACGACTCATACATCATGGGAAAACCGCACTTTTTATTTAAAAGAGAAGAAAGAAGCTTATACAAGTTTTGCGGTTTTCCCCCAAATCCAGAAAATCTCATGGAAATCTGAATCCAAATCATCAATAGCATGTAAAACCATGAATGTAGGCATGAGAATCCATGAATACGGCATAACAATGAATAACAGTATGCATGAAGTGACAAGTAATAAGTACAATATCTAAGCTGGCATATAAGGTAAGTACACTAATATCATGTCAAACTACTAGCTATCAGGCTAAGTTAAGCAATAATATTTTCTAAGGTGTACGTGACATGGCAATTACCGATGAAGATGTGTGTGAGCCGGCAAGTAAGTGTACGTGGTACATACGCATCATCGGTAATGGTGCTGGTGTCCTAACAGCATAATATCAACAATGCAATATGAAATATCAATGTAAGTATGCGATGCGGAGCGAGCAACCATAATGATCGGGAGCTAAATATTAAACAATGGTGCCATTTGAAATAACACGAATCGTGGGGTTTTGAAAATAAGGGCTACGGTGGTTTTAAGAAAGGATACGTCTTTTGAAATATCCGTAGATCCCTTGACCTGTCCTTTAAAATACCCACAATCCGCTAGTTTTGAAATAGGTAGGAGTCTAATCTAATCTAACAACTACACTAAACTATACGGCTGAACTAACAAGCTGAACTACAGGTAAGGAAACCGCCTATCATCTGAGTCGATACATATACATACCTGTATATGTATAGTCGGTGATCCCGCCTCAATAATATCATATCCGATACCATATCTATAGTCAGACATCCCAAGTCAAGAGTGCGGATCAATCATCAATATATAGCTCGTACGTAAATCCGTCGTACGACATCCCAAATCTGGGTACGGGTCAATATCATATTCATCTGGTATCCTCTTTATCCAAGATCATAGTCCAGGGTACTGACCTATGTCTAGTACAATATTGATACCATCTATGTATGCATGCAGGTGTAAGAATCACTACGTAAAAGACCCGCTAAAACATCATGTCGTATCTCAATACGAACCAAATCACATCACCGATCTCCTGGCCTCAAGCCCAATCTCATCGACTCATCTCAAATCCCAAATACTATCCTCAAATCTAGTATATGAACACATAGTCCCATACCCATGTGAACACATAAATATATATTCCCATATACGCACATATGAAAGAAAGAATGTATGCAAGTAAGTGTGTGCATGCGTGTGTGAGTGCGACCACTACTCTAGGGTTTCGCAACTACAGTAAACCAATCCAAAAAAATACCAATTATCCATCTTTATCATCAATAATCTCAACAACATACAATCAATATATGTGTGTATACGTATTCGTATACATCACCACGAACTGCGGGGGTGCTATACGCCATCCACCCGACTTCTCCCCGTAGATATAAATCTACTCACCTGTATCCTGCGTGTCGATGTCGATAACTCCATGCTCCGTCGCCTCGGAATCCACGTGAAGGTACCTACAATAATCAACCATAGCAATGCGTATGAAAATCAAGGCAGAAAAACGATACAGCGCACAGTGTGCTCACAAGTTGGAACCTATGGCCCAAACATCCAAATCCAACAAACAACCCCTGTTGTCGATGTACGAACACCCGACAACCAAATACAAATCCAAATATCAAGAAAGTACATTTATAAATACGGAAAACATCGCCTAAAACACACCAAAATGCTCCCAGATTTTTCCCAGATGACAATTAGCCAAAACTGCATATAGGAGGGGCCTAATTTAGTGCAAAATGAGCCCTGGAACAAAAATGGACCGATTCTCTTCTACTCTGGCCGTAAATTGCGGCCAGAATGATTCAATATGCCGCCGTAGGTTTGAGTTAGGGGCTCGGGTCTTGGTGGTAGCTTCCTAGGTGCCTGCACGACTCACTGTCAGCTCAATTTTATTTTTGGTGCCCCCGGGTTGCTCCAGATTCCAGAACACCTTCACAGATCACACAAACTGACATGAAAAGTTCCGTAATTCCGTATTTTTGGGTTTCAGGTTGTGCTAGGCCAGTGTTTTGGTCAATATAGGGTCTAAGGTCACCATTTAAGTCCAATTGCAAAGCAACATCTCAACTTTACCCTAACCCTCTCTAAGTTGGTCCAAAATACACCAAATTACACGATATCGATATGAAACTTGAATTGAAGCTTAAGCACAAGCAATAACACTCTAATTGTGAAGAAATTACCTCATAAGACCCTCATGAATCCTCAACAGCGCCAAAATGAAGACTTTCTTGGTCCAATGTGTAGCTAGTGAGCTTGGGAACAATTTTTGTGAAGTGGGGATAGGATTTTGAGGTGTTTTTGGATGTGTTTTGAGGAGTTGAAGAGGGGAAGGAGGTGAAGAGCAGGAGCAGGAGCAGCAATGAAGGAAGAGGGAGAGAAATGAGTGAAGGAATGAAGGGAAATGGCCAAGTCAACACCCTCACCTACTCTTTCTCACCCATACCTCAATATAATATCCTTTTTCCCTTTCTTTTCTTTTCTTTTCCAATTTCATTAACCCAAATCCTTCTCACACCAATAGTAAACCCAAAGTAACATGGTAGAAATGCACAAGTGTAAAACAAAAATGATATGTGCATGTTTTGCACAAAAATGCTAAAAAACCGATTAGCGATTTTTAATCGCGATTAGCAGTAAATTAGCATATAATTAATTATAAAAACTTTAAAATGGCATAATTCCATAAAATACCCTATTTGAGAATTTTCCATAATTTTTTTTCCCATTTATCTGTATTTAATTATACCGAAATATTACCATATTCATTAAAATAATATTAAATTATAAAAATTTCCAAAAATAATATTTTATTTTTTTGAAATGTTACAAGTACACTGGATAGTACTCGTCGGGAACTGTTAGTTGGTACTATACCTATCGTCAGTTATCAGTTCCCAGGTGATATGAGTACAGCTTAGTCCGCTGACTTGACACTGTCACTTCGCCTCGAGTGTGTTCCCACTGTTCTTAGATTGCTACCCTACGACGGCTCAAATGAGTCGTGCAAACAGGTAGCAGTTGGGTGCAGTCCCGAAGCACTTGGAGGCAGTGACGGTTAGACAGGATTCGTCTCTCCCGGTATTGGGGGTTGATATCGCGCTGTGTCTAGGAGAGCCATTACACATTGTCGTCCCTGGCCAGGGCGAGCGAGAATTACTGGAAGTGTTTTCAGTAGTTTCTCAGGGTGTTCTGGGCTACACTCCGACACGACTTGTACCGCTATTAGGGGACTGACGTTTACCGCCCCCTATGCCCGCCATGCGATACTCTTAGACGAACAGAACGGACTGTACGGAGATTGTCACATTCAGGCTCAGTAGGAATTCGGATGGGTTCACCTCATCAGTCTTCTTATCGGCATCTACCTGGGGACCGTTACGTACAGCCAGTACCGCTTGCGGCCTGTGGTTAAACCCACTGCCAGCGTAGTGTCGAGTCTTTAGAGTCCCACATAGAGAGCTATTCGCCTTTGGGCAAAACAGAGTAGAGGTCGCATGGTTTTGCGACAGAGTTCGTTCACATCCGCGCACTTGTGCACATTTGGTGTCCGGGAAGTTATTACTAGCGGGCTTTGGTTTAGGCCAGATCCTAGTGTGCGTTTTGGGATTGGTTTTATCTCGTTTGTATTCGTGTTCCTCAGAACACGGATGAAGGTGTGTATGCACGGTTGACTGAGACAGAGGCAGAGGATTCTCATTAGGGTTGTTGACTGTTGGCCTTTTCTAAACCCTAATGAGAATAAGAAATATGATTAATAATAATATTAATTGAGTATTATTGTGCCATGGTTGGGTTGAAAGTTTGACTTTTGTTGACTTGTTGACTTTGTTGACAGGTTGACTATTTTGGACTTGTTGACCATCATCATTTTATGGCTATCATTTCATGGCTATGACTTTTGCTTGTTTGTTGTTTACAAAATGCATTAAATGCATGAAATGATAATGCCATTGACATGAACCATCACAAATACTTAATTATTATTATTATCATGATTATTTTGGTTTTTGAGAGCATGGTTGTAAAAAGTCTTTCTCATTCTATCATTTTCACTCTCTCTCATCCAAGCCCTCCCTCTTCCTCTTCTTCATGGCTCTCATGTCTCATGAGTTGAGAAACATGAGCCATTGAGATAAAACCCTAAAACCACTTCTCTACTCACTCTAAAGTACAAGGTCTAGCAAGCCAAGTACTTTAGTTTCCTCTCGATTGAGGTAGGAACCCAAGGTAGAAGCTTTCGGGTGGATCCATCTTCGGCACAAGGAGACGACGAGGTGAGGCCGATCCGACCACTCCAAAGAGCAACAAGAGAAGGAGTTCAAGACTAGGTATAACCCCTAACATAGTAGTTAAACTTGTAGTTAGGTTGCTAGATGTTAGTTTAGCAAAGATCCTATTCTAGAGTCCATGTTACCTTCACCGAAAAAATTGTTTTTCACCATTTCCGCATCCCCGAAAGAACCGGGAAGGGTAACGTGGATTTACAGTAAGCACTAGTCAAGTTCTACCCGCCATTTCAGGATTGATTTAGACCCTCCCGCATGACCCTTAACTATGATCAACAAAGTCATCAGAATGTCCTAATCGATCGCATCAAATGATTTGTAGGAACACATCACTTAGCTACCGTACAGTACGCCTTAACTATAGTCAACAAACGTGGCATGAATACTACGTACTCTGCTTCCTAAAATGGCGGAGGGCTACAGATGGTTTTTATGAAAACCTTTAACGTTTTGAACTTGATATCGTTGTAGAATCGAGTGAGAAGGAGTGGTTTAAGCTCCAGTTTTAAAAATCGAATGGTTTTATAGTATCTTTCTAATTTTGCTAAAGAGGTCGCTTCCGGTGAAGGGATCTCGGCTTTTTCCTTATCGAATAAGGTGCTGGATATGTAAATACCACGATGCAAAGCAAAATTAAATCAACTATAAAATCAAATCGAGTTCTTTGTAACATTTGCCAGTTTCGCTAAAGGGGTCACTCCCGGTGAAGGGATCTCGGCCCTTTCCTCATCGAATGAAGTGCAGGATATTCAAGAATACCACTATCCAAAACAAAAGCTAGAGTTACCCATTTTAAAAAGTTTGATTCTACAACATCTTTAGGCTTCTTTTTCTTAACATTAATCACAATAATGTTGTCCCATCATTTACGTTTCCTAAACATCAAAGAAAAGAAACGAAAAAATAGAACGTACGCTTATGCCATCCGCATTCGCCACGGGGTCCCGTCATGCACCGTTAGGTTACTTAACTAACGGCAGAGCGGGGGCTGGACTAGCGCGGGTGCAAAACATAAGCAACATTTATTATATATCTCATATATAAATATAACCATTTCAGATCACAGATGAATGCATTGGATATACTAGGAATTCCGTATTTCATTCAAGCCCTTAATGAAAGACGGATTCCACAGTCGTGATGAATAGCCAAAACCCCACCCTAGACCACTACGAGTGCGGCAAATGTAAGTCCGCGGCGGCGCCCCTGCCGTCGATCCGACGCCGGAAACGCGGAAACAAAAACTTTGCTAACTAGCAAACCGGCACCACCGCGCACTTTTGTCCCGGATCGGGCCATTAACCTAGCTACTAGCAAAATACAAGATGTGTAGAGAAGTATACCAAGCGATCCGTGTCCTTCGGTCTTCGTCTCCACTCCAATCTCCCGCGGAATCTCCGTCCATCACCTCCTCGTCGGAAAGGGCACCACGTAGCCTGATACTTTTACAGGCTCCCACCTCTGGACCGAGACAATTCAGGCGCGAAGTTGGCTAGCCGACGCGTCCAAGATTTGCTGTAGATATAGTGTAGTAGGTTGTCTCTCTAGGGTTTATGTTGCCATGATGGAGGAATAGAGAAAGAACAATGGTGAGAGGTTTGGAACTTTTGCAAGCCAAGAATGAAATGAGATGATGGAAATTTCCTCACAAAAATGAAACCCTCTCACCCTCTCTCACCAAAGTGGCCGGCCCCTCTTAGAGATGGTAGAGGATTAAAAAGGAATCTTAATCAAGAGAAGAAAAAGAGATAAGAATCAATAATAAAAAGGTCACACCCGCTTCTCATCTCATCAAACCACAAAACCATCACATGAAAGCAAAGGAATGGACTCAAAAAGCATCTCAGGATGAAAGAACAATCATGAAGACACACATAAGCAAGAAACCCCTCCACTAATAAGTTATTTGCAAACTGCAAATAACCCCCTCCATCGGAAAAGTCCGGCCGTGAAGGAACAAAGGAAAAACGGCCGGAATGGAATGCAAACTAGCAACTTCAGAAAACTGATCCCGTAATAAATTACAGGAAAACCCCGCGACTGCATATACATGCCCGCATTTGTATTCCCACTGAACACAAATGCAAAGAGACAAAACTACACTGTCTAATACTAGGATCCGGCTTAAACCAAAGCCGGCTAGTAAAATCCGTCCGATCATGATCCGTGCAATACCGCACGTATCTGATCGAACCCTGCCATATCTCCATACGGCCTCTACAGCGTTTCGCCCGAAACCTGAGTAACTGTGTGTGGTGGACTCTAAAGACTCGTCAATACTATGACTGTGGATTTAACCACTAGCACGTCAGAGGTATTAGCCATACGTGACGGGCTACCAGCTATTGACCAAAAGGGACGTCGATGAGCGAACTCATCCTGACACCCTACTGAGCCTGTCAGTGACAATATCCATGCAGTCCGGTCCGTTCGTCTATGAGCATCGCATGGAGAGCCTAGGGGTTGGTAAAATTCAGACCCCCAAAAGCGGTACAAGTCGTGTCGGAGTGTAGCCCAGAACACCCTGAGATACTACTGGAATACCTACCAGCAAATCTCCTGCCTTGGCCAAGGACTTTTCATGTACTGGCTCTCCTAGACACAGCACGACCTCACCCCCAATACCGGGAGAGACGAACCCCTGCAGATCCGCTCACTGCCTCCATGTGGCTCGGGACTGTACCCAACTAAAACCTGTTTGCACGTCTCCTTTGAGCGTGGTAGGGTAGTAATCAAAGTACAGTGGGAACTCACACGAGACAAATGACAATCTCAGGTCGATGAACTAACCTGTACACATGTCACCAGGGAACTGCTATCTGACATCAGGTATAATCCCAACTAGCAGGTTCCCGGCGAGTCCTGTCCGGTGTACTCATAACCCAATGAGCACCTGTATACATCTTAGGTGAACCAACTGACACCAGTGGCTTGTGAGACCGGCCACCGCCCCTCGTCGGGGTCTCGACTGTATACACTAGTCTACTCTGGAGAATCGATGCCCTGTGTCGAAACTCCCACGACTAGGGACCTTTTAAGGATGTGCTTATAGACTCCAGCTATCACGTATATGATCGCCCTCATACTGCTGGTAGTCAAGCAAGAATCCTAGGGGCTCTATCAACGTGCAATAGCGACTCGTAAGGTCACCTAAAGCAGTATACGATGATAAAGATAAACCAGATATCATACTATCATCTCGAGTAAGACTGTCCTACCGGCATAGGTCCTCTCTCAATCATTGCAATCACGTGCCTGTGATCCAATAATTGACTCTGAGGGCACTATATCCAACAATCTCCCACTTGCACTCAAGGCTAATTATTGCGATGTCGCATACTCACAGCCCGTGTGATACCGAACACCCAACTCCTCTACTAGTCAGTCTCACAAAGCCTGTTTGCGAAACTATTGCGTTCGAGGAATAGCCTCAGTGAGTGGATCCGCTCTGGTGTTTCTTTCTATGTCTCTCTCTATCTCAAGTTCGCGGAGAAAGCCATCTCCCGAAATGAGCAATACCTGTCTTAGAATATGTCTGGATATCTGATGGGACCTAGCTCATAAGTGAACTCCAAATCCAAACTTCTTAGACTATATCGTCAACTGAACTTAATCAGTATCCTGCGCCATGCCTTCCCTCAGTATCCACCTGGACCATCTGTCCAAAATACTGCCCCTCATCAGAAGGAAAACTATAACTCTGACAGCCACTCTGCTATCTAGGTCACCTTGGAAGCCTGGAATGATAACCGTTTCCCGAAGGAGGCTGCCGTTATCATATCCCTAGAACATCAGCTTATGTTCTAAAACTGCTTTCGACTGTTTCTCCAGGATTGGATCAATATTAACTTATTGCACATACTGCAAGAACAACATCTGGTGTGGTACTTCACATCTCATGATCAACTCAATTGCCTAAGCAAGTGATCTGTCAATTATGCACATCCCTCTCCCCTTTAGTCTGTATGACACCTTTAGAAAGGGTGACTCCATCACCTGCAGGTATACTACCGTGCCAGGAGTCGTCCATTCTAAATACTCATAGAATGCTGTCGAAGTACCCAGATTGGGAAACCACCCAAATCTAGATCTAAAACCATAAATCTAGTGACCAGAATGTACGATATAATATCCAAGTCTTGTGTGGAGAAACCACTGTGTGACGACCAAAGTATAACCGATCGTAGTATAGGAATATCTCTTCCTACTCTGTGTATGTCATCAAATACCAGGACATCACACCCTACTACCTTCTTAACAGATCCATCCCCTATTCTCATGAAGTCAAACCTATGACTGTCACATCAGAAATAGATAATCTATCTCCGCTATATCTGCTTTAGTCTATAAATAGACATAAGCCAACTGTCTACCAATGCTTCCGCTGCTCCCACTGACTACGACAACCCTCTGGCAGAGTCATATAGACGTACACTTCTAAAGCTAGTTTAGAACGACGCTATACTCATCCTCCTGCCGGGTCTTACAGTCTGGAACAACAGCAATGGCAAGTCTGGGTAAACAAGAACCTCCCTGCCACCGTCCTTGAGCATACCGAAGTACCTCTCGGGTGCCTGAGATTACCCACTATATCTGCGGAGTGGCCAATGGAATGTCAAACCAGATTGAATCTTTAGGTTCTTATCAAATCTTCAGTAATCGTTTGCGGTTCTGGAATCACTTCCAGTTCTACCATACTCCCACTACTGTTTTCTGAAAAAAAAATCCATTTTTATTAAAACTGTGGCGAGTCTAGAACAATATCACTATTGATCTTCCAGATGGTAGAAAATCAACCCTCGTCATAGCCCGGGTCAACCCACAAACAGCCATTACAGAAACGTGCCTTGAGTTATCCAGAGTCTGGTTTGAAGCATAAGCTGGACAACTCCCCGTACCTTAACAATGTCAAGATATGAACTATTCTATATCCAATATAGAAACAGAGGCACTGATTTAATTGAACCAGATTCCAATCATGCAGTTGTCTCCAGTGCATGTCAACTAAATGGAAGGAGGCCGATCAGCGTTACTCAACTTGGGAATACTTCTAATTATGAGTAACCTGAAAGAGAAGCAAGTTCTCTTAATCATTACTATCAACTGAATACCATACACAAGTATCTACATCTTCGATCACCTTTAAGAATCCTGATACTTGCAACATCTGGTTCTCAACTTTATTCTTATACTTATAACTCCTCAAAACTTAGACCTTGCATTTCTACGAAACACATGTCTAAGAACTAGAGAATTCATAAGTAAACAGAATATAGTACGAGGACCAACCCCTCTGTCCTAATGGACACTGGACAATATACAATACTCTGTATAAGTCCCTGAGTCTAGTGACTCATTCACTGTGTATCGTAGGTTGAAAACTGAACTTATGGTTAAGAAGAATTACACCGCTGTTCAATGCTCCTTACCTAACCATCCACTTGTTAGTTATATGTATACCCTAGAGGCCATTACTATACATAGGATGTATATTGTAGTGGATGCTTGGACATATATAGGGAGGACTTTCTTGCTCGACATGATAGTATGCTATCTGGTTGCACTTTACCTTAACGTGTACACTGTTTGTCTCTCTGTTACATGTTGGTAAAGCACTTAGGATGTGTACTTGACTACCTGGACTATGATGCGGATCATACTAGTAGGGACGTGGTAGTCCATAAGTACATCCTTCAAGGTCCCTAGTCGTGGGTGTATCGAGACGGGGCATCGATATACCAGAGTAGACTAGCGTATACCTTCTCGACCCCATACAGATGGGCGATGGATGATCCAATATCCATTGGTGTTTGACATCAGAGATGATATACGGGTGCTCAATGGAGACTGGGTACACTGGACGGACTCGCCGAGAACTCCCAGATGGTATTATACCTTACGTCAGATGGCAGTTCTCTGGTGACAATGGTACAGATTAGTCTGTAGACCCGAGATCGTCATAGATTCTTGTGTGATCCCCACTATGCTTTGATTTCCACTTTACCACGTCCAAGAGGGCGTGCAAAACGGTGGCTTTTGGGTACAGTCCCGAATTACATGGAGGCAATGAGCGATAGGAGGGGATTCGTCTCTCCCGGTATAGGGAGTTGATGTTGCGCTGTGTTCGATTGGCTATAACCGGAAATCCCTGGCCAGGTTTGCTGAGATTTACTGGTAAGTGTTACCAGGAGTTTCTCGAATTGTTATAGACCTCATATCGACACGACTTATCGAGCTACTGGGGTCTGACGTTTACCACCCCTAGGCGAGATATGGGACATATCAGACGATCAGACCGGACTGTACGGTAAGTGTTACTGGTTGGATTCACAGGAGTGTGAGCGGGCTTGCTCGTCGATCTCCTGATCGCTCAATACCCGGGTGGCCGTTACGTTTAGCAGACCGCTTGCGTCTTGTGGGTGTTTGATATGATCATCACCTGCTGCCGGCGTATTGACGAGTCTTTAGAGTCCTACACAGAGGTTTCCTGGCTCAAGCGAAATGAAATAGGAGCGCATATGAGATATGTGCGGGACCGGGAATAATGCCAGTATGTGATACTGTATTCGATTCTCATGATTTGTGACATTGATCGGTTATATGCGATATAGCCGGGTTATCGGATCAAGTGTTGATTCGATAAGTTGTTACTATTGATATTAGTCGGTTATATGCGATATGACCGGATCGTTAAATCAAGTATTGATTTAATGATTTAATGTATAATTATATATTTGATATATTACTTTACATTAACTAATATTGGTTCACTTAAGATGTTTTTCTCACTTGTTTGTGCACATTGTATATGTGATATATTTTTGTGCACAAGTTTGTATCATTTTTGATGATACATGCAAACTTGGGTGTATGTTTGGTTTAAACCATGGTTAGTCAATGGTTAGGGTTTCATTTGCTTTATTTACTTATTCATTTATTTATTTATTCATTTGAGAAAGAAATAAAATGGTGGCAAACTTTGGATTTTCTTTGAAGCTTCTTGAAGATTTGAAAGACTTTGACCATTTTGTTTCTTTCCTTAACCCTAACCATTTACTTAACCCTAGTTTATTCTCTACACTTAACCATGGTTGCTAATATGATAAGAATGACTTTATTTCCATTTATTAAGATTCTTATCATATTATCTTCTTCTTCTTCTTCTTCTTGAAGAAGAAAGAAGCTTGCTAGCTTCAATGGTGACTTGAGAAAAAGAGTGAGATATCCAATTCTAAAGTGAACCCACTTCCTATTTCTTCATCCTCTACCACTTGCCAAGTAGTATATGGTGTTTTCTTCACAAGTTTCATGGCTTGGTGAAGTTGGAGCATGATCTTGTGTTGCCTCGACGTAGATCATCTTCGGCATCGAAGTCGACGACCTAGCCCGTCCATTTCTCCGATGAAGCCGACGCTAGAGCCCGGGATCCGATGATCGCAGCGAGGGGACATCATCACGGAGCTATGGAGGTGGAGGACCGGATCTATAAAGGTTGTATTTTCCATTCACTCATAGTTAAGTTGTTAACTAGTTGCATGTTTCGCCTAATCTCTAGTCAACGATCGCATTAGGGTTTCTCGGCACCGGAAATTTTTGAATTTGGCATGGTTGATGCCTTGTGAGACCTCCTTAGTGTGCCTAGGAACCCTACAGTGGTATCAGAGCCTAGCTAGAGCCTTAGGCGATGAATAGACGGAGTTAGAAGTCCGATCGAACCGAACCCCTAATCCAAATCCGCTCTCTGTATATTTTTTGAAATCGGGGATTTTTCTGAATTAAAAATACCTGAAAAATTCTGTAGGAAAATATAAGAATTGTGGTGAAAAACGAACCCCTAATTCGTACATTCCACCGCAGAACCGCGGCAATAGCCTGCTTAGGCCGCGGTTCCGCGGCCGTACAGAGGAGTTAGGCAATATTTTTTGCACCATAATTCCTATTTCTGTGATTTATATTTTATGGGTATTTTTATTATGACTCAAGAGTTGAGTGTTCTGGGGTTGTATTGGGGACTCGGTGATTCGATCGGATTATTTAACTTTGTTTACTGTGTTTTTCCGGGTATCTTTAGAACATGTTAAAAAGTTCGACCTAATATAAATACCCACTTTTTCCCCTGCCGGGAAATTTTCAATTGTTGGATATTTCCGTAGTTTAATTACGTTCTAAGTAGTGCAAGTAACGCGATGGTCCCTCTAGAAGACAACAAACCTTAACTCGATTATGTGACCGTCTTGAACTGCCCTTTGAACCTTAGGGTTTGGGGCAGTACGGCGTGCCACATGTGAGGCGTTGGCTTGACCCTTCTACGGCTGGACCATTGGTACTGAGGCATGAAGTGAATGTTTTTAAACTTATATCATGTGTTGAGCTGTTTTGGGAAAACTTGGGTGTTCGATTGTTCAATCGGAAAGTTTGACATTTTCTATTTATCCGGAATGTGATACAATAATTGGAATTCACAAGTAGTTATGAGATAACTGAATGAATGTTATAAATCTAGCGGTTTAGTCTCACTTAATCGGTTGCCACGGAATTTTGATGTGATCAAAAGTCCGTCGCAATCACGTAGCGTACGCGGATACTCGCCGGGTAAACTTAATAGATAGCCTCACTCCATAGCCCCGACCACGTGACTGTAGGAGAACCCCGTCGCCGAAAGCATCCGTTCGGGTGCTCGCGGCAGCGGTGTTCCGCCTTAGTGCACTTCGTCGGCGGCATCGGGGGTGCAGCCGTCTACTGAAGTTTGCGACGAGCATTCGATCAGGATGTCAGGAATCTTGTTGAATTGCCCGACTTGATATTGAAAAGAGTTTTCGATAATGAGACTAAAATGCGGGGTTTATAATTGTTAGGCATGCGATGTCTAAGGAATTCATTTGATTAGGCATGCGATGTCTAAAGAGTTTGCGGATTCCAACTGTTGTAGTTTTACACTTTCTTTTCTGCGACCGTAAGTGTAATATGTGATATCGCCGGTTTCGTTGCTATATGTCAACGACAATTGGGATATGCATGTTTACTTACGTTGATGACAGGTGATGTTATGTGTTGCTGGATATGTTGTATTGGATCGTCGTGTTTGAATAGCCGGGTTTTTTTTTATGTGAGATGAGTGTTTTTCATTTTCATACATGTAAAAACTTGTATGTAATATTATTTTATTGGGGCACTTCCAGGTTGCGGAAGATGTCACCTATTGTATATTATTTACTTTTCCGCACTAGGATAGACCCAAGGAGGAGAGCACAAGTAACCGGGTTCTAGGGTCCGGTGGGAGACCAACTCGGGGAGTCGAGTCCGGGTCTCCTAACTCTAGAATTGGTAGGGTTGCTTGCCGCTCTCGTAGGGGTCTAGAGGTGTGGGTTTGGCTATTCATCGAGACCTTGGAATCCGTGTTTTATACTGGCTCGTATTGAAAACATGGACGTCCTAGTATATCCAATATTTCATATGATATTTTCTTCTGCTGCGATATCTGTGATGTGATCATTTGATGTTCTGTGATAAATACTGTATATAGTATATATGATATATTATATAGGCGTTACTTATGTTTTAAACCCGCGCTAGCCATGCCCCGCTCTGCCGTTAATTACCTAACCTAACGGTGCACAAGGGGACATCGAGGCGAATGCGGATGGCATAAGTGTACGTCGTATTTATCTATGATGTTTAAGTAAATTTAAATGATGGGACTTCATTAATGTGATTAATGAAAGAAAAAGAAACCTAAAGATGTTGGGGAATCGAATTTCAAAATAAAACAGGTAGCTACAGTTCTTGCTTTGCATCGCGGTGTTCCTTGTAGAACATCCTGCACCTTATTCGATAAGGAAAGGACCGAGATCCCTTCACCGGGAGTGACTCCTTTAGCAATAACTGGCAGATGCTGCACACCCGGTTTTTCTTTTGATTGCTTCTATAGTTTCTGCTTTGCACAGTGATATATATGATATATCCCGCACCTCATTCGACGAGGAAAGGGCCGACGATCCCTTCACCGGGAGTGACCCCTTTAGCAAAACTAGAAAAGCCTAAAAAACACTCCATTTCAAAATTCATTCGATCCTACAACGATATCAAGTTCATTACGCAATAGGTTTTCAGAAAAACCTGTCGTAGCCCTCCGTCATTTCAGATAAGTAGTAGTTAGTATTCGTGCTGCGTTTGTTGGCCTTTGTCAAGGCGTAGTGTGCGGTAGCTAACTGGTGCTTATCTGCTTATGCATATGATGCAGATTGGGTTAGGGTAGTTATGCGACCTTGTTGGCCTTTGTCAAGGGTCGTGCGGGTGGGTTTAATTCAATCAGGAAATGACGGGTTGAACTTGACTAGCATCCTATGGTTTGTTGGCCTTTGTCAAGGTCATAGGAGGTTAGGGACAAAATTATCGGGAATTTCAAGTGTTGAAATTTGCAATGAGATTACATACTTTCTATGAGATAGTTGGATCCCAATACCCGCTGCGAGTAATTGTTACTCCTGGGAGAGTTTTACACATTACAATTAGCCGATCAAGTAGGTGTCTAGAAAGGTGTCAACGGGGTTACGCCTCTGGGAAAATGAGGTTTACATTAATTAGGTTCGTGCGAAAGCACGGGGAACCTCCCTCAAAGTACCGACACTGGCCTGGCTAAAAGATTGGCGAACTTGTAGCGTGTAATTAATCCCGGTTAGTCTTTCCTTTTAGGGTTTGAAGGAAGATTTGATAAAAATAGTGGGAGCCATCCTGATTAGATAAAATAATAACCAATCTGATCTTGCAAGAGCATATGCTGAGTGTTTTCTTCTATCTTTCTCCAGGTAGCGACTATGTCACGCCTTAATCAAGATAATAATACGGAAGTGTTGACCGAACCCGCTTGTTATACTGAGCTGGGGAACGTTGGTCCCGCTCCAACTTATAATTGTTATAAGACAGAGCAGGAAATTGGGGAATACCAGATTTCCCGTGCCGCCCAAACGAAGAAAGTGCATATGATGCATCATCTTCGGGTGTGTTCGTTACAAAGAACTGTTTCTCAGTATCCTCTGCGTCCTGGGTATTTGATACCGGATCAGGATCCCAGATATGTAATCTGTTACATAGGGCTACAGATAGGTAGAGAACTGAGAACGGGTGATAAGTTTCATGAGGCAGAAAACGGGGCAAGTGTTGCAGCCAAGTCTGTTGGTCACTGTCACCCTGTATTACAAATACATTGATTCTGAACGAATGTTATTAGATACCGAACCTGATATACAAAATCATATCAGTCTCTTTATATGTAAAGAAATGAAAAAATTTTGTATTGTTGGATAATGTTTTGAACATTTCCTATATCAAAAGTTGATCGGTTCAGGCACGTTATCTAAAAGCATTGATGTTCTAAATCAAACTACGGTTATTAGTATATAGAACACACACAAGAGGAAGAGCTCAGAAATGAACAAATCCTTCTTGAGGCATTGTAGACTAGGTCATATCAATGCGACCCGACTGGCTGAAGTTACATTCAGATGCATATTTAAATTAGTATGAATTTACATCTTGTGAAACTTGCCAGTCATGTCACAGAGATAAGATGACCATAGCTCCGTTTATTGGAAACAGAGAAAGAGTTAGTGAACTCTTGGGATTGTTACATGCTGATGTATGAAAGTCTCCAGTCTACACATGCCAAGACCGGTTCCTTTTTACTTCATTACATTCTCTGTTAATCTCTCAAGATTTAGACATTTGTTCCTGTTGAAACACAAGTCCGAACCTTTTGAGATATTCACAGAATATAAGTTGGAAGTAGAGAACCAAAATACGGGTATAAGTGTTATGTCCTTTGATGAGATCAAGGAGGAGAATACTTGAGCATGGAAATCCTAGACTATTCTAAAGGAGAATGAGATTCTCTCTCAGCATTACTCCTCCGTATACACCATAGCACGATGGTATATCGGGGCGGAGCAATCACACCCAATATGATAAGGTGTGCTCTATGATAAGTACTACTGAGTCACCTATTTCCTTTTGGGAGTTATGCACTTGAGAAGCTGCATACCTATTGAATAGGATTCAAATCAAATCAGGTGCCTACCACTCCATATGAGATATGGTATGGGAAGAACCTATCTCTTAAGTTAGTTAAGATTTGGGGTTGTCCGGCCTATGTCTAAAAGCAAAATCCGGACAAGCTCGAGGCAAGGTCTGTTATGTAGAACTGGAAATGTTCCAGCTATACAAATTGCAGCTGATGATTTGGTAGAACCAAACGATTCAATAGTTACCAACGAACCTCAGCCTCTCCGCCGATCTAGTAGGGATCCTCGCCCACCTGAGAGATACTTCCGTTTCTCTATGACAATAGGAGCGAGGATTGCGTCATGAGATGATGACCCAACTAGTTTCGAGCTGGCCATCAAGAGTGGAACTCTGTAAGAATGGCTGAATGCTTAGCGATCTGAGATGGAATCTTTATACACCAACAAAGTATGGACTTTAGTTGCTTTATTTGAAGGGTTAAATCCCCATCAGGAGCAAGTATATCTTGAGAAGATTACTTGGTGTACATGGAAAAGTTGTGACTTTCAAAGCTAGACTTGTTAAAAGTTTGCATCATTGACCAGGTATGGATTATGATGAAACCTTTTCTAAGTAGCTATGCTTAAGTCCATCCAGATCCTACTTACCACGGCTACATACCATGACTACGATATCTGGCGGTTGGGTGTCATGACTGCTTTTCTAAATGATGTTTTAGAAGAGAACGTCTATAAGTACACAGCCAGAGGGTTTCGTAAACAGTGGGAGCAGCGGAAATGCGAGCAAGATGTTTTATATGATAAAGCAGGCATCGCAGAGTTGGAACGTCTGTTTTGATGTAGTAATAAAAGAGTTTGACTTCATCAAAATGGTAAATGAACCTTGTATATACAAAAAGGTAGTAGGGAGTATGGTGGTGATCCTCGTAGAGTACGTGGATGACATACTCTTGATAGGGAAGGAGTTTCCTATACTACGCTCGGTCAATCTCCGCTTATCACCATGATTCTCCATATAGGATCAAAGTAATACCTACTAAATCCTAGGTTTTGGATCTATGAGATAGATCTAATTGGATATTAGGATACTCACTAGTTGTAGTGAGATGGTATCACTAGAGAATCACTGGAAAGGTTCCAGGGTGATAAGGACAACTGAATGTCAGTTGCAGGCATTGTCTTTACCCTCAGTAAAGGGATGGTATGTTGGAAGAGTTCCAAGCTAGATACCGTGGCATACTAGACGATAAAGGCTGGATACATCGCTGTTGGAGATAGTGCCCTCAGAGTCAATTATTGGATCACAGGCACGTGATTGCGATGATTGAGGGAGGACCTATCCCGGTAGGACAGTCTTACTCAAGATGATAGTATGCTATCTGGTTTACCTTTATCATCGTGTACTGCTTTAGGTGACCTTACGAGTCGCTATTGCACGTTGATAGAGCCCCTAGGATTCTTGCTCGACTACCAGCAGTATGAGGGCGATCATATAAGTGAGAGCTGGAGTCTATAAGCACATCCTTAAAAGGTCCCTAGTCGTGGGAGTTTCAAGACAGGGCATCGATTCTCCAGAGTAGACTAGTGTATACAGTCGAGACCCCGACGAGGGGCGGTGGCTGGTCTCACAAGCCACTGGTGTCAGTTGGTTCACCTAAGATGTATACAGGTGCTCATTGGGTTATGAGTACACCGGACAGGACTCGCCGGGAACCTGCTAGTTGGGATTATACCAGACGCCAGATAGCAGTTCCCTAGTGACATGTGTACAGGTTAGTTCATCGACCTGAGATCGTCATTTGTCTCGTGTGAGTTCCCACTGTGCTTTGATTACTACCCTACCACGGCTTAAAGGAGTCGTGCAAACAGGTTTTAGTTGGGTACAGTCCCGAGCCACATGGAGGCAGTGAGCGGATCTGCAGGGGTTCGTCTCTCCCGGTATTGGGGGTGAGGTCGCGCTGTGTCTAGGAGAGCCAGAACATGAAAAATCCTTGGCCAAGGCAGGAGATTTGCTGGTAGGTATTCCAGTAGTATCTCAGGGTGTTCTGGGCTACACTCCGACACGACTTGTACCGCTGTTGGGGGTCTGACTTTTACCAACCCCCTAGGCCCGCCATGCGATGCTCATAGACGAACGGACCGGAATGTACGGATAGTGTCACTGACAGGCTCAGTAGGGTGTCAGGATGAGTTCGCTCATCGACGTCCCTTTTGGTCAATATCTGGTGGCCCGTCACGTATGGCTAATACCTCTGACGTGCTAGTGGTTAAATCCACAGCCATAGTATTGACGAGTCTTTAGAGTCCACCACACACACAGTTACTAAAGTTTCGGGCGAAACGCTGTAGAGGCCGTATGGAGATATGGCAGGGTTCGATCAGATACGTGCGGTATTGCACGGATCGTGATCGGCCGGTTTTTACTAGCCGGCTTTGGCTTAAGCCGGATCCTAGTATTTGACAGTGTAGATTTTGTCTCGTTGCATTTGTATTCAGTGGGAATACAAATGCGGGCATGTATTTGCAGTAGCGGGGTTTTCCTGTAATTTATTACGGGATCAGTTTTCTGAAGTTGCCAGTTTGCATTCCGTTCCGGCCGGTTTTCCTTTGTTCCTTCCCGACCGGACTTTTCTGTTGGAGGGGGTTATTTGCAAGTTTGCAAATAACATTTTGTGGAGGGGTTTCTTGCACATTTGTGGTTCAACCATCATGAGATTCTTTTCTTGTCTTTTCCATTTCTTTTTTCATGATGGTTGATGAAAGGATATGAGCTTGAAATTGATGTGAGCCTTTTTCATATATGATTTCTTTTTCACATTATCATTTTTTTTCCATATACATGGAGATGCCTTTTTCTCTCTCCAATCTTCTTCTTGATAAAGGGGGGCCGGCCATTCTTGAGAGGGGGAGAATGAGAGAGTTTCATTTTGAGTGGTGACATTATTCTTCATCTCATTTTTCTCCTTGCTAGAAAATTGAAAGCACCAATTTCCTTAACCTCTTCCTCCATCCTCCATGGTAACTAAACCCTAAAGAGACAAAGACTCTACACCAGCCTACAGCAAATCTTGGACGCGTCGGCTAGCCAACTTCGCGCCAGAGTTGCCTCGGTCAAGAGGTGGGAGCCCGTAAAAGAGATCGGCTACGTGGTGCCCTTTCCGACGAGGACGTGACGGACGGAGATTCCGCGGAAGATCGGAGTGGAGACGAAGACCGAAGGACACGGATCGCTTGGTATAGCTTCTCTACTCTTTTCTAGTTTGCTAGTAGTTAGGTTAATGGCCCGATCCGGGTGAAAAGTGCGCGGTGGTGCCGGTTTGCTAGTTTGCAAAGTTTTTGTTTCCGCGTTTCCGGTGTCGGATCGACGGCCGGGGCGCCGCCGCGGACTTACAATCGCTACTTAAGATGTTACCAAAAGAGGCAGTCTGGATGTATATTTGTTCATGAGATGAACATAGTTCCTTCCATTGTGTGACAATGGAGTTGTGGCTTATGCCAAGAAACGTCCGTCCCATCAGTGATCCAGATATAATTCTAAGGCAATATCACCTGATCATGGAGATGGCTGATCTCCAAGGTGATCGAGGTTAGGAGAGCAGACTCAGAGGATAACACGGCGGATCCACTCACGAAGGCCTTTTCCCAGAGAGAGACTTTTATGAGATGGTTGAGTATGAGATACTGCAACCACTGCTACAGATGGCCCTAGTGCAAGTGGGAGATTGTTAGTTATATGTATGCCCTAGAGGCCATTACTATACATAGGATGTATATTGTAGTGGATGCTTGGACATATATAGGGAGGACTTTGTTGCTCGACATGATAGTATGCTATCTGGTTGCTCTTTACCTTAACGTGTACACTGTTTGTCTCTCTGTTACATGTTGGTAAAGCCCTTAGGATGTGTACTTGACTACCTGAACTATGATGCGGATCATACTAGTGGGGACATGGTAGTCCATAAGTACATCCTTCAAGGTCCCTAGTCGTGGGTGTATCGAGACGGGGCATCGATATACCAGAGTAGACTAGCGTATACCTTCTCGACCCATACAGATGGGCGATAGATGATCCCATATCCATTGGTGTTTTACATCAGAGAAGATATACGGGTGCACAGTGGAGACTGGGTACACTGGACGGACTCGCCGAGAACTCCCAGATGGAATTATACTTTACGTCAGATGGCAGTTCTCTGGTGACACTGGTACAGATTAGTCTATAGACCCGAGATCGTCATAGAATCTTGTGTGATTCCCACTGTGCTTTGATTTCCACCTTACCACATCCAAGAGGGCGTGCAAAACGGTGGCTTTTGGGTACAGTCCCGAATCACATGGAGGCAATGAGCGATAGGAGGGGATTCGTCTCTCCCGGTATAGGGAGTTGATGTTGCGCTGTGTTCGATTGGCTATAACCGGAAATCCCTGGCCAGGGTTGCTGAGATTTACTGGTAAGTGTTACCAGTAGTTTCTCGAATTGTTATAGACCTCATATAGACACGACTTATCGAGCTACTGGGGTCTGACGTTTACCACCCCTAGGCGAGATATGCGACATATCAGACGATCAGACCGGACTGTACGGTAAGTGTTACTGGTTGGATTCACAGGAGTGTGAGCGGGCTTGCTCATCGATCTTCTGATCGCTCAATACCCGGGTGGCCGTTACGTTTAGCAGACCGCTTGCGGCTTGTGGGTGTTTGATATGATCATCACCTGCTACCGGCGTATTGACGAGTCTTTAGAGTCCTACACAGAGGTTTCCTGGCTCAAGCGAAATGAAATAGGAGCGCATATGAGATATGTGCGGGACCGGGAATAATGCCAGTATGTGATACTGTATTCGATTCTCGCGATTTGTGACATTGATCGGTTATATGCGATATAGCCGGGTTATCGGATCAAGTGTTGATTCGATAAGTTGTTACTATTGATATTAGTCGGTTATATGCGATATGACCGGATCGTTAAATCAAGTATTGATTTAATGATTTAATGTATAATTATATATTTGATATATTACTTTACATTAACTAATATTGGTTCACTTAAGATGTTTTTCTCACTTGTTTATGCACATTGTATATGTGATATATTTTTGTGCACAAGTTTGTATCATGTTTGATGATACATGCATACTTGGGTGTATGTTTGGTTTAAACCATGGTTAGTCAATGGTTAGGGTTTCATTTGCTTCATTTACTTATTCATTTATTTATTTATTCATTTGAGAAAGAAATAAAATGGTGGCAAACTTTGGATTTTCTTTGAAGCTTCTTGAAGCTTTGAAAGACTTTGACCATTTTGTTTCTTTCCTTAACCCTAACCATTTACTTAACCCTAGTTTATTCTCTACACTTAACCATGGTTGCTAATATGATAAGAATGACTTTATTTCCATTTATTAAGATTCTTATCATATTATCTTCTTCTTCTTCTTGAAGAAGAAAGAAGCTTGCTAGCTTCAATGGTGTTTTGAGAAAAAGAGTGAGAAATCCAATTCTAATGTGAACCCACTTCCTATTTCTTCATTCTCTACCACTTGCCAAGAAGTATAGGGTGTTTTCTTCACAAGTTTCATGGCTTGGTGAAGTTGGAGCTTGATCTTGTGTTGCCTCGACGTAGATCATCTTCGGCATCGAAGTCGACGACCTAGCCCGCCCATTTCTCCGATGAAGCCGACGCTAGAGCCCGGGATCCGATGATCGCTGCGAGGGGACATCATCACGGAGCTATGGAGGTGGAGGACCAGATCTACAAAGGTTTTATTTTCCGTTCACTTATAGTTAAGTTGTTAACTAGTTGCATGTTTCGCCTAATCTCTAGTCAACGATCGCATTAGGGTTTCTCGGCACCGGAAATTTTTGAATTTGGCATGGTTGATGCCTTGTGAGACCTCCTTAGTGTGCCTAGGAACCCTACACCACTGATATAGGTAAATGTCATAGACATAATTTCAAAAAGGTATATCTCACTCTATAAAAATAGACGTACAGATATATCAATTTGAAATTGGTGCATAACAACGGATATTCAAAACCAAATATTTGCCGTCCGGCAAACAACCCAGGTGACTTCCTCAAATATCACCAATTACAATGAATCCCGATATAATGAGGATGATCACCAAATTCCCAATAATTTACTCCCACTCATCATCTGTAAAACCATACAGATGTGAGAATCATACCTGGTAAATACATACACTGGAGCAAGTGTCTAATTGGGAAATCAGTTTTCTTTTAACAGTACACAGTGAAACTGAAACATTGAAATGTTTCGATGGGGTATCCCGGTATTCCTAGTAATGCCTCTTCCATTATCCAGATTCACAACTATAACCGTATAATTCTTCGCCATCTCTCCAGATCCCTTTATATGTCTTTAGTCATTACCTTCTGTACACCCCTTTAGGCCAAATGGTTTTCTTCCTTCCCTACCGTTCGGCTCCAGCCTATGGTTTGGAAGAAGACTATCCAATAAGAATAATGGGTGTACTATCCTAATCCTAGGAGCACTCGCAATGCGAGAGAAGGTGAAGATAAAAGACAACCGAGTAAACCTTATTCCTATTTCTCCTGAACGAGAATCCATCCCCGTACTGGAACAAGTTCCTTTCGAGTTCGTATATAACCATACGATGGAGTATCCAATTAACTTGGGATCTTCGTAGTGATACGGAGTGTCCTGGAGAAATACAAAGGTGATTTAGGATTGGCGAAGAAATACTTGGTTTGGTCGTGAATAGCAGTCGCAATTTACTTTACCCTCTTACTAATCCCTTTCTTTGTCTTTACTTAATACCTTCTGTACACCGTTTAGGCTAATTGGTTTTCTTCATTCCCCACCGTTCGGCACCAGCCTAAGGTTTGGAAGAAGACTATCCAATTTGCGTAATAGGTGTACTATCTCCTAAACCAAGGAGTACTCGCAACCTGAGAGAAGGTAAAAGGAAAAGACAACTGAATAGTCCTAATCGTTTTCTCCAGAACCGGAAACCATCCTCGAATTCCTTCGAGTTCGTATATAACCATACGATGGTTTTGTCTAATGGAAGTGGATGTTCGTAGTAATACGGGGTGTCCCGGAGAAAAAGGGTAAAAATAGGAGTGGCAATGAGGTCTGCAACTCTGACAATCTAAAAGCCAGTGTTAAGAAGGTTCGGTCAACTTGGTCACTGAGTCATAGTCTAGGGTCGGGTCAATGGTCGCTGCCAAAGAGAGAGAAAAGAAACACTCAGCGTGCACTCTAGCCTAGATCAGAATGGTTATCACTTTATCTAATCTGGAAACCTCCCACTGTAACGTCAAATTCATCCCCAAACCTGAAAGAAGAATTAGCCGGGATCACCCGAGGAGTAAACCAACTCATCAGTGGGAATCGGGATCCAACTATCATCGCATGATAACGTGACGGAATCCGCTCACATTATCACACTCCAGAAAGTATGCGCATATCTGGCAAGTTTCAGTTCTTTTGAAACTCCCGATGTGGATTTTTGCCCCATGCTCTTATGACCTTGACTTTGGCCAACATATCATAAGTCACATGTCAAGTTCTACCCGTCATTATCCAGGTTAATTTGGACCCACCTGTACAAGCCCTTGATTGAAAGAATTAAAGTTAACCGCAATCAAGACGGTGTCGCTATGCAGCTAGCCGGTTGAGCACGGGTCGATCCACAGGGAGATGGTTGTATTTCCGTTCTTGTCTTAGACGAGTCAATAAAGAATTTGTGTATGAGTTAACATAGATTCTACTCCTACAGTGCAGTATTTATGTTAGAAATTCTATCATCCTAAGTTAGAAATATCCAACCCTTATTTTTCACACCTCCTATCTATTTACCCTTAGATTATATACGTTCCAAAAAAGTTTAGAAAGATGTCGGTTCTCCTGAGTTTTCCTTCTAAAGCGTGGCCTCAAATCAAGGATTTTTATCAACTTTAGAGAAAACACAAGTCTTATTCTTTATTTCTATCTCTTATTCAAACATCGATTGTATACCCCTACGTGTGTGTATATTTGCACCCCTACACTTAAGAATTCAATTCAAGCTATAATACCCTTGCCCTAATACCTAATACTACTTCTTTTCATTAAGGATGGACGGATTTGCTCACACACCATTCATGCGACTATTAATGCTTCTTGAGGCACTAACGGCCGATTACTGAATGTGTGAACATTAAAGCGTAAATAGCAGTTTCCAGGTCTTGACTTTATTCTATTTTTTTTTCTTTTTCTTTTTTTTTCTTTTTCAAGACCGGATATATTTTTCAATATGCTCTTTTGGTGTTTAGCTTTAAATACCGTTTTTTCTTTCATACTAGGCTTTCAGGCAAGAGTATTTCTAGGTATCCTCTACTATCCCAAGTTTTAAGGTGCGTGTAAGTGCAGTTTGTAGGGTATATACTTTCTAAATTTGAACTCAAGAAAAGAAACTATTTTTCAGACTTATCCTCCAGTAAAGCATCAATACTTTCCCTTCATCTTGACTTAACTAAAGAACTGAACTCAAGATTACTTATTTCTCAAAAAAAACTGTAAGGACGTATACTTACCAAGTTTAAACAGAATGAGGGTTATATTTAGGGTTTTCAATTCCTAAGCTTAGAATTTAGTTATTTCTATCATATCGACTAAACTTTCGGAATAAAGATCTAAGTTACCCTATTAGCTAACTTGACGACAAAGTTTTTATATTTTTTGGAAAATTTTTGATTTTTGTGGGTTTTTAATAAGGTATGCAAATGCAAAATATACAAATGAATGCGAAGGAAGAAGGCTTACCGAGCATACCCCCAAACTTAAACTTGACAGTGCCCTCACTGTCAGGCTATACCAAGAGGGTCAAAATTGTCGGCACTCCCTAGAAACAAATTATATACAAAACAAAAAAGGAAAACAAAAAATATATACAAAAAAGGAGTCCCCCCCAAACTTAAGTGAAACAGTGTTTCCACTGTTAAGCGTTGAAGTTCAGGATTAGGGGGGAAAGAACAGTATCAATCTATACAAGGCCTTACACAGGCCAAAAGTTAACACCAACCATTCAAAGATCTTATCGTGATAAAGCAGTGGCTGGTGAAAGAAGGAGTAGAGAAAAGAGATGGAGAATACACGAGACCGTATGGAGATAGAAGCGGGATACGGTCTCGGTATATCAGAAGAAGAATGGCGGAAGGGAAAAAGAAGTGGAGTACGAACTTGAGGGTGCAAATGGAGTGAATAGATTAGCACAATTTGTGATGAGCGATGTGTAAAAATCGATTGTGCTAATCTATTAACCCGTCGAGAGATTGGGTCAAATCCCTCAAGATTCGTAAGAAACCATAGGTACCCCGAACTTGGTAAACCAGACATAGTAAATGAAAGTGAGAATGATACGGTTTCTTGCAAGGTCGGAACGATGTAAAGGATGTAGGGAAGTGGTTGAGGAAGGGTATCGGTTAAAGGTTCGGGAGGGTGTACACGGTCAGTGGAAGGAACAGGATGAATTGGAAAATCCGACTCATCAATTAAAACTGGTTCATCCTCAAAACTATCCTCAATATTCTCCTCAAAATTTAGCACATCCATGCATTTTTCTTCAAAATCAAGACGCATATGGGGTTCGGGAAAAACATTTAATGACTCGGGATGATGAATTGGAGAGAAAAACTCAGTCAAATCTACGGGTTCATCATCCAAAATATTCCCGGCGTCAATATCGTTAATCAAGTGAAAATCAAAATTCTCTGACACCTCAACAAAAGCATGGATATCAATCGATTCAGGTTCTAAAGTGGAGGTGTAGAGGTCAAAAGGTTTAGGATCGGTGTCACTTGGAAGAGACCCTTCACAATCGGGCAAATCAAACACTACGAAGTCGCACAACTCATTCATCATTCTATCTTCAATTGATAAATCATGTGGGATACTCGATAGACTTTCAAAACAGGAGTTGTGGGATTCAATTTGGGACGGGTAGGTTTGATTTGGAAGGGGGTACATCTCACTCTCTCCACTCAAATTCACAGCCTGTCCTGCCGCCTCATCATACATTGAAAAAGTTGGATCTAGTTGAAAACTAGCTACCGGGTCACTAGGTTGCATGAGGGCGGCCATGGACGCATTCAAATCCAGCATCTGTTGGCTTGACGCTACCCTAAAATCTTCCAACGACTGTTCTAGACTAGACATTGGTTGTGAAGCGGTTTCAGTAAAAGATTCAAAGTTGTTTGGATACTGAAAACTCCCAAATGGCGGTTCTGAAGTAATGTCTAGGGAAGGTGCAAAAGTAGGGTAGGATTGGTATGAATTGAATGGCAGGACAGGAGTGGGATCAACATTGGGATAAGAAGGTGAATGGATTTGTTGGTCCCAAGAATTTGTAGTGGTGAAAGGAGTGAAAGATCGGCTACGAGATTGTTCAATACGTTCAGCAATAGACATAGGTCTCGGGGTTACAACCGGATTTTCAAAAGGGGTATCAACGCAAGAAGGTGTGAATGTTTGAAACGGTTGATACGAAGTGGATTGCGGGGTCCAGTTGTTCGTCCTAGACGCGTCTATCCGATCTTTCAAAGAAATTTTTGGCATGGATGGATCGTTCGAAGTTCGACCAAAACAAGAACCGTAGGAAGTAATGTCTGGTTGTGGGTACCAAAGTTCGGCAAGAGTTTTGCGAGGTGGAGTACCCATGATATGAAGAGAGAAAGAGAGAAAGGCAGAGAAAAGGAGGGGAAAAAGAATGTGATATTTTTTTTTTAATTTTTTTTTTAAATATTAACAAAAGAATGAAGTATACACAAAAAAGAATATGGACAAAAAAAACAATCACGACACAAAAATACCACACACCTAATCGTTCTAGGGTTCACCTAGGTCAACTAGACCTGCTCCAGAACTTAATTGTCGAAGTAAAACCGTGTCGAGAAACAGGCTCAAGATACACTGATCACGAGGCCAGGTAAGTGCAGAGATAAGGGGAGGTTGTCCAACGCTTTCGCGAAGTTCCTTAATTAAATAACCCTTTCTCTTTTGGCGGTTTCGCCGTTAACACTTTCCTAGACACCCCGTAAACACTATACCGTTAAGCAAGGTTCTAAACACAGTTAACTTCTCCTAGTGAGCGTGAAGTCCTTAAGGCTTAAAGTCTAGTTTCTTTTAAATTTTGTGCGGGTAAACGTTATGCGCAAGTTCGTGATTTATGGGCCACGGAAAAGGTGATGAAATCCTTTACCGTATATTGTGGGGTTCGCTTGCCCTTAAGTCCGTATTAATTAATGCAATGCGCAATTCAATAAAAATTCTATAAAGAATCAAAAAATCGTTTTTTAGTTTAAGCGCGGCACTGCAACAAATACGGGTTAGTCAATTTTTAGCGTTTGCTAGCGAACTTGCAAAGAATCCTGCAAAGAGTAGTATATTGGAAGCGTCGGATTTGAGAAGAAGGTGTTAGTAAAGTACGTACCGTTAAGTTTTGGGTTAGGAAGCCCCCGTTGAATCAAATCCGGTAAGCTTGAAAAGTTCGCTTGCGCGGGTCAAACTACCCGGATCTTTGGCACTGTACTTAGCAATCACCTTAGCCTAGAATGTAAACTTTGCTTCCCACAATCGCAGTTTGCAAATACGCAAAAATCTGCACACTTGCCCACAAAAATGATAAAAAAAAACAAAAAACAATATTTTTTTTTTATATACAAAAAGAATATTAACCCGAATAACAAGAAAGAAAATACGCTACCGTCTCCCCGGCAACGGCGCCATTTGATCGCACGCTTTTGGCGTGTCGGAAGTTCAAAGTTCTAAAGTTTACCGTGATCAGGACGGTGTCGCTATGCAGCTAGCCGGTTGAGCACGGGTCGGTCCACAGGGAGATGGTGGTATTTTACCTTCTTGTCTTAGACGAGTCAGTAAAGAATTTGTGTATGAGTTGTTCGATTCTATCCTAAGTGTATTATTTGCAAGTATAAAGTTGTTAAGAAAAAGATACGAGATTGTAAGCTAAGAAATCCGTACTCAAAACCTTTGAGCCGAGTCTTGACCAATTGAAGCTAGAGCAATCGGCAACAACGTGGATTAGGGGATTTAAGCGCGGTATTCGTGGAATCCGGCTTATTTACCCTTGTCCTTCCGTTCTTGTCTCTTGCTTTCGCCTCCGGCCAAACCGAACGCAACCGGTCGCGGTTAGGAATCACCGTTACCTTGTCAGGGTAGGGTGCCTAACGGAGCGCTTGCGTATGGTTTGGACGGAGTTCAATGGAAAATAACGGGAAAAGGAAAAGAGAAAAGAAAATCTTTAACTTATAATATCGTATTTCTTCTTAACAATAATAATTACAACATTCACAAAATGAACAAAAGAGAGCAAAAGAAAAGAAAAGATTACATGTATTAAGTGCATGAATTTAAGTGCATGAAATAAATTGCAAGAAAGAAAAGCAAGATAATAATAAGCAAGTAATAAAAAGCGATAAAAAGAACAAGAAACTAGGACTCAAGACAAGCATGTGATCAATAGCCAACCCTTAAACTTGCAAGCTCAATCAAGAGGTTGCAAGATCAAGGGAAGGGTAGAGAACGCATGTGAAATGAAGTGCTAATTCCATGAAAGAATACGACCCTTGAGATCAATAACTAACCCTTAACCATTCAAGCTCAATTAAGAGGTTGAATGATCAAGAGAAAGCAAGAATCTCAAGGGGAAGAAGAAATACAAGAGAATGATACAAAAACCTCATCTTCATTAATCTCCCACTCAAAAAGCTCTCACTACAATTTTCATGGAAAAAGAATGAAGAAGAAGAAGAAAAAGAACTAAAACTACAAAAGAATGGAGAACAAAGAATGACCCTTGGCTTAGCTCAATTCTGGAGTATTTATAGGCTGGAGAATGGAAATCTAGGGCAACCACCAGAACCCAAACAAAAAGACCAGAATACCCATGAAAAGTCACTGTCTGTTGCGCCAGTACGGCCGCGGATCCGCCGCCAATACCCCCTATTGGCCGCGGATCCGCGGCCCTATGATGGAGTCAGGGCATGGTTTTATGTGTACTTCCCTGGTCTTCTGTCCCCTCTTGTCTGGTATATGTATTTTCTGAAAATACATTCACATTTCTTCCAGAATTTCTGTTGAGGAAAGGTGGACTTTTTGTGGATGTTTTTGTCATGATTGCCTCGAGCTCCGCGTAGATTTCTTGGAACTTATTGTTGCCATTGAGCCTTGTGCATGAAGGTGACATTGATTTGACATTTTGTCTTCCTAAACTGGTATCTGGCAACATACGGATGACGAGCGGAGACCGTGTTTTCTCAGTGGTTGGCAGGAACCTGGATTTTATCGTGTTTTCCATGAATTTCACCGTTTTAGAACCGAGAACCTGTATCCTGCAAATATGTAACAAACACGGATTAAAAGTACCTACCTATAAACACACGAGCATAAGAATGGGCGGTATAAAATGCAGTATTCTGTTGTGAACAGCCCTTGACTTTGGCCAACAAGGCTATACGACTGTCCCAAACCAACGCATCTATCTATGCTGCATATGAATACCCAACAGCTACCAAACACTGTGCCTTGACTTTGGCCAACATACACAGCTTGAATACTATTGACTATCCATATGAAACGACAGAGGGCTACGAATGGTTTCTGGCGAAAACTTTTAACGTAATGAACTTGATATCGTTGAAGGAACTGATAGCTTTTAAAAAATATAGTGACGAAAACCTTTGCTAAAGAGGTCACTCCCGGTGAAGGGATCTCGGCTCTTTCCCCGTAGAATGAGGTGCAGGATATTCAAACTGAATACCACGATGCAAAGCAAAAGTAAACGGCTATAGTGAAGTTACGGCCCTGACGCAAACTTTTGTCCAAGGGGTCACTCCCGGTGAAGGGATCTCGGCCCTTACCTCGTCGACTGAAGAGCAGGATATTCCAACTGAATACCACTGTGCAAAACAAAAGAGAACGCCCTTGCAATAACAGTTTTTTGAAAAAGTATTCCAACAACATCAGAATAGGTTTGTTTAACTTGCATTGATCCGAATCAACGCAGTCCCATCAATTGATCAAACCACAAAAGAACGAAAATAATGATGTACGTATATACCATCCGCATTCGCCACTGGGTCCCGTCATCACCCGTTAGGTTACTTAACTAACGACAGAGCGGGGACTGGACTAGCGTGGATGCAAAACATATACAACATCTACTAGTATATATATAATATATAATTTTCGCTCAAGGCGTGATAAAAATGCAACATCACAGAAATGTACAGCATCACAGAATAATACAGATATCTGTGATCCCCGGGTTTCACAGAGCCGCTGCTGAAACCCGACGTTCCCCTGGTCGTGTGGATAGCCTGTGCAATGAAATCCTAGACCCCTACGGGTGCGGCAAGTTACCCGCCAAAACCTGAAGCGAGGAAGCCCCTTTCAGCAACGTGAATGGACCACCCAGCACTTCACGGAATCCGGTAACTTGGGCACCCCTCCTGGGTCAACCTGTACCCCCTACGAGTGCGGCGAATAGCCCGCCAATTCTAGAGTAAAGCCCCCTCCGTCTCAACGCCATGAGATGCGGGCTTGTTGCCCTCTAGAATCCGGCTATCCGTGCACCCCTCCGCGGGGTAATCCTAGTACAGAAAGTAAAATATACATACAACGGGTACATCGACCTCGACCCGGTCGTGCCCCAAAAGAATAATACAAACAGGCAGTGACGGCAGTCCACAAGTCGGCCGCTCGCCCCACAATATCAAATGTATATATAATACAAAACTGTACTAATACTGCAACCAGGCTATCCCCACGACCGATCCGCAACAACACAGCACAATCACAGAACATCAACGTGAATGTCACGTTCGCAAATCCGTCTAACCG
The DNA here is from genome assembly GCA_030015575.1 of Agapanthus africanus. Classification (NCBI taxonomy): domain Eukaryota; kingdom Viridiplantae; phylum Streptophyta; class Magnoliopsida; order Asparagales; family Amaryllidaceae; genus Agapanthus; species Agapanthus africanus. Next base: position 262,836,281 of record CM057345.1, on the reverse strand, counting down.
AGCTATAGTAGTTAGACAGGATTTACCGATCAAGTGACATTCACGGTCGCAAATATAATGTAAATACTATGAACTAACATGTTTAAACTTTTCGATCGATCAAAAATTATCCAAGTGGGCCCCAAGTAATACTGTAGCACTCACAGAAAATCTGGGCCCAAAAGAATATCCCAAAACCCCTATTTCATAATCAGAAGCCTACTGTTAAAATATGGTGCAACGATTCCACTTACCCACCGCGGAACCGTGGCCAAACCGGGGTTTGGCCGCGTTTCCACGGTCATAGTAAGGAATCATTGAATCGTATTTTCCCAGAATTCTTAGAATTTCTTGCATGTCTTTCTGCAATGACCTGAAAAATTTTTGGAGCTGAAAAAATTTCGACAGAGAACACATGCACTAAAAATACGGTTTTTGGGATTTTGTTCGATCGAGTCTTTAAACATACTAGAGCAAGCTAGGTAGGTTAATGGCGTGGCTCTGATACCAGTGTAAGTCCGCGGCGGCGCCCCGGCCGTCGATCCGACGCCGGAAACGCGGAAACAAAAACTTTGCTAACTAGCAAACCGGCACCACCGCGCACTTTTATCCCGGATCGGGCCATTAACCTAGCTACTAGCAAAATACAAGATGGGTAGAGAAGTATACCAAGCGATCCGTGTCCTTCGGTCTTCGTCTCCACTCCAATCTCCCGCGGAATCTCCGTCCATCACCTCCTCGTCGGAAAGGGCACCACGTAGCCTGATACTTTTATGGGCTCCCACCTCTGGACCGAGGCAACTCGGGCGCGAAGTTGGCCCGGAAGTCGATTTCGACTTTCCGGGGCGCGTCCAAGATTTGCTGTAGATATAGTGTAGTGGGTTGTCTCTCTAGGGTTTATGTTTCCATGATGGAGGAATAGAGAAAGAACAATGGTGAGAGGTTTGGAACTTTTGCAAGCCAAGAATGAAATGAGATGATGGAAATTTCCTCACAAAAATGAAACCCTCTCACCCTCTCTCACCAAAGTGGCCGGCCCCTCTTAGAGATGGTATAGGATTAAAAAGGAATCTTAATCAAGAGAAGAAAAAGAGATAAGAATCAATAATAAAAAGGTCACACCCACTTCTCATCTCATCAAACCACAAAACCATCACATGAAAGCAAAGGAATGGACTCAAAAAGCATCTCATGATGAAAGAACAATCATGAAGACACACATAAGCAAGAAACCCCTTCACTAATAAGTTATTTGCAAACTGCAAATAACCCCCTCCATCGAAAAAGTCCGGCCGTGAAGGAACAAAGGAAAAACGGCCGGAACGGAATGCAAACTGGCAACTTCAGAAAACTGATCCCGTAATAAATTACAGGAAAACCCCGCGACTGCATATACATGCCCGCATTTGTATTCCCACTGAACACAAATGCAAAGAGACAAAACTACACTGTCTAATACTAGGGTCCGGCTTAAACCAAAGCCGGCTAGTAAAATCCGTCCGATCACGATCCGTGCAATACCGCACGTATCTGATCGAACCCTGCCATATCTCCATACGGCCTCTACAGCGTTTCGCCCGAAACCTGAGTAACTGTGTGTGGTGGACTCTAAAGACTCGTCAATACTATGACTGTGGATTTAACCACTAGCACGTCAGAGGTATTAGCCATACGTGACGGGCTACCAGCTATTGACCAAAAGGGACGTCGATGAGCGAACTCATCCTGACACCCTACTGAGCCTGTCAGTGACAATATCCGTGCAGTCCGGTCCGTTCGTCTATGAGCATCGCATGGCGGGCCTAGGTGGTTGGTAAAAATCAGACCCCCAAAAACGATACAAGTCGTGTCAGAGTGTAGTCCAGAACACCCTGAGATACTACTGGAATACCTACCAGCAAATCTCCTGCCTTGGCCAAGGACTTTTCATGTACTGGCTCTCCTAGACACAGCGCGACCTCACCCCCAATACCGGGAGAGACGAACCCCTGCAGATCCGCTCACTGCCTCCATGTGGCTCGGGACTGTACCCAACTAAAACCTGTTTGCACGTCTCCTTTGAGCATGGTAAGGTAGTAATCAAAGCACAGTGGGAACTCACACGAGACAAATGACGATCTCAGGTCGATGAACTAACCTGTACACATGTCACCAGGGAACTGCTATCTGACATCAGGTATAATCCCAACTAGCAGGTTCCCGGCGAGTCCTGTCCGGTGTACTCATAACCCAATGAGCACCTGTATACATCTTAGGTGAACCAACTGACACCAGTGGCTTGTGAGACCGGCCACCGCCCCTCGTCGGGGTCTCGACTGTATACACTAGTCTACTCTGGAGAATCGATGCCCTGTCTCGAAACTCCCACGACTAGGGAACTTTTAAGGATGTGCTTATAGACTCCAGCTCTCACATATATGATCGCCCTCATACTACTGGTAGTCAAGCAAGAATCCTAGGGGCTCTATCAACGTGCAATAGCGACTCGTAAGGTCACCTAAAGCAGTATACGATGATAAAGATAAACCAGATAGCATACTATCATCTTGAGTAAGACTGTCCTACCGGCATAGGTCCTCCCTCAATCATTGCAATCACGTGCCTGTGATCCAATAATTGACTCTGAGGGTACTATATCCAACAGCAAATTACCCGCCAAATTCCCAAAGTGAAGCAACCTCCCTCAACAAATTGAGTAGGACACTAGGCACTTCAAAAACCCGGTGGTTTGTGCACCCCACCTTGGGTCTATCCTAAGAGCAAAAACAGTAAAAACGAAATTATACAACGGTGGCTACAACCTCATACCAGATGTACCCCGCAAAATAATATTACATTGCTTTTTACAAATTACATTGAATGAAAGAAAAGAAAAAACGCTATTCTCACATCCCGCGGCCATTCATCATGACGATCCAAACAACTATGTGCAACCCCCACTAATCATCATATAGCAATTAGTGGACGTTTCAAACACATATAACAAAAAACTGAAAACCCGATTAGCCAAACACTTTTAGAATTTTGATTGATAATTTCAAACCATGCCAATACTAGACGTGTTCCTGTACAAACAACTTTGTAGAATTCGACATATCCCATAAACCCCATTTCGGCAATCTAAGAATAATGCAAAAAATCCGAGTCGACTCGGCCCCAACTCGGCGGCGGATCGGCGGCCAAACACTGGGTTTGGCCGCGGATCCGCGGTGCTTTTGGCGAGTTAGACACTCGTTTTTCTACAGTTTTCTTAGAAAACCCTGCTTGTATTTTTAAGTCCTGTCAAAAGATTTTTTGAACACTTTTAAAAATTGACAGCAGCAGGGGCAGAAAACATGTTTTCGGGAGAAAAAACTGTCGATCGAGGTTCTAACTTTTGGCTAACAATCTAATTATGGTTTAGTTAGGCTCTGATACCATGTTGGTGTGTGTTGCATGCTCCCACAACTCTTGTGGCGCGGCGGAAGCGGTGAACGAAAATTTTCTTGGCATACAACACGCACTTAACCGAAGATCTTGTCTAAACCACAATTAGAAAACCCTAACTAGAGATCTTATCTACTATGTTAGGGATTATACCTTGAGGATACAGTCCTTCGGGTCTTCTCTTGGATGCAACTCCTTTTCTCCTTTCTTCTCTTTTGGTGAACTCCTTAGCTCCTTTAGATGATGCTGATGTCTTCGATCTCCGGCCACCCAAGACCTAGATGATCCACCCGAGAGTTATCGTGCAAGCTATAAACTCTTCACAAGAGTTTAACCTAGAGACCAATTTTGCTAGAAGAGGTCACTAGGATAATGTAGAGATAAGTGTATTGGATTAACTTGAAATCCAATGCTTTGGATTCACATCTCATGTGAAGGTTTAAGCTAGGAAGAATAATAATGAGGTTTTTCATGCTCATCCTTTCACATCTCATGTGAAGGCTATTTATAAGAAGAGGGAGAAGGAGAGAGTAAGTGTTTGTCATAATGAAAGTGTTCAAGCATGATGAATAAAGATATAGCACTAAGAGAAATAATTGAAGCATGCATTATATAAATTAGCACCATGCTTCAAAAGTAACTCCAAAACTATATAAGAAATAAAACCCGTCATTTCAACCATGCTTGTACTTTTTAATTTCCACCTCATTTATTTATTTTCATAAAATAAATGATGTAATTATGATATCATTATGAGGTGGCACCTTCTAGAAGGTATTCTTATAACAATTACAAGAATACCCCTCCTCCGTATACCGTATCCGAATTCCAAAAAATACGAATACCATTAATCCAATAGTATAATACCGGTATCCGGATTAATACAAAGCCCATCAGTATTATCCTTCCGATTATTATTCCTGTAACAATTACACGAACATAATCGAAACCCTGCTGTAACAGCTTACGGCTGCCATAACACCTTACAGCCTCTACATATTTTGCCTGAACGAGGGAACCCTCTGTGTGGGACTCTAAAGACTCGACAGTATGCTGCCAGTGGGTTTAACCACAAGCACGTCAGCGGCACTAGCTGTGCATAACGGCTACCCAGGTACATGACGAAAAGGTGGCCGACGAGCGAACTAATCACAACCCTTACGAGCCTGCAAGCAACACTTACCGTACAGTCCGGTCTCTTCGTCTGATACGTCGCATATGAAGTCTAGGGGTGGTAAATGTCAGACCCTAGTAACTTTATAAGTCATGCTGATTTACGGCTCATAACAGTTCAAGGAACTACTGATAACACTTATCAGTAAACCTCGAGAACCCTGGCCAGGGATTTAGGTGTTATAGCCGATCAAACATAGTGCGACATCAACTCCCTATACCGGGAGAGACGAAACCCTTCCTATCGCTCACTGTCTCCATATGATTCTGGATTGTACCCAAAATCCACCTGTTTGCACGATTCAATAGAGCCGTGGTACGGAGGAAATCAAAGTACAGTAGGAATCACATAAGACTCTATGACGATCTTGGGACTACAGACTAACCTGTACAAGTGTCGCCAGAGAACTGCTATCTGACAATAGGTATATATACCATCTAGGAGTTCTCGGCGAGTCCTGTTCGGTGTACCCATTCTCCAATGAGCACCTGTGTACAATCTTTGATGTCAAACACCAATGGTTGTGGAATCAACCATCGCCCCAGGGTCAAGAAACGTACACACTAGTCTAATCTGGTAATACCGATGCCCTATCTCGATATACCCTCGACTAGGAACTATTAAAGGATATACTTGTAGACTGCCAAGGTCCCACTAGTATGATCTCATCATAATCCTGGTAGTCAAGTATAGTCCTAAGGGCTTCATCAACACATCACATGTTATGATAAAGATAAACCAGATAGCATACTATCATTTCGAGCAAAGATTGTTTCTGTACATATACATGCCTACCATCCTATACAATACAGGCCTCTAGGGCATACATATCTAACAATCTCGCACTTGAACTAAGGCCTGTAGTTGATGCAATAAGTACCGGCTAGAACCAGTTTCCAGCGTACCGCATGCCCAACAGCTCAAACAGTTTCTCAAACTGTACTTAAGGGATAGCCTTGGTGAATGGATCTACTGTGTTGTCTTTCGTATCTACTTTCCGTACCTCGATGTCCTGGCGATCCACTATCTCCCGGATGAGGTGATACCGCCTCAACATATTTCTGGATTTCTGATGGGACCTCGGTTCTTTTGCCAAAGCCATGGCTCCATTGTTATCGCAATACAGAGGTATTAGGTTAGCAGTGGATGGAACCACTTGAAGTTCGGAAATGAACTTCCTCATCCAGACTGCCTCTTTTACGGCATCATTAGCAGCAATACACTCAGCTTCCATCGTGGAGTCAGCGGCGGTATCTTGCTTTGAACTCTTCCAACATACTGCCCCTCCATTTAGGGTAAATACAAACCCTGAGATGGACTTACTATCATCCTTGTCGCTCTGGAAGCTGGAGTCGGTAAAGCCCTCCATTTGGAGATCTCCATTACCATACACTAAGAACATCTCTTTAGTTCTTCTCAAGTACTTCAGAATGTTCTTCACAGCAGTCCAGTGTTTCTCCCCTGGGTTGGATTGATACCTGCTTACTGCACTCAGTGCATAAGCTACATCTGGGCGAGTACATATCATCGCATACATTATAGATCCTACAGCCGGAGCGTAGGGTATAATGCTCATGCGAGCCCTCTCCTCATCAGTCTTTGGAGACATCTCTTTGGAGAGGGTGATCCCGTGACAAGCGGGAAAATTACCCCTCTTGGAATCTTCCATACTAAACCTTTTTAGTATCGTGTCAATGTATCTCGATTGGGACAATCCCAATAATTTCTTAGATCTATCTCTATAGATCTTAATCCCCAGAATGTACGAGGCTTCACCCAGGTCTTTCATGGAGAACCTCTGCGATAAGAATAGTTTGACCGATTGTAGTATAGGAATATCATTTGCTATCAAGAGAATATCGTCCACGTACAATACGAGGAATGTCACAGTACTCTCTACAATCCTTTTATAAATACATGGTTCATCCACATTTTTGATAAAACCAAACTCTTTGATTATATCATCAAAGCAGATGTTCCATCTCCGTGATGCTTGCTTTAATCCATAGATGGATTTAAGCAGCCTGCATGCTTTTCCGCTGCTCCCACTATCAATGAAGCCTTCTGGCTAATCCATAAATACGCAATCTTTTAAATCACCATTTAGAAATGTCGTTTTAACATCCATCTGCCAGATCTCATAATCATAGTAAGCAGCTATAGCAAGCAGGATCCAAATGGATTTGAGCATCGCGACTGGTGAAAAGGTTTCATCATAGTCCAAGCCCGGTCTTTGACGAAATCCTTTTGCTACCAGCCTAGCTTTATAGGTCTCCACCAGACCATCCATACCGATCTTTCTTTTAAAGATCCATTTGCACCCTATGGGTTTTACTCCAGAAGGTGCATCCTCCAAAGTCCATACTTTGTTGGTGTGCATGGATTCCATTTCGGATCTCATGGCATCCATCCATTTCACCGAGTCACCACTCGTGATAGCTTGCTGAAAACTATTAGGGTCATCATCATCCATGATGCAATCTTCTCTATCACCATCAATTAGAAAACCGTAGTATCTATCAGGTGGGTGAGAAGTCCTACTAGATCTACGAAGTGGCTGAGGTACGTCAGGTTCTATTGAAACCTCAGGTTCAACCAAATCATCGGTAATTGTTTGTGTATCTGGAACTTCTTCCAGTTCTACCGCATTGCAAACAATATCATTTGTAAAAAATTCATTTTCTAAAAATGTGGCATACTGAGAAACAAACACCTTTTGTTCCTCCTTGTTGTAGAAAAGATATCCAAACGAGTGTTTTTGGATATCCCACAAATCTACACAAAACCGATCGTGTCTCAAGTTTGTCCGGATTCTGCTTTTTCACATAAGCCAGACAACCCCATATCTTTACTCTTTTAAGAGATGGTCTCTTCCCATACCATATCTCATATGGAGTGGTAGACACGGTTTTGGTCAGAACCCTATTCAATAGATAAATCGCGGTCTCCAATGCGTGCCCCCAAAATGATATTGGTAACTCAGCATCACTCATCATAGATCGTACCATATCTAATAGGGTACGATTCCTCCTTTCCAATACACCGTTGTGCTGTGGTGTGTACGGAGGAGTGAGCTGAGAGAGAATCCTATTCTCTTTTAGGAAATCTAGAAACTCTGAGCTTAGATACTCACCTCCTCGATCCGATCGAAGTTTCTTGATACTTATGCCTGTTTGTTTTTCTACTTCTGATTTATACTCCTTGAACTTTTCGAAGGCTTCAGACTTATGTTTCAACAAGAACACGTGCCCGAATCTCGATAAATCATCAGTGAAGGTTATGAAGTACGAAAAACCACCTCCCGCATGTGTAGACATTGGTCCACATACATCACTATGTATGAGGCCTAAGAGTTCTGTAGCTCTTTCTCCGTGTCCAGTAAACGGAGTTTTGGTCATTTTACCTTTGATGCAAGACTGGCAAGTCGCATAAGATTTATATTCAAACGAGTTTAAATATCCATCTTTATGTAGCTTGGTTAGTCTTGTTTCATTAATATGACCAAGTCTACAATGCCAAATGAAAGCTTCAGTTATGTCTGAAACCTTTCTTTTGTTTGCGTGTTGTATATGAAAAACTGTATGCTGATTTAGGACGTATATCCCGTTATTTAATGTACCATACCCAATCAACTCTTGATTAAGGTTAATGTTCATAACATTAGATTGCAATACAAAATTATATCCAGCATTGTCCAACAACGATACAGATATAATATTACATAACATCGAAGGTACAAAATAACATGGGTTCAAAGCAAATATAGAACCCGACAGCAAACCAAGATGATACTCTCCCACTGCAGTAGCATGTACTGAGGAACCATTACCAACCCGGAGAGTGTGATCACCTTTCTTCAACAGCATGTACTGAGCAAACTACGATGTATATTGTAGTGGATGCTTGGACATATATGTGAGGACTTTCTTGCTCGACATGATAGTATGCTATTTGGTTGCTCTTTATCTTAATATGTACACTGATTGTCTCTATGTTACATATTGATAAAGCCCTTAGGATGAGTACTTGACTACCAGGACTATGATGCAGATCATACTAGTGGGGACAGTGTAGTCGCTAAATACATCCTTCAAATGTTCCTAGTCGTAGGTGTATCGAGACAAGGCATCGATATACCAGAGTAGACTAGCGTATAGCTTCTCGACCCATACAGATGGGCGATGGATGATCCCATATCCATTGGTGTTTGACATCAGAGACAGTATACGGGTGCTCAGTGGAGACTGGGTACAATGGACAGACTCGCCGAGAACTCCCAGATGGTATTATACCTATCATCAGATGGCAGTTCTCTGGTGACACTGGTAGAGGTTAGTTTGTAGGCCCAAGATTCTCATAGAGTCTTGTGTGATTCCCACTGTGCTTTGATTTCCACCTTACCACATTCAAGAGAACGTGCAAAACGGTGGCTTTTGGGTACAGTCCCGAGTCACATGGAGGCAATGAGCGATAGGAGGGGTTTCGTCTCTCCCGGTATAGGGAGTTGATATTGTGCTGTGTTCGATTGGCTATAACAGGAAGTCCTTGTCCAAGGCAGCTTCAGAGATATACTGGTAAGTGTTATCAGTTGTTTCTCGACCCGTTATGAGCCTCATATCGACATGACTTATCGAGTTACTGGGGTCTGGCGTTTACCACCACTAGACGAGATATGCGACATATCAGACGAAGAGACCAGACTGTACGGTAGTGTTACTAATTGGATTCGCAGGAGTGTGAGCATGCTTGCTTGTTGATCTTCTGATTGCTCAATACCCGGGTGGCCGTTACGTTTAGCAGACCGCTTGTGGCTTGTGGGTGTTTGATATGATCATCACCTACTGCCGGCGTATTGATGAGTCTTTAAAGTCATACATAGGGGTTTCCTGGCTCAAGCGAAATGGAGTAGGAGAACATATGTGATATGTGCGGGACCGAGAATGATACGATATGAGATACCGTATTCTATTCTCGCGATTTGTGACATTGGTCGGTTATATGCGATATAGCCGAGTTATCGGATCAAGTGTTGATTCGAAAAGTTGTTACACATGATATTAGTCGGGTATAGCCGGATTATTAAATCAAGAGTTGATTTAATAATTTAATGTTTAATTATATATATATATGATATATTACATTACATTAACTAGTATTAGCTCACTTAAGATTTGTTTTCTCACTTTGTGTGCACATTGTACATATGTGATATGTATGTTTGTGCACATGCATTGTGTCATGGTTGATGATACATGTAAGATGGGTGTATGAGACTTATACCATGATTAGGTTAAATTAGGATTTTATTATGTCTTAAGATTTAACAAAAGAGAATAACTTAGTCAAAGTTGTCAAGCTTGGAAGAAGCTTGTAGAAACTTTGACAAAGTCCACTCTTTTGTCATCTCTTAAGATATTAGTTAACCCAACCCTTAACCTTACACCTTGGTTAATTCTCTACACGAGTTAAGCATGACTCACTGTTCATATCAGATTTTTGCATTTTCATACCGCCCAATTTTTATCACATTTGCATATCCGTAGATACTCTTGAGCCGTGTTTGCTAGTCAATTGCAGGATACAGGTTCTCGGTTCTAAAACGGTGAAATTCATGGAAAACACGAAAAAAGTCCGGGTTCCTGCCAACCACAGATAAAACACGGTCTCTGCTCTTCATCCGTATGTTGCCAGATATCAATAGGAAGACAAAAGGTCAAATCAATGTCATTCTCATGCACAAGGCTCAATGGTAGCACAAAATCCAAGAGATCTACGCGGAGCTCGAGGCAATCATGACAAAATCTTGACAAAAAGTCCACCTTTCCCTCAACAGAAATTCTGGAGAAATCGTGGAGCCAAATTGAGAAAGTACATGTACCAGAATGATGTACACTGAAGAACAGGGAAACACAAAAAAGATGAGGGCCCAATTCTCCTAAAGGGCCGCGGATCCGCGGCCAATGGGGGGTTTTGGCCGCGGATCCGCGGCTGTATAGTGGCCGCAGGAAAAACTTTTCCAGGGGTATTTTTGTCTTTGCATGTGGGTTCTGGTGGTTGCCCTAGGGTTTCATGTTTTGGGCTATAAATAGCCCAGAACTTTGTGAAGGAAAGGGGTCCATTCTTGTATTTTCATTTTGCCTAGTTTTAGTGTTTCTCTTCTTCCTCTTCTCACCTCTTCTCCATTAAACTTGTAGTGAGCTTATGAGTGAAGAGTGATGAATAAAGAAGACCATTTTTATTATCATGCTTGTCTCCTTATCTTTATGCTTGTTGTAATTTTAATTTGTTAAGTAGTTGTTGTTATTTCCTTGTTGTTCTTTCTTCTCTCTTTTTCTTTATCATTCATACGACAATGATACTTACGCTCGATCCTCGCCAAGGTGAGGTCGCAAATAGTTAGTCGTATTCTTCTAATCTCCTTCTTTCTATCTTCCTCTTTTGTTTTGTTTTGTTTTTCCTATCATGAAGTGTGAGTAGTTTTATACTTGTTAGGGTAGGATAAGGGAAGTTTGAGAGAAGGAAATCTCTCTCACTCTTTCCTTGCCCAACAACTTAAATCGACTCCCGTTAATTGAACCACAATCCGCTCCTTACGGCACCCTATCCTACATGATAGCGGTGATTCCGTAGTGAGACCGGTTGTGGTTGAATTAACCGGAGGTTATGGATAAGAGCCAAGAACGGACGGACAAGCACCAAAAGGAAGACTTATGCGTTGGAAAGCCTAGCTTATACTCGCAAAGTCCTTCCTAGTCGTGCTAATCACCATTGTTGCCGATTACCGTAACACCGATATTAAGAGGGGCAACGAAAGATGTGGAGACTCCTAAATCAAACTAACATAATCCTAACCCTAACAAGATCTCTTTAAATATCAACTTAACACTTAGATAACCACAACAAAATCTGAACACAGGACTTAACTCGTCGAAAAACACATAGAAAAAGATTCCCATCTCCCTGCGGACGACCCGTACTCAACCGGCTAGCTACAAGCGAAACCGTCTTGATTGCGGTCTTTAAAACTAAACTTGAACACGCACGTATCCTATCAATCAAATGGCGCCGTTGCCGGGGAGACGGTAGTTTATTTCCTTGTGTAATTTCGGGTTAATTTGTAAGTATAAATATAACCCAAAAACGAAAAAAAAAATACATACTTTGTAAAAAAATCATCTTGTTATTTTTGATTAGCTTTTGTGCAAGTGTGCAGGAAAATACAAGGTTCGAGTTCAGTGGCCAAGACGTTGAAAATACGGAGTTCAAGTGCAGTGCCAAAGACGTGGGAAGATAGACCCACAGTTCGCGGCTACACCGCGACGGACAAAAACGAAGCATCCGGTCTACTGTAAAAATCTGGAGCAGATACAGTGAGTATAACAGAATTCCACACATCCAGACAAGCAGAAGACTCCAATACCAGCACACAGAGAAAAATGGGAAGCCCAAACCCTCTGTTCCACCGCGGAACCGCGGCCTAAACAGGTGTTTAGCCGTGGATCCGCGGCCTGTTGGTGCCTTCAGGGCCCCAAATTTCTCTGTAAGTTCTCTGCCTCTCTCCTCTCTTCTGAACTCCAATAAATTGTGATTTCTGCAGCCTTCTTTGCGCAAACTCTTCTCCCCCTTCCAATAAACTGTTCTTGTGCAGGATTCTTTGCGCCGTAAATAAAAAAAAATTGTTTGCAGTTGATTTGTTACTGTTTTGCATTCTTTAATACGGACTTAAGGGGCTTGAAACCAATCCAGATTGGGTGGGGATTTCATCACCCTTCCCAGGACCCCGAAAATCACTAAAGCATATGCATTGTCCATTGTAAATTAAAAAATACTAGACTTCAGCCCTAAGGACTTCGCGCTCATTAGGAGAAGATAAACCTTGTTTAGAACCTCGCTTAACCGTATATTGTTTACGGGGTGTCGAGGAAAGTGTTAAAGGCGCAACCGCCGAAAGAGAAAGGGTTATTTAATTAAGGAACTTCGCGAAAGCGTTGGACAACCTCCTCTTATCTCTGCACTTACCTGGCCTCGTGATCAGTGTATTTTTAAGCCCGTTTCTCGACATTGTTTAACTTCGACAATCAAGTTCAGGAGCAGGTCTAGTAGACCTAGGTTACCCTAGATCTAGGTGTGATTGTGCATATCTTGTTTGTGATTGCTTAAGCCGTATTTCCGTACATACTTCTGTAAATCTCTTTCTAAAAACAAAAAAAGAAAAAAAAAAGAAAAAAATCAAAAACTTTTATAAAAACTTGCCCTTTTGTCGCCAAATCCATTTTCACCCACCACCCATCGCCTTCCTCCATTGACGTTTTCTTACCCTCACCTTCTCCGCTTTGACTATACTAAACTCGTTTAGTGTATGTCCGCTTGGACTCGGGACACTAGCGCCCGTCTAGTCCACGTTACGTTAGTCGCGACCGACTACGCGATCGACTCCGAAGTCGATACTCCGTCCACTCCTCTTTCACCCCTTCCTTTGCCGGCCAACTCCGACGTTGACCGGAATTCTGTTCATACATCTTCACCTTCACCTTCACCTTCACCAACCTCTTCTTCCGCGATGTCGGGATTCAATCCGAACATCTCTTTGACCACCGCTGGATTGGCTCCACCTCCTACGGAGACCAATATCCCACCACCTCCGCCTGTTGTAGCGCCGCAGCGAATTGCGCTCCAGGATCGTTTCTACCCCACCCGTTCTGCACTTCCCACCTGCCTTTCTCTTCCTCCGGCCAATGGGGACAACTTTGAAATTAAGCCCCATTTCATCAACATGCTTCCACGTTTTCATGGGCTTGAATCTGAAGATGCCTATATCTTCATCAACAAATTTCAAAATGTCTGTGCCATGATGAAAACCACCCAGCTGTCGGACGATGCTATACGTCTACGGGTCATTCCGTTCACTTTATGCGATCTCGCTGAAAAATGGCTGTATAGCACCGCTTCCCACTCAATCACCAGCTGGGACGAGTTTGTTAAAGCGTTTCTGAAAAAATTCTATCCAAATCATAAGACCGCAAGAATTCGAAATGAAATCAACCAATTCTCCCAGCTTCCTTCTGAACCCTTCTGGAAGTGCTTTGACCGATACAAAGACCTTCTTGTTCAGTGTCCTCACCACGGTATAGAGAAATGGCAACTCTGCCAAACCTTATACGAGGGACTGAACCCAGCAACGAAGCAGTTGCTAGAAACCATCTGTCAGGGCCACTTCCTATCCAAATCTGACGAGGAAGCGTGGCAGTTCTTTGACGATCTTGCGGAGCAAACGCTACAGTGGGAGAGCACCAGACCGACTTCTTCTTCTTCTACCTCCACTTCTACCGGTCAGTCTAGGGTAGGAATCCACCAACTCGATGTCTCTATTGCGATGAAAGCTGAAATGGCTGCAATAACACGAAAGCTTGAAGCGATAGAGAGTAAATTTTCTGCTCCTGCCCCCACACTTGTTCTCCCCCTTCGTACCATCTGCGCTTGTTGTTCCGATCCTTCCCACTTGACCGAAGAGTGTCCTTACAATCCACCCTCGCAAGGACAGGATCAGGTTAATGCTGCCTTCCAGCAAAGACCGAGGAATGATCCATACTCTTCCACCTACAATCCCGGTTGGAGGAACCACCCCAATTTCGCCTGGAATCAGAATCAAAATCAATTCCAGGGCAACAATTTCCAAAGGGCCCCTCCGCCGCAACAACAAGCGCAGCAACAAACTCAGTATCAGCAGCCCTTCCAACCCCAACCTTTCCAAAACCTGACGAACAACTTTGCACCAAACAATTCTTTTCCACCAAACAACTTTGTTCCGTCGAACAACGATAAGGTTTTCTCGCTCGAGCGAAGTCTGGAGGCGTTCGTTAAACAGTCGACTCAATCCACCGCCAACATCCAGTCTTCGATTCAATCTTTAGTGCAACACACTGCCGCACACGGGCAAAGCATCAAGACCATTGAGGCCCAGATTGCACAGCTGAACGCGGCCTTGAGCGAGCGAGAGAAGGGGAAGCTCCCGTCCCAGCCACTTCCAAATCCCGATCACCCATATAATGCACATGTTGCTCTTGAACAACAAAACCATAATGTGAGTGCCGTGACTACACTGAGATCGGGAAGGATGCTGCAAAACAACATTGGCAAGCAGATCAACGATGACACCCCGGCCGCTGCTTCTTCTTCTTCTTCTTCTTCTTCTTCGTCTTCTGAGCCTATTCTCCGTTCTTCACAAGGCTCTCCTTCCTCTTCTTCTCTGAACGAACCCACTTCTCACTCCACGAAGACACCTATTTTGGGATCCGTTCCAACTCCACAATCTCCTCCTCCAGCTTTAGACTCAACCAATTTTCAAAATGTTCCATTTCCAAACTGGTTGAGGTCTAACAAACAAAATCCACAAATGGAGAAGATTCTGGAGTTATTTAAGCAAGTTAACATTAACATTCCTCTTTTAGATGCTGTCCAACAAGTCCCGTCTTACGCGAAAATCTTAAAGGACTTGTGCACGAAAAAGAGGAAGTCTCAGGTACCAAAGAAAGTTTTCTTGGCCAGTGCTGTGAGTGATGCTCTTACCCAATTTTTACCACAAAAACGGAAGGACCCTGGCTGTCCTACGATTTCAATCACTATTGGGGATAAGAATATCAACCGCGCACTATTAGATCTTGGTGCCAGTGTTAACTTGCTTCCGTATTCAGTATACGAGCAATTAGGCGTCGGAGAGTTGAAACCCACACACTGCACTCTCCAGATGGCCGACCGATCGATCACCCATCCTAGGGGTGAGCTAGAGGATGTGTTAATAAGAGTCGGGGACTTCATATTCCCCGTCGACTTCATTGTCTTAGATACACAGCCTGTAGCTAACCCCCGGAATCAAATTCCGGTAATACTCGGTCGCCCATTTCTCGCAACCTCAAATGCTGTGATCAATTGTCGCAATGGTTCAATGAACCTTTCTTTTGGAAATATGACGATTGAACTCAACATTTTTAGGTTGGGAAATCAGCCCGCCGAACCTAATGCTCATATACTGGATGTCTGCTCGATCCAGGAGATCACCCCCGAAGAGTGTGAATTCGAGGAGTTTCTGTTTGAACACGATAATCTTGACGCCACTAGTGCGTTTCTCTTCGAACCTGCTGCTGCTTCTGCGCCCGACAACGAATACGAGTGTTTCACGTTCTTGAACGATCTTAGCCGCGCACAACCCGAGTTTGAATCTTTCGACTTTCCGGATGAGTTACCTGAACCATCCGACTCGGTTGCCTACACTCGTTTTGAACCTTTGCTGGAGTCCTTTGAGTTTGAGACCTTTGCACCAGTCTTGCCTTCCATCATTTCACCTCCAACGCTCGAACTCAAGCCTTTGCCGTCTCACCTTAAGTACGCCTACTTAGGTGAGAACGAGACCCTTCCGGTCATCATCTCGGCTTCTCTAGCTCCCGAGCAAGAGAAAGCCCTCATCGCGGTCTTGCACAGCAACAGGCAAGCTTTTGGCTGGTCCATGGCGGACATCAAGGGGATTAGTCCCCTGATCGTTGAGCATCACATTCATCTCATGGATGATGCCAAACCAGCCCAGGATCCACAAAGACGTCTTAATCCAGTCATGAAGGAGGCTGTGAAGAAGGAGATCGTCAAATGTCTAGATAGTGGTATCATTTACCCTATCTCTGATAGCCAGTGGGTTAGCCCCATTCATGTTGTCCCCAAGAAGTCGGGCATCACGGTCATAACCAACGAGGCGAATGAGTTAATCCCTACTCGCACCCAAACTGGGTGGCGAGTTTGCATTGATTACAGAAAACTCAACGCCGCAACGCGGAAAGACCACTTTCCGCTACCTTTCATTGACCAGATGCTTGAACGATTGGCCGGACACGAGTACTATTGCTTTCTTGATGGCTACTCCGGCTATAATCAAATTCCCATCGCCGAAAAAGACCAGGACAAGACCACTTTCACTTGTCCTTTCGGCACGTTTGCATATCGACGCATGCCCTTTGGGTTATGCAATGCGCCCGCTACCTTCCAGCGGTGTATGATGGGAATTTTCTCGGACATAGTGGAAAAATTTCTGGAGATTTTCATGGATGACTTCTCCATCTTCGGCGATTCCTTCAACGAGTGTTTGCTGCATCTTGACGCTGTCCTTACCCGGTGTAAGGACAAGAATCTCACTTTGAACTGGGAGAAATGCCACTTCATGGTGCGCGAAGGTATTGTCTTAGGACATATCATCTCGCAAAATGGCATAGAGGTCGACAAAGCAAAGATTGAGGTCATTTCCAATCTGCCTCCTCCCCGTTGAGTCAGAGATATCCGAGCCTTCCTTGGCCATGCCGGTTTCTATAGACGGTTTATCAAGGACTTTAGCAAGATTGCTAGGCCCTTGACTCTTTTGCTAGCCAAGGATACACCATTTGACTTCAACTCGAGCTGTGTGACTGCCTTCGAGTCACTAAAACGCTCACTCACTTCTGCTCCCGTTCTTTCTTCTCCTGACTGGACGCACCCATTCGAGATTATGTGCGATGCATCCGACTTTGCCATCGGTGCTGTCCTTGGACAGCACATCAACAAGATGCCGCACGTAATCTATTACGCGAGCCAAACCCTGAACGACGCCCAACTCAATTATACAACAACTGAGAAGGAATTCTTGGCTGTTGTATTTGCTTTAGAAAAGTTCAGGCCCTACCTCATCGGCTCTCCAGTCATTGTCTATACGGACCATTCAGCTCTGCGCCATCTTTTTGCGAAGAAAGATGCAAAATCTCGGTTAATACGTTGGATCCTCTTGCTCCAAGAGTTTGACCTTGTCATTAAGGACAAACGAAGATGTGAAAACGTAGTTGCCGACCATCTCTCACGACTTCCTTCTTCGCCTTCGCTTCCAATTCCAATTAACGACGTTTTCCCGGATGAACAACTCTTGACAGTATCTTGCGAACCCTGGTTCGCAGATATTGTGAACTATTTGGCCACGGGATTACTACCAACCGAATGGTCGAGTCAGGACAGACTTCGCTTCTTATCCCAAGTAAAACACTTTTACTGGGACGAACCCTACTTGTTCAAGTACTGTCCCGACCAGATTATTCGTCGGTGTGTCCCTGATGAGGAATTCAAGAGTGTGCTGTCATTTTGCCACGATCAAGCATGTGGCGGGCATTTTGGGCCAAGGAAGACAGCTGAGAAGATCTTGCAATGTGGTTTCTACTGGCCACAACTTTTCAAAGACGCTCACGATTATTGCAAGACCTGCTCCCGGTGCCAACACATGGGCCGGATATCCCAGCGAAACGAGATGCCGCTCCAACCGATCTTGGTTGTGGAGATTTTCGATGTTTGGGGGATAGACTTCATGGGGCCGTTTCCCAGCTCTTTTGGGAACTTGTACATTCTTCTAGCTGTTGATTACGTCTCTAAATGGGTCGAGGCTGTGCCCAGCCGGACTAACGACAACAAGGTTGTCGTTAGGTTCCTTAAAGAAAACATTTTCTCCCGGTTTGGGCACCCCCGAGCGATCATTAGCGACAATGGAAGTCATTTCTGCAATAAAACTTTCGAAGCCTTAATGCGGAAATACTCCATTAATCATAAGCTTTCTACGCCCTACCACTCCCAAACCTGCGGGCAGGCCGAAGTTTCAAATCGGCAAATCAAGCAGATACTGGAGAAGACGGTTTCCAAGAACCGTAAGGATTGGTCTCTGAAACTCACAGATGCCCTTTGGGCATTTAGAACCGCTTATAAGACCGACCTTGGCATGTCTCCCTATCGGCTTGTGTACGGAAAAGCCTGCCACCTTCCTGTCGAAATCGAGCATCGCACATTTTGGGCGATAAAGGAGCTGAATCTGTCTCTTGAGGACGCGGGCAGCCATCGGAAGCTGCAGCTGAACGAACTGAACGAGCTTAGGGATGAGGCTTACGATAACGCGATTGTCGTTAAGAATCGAACGAAGGTGTTTCACGATAAACACCTTTTGCGCAAAACCTTCGTACCTGGTCAGCAGGTACTGCTTTACGACACCCGACTTCACTTCCATCCTGGAAAGCTGAGATCTCGCTGGAAAGGGCCGTATTTTGTGCGGAATGTGTATCCGCAGGGCGCTGTGGATTTGGAAAATCCGAAGGACGGTTCACTCTTCAAGGTAAATGGACACCGATGCAAACCGTACCTTAGCGCCGAACCAACAGAGGAGCTCATGTTCTTACAGGAGCCGGTTTACCCTGAATGATCTTCCTCTGCCTACCTCCAAACTTCGGTTATCCAGCCAAGAACAGTGGACACTGTTCCAAATAAGTTTGGGGGTAGGAACAAACCATTTTGTATATATTTGTGTATATTCTTTTTCTTTTCTTTAAAAACAAAAACAAATAAAAAAAATTTTGTATCGCTAACCGACATTTTTGACCCTTCAAATGATCTCTTCATGCAATGACAGTGAGGACACTGTCCAGTTTAAGTTTGGGGGTACGCTCGGTACGCATTTCTTACCTTCGCATTCATATGTATATTTTGCATCTGCATATTTAAATCCATAAAATCCATAAAAATTTGAAAATTTTCTAAAAATATAAAAACTTTTTTGTCAAGTTAGCTTGTGGAAGAGCTCTGATTCAACATTCGACGGATTTTGTTTGAAAAATAGGAATAACTAAATCTTATGTTTGGATTTTGAAAACCTGAAAGATAACTCTCCTTTGAAGTTAACTATAGCTGATATAAGTCTTTACATCACACTACACGTGTCATAAGATTTTGGGAATTAGATGATAAGTCTTTCATGTTTAAACTTTTAAACAGATAAATGATTTTCTGAGGATCAAATAGGTTTGTTCTGAAATAAGTAATGTCAAGAATAGTTTATGAAGTAAAGCGAATATGAAGGAATGTTATTGATGCCGTAATTGGAGCTAAGTCTGAAAAATAACCCATCGGAAACTTGATTGGAATGATTACACACCAAACTCACTAAACACGTCTTTTATCCAAAAAATAATTGAACTGCCGGTTATATCTCCGTTCGTATTAAATCATCTGATTTTCACGCCAAACTGTCTTTTGTTTTTGGACCCAGGTAACTTGAGTAATTAAGTCCGCTGGGGTGTTTCTACACCTAATGCCCTAAAACCAACTGGTTTGGGTGCATTGGCCCAAAGCTCGCTAAGAAGCCTAGAAAGTCCAGTTTAAAACAAAGTCAAGCAAGTGTTCTCTCCGAGTTAAAATTCCTAACGGTTCTTTGTGTGAGAATAATCTTGATAAAAGACAGGCTTTTATCAAAATTTTAACGGAGATATGAAGGTTTTATTCTATGATAAAGACTATTGCACGTTCACAGAGGTGTGTATGAAATGAAAACAAGAAAAAGGTGGAGTGAAAAATTCGACTTAGTTTCCTGTTAAGGAAGATAGAAATTCTGAAGTTGAAACCTTACTGGAAAACGAAACTTGAAAAATGCTTAACTCTTTATAAAACTTATGTGATCCTTTTAAAATTGTTATCTGGGCTTTATTGTGCGACATGATGACTTTTATCGATCTTTCTGGAACTTAACGACACTATTTGCACTGCACGTAAAGACATATAAAATCTGTAGTTAAATAAGAAGCGAGGTGTGAAAAATAAAGGTTCGATAGTCTGGACTTAGGATTATAGAATTGTTATTTTCTAAAAACAAAACTTTAGGGTTTGAAACTTAGTCATTTTTACAAACCAACTTGACCGGATTTTGTGGGTAGTATCCGCTGAAAACCCTCAGGAGACAACACTCCTCCTACTAGGGACACCTAGAGGTTTAACGGCTTGTTGCACATGCTCAGTGCAATCGCGTTCCCTGCGAAAGTGAGGTTAGGAAATTTTTTGTGAATAAATGGGCTTTGCTCGGGACGAGCAAATGATAAGTTTGGGGGTATTTGTTCATATCAGATTTTTGCATTTTCATACCGCCCAATTTTTATCACATTTGCATATCCATAGATACTCTTGAGCCGTGTTTGCTAGTCAATTGCAGGATACAGGTTCTCGGTTCTAAAACGGTGAAATTCATGGAAAACACGAAAAAAGTCCGGGTTCCTGCCAACCACAGATAAAACACGGTCTCTGCTCTTCATCCGTATGTTGCCAGATATCAATAGGAAGACAAAAGGTCAAATCAATGTCATTCTCATGCACAAGGCTCAATGGTAGCACAAAATCCAAGAGATCTACGCGGAGCTCGAGGCAATCATGACAAAATCTTGACAAAAAGTCCACCTTTCCCTCAACAGAAATTCTGGAGAAATCGTGGAGCCAAATTGAGAAAGTACATGTACCAAAATGATGTACACTGAAGAACAGGGAAACACAAAAAAGATGAGGGCCCAATTCTCCTAAAGGGCCGCGGATCCGCGGCCAATGTGGGGTTTTGGCCGCGGATCCGCGGCTGTATAGTGGCCGCAGGAAAAACTTTTCCAGGGGTATTTTTGTCTTTGCATGTGGTTTCTGGTGGTTGCCCTAGGGTTTCATGTTTTGGCCTATAAATAGCCCAGAACTTTGTGAAGGAAAGGGGTCCATTCTTGTATTTTCATTTTGCCTAGTTTTAGTGTTTCTCTTCTTCCTCTTCTCACCTCTTCTCCATTAAACTTGTAGTGAGCTTATGAGTGAAGAGTGATGAATAAAGAATACCATTTTTATTATCATGCTTGTCTCCTTATCTTTATGCTTGTTGTAATTTTAATTTGTTAAGTAGTTGTTGTTATTTCCTTGTTGTTCTTTCTTCTCTCTTTTTCTTTATCATTCATACGACAATGATACTTACGCTCGATCCTCGCCAAGGTGAGGTCGCAAATAGTTAGTCGTATTCTTCTAATCTCCTTCTTTCTATCTTCCTCTTTTGTTTTGTTTTGTTTTTCCTATCATGAAGTGTGAGTAGTTTTATACTTGTTAGGGTAGGATAAGGGAAGTTTGAGAGAAGCAAATCTCTCTCACTCTTTCCTTGCCCAACAACTTAAATCGACTCCCGTTAATTGAACCACAATCCGCTCCTTACGGCACCCTATCCTACATGATAGCGGTGATTCCGTAGTGAGACCGGTTGTGGTTGAATTAACCGGAGGTTATGGATAAGAGCCAAGAACGGACGGACAAGCACCAAAAGGAAGACTTATACGTTGGAAAGCCTAGCTTATACTCGCAAAGTCCTTCCTAGTCGTGCTAATCCCCGTTGTTGCCGATTACCGTAACACCGATATTAAGAGGGGCAACGAAAGATGTGGAGACTCCTAAATCAAACTAACCTAATCCTAACCCTAACAAGCTCTCTTTAAATATCAACTTAACACTTAGATAACCACAACAAAATCTGAACACAGGACTTAACTCGTCGAAAAACACATAGAAAAAGATTCCCATCTCCCTGCGGACGACCCGTACTCAACCGGCTAGCTACAAGCGAAACCGTCTTGATTGCGGTCTTTAAAACTAAACTTGAACACGCACGTATCCTATCAATCACTCACCCATGGTTACTTAATTCATTTATATGAATTATTGACAAGAGTTCTTCTTATTCTTCAAGCTCCATGAAAAAGCTTTCTAGCTCTAATGGTGTTATGAGAAAAAGTGTGAGAAAATCAATTCTAAAGTGAGCCCACTTCCTACTTTATCATCCTCTACTACTTGCCATGTAGTATAGGGTATTCTCTTCACAAAGTTCATGACCTAGTGAAGGAATAGCTTTAGTTAGTGTCTCCTCGACGTAGATCATCTTCGGCCTCGAAGTCATCGAAGCAAGCATGTTCGTTTCTTCGCGGAGCCTCTCTAGAGTCCGGAGTTTGCGATCGCAGCGGAGGGGACTACTACACGGAGCTATTTGAAATGAAGGACCGGTCTACAAAGGTTGTATTCCCTGCTCTCTTTTCATATTGTAAAGTGTTTGCATATAGTTATCCGTATATTTCAAGTAAACGATTCAAGTTAGGGTTATATAAAACGGCGAAATTTTAATTTGGCATGGACGATGCCTTCCGAAACCTTGCTGCCGTCATAGGTAACCCTTCAAATATATATATCACATATATATAATTATATATAAAGAGAAGAAAATTTAAAGTGAGCTAATATTAGTTTATATATATATATATCAAATATATAAATATATATCAAATTATTAAATCAACACTTAATTCAATAATTCGGTTATATCATATATAACCGACTAATATCATATATATATGTATATCATAACATTAAATCAACACTTGATCCAATTATCCGGTTATATCACATGTAACCGGCTAATATTCAATATTAGATATTATATCTACACTTGATTCAATAATCTGTTCATATCATTTATAACCGGCCAATATGAAATATATATACATAAATCAAATCATTGAATCAACACTTGATTCAATAATCTGGTTATATCATATATAACTTAACCGATATCAAATATCGCCAGATTAGAATACAGTTTCACATACTCGTATTTAATCAAGCTGTTAGTTATATGTATGCCCTAGAGGCCATTACTATACATAAGATGTATATTGTAGTGGATGCTTGGACATATATAGGGAGGACTTTCTTGCTCGACATGATAGTATGCTATCTGGTTGCTCTTTACTTTAACGCGTACACTGATTGTCTCTCTGTTACATGTTGGTAACGCCCTTAGGATGTGTACTTGACTACCTGGACTGTGATGCGGATCATACTAGTGGGGGCATGGTAGTCCATAAGTACATCCTTCAAGGTCCCTAGTCGTGGGTGTATCGAGACAGGGCATCGATATACCAGAGTAGACTAGCGTATACCTTCTCGACCCATACAGATGGGCGATGGATGATCCCATATCTGTAGGGTTCCTAGGCACTCTAGTGAGGTCTCACAAGGCATCAACCATGCCAATTTCAAAAATTACGGTGCCGAGAAACCCTAAACTACGGATCGTTGGCTAGAATTCTAGGCGATAAAGTAAACTAGTTAACACTTAACTAAGAGATACGGAAATACAACCTTTGTAGATCCGGTTCTCCACCTCCATAGCTCCGCAATGAAGTCTCCTCGCTGTCCATAACAAGTCCCGGGCTCTAGCGTCGGCTTCATCGGAGAATGGACGGGCTAGGTCATCGATGTCCATGCCGAAGATGATCTACGTCGAGGCATCGCTAAATCAAGCTCCGACTTCACCAAGTCAAGAAACTTGTGAAGAAAACACACTCTACTACTTGGCAAGAGGTAGAGGATGAAGAAATAGGAAGTGGGTTCAATTTAGAATTGGATTTCTCACTCTTTATTATCAATCACCATTGATGACCTCAAGGTTTTCTTCTTGAGTTCAAGGAAGAAGAAGAAGAAAATGATATATGATAAGTTAATAAAAAAGAATAGAAAAACAATCCTTATCATAATTCTAACTATGGTTATGTGTAGAGAATTAACCAAGGGTTAAAGGAATGGTTAGGGTTAAGTATGAGATAAGAATGGTGGACAAAGTCAAAGCTTCATGAAGCTTCAACTAAACAACAAATAAAGCCACCATTCTTTTCTCTTCTCATTTATTTTCCAAAATGAAATGGATAAATAAATAAGTGAATAAAACAAAACCCTAACCATAATCATGTAACCATGGTTTGATCTTTACACAAAAACCCTAGCATAACATGTATCATCAAACATGATACAATCAAGTGCACAAAAGTATATCACATATACAATGTGTACAATCCGAGTGAGAAAATCCATTTAAAGTGAACCAATACTAGTTAATGCAAAGTAATATATCAAATATATAATTATTCATTAAATCATTAAATCAACACTTGATTTAACGATCCGGTCATATCGCATATAACCGACTAGTATACTATGTATCGGCTTATCGAACCAACCCTTGATTCGATAACTAGGTTATATCGCATACAACCTTTCGATACATTCATCGCGAGAATGGAATACGGTATCACATACACGCATTATTCTCGGTCCCGCACATATCTCATATGCGCTCCTATTTCGTTTCGCTTGAGCCAGGAAACCTCTGTGTAGGACTCTAAAGACTCGTCAATACGCCGGCAGCAGGTGATGATCATATCAAGCACCCACAAGCCGCAAGCGGTCTGCCAAACGTAACGGCCACCCGGGTATTGAGCGATCTAAAGATCGACGAGCAAGCCCACTCACACTCCAGTGAATCCGACCAGTAACACTACCGTACAGTCCGGTCTGATCGTCTGATATGTCGCATATCTCGCCTAGGGGTGGTAAACGTCAGACCCCAATAGCTCGATAAGTCGTGTCGATATGAGGTCTATAACTGTTCGAGAAACTACTGGTAACACTTACCAGTAAATCTCAGCAACCCTGGCCAGGGATTTCCTGTTATAGCCAATCGAACACAGCGCAACATCAACCCCCTATACCGGGAGAGACGAATCCCCTCCTATCGCTCATTGCCTCCATGTGACTCGGGACTGTACCCAGAAACCACCGTTTTGCACGCCCTCTTGGACGTGGTAAGATGGAAATCAAAGCACAGTGGGAACCACACAAGACTCTATGACGATCTCGGATCAACAGACTACTCTGTACCAGTGTCACCAGAGAACTGCCATCTGACGTGAGGTATAATACCATCTGGGAGTTCTCGGCGAGTCCGTCCAGTGTACCCAGTCTTTACTGAGCACCCGTATATCATCTCTGATGTCAAACACCAATGGATATGAGATCATCCATCGCCCATCTGTATGGGTCGAGAAGGTATACGCTAGTCTACTCTGGTATATCGATGCCCCGTCTCGATATACCCACGACTAGGGACTTTGAAGGATGTACTTATGGACTACCATGTCCCCACTAGTATGATCCGCATCATAGTCCAGGTAGTCAAGTACACATCCTAAGGGCTTTACCAACATGTAACAGAGAGACAATCAGTGTACACGTTAAGGTAAAGATCAACCAGATAGCATACTATCATGTCGAGCAAGAAAGTCCTCCCTATATATGTCCCAGCATCCACTACAATATACATCCTATGTATAGTAATGGCCTCTAGGGCATACATATAACTAACAATCTCCCACTTGCACTAGGGCCATCTGATAGCAGTGGTTGTAGTATCTCATACTCAACCATCCCATAAAAGTCTCTCTCTGGGAACAGGCCTTTGTGAGTGGATCCGCTGTGTTGTCCTCTGAGTCTACTCTCCAAACCTCGATCACCTGGAGATCAACCATCTCCATGATCAGGTGACACTGCCTTAGAATATATCTGGATCATTGATGGGACCTGCGTTCCTTGGCATAAGCCACAACTCCATTGTCACACAATGGGAGGAACATAGTTCATCTCATGAACCAATATTTACCCAAACAGCCTCTTTGGTAGCATCTGAAGTAGCGATGTATCCTGCCTTTATCGTCTAGTATGCCACGGTATCTAGCTTGGAACTCTTCCAACATACCGTCCCTTTACTTAGGGTAAAGACAATGCCTGTGACTGACATTCAGTCGTCTTTATCACCCTGGAACACTTCCAGTGATTCTCCCCAGTATCAATTGATACTATCTCACTACAACTAGTAAGAATCCTAACATCCAATTAGATCTATCTCATAGATCCAAAATCCAGGATTTAGTAGGTATCACTTTGATCCTATGCGGAGAATCTTTGTGATAAACGGAGATTGATCGAGCGTAGCATAAGAAACTCCTTTCTTATCAAGAGTATGTCATCCACGTACTCTACGAGGATCACCACCATACTCCCTACTACCTTTTTGTTTATACAAGGTTCATCTACCATTTTGATGATGTCAAACTCTTTGACTAATCCATCAAAATAGATGTTCCAACTCCGCGATGCCTGCTTTAATCCTATAAAGCATCTTGCACACGTTTCCGCTGCTCCCACTGTCTACGAAGCCCTCTGGCTGTGTACTTATTGACGCTCTCTTCTAAAACATCATTTAGAAAAGCTGTCATGACACCCAACCACCAGATATCGTAGTCATGGTATGTAGCCGTGGCAAGTAGGATCTGGATGGACTTAAGCATAGTCCCTGGAAAAGGTTTCATCATTATCCGTGCCTGGTCGATGACGAAAACCTTTAACAAGTCTAGCTTTGAAAGTCTCAACTTGTCCATCTACACCAAGTAATCTTCTCAAGATATACTTGCTCCTGATGGGGATTTAACCCTTCAGATATCGCAACCAAAGTCCATACTTTGTTGGTGTATATGGATTCCATCTCAGATCACTAAGCATCCAGCCATTCTCCTTTAGAATAATCCAGGATTTCCGTGCACAAGTATTCTCCTCCTTGATCTCATCATAGGACATAATACTTATACCCGTATTGGTTCTCTACTTCTAACTTATATTCTGTGAATATCTCAAAAGGTTCGGACTTGTGTTTCAACAGGAACATATGTCTGAATCTTGAGAGATTATCAGAGAATGTAATGAAGTACAAAGAACCGGTCTTGGTATGTGTAGACAGGGGACCTACATACATCAACATGTATCATCCCAAGAGTTCACTAACTCTTTCTCTGTTTCCAGTAAACAGAGCTACGGTCATTTAATCTTTGTGACATGACTCGCAAGTTTCACAAGATGTAAATTCAAACTGATTTAAATATGCATCTAAATGTAACTTCAGCTAGTCGGGTCACATTGATATGACCTAGTCTACAATGCCTCAAGAAAGATTCGTTCATTTCTGAACTCTTCCTCTTGTGTGTGTTCCGTATACTAAAGAACTGTAGTTTGATTCAGAACTTCAATGCTTTAGATAACGTGCCTGAATCGATCAACTTTTGATATAGGAAATGTTCAAAATATTATCCAACTATACAAAATTTTATCATTTCTTTACTAATAAAGAGATAGATATGATTTTGTATATCAGGTTCGGTATCTAATAACATTTGTTCAGAATCAATGTATTTGGAATACAGGGTGACAGTGACCAACAGACTTGGCTGCAACATTTGCCCCGTTTTCTGCCTCATGAAACTTATCACCCGTTCTCAGTTCTCTACCTTTCTGTAGCCCTATGTAACAGATTACATATCTGGGATCCTGATCTGGTATCACATACCCAGGACGTAAAGGACACTGAGAAACAGTTCTATATAATGAACACACCCGAAGATGATGCATCATCATGCACTCTCCTCGTTTGGGCGGCACAGGAAATCTGGTATTCCCCAATTTCCTGCTCTGTCTTATAACAATTATAAGTTGGAGCGGGACCAACGTTCCCCAGCTCAGTATAACAAGCGGGTTCGGTCAATAATCCGTATTATTATCTTGATTAAGGCGTGATATGGTCGCTACCTGGAGAGAGAGAGAAGAAAACACTCAGCGTGCGCTCTGTCAAGAATAGATTGGTTATTATTTTATCTAATCAGGATGGCTCCCACTGCTTTTTATCAAATCTTCCTTCAAACCCTAAAAGGAAAGACTAGCCGGGATTAATTACACACTACAAGTTCGCCAATCTTTCAGCCAGGCCAGTGTCGGTACTTTGAGGGAGGTCCCCCGTGCTTTCGCACGAACCTAATTAATGTAAACCTCGTTTTCCCAGAGGCGTAACCTCGTTGACACCTTTCTAGACACCTACTTGATCGGCTAATTGTAATGTGTAAAATTCTCCCAGGAGTAACTCTTACTCGCAGCGGGTATCGGGATCCAACTATCTCATAGAAGGTATGCAATCTCATTGCAAATTTCAACACTTGAAATTCCCGATAATATTTTGCCCCATGCGATCTATGACCTTGACTGAGTCAACAAACCATAGACCGCAAGTAAAGTTCAACCCGTCATTTCTCGATTGAATTAAACCCACCCGCACGACCCTTGACTGAGTCAACAAGGCCGCACGACTACCCTAATCCAATCGCATCATATGCTTTGCAGATAAGCAATAATCAGCTACCGCACACTACGCCTTGACTGAGTCAACAAACGCAGCACGAATACTAACTATTACATATCTGAAATGACGGAGGGCTACGACAGGTTTTTAAGAAAACCTTTTGCGTAATGAACTTTATATCGTTGTAGAATCAAATGATTTTAAAATGGAGTGCTTTCGAGGCTTTTCCAGTTTTGCTAAAGGAGTCACTCCCGGTGAAAGGATCGTCGGTCCTTTCCTCGTCGAATGAGGTGCGGGATATATCATATATATCACTGTGCAAAGCAGAACTCTTAAAAGCAATCAAAAGACAAACCGAGTGTGTAGCATCTGCCAGTTATTTCTAAAGGAGTCACTCCCGGTGAAGGGATCTCGGTCCTTTCCTTATCGAATAAGGTGCAGGATATATCATATATACCGCTGTGCAAAGCAAGAACTGTAGCTACCTGTTTTAATTTTGAAATTTGATTCTACAACATCTTTAGGTTTCTTTTACTTTCATTAATCACATTAATGAAGTCCCATCATTTAAATACCTAAACATCACAGATAAATACGACGTACACTTATGCCATCCGCATTCGCCTCGATGTCCCCTCGTGCACCGTTAGGTTAGGTAACTAACGACAGAGCGGGGCAGGGCTAGCGCGGGTGTAAAACATAAGTAACGCCTATATAATATATCATATATACTATATACTGTATTTATCACAGAACATCACATGATCACATCACAGATATCGCAGCAGAAGAAACATATGAAATATTGGATATACTAGGACGTCCGTGTTTTCAATACGAGCCAGTATAAAATACGGATTCCACGGTCGCGATGAATAGCCAAACCCACACCCCAAGACCCCTACGAGAGCGGCAAGCAACCCTACCAATTCTGGAGTTAGGAGACCCGGACCCGACTCCTCGAGTTGGTCTCCCACTGGACTCCAGAACCCGGTTACTTATGCCCTCATCCTTGGGTCTATCCTAGTGCAGAAAAGTAAATAATATACATCAACGGTGACAACTTCCGCAACCTGGAAGCGCCCCAATAAAAAGAATGTTACATACAAGTTTTTACATGAATGAAAATGAAAAACACCCATCTCACATAAAAACCCCCGGCTATTCAAACACGACGATCCAATATAACATATCCAGCAACACATAACATCACATGTCATCAACGTAAGTAAATATGCGCATCCCAATTGTCGTTGACATATAGCAACGAAACCGGCGATATAACATATTACACTTACGGTCACAAAAAAGAAAGTGTAAAACTACAACAGTTGGAATCCGCAACCTGCATAGACATCGCATGCCTAATCAAATGAATTCCTTAGTCATCGCATGCCTAACAATTATAAACCCCGCATTTTAGTCTCATTATCGAAAACACTTTTCAATACCAAGTCGGGTAATTCAACAAGATTCCCGACATCCTGATCGAATGCTCGTCGTAAACTTCAGTAGGCGGCCGCACCCCCGATACCGTCGACGAAGTGCACCAAGGCGGAACACCGCTGCCGCGAGCACCCGAACGGATGCTTTCGGCGACGGGGTTCTCCTACAGTCACTTGGTCGGGGCTATGGAGTGAGGCTGTCTATTAAGTTTACCCGGCGAATATCCGCGTACGCTACGTGATTGCGACGGACTTTTGATCGCATCAAAATTCCGTGGCAACCGATCAAGTGAGACTAAACTGCTATGTTTATAACATTCATTCAGTTATCACATAACTACTTGTGAATTCCAATTATTGTATCACATTCCAGATAAACAGAAAATGTTAAACTTTCCGATCGAACAATCGAACGCCCAAGTTTTCCCGATACAATCCAACACATGAAATAAGTCTAACAACATTCAGTTCGTGCCTCAGTACCAACGGTCCAGCCGTAGAAGGGTCAAGCCAACGCCTCACATGTGACACGCCGTACTGCCCCAAACCCGAAGGTTCAAAGGGCAGTTCAAGACGGTCACATAATCGAGTTAAGGTTTGTTGTCTTCTAGAGGGTCCATCGAGTTACTTGCACTACTTAGAACGTCGTTAAACTACGGAAAAATCCAACACTTGGAAATTTCCCGACAGGGGAAAAATTGGGTATTTATATCCGGTCGAACTTTTTAACATATTCTAAAATTTATCCGGAAAGCCACACAGACAAAATTTGATACTCCGATCAAAACACCGAATCCCCAAAACAACCCAGAAAATTCAACTCTTGAATAAATTTTAAAAATACCCAAAAACTCCAGCATAATATAATAGAAGTTACTGTGCAATCAATTGAGGATGACGTCATCAAAGTGCGGCGGAACCGCCGCAGAAGCCAGGCTTCTGCCGCGCTTCCGCCGCGGTTTGTACTGTTCATGGAAAAAAAATTGCACCGTAATTCTTATAATTCCCTGCTGAGTTTTCTGCATATTTTTAATTTTGAAAAATCCACAATTTTCAAAAAAGGACAGAGAGCAAGTTTGTGATCGGGTTTCGGGTTCGTTCGGACTTCAAATTCCGTCTAGACTTCGCCTAAGGCTCTAGCTAGGCTCTGATACCACTGTAGGGTTCCTAGGCACTCTAGTGAGGTCTCACAAGGCATCAACCATGCCAATTTCAAAAATTAAGGTGTCGAGAAACCCTAAACTACGGATCGTTGGCTAGAATTCTAGGCGATAAAGTAAACTAGTTAACACTTAACTAAGAGATACGGAAATACAACCTTTGTAGATCCGGTTCTCCACCTCCATAGCTCCGCAATGAAGTCTCCTCGCTGTCCATAACAAGTCCCGGGCTCTAGCGTCGGCTTCATCGGAGAATGGACGGGCTATGTCATCGATGTCCATGCCGAAGATGATCTACGTCGAGGCATCGCTAAATCAAGCTCCGACTTCACCAAGTCAAGAAACTTGTGAAGAAAACACACTCTACTACTTGGCAAGAGGTAGAGGATGAAGAAATAGGAAGTGGGTTCAATTTAGAATTGGATTTCTCACTCTTTATCATCAATCACCATTGATGACCTCAAGGTTTTCTTCTTGAGTTCAAGGAAGAAGAAGAAGAAAATGATATATGATAAGTTAATAAAAAAGAATAGAAAAACAATCCTTATCATAATTCTAACTATGGTTATGTGTAGAGAATTAACCAAGGGTTAAAGGAATGGTTAGAGTTAAGTATGAGATAAGAATGGTGGACAAAGTCAAAGCTTCATGAAGCTTCAACTAAACAACAAATAAAGCCACCATTCTTTTCTCTTCTCATTTATTTTCCAAAATGAAATGGATAAATAAATAAGTGAATAAAAAAAAACCCTAACCATAATCATGTAACCATGGTTTGATCTTTACACAAAAACCCTAGCATAACATGTATCATCAAACATGATACAATCAAGTGCACAAAAATATATCACATATACAATGTGTACAATCCGAGTGAGAAAATCCATTTAAAGTGAACCAATACTAGTTAATGCAAAGTAATATATAAAATATATAATTATGCATTAAATCATTAAATCAACACTTGATTTAACGATCCGGTCATATCGCATATAACCGACTAGTATACTATGTATCGGCTTATCGAACCAACCCTTGATTCGATAACTAGGTTATATCGCATACAACCTTTCGATACATTCATCGCGAGAATAGAATACGGTATCACATACACGCATTATTCTCGGTCCCGCACATATCTCATATGCGCTCCTATTTCGTTTCTCTTGAGCCAGGAAACCTCTGTGTAGGACTCTAAAGACTCGTCAATACGCCGGCAGCAGGTGATGATCATATCAAGCACCCACAAGCCGCAAGCGGTCTGCCAAACGTAACGGCCACCCGGGTATTGAGCGATCTGAAGATCAACGAGCAAGCCCGCTCACACTCCAGTGAATCCGACCAGTAACACTACCGTACAGTCCGGTCTGATCGTCTGATATGTCGCATATCTCGCCTAGGGGTGGTAAACGTCAGACCCCAATAGCTCGATAAGTCGTGTCGATATGAGGTCTATAACTGTTCGAGAAACTACTGGTAACACTTACCAGTAAATCTCAGCAACCCTGGCCAGGGATTTCCTGTTATAGCCAATCGAACACAGCGCAACATCAACCCCCTATACCGGGAGAGACGAATCCCCTCCTATCGCTCATTGCCTCCATGTGACTCGGGACTGTACCCAAAAACCACCATTTTGCACGCCCTCTTGGACGTGGTAAGATGGAAATCAAAGCACAGTGGGAACCACACAAGACTCTATGACGATCTCGGGTCAACAGACTACTCTGTACCAGTGTCACCAGAGAACTGCCATCTGACGTGAGGTATAATACCATCTGGGAGTTCTCGGCGAGTCCGTCCAGTGTACCCAGTCTTTACTGAGCACCCGTATATCATCTCTGATGTCAAACACCAATGGATATGGGATCATCCATCGCCCATCTGTATGGGTCGAAAAGGTATACGCTAGTCTACTCTGGTATATCGATGCCCCGTCTCGATATACCCACGACTAGGGACTTTGAAGGATGTACTTATGGACTACCATGTCCCCACTAGTATGATCCGCATCATAGTCCAGGTAGTCAAGTACACATCCTAAGGGCTTTACCAACATGTAATAGAGAAACAATCAGTGTACACGTTAAGGTAAAGATCAACCAGATAGCATACTATCATGTCGAGCAAGAAATTCCTCCCTATATATGTCCCAGCATCCACTACAATATACATCCTATGTATAGTAATGGCCTCTAGGGCATACATATAACTAACAATATCCATTGGTGTTTGACATCAGAGATGATATACGGGTGCTCAGTGGAGACTGGGTACACTGGACGGACATGCCGAGAACTCCCAGATGGTATTATACCTTACGTCAGATGGCAGTTCTCTGGTGACACTGGTACAGAGTAGTCTGTTGACCCAAGATCGTCATAGAACTTGTGTGATTCCCACTATGCTTTGATTTCCACCTTACCACGTCCAAGAGGGCATGCAAAATGGTGGCTTTTGGGTACAATCCCGAATCGCATGGAGGCAATGAGCGATAGGAGGGGATTCGTCTCTCCCGGTATAGGGAGTTGATGTTGCGCGGTGTTCGATTGGCTATAACCGGAAATCCCTGGCCAGGGTTGCTGAGATTTACTGGTAAGTGTTACCAGTAGTTTCTCGAACTTTTATAGACCTCATATCGACACGACTTATCGAGCTACTGGGGTCTGACGTTTACCACCCCTAGGCGAGATATGCGACATATCAGACGAACAGACCGGACTGTACGGTAAGTGTTACTGGTTGGATTCACAGGAGTGTGAGCGGGCTTGCTCGTCGATCTTCTGATCGCTCAATACCTGGGTGGCCGTTACGTTTAGCAGACCGCTTGCGGCTTGTGGGTGTTTGATATGATCATCACCTGCTGCCGGCGTATTGACGAGTCTTTAGAGTCCTACACAGAGGTTTCCTGGCTCAAGCAAAACGAAATAGGAGCGCATATGAGATATGTGCGGGACCGAGAATAATGCGTGTATGTGATACCGTATTCTATTCTCGCGATGAATGTATCGATTGGTTGTATGCGATATAACCTAGTTATCGAATCAAGGATTGATTCGATAAGCCGATACATTGGATATTAGTCGGTCATATGCGATATGACCGGATCGTTAAATCAAGTGTTGATTTAATGATTTAATGTATAATTATATATTTGATATATTACTTTACATTAACTAATATTGGTTCACTTAAGATGTTTTTCTCACTTGTTTGTGCACATTGTATATGTGATATATTTTTGTGCACAAGTTTGTATCATGTTTGATGATACATGCAAACTTGGGTGTATGTTTGGATTAAACTATGGTTAGTTAATGGTTAGGGTTTCATTTTCTTTATTTGCTTATTCATTTATTTATTTATTCATTTGAGAAAGAAATAAAATGGCGGCTAACTTTGGATTTTCTTTGAAGCTTCATGAAGCTTTGAATAGTTTGACCATTTTGTTTCTTTCTTTAACCCTAACGATTCACTTAAACCATAGTTTATTCTCTACACTTAACCATGGTTGATAAAATGATAAGAATGACTTTATTTCCATTTATTTTTCATTATTCTTATCATATTCTTTTGCTTCTTCTTCTTCTTCTTCAAGAACAAAGAAGCTTGCTAGCTTCAATGGTGACTTGAGATAAAGAGTGAGAAATCCAAATCCAAAGTGAACCCACTTCCTATTTCTTCATCCTCTACCACTTGCCAAGTAGTATAGGGTGTTTTCTTCACAAGTTTCATGGCTTGGTGAAGTTGGAGGTTGATCTTGTGTTGCCTCGATGTAGATCATCTTCGGCATCGAAGTCGACGACTTAGCCCGCCCATTTCTCCGATGAAGCCGACGCTAGAGTCCGGGATCCGATGATCGCAGCGAGGGGACATCGTCATGGAGCTATGGAGGTGGAGGATCGGATCTACAAAGGTTGTATTTCCGTTTATTTAGAGTAAAGTTGTTTACTAGTTGTTTGTTTCGCCTATTCTCTAGTCAACGATCGCATTAGGGTTTCTCGGCACCGGAATTTTTTGAATTTGGCATGGTTGATGCATTATGGAACCTCATTAGTGTGCCTAGGAACTCTACAGTAGTATCAGAGCCTAGCTAGAGCCTTAGACGAAGTGTAGACGATGTTAGAAATCCGAACGAACCCCGAAACCCTAATCCGACCCCTTCTCTGTACATTTTTCAAAACTGTGCATTTTTCCAAATTAAAAATATGCAGAAAAATCAGCAGGCGTTTTTAGGAGTTACTGTGAAATATGAGCGGCTAACTCGATCAAACCGCCGCGGAACCGCGGCACGAGCATGGCTCGTGCGGCGGTTCCGCGGCCGTACGGAAGCATCTTTCAATTATTTTTTCACAGTAATTCCTATATTTCAGTGCTGTATTTCTTAGGATAATTTAAATTCTGCTCAAGAGTTGAGTTTTCTGGGTTGAATTGGGGACTCGGTGTTTCGATCGGAATTTTTAACTCCGTCTATGTGTTTTCCGGATAATTTTTGAATATGTTAAAAAGTTCGACCGGATGTAAATACCCACTTTTTCCCGTGCCGGGAAATTTCCAATTGTTGGATTTTTCCGTAGTTTAATGACGTTCTAAGTAGTGCAAGTAAGGCGATGGTCCCTCTAGAAGACAAGAAACCTTAACTCGATTATGTGACCGTCTTGAACTGCCCTTTGAACCTTCGGGTTTGGGGCAGTACGGCGTGCCACATGTGAGGCGTTGGCTTGACCCTTCTACGGCTGGACCGTTGGTACTGAGGCATGAAGTGAATGTTTTTAAACTTATTTCATGTGTTGAGCTGTTTCGGGAAAACTTGGGTGTTTGAATGTTTGATCGGAAAGTTTAACATTTTCTATTTGTCTGGAATGTGATACAATAATTAGAATTCACAAGTAGTTATGAGATAACTAATATGAATGTTATAAACACAGCACTTTAGTCTCACTTGATCGGTTGCCACGAAATTTTGATACGATCAAAAGTCTGTCGCAATCACGTAGTGTACGCGGATATTCGCCGATAAACTTAATAGACAGCTACACCCCTTAGCCCCGACCAAGTGACTGTAGGAGAACCCCGTCGCCGAAAGCATCCGTTCGGGTGCTCTCGGTAGCGGTGTTCCGCCTTGGTGCACTTCGTCGACGGTATCAGGGGTGTGGCCGCCTACTAAAGTTTGCGACGAGCATTCGATCAAATTGTCCGGAATCTTGTTGAATTGCCCGACTTGATATTGAAAAGTGTTTTCGATAATGAGACTAAAATGCGGGGTTTATAAATGTTAGGCATGCGATGTCTAAGAAATTCATTTGGTCAGGCATGCGATGTCTGAGGAGATTACGGATTCCAACTGTTGTAGTTTTACACTTTCTTTTCTGCGACCGTAAGTGTAATATGTGATATCGCCGGTTTCGTTGCTATATGTCAACGACAATTAGGATACGCATGTTTACTTACGTTGATGACATGTGATGTTATGTGTTGCTGGATATGTTATATTGGATCGTCGTGTTTGAATAGCCGGGTTTTTTTTTATGTGAGATGAGTGTTTTTCATTTTCATTCATGTAAAAACTTGTATGTAATATTCTTTTATTAGGGCCTTATTTACTTTTCCGCACTAGGATAGACCCAAGGAGGAGGGCACAAGTAACCGGGTTCTGGAGTCCAGTGGGAGACCAACTCGAGGAGTCGAGTCCGGGTCTCCTAACTCTACAATTGGTAGGGTTGCTTGCCGCTCTCGTGGGGGTCTAGGGGTGTGGGTTTGGCTATTCATCACGACCGTGGAATCCGTGCTTTATACTAGCTCGTATTGAAAACACGGACGTCCTAGTATATCCAATATTTCATATGATATTTTCTGCTGCGTTATCTGTGATGTGATCATTTGATATGTTCTGTGATAAATACTGTATATAGTATATATGATATATTATATAGATGTTACTTATGTTTTACACTCCCGCTAGCCCTGCCCCGCTCTGTCGTTAGTTACCTAACCTAACGGTGCACGAGGGGACATCGAGGCGAATGCGGATGGCATAAGTGTACGTCGTATTTTTCTGTGATATTTAGGTGATTTAAATGATGGGACTTCCTTAATGTGATTAATGAAAGAAAAGAAACCTAAGATGTTGTGGAATCGAATTTTCAAAAACAGGTAGCTACAGTTCTTGCTTTGCATCGCGGTGTTCCTTGTAGAACATCCTGCACCTTATTCGATAAGGAAAGGACCGAGATCCCTTCACCGGGAGTGACTCCTTTAGCAATAACTGGCCGATACTACAACCCTCGGTTTGTATTTTGATTGCTTCTATAGTTTTTGTTTTGCACAGTGATATATATGATATATCCCGCACCTCATTCGACGAGGAAAGGGCCGACGATCCCTTCACCGGGAGTGACCCCTTTAGTAAAACTAGAAAACCCTCAGAAACACTCCATTTTTAAATTCATTCGATCCTACAACGATATCAAGTTCATTACGCAATAGGTTTTCTTAAAAACCTATCGTAGCCCTCCGTCATTTCAGATAAGTACTATTTAGTATTCGTGCTGCGGTAGTTTGGCATTCGTCAAGGCGTAGTGTACGGTAGCTAACTAGTATTTATCTGTTTATGCATATAATGCAGATTGGATTAGGGTATTCGTACGGCGTTGTTTGGCATTCGTCAAGGGTCGTGCGGGTGGGTTTAATTCAATCAAGAAATGTACGGGTTGAACTTGACTAGCGCACTATGGGTTGTTTGCCATTCGTCAAGGTCATAGTACGTTAGGGGCAAAAGCATTATCGGGAATTTCAAGTATTGAAATTTGCAATGAGATTGCATACCTTGTATGAGATAGTTGGATCCCGATACCCACTGCGAGTAATTGTTACTCCTGGGAGAGTTTTACACATTACAATTAGCCGATCAAGTAGGTGTCTAGAAAGGTGTCAACGGGGTTACGCCTCTGGGAAAACGAGGTTTACTGTAATTAGGTCCGTGCGAAAGCACGGGGAACCTCCCTCAAAGTACCGACACTGGCCTGGCTGAAAAATTGGCGAACTTGTAGTGTGTAATTAATCCCGGCTAGTCTTTCCTTTTAGAGCTTGAAGGAAGATTTGATAAAAACAGTGGGAGCCATCCTGATTAAATAAAATAATAACCAATCTGATCTTGCAAGAGCGCACGCTGAGTGTTTTCTTCTCTCTCTCTCCAGGTAGCGACCATGTCACGCCTTAATCAAGATAATAATACGGATTATTGACCGAAGCCGCTTGTTATACTGAGCTGGGGAACGTTGATCCCGCTCCAACTTATAATTGTTATAAGACAGAGCAGGAAATAAGGGAATACCAAGATTCCCATACCGCCCAAATTAAGAAAGTGCATATGATGCATCTTCTTCGGGTGTGTTCATTACACAGAACTGTTTCTCAATATCCTCTGCGTCCTGGGTATATAATACCATATCAGGATCACAGATATGTAATCTGTTACATAGGGCTACAGAAAGGTAGAGAACTGAGAACGGGTGATAAAATTCATGAGTCAGAAAACGGTGCAAGTGTTGCAGCCAAGTCTGTTGGTCACTGTCATCCTGTATTACCAATACATTGATTCTGAACAAAAGTTATTAGATACCGAACCTGATATACAAAATCA
Source organism: Agapanthus africanus (assembly GCA_030015575.1). Lineage (NCBI taxonomy): Eukaryota > Viridiplantae > Streptophyta > Magnoliopsida > Asparagales > Amaryllidaceae > Agapanthus > Agapanthus africanus. The sequence continues at coordinate 262,797,574 of CM057345.1, read as the reverse complement.
TATCAGTCTCCTTATTAGTAAAGAAACGATAAAATTTTGTATTGTTGGATAATGTTTTGAACATTTCCTATATCAAAAGTTGATCGGTTCAGGCACGTTATCTAAAAGCATTGATGTTCTAAATCAAACTACGATTCTTAGTATATAGAACACACACAAGAGGAAGAGTTCAGAAATGAACGAATCCTTCTTGAGGCATTGTAGACTAGGTCAGATCAATGTGACCCGACTAGCTAAAGTTACATTTAGATGCATATTTAAATCAGTTTGAATTTACATCTTATGAAACTTGCCAGTCATGTCACAAAGATAAAATGACCATAGCTCTGTTTACTGGAAGCAGAGAAAGAGTTAGTTGAACTCTTGGGATGATACATGTTGATGTATGTAAGGTCCCCTGTCTACACATGCCAAGACCGGTTCTTTGTACTTCATTACATTCTCTGATGATCTCTTTAGATTCAGACATATGTTCCTGTTGAAACACAAGTCCGAACCTTTTGAGATATTCACATAATATAAGTTAGAAGTAGAAAACCAATACGGGTATAAGTATTATGTCCTTTGATGTGATCAGGGAGGAGAATACTTGAGCACGGAAATCCTGGATTATTCTAAAAGAGAATGAGATTCTCTTTCAGCATTACTCCTCCGTATACACCATAGCACGATGGTATATCGGGGCGGAGCAATCACACCCTATATGATAAGGTGTGCTCTATGATGAGTACTACTGAGTTACCTATTTCCTTTGAGGGGGTTATGCACTTGTGAAGTTGCATACCTATTGAATAGGGTTTCAATCAAATCAGTTGCCTACCGCTTCATATGTGATATGGAAAGGGAAGAGCCCATATCTTAAGTTAGTTAAGATTTGGGGTTGTCCGGCCTATGTCTAAAAGCAAAATCCGGACAAGCTCGAGGCAAGGTCTGTTATGTAGAACTGGAAATGTTCCAGCTATACTAATTGCAGCTGATGATTTGATAGAACCAAAGGATTCAGTAGATTCCAACGAAACTCAGCCTCTCCGCCGATCTAGTAGGGTTCCTCACCCACCTGAGAGATACTTCGGTTTCTCTATGACAGTGGGAGCGAGGAATGCATCATGAGATGATGACCCAACTAGTTTCGAGCTGGCCATCAAAAGTAGGGACTCTGTAAGAATGGCTGAATGCTTAGCGATCTGAGATGGAATCCTTATACACCAACAAAGTATGGACTTTAGTTGCTTGATCTGAAGGGTTAAATCCCCATCAGGAGCAAGTATATCTTGAGAAGATTACTTGGTGTACATGGAAAAGTTGAGACTTTCAAAGCTAGACTTGTTAAAAGTTTGCATCATTGACCAGGTATAGATTATGATGAAACCTTTTCTAAGTAGCTATGCTTAAGTCCATCCGGATCCTACTTGCCACGGCTACATACCATGACTACGATATCTGGCGGTTGGATGTCATGACTGCTTTTCTATAAGGATGTTTTAGAAGAGAACATCTATAAGTACACAGCCAGAGAGCTTCGTATATAGTGGGAGTAGCGGAAACGTGTGCAAGTTGCTTTACAGATTAAAGCAGGCATCGCGGAGTTGGAACGTCTGTTTTGATGTGTTAGTCAAAGAGTTTGACATCATCAAAATGGTAGATGAACCTTGTATATACAAAAAGGTAGTATGGAGTATGGTGGTGATCCTCGTAGAGTACGTGGATAACATACTCTTGATAAAAAAGGAGTTTCCTATGCTACCCTCGGTCAATCTCCGCTTATCACAATGATTCTCCATTTAAGATCAAAGTGATACCTACTAAATCCTGTATTTTGGATCTATGAGATAGATCTAATTGGATGTTAGGATACTTACTAGTCGTAGTGAGATGGTATCAATTGATCCTGGGGAGAATCACTGGAAAAGTTCCAGAGTGATGAGGACGACTGAAAGTCAGTCACAGGCATTGTCTTTACCCTCAGTAAAGGGACGGTATGTTGGAAGAGTTCCAAGCTAGATACCGTGGCAAACTAGACGATAAAGGCTGGATACATCGCTACTTAAGATGCTACCAAAGAGGCAGTCTAGATGTATATTTGTTCATGAGATGAACTTCCTTCCTCCCATTGTGTGACAATGGAGTTGTGGCTTATACCAAGGAACGTCCGTCCCATCAGTGATCCAGACATATTCTAAGGCAGTGTCACCTGATCATGGAGATGGTTGATCTCCAAGGAGATCGAGGTTAGGAGAGTAGACTCAAAGGACAACACGGCGGATCCACTCACAAAGGCCTTTTCCCAGAGGGAGACTTTTATGGGATGGTTGAGTATGAGATACTACAACCACTGCTACAGATGGCCCTAGTGCAAGTGGGAGATTGTTAGTTATATGTATGCCTTAGAGGCCATTACTATACATAGGATGTATATTGTAGTAGATGCTTGGATATATATAGGGAGGACTTTCTTGCTCGATATGATAGTATGCTATCTGGTTGCTCTTTAGCTTAACGTGTACACTGATTGTCTCTCTGTTACATGTTGGTAAAGCCCTTAGGATGTATACTTGACTACCTGGACTGTGATGCGGATCATACTAGTGGGGACATGGTAGTCCATAAGTACATCCTTCAAGGTCCCTAGTCGTGGGTGTATCGAGACGGGGCATCGTTTTACCAGAGTAGACTAGCGTATACCTTCTCGACCCATACAGATGGGCGATGGATGATCCCATATCCATTGGTGTTTGACATCAGAGATGATATACGGGTGCTCAGTGGAGACTGGGTACACTGGACGGACTCGCCGAGAACTCCCAGATGATATTATACCTTACGTCAGATGGCAGTTCTCTGGTGACACTGGTACAGAGTAGTCTGTTGACCCGAGATCGTCATAGAGTCTTGTGTGATTCCTACTGTGCTTTGATTTCCACCTTACCATGTCCAAGAGGGCCTGCAAAACGGTGGCTTTTGGGTACAGTCCCGAATCGCATGGAGGCAATGAGCGATAGGAGGGGATTCGTCTCTCCCGGTATAGGGAGTTGATGTTGCGCGGTGTTTGATTGGCTATAACCGGAAATCCCTGGCCAGGGTTGCTGAGATTTACTGGTAAGTGTTACCAGTAGTTTCTCGAACTGTTATAGACCTCATATCGACACGACTTATCGAGCTACTGGGGTCTGACGTTTACCACCCCTAGGCGAGATATGCGACATATCAGAAGAACAGACCGGACTGTACGGTAAGTGTTACTGGTTGGATTCACAGGAGTGTGAGCGGGCTTGCTCGTCGATCTTCTGATCGCTCAATACCCGGGTGGCCGTTACGTTTAGCAAACCGCTTGCGGCTTGTGGGTGTTTGATATGATCATCACCTGCTGCCGGCGTATTGACGAGTCTTTAGAGTCCTACACAGAGGTTTCCTGGCTCAAGCAAAACGAAATAGGAGAGCATATGAGATATGTGCGGGACCGAGAGTAATGCGTGTATGTGATACCGTATTCTATTCTCGCGATGAATGTATCGATTGGTTGTATGCAATATAACCTAGTTATCGAATCAAGGATTGATTCGATAAGCCGATACATTGGATATTAGTCGGTCATATGCGATATGACCGGATCGTTAAATCAACTGTTGATTTAATGATTTAATGTATAATTATATATTTGATATATTACTTTACATTAACTAATATTGGTTCACTTAAGATGTTTTTCTCACTTGTTTGTGCACATTGTATATGTGATATATTTTTGTGCACAAGTTTGTATCATGTTTGATGATACATGCAAACTTGGGTGTATGTTTGGATTAAACCATGGTTAGTTAATGGTTAGGGTTTCATTTGCTTTATTTTCTTATTCATTTATATATTTATTCATTTGAGAAAGAAATAAAATGGTGGCTAACTTTGGATTTTCTTTGAAGCTTCATGAAGCTTTGAATAGTTTGACCATTTTGTTTCTTTCCTTAACCCTAACCATTCACTTGAACCATAGTTTTTTCTCTACACTTAACCATAGTTAATAAAATGATAAGAATGACTTTATTTCCATTTATTTTTCATTATTCTTATCATATTCTTTTGCTTCTTCTTCTTCTTCTTCTTCAAGAACAAAGAAGCTTGCTAGCTTCAATGGTGACTTGAGATAAAGAGTGAGAAATCCAAATCCAAAGTGAACCCACATACTATTTCTTCATCCTCTACCACTTGCCAAGTAGTATAGGGTGTTTTCTTCACAAGTTTCATGGCTTGGTGAAGTTGGAGCTTGATCTTGTGTTGCCTGGACGTAGATCATCTTCGGCATCGAAGTCGACGACCTAGCCCGCCCATTTCTCCGATGAAGCCGACGCTAGAGTCCAGGATCCAATGATCACAGCGAGGGGACATCGTCACGGATCTATGGAGGTGGAGGACCGGATCCACAAAGGTTGTATTTCCGTTTATTTAGAGTAAAGTTGTTTACTAGTTGTTTGTTTCGCCTATTCTCTAGTCAACAATCGCATTAGGGTTTCTCGGCACCGGAATTTTTTGAATTTGGTATGGTTGATGCATTATGGAACCTCATTAGTGTGCCTAGGAACCCTACACAAGCTCACGTATATATCTTCATATGTGCCCTACTTCATTTCGCTTGAGCTAGGAAACCTCTGTGTGAGACTCTAAAGACTCATCAATAGGTAATGATCACATCAGATACCCACAAGCCGTCAGCGGTACTAGCTGGATGTAACGACTACCCAGGAATTGAACGAATAGAAGATCAACAAGCAAACTTGTCCAAACTCTCGTAAATTCTATAATCAACACTTACCATACAGTCCGGTCTTTTTGTCTGATATGTCGCATATCAAGTCTGGGGGTGGAATTGTCAGATCCCAATAACTTAGTAAGTCATGCCGATGTGTGGCCTATAAAATTTTGAGAAACTACTGATAACACTTACCGGTAAATCTCATCATCCTTGGTCAGGGACTTGCTGTTATAGCCAATCGAGCATAGTGCAACATCAACTCCCAATACCGGGAGAGACGAAACCCCTCTTATCGCTCACTGCCTCCATGTGACTTGGGACTGTACCCAAAATCCACCTGTTTGCATGACTCCTTTGAGCCATGGTAGGGAGGAAATCAAAGCACAGCGGGAACCACACAAGACACTATGACGATCTCGGGTCTACAGATTAACCTTTACAAGTGTTACCAGAGAACTGCTATCTGATGATAGGTATGGTACCATCTAGGAGTTCTCGGCGAGTCCTGTTCGGTGTACCCATTCTCTAATGAGCACCTATGTACAATCTTTGGTGTCAAATATCAATGGTTGTGGGATCAACCATCCCCCCTATAGGGTCAAGAAACGTACACATTAGTCTACTCTGGAATATCGATGCCCTGTCTCGATATTCCCTCGACTAGGAACTATTAAAGGATGTGCTTGCGGACTACACAAGCCCCACTAGTATGATCTGCATCATAGTCCTGGTAGTCAAGCCTACATCCTAAGGTCTTTATCAACATGTATCAGCGAGATAGTATACTAATACAAGTGTACATGTTAAGATAAAGAGCAACCAGATAGCATACTATCATGTTGAGCAAGAAAGTCCTATATATATATATCAAAGCATCCACTATAATATACTATAATGGCCTCTAGGGCATACATATTCCTAACAATCTCCCACTTGCACTAAGGCCACTTGTTATAGTATCTCATACCTAACATCCCAAAAAGTCTCTCAAACTGCGTCTGGGGGAGGGCCTTCGTGAGTGGATCCGCCGTGTTGTCTTTCATATCTACTCTCCTGATCTCGATCTCCCGGCGATCAACTATCTTCCGGATCAGGTGATACCGCCTTAGAATATGTTTGGATCACTGATGGGATCGGGGTTCCTTGGCCAAAGCCACAGTTCCATTGTTATCACAATACAAGGGTATTGGATCTTCAATGGATGGAACCACACCAAGTTCAATAATGAACTTCTTCATCCAGACAGCCTCTTTCGCAGCATCGGTGGCAGCGATGTATTTAGCCTCCATCGTCGAGTCTTCTACGGTATCTTGCTTGGAACTCTTCTAACATACCGCCCCTCCATTGAGGGTGAAGACAAAACCCGAGACAGACTTGCTATCGTCCTTATCACTCTGGAAGCTCGAATCGCTAAAGGACTCCACCTGGAGTTCTCCGTTACCATACACCAAGAACATCTCTTTAGTCATTCTCAAGTACTTGAGAATGTTCTTCACATCTATCCAGTGCTTTTCCTCTGGGTTTGATTGATACCTGTAGGGTTACTAGGCACTGTCACAAGGTTCTACAAGGCATCAACCATGCCAAAATCAAATTTTTCATGTGCCGAACAACCGTAACCAATTGAAAACAAGTCAGAAAAAATCGTATTTGTTAGTTTTGAAAAAAATTATGTTAGAATGTTAATGAGTTAGTAAGAACCAAAAATAACAATACCTAATGACTACAACTCCCCGGCAACGGCGCCAAAAACTTGTTGGGAATCCACCCGCGCGCGCAAACGCGTATTGTTTTGAAATTGAGATATAGTTTTAAGAAACGGAATGCACACGCAAGATCGTTCTCGTTTTAAATATTTATAAACGCAAGTGCATAGCGCGTTGTAGCGAGCCGGTAAGCACGGGTCGATTTGCGGGGAATTGTGTATTAGGTATTGTGATTTATGGTTCAACAAATTAATGAATGGGTTGTTTGTCACAAAAAAATATATAAAAAGAATTGAAACAAGAAAACAAAAAGAAGCAAGAAAACAAGGTAAGAAAGCATGGTTGTGGCTTGGCTCGGAAGGTCGAATCACGACGTTTCCCTCTACACTCATTGATCATGAGTTGTCTGTTCCTTACGTCGATCCTAGCATGAAGCACGACTTGTCAACTCGATTGCGGAGCACAAACCGTCAAATTCCGTTATTCGCCGAAAAGCACCAAACGAGTCCTTTTGATCACCTACCCGTTTGTATGTCCGCGCTTATGGTATCAACACTAAACACAAGGGTTAGCAAGCATACCATAACAACAAAAACACAAAGTGGTTAGTGAGAGCAAATGATTTTGGTGTTAAGTGTGTTGGATATGTATGCCCTAGAGGCCTGTATTGTATAGGATGCAAGGCATGTATATGTACAGAAACAATCTTTGCTCGAAATGATAGTATGCTATCTGGTTTATCTTTATCATAACATATGATGTGTTGATGAAGCCCTTAGGACTATGCTTGACTACCAGGATTATGATGAGATCAAACTAGTGGGACCTGGGCAGTCTACAAGCATTTCCTTCAATAGTTCCTAGTCGAGGGTATATCGAGACAGGGCATCGGTATTACCAGATTAGACTAGTGTGTACGTTTCTTAACCCTGGGGGCGATGGTTGATTCCACAACCATTGGTGTTTGACATCAAAGATTGTACACAGGTGCTCATTGGAGAATAAGTACACCGAACAGGACTCGCCGAGAACTCTTAGATGGTATATATACCTATTGTCAGATAGCAGTTCTCTGGCGACACTTGTACAGGTTAGTCTGTAGACCCGAGATCGTCATAGAGTCTTGTGTGATTCCCACTGTACTTTGATTTCCTCCCTACCACGGCTCTATTAAGGCGTACAAACAGGTGGATTTTAGGTACAGTCCCGAATCACATGGAGACAGTGAGCGATAGGAGGGGTTTCGTCTCACCCGGTATATGGAGTTGATGTCGCGCTATGTTTGGTCGACTATAACACCTAAATCCCTGGGCAGGCCTCTCGAGGTTTACTGATAAGTGTTATCAGTAGTTTCTCGAACTGTTATGAGCCGTAAATCAGCATGACTTATAAAGTTACTGGGGTCTGATATTTACCACCCCTAGACTTCATATGCGACGTATTGGATGAAGAGACCGGACTGTACGGTAAGTATTTCTTGCAGGCTCGTAAGGGTTGTGATGAGTTCGCTCATCGGCCACTTTTTCGTCAAGTACCTAGGTAGCCGTTACGCACAGCTAGTGCCGCTGACGTGTTTGTGGTTATACCCACTGCCAGCGTACTGTCGAGTCTTTAGAGTCCCACATAGAGGGTTCCCTCGTTCAGGCGAAATATGTAGAGGCTGTAAGTTGTTATGGTAGCCGTAAGCTGTTACGGCAGGGTTTCGATTATGTTCGTGTAATTGTTACAGGAATAATAATCGGAAGGATAATACCGGTGGGCTTTGGTTTAAGCCAAATACCGGTAATATATTATTGGATTAATGGTATTCGTATTTTTTCGGAATTCGGATACGGGTATACGGTATACGGTATACAGAGGAGGGGTATTTTTGTAATTGTTACAAGAATACCTTCTAGAAGGTGCCACCTCATAATGACATAATAATGACATCATTTATTTTATGAAAATGAATAAATGAGGTGGAACTTAAAAGGTACAAGCATAATGGGGTTGTTGTTATGGAGTTACTATTGAAGCATGATGCTTATTTTATAATGCATGCTTCAATTAGTGCTATATCTTTTTCATAATGCTTGAACTCTTTAATTATGAAAATCACTTACTCTCTCCTCTTCCTTCTTCTTATAAATAGCTTCACATGAGATGTGAATGTTAAGTGAATGATTAAGTGAATCAAGAAGAGAAAGAATGAATATGAAGATTTTCATTCTTCTTCCTAGTTTTAACCTTCACATGAGATGTGAATCCAAAGCTTAGGATTTCAAGTTAATCCAATACACTTATCTCTAAATTATCCTAGTGACCACTTCTAGCAAACTTGGTCTAGGTTAAACTCTTGTGAAGTGTTTCTAGCTTGCACGATAACTCTCGGATGGATCATCTAGGTCTTGGGTGGCCGGAGATCGAAGACATCGGCAACATCTAAAATAGCTAAGGAGTTCACCAAAAGAGAAGAAAGGAGCAAAGGAGTTGCATCCAAGAGAAGACCCGAAGGACCGTATCTTCAAGGTATAATCCCTAACACAGTAGATAAGATCTCGAGTTAGGGTTTTCTAATTGTGGTTTAGACAAGATCTTCGGTTAAGTGCCTGTTGTATGCCAAGAAAATTTTCGTTCACCGCTTCCGCCGCGCCACAAGAGTTGTGGGAGCATGCAACACACACCAACATGGTATCAGAGACTAACTAAACCATAATTAGATTGTTAGCCAAAAGTTAGAACCTCGATCGACAGTTTTTTCTCCCGAAAACATGTTTTCTGCCCCTGCTGCTGTCAGTTTTTGAAAGTGTTCAAAAAATCTTTTGACAGACCTTAAAAATACAAGCAGGGTTTTCTAAGAACACTGTAGAAAAACGAGTGTCTAACTCACCAAAAGCGCCGCGGATCAGCGGCCAAACCCAGTGTTTGGCCGCCGATCCGCCGCCGAGTTGGGGCCGAGTCGACTCGGATTTTTTGCATTATTCTTAGATTGCCGAAATGGGGTTTATGGGATATGTCGAATTCTACAAAGTTGTTTGTACAGGAACATGTCAAGTGTTGGCATGGTTTAAAATTATCGATCGAAATTCTAAAAGTGTTTGGCTAATCGGGTTTTCAGTTTTTTGTTATATGTGTTTGAAACGTCCACTAATTGCTATATGACGATTAGTGGGGGTTGCACATATGGATATCATGAGATGGTATGTGTATATGAATGTGTTGGATCGTTGTGATGAATGGCCGGGGGATGTGAGAAGAACATTTTTCCTTTTCTTTCATTCCATGTAATTTGTAAAAAGCCATGTAATATTATTTTACGGGGTACATCCCGGATGAGGTTGTAGCCACCGTTGTATAATTTCTTTTTACTGTTTTTGCTCTTATGATAGACCCAAGGTGGGGTGCACAAACTATCGGGTTTTCGAAGTGCCTAGTGGCCTACTCAATTTGTTGAGGGAGGTTGCTACACTTCGGGAATTTGGCGGGTAGTTTGCCGCACCCGTAGGGGTCTGGGGTTTTTTTTGGCTATTCATCACGACCGTGGAACCCGTCTTTTCAATAAGGGCTTGAATGAAATACGGAATTCCTAGTATATCCAATGCATTCATCTGTGATCTGAAATGGTTATAATTATATATGAGATATATAATAAACGTTGCTTATGTTTTGCACCCGCGCTAGTCCAGCCCCCGCTCTGCCGTTAGTTAAGTAACCTAACGGTGCATGACGGGGCCCCGTGGCAAATGTGGATGGCATAAGCGTACATTCTATTTGCGTTTCTTTTCTGTGTATTTAGGAAACGTAAATGATGGGACGGCATTAATGTGATTAATGTTAAGAGAAAGAAACCTAAAGATGTTGTAGAATCAAAATTTAAAAAAAAGGATAACTCTAGTTTTTGTTTTGCATAATGGTATTCTTGAATATCCTGCACCTCATTCGATGAGGAAAGGGTCGAGATCCCTTCACCAGGAGTGACCCCTTTAGCGAAACTGGAAAATGTTACAAAGAACTCGATTTGATTTTATAGTTGATCTAATTTTGCTTTGCATCGTGGTATTTACATATCCAGCACCTTATTCGATAAGGAAAGAGCCGAGATCCCTTCACCGGGAATGACCTCTTTAGCAAGATTAGAAAGATGCTATAAAACATTCGATTTTTTAAAACTGGAGCTTAAACCACTCCTTCTCACTCGATTCTACAACGATATCAAGTTCAAAACGTTAAAGGTTTTCATAAAAACCATCCGTTGCCCTCCGCCATTTTAGGAAGCAGAGTACTTAGTATTCGTACCACGTTTGTTGACCATAGTTAAGGCGTGGTGTACGGTAGCTAAGTGATGAATTCCTACAAAGCATTTGATGCGATCGATTAGGACATTCTCATGACTTTGTTGACCATAGTTAAGGGTCATGTGGGTGGGTCTAAATCAATCCCGAAATGGCGGGTAGAACTTGACTAGTGCTTATGATTTGTTGACCATAGTTAAGGTCATAAGTCACTAGGGGTAAAAATCATATCGGGAATTTCAAGAGTTGAAATTTGCAATGAGATTGCATACCTTCTATATGATAGTTGGATCCCGATCCCACTGTGAGTAAAAGTTACTCCCGGGAGAATTTTGCACTTTCCAGTTAGCGAACTTGTAGATTGCAATTTATCCTAGCTAGTTTTCTTTTTAGGTTTGAAGGAAAATTTGATAAAAAGCAGTGGGAGACATCGATTAGATAAGATTAATAACCAATCTAATTATGCAAGAGTAATCGCTGAATGTCTTCTTTTCTCTCTCCTAATAGCAGATACCTATGACGGGACTTAAGCTTTTATTAGACAAAAATAAACTTATGGGACCGAATTACAAAGATTGGCTAAGGAACGTGAATATTGCCCTAACATATGATAAGGTCGGATACGTCCTGACTACTCCAGCCCCTCCTAGCCCAGGCCCTGATTCTTCAGTTGTGGATAAAGAAATCCGCAAGACATGGGATATAGACTGCGCAACAGCCAAGTGCCTCGCGCTTGCTTCTATGAACAATGAACATCAGAAGCAGCATGAGAAGATGGATGTCCAATCCATCTTTCTCCATACAAAGGAGTTGTATGGAGAGCAATCTCGTATTCTCTGTAAGTGCACGGCAGCGCCCCGGCCATTTGTACGAGGCCAAAATGCGGAAAACAATAACTTTTTCAAATTAGAAACCGGCGCTACCGCGGACTATAAACCCGGATCGGACCATTAACCTACTACTAGCTAACTAGAGAAAAGGTAGAGAGCTATACCGAGCGATCCGTGTCCTTCGGTATTCGGCCACCATCCCGTTCTCCCCGCGGAATCTCCGGTCTCGATCTCCTCGTCGGAAAAGGCACCACATCACCGAGTCTTTTTACGGGCTCCCACCTCTGAACCGAGGCAACTCGGACACGAAGTTGGCAAGCCAACGTGTCCAAGATTGCTGTAGACTATGTGTAGAAACCATTTGTCTCAAGGGGTTAAAGAAGTTGCCATTTTGGAGATGGAGGAATGAACTTTGGAGATGAACTTTGAAATGGTGCTAAAGAATTTTGTGTGAATCAAAATGAGATCAATTCCCCACCACAAAAAAATGAATTTTCCTTGTCACCAAATATGTGGCCGGCCCCCACCCCTTTGTGTGGCCGGCCATGAGTAGTGAAGGGAGAGAGAGCATAATGCAAGGAAGAGAAAAGAGTGATCATTAGGAACAATAATCACAACCAAATCAAATCAAAAATCCATCACCTAAAGTAAGTAATGATGACCCCAAAAGGCAATCATAAGAGGATAGAACCATGATGAACCATCCATCACAAAAAACACCCTCCATATTGCTAATTTGCACATTTGCAAATAAGCCCCTCCACACCAATTTTCAGCCAAGAAGGAACAAAGGAAAAATGGCCGAAACGGAATGCAAACTGGCAACTTCAAAAAAGTGATCCGGTAATAAATTACAGGAAAACCCCGCGACTGTATATACATACCCGCATTTGTATTACGACCGAATACAAATGCAATGATACAAAATCTACACTGTACAATACTAGGATCCGGCTTAAACCAAAGCCCGCTAGTATTATCCGTCCGATCATGATCCGTGCAATACCGCACGTATATGATCGAACCCTGCCATATATCCTTACGACCTCTACAGCGTTTCGCCCGAAACTTGAGAAACTGTCCGTGGGGCACTCTAAAGACTCGTCAATACTTTGGTTGTGGATTTAACCACTGGCACGTCAGAGATATTACCCATACGTAACGAGCTACCAGGTATTGACCAAAAGGGAGGTCGATGAGAGAACTCATCCTGACACCCTATTGAGCCTGTCAGTGACAATATCCGTACAGTCCGGTCCGTTCGTCTATGAGCATCGCATGGCGGGCCTACGGGGTTGGTAAAAGTCAGACCCCTAAAAGCGGTACAAGTCGTGTCGGGGTGTATCCCAGAACACCCTGAGATACTACTGGAATACCTACCAGTAAATCTCCTGCCTTGGCCAAGGACTTCGTGTAATGGCTATCCTAGACACAACGCGATCTCACCCCCAATACCGGGAGAGACGAACCCGCTCACTGCCTTCATGTGGCACGGGACAGTACCCAACTAAAACCTGTTTGCACGACTCCTTTGAGCCGAGGTTGGGTAGTAATCAAAGTACATTGGGAACTCACACGAGACAAATGACGATCTCAGGTCGATGAACTAACCTGTATACATGTCACCAGGGAACTTCTATCTGACGTTAGGTATAAGACCAACTAGCATGTTTCCGGCGAGTCCTGTCTGGTGTACTCATAACCCAATGAGCACCTGTATACATCTTAGGTGAACCAACTGACACCAGTGGCTTGTGAGACCGGCCACCGCCCCTCGTCGGGGTCTCGACTGTATACACTAGTCTACTCTGGAGTGTCGATGCCCTGTCTCGAAAACTCCCACGACTAGGGACCTTTTAAGGATGTGCTTATAGACCCCAGCTCCCACGTATATGATCGCCATCATACTGCTGGCCGTCAAGCAAGAATCCTAAGGGCTCTATCAATGCGCAATAGTGACCTGTAAGGTCACCTAAAGCAGTACACGATGATAAAGATAAACTAGATAGCATACTATCATCTTGAGTAAGACTGTCCTACCGGCATAGGTCCTCCCTCAATCATTGCAATCACGTGCCTGTTGTTAGTTGTATGTATGCCCTAGAGGCCAGTATTGTACAGATGATGTATATTATATTGGATGCTTGGACATATATAGAGATGACTTTCTTGCTCGACATGATAGTATGCTATCTGGTTACTCCTTATCTTAACATGTACACTTGTCTCTTTAAACTGTCTTATAGTTACATGTTGGTAAAGCCCTTAGGATGTGTACTTGACTACCTGGACTATGATGCAGATCATACTAGTGGGGACATGGTAGTCCATAAGTACATCCTTCAAGGTCCCTAGTCGTGGGTGTATCGAGATGGGGCATCGATATACCAGTGTAGATTAGCGTATACGCTTCTCGACCCATGAGATGGGCGATGGATGATCCCATATCCATTGGTGTTTGACATCAGAGATGGTATACGGGTGCTCAGTGGAGACTGGGTACACTGGACGGACTCGCCGAGAACTCCCAGATGGTATTATACCTCACGTCAGATGGCAGTTCTCAGGTGACACTTGTACAGGTTAGTCTGTAGACCCGAGATCGTCATAGAGTCTTGTGTGATTCCCACTGTGCTTTGATCTCCACCTTACCACGTCCATGAGGGCATGCAAAACGGTGGTCTTTAGGTACAGTCCCGAGTCACATGGAGGCAATGAGCGATAGGAAGGGTTTCGTCTCTCCCGGTATTGGGGGTTGATGTTGCGCAGTGCTCGATTGGCCGTAACAGGGAAGTCCCTGGCCAGGGCTGATCAGAGATTTGCTGGTAAGTGTTACCAGTAGTTTCTCGACCCGTTATGAGCCTCACATCGGCACGACTTATCGGTTATTGGGGTCTGACGTTTACCACCCCTAGACTTGATATGCGACGTATCAGACGAACAGACCGGACTGTACGGTAAGTGTTACTGGTTGGATTCACAGGAGTGTGAGCGGGCTAGCTCGTCGATCTTCTGATCGCTCAATACCCGGATGGCCGTTACGTTTAGCAGACCGCTTGCGGCTTGTGGGTGCTTGATATGATCATCATCTGCTACCGGCGTATTGACGAGTCTTTAGAGTCCTACACAGAGGTTTCCTGGCTCAAGCGAAACGAAATAGGAGCGCATATGAGATATGTGCAGGACCGAGAATAATGCGTGTATGTGATACCGCATTTCATTCTCGCGATATATGTTTCGATTGGTTATATTCGATATGACCTAGTTATCGAATCATTGATTCGATAAATCGATACATTGGATTCTAGTCGGTTATGTGCGACATGACCGGATCATTGAATCAAATGTTGATTTAATGATTTAATGTATAATTATATATTTGATATATTACTTTACATTAACTAGTATTGGTTCACTTTAAACGGATTTTTCTCACTTGATGCACATTGTATATGTGATATGTTTTTGTGCACATTTTTGTATCATGTTTGATGATACTTGTTCATTTGGTTAAGTGTAAAGAATTAATGTTGGAGATAGTGCCCTCAGAGTCAATTATTGGATCACAGGCACGTGATTGCAATGATTGAGGGAGGACCTATCCCGGGACGACAGTCTTACTCGAGTTGATAGTATGCTATCTGGTTTATCTTTATCATCGGGTACTGCTTTAGGTGACCTAACAGGTCGCTATTACACGTTGATAGAGCCCCTAGGATTCTTGCTTGACGACCAGCAGTATGATGGCGATCATATACGTGGGAGCTGGGGTCTATAAGCACATCCTTAAAAGGTCCCTAGTCGTGGGAGTTTCGAGACTGGGCATCGATACTCCATTAGTAGACTAGTGTATACAGTCGAGACCCCGACGAGGGGCGGTGGCCGGTCTCACAAGCCACTGGTGTCAGTTGGTTCACCTAAGATGTATACAGGTGCTCATTAGGTTATGAGTACACCGGACAGGACTCGCCGGGAACCTGCTAGTTGGGATTATACCAGACGTCAGATAGCAGTTCCCAGGTGACATGTGTACAGGTTAGTTCATCGACCTGAGATCGTCATTTGTCTCGTGTGAGTTCCCACTGTGCTTTGATTACTACCCTACCACGGCTCAAAGGAGTCGTGCTAACAGGTTTTAGTTGGGTACAGTCCCGAGCCACATGGAGGCAGTGAGCGGATCTGCAGGGGTTCGTCTCTCCCGGTATTGGGGGTGAGGTCGCGCTGTGTCTAGGAGAGCCATTACACAAAGCCCTCGGCCGAGGCAGGAGATTTACTGGTAGGTATTCCAGTAGTATCTCAGGGTGTTCTGGGCTTCACTCCGACACGACTTGTACCGCCTTTGGGGGTCTGACTTTTACCAACCCCCTAGGCCCGCCATGCGATGCTCATAGACGAACGGACCGGACTGTACGGATATTGTCACTGACAGGCTCAGTAGGGTGTCAGGATGAGTTCGCTCATCGACGTCCCTTTTAGTCAATAGCTGGTGGCCCGTTACGTATTGGCTTATACCTCTGACGTGCTATTGGTTAAATCCACAGCCATTGTATTGACGAGTCTTTAGAGTCCACCACACTTTCAGTTACTCAAGCTTTCGGGCGAAACGCTGTAGAGGCCGTATGGAGATATGGCAGGGTCCGATCAGATATGTGCGGTATTGCACGGATCAGGATCGGACGGTTTGTACTAGAGGCCGTATAGGTATATGGCAGGGTTCGATCAGATACGTGCGGTATTGCACGGATCAGGATCGGACGGATATTACTAGCCGGCTTTGGTTTAAGCCGGATCCTAGTATAGTACATTGTAGATTTTGTCTCTTTGCATTTGTATCCGGACGGAATACAGATGCGGGTGTGTATGCACAGTATCGGGGTTTTCCTGTAATTTATTACGGGACCAGTTTTCTGGAGTTGCCAGTTTTCTTTCCGTTCCGGCCGGTTTTCCTTTGTTCTTTCCCGGCCGGACTTTTCCGATGGAGGGGGTTATTTGCAAGTTTGCAAATAACACCTTGTAGAGGGGTTTCATGCAAATGGTTTGATTATGATGGCATCTTTTCTTTTCCACCATAACTTGCATTAATTATGATATGAGAGGGTATGGTTTGGATGTAAGTTTGAAATGATAATGTTTGTTTATGGTCACCTCTTCTCATCTCCTACACTCACCTCCCTCTTGCTTTTTGTTCACACTCCACCACCATTTCCCACTAGAAATTGGCCGGCCACTTCATGGAAAGGAGAGAGGATCATTTCATTTGTATAAGGGAAATTTTGTTCATCTCATTTTCATGCTACAAAATTCTAGCTCCACTTTGAAGTTCATTTCACAACCTCATTCCTCCATCAAAGCAACATAACCCCAAAGAAACAAAGCACTACACTTCCAACAGCACATCTTGGGCATGTCGACTTGCCAGCTTCATGTCCGAGTTGCCTCGGTATAGAGGCGGGAGCCCGTAAAAGATACAGACGATGTGGTGCCCTTCCGGCAAGGAGGCGACGACCGGAGTTTCCGCGGGAGATCGGGACGATGACGAGAAGACCGGAGGACTCGGATCACTCGGTATATCTCTCACCCTTTCTCTTGTTAGCTAGTATCGGTTAATGGTTACGATCCGGGTATATTGTTCGCGGTAGCGCCAGTTTAAAGTTAAGACAAATTTTGATTCCGCATTTTGGCCTCGGATAAACGGCCGGGGCGCTGCCGTGGCGCAACAATTAAACCATGGTTAAGTAGATAATTAGGGTTTTGATTCTTTCTCTCATTTATTTATCCATTCTTTATTTATATAAATGGATAAATGAAAACATAATGGTTTCTTTTTATCATGAAGCTTGTTGAAGCTTCATGAAGCTTTGACTAAAGAAACCATTTTGTCTTCTAGCTTAACCCTAACCCTTCTCTTTTACCATGGTCTTTTCTCTACACTTAACCTTGGTTTAGTTATGATAAGTATTGATTTATTTTGATTTTATCTCCATACTTATCATATTCTTTCTTCTTCTTCATCTTCATCTTCAAGAAAGAAACCTTGATGCCATCAATGGCAACTTGAGTTCTAGTAAGAGAAATCCAATTCTAAAGTGAACCCACCTCCTATTTCTTCACCCTCTACCTCTTTCCAAGTTGTTTTGGGTGTTTTCTTCACAAGTTTCACAACTTTGTGAAGTCGGAGCTTGAGCTTGTGCAACCTCGACGTAGATCGTCTTTGACACGAAGCCGACGACCTATTCCGCTCGTTTTCCCGATGAAGCCGACGAATGAGTCTAGGATTCGAAAAGGACAGCGAGAGGATGACTACGTGGAGCTAAGGAAGTGGATATCCGGATCTACAAAGGTTGTAGCATCTAACTTTTAGTTAAGTAGTTAACTAGTTTACCGTTTCGCCTAGAAATCTAGCCGACGATCCGTATTAGGGTTTCTCGGCACCCATAATTTTTGTAATTGGCATGATTGATGCCTTGTGAGACTTCATTAGAGTGCCTAGGAACCCTAAAGTGGTATCAGAGCCTAGCTAGAGCCTTAGGCGAAGTCTAGACGGAGTTTGAAGTCCGAACGAACCCGAAAACCTAACTTTAAGATGCTCTCTGGACTTTTTCTAAATTCTGGGATTTTTCCAGATTAAAAATGCCTAAAAAATTCAGCAGGAAGATCTAAGAATTATGGTGAAACACGTGCTCATGATACATCTATACAGCCGCGGAAACGCGGCAGAAGCATGGCTTCTGCCGCTGTTCCGCGGCCAACTGTTCAAATTGCGCAATACTGTTTGCACAGTAATTCTTGTTTTCTGGTGCTGGATTTTCTGGGAATTTTTAATATTTATTCAAGAGTTGAATTTTCTGGGGTTGCTTTGTGGATTCGGTGTTTCGATCGGGGTATCAAATTTCGTCTTTGTGTATTTCCGGATAATTTTTTGAATATGTTAAAAAGTTCGACCGGATATAAATACCCAATTTTTCCCCTGTCGGGAAATTTCCAAGTGTTGGATTTTTCTGTAGTTTAACGACGTTCTAAGTAGTGCAAGTAACGCGATGGACCCTCTAGAAGACAACAAACCTTAACTCGATTATGTGACCGTCTTGAACTGCCCTTTGAACCTTCGGGTTTGGGACAGTACGGCATGCCACATGTGAGGCGTTGGCTTGACCCATCTACGGCTGGACCGTTGGTACTGAGGCACGAACTGAATGTTGCTAGACTTATTTCATGTGTTGGACTGTATCGGGAAAACTTGGGTGTTCGAATGTTCGATCGGAAAGTTTAACATTTTCTGTTTATCTGGAATGTGATATAATAATTGGAATTCACAAACCGTTATGAGATAACTGAATGAATGTTATAAATCTAGCAGTTTAGTCCCACATGATATTGAAAAGAGTTTTCGATAATGAGACTAAAATGCGGGATTTATATCTATTAGGCATGTGATGTCTAAGTATTTCATTTGATTAGGCATGCGATGTCTAAAGAAGTTGCGGATTCCAATTGTTGTAGTTTTACACTTTCTTTTCTGTGACCATAAGTGTAGTATGTTCATATCGCCGGTTTCGTTGCTATATGTCAACGACAATTGGGGTATGCGTACTTACTTACGTTGATGACATGTGATGTTATGTGTTGCTGGATATGTTATATTGGATCGTCGTGTTCGAATAGCCGGGGGTTTTTATGTGAGATGAGTGTTTTTCATTTTCATTCATGTAAAAACGTGTATGTAATATTCTTTTATTTGGGGCACTTCCAGGTAGCGGAAGTTGTCACCTTTTGTATATTATTTACTTTTCCGCATTAGGATAGACCCAAGGAGGGGAGCACAAGTAACCGGGTTCTGGGGTCCAGTGGGAGACCAACTCGAGGAGTCGAGTCCGGGTCTCCTAACCCTAGAATTGGCAGGGTTGCTTGCCGCTCTCGTAGGGGTCTAGGGGTGTGGGATTGGCTATTCATCACGACCGTGGAATCCGTGTTTTATACTGGCTCGTATTGAAAACACAGACGTCCTAGTATATCCAATATTTCATATGTTTCTTCTGCTGCGATATCTGTGATGTGATCATGTGATGTTCTGTGATAGATACTATATATAGTATATATGATATATTATATAGACGTTACTTATGTTTTACACCCACGCTAGCCCTGCCCTGCTCTGTCGTTAGTTACCTAACCTAACGGTGCACGAGGGGACATCGAGGCGAATGCGGATGGCATAAGTGTAGGTCATATCTATCTGTGATGTTTAGGTATTTAAATGATGGGACTTCATTAATGTGATTAATGAAAGATAAGAAACCTAAGATGTTGTGGAATCGAATTTTAAAATAAAACAGGTAGCTACAGTTCTTGCTTTGCATAGCGGTATATATGATATACCCTGCACCTTATTCGATGAGGAAAAGACCGAGATCCCTTCACCGGGAGTGACTCCTTTAGCAGTAACTGGCAGATGCTACACACTCGGTTTGGTTTTGATTGCTTTTAAGAGTTTTTGCTTTGCACAGTGATATATATGATATATCCCGCATCTCATTCGACGAGGAAAGGACCGAGATCCCTTCACCGGGAGTGACTCCTTTAGCAAAACTAGAAAAGCCTCAAAATCACTCCATTTCAAAACTTCATTTGATTCTACAACGATATCAAGTTCATTACGCAATAGGTTTTCAGAAAAACCTGTCGTAGCCCTCCGTCATTTCAGATAAGTACTAGTTAGTATTCGTGCTGCGGTTGTTTGGCATGCGTCAAGGCGTAGTGTACGGTAGCAAACTAGTGCTTATCTGCTAGCATACGATGCGATTGGATTAGGGTATTCGCACGGCGTTGTTTGGCATGCGTCAAGGGTCGTGCGGGTGGGTTTAATTCAATCAAGAAATGTACGGGTTGAACTTGACTAGCGGACTATGGGTTGTTTGGCATGCGTCAAGGTCATAGCACGCTAGGGCAAAATATTATCGGGAATTTCAAGTGTTGCAATTTGCAATGAGATTGCATACCTTCTATGAGATAGTTGGATCCCGATACCCACTGCGAGTAAGAGTTACTCCTGGGAGAGTTTTACACATTACAATTAGCAGATCAAGTAGGTGTCTAGAAAGGTGTTAACGAGGTTACGCCTCTGGGAAAACGAAGTTTACATTAATTAGGTTCGTGCGAAAGCACGGGGGACCTCCCTCAAAGTACCGACACTGGCCTGGCTGAAAGATTGGCGAACTTGTAGTGTGTAATTAATCCCGGCTAGTCTTTCCTTTTAGGGTTTGAAGGAAGATTTGATAAAAAGCAGTGGGAGCCATCCTGATTAGATAAGATAATAACCAATCTGATCTTGCACGAGCTTACGCTAAAGTGTTTTCTTCTCTCTCTCTCCAGGTAGCGACCATTTCATGCCTTAATCAAGATAATAATATGGATGTATTGACCGAACCCGCATGTTATACTGTGCTGGGGAACGTTGGTTCCGTTCCTTCTTATAAGAGTTATAGGAATGAACAGGAAATAGGGGAATACCAGGATTCCCATGCCACCCGAATGAAGAAAGTACATGTTGATGCATTTTCTTCGGGTGTGTTCGTTACAGAGAACTGTTTCTCCATTTGCTCCACGTCCTGGGTATTAGATACCGGGTCAGGATCCCATATATGTAATCAGTTACATGGGCTTAGGAAAGGTAGAGAACTTGGAGAAGGTGATAAAGACATTAGAGTTGGAAATGGTGCAATTGTTGCAGCTAAGACTGTCGGGAAATATCACCTTGCATTGCCAACAGGTAATACATTGGTTCTGAACGAATGCTATTACATGCCGAACCTGATATGCAACATTATATCGGTTTCTTTATTGAGTAAAGAGGGATATAATTTTGTATTATAGGATAATGTTATGAACATTTTCCGTAACCAAAAGTTGGTTGGATCAGGCACGTTGTGCAATGGCATTTATGTTCTAAACCAATCAACAGTTCTGAGCATAACAAACACACACAAGAGGAAGAATTCTGAACTGAACGAATCCTTCTTGTGGCATTGTAGACTGGGTCACATCAATGCGACACGACTGGCTAAGTTGCATAAGGATGGATATTTAAATCCGTTTGAATTTTCATCCTATGACACTTTCCAGTCATGTCTCAAAGGCAAGATGACCAAAGCTCCGTTTACGGGACACGGAGAAAGAGTTACCGAACTCTTGGGACTGATACATAGTGATGTATGCGGTCCCATGTCTACACATGCCAGGGATGGTTCTTCGTACTTCATTACATTCACTGACGATCTCTCTAGATTCGGATATGTGTTCCTGATGAAACACAAATCAGAAGCTTTTGAGAAATTTAGAGAATATAAACAAGAAGTCGAGAACCAAACCGGAAAAAGTATTAAAATCCTACGATCTGATCGAGGAGGGGAATACTTGAGCAATGAATTCCTGGACTTCCTAAAAGAGAATGGGATTCTCTCTCAGCTGACTCCTCCATATACACCACAGCACAACGGTGTATCTGAACGGAGAAACCGCACCCTATTAGATATGGTGCGCTCAATGATGAGTACAGCTGAGTTACCTATTTCCTTCTGGGGATATGCGCTTGAGACAGCCATGGACCTATTGAATAGAGTTCCTACCAAATCAGTGCCTACCACTCCATATGAGATATGGAAAGGGAAGAGACCACATCTTAATTATATTAAGATATTGGGTTATCCAGCCTATGTCAAAAGACAAAATCCGGACAAACTCGAGGCAAGATCTGTCTTATGTAAGTTTGTAGGATATCCTAAAAATTCATAAGGGTATATCTTCTACCACCCCGAGGAACAAAAGGTGTTTGTTTCTCGACATGCCACTTTCTTAGAAAAAAGTTTTCTTATGAAACAGATAAGTGGCATTGAGGTAGAACTGGAAGAGGTTCCAGCGACACAGACTACAACAGAAGATTTGGTTGAACCAGAGGATTCCGTAGTTCCCGATGAACCCCAGCCACTCCGCCGATCTAGTAGGGTTCCTCGCCAACCTGAGAGATACTACGGTTTTCTCATGGATGGAGGGAGCGAGGATTGCATCATGGAGGATGATGACCCAACTAGCTTCGAGCAGGCCATCACGAGTAGGGACTCAGTGAAATGGCTGGATGCTATGCGGTCCGAGATGGAATCCATGTACACCAACAAAGTATGGACTTTGGAAGTTGCTCCTGAAGGGGTAAAACCCATTGGGAGCAAGTGGATCTTCAAGAAGAAACTTGGTGTAGATGGGAAAGTGGAGACTTTCAAAGCTAGACTTGTAGCAAAGGGTTTTCGTCAAAGACCAGGTGTGGACTATGACGAAACCTTTTCTCCAGTGGCTATGCTTAAATCCATCCGGATCATGCTTGCCATTGCTGCCTTTCATGACTACGAAATCTGGCAAATGGATGTTAAGACCGCCTTTCTAAATGGTGATTTAGAAGAGTGCGTGTACATGACTCAGCCAGAGGGCTTCGTAGACAGTGGGAGCAGCGGGAAGGTGTGCAAGCTGCTTAAATCCATTTATGGATTAAAGCAAGCATCGCGGAGTTGGAACATCTGCTTTGATGTCGTTATCAAAGAGTTTGATTTCGTCAAAAATCCAGATGAACCTTGTATCTACAAGAAGGTGGCAGAGAGTAAGGTTGTCTTCCTCGTATTGTACGTGGACGACATACTCTTGATAGGAAATGATATTCCTATGCTGCAAGCGGTCAAGCTCTTCTTATCACAAAGATTCTCAATGAAAGATCTTGGTGATGCCTCCTGCATATTGGGAATTAGGATCTATAGAGATAGATCCAAACGGATTTTGGGATTGTCCCAATCCAGGTACATTGACACCATACTAAAGAGGTTTAGTATGGAAGAGTCCAAGCGTGGGAACTTGCCCACGATCTCTGGAGTCACTCTCTCCAAAGAGATGTCTCCCAAGACTGATTTGGAGAGAGCTCGCATGCAAGGGATACCCTATGCTTCGGCAGTAGGCTCTATCATGTATGCGATGCTATGTACCAGACCCGATGTAGCATACTCACTAAGTGTAGTGAGCAGGTATCAAGCTGATCCTGGAGAGAGTCACTGGACAGCTGTGAAGAGCATTCTCAAGTACTTGCGAAGGACTAGAGATATGTTCTTGGTGTATGGTAACGGAGAGCTCCAAGTGGAGTCCTTTACCGATTCGAGCTTCCAGAGTGATAAGGACGACTCTAAGTCGCAGTTGGGCTTTGTCTTTACCCTTTACGGAGGGGCGGTTAGCTGGAAGAGTTCCAAGCAGGAAACCGTGGCAGACTCGACGATGGAGGCTGAATACATCGCTGCCAACGATGCTGCCAAAGAGGCTGTCTGGATCAAGAAGTTCATTACTGAACTTGGAGTGGTTCCATCCATTGAGCGTCCAATACCTTTGTATTGCGATAACAATGGAGCGGTGGCTTTGGCCAAGGAACCCAGGTCCCATCAGCGATCCAGGCATATTCTGAGGCGGTATCACCTGATCCGGGAGATAGTTGATCACCGGGAGATCGAGGTCAGGAGGGTTGACACGAAGAACAACACGGCGGATCCACTCACGAAGGCCATTCCCCAGATACAGTTTGAGAGACTCTTCGGGATGCTCGGTATGCGATACTACAGCAGCTGGCCCTAGTGTAAGTGGGAGATTGTTAGTTGTATGTATGCCCTAGAGGCCAGTATTGTACAGATGATGTATATTATATTGGATGCTTGGACATATATAGAGATGACTTTCTTGCTCGCCATGATAGTATGCTATCTGGTTACTCTTTATCTTAACATGTACACTTGTCTCTTTAAACTGTCTTATAGTTACATGTTGGTAAAGCCCTTAGGATGTGTACTTGACTACCTGGACTATGATGCAGATCATACTAGTGGGGACATGGTAGTCCATAAGTACATCCTTCAAGGTCCCTAGTCGTGGGTGTATCGAGACGGGGCATCGATATACCAGTGTAGACTAGCGTATACGCTTCTCGACCCATGAGATGGGCGATGGATGATCCCATATCCATTGGTGTTTGATATCAGAGATGGTATACGGGTGCTCAGTGGAGACTGGGTACACTGGACGGACTTGCCGAGAACTCCCAGATGGTATTATACCTCACGTCAGATGGCAGTTCTCAGGTGACACTTGTACAGGTTAGTCTGTAGACCCGAGATCGTCATAGAGTCTTGTGTGATTCCCACTGTGCTTTGATCTCCACCTTACCACGTCCATGAGGGCGTGCAAAACGGTGGTCTTTGGGTACAGTCCCGAGTCACATGGAGGCAATGAGCGATAGGAGGGGTTTCGTCTCTCCCGGTATTGGGGGTTGATGTTGCGCAGTGCTCGATTGGCCGTAACAGGGAAGTCCCTGGCCAGGGCTGATCAGAGATTTGCTGGTAAGTGTTACCAGTAGTTTCTCGACCCGTTATGAGCCTCACATCGGCACGACTTATCGGTTATTGGGGTCTGACGTTTACCACCCCTAGACTTGATATGCGACGTATCAGACGAACAGACCGGACTGTACGGTAAGTGTTACTGGTTGGATTCACAGGAGTGTGAGCGGGCTAGCTCGTCGATCTTCTGATCGCTCAATACCCGGATGGCCGTTACGTTTAGCAGACCGCTTGCGGCTTGTGGGTGCTTGATATGATCATCATCTGCTACCGGCGTATTGACGAGTCTTTAGAGTCCTACACAGAGGTTTCCTGGCTCAAGCGAAACGAAATAGGAGCGCATATGAGATATGTGCAGGACCGAGAATAATGCGTGTATGTGATACCGCATTTCATTCTCGCGATATATGTTTCGATTGGTTATATTCGATATGACCTAGTTATCGAATCATTGATTCGATAAATCGATACATTGGATTCTAGTCGGTTATGTGCGACATGACCGGATCATTGAATCAAATGTTGATTTAATGAATTAATGTATAATTATATATTTGATATATTACTTTACATTAACTAGTATTGGTTCACTTTAAACGGATTTTTATCACTTGATGCACATTGTATATGTGATATGTTTTTGTGCACATTTTTGTATCATATTTGATGATACTTGTTCATTTGGTTAAGTGTAAAGAATTAAACCATGGTTAAGTAGATAATTAGGGTTTTGATTCTTTCTCTCATTTATTTATCCATTCTTTATTTATATAAATGGATAAATGAAAACATAATGGTTTCTTTTTATCATGAAGCTTGTTGAAGCTTCATGAAGCTTTGACTAAAGAAACCATTTTGTCTTCTAGCTTAACCCTAACCCTTCTCTTTTACCATGGTCTTTTCTCTACACTTAACCTTGGTTTAGTTATGATAAGTATTGATTTATTTTGATTTTATCTCAATACTTATCATATTCTTTCTTCTTCTTCATCTTCATCTTCAAGAAAGAAACCTTAATGCCATCAATGGCAACTTGAGTTCTAGTGAGAGAAATCCAATTCTAAAGTGAACCCACCTCCTATTTCTTCACCCTCTACCTCTTGCCAAGTTGTTTTGGGTGTTTTCTTCACAAGTTTCACAACTTTGTGAAGTCGGAGCTTGAGCTTGTGCAACCTCGACGTAGATCGTCTTTGACACGAAGCCGACGACCTATTCCGCTCGTTTTCCCGATGAAGCCGACGAATGAGTCTAGGATTCGAAAAGGACAGCGAGAGGATGACTACGTGGAGCTAAGGAAGTGGATATCCGGATCTACAAAGGTTGTAGCATCTAACTTTTAGTTAAGTAGTTAACTAGTTTACCGTTTCGCCTAGAAATCTAGCCGACGATCCGTATTAGGGTTTCTTGGCACCCATAATTTTTGAAATTGGCATGATTGATGCCTTGTGAGACTTCATTAGAGTGCCTAGGAACCCTACACCTGTGATCCAATAATTGACTCTGAGGGCACTATCTCCAACAATCTCCCACTTGCACTCAAGGCTAATTATTGTGATGTCGCATACTCACAGCCCGTGTGATACCGAATACCCAACTCCTCTACTAATCAGTCTCACAAAACCCGTTTGCGAAACTAATGCGTTCGCGGAATAGCCTCAGTGAGTGGATCCGCTCTGATGTTTCTTTCTCTGTCTCTCTTTATCTCAAGTTCGGGGAGAAAGCCATCTCCCGAAATGAGCAATACCTGTCTTTGAATATGTCTGGATATCTCATGGGACCTAGCTCATAAATGAACTCCAAATCCAAACTTCTTAGACTGTATCGTCAACTGAACTTAATCAGTATCCTACGCCATGCCTCCCTCATTATCCGCCTGGACCACATTTCCAAAACACTTCCCCTCGTCAGAGGGAAAAACTATAACTCTGATAGTCACACTGTCATCCAGGTCACCTTGGAAGCCTGGAATGATAACTGTCTCCCGAAGGAGGATGTCATTATCATTTCCCCAGAACATCCACATATGTTCTAAAACTG
Organism: Agapanthus africanus; assembly: GCA_030015575.1. Lineage (NCBI taxonomy): Eukaryota > Viridiplantae > Streptophyta > Magnoliopsida > Asparagales > Amaryllidaceae > Agapanthus > Agapanthus africanus. Next base: position 262,770,574 of record CM057345.1, on the reverse strand, counting down.
CCTTCGAATGTTTCTCCAGGATAGGATTAATATCAACTTATTGAATCTAGTGCAAAAAGAAACGTCCGGTGTGGTACTTGACATCTCATGATTGACTCAATTTCCTAAGCAAGTGATCTGCCAATCATGCACGTCCCTCTCCCTTTTAGTCGGTAAGACACCTTTAGAGAGGGTGACTCCATCACCTGTAGGTACACCACCATGCCAGGAGTCGTCCATTCTAAAACACCTTTAGAATGTTGTCTAAGTACCCAGATTGGGAAACTACCCAAATCTAGATCTAAAACCATAGATCTAGTAACCAGAATGTCTGATATAATATCCAAGCTTTATATGGAGAAACCACTGTGTGACAACCAAAATATAACCGATCGTAGTATAGGAATATCACTTCCTACTCTGTGTATGTCATCCAAATACCAGGACATCACACCCTACTACCTTCGTAACAGATCCATCCCTATTCTGATGAAGTCAAACCTATGACTGTCACATCAGAAATAGATGATCTATCTCCGCTATATCTGCTTTAGTCCATAAATAGACATAAGCTACTTGTCCATTATGCTTCCGCCGCTCCCACTGACTACGACAACCCTTTGGCAGAGTCATATACACGTACACTTCTAAAGCTAGTCTAGAACGACGCTATACTCATCCTCCTGCCGGGTCTCACAGTCTGGAACAACAGCAATAACAAGTCTGGGTAAACAAGAACCTCCCTGTCACCGTCTTTGAGCATACCGAAGTACCTCTCGAGTGTCTGAGGTTACCCACTATATCTGCGGAGTGGCCAATGGAATGTCAAACCAGATTGAATCTTTAGGTTCTTATCACATTTTCAGTAATCGTTTGCGGTTCTGGAATCACTTCCAGTTCTACCATACTCCCACTACTATTTTCTGAAAAAATCCATTTTTGTTAAAACTGTGGCGAGTCTAGAACAATATCACTATTGATCTTCTAGATGGTAGAAAGTCAACCCACGTCATAGCCCAGGTCAACCCACAAAAAGCCATTACAGAAATGTGTCTTGAGTTATCTAGGGTCTGGTTTTAAGCATAAGCCGGACAACTCCCCGTACCTTAACAATGTCAAGATATGAACTGTTCTGTATCCAATACAGAAACAGAGCCACTGATTTAATTGGAATCAGATTCAAATCATGCAACTGTCTCCAGTGCATGTCAACTAAACGGAAGGAGGCCGATCAGCGTTACTCAACTTAGGAATGCATCCAGATATGAATAACCTGAAAGAGAAACAAGTTTCTCAAAACCATCACTAACAACTGAATACCATACACAAGTATCTACATCTTCGATCACCTTGAAGAATCCCGATACTTGCAACATCTGGTTCACTACTTTACTCTTATACCTATAACTTCTCAAAACCTAGATCTTGTATTTCTACGAAACACATGTCTAAAAACTAGAGAAGTCACAAGTAAACAGAATATAGTACGAGGACCAACCCCTCTGTCCTCATGGACACTGGAAAACATACAATACTCTGTATAAGTCCCCTGAGTCAAATAACTCATTCCATTGTGTCGTAGGTTGAAAATTGTACTTATGGTTAAGAAGAATTACACCGCTGTTCAATACTCCTTACTTAACCATCCACTGATATAGGTAAATGTCATAGACATAATTTCAAAAAGTTATATCTCACTCTATAAAAATAGATGTACAGATATATCAATTTGAAATTGGTTCATAACAACGGATATTCAAAACCAAAAATCAGGTGACTTCCTCAAATATCACCAATTACAACGAATCCCGATATAATGAGGACAATCACCTAATTCCCAATAACTTACTCCCACTCATCATCTGTAAAACCATACAAATGTGAGAATCATACCTGGTAAATACATACCCTGGAGCAGGTGTCTAATTGGGCAATCAGTTTTCTATTAACAATGCACAGTGAAACTGAAACATGAAAATGTTTCGAAGGGATTTCCGGTTATTCCTAGCAATGCCTCTTCCATTATCAGATTCATAACTGTAACCGTATATTTCTTTGCCATCTCTCCAAATCCCTTTATATGTCTTTAGTCATTACCTTCTGTACAGCCTCCTAGGCTAAACGGTTTTCTTCCTTCCCTACCGTTCGCACCAGCCTATGGTTTGGAAGAAGACTATTCAATAAGCATAATGGGTGTACTGTCCTAATCCTAGGAGCACTCGCAACCTGAGAGAAGGTAGGGATAAAAGACAACTGAATAAAACCTTATTCCTATTTCTCCTGAACCAGAATCCATCCCCGAACTGGAAAAAGTTCTTTTCGAGTTCATATATAACCATACGATGGAATATCCAATAAACTGTGGATCTTCATAGTGATACGGAGTGTTCTGGAGAAATACAAAGGTGATATAGGATTGGCGAAGAAATACTTGGTTTGGTCGTGAATAGCAGTCGCAATTTACTTTGCCCTCTTACAAATCCCTTTATTTGTCTTTACTTAATACTTTCTTCACACCATCGTTAGGCTAATTGGTTTTCTTCATTCCCCACCGTTCGGCACCAGCCTATGGTTTGGAAGAAGACTATCCAATAAGCATAATTGGAGTGCTGTCCTAATCCAAGGAACACTCGCAACCTCAGAGAAGGTAAAAGGAAAAGAGAACTGAATAGTCCTATCCGTTTTCTCCAGAACCGGAAACCATCCTCGAATAAATTCCTTCGAGTTCGTATATAACCATACGATGGTTTTATCCAATAGAAGTGGATGTTCATGTAGGTTTCCTAAGCACTCTCAAGAGGTCTCACAAGGCATCAACCATGCCAATTTCAAATTTTACGGGTGCCGAGAAACCCTAATACGGATCGTTAACTAGATATTTAGGCGACAAAACAAACTAGATAACTATTTAAATAAAAGAACGGAAATACAACCTTTGTAGATCCGGTCCTCCACCTCCATAGCTCCTCAATGAAGTCTCCTCGCTGTCCAAATGGAAACCCGGGCTCTAGCGTCGGCTTCATCGGAGAAATGGGCGGGCAAGGTCGTCGACTTCGTGCCGAAGATGATCTACGTCGAGGCATTGCAAGATCAAGCTCCAACTTCACCAAACCTTGAAAACTTGTGAAGGAAACACCCTATACTACTTGGCAAGAGGTAGAGGATGAAGAAATAGGAGGTGGGTTCACTTTAGAATTGGATTTCTCACTCATTAGCTCAAGTTGCCATTGATTAAGCTTTCTTCTTGAAGAAGAAGAAGAAGATGATGAAAATGTTATGATAAGTATATCCAAAATGAATAATAAAATCAATACTTATCATATGGCAACCATGATTAGGTGTAGAGAATAGACCATGGTTAATTGGAAGGGTTAGGGTTAAACATGAAGACAAAATGGCCACTAGGTCAAAGCTTCAAGAAGCTTCAAAAACAAACAAAGAAAGCCACCATTTTCTCTTCATCATTTTCTTTTGCTAAAATAAACAAAATGGATAAATAAATGAATAAATGAATAAGTAAATGAAGCAAAAGAAACCCTAACCATTGACCAACCATGGTTTAAACTATACACCAAACTATCATGTATCATCAAACATGATACAATCAAATGCACAAAAATATATCACATATACAATGTGCACATCAAGTGAGAAAATCTATTTAAAGTGAACCGATACTAGTTAATGCAAAGTAATATATCAAATATATAATTATGCATTAAATCATTAAATCAACACTTGATTTAATGATCCGGTCATATCGCATATAACCGACTAATATCAACAGTAACAACTTATCGAATCAACACTTGATCCGATAACCCGGCTATATCGCATATAACCGATCAATGTCACAAATCGCGAGAATCGAATACAGTATCACATACTTGTATCATTCTCGGTCCCGCACATATCTCATATGCGCTCCTATTTCGTTTTTCTTGAGCCAGGAAACCTCTGTGTAGGACTCTAAAGACTCGTCAATACGCCGGCAGCAGGTGATGATCATATCAAACATCCACAAGCCGCAAGCGGTCTGCTAAACGTAACGGCCACCCGGGTATTGAGCGATCAGAAGATCGACGAGCAAGCCCGCTCACACTCTTGTGAATCCAACCAGTAACACTTACCGTACAGTCCGGTCTGATCGTCTGATATGTCGCATATCTCGCCTAGGGGTGGTAAACGTCAGACCCCAATAGCTCGATAAGTCGTGTCGATATGAGGTCTATAACAATTCGAGAAACTACTGGTAACACTTACCAGTAAATCTCAGCAACCCTGGCCAGAGATTTCCGGTTATAGCCAATCGAACACAGCGCAACATCAACTCCCTATACCGGGAGAGACGAATCCCCTCCTATCGCTCATTGCCTCCATGTGACTCGGGACTGTACCCAAAAACCACCGTTTTGCACGCCCTCTTGGATATGGTAAGATGGAAATCAAAGCACAGTGGGAACCACATAAGACTCTATGACGATCTCGGGTCAACAGACTACTCTGTACCAGTGTCACCAGAGAACTGCCATCTGACGTAAGGTATAATACCATCTGGGAGTTCTCGGCGAGTCCGTCCAGTGTACCCAGTCTCCACTGAGCACCCGTATATCATCTCGGATGTCAAACACCAATGGATATGGGATCATCCATCGCCCATCTGTATGGGTCGAGAAGGTATACGCTAGTCTACACTGGTATATCGATGCCCCGTCTCGATACACCCACGACTAGGGACCTTGAAGAATGTACTTATGGACTACCATGTCCTCACTAGTATGATCCGCATCATAGTCCAGGTAGTCAAGTACACATCCTAAGGGCTTTACCAACATGTAACAGAGAGACAATCAGTGTGCACGTTAAGGTAAAGAGTAACCAGATAGCATACTATCATGTCGAGCAAGAAAGTCCTCCCTATATATGTCCCAGCATCCACTACAATATACATCCAATGTACAGTAATGGCCTCTAGGGCATACATGTTAGTGTATATGCCCTAGAGGCCATTACTGTATCATACTAGTTTGTATATTACTTAGTGGAAGCTTGGGATATTCACCTTGTATAAACAATCTTGCTCAATATAGTAGTATGCTACTTGGTTTGTTTCTACTTCAATGTGTACATGTGTTTATTTTAGTATATCACCTATACGCATTAGTGGAGCCCTTAGGATCTGTGCTTGATTACCAGCGTTGTGATGGCAGTCATACTAGTGGGGGCTGGGTAATCTGTAAGCACATCCTTATACAGGTCTCTAGTCGCAGGACTATCGAGACAGGGCATCGATACTCCGGAGTAGACTAGCGCATGCGCTTCTCATCCCAGTGTGGGAGACGGTCTGTCCCACAGCCGTCAGTACGTCGTACTTGAGATAGTATGTGGGTGCTCGTTAGGTTACGAGTACACTGGACAGGACTGTTGCGCCACGGCAGCGCCCCGGCCGTCTTACCGAGGCCAAAATGCGGAATCAAAAATTTTCCTTACTTGGAAACTGGCGCTACCGCGGACAATAAAACCCGGATCGTTAACTATTAACCTATACTAGCAAACAAGAGATGGGAAGAGAAGTATACCAAATGATCCGAGTCCTCCGGTCTTCTCCTCGCCATCCCGATCTCCTGCGGAAACTCCGGTCGTCGCCTCCTTGCCGGAAGGGCACCACATCGCCTGTATCTTTTACGGGCTCCCACCTCAATACCGAGGCAACTCGGGTGCGAAGTAGGCTAGCCGACGCGTCCAAGATTTGCTGTAGAATGTGTAGGGTTGAAGCTATGTCTCATTTGGGGTTTTGTTGCCTTTGAAGATGATGGAGGAATCAAGATAAGAAAAATGGTGCTTGCATTTTTCTAGCATGAAATGAGATCAAGAATGAAACTCTCATCTTCTTCTCTCTCAAAAATGAAAACCTTCTTTTTGTTAGAATGGTGGAGGAAAGAATACATAAGCAAGAGGGAGGTGAGTGTAGGAAAAGAGGGAGGTGAGTGTAGGAAACACCATCATCACAATCTCACATCAAAACACAAATCAATCCTAATCACCTTTACAAGAAATGATGATAGAAAAGAAACGAATAAAAAAGATGCTTTCATAATCAAACCATTTGCATGAAAACCCCCCACAATGTGTTATTTGCAAACTTGCAAATAACACCCTCCATCAAAAGGTTCGGCCGGGAAAGAACAAAGGAAAACCGGCCGGAACGGAATGCAAACTGGCAACTCCAGAAAACTGGTCCCGTAATAAATTACAGGAAAACCCCGATACTGTGCATACACACCCGCATCTGTATTCCTACCGGATACAAATGCAATGAGACAAAATCTACACTGTACTAAACTAGGATCCGGCTTAAACCAAAGCCGGCTAGTAATATCCGTCCGATCCTGATCCGTGCAATACCGCACGTATCTGATCGAACCCTGCCATATATCCATACGGCCACTAGTACAAACCGTCCGATCCTGATCCGTGCAATACCGCACGTATCTGATCGGACCCTGCCATATCTCCATACGGCCTCTACAGCGTTTCACCCGAAAGCCTGAGTAACTGAAAGTGTGGTGGACTCTAAAGACTCGTCAATACTATGGCTGTGGATTTAACCACTAGCACGTCAGAGGTATTAGCCAATACGTGACGGGCCACCAGCTATTGACCAAAAGGGACGTCGATGAGCGAACTCATCCTGACACCCTACTGAGCCTGTCAGTGACAATATCCGTACAGTCCGGTCCGTTCGTCTATGAGTATCGCATGGCGGGCCTAGGGGGTTGGTAAAAGTCAGACCCCCAAAAGCGGTACAAGTCGTGTCGGAGTGTAGCCCAGAACGCCCTGAGATACTACTGGAATACCTACCAGTAAATCTCCTGCCTCGGCCGAGGGCTTTGCGTAACGGCTCTCCTAGACACAGCGCGACCTCACCCCCAATACCGGGAGAGACGAACCCCTGCAGATCCGCTCACTGCCTCCATGTGGCTCGGGACTGTACCCAACTAAAACCTGTTTGCACGACTCCTTTGAGCCGTGGTAGGATAGTAATCAAAGCACAGTGGGAACTCACACGAGACAAATGACGATCTCAGGTCGATGAACTAACCTGTATACATGTCACCTGGGAACTGCTATCTGACGTATGGTATAATCCCAACTAGCAGGTTCCCGGCGAGTCCTGTCCGGTGTACTCATAACCCAATGAGCACCTGTATACATCTTAGGTGTCCCAACTGACACCAGTGGCTTGTGAGACCGGCCACCGCCCCTCGTCGGGGTCTCGACTGTATACACTAGTCTACTAATGGAGTATCGATGCCCTGTCTCGAAACTCCTACGACTAGGGACCTTTTAAGGATGTGCTTATAGACTACCAGCTCCCACTTATATGATCGCCCTCATACTGCTGGCAGTCAAGCAAGAATCCTAGGGGCTCTATCAACGTGCAATAGCGACCTGTCAGGTCACCTAAAGCAGTATACGATGATAAAGGTAAACCAGATAGTATACTATCATCTCGAGTAAGACTGTTCTACCGGGATAGGTCCTCCCTCAATCATTGCAACCACGTGCCTGTGATCCAATAATTGACTCTGAGGGCACTATCTCCAACAATCTCCCACTTGCACTCAAGGCTAATTATTGCGATGTCGCATACTCACAGCCCGTGTGATACCGAACACCCAACTCCTCTACTAGTCAGTCTCACAAAGCTCGTTTGTGAAACTATTGCGTTCGAGGAATAGCCTCAGTGAGTGGATCCGCTGTGATGTTTCTTTCTATGTCTCTCTATATCTCAAGTTCGCGGAGAAAACCATCTCCCGAAATGAGCAATACCTGTCTTAGAATATGTCTGGATATCTGATGGGACCTAGCTCATAAATGAACTCCAAATCCAAACTTCTTAGACTGTATCGTCAACTGAACTTAATCAGTATCCTGCGCCATGCCTCCCTCAGTATCTGCCTGGATCACCTGTCCAGAATACTGTCCCTCGTCAAAGGAAGAACTATAACTCTGACAACCTCCTTGTCGTCCATGTCACCTTGGAAGCCTGGAGTGATAACCGTCTCCTAAAGGAGGCAGCCGTTATCATATCCCTAGAACATTCACTTATGTTCTAAAACTGCTTCCGACTGTTCCTCCAGGATTGGATCAATATCAACTTATTGCATCTAGTGCAAGAACAACATCTGGTGTGGTACTTGACATCTCATGATTGACTCAATTGCCTAAGCAAGTGATCTGCTAATCATGCACATCCCTCTCTACTTTAGTCTATAAGACACCTTTAGAGAGGGTGACTCCATTACCTGCAGGTACACTACCATGCCAGGAGTCGTCCATTCTGAATACTCTTAGAATGCTGTCAAAGTACCCTGATTGGGAAACCACCCAAATCTAGATCTAAAACCATAGATCTAGTAACCAGTATGTCTGATGTAATGTCCAAGTCCCATGTGGAGAAAACACTGTGTGACGACCAAAGTATAACCGATCGTAGTATAGGAATATCACTTCCTACTACCTTCTCAACAGATCCATCCCCTATTCTGATGACGTTAAAACTATGACTGTCATATCAGAAACAGATGATCTAACTCCGCTATATCTGCTTTAGTCTATAAATAGACATGAGCCTGAAGTCCACCAATGCTTCCGCTGCTCCCACTGACTACGACAACCCTCTGGCAGAGTCATATAGACGTGCACTTCTAAAGCTAGTTTAGAACGACGCTATACCCATCCTCCTGCCGGGTCTCGCAGCCTGGAACAACAACAATGGCAAGTGTGGGTAAACAAGAACTTCCCTGTCACCGTCCTTGAGGCTACCGGAGTACCTCTCGGGTGCCTGAAGTTACCCACCGTATCTGCGGAGTGGCCAATGGAATGTCAAATCAGATTGAATCTTTAGGTTCCTTATCAAATCTTCAGTAATCGTTTGCGGTTCTGGAATCACTTCCAGTTCTACCATACTCCCACTACTGTTTTTGAAAAAATCCATTTTTATTAAAACTGTGGCGAGTCAAGAACAATATCACTATTGATCTTTCTTATGGTAGAAAGTCAACCCTCATCATAGCCTGGGTCAACCCACAAACAGCCATTACAGAAACGTGCCTTGAGTTATCCAGAGTCTGGTTTTAATCATAAGCCGGACAACTCCCCGTACCTTAACAACGTTAAGATATGAACTGTTCTACATCCAATATAGAACCAGAGGCACTGATTTAATTGAACCAGATTCAAATCATGCAGCTGTCTCCAGTGCATGTCAACTAAATGGAAGGAGGCCGATCAGCATTACCCAACTTAGGAATGCTTCCAATTATGAGTAACCTGAAAGAGATGCAAGTTCTCATTACTATCAACTGAATACCATACACAAGTATCTACATCTTCGATCACCTTGAAGAATCCCGATACTTGCTACACCTGGTTCTCTACTCTATTCAAATACCTATAACTCCTCAAAACTTAGACCCTGTGTTTCCACGAAACAGCTGTCTAAAATCTAGAGAAGTCATAAGTAAACTGAATATAGTACGAGGACCAACCTCTCTGTCCTGATGGACGCTGGACAATATACAATACTCTGTATAAGTCCGCTGAGTCTAACAACTCTTTCACTGTGCGTCGTAGGTTGAAAACTGTACTTATGGTTAAGAAGAATTACATCGCTGTTTGATGCTCCTTACCTAACCATCCACTGATATAGGTAAATGTCATCGACATAATATCAAAAGGTATATCTCACTCTATGAAAATAGACGTACAGATATATCAATTTGAAATTGGTGCACAACAGCGGATATTCAAAACCAAATATTTGCCGACCGGCAAATAGCCCAGATGATCTCCTCAAATATCACCGATTACAACGAATCCCGATATAATGAGGATGGTCACCTAATTCCCAATAACTTACTCCCACTCATCATCTGTAAAACCATACAGATGTGAGAATCAAACCTGGTAAATACATACCATGGAGCAAGTGTCTAATCGGGAAATCAGTTTTCTTTTAACAGTACACAGTTGAACTGAAACATTGAAATGTTTCGATGGGGTATCCTGGTATTCCTAGCAATGCCTCTACCATTATCCAGATTCACAACTATAACCGTATAATTCTTTGCCACCTCTCCAAATCCCTTTATATGTCTTTAGTCATTACCTTCTGCATACCCCTTAGGCCAAATGGTTTTCTTCCTTCCCTACCGTTCGGCACCAGCCTATGGTTTGGAAGAAGACTATCCAATAAGCATAATGGGTGTACTGTCCTAATCCTAGGAGCACTCGCAATGCGAAAGAATGTGAAGATAAAAGACAACCGAATAAACCTTATTCCTATTTCTCCTGGACCATAATCCATCCCCGAACTGGAACAAGTTCCTTTCGAGTTCGTATATAACCATACGATGGAGTATCCAAACAAACTGTGGATCTTCGCAGTGATACGGAGTGTCCTGGAGAAATACAAAGGTGATTTAGGATTGGCGAAGAAATACTTGGTTTGGTCGTGAATATCAGTCGCAATTTACTTTGCCCTCTTACTAATCCCTTGCTTTGTCTTAACTTAATACCTTCTGCACACCATCGTTATGCTAATTGGTTTTCTTCATTCCCCACCGTTCGGCACCAGCCTAAGGTTTGGAAGAAGACTATCCAATATGCATAATAGGTGTACTATCTCCTAAACCAAGGAGTACTCGCAATGAGAGAAGGTGAAAAGAAAAGACAACTGAATAATCCTATTCGTTTTCTCCAGAACCAGAAACCATCCTCGAAGTCCTTCGAGTTCGTATATAACCATACGATGGTTTTGTCCAATGGAAGTGGACGTTCGTAGTAATACGGGGTGTCCTGGAGAAAAGGGTAAAAGTAGGAGTGGCAATGAGGTTTGCAACTCTGACAATCCAAAAACCAGTGTTAAGAAGGTTCGGTCAACTTGGTCACTGAGTTATAGTCTAGGGTCGGGTCAATGGTCGCTGCCAAAGAGAGAGAGAAAAGAAACACTCAGCGTGCACTCTAACCTAGATCAGAATGGTTATCACTTTATCTAATCTGGAAACCTCCCACTGTATCTCAAATTCTCCTCCAAACCTGAAACAAGAATTAGTCGGGATCACCCGAGGAGTAAACCAACTCATCAGTGGAAATCGGGATCCAACTATCATCGCATGATAACTTGACGGAATCCACTCAAGTCACCACACTCCAGAAGGTATGCGCATGCTTGGCAAGTTTCAGTTCTTTTGAAACTCCCGATGTGATTTTTACCCTTAGGACTCAAGTGACCTTGACGGAGTCAACAAATCAAAGAGTCCTAGTCAAGTTCAACCCGTCATTATCTGGATTGCATTAAACCCACCCGTACGTGCCCTTGACGGAGTCAACAAGGCCGCACGACTGTCCTAATCAATCCCATTTATGCAACAAACAAGCACCACTTAGCTACCGTACACTACGCCTTAACGGAGTCAACAAACGCAGCACGAATACTAAATAATACCCATAAGAAATGACGGAGGGCTACGAATGGTTTTTGGCGAAAAACCTTTAACGTAATGAACTTGATATCGTTGAAGGAACTGCATAGCCTTTTATAAAAAAATAGTGACGAAAACTTTCGCTAAAGAGGTCACTCCCGGTGAAGGGATCTAGGCTCTTTCCCCGTAGAATGAGGTGCAGGATATTCCAACTGAATACCACGATGCAAAGCAAAAGTAATCGGCTATAGTGAAGTTAATGCCCTGACGCAAACTTCTGTCCAAGGGGTCACTCCCGGTGAAGGGATCTCGGCCCTTGCCTCGTCGACTGAGGAGCAGGATATTCCAAATGAATACCACGATGCAAAACAAAAGTGAACGTCCTTGCAATAACAGCTTTTTGAAAAAGTGTTCCAACAACATCAGATTAGGTTTGTTTATCTTGCATTGATCCGAATCAATGCAGTCCCATCAATTGATCACACCACAAAGAACGAAAATATACTGACGTACGTATATGCCATCCGCATTCGCCACTGGGTCCCGTCATCACCCGTTAGGTTAGCTAACTAACGGCAGAGCGGGGACTGGACTAGCGCGGATGAAAAACATATACAACATCTACTAATATATATACCAATATATTATATTTTGCTCAAGGCGTGATAAAAGGCAACATCACAGAAATATACAGCATCACAGAACAATACAGATATCTGGAAGCCCCGGGTTTCACAGAGCCGCTGCTGAAACCCGACGTTCCCCTGGTCGTGTGGATAGCCTGTGCAATGAAATCCTAGACCCCTACGGGCGCGGCAAGTCACCCGCCAAAACCTGAAGCGAGGCAGCCCCCTTCAGCACCGTGAATGGACCACCCAGCACTTCACGGAATCCGGTAACTTGGGCACCCCTCCTGGGTCAACCTGTACCCCCTATGAGTGCGGCGAATAGCCCGCCAATTCCAGACTGAAGCCCCCTCCGTCTCATTGCCCTGAGATGCGGGCCCGTTGCCCTCTAGAACCCGGCTATCCGTGCACCCCTCCGCGGGGTAACCCTAGTACAGAAAGTAAAATATACATACACCGGGTACATCGACCGCAACCAGGTCGTGCCCCAAAAGAATAATACAAACAGGCAGAGACGGCAGTCCACATGTCGGACGCTTGCCCCGCAATATCAAATGTACATAATACAACAGAAACTGTACTAGCATTGCATCCAGGCTATCCCCCACGACCGATCCGCAACATCACAGCAAAAACACAAAACATCAACGTGAAAATCACGTTCGCAAATCCGTCTAACCGGGCTATAGCAGTTAAACTGGATTTACCGATCGAGTGACATTCACGGTCGCAGATATAATGTAAATACTGTGAAATAATGTGTTTAAAATATCCGATCGATCAAAAATTAACAAGTGGGCCCCCAAGCAATACTGTAGTACTCACAGAAAATCTGGGCCCAATTTTAATATCCCAAAACCCCTAAAATTAGCCCACAAGCCCACTGGAAAAATTGGACACAGTGAAGACACCAATGTGCGGCGGAACCGCGGCCCAAGAGGGGGTTTGGCCGCGGTTCCGCGCTACAGTGATCGACTGAATGTGTCGAATTTTTACAGATGTCTTAGAATTTGCAGTACATTAGTTTTTTACAACCTGAAAAATTTTTAGAGCTCGGAAAAAATCGACAGAAAACTGATGCACACGAAATGTGGTTTTTTGGGATTTTGTTCGATCGGAAATGTAAAACACACTTGAACAAGCTAGGCAAGGTTAATGGCGTGGCTCTGATACCATATTGCGCCACGGCAGCGCCCCGGCCGTCTTACCGAGGCCAAAATGCGGAATCAAAAATTTTCCTTACTTGGAAACTGGCGCTACCGCGGACAATAAAACCCGGATCGTTAACCATTAACCTATACTAGCAAACAAGAGATGGGAAGAGAAGTATACCAAATGATCCGAGTCCTCCGGTCTTCTCCTCCACAATGTGTTATTTGCAAACTTGCAAATAACACCCTCCATCAAAAGGTTCGGCCGGGAAAGAACAAAGGAAAACCGGCCGGAACGGAATGCAAACTGGCAACTCCAGAAAACTGGTCCCGTAATAAATTACAGGAAAACCCCGATACTGTGCATACACACCCGCATCTGTATTCCTACCGGATACAAATGCAATGAGACAAAATCTACACTGTACTAAACTAGGATCCGGCTTAAACCAAAGCCGGCTAGTAATATCCGTCCGATCCTGATCCGTGCAATACCGCACGTATCTGATCGAACCCTGCCATATATCCATACGGCCACTAGTACAAACCGTCCGATCCTGATCCGTGCAATACCGCACGTATCTGATCGGACCCTGCCATATCTCCATACGGCCTCTACAGCGTTTCGCCCGAAAGCCTGAGTAACTGAAAGTGTGGTGGACTCTAAAGACTCGTCAATATTATGGCTGTGGATTTAACCACTAGCACGTCAGAGGTATTAGCCAATACGTGACAGGCCACCAGCTATTGACCAAAAGGGACGTCGATGAGCGAACTCATCCTGACACCCTACTGAGCCTGTCAGTGACAATATCCGTACAGTCCGGTCCGTTCGCCTATGAGTATCGCATGGCGGGCCTAGGGGGTTGGTAAAAGTCAGACCCCCAAAAGCGGTACAAGTCGTGTCGGAGTGTAGCCCAGAACGCCCTGAGATACTACTGGAATACCTACCAGTAAATCTCCTGCCTCGGCCGAGGGCTTTGCGTAATGGCTCTCCTAGACACAGCGCGACCTCACCCCCAATACCGGGAGAGACGAACCCCTGCAGATCCGCTCACTGCCTCCATGTGGCTCGGGACTGTACCCAACTAAAACCTGTTTGCACGACTCCTTTGAGCCGTGGTAGGGTAGTAATCAAAGCACAGTGGGAACTCACACGAGACAAATGACGATCTCAGGTCGATGAACTAACCTGTACACATGTCACCTGGGAACTGCTATCTGACGTATGGTATAATCCCAACTAGCAGGTTCCCGGCGAGTCCTGTCCGGTGTACTCATAACCCAATGAGCACCTGTGTACATCTTAGGTGTCCCAACTCACACCAGTGGCTTGTGAGACCGGCCACCGCCCCTCGTCGGGGTCTCGACTGTATACACTAGTCTACTAATGGAGTATCGATGCCCTGTCTCGAAACTCCTACGACTAGGGACCTTTTAAGGATGTGCTTATAGACTACCAGCTCCCACTTATATGATCGCCCTCATACTGCTGGCAGTCAAGCAAGAATCCTAGGGGCTCTATCAACGTGCAATAGCGACCTGTCAGGTCACCTAAAGCAGTACACGATGATAAAGGTAAACCAGATAGCATACTATCATCTCGAGTAAGACTGTTCTACCGGGATAGGTCCTCCCTCAATCATTGCAACCACGTGCCTGTGATCCAATAATTGACTCTGAGGGCACTATCTCCAACAAGGACTCGTCGGGAACTGACAGGTTGGTATTATACCAATCGTCAGTTATCAGTTCCCAGGTGACATGAGTACAGCTTAGTCCGCTGACTTGACACTGGCACTTCGCCTCGAGTGTGTTCCCACTGCACTTTGATCGCTACCCTACCACGGCTCAAAGGAGTCGTGCAAACAGGTAATGGTTGGGTGCAGTCCCGAAGCACTTGGAGGCAGTGACGGTTAGACAGGATTCGTCTCTCCCGGTATTGGGGGTTGACATCGCGCTGTGTCTAGGAGAGCCATTACATGAGTAGTCCCTGGCCAGGGCAAGCGAGATATACTGGTAGGCTTCCAGTGTTATCTCAGGGTGTTTTTGGCTTCACTCCGACACGACTTGTACCGCTATTGGGGGACTGACGTTTACCGCCCCCTAGGCCCGACATGCGATGTATCAGACGAACAGACCGGACTGTACGGAGAATGTCACATTCAGACTCAGTAGGAGTTCAGATGGGTTTTACCTCGTCAGTCTTCTTATCGGCATCTACCTGGGGACCGTTACGCACAGCTAGTGCCGCTTGCGGTCTGTGGTTAAACCCACTGCCAGCGTAGTGTCGAGTCTTTAGAGTCCCACACAGAGGGCTATTCGCCTCTGGGCAAAACTGAGTAGAGGTCGCATGGTTTTGCGGCAGGGTTCGTTCTCATCCGCGCACTTGTGCACGTTTGGAGTCCGGACGGATTATACTAGCAGGCTCTGGTTTGAGCCAGATACTGGTATATGTTTTGGGGTTGCTTTTATCTCTCAGTATTCTTGTTCCTCGGAACGAGAATGCAGGTGTGTATGCACAGTTGTTTGAGGCGGAGGAAGAGGTCTTTCATTAGGGTTTCGGAACGGGTGCGTATGCACAGTTGACAGTCGTCTTTTTCCAAACCCTAATGGATTTATGAAATATCAATTAATAATAGTAATTAAATGAAATTGTGTCATGGTTGATTTTGTTGACTTGTTGACCATGGTTGACTTGTTGACCATGGTTGAATGTTTGACCATCATCATTGCTTTGCAAGGATACTCCTTGATTCTAGCTTACATTCATTTAATGAAGTGATGATAGTGGTCATTCCAAATACAACCATCAACTATTTCATTTTGAATTATTATTATTAATTAGATAATTCTTTTTCCTTTTGTTATGGTTGCAAAAGGAAAATAAGCTCATTCTATCATATTGATTCTCTCTCCTCACTTCATCTTCTTCTTCCTCAAGCTCAAGGAGAATCCTTCTCATGTGTTGAGAATCCCTCTCCTTGAAAGAGAAACACCCCATAGATACTCTCTACTCTCTCTAGGGTTCAAGGTTTAGCAAGCCGGAGATCCTAGTTCACTCTAAGTTCGAGAAAGAGCCCGAAGGTTGAACCCTCAGGTGGATCCATCTTTGACGGAAGAAGGCTACGAGGAAAGAACCATCAACCTCTACTAGGTTTCAAGAAGAAGGAGTTCAAGTTAGGTATAACCACTTTGCCGAGTAGTTAACTCTCCTTTGCATGTTTGCTAGTTTAGTTTAGACACGATCCCGACCTTGTTTAGTCCATGTTGCCCCATGCGCCAAAAATTTGATTGTTATACCGTTTCCGCCTCCCCGTAAGAACCGGGGGTCGCAACGTGGACTTACAGTGGAATCAGAGCCTAACTAAACTTAAACTAGCTTGGTAGCGAAGTGTATGGAAGTTCGAAACGGAAAAATCGCAAAACCGGAAAATCAAAAGCCCTAAGTTTCTGTTGAAATTTTTTGTGCTCTAAAAGTAAAAAGTTTTACTCCTAAAATCGGCTCAGGGTTTTGTGAGAACACCCACCAAAAACGATCCCATGAATCCTTCAAACCGCTGCGGATCCGCGGCCATAGCTATTCTTGTTGCCGCGGATCCGCCGCCGTTTGGGCTCTTCATGTGATCGTGTTTTGTGCAGTGTTCTTCTGGTAGGGTTTTGGGATTTTTCAAATATGTTATTTGTGCCCAGATTTTCCAGAAAAGAAATTTACTTTTGGGGTACTATAAATCCGTATTTTTTTTCGAACTTCGCTACACTTTGGCTATATTGGTTATATCTGTGATGTTTGCATTTATTGAACGTCGGCTAATCGCTATAAGTCGATTAGTCGGGGTTATACATCTCTGTGATCTGTGTTTGATATTGGAATGTGTATATAAATGTGTTGGACTGTCGCGGGTGAATAGCCGGGGTGGATGTGAGATGAGCTTTTGTTTTTCTTTCATTCATTTGTAATATGTAAATTGATGTAATATTATTATTTGTATGGCCGCACAACAGGGTCGGGGTTGTAGCCGTCATTGTATAATTCTTTTTACTGTTTTTGCTCCTAGGATAGACCCATGGAGGGGTGCACAAACTACCGGGTACTTGGCGGGTAGTTTGCCGCACCCGTAGGGGTCTTGGGTGGGGTTTTGGCTATTCACCGCGACCGTGTAATCCGCTTTTCGTTGCAGGCTCGAACGGATTGCGGATTCCTAGTATATCCAATGTATTCATCTGTGATCTGTAATGTCTATCATTGCTATGTTTATAACTATTTAGGCGTTGCTTATGTTTTACAGCCGCGCTAGCCCAGCCCCCGCTCTGTCGTTAGTTAAGTAACCTAACGGGTGATAACGGGACCCCGTGGCGAATGCGAATGGCATAAGCGTACGTCATATTTTGGTTGTTTTCTGCAATGGTAGGATTAAATGATGGGACGCATTAAAAGAACTAATGCAAGAATATCACGCATTAAAAGAACTAATGCAAGATAATAAACCAAGCAAAAGTCGTTGGAACACTTTCGAAAAACCACTCGGTTCTTTTCAAAACTAACTTTTAAATGCGGAGCTTGAGCCACTCCTTTTAAAAGCTATCTCGTTCCATCGATTATATCAAGTTCACTACGTTCACGGTTTCGCCAAAACCATTCGTAGCCCTCCATCATTTCAGTTAAATATACGGTAGTATTCAAGCTATGTATTTTGACCTCACGCCAAGGCATAGTGATTGGTAGCTGCCGGATATTTATCTGTTGCATAGATAGAATGCGTTGGTTTGAGACAGTCGTACTGCCATTTTGGCCTACGTCAAGGGTAGGTACGGATGGGTTCAAATTAACCGGGATAATGATGGGAAGAACTTGACATATGACTTATGACATTTTGACCTCACGCCAAGGTCATAAGAGCATGGGGCAAAAATCCACATCGGGAGTTTCATAAATACTGAAACTTGCTAGATTTTCATACCATTTGGAGTGTGGTGATTCTGGTAGGATTCCTTCAGTTTCGTCACGCGATGATATTTGGATCCCGATCCTACTGTGAGTATATGCTACTCCTCGGGAAATTTCTCACCAAACGATCAATGCTATAAACCTAGTAGGTGCCTAGAAAGGTGTTAGCAGGGCTACGCCCCTAGGGAAAAGAGGTTCTTAAATTAAGGAACTTCGCGAAAGCATTGGAAAACCTCCCTCGAAGTACCAACACTGGCCTGGCTGAACGGTTAAGCAAGTATTGTGCGGTGGGATTGATCCCGACTGATTCTTCCTTTATGGTTTGAGGAGGGATTCGAGAGACAGTAGGAGCCATCCTGTTTAGACAAATTAAAAACCACTCTAAACTTGCAAGAGCATCATGCTAAAGTGTTTCTTCTCTCTCCCCCTGCAGCGACCAAATCGAAATGACTGGACTTAAGTTACTTCTAGATAAAAACATACTGACAGGGCCAAACTACAAAGATTGGCTCAGGAATGTCAAAATGGCAATCACTTACGACAAGCTGGGGTATCTTCTTACCACCAAAGCTCCCCCCGTCCCAGGTCCCACCTCCAGCGTCGCAGATAAGGAAATCCGTAAGACTTGGGAGATTGATTGCGCGAAGGCCAGGTGCCTCGTGCTTGCCTCTATGGACAACGAACATCAGAGGAGGCACGAGAATATGGACTTGGAATCCATATTTCTTCATACAAAAGAACTGTATGGAGAGCAGTCTCGTATCGCAAGATACGAAGTGTCGAAGAAGTTATTTTCGGCAAAGTTGGCCGTCGGATCATCGGTAGCGGACCACGTGCTTAAGATGATTGGCTACATTGAGGAGCTCGCGGAACTTGGGACCACGTTGGAAAGTGAACTCTATACGGATTTAGTTCTCCAGTCCCTTCCTTCCACTTACGCCCAGTTCATACTGAATTTCAACTTGCAAGAAAAGGAAGTTGAACTTTCAGAACTCCTCAACATGCTGAGGAGTGCAGAGGGCACCCTACAGAAAGGCAGGGAAACACCCGCTTTGTTTGTAGGAGGATCTTCTTCTTCTATGTCCAAGGCGAAAGCCAAGGGAAAGAGGAAGAAAGCCCCCGCCAAACCAAGGGGCGGTGTTAGTAAAGTGGGTACGAAGGGAAAGGAAAAGGCAACAAAGATAGCGGGGAAGCTTGTGGGAAAGGAAGAATGCTTCTATTGTCATAAGAGTGGACACTGGAAGAAAGATTGCGGGGCTTGGAAGGCCAGGACACAGGAACTGAAGCAGGTTGCGGCTTCAGCTTCAGGTGTGTATGTTATTGAAAACTGTCTTTCTATAAACTCTACTTCCTGGGTATTGGATACCGGATCAGGATCTCATATCTGTAATTCTTTGCAGGCGTTGAGAAACCGTAGGGTTTTGAAGGCAGGTGACATGACCCTCAGAGTTGCGAACGGAGCTAGCATGGATGCTAAAGCCGTGGGGGACTATCACCTCGGAATGTCAGATGGGCATGTTTTGGTTTTGCGTAATTGCTTTTTTATACCCAACGCAACTTGTAATATCATTTCTGTATCTTTGGTTTCTAAAGAAGGTTATGAATTTGCGTTTGTAAGTAATGTTGTAAACATTCACCTTAATCAAGTTCTGATTGGGTCAGGTACATTGAGCAATGGTATATACGTATTAAACCAACCACAGATTTTCAATGTCCAGAATACACACAAAAGAAAGTCTCCAGATATCAATCAGACTTTCTTATGGCATTGTAGACTGGGTCACATCAATGAGAGAAGGTTGACTAAGTTACATACAGAAGGATATTTGGATCCGTTCGAATATCAATCATATGCCACTTATCAATCCTGTCTCAAAGGAAAGATGACAAAGACTCCGTTCACTGGACACGGAGTAAGAGCGAGCAAGCTCTTGGGACTCGTACACAGCGACGTGTGCGGTCCAATGTCTATACATGCGCGAAGCGGTTATTCTTACTTCATTACTTTTACGGATGATTTTTCAAGGTACGGTTATGTCTTCTTAATGAAACATAAGTCCGAAGCCTTTTAAAAATTCCAGGAATATAAGAATGAAGTAGAAAAACAAACCGGCAAAAGTATCAAGATTCTAAGATCGGATCGAGGTGGAGAATACTTAAGTGCCGAGTTCCTGAATTATTTAAAAAAGAATGGGATTCTCTCTCAGCTTACTCCTCCATACACTCCATAACATAACGGTGTATCGGAAAGGCGGAACCGGACCCCATTGGATATGGTACGGTCCATGATGAGTAACGCTGAGTTACCGCGATCATTCTGGGGGTATGCGCTAGAAACAGCTGCATACCTTTTGAACCGAGTTCCTACTAAGACTGTGCCTACCACACCATATGAGTTATGGAGTGGGAAGAAACCCTATCTTCAGTACCTGAAGATTTGGGGATGTCCAGCTTATGTCAAAAAGCAGCATACGGACAAGCTCGAGGCACGCTCAGTACTGTGCAAGTTTGTGGGATACCCAAAGAACTCCAGGGGGTATCTTTTCTATTACGCAGAGAAACAAAAAGTCCTTGTTTCTCGTAATGCCCATTTTCTGGAACATCAGTTCTTAGAAAAAGAAGTAAGTGAGAGCGCAATAGAACTGGAAGAAATTCCAGAACCTCAGACTATTACTGAAAGCTTAGTGGAACCAGAGGGTTCGAAAGAACAAGACATTCCTACGCCGCTCCGCAGGAGTAGTAGGCAGTCTCATCCGTCCGAGAGGTACTACGGTTTTCTCATAGACGGGGATAGAGAGGATTGCATCATAGATTATGATGAGCCTACTAGCTTCCAGCAGGCCGTTCAGAGCGTTGACTCGGTAAAATGGCTGGATGCAATGCGGACCGAAATGGAGTCTATGTACACCAACAAAGTATGGACGTTGGACATTGCTCCAGACGGGGTAAAACCCGTAGGATGCAAGTGGATCTTCAAAAGGAAGATTGGTGTAGATGGACAGGTTGAGACCTATAAAGCTAGACTTGTAGCAAAGGGTTTCCGTCAAAGACCTGGCTTGGACTATGACGAGACCTTTTCTCCAGTGGCTATGCTGAAATCCATTCGGATCCTTCTTGCCATTGCTGCCTTCCACGATTATGAGATTTGGCAGATGGACGTAAAAACCGCTTTTCTAAATGGAAATTTAGAGGAGTGTGTCTATATGGATTAGCCAGAGGGTTTCATTCAGAGTGGGAGCAGCGGAAAGGTGTGCAAGTTGCTTAAGTCCATCTATGGACTAAAGCAGGCATCGCGGAGTTGGAACATCTGTTTTGATGAGACGGTCAAGGAATTTGGCTTTATCAAAAATCCAGATGAACCATGCATCTATAGTAGATTTGTAGCGAGAACTGTAGTATTCCTCGTTTTATACGTTGATGACATTCTCTTAATAGGAAATGACATTCCTATGCTACAATCTGTCAAGGGTTTCTTGTCACACAGGTTCTCCATGAAAGACCTGGGTGATGCCTCTTACATCCTGGGGATCCGGATCCATCGTGATAGATCCAAGAGGATATTAGGACTTTCACAGTCCAGGTACATCGACACTATACTGAAGAGATTCAGTATGGAAGATTCCAAGCGCGGTAACCTACCGGCTTGTCACGGGATCACCCTCTCTAAAGAGATGTCTCCCAAGACTGATTTGGAGAGGGATCGCATGTCTATTATACCCTACGCTTCTGCGGTAGGCTCTATAATGTATGCGATGTTGTGTACCAGACCGGATGTAGCTTATGCACTGAGTGTAGTAAGCCGGTATCAGTCAAACCCTGGGGAGAAACACTGGATAGCAGTAAAGAACATTCTCAAGTACCTGAGAAGGACTAAGGAGATGTTCTTGGTGTATGGCGGAAAAGACCTCCAGATCGAGGCCTTTGCTGACTCCAGCTTCCAGAGTGAAAAGGATGATTCCAAATCCATGTCGGGTTTTGTCTTTACCCTCAATGGAGGGGCGGTGTGTTGGAAGAGTTCCAAACAGGAAACCGTTGCAGACTCGACGATGGAAGCGGAATACATCGCTGCATCTGATGCCGCAAAAGAAGCTGTCTGGATGAGGAAGTTCTTGAAAGAACTTCAGGTGGTTCCGTCCATTGTTGACCCAATACCTCTGTATTGCGACAACAACGGGGCTATAGCTTTAGCGAAGGAACCCAGGTCCCATCAGAGATCCAGGCACATCTTGAGGCGGTATCACCTGATCAGGGAGATCGTGGATCGCCAGGAGATCGAGGTTAGGAGAGTCGCTTCAGAAGATAACACGGCAGATCCATTCACCAAGGCCTTACCCCAGTCTCAGTTCGAGCGGCTGATCGAGATGATAGGTCTTCGATACGCCAGTACATGGCCTTAGTGCAAGTGGGAGATTGTTAGTGTATATGCCCTAGAGGCCATTACTGTATCATACTAGTTTGTATATTACTTAGTGGAAGCTTGGAATATTCACCTTGTATAAACAATCTTGCTCAATATAGTAGTATGCTACTTGGTTTGTTTCTACTTCAATGTGTACATGTGTTTATTTTAGTATATCACCTAGACGCATTAGTGGAGCCCTTAGGATCTTTACTTGATTACCAGCGTTGTGATGGCAGTCACACTAGTGGGGGCTGGGTAATCTGTAAGCACATCCTTATACAGGTCCCTAGTCGCAGGACTATCGAGACAGGGCAACGATACTCCGGAGTAGACTAGCGCATGCGCTTCTCATCCCAGTGTGGGAGACGGTCTATCCCACAGCCGTCAGTACGTCGTACTTGAGATAGTATGCGGGTGCTCGTTAGGTTACGAGTACACTGGACAGGACTCGTCGGGAACTGACAGGTTGGTATTATACCTATCGTCAGTTATCAGTTCCCAGGTGACATGAGTACAGCTTAGTCCGCTGACTTGACACTGGCACTTCGCCTCGAGTGTGTTCCCACTGCACTTTGATCACTACCCTACCACGGCTCAAAGGAGTCGTGCAAACAGGTAATGGTTCGGTGCAGTCCCGAAGCACTTGGAGGCAGTGACGGTTAGACAGGATTCATCTCTCCCGGTATTGGGGGTTGACATCGCGCTGTGTCTAGGAGAGCCATTACACGAGTAGTCCCTGGCCAGGGCAAGCGAGATATACTGGTAGGCTTCCAGTGTTATCTCAGGGTGTTTTGGGCTTCACTCCGACACGACTTGTACCGCTATTGGGGGACTGACGTTTACCGCCCCCTAGGCCCGACATACGATGTATCAGACGAACAGACCGGACTGTACGGAGAATGTCACATTCAGACTCAGTAGGAGTTCAGATGGGTTTTACCTCGTCAGTCTTCTTATCGGCATCTACCTGGGGACCGTTACGCACAGCTAGTGCCGCTTGCGGTCTGTGGTTAAACCCACTGCCAGCGTAGTGTCGAGTCTTTAGAGTCCCACACAGAGGGATATTCGCCTCTGGGCAAAACTGAGTAGAGGTCGCATGGTTTTGCGGCAGGGTTCGTTCTCATCCGCGCACTTGTGCACGTTTGGAGTCCGGACGGATTATACTAGCAGGCTCTGGTTTGAGCCAGATACTGGTATATGTTTTGGGGTTGCTTTTATCTCTCAGTATTCTTATTCCTCGGAACGAGAATGCAGGTGTGTATGCACAGTTGTTTGAGGCGGAGGAAGAGGTCTTTCATTAGGGTTTCGGAACGGGTGCGTATGCACAGTTGACAGTCGTCTTTTTCCAAACCCTAATGGATTTATGAAATATCAATTAATAATAGTAATTAAATGAAATTGTGTCATGGTTGATTTTGTTGACTTGTTGACCATGGTTGACTTGTTGACCATGGTTGAATGTTTGACCATCATCATTGCTTTGCAAGGATACTCCTTGATTCTAGCTTACATTCATTTAATGAAGTGATGATAGTGGTCATTCCAAATACAACCATCAACTATTTCATTTTGAATTATTATTATTAATTAGATAATTCTTTTTCCTTTTGTTATGGTTGCAAAAGGAAAAT
Source organism: Agapanthus africanus (assembly GCA_030015575.1). Lineage (NCBI taxonomy): Eukaryota > Viridiplantae > Streptophyta > Magnoliopsida > Asparagales > Amaryllidaceae > Agapanthus > Agapanthus africanus. The sequence continues at coordinate 262,746,348 of CM057345.1, read as the reverse complement.
AAGCTCATTCTATCATATTGATTCTCTCTCCTCACTTCATCTTCTTCTTCCTCAAGCTCAAGGAGAATCCTTCTCATGTGTTGAGAATTCCTCTCCTTGAAAGAGAAACACCCCATAGATACTCTCTACTCTCTCTAGGGTTCAAGGTTTAGCAAGCCGGAGATCCTAGTTCACTCTAAGTTCGAGAAAGAGCCCGAAGGTTGAACCCTCAGGTGGATCCATCTTTGACGGAAGAAGGCTACGAGGAAAGAACCATCAACCTCTACTAGGTTTCAAGAAGAAGGAGTTCAAGTTAGGTATAACCACTTTGCCGAGTAATTAACTCTCCTTTGCATGTTTGCTAGTTTAGTTTAGACACGATCCCGACCTTGTTTAGTCCATGTTGCCCCATGCGCCAAAAATTTGATTGTTATACCGTTTCCGCCTCCCCGTAAGAACCGGGGGTCGCAACGTGGACTTACAATACATATAACTAACAATCTCCCACTTGCACTAGGGCCATCTGATAGCAGTGGTTGTAGTATCTCATACTCAACCATCCCATAAAAATCTCTCTCTGGGAACAGGCCTTTGTGAGTGGATCCGCTGTGTTTGTCCTCTGAGTCTACTCTCCAAACCTCGATCACCCTGGAGATCAACCATCTCCATGATCAGGTGACACTACCTTAGAATATGTCTGGATCACTGATGGGACCGGCGTTCCTTGGCATAAGCCACAACTCCATTGTCTCACAATGGTAGGAACGTAGTTCATCTCATGAACCAATATACACCCAAACAGCCTCTTTGGTAGCATCTTTAGTAGCGATGTATCCTGCCTTTATCGTCTAGTATGTCACGGTATCTAGCTTGGAACTCTTCCAACATACCGTCCCTTTACTGAGGGTAAAGACAATGCCTGTGACTGACATTCAGTCGTCTTTATCACCCTGGAACCATTCCAGTGATTCTCCCCAGGGTCGATTGATACCGTCTCACTACAACTAGTGAGAATCCTAACATCCAATTAGATCTATCTCATAGATCCAAAACCCAGGATTTAGGAGGTATCACTTTGATCCTATATGGAGAATCATTGTGATAAGCGGAGATTGACCGAGCGTAGCATAGGAAACTCCTTCCCTATCAAGAGCATGTCATCCACGTACTCTACGAGGATCGCCACCATACTCCCTACTACCTTTTTGTTTATACAAGGTTCATCTACCATTTTGATGATGTCAAACTCTTTGACTAACACATCAAAACAGACGTTCCAACTCCGCGATGCCTGCTTTATCAAATAAAACATCTTGCACACGTTTCCACTGCTCCCACTGTTTACGAAGCCCTCTGGCTGTGTACTTATAGACGCTCTCTTCCAAATCATTATTTAGAAAAGCAGTCAAGACACCCAACCACCAGATATCGTAGTCATGGTATGCAGCCGTGGCAAGTAGGATCTGGATGGACTTAAGCATAGGCACTGGAAAAGGTTTCATCATTATCCACGCCTGGTTGATGACAAAAACCTTTAACATGTCTAGCTTTGAAAGTCTCAACCTTTCCAAGTACACCAAGTAATCTTCTCAAGATATACTTGCTCCTGATGGGGATTTAACCCTTCAGATATAGCAACCAAAGTCCATACTTTGTTGGTGTATAAGGATTCCGTCTCAGATCGCTAAGCATCCAGCCATTCTTACAGAGTCCCACTCCTGATGGCCAGCTCGATAACTAGTTGGGTCATCATCTCATGATGCAAGCCTCGCTCCCACTGTCATAGAGAAACTGAAGTATCTCTCAGGCGGGTGAGGAACCTTACTAGATCGGCGGAGAGGCCGAGGTTCGTTGGAATCTACTGAATCCTTTGGTTCTTTCAAATCATCTGCTATAGTTTGTGTAGCTGGAACCTTTCCAATTGTACATAACAGACCTTGCCTCGAGCCTGTCCGGATTTTGCTTTTAAACATAGCCCGGACAACCCCAAATCTTAACTAACTTAAGATATGGGCTCTTCCTTTCCATATCACATATGAAGTGGTAGGCAACTGATTTGATCGGAACCCTATTCAATAGGTATGCAACTTCATAAGTGCATAACTCCCAAAAGGAAATAGGTAACTCAGTAGTACTCATCATAGAGCACACCATATCACATAGGGTGCTATTGCTCCGCCCCGATATACCATCGTGCTTTGGTGTATTCGGAGGAGTAATGCTGAGAGAGAATCTCATTCTCCTTTAGAATAGTCCAGGATTTCCGTGCTCAAGTATTCTCCTCCTTGATCTCATCAAAGGACATAATACTTATACCCGTATTGGTTCTCTACTTCTAACTTATATTCTGTGAATATCTCAAAAGGTTCAGACTTGTGTTTCAACAGGAACATATGTCTGAATCTTGAGAGATTATCAGAGAACGTAATGAAGTACAAAGAACCATTCTTGGCATGTGTAGACAGGGGACCTACATACATCAACATGTATCATCCCAAGAGTTCACTAACTCTTTCTCTGTTTCCAATAAACAGAGCAGCGGTCATCTTATCTCTGTGACATGACTGGCAAGTTTCACAAGATGTAAATTCAAACTGATTTAAATATGCATCTATATGTAACTTCAGCTAGTCGGGTCGCATTGATATGACCTAGTCTACAATACCTCAAGAAGGAATCGTTCAATTCTGAACTCTTCCTCTTGTGTGTGATCCGTATACTAAGAACTGTAGTTTGATTTAGAACATCAATGCTTTTAGATAACGTGCCTGAACCGATCAACTTTTGATATAGGAAATGTTCAAAACATTATCCAACAATACAAAATTATATCCTTTCTTTACTAATAAAGAGACTGATATGATTTTGTATATCAGGTTCGGTATCTAATAACATTCATTCAGAATCAATGTATTTGTAATACAGGGTGACAGTGACCAACAGACTTGGCTGCAACACTTGCCCCGTTTTCTGCCTCATGAGACTTATCACCCGTTCTCAGTTCTCTACCTATCTGTAGCCCTATGTAACAGATTACATATCTGGGATCCTGATCCGGTATCATATACCCAGGATGCGGAGGATACTGAGAAACAGTTCTTTGTAATGAACACACCCGAAGATGATGCATCAGCATGCACTCTCTTCGTTTGGGCGGCACGGGAATTCTGGTAATTCCCAATTTCCTGCTCTGTCTTATAACAATTATAAGTTAGAGCGGGACCAACGTTCCCCAGCTCAGTATAACAAGCGGGTTCGGTCAATATATCCGTATTATTATCTTGATTAAGGCGTGATATGGTCGCTACCAGGAGAGAGTGAGAAGAAAACACTCAGCGTGCGCTCTTGCAAGAATAGATTGGTTATTATTTTATGTAATCAGGATGGCTCCCACTGCTTTTTATCAAATCTTCCTTCAAACCCTAAAAGGAAAGACTAGCCGGGATTAATTACACACTACAAGTTCGCCAATCTTTCAGCCAGGCCAGTGTCGGTACTTTGAGGGAGGTCCCCCGTGCTTTCGCACGAACCTAATTAATGTAAACCTCGTTTTCCCAGAGGCGAAACCTCGTTAACACCTTTCTAGACACCTACTTGATCGGCTAATTGTAATGTATAAAACTCTCCCAGGAGTAACTCTTACTCGCAGCGGGTATCGGGATCCAACTATCTCATAGAAGGTATGCAATCTCATTGCAAATTTCAACACTTGAAATTCCCGATAATATTTTGCCCCTAGCGTCCTATGACCTTGACAGAGGTCAACAAACCATAGGCTGCTAGTCAAGTTCAACCCGTCATTTCCTGATTGAAGTAAACCCACCCGCACGACCCTTGACAGAGGTCAACAAGGTCGCACGACTACCCTAAATCAATCACATCATATGCTTATGCAGATAAACACTAATCAGCTACCGCACACTACGCCTTGACAGAGGTCAACAAACGCAGCACGAATACTAACCAGTACATATCTGAAATGACGGAGGGCTACGACAGGTTTTTCTGAAAACCTATTGCGTAATGAACTTGATATCATTGTAGAATCAAATGATTTAAAATGGAGTGTTTTTGAGGCTTTTCTAGTTTTGCTAAAGGAGTCACTCCCGGTGAAGGGATCGTCGGTCCTTTCCTCGTCGAATGAGGTGCGGGATATATCATATATATCACTGTGCAAAGCAAAAACTCTTAAAAGCAATCAAAAGACAAACCGAGTTTGCAGCATCTGCCAGTTATTGCTAAAGGAGTCACTCCCTGTGTAGCGTTTTGAAAATCGTTTCGGTGAAATTTCAAAAAAAAATCGGTAAAATAAGGGGGTTTTCTGTAAAAAGTCAAAATACAAATATCTTATTATAAAAATTAAATATATATATTCTAGCTATGTAATTGCTATTATTTGGTGTTTATTGAGCCACTGATGAAATTTCAAATTTTCTGAAAAAAAAAATTATTTTATTATTATTTTAAGCCGTCACTAATACATTTAATTAGGGAAAATTACAAATTATAATGAGTTGAAACAAATTTTGTGTATCATAAAACATTAAATAAAATTTTATCATATGGTTTTTGGAATGAAAACATTTGCCAAAACGGTTTAGAAATTATTGAAGAAAAAAGGCTTTTTTTAGCGTAAATGGATGTTTGGGGTATTGTATTTATCATTTTTCATCACCCCACACCCGTACCCACACCCACACACCCCCATTTACTCCTCCCCTTAGCCAAATTCAGCAGCCCCCATTTTTTCCCCACTTGAATTTCAAAGGAAAAGAAATGATAGAAAAGAAAAGAAAATGGATGAATTAGGTGGACTTTTGACTTTATGTTGACTTGGACTTTCCTCCCTTGTATTTTCTCTACCTCCCTCTCTCTCCTCACTCCCATTTCTGGCCGAAATTCTCCCCCTCCCAACAGCAGCAGCCCCCCCCCCCCAAATCCCACTCTTTTCTTCATAAAAAAATCCACAAATCACTTCAAAATCCATGCAAATTCAAATCTAAACCCAAATCCGACTCCTACCCATTTTAGCTTAGCCCGTATAGCATAGATCCTTGTGAAAAGAGAGCATTTTGGGAGGCCATGGATGCTTGTGGACCTTCATATATTTTTGGGTATAATTCTAAAACTTTTTGCTTAAATTGTTACTTGTTTCTTAAAGCTAATTTAAATTAAGTGTTAACTTGGATATGTGAGTTTAATTGCAAGTTTTGGATTTCAAGTTAGGGTTTGTTGTGGAAATGAGTTGTGTTTGATTGTGCATGGTTTAGTGAAGTGGTTTAACATAATTAGTTTTGTAGAAAACTAATCTAGTTGTTAATTACAAGTTGTTACTTGAAAAATTGTGTTAATTTGCTAATTGCTTACTAGGTTTTTGAAATTTGTTAAATTCTTGGGATTAAAAATGTGATTAGGGTTTTCTTGACTTCATTAACTTTATTAAGTGTGGTTTAATGCTTTGGATCATGCAAATCTAAGCTAGATTGTAGTTTGTGCATTTTTGCTTTGAAATTGTTAAAAAAGGGTATTTTTGTAAACTAGAATATTAGGATTTTTGGAATTTAATGAGATTAAATTCCGGAAATTGTTTATACGACTTATTTAAGATATTTAATAAGTATATTGGCCGCTACTTTCATTTAAACATCATGTTTTGTACAAAACGGCGAATTGTGCTTGCTAGATTTTCGGAAAAATAACTTTTTAAGTGAAAATGGGGTTTTTGTGAGTTTTAACCTAGTTTATATTAAAATTAGTGTTTGTGAATGTGCAAATGAGTGTGATTGGATTTTTCTCGATGGTTTGACGTTTGTACATCGACATCGAGGGTTGGTTTTACTATTCTTGCATGAGTAGGCGATAGGTTTGGACCTATGCGTGATACGCGTGCCGATTTGATTTTCGTATGCCGTTTCGATCTCGAATTTAGTTTTAATGCGATATGGTGCGTTATGATATGTAGGTACCCCCACGTGGACTTCGAGACGACAAGCAAGCGCGTGGCGACGTCGGCACCGGCGAGCGAGGACCAGGTGAGTACATTTATATCTACGGGGAGAAGTCGGGTGGATGGCGTATAGCACCCCCGCAGTTCGCGGTGATGTATACGAATACGTATACACACACATATATATATTTTGACTATAATTTGTTTGATATTATCGATGATATAGATACTTGGTGTGTTGGACTATTTTTAGTGTTGCGAACCCTAGGGTAGTGTTACACACACATACACACATACATACTTGCATACATTCCTATTGATATGTGCTCATGGGATTCTTTATAGTTATGTGTTCACATGGGTATGGGACTATGTGTTCACATACGGATTGAGGATGATACTTGGGATTGAGCTGAGTCGATGAGATTTGATTTGAGGCCGTGAGATCGGTGATATAGCAGGGTTCGTATCTTAGATACGACATGACGTTGTAGCGGGTCCTTGACGTAGTGTTTTACACACGTCCATGCATACGTAGGCGGTATCAGTATGGTACTAGACGTAGATCAGTACCCCGATCATGATATTTGATAAAGAGGATACCAGGTGAATAGTATGATGAATGTGATATTGACCCGTACCCAGATTGGGATGCCGTACGACGGATTTACGTACGAGCTATATTGATGATTGATCCGCACTCTTGACTTGGGATGCCTGATTATAGATATGGTATCGGATATGATATTATTGAGGCGAGATCACCGACTATACATATACAGGTATGTATATGTATCGACTCAGATGATAGGCGGTTTCCTTACCTGTAGTTCAGCTTGTAGTTCAGCCGTATAGTTTAGTGTAGTTGTTAGATTAGATTAGACTTCTTACCTATTTCAAAAAAACTAACGAATCGTGGGCATTTTTAAAGACAGCTCAAGGGAATCTACGGATATTTCAAAAACGACGTATCTTTTCATAAAAACACCGTAGCCTCTATTTTCAAAACCCCATGATTCGTGTTATTTCAAAAGGCACCATTCGTAGGACTTATATTAGATTATTGCAAATTAGTTATCGTTGTGTCTAGTATTCAGCTCCCGCACATTATTGCTGTTCGCTCTGCCTCGCATATTTATTTTGCTGCATATTCCATTATTGATATCATGCTGTTAGGACACCAGCACCATTACCGATGATGCGTATATACCACGTACACCTACTTGCCGGCTCACACACATCTTCATCGGTAATTGCCATGTCACGTACACTTTAGAGAATATAATTGCTTGACTTAGATTGTTAGCTAGTAGTGTTGACATGATATTAGTGTACTTCCCTTATATGCCATATTAGACATTGTAGTTATTACCTACCACTTCATGCATACTTTTATTCAGTTGTTCATGCCTAGTTCATTATCATTGACATATGCACTTGTGATGATTTCTTGAGATTTATGATATTTCTGGATTTCGGGGAAAGCCGCAAAATTTACAACTTATGATCTTTTAAAATATAAAATGTTGCGGTTTTCTAGTGATGTAAAGTGTCGTCCACCATGAGTTTGCTGTGGTTTTGGAGATCCGTGTCGAGGAGTGGAGGAACCGTCACGGGTACATGGTGGGCCCGGTATGGTACCCCGGGGCAAGAGGAATGTGGTGTTGACGTTGAGCCTGGCTGGGGAGCACTACCTACCGGTGATATTACCCGACGCGTCGGATATCCGGAGGATACCGTCGTGGTCTTGAGATGGATGGTAGAGGCCGGTCTGGACTGACGGCGCCCTAGATATTGAGATTGAGACATTGATATTTCGAGACAGTGAGATTTATGTTTTGTGTCGATGCTAGACACTGTTGATACTGATTTTAATTATGATACCTCAGTTTAAAATATGAAGGAAATCTCACTAATTTATGAAAACAGTTTCTTCATTTACATGTATTCTGTTTTCATGCATTCATACCTCATTCATATGATATATTGCTACCTGAGGCACTGACACGGGCACATGAGTTTACACTCGGGATAGATATTACCCTAGACATTGTCATAGGCTGCCTGTTATACATATATTTGAGGATATATTATGATCTTTGACCTAGGATTGCGTTATTTATGCGATTTCTCTGCGTAGATATTTTTCTATTCACGAGTTGGCAACTCACCCCCGTTGTGCCCCAGTTTCTTGCAGGTTGCCGTACAGGTTCATTACGGCTTTGCGGGCATAGTTTCATTCGGGTGATTTGCTAGTAGGTAGGTTTACTTGTATCATACCCCCATTATTTATCTTGTATATCATTATTCTGTTGTATCTAGAATTCCATCAACCAAACATGTATTTTTGAGATAGAGACCAGTGTTGGTTATTCTTTCGATCTTAGAGTCGCTCGTTATTTTTCTGGTGGTTTTGAGTTTTGATTCTCGCCGTTGGCGTTGTATATTATATTGTTTGTGTGGTTGTGACCGTCGATTGACGAAGAGCTAGCTCCCGCTTGGGGATGCCCTTTTCTTGATTTCGTATACTATTCATGTTGTATCCCGTTTGGGGGCCAGTATTTACAAAGGAGACTCTGCCGAAATTTTCAGTAAATTTTTGATATTTTAAAAACCGCATAATTCGGCTTATGCTATTGAAATTACTTGCTTTAAGTTGTTTTTCCTGCACTCTACTATTTTCTTGGTTTGGATTTCTGGGTTTTCGGTTTACTTAGATTACGTACGCCTCGAGATGTTCGTAGTTTAAGTGCCGGTCATGTTCCGTACTTTCGGGTCGTGACAAAGTTGGTATCAGAGCGTTAGGTTTTACCTTCGGAGCGTAGGATGACCCTTAGTTGATGGAATAGGTGACTAAAGTAGAGTGACGTACCGTTGGTATGTTCCGTGGCATATTTACGACACGCCACTCCACTTATGAAGCCTTAGGATGTACATTTCCTTGTTCAGTATTATATTCATTCCGATCTAGCCTCATCAGTACCAGTTTGGTTTTGCTGCTATGGTTACGGACAGGGAGAGCTACGGCTAGAGTTGCAGTCAGCACAAGCTCGTCACGAACGAGGACTGACCAGGGCGAAATTCCGGCGACACTCGATTGCGGAGATGTGTCTTTTTACGGTGTTTTCGCGCCACGAGCATTTGGCGGATCGCATTTATGAGGTTACTCGGAGGTGCTGATCGACACTAGAGAATTGAGCCAATGATAGAGGCCAGCCAGATTTTAATGACCGTTGGTGTGTTGCTTACTCCTGATGATTGAGGCACTATTCAGCGTGCAGACGATCGAGCCAGTTGTTGCTGCGAGCGACGAGATATCGTCCCATATGTTGGAGCTATTGCGGGGCGAGTTGTACGAATAGATGATAGAAGGTCGCTAGTCACCCGAGGATGAATGACTAGGACATGTAGTTCGTTCGCTTACCCCGATGCGAGGTCATCAGATAGATTGATTCCAGCTAGAGACGACTTCACGCGGAGACGTTGGGAGTCGACAGAGACGATCGAATGTCAGAAACCTATTATTCCAAGTTTAAAGTAGTCGGAAAGACATGCAAGAAATTCTATGGTCCCTCTAGAAGAATGAAACCCTAACTCGACTTAATGACCGTGTGAAAGCCTTTGAACCTTCGGGTTTGCGGCAGTTCCACGACGCCATTAGTGAGGCTTGGGTTTGCCCTTCTACGGCTGGACCACCGATACTGTGGTATATATATTCGATACTATTAAACTGTACCAAGATGTTGAGCTCTTGGGGGATTATGAGGTTTTGACTAATCGATCGAATGGTTCGACTTCAATCGGATGCTAGGTGGTGAGATGCATTCTTGGGAGACTCCAGATACGAGGATAGCCGTTGGAGCTCAGTCCATACAGCCGCGACGAGACGAGTCCAAAGAAGACGACATTAGAGAAAAGTGGAGTAAGAGGTTCGTACCAGATCTAGATGAGATGACGTTCCACTCCGCCGACATCAGAGATGCGATGCGCATGCCGAGGCAGAGTACTGGATATACCTTCCAGAAGGAGTCGCGATGGGTATGCAGCCGTTACAGAGCAAGATGCAGATATAGGAAAGGACAATGACTTCCGGACAGTTGGCAGAGACGAGACATGGAAGAGACCGTGAGCAGGATTCCTTCCAGGACACTGCTGCAATGATACTTGCACCCAGGATCAGATGTGTCACGTACATTCAGAGAGCCAGAGGCCGACGCCAGTGATATGCTGTCTTACGAGTGGTCACGATGATTGACCAAGAGATGACCAGAGGAGTGCCAGAACGGAATCGTCCCCGTTAGCACACCTGACAGGGCCGATGAGCCGATGGACCGAAAGATTAGTAATTCACAGTGAAGACCTTGACCCAGGAGTGGTCATGGTTACGCACGCCAGCAGGACAGAGTTCATGATCATCGACGAGACGTCCCACTAGTGACCGCGACAGTTGCCGAGATTCTTAGAGGATGCACTTGAGCGGTACTATTCCGCCATTATTGATTACGATGTTTTGGGTGAGTTATTCGTATGATTTGATTTTGATGATTGAGGATTTACGATCTTTGCACAGTGTTGCACTTGATATCGTTTTCGTGCTTTAGTTTCACATGTTTGTGATTTTACGGTTTTAAACAGTTGAGTTGGTTTTGTGCGTATGCATGCACACGATTTCGTTCCTGCACTCGGTATAGTTATATATGCTTGCAGTGCAGTGATACGCCTTTTGTGCACTTAGATGCACTGGACTTCGATTTCGATGGTGATACTCGATATTTGTTTTGTGTACCTTGTGCACCTAATTGATTTTGCGCACGTTCGACGCTTGATATTGGATTTCATGATTTCGTGTACGATGGATGCACCTGATTTGGATTTTCGCGCATGTTGGGCGCATGTTTTGAAGGGTGATTTTGGTGCACACCAGATGCACTGAATCGAGATTTTTTTCGTGCATGTCAGATGCACCTGATTTTGCTGTCAGACACACATGTTGCCTACGACAGATGTTTCGTGGACACCCGATCCACTTAGATGTTGTTTCTGTGCGTATGTATGGCATATTCATGGATTTTGATTTCCGTGCGCACCAGACGCACGTAGCATTCATGTGCATATATTGGGATTGATTTCGTATAGAGCAGTACGTTTTTATGATATGGCTATGTGTTTTCGTACTGAGCAGGACTAGTCAGAGAACAGTACCTGAATATATTTTGCATGCATTGATAGTTATTGAAGGGATTTCCAAAAAGCGAGCTATGGCCTCAGTATTTACCTACGTGTCTGATATGACACGAAATGTTTAAAACAAGGAGACTCTTCTAAATTGTTTCCAAAACGGCGGAACGTACATTTCAAACAAAGGTATATATGTATATAGTTATTTTCTTATGATAGACGTCCGCCACTGTGCAGTGTTATACGCGTTGCACAGCGACTTAAAGAGATTTGGCATGCATTTCCTTCAGATACTTACAGATATAGATTCGATATTTACATGTATAGTTTCGAGTTATGTCATATTGGTTTTGATTTGGATTTGGCATTGATGTCTTCTCCATGACTCCGATGATTGCGGAATACTTGACGGAGTTTTGATTTGAGTTTTATGCTCATTTTTCAAGCGCATGCGCTGCGCTACGATTTGTTTTATGTATTTACAATTTCGGAGCCCCGACGACTTGATGGGTTTTCTTAGATGTTTTAGTATTTGGGGGAGTTTGAATTTAAATTCGGGGACCGAATTTCTTTAAGGGGGGAAGATTGTAGCGTTTTGAAAATCGTTTCGGTGAAATTTCAAAAAAAAATCGGTAAAATAAGGGGGTTTTCTGTAAAAACTCAAAATACAAATATCTTATTATAAAAATTAAATATACATATTCTAGCTATGTAATTGCTATTATTTGGTGTTTATTGAGCCACTGGTGAAATTTCAAATTTTCTGAAAAAAAATAATTATTTTATTATTATTTTAAGCCGTCACTAATACATTTAATTAGGGAAAATTACAAATTGGAATGAGTTGAAACAAATTTTGTGCATCATAAAATATTAAATAAAATTTTATCATGTGGTTTTTGGAATGAAAACATTTGCCAAAACGGTTTAGAAATTATTGAAGAAAAAAGGCTTTTTTTAGCGTAAATGGATGTTTGGGGTATTGTATTTATCATTTTTCATCACCCCACACCCGTACCCACACCCACACACCCCCATTTACTCCTCCCCTTAGCCAAATTCAGCAACCCCCATTTTTTCCCCACTTGAATTTCAAAGGAAAAGAAATGATAGAAAAGAAAAGAAAATGGATGAATTAGGTGGACTTTTGACTTTATGTTGACTTGGACTTTCCTCCCTTGTATTTTCTCTACCTCCCTCTCTCTCCTCACTCCCATTTCTGGCCGAAATTCTCCCCCTCCCAACAGCAGCAGCCCCCCCCCCAAATCCCACTCTTTTCTTCATCAAAAAAATCCACAAATCACTTCAAAATCCATGCAAATTCAAATCTAAACCCAAATCCGACTCCTACCCATTTTAGCTTAGCCCGTATAGCATGGATCCTTGTGAAAAGAGAGCATTTTGGGAGGCCATGGATGCTTGTGGACCTTCATATATTTTTGGGTATAATTCTAAAACTTTTTGCTTAAATTGTTACTTGTTTCTTAAAGCTAATTTAAATTAAGTGTTAACTTGGATATGTGAGTTTAATTGCAAGTTTTGGATTTCAAGTTAGGGTTTGTTGTGGAAATGAGTTGTGTTTGATTGTGCATGGTTTAGTGAAGTGTTTTAACATAATTAGTTTTGTAGAAAACTAATCTAGTTGTTAATTACAAGTTGTTACTTGAAAAATTGTGTTAATTTGCTAATTGCTTGCTAGGTTTTTGAAATTTGTTAAATTCTTGGGATTAAAAATGTGATTAGGGTTTTCTTGGCTTCATTAACTTTATTAAGTGTGGTTTAATGCTTTGGATCATGCAAATCTAAGCTAGATTGTAGTTTGTGCATTTTTGCTTTGAAATTGTTAAAAAAGGGTATTTTTGTAAACTAGAATATTAGGATTTTTGGAATTTAATGAGATTAAATTCCGGAAATTGTTTATACGACTTATTTAAGATATTTAATAAGTATATTGGCCGCTACTTTCATTTAAACATCATGTTTTGTACAAAACGGCGAATTGTGCTTGCTAGATTTTCGGAAAAATGACTTTTTAAGTGAAAATGGGGTTTTTGTGAGTTTTAACCTAGTTTATATTAAAATTAGTGTTCGTGAATGTGCAAATGAGTGTGATTGGATTTTTCTCGATGGTTTGACGTTTGTACATCGACATCGAGGGTTGATTTTACTATTCTTTCATGCGTAGGCGATAGGTTTGGACCTATGCGTGATACGCGTGCCGATTTGATTTTCGTATGCCGTTTCGATCTCGAATTTAGTTTTAATGCGATATGGTGCGTTATGATATGTAGGTACCCCCACGTGGACTTCGAGATGACAAGCAAGCGCGTGGCGACGTCGGCACCGGCGAGCGAGGACCAGGTGAGTAGATTTATATCTACGGGGAGAAGTCGGGTGGATGGCGTATAGCACCCCCGCAGTTCGTGGTGATGTATACGAATACGTATACACACATATATATATATTTTGACTATAATTTGTTTGATATTATCGATGATATAGATACTTGGTGTGTTGGACTATTTTTAGTGTTGCGAACCCTAGGGTAGTGTTACACACACATACACACATACATACTTGCATACATTCCTATTGATATGTGCTCATGGGATTCTTTATAGTTATGTGTTCACATGGGTATGGGACTATGTGTTCACATACGGATTGAGGATGATACTTGGGATTGAGCTGAGTCGATGAGATTTGATTTGAGGCCGTGAAATCGGTGATATAGCAGGGTTCGTATCTTAGATACGACATGACGTTGTAGCGGGTCCTTGACGTAGTGTTTCACACACGTCCATGCATACGTAGGCGGTATCAGTATGGTACTAGACGTAGATCAGTACCCCGATCATGATATTTGATAAAGAGGATACCAGGTGAATAGTATGATGAATGTGATATTGACCCGTACCCAGATTGGGATGCCGTACGACGGATTTACGTACGAGTTATATTGATGATTGATCCGCACTCTTGACTTGGGATGCCTGATTATAGATATGGTATCGGATATGATATTATTGAGGCGAGATCACCGACTATACATATACAGGTATGTATATGTATCGACTCAGATGATAGGCGGTTTCCTTACCTGTAGTTCAGCTTGTAGTTCAGCCGTATAGTTTAGTGTAGTTGTTAGATTAGATTAGACTTCTTACCTATTTCAAAAAAACTAACGAATCGTGGGCATTTTTAAAGACAGCTCAAGGGAATCTACGGATATTTCAAAAACGACGTATCTTTTCATAAAAACACCGTAGCCCCTATTTTCAAAACCCCATGATTCGTGTTATTTCAAAAGGCACCATTCGTAGGACTTATATTAGATTATTGCAGATTAGTTATCGTTGTGTCTAGTATTCAGCTCCCGCACATTATTGTTGTTCGCTCTGCCTCGCATATTTATTTTGTTGCATATTCCATTATTGATATCATGCTGTTAGGACACCAGCACCATTACCGATGATGCGTATGTACCACGTACACCTACTTGCCGGCTCACACACATCTTCATCGGTAATTGCCATGTCACGTACACTTTAGAGAATATAATTGCTTGACTTAGATTGTTAGCTAGTGGTGTTGACATGATATTAGTGTACTTCCCTTATATGCCATATTAGACATTGTAGTTATTACCTACCACTTCATGCATACTTTTATTCAGTTGTTCATGCCTAGTTCATTATCATTGACATATGCACTTGTGATGATTTCTTGAGATTTATGATATTTCTGGATTTCGGGGAAAGCCGCAAAATTTACAACTTATGATCTTTTAAAATATAAAATGTTGCGGTTTTCTAGTGATGTAAAGTGTCGTCCACCATGAGTTTGCTGTGGTTTTGGAGATCCGTGTCGAGGAGTGGAGGAACCGTCACGGGTACATGGTGGGCCCGGTATGGTACCCCGGGGCAAGAGGAATGTGGTGTTGACGTTGAGCCTGGCTGGGGAGCACTACCTACCGGTGATATTACCCGACGCGTCGGATATCCGGAGGATACCGTCGTGGTCTTGAGATGGATGGTAGGGGCCGGTCTGGACTGACGGCGCCCTAGATATTGAGATTGAGACATTGATATTTCGAGACAGTGAGATTTATGTTTTGTGTCGATGCTAGACACTGTTGATACTGATTTTAATTATGATACCTCAGTTTAAAATATGAAGGAAATCTCACTAATTTATGAAAACAGTTTCTTCATTTACATGTATTCTGTTTTCATGCATTCATACCTCATTCATATGATATATTGCTACCTGAGGCACTGACACGGGCACATGAGTTTACACTCGGGATAGATATTACCCTAGACATTGTCATAGGCTGCCTGTTATACATATATTTGAGGATATATTATGATCTTTGACCTAGGATTGCGTTATTTATGCGATTTCTCTGCGTAGATATTTTTCTATTCACGAGTTGGCAACTCACCCCCGTTGTGCCCCAGTTTCTTGCAGGTTGCCGTACAGGTTCATTACGGCTTTGCGGGCATAGTTTCATTCGGGTGATTTGCTAGTAGGTAGGTTTACTTGTATCATACCCCCATTATTTATCTTGTATATCATTATTCTGTTGTATCTAGAATTCCATCAACCAAACATGTATTTTTGAGATAGAGACCAGTGTTGGTTATTCTTTCGACCTTAGAGTCGCTCGTTATTTTTCTGGTGGTTTTGAGTTTCCTTTTGAGTTTTGATCCTCGCCGTTGGCGTTGTATAATATATTGTTTGTGTGGTTGTGACCGTCGATTGACGAAGAGCTAGCTCCCGCTTGGGGATGCCCTTTTCTTGATTTCGTATACTATTCATGTTGTATCCCGTTTGGGGGCCAGTATTTACAAAGGAGACTCTGCCGAAATTTTCAGTAAATTTTTGATATTTTAAAAACCGCATAATTCGGCTTATGCTATTGAAATTACTTGCTTTAAGTTGTTTTTCCTGCACTCTACTGTTTTCTTGGTTTGGATTTCTGGGTTTTCGGTTTACTTAGATTACGTACGCCTCGAGACGTTCGTAGTTTAAGTGCCGGTCATGTTCCGTACTTTCGGGTCGTGACACCCTGTGAAGGGATCTCGGTCCTTTCCTCATCGAATAAGGTGCAGGATATATCATATATACCGCTGTGCAAAGCAAGAACTGTAGCTACCTGTTTTATTTTGAAATTCGATTCTACAACATCTTAGGTTTCTTTTACTTTCATTAATCTTATTAGTGAAGTCCCATCATTTAAGTACCTAAACATTACAGATAAATACGACGTACACTTATGCCATCCGCATTTGCCTCGATGTCCCCTCGTGCACCGTTAGGTTAGGTAACTAACGACAGAGCGGGGCAGGGCTAGCGCGGGTGTAAAACATAAGTAACGCCTATATAATATATCATATATACTATATACTGTATCTATCACAGAATATCACATGATCACATCACAGATATCGCAGCAGAAGAATCATATGAAATATTGGATATACTAGGACTTCCGTGTTTTCAATACGAGCCAGTACAAAACACGGATTCCACGGTCGTGATGAATAGCCAAACCCACACCCCTAGACCCCTACGAGAGCGGCAAGCAACCCTACCAATTCTAGAGTTAGGAGACCCGGACTCGACTCCTCGAGTTGGTCTCCCACTGGACTCCAGAACCCGGTTACTTGTGCTCCCCTCCTTGGGTCTATCATAGTGCAGAAAAGTAAATAATATACAACGGGTGACAACTTCCGCAACCTGGAAGTGCCCCAATAAAAGAATATTACATACAAGTTTTTACATGAATGAAAATGAAAAACACTCATCTCACATAAAAAAAACCCGGCTATTCAAACACGACGATCCAATATAACATATCCAGCAACACATAATATCACATGTCATCAACGTAAGTAAATATGTCCATCCCAATTGTCGTTGACATATAGCAACGAAACCGGCGATATCACATATTACACTTACGGTCACAGAAAAGAAAGTGTAAAACTACAACAGTTGGAATCCGCAATCTGCATAGACATCGCATGCCTAATCAAATGAATACCTTAGACATCGCATGCCTAACTATTATAAACCCCGCATTTTAGTCTCAAAATCGAAAACACTTTTCAATATCAAGTCGGGCAATTCAACAAGATTCCCGACATCCTGATCGAATGCTCGTCGCAAACTTCAGTAGACGGCCGCACCCCCGACGCCGTCAACGAAGTGCACCAAGGCGGAACACCGCTGCCGCGAGCACCCGGACGGATGCTTTCGGCAACGGGGTTCTCCTACAGTCACTTGGTCGGGGCTATGGAGTGAGGCTGTCTATTAAGTTTACCCGGCGAGTATCCGCGTACGCTACGTGATTGCGACGGACTTTTGATCGCATCAAAATTCCGTGGCAACCGATCAAGTGAGACTAAAGTGCTATGTTTATAAGATTCAAATCAGTTCTCTCATAACTTCTTGTGAATTCCAATTGTTGTATCCCATTCCGAATAAGATAGAAAATGTTAAACTTTTCGATCAAACAGTCGAACATCCAAGTTTTCCCGATACAGCTCAACACATGAAATAAGTCTAACAACATTCAGTTCGTGCCTCAGTACCAACGGTCCAGCCGTAGAAGGGTCAAGCCAACGCCTCACATGTGGCACGCCGTACTGCCCCAAACCCGAAGGTTCAAAGGGCAGTTCAAGACGGTCACATAATCGAGTTAAGGTTTGTTGTCTTCTAGAGGGACCATCGCGTTACTTGCATTACTTAGAACGTCGTTAAACCACGGAAAAATCCAACACTTGGAAATTTTCCGGCAGGGGAAAAGTTGGGTATTTATATCCGGTCGAACTTTTTAACATATTCAAAAATTATCCGGAAAGCCATACAGACAAAATTTGATAATCCGATCGAACAGTCGAATCCCCAAATCAACCCAGAAAATTCAACTCTTGAAAAAATATTAAAAATTCCCAGGAAAACCAGCACTGCAAACTAAGAATTACTGTGCAAAATTGAACGCAAGAAGAGACCACTTGGCCGCGGAACCGCCGCATTAGCCATGCTAATGCCGCGGTTCCGCCGCACTTTGGTGGATTCATGGGTACGGGCTTCACAGTAATTCTTACAATTCCCTGCTGATTTTTCTGTATATTTTTAATATCGAAAAACTCCAGATTTTGGAAAAAGTCCAGAGAGCATGTTTGTGTTAGGGTTTCGGGTTCGTTCGGGTTTCAAACTTCGTCTACGCATCACCTAAGGCTCTAGCTAGGCTCTGATACCACTGTAGGTTTCCTAGGCACTCTCAAGAGGTCTCACAAGGCATCAACCATGCCAATTTCAAATTTTACGGGTGCCAAGAAACCCTAATACGGATCGTTAACTAGATATTTAGGCGACAAAACAAACTAGATAACTATTTAACTAAAAGAACGGAAATACAACCTTTGTAGATCCGGTCCTCCACCTCCATAGCTCCTCAATGAAGTCTCCTCGCTGTCCAAATGGAAACCCGGGCTCTAGCATCGGCTTCATCGGAGAAATGGGCGGGCAAGGTCGTCGGCTTCGTGCCGAAGATGATCTACGTCGAGGCATCGCAAGATCAAGCTCCAACTTCACCAAGCCTTGAAAACTTGTGAAGGAAACACCCTATACTACTTGGCAAGAGGTAGAGTATGAAGAAATAGGAGGTGGGTTCACTTTAGAATTGGATTTCTCACTCATTAGCTCAAGTTGCCATTGATGAAGCAAGCTTTCTTCTTGAAGAAGAAGAAGAAGAAGATGATGAAAATGTTATGATAAGTATATCCAAAATGAATAATAAAATCAATACTTATCATATGGCAACCATGATTAGGTGTAGAGAATAGACCATGGTTAATTGGAAGGGTTAGGGTTAAACATGAAGACAAAATGGTCACTAGGTCAAAGCTTCAAGAAGCTTCAAAAACAAACAAAGAAAGCCACCATTTTCTCTTCATCATTTTCTTTTGCTAAAATAAACAAAATGGATAAATAAATGAATAAATGAATAAGTAAATGAAGCAAAAGAAACCCTAACCATTGACCAACCATGGTTTAAACTATACACCAAACTATTATGTATCATCAAACATGATACAATCAAATGCACAAAAATATATCACATATACAATGTGCACATCAAGTGAGAAAATCTATTTAAAGTGAACCGATACTAGTTAATGCAAAGTAATATATCAAATATATAATTATGCATTAAATCATTAAATCAACACTTGATTTAATGATCCGGTCATATCGCATATAACCGACTAATATCAACAGTAACAACTTATCGAATCAACACTTGATCCGATAACCCGGCTATATCGCATATAACCGATCAATGTCACAAATCGCAAGAATCGAATACAGTATCACATACTGGTATCATTCTCGGTCCCGCACATATCTCATATGCGCTCCTATTTCGTTTTGCTTGAGCCAGGAAACCTCTGTGTAGGACTCTAAAGACTCGTCAATACGCCGGCAGCAGGTGATGATCATATCAAACATCCACAAGCCGCAAGCGGTCTGCTAAACGTAACGGCCACCCGGGTATTGAGCGATCAGAAGATCGACGAGCAAGCCCGCTCACACTCCTGTGAATCCAACCAGTAACACTTACCGTACAGTCCGGTCTGATCGTCTGATATGTCGCATATCTCGCCTAGGGGTGGTAAACGTCAGACCCCAATAGCTCGATAAGTCGTGTCGATATGAGGTCTATAACAATTCGAGAAACTACTGGTAACACTTACCAGTAAATCTCAGCAACCCTGGCCAGGGATTTCCGGTTATAGCCAATCGAACACAGCGCAACATCAACTCCCTATACCGGGAGAGACGAATCCCCTCCTATCGCTCATTGCCTCCATGTGACTCGGGACTGTACCCAAAAACCACCGTTTTGCACGCCCTCTTGGACGTGGTAAGATGGAAATCAAAGCACAGTGGGAACCACACAAGACTCTTTGACGATCTCGGGTCAACAGACTACTCTGTACCAGTGTCACCAGAGAACTGCCATCTGACGTAAGGTATAATACCATCTGGGAGTTCTCGGCGAGTCCGTCCAGTGTACCCAGTCTCCACTGAGCACCCGTATATCATCTATGATGTCAAACACCAATGGATATGGGATCATCCATCGCCCATCTGTATGGGTCGAGAAGGTATACGCTAGTCTACACTGGTATATCGATGCCCCGTCTCGATACACCCACGACTAGGGACCTTGAAGAATGTACTTATGGACTACCATGTCCTCACTAGTATGATCCGCATCATAGTCCAGGTAGTCAAGTACACATCCTAAGAGCTTTACCAACATGTAACAGAGAGACAATCAGTGTGCACGTTAAGGTAAAGAGTAACCAGATAGCATACTATCATGTCGAGCAAGAAAGTCCTCCCTATATATGTCCCAGCATCCACTACAATATACATCCAATGTACAGTGATGGCCTCTAGGGCATACATATAACTAACAGTTCATAATAATACGGGGTGTCCTGGAGAAAAGGGTAAAAGTATTAGTGGCAATAAGGTATGCAACTCTGACAATCCAAAAGCCAGTGTTTTAAGAAGGTTCGGTTAACTTGGTCACTGAGTCATAGTCAAGGGCCAGGTCATGGTCGCTGCCAAAGAGAGAGAGAAAAGAAACACTCAGCGTGCACTCTAAGCTAGATCAGAATGGTTATCACTTTATCTAATCAGGAAACCTCCCACTGTAACGTCAAATTCTCCTCCAAACCTGAAAGAAGAATTAGTCGGGATCACCCGAGGAGTAAACCAACTCATCAGTGGGAATCGGGATCCAACTATCATCGCATGATAACGTGACGGAATCCACTCACGTTATCACACTCCAGAAGGTATGCGCATATCTGACAAGTTTCAGTTTCTTTAGAAACTCCCGATGTGATTTTTACCCCAAGCGGCTTATGACCTTGACTAGGTCAACAAACCATAAACCGCTAGTCAAGTTCAACCCGTCATTATTCTGGACTGCATTAGACCCACCCGTACATGCCCTTGATTAGGTCAACAAGGCCGCACGACTGTCCTAACCAATCCCATTTATGCAACAAACAAGCACCACTTAGCTACCGAACACTACGTCTTGACTAGGTCAACAAACACAGCACGAATACTAAATAATACTCGTAAAAAATAACGGAGGGCTACAGATGTTTTTTGGCGAAAAACCTTTAACGTAATGAACTTGATATCGTTGAAGGAACTGCATAGCTTTTATAAAAATATAGTGGCGAAAACCTTTGCTAAAGAGGTCACTCCCGGTGAAGGGATCTCGGCTCTTTCCCCGTAGAATGAGGTGCAGGATATTCCAACTGAATACCACGATGCAAAGAAAAAGGCAATCGGCTATAGTGAAGTTATTACCCTGACGCAAACTTCTGTCCAAGGGGTCACTCCCGGTGAAGGGATCTCAGCCCTTGCCTTGTCGACTGAAGTGCTGGATATTCATAACCGAATACCACTGTGCAAAAAAAAAGAGAACGTCCTTGCAATAACAGCTTTTTTTTTGGAAAAATGTTCCAACAACATCAGAATAGGTTTGTTTAGCTTACATTGATCCGAATCAACGCAGTCCCATCAATTGATCACACCAATAAAGAACGAAAATACGATGTACGTATATGCCATCCGCATTCGCCATTGGGTTCCGTCATCACCCGTTAGGTTACTTAACTAACGACAGAGCGGGGACTGGACTAGCGT
Organism: Agapanthus africanus; assembly: GCA_030015575.1. Classification (NCBI taxonomy): domain Eukaryota; kingdom Viridiplantae; phylum Streptophyta; class Magnoliopsida; order Asparagales; family Amaryllidaceae; genus Agapanthus; species Agapanthus africanus. The sequence continues at coordinate 262,724,489 of CM057345.1, read as the reverse complement.
GGATGCAAAACATATACAACATCTACTAGTATATATATCAATAAATAATAATCGCTCAAGGCGTGATAAAATGCAACATCACAGAAATGTAATAAGTATCACAGAACAATACAGATATCTGGGATCCCCGGGTTTCATAGAGCCGCTACTGAAACCCGACGTTCCCCTGGTCGTGTGGATAGCCTGTGCAATGAAATCCTAGACCCCTACGGGCGCGGCAAGTTACCCGCCAAAACCTGAAGCGAGGCAGCCCCCTTCAACAACGTGAATGGACCACCCAGCACTTCACGGAATCCGGTAACTTGAGCACCCCTCCTTGGGTCAACCTGTACCCCCTACGAGTGCGGCGAATAGCCCACCAATTCTAGAGTGAAGCCCCCTTCGTCTCAATTCCATGAGATGCGGACCCGTTGCCCTCTACAACCCGGCTACCCATGCACCCGCACCGTGGGGTAATCCTAGTACAAAAAGTAAAATATACAATGGGTACATCGACCTCAGCCCGGTCGTGCCCTAAAAGAATAATATACAAACAGGCAGTGACGGTAGTCCACATGTCGGACGCACGCCCCGCAATAACAAATGTACATATACAACCAAACTGTACTACCATTGCACCAGGCTATCCACCATGACAAATCCGCAACAGCACAGCACAACACAACACAGAACATCAACGTGAATGTCACGTTCGCAAATCCGTCTAAAAGGGCTATAGCAATTAGACAGGATTTACCGATCAAATGACATTCATGGTCGCAGATATAATGTAAATACTGTGAACTAACATGTTTAAAAATTTTGATCGACAAACTTTCCCGAAGTGGGCCCCAAGCACAATACCCAGTACTCAAATAAATCTGGGCCCAAACAGAATATACCAAAAACCCCATGTCCAAGTCAGAGAGCGCTGTAGGAAAAATGGTGCAATAAAGCTACTGTTCGGCGGCGGAACCGCGGCCAAAATGGGGTTATGGCCGTGGTTCCGCGGCGCTACAGTAGGATCGGGGTACCAAATTTTTACAGTGTTCTTTGAAAACCCGGCACATATTTCTGCAATACACCAAATATTTTTTCGAGCACAGAAAAATTTCGACAGAAACTGATGCTTTTGAAAAAGCGGTTTCGTAATTTTGTTCGATCGAAATTCTAAACACGTTAGAGAAAGCTAGAAAAGGTTAATGGCGTGGCTCTGATACCATGTAAGTGCACGGCAGCGCCACGGCCGTCTGTACGAGGCCAAAATGCGGAAAACAAAAACTTTTTCAAACTAGAAACCGGCGCTACCGTGGACTATAAACCCGGATCAGACCATTAACCTACTACTAGCTAACTAGAGAAAGGGTATAGAGCTATACCGAGCGATCCGTGTCCTTCGGTCTTCGGCCACCATCCCGATCTCCCCGCGGCATCTCCGGTCTCGATCTCCTCGTCGGAAAGGGCACCACATCACCAAGTCTTTTTACGGACTCCCATCTCTGAATCGAGGCAACTCGAACACAAATTTGGCAAGACGACGTGTCCAAGATTGCTGTAGACTAAGTGTAGAAACCATTTGTCTCAAGGGGTTAAAGAAGTTGCCATTTTGGAGATGGAGGAATGAACTTTGGAGATGAACTTTGAAATGGTGCTAAAGAATTTTGTGTGAATCAAAATGAGATCAATTCCCCACCACAAAAAAATGAATTTTCCTTCTCACCAAATATGTGGCCAGCCCCCACCCCTTTGTGTGGCCGGCCATGAGTAGTGAAGGGGGAGAGAGCATAATGCAAGGAAGAGCAAAGAGTGATCATTAGGAATAATGATCACAACCAAGTCAAATCAAAAACCCATCACCTAAAGTATGTAATGATGACCACAAAAGGCAATCATGAGAGGCTAGAACCATGATGAACCCTCCATCACAAAAAACACCCTCCATATTGCTAATTTGCACATTTGCAAATAAGCCCCTCCGCACTAATTTTCAGCCAAGAAGGAACAATGGAAAAATGGCCGAAACGGAATGCAAACTGGCAACATCAAAAAAGTGATCCGGTAATAAATTACAGGAAAACCCCGTGACTGTATATACATACCCGCATTTGTATTACGACTGAATACAAATGCAATGAGACAAAATCTACACTGTACAATACTAGGATCCGGCTTAAACCAAAGCTCGCTAGTATTATCCGTCCGATCATGATCCGTGCAATACCGCACGTATATGATCGAACCCTGCCATATATCCTTACGGCCTCTACAGCGTTTCGCCCGAAACTTGAGAAACTGTCTGTGGGGGACTCTAAAGACTCGTCAATACTTTGGCTGTGGATTTAACCACTAGAACGTCAGAGGTATTAGCCATACGTAACGAGCTACCAGGTATTGACCAAAAGGGAGGTCGATGAGCGAACTCATCCTGACACCCTACTGAGCCTGTCAGTGACAATATCCGTACAGTCCGGTCCGTTCGTCTATGAGCATCGCATGGCGGGCCTAGGGAGTTGGTAAAAGTCAGACCCCTAAAAGCGGTACAAGTCGTGTCGGAGTGTAGCCCAGAACACCCTGAGATACTACTGGAATACCTACCAGTAAATCTCCTGCCTTGGCCAAGGACTTCGTGTAATGGCTCTCCTAGACACAGCGCGATCTCACCCCCAATACCGGGGGAGACGAACCCCTGCCGATCCGCTCACTGCCTCCATGTGGCTCGGGACTGTGCTCAACTAAAACCTGTTTGCACGACTCCTTTGAGCCGTGGTAGGGTAGTAATCAAAGTACAGTCGAAACTCACACGAGACAAATGACGATCTCAGGTCGATGAACTAACCTGTACACATGTCACAAGGGAACTTCTATCTGACGTCAGGTATAAGACCAACTAGCATGTTCCCGGCGAGTCCTGTCCGGTGTACTAATAACCCAATGAGCACCTGTATACATCTTAGGTGAACCAACTGACACCAGTGGCTTGTGAGACCGGCCACCGCCCCTCGTCGGGGTCTCTACTGTATACACTAGTCTACTCTGGAGTGTCGATACCTTGTCTCGAAAACTCCCACGACTAGGGACCTTTTAAGGATGTGCTTATAGACCCCAGCTCTCACGTATATGATCGCCATCATACTGCTGGTCGTCAAGCAAGAATCCTAAGGGCTCTATCAACACGCAATAGTGACCTGTAAGGTCACCTAAAGCAGCACACGATGATAAAGATAAACCAGATAGAATACTATCATCTTGAGTAAGACTGTCCTACCGGCATAAGTCCTCCCTCAATCATTGCAATCACGTGCCTGTGATCCAATAATTGACTCTGAGGGCACTATCTCCAACATTCTCCGATACGAGGCATCTCGAAAGTTGTTTCAGATGCGGATGGCTGCTGGCACGTCTGTAGGTGACCATGTGTTGGAGATGATTGGACTTATTGAAGAACTTGTGGACTTGGGTTAGACCATGGAGAACGAGCAGTATGTTGATATTGTTCTACAGTCCCTTTCCCCTGTCTTTGCTCAATTCATTATAAACTTCAACATGCACAACATGGAAAAGTCTTTACTTGAACTCCTCAAGATGTTGAGAAGTGCAGAAAGCAAGCTAAAGGTTGCGAAAACTCCCGCTCTTATTGCTGGGCCATCTTCTCCCTCCGTCCCATAGCTAAGGCCAAGGGAAAGAAGAAGAAGAATCCCATCAAGCAGAGAGGCGGAGAGAAAAAGGCACCGGGAAGGGACAAGAAAGGGGCTGCTGCAACAGGACGATGTGAATGTTTCCACTGCCACCAGACTGGGCACTGGAAGAGAAACTGCGTTGGATACTTGGCCGACCTCAAGAAGGAGAAGCATGATGATGCTTCTACTTCAGGTGTGTTTGTAACATAAAACTGTTTTTCAATTAACTCTGCTTCCTGGGTATTAGATACCGGGTCAGGATCTCGCATCTGCAATTGTCTGCAGTGGCTGAGAAATAGCAGGTTTTTGAAGAAAGGTGATCACACTCTCCGGGTTGGGAATGGTTCCTCGGTACATGCTACTGCAGTGGGAGAGTATCATCTTGGTTTGCCGTCGGGTTGTATATTGGTTTTAAACCCATGTTATTTTGTACCTTCGATGTTATGCAATATTATATCTGTATCATTGTTGGACAATGCTGGATATAACTTTGTATTGCAATCTAATGTTATGAACATTAACCTCAATCATGAGTTGATTGGGTATGGTACATTAAATAACGGGATATACGTCCTAAATCAGCATACAGTTTTTCATATACAACACGGAAACAAAAGAAAGGTTTCAGAAATAAATGAAGCTTTCATTTGGCATTGTAGACTTGGTCATATTAACGAAACAAGACTTACCAAGCTACATAAAGATGGATATTTAAACTCGTTTGAATATAAATCTTATGCGACATGCCAGTCTTGCATCAAAGGTAAAATGACCAAAACTCCGTTTACTGGACACGGAGAGAGAGCTACTAAACTCTTAGGCCTCATACATAGTGATGTATGTGGACCAATGTCTACACATGCGGGAGGCGGTTTTTCGTACTTTATAACCTTCACTGATGATTTATCGAGATTCGGGCACGTGTTCTTGTTGAAACATAAGTCCGAAACCTTTGAAAAGTTCAAGGAGTATAAATCAGAAGTAGAAAAATAAACAAGCTTAAGAATCAAGAAACTTCGATCAGATCGAGGAGGTGAGTATCTAAGCTCAGAGTTTCTAGATTTCCTCAAAGAGGATGGGATTCTCTCTCAGCTCACTCCTCCGTACACACCACAGCACAACGGTGTATCAGAAAGGAGGAATCATACTTTATTAGATATGGTACGATCTATGATGAGTGATGCTGGGTTACCAATATCATTTTAGGGGCACGCATTGGAGACTGCGATTTATCTATTGAACAGGGTTCCGACTAAAACCGTGTCTACCACTCCATATGAGATATGGTATGGGAAGAGACCATCTCTTAAAAGATTTAATATATGGGGTTGTCCGGCTTATGTGAAAAAGCAGAATCCGGACAAACTTGAGACACGATCGGTTTTGTGTAGATTTGTGCGATATCCAAAAAAACTCGTTTGGATATCTTTTCTACCACAAGGAGGAACAAAGGGTGTTTGTTTCTCAGTATGCCACATTTTTAGAAAATGAATTTTTTACAAATGATACTGTTGGCAATGCGGTAGAACTAGAAGAAGTTCCAGATACACAAACAATTACCGATGATTTGGTTGAACCTGAGGTTTCAATAGAACCTGACGTACCTCAGCCACTCCGTAGATCTAGTAGGACTTCTTACCCACCTGATAGATACTACGGTTTTCTAATTGATGGTGATAGAGAAGATTGCATCATGGATGATGATGACCCTACTAGTTTTCAGCAAGCTATCACGAATGGTGACTCAGTGAAATGGCTGGATGCCATGAGATCCGAAATGGAATCCATGCACACCAACAAAGTATGCACTTTAGAGGCTGCACCTTCTGGAGTAAAACCCATAGGGTGCAAATGGATCTTTTAAAGAATGATCGGTGTGGATGGTCAGGTGGAGACCTATAAAGCTAGGCTGGTAGAAAAAGGATTTCGTCAAAGACCGGGCTTGGACTATGATGAAACCTTTTCACCAGTCGCGATAATCCATTCGGATCCTGCTTGCTATAGCTGCTTACTATGATTATGAGATCTGGCAGATGGATGTTAAAATGACATTTCTAAATGGTGATTTAGAAGAATGCGTTTTTATGGATCAGCCAGAAGGCTTCATTGATAGTGGGAGCAGCGGAAAAGCATGCAGGCTGCTTAAATCCATCTATGGATTAAAGCAGGCATCACAGAGATGGAACATCTGCTTTGATGATACAATCAAAGAGTTTGGTTTTATCAAAAATATGGATGAACCATGTATTTATAAAAGGATTGTAGAGAGTACTGTGACATTCCTCGTATTGTACGTGGACGACATTCTCTAGATAGGAAATGATATTCCTATGCTACAATCGGTCAAACTATTCTTATCATAGAGGTTCTCCATGAAAGACCTGGGCGATGCCTCGTACATTCTGGGGATTAAGATCTATAGAGATAGATCTAAGAAATTATTGGGATTGTCCCAATCGAGATACATTGACACGATACTAAAGAGGTTTAGTATGAAAGATTCCAAGAGGGGTAATTTACCCGCTTGTCACTGTTAGATATAGTGCCCTCAGAGTCAATTATTGGATCACAGGCACGTGATTGCAATGATTGAGGAGGACCTATGCCGGTAGGACAGTCTTCCTCGAGATAATAGTATACTATCTGGTTTATCTTTATCATCGTGTACTGCTTTAGGTGACCTTACGAGTCGCTATTACACGTTGATAGAGCCCCTAGGATTCTTGCTTGACTACCAGCAGTATGAGGGCGATCATATACGTGAGAGCTGGAGTCTATAAGCACATCCTTAAAAGGTCCCTAGTCGTGGGAGTTTCGAGACAGGGCATCGATTCTCCAGAGTAGACTAGTGTATACAGTCGAGACCCCGACGAGGGGCGGTGGCCGGTCTCACAAGCCACTGGTGTCAGTTGGTTCACCTAAGATGTATACAGGTGCTCATTGGGTTATGAGTACACCGGACAGGACTCGCTGGGAACCTGCTAGTTGGTATTATACCTGACGTCAGATAGCAGTTCCCTGGTGACATGTGTACAGGTTAGTTCATCGACCTGAGATCGTCATTTGTCTCGTGTGAGTTCCCACTGTGCTTTGATTACTACCATACCATGCTCAAAGGAGACGTGCAAACAGGTTTTAGTTGGGTACAGTCCCGAGCCACATGGAGGCAGTGAGTGGATCTGCAGGGTTTCATCTCTCCCGGTATTGGGGGTGAGGTCGAGCTGTGTCTAGGAGAGCCAGAACATGAAAAGTCCTTGGCCAAGGCAGGAGATTTGCTGGTAGGTATTCCAGTAGTATCTCAGGGTGTTCTGGGCTACACTCCGACACGACTTGTACCGCTATTGGGGGTCTGACTTTTACCAACCCCCTAGGCCCGCCATGCGATGCTCATAGACGAACGGACCGGACTGTACGGATATTGTCACTGACAGGCTCAGTAGGGTGTCAGGATGAGTTCGCTCATCGACGTCCCTTTTAGTCAATACCTGGTAGCCCGTTACGTATTGGCTTATACCTCTGACTTGCTAGCGGTTAAATCCACAACCAAGGTGTTGACGAGTCTTTAGAGTCCACCACACACTCAGTTACTCAGGTTTTGGGCGAAACGCTGTAGAGGCCGTATGGAGATATGGCAGGGTTCGATCAGATACGTGAGGTATTGCACGAATCGTGATCGGACGGTTTTTACTAGCCGGCTTTGGCTTAAGCCGGATCCTGGTATTAGATAGTGTAGATATTGTCTCTTTGCATTTGTGTTCAGTGGGAATACAAATGCGGGCATGTATTTGCAGTAGTAGGGTTTTCCTGTAATTTATTACGGGATCAGTTTTCTGAAGTTGCCAGTTTGCATTCCGTTCCGACCGGTTTTCTTTTATTCCTTCACGGCCGGACTTTCCGTTGGAGGGTGTTATTTGCGCTTTGCAAATAACATTTTGGGGAGGGGTTTCTTGCATATTTGTGGCTTCCTCATCATGAGATTCCATATTGGTCTCATCCTTTGATTTATTGTGATGGTTATGAAAGGATTGATATATGTTTTATTGTGATGAGTAATGAGTGTGACCATTTTCTCATTATCATTTCTTTTTCCCTCATATATCTTTGTGGCTTTTCTTTTTTTCCCCCACCATTCTTAATAGAGGGGCCGTCCACTAGAGAGGAGAAGAGAGGGATCATTTTTTGGTGTGGCATTTTATCTTCATCTCATTCTATGGTTGCAAAAAGATTAGCTCCAAAGCTCATTCTTTTTCTCATTCTCTTCTCAATTCCTCCATGGCAACTAAACCCCAAAAGAGACACGATTCTACACTTACCTACAGCAAACCTTGGATGCGTCGGCTAGCCAACTTCGCGCCCGAGTTGCCTCGGTCCAGAGGTGGGAGCCCGTAAAAGAGATCGGCTACGTGGTGCCCTTTCCGACGAGGACGTGACGGACGGAGATTCCGCGGGAGATCGGAGTGGAGACGAAGACCGAAGGACACGGATCGCTTGGTATAGCTTCTCTACTCTTTTCTAGTTTGCTAGTAGCTAGGTTAATGGCCCGATCTGGGTGAAAAGTGCGCGGTGGTGCCGGTTTGCTAGTTTGCAAAATTTTTGTTTCCGCGTTTCCGGCGTCGGATCAACGGCCGGAGCACCGCCGCGGACTTACAATGGTATCAGAGCCACGCCATTAACCATGCCTAGCTTACTCTAGTATGTTTAGTACTCGATCGAACTAAATTCCCCAAAAACCGTATTTTGTATGCACATGTGTTCTCTGTCGAAATTTTTTCAGCTCCAAAAATTTTTCAGGTTCTTTCAGAATACTGTGCATGAAAATCTAAGAAATCTGTGAAAATTTGGTCGCGAGATCCCTCCATACCGCCGCGGAACCGCGGCCAAACCCATGCTTAGGCCGCGGTTCCGCCGCGCTTTTTACTATTCATCGCACCAAATTTTAACAGTAGGCTTTTGAGTTGAAAATAGGGGTTTTGGGATATTCATTTTGGGCCCAGATTTTCTGTAAGTGCTACAGTACTGCTTGGGGCCCACTTCGATAAATTTGATCGATCGGATATTTTAAACATGCTAGTTCACAGTATTTACATTATATCTGCGACCGTGAATGTCACTCGATCGGTAAATCCAGTCTATCTGCTATAGCCCTTTTAGACGGATTTGCAAACGTGACATTCACGTTGATGTTCTGTGTTGTGCTGTGATGTTGCGGATCGGTCGTGGGGATAGCCTGGATGCAATATTGGTACAGTTTTGTTTTATATGTACATTTGATATTGCGGGGCGAGCGTCCGACATGTGGACTGCCGTCACGGCCTGTTTGTATTATTCTTTTGGGGCACGACCAGGTTGCGGTCGATGTGCCCGTTGTATTTATATTTTACTTTCTGTACTAGGATTACCACGCGGAGGGGTGCATGGGTAGCCGGGTTCTAGAGGGCAACGAACCCGCATCTCATGGCTTTGAGACGAAGGGGGCTTCACTCTAGAATTGGCGGGCTATTCGCCGCACTCGTAGGGGGTACAGGTTGACCCAGGAGGGGTGCCCAAGTTACCGGATTCCGTGAAGTGCTGGGTGGTCCATTCACGTTGCTGAAGGGGGCTGCCTTGCTTCAGGTTTTGGCGGGTAACTTGCCGCGCCCGTAGGGGTCTAGGTTTTCATTGCACAGGCTATCCACACGACCAGGGGAACGTCGGGTTTCAGTAGCGGCTCTATGAAACCCGGGGGTCCCAGATATCTGTATTATTCTATGATGCTGTACATTTCTGTGATGTTGCATTTTATCACGCCTTGAGCGAAAATTATATATTATATATATACTAGTAGATATTGTATATGTTTTGCATCCGCGCTAGTCCAGTCCCCGCTCTGTCGTTAGTTAGCTAACCTAACGGGTGATGACGGGACCCAGTGGCGAATGCGGATGGTATATACGTACGTCATTATTTTCGTTCTTTATTGGTGTGATCAATTGATGGGACTGCGTTGATTCGGATCAATGCAAGATAAACAAACCTATTCTGATGTTGTTGGAACATTTTTCAAAAAGCTGTTATTGCAAGGACGTTCACTTTTGTTTTGCACAGTGGTATTCAGTTGGAATATCCTGCTCCTCAGTCGACGAGGCAAGGGCCGAGATCCCTTCACCGGGAGTGACCCCTTGGACTGAAGTTTGCGTCAGGGCAATAACTTCACTATAGCCGATTACTTTTGCTTTGCATCATGGTATTCAGTTGGAATATCCTGCACCTCATTCCATGGGGAAAGAGCCGAGATCCCTTCACCGGGAGTGACCTCTTTAGCAAAGCTTTTCGTTACTATATTTTTCTAAAAAGCTATCAGTTCCTTCAACGATATCAAGTTCATTACGTTAAAGGTTTTTGCCAGAAACCATTCGTAGCCCTCCGTCGTTTCATATGGATAGTCAATAGTATTCAAGCTGTGTTTGTTGGCCATAGTCAAGGCACAGTGTTTGGTAGCTATTGGGTGTTCATATGCTGCATAGATAGATGCGTTGGTTTGGGACAGTCGTATAGCCTTGTTGGCCCTAGTCAAGGGCTTGTACGGGTGGGATCAAATCAACCTGGACAATGACGGGTAGAACTTGACATATGACTTATGATTTGTTGGCCTTAGTCAAGGTCATAAGAGCATGGGGCAAAAATCCACATCAGGAGTTTCAAAAGAACTGAAACTTGCCAGATATGCGCATACCTTCTGGAGTGTGATAGCGTGAGCGGATTCCGTCACGTTATCATGAGATGAGAGTTGGATCCCGATTCCCACTGATGAGTTGGTTTACTCCTCGGGTGATCCCGGCTAATTCTTCTTTCAGGTTTGGGGAAGAATTTGACGTTACAGTGGGAGGTTTCCAGATTAGATAAAGTGATAACCATTCTGATCTAGGTTAGAATGCACGCTGAGTGTTTCTTTTCTCTCTCTTTGGCAGCGACCATTGACCCGACCCTAGACTATGACTCAGTGACCAAGTTGACCGAACCTTCTTAACACTGGCTTTTGGATTGTCAGAGTTGCAGACCTCATTGCCACTCCTACTTTTACCCTTTTCTCTAGGACACCCCGTATTACTACGAACGTCCACTTCCATTGGAACAAACCATCGTATGGTTATATACGAACTCGAAGGAATTTGAGGATGGTTTCCGGTTCTTGAGAAAACGAATAGGACTATTCAGTTGTCTTTTCCTTTTACCTTCTCTCTCAGATTGCGAGTACTCCTTGGTTTAGGAGATAGTACACCTATTACGTAAATTGGAAAGTCTTCTTCCAAACCTTAGGCTAGTGCCGAACAGTGGGGAATGAAGAAAACCAATTAGCCTAAACGGTGTACAGAAGGTATTAAATTAAGACAAAGAAAGGGATTAGTAAGAGGGCAAAGTAAATTGCGACTACTATTCACGACCAAACCAAGTATTTCTTCGCCAATCCTAAATCACCTTTGTATTTCTCCAGGACACTCCGTATCACTACGAAGATCCCAAGTTTATTGGATAATCCATCGTATGGTTATATACGAACTCGAAAGGAACTTGTTCCAGTTTAGGGATGGATCCTGGTTCAGGAGAAATAGGAATAAGGTTCATTCGGTTGTCTTTTATCTTCACCTTCTCTCGCATTGCGAGTGCTCCTAGGATTAGGACAGTACACCCATTATGCTTATTGGATAGTCTTCTTCCAAACCATAGGCTGGTGCCGAACGGTAGGGAAGGAAGAAAACCATTTGGCCTAAAGGGTTGTGCAGAAGGTAATGACTAAAGACATATAAAAGGATTTGGAGAGGTGGCAAAGAATTATACGGTTATAGTTGTGAATCTGGATAATGGAAGAGGCATTACTAGGAATACCGGGATACCCCATCGAAACATTTTAATGTTTCAGTTTCACTGTGTACTGTTAAAAGAAAACTGATTTCCCAATTAGACAATTGCTCCAGGGTATGTATTTACCAGGTTGGATTCTCACATCTGTATGGTTTTACAGATGATGAGTGGGAGTAAGTTATTGGGAATTAGGTGATCATCCTTATTATATCGGAATTCGTTGTAATTGGTGCTATTTGAGGAAGTCACCTGGGTTGTTTGCCGGACGGCAAATATTTGGTTTTGAATATCCGTTGTTATGCACCAATTTCAAATTGATATATATGTACGTCTATTTTTATAGAGTGAGATATACTTTTTGAAATTATGTCTATGACATTTACCTATATCAGTGGATGGTTAGGTAAGGAGTATTGAACAGCGGTGTAATTCTTCTTAACCATAAGTACAGTTTTCAACCTACGACACATAGTGAATGAGTTGTTAGACTCAGCGGACTTATACAGAGTATTGTATGTTGTCCAGTGTCCATTAGGACAGAGGGAAAGGTGCTCGTACTATATTCTGTTTACTTATGACTTCTCTAGTTCTTAGACAGGTGTTTCGTAGAAACACAGGGTCTGAGTTTTGAGAAGTTATAGGTATATGAATAAAGTAGAGAACCAGATGTTGCAAGTATCGGGATTCTTCAAGGTGATCGAAGATGTAGATACTTGTGAATGGTATTCAGTTGATAGTAATGGTTAAGAGAACTTGCTTCTTTTTCAGGTTACTCATAATTGGAAGCATTACTAAGTTGAGTAACGCTGATCGGCCTCCTTCCATTTAGTTGACATGCACTGGAGACAGCTGCATGATTTGAATCTGGTTCAATTAAATCAGTGCCTCTGTTTCTATATTGGATATAGAACAGTTCATATCTTAACGATATTAAGGTACGGGGAGTTGTCCAGCTTATGCTTAAAACCAGACTCTGGATAACTCAAGGCACATTTCTGTAATGGCTGTTTGTGGGTTGACCCGGGCTATGACGAGGGTTGACTTTATACCATCTGAAAGATCAATAGTGATATTGTTCTAGACTCGCCACAGTTTTAATTAAAAATGGATTTTTTCATAAAAACAGTAGTGGGAGTATGGTAGAACTGGAACTTATTCCAGAACCGCAAACGATTACTGAAGATTTGATAAGAACCTAAAGATTCAATATGGTTTGACATTCCATTAGCCACTCCGCAGATATGGTGGGTAACCTCAAGCACCCGAGAGGTACTTCGGTATGCTCAAGGACGGTGGCAGGGAGGTTCTTGTTTACCCAGACTTGCCATTGCTGTTGCTCCAGACTGTGAGACCCGGCAGGAGGATGAGTATAGCGTCGTTCTAAACTAACTTTAGAAGTGCACGTGTATATGACTCTGCCAGAGGGTTGTCGTAGTCAGTGAGAGCAACGGAAGCATTGGTGGACATCAGGCTTATGTCTATTTATAGACTAAAGCAGATATAGCGGAGATAGACCATCTATTTCTGATGTGACAGTCATAGGTTTGATTTCATCAGAATAGGGGATGGATCTGTTAAGAAGGTAGTAGGGTGTGATGTCCTGGTATTTGATAACATACACAGAGTAGGAAGTGATATTCCTATACTACAATCGGTTATACTTTGGTCGTCACACAGTGGTTTCTCCACATAGGACTTGGATATTATATCAGACATTCTGGTCACTAGATCTATGGTTTTAGATCTAGATTTGGGTGGTTTCCCAATCTAGGTAATTAGACAGCATTCTATGAGTATTTAGAATGGACGACTCCTGGCACGGTAGTATACCTGCAGGTGATGGAGTCACCCTCTCTAAAGGTGTCTTACAGACTAAAGGGAGAGGGATACGCATGATTGGCAGATCACTTGCTTAGGCAAATGAGTTGATCATGAGATGTCAAGTACCACACCAGATGTTGTTCTTGCAGTAGGTGCAATAAGTTGATATTAATCCAATCCTGGAGAAACAATCGGAAGCAGTTTTAGAACATAAGTGAATGTTCTAGGGATTTGATAACGGCAGCCTCCTTTAGGAGACGGTTATCATTCCAGGCTTCCAAGGTGACCTGGATGGCAGAGTTGCTGTCAGAGTTATAGTTTTCCCTCTGACGAGGGGCAGTATTTTGGACAGATGGTCCAGGTGGATACTGAGGGAAGGTATGGCGCAAGACACTGATTAAGTTCAGTTGTCGATACAGTCGAAGAAGTTTGGATTTGGAGTTCATTTATGAGCTAGGTCCCATCAGACATCCAGACATTCTAACACAGGTATTGCTCATTTCGGGAGATGGCTTTCTCCGCGAACATGGGATATAGAGAGACATAGAAAGAAACATCACAGCGGATCCACTCACTGAGGCTATTCCTCGAACGCAATAGTTTCGCAAACGAGCTTTGTGAGATTGACTAGTAGAGGAGTTGGGGGTTCGGTATCACACGGGCTGTGAGTATGCGACATCGCAATAATTAGCCTTGAGTGCAAGTGGGAGATTGTTGGATATAGTGCCCTCAGAGTCAATTATTGGATCACAGGCACGTGATTGCAATGATTGAGGAGGACCTATGCCGGTAGGACAGTCTTACTCGAGATGATATTATGCTATCTGGTTTATCTTTATCATCGTGTACTGCTTTAGGTGACCTTACGAGTCGCTATTACACGTTGATAGAGCCTCTAGGATTCTTGCTTGACTACCAGCAGTATGAGGGCGATCATATACATGAGAGCTGGAGTCTATAAGCACATCCTTAAAAGGTCCCTAGTCGTGGGAGTTTCGAGACAGGGCATCGATTCTCCAGAGTAGACTAGTGTATACAGTCGAGACCCCGACGAGGGGCGGTGGCCGGTCTCACAAGCCACTGGTGTCAGTTGGTTCACCTAAGATGTATACAGGTGCTCATTGGGTTATGAGTACACCGGACAGGACTCGCCGGGAACCTGCTAGTTGGTATTATACCTGACGTCAGATAGCAGTTCCCTGGTGACATGTGTACAGGTTAGTTCATTGACCTGAGATCGTCATTTGTCTCGTGTGAGTTCCCACTGTGCTTTGATTACTACCCTACCACGCTCAAAGGAGACGTACAAACAGGTTTTAGTTGGGTACAGTCCCGAGCCACATGGAGGCAGTGAGCGGATCTGCAGGGGTTCGTCTCTCCCGGTATTGGGGGTGAGGTCGCGCTGTGTCTAGGAGAGCCAGAACATGAAAAGTCCTTGGCCAAGGCAGGAGATTTGCTGGTAGGTATTCCAGTAGTATCTCAGGGTGTTCTGGGCTACACTCCGACACGACTTGTACCGCTATTGGGGGTCTGACTTTTACCAACCCCCTAGGCCCGCCATGCGATGCTCATAGACGAACGGACCGGACTGTACGGATATTGTCACTGACAGGCTCAGTAGGGTGTCAGGATGAGTTCGCTCATCGACGTCCCTTTTGGTCAATACCTGGTAGCCCGTTACGTATTGGCTTATACCTCTGACTTGCTAGTGGTTAAATCCACAACCAAGGTGTTGACGAGTCTTTAGAGTCCACCACACACTCAGTTACTCAGGTTTCGGGCGAAACGCTGTAGAGGCCGTATGGAGATATAGCAGGGTTCGATCAGATACGTGCGGTATTGCACGAATCGTGATCGGACGGTTTTTACTAGCCGGCTTTGGCTTAAGCCGGATCCTGGTATTAGATAGTGTAGATATTGTCTCTTTGCATTTGTGTTCAGTGTGAATACAAATGCGGGCAGTATTTGCAGTAGTAGGGTTTTCCTGTAATTTATTACGGGATCAGTTTTCTGAAGTTGCCAGTTTGCATTCCGTTCTGGCCGGTTTTCTTTTATTCCTTCACGGCCGGACTTTCCGTTGGAGGGTGTTATTTGCGCTTTGCAAATAACATTTTGGGGAGGGGTTTCTTGCATATTTGTGGCTTCCTCATCATGAGATTCTATATTGGTCTCATCCTTTGATTTATTGTGATGGTTATGAAAGGATTGATATATGTTTTATTGTGATGAGTAATGAGTGTGACCATTTTCTCATTATCATTTCTTTTTCCCTCATATATCTTTGTGGCTTTTCTTTTTTTCCCCCACCATTCTTAATAGAGGGGCCGGCCACTAGAGAGGAGAAGAGAGGGATCATTTTTTGGTGTGGCATTTTATCTTCATCTCATTCTATGGTTGGAAAAAGATTAGCTCCAAAACTCATTCTTTTTCTCATTCTCTTCTCAATTCCTCCATGGCAACTAAACCCCAAAAGAGACACGATTATACACTTGCCTACAGCAAACCTTGGACGCGTCGGCTAGCCAACTTCGCGCCCGAGTTGCCTCGGTCTAGAGGTGGGAGCCCGTAAAAGAGATCGGCTACGTGGTGCCCTTTCCGACGAGGACGTGACGGACGGAGATTCCGCGGGAGATCGGAGTGGAGACGAAGACCGAAGGACACGGATCGCTTGGTATAGCTTCTCTACTCTTTTCTAGTTTGCTAGTAGCTAGGTTAATGGCCCGATCCGGGTGAAAAGTGCGCGGTGGTGCCGGTTTGCTAGTTTGCAAAATTTTTGTTTCCGCGTTTCCGGCGTCGGATCGACGGCCGGGGCGCCGCCGCGGACTTACAGTCACGGGATCACCCTCTCCAAAGAGATGTCTCCAAAGATTGATGAGGAGAGTGATCGCATGAGCATTATACCCTACGCTTCGGCAGTAGGATCTATAATGTATGCGATGTTATGTACTCGCCCAGATGTAGCTTATGCACTGAGTGCAGTAAGCAGGTATCAATCCAACCCAGGGGAGAAACACTGGACTGCTGTGAAGAACATTCTGAAGTACTTGAGAAAAACTAAAGAGATATTCTTGGTGTATGGTAATGGAGATCTCCAAATGGAGGGCTTTACCGACTCCAGCTTCCAGAGCGACAAGGATGATAGTAAGTCCATCTCAGGGTTTGTATTTACCCTAAATGGAGGGGCGGTATGTTGGAAGAGTTCCAAGCAAGATACCGTCGCTGACTCCACGATGGAAGCTGAGTATATTGCTGCTAATGATGCCGCAAAAGAGGCAGTCTGGATGAGGAAGTTCATTTCCGAGCTTCAAGTGGTTCCATCCATTGCTAATCCAATACCTCTGTATTGCGATAACAATGGAGCCATGGCTTTAGCAAAGGAACCGAGGTCCCATCAGAAATCCAGACATATCTTGAGGCGGTATCACCTTATCAGGGAGATAGTGGATCGCCAGGACATTGAGGTACAGAGAGTAGACACGAAAGACAACACAGCAGATCCATTCACCAATGGTCATCCCTCAAGTACAGTTTGAGAAACTGTTTGAGCTGTTGGGCATGCGGTACGCAGGAAACTGGTTCTAGTCGGTACTTATTGCATCAACTACAGGCCTTAGTGCAAGTGGGAGATTGTTGGATATGTGTGCCCTAGAGGCCTATATTGTATAGGATGCTAGGCATGCATATGTACAGAAACAATCTTTGCTCGAAATGATAGTATGCTATCTGGTTTATCTTTATCATAACATATGATGTGTTGATGAAGCCCTTAGGACTATGCTTGACTACCAGGATTATGATGAGATCATACTAGTGGGACCTAGGCGGTCTACAAGCATATCCTTCAATAGTTCCTAGTCGAGGGTATATCGAGACAGGGCATCGGTATTACCAGATTAGATTAGTGTGTACGTTTCTTGACCTTGGGGGCGATGGTTGATTCCACACCATTGGTGTTTGACATCAAAGATTGTACACAGGTGCTCATTGGAGAATGGGTACACCGAACAGGACTCGCCGAGAACTCCTATATGGTATATATACCTATTGTCAGATAGCAGTTCTCTGGCGACACTTGTACAGTTTAGTCTGTAGACCCGAGATCGTCATAGAGTCTTGTGTGATTCCTACTGTACTTTGATTTCCTCCCTACCACGACTCTATTGAGTCGTGCAAACAGGTGGATTTTGGGTACAGTCCCGAATCACATGGAGACAGTGAGCGATAGGAAGGGTTTCGTCTCTCCCGGTATAGGGAGTTGATGTCTCGCTATGTTTGATCGACTATAACACCTAAATCCCTGGCCAGGGTTCTCGAAGTTTACTGATAAGTGTTATCAGTAGTTCCTCGAACTGTTATGAGCCGTAAATCAGCATGACTTATAAAGTTACTGGGGTCTGACATTTACCACCCCTAGACTTCATATGCAACGTATCAGACGAAGAGACCGGACTGTACGGTAAGTGTTGCTTGCAAGCTCGTAACGGTTGTGATGAGTTCGCTCGTCGGGCACTTTTTCGTTAAGTACCTGGTAGCCGTTACGCACAGCTAGTGCCGCTGATGTGCTTGTGGTTATACCCACTGCCAGCGTACTGTCGAGTTTTTAGAGTCCCACACAGAGGGTTCTCTCGTTCAGGTGAAATATGTAGAGGCTGTAAGTTGTTATGGCAGCCGTAAGCTGTTCCGACAGGGTTTCGATTATGTTCGTGTAATTGTTACAGGAATAATAATCGGAAGGATAATACTGGTGGGCTTTGGTTTAAGCCGGATACCGGTATTATATTATTGGATTAATGGTATTCGTATTTTTTCGGAATTCGAATACGGATATACGGTATACGGAGGAGGGGTATTTTTGTAATTGTTACAAGAATACCTTCTAGAAGGTGCCACCTTATAATGACATAATAATGACATCATTTATTTTATGAAAATAAATAAATGAGGTGGAAATTAAAAGTTACAAGCATAATGGGATTGTTGTTATAAAGTTACTATTGATGAGTGATGCTTATTTTATAATGCATGCTTCAATTAGTGCTATATCTTTTTCATAATGCTTGAGCTCTTTAATTATGAAAATCACTTACTCTCTCCTCTTCCTTCTTCTTATAAATAGCTTCACATGAGATGTGAATGTTAAGTGAATGATTAAGTGAATCAAGAAGAGAAAGAATGAATATGACGATTATCATTCTTCTTCCTAGCTTTAATCTTCACATGAGATGTGAATCCAAAGCTTAGGATTTCAAGTTAATCCAATACACTTATCTCTACATTATCCTAGTGACCTCTTCTAGCAAACTTGGTCTCTTGGTTAAACTCTTGTGAAGAGTTTCTAGCTTGCACGATAACTCTCGGGTGGATCATCTAGGTCTTGGGTGGCCGAAGATCGAAGACATCGGCAACATCTAAAAGAGCTAAGGAGTTCACCAAAAGAGAAGAAAGGAGCAAAGGAGTTGCATCCAAGAGAAGACCCGAAGGACCGTATCTTCAAGGTATAATCCCTAACATAGTAGATAAGATCTCTAGTTAGGGTTTTCTAATTGTGGTTTATACAAGATCTTTGGTTAAGTGCGTGTTGTATGTCAAGAAAATTTTCGTTCACCGCTTCCGCCGCGCCACAAGAGTTGTGGGAGCATGCAACACACACCAACAAAGTGTGCTAAGTGCTTGTGATGGTATATGATATATGAAACTAAGCGATTTGTCAAGTCACTTAATAACAAGATATCATATCGAAACTTAGCAAACTTAATACCAAATTGATTTTAACTTAAATATTGAAAATGGGGAAAGGGAATGAATACGGTATATGAGGAGGTTACAAGTAACCATGGTTCAAAATACCGTATCATATCAATGCATAAACAATATTCACGTTAGAATCGTAAATTAAGCACATGAAACATAAACAAGAGGTAGAGGAGACAAAGCCTTTCATCTCACTTCCTCACCCACACCACAACCAAAGTAAGGAATTAGTTAAGCACGATGAAAAGATAAGCAATTAAAGAAATGAAACAACAATGCAATATATTAACACTTGAGAAAGAGATACAAGAATTTGGTAACTTATTCAACCTCCTTAATGAAGCTTCAAGAGGGAAGAAGAAGAAGAAACCAATTGAAGCCCACTCAACACTCAAGCTAAACAAAAGAAAAGCAAAAAAAAAAGATATATTACATGAGAGAATGAGAGAGTGGCCTCCCCTTGCCACTGATCTGCTATTTATAGGCTCAAAAGAAAATTAACAAACAATAAAAATAAGCCTACGTGGCAACAAGGGAGGCTCTGTAAAAAGATGGGGAAAGATGGCGACAGATGGGCCAAGCTCGCCGGTTTTGGTGAGCATGTGCTCGGCCAAATTCCGAGGAGAGGGGCTTATATTGGATGTGTGGGTTTGTGTGCACTCCAATAGCACTCTGGTGTTGTTTGCTTGGTCTAATGTAACCTGGTTTGTATGCAGAGAATTGGAGGGAACACAATGCCACACATCACATCAAATCTTTTTGCATTTATTACCCATGTCCCCCATGTGCCCACTTCATCATGTCTTGTGCCATAGGAAGCCCCCTCCTTGGTCCAAGCTATGTGCACACTTGTACGTGTAGGACCATTCTTGGCAAAAAGTGTGTACACATGCATTATTTCCAAACGAGCTGTTGGGACAGTGATCAGTTTTCTGTTCTGTTTGCAGTGTCGTCTTCCAGCTGTTATATCCGTGATTTTGAGTTTGTTTTCCAGTATTTGTCACGGATACCTGTAAACTGTAATTACTGAGCAGACACCGATTAATAGTACTGATAAATATCAACATAGATAATGAATGAAAGGTATTAAAATGCAATTTTATGAGATGAATAATCAATTCTATCAATCTTGATCTCAATGGTCTAATATATAGATACACAAGACCATGTTGTTTTCATACTCTTTTGTTTTCACACGATAAATATGGATGACTCAAAATATGGATATATGAAATGCATCCCTTTTATGCATATGGATACAGATGGGTAGTAGATTGAAATATCCAAATTGACTTGCAATGTCGATCAAATTTATTCAACTTTACCGTAAACTTAACCCTTCATATAAGAACTTAGTTCTTCCTCTGGTTGAGATTTGCAGAAGAGAATCTCCCCACGGGTTGAGAATTTAATTCTCATCGGGGAGATTTTGTTCTGCAAATTCAAAACTTAGGGGAAAAGAACTAAGTTAAAAAGAAATAATATAGACATGTGGGAATTTAATTCATCCAAAAATTAGGGTTAGGGTTTAGGATGTACTAGTTCTTTCAATAGGATACTCGATGATAACGTAAACACACAACTTTACCGTAAACTTAACCCTTCATATAAGAACTTAATTCTTCCTCTGGTTTAGATTTGCAGAAGCGAATCTCTCCACAGGTTGAGAATTTAATTCTCATCGAGGAGATTTTGTTCTGCAGATTCGAAACTTAAGGGAAAAGAACTAAATTAAAAAGAAATAACAGGCACTTATGGGAATTTAATTCCTCCAAAAATTAGGGTTAGGGTTTAGGTGCACTAGTTCTTTCAGTAGGATACTCGATGATAACGTAAACGCACAATTTTACCGTAAACTTAACCCTTCATATAAGAACTTAGTTCTTCCTCTGATTTAGATTTGCAGAAGCGAATCTCCCCACAGGTTGAGAATTTAATTCTCATCGGGAGATTTTGTTCTGCAGATTCAAAACTTAGGGGAAAAGAACTAAGTTAAAAATAAATAACATGGACATTTGGGAATTTAATTCCTTCAAAAATTAGGGTTACCATTTAGGATGCACTAGTTCTTTCAGTAGGATACTCGATGATAACGTAAACACACAATTTTACCGTAAACTTAACCTTTCTTATAAGAACTTAGTTCGTCATCTGGTTTAGATTTGCAGAAGCGAATCTCCCAACAGGCTGAGAATTTAATTCTCATCGGGGAGATTTTGTTCTGCAGATTCAAAACTTAAGGGAAAAGAACTAAGTTAAAAAGAAATAACAGGCACATATGAGAATTTAATTCTTCCAAAAATTAGGGTTAGGGTTTAGGATGCACTAGTTCTTTTAGCAGGATACTCGATGATAACGTAAACACACAACTTTACCGTAAACTTAACCCTTCATATAAGAACTTAGTTCTTCCTCTGGTTTAGATTTGCTGAAGTGAATCTCCCCACAGGTTGAGAATTTAATTCTCATCGGGGAGATTTTGTTCTGCAGATTCAAAACTTAGGGGAAAAGTACTAAGTTAAAAAAAAAAACATGGACATATGGGAATTTAATTCGTCCATAAATTAGGGTTAGGGTTTAGGATGCACTAGTTCCTTCAGTAGGATACTCGATGATAACGTAAACACACAACTTTACCATAAACTTAACCCTTCATATAGGAACTTAGTTCTTCTTCTAGTTTAGATTTGCAGAAGCGAATCTCCCCACAGGTTGAGAATTTAATTCTCATCGGGGAGATTTTGTTCTGCGGTTTCAAAATTTAAGAGAAAAGAACTAAGTTAAAAAGAAATAATATGGACATATGAGAATTTAATTCTTCCAAAAATTAGGGTTAGGGTTTAGAATGCACTAGTTCCTTCAGTAGGATACTCGATGATAACGTAAACACACAACTTTACCGTAAACTTAACCCTTCATATAAGAACTTAGTTCTTCCTCTGGTTTTGATTTGCAGAAGCGAATCTCCCCACAGGTTGAGAATTTAATTCTCATCGGATAGATTTTGTTCTGCAGATTCAAAACGTAAGGGAAAAGAACTAGGTTAAAAAGAAATAAAAGGGACATATGGGAATTTAATTCCTCCAAAATTTTGGGTTAGGGTTTAGGGTGAACTAGTTCCTTCAGTAGGATACTCGATGATATAATGTAATATTAAGAGTTATTTTCTAATATATGTAAATTTTTGGCGAATTGCAGACCGCTCAGACCCTGGCGCAGGGTGGTACACCGAGCGTGTTGTCCGTATATCTTGCCGTCCACGGCACCTCGACAGATTCCGCCACGGGCGAGCTTCGATACCCCGACACCGCTACCCCGGAGTATTGCGTAAGTGTTAATATTTATTCAACCCTTATTTGAAATTTTTGTTTTGAAAGGTTCAAATTTAAATGATATACTTATATTTTACTGGTTAATGTGGGTGTAGGAGCGGGTGGTTGAGCAGGCGGAGGCATCGGGGATCGATTTTACTGGACAGAACGATCCGATACTGCTGACCCCGGTTCTAGACGCCGCACACGGAGGGCACCACGGAGGTTGGGAGAGAGGCCGAGGACAAGGTCCTAGCAGGGCCCATATGAGGTTGGACTCCACTCCGGCGGTTACTTCCTCTATCGCCCATGAGCGACGTTTCGAGCAAGAACTGGACACCTTGAAGGCCACCGTCCAGGAGTTGAAAGAGATGTTGGTATGTATACTACTTAATAGTAAAATATTATGTCATATTATAGATAGCAATATATCCAATATTAGTACGTAACCTGAGCTTATTTGGTTGTAGACTTAGTTTTGATTAATCATACATACATAGAACTATCTAATTAAAATAAACTACGGTTTTCCAAACTAGATATCCAAACGAGGCCTAAGTCCCTAAGTATACATAGATTGGGGTTTCGCAATAACCTGATAATGATACGAATTCGACTAATACACGGTTCTTACTCGTTTATTACACACAAAACTGAACAGATGCGACAGGGTACTTCGGCCGAGCCTCCACATGCATCTCCTTCGGCTGTGGCTCCGCAAGCCACTATCTCGGCTGCGGTTGCGCAGACCACTCCTATAGCTCCACGCCTACTCAGACTCCCGCAGCTGCGGCTCCGCAAGCCACTACCTCGGCTGCGGTTGTGCAGACCACTCCTACAGCTCCACAGCCCGCTCAGACTCCCGCACACTCCGCATTGCTCGAGATGCTGACTCAGGGTATATCCGAGGAGCTGGCGCGCCAGACTACGGCGTTTATCAGAAGTGGAGCTGGACCGAGCTAGGGTAGCTTTTTTATTCTTATATTTTAAACATGTATTTACTTATATAATACATATTATATATATTTTGGACGATATTGATATTGGTGGTGTTTGTGTGTTCATATTGATTTAGATTGATATTGTATTCTGCTTGTTGATTTCTTTTATATATTATGCGTGAGATGTTGATTATGAATACTGCAGTATATATTCTGCTTGTTGATTACTTTTATATATGATGTATATATTATTGTGCACAGGGCGAGGAAAAAACAGGCAGCCCTTTTTTATAAAAAAAACCCTGATAATATGTACCTACGGATTAATCCGTAGGGCCGATTAATCCGTAAGGTCCAAGTTTGCCCCTACATATTTATCCGTAGGGGAAAAATATCAGGATACATGATATTTTGCCCCTATGGACTCAGTAGCAGGTGTTAGACTTGTCTCTACGGAGTAATCCGCAGGGGCATAGGCTTTACCCGTACACAGTTATCCGTAGGGACAAGCTATCAGGGTACCAGATATTTTGCCCCTACAAATCTGGACCTACGCATGGAGCCGTAGGGTCATATATTTGTCCCTACGGATTTATCCGTAGGGACATCTATTTTATTTTATAAACCGATAAATTAAATAAATTTTTTGTCCCTACGGGTAATCCGTAGGGACAAATGGACCTACACATTTATCCGTACGGGCAAGCATTTATCCGTAGGGGCATGTTGAAGGTCCAGACTTGAACCTGCGGCGTTTGCACCTACGGCGTAATTTTGTGCCCCTACGGCTAGAGCCGTAGGGGCAGTGGTTTGCCCTTACGGATTTATCCGTAGGGGCAACCCCTATTTATAGTAGTGTCAGGTTGTATCTCCAAAGTATGAGAGCGCAGTCTCTTTGTATGGCATGGGCTCAATCTACTTTACGGAAAGCATCTTCAACGTGCTTCCAAATCCACTAACGGTCCAACCTTTCCTTTCCTAATTTAATTATTTATTTTCATATAAGATTAAGTCTTGCATTTGTTAATAATAATTTCTAACAAGAGAGAAAGAGAGAGATGCATTGAGTTGGCACCTAGGAGCTAAGGAAAAAGTTGAAAGTTTTAGCTTTCAATTTTTTTTTATTTTCTTACTGAAAATATGACAAAATGCAACATGCATGCTTGAGTTCTAGTTATAGCTGTAGAGATGAGAATCATTGAAGGACTCAAAACCCATATTTTGCAATTTATAATAAGGAAATAGAAAATGATGTCCCGATTTCCATTTAAAATTGGGTTAGATATAGACCTTTCATCCAATGAAATTCTAAAGCTGGGTCTTGCCTTCAACCACTTCATGGTAGGTGAGCTGCACTCTCCAAATAAATGTGAGAAAATGGAGATCTCCATGACTCATTACTAACTTGTCATGGCCCAAAATAGGATCCAAAGCTCTGACTTGAAGTTCAATCTCATTGATGGCAGGCATGGAAAAGCCTCCAAGGTCCATTTGCAATTAGTATTTCCTAGGCCCATTTTCATTTATTCCCTCACATTTAATTTTTGAGACAATTATACAATTTATTATGAGCAGTACGTATTGATGTCATGTATTTGGTTTCTCCCTGTTGAAAGCAATTAGGGCCTTAGGATTTAGAAATTTGGATTCCAAAATAGTACGGTTGCAAATTTCTGGATTTGGTAATTTGTTGTTTGGTTGGTTTTGGATTCATAATATTTGATTTATAAATCCTTGTAATCTTTGTTTGTTTGGTGAAGATAAAGTGGGATTTGGATTTGAGGATTTTAGAGAGAGAAAGATAGAGAGATGATTATTAAATAAATAAAGTATACGGTCCTATCTAAAAGTACAATGAATAGTGTCAAATCCTTAAAAAAATTTAGGATTCAAGAATCCTTATTTTGTGGTGGACGTCCCCTAAAATACAAAGGAATCCTATAAATCCAAATTCTCCAACCAAACACAAAATTATGGAATTCTTGGATTTCACAATCCAAATCCATCCTAATACTGCAACCAAGAAGCCGTGCAGCCAAGAAGGCCCTTAGTGGAGGTCCATCAGGTGATCAATCTCGACACATCACTTTGAAGGCTATTATATTTGATATATCAAGTTGATGCAAGATTCAATCCCATATAGTGGATCTCTTTTAATTATATCATCAATGAGGTGACCCCAATTATGAAGTCCTGTTACACAAATATCTTGCACGTGAGATATGCACGTGCTCAAATAAAAAATGTGTTTAATTTTTTTTTTAAATTGAACTCAAAAAAAGATTAAAGCCAGTAATTGATTTGTTTTCCAAATGATGCACGATGATTCTAGCAGTTATTTAAGATCAGTAAACATGATTGTATAATTATAACTTATTATTGAATATTTGTTAAAGAAAATCTACATTTAACTTTTTTACTGCTGATATGGCACTATTTGAGGCTACGCTAGATTATCAAATTGAAATCAATTTAGGAACTCTCAAGTTTTATGGTTATAATAGTAGAGATGTTAAGATTGAAAGCATCTTTCTCTTGATTCATAAAATTTTAGGGATTTTCTCATGGGCCGAGACGGACAACATACAATATTAGTTATCTTCAGAGAAAATTTTTCAACTCTCAAATCGTCGGCTTCAACAAGAATATAGAATCGAACTTGATGGAATTCGTACTTAGAGACATCATACTCGTGTTAATTGATATAGTGCTTTGGCCAAATCTTAAATGAATGAACCACTTCTTTATGTCAGTTCTTTTTTTTATAAAAATAAAATCCACAATGCTAAGACAAATGATGATACTGATGATTTGCATGTGTGATGCCCGTGTGAATGTTAGATTGTAATTGAGTGGTGAGCATTGAAATGAAAGGTTGGATTGCAATATATGTCAACATAAAAATGCCTAATAATATATAAATATATAATTTGCTAAAAGCGTGCATAGGATTTTACATGCATGTAGAGATGCCCACTGTCATTCTCGATGTAAATGACATAAATAATGTATAAAGTAGATTTGAGGAATCTGTAAATTTTCAAGATTCAATTCATCTATTTTTTGGGTGTGTGTTAATGAGAGAGAAGGAATATGACACACTATTATAGCATAGGTATGCCCATGCGGATGACAAAATTCGCAGTGGCAATTTTTTTTGGTGGCGGCGCGGGAGGAGTGAGGGATTAATAAGAGAGACACTACTACAATATCCATCTGACCCTATGGATTTATCCGTAGAGACCTAAAATATCTCTGTAGATCTAAAGGCCCCAAGCGCAAGTTTTCGTCCTGAACATACCCCTACAGAGTAAAAATTAGCCATACTGCTTAAGCTGTAGGGGCATTTATCCCTGCAGATTACTCCGTAAAAACATAATCTTTTTTTAATTTTTCTGTTAAAAAAATAAAATTATTGTACCTACGGAGTTATACATAGGGCCTTATAAATGGCTCTATGGATTAATCCGTAGGGGCAGCTTTTGCCCATATTACTGAGTTCAAAAATATCATAAATATCCTATATTTTGTCTCTACGGAGAAATGTGTAGGGGCTCCAAAGGGACAAAATATCAGAAATATCTGATATTTTGTCCCTAAGGAGAAATGTGTACGGGCAATAATTGTCCCTGCGGATTAATCCATAGGTGCAACAGTTGCCCTTACGGAGTAATCCGTAAGGATATTATATCAGGGTTTTTTTAAAAGGAGGCTTCCCGTTCTTTCCCCGCCATGTGCACAATAATATATATATATATATATATATATATATATATATATATATATTCAAATACAGAAACATTCATAAACAATATCTCACACATGATAAATAAAAGAAATAAACAAACAGAATACGAAATCAACCTAAAATTATCGTAAACATTCAAACAACCATCGATATCATCCAAAACATACAATATGTATCAAATAAATACATCCATTCTCAAAAATATAAATAAACCTATCCTATCTCGGTCCAGCTCCTCCGCCTCTAATAAACGCCGTAATCCGGCGTATCTGCTCCTTGTGCAGGGTTTTCTAGCACGGCAGCAAGTTTTCGGGAGGTATCGTCCATGCCAATTTTAAAAATTTGTCGTTTTAGTAAACCCTAACCCTAGAATCGATACTAGAAAATCCGACGATACAAAATGTAAACACTTTATATCTAAAGTGAACAAGGAATACAACTTTTGTAGACTGGTCCTTTACTTCAATAGCTCCGTGTAGTAGTCCCTTCGCTGCGATCACGAACTCCCGGACTCTAGAGAGGCTCCCATGAAGAAAGGAACAAGCTTGCATCGAAATCTTCGAGGCCGAAAATGATCTACGTCGAGGAGACATTAACACAAGCTATCTCTTCACTAATGGTGAGATTAGTGAAGCAAACACCCTAAACTAAATGTCTAATAGTAGAGGATGATGAAGTAGGAAGTGGGCTCACTTTAGATTTAATTTTCTCACAATTTTTCATCACCTTTTCAAACCCTAGAAAACTCTTTTCTTTTGGAAGAAAAAGTTGAAGCAAGTGATGAAAGAATAATCAAGTGAGGTTAGAAATGCAACCATGGTGAGTGTTAATGTCATGCCTAACTCATGTAGAGAATAAACCATAGTCTAAGGTTAAGGGTTGGGTTAACAAATATCTTAAGCTATATAAACAAGTTGAATAAGTCAATGTATCCATAAGCTTCTACAAGCATATCCATGGCAAATTCCAAATGTTTTGTAAATTACTTAATGATAAATAAAACTCAAACATAAACCCTAGCATGGTATAAGTCTCATACACCCTTGTTGCATATGTAATCTAACATGACACATGAATATATATATCACATATATATTTATGTGTCATAAGAAAACAATACATATATCACATATATGTAAAGTGTATCATATGTGAGAAAAAGAACTAGTTAAGTGAGCTAATATTAGTTAATCTAATGTAATATATCAAATATATAATTATATATTAAATTATTAAATCAACACATGATTTAATAATCCGGCTATATCATATACAACCGACTAATATCATATGAATCAACTTATCGAATCAACTTCTCTGATGTCAAACATCAACGGAATGGAATGCGGTATCACATACACGCATTAATCTCGGTCCCGCACATATCACATATGTGCTCCTACTCCGTTTCGCTTGAGGTAGGAAACCTCTGTGTAGGACTCTAAAGACTCGTCAATACGCCGGCAGTAGGTGATGATCATATCAAACACCCACAAGCCGCAAGCGGTCTGCTAAATGTAACGGCCACCCGGGTATTGAGCGATCAGAAGATTAACAAGCAAGCCTGCTCGTACTCCTGCGAATCCAATCAGTAACACAACCGTACAGTCCGGACTCTTCGTCTGATATGTCACATATCACAGCTTGGGGGTAGTATAACGTCAGACCCCAATAGCCTGATAAGTCATGCCGATACAAGGTCTATAACGGTTCGAGAAACTACTGATAACACTTAACAGTAAATCTCAGCAACTCTGGCCAGGGATTTCCTGTTATGCCCAATCGAGCATAGCGCAACATCAGCTCCCAATACCGGGAGAGACGAAACCCCTCCTATCGCTCATTACCTCCATGTGACTCGGGACTGTACCCTAAAACCACCCTTTTGCATGATCTCTTGACCGTGGTATGGTAGAAATCAAAGCACAGTGGGAATCACACAAGACTCTATGACGATCTCGGGTCTACAGACTAACCTGTACCAGTGTCACCAGAGAACTGCTATCCGATGATAGGTATAATACCATTTAGGAGTTCTCGGTGAGTCCGTTCAGTGTACCCAGTCTCCACTGAGCACCCATATACCTTCTCTGATGTCAAATATCAATGGATATGGGATCATCCATCACCCATCGCATGGGTCGAGAAGCGTAGACGCTAGTCTACTCTGGAGTATTGATGCCCTGTCTCGATACTCCCACGACTAGGAACATTTGAAGGATGTACTTACCGACTACCCAGTCCCCACTAGTATGATCTGCATCATAATTCTGGTAGTCAAGTACTCATCCTAAGGTATTTATTAACATGTAATAGAGAGACAATAAGTGTACATGTTAAGATAAAGTGCCACCGATAGCATACTATCATGTCGAGCAAGAAAGTCCTCCCTATATATGTCCAAGCATCCACTACAATATGCATCACATGTACAGTAATAGCCTCTAGGGCATACATATAACTAACAATCTCCCACTTGCACTAAGGCCATCTGTTGTAGTATCCAATACCCAACAATCAGTAGTGGTTGTAGTATCCCATACTCAACCATCCCATAGAAGCCTCTTTGGGGGTAAGGCTTTTGTGAATAGATCCGCTGTGTTATTCTTCATGTCTACTCTCCTGACCTCGATCCCTTGGAGATCAATCATCTTCCTGATCAGGTGATACTTGCCTCAGAATATGTCTGGAACGCTGATGGAACATTTGTTCCCAGGCCAAAACCACAACTCTATTGTTGTCACAATAACAGTTATTGGACGCTCAATGGTAGGAACCTTGTTCATCTCATGAACAAGAAATGCCCAGACAACCATTTTGGCAGCATCATTGGTAGTAATGTATTCAGCCTTTATCGTCTAGTATGTCACGATATCAAGCTTGGAACTCTTCCAACATACTGTCCTTGCACTGAGGGTAAAGACAATGCTAGTGACTGACTCTCAGTCGAACTTATCACTCTGGAAGCTGGAACCAAGAACTTTCTTTCAGTGCTTCTCAAGTACTTAAGAATGTCCTCCACAGCTGTCCAGTGATTATCCCAAGATCTGATTGATTCCTAATCACTACACCTAGTGAGTTATCTACATCTGGTCTGGTACATAACATCGCATACTCTGATAGAGCCTATTGCCGAAGCATAGAGTATCACTTGCACGCTAGCTCTCTCCAAATCAGTCTTGGGAGACCTCTTTTTGGAGAGAGTGATCCATGAGTAAGTGAGCGAACCATCACGCTTAGAATCGTCTATACTAAACCCCTTTAGTATGGTGTTAATGTACCTGGATTTGGGACACTCCCAACATCCACTTAGATCTATCATCATAGATCGTAATCCACAAGATGTAGTAGGTATCATCCAGATCTTCTATTTAGAATCTTCATGATAAGAGGAACTTGACCGAGTATAGCATAGGAAACCATTTCATATCAAAGAATGTTATCTACGTAAAATACGTGGAAGACAACCTTACTCTCTACTACCTTCTTGTATATACAAGGTTCATCTACCTTTTTGATGAAGTCAAACTTTTTGACTGTCACACCAAAATAGATGTTCCAACTTCGCGATGCTTGTATTGATCCTGATGGACTTAAGCATAGCTTTGAAAGTCTCAATTTTTCCATCTATACCAAGAATTTTCTCAAGATTCAGTTGCTCCCAATAGGTTTTACCCCTTCAGGTGCAACATCTAAAGTCATACTTTGTTGGTGTATATGGATTCCATCTTTGATCGCATAGCATCTAGCGTTTACACAGAGTCCCTATTCGTGATGGCATGCCTGAACTTAGTTGGCCCATCTACCATGATGCAATCCACGCTCCCACTGTCACCAAGAAGACTATAGTATCTCTCAAGTGGATGAGGAACCCTACCAGATTCGCGGAGAGGCTGAGATTCGTTGGAGATTATTGAATCCTTTGGTTCTACCAATTCATCAGCTGTTAGTTTGTCTAGCTGGAACTCCTTCCACTAATTTCTTCACAAAAAATTCCTTTTTTAAAAAGGTGACATGCTGAGAAACAAAACACCTTTTGCTCCTCAGAGTGGTAGAAGATATTCACTCACAAATATTTGGGATATCCTAACAAACTTGTACAGAACTGACCTTACCTCGAGCTTGTCCAGATTCTGCCTTTCAACATGGACCGGACAACCCCATACCTTAACTCGTTTAAGACATGGTCTCTTCCTGTAACATTTCAAAAAAATAAAATATTATTTTTGGGAATTTTCATAATTTAATATTAATTTTTAATGAATATTTTAATAGTCGGTATAATTAAATACCGATAAATGGTGAAAATTCTGGAGAAAATTATGGAAATTCTAAAATAGGTTATTTTGTGGGAATATGCCATTTTACAGTTTTTATGATGAGCTATATGCGACTTTAGTGTTAATAGCGATCAAAAATCGCTAATTGGATTTTTGGCTTTTTGTGCAAAAATGTGCACATAACACTTTCCACACTTGTTTCATGTTTTGGACACATGGTAGCTTAGGATTGAACCATGCTTAGATGACCATGGTGGCTTAAATCTTTTGATTAGGTTAATTAGGTTAACTAGTGTTTTGGTTTTGGTTAAGGGAGTTTAGGGTAGGTTGACTTGCTTGTTGAGAGAGAGAGAGAGAGATGTGATGGTTGTCATGATGGTTTAAGGTTGTGTCACACCATGTCAATTCAAACCTTTTTGCATGTCTCATCACTCCCTCACATTTCACACAACACTTCACCCTACATCAGCCAAAACAACCACAACTCTACACCAATCAGCAACAGCCCCTGCAGTAGCTGCTGCAAACAGCCAAAGAACAACAAAAGGAACCAGCTTCAGCTGCAGCCATAGCAACAGCAGCCCACATCAGCAGCCCTACACCAGCCCTAACACCATAGCCCACACTTACACACTCCCATCAACACTTTACAGCCCCAAATTCATCACATCAGCCACCCCAACACTTCAGTTGCAGCAGCAGCATCATCATCAACACTTTTCAGCCCCCATATCAACCCATCAGCAATTACTTCAGCCACAAAACAGCCCCTCTACACCTGCAGCTACATCAGCTGCTGAAACTGCATAAGCTCAACACATTTCAGCCATTGAATCAGCAACAGCAGTAACATCAACACAACCCCATCAACAAGTTCAACACAACATCAACTACTTCACTCCACCACAAACCAACACCCCACAACTAAACCACCAACACTTCACAACACAAAACAACATCAGGTTAGCTTCAGCATCAGCAGCTGAAGCAACATCAGCCACCAAACTACTACATCAGCAGCAACTCCACTCAAACTACAACCCACACCCTCATTTACTACAACACCACCATACCCACACCAAAACCACAACAACACAACACCAATACAACAGTAGCAACCAAAACAACAACCTCATCCCAACCACAAAACCACCACAACAATTCCTGCAGCAGTTTCAGCCAGAGAACAGGAACAGCATCAGCTGCAAAAGCAACACCAGCAGCTGTAGCAGCAGTCCAGCAACAGCCCTTCCTCCTTCCTCCTCCCCTTCTCCTTCATCTAAGGTCCCTTGAGGTATAATCTTGCAACCCAAACTCCTATCTTGCTAAGTCATAGTTGTTTAGCTGAAAATTTAGTGTTAGCTATGTAGTTTAGTGTTAGTTTAGTGATTTTAAGTGAGATTTGGCCAAGAGTTGGTTTTGATTGCTAGTATAACCTTATTAGGTGATGTTGAGACCAGTTTACCCTAGATCTAACCCAGATTCCAGTATATCACCTGAAAGTTTAGAATCGGTGTACATTAGCAATTTTGTCGACTTTTTGACCTTTCTGGAAACTGCTATCAACCCGGACCTCCTAAAATAATATTGACTTGACAGTAGAATGTGCAGGAAGATAGGAACCAATACCTAAAACCCTAGCCCCAACCTCATTTCCTTGGCCGAAAATTTAATCCCCCTGGCCACAATTTGCGGCCAGACCAGGGTGAAACTACCTCGTTTTGCGTGCACAACCCTATTTCATGTAAACTTGACCCCTGGTATGTCTAGTTTTGACTGATTCCAGTTAGGGTAGAATCTGGGTTGATTTTCATAAGTTGGCGTATGATTTACGACTTGTTTTCGTATGGGTTTTTGGTATCGATGATTCGTTCTGTCGGGTGGCGTTTGAACGTCAACGACAGTGGATATTGGATGTGTTTGCACACAAGGCCACAGGTTTTTACCTATGGGCATAGCATGCACCATTTTGGTTTCCGACATGGTTTTCATGTGTTTTAGCGTGTGATATCCTTGTAGGTACCCCACGTGGCATCGAGGCGTTGGAGATGCAATGGCGACATCGGCACCGGCACGCACAAAGAAAGGTGAGTAGATTTATATCTACGGGGAGAAGTCGGGTGGATGGCGTATAGCACCCCCGCAGTCCGTGGTGATGTATACTGATGCGTATACACACCTATAATCATTATATGTTGTTTGGGAAATTATTGATATTTAGGATGGATAATTGGTGGACTTGGATGATTTAGTGTCGCGAGAACCTAGAATAGTGGGTGCACTACACATACACACTCCCACACATACATACTTGCACACATCCTTATTTCATATGTGGTTATGGGATTCTATATAGATATGTGTTCACATAGGTATGGGACTACGTGTTCACATACAGACTTGAGGATGAGACATGGGATTGAGATGAGTCGATGATATTTGATCCAAGATTATGATATCGGTGATATGGTAAAATTCGTATTTGGGATACGTCTTGATGCTTTAGCGGATTTTAGGATGATGATGCCATAGGAATAGTGACATATATATATATATATGTAAATGATCGACATGTGATTATGATACGAGATAGAATATGATATGATATGATATGACAAGATATTCATGATAGGCCGCCTTGGGCATTGTTTACTTCTTGAGATGATATGTGCTGATGATATCGTTTTTGCTAGAGGCTGTCAATCGGAAGCCGGATTATGATTATATTGACGATATGTGATGATAATATCGATTTATACTAGACTGTCGATCAGTAGTCAGATCTTGATTATAGTTAGCATTGTACTAGACATAGGTCAGTACCCAGATTATGATATTTGATAAAGAGAATGCCAGATGAATGATATGACGGATGTGATATTGACCCGTACCCAGATTTGGGGATGCCGTACGACGGATTTACGTACGAGCTATAAATTGATGTTTGATCCGCACTCTTGATTTAGGAATAACTGATTTTAGAGATATGTGATCGGATGTGATATTATCGAGGCGGGATCACCGACTATGTATATATATATATATATGTATATATATGTATCGACTCAGAGGTTGGGCGGTTTCCCTTACCTACTGTTAGCTTTAGCTCAACCTTATAAGTGGTGTAGCTATAGGACTCTTATGACATTAGATGCAGTTTAGCTATCCTTGTGTCTAGCTTTCAGCTCCCGCATATTATTGTTGTTACTCTGCATCGCATACTTATTATGATTCATATTCCATCATTGATATCATGCTGTTAGGACACCAGCACCATTACCGATGATGCGTATGTTTCTTATACACTTACTTGCCAGCTCACACACATCTTCATCGGTAATTGCTCTGTCACTACACAGTAGTATTATTGCATCAGGATATAACCCTTGTATGTGCATACTATTATTCCATG
This sequence comes from Agapanthus africanus, assembly GCA_030015575.1. Taxonomy (NCBI): domain Eukaryota; kingdom Viridiplantae; phylum Streptophyta; class Magnoliopsida; order Asparagales; family Amaryllidaceae; genus Agapanthus; species Agapanthus africanus. The sequence goes on along the minus strand of CM057345.1, from coordinate 262,689,730 downwards.
TTGCATGATATACTGTTATACTTGCATTTCATTTATATGTCATATACATCATGCTTCCTGATTATACGCATTGAGATATGTTGTTTCTATGATATTTTCTGGATTTGGGAACCGTGGATATTTCAAAGAGATTATGTAAATGTTTTAAAAACCCGGTTACCCTTGATATGATATTTCAGTGCGTCCACCATGTGGTTTCTCGGTGCTGAGAGCGACATGTGGAACCCGATTCGAGGAGGCGGATGAGACCGATTGCGGGTACATGGTGGACCCGGTGCGGTATCCCGGAGCAAGAAGATCGTAGGAGATGGCGTTGAGCCTGGCAGGGGAGAACTACCGACCGGTGATTTTACCCGACGCGTCGGATATCCGGAGGATACCGTCATAGTCATGAGATGGATGGCAGGGGCCGATCTGGACTGACGGCGCCCTGGATTTTATGATTGAGATATTGAGATTTGAGATATTGAGGTACGGAGATTGTGATACAGAGATATCGAGATATTGAGATTACGTTTTGTGCCGATGCTAGGCACTGTTTTATGCTGATTTCATTATGATACCTCATTTTAAAATACAGAAATCTCACAAATTTATGAAAGCAGTTTTCTTCAGTACATGCATTCTGTTTCATGCATTCATACATCATTCATATGATATATTGCCACCTGATGCACTGATACAGGCACATGGGTTTACACTTGGGTTAGATATTTACCCTAGTCTTGTTATAGATTGCTGGTTATATATATTTAGGGATTATATATATTGATCGTATGACCTAGGATTGCGTCATACATGCGATGTTCTGTTCGTAGATCTCTTTCTACTCACGAGTTGGCAACTCACCCCCGTTGTGCCCCAGTTTCTTGCAGGTGTTGCCATACGGGTTTCATTACGGCTTTGCGGGCACAGCTTCTTTCAGGTGACTTGCTAGTAGGTGGGTTATTTGTATCGTACCCACCATTATACATTGTATAGTATATTTCAGTTGTATCTAGAAGTTCCATCAACCAAACATGTACTTATTTGAGATAGAGACCAGTGATGTTTATTCTTTCGACCTTAGAGTCACACGTTATATTCTGTGGATTTCTTGCTGGTTGGAGTTTCCTTTTCTGTTGTGATCCTCTCTTTTAGGTGTTGTATATTATTTTGCTAGCTAGTTGACTTATAGTGGTTTTCCTACACTCTACTTCTTTTCTTGGTTTGGATTTCTGGGTTCGGCTTACTTAGAGTACGTATGCCTCAAGACGTTCGTAGCCTAAGTGCCGGTCATGTTCCGTACTTTCGGGACGTGACACTTCCCATTCCATATCTTATATATAGTGGTAAGCTATGATTTGGACGGAACACCATTCAATAGGTATGCAGCTTCTCAAGTGCATAACTACAAAAGGAAACAGGTAACTCAGTAGTACTCATTATGGAGCGCACCATATCTAATAGGGTGCGATACCTCCGCCCTAATACACTGTTGTGCTATGGTGTACTCGAATGAGTAAGCTGAGAGAGAATCACATTTTCCTTTAAATAATCCAGGAACTTCATGCCCAAGTATTCGCCTCCTCGATCACATCATAGGACTTAATAGTTCTACCCGTATGGCTCTCAACTTCAAGCTTATAATTATTGAATTTCTCAAAAGTCTCAGACTCGTGTTTCAATAGGAACACATATCCGAATCTTGAGAGATAGTCGATGAATGTAATGAAGTACCAAGAACCAGCCCTGGCATTTGTAGACATAGGACCGCATACAACATCATGTATCCGTCCAAAGAGTTCACTAACTCTTTCTCTGTTTCAAGTAAACGGAGTATTGGTCATTTCATCTTTAAGACAAGACTGGAAAGTATCATAAGATGAAAATTCGAATAGATTCTCATATTCATTCTTATGTAACTTAGCTGGTCGTGTCGCATTGATATGACCTAGTCTATAATGCCACAAGAAAGATTCGTTAATTTCTGAACTATTCCTCTTTTGTGTGTTCTATATACTTTGAACTGTAGTTTGATTTAGAACGTATATGCCATTTCATAACGTGCCTGATCCAATCAACTGCTAATTCAGGAAAATGTTCAAAATATTATTCTCCAATACAGAATTATATCCTTCTTTTACTGAATAAAGAAACTGATTTAATGTTGTATATCAGGTTCAGTATCTAATGACATTTGTTTAGAATCAATGTATTTACCATTTGGTAATAGAAGGTGATATTTTCCAACTGACTTGGCTGCAACAATTGCACCATTCTCTAACTCTTAGAGATATATCACCCATTCTTAGTTCTCTATCTTTCTATAGCCCATGTAACTCTTACATATATGGGATCCTGATCTGGTATCTCATATCTAGAATGTAGAGGATACTGAGAAATAGTTTTCGGTAATAAGCACACCCGAAGAATACGCATCAACATGCTCATTTCTCGAATGGGTGGCCTGGAAATCCGGATATTCCCCTATTTCCTGTTCGGACTTATAACAGTTATAAGATAGAGTGGAACCAACGTTCCCTAGCTCAGCATAATAAGCAGGTTCGGTCAATGCATCCATATTATTATCTTGATTAAGGCGTGACATGGTCGCTACCAGGAGAGAGAGAGAAGAAAACACTCTGCGTGCGCTCTTGCAAGATTAGATTAATTATTATTTTATCTAATCAGGATGGCTCCGTCCGTTTTAGTCAAATCTACCTTCAAACCCTAAAAGGTAAGACTAGCCGAGATTAGTTACACCCTACAAGTTCGTCAATCTTTCGGCCAGGCCAGTGTCGGTACTTGAGGGAGGTTCCCCGTGCTTTCGCACGGACCTAATTAAAATAAACATCGTTTTTCCAGGGGCGTAACCCCATTGACACCTGTCTAGACACTTACTTGATCGGCTAATTGTAATGTGTAAAACTCTCCTAGGAGTAACTCTTACTCGCAGTGGGTATCGGGATCCAACTATCTCATAGAAGGTATGCAATCTCATTGCAAATTTCAAACTTGAAATTCCCGAAAATATTCTGCCCCTAGCAATTTATGACCTTGGCTAAGGTCAACAAATCATAAGCACTAGCCAAGTTCAACCCGTCATTTCTTGATTGAATTAAACCAACCCACGCGACCCTTGGCTAAAGTCAACAAAGCCGCACGACTACCCTAACTCAATCGCATCATATGCTTGCAGATAAACACTAATTACCTACCACACACTACGCCTTGGCTAAGGTCAACAAACGCAGCATGAATACTAAATAATACTTATCTGAAATGACGGAGGGCTACGACATGTTTTTAAGAAAACCTTTTTGCGTAATGAACTTGATATCGTTGTAGATTCGAGTGATTTTGAAAAGGAGTGTTTTTGAGGATTTTACTAGTTTTGCTAAAGAAGTCACTCCTGGTGAAGGCATCTCGGCTCTTTCCTTATCGAATAAGATGCTGGATATTCTACAAGGAACACCGCTATGCAAAGCAGAAACTATAAATGCAATCAAAAGACAAACCGAGTTTGTAGCATCTGCTAGTTTCGCTAAGGAGGTCACTCCCAGTGAAGGGATCTCAGCTCTTCCATTATCGAATAAGGTGTTGGATATTCTACAAGGAACACCGCTATGCAAAGAAAGAACTAGAGCTACTAGTACATGCATTTTGTTCCAACAACATCAAATATATGTTTTTTTTATCCTTGCATTGATAAGAATCAATGCAGTCCCATCAATCAATCACACCAGAAAAGAACGAAAATATAATGTATGTATATGCCATCTGCATTCGCCACTGGGTCCCGTCATCACCCGTTAGGTTACTTAACTAACGATAGAGCGGGGGCTGGACTAGCGCAGGTGTAAAACATATACAACATCTAATAGTATATATACCAATATACAATAATAGCTCCAGGCGTGATAATATGCAATATTACAGAAAAGTAATAAGCATCACAGAACAATACAGATAATCTGGGATCCCTGGGTTTCACAGAGCCGCTACTGAAACCCGACATTCCCCTGGTCGTGTGGATAGCCTGTGCAATGAAACCTAGACCCCTACGGGTGCGGCAAGTTACCCGGCAAAACCTGAAGCGAGGCAGCCCCCTACAGAAAAATGAATGGACCACCCGATCCGGTAACTTGAGCACCCCTCCTTGGGTCAACCTGTACCCCCTACGAGTGCGGTGAATAGTCTGCCAATTCTAGAGTGAGGCCCCTCTGCCTCTTAAAGCCATGAGATACGGACCCGTTGCCCTCCAGAACCCGGCTATCCGTGCACTCCGTCGCGGGGTAATCCTAGTACATAAAAGAAAATATATACAACGGGTACATCGACCTCAGCCCGTCGTGCCCCAAAAAGAATATTATACAAACATGCAGTGACGGCAGTCCACAAGTCGGACGCTCGCCCCGCAATATCAAATGTATAAATAAATCCAAACAACACTACCATTGCACACTGCTATCCACCACGACAAATCCGCAACATCACAGCACAACACAGAACATCAACGCGAATGTTATGTTCGCAAACCCGTCTAAAAGAACTATAGCAATTAGACGCGGTTTACCGCTCGAATGACATTCAAGGTCGGAGATATAAAGTAAGTACTGTAAACTAACACGTTTAAATTTCGATCAACAAAATTTCCCAAAGTGGGCCCCGCGAACATCTGCTGTACAGTAACAAAATATGGGCCCAAAAGAAATATTCCAAAAACCACAATTCACTGTGTAAAACATACTGTAGAAATTTGGAGCCTTGAACCCACATTCTCGCGGCGGATTCGCGGCCAAACCCTGGTTTGGGCCACGGATCCGCGGTGGAATAGTAAGATCACTTGATCAAATTTCACCAGTGTTCTAATAAAAGCCTGCATGAATTTCTGTGATGCTCAAAATAACTTTTAGACCAGATTTGAAATTGACAGAAAGTTTGTACAGAAAAATTATAGTTTTCGAAAAACGGTTCGATCGATATTTTAAACGTGTTAGCACAAGTTAGTAAAGCTTAATGGTGAGGCTCTGATACCACTGTAAGTCCACGGTAGCGCCCCGGCCGTCTAACAGACCCCAAATACGGAACAAAAACTTTTACAACTGGCGTTATCGTGTACTATAACCCGGATCTGCCATTAAAGCTAAACTAATAAACTACAAAGTGGGTAGAAATGTTATACCGAACGATCCGAGTCCTTCGGTCTTCAACCATCATCCCACGCTTTGTTGCGGCTGCTCCGATCTCCTGAATCTCCAGTCTTGTCGTCCAGGTGGCACCACGTCGACGGATCTTTAAATGGGCTCCGCCTCTGAACCGAGGCAACTCGGTCGTCAAGTTTGCTAAAAGAGACGACCAAGATGATGTAGAGAATGAGTAGAACACTTTGTCTCGTTAAGTCCAAAGCTATGGACGAACGGTTAATGATGTTGCCTTTTGGATCGGGTGAAATGAGAAATGAGGCTATCTAATTTCCATGAATCCAAACTATCATCATAATCTTTTTTTCTTCAAATGAACCACTATCTTCATCTAGCAAGAGGGGCCGGCCATATATAGGAAAGGAGGAGGGTGAGTGTAGGAGCAAAGGGGGTAACCTTAAGGAATAATATCCTAAGCATTACCAAAACACATTAATGCAAATGGTGACTCACTTTAAACACCTCACTAAAACATTTAATGCAATCAAGTGAGTCACAAACCTAGTCACCAATCAAGAAGCTTCCTCACTCATGACTCACCCATGGAAGAAAAGATAAATCCGCATTTAACCGAATGTTAAATACGGGTGATAGAAAACTGGAAACTGACAACTTCCAAAAGTGATCCTGAAACGAATTTCAGGATAACCTTGTATCAGTATAAACATACCCGCATTTGTATTACGACCGAATACAAATGCAACTGAGACAAAGATATTATATCTACACAGTATAATACTCGGATCCGGCTTAAACCAAAGCCCACCAGTATTATCTGCCCGAAATACGACACGTGCGAAAACGCACGTGCATTTTCCGAACCCTGCCATAAAACCATACGGCCTCTACAACGTTTCGCCCGAACTTGGGAAACGGTCTGTAGGGGACTCTAATGACTCATCAACACACTGGTACTGGGTATAAGCTCTAGCACGTCAGAGGTACAAGCTGTACGTAACGGTTGCCTATGTATTGATTGGAAGGGAAGCTGACGAGCGAACTCATCCATAAACCCTACTGAGCCTGACAGTGACAATATCCGTACAGTCCGGTCCGTTCGTCTAAAGAGTATCGCATATCGAGTGTAGGGGGGTGGATAAAGTCAGACCCCTAATAACGCGATAATTCATGTCGGTATGAAGCCTATCACCACCTGAGAAACTACTGATCCAAATCAGTAATTCTCCACTACCTCGGCCGAGGATTTCTAGTGATGGCCACCCGTGCACTGTGCGACATCAACCCCCAATACCGGAAGAGACGAATCCTCGACGATCCGCTCACTGCCTCCATGTGGCTCGGGACTGTACCCAAAAAATACCTATTTGCACATCTCCTTTGAGCGTGGTAGGGTAGAAATCAAAGCATAGTGGGAACTCACACAAGACAAATGACGATCTCAGGTCGACAAACTAACCTGTACATATGTCACCAGGGAACTGCTATCTGACGATATGTATAATACCAACTAGCATGTTCCCGGCGAGTCCTGTCCGGTGTACTCATAACCCAATGAGCACATGTATACATCTTAGGTGATCCAACTGACACCAGTGGCTTGTGAGACCGGCCACCACCCCTCGTCGGGGTCTCGACTGTATACACTAGTCTACTCTGGAGTATCGATGCCCTGTCTCGAAACTCCCACGACTAGGGACACTTTAAGGATGTGCTTACAAACCCCAGCTCCCACGTATATGATCACCATCATACTGCTGGTAGTCAAGCAAGAATCCTATGGGCTCTATTATCATGCAATAGTGAACTAAAGCATGTATACGATGATAAAGACAAACCAGATAGCATACTATCATCTCGAGGAAGACTGTCATTATCGGTATAGGTCCTCCCTCAATCATTGCAATCACGTACCTGCGATCCAATAATTGACTTTGAGGGCACTATATCCAACAATCTCCCACTTGCAGTTAAGGCTAATTATTGCGATGTCGCATACTCACAGCCCGTGTGATACCGAACTCCCAACTCCTCTACTAATCAGTTTCACAAAGCTCGTTTGTAAAACTATTGTGTCCGAGAAATAGCCTCGGTGAGTGGATCCGCCCTGATGTTTCTTTCTATATCTCTCTAAATCTCAAATTCGCGGAGAAAGCCATCTCCCGAATCGAGTAATATCTGTCTTAGAATATGTCTGGATATCTGATGGGACCTAGTTCATAAATGAACTCCAAATCCAAACTTCTTAGACTGTATTGATAACTGAACCTAATCAGTATCCAGCACCATGCCTCCCACAGTATCCTTTTGGACCACCTGTCCATAATACTGTCCCTCGTCAGAGGGAAAATTATAACTCTGACAATCACTCTGTCATCCATGTCACCTTTGAAGCTTGGAATGATAACCGTCTCCCGAAAGAGGCTGCCGTCATCATATCCGTAGAACATGCACTTATATTCTAAAACTGCTTCCTTATGTTTCTTCAGGATTGGATTAATATAAACTTATTGCATGTAGTGCAAAAACAGCATCTGGTGTGGTACTTGACATCTCACGATTGACTCAATTGCCTAAGCAAGTGATCTGCCAATCATACACATTCTTCTCTCATTTAGTCTGTAAGACACCTTTAGAGAGGGTGACTCCATCACCTGCAGATACACCACCATGCCAGGAGTAATTTATTCTAAAAACTATCAGAATACTGTCAAAGTACCCACATTGGGAAACCACCCAATATCTAGATTTAAAACCATAGATCTAGAAACCAGAATGTCAGATATTATATCCATGACCTTTGTGAAGAAACAACTGTGTGACAATCACAGTACAACCGATCGTAGTATAGGAGTTTTACTTCCTACTCTGTGTATGTCATCCAAATACCAAGACATCACACGTTACTACCTTTTTAACATATCCATCCCCTATTCTGATGAAGTCAAGCCCATGACTTTCACATCAAAAATAGATGATCTTATCTCCACTATATCTGCTCAAGCCTATAAATAGACATAAGCCACTTGCCCACTATGCTTCCGCTGCTCCTACTGACTACGACAACCCTCTGGTAGAATAATATATACGTTCACTTCTAAATCAAGTTTAGAACGACGCTATACTTATCCTCTTGCCGGGTCTGATAGTCTGGAACATCAGTAGTGTCAAGTCTGGGTAAATAAGAACCTCCCTGTTACCGTCCTTGAGGGTACCGGAGTACCTCTCAGGTGTTTGAGGTTAACCACCATGTCTGCGGAGTGGCTAATGGAATGTCAAACCTGATTGAATATATAGGTCCTATTAAATTTTCTGTAACCGTTTGCGGTTCTGGAATCACTTCAAGTTCTACCATACTCCCACTATTGTTTTCTGAAAAAATCCATTTTACTAAAACTGTGGTGAGTCAAGAACAATATCACTATTGATCTTTCAGATGGTAGAAAATCAACCCTCGTCAAAGCCAGGGTCAACCCACAAACTGCCATTACAGAAAATGTGCCTTTGAGTTATCCAGTGTCTGGTTTTAAGCATAAGCTGGACAACTCCCCGTATCTTAACATCGTTAAGATATGAACCATTATATATCCAATATAGAAACCTTGGCACTTATTTAATTGGAACCAGATTCAAATCATGCAGCTGTCTCCAGTGCATATCAACTTAATGGAGAGAAGCTAATCAGCATTAATTAACTTAGGAATCCATCCAATTATGAGTAACTTGAAAGAAAAAAAGTTTCTCAAAAACTATTACTATCATCTGAATACCAATCACAAGAATCTACATCTTCGATCTCTTTGAAGAATCCCGATACTTGTGACACCTTGTTCTCTACTTTATTCTTATACCCACAACTTCTCAAAACTTAGACATTGTATTTCTACGAAACACTTGTCTAAAAACTAGAGAAGTTGCAAGTAAACAGAACAGAGTACGAGGACCAACCCCTTTTGTCCTGATGGACACTGGACAACATACAATACTCTGTATAAGTCCGGTGAGTTTAATAACTCAAAACCCGTGCATCGTAGGTTGAAAACTGTACTTATGGTAAAGAACTACTCCGTTGTTCAATGCTCCTTACCCAATCGCCAACTGATATAGGTAAATGTCATCAACATAATATCAAAAAGTTATATCTCACTTTATAAAAATAAACGTACAGATATATCATTTTGAAATTGGTGCACAACAACGGATATTCAAAACCAAATACATGCCATCCGGCAAAAACCCAGGCGATCTCCTCAAATATCACCAATTACAACGAATTCCGATATAATGAGGATGATCACCTTATTCCCAATAACTTCCTCCCTCTCATCATCTCTAAAACCATACGGATGTGAGAATCATACCTGGTAAATACATACCCTGGAGTAAGTATCTAATCAGGAAATCAATTTTCCTTTAACAATGCACAGTGTAACTGAAACATGAAAATGTTTCGTAGGGGTATCCTGGTATTCCTAGTAATGCCTCTTCCATAATCCAATTCATGACTGTAACCGTATAATTCTTTGCCATCTCTCCAAATCCCTTTATTTGTCTTTATTCATTACCTTCTGTACACCATCGTTAGGCTAAATGGTTTTCTTTCTTCCCTACCGTTCGGTACCAGCCTATAGTTTGGAAGAAGACTTTCCAGTAAGCATAATAGGTGTACTCTCCTAATCCTAGGAGTACTCGCAACTTGAGAGAAGGCGGTGATAAAAGACAACTGAATAATACCTTATTCTATTTCTCCCGAACTGGGGAAAAAGCAAAGGTGAAATTGGAGTGGCGATGAAGTACGGGTTTTGGTCGTGAATGATAGCAGTCGCAATTTACTTTGCCCTCTTTCTAATCCCTTTATTTTGTCTTTAGTTATTACTTTCTGTACACCCTACTTAGGCTAATTGGTTTTCTTCATTCCCTACCTTTCGGCACCAGCATATGGTTTGGAAGAAGACTATCCAATAAGCGTAATAGGTGTAATCTCCTAAACCAAGGAGCCCTCGCAACCTGAGAGAGGGTGATAATAAAAGACAACTGAATAAACCAATTCTATTTCTCCTGAACCTAGATCCATCCTCGAAGAAGTCCCTCTGAGTTCGTATATAACCATATGATGGATATATCCAATGGAAGTGGATGTCCGTAGTAATACGGGGTGTTCTGAGAAATACAAAGGGTAAAAGAAAGAGCGGCAATGACTTATGCAACTTTAGACAATCCAAAAGCCAGTATTTTAAGAAGGCTCGGTCAACTTGATCACTGAGTCATAGTCTAGGGTCGGTCAAAGGTCGTTGCCAAAGAGAGAGAGAGAAAAGAAACACTCTGCGTGCACTCTAACCTAGATCAGAATAGTTATCACTTTATCTAATCAGAAAACCTCCCACTGTAATGTCAAATTCTCCTCCAAACCTGAAAGAAGAATTAGTCAGGATCATCCGAAGAGTAAACCAACTCATCAGTGAGAATCGGGATCCAACTCTCATCGCATGATAACTTGATGGAAGCCACTCAAGTTATCACACTCCAGAAGGTATGCGCATGCCTGGCAAGTTTCCTCTATGTTTGAAACTCCCGATGTGAGTTTTGCCCCATGCTCTTATGACCTTGGCGTTGGTCAAAATATCATAAGTCACATGCCAAGTTCTACCCGTCACTATCTAGGTCAATTTGAACCCACCCGCACATGCCCTTGACGTTGGCCAAAATGGAAGAACGACTGTCCCAAACCAACTCATCTATCTATGTAACAAATGAATACCCAGCAGCTACCAAATACTATGCCTTGGCGTTGGTCAAAATACATAGCTTGAATACTACTGAATATCTAAAAGAAATGACGGAGGGCTACGACTGGTTTTTGGCGAAAAACCTTTAACGTAATGAACTTGATCTCGTTGAAGGAACCTGATAGCTTTTTATAAAGATATAGTGACGAAAACCTTTTGCTAAAGAGCTATAACCTCGCTGAGCAGGACTGATCTGAGGATAGTGCCTGAGTACTTTTGTATGCATTAAAAGTTTACCAAGAGGTTTTCAAAAAAATGAGCTATAACCTCGCTATTTCTTAAGTGTTCGTGAGTGACATGAACTTTTACAAAGGAAAACCTTCTAGGATATTTCAAAAGGCGGGACAAATAATTTGAGCAAAAATATATATAGATATATTTACTACTTTACAAATGATCGTCCGCCACTTGTGCCATGAGCTACGCATCGCACGGTGATTCGGAAAAGATTTTGCATGTGTTTTATCCAGTTTTTAGAGCATGTGTGCTATATACGTATTATGATTTTGACTATAGTATGTTTGGATTTCAGTAGTGGATTTCGAGATTCGTATTTCCATTTTAACTCCAGTGATTGCGTGACGTTTGATGGAGTTCGATTTTGAGTTTCACACTCGTTTTCATGCACACATGATGTGCTGTAGTATTTCTGTGTATTCCGTGATTTCGGAGCCCCGTTGATTTGAACAAGATTATTGAAATGTTTTAGTATTTGGAGGTTTAAATTTAAATTCGGGGACCGAATTTATTTAAGAAGGGAAGATTGTAACATTTCAGAAATATAAATATTATTTTTGGAATTTAAATATTAAAGTAATATATTTCGCGAAAACTATTCGATTTGCGAATATGGGTTTTTCGTAAAATGGTATAATTATATACCAATATTTGGAATATAAAGTGGATATTAAAATGATTTATTTATTATAAAGATATTTATCGAATTTTGGCATTTTTATAATTAATTATATGCCAATTTAAATTAAACTTGATTAATGTACTACTAATCATGATTAAGCCAAATCCGTATTTTTACATTTTTTTCCATGGCTAATGCACCATGTCATATGCATTTTTGTTGCATGTTTTGTTATTTTGTTTATTTCATTTGTATTCAGTTTATTATGTGAAAAGAGATATTTTGAAAGAAGAAAAAAACAAAAGAGCTATTTGTGAGAGAGTGAGGATAAGAGAGAGAGACCCTTGACCAAAATCCTTCATCTCCTTTTCTTCTTGATTTCAATTCCTTCTTCTTCACCTCCTTCTTCCACATCCTCTACATTTATGTATCATCTCCAAATCATCACTAAAACCCCATGCTACTTTCTTTAAAAAGATGCACAAGCTCTTCCTAAACCCTTTGAACCTTTCAAGTATGGATTTTGGAAATTTTGGGCAACTCAAGAATTTTCTTCAGTTGCAAAGGAGGTATATTTCTACTCTTGTTGTTAAATCTTTAGCTTTTCTTATATCCTATGTTAGTTTAGAGTTAAACCGATATGATTTGATGATCTTAGAATTTCCTAAAAGAGGTTTAGGGTTTGAGTTGAGTTGTGATGGTGTATTTGAGGTGTAGTGAGTGTTGTAGGACCTTAGTGATGATTTTCCTAATCTGGGCCGGAGAAAAGAACCCAATACACGAGTTTAGAATTGTCCCGTGTCGGTTTTGTGAAGTTTGTTGGCCTACAGGGTATCTGGAGCAACCTGGGATGTTTATGATGAAATCAAACAAGTACATTGACCTAATTAGACCACTAGAAGACCACCACAGAAGAACGAGACCCAAATTCCAAGATTTGGCCGGCGTCACCCATTACTGTAGCACATCTCACCGGCCCAATTTTGGGTTCTGGTGATGGGATTTTGCCTGTAGCTCACACTCCTTATAACTTCGCTACTGTATTGGTTGTTTTGTCTTAGACCCCCTATGCCAAAATCTAGGAGCATTTTGAATTGGTTTTTGTTATGTTTTCCGATATTGAAACTTGGATTTATGGATTACTTGATGTGATTTGGTCGTTGGACGTTTGTACGTCAACGACGAGGGTTACTTGGTTGTTGCTGCATGCGTAAGCTATAGATTTTAACCTATAAGCAATTCGTGTGCCATATCGGTTTTTCGGACATTGATTTTAATAGCATTGCGATTGTTTATTGACTGTAGATACCTTCGTGTGGATTTCTGAGACGACAAAGCATATCGATTTTGGTTAAATAAGGAGTTTAGCAGGTGAGTAGATTTATATTTATGGGGGAAGTCGGGTGGATGGCGTATAACACCCCCGCAACCATTGATATGGAAAGATCATTGTATAAATTATAATTTTTAGAAAAGATATGTTACGAACTTACGGACATGATTAAAGGTTTTAGTAAGAGATGATGTGATAAAAGTTGACACTAATGGATATATGGCTTGAGAATATGATATATGTATATAAGATAACGTGACGTGGGATATTTAGATGATAGATATATATGACTCAGATTGATATATGAGAAATATGATATATATATATATATATATATACAGGATAGCGTGACGTGGGATATTGTGATGATAGATATAGATGACTCGGATTGTTATGAGAATATGAAAAAAGAAAGTGAATCGTGCCAAGTATAAAATTGAAAAGGGACAGGTATGAGATTTATAGTGACTTGATGCGAGATCGATATGGATATGACATGAGATCGATTTTACGATATGAAATGGATATAAATGTGTTATGTGATTGATAAGATATGTCGTACGAGACATTAGATCCGTACCTTTGTTGATGAATAGGATAATAGATTCCCTATTCAGTTTGATGACACCATACGATGGATTACCGTGCGCGATACTTTTACTGAATGTTTGATCCGCGCTTATGAATTGAGGATGATGGTCGAGGATATTGCGACACTTGATACTATGAGGCGGGATGGTCGACATAAAGAGGCTATTTTATTATAGTTCATGTTTATGTTAGATTATTCCTTGTGTAATACCTATCATGTTTCCGGTATTTATTGTTATATGATATCATCTTCTAGTACACCTGCACAATTACCGTTGATGCGCATGTTACACTTACATAGATTTTCCAGCTTATACACATTCATCATCAGTAATTGCCATGCCACTTACACAGTAGAACTGCCGTATAATGATATTATTCTTAATTATATAGTACATTCATTGTTCAGCACTATCACAAGACATGCTTGCATGATATATTTGACATACTCATATTACTGTTCTATGTTTCATATCTCGTACTTTATGGTTATATGCATTGAGATGCTGTTTTCATGAGATTTCTGGATTTGAGAACCGCAGTTATATTTCAAAGGAAACTATATGTTGCTTTAAAAACGTGGTTTCTCTTGATATGATATTTCGAGGCGTCCACCATGAGTTTTCTCGGTTCTGAGCTATGTGATACCCGATTCGAGGAGCTGGATGAGCCGTCTGTGGGTACATGGTGGATCCGGTATGGTACCCCGGGGAAAGAAAGGTGTGTTGTGCAATAGATGATGAGCCTGGCAGAGGGAATACTGCCTACCGGTGATATTTTTGGACCCGGCGGTTATCCGAAAGATACCGACCGGAGTCGTGAGAGTGATATGAGGGCCTATCTGAGTATGCAGCGCCTCAGATATGAGAATTTACGTGTCGATACTGGACATGGGTTTTCATAATGTTTCGAGTGTCGGTGTTGGACACTCAGGTTCCATGATTTTGATGTGTCGTTTATGGACATACGTAGTTGATATTCTCATACATACAAGCATATGTTTTCATGATGATTCGAGTGTCGATATTGGACACTCAGGTTCCATGATATTGTTGGTGTCGTTGATGAACACGTGGATGCTATCCATATGCATGCAGGCATATGTTTCAGATGTTATTTCTATATGTCATTGCATTGACTCGATTGTTGACATATATGCATTATGGTCACCCTAGACATCATAGTATTAACTTTATGATATAGTATGACCTAGGAAATCGTTGTTTATTAAATTTCTACCTGCTGATGTTTTCTACTCACGAGTTGGAAACTTATCCCCATTGTGCCACAGTTCTTGCTGGTTTGACCGCTTGGGATCAGTAGCGGTATCACTGGTACGCAGCTTCATCCAGGATGTTTTGCTTTGGTAGGTGTGACACATATTGGATCGTGCCCACTCTTGTACTGTTATTATTTAGTTGTATCTAGATAAACTCTATCAATCAGAAACTAGAATTTGTATTTTTGGAGACCTGGTCAGACTTGGGTATTTTGCGAAACTTAGAGCGATGGGTGTATGTTCGCTTCTTTTAGGTTTTGATGTCTTGCTTATTTATTGTTCTTTCTGGGTTGATCTTCTCCGTTTGGCGTCATATATATGTTGCTTGCGTGGTTATGATTCCTCCAGTTGGCGAAGAGCTAGCTCCCGCTTGGGGATGCCTATATATATTGTTATGTATACGGTTTGGATCAAAATTTACAAGGGATGTGCTGCCCAAATTTTTAAAGGAAGAAAAATGTTCTCAACATTAGTATATTGTACTTTCATTTTCTTACATCATTAGCTATGCATTTATAGATAAACTTTATTTCATTATACCTTTTTTTCAAAACTGCACCCCCACTATTTTCCGCAAAAAAGTTTTAGATTTTTTGGGCTTCGGCTGACTTGAATTACGTTACGCCTTTAGATGTTGTGTGATTTAAGTGCCGGTCACGTGCTAATTTACGGGTCGTGACAATACAGGTGCTCATTGGATGAGTTACACTGGACGGACTCGCCGAAAACTCTAAGATGGTATTATACCAATGTCAGACAGCAGTTCTCCGGTGACATTAGTACAGGGTAGTCGCTAGACCTGAGATCGCCATAGTGTCATGTGTGTGTTCCCACTGTACTTAGATTACTACCCTACCACGGCTCTACTAAGTCGTGCAAACAGATTTTAGTTGGGTATAGTCCCGAAGCACATGGAGGCATTAGGCGGTCGAGGGAATTCGTCACTCCCGGTATCTGAAGTCGATATCACACTGTGCAGGACATGATTATAACCTGAAGGAATAATTACTTTTGATTATGTGAGATCAGACGATAATATTACATATCTTTTACCAAAAAGATTATCGAAAAATAAAGTATACAAGTCCTCTTTAGGGATTGGACTTATGCCCATGAAATAGTCATCGCTAGTAGACACCCAACCTTCCAATTGGAAATACCATGACAAAATGTTCAATAGGTAAAAACGAACTAATAGAGTAAGTGATAGGAGTACAAATATGGAGTAATTCTTCAAATCATTCCCTAATTAATTTTGTATTCCATTGCAATGAAACATGGGGCTAAATTTTATTTCAATGAGTTCAAAGGCAATATTTTTTGCGAAGTATTAAATTGCAGTGTATTTCTTAAGAACTCACCTATATGAGTATGCAGTAAAGGCCGCTGCCATAGGAAAATAATTTGGATAAATCCTTAAAATACTCATGAAACGAGATGCAGGCGCATGGCTTTTAAACGTGCTACCCTTGAGTCAAATCATGGTAAGTTTTTATATCATCTGTGTTACTATTTAAAATTTGAAATAAAAGGAAAATGGTTCAAAACACAGTTCACCATATTTTCTATTAAATGGAAATTATTTTACACTAAGTATTGATTCAAACTCGGAAGGTATCAATAATCATTACATGATAAACGTCTCCTAATAATCTCATTATATTTGTTTATTAAAAAATTGTGGGGAATTGTTAGGAATTTTTTTAAAATATATATGGTTTTAGTGTTTTCTTCTATATTTTCTATTAGTTATAATAGACAGATATATTTAGATTGTACTATATATTCTACTGGGTCATAAAACTAAAAACTAAAAACCGTTATGTTGGAGTTGCCAACACTTTGAGAAGTCGCGTACTTTTGTTTTGGTGTTTTAACGGTCTCTTTATTTTTGAAATTCAAATTTAAACACTTATTTTAACGCTAGTATTGTATCCTTATATATAAGGGATTTGAGAGAAGAGAATGTAATTTAATCTTAAGTTTCTGTCTAAGAGTTTTCTGTCTGTAAAACTCTCATACAACTTTTTTCTCTCAAACTATTTTCTATTTTCTTAAAATATAATAAGACATCGGCGATTAAAAAGCTACACAGATTCGAACGTTTTATCTTGGCTCATACAACAAGATCGAAGAAGTGGGTCATGTTGTATCTCAAAAGTAGGAGAGCGCAATCCCTTTATACGACATGGGCTCAATCTACTTTACGGAAAGCGTTTTCGACATACCTCTAAATCCACTAACGGTACAATCTTTCTTTTTCTAATTTAATTATTTACTTTGATATAGGATTAAATTTTGGATTTGTTAATAATAATTTAGAGAGAGAGAGAGAGAGATGGCTTGAGTTGGCTTCCTTGGAGCTAAGGAAAAAGTTGAAAGTATGGTTTTCAAATATTTTTTTTCCTCACTGGACCTTGGAGTTTTCCATACCTTCCATCAATGAGATTGAACTTGAAGTCAGAGCTTTGGATCTTATTTTGGGCCATGACATGTTGTTAGTAATGAGTCATGGAGATCTCCATTTTCTCACATTTATTTGGAGAGTGCAGCTCACCTACCCTGAAGTGGTTGTAGGGGGCAATGCTTTTAGTGCATTGGTGAAGGCAAGACCAAGCTTTAGAATTTCATTGGATGAAAGGAAACGGGGACATCATTATCTATTTCTTTATTATAAATTATAACTTATTTAGTTGAGGATTGTATTTATTAAATATTTGTTAAAGAAAATCTATATTTAACTTTTTTACAGCTGATGTGGTACTATTTGAGGCTACGTTAGATTATCAAATTGAAATCAATTTGGGAACTTTCAAGTTTTGTGGTTATAATAGTAGAGACGTTGAGATTGAAAGCATCTTTCTTCATAAAATTTTAGGGATTTTCTAATGTGCCGAGACGGACTACATACAATATTAATTATCTTCAGCGAAAATTTTTCAACTATCAAATTACTCGGCTTCAACAAGAATATAGAATCGAACTTGATGGAATTCGTACTTAGAGACATCGTACTCGTGTTAATTGATATAATACTTTGGCCAAATCTTAAATGAATGAACCACTTCTTTATGTCAGTTCTTTTTTTTAGAAAAATAAAATCCACAACAACTAAGACAAATGATAATACTGATGATTTGCATGTGAATGTTAGATTGTAATTGAGGGGTGTGCATTGAAATGAAAGGATGGATTGCAATATATGTCAAGATAAAAGTGCCTAATAATATATAAATATATGATTTGCCAAAAGCGTGGATAGGATTTTACATGCATGTAGAGGTGCCCACTGTCTTTCTCAATGTAAATGACATGAATAATGTATAAAATAGATTTGAGGAATCTGTAACTTTTCAGCATTCGTTTCATCTAATTTTTTAAAATTCTTTTTTTGCTGTTGGGGGGTGGTGGTGGGGGGGGGGGGGGGGGGAGAATTAATGAGAGAGAAGGGAAAGAAAATTTTCTCAATTTTTTCTAATTATTTTGAAAAAAGCAAGCAAGACTATTCAATCTTTTTTGGTTTGAGTTATAATAGTAGAAATTTCAACTGACATTATAGAATGCAAGACACTGAACAATGACCATATATAATAATAGCTTCTCCAACCGTCGTTAAATTACCCTATATTTAGCTTTAAATTTTGAAGCTCCAGCCTTTTGAGGAGGATTGTTTATTTATTTTCTTTTGTTATTAAACTACCCAATGAGCCAGCTAGTTGTCCATTTATAATGTTTTCTTTGCTACAGTTGTTGGTTCAATGAGTTTCAGGTTGGTGATGATGATTACAAAGTACAGAGACAGCTTTCAAGATGAATAAATAAACTAATTCATAATTGCCTCCAAATCATCATCTGATTAATTATGATAACATGATAACCACATTTAAATTATGAATTTAAAGAAAATTACACTATTAATTCTAATAATGTTATTGATGGTGATGGAAGTCTGAATCTCCTTAAGATGTTGTCCTCCGTCGATCTTGCTACCTGCGGTGCTGAACTGTTGAGATTTGAGATTAAAGTTTAGCGTGTGGATCTCAATGGGTTGTTGGTTGTTGTTGACGCCGAGCTAATTGCAAGGGATGTCCCGGGATGGGAAACCATCTTAGGACCCTCCGACAATCAAATAAACACCGAGTAATATTATGGCAGAGTAGCGACGTATTGAAATGAGTTCGAGATACTTAAATCGTCTGGAAGAGGGATTTATATAGCGGTCGCATGGAGCGAGCCGATGCGAGATTCTCGCTGTCCGTTACGCCCATGCGTAACGTTTGATGGCGGTATACGCTCATAAATGGCGAGATATGCAAGCGTGGGATGCGGGACATGGAGCGACGGAGATCTCATCGTGGCGAGATACATGAAGCCGTTACGGGGCGCTCGGGTTCCGTGCTACCGACCAAACAAGGACGCGGAAGAATCTTAGATATAGAACAGTTCGGAGACGAGCAAATGAGCTGAGAAGTCTCAGCTATAGAACGGCTCGGAGATGAGCAAGTGAGCTGAGGAGTCTCAGCTATAGGACAGCTCGGAGACGAGCAATTGGCCGACGGTCAGCTGAAAGGGAAACATACTCCGGGGAGATCTTCTAAAAGGTCGGGTGCAACCTTGGAGACGAGGCGAAATGAATGTCGCAGATGCAGCATACTTATTCTAGCTCTGTAGCCTCCAAGAATCTAGCGAGCTTACGTGGGTGACACGTCATCCGCTACATATCGAGATCTGGAGGATTCCCACGTATGAGTACCATGATATGGTAACAAATGACTGTCTATATGAGTTGAGACGTGATAGCAAGTTCATCTCCTGAGCTCACTCGAATTAGCAATATACGACTCGTGTCAAGGATTCCTTATGTTGTTTGGGAGACACAGTTTTGGCAACATGCAAAGCATTAATTGATCTACATATGTTGAGATGTTGTCTTGTATTTACGGATAATTTTAATTTTTTTTTGGTATTTTGGGTATTCACTATTTGTATTGGGTATATATATGTACGTGGATCATGGTTTAAAAGTTGTAAAAATAAATATATAATGAGATAGGCGTAGGAAGAGATACCCAAAGAGGGATTGCTTTGAAAAACCTATTATTATAAACTTAGGGTTAATTGCATATGGACAACCAGAACTATGTGAGATTGAGCACTTATACCTCAGAACTATTTTATTAAGCACTTACATCTTATATGGTTAATAGAAATTTTTCCTAATACCCATTTTATCCATTTCGTCTTCTCTTCTATTCTAAGAAAACAATATTTAGTCCTAAAATACCAATATTTTAGTCCTAATCTAAAAACTTGATGTTGTCTTTTCTTCTATTACACCACCAAACTTTTTTCCATTATCGAAGGCACTTATGTTTTTAACCCCAATATAAAAGCCTGATGTTTAAGGTATTGTCTCTGTTAATTTCAAGAATAGGAAAAAAGAAATTCAAGATGAGTATATTTTAATTTTAATTTATCATTTTCTTTAGTTGATTTTGCTAAGATTTTATTTGCATTTGATTACAATGTGAATTAGAAAAACATTTTTCAATCAGAGTGGGTAAAAGCACTTATTATGATACTTCATAGGGTATAAGTGCTTATTATAATACTTCATAGGGTATAAGTGCTCGACCTCCCTTGGTACAGAGGGTGTATCTGCAATTAACCAATAAAATGAAGGTTAAATTTCAACTTGGTACCATGAGCTATACGCACTTTCCATAAATGATGCCACGAGTTTCTAAAATGATTGTTTAGTACAATAAACTTTCAGAATATCAAAACATCCCCCTAAAGTGTTTACTGAAAATTATAAAATGACCAAAATACCCTCCCTTTTTGCAAATATAGTCTTTTTTATTATATAAGAGGGGTGTTATGGTCATTTTGTAATTTTCTTTCAATGCCGTTAAAAGAGTGTTTTAATATTTTGAAAGTTCATAGTATCAATCTATCATTTTAAATGTACATGATATAATCCATTGTTTTAAAAGTACATGGTATTGTTGGTGTAGTGCCCTCAAAGTCAATTATTGGATCGCAGGTACGTGATTGCAATGATTGAGGCAGGACCTATATCGATATGACAGTCTTGCTCGAGATGATAGTATGCTATCTGGTTTGTCTTTATCATCGTGTATATGCATTAGTTCACTATTGCATGATGATAAAACCCATAGGATTCTTGCTTGACTGCCAGCAGTATCATGGCGATCATATACGTGGGAGCTAGAGTCTATAAGCACATCCTTAAAGAGTCCCTAGTCGTAGGAGTTTCGAGACAGGGCATCGATACTCCAGAATAGACTAGTGTATACAGTCGAGACCCCGACGAGGGACGATGGCCGGTCTCACAAGCCATTGGTGTCAGTAGGATCACCTAAGATGTATACATGTGCTCATTGGGTTATGAGTACACCGGACAGGACTCGCCGGGAACATGCTAGTTGGTATTATACATATCGTCAGATAGCAGTTCCCTGGTGACATGTGTACAGGTTAGTTCATCGACCTGAGGTCGTCATTTGTCTCGTGCGAGTTCCCACTGTGCTTAGATTACTACCCTACCACGCTCAAAGGAGTTGTGCAAACAGGTTTTAGTTGGGTACAGTCCCGAGCCACTTTGGAGGCAAGTGAGCGGATCGGCAGGGGACTCGTCTCTCCCGATATTGGGGGTGAGATCACACTGTGTCTAGGAGAGCCATTACACAAAGCCCTCGGCCGAGGCAGGAGATTTACTGGTAGATATTCCAGTAGTATCTCAGGGTGTTCTGGGCCACTCTCTTACACGACTTATACTGCTATTGGGGGTCTGACGTTACCAGCCCCTAGGCCGATATGCGATACTCATAGACGAACGGACCGGACTGTATATATATTGTCACTGTTAGGCTCAGTAGGGTTTATGGATGAGTTCGCTCGTCAGCTTCCCTTCCAGTCAATACATAGGCAACCGTTACGTACAGCCAGTACCTCTGACGTGCTAGTGGTTATACCCAGTGCCAGTGTATTGATGAGTCATTAGTGTAAGTGCACGGCGGCGCTCCGGCCGTCAATCCGACGCCGGAATGCGGAAGCGGTGAAAAACTAAAATTTTGCGGACTTTGCAAACCGGCACCACCGCGCACTATAACCCGGATCGAACCATTAACTAGTCTAAGCTATCTACAAGAATGGGGATAGAGATATACCGACGATCCAAGTCTTCCGGTCTTCATCTCCACTCCGATCTCCTCGCGGGATCTCCGTCCGTCTCCTCCTCGTCGGAAAGGGCACCACAACGCCTGTAGCTTTTACGGGCTCCCACCTCAATACCGAGGCAACTCGGGCGCGAAGCTGGCGAATCGACGCGTCCAAGAGTTTGCTGTAGAATGTGTAGGGTTTATGTCTCATTGGGGGTTTGTTGTTGCCATTGGATGGAGGGAAGTGAAGAACCAAAATGGAGATGAAACTTTGGTGTATTCAAATGAGATGATAATTTCTCCACTCTCCCAAAAATGAAATTTTTCCCATCACCAAGTAGTGGCCGGCCTTGTCTCCAATGGAATGGTGGAGGGAGAAAACAATATGTAGTATGAAGGGAGGTGATGGTAGGATGAAGAGAGGAGGTGACCACATCAAGAGACAAAAAAACATACAACCATGCTTATTCCACTATTCAACCCATACCCTTTCACTTCACATTAAAGCAAGCATGGAGGATAGATATGAAAGCTATCATAATCATCACAATTGCATAAAACCCCTCCACAAAATGTTATTTGCGAACTTGCAAATAACCCCCTCCATCGGAAAAGTCCGGCCGGGAAAGAAGAAAGGAAAACCGGCCGGAACGGAATGCAAACTGGCAACTCCAGAAAACTGGTCCCGTAATAAATTACAGGAAAACCCCAACACTGTGCATACACACCCGCATCTGTATTCGGTCCGGATACAAATGCAATGAGACAAAATCTACACTGTACTAAACTAGGACCGGCTTAAACCAAAGCCGGCTAGTAATATCCGTTCGATCCTGATCCGTGCAATACCGCACGTATCTGATCGAACCCTGCCATATACCTATACGGCTACTAGTACAAACCGTCCGATCCTGATCCGTGCAATACCGCACGTATCTGATCGGACCCTGCCATATCTCCATACGGCCTCTACAGCGTTTCGCCCGAAACTTGAGTAACTGTAAGTGTGGTGGACTCTAAAGACTCGTCAATACTATGGCTGTGGATTTAACCACTAGCACGTCAGAGGTATAAGCCAATACGTAACGGGCCACCAGCTATTGACCAAAAGGGACGTCGATGAGCGAACTCATCCTGACACCCTACTGAGCCTGTCAGTGACAATATCCGTGCAGTCCGGTCCGTTCGTCTATGAGTATCGCATGGCGGGCCTAGGGGGTTGGTAAAAGTCAGACCCCCAAAAGCGGTACAAGTCGTGTCGGAGTGTAGCCCAGAACACCCTGAGATACTACTGGAATACCTACCAGTAAATCTCCTTGCCTTGGCCAAGGACTTTGTGTAATGGCTCTCCTAGACACAGCACGACCTCACCCCCAATACCGGGAGAGACGAACCCCTGAAGATACGCTCACTGCCTCCATGTGGCTCGGGACTGTACCCAACTAAAACCTGTTTGCACGACTCCTTTGAGCCGTGGTAGGGTAGTAATCAAAGTACAGTGGGAACTCACACGAGACAAATGACGATCCCCAGGTCGATGAACTAACCTGCACACATGTCACCAGGGAACTGCCATCTGACGTCTGGTATATGACCAACTAGCATGTTCCCGGCGAGTCCTGTCCGGTGTACTCATAACCTAATGAGCACCTGTATACATCTTAGGTGATCCAACTGACACCAGTGGCTTGTGAGACCAGCCACCGCCCCTCGTCGGGGTCTCGACTGTATACACTAGTCTACTAATGGAGTATCGATGCCCGGTCTCGAAACTCCCACGACTAGGGACCTTTTAAGGATATGCTTGTAGACCCCCAGCTCCCACTTATATGATCGCCCTCATACTGCTGGTGGTCAAGCAAGAATCCTAGGGGCTCTATCAACGTGTAATAGCGACGTGTCATGTCACCTAAAGCAGTACACGATGATAAAGGTAAACCAGATAGCATACTATCATCTCGAGTAAGACTGTCCTACCGGGATAGGTCCTCCCTCAATCATTACAATCACGTACCTGTGACCTAATAATTGACTTTGAGGGCACTATCTCCAACAATCTCCCACTTGCACTCAAGGCTAATTATTGCGATGTCGCATACTCACAGCCCGTGTGATACCGAACATCCAACTCCTCTACTAGTCAGTCTCACAAAGCTCGTTTGCGGAACTATTGCGTTCGAGGAATAGCCTCAGTGAGCGGATCCGCTTAGTTGTTTCTTTCTATGTCTCTCTATATCTCAAGTTCGCGGAGAAAGCCATCTCCCGAAATGAGCAAAGTCAGTCTTAGAATATGTCTGGATGTCTGATGGGACGTAGCTCATAAATGAACTCCAAATCCAAACTTCTTAGACTGTATTGACAACTGAACTTAATCAGTGTCCTGCGCGCCATGCCTCCCTCAGTATTGCCTTGGATCACCTGTCCAAAATACTGCCCTACATCAGAGGGAAAACTATAACTCTGACAACCTCCTTGTCGTCCATGTCACCTTGGAAGCCTGGAATGATAACCGTCTCCTGAATGAGGCTGTCGTTATCATATCCCTAGAACATCCACTTATGTTCTAAAACTGCTTCCGACTGTTTCTCCAGGATTGGATTAATGTCAACTTATTGCATCTAGTGCAAGAACAACATCTGGTGTGGTACTTGACATCTCATGATTGACTCACTTGCCTAAGCAAGTGATCTGCCAATCATGCACGTCCCTCTCCCCTTTAGTCTGTAAGACACCTTTAGAGAGGGTGACTCCATTACCTGCAGGTACACTACCGTGCCAGGAGTCGTCCATCCTAAATACTCTTAGAATGCTGTCAAGTACCCTGATTGGGAAACCACCCAAATCTAGATCTAAAACCACAGATCTAGTAACCAGTATGTCTGATATAAAATCCATGTCCTTTGTGGAGAAACCACTGTGTGACGACCAAAGTATAACCGATTGTAGTATAGGAGTTTCTTTTCCTATTCTGTGTATGTCATCCAGATACCAGGACATCACACCCTACTACCTTCTCAACAGATCCATCCCCTATTCTGATGAAGTCAAACTCATGACTGTCACGTCAGATATAGATGATCTATTTCCGCTACATCTGCTTTAGTCTATAAATAGACATAAGCTACCTGTCCACCAATGCTTCCGCTGCTCCCACTGACTACGACAACCCTCTGGCAGAGTCATATAGACGTACACTTCTAAAACTAGTTTAGAACGACGCTATACTCATCCTCCCGCCGGGTCTCGCAGCCTGGAGCAACAGCAATGGTAATTGTGGGTAAACAAGAACTTCCCTGTCACCGTTCTTGAGGCTACCGTAGTACCTCTCGGGTGCCTGAAGTTACCCACCGTATCTGCGGAGTGGCCAATGGAATGTCAATCCAGATTGAATCTTTAGGTTCCTTATCAAATCTTCAGTAATCGTTTGTGGTTCTGGAATTACTTCCAGTTCTACCATACTCCCACTATTGTTTTCTTGAAAAAATCCATTTTTAATAAAATTGTGGCGAGTCTAGAACAATATCGCTATTGTTCATCCAGATGGTAGAAAGTTAACCCTCGTCATAGCCTGGGTCAACCCACAAACAGCCATTACAGAAACGTGCCTAGAGTTGTCCAATATCTGGTTTTAAGCATAAACCGGACAACTCCCCGTATCTTAACATCGTTAAGATATGAACTGTTCTATATCCAATATAGAATCAGAGGCACTGATTTATTTGAACCAGATTCACATCATGCAGCTGTCTCCAGTGCATGTCAACTAAATGGAAAAAGGCCGATCAGCGTTACTCAACTTAGGAATACTTCCAATTATGAGTAACCTGAAAGAGAAGCAAGATCTCTTTATCATTACTATCAACTGAATACCATACATAAGTATCTACATCTTCGATCTCTTTGAAGAATCCCGATACTTGCTATACCTGGTTCTCTACTCTATTCAAATACCTATAACTTCTCCAAATTCGGACCCTGTGTTTCCACGAAACACCTGTCTAAAAATTAGAGGAGTCATAAGTAAACTGAATATAGTACGAGGACCATCCCCTCTGTCCTGATGGACCGTGGACAACATACAATACTCTGTACAAGTCCCTTGAGTCTGATAACTCATTTACTGTGTGTCGTAGGTTGAAAACTGTACTTATGGTTAAGAAGAATTACACCGCTGTTTAATGCTCCTTACCTAACCATCCACTGATATAGGTAAATGTCATAGACATAATTTCAGAAAGGTATATCTCACTCTATGAAAATAGACGTACAGATATATCAATTTGAAATTGGTGCATAACAGCGGATATTCAAAACCAAATATTTGCCGACCGGCAAACAGCCCAGGTGAATTCCTCAAATATCACCGATTACAACGAATCCCGATATAATGAGGATAATCACCCAATTCCCAATAACTTACTCCCACTCATCATCTGTAAAACCATACAGATGTGAGAATCGTACCTGGTAAATACATACCCTGGAGTAAGTATCTAATCGGGAAATCAGTTTTCCTTTAACATTACACAGTGAAACTGAAACATTGAAATGTTCCGATGGGGTATTCTGGTATTCCTAGTAATGCCTCTTCCAGATTCACGACTGTAACCGTATAGTTCTCTGCCACCTCTCCAAATCCCTTCATATGTCTTTAGTCTTTACCTTCTGCACACCCCTTTAGGCCAAATGGTTTTCTTCCTTCCCTACCGTTCGGCACCAGCCTATGGTTTGGAAGAAGACTATCCAATAAGCATAAAAGGTGTACTGTCCTAATCCTAGGAGCACTCGCAACGCGAGAGAAGGTGAAGATAAAAGACACCTGAATGTACTTTATTCCTATTTCTCCTGGACCAGAATCCATCCCCGAACTGGAACAAGTTCCATTCGAGTTCGTATATAACCATACGATGGAGTATCCAAATAAACTGTGGATCTTCGTAGTGATACGGAGTGTCCTGGAGAAATACAAAGGTGATGTGGGAGTGGTAACGAAATATTTGGTTTGGTCGTGAATATCTGTTGCAATTTACTTTGCCCTCTTACTAATCCCTTGCTTTGTCTGAACTTAATACCTTCTGCACACCATCATTATGCTAATTGGTTTTCTTCATTCCCTACCGGTCGGCACCAGCCTAAGGTTTGGAAGAAGACAATCCAATTTGCGTAATAGGTGTACTACCCCTAAACCAAGGAGTACTCGTAACCTGAGAGAGGGTAGAAGGAAAAGACAACTGAATAATCCTATCCGTTTTCTCCAGAACCGGAAACCATCCTCGAATTCCTTCGAGTTCGTATCTAACCATACGATGGTTTTGTCCAATGGAAGTGGACGTTCGTAGTAATACGGGGTGTCCTGGAGAAAAGGGTAAAAGTAGGAGTGGCAATGAGGTCTGCAACTCTGACAATCCAAAAGCCGGTGTTTAAGAAGGTTCGGTCAACTTGGTCACTGAGTCAAAGTCTTAGGGTCGGGTCAATGGTCGCTGCCAAAGAGAGAGAGAAAAGAAACACTCAGCGTGCACTCTAACCTAGATCAGAATGGTTACCAATTTATCTAATCTGGAATCCTCCCACTGTACCTCAAATTCTCCTCCAAACCTGAAAGAAGAATTAGTCGGGGTCACCCGAGGAGTAAACTAACTCATCAGTGGGAATCGGGATCTAACTCTCATCGCATGATAACGTGACGGAATCCGCTCACGGTATCACACTCCAGAAGGTATGCGCATATCTGGCAAGTTTCAGTACTTTTGAAACTCCCGATGTGATTTCTGCCCCATGCTCTTATGACCTTGACTTTGGCCAACATATCATAAGTCACATGTCAAGTTCTGCCCGTCATTCTCCAGGTTAATTTGAATCCACCCGTACATACCCTTGACTTTGGCCAAAATGGCAGCACGACTGTCCCAAACCAACGCATCTATCTATGCTGCATATGAATACCCCAATAGCTACCAATCACTGTGCCTTGACTTTGGCCAACATACACAGCTTGAATACTATTGACCACCCATATGAAACGACGGAGGGCTACGAATGGTTTCTGGCGAAAACCTTTAACGTAATGAACTTGATATCGTTGAAGGAACGGATAGCTTTTTAGAAAATATAGTGACGAAAACCTTTACTAAAGAGGTCACTCCCGGTGAAGGGATCTCGGCTCTTTCCCCGTAGAATGGGGTGCTGGATATTCATAACCGAATATCACTGTGCAAAACAAAAGTAATCGGCTATAGTGAAGTTAATGCCCTGACGCAAACTTTTTGTCCAAGGGGTCACTCCCGGTGAAGGGATCTCGGCCCTTGCCTCGTCGACTGAGGAGCAGGATATTCCAAATGAATACCACGATGCAAAACAAAAGTAAACGTCCTTGCAATAACAGCTTTTGAAAAAGTGTTCCAACAACATCAGATTAGGTTTGTTTTTAAGTTGCATTGATCTGAATCAATGCAGTCCCATCAAATGATCACACCACAAAGAACGAAAATATACTGATGTACGTATATGCCATCCGCATTCGCCACTGGGTCCCGTCATTACCCGTTAGGTTAGCTTACTAACGACAGAGCGGGGACTGGACTAGCGCGGATGAAAAACATATACAACATCTACTAATATATATACCAATATATAGTATTTCGCTCAAGGCGTGAATAAAATGCAACATCACAGAAATGTACAGCATCACAGAACAATACAGATATCTGGGATCCCCGGGTTTCACAGAGCCGCTGAAACCCGACGTTCCCCTGGTCGTGTGGATAGCCTGTGCAATGAAATCCTAGACCCCTACGGGCACGGCAAGTCACCCGCCAAAACCTGAAGCGAGGCAGCCCCCTTCAGCGCCGTGAATGGACCACCCAGCACTTCACGGAATCCGGCAACTTGGGCACCCCTCCTGGGTCAACCTGTACCCCCTACGAGTGCGGCGAATAGCCCGCCAATCCTAGAGCGAAGCCCCCTCCGTCTCAATGCCATGAGATGCGGGCTTGTTGCCCTCCAGAACCCGGCTATCCGTGCACCCCTCCGCGGGGCAATCCTAGTACAGAAAGTAAAATATACATACACCGGGTACATCGACCGCAACCAGGTCGTGCCCCAAAAGAATAATACAATCAGGCAGTGACGGCAGTCCACATGTCGGACGCTCGCCCCGCAATATCAAATGTACATAATACAACAAAACAGTACTAGCATTGCATCCAGGCTATCCCCCACGACCGATCCGCAACATCACAGCAAATACATAGAACATCAACGTGAAAATCACGTTCGCAAATCCGTCTAACCGGGCTATAGCAGTTAGACCGGATTTACCGATCGAGTGACATTCACGGTCGCAGATATAATGTAAATACTGTGAAAAATGTGTTTAAAATTTTCCGATTGATCAAACATTAACAAGTGGGCCCCCAAACAAAACTGTAGCAACCACAGAAAACCTGGGCCCAATTTTAATATTCCAAAAACCACAATTATCACTCAGAAACACACTGGAAAAATTTGGGGTGGTGAACAGTAATATCCGCGGCGGAAGCGCGGCCAAAGCAGGGATTTGGCCGCCCTTCCGCGGCGGTATGGGGAGATCGAGGTACCAAATTTTTACAGTGTGCTTAGTTTTCCCTGCACATCATTCTGAGACCACCTGAAAAATTTTTGGACTCAAAAAAAATTCGACAGAAACTGATGTGCAAAGAAATACGGGTTTTCGGGATTTTGTTCGATCGGAAACGTAAAACACATTACACAAAAGCTAGACGAAGTTAATGGCGAGGCTCTGATACCACTGTAAGTGCACGGCGGCGCCCCGGCCGTCAATCCGACGCCGGAATGCGGAAGCGGTGAAAAACTAAAATTTTGCGGACTTTGCAAACCGGCACCACCGCGCACTATAACCCGGATCGAACCATTAACTAGTCTAAGCTATCTACAAGAATGGGGATAGAGATATACCGACGATCCAAGTCTTCCGGTCTTCATCTCCACTCCGATCTCCTCGCGGGATCTCCGTCCGTCTCCTCCTCGTCGGAAAGGGCACCACAACGCCTGTAGCTTTTACGGGCTCCCACCTCAATACCGAGGCAACTCGGGCGCGAAGCTGGCGAATCGACGCGTCCAAGAGTTTGCTGTAGAATGTGTAGGGTTTATGTCTCATTGGGGGTTTGTTGTTGCCATTGGATGGAGGGAAGTGAAGAACCAAAATGGAGATGAAACTTTGGTGTATTCAAATGAGATGATAATTCCTCCACTCTCCCAAAAATGAAATTTTTCCCATCACCAAGTAGTGGCCGGCCTTGTCTCCAATGGAATGGTGGAGGGAGAAAACAATATGTAGTATGAAGGGAGGTGATGGTAGGATGAAGAGAGGAGGTGACCACATCAAGAGACAAAAAAACATACAACCATGCTTATTCCACTATTCAACCCATACCCTTTCACTTCACATTAAAGCAAGCATGGAGGATAGATATGAAAGCTATCATAATCATCATAATTGCATAAAACCCCTCCACAAAATGTTATTTGCGAACTTGCAAATAACCCCCTCCATCGGAAAAGTCCGGCCGGGAAAGAAGAAAGGAAAACCGGCCGGAACGGAATGCAAACTGGCAACTCCAGAAAACTGGTCCCGTAATAAATTACAGGAAAACCCCAACACTGTGCATACACACCCGCATCTGTATTCGGTCCGGATACAAATGCAATGAGACAAAATCTACACTGTACTAAACTAGGACCGGCTTAAACCAAAGCCGGCTAGTAATATCCGTTCGATCCTGATCCGTGCAATACCGCACGTATCTGATCGAACCCTGCCATATACCTATACGGCTACTAGTACAAACCGTCCGATCCTGATCCGTGCAATACCGCACGTATCTGATCGGACCCTGCCATATCTCCATACGGCCTCTACAGCGTTTCGCCCGAAACTTGAGTAACTGTAAGTGTGGTGGACTCTAAAGACTCGTCAATACTATGGCTGTGGATTTAACCACTAGCACGTCAGAGGTATAAGCCAATACGTAACGGGCCACCAGCTATTGACCAAAAGGGACGTCGATGAGCGAACTCATCCTGACACCCTACTGAGCCTGTCAGTGACAATATCCGTGCAGTCCGGTCCGTTCGTCTATGAGTATCGCATGGCGGGCCTAGGGGGTTGGTAAAAGTCAGACCCCCAAAAGCGGTACAAGTCGTGTCGGAGTGTAGCCCAGAACACCCTGAGATACTACTGGAATACCTACCAGTAAATCTCCTTGCCTTGGCCAAGGACTTTGTGTAATGGCTCTCCTAGACACAGCACGACCTCACCCCCAATACCGGGAGAGACGAACCCCTGAAGATACGCTCACTGCCTCCATGTGGCTCGGGACTGTACCCAACTAAAACCTGTTTGCACGACTCCTTTGAGCCGTGGTAGGGTAGTAATCAAAGTACAGTGGGAACTCACACGAGACAAATGACGATCCCCAGGTCGATGAACTAACCTGCACACATGTCACCAGGGAACTGCCATCTGACGTCTGGTATATGACCAACTAGCATGTTCCCGGCGAGTCCTGTCCGGTGTACTCATAACCTAATGAGCACCTGTATACATCTTAGGTGATCCAACTGACACCAGTGGCTTGTGAGACCAGCCACCGCCCCTCGTCGGGGTCTCGACTGTATACACTAGTCTACTAATGGAGTATCGATGCCCGGTCTCGAAACTCCCACGACTAGGGACCTTTTAAGGATATGCTTGTAGACCCCCAGCTCCCACTTATATGATCGCCCTCATACTGCTGGTGGTCAAGCAAGAATCCTAGGGGCTCTATCAACGTGTAATAGCGACGTGTCATGTCACCTAAAGCAGTACACGATGATAAAGGTAAACCAGATAGCATACTATCATCTCGAGTAAGACTGTCCTACCGGGATAGGTCCTCCCTCAATCATTACAATCACGTACCTGTGACCTAATAATTGACTTTGAGGGCACTATCTCCAACAATTAGAGTCCTCCACAAACACTTTCCCAAGTTCGGGCGAAACGTTATAGAGGCCGTATGGTATAATGGCAAGGTTCGGAAAATACACGTGCGTTTTCGCACGTGTCGTTTTTTGGGCAGATAATACTGGTCGGCTTTGGTTTAAGCCGGATCCGAGTATTATACTGTGTAGATATAATATCTTTATCTCAGATGCATTTGTATTCGGTCGTAATACAAATGCGGGTATGTTTATACTGATACGGGGTTATCCTGAAATTCGTTTCAGGATCACTTTTGGAAGTTGCCAGTTTCTAGTTTTCTATCAGCCGTATTTAACATTCGGTTAAATGCGGATTTATCTTTTCTTGAGATGAGTATGGAAGCTTCTAGAAGATGGTGACTAGGATGATGAGGTGGCTTGTAACTCATTTGTTCATTAATGGTGCATTAATGAAAGGGTGACTAAGGTTAATGAGTCATTCTTTACATTAATGTGTTCATACTAGGTGTTTAAGTGAGTCATTGATAAGCTTTATCTTTATGGTCACCATCCTTCCTCCTACACTCACCCCCTTGCCTATTTAGTGGTCGGCCACCCCTTGGTGGATGATCATGGTTGTTGTTTTGAAAAGATTAAGGATTTTGGTTCATGAAAATTAGTATACTTCATTTCTCATTTCATATCGATCCAAAAAGCAACTTCATTAACCGTTCGTCCATGGCTTTGGACGAAGCGAGACAAAGTGTTCTACTCATTCTCTACATCATCTTGGTCGTCTCTTTTAGCAAACTTGACTATCGAGTTGCCTCGGTTCAGAGTCGGGAGCCCGTTTAAAGATCCGTCAACGTGGTGCCACCTGGACGAGAAGACTGGAGATTCAGGAGATCTGAGCAGCCGCAACAAAGCGTGGGATGATGGTTGAAGACCGAAAGATTCGGATCCTTCGGTATAACATTCCAACCCACTTTGTAGTTTGTTAGTTTAGCTTTAATGGCAGATCCGGGTTATAGTACGCGATAGCGCCAGTTGTAAAAAGTTTTTGTTCCGCATCTGGCGTCTGTTAGACGGCCGGGGCGCTACCGTGGACCTACAGTGGTATCAGAGCCGCACCATTAAGGTTTACTAATTTGTGCTAACACGTTTAAAATATCGATCGAACAGATTTTCAAAAATCGCAATTTTCCATGTTCTAAGTTTCTGTCGATTTTAAAAGGGTTCTTAAAATAATTTTGCATATCACAGAAAAGCGTGCAGGGTTTTCTAAGCATACTGGAAAAATTTGGGCATGTGATCCCACAAGAGCACCGCGGATCCGCTGTCAAACCTAGGGTTTGACCGCGGAACCGCGGCGCTTTAGTGAGAACAGTGCATCAATTTTTCCAGAGAGCTTTAAATTGGTAAATTTTGGTATAGTTCTTTTTGGCCCAGTTTTTGTTACTGTACAGCAGATGTACGTGGGGCCCACTTCAGGAAATTCAGTCGATCGAAATTTTAAATTTGTTAGTTTACAGTATTTACTTTATATCTCCGACCGGGAATGTCATTTGATCGGTAAACCGCGTCTAATTGCTATAGTTCTTTTAGACGGGTTTGTGAACGTGACATTCGCGTTGATGTTCAGTGTTGTGCTGTGATGTTGCGGATATGTCGTGGTGGATAGCAGTGTGCAATGATAGTGCAGTTTGGTTTTATTTGTACATTTGATATTGCGGGACGAGCGTCCAACATGTGGGCTGCCGTCACTGCCTGTTTGTATAATATTCTTTTGGGACACGACCGGGTTGAGGTCGTTGTACCCGTTGTACATATTTTTATTTCTGTAATAGGTTTATCCCGCCAGGGAGTGCACGGATAGCCGGGTTCTAGAGGGCAACGGGTCCGTATCTCATGGCTTTGAGAGGCAGAGGGACCTTACTCTAGAATTGGCAGACTATTCGCCGCACTCGTAGGGGGTACAGGTTGACCCAAGGAGGGGTGCTCAATTTACCGGATTCCGTGAAGTACCGGATGTTCCATTCACTATGTTGTGGGGACTACTTCGCTTCAGGTTTTGGCGGGTAACTTGCCGCACCCGTAGGGGTCTAGGTTTCATTACACAGGCTATGCACACGACCAGGGGAACGTCAGGTTTCAGCAGCGGCTCTGTGAAACCCGGGGATCCCAGATTATCTGTATTGTTCTGTGATGCTTATTACTTTTCTGTAATGTTGTATATTATCACGCCTGGAGCGATTATTGTATATTGGTATATATACTATTAGATGTTGTATATGTTTTACACCCGTGCTAGTCCAGCCTCCGCTCTGTCGTTAGTTAAGTAACCTAACGGGTGATGACGGGACCCAGTGGAGAATGTGGATGGCATATACGTACATTATATTTTTGTTCTTTTCTGTTGTGATTGATTGATGGGACTGTGTTGATTTTTATCAATGCAAGTAAAACAAACCTATATTTGATGTTGTTGGAACAAATTTTAAAAGGTGTTATTAACAAGATATTTCCTTTTGTTTTCCATAGTGATATTCAGTTTAGAATATTCTGCACCTCATTCGACGAGGCAAGGGCCGAGATCCCTTCACCGGGAGTGACCCCTTGGGCAGAAGTTTACGTCAAGGTAATAACTTCAATATAGTCGATTACAAGTTGCTTTGCATCGCGGTATTCAGTTGGAATATCCTGCACCTCATTCCACGAGGAAAGAGCCGAGATCCCTTCACCGGGAGTGACCTCTTTAGCAAAAGGTTTTTCGTCACTATATTTTTATAAAAGCTATCAGGTTCCTTCAATGAGATCATGTTCATTACGTTAAAGGGTTTTCGCCAAAACCTAGCCGTAGCCCTCCGTCATTTCTTATGGGTGGTCAGTAGTATTCAAGCTATGTTTGTTGACTAAAGTTAAGGCATAGTGTTTCGTAGTTGCTGGGTATTCGTATGTTGCATAGATAGATGTGTTGGTTTGGGACAGTCGTATTACCTTGTTGACTAAAGTCAAGGGTATGTACGGGTGGGTTCAAATCAACCTGGACAATGACGGGTAGAACTTGACATGTGACTTATGATTTGTTGACTAAAGTCAAGGTCATAAGAGCATGAGGCAAAAATCACATCGGGAGTTTCAAACATACAGGAAACTTGCCAGGCATGCGCATACCTTCTGGAGTGTGATAACTTGAGTGGCTTCTATCAAGTTATCATGCGATGATAGTTGGATCCCGATTCCCACTGATGAGTTCGTTTACTCTTCGGGTGATCCCGACTAATTCTTCATTCAGGTTTGGAGGAGAATTTGAGATTACAGTGGGAGGTTTCCTGATTAGATAAAGTGATAACCATTCTGATCTAGGTTAGAGTGCACGCAGAGTGTTTCTTTTCTTTCTTTCTCCTTGGCTGCGCCCTTTTGACCGACCCTAGACTATAACTCAGTGACCAAGTTGACCGAACCTTCTTAAAATACTGGCTTTTGGATTGTCTATAGTTGCATAAGTTATTGCCGCTACTTCTTTTACCCTTTGTATTTCTCAGAACACCCCGTATTATTACGGACATCCACTTCCATTGGATAGATCCATCGTATGGTTATATACGAACTCGAAGGGACTTCTTCGATGATGGATCCAGGTTCAGGAGAAATAGAATTGGATTATTCAGTTGCCTTTTATTATCATCTTCTCTCAAGTTGCGAGTACTCCTAGGTTTAGGAGGGTACACCTATTATGCTTACTTGATAGTCTTATTCCAAGCCATAGGCTGGTGCCGAAAGGTAGGGAATGAAGAAAACTAATTAGCCTAAGTAGGGTGTGCAGAAGGTAATATGTTAAGACAAAAATAAAGGAATTAGAAAGAGGGCAAAGTAAATTGCGACTGTTATCATTCATGACCAAACCACGTACTTCATCGCCACTCCTATTTCATCTTTGCTTTTTCCCCAGTTCGGGAGAAATAGAATAAGGTATTATTCAGTTGTCTTTTATCATCACCTTCTCTCAAGTTGCGAGTACTCCTAGGTTTAGGAGGGTGCACCTATTATGCTTACTGGATAGTCTTCTTCCAAACCACAGGCTGGTGCCGAACGGTAGAGAAGGAAGAAAACCATTTAGCCTAACAATGGTGTACAGAAGGTAACGACTGAAGACAATTAAAGGGATTTGGAGAGATGGCAAAGGAAATATACGGTTAAAGTCATGAATTGGATTATGGAAGAGGCATTACTAGGAATACCAGGATACCCCTATGAAACATTTTGATGTTTCAGTGCATTGTTAAAAGAAAACTGATTTCCCAATTAGATACTTACTCTAGGGTATGTATTTACTAGGTTTCATTCTCATATCTGTATGGTTATACAGATGATGAGTGGGAGTAAGTTATTGGGAATTGAGAGATTATCCTCATTATATCGGAATTCGTTGAAATTGGTGATATTTGAGGAAATCACCCGGGTACAGTTTTCAATCTACGACATACAGGTTTTGAGTTATTCAACTCAACGGACTTATACATAGTATTGTATGTTGTCCAGTGTCCGTTAGGCCAAAGGGGTAGGTCCTCGTATTATGTTCTGTTTACTTGTGACTTCTCTAGTTTTTAGACAAGTGTTTCGTAGAAATACAATGTCTAAGTTTTGAGAAGTTATGGGTATAAGAATAAACTAGAGAACCGGATGTCGCAAGTATCAGTATTCTTCAAAAGGATCGAAGATGTAGATTCTTGTGATTGGTATTCAGTTGATAGTAATGGTTTTGAGAAACTCGTTTCTCTTTTAGGTTACTCATAATTTGATGGTTTCCTAAGTTGAGTAATTTTGATTAGCCTTTTTTCCATTAAGTTGTTATGCACTGGAGACAGCTGCATGATTTGAATCTGGTTCCAATTAAATTAGTGCCTCTGTTTCTATATTGGATATAGAATGGTTCATATCTTAACGATGTTAAGGTAAGGGGAGTTTTCCAGCTTATGCTTAAAACCAGACACTGGATAACTCAAGGCACGTTTCTGTAATGGCTGTTTGTGGGTTGACCCTGGTTTTGAGGAGGGTTGACATTTCTACCATTTGGAAGATCAATAGTGATATTGTTCTAGACTTGCCACAGCTTTATTAAAATGGACTTTTTCAGAAAATAATAGTGGGAGTATGGTAGAAATGGAAGTGATTCCAGAACCGCAAACGATTGCGGAAAATTTAATAGGACCTATATATTCAATCAGGTTTGACATTCCAATAGCCACTCCGCAAACATGGTGGGTAACCTCCGACACCCGAGATGTACTCCAGTATCCTCAAGAACGGTGACAGGGAGGTTCTTGTTTACCCAGACTTGACACTACGGTTGTTCCAGACTAAGAGACTCGGCAGGAGGATATGTATAGCGTCGTTCTAAACTAGTTTTAGAAGTATACGTATATATATTATTCTGCTAGAGGGTTATCGTAATCAGTGGGAGCAGCGGAAGCATAGTGGGCAAGTAGCTTATGTCTATTTATAGACTTGAGCAATTATAGCGGAGATAGATCATCTAATTTTGATGAGACAATCATGGCTTTAACTTTATCATAATAGGGGATGGATCTGTTAAGAAGGTAGTAGGGTGTGATGTTCTGGTATTTGGATGACATACACAGAGTAGGAAGTAAAATTCTTATACTACAATCGGTTGTACTTTGGTCGTCACACAGTTGTTTCTCCACAAAGGAATTGGATATAATATCTGACATTCTGGTTACTAGATCTATGGTTTAGATCTAGATTTGGGTAGTTTCCCAATCTGGGTACTTTGACAGTATTCTAATGGTATTTTAGAATAGATGACTCCTGGCATGGTGGTGTACCTGCAGGTGATGGAGTCACCCTCTCTAAAGGTGTCTTACAGACTAAAGGAGAGAGGGATGTGCATGATTGGCAGATCACTTGCTTAGGTAATTGAGTCAATCGTGAGATATCAAGTATCACACCAGATGTTGTTTTTGCATTAGATGCGATAAGTTTATATTAATCCAATCCTGGAGAAACATAAGGAAGCAGTTTTAGAACATAAGTGCATGTTCTACGGATTTGATGACGACAGCCTCCTTAGGGAGACGGTTATCATTCCAGGCTTCCGAGGTGACATGGATGACAGAGTGATTGTCAGAGTTATAGTTTTCCCTCTGACGAGGGACAGTATTATGGACAGGTGGTCCAAGAGGATACTGTGGGAGGCATGGTGCTGGATACTGATTAGGTTCAGTTATCGATACAGTCTAAGAAGTTTGGATTTGTAGTTCATTTATGAACTAGGTCCCATCAGATATTCAGACATATTCTAAGACAGGAATTGCTCAATTCGGGAGATGGCTTTCTCCGCGAACTTGAGATTAAGAGAGACATAGAAAGAAACATCAGGGCGGATCCACTCACTGAGGCTATTTCTCGAACACAAGAGTTTTACAAACCAGCTTTGTGAAACTGATTAGTAGAGGAGTTGGATGTTCGGTATCACACGGGCTGTGAGTATGCGACAACGCAATAATTAGCCTTGAGTGCAAGTGGGAGATTGTTGGAGATAGTGCCCTCAAAGTCAATTATTGAATCGCAGGTACGTGATTGCAATGATTGAGGCAGGACCTATACCGATATGACAGTCTTGCTCGAGATGATAGTATGCTATCTGGTTTGTCTTTATCATCGTATACATACTTTAATTCACTATTGCATGATGATAGAGCCCATAAGATTCTTTCTTGACTGCCAGCAGTATGATGGCGATCATATACATGGGAGCTGGAGTCTATAAGCACATCCTTAAAGAGTCCCTAGTCGTAGGAGTTTCGAGACAGGGCATCGATACTCTAAAGTAGACTAATGTATACAGTCGAGACCCCGACGAGGGGCGATGGCTGTTCATATCATAATATTGCATTTTTGTATTCCCCATTCTTATGTATTTTACAATGAAAACAGGTGCTTTTGACCCATGTCTGCTACATGTTACAGGTTACAGGTTCTTGGATCTAAAACAGTGAAAAAGATAAAAGACGATGCAAAAGTGAGACTTTAACCAACAAACAGAAGGATCTTGATCAAGCCTACATGAAGATCAGTTCACAAAGCAAGGTCTAAGATCGCGAAGCGAACGGGTAAAGTTCACCACAATTATTCACTGGAAGATCTGGAAGAGAACGAGAAACCAATATGAGAAAAGAACCAAAGATACAGGAAGCCCAAAACAACCAGAGCCAGCCCATGAAATTTCATAGTCCAATTCCACTGTTTGACCGCGGAACTGCAGGGTTCCTAGGCACTCTCAAGAGGTCTCACAAGGCATCAACCATGCCAATTTCAAAAAATCTAGGTGCCGAGAAACCCGACTACGGATCGTTGGCTAGAAATCTAGGCGAAAAAGCAAACTAGTTGACACTTAACTACAAGAATACGGAAATACAACCTTTGTAGATCCGGTGCTCCACCTCCATAGCTCCGCAACGAAGTCCCCTCGCTGTCCTAGTGAATTCCCGGGCTCTAGTGTCGGCTTCATCGGAGAATAGGCGAGCTAGGTCGTCGATGTCCATGCCGAAGATGATCTACGTCGAGGCATCGCTAGATCAAGCTCCAACTTCACCAAGTCAAGTTTCTTGTGAAGAAAACACACTCTACTACTTGGCAAGAGGTAGAGTATGAAGAAATAGGAAGTGGGTAGACTTTAGAATTGGATTTCTCACTCATTTCATCAATCCACCATTGATGAAGTCAAGCTTCTTCATTGAAGAAGATGAAAAAGAAGAAGCAAATGTTATGATAAGTTAATTAGAAAATAGAAAAGAAAAAGAATACTTATCATATCATTAACTATAGTCAAGTGTAGAGAATTAACCAAGGTTAGTTAAATGGTTAGGGTTAGGAGAAGAAGACAAGAATGGTAGCTTTGGTCAAACCTTCATGAAGTTTCAACTAGAAACAAAGAAAGCCACCATTCTTCTCTTTAATCTTTTCCTTAATAAATAAATAAATAAGATAAGATAAGGAAAACCCTAATCATTAACTTAACTATGGTTTAAACTTTACACTTAACCAAGTTAACATGCATCATCAAACATGATACAATCAAGTGCACAAAAATATATCGCATATACAATGCGCACATCCGAGCGAGAAAATCCATTTAAAGTGAACCGATACTAGTTAATGCAAAGTAATATATCAAATATATAATTATACATTAAATCATTAAATCAACACTTGATTTAACGATCCGGTCATATCGCATATAACCGACTAATATCCAATGTATCGATTTATCGAATCAATCCTTGATTCGATAACTAGGTTATATCGCATACAACCATTCGACACATTCATCGCGAGAATAGAATACGGTATCACATACACGCATTATTCTCGGTCCCGCACATATCTCATATGCGCTCCTATTTCGTTTCGCTTGAGCCAGGAAACCTCTGTGTAGGACTCTAAAGACTCGTCAATACGCCGGCAGCAGGCGATGATCATATCAAACACCCACAAGCCGCAAGCGGTCTGCTAAACGTAACGGCCACCCGGGTATTGAGCGATCAGAAGATCAACGAGCAAGCCCGCTCACACTCCTGTGAATCCAACCAGTAACACTTACCGTACAGTCCGGTCTGATCGTCTGATATGTCGCATATCTCGCCTAGGGGTGGTAAACGTCAGACCCCAATAGCTTGATAAGTCGTGTCGATACGAGGTCTATAACAATTCGAGAAACTACTGGTAACACTTACCAGTAAATCTCAGCAACCCTGGCCAGGGATTTCCTGTTATAGCCAATCGAACACAGCGCAACATCAACTCCCTATACCGGGAGAGACGAATCCCCTCCTATCGCTCATTGCCTCCATGTGACTCGGGACTGTACCCAAAAACCACCATTTTGCACGCCCTCTTGGACGTGGTAAGATGGAAATCAAAGCACAGTGGGAACCACACAAGACTCTATGACGATCTCGGGTCAACAGACTACTCTGTACCAGTGTCACCAGAGAACTGCCATCTGACGTAAGGTATAATACCATCTGGGAGTTCTCGGCGAGTCCGTCCAGTGTACCCAGTCTCTACTGAGCACCCGTATATCATCTCTGATGTCAAACACCAATGGATATGGGATCATCCATCGCCCATCTGTATGGGTCGAGAAGGTATACGCTAGTCTACTCTGGTATATCGATGCCCCGTCTCGATACACCCACGACTAGGGACTTTGAAGGATGTACTTACGGACTACCCTGTCCCCACTAGTATGATCTGCATCATAGTCCAGGTAGTCAAGTACACATCCTAAGGGCTTTACCAACATGTAACAGAGAGACAATCAGTGTACACGTTAAGGTAAAGAGTAACCAGATAACATACTATCATGTCGAGCAAGAAAGTCCTCTCTATATATGTCCCAGCATCCACTACAATATACATCCAATGTACAGTAATGGCCTCTAAGGCATACATATAACTAACAATCTCCCACTTGCACTAGGGCCATCTGATAGCAGTGGTTGGAGTATCTCATACTCAACCATCCCATAAAAATCTCTCTCTGGGAACAGGCCTTTGTGAGTGGATCCGCTGTGTTGTCCTCTGAGTCTACTCTCCTAACCTTGATCACCCTGGAGATCAACCATCTCCATGATCAGGTGATACTGCCATAGAATATGTCTGGAACACTGATGGGACGGACATTCCTTGGCATAAGCCACAACTCCATTGTCACACAATGGGAGGAACTAAGTTCATCTCATGAACTAATATACATCTATACTGCCTCTTTGGTCGCATCTTAAATAGCGATGTATCGAGCCTTTATCGTCTAGTATGCCACGGTATCTAGCTTGGAACTCTTCCAACATACCGTCCCTCGATTGAGGGTAAAGACAATGCCTGTGACTGACATTCAGTCGTCTTTATCACCCTGGAACCATTCCAGTGATTCTCCCCAGGATCGGTTGATACCGGCTCACTACAACTAGTGAGAATCCTAACATCCATTTAGATCTATCTCATAGATCCAAAATCCAGGATTTAGGAGGTATCATTTTGATCCTATATGGAGAATCATTGTGATAGGCGGAGATTGACCGAGCGTAGCATAGGAAACTCTTTCCCTATCAAGAGTATGTCATCCACGTATTCTACGAGGATCATCACCATACTCCCTTTTACCCTTTTTGTATATACAAGGTTCATCTACCATTTTGATGATGTCAAACTCTTTGACTATTTCATCAAAACAGATGTTCCAACTCCGCGATGTCTGCTTTATCCTATAAAGCATCTTGCTCACGTTTCCGCTGCTCCCACTGTCTATGAGGCCCTCTGGCTGTGTACTTATAGACACACTCTTCTAAAACATCATTTAGAAAAGCAGTCATGACACCCAACCGCCAGATATCGTAGTCATGGTATGTAGCCGTGGTAAGTAGG
The DNA here is from genome assembly GCA_030015575.1 of Agapanthus africanus. Classification (NCBI taxonomy): domain Eukaryota; kingdom Viridiplantae; phylum Streptophyta; class Magnoliopsida; order Asparagales; family Amaryllidaceae; genus Agapanthus; species Agapanthus africanus. The sequence goes on along the minus strand of CM057345.1, from coordinate 262,647,142 downwards.
ATCTGGATGGACTTAAGCATAGTCACTTGAAAAGGTTTCATCATTATCCACGCCTGGTCGATGACGAAAAGCTTTAACAAGTCTAGCTTTGAAAGTCTCAACTTTTCCATCTACACCAAGTAATCTTCTCAAGATATACTTGCTCCTGATGGGGATTTAACCCTTCAGATATAGCAACCAAAGTCCATACTTTGTTGGTGTATAAGGATTCCATCTCAGATCGATAAACATCCAGCCATTCTTACAGAGTCCCACTCCTGATGGCCAGCTCGAAACTAGTTGGGTCATCATCTCATGATGCAATCCTCGCTCCCACTGTCATAGAGAAACCGAAATATCTCTCAGGTGGGTGAGGAACCCTACTAGATCGGCGGAGAGGCCGAGGTTCGTTGGTAACTATTGAATCCTTTGGTTCTATCAAATCATTATCTGCAGTTTGTATGGCTGGAACCATTCCGGTTCTACGTAACAGTATTTGCCTCGAGCTTGTCCGGATTTTGCTTTTAGACATAGGCCGGACAACCCCAAATCTTAACTAGCTTAAGAGATGGGCTCTTCCCTTTCCATATCTCATATGGAGTGGTAGGCAACTGATTTGATTCGAACCCTATTCAATAGGTATGCAGCTTCTCAAGTGCATAACTCCCAAAAAGGAAACAGGTAACTCAGTAGTACTCATCATAGAGCACACCATATCACATAGGGTTTGATTGCTCCACCCCGATATACCATCGTTCTATGGTGTATTCGGAGGAGTAATGCTAAGAGAGAATCTCATTCTCCTTTAGAATAGTCCAGTATTTCCGTGCTCAAGTATTCTCCTCCTTGATCTCATCATAGGACATAATACTTTTACCCGTTATTTGGTTCTCTACTTCTAACTTATATTCTGTGAATATCTCAAAAGGTTCGGACTTGTGTTTCAACAGGAACAGAAGTCTGAATCTCGAGAGATCATCAGAGAATGTAATGAAGTACAAAGAACCGGTCTTGGTATGTGTAGACAGGGGACCTACATACATCAACATGTATCATCCCAAGAGTTTACTAACTCTTTCTCTGTTTCCAATAAACAGAGCTGGTGTCATTATATCTTTGTGACATGACTGGCGAGTTTCACAAGATGTAAATTCAAACTGATTTAAATATGCATCTATATGTAACTCTAGCTAGTCGGGTCACATTGATCTGACCTAGTCTACAATACCTCAAGAAAAATTCGTTCAGTTCTGAACTCTTCCTCTTGTGTGTGTTCTGTATACTAAAGAACTATAGTTTGATTTAGAACATCAACGCTTTTAGATAACGTGCCTGAACCGATCAACTTTTGATATAGGAAATGTTCAAAACATTATCCAACAATACAAAATTTTATCATTTCTTTACTAATAAAGAGAGTGATATGATTTTGTATATCAGGTTCGGTATCTAATAATATTCGTTCAGAATCAATGTATTTGGAATATAGGGTGACAGTGACCAACAGACTTGGTTGCAACTCTTGCCCCGTTTTCTGTCTCATGAAACTTATCACCCGTTCTCAGTTCTCTACCTTTCTGTAGCCCTATGTAACTGATTACATATCTGAGATCCTGATCTGGTATCACATACCCAGGACGTAAAGGATACTGAGAAACAGTTCTATATAATGAACACACCCGAAGATGATGCATCAGCATGCACTCTCTTCGTTTGGGCGGCATGGGAATTCTGGTAATCCCCAATTTCCTGCTCTGTCTTATAACAATTATAAGTTGGAGCGGGACCAACGTTCCCCAGCTCAGTATAACAAGCGGGTTCAGTCAATATTCCGTATTATTATCTTGATTAAGGCGTGATATGGTCGCTACCTGGAGAGAGAGAGAAGAAAACACTCAGCGTGCGCTCTTGCAAGAATAGATTGGTTTTTATTTTATCTAATCAGGATGGCTCCCACTGCTTTTTATCAAATCTTCCTTCAAACCTTAAAAGGAAAGACTAGCCGGGATTAATTACACACTACAAGTTCGCCAATCTTTCAGCCAGGCCAGTGTCGGTACTTTGAGGGAGGTCCCCCGTGCTTTCGCACGAACCTAATTAATGTAAACCTCGTTTTCCCAGAGGCGTAACCTCGTTGACACCTTTCTAGACACCTACTTGATTAGCTAATTGCAATGTGTAAAACTCTCCCAGGAGTAACTCTTACTCGCAGCGGGTATCGGGATCCAACTATCTCATAGATGGTATGCAATCTCATTGCAAATTTCAACACTTGAAATTCCCGATAATGTTTTTCCCCTAACGTGCTATGACCTTGACGAAAGCCAACAAACCATAGCCCGCTAGTCAAGTTCAACCCGTACATTTCTTGATCGAATTAAACCCACCCGCACGACCCTTGACGAAAGCCAACAAAGCCGCACGACTACCCTAATCCAATCGCATCGTATGCTGGCAGATAAGCAGCATATAGCTACCGCACACTGCACCTTGACGAAAGCCAACAAATGTAGCACGAATACTATATACAACTTATCTGAAATGACGGAGGGCTACGACAGGTTTTTCTGAAAACCTATTGCGTAATGAACTTGATATCGTTGTAGAATCAAATGATTTTAAAAATGGACTGTTTTTGAGGCTTTTCTAATTTTGCTAAAGGAGTCACTCCCGGTGAAGGGATCGTCGGTCCTTTCCTCGTCGAATGAGGTGCGGGATATATCATATATATCACTGTGCAAAGCAAAAACTCTTAAAAGCAATTAAAAGACAAACCGAGTGTGTAGCATCTGCCAGTTATTGCTAAAGGAGTGACTCCCGGTGAAGGGATCTCGGTCCTTTCCTCATCGAATAAGGTGCAGGATATATCACATATACCGCTGTGCAAAGCAAGAACTGTAGCTACCTGTTTTATTTTGAAATTCGATTCTACAACATCTTAGGTTTCTTTTATTTCATTAATCATATTAATGAAGTCCCATCATTTAAGTACCTAAACATCACAAGATCACATCACAGATATCGCAGCAGAATAATCATATGAAATATTGGATATACTAGGACGTCCGTGTTTTCAATACGAGCCAGTATAAAACACGGATTCCACGGTCGCGATGAATAGCCAAACCCACACCCCTAGACCCCTACGAGAGCGGCAAGCAACCCTACCAATTCTAGAGTTAGGAGACCCGGACTCGACTCCTCGAGTTGGTCTCCCACTGGACTCCAGAACCCGGTTACTTGTGCCCTCCTCCTTGGGTCTATCCTAGTGCGGAAAAGTAAATAATATACATCAACGGTGACAACTTCCGCAACCTGGAAGCGCCCCAATAAAAGAATATTACATACAAGTTTTTACATGAATGAAAATGAAAAACACTCATCTCACATAAAAACCCCCGGCTATTCAAACACGATGATCCAATATAACATATCCAGCAACACATAACATCACATGTCATCAACGTAAGTAAATATGCGTATCCCAATTGTCGTTGATATATAGCAACGAAACCGGCGATATCACATATTACACTTACGGTCACAGAAAAGAAAGTGTAAAACTACAACAGTTGGAATCCGCAACCTGCATAGACATCGCATGCCTAATCAAATGAATTCTTTAGACATCGCATGCCTAACAATTATAAACCCCACATTTTAGTCTCAAAATCGAAAACACTTTTCAATATCAAGTCGGGCAATTCAACAAGATTCCCGACATCCTGATCGAATGCTCGTCGCAAACTTCAGTAGACGGCCGCACCCCCTGACGCCGTCGACGAAGTGCACCAAGGCGGAACACCGCTGCCGCGAGCACCCGAACGGATGCTTTCGGCGACGGGGTTCTCCTACAGTCACTTGGTCGGGGCTATGGAGCGAGGCTGTCTATTAAGTTTACCCGGCGAGTATCCGCGTACGCTACGTGATTGCGACGGACTTTTGATCACATCAAAATTCCGTGGCAACCGATCAAGTGAGACTAAAGTGCTATGTTTATAACATTCATTCAGTTATCTCATAACTTTTTGTGAATTCCAATTATTGTATCCCATTCCAGATAAATAGAAAATGTTAAACTTTCCGATCGAACAGTCGAACACCCAAGTTTTCCCGATACAGCTCAACACATGAAACAAGTATAACAACATTCAGTTCGTGCCTCAGTACCAACGGTCCAGCCGTAGAAGGGTCAAGCCAACGCCTCACATGTGGCACGCCGTACTGCCCCAAACCCGAAGGTTCAAAGGGCAGTTCAAGACGGTCACATAATCGAGTTAAGGTTTGTTGTCTTCTAGAGGGACCATCGCGTTACTTGCACTACTTAGAACGTCGTTAAACTACGGAAAAATCCAACACTTGGAAATTTCCCGACAGGGGAAAAATTGGGTATTTATATCCGGTCGAACTTTTTAACATATTCTGAAATTTATCCGGAAAGCCACATAGACAAAATCTGATACTCCGATCGAAACACCGAATCCCCAAAACAACTCCAGAAAATTCAACTCTTGAATAAATTTTAAAAATACCCAGAGAACTCAGCACCTGAAACAATGAATTACTGTGCAAACAGTTAGGGCTGACGTCACAATTCTGCCGCGGAACCGCCGCATAAGCTAGGCTTATGCCGCGGTTCCGCCGCCGATTACACTGTTCATGCAATAAATTTTGCGCCGTAATTCTTAGAATTCCCTGCTGAGTTTTCTGCATATTTTTAATTTGGAAAAATCCACGATTTTAGAAAAAGTACAGAGAGCAATTTTTGGGGTTGGGTTTCGGTTCGATCGGACTTCAAACTCCGTCTAGACTTCGCCTAAGGCTCTAGCTAGGCTCTGATACCACTGTAGGGTTCCTAGACACTCTCAAGAGGTCTCACAAGGCATCAACCATGCCAATTTCAAAAAATCTAGGTGCCGAGAAACCCGACTACGGATCGTTGGCTAGAAATCTAGGCGAAAAAGCAAACTAGTTAACACTTAACTACAAGAATACGGAAATACAACCTTTGTAGATCCGGTGCTCCACCTCCATAGCTCCGCAACGAAGTCCCCTCGCTGTCCTAGTGAATTCCCGGGCTCTAGCGTCGGCTTCATCGGAGAATAGGCGAGCTAGGTCGTCGATGTCCATGCCGAAGATGATCTACGTCGAGGCATCGCTAGATCAAGCTCCAACTTCACCAAGTCAAGAAACTTGTGAAGAAAACACACTTTACTACTTGGCAAGAGGTAGAGTATGAAGAAATAGGAAGTGGGTAGACTTTAGAATTGGATTTCTCACTCATTTCATCAATCCACCATTGATGAAGTCAAGCTTCTTCATTGAAGAAGATGAAGAAGAAGAAGCAAATGTTATGATAAGTTAATTAGAAAATAGAAAAGAAAAAGAATACTTATCATATCATTAACTATAGTCAAGTGTAGAGAATTAACCAAGGTTAGTTAAATGGTTAGGGTTAGGAGAAGAAGACAAGAATGGTAGCTTTGGTCAAACCTTCATGAAGTTTCAACTAGAAACAAAGAAAGCCACCATTCTTCTCTTTAATCTTTTCCTTAATAAATAAATAAATAAGATAAGATAAGGAAAACCCTAATCATTAACTTAACTATGGTTTAAACTTTACACTTAACCAAGTTAACATGCATCATCAAACATGATACAATCAAGTGCACAAAAATATATCGCATATACAATGCGCACATCCGAGCGAGAAAATCCATTTAAAGTGAACCGATACTAGTTAATGCAAAGTAATATATCAAATATATAATTATACATTAAATCATTAAATCAACACTTGATTTAACGATCCGGTCATATCGCATATAACCGACTAATATCCAATGTATCGATTTATCGAATCAATCCTTGATTCGATAACTAGGTTATATCGCATACAACCATTCGACACATTCATCGCGAGAATAGAATACGGTATCACATACACGCATTATTCTCGGTCGCGCACATATCTCATATGCGCTCCTATTTCGTTTCGCTTGAGCCAGGAAACCTCTGTGTAGGACTCTAAAGACTCGTCAATACGCCGGCAGCAGGCGATGATCATATCAAACACCCACAAGCCGCAAGCGGTCTGCTAAACGTAACGGCCACCCGGGTATTGAGCGATCAGAAGATCGACGAGCAAGCCCACTCACACTCCTGTGAATCCAACCAGTAACACTTACCGTACAGTCCGGTCTGATCGTCTGATATGTCGCATATCTCTCCTAGGGGTGGTAAACGTCAGACCCCAATAGCTTGATAAGTCGTGTCGATACGAGGTCTATAACAATTCGAGAAACTACTGGTAACACTTACCAGTAAATCTCAGCAACCCTGGCTAGGGATTTCCTGCTATAGCCAATCGAACACAGCGCAACATCAACTCCCTATACCGGGAGAGACGAATCCCCTCCTATCGCTCATTGCCTCCATGTGACTCGGGACTGTACCCAAAAACCACCGTTTTGCACGCCCTCTTGGACGTGGTAAGATGGAAATCAAAGCACAGTGGGAACCACACAAGACTCTATGACGATCTCGGGTCAACAGACTACTCTGTACCAGTGTCACCAGAGAACTGCCATCTGACATAAGGTATAATACCATCTGGGAGTTCTCGGCGAGTCCGTCCAGTGTACCCAGTCTCTACTGAGCACCCGTATATCATCTCTGACGTCAAACACCAATGGATATGGGATCATCCATCGCCCATCTGTATGGGTCGAGAAGGTATACGCTAGTCTACTCTGGTATATCGATGCCCCGTCTCGATACACCCACGACTAGGGACTTTGAAGGATGTACTTACGGACTACCCTGTCCCCACTAGTATGATCTGCATCATAGTCCAGGTAGTCAAGTACACATCCTAAGGGCTTTACCAACATGTAACAGAGAGACAATCAGTGTACACGTTAAGGTAAAGAGTAACCAGATAGCATACTATCATGTCGAGCAAGAAAGTCCTCCCTATATATGTCCCAGCATCCACTACAATATACATCCAATGTACAGTAATGGCCTCTAGGGCATACATATAACTAACAGGAACCACGGCCAAACCAGGCCTCGGGCCGCGGTTCCCCGGCCATCTAGGGCTTTTAAAAGTCAAAAATTATACTATAATTCAAGGCGGCGCTGAATGGGTCTTCCTAGGGGTATTTTTGTAAATGCAGATGTGCGAGTCATTGTAATCCTAGGGTTTCCTATTCTTTATAAATAGGAACTCTAATCATTGTAATTTCTTATGCCTCCTTTTAATAATAAATTCAGATCTCTTTATGGAGAGCATCGGTGCCTCTCTTCAATTCATCTATTCAGATCTGACAACCCTGCATAAATGTTTGGAGAGATCTATCTGTAAAGTAAGTAGATTTATTTATTTTCTTGCCCTAGGTAATTTCAATTCCTGCCCTAGATTAAATTTAATTTCCTTGCCCTAGTTAGAACTTTAATTCAATTGCCCTAGATAGTATAATTAGGTTTTTAGATTTAATAACCAATCCGAACACCCTTCGGAATTAACTCGTAAGAGCGAATCGGAAATTCACAACATCCCTGTGGACCGACCCGTACTCACCGGCTAGCTACAAAGCGACGCCGTTCTTGATTGCGGTTAATAGATAGTTTTTGACATACGAATCAAATGGCGCCGTTGCCGGGGATGGCGTAAAATTTCTTTCTGTGTAATTTCGGGTTGATATAAATTTTAAAAATTATAAAAATCTGAAAATAAAAAAATATACAAAAAAACATTTTATCAACTTTTATCTGTTTGAAGGGTTTTATTGTTTGAATCTTGCAGGAACAGCGAAGAATCGCGGATCTAGAAATTTACAGAGGGCAAAACAAAATAAATCATATCAGAACAGAGAGGGAAGATCACAACAGAGCCACAGAAATTTTTTGGAGCTCTGATCGCTCCATTCCACCGCGCTTCCGCGGCGAAAGTGGGCCCCAGACCGCGATTCCACCGCGCTATAGCCACGTCAGCACCTGAATTTTGTATGGTCTGTTTCCTCCTTCTCCCCTCTGTCAACCACCATATATCTTTTATGAAAATTTCTGTAGGATTTCTTTGCGCTAAAAATCTTTTCTCCCCCTTCTAAATAACAGATTTTCTGCAGGTTTCTTTGCGCCGCGCTAAAAATTTGATTGCAAGTGAATTTTATTGTTTTGCATAATTTAATCGGACTTTAAGGGGCTAATTGACCAAACTCAGATTGGCTAGGGATTTTATCACCCTTCCCAGGACCCCAGAAATCACTTTAAAGCATTTGTATTGACCACAATTAATTAAAAAAAATACTAGACTCAGCCCTAAGGACATCGAGCTCAATAGGAAAAGGACTAGTATAGGCATCGACCGTTTATCCTAACTAACTTTGCGGTGTCTAGGCTAGTGGTTATTAATTAGGCCCACTATTGTGGTTCCTTCCCACTTACCTGGCCGTACTTGTCGGTGAAGAGGCGGTTTGAGGTCCTATTTCTAGCCCTAGTTAGGAGCTGTCTAGCAGACCTAGACGACCCTAGATCTAGGCCTGATTGTGCATGTGTGGTTGATACATTTGTGTCACGAGTCTCTTTTCAAAACTTCTTTGCAAAACTCTCACATAAAAAAAAAGAAAAAATCTTTTCAAAACTTGCAACTTGTCGCTAAGAAAACTTGCAACTCACTTCCACCACTTCCCTCCATTGACGTTATCTTACCCCCACATTCTGTTTTTCTATTTTTCTGACTACACTACTCCTTTAGTGTATGTCACTTTGGACTAGGGATACTAACGCCCGATTAGTCCGTGTTTCGTTGGTACCGACCGACGAACCTTTCGACACCGAAGTCGAAATTCCCTCCAATTCCTTACCTCCACCTTCAAATTCTTCTTTCGAAGGTATGTCGGGACACGACCCCAACGATACCTTACCGAGGGGAATGATTCCACCTCCGTTAGGTGCGAATAACCCGAATCTTCCGCCTGTTGTAGCGCCCGCACGAGTTGCGCTCCAGGATCTCTTCTACCCCGTCCGCACTTCTTTACCTACATGTCTTTCACCCCCATCGGCAAATGGGGACAACTTTGAAATAAAACCACATTTCATCAATATGCTGCCAAAATTTCATGGTTTGGAATCCGAAGATGCATATATCTTTATCAATAAATTCCAAAACGTTTGCGATATGATGAAAACGAACCAATTAAGTGATGACGCTATAAGGCTAAAGGTCATTCCTTTCACCTTATGTGACCTAGCCAAGAAGTGGCTATATAGCACCGCATCACATTCCATTAGAAATTGGGACGAGTTTGTGAGAGCTTTTCTGAAAAAGTTCTATCCTCATCACAAAACTGCTAGAATCCGTAACGAGATTATACAATTTTCACAGCTTCCTTCCGAACCATTTTGGAAGTGCTTCGAGAGATTTAAAGACCTACTTGTTCAATGCCCTCATCATGGGATCGAAAGTTGGCAACTTTGCCAAACATTATACGAGGGATTGAACTCGGCAACGAAGCAGTTGCTAGAAACTATATGTCAAGGTCATTTTCTTTCCAAGTCTAGCGACGAAGCGTGGCAGTTTCTTGAGGATCTTAGTGAGCAAAAAATTCAGTGGGAGAGTACCAAGACCACATCATCTTCTTCTGTTGGTCAATCTAGGGCAGGCATACATCAAGTAGATATGTCGATTGCTATGAAGGCCGAGATGGCTGCACTTATGAAAAAGCTAGAAGCTATTGAGACCAAAATCTCATCGTCTTCTCCTGCCCCTGCTTTACCCACACGAACTGTTTGTGCTTGTTGTTCGAATCCATCACATCTAACCGAAGAGTGTCCTTATAATGCACCTATTCAAGGACAAGATCAAGTCAATGCTGCATTTCAACAACGACAAAGAAACGATCCGTACTCTTCGACATACAATTCGGGGTGGAGGAGTCACCCAAATGTCGCTTGGAACCAAAATCAACAAGTCCAAGGAAATAACAATTTTCAAAGACCTCCTCCTCCACAACAACAACAAGCACCTTCATAAACTCAAAACCAGCAACCTTTCCAACAACAACCTTATACAAATCAAACGAACAATTTGGTTCAACCAAATGATGATAAGGTTATCTCGCTTGAAAAAAGTCTAAATGCATTTCTCAAGCAATCTACAGAATCCGCAGCAAGATTTGAAAAATATGTTCAATCTTTGATGACTAACAATGCTTCACACGATCAAAGTATCAAATCTATTGAGGCACAAATTGCACAATTAACTGCTGCGTTGAGCGAGAGAGAAAAGGGAAAGCTTCGATCTCAATTATTGCCAAATCCCGGTCACACACAAAACGCATATCCCAATCACAATGTAAATGCGGTGACCACGTTGAGATCCGGAAGAGTGTTGCAAAATAATGTGGGAACTAGTGATGACATCCCCGCCGGTGGTTCTTCTTCTTCTTTTTCTCCATCGTCATCTTCCCCTTCTTCATTTTCTTCACTTTCTTCTTCACCTTTTTCTTTAGAGCTTATTCTCCACCCTTCACACGGCTCTACTTCTTCTAACTCGAACGGACCCATTTCTCACAACAGGAACACATCCACACCGGGATCCGTTCCTACTCCACATTCTACTCTACAGACATTTGACTCAACAAATTTTCAAAATGCTCCATTTCCAAACAGGTTGAGTCCTAATAAACCAACTGCACAAGTGGAGAAGATTGTGGAATTATTTAAGCAGGTTAGCATAAATATACCTCTCTTGGATGCTATCCAAAAAGTCCCTTTATACGCGAAAATCTTAAAGGGCTTATGCACCTCGAAGAGAAAGGCATCTCAAGTACCCAAGAAAGTGCTAGTGGCTAGTGCAGTGAGCAATGCTATTAACCACCATCAAACCTTACCCCAAAAACGAAAGGACCCCGGCTGTCCTACGATTTCAATCACAATTGGGGATAAGAAAATTAATCGAGCACTTTTAGATCTTGGGTCTGGTGTTAACCTGATTCCCTACTCCGTGTATGAACAATTAGGGGTTGGAGAGTTGAAACCCACTCGTTGTACTCTCCAAATGGCTGATCGATCAATCACCCATCCAAGGGGTCAGCTAGAGGATGTGTTGATCAAAATTGGGGAGTTCATATTCCCCGTTGATTTTATTGTTATGGATACACAACCTTTGCTAACCCAAGAAACCAAATTCCGGTGATCCTCGGTCGACCATTTTTGGCCACTTCCAATACTGTAATAAACTGTCGCAATGGTTCCATGACTCTATCCTTTGGGAAGATGTCTAGTGAGTTCAATATTTATAAGATAGGAAGTCTGCCCCCCGTGTCTAAAACTAGTACACGAGAAGTTTGCTCTATTTACTAAATCACGCAGGAGGACTGCGAGCTTGAAAGATTCTTGTTTGATGAAAACAGTTTTGACGCCACTAGTGCGTCCCTCCTTGAGCCTACCACCGTTGACACAACCGATATGGATTATGAATGTTTCACTTTTTCGGATGATGACAACTCACAGCCCGAATATGAGTCTTTTAAATTTTTGGATGAGTTAGTCGAACCATCCGATTCGGTTGTTTGCAGTGATTTCGAACCTGTGTTGGAGTCCTTTGAGTTCGAGGTAGATTCCGCAATGATTCTTTCGCCTCCGAAACTCGAACTCATGTCCTTACCGCCTCACCTTAAATATGCTTACATAGGTGATAATGAGACTTTTCCCATTATAATATCAGCCTCTCTAGCCTTCGAGCAAGAGGACGCTATTTTAAAGGTCTTACAAGATAGGCGGCAAGTTTTCGGGTGGACTATGGCGGACATCGAGGAGATCAGTTCCCTTATAATTGAATATCATATGCAATTGATGGATGATGCCAAGTCAATAGAGGACCCACAGGAACATTTTGGGGGTATTGTGGTTACTCAACCTTCTCCTTTGGAAGTTGAACCACCCCTATTTCTTTTAATAAGTTACGAGAATGCCAATACTTCACTGATTGCTGATCATTCGCATTCTCGTTTTGATTCATCACCACCTCCTGTCTATTCACCTCCATACCTTCCATACCACTTCTATCTTCCCCAATTCTTTATGGATCGCTACGACTTATTCTTCCACCAACCGACGCTCTTTACAGATAAATTTTTCAACTGGTTGGTGTTGACGTTTAGTCTATGCAAAGTTTGGCAGTAATGTCTAACATTGTTTAAATGAAGTTTGGGGGTGGGCCTTTTTGTATATATTTTTTGTTTTTCTTAACAATAAAAAATTATAAATAAATAAACAGGGATGTGTCGGTATTTTGACCCTCTTGGTTTAGCATGACAATGAGGACACTGTCAAGTTTAAGTTTGGAGGTATGCTCGGTATGTTTTCTTCCTTCGCATTCATTTGTACATATTTTTGCATTTGCATATTTATTTGAAAACCCATAAAAATTTGAAAAATTTCAAAAATTATAAAAATAATTGTATTCAATTTTTGCTAATTGACTTGAGTTTGACTAATAGGTTAACTAGCTAGGAACAACTAGATCTTAGACTTAGTGAATTAGAAACCCTAAAAATAGCCTTCCTTAAAGTTTAACGGTAGAAAGTATATGCCTTGTAGTTTATTTAGAAATAGGCAAATTTTGGGTTCACTTCTTGGGCTAAGTCAAAATAAGGGAAGAGTATTGATGTTCTTATTAGAGTATAAGTTTGAAAAATAGTTCTAGCTTAAGTCTAGATTCTGAAAACGTATACCCTACAAATTGTACAATCACGCACCTTGACACTTGGAATAGTAGAAGAGACCTTGAAATGTTCTTGTCTAAAGTCCTTAGTACGATAAAATAAATGTAAAAAAAAAAGTGAATAAAGAAAAAAATGGACACTGGTTTTTGTGATTACTTAAGGCTGCAAAAATAGAAAAATATTTAGCGAGGGTGTTTCATCACCTAGTGCCTTAGACCAACTGGTTTGGGAGTCACTGCTAAAGCCTTGGGTGTTGCAAAACTAGGAAGTACGCTTTAAAGTGCTAACGCATCTTGTAATCGGTTGTTGGTACCTCAAGAAGTATTAACGGTCGCATGAAGGATGTGTAAGCGAAATTCAATTAAAAGTTCACTAATTAATAAGTGCTTTGGACAATGGATGAGAGTACGATTGCTTGATTTGAATTTCCAAGTGTAGGGGTGATATTTACACACACGTGGGGATATGTGATTGGAGTTTAGATAAGAGAGAGGAATGAAGAATAGAACAAATATCTCTAGTAGAGTTGATAGAAATTCCTAAGTGGAGATGGAACTTTAGAAGAAAAACTTAAGAGATACCGAAAGCTAGGTAACTCTACAGGATATATATAATCTTAAGTTAAATAATGAGGAAGTGTGAATAATGCGGGTGGATAATTTACGGGTAAAAGATAATAGAATTCCTTGTTAGAAAATCTAATTGGAGAACAAAAGTCAATAGGCCGAGTTGATAGGATTTTGTAGGTGTAATCCGCTGAAAACCCTCAGGAGACAACACTCCTCCTACTAGGGACACCTAGAGGTTTAACGGCTTGTTGCACGTGCTCAGTGCAATCGCGTTTCCCTGTGAAAGTGCGGTTAGGCTTTTAGTGAATAAAAATAAGTTTGCTCGAGGACGAGCAAAAGATAAGTTTTGGGGTATTTGTTCATATCATAATATTGCAGTTTATATTCCCCAATTCTTATTCGTTTTATAAATAAACAGGTGCTTTTGACGCATGTCTGCTACATGTTACAGGTTACAGGTTCTTGGACAGAAAACAGTGCAAACGATGTAAAGACGATGAAAATGTGGACTTTAACCAACAAACAGAAAATCTTGATCAAGCCTATATTAGAACAACTCACAAAGCAAGATTCAAGATATCGACTCAAAGCGAACGGTTAAAAATCCATTGCAAATTGTTCACTGAAGATCTGGAACCAACCTAGAAGCCCAAATGGAAAAAGATATATATAAATAAGAAGCCCAAGCCAACAAGAAGCAAACCAGGAAATTTCACTGAGAGATCTCCCAAAAGGGCCGCGGAACCGCGGCCCAAGCCCACTAATGCCGCGGTTCCGCGGCCATTTAAAGCCCGTGTCGGTGGATTTTTCTCGTGTCGGTGCGTCGGTGCGGGTGTTGGGATTTTTCGTGGGCATATCTGTAATTGCACATGCGCGAGACTCTGTAACCCTAGTTTTCCTGTTTTCCTATAAATTGTAATCACAGATCTGTAAAACTCATGCCTCTTTTCAATAAACAAATTCAGATCTGTTCTGTGTTCTTGCTTGGAGGGAACCATCAATAAATCAGTAAGTTATTTTTTTTATTCTTTGTTTTAATTGTCTTTTAATTAGTATGTTTATTCATCCCCTAATGAGCGAGTAATCTCCTCGCTTGTTAGGGTTAGCCTTAGGGAAAGGTTTGAGAGATGAGATCTCTCACCCCTTTCATGCCCCTTCACAAGAATTAGAACTCCATGCATACACGCACAATCGCTCCCTACGGCACCCTACCCCTCGAGGTAACGGTGACACCGTAGTATAAAGGCCCGGTTGCGCGTGTTTTCCATGGAGGTTAGGGTAATTATCGATAAAGGAAGGATAAGAATCTAAAGGAAGAAATATCTTCCCAAAAGATTCTAATCCACTTCATTGATAATTACCACAACATCTAATAGATCTAAAATAAGGCATTGAAAGCGGTGAGGAAACCTTTAATCTCCAAACTTCCCCTAGACCTAACCCTAGCAAGACTTTAATTTAGATTAGTTTAGTTTAGTGATAGATCTAGGTTTTAGATTTAATCAATCCAAACAACATTTGGAATCAACTCGTAAAAACACATTAAGAAAATTACCCATCTCTATGGATCGACCCGTACTCACCGGCTAGCTGCAAAGCGACGCCGTTTCTGATTACGGTAAATACAAATTTTTGGAATAATCAATGGCCGGTCTCACAAGCCATTTGTGTCAGTAGGATCACCTAAGATGTATACAGGTGCTCATTGGTTTATGAGTACACCGAACAGGACTCGCCGGGAACATGCTAGTTGGTATTATACATATCGTCAGATAGCAGTTCCCTGGTGACATGTGTACAGGTTAGTTCATCAACCTGAGGTCTTCATTTGTCTCGTGTGAGTTCCTACTGTGCTTAGATTACTACCCTACCACGCTCAAAGGAGTTGTGCAAACAGGTTTTAGTTGGGTACAGTCCCGAGCCACATTGGAGGCAAGTGAGCGGATCGGCAGGGGATTCGTCTCTCCTGGTATTGAGGGTGAGATCGCGCTGTGTCTAGGAGAGCCATTACACAAAGCCCTCGGCCGAGGCAGGAGATTTACCGGTAGATATTCTAGTACTATCTCAGGGTGTTCTGGGCCACTCTCTGACACGACTTATACTGCTATTGGGGGTCTGACGTTACCAGCCCCTAGGCCGATATGCGATACTCATAGACGAACGGACCGGACTGTATGTATATTGTCACTGTTAGGCTCAGTAGGGTTTATGGATGAGTTCGCTCGTCAGCTTCCCTTCCAATCAATACATAGGCAATCGTTACGTACAGCCAGTACCTCTGACGTGCTTGTGGTTATACCCAGTGCCAGTGTATTGATGAGTCATTAGAGTCCCCCACAGACACTTTCCCAAGTTCGGGCGAAATGTTGTAGAGGCTGTATGGTATTATGGCAAGGTTCGGAAAATGCACGTGCGTTTTTGCACGTGTCGTTTTTTGGGCAGATAATACTGGTCGGCTTTGGTTTAAGCAGGATCCGAGTATTATGCTGTGTAGATATAATATCTTTGTCTCAGATGCATTTGTATTCGGTCGTAATACAAATACGGGTATGTTTATACTGATACGGGGTTATCCTAAAATTCGTTTCAGGATCACTTTTGGAAGTTGCTAGTTTCCAGTTTTCTATCAGCCGTATTTAACATTCGGTTAAATGAGGATTTATCTTTTCTTGAGATGAGTGTGGAAGCTTCTAGAAGATGGTGACTAGGATGATGAGGTGGCTTGTGACTCATTTGTTCATTAATGCTGTATTAATGAAAGGGTGACTAAGGTTAATGAGTCATTCTTTACATTAATGTGTTCATACTAGGTGTTTAAGTGAGTCATTAATAAGCTTTATCTGTATGGTCACCTTCCATCCTCCTACACTCACCCCCTTGCCTATTTAGTGGCCGGCCACCCCTTGGTGGATGATAATGGTTGTTGTTTTGAAAAGATTAAGGATTTTGGTTCATGAAAATTAGTATACTTCATTTCTCATTTCATATCGATCCAAAAGGCAACTTCATTAACCGTTCGTCCATGGCTTTGGACGAAACGAGACAAAGTGTTCTACTCATTCTCTACATCATCTTGGTCGTCTCTTTTAGCAAACTTGACGATCGAGTTGCCTCGGTTCAGAGGCGGGAGCCCGTTTAAAGATCCGTCGACGTGGTGCCACCTGGACGAGAAGACTGGAGATTCAGGAGATCGGAGCAGCCGCAACAAAGCGTGGGATGATGGTTGAAGACCGAAAGACTCGGATCGTTCGGTATAACATTCAAACCTACTTTGTAGTTTGTTAGTTTAGCTTTAATGGCAGATCCGGGTTATAGTACGCGATAGCGCCAGTTGTAAAAAGTTTTTGTTCCGCATCTGGCGTCTGTTAGAAGGCCGGGGCGCTACCGTGGACTTACAGGTATAATATGGAAAAGTGCGTATAGTTCATGGCAGTAAGTAGAAGTTTAGCCTAATATTAATAAATTAATAAAGTTCTCTTTCTTGTTGAGAATGTAAGAGCTTGCGTCGAATCTCATTAAAGTTGGTGTTTGTTTTCACGTTCTTGTAGCTGATTTTCGCTTATATTATTTACAATTGGTATCTTTCACGACCCACCTCCAATACAGAGAGTATTGTCCGCTCTGGCTGAAACCGTACGGTTTTGTCCTTCGGGACGAACTGGACCCGACCAGGGGCCAACTTCCCAGGAGGTCACCCATCCCAGGACTTCCTTGGCCCGAGCACGCTTAACTACGGAGTTCTTAAACTCCTGTAGTGCCAGTTCACTTAAAAATTGCCTCTGTATTGAAGAGTGCTATCATTTCATTTATAGTACAGATCTGTTCTCTTTCGGAATATATTCTGAAGATTCCCCATTGTTTTACAGTGGGTTCCCACGCTTATCTGGTATATATGGATATACCGGATAATACTTAGGGTATTACATTCTCCCCCACTTAGAACAATGGTTCGTCCTCGAACTACAGACCTACTATTGAGGAACCAGCTCTGATACCATTCTGTCATGACCCACCCCCAATACAGAGAGTATTGTCCGCTCTGGCCGAAGCCGCACGGTTTTATCCTTAGGGGCGAACTGGACCCGACCAGGGGCCACTTCCCAAGATGTCACCCATCCCAGGACTTCCCTGGCCCGAGCACGCTTAACTACGGAGTTCTCAAACTCCTGTAGTGCCAGTTCACTTAAAAGGCACCTCTGTATTGAAGAGTGGTATCATTCCATTTATAGTACAGATCTGTCCTCTTTCGGAATATATTCCGAAAATTCCCTATTGTTTTACAGTGGGTCCCCATGCTTATCTGGTATATATGGGTATACCGGATAATACCTGGGGTATTACAGTATCAGAGCAGATTGTGTTCGATCAAGTTACTAGTTTGTGAGATGAAGGTGGATGCAGTATTAAGTCAAAGCATGCGGAGGCATCAAGTATTGTTTAAGAAACCCCAGTCTCAATTCAATGTTTGAGGAATTGAGCGAAGAAAGAAGAAAGGTTGATCCGAATACACGGATTGATAGTTATCAAAGGTAGATCGGTCAAGATGGAACCAGCAAAGTTGTCTAGAAACTGTATCTTGTGTTGGACGATTAATGATGCTCATATCCAATCAGATTTGAGCATGGAGCTTGCGGATGATGGCGTAGATCACACACAGTCTGTGAGCATAGGTGGTGCACAGGCAATGGCAAAAGGGGTGAACAGAAACTTTGAAACATGGTGCAGCACAATAGTACGTTTTTTTGGGTGTTTCTGGATAAGGAGATTCCAATATTTTCGTCCAAGATATATAATGTAGTGATCATGGGTGCTTTCATATAGAGTACGTGTAGTAATCATGAATACTCGGGACCTACGATTTGATCGTGATGCTCAAGACGACGGAGATAAAGAAGATGGTACAAAGGTATTTAAATGATGGAGCAAGATGCATGTGTGAGTTCGCTTGCAAAGAGGATGATGAGAACAATGATGGATGCCTGATTAGCCTCAATGGATTTGAGTCAAAGTGGAGGGTATCGGAGTTGTGTCTCATATATAGTTGAGCGCTTAAAAATGTTTCATGGATCGCGGTGAAGTCTGTTGGTCGGTAAGGCTAAAGTAATTGTTGGAATAGGTTACTAATGGATAAAGAGATAAGAGAAACCTCGATGAACAATTAAAATTTAAACTAAGGTTGAGATTGTTAAAATATTAAATTAAGTTTAAGTTGTTAGGTACTATTGAGAAAATAAGATTGTGACCACTATTAAAATTATGCTGGAGATTTAAATTTAAATAAGGATGAGTCATGTTAGATAAAGAAAAAGAGTCAAATTTAGATAAGACAAAAAAATCCTGATTTAATTAGGAGATGAAAAAACCAATGAGCAATAGCTCAATTGGTATGGGCACTTCCTTTCTTGGAGAAAGTGCGGGGTTCGAACTCCAGAAACCCCAAGAGTGGAAGTTGAATTAACGCTTTCGGGAATAAATTTTTTGGTCCCCTGGGTATGTATATGGATGGGGTGGGGTGGGTATGTGGGTGTGGTGTACATGCGTATGTTGTGTGTTGTAGGTCAAGACTTACGGGTCAGTGCCAAAAAAATTAGGAGATGGAGTCCATACCTAGTTAGGAGATGCCACACCTCGCTTCCCAAAATACACAAAATATAGGAACGCGAAAAACCAGCCATGCTGCCTATATATGGTAAGGAATTATCATTCCATAATCACCTTAAGGCTTCTAGCTAAACCTGTACTATAATATCCAAAATGTATACCAATATACACAAGAGATAACTCTAATAATCATGCTACATTAAAGCATCAAAGATGTAACATTTCAGAAAATATAAAATATTATTTTTGGAATTTAATATTAAATAATATATTTCGCGAAATTATCCGATTTGCGAAATTGGGGTTTTCGTAAAAGGGTATAGATATATACCAATAATTGTGAAATAAATAGAAATTAAAATGATTTATTCATTTAAATATATATTTATTGAATTTGGCATTTTTATAATTTATTATATGCAAGTTTGAAATTAAACCCGATTAGTGCACTGCTAATCGCGATTAGGCCAAATCCATGTTTCTACATTTTTATCATGGCTAGTGCACCATGACATGTTGCATTATGTTACATATTGTTTCTTTTGTGTTTGTTCATTTCTTTTGGTTATATTTTGGTGAGAAAAGAAAATGAAGAGAGTGTATTGTTGAGGAGAGAGAGAGAGGAGACCACATCATGACTTGGAGCATGCCATGAGAGAGAAAGAGAGTGAGAATAAGTGAGAGAGAGAGGGGGTCTGCCTCATTCATTTCCCCCCATCATTTTCCTTCTCCTTCTTCATCTTCAAGTTCCCTCATTTTACCCTCATGACCCATCTCAAAATCTTTATCAAAACCCTATACTCTCTTCACAAAAGTTGATCCCCACTCCACCCTCAACACAATGGACCAATCAGAGTTAGATTTTAGAGACTTTGGACTTCTAGGGTTTTCCTTGAGTTGCCCAAATGAGGTATATTTTCTTCTATTTAGTTTAGTTTTTAGTTTCTTGCATTCTAATTTAGTTTAGAAGTTGATTAAGTATGAAATGGTGATGTTAGAAATCCCAAGAGAAGGGTTTGGGTGATTGTATGGATTTGTGATGTTTAGGGGCTGTTACAAGACCTTAGGGATTTATTTCAAGACCTGGAAATGAGTATATAACCCAAAATACGGACTTAGGAAATTCCCCATGTCGGTTTTGTGACATTTTAGTGTTCTACAAGGAATCTGGAGCAACCTGGGGTAATTCTAAGAAAAATAAACAATACCAGGGACCTATTTAAGACACTAGGAGACCACCCTGTGAAGACAAACCTGATCAGAGCACCTGTCACGACCCGCAGGGTACGGAACGTGACTAGCACTTAAGTTTACGAAACGTCTCAAGACGTCCGTAAAATAAGTAAGCCAAATCCCAGAAAACCAAAACCAAATAAGCAAAAGAGTGAAGAGAACCCAATCAATTGAGAGCGAGTTTATCAAATAAGTCATATAAAACCTTTTTAAAAACAATATCAATTTTTCCGAAAATTTCGGCAGAGTCTCCTTTGTAAATACTGGCCCCCAAAATGGGTACAACAAAAAAATATATATGAATCCAACAAATAAGGCATCCCCAAGCGGGAGCTAGCTCTTCGCCACAAGGCGGTCACAAATCCCACGCAATATAAAGCAACAACATGCGAAATAATCATAAGGAAGCATAAGAAAAATAGCATGTCGACTCAAATGAGCTCGACCCCAAATACAGCATAAAAGTCCACAAACCTCACGGTCTCATCTCTAGGTCAATATACAATAATACTGGTAGATACAGTAGATAGAGTACACTAGATACAAGGAATATACAGGGTGGTACAAAAATAGTAATATAACCCACCTAAGAGCAAAACCTCGAGTCCAGGCAAAGGAGGCAAAAGAAACAAGTGCGCCCGCCGCTACTGTACTGACGGAGCGGACCTGCAAAAGACTGTGGCACAACAGGGGTGAGTTGCCAACTCGTGAGTAATAAATAACATCTACACAGGCTATCGAAATCATGCACACAAGTATCCTAGCATCTAAAATACAGGTAAGGCTGGATGCACTAGCAAGTGTGTATACAACATCAGTGTACTAGCAGGTGTATGTATGCAACATGAATATCTGAGGTCTCAATAGGTATATATAAGAAACATTTTATCTCTTTTTGTTTTTGAAACTCTTTTAAAATGCCAGCATAATACTCATAGAATCGACAACAATCTGTGTCCAGCAACGACACCTAAAAACTGTCTCAAATCTCATAAATCCATGTCATAGTGTCTCTGGCCTCAGCCATCCGGCTGACCCATCTCAATATCAATATCTCATCCTCTCGCGGCCCCGGTCGGTATCCTCTGGATATCCGCCGTGCCCAATGAAGTCACTGGTAGGTAATCCGTCCCCTGCCAGGCTCATCGTCAGCAACACGAGCTTCTTGCCCCGGGGTACCTTACCGGGCCCACCATGTACCCGAGACGGTTCATCCAACTCCTCGAAACGGGTCTCGAAAACCACAGCAAACTCATGGTGGACGACACTTACATCACTAGAAAACCGTAATTTACATATTTTAAAAATATAATAAGTTTAGAAATTTTGCGGCTTTCCCCCGAAATCCAGAATATCACAAAATCACAAGAAATCCTCATAAATGGATATGCCAATGATAATGAATGCATATGGTGTCAATAGTCAAGTTGCGATGTATGATTGATAGATTAGGCATGAACAATTAATATGATGAAGTACATGCACATGTGTAGCGCCTTGAAAAGTGGTTTTGGTGTTTTCCTGAAAATCGGTGAAAATTCGGTATTTTTCCGAAAACCGTCTTTCTCGTTATTTTGCAGTTTAGGACTAATTATACCTAAAATGGATAGGTAATTGCTTGTTTTTAGTAGCTAATGAGTTACTTATTAAATTTTGGTCATTTAAAATTTTTTCCCTATTTTTCAATTTTTTTAATATTATTTTAAGCCGGTAAGAAAATACATTAAATTAGCGATAAATACAAATTGTTCCGGGCTAATTTTAATCCTTAAAATTATGTTAATTAAAATCTAGTTGTAACATAAATTTTTAGTATTTTATTTTGATTTTTAACTAATTTTTATTATAGGAAACGAAATTTATTTAATTTAAGCTTAAACTTGCAAATTTTGTAACTTGAGGGTTCTTTTTGCATAGAATTTTTTTTGTGCAAATCTCACAACCTCACCCCTCCTTTTTGGGCCGGCCCCACCCCCAAATCAGCAGCCATGAACTTTCCCCCCCCTCATTTTTGTCTCCATCTTTTGTATTGAAACCTTATGTTGTTTAAAATATATTAATTTGTGTTTAGTTGTGAATGGTTGCTTTGACTTTGGAAAATTTCTACAACCACTCACACATCTCCCCATCCCTTCCTCCTGCACGAATTCTGCAGCCCCATCTTTCTCCCCAAAAAGAAAAATTCTCCTTCTCATTTTGCCTCTAAATTTCATCTCAAAATCCAAGAAAAATCCACAAATCCTTCACAAATTCAACCCAAATCCTTATTCTACCTCTTCTCACACCCCTATTAGTTTAAATTAAGGAGAAAAATGGCATCTTTGGAGGCAAATTATTCTTGCTAGATCTCTATTTGAGGTATAATTTTGACCCATTTAAATACTTATGGTTTGATTCCTTGAATGAAATTGTTTTAGTGTTAAATTTCATTGCTAATTTCTAATCTTGTTTTTTTAAAGTGAATGGTTTGAATTGAATTAGGGTTTAGAAACCATTATTTAGTTGATTAAATCTAATTTGTTATCTAGTTGTTTTGCTAACCTAATCTAGGAGGTTAACTTGCTAATTGGGCTATAAATTAGTGTTAATTTAAGGTTTTCATATATAGTTTGGATTAAGATTTGCTAGGTTATAAATTCAAGTAATGGTTGTTTATGGAAAATAGGTTTTGAATCATTGCTAATGTGTTGTAATTATAGTGTTTGTAGATTGCTTGTAGTGTGGTTGGTTGTTCAAGCTTGATAGTAGTCTTTGTAGCAAATCGGCGATGTTGCACCGATTTTTGGAATGTAACTGCTTACTAGTTTTGTTATAAAATTATGCGATGGATTATTTTCGACATCTTGATGATTGTGTTGGCTTATCCTATGACGTTTAGGATGCGTGAGTGCGGATTTTTGAGTAGTCGGGTTTTAGTTTTGCCGGGCGACCAAATCGGCGATTTTTGGCAGTTTTTGCGATTTTCGCGTATGTTCCGCGCACCCTGCACACGTTGTACCTAGCTAGTGAACTTTAGTAGTTTCGTTGGGTTTTGCGTCGTTCTTGATATATAACCTTATATTTGGTATTGATGTAAATTCCAGGTTCGGTCGCGGAGACGTCAGACGCGGCATAAAAGGGGAAAGCGGTGATTGGACACAGCTAGCCAGGGATTCCGGTGAGTAGATGTAACATCTACGGAGGGCTATCGTTGGATGGCGCAAGCCGCCCGATAGCTTTAGTATCTTACAAGATTCTTAGTGATGTTAGTAATTAGGGGTGAAATACTTATATGATTATTTGCTGCATCCACGCATTATATTGACATACATATGCGAAACCATTTTATAGGACACCTGCACCATTGCCAGGGTTTTTTTTTTGCAGCACGAGCACTATTCATGCTTACACACACACCCTGGTAATTGCCATGCCACCACACTAGATAACCTTTAAATTTAAACCTTTTACTAATTGATACTTAAACTTGTGCTATTGCCTTTAATTCCTTAAAATGAAATCGTAGGATTGCTATTCATGTGCATGTACCTCATCATATTATTTGTTCATGCCTAGTCTATTAATCATACATCGTAGCTTAATTATTGATACCATATGCATTCATCACCATTGACATATACACTTATGAGGATTTCTTGAGATTTTATGATATTTCTGGATTTCGGGGGAAAGCCGCAAAATTTCTAAACTTATTATATTTTTTAAAATATGTAAATTGCGGTTTTCTAGTGATGTAAGTGTCGTCCACCATGAGTTTGCTATGGTTTTCGAGATCCGTGTCGAGGAGTGGAGGAACCGTCACGGGTACATGGTGGGCCCGGTAAGGTACCCCGGGGCAAGAGGAATGTGGTGTTGACGTTGAGCCTGGCAGGGGACGGATTACCTACCGGTGACTGTTTGGGACGGCGGATATCCAGAGGATACCGACCGTGGCCGCTAGATGATGAGATATTGATATTTGAGATGGGTCAGCCGGACGGCTGAGGCCAGAGATACATTGATATGAGATTTGAGACAGCTTTTATGTGTCGTTGCTGGACACCGGTTCTCGTCGATTCTTTGAGTATTATGCTGGCATTCTAAAAGAGTTTCAAAATCAAAAAGGGATAAAATATTTCTTATATATACCTATTGAGACCTCAGATATTCATGTTGCATACATATTAGTACACTGATGTTGTATACACACCTGCTAGTGCATCCAGTCATACCTGTATTTTAGATGCTAGGATGCTTGTGTGCATGCATACGATAGCCTTTGTAGATGTTATTTATTACTCACGAGTTGGCAACTCACCCCCGTTGTGCCACAGCCTTTTGCAGGTCCGCTCCGTCAGTACAGTAGCGGCGGGCGCACTTGTTCTTTTGCTCTCTTGCCTGGACCCGAGGTTTTGCTCTTAGGTGGGTTATTATTATTTTTGCACCACCTTGTATATTCTTTGTATCTAGTGCACTCCATCTACTGTATCTACCAGTACTATTGTATATTGACCTAGAGATGAGACTGTGAGGTTTGTGGACTTTTTGCTGTATTTTGGGGTCGAGCTCATTTGAGCCGACATGCTGCTTTTCTCATGCTTCCTTATGATTATTTTCGCATGTTGTTGCTTTATTTTGCGTGGGATTTGTGACCGCCTTGTGGCGAAGAGCTAGCTCCCGCTTGGGGATGCCTTATTTTTTGGATTCATATATATTTTTGTTGTACCCATTTTGGGGGCCAGTATTTACAAAGGAGACTCTGCCGAAATTTTCGGAAAAATTGATATTGTTTTCAAAAAGGGTTTTATATGACTTATTGATAAACTTGTTTCCAATTGATTGGGTTCTCTTCACTCTTTTGCTTATTTGGTTTGGTTTTTCTGGGCTTTGGCTTACTTATTTTACGGATGTCTTTAGACGTTTCGTAAACTTAAGTGCCAGTCACGTTCCGTACCCTGCGGGTCGTGAGAACATGAATAGCAATCCTACGATTTCATTTTAAGGAATTAAAGCAATAGCGCAAGTTTAAGTATCAATTATAGTAAAAGGGTTCAATTTAAAGGTTATCTAGTGTGGTGGCATGGCAATTACCAGGGTGTGTGTGTAAGCATGAATAGTGCTTGTGCTGCATATAAAAACCCTGGCAATGGTGCAGGTGTCCTATAGAATGGGTTCGTATATGTATGTCAATATAAGGCATGAATATAGAAAATAATCATACAAGTATTACATCCCTAATTACTAACATTACTAAGAATCTTTTTAAGCTACTAAAACTATCGGGCGACTTACGCCATCCAACGATAGTCCCCCGTAGATGTTACATCTACTCACCGGAATCCCTAGCTAGTCACGTCCGATCACCGCTTTCCCCTTTCGAGCCGCGTCTGACGTCTCCGCGACCGAACCTGGAATTTACATCAAGACCAAACATAAGGTTACATATCAAGAACGACGCAATTCCCTAACGAAAATACTATAGTTCACAAGCTAGGTACAACGTGCACAAAGTGCGCGGAACACACGCGAAAATCGCAAAACTAACTAAAAATCGTCGATTTGGTCGCCCGGAAAAACTAAAACCCGATTACTCAAAAATCCGCACCCACACATCCTAAATGTCATAGGATATGCCAACAATATAATCTAGATATCACGATTAATTCGTCACAATAATTTACATAAAAACCTAGTAAGCTAGAAACTTGCAATTTGGTGCAAACATCGACAAAGTTAACACAATCCAACACAACAATCCAAACTAACCCACTAGCTAGCCATTACACTAATTTTAAATCATTAACTATGCATCAAACCATAATTCCAACACAAACCCTTCTCTTGATTTTTGGCAATTAGCAACAACAATGAAAATTTCACACAAGTTAACTTAGATTAGCATAGTATCAAGCCACTTAAGCAAAGTAACCATATAGATTGGTTAAGTAACAACTAGATTAATTAAAAGGATTTAATTAACTAAAACATGGCTTCAAGAAACCCTAGTTTAATTCAACCATTAACTTTTAAAAAAAACTAGAATGAAACTAACACTAATTTAACACTAAAACAATCTAATTTAAGAAACTTAACAAAAGAATTTAATTAGGAAGAATTTATACCTCAACTAGAGATCTAGCAAGAACAATTTGCCTCCAAAGATGCCTCCTTTCACCAAGATTTAAACTAAAGTGGGTGTGAGAAGAGATGGATTAAGGTTTTGTGTTGAATTAGTGAAGGATTTGTTGCTTTTTGATGGTTTTTGAGATGAATTTGAGAACAAAAGAGAGGGGAAAAATGAAGAGGGAGGGCTGCAGATTTTCGGCCAGAACAAGGGAGTGGGGGAGTGGTGTGGGGTGTGGAAAAAGTCTTGGTCAACCCACACCAAACAAGTAAAGACCCATACCTAATAAAAAAATCCAAAATCCTTAAAAAAAAACATCTCTTTTCTACACAAAAATGAAGTCAAAGAGGCAAGCATTTTTTTTCTTGGGTTGCTGGAAATGGGCCGGCCTAGGGCTGAGGGAAGAGAGAGAGGGGTTTTACAAAAGAAATTTTATGCGAAAAGACCCCCTACAAGTCAAAAATTACAAGTTTAAGCTTAAATTTAATAAATTTCGTTTTCCATAATAAAAATTAGTTAAAACTTAAAATAAATTACTAAAAATTTATGTTACAACTAGATTTTAATTAATATGATTTTAAAGCTTAAATTTAGCCCATTTAAATTTGTATTTATCGTTAATTTAATGTATTTTCTTACCGGCTTAAAATAATATTAAAAATTGAAAAATTAGGGAAAAATTTTAAACGACCAGAATTTCATAATTAACTCATTTGCTACTAAAAACTAGCAATTACCTATCCAAATTAGATATAATTAGTCCTAAACTGCAAAATAACAAAAGGGACGGTTTTCGGAAAAATACCGAATTTTCACCGATTTTCAGGAAATCTCCAAAACGACTTTTCAAGGCGTTACAATCTTCCCTACTAAAAGAAATTCGGTCCCCGAATTTAAAAATATAACTACGCGTACCTTCAAAGAGATGGGGATATTTCTTCCTCATCTCGCCCTCGGTCTCCCAGGTGACCTCCTCACTGCTCGGGCCACGCCAAAGGACCTTGACGGTCGGTATAACTTTCGATCTCAACTTCTTCACCTGCCGATCCAGGATGGCCACCGGCTGCTCTGCAAAAGAAAGGTCGCGCTCTAGCTGGACTGTCGGGTGCTGAATCGCATGCGAAGGGTCGTGAAGGTACTTGCGGAGCATTGAAACATGGAAGACGGGGTGAACATCGGGAAAGCTGGGTGGAAAGACCAAACGATATGCAACAGCGCCAACACGCTCGAGGATCTCGAAGGGACCTACGAATCTAGGGCTAAGCTTCCCCTTTCGCCCAAAACGCATCACGCCCTTCATCGGAGAGACCCTCAGAAAAACATGGTCGCCAACTGCGAACTCTAACCTGCGACGGCGCCTGTCTGCATATGATTTCTGCCTGCTGTGAGCCGCTCTCATCCGGTCTCGGAACAACTGTATCTTCGCTGTCGTCTCCTCAACAAGCTGCGGCCCCAAAATACTGCTCTCACTGAGCTCTGTCCAACAGACGGGCGATCTGCATCTCCTCCCATACAATGCCTCGAAAGGTGCCATCTGAATAGTATCCTGGAAGCTGTTGTTGTAGGAGAACTCCACTAGAGGTAAATGACGATCCCAGCTACCGCCAAAGTCTAAAACGCACGCTCTGAGCATGTCCTCAAGAGTCTGAATGGTCCGCTCTGACTGTCCGTCGGTCTGCGGATGAAACGCTGTGCTGAAGCTCAAACGAGTGCCCAAAGCCTCCTGAAGTCTCTGCCAAAGTCGGCTGGTAAACTGGGTGCCTCGATCTAACACGATACAAGTCGGTACGCCATGCAACCGCACGATCTCGTCGATGTAAAGCTGGGCATACTGAGTGAAGCTGAAAGTCGTCTTCACTGGCAGGAAGTGCGCCGCTTTCGTCAATCGATCTACGATCACCCAGATGGAGTCGTACCCTCGACTGGTCCTGGGTAGACCCACAATGAAGTCCATCGAAATCTGCTCCCATTTCCACTCTGGAATGGGTAACGGCTGTAGCTCTCCTGCGGGCCTCTGGTGCTCGGCCTTGACTTGCTGACAAGTCAGGCATCTCGATACAAACTCCGCAATGTCCCTCTTCATCCCGTCCCACCAGTAGGTCTCTCTCATATCATGGTACATCTTGGTGGAACCGGGGTGGACACTATACACTGATCGGTGTGCCTCCTCAAGAATGTCGAGCCGTAATCCATCAGCATCTGGTACGCACAGTCTAGATCCATATCGTAAAATCCCCTGATCGTCAATAACGAACTCGGAAAATCTGCCCTGTCCCATCTGTGCCATGATCTCTGAGCAACGGTCGTCACTGCGCTGTGCCTCATATATACGGTCAAGCAACTGTGGGCATGCACGAACATGCGCGAGCTGTCCCCCTGTCTGAGTGAACTCAAACTCAACTCGGCTGTTGCATAACATCTGCCAATCTGCTGACGACTGCCTCTGCACTGCGTGCAAAATGGATAGACTACCCCCAGGCCTCCTACTCAACGCATCTGCCACCACATTCGCCTTGCCTGGGTGATATAAGATCTCGCAGTCGTAGTCTTTCACCAACTCCATCCAACGACGCTGTCTGAGGTTCAGGTCTCGCTGCTGAAATATGTATTTTAAGCTCTTGTGGTCTGTGAATATTTGGCACGACTCGCCATATAGGTAATGTCGCCAAATCTTCAATGCAAAGACCACTGCAGCCGTCTCCAAATCATGAGTGGGGTAGTTCTGTTCATGCTTCTTCAACTGCCGAGAAGCATAAGCGATCACCCGGCCATGCTGCATCAATACGCATCCTAACCCCACTCGCGAAGCATCACAGTAGACCATAAATCCGCCTGATCCCGAAGGCAAAGATAATACCGGCGCCGTAGTCAAACGAGTCCGTAGCTGCTGAAAACTGTGCTCGCACTCCTCCGTCCAAATGAAAGGAACTCCCTTCCGGGTCAAACCGGTCAAAGGTGCAGCTATACGGGAGAAGTCCTGAACAAAACGCC
This sequence comes from Agapanthus africanus, assembly GCA_030015575.1. Taxonomy (NCBI): domain Eukaryota; kingdom Viridiplantae; phylum Streptophyta; class Magnoliopsida; order Asparagales; family Amaryllidaceae; genus Agapanthus; species Agapanthus africanus. Next base: position 262,617,932 of record CM057345.1, on the reverse strand, counting down.
TGTAGTAGCCTGCCAGGCCTAGAAAACTACGGATCTCGGTAACCGATGTAGGTCGGGGCCACTGCTGAACAGCCTCAATCTTCTTCGGGTCCACACAAATGCCGTCTCTCGTAACCACGTGACCAAAGAATCCGACGCTGTCCAGCCAGAATGCACACTTGGAGAACTTTGCGAACAGCTGGTGCTCCCTCAGAGTCTGTAACGTAATCTGCAAGTGCTGCCCGTGCTCCTCTCTGCTCCGGGAGTACACCAAGATATCGTCGATAAACACGATGATGAACAAGTCAAGATACGGCCTGAATGTACGGTTCATCAAATCCATGAATGCTGCTGGGGCGTTGGTGAGTCCGAACGACATCACCAAAAACTCGTAGTGGCCGTAGCGCGTGCGGAAAGCTGTCCTCGTTACATCCTCCTGTCGAACTCGCAGCTGATGGTATCCTGATCGTAAGTCGATCCTCGAAAAATACCCTGCACCCTGAAGCTGGTCGAACAAATCATCAATGCGTGGCAACGGATACCTGTTCCGAATGGTAACTTTGTTCAGCTGGCGGTAGTCGATGCATAAGCGCAAACTTCCATCCTTCTTCTTGACAAACAGGACCGGAGCACCCCACGGAGAAACACTAGGTCGAATAAGCCCCTTATCTAACAATTCCTGCAACTGATCCTTCAGCTCTCGAAGCTCTGCCAGGGCCATCCGATAAGGCGGTATAGAAATAGGCCCCGAGCCGGGAATCAAATCAATGCAGAACTCAACATCGCGCTCAGGTGGTAGCCCAGGTAGCTCATCAGGGAAAACATCAGGGAACTCACAAACAACCGGGACCCGGTCCAACGGAACCTCTGCAGCTCGAGTATCACAAATATACGCTAAGAATCCCTGACATCCCTTCCGCAAGAGCTGACCAGCACGAAGAGACGAAATCAAGCTGGGAAGGGTGACGCTGCAGTCTCCCTGAATAACAAGGACTGGCTCTCCCGGAAAGCTAAATATGACTGCCTTCTCACGGCAGTCCACCGAACCATAACAAGTGGCTAGCCAATCCATGCCCAGAAACACATCAAAGTCCAACATATCGAGGAGAATCAAATCAACTGATGAATACCTCTCCCCGATACGAACGGAACACAAACGAAATACAAAACGAGCGACAAACGACTCGCCTACTAGAGTACTAACAACAAGCGGATGATCTAACGACAACGACTCACGGCCCAACATCGGTGCAAAGTGTGTAGAGACGTACGAATGTGTGGAACCTGGGTCAAATAATACCCGTGTGTCGAAAGAACAAACTGGCAAGGTACCTGTCACAACGGCATTGGATGCCTGCGCATCCTGCGGTGTCAAAGCAAATACTCGGGCCTGTCCTCCACCGATAGCGGGCTGACCTCGACCTCGGCCTCTGCCTCCTCGTCCTCTCTGAACAGGACCGCCGCGTCCACGGCCTCTGGGTGCACCTAACTGGTGTGGAGCATCGCCTGTGGTAGGAAGTAGGGCTCTCTGAGGAGGGGGTGGTGATGGTGGTAGGGTCACATGCGGAACTGTCGCTGCTCCCTGTCGTCTCGCCGGACAGTCTCTGATAAGATGATGCGGACTCCCGCACCCAAAACACCCTGGCGACGGCTGCTGTCCCTGGGGATAAGAACCATATAACTGTCCCCGACCAAATCCTCTGCCAGGCCTATCTCTCGGAAAAAATCTGGCGCGCTGCCTCTGAGACGGTACATCGGTGCGAATCCTCTTCGGCCCAGAAACGGCCGAAGTCTGTGATATGCGTGCCTCCATCCGTAATGCCGTATCCATAGCAGCTGAATAAGTGTCGTAGTGCTGGACGCCAATGGCAAGATATAGCTGGGCATCAAGTCCCTGTACGAACCGCTTCACCATCTTCTCTTCGGTATCCACCAAATACGGAGCATATCGGGATAACTGTGTAAACTGGATGTCATACTCAGACACCGTCATCCCAGGTGTCTTGACTAAGGCCTCGAAGCTACGAGCTCTGGCGTCACGAATGCTCTCTGGGAGGAAACGAGCTAGAAAGACCGCTGTAAACTCGGCCCACGTCATAGGCGGTAGACCTGCAGCTCGACCTCTCAAGATTGACTCCCACCATGTTTGCGCGAGACCCTCTAGTAGGAAACTCGCAAGCTCTACCCATCGATCATCCGAACATCTCAGCGAACAGCAGATCCTGGCTAAACTGTCAAGGAACGTCTGTGGGTCCTCCGCTGCCTCGGTGCCGGTGAATACTGGAGGTCTCAGCCTCATGAAATCCTGTAGTGAAACCGGGATGGTCACGACGGTAGTAGTAGGAGCAGGTATCATAGCAGTCTGGGATGTAGTAGGTGCGTCATCCGGCCTCGGTGTACGACTGGATGCAACTAGGGATCCTACCATCTGACGTAGCTCTTGCATGCCCCCCATCATCTGTCGCAACTCCTCCATACCAGTCTCGAGCCTATCCATACGGCCTGGGGAAGGTGGATCGGTCTGTCCCTGCGGCGTAGGCATACCCCTCTGCTCAGTCCTAGTCTCGGACGAGCCAGCTCGAATCTCGTCTCGGGCGGCAGCCCTCTGTGCCCTCGTAGCCTTTGGCGGCATAGTGGCTGTTACAGGAAAACGGATAATAAGAACAGTGCAATAGGATCATAGGATACACGGAATTTTCAAGCAAGTATATCCTAAAGTCACTTAGGCGGAGTACCGTATCGCAAGTATGCCGCGGACATACACACGCTACGTTACCCTACTTAAGTCACTTACTCCATCTACCAAGGGTCATCCTACACTCAAAAAGGTAAAACCTATCGCTCTGATACCAACTTTGTCACGACCCGCAGGGTACGGAACGTGACTGGCACTTAAGTTTACGAAACGACTCAAGACGTCCGTAAAATAAGTAAGCCAAAGCCCAGAAAACCAAAACCAAATAAGCAAAAGAGTGAAGAGAACCCAATCAATTGAAAGCGAGTTTATCAAATAAGTCATATAAAACCTTTTTAAAAACAATATCAATTTTTCCGAAAATTTCGGCAGAGTCTCCTTTGTAAATACTGGCCCCCAAAATGGGTAAAACAAAAAAATATATATGAATCCAACAAATAAGGCATCCCCAAGCGGGAGCTAGCTTTTCGCCACAAGTCGGTCACAAATCCCACGCAATATAAAGCAATAACATGCGAAATAATCATAAGGAAGCATAAGAAAAATAGCATGTCGACTCAAATGAGCTCGATCCCAAATACAGCATAAAAGTCCACAAACTTCACGGTCTCATCTCTAGGTCAATATACAATAATACTGGTAGATACAGTAGATGGAGTACACTAGATACAAGGAATATACAGGGTGGTACAAAAATAGTAATATAACCCACCTAAGAGCAAAACCTCGAGTCCAGGCAAAGGAGGCAAAAGAAATAAGTGCGCCCGCCGCTACTGTACTGACGGAGCGGACCTGCAAAAGACTGTGGCACAACGGGGGTGAGTTGCCAACTCGTGAGTAATAAATAACATCTACACAGGCTATCGAAATCATGCACACAAGTATCCTAGCATCTAAAATACAGGTAAGGCTGGATGCACTAGCAGGTGTGTATACAACATCAGTGTACTAGCAGGTGTATGTATGCAACATGAATATCTGAGGTCTCAATAGGTATATATAAGAAACATTTTATCTCTTTTTGTTTTTGAAACTCTTTTAAAATGCCAGCATAATACTCATAGAATCGACAACAATCTGTGTCCAGGAATGACACCTAAAAACTGTCTCAAATCTCATAAATCCATGACATAGTGTCTCTGGCCTCAGCCATCCGGCTGACCCATCTCAATATCAATATCTCATCCTCTCACGGCCCCGGTCGGTATCCTCTGGATATCCGCCGTGCCCAATGAAGTCACCGGTAGGTAATCCGTCCCCTGCCAGGCTCATCGTCAGCAACACGAGCTTCTTGCCCCGGGGTACCTTACCGGGCCCACCATGTACCCGAGACGGTTCATCCAACTCCTCGAAACGGGTCTCGAAAACCACAGCAAACTCATGGTGGACGACACTTACATCACTAGAAAACCGCAATTTACATATTTTAATAATATAATAAGTTTAGAAATTTTGCGGCTTTCCCCCGAAATCCAGAATATCACAAAATCTCAAGAAATCCTCATAAATGGATATGCCAATGATAATGAATGTATATGGTGTCAATAATCAAGTTGCGATGTATGATTGATAGATTAGGCATGAACAATTAATATGATGAAGTACATGCACATGAATAGCAATCCTACGATTTCATTTTAAGGAATTAAAGCAATAGCGCAAGTTTAAGTATCAATTATAGTAAAAGGGTTCAATTTAAAGGTTATCTAGTGTGGTGGCATGGCAATTACCAGGGTGTGTGTGTAAGCATGAATAGTTCTCGTGCTGCATATAAAAACCCTGGCAATGGTACAGGTGTCCTATAGAATGGGTTCGTATATGTATGTCAATATAAGGCATGAATATAGCAAATAATCATACAAGTATTACATCCCTAATTACTAACATTACTAAGAATCTTTTTAAGCTACTAAAACTATCGGGCGACTTGCGCCATCCAACGATAGTCTTGTTCATATCAGATTTTTGCATTTTCATACCGCCCAATTTTTATCGCATTGCATATCGGTAGGTACTCTTGAGCCGTGTTTGCTAGTCAATTGCAGGATACAGGTTCTCGGCTCTAAAACTGTGAAATTCATGGAAAAATACGACAAAGTTCGGGTTCTTGCCACCACAGATAAAACACGGATCTCCGCTCTTTATCCGTCTGTTGCTACACACCAGTTTAAGAGACAAAATGGCAAATCAATGTCGTTTTCATGCACAAGGCTCAATGGCAGCACAAGATCCAAGAAATCTACACGGAGCTCGAGGAAATCATGACAAAAAGATACACATCAAATCACCTTTTGCTCAACAGAAATTCTGGAAAAATCGTGAAGACAATCTGAGAAAATACTTATACCAGAATAAAGGGCACAAAATACCAGGAAATGCCACCAAGTTTGGTGACCCAATTCTCCAAGTAGGCCGCGGAATCGCGGCCTAAGCATGCTTAGGCCGCGGAACCGCGGCCGTACGGCCTCCGCAGAGCACCAAAATTGGGGGGTATTTGGGTCTTTTCATTTGTATTCTGATGGTTGCCCTAGATTTTCAGTTTCCTGCCTATAAATAGTCCAGAACTTGTGAAGCCAAAGGGTGCATAATCTTGTATTTTATTTTCTAGGTTTTAGTTGTTCTTCTTCCTCCTCTCATCTCTTCTCCATTAAAATCTTGTAGTGAGCTTTTGAGTGAAGAATGATGAATAAAGAAGAACCGTTTACTTATCATGATTGTCTTGTTCTTTAGTTAACTTGTTAATTGTTGTAATTTTCATTTGTTAACTTAGTTGTTGTTATTTCTTGTTGTTTCTTTCTTCTCTCGTTTCCTTTATCCTTAAAACAACCATGATGCTTACGCTTGATCCTTGCCAAGGTGAGGTCGCAAATAACTAGTTGTTATCTTCTAATCTCTTTCTTTCTATCTTCCTCTTTTATTTTGTTTTCTTTTCATTATGATGTGTGTGTAGTTTCATACTTGTTAGGGTAGGATAAGGGAAGTTTGAGAGAAGGAAATCTCTCTCACTCTTTCCTTGCCCAACAGCTTAATTCGACTCCCGTTAATTGAACCGCAATCCGCTCCTTACGGCACCCTATCCTACATGATAGAGGTGATTCCGTAGTGAGACCGGTTGTGGTTGAATTAACCGGAGGTTATGGCTAAGAGACAAGAACGGACGGACAAGCACCAAAAGGAAGAATTTATGCGTTGGAAAGCTTAGCTTATACTCGCAAGTTCCTTCCTAGTCGTGCTAATCCCCGTTGTTGCCGATTACCGTAACACCGATATTAAGAGGGGCAACGAAAGAAGTGGGAGACTCCTAACTCAAACTAACCTAATCCTAACCTTAACAAGCTCTCTTTACATATCATTTTACCACTTAGATAATCACAAACAAAAACTGGACCTTCGGACTTAACTCGTTAAAACACATAGAAAAAGATTCCCATCTCCCTGCGGACGACCCGTACTCAACCGGCTAGCTACAAACGAAACCGTCTTGATTGCGGTAATTAACAAAAACTTGAACAAGCAGAATCCCTAACAATCAAATGGCGCCGTTGCCGGGGAGACGGTAGCGTATTTTCTTTCTTGTTATTCGGGTTAATATTCTTTTTGTATATATTTATAAAAAAAAATCTTTTTGTTATTTTTGATCATTTTTGTGGGCAAGAGTGCAGATTTTTGCGGATTTGCAAACTGCGATTGTGGGGAGCAAAGTGTACGTTCAAAGCTAAGGTGATTGCAAAGTACAGTGCCAAAGATCCGGGTAGTTTGACCCGCGCAAGCGAACTTTTCAAGCTTACCGGATTTGATTCAATGGGGGTTTCCTAACCCAAAACTTAACGGTACGTACTTTACTAACACCTTCTTCTCAAATCCGACGCATCCAATATACTATTCTTTGCAGGATTCTTTGGCAAACGCTAAAAATTGACTAACCCGTATTTGTTGCAGTGCCGCGCTTAAACTAAAAAACGATTGTTTGATTCTTTATAGAATTTTTATTGAATTGCGCATTGCATACATTAATACGGACTTAAGGGCAAGCGAACCCCACAATATACGGTAAAGGATTTCATCACCTTTTCCGTGGCCCACAAATCACGAACTTGAGCATAACGTTTACCCGCACAAAATTTAAAAGAAACTAGACTTTAAGCCTTAAGGACTTCGCGCTCACTAGGAGAAGTTAACTGTGTTTAGAACCTCGCTTAACGGTATATTGCTTACGGGGTGTCTAGGAAAGTGTTAACGGTGAAACCGCCAAAAGAGAAAGGGTTATTTAATTAAGGAACTTCGCGAAAGCGTTGGAAAACCTCCCCTTATCTCTGCACTTACCTGGCCTCGTGATCAGTGTATCTTGAGCCCGTTTCTCGACACAGTTTTACTTCGACAATCAAGTTCTGGAGCAGGTTTAGTTGACCTAGGTGAACCCTAGAACGATTAGGTGTGTGGTATTTTTGTGTCGTGATTGTTTTTGGTCCAGATTCTTTTCTTTTTTTTTTGTATATTTCATTCTTTTGTTTATAACTAACTAAAAAAAAAATATAAAAAAAATCCACATTCTTTCTCCCTCCTTTTCACTTCCTTTCTTTCTTTCTCTCTTCATATCATGGGTACCCCACCTCGAAAAACTCTTGCCGAACTTTGGTACCCACAACCAGACATAACTTCCTATGGTTCTTGCTTTGGCCGAACTTCGAACGATCCATCCATGCCCGAAATTTCATTGAGAGATCGGATAGACGCGTCTAGGACAAACACTTGCCCTCTGCAATCCACTTTGTATCAACCTTTTCAACCTCTCCCACCCTCTTATGTTGATAACCCTTTTGCAAGTCGTCCTTTGTCCATCGCAGAATGTATTGAACAATCTCGTAGCCGATCTTTCACTCATGTCACCACTTCAAATTCTTGGGATCAACAATTTCATTCACCTTCTTATCCAACTGTTGATCCTACCCCTGTCCAACCATGCAATTCCTACCAGTCCTACCCAACTTTTGCACCTTCCTTAGACATTGCTTCTACACAGCCTTTTGGGAATTTTCAGTATCCAAACAACTTTTAATCTTTTACTGAAACCCCTTCACAACCCATGTCTAGTCTAGAACAGTCCTTGGAAGACTTTAGGGTAGCGTCAAGCCAACAGATGATGGATTTGAATGCGTCCATGGCCGCTCTCATACAACCTACTGACCCTGTAGCTAGTTTCCAACTAGCTCAAAATTTTCCAATGTATGAAGAAACGGCAGGACAGGCTGAGAATTTGAGTGGAGAGAGTGAGATGTACCCCCTTCCAAATCAAACCTACCCATCCCAAATTGAATCCCACAACTCCTGTTTTGAAAGTCTATCGAGTATCCCACATGATTTATCAATTGAAGATAGAATGATTAATGAGTTGTGCGACTTTGTAGTGTTTGATTTACCCGATTGTGAAGGGTCCCTTCCAAGTGAAACCAATCCCAATCCTTTTGACCTATACACCTCCATCTTAGAACCAGAATCGATTGAAATCCATGCTTTTGATGAGGTGTCTGAGAAAATTGACTTTCACTTGATTAAGGATATTGACGCCGGGAATATTTTGGATGATGAACCTGTAGATTTGGCAGAGTTTTTCTCTCCAATTCATCATCCCGAGTCATTAAATGTTTTTCCCGAACCCCATATGCGTCTGGATTTGATGAAATATGCATGGATGAGCTAAATTTTGAGGAGAATATTGAGGATAGTACTGAGGATGAAACAGTTTTAATTGATGAGTCGGATTTTCCAATTCATCCTGTTCCTTTCATTGACTGTGTGCACCCTCCCGAAACCTTAACCGATACCCCTCCTCGATCACTTCCCTCTATCCTTCCCATCGTTCCGACCTTGCAAGAAACCGTATCATTTTCACTTCCTGTGTCTGGTTTACCAAGTTCGGCGTACCCATGGTTTCTCACGAATCTTGAGGGATTTGACCCCATTTCTCGACGGGTTAATAGATTAGCACAATCAATTTTTACACATCGGTCATCACAAATTGTGCTAATTTATTCGCTCCATATCCACCCTCAAGTTCGTACTCCATTTCTTATTCCCTTCCGCCATTCTTCTTCTCATATACCGAGACCGTATCCCGCTTCTATCTCCATACGGTCTCGCGTATTCTCCATTTCTTTTCTCTACGCCTTCTTTCACCAGCCACTGCTTTATACCGATAAAATCTTTGAATGGTTGGTACTCACTTTTGGCCTGTGTAAGGCTTTGTATAGTTTGATACTGTTCTTTCCCCCCTAATCCTGAATTTCAACGCTTAACAGTGGAAACACTATTTTACTTAAGTTTGGGGGGGACACCTTTTTTGTATATATTTTTTGTTTTGTATATAATCTGTTTCTAGGGAGCGCCGACAATTTTGACCCTCTTGGTGTAGCCTGACAGTGAGGGCACTGTCAAGTTTAAGTTTGGGGGTGTGCTCGGTAAGCTTTCTTCCTTCGCATTCATTTGTATATTTTGCATTTGCATACCTTATTTAAAATCCACAAAAATTGAAAATTTTCCAAAAAAATATAAAAACTTTGTCGTCAAGTTAGCTAATAGGGTAACTTAGATTTTTTCTGAAAGGTTAGTTGATATGTTAGAAATAACTAAATTCTAGACTTAGGAATTGAAAATCCTTAAAATAACCCTCATTCTGTCTAACTTTGGTAAGTATACGTCCTTACAGTTTTTTGAGTTCAGTTCTTGAGTTAAGTCAAGATGAAGGGAAAGTATTGAAGCTTTACTGGAGGATAAGTCTGAAAAATAGTTTCTTTTCTTGAGTTCAAATTTTGAAAGTATATACCCTACAAACTGCACTTACACGCACCTTGAAACTTGGGATTGTAGAGGATACCTAGAAATACTCTTGCCTGAAAGCCTAGTATGAAAGAAAAAATGGTATTTAAAGCTAAACACCAAAAGTGCATGTTGAAAAAATATATCCGGTCTTGAAAAAGAAAAAGAAAAATAAAAATAAAAAGAAAAAATAGAATAAAGTCAAGACCTGGAAACTGCTATTTACGCTTTAAAGTTCACACATTCAGTAATCGGTCGTTTGTGCCTCATGAAGCATTAATAGTCACATGAAAGGTGTGTGAGCAAATCCGTCCATCCTTAATGAAAAGAAGTAGTATTAGGTATTAGGGCAAGGGTATTATAGCTTGAATTGAATTCTTGAGTGTAGGGGTGCAAATATACACACACGTAGGGGTATACAATCGATGTTTGGATAAAAGATAGAAATAAAGAATAAGACTTGTGTTTTCTGTATAGTTGATAAAAATCCCTAATTTGAGGCCGCACTTTAGAAGGAAAACTTAGGAGAACCAAGGTTAAATAGATTAGAGGCGTGAAGCATTAGGGTTGGATATTTCTAACTTAGGATGATAGAGTTTCTAACGTAAATACTAAACTGTAGGAGTAGAATCGATGTTAACTTATGACACTAGCTTGACGGGATCATTTGATTGTTAGGGATTCTGCGTGTTCAAGTTTTAGTTAATTACCGCAATCAAGATGGTTTCGCTTGTAGCTAGCCGGTTGAGTACGGGTCGTCCGCAGGGAGATGGGAATCTTTTTCTATGTGTTTTAACGAGTTAAGTCCGAAGGTCCAGTTTTTGTTTGTGATTATCTAAGTGGTAAAATGATATGTAAAGAGAGCTTGTTAGGGTTAGGATTAGGTTAGTTTGAGTTAGGAGTCTCCCATTTCTTTCGTTGCCCCTCTTAATATCGGTGTTACGGTAATCGGCAACAACGGGGATTAGCACGACTAGGAAGGAACTTGCGAGTATAAGCTAGGCTTTTCAACGCATAAGTTCTTCCTTTTGGTGCTTGTCCGTCCGTTCTTGGCTCTTAGCCATAACCTCCGGTTAATTCAACCACAACCGGTCTCACTACGGAATCACCGCTATCATGTAGGATAGGGTGCCGTAAGGAGCGGATTGCGCTTCAATTAACGGGAGTCGAATTAAGCTGTTGGGCAAGGAAAGAGTGAGAGAGATTTCCTTCTTTCAAACTTCCCTTATCCTACTCTAACAAGTATGAAACTACTCACACATCATAATGAAAAGAAAACAAAACAAAAGAGGAAGATAGAAAGAAAGAGATTAGAAGATAACAACTAGCTATTTGCAACCTCACCTTGGCAAGGATCAAGCGTAAGCATCATGGTTGTTTTAAGGATAAAGAAAAAGAGAGAAGAAAGAAACAACAAGAAATAACAACAACTAAGTTAACAAATGAAAATTACAACAATTAACAAGTTAACTAAAGAACAAGACAATCATGATAAGTAAACGGTTCTTCTTTATTCATCATTCTTCACTCAAAAGCTCACTACAAGATTTTAATGGAGAAGAGATGAGAGGAGGAAGAAGAACAACAACTAAAACCTAGAAAATAAAATACAAGATTATGCACCCTTTGGCTTCACAAGTTCTGGACTATTTATAGGCAGGAAACTGAAAATCTAGGGCAACCATCAGAATACAAATGAAAAGACCCAAATACCCCCCAATTTTGGTGCTCTGCGGAGGCCGTACGGCCGCGGTTCCGCGGCCTACTTGGAGAATTGGGTCACCAAACTTGGTGGCATTTCCTGGTATTTTGTGCCCTTTATTCTGGTATATGTATTTTCTCAGATTGTCTTCACGATTTTTCCAGAATTTCTGTTGAGCAAAAGGGGATTTGATGTGTATCTTTTTGTCATGATTTCCTCGAGCTCCGTGTAGATTTCTTGGATCTTGTGCTGCCATTGAGCCTTGTGCATGAAAACGACATTGATTTGCCATTTTGTCTCTTAAACTGGTGTGTGGCAACAGACGGATAAAGAGCGGAGATCCGTGTTTTATCTGTGGTGGCAAGAACCCGGACTTTGTCGTGTTTTTCCATGAATTTCACCGTTTTATAGCCGAGAACCTGTATCCTGCAATTGACTAGCAAATACGGCTCAAGAGTACCTACCGATATGCAATGTGATAAAAATTGGGCGGTATGAAAATGCAAAAATCTGATATGAACAAATACCCCCAAACTTATCATTTGCTCATCCCGAGCAAAGCCAATTTATTTACAAAAAATTTCCTATCCTCACTTTCGCAGGGAACGCGATTGCACTGAGCATGTGCAACAAGCCGTTAAACCTCTAGGTGTCCCTAGTAGGAGAAGTGTTGTCTCGTGAGGGTTTTCAGCGGATACTACCCACAAAATTCGGTCAAGTTAGTTTTGTAAAATAACTAAGATTCAAACCCTAAAGTTTTGTTTCAGAAAATAACAATTCTATTATCCTAAGTCTAGACTATCGAACCTTTATTTTTCACACATCGCTTTTTATTTAACTACAGATTTTATGTCTTTACGTGCAGTGCAAATAGTGTCGTTAAGTTCCCGAAAGATCGAATAAAATCATTATGTCACACAATAAAGCCTAGATAAAAATTTTGAAAGGATCATATCAGTTTTATAAAGAGTTAAGCATTTTTCAAGTTTCGTTTCCAGTAAGGTTTCAACTTCAGAATTTCAATCTTCCTTAACAGGAAACTAGGTCTTATTTTTCACTCCACCTTTTTCTTGTTTTCATTTCATACACACCTCTGTGAACGTGCAATAGTCTTTATCATAGAATAAAACCTTCATATCTCCGCTAATTTTTTTTATAAAAGCCTGTCTTTTATCAAGATTATTCTCACACAAAGAACCGTTAGGAATTTTAACTCGGAGAGAACACTTGCTTGATTTTGTTTTAATCTGGACTTTCTAGGCTTCTTAGCGAGCTTTGGGCCAATTCACCCAAACCAGTTGGTTTTAGGGCATTAGGTATAGAAACACCCCAGCGGACTTAATTACTCAAGTTACATAGGTCCAAAAACAAAAGACAGTTAGGCGTGAAAATCAGATGATTTAATAACCGGCAGTTCAATTTTTTTTTTTTTGGATAAAAGACGTGTTTAGTGGGTTTGGTGTGTAATCATTCCAATCAAGTTTCAGATGGGTTATTTTTCAGACTTAGTTCCAATTACGGCATCAATAACATTCCTTCATATTCGCTTTACTTCATAAACTATTCTTGACATTACTTATTTCAGAACAAACCAATTTGATCCTCAGAAAATCATTTATCTGTTTAAAAGTTTTTAAACATAAAAAGACTTGTCATCTAATTTCCAAAAACTCACGACACTTGTTGTGTGATGTAAAGACATATATCAGCTATAGTTAACTTCAAAGGAGAGTTATATTTCAGGTTTTTAAAGTCTAAACATAAGATTTAGTTATTCTTATTTTATCAAACAAAACCGTCGAAATGTTGAATCAGAGTCCTCCCACTAGCTAACTTGACAGAAAAGTTTTTATGTTTTTAGAAAATTTTCAGATTTTTATGGATTTTATGGATTTTAATATGCAGATGCAAAATATACATATGAATGCGGAGGTAAGAAATGCGTACCGAGCATACCCCCAAACTTAAACTGGACAGTGTCCTCACTGTCATTGCATGAAGAGATCATTTGAAGGGTCAAAATTGTCGGTTAGCGATACACATTTTTTTTTGTTTTTGTTTTTAAAGTAAAGAAAAAGAAAAAGAATATACACAAATATATACAAAATGGTTTATACATACCCCCAAACTTATTTGGAACAGTGTCCACTGTTCTTGGCTGGATAACCGAAGTTTGGAGGTAGGCAGAGGAAGGTTATGCAGGGTAAACCGGCTCCTGTAAGACCAGGAGCTTCTCTGTTGGTTCGGCGGTAAGGTACGGTTTTAGTCGGTGTCCGTTCACTTTGAAAAATGAACCGTCCTTTGGATTTTCCAAATCCACAGCGCCCTGCGGATACACATTCCGCACAAAATACGGCCCTTTCCAGCGAGATCTGAGCTTTCCTGGATGGAAGTGAAGTCGGGTGTCGTAAAGCAGTACCAGCTGACCAGGTACGAAGGTTTTGCACAAAAGGTGTTTATCGTGAAACACCTTCGTTCGATTCTTAACGACAACCGCGTTATCGTAAGCCTCATCCCTAAGCTCGCTCAGTTCATTCAACTGCAGCTTCCGATGGCTGCCCGCATCTTCGAGAGACAGATTCAGCTCTTTTATCGCCCAAAATGCGCAATGCTCTATTTCGACAGGTAGGTGGCAGGCTTTTCCGTACACAAGCCGATAGGGAGACATGCCAAGGTCGGTCTTATAAGCGGTTCGAAATGCCCAAAGGGCATCAATGAGTTTCAGCGACCAATCCTTACGGTTCTTGGAAACCGTCTTCTCCAGTATCTGCTTGATTTGCCGATTTGAAACTTCGGCCTGCCCGCAGGTTTGGGGGTGGTAGGGCGTGGATAGCTTATGATTAATGGAATATTTCCGCATCAAGGCCTCGAAAGTCTTGTTGTAGAAATGACTTCCATTGTCGCTAATGATTGCTCGGGGGTGCCCAAACCGGGAGAAAATGTTTTCTTTAAGAAACCTAACGATAACCTTGTTATCGTTAGTCCGGCTTGGCACAACCTCGACCCATTTAGAGACGTAATCAACAGCGAGAAGGATGTACAAGTTCCCAAAAGAGCTGGGAAACGGCCCCATGAAATCTATCCCCCAAACATCGAAAATCTCCACAACCAAGATTGGTTGGAGCGGCATCTCGTTCCTCCGGGATATCCGGCCCATGTGTTGGCACCGGGAGCAAGTCTTGCAATAGTCATGAGCGTCTTTGAAGAGTTGTGGCCTGTAGAAACCACATTGCAAGATCTTCTCAGCTGTCTTTCTGGGGCCAAAATGCCCGCCACATGCTTGATCATGGCAAAATGACAGCACACTCTTGAATTCCTCGTCAGGGACACACCGACGAATAATCTGGTCAGGACACCTAGAGGTTTAACGGCTTGTTGCACATGCTCAGTGCAATCGCGTTCCCTGCGAAAGTGAGGATAGGAAATTTTTTGTAAATAAATTGGCTTTGCTCGAGACGAGCAAATGATAAGTTTGGGGGTATTTGTTCATATCAGATTTTTGCATTTTCATACCGCCCAAATTTTATCACATTGCATATCGGTAGGTACTCTTGAGCCGTGTTTGCTAGTCAATTGCAGGATACAGGTTCTCGGCTCTAAAACGGTGAAATTCATGGAAAAACACGACAAAGTCCGGGTTCTTGCCACCACAGATAAAACATGGATCTCCGCTCTTTATCCGTCTGTTGCCACACACCAGTTTAAGAGACAAAATGGCAAATCAATGTCGTTTTCATGCACAAGGCTCAATGGCAGCACAAGATCCAAGAAATCTACACGGAGCTCGAGGAAATCATGACAAAAAGATACACATCAAATCGCCTTTTGCTCAACAGAAATTCTGGAAAAATCGTGAAGACAATCTGAGAAAATACATATACCAGAATAAAGGGCGCAAAATACCAGGAAATGCCACCAAGTTTGGTGACCCAATTCTCCAAGTAGGCCGCGGAACCGCGGCCTAAGCATGCTTAGGCCGTGGAACCGCGGCCGTACGGCCTCCGCAGAGCACCAAAATTGGGGGGTATTTGGGTCTTTTCATTTGTATTCTGATGGTTGCCCTAGATTTTCAGTTTCCTGCTTATAAATAGTCCAGAACTTGTGAAGCCAAAGGGTGCATAATCTTTTATTTTATTTTCTAGGTTTTAGTTGTTGTTCTTCTTCCTCCTCTCATCTCTTCTCCATTAAAATCTTGTAGTGAGCTTTTGAGTGAAGAATGATGAATAAAGAAGAACCGTTTACTTATCATGATTGTCTTGTTCTTTAGTTAACTTGTTAATTGTTGTAATTTTCATTTGTTAACTTAGTTGTTGTTATTTCTTGTTGTTTCTTTCTTCTCTCTTTTACTTTATCCTTAAAACAACCATGATGCTTACGCTTGATCCTTGCCAAGGTAAGGTCGCAAATAGCTAGTTGTTATCTTCTAATCTCTTTCTTTCTATCTTCCTCTTTTGTTTTGTTTTCTTTTTATTATGATGTGTGAGTAGTTTCATACTTGTTAGGGTAGGATAAGGGAAGTTTGAGAGAAGGAAATCTCTCTCACTCTTTCCTTGCCCAACAGCTTAATTCGACTCCCATTAATTGAACCGCAATCCGCTCCTTACGGCACCCTATCCTACATGATAGCGGTGGTTCCGTAGTGAGACCGGTTGTGGTTGAATTAACCGGAGGTTATGGCTAAGAGCCAAGAACGGACGAACAAGCACCAAAAGGAAGAACTTATACGTTGGAAAGCCTAGCTTATACTCGCAAGTTCCTTCCTAGTCGTGCTAATCCCCGTTGTTGCCGATTACCGTAACACCGATATTAAGAGGGGCAACGAAAGAAGTAGGAGACTTCTAACTCAAACTAACCTAATCCTAATCCTAACAAGCTCTCTTTACATATCATTTTACCACTTAGATAATCACAAACAAAAACTGGACCTTCAGACTTAACTCGTTAAAACATATAGAAAAAGATTCCCATCTCCCTGCGGACGACCCGTACTCAACCGGCTAGCTACAAGCGAAACCGTCTTGATTGTGGTAATTAACTAAAACTTGAACACGCAGAATCCCTAACAATCAAGTCCCCCGTAGATGTTACATCTACTCACCGGAATCCCTAGCTAGTCACGTCCGATCACCGCTTTCCCCTTTCGAGCCGCGTCTGACGTCTCCGCGACCGAACCTGGAATTTACATCAAGACCAAACATAAGGTTACATATCAAGAACGACGCAATTCCCTAATGAAAATACCATAGTTCACAAGCTAGGTACAACGTGCACAAAGTGCGCGGAACACACGCGAAAATCGCAAAACTAAATAAAAATCGTCGATTTGGTCGCCCGGAAAAACTAAAACCCGATTACTCAAAAATCCGCACTCACACATCCTAAATGTCATAGGATATGCCAACAATATAATCTAGATATCGCGATTAACTCGTCACAATAATTTACATAAAAACCTAGTAAGCTAGAAACTAGCAATTTGGTGCAAACATCGACAAAGTTAACACAATCCAACACAACAATCCAAACTAACCCACTAGCTAGCCATTACACTAATTTTAAATCATTAACTATGCATCAAACCATAATTCCAACACAAACCCTTCTCTTGATTTTTGGCAATTAGCAACAACAATGAAAATTTCACACAAGTTAACTTAGATTAGCATAGCATCAAGCCACTTAAGCAAAGTAACCATATAGATTGGTTAAGTAACAACTAGATTAATTAAAAGGATTTAATTAACTAAAACATGGCTTCAAGAAACCCTAGTTTAATTCAACCATTAACTTTTTAAAAAAACTAGAATGAAACTAACACTAATTTAACACTAAAATAATCTAATTTAAGAAACTTAACAAAAGAATTTAATTAGGAAGAATTTATACCTCAACTAGAGATCTAGCAAGAACAATTTGCCTCCAAAGATGCCTCCTTTCACCAAGATTTAAACTAAAGTGGGTGTGAGAAGAGATGGATTAAGGTTTTGTGTTGAATTAGTGAAGGATTTGTTGATTTTTGATGGTTTTTGAGATGAATTTGAGAACAAAAGAGAGGGGAAAAATGAAGGGGGAGGGCTGCAGATTTTCGGCCAGAACAAGGGAGTGGGGGAGTGGCGTGGGGTGTGGAAAAAGTCTTGGTCAACCCACACCAAACAAGTAAAGACCCATACCTAATAAAAAATCCAAAATCCTTAAAAAAAAACATCTCTTTTCTACACAAAAATGAAGTCAAAGAGGCAAGCATTTTTTTTCTTGGGTTGCTGGAAATGGGCCGGCCTAGGGCTGAGGGAAGAGAGAGAGGGGTTTTACAAAAGAAATTTTATGCAAAAAGACCCCCTACAAGTCAAAAATTGCAAGTTTAAGCTTAAATTTAATAAATTTCGTTTTCCATAATAAAAATTAGTTAAAACTTAAAATAAATTACTAAAAATTTATGTTACAACTAGATTTTAATTAACATGATTTTAAAGCTTAAATTTAGCCCATTTAAATTTGTATTTATCACTAATTTAATGTATTTTCTTACCGGCTTAAAATAATATTAAAAATTGAAAAATTAGGGAAAAATTTTAAACGACCAGAATTTCATAATTAACTCATTTGCTACTAAAAACTAGCAATTACCTATCCAAATTAGGTATAATTAGTCCTAAACTCCAAAATAACAAAAGGGACGGTTTTCGGAAAAATACCGAAGTTTCACCGATTTTCAGGAAAACTCCAAAACGACTTTTCAAGGCGTTACAGCACCCTGGGCCGAGCTGGCCGGATTTTTGAGCCATGTGGCCGGCCAAATTTTAGGGTATGGTGTATAGATTGGTTCAGTAGCTCACATACTCCATATACAACACCCTATACTTGCTAGTTTTGTCCCAATGTAACCTGAGTAGAATCTGGGAACATATTGGTGTGTCTTTGGTTATGTTTTCCGTATTTTGGAATGCTTGGTTTTGATGTTTGGATTTGTATTTGGTTGTTGGGCGTTTGTACGTCAACAACAAGGGTTGTTTGATTGTTTTGCATGCGTAGGCTATAAATTCTAACCTATGAGCGCACCGTGTACCGTATTGGTTTTCTGGACTTGATGTTAATAGCGATTGTGTATTATTGTAGGTACCTTCGCGTGGGTTCCGAGGTGACGGAGCATGGCGTCATCGACTTCGGCAAGCAAGGATCAATGTGAGTAGATTTATATGTACGGGGGAAGTCAGGTGGATGGCGTATAGCACCCCCCAAGTTTTTGATGGAAACCGATATATAGAATATGGTTAAGGAAACCTAGATTAGAAAACTATGGATAGGGTTAGAAAGACAGTTAGAGATGATATAAATGACTGAATATATATCGAGATATGAGATGAAAGCTATAGGGATATGACTCTTTGACATGATATGATAGGAATAATGTCTCGAATTGATATATAAGGATATGAAAGGTAAATGTAAATCACGATATATAGATGTCTAGTTGCACTAGATTAAGTATGAGATTTTAGTGGCTTATAATGAGATAAGATAATATGAGCGGATATGATTGATATAGGATATGAAACGATATGTATAAGAATGTGACTTGAGGTTTATAAGATAGGATATATATATGTAAAATGACTTGATGTGGGATATAAATGTGATGAAAGGAATGTACAATGTAATATGATGACTTGATTGATATGTCGGTATACGAATGCGAGTCGATATGAGAGGATTGATACCTTTGACGGTCTCCTGATATGAGATTGTTATGGATGTGACCTGGGACATAGGTATATAGATATATGTAATGTTGTGAATCATGAGTGATATGTCGTACGAGACGTTAGGTCCGTACCCTCATTGTCATATAGGTTGATAGGATCCCTAATGGTTTAATGCCGCCGTACGATGATTTACCGTACGCGATGAGTTTTATGATGATTTATCCATACCCTTGACTAGAAGATGCCGTACGATGGGTTATACCGTATGTGATGTTGTGAGGCTGGATGCCGATTGATAGATTCACCGACTCGATTATAATGATGTATACGTATACCTTATAGCACTTCGCTTACAATGTACTGTATGCTACATTCATGTTATTCTCATTGCATTACTTATACCTGTGCTAGTACACCTACACCATTATAAATGATGCGTATGTTACACTTACACAGATTGGCCAGCTCACACACTTCATCATCGATAATTGCTATGTCACTACACAGTAGAATTGCTGCATCATGATATGACTCCTTGCATGATTTACTTGCTATGTTCACATCATTACGATATGTCTCATGATATATTGATATTGTCACATCACTGTTCCATATTGCATGATATACGGATATGCTTACATTTCTGTCATATGTCGCATACATCATGCTTTATGATTATACGTATTGAGATATGCTGTTTTCATGAGATTTCTGGATTTGAGAACCGTGGTCAAATTTCAAAGGAAATTATGTGTTGTTTTAAAAACCCGGTTTCTCTTGATATGATATTTTAAGATATCTACCATGTGTTTTCTCAGTTCTGAGATTGGCATGTGAAACCCGATTCGAGGAGCGGGAGGCACCGTCTGCGGGTACATGGTGGACCCGGTACGGTACCCCGGGGTGAGATGTGATTTTCGTGGTGTAGACGATGAGCCTGGCAGAGGGACCACTACCTACCGGTGATAGTATTTGGACCTGGCGGTTATCCAGAGGATACCGATCGGAGTCATGAGATGGATATGAGGGCCGACCAGATTATGCGGCGCCTGAGGACCGATCTGAGGATGCGGCGCCTGAGATATGAGGATTTACGCGTCGATACTGGACACGGGTTTCATGATGTTCGAGTGTCAATGCTAGACACTCAGGTTCCATGATTTTGATGTGTCGCGAGGGACAGACGTTGTTTTATATCCTCATACTTTCATGCATATACTTTTATGATATTTACATGCATGACGTTGTTGTGTCATTGATGGACACGTGGATGAGATCCACACGCATAAATGCATTAATTATATGGTTGGATGATATCTACATGCAGATAGGCATTGAGTATATTGTTGACACATATGCAGATACGGTCACCCTAGATATCATAGCATTACCTTTATGATATAGTTGACCTAGGAAATCGTCATTTTATTCGATTTCTACCTGATGATATTTTCTACTCACGAGTTGGCAACTCACCCCCGTTGTGTCACATTTCTTGCAGATTGACCGCATGGATCAGTAGCGGCATCGCTGGCACACAGTTGCATTCAGGTGTTTTGCTTTGGTAGGTGGTACATGTTGGATCGTACCCCTCTTGTAGTTATTATTCCTGAGTATTTTTATAAGTAGTAAGACTTAGCAAGACTTGTAGTTGCGAGATTTGAGCGATGGGTCATATGTTCGCTTGGTGGGTTTGATGTCTTGCTTATTTCTTTATCTTTTGTGGTGATCTTCGTCGTTGGGCGTCGTATACTTGTTTTATTACTTGCGTGGTTGTGAATCCGCCGATTGGCGAAGAGCTAGCTCCCGCTTGGGGATGCCTTTTATATTATCATGTATTTGTGGTTTTGGATCAAAATATATAAAGGTGGTATTGCCCAAATTTATAAAAAAAAAAGACGATACATGTTTTTCAACTAGTAAAATAAACTTTCATTTTTCATGTTCCCTTTTCTTTGCATTTAAGAAAACATTCGATTTCATCATACCTTTATTTCAAAACTTCACCTCTTTTATTTTCTTAAAAAGGTTTAAATTTCTGTGTTTCGGCTTACTTGAATTACGTTACGCCTTTAGACGTGGCGTGATTTAAGTGCCGGTCACGAGCTAAATTTCGGGTCGTGACAAAAGATTACAAATATAAGTCCGTAAAAATAATAATAGATTCAAATAACAATCCACGAAATGGAAATAGGTTTCAATAAAGAAAATACAAGATTCAAAAATAGAGATTATATAATTCTTAATGTCCCACGAGGGGCACACATGCTAAAATACGAACTGAAACAAATAAAGAAAATAAACTTACACTAACACTATTACACTATCCAGTTGCCCTAATGGATTTAGCCGTAGGGGAAAACCGTAGCCCCTACAGATTAATCCGTAGGGGCATAAAATAACTCCATAGGTCCAAAGGCCGCAGGTGAAAATATTTTCCCTGAACATGCCCCTGCGGAGTAAATATTGCCCCTACGGTATAATCCGTATAGCTAATAGTATCCGCTGATTATTCTGTGGGGACAATCTTTTTTTAATTTATCTCTTTATAAAATAAAATAATCGCCCCTACGGAGTTCTCCATAGGACATTCTAAATGCCCCTATGGATTACACCGTAGGGGTAAGTTTTGCCAATATTACTGAGTCCATAGGGACAAAATATCAGATATTCTGATATTTTGTCCCTACGGATAAATGTGTCGGGGCAAAACGTGCCCCTATAGATTAATCCGTAGGGGCAACGGTTTCTTTACGGATTAATCCGTAGGTGTAGGGTGTTTTCGTCACCCTATTGAGATAGGAATACGCGCGCGCTTGTCAGGCGCCTTACAGATTTCCCCTTCTTAGGGTAGGCTGGGGTTTATTGATTGTAGGAATCTGAATCTCCGGCAGCTGCGGACTAAGCTGCCATTAATTACCCCTCGCCTTTGGAGCGAGAGAACCTCCGATTGACCGGTCAAATAAGTCATGCGAACTCAATGTGCAATGTTGTGTTTTGAAGGGGTTTTGGATATATCGGGGGCCCTGCAGAGTTTTACGAGGGTCCTGCTACCCGGATAGCCGGCTGAGGTCAAGAGGGCTAGCAGCCCCTTTGCGGAGTGCGGGACAGCGCACCGTTAGAAATTTTTTCTAACGGGGGAAGTATATTTAGTGTGGAGTGCTTATAAAATGAGGGGGGAAGCGTCTTAAAAACGCGTGCATGGAGCTGGGCGCCAGCGCCTCACGTGCCTGGCACATGGGCGCTGGGCGCCTGTAAAAGAGGGGACATGGTCCCTGCACTGGGAGCTGTGCTCCTGATTTGACTTCTGAAATTAAACTCCTAGAAAGAGATTAATTTATGGAGTTAAACTCCAAAAAATCTTGAATGGAGTTAAACTCCTATAAATCTTTGGAAATGATCAAAGGGGCCCTATTTTTCCCTCCCCTTTGGCCCTGGATCTTCCCAAGATGGGATTTTTGGAGATGGGTCTCCTTCTTCTTTCTCTCGGTTGGCCGGATCTTCGAGAAATGGGGTAAGATTTAAAAATCTCCCCTTTTTGAGATCTGATGGAAGATCTGGATTCCCCTTCAAGGGTTTGATGGTGAAAAACTGTTTATTTTTGGAAAAGGAAGAGTTAAACTCTTAATTTAATTCAAAGAAAAGGGGAGAAGCTTTTAGAACCTTGAGAAAGGGGAAGGAGGCACAGAAACCCTAAATTTTTGGGGGAATGAAAAGTCTTCTTCTTATTTCATTATCATGTTGTCTTATATAGGCTTACAAGTTTACATATAGCCCTTGGGCTTTACAAAATGGCATTTTGCCCGTCCCATGTCTCAGGTGCTCATTTCTTTTGCACATGAGCCATGGGCTTTGCAAAAATTTGGCTTTATGCCCATTTTTCTTACATCATGTATAAAAAATTATATTAAAATTATTTATTATATGATTTCATTTTGGCATGGGGAAGGCCGGCCGCGGGGTTCGACTTGGTCATTGGCCCACTTGATCTGGGCTTTGGGCTGGCTTATTTGGGGTTGACTTTGACTTTAAGTTGGTCAACTAGGGTGTAATCTTTGACCCCAACAAAGTGCCCCCCACCAATAAATGCACAACGCGTATATGAGTTGTGTGCATGAAATTGATGGATCTCGAAGTTGGACTTCAAGGTGGAACATCCTTCAAGGGGCGGAGCATCATTCCGGGTGCATAATTCTGATTTGCAGAGCATAATTCCGAAGAGCGGGGCATAATTCTAAGATCGGAGCATAATTCCGAGGATTAGGGCATCATTCCGAAGAGCGAAGCATGATTCCAGGGATCAGAGCATAATTCCGAAGAGCGGAGCATGATTCCAAGGGGTCGGAGCATAATTCCGACGAGTGGAGTATAATTCCGGGAATCGGAGCATAATTCAGAAGAGTGGAGCATGATTCCGGGGATCGGAGCATAATTCCGAGGGGTTCCGACGAGCGGCAGACATTATGCTTGTTGGTTGACGTGATTCTGAGACGGAGCATAATTCCGACGGGAAGGTCATTGGTTGACTTGATTCCAAGGCAGAGCATAATTCCGGCAGGGAAGTCATTGGTTGACTTGATTCCAAGGTGGAGCATAATTCCGATAGGGAGGTCGCTTGTTGTCTTGATTCCGAGTCGAAGCATAATTTCGACAGGGAGGTAGTTGGTTGACTTGTCCTCGGCACAGAGTGTCTGTGGTCGATGTTTCCCTAGCACGGAGTGTCACTGGTTTTGATGTAGAGGCTGATTCCTAGGAGAAGCATAATTCCGATAGGGTAGGTAGATACTCCGAGGAGAAGCATGATTTCGACATGGGGTACATTCTGAGACGAAGCATGATTCCGCCACAGGGGTTGTTGGTTTGATTTGATTTGGGTTGATATCAGCATCGCTACACTGGAATATGGTACCATGAGCGAATCATCATTTGCCATGAGTGGATTTAGGGATTTTGGCGCTACACTGGAATATGGTACCAGGAGTGAATCATCATTTGCCATGAGGGGATTTGGGGATTTTGGTTTGGCATCGGCACCGCTACACTGGAATATGGTACCAGGAGCGAATCATCATTTGCCATGAGGAGATTTCCCTCGTTTCCAGTTTAACGACTTGGGGGTCAACTGTTCCCAATTTAACGACTTAGAGGTCATTTGTGCCCAGTTTAACGACTTAGAGGTCATCTGTTCCCAGTTTAAAGACTTAGGGGTTATCTGTTCCCAGTTTAACGACTTAGAGGTCATCTGTTCCCAGTTTAAAGACTTAGGGGTCTTCTGTTTTCAGTTTAACGACTTAGAGGTCATCTGGATCAATTTGGAATTTCGGGGTAGGGGTCGGCATCAGTATTGCTAACACTGAAGCATAGGTGCCAGGAGCAATTCATCATTTGCCTTTACCCGTTGGGGGAGCGATGACTTAGGAGACAGATTTAGGTCCCTATCACCTAAGGCTTTTTCAATTTTATGAGCCGTAAGAATCCCATAAAAGCATTTTCTCCCTACGAGTCGAATGGATCTCGTAGGTGTATTTTCTCCTTAGGAGTCGTGGGGACTCCCAAGTGTGTTTTTCCTTTGTGAGTCGTAAGGATCCCACAAATGTGTTTTCTTATGAGTCGAGAGGATCTCGTAAGTTTGTTCTCCTCATGTATCGTGAGGACACATGAGTAAGTCTTCCCAAATGGAGCATAATTCCAAGGGCGGAGACCGGCCGTGTGACTGGTGATTGTGGTGGGGTATGGGTATGATGAGAATTATTTGAGCCCGTGGATTGTATACGGTAGTCAGTTCGGGGACCAACCGTAGGGCTAGGAGAATTTTAGGATTTTGTTGGCGTCTGCATCGCTGTACTGGGATATGGTACCAGGAGCGACTCATCATTCACCGTTGGGACATTCAGAGATTTGAAATTTTGGTTGGCGTCTGCATCGCTGCACTGGAACATGCTTCCAGGAGTGACTCATCATTCTCCATTGGGAACTTTTTTTATCGTGATTGCTCTATCATTTCAGCTTTTCTTATTGCGAAGGTCGCGATTGCCCTATCATTTCGGCTGTTTATTTACGGTTTCCCCATCATTTCGGATTTATTTTTCATCTTTATTTTACTCGCTGATTTTTATTGCGAGTTGCCCCATCATTTAAGCTTTTTTTTCTTTTTTCTTTTATTTACACATTTTTTTTATTTACACACACTTTTTTACATTCCCATTTTAACGACTTAGGGGTCGATTGTTCCCTGTTTAACGACGTGGTGGTCGTTTGTTTCCAGTTTACCGACGTGGTGGTCAACTGTTGGAGCTTGGGCTCGATTCTGCAGGAACCACGGGCTCCTTTGGCTTAATTGCATGAGCGAGCTCTTCATCATTTGGATCGAGCCGGTGTTGGATGGCAACAACCGCGTCATTGTCATGGCTATAAGGTGTAGGAGGACTTGTACCTCTGAGCTCCATCATGTAGACCGTATGGGTTGTGTACCCGTATATGGCTTCTTCATCGGCAATGTTGCTCGTTGGGCTTTTGGCTTGTTGCCTTGGTCCGCTCTTTTCAGAGAAAGGCAGATGTCTGAGAGAATCAGGTTCACGAAGGACTTCGGTCTCCGTTTGTATGAAATTGGCGATCGCAGCTTGACTGTTTGTTAACACGCCTTTAAACAGTTCTATCTCTCCTGCCTTGTATTGCTTTTCGACCCAATCTTTGAAGACGAAGCAGTCCTCAATGGCATGACCGATCACTCCGTGATAGGAGCAGTATTTAGGGTCATCAGTCATATTCGCTTCTTGGGGTCTTTTTGATTCTGGAAATTGTAGACAGTTTCTTAGGGCGTCTTTGAATATTTTACGGACTTTGTCCCTTCTGAAGGAATAGACCTTATCCAGCTTCTCTTTCAGTGGAGCTTCTCCTCCCTCTCCGAACACTAGCTTCCGAGGCTGGTTGGTATTAGGCCCGCTTATCCCTCGCTTATTTCGGTTAGCCGAAGTGTTAAAAAGATTCAGCATCGTCAGAATTTCCGCCTTTGCGATTATCGTCCTTTCGGTTTCTACAGGATCTATTGTTATTTTGAGAATCAGAGGAGGACTCTTGCTTTTAGCGCTCCAACATCTGGACATTCCTGTTCATCTCTTGGAATGTTTTGAGACCCGCGGTGCATAGAAACAGGGCCATCCAATTGTTGAGATTTCCGATGAGGAGGCTGACGGATTGGTTCTGCTCTATCGGCGGTTCACATTTGACGGAGAGATTGCGCCATCGGGTTATAAAATCCATGATGCTTTCATTGTTCTTTTGCTTGGTCCTTACGAGGTCGGCAATGGTGATCTTATTGCTGATACTCATGAACCTTTTTCGGAACAGAGATTCCATTTGGACGAAAGTAGTAATGGAGCCATCCGGTATGCTCGCGTACCAGTCAAAAGAGACATCGGTTAAGCTATTAACAAACTGGCAGAGGAGAAGCGCATCATTGTCCCCGGTATTCCCACATGAGGCTTTAAAATAGGCGATGTGCTGATTCACATTTCCCGTCCCATCAATCTTTCCGAATTTGGGGATGACATAGCCGCCAGGAAACTCTACCAGATCATACCGAGCAGGATTTGGTCTCCCACTACTGCTGATATCTTTTTGCGCTTCGGCTTCGGCTACCAATGTTTTGACTTTGTTGGTAACCAAATCCATGATTTGATCTTGAGTTAGCGGGCTACTGTCATCGGTAGCTAAGACATTTCCCGAGATAGGATGCGGCCGATTTTCATGCGGTTCACCCACCTTTGGATTTGAGGGGATAGGCGTCGGTTGTCTCGGGACACCGTTTCCCGGTTCATGAGCAGAACCCTTCGCTTGATTGGACGGCTGATAGGCAACTTGGGCCGTGAGCTGCATCACGACATTCGTCAACTCGTCAATTTTGGAGTAAAGTTTGGCCATTTCCTTGTCTTTACTTCTGAGCTGTTTTCGGAGCTCTTAGAGAAGTTGCTGCTCTGCGTTCTTAGGACGGAAGATTGGCTCTTCTTCGCTTTCCGAGCCCGACTCCTTATGAACCGAGGGATCTCTCTGCTTATCAGCCTCACTGGAAGAGTTTTCATTACCTTCCAAAGGAGGCTGGTGTTAGGAAGTGGCAGCCACATTCACTCCAGATTGGATTTGAGATGTGGTGGCCCCATCCTTGCTCTTGCTGCGCGTGCCCACCATGTAGACAGTGTGGACCGCATATTCAGCCGTCTCTTTATCTTTGGCGGGGTAACCCTGTTCTTGGAATCTCATGAAGTTCAGCCTAGCATGAGCCCTAGCCCTTTTGTTGGCTCTGCATCTGAGCCTTTTCTGTCTTAGCTTTTCGCTCTTGAGGGCTTGACGGGCATCCTTCATCCAGGAATCCATCGTAAGTCGATTGACGGGGAGCTTAGAGAAGATACACGATTGAGCAGTTGTTAGGGACATCGCTGGAGCTTGCTCGAGACACCTTGTTGCTTTGTTGGTGTTGATGGCCTTGCCCCCAGCTGGGGCTAAGGAAAGCCGCTCAAACATCGACTTGCATTTTGGTAGTGGTGCCCTCGAGATCACCACATTTGGCCTCCTGCCTTTCGAGGCCGGTCTGTCTGTTACTGGAGCTTGAGAAGATAGGACGAAGCTAGTTGGCATGAACAGAATAGAGCCAAATGGTAGCAGCAGCTCCCCCCACTGTCGCTCGAGACTGGCCGGGAGGAACGTCCTGGCGTCCATCTTCATCGTGTAGGAGATGGGAGCCGTGTTGAGAGCTGAGCTTGTCCTTGGAGACATTTTTGCTGTGTCCGAAGATTGCAATTGGAAATTATTAACCTGTACAAAGAAGCATGATTTCATTACAGGCAATCGATATGTATATTGATTGAGTTCGCATGAACGTTTAACCCGAAATATGGTAGGAGAGATTTGTCCCACTGGGCGTGCCAGAATCTGTAGGGTGTTTTTCGTCACCCCATTGAGATAGGAATACCCGCGCGCTTGTCAGGCGCATTACAGATTCCCCCTGCCTAGCGTAGGCTGGGGTTTATTGATTGTAGGGATCCGAATCTCCGGCAGTCGCGGACTAAGCTGCCATTAATTACCCTCGCCTTTGGAGCAAGGGAACCTCCGATTGACGGGTCAAACAATTCATGTGAACTCAATGTGCAGTGTTGTGTTTTGAAGGGGTTTTGGATATATCGGGGGCCCCGCAGAGTTTTACGGGGGTCCCGGTACCCGGATAGCGGGCTGGGGGTCAGGGGGTCAAGGGGTCCCCTTGCGGGATACGGGACAACGCCCCGTTAGAAATTTTTTCTAACGGAGAAAGTATATTTAGTGTGGAATGCATATAAAATGAGGGGGGAAGCGTCTTAAAGACGCGTGCATAGGGCTGGGCTCCAGCGCCTCACGTACCGGGCGCGTGGGCGCTGGGTGCCAGCACCTCACGTGCCTAGCGCGTGGGTGCTGGGCCCCCGCAGAAGAGGGGACTTGGTCCCTGCACTGGGAGTTGTGCTCCTGATTTGACTTCTGGAGTTAAACTCCTAAAAAGAGATTAATTTATGGAGTTAAACTCCAACAGATCTTGAATGGAGTTAAACTTGTAGAAATCTTTGGAAATAATTAAAGGGGCCCTTTTTTCTCCCCTTTGGCCCTGGATCTTCCCAAGATGGGATTTTTGGAGATGGGCCTCCTTCTTCTTCCTCTCAGTTGAACGGATCTTAGAGAAAGGGGGGTGAGATTTAAAAATCTTCCCTTTTGAGACCCGATGGAAGATTTGGGTTCCCCTTCAAGAGTTTGATGGTGAAAAACTGTTTATTTTTGGAAAAGGAAGAGTTAAACTCTTGATTTAATTTAAAGAAAAGGGGAGAAGGTTTTAGAACTTCGAGGAAGGGGAAGGAGGCACAAAAACCCTATATTTTTGGGGGAATGAAAATTCTTCTTCTAATTTCATTATCATGTTGTCTTATATAGCCTTACAAGTTTACATATAACCTCTTGGGCTTTACAAAATGGCATTTTGCCCTTTACATGCCTCATGTGCTCATTTCTTTTGCACATGAGCCATGGGCTTTACAAAAATTTGGGTTTATGCCCATTTTTCTTACATTCATGCATAAAAAATTACATTAAAATTATTTATTAAATGATTTCATTTTAGCATTGGGGGGGGAGGGCTGGCCGCGGGGCTCGACTTGGGCATGGGCCCACTTGATCTGGTCTTGGGCCCGCTTACTTGGGGTTGACTTTGACTTTAACTTGGTTAACCGGGGTGTAATTTTCGACCCCGACAGTAGGGACATTATATCAGATTTGTTTTTAAAAAGGGCATCCCGTTTTTTCCCTGTCCTGTGCACAATAATATATATATATATCATATAGCCAAATACAGAAATATTCATAAACAACATCTCACGCATAATATATAAATGAAATAAACAAATAGAATATGAAGTCAAACTAAAATCATTGTAAATATCCAAACAACCACCGATATCGTCCAAAACATACAATATGTATCAAATAAGTAGATCCATCCTCAAAAATATAAATAAACCTATCCTAGCTTGGTCCAACTCCTCCATCTCTAATAACCGTCGTAATCTGGCGTATCCGCTCCTTGGTGCAGCCCTGGGTCGTCAAAAACTCGACTAATGAAGGAGCGGTCTGGGAAGGAGTCTGAGCTATCTGCACAGCCGTAGCTGAGGTAGTGGCTTGCGGAGCCACAGCCGAAAGAGAGGCGTATGTAGCCGCAGCCGAATTAGCCTTCCAAATCTATAAAATTTTGTGTTTGTGTAATAAACGAGTAAGAATGGTGTATTAGATTTATTCGAATTCGTATACTTATCAGATTATTGCGGAACCGCGAATTTATATATGCTTTGTTGAGATTCCACACATTCTCTTGAAATCCATATGTTATGTATGAGAATTTATACATGTTGAAATTGCACACATTCAGGGCTATGCTTTTTTCCCCCAATCTAAGAATACTTTGGGACTTAGGCTTAATTTGGGTATCTAGTTTGGAAAACCGTAGTTTATTTTAAGTGGAGGTAGAAATGCTGCTTACTCTAACTTGTAGGCCCGTATTTCTCCTAAATTGTTTAGCTTTTATTGGATACTTGATTTTGGAGTTATCTAATTTACAAAGCAATGTTTTCTTCTCAAGTTTTGAGTTTGGATAATCATAGTTTTTTAAACTCTAAAATGAAGAAAGATGTGGCATGATTATGATTAAAGAGTTCAGTTTAATTAGATAGTTTTATGTAAGTCTGATTAATTAAACTTAAGTCTAAAACCAAATAAGCTTAGGCTAATAATATTGCATATGCTACTATCTATAACGTGATATAATATTTTACTAATAAGTAATATACATACCAACATCTCCTTCAACTCCTCGACGGTGGTCTTCAATGCGGCAACATCTTGTTCCAGACGTCGCTCACGGAGGGTAGGGGAAGTAACCGCTGGAGTGGAGACCAACTTCATATGGGCCCTGCTAGGACCAATTCCCCGCCCTCTTTCCCAACCTCTGTGCCGTCCTCCGTGTGCGGCGTTTAGGACTGGATTCAGTACGATCGGATCGGTCTGTCCACTGAAATCGATCCCCGATACCTCCGCCTGCTCCACCGCCCACTCCTACACCCACGTTAAGCATTAAAACATAAGTATATATATCATTTAAATTTGAACTTATCAAAACAAAATTTTCATTCGAATTAGAATAAATATTAACACTTACGCAGTACTTCTGGGTAGCAGTGTTGGAGAATTGAATCTTGCTTGTGGCGGGATCTGTCGAGGTGCTGTGGACGGAAAGATACACGGTCGACACACTCAGTGTACCACCATATTCCAGGGTCTAAGTTCTCTACAATTCGCCAAAAATTTACATATATTATAAAATAATTCTTAATATTTCATTATATCAAAATAGTTCTATTGTAATTTACTGATACCTCTATGGCATGAATAATGTCCTCGAGCCACCTGTGTAAGTGGGGTGAACCCTCTTCGCCGACTTCCTATTCTCCTTAATTTGATTGGGTTGTTTCTGCACTACATAATCAGATTTAGTTTTTTAATTAAGCAACACAAAAATTAAATTATATACTAAATAATGAATTACATTTAAATTACTAACCTGTTTGCGGTGAGACTCATAATACCAGCACAAGAGAGACCATGTATCTAAGTCGACTCTGGTAAAGGCTGGAAAATGTAGGAGAGCCGCTCTCTCCGCCTCAGGGGTCGCCAGCCATAGCATGTAGCAATCGATCTTCAGCTCATTTCTATTATATCGGACCATATATTGCATGTTCTTCATGAGGCCTAGGTAAAGAGCGTGAAGATCGAGTACTCTGTAAGGGTGATCAGAGTCGGATACAGGTTGAAAGTTGTAATCCAATTGCAAATACAAGAAAATAATGTATTTAAATTATATGTGTTAAATAAAAAAATTAATTTGATAAGTCAAATGAAAATATATATTAATACCCGAGCCTGATCCCAGAAGTGTGCAAACGAGCGCTGGTGCTGATCGCCTCACTCAACGTGAAGAGAATACTTCTTTTTGATGTGGCTCTCATCCCCCATATACCGGCCGAACCTCTCGGTATAATCGTCGGTATAGCGATAATCGGGGGTAAAAAAGAGGGTGAATGGTGCCCCTTAGCTCTATCGGGCCTCAGCCTGTGGGAATGATTCGGCCCTTGAGTCCCCTTCCCGGGGTGGGGCTGCTCTGCATCTACAAGAAATATCAAGGCAATCAATATCAAGACAAAACGGTATTTAGAAATCAAGGATTAAAGAAAATTGAAGTGTGATATATACCTCCGGCGACCGCAGCATGAGCCTGGGCCTGAGCAGCAACACGAGCGGTACGATAGTTCCTCCGGTGAGGAACAGCCGGTGACCCGGATGTGGACGCATCCCCTCCAATTAGAAAATAAATATTGACGATAAAATTACATGAAGTTCATGGTTATTCTTAGAGTATATGTAAACAATGACGATAAAATATTTTATATTTAAGAGTACTAACCTACAGACTGCACGGAGGGTACCGAAGTGGCCTCTGCGCCAGATGTGGATGCACCACCTAAAGCTAGACAATAAAAAATAGATTATATAAGTAATTGCAAAAAGAATATGTGTATATCTATAATATAACAATCTAAATCGATATGCATGCAATATAGGATATATAAACATACCTGCAGGTGCGGTGGTGGCCTCTGCCCGGGATGTTGAGGTTCCACCTACAGCTAGACAATCAAAAATTGATTATATAAGTAATTGCAAAAAGAATGTTTGTATATCTATAATATAACATTATAAATCAATATGCATGCAATATATGATATATAAATATACCTGTAGGTGTGGTAGCGGCCTCTGCCTCTAATGTGGACGCACTACTTACAGCAAGACAATAAAAAATTTACTATATAAGTAACTTTAAAATAAATATATGTGTATATCTATAATATTACATTTGAAATGAATATGCGTACAATATACCTTTAGGTGTGGCAAAGTCTACACGGAAGGAGTCATCCGAAGGGGATATGGATCGGGGTGCAAGACCAGGCCTATGGAACTCCCTACACAGCTCCCCGGGCGGTAGAACTGCTCTGCCTCTGCCATTGCCGCGGCTGGTGCTCCTACCGCCCCTTGCTGCTCCTGGCATCATCATCAGACCTAGATAAAAGTACAATCATTACATATGTATGCAATATATGTATAGATCGTAAAAATGTGAAGTAATAATATAACATTACTGATAAGCTTTTTCATTTCGTTGATGCATTAAACATATCAACTTGGATTTCATCATCGATATCATTCCTAACCCACGTAACTTCATGATCATCCGAAGATAACCCGTCTTTGGAGACAGACGGTCGGAGCACTCTAAGTCTTCTCTCTTCTTCATCAGCATCGCTGTCCTCCATACAATCCTTGAATTCTAGGACATCGTAAACATCTCTGGGTTTCCAACGGCATACGATACTCCATCCCGGTTGCTTCAAGCACTGTGAGTAATATACTTGAAACGCTTGTTGCGGAAAGATAAATGGATCGTCCTGACCGTAAAATTGAAGTTTGTTTATACTAATCAATCCATATTCATCTTTCCATGTCCCGAGATTGTTTCTCCACTTATCCGCATCGGTTCGTGTATCGTACCAAATACACTGAAATATATAAAACGGTTCTGATCATCCGGGATATTGGATATCTAGTATGCAATTTAAGTATCCATAATAAATCACACCATCTGATCATATGGTCGCAATCCCACTATTCTGAGTGGTTCGAAATGTTTTTATGTTCTTAACATCAAATTTGTATCCAAGGATACCGAATCCTTTATAGTATGCAACCTCCTGCTAGGAAACTGAGCTAAACATCTTGAATCTCTCTAATGATGCAAACAAGTTCGGATTGTGGATCTGACAAAATTTTTTTCACGGCAAATACATAACGATATAAGTGTTGGGGTAAAAATTTACACCCCTGTTGACCGAGTCAAAGTCAAGGTCAACCCCAAGCCAGGTGGGCCCAAGCCCAAGCAAGTGGGCCAATGCCCAGGTCGAGCCCGAACACGAAGCGTCTGGCCTTCCGCCATGCCAACAAAAAAAATCATGTAATAAATAATTTTTATGTAATTTTTTATACATGAATGTATGTAAAATGGGCATAAAGCCAATATTTTGTAAGCCCATGGCTTATGTGCAAAAATGTAATGGCACATGAGCCATGGAATAGGCAAAATGCCATTTTGTAAAGCCCAAGGGGCTATATGCAAATATGTAAGCCTATAAAAGGCAAAATGATGATGAATAAAATAATACTTTTCATTCTCTCCAAAAAAAATTAGAGCTGAGCTCTTTCTTCCTTCTTCAAGGTTCCAAAACCTTCTTCTTTCTCTTGAATTAAATCAAGAGTTTTACTCTTCCTTTTTCAAAACTAAATAGTTTTCCACCACAAAACCCACAAAGGGGAACTTGGATCTGCCATCAGATCTTAAAAAGGAGAGATTTTGAGATTTTACATCTCTTGATCTTCAAGATCCAGCAAGCAACAGGAGGAAGAAGAAGAACCCTTCCATTAACCCAACAAAAAAAAACACTCAGGAGTCTAACTCCTCTTTGATTTCTCTTCAGAGAAATCTTTTTAGGCTAAAAGCCTGTTGTGTGCGCAAGTCGCCCGCGTGCCGACACGTGGCGCGCGCGCTTGCGCAACTGCGCAAGTCGCCCGCGTGCCGACACGTGGCGCGCGCGCTTGCGCAACTGCGCAACTGCGCAAGGCGCCCGCGTGCCGACACGTGGCGCGCGCGCTTGCGCAACTGCGCAAGTGCGCAAGGCGCCCGCGTGCCGACACGTGGCGCGCGCGCTTGCGCAACTGCGCAAGTGCGCAAGTCGCCCGCGTGCCGACACGTGGCGCGCGCGCTTGCGCAACTGCGCATCCCTTGGATGTCTTTTCCCCCTCTTTTGTGTACATATATACACATATACATATGTATACAAATTTATACATACACGTACTCTACGACACTGTCCCTGTTAGAAAAAAATTTCTAACGGGGCGCTGCCCCGCACCCCGCAAGGGGGCTGCTAGCCCCCTTGACCCCCAGCCCGCTATCCGGGTAGCGGGACCCCCGTAAAAACTCTGCGTGGCTCCCGATATATCCAAACCCCCCTTTCAGAATTGAACACACGTATACTGAACATTGAGTTCGCATGACCAGTTTAACCCGTTAATCGGAGGTTCCCTCGCCCCAAAGGCGATGGGTAATTAACGGCAGCTTAGTCCGCGGCTGCCGGAGATTCGGATCCCCACCATCATTAAACCCCGGCCTACCCTAGGCAGGGGGAATCTGTAGTATGCCTGACAAGCGCTCGCGTATTCCCATCTCACTGGGGTGACGAAAAACACCCTACAGACTCTGGCACGCCCGGTGGGACCAATCTCTCCTCCCATATTTCGGGTTAAACGTTCATGCGAACTCAATCAATATACATATCGATTGCTTATACTGAAATGATGTTTTTTTTTCCGTGCAGCAATCAACCTTCGACGACAATGTCTTCCCAGACGAATTCAACTTCCAAAGCAACCCCGATTCTGTACGTGGTCAAGATCAACGCTCGTGTGGTTCTCCCCGCAAGCCTCAGTCGACAGTGGGAGGAACCGCCCCGCCAGTTCGGCTCCGTCATCATCTACCCTGCCGGAAGCGCTCATCTGGCGGAGATCCCGGCGGAACAGGTGGCGAAGCCGGTCTCAAGGGGAAAGAGGCCGAATGTCGTGATCGCCAAGGCACCACAACCGAAACTCAAGACGCTATCTGAACAACTCCCTGGCGCTCTAGCTGGGGGCAAGACTTCCGATGCGAAGGGCAACATCAAATGTCGCGGACGAGCTCAGGCGATGACTCTAACAAATGCACAATCAGGCGTATCTCTAAGGCCCTCCATCAACCGGTCTGCGGCATCTTCCCAAAAAGTCGAAGTCCGCCAGGTGCTTAGAACAGAAAAGTTAAGGCAGAAGCGGCTCAGGTATCGAGCCAACAAGAGGGCCAAGGCTTCGGCCAAATGGAATCTTGTGAAGTTCCAAGTGCAGGGTTGCCCAGCGACGACGGCTGAGTCGGACGTAGGAATCAGTAATTCCTTCGAGCCTCTGAAGTGGGTTCAGAAAAATGCCATGACCGCCAGAATCAAGAAGACAGCAGTCCGAACAGTGCCACAAAGAGACGTGTCCCGGCCCCAACAGAAAAAGTATGACACTGTCTCTTCAAGAGTCTATCAAGCACTCTGTGCCGCACGAAAGCAGCGGGGCAAACCCAGAAAAGAAGCGCCAGCACCATTCAAGAACCTGGGTAGGCCAGCCGTCTTCAATCGATTACCAGCTACCAAAGCAAGGGGGTCAAGACAGCGATCCGTGAAATCAGCTTCCAATGATAAAAAGACGGCCGGATACATCATCCATACGGTCTATATGGCGGGCGGACGCCCCAGCGACAACCTTCGCAGCAAAAGCAAGGATGGGGCCACCACATCCCAAGCCCAATCTAGCCTGAATGTGGTCGCCGCCGCTCAAGAACAGCCGCCCCCGCTGGATGAAGAAAACCCTCTCGATGAGGATGATAGGCAGAAAGACCCCTCGGTCCACACAGAGTCAAGCTCGGACAGCGAGGAAGAGCCGACTTTCCGCCCCAGGACTGCGGAGCAAGAGCTGCTTCAAGAGCTTCGAAAACAGCTCAGGAGCAAAGATAAAGAGATGGCCAAGCTCTATTCGAAGATTAACGACTTAACGAACGTGGTGATGCAGCTTACGGCTCAAATTGCTCGAGCGCCTCCCAATCAAGCACAAGCCGCTACTAATCAGCCGGGTGATGACAATCCGAGGCAGCCAATGCCTGTTCCTTCGGGTCCAAGACTGGTCGAGCCACATGAGAGCCGTCCACACTCCGCTTCTGGGGATGCCTTGGCCCCAGATAATACTATCCCGCTAACACAGGATCGGATAATGGATTTGGTCACCAGCAAGGTTAAAACATTGGTGGCCGAAGCTGAAGCTCAGAAAGAAATCGGCAGTAGCGGGCGGCCATATCCCGCGCAGTACGATCTGATTGAGTTCCCAAGCGGCTATGTTATTCCTAAGTTCGGAAGATTTGATGGAACGGGGAATGCAAATCAGCACGTCGCCCACTTCAAAGCATCGTGCGGAAATACTGGGGGCAACGACGCGCTCCTTCTTCGTCAGTTTGTCAATAGCCTGACCGGCGTCGCCTTCGACTGGTACGCGAGCATACCAGACGGGTCCGTCATTACCTTTGCCCAAATGGAGTCTCTGTTCCGGCAAAGATTCATGAGCGTCAGTGATAAAATCTCCATTGCCGACCTTGTGAGGACCAAGCCGGGGAAGAATGAAAGCAACACTGACTTTATCGCCCGGTGGCGTAATCTCACAGTTAAGTGCGAACCGCCGCTGGAGCAGGACCAGTCCGTCAGCCTTCTCATTGGGAACCTCAGCAATTGGATGGTCCCCTTCTTGTGTACAGCGGGCCTCAAGACGTTTCAGGAGCTAACCAAGAAAGTCCAAATGCTGGAACGCTCGAAGCAAGAGTCCCCGCCAGACTCTCAGAGAGACAAAACCTGGAAAAGCAAGCGGGACGACAACCGTAGAAGCGGGAGTTCCAGCAGTACCAATGTCTTCAATGCCTCCGACAATGAAGAAAAGCGAAGGGCGGGCGAATCCAAAACCAACCGGTCTCGAAAGCCATTGCTGGGAGGAGATGGGCCTTCCCTAGAGGAGAAAAAGAACAAGGTTTACTCTTTCAGAAGGGACAAGGTCCGCAAGATATTTAAAGATGCCTTGAACAACGGCTTACAATTGCCGGAGTCGAAAAGACCCCAAGAAGCAAAAATGACCGACAATCCTCTGTATTGCCCGTACCACCGAGTAGTGAGCCATGCGATCGAGGATTGCTATATCTTCAAAGACTGGGTCGAGAAGCAGTACAAGGCTGGAGAGATCGAGCTGTCCAAAAGCGTGTTGGTGAACAATCAAGTTGCGACCGCCAACTTTATACAGACAGAAGTTGAAGCCTTCTGGGAGCAGACTGCTGAACCCGCTGCCCCGACAAACGAAACCGACTCATCGCAGCCTCTGTGGAGTACGCACATATCTAATAAGACAAAGAAGATGCTAAAGCTGATTCGGAAAGAGCCCAGGATGGAATGGGAAGGACAGAAGAAGCCTACCAGTCCAGCTGCCAATGCGGCTCCTTCAGGCTCAAAATTCAAGAAGCTCAAGAAGAAGAAAAGTGCAGCTCGGCGCGAAAAAGAGTCTGCAGGGAGATCAACCATTCAAAAATATATCGATTCCCTCGAAGAATATGAACAAAAGGAAAGAACATTGATTCAATTGAAGGAGTTCTTCCCTATACAAGCGGCTGAAATTCTGGAGGAGTTAGAAGAAGACATCAATGAAGAGATCCCAGTAGTGACCTGCTATGCCATCCATCTTGGCAGCGACTCCGAGGATGAGCTCTGTTTTCCCGAAGAGGACGAGGAGCTCACCACAAAGGCCAATCAAATCCAGCTCAGAAGCGGCAGGGCTCTACCGCAAAATCAGGGCAACGCCCCAAAAGGGAAGGAAAAACATGTCGCTAATGAAGAAGATGGCAGAGAACCGGCTGATGAAAACATAAGTCCTTCCTCGGTGGACTATAATGTCTTGGCGCATCTCCGGAAGCTTCCGTCTCTCCTGAGCATCTACGACGCCTTGGTCCTATCTAAGGAGCTTAGAGATGTTCTCATTCACGCTCTGCAAAACCCCGATCGGTATCAGGCTCACTTTGCGGAAATTAATATGAAAGAAGCCCAGCACGCTCTGCATGCCGCCGCAGTCACATTTAAGGATGAAGACTTGCTACTAGGAACGGCTGAGCACAATCGGCCGCTTTACGTGACCGGGTACAGCGACGGAGATCGAATTAATCGCATATTGATTGATCCAGGGTCCTCAGTGAACATCATGAACTTGCGAACGCTGAAGAGTTTGTCGATGGACGTCCGACACCTGTCAAGGGAAAGGATTGTCATTCAAGGCTTCAACCAAAATTGCCAGCAAGTTCTGGGGTCTATAGCTCTGCCAATCAAATTTGGGGATCTGCAAACTGAAGCTAAGATATACGTGATCGACGCCGACACGTCTTATAAGATTCTCTTGGGGCGGCCGTGGCTCCACGATTACGGCATCATTCCGTCAACTCTCCATCAATGCATGAAGTACATTAAAAATGGCGAAGAAAGACGCATTGACGGAGACATCCAGCCGTTCGGTGTGCATGAAGTCCGATATGAAGATTCTCGGTACTTTACGAACCACCAAAATGCTAAGCCACAACTGACTGAGGATAGAATGGCCCCAAGACTCAAAAGCAAATTTGCGCCGGCTATCACTTTTAAAAGCAAAAATACCCAAGTGCGCCCGCATTTCGGCAGCGACTCTGACGAGTCCGACGCTGGAAGCCCGTCCTTCCGCAAAACTCGCCCTCATTTCGGCAGCGATACGGACGAATCTGTTACTGAAGGCCCATCTAGCAGCAAAGTCCGCCCTCATCTTGGCAGTGACACTGAAGAGTCAGAGGAGGAGGACCTGTCGTGCAACAGCGGTGCAGATTGGACCCCCACGCAACAAGCGAAACTACGAGAGACCTTCGAAGTTGCAGAAGGGTCCCTAGCCGTTACAAGGGTACCAGAGCAAATGTGTAAAGAGCTCGATGCATTATCAATCTCCACCGTGGACCAGCTGAAAACTTTCTACGTTCCTGGGAGGAAAAGTGGACAGAAGGGCATCCTGTTTTATGGGTCAAACCCCGTTGTGCACCCGGACGATCTCTCTGTCGCGTGCCTTCCCTATGAGAGAGGCATAAGAGCCGTCCTCAATCCCAGATACTATGCGCCCGAGATGCGGGAATACTTTAAAAAGTGCGGATGCCGGTTATATCAAACGGAGTCCGAAGCAAAGTTTTACGAAGGGCTATGGCATCCACCCCAAGTCCGAGCACTCATCGATGGACGAATTCCAGACAGACGGGGAATAGGTTACACTCAACCTGATTCCAAAGCGTGCTACATGATCCATGTTGGTGAGGCCAGCGAAAGATCAAATGATGACGACGAGATAGCCGAGCCAGAAGAAGCTCCTCAAGAGCTCGAAGATGGCGGACAAGCAACCTTTGACGAGCTAACCGAGATTGACTTAGGAACGCCCGATAATCCAAGGCCGACCTATATTAGCTCGCTCTTGTCAGAGGAAATGAAAGCGCAGATAATTGCCCTGCTGCATGAGTTCATCGACTGCTTCGCGTGGACATACAAAGAAATGCCTGGCCTTTCCCCTGAAGTGGCCGTACATAAGTTGGCTATATCTCCTGATGCTAAGCCAGTCAAACAAGCTCCTCGAAGAATGAGAAGGGAACTAGAAGAAAAGGTCATCGAGGAAACTAAGAAGCTCATCGATGCCGGTTTCATCAGGGAAGAGAAATATGCAGACTGGATCGCATGCATAGTCCCAGTGAAGAAGAAAAATGGGCAGATCCGAGTCTGTGTCGATTTCAGGGACCTCAATAAGGCATGTCCTAAAGACGACTTCCCGCTACCGGTCATGGAAATGATGGTCGATGACACCTCAAATTATGAACTGTTCACCTTTATGGACGGCTCGTCTGGATATAATCAGATCAAGATGTCGCCTGAGGATGAGAGGCACACAGCATTTCGAACCCCGATCGGAATATATTGCTACAAGGTAATGCCATTCGGACTGAAGAACGCAGGTGCTACATATCAAAGGGCGATGACTAATATCTTTGATGACCTAATCCATAAAGTTGTCGAATGTTATGCTGATGATCTGGTCATCAAGACTAAAGCTAAGGCCGATCATATCCAAGATCTCAGGACCGTTCTCACCAGACTGAGGGAATACGATCTGAAGATGAATCCTCTGAAGTGCGCTTTTGGCGTGTCATCAGGAAAATTCCTGGGCTTCATAGTCCGACATCGTGGGATCGAAGTTGACCCATCAAAGATAAAGGCTATCATGGAGATGCCCCCTCCGAAGAGTCTGACGCAGCTAAGATCTTTTCAAGGCAAGCTTGCTTATATACGGAGGTTTATCTCAAATTTATCAGGGAGATGTAGGCCCTTCTCAAAGCTCATGAAGAAAGGAGCTCCTTTTATCTGGGATGCCGAATGTCGAGCAGCGTTCGAAAGCATTAAACAATACTTGTTGCACCCTCCAGTGCTGGCCGCTCCCATTCCGAATAAACCGCTGATTCTTTACACTGCCGCGCTGGACGAGTCACTCGGTGCGCTCCTTGCCCAGAATAATGAGGAAGGAAAAGAAAATGCCCTCTACTACCTCAGTCGAACTCTAGTCGGGGCGGAACACAACTACTCCCCAATCGAAAAGCAATGCCTGGCTCTGATATTTGCTGTGAAGAAGCTGAGGCACTATCTGCTCGCTCATCGGGTTATGCTGATCTCCAAGGTCGACCCGCTCAAACACTTGATGACCAAAGCAAGCCTAGCCGGCAGAATGGCAAGATGGGCTGTCATGCTACTTGAGTTTGACATAGTTTACACTCCTCAGAAAGCAGTAAAAGGGCAAGCTCTTGCAGACTTTCTCGCTGCTCATCCCATACCAGAAGGGTCGCCACTAAATTGTGAGTTACCCGACGAACAAGTGCTGCATCTCGAGAATGACGAGCCATGTTGGGAGCTCTACTTCGATGGGGCCTCATCGATAAGAACCTCCAGTAAATCAAGCGTCCCGGAGATAAAAGCAGGGATAGGATTGGTGTTCATCACACCATCAATGGGAACCCTACGGCGTTCTTTTGCTCTCACCGAGCCTCGGACAAACAATGAAGCTGAGTATGAAGCTCTGACAGCTGGTTTGGAGCTTGCCGTAGAAATGGAAATCCCTCGGCTACGGGTTTACGGTGACTCCCAGCTTGTCGTCAACCAAGTAAGCGGCGACTATAAGATATACAAACCCGAGTTAGCTCGGTACAGAGGTCGAGTGGTGGAACTCATGAAACGGTTCACTCATATTGAACTAACGAGAGTCCCTAGAGCGTTGAACGGAAAGGCTGATGTACTCGCTCGCTTGGCCAAGGAGCTGGCTGATCCTGACATGGACGAAATTCTGATCACAGTCAGGAACCGGCAAATCCTACCCCCTGTCTCTCTACGAGAAGAGGAAAGCGCGGAACATAAGAGCAGTCCCGCCGAAGAAGCTTCGATCATCCAAGATGAGCCCGATTGGAGAGAACCCTTCATAGAATACCTCCGATACGACAAGCTGCCCGAAGAAAAATCTGCGAGGATTCAGCTGAAGAAAAGAGCTCTCCGATACGTGTTTGTAAATGACACGCTA
Source organism: Agapanthus africanus (assembly GCA_030015575.1). Classification (NCBI taxonomy): domain Eukaryota; kingdom Viridiplantae; phylum Streptophyta; class Magnoliopsida; order Asparagales; family Amaryllidaceae; genus Agapanthus; species Agapanthus africanus. The sequence goes on along the minus strand of CM057345.1, from coordinate 262,576,105 downwards.
TACCGCAGGTCATATGACCAACTCTGGCTCAGGTGCCTGTCATCGGCCGAAGCCCAAAAAGTCATGAAAGAAGTTCACTCGGGCGTTTGCGGTGCTCACCAATCTGGCCCCAAGATGCGACTTCAAATCAAACGGCTTGGGTATTACTGGCCCACCATGATACGGGATTGTGGAGAGCATGCAAAGAAATGTTATATCTGCCAAATTCACGGTGATTTTATTCACAAGCATCCCAATCCATTGCATCCTACGGTGGCGTCGTGGCCCTTCGAAGTTTGGGGCACCGACATTGTTGGCCCAATTGATCCTCCGTCATCTAAAGGCCACCGGTTTATACTGGCCGCGACAGACTACTTCTCCAGGTGGGCTGAAGCTGTCCCGCTAAAAGAAGTCAAGACAAAGGATATTCTGACATTCTTCCAGCATAATATTCTATACCGCTTCGGTACACCAAGAAGAATCATTTCTGACAACGGGCCTTCTTTCAAGAGCTTCAATGTCTCAAGATTCGCTACTCAGCACAAGATAGACTGGAGGTATTCCTCCATCTATAATCCAAGAGCCAATGGGCTAGCCGAAGCCTTCAATAAGACTCTATGCAAGCTTCTGAGAAAAAATGCTTCAGCCAACAAGAGAGACTGGAATCTCAAGCTTCACGAGGCATTGTGGGCATATCGTACCACGCACCGTACTCCAACTCAGTCCACTCCATACTCATTGCTCTTCGGAGTGGAGGCGGTCCTCCCCCTCGAAGTTGAAGTTCCGAGCTTAAGAATGGCCGTCCAACATGAGTTGACGGAGGAAGAAAACGTGCTCCTTCGACTTGAAGAACTCGATGCCCTCGAAGAAAAGAGGCTCGCGGTGCAACAAAATCTGGAGCTATACCGAGCCCAAATGTCACGGGCTTATGACAAGATAACCCGTCTCCGCGCCTTCAAGAAAGGTGAATTGGTGTTGGTCCTCAAAAGACCGATTATCCCCAATCGACATGCCAAGGGAAAATTCGAGCCAAACTGGGAAGGACCATACGTCATCGAGAAAGTGTTTGACGGAGGGTCCTACCAACTAATAAGTGCCGAGGGAGAAAGGTCCATGCCACCCATCAATGGCCGATATCTCAAGAAATACTACACGTGAATGCTCCAAGTCGCAGGCGAATTGAGCACATCAGCCCTACGGTCTGGATCAGACATCCTGCAAAACCGTATACAATCCACGGGCGTAAATGACCCCTATTTCTCCCAAATCCTGCCGGTGAGACTACTTTAAAGTCCCACCAGCGGCAAAAAAAATAATAATAAAAAAAAAGAAAAAAAAAAGAAAAAAAATAATAACGGTATGCCCACAAGCAAAACGGGCACGGATGAAAACCCGAAAGGGCTCCGTGAGTAAAAACAGCAGGACTACCGGCGAGTCTGTGAAAACCCGAAAGGGCGCAAACTCGTAAAAAGGAAAGGAGGTGAAATACACTCACAAAGTCCTCTCGACCTTGTGAGGAGAAAACCCCTGCTTGAGATCCTTACGACTCACAAAGGAGCAACACACTTAGGAATCCTCACGATTCCTAAGGAGAAAATACACCTACGAGATCCCTTCGACTCGTAGGGAGAAAATGCTTTTATGGGACCCTCACGGCCCATAAAATTGAAAAGCCTTAGGTGGTAGGGACCCAAACCTAACTCCTAAGCCATCGTTCCCCAACGGGCAACGGCAAATGATGATTCGCTCCTGGCATCTCGCTTCAGTGTTAGCGGTGCTGATGCCGACCAAAAACCCAAATCCCAAGTCCTCCCAAGGCAAATGATGAGTTGCTCCTGGCATTATTCCAGTGCAGCAATGCTGATGCCAAACAAGATCCAAATTCCAAGTCCCCAAATGGCGAATGATGAGTCGCTCCTGGTACCATATTCCAGTGCAGCGATGCAGACGCCAACCAAATTCCAAATCCCATACCCCAACGGCGAATGATGAGTCGCTCCTGGTACCACATTCCAGTGCAGCGATGCAGACGCCAACAAATCTCTGAAATCTTTCTGGCCCTACGGTCTGGATCATACATCCTGCAAAACCGTATACAATCCACGGGCGTAAAATAATCCCAATCTCTCCTAAGTCCTACCGGTGAGACCACATTCAAAGTCCCACTAAAAAAAGAAAAAAAAGAAAAAAAAAGGGTATGTCCACAAGCAAAATGGGCACGGAGGAAAACCCGAAAGGGCTCCGTGAGTAAAAACAGCAGGACTGCCGACGAGTTTGTGAAAACCTGAAAGGGCGCAAACTCGTGAAAAGAAGATGAAATGCACTCTCAAAGTCCTCTCGACTTTGAGAGGAGGAAATTCCCGCGTGAGATCCTTACGACTCACAAAGGAGCAACACACTTAGGAGTCCCCACGACTCCTATGGAGAAAATACGCCTACGAGATCCTTTCGACTCGTAGGGAGAAAATGCTTTTATGGGACCCTCACGGCCCATAAAATTGAAAAGTCTTAGGTGATAGGGATCTAAACCTGCCTCCTAAGCCATCAATTCTCAAATTCTCTCGGGGCAAATGATGAGTTGCTCCTGGCATTATTCCAGTGCAGCAATGCAGGTGCCAAACAAAAACCAAAATCCCAAAATCCTCTCCATGACAGATGATGGTTCGCTCCTGGTACCAAATTCCAGTATAGCGATGCTGATGTCAACCCAATCAAAATCAACAAGTCAACTTCCACCCGACACCGCAAGAAGCGGAGCAAGTCAAGTCTACCCCTGACACTGCAAGAAGCAGAGCAAGTCAAATCAAGCATCGACCGTCCAAGTCGCTAAAAGGGCAGCAACGACCGTCCACGTCGCAAAAAGGGCAGCACCGACCGTCCAAGTCGCTAAAAGGGCAGCACCGACCGTCCAAGTCGCAAAAAGGGCAGCATCGACCGTCCAAGTCGCAAAAAGGGCAGCATCGACCGTCCAAGTCGCTAAAAGGGCAGCACCGACCGTCCAAGTCGCAAAAAGGGCAGCATCGACCGTCCAAGTCGCAAAAAGGGCAGCATCGACCGTCCAAGTCGCTAAAAGGGCAGCAACGACCGTCCACGTCGCAAAAAGGGCAGCACCGACCGTCCAAGTCGCTAAAAGGGCAGCACCGACCGTCCAAGTCGCAAAAAGGGCAGCATCGACCGTCCAAGTCGCTAAAAGGGCAGCAACGACCGTCCACGACGCAAAAAGGGCAGCACCGACCGTCCACGTCGCTAAAATGGCAGCGCCGACCGTCCAAGTCGCAAAAAGGGCAGAACCGACCGTCCACGTCGCTAAAAGGGCAGCATCGACCGTCCAAGTCGCAAAAATGGCAGCATCGACCGTCCACGTCGCTAAAAGGGCAGCAACGACCGTCCACGTCGTAAAAAGGGCAGCACAGGATTCCTACAAAGCGGGAACCAGATCACTCCGGGCCAGGGAAACGTCTATCACGGACACTCCATCTCAGAGACATGTCAAGCAACGACCGTCCATGTCGTAAAAAGGGCAGTGCCAGCTTCCCAAAAGGTGGGAACCAAATCAAACCGCGTCCACGTGAAAGAAGATCCATCAATTTCATGCACACGACCTACATATGCTGTGTGCATTTATTGATGGGGGGCACTTTGTTGGGGTAAAAATTTACACCCCTGTTGACCGAGTCAAAGTCAAGGTCAACCCCAAGCCAGGTGGGCCCAAGCCCAAGCAAGTGGGCCAATGCCCAGGTCGAGCCCGAACACGAAGCGTCTGGCCTTCCGCCATGCCAACAAAAAAAATCATGTAATAAATAATTTTTATGTAATTTTTTATACATGAATGTATGTAAAATGGGCATAAAGCCAATATTTTGTAAGCCCATGGCTTATGTGCAAAAATGTAATGGCACATGAGCCATGGAATAGGCAAAATGCCATTTTGTAAAGCCCAAGGGGCTATATGCAAATATGTAAGCCTATAAAAGGCAAAATGATGATGAATAAAATAATACTTTTCATTCTCTCCAAAAAAAATTAGAGCTGAGCTCTTTCTTCCTTCTTCAAGGTTCCAAAACCTTCTTCTTTCTCTTGAATTAAATCAAGAGTTTTACTCTTCCTTTTTCAAAACTAAATAGTTTTCCACCACAAAACCCACAAAGGGGAACTTGGATCTGCCATCAGATCTTAAAAAGGAGAGATTTTGAGATTTTACATCTCTTGATCTTCAAGATCCAGCAAGCAACAGGAGGAAGAAGAAGAACCCTTCCATTAACCCAACAAAAAAAAAACACTCAGGAGTCTAACTCCTCTTTGATTTCTCTTCAGAGAAATCTTTTTAGGCTAAAAGCCTGTTGTGTGCGCAAGTCGCCCGCGTGCCGACACGTGACGCGCGCGCTTGCGCAACTGCGCAAGTCGCCCGCGTGCCGACACGTGGCGCGCGCGCTTGCGCAACTGCGCAAGTGCGCAAGGCGCCCGCGTGCCGACACGTGGCGCGCGCGCTTGCGCAACTGCGCAAGTGCGCAAGTCGCCCGCGTGCCGACACGTGGCGCGCGCGCTTGCGCAACTGCGCATCCCTTGGATGTCTTTTCCCCCTCTTTTGTGTACATATATACACATATACATATGTATACAAATTTATACATACACGTACTCCACGACACTGTCCCTGTTAGAAAAAAATTTCTAACGGGGCGCTGCCCCGCACCCCGCAAGGGGGCTGCTAGCCCCCTTGACCCCCAGCCCGCTATCCGGGTAGCGGGACCCCCGTAAAAACTCTGCGTGGCTCCCGATATATCCAAACCCCCCTTTCAGAATTGAACACACGTATACTGAACATTGAGTTCGCATGACCAGTTTAACCCGTTAATCGGAGGTTCCCTCGCCCCAAAGGCGATGGGTAATTAACGGCAGCTTAGTCCGCGGCTGCCGGAGATTCGGATCCCCACCATCATTAAACCCCGGCCTACCCTAGGCAGGGGGAATCTGTAGTATGCCTGACAAGCGCTCGCGTATTCCCATCTCACTGGGGTGACGAAAAACACCCTACAATAAGTTTAGATTTAGACAACCCGTCGCAATAACATGTTGTTCGAACAACTTATATGATCTGCAACCCAATCGCACAAATTATCCTGATGATATTTTTCCAATCGTTCATCATTCCAATCAGGATGCCTCTCATGTACCTCATCAATATGAACTCTGTTCTTAACAATAAATTATGACATCAATATTATATCATTTCACACACAAACATACAAAAATATAATAATTAATCCAAAAAAACTTACTCTATAATTTCTTCAAGACATACGCTATTGAGAAGGATAAACCGATATATCTTGTTGAGAAACATGTGGTCTACTATCTTATAATCAGCTTTACCATATGACCCATCTTGAATTCTCCGAGGCCGGTTAAGATTCGTCTCAATGTTCTCGTTTAGATAGCAGGAACAAAATGCAGTTATTTCATCTAAAAGATATCCTTGCATGATAGAACCCTCTGATCGATTTCTATTATGTATATACTTTTTTTAGAGTGTGGAGATACCTAAAGAAAAATATGTTAAATAAATAAATACGGGCATATAAGATAACAATAATTTCATAAAATGCGTGAAACGAAAAATTCAACGTACCTTTCGACGGGATACATCCATCGATATTGTACCGGTCCAGTAAACTTAGCCTCGGTTGCAAGATGAACCGTCAGGTGTGTTGGCTATAGTGCCCTCAAGTCAATTATTGTGATCGCAGGTACACGATTATGATGATTGAGGGAGGATCTGTACGGGTAGAACAGTCTTACTCAAAATGATAGTATGCTATCTGTTTTGTCTTTATCATCATGTACATACTTTATGTGGTATTACAGATCACTATTACATGTTGGTAGAGCCCATAAGATTCTTGCTTGACTACTAGCATTATGATGGTGATCATATACGTGCGAGCTGGGTGGTTTATAAGCACATATTTAAATGTCCCTAATCATGGGAGTATCGAGACTGGGCATTGATACTCTAGATTAGACTAGTGTATATTTATCGAGACCCTGACAAGGGGCGGTGGCCGGTCTCTCAAGCCATTGGTGTCAGTCACCTAAGATAGTATACATGTGCTCATTGGGTTATGAGTACACTGGACGGACTCGCCAGGAATATACTAGTTGGTATTATACCTATTGTCAGATAGCAGTTCCCAGGTGACATGTGTACAGGTTAGTCTGTCGACCTGAGATCATCATTTGTCTCGTGTGAGTTCCCACTGTGCTTTGATTACTACGCTACCACGGCTCAAAAGAGTTATGCAAACTGGTTTTAGTTGGGTACAGTCCCAAGCCACATGGAGGTAGTGAGCGGATCGTCGGGGTTCGTCTCTCCCGGTATTGGGGATTGATGTCGCGCGGTGCATGAGTGGCCATCACCATAAATACTTGGCCCAAGTAGACGAGATTTACTGATTTGGATCAGTAGTTTCTCAGTGGGTGATGGGGTTCATACCGACACGAAATATCGCGTTATTAGAGGTCTGACTTTATCCACTCCCTAAACCAGATATGCGATACTCTTAGACGAACAGACTCGACTATACGGAGATTGTCACTGACAGGCTCAGTAGGGGTTCGGATGAGTTTGCTCGTCGGCCTTCCTTTCGCTCAGTACCTGGGTAGCCGTTACGTACAGCTAGTGCCACTGACGTGCTTGTGGTTAAACCCACTGCCAGCGTATTGACGAGTCTTTAGAGTCCTACATACAGGGTTTCCCTGGTTCTGGCGAAATGATGTAGTAGCCGTATTAGATACGTGCAGGGTTCCGATCGAAAGAGTGTACTAGTTACCCGGACTTTCGATCGGACGATTGATAATACTAGCCGGCTCGGGTTTGAGCCGGATTATTAAATCAGGTATTGATTTAATAATTTACGTATATGTATTTTGATATGTATATTCTAGTATTATGTTCTTTGTGTTATTCTATCTCTTCGGGTATTCTTATTTCGGTACAAGTATAGGTATGTATATACAGTAGAGTGTAATCTATATTTATATAGATAGCATACTAGAAGGTGGACACCTCATTTAGATTTATCCATTTATCATAAATGGATAATGAGGTGGAAAATAGAAAGAGGGGAGTATGGTGAGAGCCATGCTTGCATAGTGTTGCACAAATGAATTGTTAATTCATTTGTGCAAACTATTCAAGCATGGGCTTGATTTTATATTGAAAGAATTGGTTTTACAAAACCTTAGCTTCTCATTTTCTCTCTCCATGGATGGCTCATTCTCACTTGAGTTTTGAAACCTCACCATCATGATTCACTCTCCACTCTTGAATTTCTTGAGTTCCTCCACCTTCATGCTCAACCTCCTCTCTACAATCTCATAAGTTGAGAATCAAGAGAGGAGGTGAGATGGATAAACACTTAGAACACTCACTACATCTTAAGCATTCTATATTAGCAACCTAGAATCCCTAGTTACTTCACTTGCTTTTGATGTGGAGCTAGAGCCATGAGCTACATCCCTCGGGTGGATCATCTTCAACGAAGGAAGACCGGCGGCCAAGTTCAATCGAGCTTGCCTCAAGGAGCTAAGGAAGATGATGGAAGACCGAAGGACTTGATTCGTTCGGTATAACACTCTATCGTAGTAGATTAGCTCTTGTTAGTTAGGTAATATAGGTTTATAGTTCGATCTTTTGGGCGGGTTTTCGTTAGCGCCTAGTTTTTTTAACGTCATTTTCACATCGGCCATCGTAGATGGCCAGGGCGCTATCGTAACTGTAACACCCGAGCCCAATACTACTAATTTCTGTTACTTTATGAATGGAGTGTGACCTTCATTTCATTTATCTTGCTTGATTGTTACTTTCTGCAAATTTTACCCGGCAAATTCATTTCTGCAGATAACAAATTTTTGACATCTAAAATAAAATTAAAAATATTCATCATGGCCTACTTGACACCCCTAGCCTTGTGGTAGCGTCCGTGCTTCGTGTTCTCGTCCCGTTCAGTGAAACGGGCGAGTTTGGATGGCTACGTGCACGTACGTGTGTCCGTCTTGGGGGTATGCTTTTTGATCATAAAACATTTCATTTTAAAATTTGGATCCCGCTTAAAATCCTATTATTTCAGTTTCAAATTTTTGGACCCGACCCGGACGCGATTTGAAAATGTTTTACTTTGCGCCAAAATCCCAAAATTTTAATATTTCGTATATTCAATTTCCTTTAACAAACCTATATATATTCTAACTGCATAAGATTTCTAAAATATTTTAAATCTTTTAAATAAATTCCTCCACCAATCAACTCCTTCCATTTCTTCCCTGGGCCCCACTTTATTTTTCCCTACGTCTTTCTCTCTCCTCTCTCCTCTCTCTCTATCCCGTCGTCATCTTTCTCTCTCTCTCTCTCTATATATATATACTTTAACAACCTCCCTCCTCCTTTCTTTGAAAGTAAACCCTAACCCATCGCAGCGCTTGGCCGCTTCGTCTCCCGTTGCCGCCGCAACAGCATCCCCGGCACCAGCACCGCCGGGCTAGCCGTCTCCGCGCCTTCGTCGCAGCCAAGCCCCCTCTTCCTCCAGTCCCCGCGTTTCCGGCCACCTGCACACCCCGACGCGGCCACCTGCACACCATTGCACTCGTCGGCGCCGCTGTGCGTCGCCGCCGGTGACCCTGTCCTCGTGTCCTCGGCCTCGCGATCCCCCTCCGTAAGCTTGCTCTCCTCCTCTTTTCTTTTCTTCTTGCTTTCTCTGTAAACATTTTTTCATGAACTAGAAACTTTTGTCGCTGTCGGGTAGGCCACCGCCGGAGTTTCTTCGACGCCGTCGATCCTCACGACCCCTCTACAGACCACCGTAAGCTTTCTTCCCCTCTTTCCTCCTTCCTTTCTTCTCTAGTTTCTTTCTCTTCTTGATTGCACATCTCGATCTTTACTGTTCACTTTTTGGCCGGAATCCGACGATGCCGACGATGTGACCCGACGTTCCAGCGAGGTACCCCGACCCGTGTGGTTCCATTGTTCGTCGTTTGGGTTTATTCCGTGAACCGTGCGCCCGTCGCGAGTTTTCCCGCCGACGTTTCACGTTCCGTTTTTCCCGGTTCGCAACCCGTCGAGGCAAGTACCCCTTGCTACATGCTATACAATATTTACAGATATATTGTGATACCCTAAACCTGTAAATTTAAGTTTGGTACGATCATTTCTCATTTTCATGTACAATATTGTTATATATCATTTTATCTTTAAACTTGGAACCTACAGTTTGCAATTGAACCTGATAACCCCATTCACCTGTTTCATCACATTTTAATATTGACATAGCTTATGGCATCTATCTCTGTAGTTTTGTTCCATTCGGACACTTGTATGCATTTTAACCTGTAATAGTTGTACTGAACCGTTATATAAATCATTGCACCTCTAAAAGTTCTTAAACTTGTTAACATGACTAAACGGCTATCATTGTCTTACTGCACTCTTGTAATCATCTCTGTAACACAATTGATAACTGTATTGCAAATCGAATGAATCTGCCTATTGCTTAATTCATTACTTGTATTATGTTGTTGATAACCATGCTTGATTATATAACTGATTGTGAGCACACCTGTGTATCGTTTACATCTTTACCTGACTTGCTACATGCTTATTGATTGACCCGATATGGTACCGTACACTGTTGACTTGACCTGATGTACCATGACCTGACCCGTTACCTGATCCTGTGTCTAATTCCAACAAACGTGACATGTAGTCCTCATAGAACGTTCCTGTTGTCTATCCAGACAAACCTGTTTACCTGATCCTGTGTTGGCATTAGTTTCTTGATTTCGGAATACCTGATTTGACCTACACACATAATTTGGGGGTATGGGGAAATCAAAGGTGAAACCTGACTTGTAACTCGACAGTTCACTACCTGCCCTGAGTGTACACATCCCTGTTTTGTGCCTAGCGGCATGTCTCGGTTTCGGCCGAGAATATTGTGGCCGTGGTCCCGGGTATGTACAGGATACTATCAAGTGTAAACATTCCTGTTTTGTGCCTAGCGGCATGTCTCAGCTGCAGCCGAGAATATTGTGGCCGTGGTCCCGGGTATGTACGGGATACTATTGAGTTACATCGATGTTTCATCAATTGGTTTCAAAGACCTTAGAACAGAGAACCTGATAGCACAGTTTAGTTTACCCACTGCACACTACCCTGCACTGCTCTGATTCATATTATTGTTACCCTTACTTTATTCATGTTTATACTCGCATTGCCTGTGTATTATGTTATTTTTGATGACTTGACGCGCTGACGTCTGGGTTTTGCATGGCCCAGATTCTGTACCGCTGTCGCAGTCCGAGCAGGAGTACTTCAGCCGACAGGCTGAGCTGTGAGTGTGTATAGTGTTAGCTTTTCTTTCCTGCATTTTATTCATGATGTGAGCCCGCATTATGGGACATACATTCCAGTTATTTTGTATTGGATCTTTCGCTTCCGCATTTATTTATTATTGACTCATGTTATCTTGGACTATGGACATGTTTTAGATAGTTTTATTTTGTTCTTGATATCTCTACAGCCGTAATGTGACTGTGGATGAATACTTCCTACCCACAGGTAGCATGGTTGGCTATGTCACGTGCCCATTTTAGCGTACTCTGGGAAGCGGGGCGTGACATGGTTCTTTTGGTATCAGAGCGATAGGTTAGTCTGGTTAATTCTTTTATAGTTGGGTATTGTACCTAATACACAAATCAGAATACCCGTGTTTAGGAAACATGTCCTGCCACCTTGCCGTTTTACCATTCTTGAATCACATTCTTCCTGATTTCATCTTTTACGATATGCAAACTTCTTTTGCATATCGACTCGAAAACCTGATTCCTTGTTATCTCTAGGACTTAGGCAACTTGGGTGGAGTTATGTAATTGTGGCTATGATACCGCGGCATAGTTACAATGCGGCACTCTATTTAAGTATCTTGGAGTTCTAGCCTTGATCTATATATTGAATCTATCATCATGCTAATGTTGGGTGTTTTTATTTCAGGAATATGGCAGATAAGAAGTTGAAGACGTATCAAAGGCGTGTGGATGAAGCCGCCATGCTTGGAGTGATAAGAGGAATGTTGGAGAATCAAAAGAAATAGACCGAGCTGATCCAGCAGCAAGCGGACTCGTTTCAGGAAGGCTTACAGATCGTTCAGCAGTCTGTGAACAATGTTGGAGCTAAACCAGTCGACCGAGTAGGGACCGTAGCAGATTTCAGACGTTTGGGTCCGTCTACATTTACTGGTTTGGAGGAGCCGTTGCCAGTGGAGCAGTGGCTAGTTGACACAGAGAATTTGCTTATTGCGGCACAGATTTCAGATGAGAAAAGAGTTGATGTGGTATGCATTCAGTTAGTAGACTACGCCCGAGAATGGCGGCTTGTGGAAGAGAACCGTTTGCCCAAGCCGATCAAGTGGGCGGATTTTTCAAAGAGTTTCCTGGAGAAGTTCTTCCCACGGACTGCACGGGAGGAAATGGAAGAGAAATTCATTGGGCTAAAGCAGAATGGAGCACCAGTGGATATGCATGCAGCAGAATGGACTAGACTCAGCAGATTCGCTGGACCTTTAGTTGCCAACGAGGCAGACAGGGCACGAAGGTTCATGCGCAGCTTGGACGTGGACATCCAGCGGCAGATTGTCTCCCTGGGTTTGACCACTTTCTCACAAGTACTTGCGGCAGCCCGAGAGCAGCAGAGTTTATCTGGGATGAAAGGAAGTTTGCGGCAAACAGCAGTTGCGGTAAGGAAGCCGGCATCTGTGCCTAACCGAGCTCATGGTCGCAGAGGTATTCCAGTGGACCGCCGAGGTGTAGCACCCATGAAGAAGCCAGTGATCGTTGATCGAAGAAAGAGCATGACCTGTAACTATTGCAATTTACCTGGCCACATGCAGAAGGATTGTCGAAGGAGGCTGGGACTTTGTGTGGTTTGTGGAGCGGCTGATCACGCCGTTGGTGCTTGTGCGTCGAAGCTTCATACGAGAAATGATTTTCAGAAGCCTCCACAGAGACTGTTCCAAGAACAGAAATAGCTGACTCAAGGACCTAACCGGGCTAGAGCTTTTACCTTGACAGCAGAAGAAGCTAAGGCGTCAAGAGAAGTTGTTTCAGGTACTTTACTCGTTCATGGTTTTCCCGCATTGGCGTTATTTGATTCTGGTGCATCCCATTGTTTTATGTCATCCAAGTTTATAACTACACACTCGATTGACTACACGACCCTGTCTAGTTTTTGGGACATACACACTGGGAATGGGAAAATCATAGCTAGTAGGGAATGTAAAGATTGTACAGTTGTTCTGTGCGGACGGGAGCTTTTTGCAGATTTCTTGGTGATTGATACGGGCAGCTATGAAGTTGTCTTGGGAATGGATTTTCTTGGCACTTTCCACGCTCACATTGATTGTAGGGCAAAGAAAGTAATTTTCTAGATTCCCGGACATCCTGAGTTTACCTTCACTGGAGGAAGCAGTTCTGTCGGGCCAGTCGAGTTTAGGGCTAGGTCGACAAATGATATTCTTGCAGCAATGGAAGTTGATTTAAGTAAAGAGCCGGCTGTTGTTCGTGATTTTATGGACGTATTTGAAGATATATCGGGATTACCGCCGAAGCGAGACGTGGAGTTCGCAATTGATCTTATTCCTGGTGCAGCGCCAGTATCCAAAGCATATTATCCAATGGCACCGGTAGAGTTGGAAGAAGTCAAGAAACAAGTTGCTGAATTGCTCGAGAAAGGTTGGATTCGAAGCAGTAACTCGCCTTGGGGAGCTCCAGTTCTTCTAGTAAAGAAGAAGGATGGCATAAGAAGGATGTGCATCGACTATCGAGAATTAAACCGGGTGACTATTAAGAACAAGTACCCTATCCATCGCACTGGAGAAATTTTCGAGCAGCTTAGTGGCACGAGGGTATTCTCGAAGCTGGATTTGCGATCCGGATATCATCAGGTTCGAGTGAAAGCAGAAGATATTTGCAAGACGGCGTTCCGAACTCGGTATGGACATTACGAGTACTTGGTGATGCCCTTCGGAGTAACGAATGCGCCAGCAGTATTCATAGACTTGATGAACCGAATCTTTTATCCGTTCTTGGATCAGTTTATTATGGTATTCATTGACGATATTCTGGTTTACTCGAAGAGTTTTGAAGAGCATACCGAGCATTTGAAGATCGTACTGCAAACGTTGAGACAGGAGAAGTTTTATGCGAAGATGAGTAAGTGCGAGTTTTGGCTGGAGGAAGTAAAGTTTTTGGGGCATGTTGTGTCTGGCGATGGAATTGCCGTCGATCCAGAAAAGATTGCAGCAGTACGAAATTGGCCGATTCCAAAGAATGTTGCTAAGATAAGAAGTTTCCTTGGATTAGCCGGATACTACAGGAGATTTGTGGAGAACTTTGCTCGTCTGGCACAGCCGTTAACCAAGCTTACGCGTAAGGAGGTACCTTTTGTATGGACGGACAGATGTGCGATAGCTTTTGAGACATTGAAGCAGAAGTTGATAACTGCCCCTATTCTGACCGTGCCAGACAATTACGGAGGATTGGTGATTCACAGCGACGCATCTGGGAAAGGATTGGGATGTGTTTTGATGTAGCATGGGAAGGTCGTGGCGTACGCATCGAGACAGTTGAAGACCCATAAGAAGAATTATCCAACTCATGACTTGGAACTTGCGGCTGTGATTTTCGCTTTGAAGATTTGGAGACACTACCTTTTGGGCGAAAGGGTCGAATTTTTTACTGATCATAAGAGCTTGAAATATGTGTTCACACAGAAGGAGCTTAATATGAGGCAGCGTAGATGGTTGGAGCTGATGGCTGACTACGATCTTGATCTTAAGTACCATCCGGGGAAGGTTAACGTCATGCCGGATGCGCTTAGTCGGTTACCAGCAATTCAGGTGTTAACTACACAGAAGGAGATCGTTGCAGATTTTCGAAGATTTGACTTGGAGGTTGTGCTACCGCATCATACGAGACAGTTGATGCAGCTGCAAGTACAATCATCGTTGATCGAGAATATTAAAGCAGCACAATCGCAGGACCCTAGACTGCAAGAGTTTCGAGGACAGGTTGAAGCCGGACTACGAACAGATTTATTGATCCACGAAGATGGTTCGTTGAGGTATGGTAGCCGTTTGTGCGTGCCAAAGGGAGATGTTCGTGAAGAGCTTATGAAGGAGGCACATAGTTCAGCTTATTCTGTACATCCAGGAGGCACAAAGATGTACCGAGATATTCGACAGCATTTCTGGAGGGAAGGCATGAAACGGGAGATTGCTCGCTTTGTGGCTAAGTGCTCGGTGTGTCAGCAAGTTAAGGTTGAACATCAAAGGGTTGCTGGTTTATTGCAACCACTTCCGATCCCTCAGTGGAAGTGGGAACATATAACCATGGATTTCATGACGGCTTTACCAAGGAGTCCAAAAGGCAACAATGCAGTGTGGGTAATTATTGATCGGTTGACCAAGGCAGCTCACTTCATTCCTTTCTGGGTTGGTCAATCAACAGAGACTTTGGCTGAGCGGTACATGCAAGAGATTGTAAGATTGTATGGAGTACCGGTGAGCATCGTGTCCGATCGGGACACTCGGTTCTTGTCACACTTTTGGCGGAGTTTACAGGAAAGTTTAGGGACTCGATTGAAGTTTAGCACAGCTTATTGTTAGGTTTACCTAGCACCCTATGTAGAGTTTGGAAGCATCACATGTCACAAAGTTCAAGTTTTTATAGTGCTAAGCAAGCATACATGGGATTGATCCTAGAAAATTAGGGTTTCTAAATGTTAAGGCAATAAAGACTAGGGTTTCGAGACTACAACCTTTGTAGCTCCCTTCGCTAGACTCTTTGGCCTCTTGGGTGTTGGAGGAAGGTCCTCTTGAAGTCTTCTTGTGTCCACGACGATCCACCCGAAGTTCCTAGTCTAAGCTTGCAACTTCACTTTTCAAGATGAGAAATGAAGAGAACACTCTAAACAAATTGGCTAAACTTGTGTAGAATGATGTTGTGATTATGATTCTCACTTCAAAAACCTTTCTTGATGTGTGTTTTGCTCACTAGAAGAAACTAGAGAGCAAAGGAAGAAGGAGGAGGAAGATGATGGCTTTTCTTTTGAAGAAGAGGAAAAATTAACCATTGAAAAGAAATGAAATATATCTATATATATTTTATTTCTTCTCATGTCAAACCATGGTTAAATGTTTGAGTTATTATTTAATTAGGGTTTAAAATATAGAAGGAAAGTTTAATTCAAGGTTAAGGGTAGGTGAGGATGGTTAGGTTAACGAAGAATGTAGAAGCAAGTCAAGAATTATCCTTTCCTTTTCCATTTTGTTTGAAACACAAAATCAAATAATAATCCATATATTTATCCATGGTGTGAGTCTTATATTGCCACCATTTTCCATGTGTAATCAACCATGATAGATGGTGTATGTATGTATGTATGTATGTATGCACATCCATATGTGCATGAAACTAAAAGAAAAATAGCATACATGCATGCATACATCCATCATCAAAAACAAAAGGTTTCAAGTGAGAAAACTAATGGTTAAATGATAAATCAATACTTGATTTATCAATCCGTCCATATCATATATGACCCCACCAAAAGCAAGCCGCCCGATCAATGTTCGGTATCCTATAAGCGCATTTTAATCGGGTTGATGCGGATATCGCATACGCGCACCACAACGTTTCGCCTGGACTAGGTAACTCTTTTGTGGGACTCTAAGACTCGTCAATACGCCGGCAGTGGGTGATGATCATATCAAGTACCCCCAAGCCGCAAGCGGTCAGCTAAACGTAACGGCCACCCGGGTATTGAGCGATCAGAAGAAAACAAGCGAACCTGCTATAACTCCCGTCGAGCCAACCGGCAACACTACCGTACAGTCCGGTCTCTTCGTCAGATATGCTGCATATCGAGCCTAGGGATGGTCACGTCGACCCCAATAACTCAATAAGTCGTGCCGGTGAATGGTCTATAACAGATCGAGAAACTACTGATAACATTTATCAGCAAATCTCAGCAGCCCTGGCCAGGGACTTACTGATATAACCAGTCGGGCACAGCACAGCCTCAACTCCCAATACCGGGAGAGACGAAACTCCTATCGCTCATTGCCATCGTGTGTCTCGGGACTGTACCCAACGGCCACCTGTTTGCACGACTCAGTAGAGCCGTGGTAGGGTGGCAATCAAAGTACAGTGGGAGAACACACAAGACTCTATGACGATCTCGGGTCTACAGAGTAACCTGTACCAGTGTCACCTGAGAACTGCTATCCAACGATAGATATAATTCCATATAGGAGTTCTCGGTGAGTCCGTCCAGTGTACCCAGTCACCACTGAGCACCCGTATATGATCTTGATGTCAAACATCGATGAATGTGGGAACATTCATCGCCCATCGTATGGGTCTAGTATCATATACGCTAGTCTACTCTGGTATATCAATGCCCCGTCTCGATATACCTACGACTAGGGACTTTCCAGGATATGCTTATGGACAACAGATGTCCCACTAGTATGATCTCCATCATAATCACAGTAGTCAAGCCGATATCCTCAGGGCTTTATCAGCATGTATGAATGAATAAAAGCATGATCAAATCAACATGTCAGATAAAGAAGAACCAGATAGCATACTATCATGTCGAGCAAGAATGTATACTGAATATATATACATGTACAAATACATCCACTATCATATAATGGCCTCTGAGGCATACATATATCCAACAATCTCCCACTTGCACTAAGGCCAGTTATTGGCGTATCTCATACCCAACATCTCAAAAAGTCGCTCATGCTGCGGTTGACGGAGGGCCTTGGTGAATGGATCCGCTGTATGTCCATGATGCACACCCCACGTGTGGCGGGGAGGCGGAATACTTAAAAAAAAAATGGTTTTCTCACAACAAAAGAAACTTGTTTTGCTTTGCATCATGAACTTTTTCCCACTTTAGGATCTTTATTAAGCCTTATCTAACAAAAATAAACTAAGAGAGTGCGAACTACTAGGTTAAGAAGTTATACTCTCGTGTCTAGTCCTTCGGATCTTGAAGTTCCTCTTTGCTCCTTGGTTCTAGCTCCTTGTTCTTGATCTCCTTTCTTTGGCTACTTCTAGGGTTTGGAAGAGTTCGGTTGCCAGTCTCCTTTGCGTCAAAGATGGATCCACCCGAGGTGCCTACGATCAAGCTCCAACCTCCATGAGATAACTTAGTGATCAAACTTTCTAAGTGAGAAGACTAAGTAGATGTAGAGTGAGTGTTATGGATTAATTGATCTCAAAACTCATTGATTTGCAACACATGCAAGTGTATGAGTTTCATGAAGAAGAGAAGAAAAACCTAGGAGAGAGAAAGCATTTGTGTGAATGAAAAACAAACTAAGAAGTGAGAATGGCTATGTATTTTTCACAATAATTCAACCATGGAATTCTTTAACCAAATAAAAGGCAACCTTACTTGAATAGTAATTCCAAAGTGAATAAATAAATACATAGCCATGCTTTCAACCCATGCTTCATAACTCTCCTAATTCCACCTCATTAATCCTTTAATGAAAAAGAATAAATCAATAATTAGGTGTCTCCTTCTAGAAGGTCAACCTTGTGAATTTACAAGAATGCCCTTTTCCGTATTTTCATACCCGTATCCTTATTCCGAAAAATACGGATACACTGAGATCAGTATAATCCAATACTACAATACTCGTATCCGGCTTAAACCAAAGCCTACCAGTATTATCCGTCCAATCGTCATTCGAGTAGCCAGTACACGAATGCGATCGAAACCCTGCCGTAAGACCATACGACATCTACATCGTCTCGCCTGATCCGGGGAAACCCTATGTGTGGGACTCTAAAGACTCGACAGTACGCTGGCGGTGGGTTTAACCACAAGTCCGTCAGTGGCACTAGCTGTACGTAACGGCAACCCAGGTACGTGTCGAAAAGGAGGCCGACGAGCGAACTCGTCCGTAACCCCTACTGAGCCTGTCCGTGACAATATCCGCGCAGTCCGGTCTGTTCGTCTGAGAGTATCGCATGTATGGTCTAGGGAGGTGGTGAACGTCAGACCCCTAACAACCATACAAGTCGTGCCGGTGTGGCTCAAGACCATCCGAGAATCTACTGATCAATCCACCAGTAATTCTCAATCTGCCCTGGCCAGGGACTTATGGTAATGACCAACCGATCACAGTGCGATATCGACTCCCTATACCAGGAGAGACGATTCCCTAACAGTCGCTCACTGCCTCCATGTGGCTCGGGACTGTACCCAACTAAAACCTGTTTGCACGACTCCGTTGAGCCGTGGTAGGGTAGTAATCAAAGCACAGTGGGAACTCACACGAGACAAATGACGACCTCAAGTCAACAGACTATCTGCACACATGTCACCTGAGAACTGCTATCTGACTTTAGGTATAATACCATCCAGTCAGTTCTCGGCGAGTCCTGTCCGGTGTACTCACATTCGGTGAGCATCTGTATACAATCTTAGGTGCATATCACCAATGGCTGCGGGACCAATCCATCGCCCCTCGTCAGGGTCTAGATATGTATACACTAGTCTACTCTGGAGCATCGATGCCCAGTCTCGATACTCCTTCGACCAGGGACATTTAAGGATGTGCCTATTGACTACCCAGCTCCCACAAGCATGACTGCCATCACGACGCCGGTAGTCAGGCAAACATCCTATGGGCTCTATCAACATGTATATAAATACAAAGTAAAATATATCACACGTTAAAATAAAGACAAACCAAATAGCGTACTATCATATCAAGCAAGATTGTCATGTACATACATATCCCTAGCATCATATACAATGAAGGCCTCTAGGGCATATATATCCAACGATCTCCCACTTGCACTAAGGCCTATAATTGGCGCAATGAGTACCCACTGTCTGTACTAGATCCAGTTGCCGGCGTACCGCATGCCCAATATCTCAAACAGCCTCTCGAACTGGACTTGAGCGATGGCCTTGGTAAATGGATCTGCCGTGTTGTCTTTTGTGTCCACTCTCCGCACCTCGATCTCCCGACGATCCACGATCTCCCTGATCAGGTGATACCGCCTTAAGATATGCCTGGATTTCTGATGGGACCTTGGTTCCTTCGCTAATGCTACAGCCCCATTGTTATCACAATACAAAGGTATTGGATTAGCAATGGACGGAACCACCTGAAGTTCAGAGATGAACTTCTTCATCCAGACAGCTTCTTTCGCGGCATCGTTAGCAGCTATATACTCAGCCTCCATAGTTGAGTCTGCGACGGTATCCTGTTTGGAACTCCTCCAACATACCGCCCCTCCATTGAGGGTAAACACAAAACCCGAAACGGATTTAGAGTCATCTTTGTCACTTTGGAAGCTGGAGTCGGTAAAAGCCTCGACCTGGAGGTCCCCATTACTGTAAATCAAGAACATCTCCTTAGTCCTTCTCAGGTACTTGAGAATGTTCTTTATAGCTATCCAATGCTTCTCACCTGGGTCAGACTGATACCTGCTTACCACACTAAGTGCATAATCTACATCTGGTCTGGTACATAACATCGCATACATTATGGATCCTACTGCCGAAGCGTAGGGTATAATGCCCATGCGAGCCCTCTCTTCATCAGTCTTTGGAGACATCTCTTTGGAGAGGGTGATCTCGTGACAAGCGGGTAAATTACCGCGCTTGGAATCTTCCATACTAAATCTCTTTAATATAGTGTCAATATACCTGGACTGTGAAAGTCCCAACATCCTTTTGGATCTATCACGATAGATCTTAATGCCCAGAATGTAGGATGCATCTCCCAAGTCTTTCATGGAGAATTTCTGTGACAAGAAGAGCTTTACTGATTGTAGCATAGGGACATCATTCCCTATCAGTAGTATGTCGTCGACGTACAACGAGGAAGACTACTGCTCCTACAATCTTCCTATAAATGCATGGTTCATCTACATTTTTGATAAAGTCAAATTCTTTGACTGTCTCATCAAAGCAGATGTTCCAACTCCGCAATGCTTGCTTTAATCCATAAATAGATTTAAGCAACTTGCACACTTTTCCGCTGCTCCCACTGTCTAAGAAACCTTCTGGTTGATCCATGTAAACACTCTCTTCCAAATGTCCATTTAGAAAAGCTGTTTTTACGTCCATCTGCCAGATTTCATAGTCATGGAAGGCAGCAATGGCAAGCAGGATCCGAATGGATTTAAGTATAGCTACTGGTGAAAAGGTTTCATCATAGTCCAATCCTGGTCTTTGACGAAAACCTTTTGCAACGAGTCTAGCTTTGTAGGTTTCCACTTGTCCAAATGTACCAATCTTCTTTTTGAAGATCCATTTGCATCCAACTGGTTTCACCCCAGGAGGAGCAACTTCTAAAGTCCATACTTTATTGGTGTACATGGATTCCATTTCGGATCTCATAGCATCCAGCCACTTCACCGAGTCTTTACTTATGATAGCCTGCTGAAAATTAGTAGGCTCATCATCATCGATGATGCAATCCTCTCGATCCCCATCTACAAGAAACCCATAGTATATTTCAGGAGGATAAGAAAGCCTACTAGATCTGCGGAGTGGCGTTGGTTCATCGGGCTCTATTGAAACCTGAGGTTCTGCTAAATCATCGGCAGTAGTTTGAGGTTCTGGAATTTCTTCCAGCTCTACCGCGCTCCCACTAATTTCTTTTGCAAGAAATTCGCTTTCTAAGAAGATAATGTGGCGAGCGACAAACACCTTTTGTTCTTCAGTGTGGTAGACCTGATATCCTCTTGAATGCTTGGGGTATCCTACAAACTTGCACAAAATCGATCGTGCCTCGAGCTTGTCCTGATTATGCTTTTTAACATATGCCGGACACCCCCATGTCTTGATATACTTGAGACATGGTCTCTTTCCGCTCCATATTTCATATGGAGTTGTAGGCACAGACTTAGTCGGAACTCTATTCAATAGGTATGCTGCTGATTCTAGCGCAAAACCCCAGAAGGAAAGTAGCAACTCAGCACTACTCATCATTGAACACACCATGTCCAGTAGCGTGCGATTCCTCCTTTCTGATACTCCATTATGCTGAGGTGTATAAGGCGGAGTAAGCTGAGAGAGAATTCCATTCTCTTTTAAGCATTCAAGGAAACTGGTACTTAAGTATTCTCCACCTCGATCAGATCGAAGTGTCTTGATGCTTTTACCAGTCTGTTTCTCCACTTCATTTTTATACTCCTTAAACTTCTCAAAGGCCTCAGATTTATGTTTCATTAAGAACACATGTCCATACCTAGAGAAGTCATCAGTAAAAGTGATGAAGTAGGAGTGACCGCTTCGTGCATGTGTAGACATTGGACCACATACATCACTGTGTACAAGTCGCAACAGTTCTGTGGCTCTTTCTCCGTGTCCGGTGAATGGAGATTTGGTCATTTTTCCTTTGATACATGATTGACAAGTTGCATATGATGAATATTCAAACGGATCTAAATATCCATCTTTATGTAATTTAGTCAACCTTGTTTCGTTTATATGACCAAGTCTACAATACCATAGGAAGGCTTGGTTTGAATCTGGAGCCTTTCTTTTAAGCGTGTTTTGAATATTGAAAACTTGAGGTTGATTGAGTATGTATATGCCGTTTTCTAGTGTGCCAAACCCAATCATTTCTTGATTTAGGAGAATGTTCATGACATTTCTTTCAAGCGCAAAATTATATCCTTCATTAGATAATAAAGATACTGATATAATATTACACAACATACTGGGAATACAAAAACAGCTGTACAACACCAAAATGTGCCCACTAGTCAACCCCAGGTGATATTCCCCTATTGCAACAGCATCTACGTGCATTCCATTGCCCATCCGGAGAGTCATATCACCTGTCTTCAGTGCTCTACGGTTTCTCAGAGCCTGCAAAGAATTACAGATATGAGAACCAGAACCGGTATCAAGTACCCATGATGTAGAGTTTACTGAAAGACAATTTTCGATTACAAACACACCTGAAGCAGCAGCAGCAACTTGCTTCGTGTCCTTGGCTTTGAAGGCCATGCAATCCTTCTTCCAGTGCCCTTGCTTGTGACAATAGTAGCATTCATTCTTATCTGCCTTCACCCTTCCTGCCTTGTTCGTTCCCTGCACCTTCTTGACCCCGCCTTTCGGTTTGGTGACTTTCATCTTCTTCTTCCCTTTAGCTTTCGCTTTAGATTTAGAAGAGGATGATTGGCCAACATACAGAACGGGGGTCTTCTCCTTTTTCAAGGAGGTCTCTGCTACCCTCAACATGTTGAGGAGTTTTGGAAGATCAGCTTCCATTTCGTGCATGTTGAATTTCAGCACGAACTGAGAGAAGGTGTGGGGAAGGGACTGCAAAATCAAGTCGATGTACAAATCATTCTCTAGCACGCATCCCAGGTTTGCGAGTTCCTCAATGAGGCTGATCATTTTCAGGACGTGCTCTCCTACAGGTGATCCTGGAGCTAACCTCATCTGGAACAATTTCCTTGAGGTCTCGTACCTCGCGATACGGGAGTGCTCCCCATATAATTCCTTGCAATGGAGAAAGATGGATATAATATCCATACCCTCGTGCTGTTTCTGGAGTTCATTGTTCATGGACGCCAGCACGATACACTTAGCTCTCTCACAGTCTAGATCCCAGATTTTGCGAACCTCCTTGTCCGCAACTGTGGAATCTGGTCCTGGGATAGGGGGAGGAACATCGGTGGTAACATATGCCACTTTGTCATAAGTCAGTGCAATGTTGACGTTCCTTAGCCAATCTTTATAGTTTGGCCCGGTCAGCGTATTTTTTTCAAGTAATAGTTTTAGTCCTGTCATGGTAGCTGCCAGAGAGAGAGAGAAAAGAAACACTCAGCATATGCTCTTGCAAGTTTAGATTGGTTTATTAGTTTATCTAAACAGGATGGCTCCCACTGTTTCCTCAAATCCTTCTTCAAACCCTAAAAGAAGAATTAGTCAGGATTTAATCACACATCACAATTCTTGCTTAACCTTTCAGCCAGGCCAGTGTTGGTACTTCGAGGGAGGTTTTCCAACGCTTTCGCGAAGTTCCTTAATTAAAGAACCTCTTTTCCCTGGAGGCGTAGCCCCTCTAACACCTTTCTAGACACCTACTTGGTTTATAGCATTGATTATTAAGTGAGAAAATTTCCCGAGAGTAATCCTACTCATCAGTGGGATCGGGATCCAACTATCATTGCATGATGCCCTAGATGGAAGCCACTCTAGTCACCACACTCCAGATGGTATGCTAAATCTGCAAGTTTCCATTATGTTTGAAACTCCCGATGTGATTTTTTCCCCAAGCTCTTATGATCTTGACGTAGGCCAACAAATCATAAGATGTAAGTCAAGTTCTACCCGTCGTTGTCCTGATTAATTTAGATCCATCCATACTCGCCCTTGACGTAGGCCAACAAGGCTGTACGACTGTCCTAAACTAATGCATCTATCTATGCAACAAATAAGCAACACATTGCTACCATTCACTATGCCTTGACGTAGGCCAACAAACATAGCATGAATACGATGTGTTGTTTATTTGAAACGACGGAGGGTTACGGCTGGTTTTTGGCGAAACCGTTAACATAATGAACTTGATATGATCGAAGGAACCATGATAGCTTTTTAAAAGGAGTGGTTTAGGCTCCGCATTTAAAATTTGCTTTTTGAAGAAAACCAAGTGGTTTTAAAATTGTTCCAACGATTTAGTTTAGGTTTATTTTCTTTGCAATAATGAATTAATGCTGTCCCATCATTTAATCCTACCATTGCAGAAAACAACGAAAATACAACGTACGCTTATGCCATCCGCATTCGCCACGGGGCCCCGTCATTACCCGTTAGGTTACTTAACTAACGATAGAGCGGGGGCTGGACTAGCGCGGGTGAAAAACATAAGCAACGCCTAATAAATATCATATATAGATATATCCATTCGTCGCACGCAATAATTAGCATTTCAGATCACAGATGAAGATATTGGATATACTAGGAATGCCGTACTTCGTTTAAGCCTGTAACGAAGGACGGGTTCCACGGTCGTGATGAATAACCAAAACCCCACCTGAGACCCCTACGGGTGCGGCAAACTACCCGCCAAGTACCAGAAGTGAAGCAGTCTCCCTCAACAACGTGAGTATGCCACTAAGCACTTCAAAATACCCGGTAGTTTGTGCACCCCTCCTTGGGTCTATCCTAGGAGCAAAAACAGTAAAAAGAAATAATACAACGGTGACTACAACCTCATCCTGGATGTGCCCCGCAAAAAATAATATTACATCAATTTCACAAATTACATTGAATGAAAGAAAAGAAAACACTCGTCTCACATCCTCCGACTATTCATCATCGACAGTCCAATAACATTCATATACACAAACAAACCATTACAGATATGTGCAACCTCCACTGATCGTCGTATAGCGATTAGCGGACGTTTCAAAACACATAAAGCATTACAGAAGAACTGATTAGCTTAAGCAATTAGAATTTCGATCGAATAACCAATTTTGAATCTATTCTCAGGCCAACACAGTACACAAAATATCTGGGCAAAATCAAAATATTCCAAAAATCACAACTCCAGAAACTAAGAATAACAGATGAAATTTGGGCTGAATCCGAGTCAACTCGGCGGCGGTTCCGCGGCCTAACCCATGGTTAGGCCGCGGATCCGCAGTGAGTTGATCGATTCAAGGGCCCAAATTTCATCAGTATTCTTATAAAACCCTGCCTGTATTTTTAAGCCCTCTGGAAAAATTTTAGAAGCAGATTTTAAAATCGACAGAAACTGATTTTTATCGGATGTGATTTTCGGGTTTTTCCGGTGATCGAATTTCCAACACTTTGCTAACAAGTTAGATAAGGTTTAATATGGCTCTGATACCAGTGTATGTCCATGATGCACACCCCACGTGTGGCGGGGAGGCGGAATACTTAAAAAAAACGGTTTTCTCACAACAAAAGAAACTTGTTTTGCTTTGCATCATGAACTTTTTCCCACTTGAGGATCTTTATTAAGCCTTATCTAACAAAACTAAACTAAGAGAGTGCTAACTACTAGGTTAAGAAGTTATACTCTCGTGTCTAGTCCTTCGGATCTTGAAGTTCCTCTTTGCTCCTTGGTTCTAGCTCCTTGTTCTTGATCTCCTTTCTTTGGCTACTTCTAGGGTTTGGAAGAGTTCGGTTGCCGGTCTCCTTTGCGTCAAAGATGGATCCACCCGAGGTGCCTACGATCAAGCTCCAACCTCCATGAGATAACTTAGTGATCAAACTTGCTAAGTGAGAAGACTAAGTAGATGTAAAGTGAGTGTTATGGATTAATTGATCTCAAAACTCATTGATTTGCAACACATGCAAGTGTATGAGTTTCATGAAGAAGAGAAGAAAAACCTAGGAGAGAGAAAGCATTTGTGTGAATGAAAAACAAACTAAGAAGTGAGAATGGCTATGTATTTTTCACAATAATTCAACCATGGAATTCTTTAATCAAATAAAAGGCAACCTTACTCGAATAGTAATTCCAAAGTGAATAAATAAATACATAGCAATGCTTTCAACCCATGCTTCATAACTCTCCTAATTCCACCTCATTAATCCTTTAATGAAAAAGAATAAATCAATAATGAGGTGTCTCTTTCTAGAAGGTCAACCTTGTGAATTTACAAGAATGCCCTTTTCCGTATTTTCATACCTGTATCCGTATTCCGAAAAATACGGATACACTGAGATCAGTATAATCCAATACTACAATACTCGTATCCGGCTCAAACCAAAGTCTACCAGTATTATTCGTCCAATCGTCATTCGAGTAGCCAGTACACGAATGCGATCGAAACCCTGCCGTAAGACCATACGACATCTACATCGTCTCGCCTGATCCGGGGAAACCCTCTGTGTGGGACTATAAAGACTCGACAGTACGCTAGTAGTGGGTTTAACCACAAGTCCGTCAGTGGCACTAGCTGTACGTAACGACAACCCAGGTACGTGTCGAAAAGGAGGCCGACGAGCGAACTCGTCCGTAACCCCTACTGAGCCTGTCCGTGACAATATCCGCACAGTCTGGTCTGTTCGTCTGAGAGTATTGCATGTATGGTCTAGGGAGGTGGTGAACGTCAGACCCCTAACAACCATACAAGTCGTGCCGGTGTGGCTCAAGACCATCCGAGAATCTACTGATCAGTCCACCAATAATTCTCAATCAGCCCTGGCCAGGGACTTATGGTAATGACCAACCGATCACAGTGCGATATCGACTCCCTATACCAGGAGAGACGAATCCCTAACAGTCGCTCACTGCCTCCATGTGGCTCGGGACTGTACCCAACTAAAACCTGTTTGCACGACTCCTTTGAGCCGTGGTAGGGTAGTAATCAAAGCACAGTGGGAACTCACACGGGACAAATGATGACCTCAAGTCAACAGACTATCTGCACACATGTCACCTGAGAACTGCTATCTGACGTTAGGTATAATACTATCCAGTCAGTTCTCGGCGAGTCCTGTCCGGTGTACTCACATTCGGTGAGCATCTGTATACAATCTTAGGTGCATATCACCAATGGCCGCGGGACCAATCCATCGCCCCTCGTCAAGGTCTAGATATGTATACACTAGTATACTCTGGAGCATCGATGCCCAGTCTCGATACTCCTTCGACCAGGGACATTTAAGGATGTGCCTATTGACTACCCAGCTCCCACAAGCATGACTGCCATCACGACGCCGGTAGTCAGGCAAACATCCTATGGGCTCTATCAACATGTATATAAATACAAATTAAAATATATCACACGTTAAAATAAAGACAAACCAAATAGCGTACTATCATATCAAGCAAGATTGTCATGTACATACATATCCCTAGCATCCTATACAATGAAGGCCTCTAGGGCATATATATCCAACATACGCGGCGTTATTCTTTGTGTCTACTCTCCTAATCTCGATCTCGCGGTGATCTACAATCTCCCGGATCAAATGAAAACGCCTCAGGATGTGTCTGGACCGCTGATGGGATCTGGGCTCCTTGGCTAACGCCATAGCCCCATTATTATCACAATACAAATGTATTGGATCAATAATGGTTGGAACTACTCCTAGCTCCGAGACGAACTTCTTCATCCAGACGGCTTCCTTGGCGACATCATTCGCAGCAATGTACTCAGCTTCCATCGTTGAGTCTGCAACGGTATCCTGTTTGGAACTCTTCCAACTTACCGCCCCTCCATTGAGGGTAAATACAAACCCAGAGATAGATTTGCTGTCGTCCTTATCGCTCTGGAAGCTCGAATCGGTAAAGGCCTCCATTTGGAGATCTCCATTACCATACACCAAGAGCAATTCTTTAGTCCTTCGCAAGTACTTAAGAATGTTCTTCACAGTTGTCCAGTGATTCTCCCCTGGGTTGGATTGATACCTGCTTACAACACTAAGTGCATAAGCTACAACTGGGCGTGTACATAACATCGCATACATTATAGATCCTACTGCCGAAGCATATGGTATAACACTCATGCGAGCTCTCTCTTCATCGTTCTTTGGGCAAGAATCTTTGGAGAGAGTGACCCCATGGCAAGCGGGCAAGGCACCCCGCTTGGAGTCTTCCATACTAAACCTTTTTAGGATGGTGTTAATGTACCTGGTTTGGGACAATCCCAATAACCTTTTGGATCTAGCCCTATAGAGCCTTATGCCCAGAATGTATGTGGCATCACCCAGGTCCTTCATGGAGAACCTCAGTGATAAGAAAGATTTGACCGACTGTAGCATAGGAATATCATTTCCTATCAGAAGAATGTCGTCCACGTACAATACGAGGAATGTGACAGCTCTCCCCACAGCCTTCTTATAAACACAAGGTTCATCTGGATTCTTGATGAAATCAAACTCTTTGATGACATCATCGAAACAGATATTCCAACTCCGTGATGCCTGCTTTAACCCATATATGGATTTAAGCAGTTTCATGCTTTCCCGCTGCTCCCACTGTCAATGAAGCCCTCTGGCTGATCCATATTAACGCATTCTTCTAAATTTCCATTTAGAAATGCGGTTTTAACATCCATCTGCCAGATTTCATAGTCGTAGTGAGCAGCAATAGCAAGTAGGATCCGAATGGATTTAAGCATGGCTACGGGAGAAAAAGTCTCGTCATAGTCCAAACTTGGTCTTTGACGAAAACCCTTCGCCACAAGTCTTGCCTTATAGGTCTCCACCTGCCCATCTACACCAATCTTTCTTTTAAAGATCCATTTGCACCCCACAGGTTTTACCCCAGGAGGTACATCGTCCATAGTCCATTGGTGTACATAGACTCTATTTCGGATCTCATGGCATCCAGCCACTTCACAGAGTCTCCACTCGTGATAGCTTGCTGAAAACTGGTAGGATCATCAGCATCCATGATGCAATCTTCTTCGTCACCATCAATGAGGAAATCGTAGTACCTCTCTGGTGGGCGAGAAGTCCTACTAGACCTACGGAGTGGCCGAGGTTCCTCAGTTTCTGTTGCAACAGCCGGTTCAACCAAATCGTCATTTGTAGTTTGTGTCTCTAGAACCTCTTCTAGATCCACCACCTTGCCATCATCTTTATCTGTGAAAAACTCTTTTTCCAAGAATGTGACATGTTGAGAAACAAACACCTTTTGTTCCTCTTTGTGGTAGAATAGATATCCATAAGAATTCTTTGGATACCCCACAAAATTACACATGATTGACCGTGTCCCGAGTTTGTCCGGATTCTGCTTTTTAACATATGCCGGGTAACCCCAAATCTTAATTCTCTTAAGAGATGGTCTTTTCCCATGCCATATCTCATATGGCGTGGTAGACACGGCTTTGGTTGGAACCCTGTTTAGTAGAAACGCTGCAGTCTCCAATGCATGCCCCCAAAACGAGACTGGTAACTCAGCGTTACTCATCATTGACCGGACCATATCTAATAGGGTCCTATTCCGTCGTTCTGACACACCGTTGTGCTGTGGTGTGTAAGGAGGAGTGAGCTGAGAGAGAATCCCATTCTTCTTTAGGAAGTTTGCAAATTCTGTACTGAGATACTCACCACCTCGATCTGATCGAAACATCTTGATACTCAAGCCGGTTTGTTTTTCTACTTCTTGTTTATATTCAATGAATTTCTCGAAAGCTTCGGACTTGTGCTTTAATAAAAATACATGACCGAATCTTGAGAAATCGTCAGTGAATGTAATGAAGTATGAAAAACCGCCTCTAGCCTGTGTAGACATTGGCCCGCATACATCACTATGTATGAGGCCTAGGAGCTTAGTAGCTCTTTCTCCGTGTCCAGTAAACAGAGTTTTGGTCATTTTACCCTTGATACAAGACTGGAAAGTCGCATAAGATTTATATTCAAAAGAGTTTAAATATCCATCTTTGTGTAACTTGTTTAGTCTTGTTTCGTTAATATGACCAAGTCTACAGTGCCATAGAAAAGCTTTATTTAATTCTGAAAGTTTTCTTTTATTAGTGTTTTGTATACTGAAAACTGTATGTTGATTTAGGACATATATTCCGTTATTAAGCGTACCATACCCAACCAACATTTGATTCAGGTGAATGTTCATAACATTGTTCTGCAATACAAAATTATATCCTTCATTGTCTAACAAAGAAATGGATATTATATTACAAAGCATACTGGGTACAAAATAACAAGGATTCAAAACCAAAATACATCCAGATGGCAACCCCAAGTGATACTCTCCCACTGCGACTGTATGTACATTGGAACCATTTCCAACGTGGAGAGTATGGTCACCTGTCTTCAAAACTTTGCTATTTCTCAGCCTCTGCATAGAATTGCAAATGTGAGAACCTGAACCGGTATCCAATACCCAGGAAGCAGAGTTTATTGAAAAACAGTTTTCTGTCACAAACGCACCTGAAGCAGGAGCATCCCCATGCTTCTTGTTGAGACTTAAGTACTCCGTGCAGTTGCGCTTCCAATGTCCTGTCTTGTGGCAATGAAAGCATTCGCCTTTCCCCGAGTCTCCAGCTTTGGACTTTTCCTTTCCCTTCACCTTTTTAACTCCACCCTTAGGATTGGTGGGCTTCTTCTTTTTCTTTCCCTTGGCCTTAGCTTTCGGGCGAGAAGAGGAAGACTGTCCAACAGTCATAACGGGAGTTTTTGATGACTTCATAGTGCTCTCTGCACTCCTTAACATGTTAAGGAGTTCAGGGAGTTCCTTCTCCATGCCATGCATGTTGAAGTTCACTATGAACTGAGCAAAGGTGGAGGGGAGGGACTGCAGAATAATATATATATATTGTTCATTGTCCATCGTCCATCCAAGGTCCTCAAGCTCTTCTATAAGAGCTATCATCTTCAGAACATGGTCTCCTACTGGTGTGCCAGGGGCCATTCGCATCTGAAACAATTTCTTTGATGCTTCGTATCGTAATACGCGGGATTGCTCTCCATATAACTCCTTTGCATGGAGCAATATACCGTGAATGTCCATATCCTCGTGCTGCTTTTGATGTATGTTATCCATCGATGCAAGCGCGAGGCATTTTGCCGTGGCACAGTCAGCGTCCCATGTCTTGCAGACTTCAATGCCCGCAACTGAGGATTTTGGACCTGGGACGGGCGGGGCTGAAGCCGTGAGGACATATGATACTATATCATAAGTCAAGGCAATTTTCAGATTCCTCAGCCAGTCTTTATAATTGGTCCCATTCAGTTTGTTTTTATCTAGTAGAAGCTTGAGTCTAGTCATGGGTATCTGCCATTAAAAGAGAGAAAAGAATACACTCAGCGAAAGCTCTTGCATAGATTGGATTGGTTATTATCTTGTCTATTCGATGTTTCCCACTGCTTTTATCGAGTTTTTCTTTCAAACCTTAAAAAGAAAAACTAGCCAGGATTAATTACAGTCTACAACTTCGCTAACCGTTCAGCCAGGCCAGTGTTGGTACTTGAGGGAGGTTCCCCGTGCTTTCGCATGGACCTAATTAAAGTAAACCTCGTCTTCCCAGAGGCGGAGCCCCGTTAACACCTTTCTAGACACCTAATGAGTTAGTTAATTGTAAACTGTAAAACTCTCCTAGGAGCAACTATTGCCCACAGTGGGATCGGGATCCAACCATCACATGGAAGGTATGCAATCTCATTGCAAATTTCAACTATTGAAATTCCCGATGTGGTTTTTACCCCTAGCACTCGTGACCTTGGCTAAGGTCAACAAATCACGAGTACTAGTCAAGCTCAACCCGTTATTTCTTGATTAATTAGACCCGTTCACATGACCCTTGGCTAAGGTCAACAAAGTCATATGCCCGTCCTAATTAGTCTGCATCATATGCATTTGTAGGAAGACATCACTTAGCTACCGTTCACTACGCCTTGGCTAAGGTCAACAAACGTAGCACGGATACTAAGTACTCTACTTCCTAAAATGACGGAGGGTTGCGGATGATTTTTAAGAAAATCTTTAACACTTTGAACTTGATATCGTTGTAGAATCAAATGGTTTTCAAAAGGAGTGGCTTAAGCTCCGCAGTTTTGAAATATAGCTTTTTCATAAATAGCCGAGTGGTTTTCAAATCCGATTCTACAACATCTTTTTAGGTTTATTTTCTTTACATTAATCACATTAATGTAATCCCATCATTTAAGTCCTTAAGCCAATCACAGAAAAGAAACGAAAATAACACGCACGCTTATGCCATCCGCATTCGCCGCAATGTTCTGTTATGCACCGTTAGGTTACTTAACTAACGGCATACCGGGACGGGACTAACGCGGGTGTAAAACATAAGCAACGTTTACTATATATCATATATATAATATGTCATTCGTCTCAAATATCACAGAACACAGGCAGCAGAAACATAGATATAATGTGGGATATACTAGGACGTCCGTATTTAGTATTTAGCCAGAATAGAAAATACGGATTCCACAGTCGCGATGAATAGCCAAGCCCACACCCTGGACCCCTACGAGAGCAGCAAGCGACCCTACCAATTCTGGAGTTTAGGAGACCCGGTCTCGATTCCTCGAGATGGCCTCCCACTGAACCCCAGAACCCGGTCACCTGTGCTCCCCTCCTTGGGTCCATCCTAATGCGGAAAAGTAAATAATATACAACACTGGTGACACAAACTCAACCCGGAAGTGCCCCAAATAAAAGAATATTACATTACATTTGAATTTACACGAATGAAAATATAAAACTCTCATCTAACATAAAACCCCCCGGCTATTCGATCGCGACAATCCTGCACATCATATCTCAGCAACACATAATATCTCATATCATCAACGTAAGTAAGTATGCGTACCCCGATTGTCGTTGATGTATAGCAACGAAACCGGCGATATCGAACATACTACACTTACGGTCACAGAAAAGAAAGTGTAAAACTACAATATTTGGAATCCACATACTCTTTAGACATCATAAATGCGAAATATCATATACTTCGTATTTCATGCCTAAACTATATGAATTCCACATATTGTATCACATTCCAGATAAATAGACAGTATTAAAGTTTTCGAACGAACGATCAAGTACCCAAGATTCACTAAAGCTCAACACTTGAGCAGGGTTCAAAAATCTGGAGTGTGACACAGTAGTAGTGGTCCAGCCGTAGAAGGGTTAAGCCTACGCCTCACATGTGGCATGCCGTACTGCCCCAAACCCTAAGGTTCAAAGGGCAGTTCAAGACGGTCACATAATCGAGTTAAGGTTTGTTGCCTTCCAGAGGGTCCACCACAAAAAGACTTGCATGTATCTCCAAAGTATTTAAACCCCGTGAATAGTGAGCAAATGATACTCGTTGAAACACTTCAATACTTTCTAATTTACCCGGAAAAGCAACGAAATGAAAATTCCGATCGAATCTATGAGTCCAAAACCATCTCCAGAAAATACAGTACTATATTCAGATTAAACATACCTAAAACACTGTATAAGAAGTTATAAGAATTACAGTGTAAATTTGATGCAATGATGCCTCTGTACGGCCGCGGAGCCGCGGCATAAGCAAGGAATTGCCGCGGTTCCGCGGCGGTTTGTACGGTTCAGGGCTTCAAATTTCACTGTGTTTCTTAGTTTTTCATGCTGTATTTTTTAAGTATTTTTAATTCTGAAAAATGTCAAATTTTAAAATTTGTCCAGAGAGGGTCTCGAAAAATCGTATTTTGATCCGATCGGGATTTTTACTTCATAAAAGTGTCGCCTAATGTTCTAGGTCGGCTCTGATACCAATGTTAGGTTTACCTAGCACCCTATGTAGAGTTTGGAAGTATCACATGTCACAAAGTTCAAGTTTTTATGGTGCTAAGCAAGCATACATGGGATAGATCCTAGAAAATTAGGGTTTCTAAATGTTAAAGGCAATAAAGACTAGGGTTTCGAGACTACAATCTTTGTAGCTCCCTTCGCTAGACTCTTTGGCCTTTTGGGTGTTGGAGGAAGGTCCTCTTGAAGTCTTCTTGTGTCCACGACGATCCACCCGAAGTTCCTTGTCCAAGCTTGCAACTTCACTTTTCAAGATGAGAAATGAAGAGAACACTCTAAACAAGTTGGCTAAACTTGTGTAGAATGATATTGTGGTTATGATTCTCACTTCAAAAATCTTTCCTGATGTGTGTTTTGCTCACTAGAAGAACTAGAGAGCAAAGGAAGAAGGAGGAGGAAGATGATGGCTTTTCTTTTGAAGAAGAGGAAAAATTAACTATTGAAAAGAAATGAAATATAACTATATATATTTTATTTCTTCTCATGTCAAACCATGGTTAAATGTTTGAGTTATTATTTAATTAGGGTTTAAAACATAGAAGGAAAGTTTAATCCAAGTTTAAGGGTAGGTGAGGATGGTTAGGTTAACGAAGAATGTAGAAGCAAGTCAAGAATTATCCTTTCCTTTTCCATTTTGTTTTAAACACAAAATCAAATAATAATTTATATATTTATCCATGGTGTGAGTCTTATGTTGCCACCATTTTCCATGTGTAATCAACCATGATAGATGGTGTATGTATGTATGTATGTACATCCATATGTGCATTAAACTAAAAGAAAAATAGCATACATGCATGCATACATCCATCATCAACAAGAAAAGGTTTCAAGTGAGAAAACTAATGGTTAAATGATAAATCAACACTTGATTTATCAATCCGGCCATATCACATATGACCCCACCAAAAGCAAGCCGCTCGATCAATGTTCGGTATCCTATACACACATATTAATCGGGTCGATGCACATATCGCATACACGCACCACAACGTTTCTCCTGGACTAGGTAACTCCTTTATAGGACTCTAAGACTCGTCAATACGCCGGCAGTGGGTGATGATCATATCAAGCACCCCCAAGCCGCAAGCGGTCAGCTAAACGTAACGGCCACCCGGGTATTGAGCGATCAGAAGAAAACAAGCGAACCTGCTACAACTCCCGTCGAGCCAACCGGCAACACTACCGTACAGTCCGGTCTCTTCGTCAGATATGCTGCATATCAAGCCTAGGGATGGTCATGTCGACCCCAATAACTCAATAAGTCGTGCCGGTGATTGGTCTATAACAGATCGAGAAACTACTGATAACACTTATCATCAAATCTCAGCAGCCCTGGCCAGGGACTTACTGATATAACAAGTCGGGCACAGCACAGCATCAACTCCCAATACCGGGAGAGACGAAACCCCTCCTATCGCTCATTGCCTTCGTGTGTCTCGGGACTGTACCCAACGGCCACCTGTTTGCAAGACTCAGTAGAGCCGTGGTAGGGTGGCAATCAAAGTACAGTGGGAGAACACACAAGGCTCTATGACGATCTCGGGTCTACAGACTAACCTGTACCAGTGTCACCTGAGAACTGCTATCCGACGATAGATATAATCCATATAAGAGTTCTCGGTGAGTCCGTCCAGTGTACCCCACCCGTATATGATCTTGATGTTAAACATCGATGAATGTGGGAACATTCATCGCCCATCGTATGGGTCTAGTATCATATACGCTAGTCTACTCTGGTATATCAATGCCCCGTCTCGATATACCTACGACTAGGGACTTTCCAGGATATGCTTATGGACTACAGATGTCCCACTAGTATGATCTCCATCATAATCACAGTAGTCAAGCCGATATCCTCAGGGCCTTATCAGCATGTATGAATGAATAAAAGCATGATCAAATCAACATGTAAGATAAAGAAGAACCAGATAGCATACTATCATGTCGAGCAAGAATGTTTACTGAATATATATACATGTTCAAATACATCCACTATCATATAATGGCCTCTAGGGCATACAAATATCCAACACTTATCATCCTCAAACTGATGGTCAGTCGAAGAGAACGATCTAAACTCTTGAGGATATGTTGAGGGCATGCATGTTGGACTTCAAGGGTTCTTGGGAGGATTATCTACATTTGGTGGAGTTTTCTTACAACAACAGTTTTCAGGCAACTATCCAGATGGCTCCATTTGAAGCATTGTATGGTCGTAAATGCCGTTCACCTGTTTGTTAGAATGATGTCGGGGAACGAAGATTATTGGGACCAGATTTGGTTGTGCAGACAGTTGAGAAGGTTAACACTATCAGAAATCATATGAGGGCAGCACAAGACCGACAGAAGAGTTGGGCAGACACGTCAAGAAGACCTCTAGAGTTCGCCGTGGGTGATTTGGTGTTCTTGAAGATATCACCGACTAGAGGGGTGATTCATTTTGGAAGTCGAGGAAAGCTTAGTCCTCGATTCGTTGGACCCTTTGAGATCTTGGAGCGTGTTGGTGAGGTAGCGTATCATTTGGCGTTACCGCAGTCCTTGGCGAATGTGCACGATGTGTTTCACGTATCTCAACTACGAAGGTATGTTCGAGATGAAACGCATGTATTGGATCATTCGGAGCTAACTGTACGAGAAGACTTGACTTTTGAGGAGCGACCGATTGAAATTGTGGATCGAAGGGAAAAGGTTCTTAAGAACAAGGTGATCCCTCTTGTACTTGTTTCTTGGGGTAATCGCTCGCATGGAGAGTCCACTTGGGAATGAGAAGATGAAATCCGGCAGAAGTTTCCTCACCTTTTCTTGTAGCTCTCTATCTTGTATTCTTGGAATTTTGAGGAAGAAATT
The DNA here is from genome assembly GCA_030015575.1 of Agapanthus africanus. Classification (NCBI taxonomy): domain Eukaryota; kingdom Viridiplantae; phylum Streptophyta; class Magnoliopsida; order Asparagales; family Amaryllidaceae; genus Agapanthus; species Agapanthus africanus. The sequence goes on along the minus strand of CM057345.1, from coordinate 262,539,914 downwards.
CTTTTTGTAGTTGGGTATAATATAACACCCGAGCCCAATACTACTAATTTCTGTTACTTTATGAATGGAGTGTGACCTTCGTTTCATTTATCTTGCTTGATTGTTATTTACTGCAAATTTTACCCGGCAAATTCATTTCTGCAGATAACAAATTTTTGACATCTAAAATAAAATTAAAAATATTGATCATGGCCTACTTGACACCCTAGCCTTGTGGTAGCGTCCGTGCATCGTGTTCTCGTCCCGTTCAGTGAAACGGGCGAGTTTGGACGGCTACGTGGACGTACGTGTGTCCGTCTTTGGGTATGCTTTTTGATCATAAAACATTTCATTTTAAAATTTGGATCCCGCTTAAAATCCTATTATTTCAGTTTCTAATTTTTGGACCCGACCCGGGCGCGATTTGGAAATGTTGTACTTTACGCCAAAATCCCAAAATTTTAATATTTTGTATATTCAATTTCCTTTAACGAACCTATATATATTCTAACTGTATAAGATTTCTAAAATATTTTAAATCTTTTAAATAAATCCCTCCACCAATCAACTCCTTCCATTTCTTCCCTGGGCCACACTTTATTTTTCCCTACGTTTTTATCTCTCCTCTCTCCTCTCTCTCTATCCCGTCGTCATCTCTCTCTCTATATATATTTACTTTAACAACCTCCCTCCTCCTTTCTTTGAAAGTAAACCCTAACCCATCGCAGCGCTTGGCCGCTTCGTCCCCCGTCGCCGCCGCAACCCCATCCCCGGCACCAGCACCGCCGGGCTAGCCGTCTCCGCGCCCTCGTCGCAGCCAAGCCCCTTCTTCCTCCAGTCCCCGCGTTTCTGTCCACCTGCACACCCCGACGCGGCCACCTGCACACCATTGCACTCGTCTGCGCCGCCGTGCGTCGCCGCCGGTGACCCCGTCCTCGTGTCCCCGGCCTCACGAGCCCCCTCGGTAAGCTTGCTCTCCTCCTTTTTTCTTTTCTTCTTTCTTTCTCTGTAAACATTTTTTCATGAACTGGAAACTTTTGTCGCTGTCGGGTAGGCCACCGCCGGAGTTTCTTCGACGCCGTCGATCCTCACGACCCCTCTACAGACCACCGTAAGCCTTCTTCCCCTCTTTCCTCCTTCCTTTCTTCTCTAGTTTCTTTCTCTTCTTGATTGCACGTCTCGATCTTTACTGTTCACTTTTTGGCCGGAATCCGACGATGCCGACGACGTGACCCGACGTTCCAGCGAGGTACCCCGACCCGTGTGGTTCCATTGTTCGTTGTTTGGGTTCATTCCGTGAACCGTGCGCCCGTCGCGAGTTTTCCCGCCGACGTTTCACGTTCCGTTTTTCCCGGTTCGCGACCCGTCGAGGCAGGTACCCTTTGCTACATGCTATACAATATTTACAGATATATTATGATACCCTAAACCTGTAAATTTAACTTTGGTACGATCATTTCTCATTTTCATGTACAATATTCTTATATATCATTTTATCTTTAAACTTGGAACCTACAGTTTGCAATTGAACCTGATAACCCCATTCACCTGTTTCATCACATTTTAATATTGACATAGCTTATGGCATCTATCTCTGTAGTTTTGTTCCATTCGGACACTTGTATGCATTTTAACGTGTAATAGCTGTACTGAACCGTTATATAAATCATTGCACCTCTAAAAGTTCTTAAACTTGTTAACATGACTAAATGGCTATCATTGTCTTACTGCACTCTTGTAATCATCTCTGTGACACAATCGATAACTGTATTGCAAATCGAATGAATCTGCCTATTGCTTAATTCATTACTTGTATCATGTTGTTGATAACCATGCTTGATTATATAACTGATTGTGAGCACACCTGTGTATCATTTACATCTTGACCTGACTTGCTACATGCTTATTGATTGACCCGATATGGTACCGTACATTGTTGACTTGACCTGATGTACCATGACCTAACCCGTTACCTGATCCTGTGTCTAATGACAACAAACCTGATCCTGGACCGTTCTTGTTGTCTATCCAGACAAACCTTTTTACCTGATGTTGTGTTGGCATTAGTTTCTTGATTTCGGAATACCTAACTTGACCTACACACATAACTTGGGGGTATGGGGAAATCAAAGGTGAAACCTGACTTGTAACTCGACAGTTCACTACCTGTCCTGAGTGTACACACCCCTGTTTTGTTCCTAGCGGCATTTCTTGGTTTCGGCCGAGAATATTGTGGCCGTGGTCCCGGATATGTACGGGATACTATCGAGTGTACACATTCCTGTTTTGTGCTTAGCGGCATGTCTCGGCTGCTGCCGAGAATATTGTGGCCGTAGTTCCGGGTATGTACGGGATACTATTGAGTTACATCGATGATTCATCAATTGGTTTCAAAGACTTTAGAACAGAGAACCTGATAGCACAGTTTAGTTTACCCACTGCACACTACCCTGCACTGCTCTGATTCATATTATTATTACCCTTGCTTTATTCATGTTTATACTCGCATTGCCTGTGTATTATGTTATTTTTGATGACTTGACGCGCCGACGTCTGGGTTTTGCATGGCCCAGATTCTGTACCGCTGTCGCAGTCCGAGCAGGAGTACTTCAGCCGACAGGCTGAGCTGTGAGTGTTTGTAGTATTAGCTTTTCTTTCCTGCATTTTATTCCTGATGTGAGCCCGCATTATGGGACATACATTCCAGTTATTTTGTATTGGATCTTTCGCTTTCGCATTTATTTATTATTGACTCATGTTATCTTGGACTATGGACATGTTTTAGATAGTTTTATTTTGTTCTTGATATCTCTACAGCCGTAATGTGACTGTGGATGGATACTTCCTACCCACAGGTAGCATGGTTGGCTATGTCACGTGCCCATTTTAGCGTACTCTGGGAAGCTGGGCGTGACACCAACCCAACATGGTATCAGAGCTACCCCATAAACCATTACTAGCTAGTTTGCACGAGATTAAAATGTCGATCGACCGAATTTTCCGAATAGTTTTTCCATTTTCATGTGCCCGCTGTCGATTTTAAAACCTGTTCAAAAAATCTTTCAGAGCATCTTAAAAATACATGCAAGCATATTTAGAGCACCACAAGAAATTTGGGCATGTGAGCTAACAAATTGGCCGCGGAACCGCCGCGTTTCATGCCTATTGGAAGCGGTTCCACGGCTCTTTTGTAGTCACTATGTGCCGAATTTCATCTGGTACTCTTACATATGGAAATATGAATTTTGGGATGATGATTTTGGCCCAGATTTGTTTGAGTGTTGCATTGCATTTGGCGCCAATTTGGAAAAGTTTAGTCGATCGAAATTTTAAGTACGTGTTTATCAGTGCATGTGATAATATCTGCGACCGTGAATATCATTGAGCGGTACAACCCGAGTAGTTGCTATATGTTCAACTAGACGGGTTTGCGAACATGACATTCACGTTGATGTTCTGTATTTGTGCTGATATTGTGGTTGGATTGTCGTGTGGAATGGTAGTAGTACAGTTCAGATTCATTTGTATATTTAGTATTGCGGGGTGAGCGTCTGACATGTGGACAGCCGTCTCTGCCAGATTGTATATTCTTTTATTGGGGCATGACCGGGTTGAGATCGGTGTCGCCATTATATATATTTTTCTTTTCTGTACTAGGTTTATCTCGCGGTGGAGTGCACGAATAGCCGGGTTCTAGAGGGCAATGGGCCCGCATCTCATTGTTGGGGTCAAAAATTACACCCCAGTTGACCATGTCAAAACCAAGGTCAACCCCAAGTCAAGTGTCCCGAGCCCAAGCTCAAGTCAAGACCAAGCATGGACGGGGCCGGCTCCATGCCAAAAAGGAGGCAATAAACTAGTCTAAATGCAATTTTTAGAAATAAATATATGTAAAGTGGGCAGAAATCCAAAATTTTGTAAACCCCATGGCTTAAGTGAAAAAAAGAAATAAGCACATAAAGCATGGGATGACACAAGTGCCATTTGTCAAAGCCCAAGGATCTATATGAAAAGTGTGTAGCCTATAAAGGCAACATGATCAAAAAATCAATATACTTTTTCTCTCTCTCTTAAAAAATTTGGGTCTGTGCCTCCTCCTTCCTCAAGTTTAAGTTTTTCTCCTTTTCGAATTAAATCAAGAGTTTAACTCTTTTTTTTCAAAAAATAAACAGTTTTTCACCATCAAACCCTTGAAGGGGAACTCAGATCTTCCATCATATCTCAAAAATGGGAGTTTTTTTAAATCTCACCCCCCTTTTTCTCCAAGATCCGGCCAACAGAAGAGGAGGAAGAAGGAGACCCACTGTCACGACCCGAAAGTACGGAACGTGACCGGCACTTAGATTACGAAGCGTCTAGAGGCGCAACGTAATCTAAGTAAGCCGAAGCCCAGAAATCTAAACCATAAAAAGAAGAAGCATAGGAAAACATGTAGAAAAACAAGTGTAAAAGCAACATCAAATTTTCTCAAAAATTTTGGCAGAGTCTCCTTTGTAAAAACTGGCCCCAAACGGGTACAAACAAAAATAATATATACAAACAATAATAAGGCATCCCCAAGCGGGAGCTAGCTCTACGCCAACAGGCGGAAACAACCACACTAAGCACAATAATATACAACGCCAATGGACGAGGCTCAAAACTCAAAAGAAAACAAATCCACCAGATAGCACAATAATACGAGCACGACTCTAAGGTCGAAATAAATAACTTGTTCAATAAACTTATCAAGTAATACAAGTATGGTTGATGGAGCTTACTAGATACAAATGAAATAATAAAAGTACAATGGCGGTTCAGATACAAGTGAACCAACCTACCGTGCAAATCACCCTGAATGAAAAGATGTGTCAGCAAGCTGCCAGGGAAACCTGTACATCGAACATGTAATAAAATTTGGCACAATGGGGGTGAGTTGCCAACTCGTGAGTAGAAGATATCTGCGAAAAGAAATCGAATGCACGACGCTATTCTAGGTCATAACAATATACTAATATAATACTAATCATCTAATAATGGCAGGGTAATAAACTACGTGTAGTGCAAAAGCTCCGTGCTCGTGTCAGTGCCTCAAATAGTAATATGTCATGTGAATGAGTATGCATGCACCGTGAATGTAAAACAATAAATCCTGAAATTTGGATATATCTGTATAAGAAATCTTTAACGTTTATCATGGTAATTTGTATAGAAATCTGAATATCATTGATGAAATCCATGGAAATCCGTGTCTAGCAACGACACAAAACATGTAAACCTCAAGTCTCAATACCTCATACTCTCAATATCTCATAGTCTCAAAATCTCGGGCTCCGTCAGTCCGGATCGGCCCATATCATCAAATCTCACGACAACGGTCGGTATCCTCCGGATATCCGCCGCGCCAGACATCACCGGTAGGTAGTCCTCCCCTGCCAGGCTCATCGTCTACAACTCGATCTTCTTGCCCCGGGGTACCATACCGGGCCCACCATGTACCCGAGATGGTTCATCCACTCCTCGAATCGGGTCTCGAAATCCAACAGAAAACATGAAATCTCATGGTGGACGACACATACATCACGAGAAAACCGTAACTTATATTTTAAAAAGAAAGGAGGAGAGGGAGAAGTTTTTATATATATTCTTGCGGTTTTTCCCAAAAATCCAGAAATCTCATAGAAATCCAAGATCCAAATATCATGAGTAAGCAAATGATAAGTGTCGGCATAATCCCCACAATACTGCATGATAACATGAAATTGTGAATGCATGAAATGTCTAAGTAATAAATGCAATGTCTAGACTAACACCTGAGAGTAATCAAAATATTATATTGATCTAGCCTCTAACTGATTCTATCAATAAAAGATAATATGTTCTAAAGTGTACGTGACATAGCAATTACCGATGATGATATGTGTGAGCCGACAATAAGTGTGCGTGGAATATGCGCATCATCGGTAATGGTGCTGGTGTCCTAACATGCAGAGTTTCATACTGATTAAAGAAACATATGTATGAACATGCAACATGATGATTACAATCTGAATGTAAAGATGGATGTGTATTAACTACTCATTTGTAATATACATGTCTAACTACAACTATATAACTCGAGCCTAAACTAGTATCTATCTAACCCCCTAAGGAACTAAACCTAAAAAACTAGTCGATAAGAAATAAGAGTCCACCTAAGGTCTGAGTCCATATCTCAAATAGTCGGCGATCCAGCCTCAATAGCGTCACGTACGTAGTACGGCTTCCTCAAATCAAGAGTGCGGATCAACCATCATATCTATTCCTCATACGGTAAAATCCATCGTACGACATCCCAATATCGGGGTACGGGTCAAGTATCATCTACGTGTCTCATCATTCGTATAATATCATCATCAAATAATGTCATGATCAAGGTACTGTCTTGTACTCGCATACATCAATCATATATCATTGCCAGCATAAATATACATCGTCAATTTATCCTCAGAAATATCATGTCACGTATATCATATTGTGATTAAGTCACACTTATATCATATCGTAATCAAGTCACACCTATGTGATATCGTAATCAAGTTACACATATATGATATCATAATCAAGTCACATATATATCATATCGTGATTTCAGGCACAGGTTACAGTCCGGGTTCTATTTTAGAGTCCCGTGAACCTCAATATCATTACCACCCATTATTATTTATGTACACCTATTCATTATCTCTTTTTCTAATGATCCGCTAACATTATAATACGACTGTATAGCCAAGAATCACGGCATCAAGCCCAGTTATATTGTTTCATCCCCATGTATCATATCACATCCTTGTATCATATATACATGTTGTGTATATATATACCTACACCTAGTTCTATATATATACACATACACGTATACACCACGTCGTGTTTCTGTGTGTGCGTGTGTGTGTATCTACCTGAAACCTACGAATCTCCTTCAAGATATTCATCCTCTGGTAAGGTCCTTCTAAGTCAGCCTAGTCCAACCTAAGGTCATTATTAGTGTCCTACTCACCAAGAATTTAAGGTCACGTCTGGCTTCCTAATGACAATAAGTACTATTCCTATTCTACGTTTGCGGGGTGCTAAACGCCATCCACCCGACTTCCCCCATAGATATACATCTACTCACCTGGTCCTTGTCTGCCGAAAACGATGTCGCCCTCCTCTTCTTCCTCGTCCGAAGTCCACGTGAGCAGTACCTATATGCAAACACATATAATATCGTAAACTGAATCACGGACAAAACCAAAATGACGCACGAAACGCGCATAGGTTAAATCCTATGACCCGCTCATGCAAAAGAACCAAATATCGCTCGATATCGGCGTACAAATGCCGATTGATCGAGATAAACACCAACAAACAACTCGTAGTTTGAAAACTCATTACTTATAATATAAAATATGATCTAATTCATCGAAACCCTAAAAATCGATCAAATCATCCGATTTCGTAAAACCTGAAAACGCCAATTCACCGTTTTACATCAAAACTTGATGTTTAAATGAAACTAATGGTCATAATGCTCATTAAATAACATAACTAGATTATAGAAACCATTACCATATTTTTATTACACTAATTTGTATTAAATTGAAATTCTAGCTTGCAATTTAATCAATTTTAACACTTTACAAGCAAAATTTCACAATATCACAACTGAACTTGATTTGCTTGAATTAACGTATTAAACTATAATTCATGATGATAATAATATAATGAAACCATAAATTAGATTTTAAATCTCATTTATTTAAGAATTTCTAAAATCTAGTTAGCAAAATAGCATTTTTTTCTCACAATTTCTCAATTATCAATAAAGACTAGTAACCAAATTAAGTTTTTCATTCCACTAATAAGTTAATATCCTCATTAAAATCACAATCTAGTGTTACAAATATTAATTGGAATTTTATCTCACCAATATATACAATATATAGAAATCTAGTTTGTAAAATTGTTTAATTTAAACAATTTTGGATAAACAATTTAAAATATATCAACCATACAAGATTTTCCACTTTTAAAAATGTTAAACTAGTTATTATAACCCTACTTAATTAATAAAAACCATAACTTGATTTTATAAACCCTAACTTTAATTTTGAAACTTGTAAATAGAATTAATTAATTAAATCTAAATATGCTAGAATGAAACATTTAATAACAATAAATCATAAGAATAAAATTTATACCTCCACAACATGAAATCCAAACATGAAAATATGCCTCCAAAATAATGGATTTCCATCTCCAAGATCCATGCTAAATAGGTCAAAGAATATTGGGTAAATGTTGAATATGAATTTTGAGGTTTATTTTGGAATTTTTGATGAACTTTTGATGATTTTTGTAACAAAATCAAGTGGAGAAAATGGGGGGGGCTGCCATGGGGAAGTGGCCGGCCATGGTGGGAGGTAGGAGAGGAGAGTGAGAAAAGTGTGAAGAAAAGTGTAGATGGTTCACTAATTTACTACACATAATTATGTCTTTTTATCACTTTAACTAATTAATTCATTTCTTTTCTCATACACATAAAGAAAATTCTAGAAACATGGAAAAATATGGAAATAAATTTTGCATGATACACACTAGATTCTAATATGCAATGGTTCATTTTTGCAAATTAAACCCATTCAAATTTGTAATTTACACTAATTTGGTGTATAAATAAAGCTTATGTTAATATTTAAAATAATTAATTTAGGAAAAATATTTAATTAAACTAAAAATTTATAAGTGACTAAATAAACACCATTTATCAGTAATTAAACAATTAAAATAGGTATTTTTAAATTTATAATGAAAAATAATTACGGTTTAGTTTTACGAAAAATACGTTTTACTCTACCGAAAATCAGAAAATTCACTTGAAGAATTTTATTTATTTATTTATTTAATTTTAAAATGTTACAATCTTCCCCACTTTAAGAAATTCGGTCCTCGAATTTAAATTAAGACTCCCCCCCAAAACTAAAACATTCAGCCAAAACACTCAAATCGTCGGGGCTCCGAAATCATCAATATATAACTAAAACTTAACTCCGTCAAGCATAACGCAATCATCGGAGTTATGGTGAAAATAAAATATCAAAGCCCAATACGAAAACCAACATGACATACCTCAAAACTATATCTTATATGTAGTGCGTATCGTAGTAAAATTGTCCAAACATCTGAATAAAGAAGCATGCAAAAACCCCTTTTTAAAATCGCCGTGCGATACGCGTGTCACGGCATAAGTAGCAGACGTTTATTTTAAAAAAAAATAGCTATATATGTATATATCTTTTATTTAACATACACGTCCGGCCTGGTTACTAAATCAAATAATAATGATTATAAAAATATACTGCTCAAACTGAAATCAATCCCAATCACATCATGAAAATATCATGTGCGTCCGGTGCGCACTGAAATCGAAACCAAATACAGATGCCACGAATACACACAAAAACAAAACTAAGTGCAACAGGTGGGCACCAAAAACATCTGTCAAGTGCAACGGGCGTGCACGACAATAATATCAGGTGCATCTAATCTGCATAAAACCCCGATTTAGTGCATCTGGTGTGCACAAATTGCATCAGGTGCACCGAATGTGCGCTAGAATCTCAATCAGGTGCACATGGTGCACGAAAACATACACCGAATATCAAAATCAAAATCACAGTACGAAAATGCATGAAAACTAGGTCGAAGGATTCGTCAAAATCATATGCAACCCATATGCACGAAATCAAATCAATATCTCAAAATGTACAAAATCAAATCGAGTGCACTGGGTATGTACAAAACAACATCAATACAACCGACCTGTGAAACACACATAAAATATAATGAATGTGCATATAAGAAATACCAATTGTAGAACAAAATCCTCAAAATACCAAAATCCAACAACAGAAATATGAAATTCAAATCACCAAATCACAATCGTAAACACTATCGTCAATGTGCGCCTCTTTTCTCTGATGTCGACTGCTTCGAACTCGTCTCCTCGTAGGTGTGCTGACTTGTAACCCTTCGAAAAACGTTTAGGCAATTTTTCGGTAATCGGCAAATTTTTCGGCTTTTTCCGTAAAAAGTCAAAATTGTTAATTTTCATTGTAGACCTAATTATACAAAATTTAGATAAGATATTACTATAATTTTGTCACTAAAATGTCACTTATAATTATCTAGTTAAATAAAAAAAATTTCGTAATTAATTATTTTTTTATTATTTTAAGCCTTTTTAAATACATTTAATTAGGGATAAATACAAATTTAATTAGGTAAATTTCTTAATTAGGAGTCTTTATAAGCTAAAATATGGTGTTAATAAAATTATATCATGTCTTGCAAATTTTTAGATTTTTGGTGGGAAAATTATGAAAAAAAATGGCTTAAAAAGGGGTTTTTTTTGGAAAAAGGTTGATATGAAAGCATGATATGATATCATATGATGTTGTAATTAGCTAGAAACTTCCCCAAAATTTCCCCACTTCCTCCTCAAGCTGCTGGCCGACCCTCACCTGCAGGTTTCCCCCTCTTCTCACTTCTTTTTTGCTTCATTTTCATGCGAAAATTCAAGAAAAATCCATAATTTCATTAAACCATTCAAATCTAAACCCTAATCCACTCTCTCTCAACCCATATTTGTTCAAAAACATGGTGAAAGGAGGCTTTTTTTTTGGTGACTTGATCATGCTAGGTTTCCACTTGTAAGGTAAAATCCTAAACTAGTTGCAAATTGGTAGTTTGTTTATGCTAAATTAGATGTTTAAAGTATTAATTTAGTGTAAATCCTTGTTCATGAAAAATCAAGAATGGGTTTTGATGTTGAATTAGGGTTTGTATCATAATGGTTAAATTAAGTTAGGGTTTTGGTTATCTAATTGATTAGAATGGTTAATTGTGAAATGATATGCTTGCTAAATCGACAAATTACGATGTTTGTATCGAATCGGCTAGAAAATCGCTTACTAGATTTTTTGTAGAAAATAGAATGCGGTCAATTTGCGTTAGGTTATCAATATTATTAGCTTCGTATAGGATTATTAGAATGTGCGAACGTGGGGTTTCGTCTAGTCGGGTTTTAGTTTTGTCGATTTCCCCGAAATGACGATTTTAGTTATAGGATTGTGATTTTCGTACGTTTTTCCGCGCACTGAGTGCATGCTACGATTAATTTGAGAGCGTGGATAATTGTATGTTGTGACTTGCATTGTGTTAGGTTTTGTAATCTTATGCTTGATATTGTGCAAATATAGGATCGGTCGGGGAAACTTCGGATACGGCGCGAAAAGGCAAGGCAGTGGCCGGATCGGATTAGCGCGGATTTCAGGTGAGTAGATGTATTCATCTATGGGGGAAATCGTCTGAATGGCGCGAGGCGTCCCCCCCCTAGTTAGGATTTCCTTATCCCTTGCAAGATTTATATTGTTAGCTAGCTTATCCATTCATGTACACTGCATACCCTTATAGCGAACAGTATGTTAAATTGCATGGACATTCATCTCTACCTATGCGATATCATTTCGTAGGACACGAACACCTTACCATTGGCATCTGTTGCACGCACACTATTCATGTGACACACACGCCTTTGGTAATTGACATGCCACGTGCACGATAGAACCTGTTTATCTTAATATCGTCACCTGCATTCATACTTGATATATGAAACTGCATCGCATGCACATATCTCGCATCATCATCATATTTACATAGAAATCTAGCCAAAATTCACATCATACACATTGATATCATAGACATTTATCATATATATAACATGTGGACATTATGATTTTCTTGAGGATTTCAGTTTTGCTGCGATTTCTGGATTTTTTGGGAAAACCGTAAGAATTTAACAAAACCTTATCTTTATCATTTTCAAAACAAAGTTGCGGTTTTCTCGTGATGTATGTGTCGTCCACCATGAGTTTTCATGTTTTCTGTTGGATTTCGAGACCCGATTCGAGGAGTGGATGAACCGTCTCGGGTACATGGTGGGCCCGGTATAGTACTCCGGGGCAAGAAGATCGAGTTGTAGACGATGAGCCTGGCAGGGGAAGACAACCTACCGGTGATGTCTGGTGCGGCGGATATCCGGAGGATACCGACCGTTGTCGTGAGATTTATGATATGGGCCGATCCGGACTGACGGAGCCCGATATTGAGACAGATGTGATTCCTATTTGGTGTCGATGCTTGACACGGGTTTTCAGAGGATTTCTTGATGATATTTAGCTATGCAGATATTCATGTTCTAAAGTTAAGAATGCAGTAACATTAACATTTAAAACACTTAAAGAGTTAGAAAAGATATTGCATACATGTGCATGCATACTAGAGTTCTTATATCACATATGGACATACATGTTGTTCCGCATTGCGTGCATTCTTACGATTGCCTTACTAGATGTTATATTCTACTCACGAGCTGGCAACTCACCCCCGTTGTGCCACAGTGTCTTGCAGGTCGGACCCGTCAGTCTTGTAGCGGCGGGCTATCTTGTCATCAGTTCCTTTTGCTCAGACTCGCGACATCGCCCGTAGGTGGGTTGCGAGTATACATTATTCCTTTTTGCTTTATCATTGTATCTAGTATTCTCCATCTACCACTTGTATTGTATATGCGACCTAGTGATGAGACTGAGAGATTTGTGTATTTGTGGTTTCTTTTGGGTCGAGCTCACTTGAGCCGACGTGTGTTTTCTGGTATTTGCATCTCTTTTATGCTCTTTTTCTTGATATTACTATTATATTGCATGTGGTTGTGATCCGCCTTGGGCGAAGAGCTAGCTCCCGCTTGGGGATGCCATTTTTATAATTACAGGTTTATTATCTTGTTGTACCCATTTTGGGGGATAGAAAATACAGGGGAGACTCTGCCGAAATTTTCGGAAATTTTTGATGTTTTAAAAAGGGATTCTATGCAACTTATTTGATTTAAAAACCGTTTTCATTTAAGGTTTTCCTTCACTCTCTTTTGATTTTGGGTTAGATTTCTGGGCTTTGGCTGACTTAGGTTACGGTACGCCTTTAGACGTCTCGTAATCTAAGTGCCAGTCATGTTCCGTACTTTCGGGTCGTGACAAAGTTGGTATCAGAGCGTAGGTTTTACCTTTCTGAGTGTAGGACGACCTTGGTAGATGGAGTAGGTGACTTAAGCAGAGTGGCGTAGCGTGGGTATGATCCGCGGCATACTTACGATACGGTACTCCGCCTAAGTGACCTTAGGACATAATTGCTTGTATTTCCTTTCTTGATTCCTTGCATTCCTTGATTCAATTGCAATGTCCTTATCAGTCCTGTTTCTTATTCCAGTTTCGATGCCGCCAAAGACTACGAGAGCTCAGCGGGCTGCCGCTAGGGATGAGATTCGAGCGGGCTCGTCTGAGGCGAGGATCGAGCGGGAGGATACGCCTACCCCTCAGGGTCCCACTGATCCGCCTTATCCTGACCGTATTGCCAGATTAGAGGCCGGCATGCAAGAGTTGCGGCAGATGATGGGATCTTTAGTTGAGTCCAGCCGGGCACAGAGATCCGAGGACGTTCCTTCCACCGCACAGACCACGATCGTACCTGCTGCACAGATGGTCACTCCTACTGCTACTACGGAGACTATCCCTGTTTCACTACAGGAGTTCATGAGATTGAGACCTCCAGCTTTTACCGGTACAGATGCGACAGAGGACCCACAGGCATTTCTTGATAGGATGGCTCGGATTTGCCGTTCGTTGAGGTGTTCTGAGGATAGATTGGTGGAGTTTGCGAGTTTTCGTCTGGAGGGTCTTGCCCAGACATGGTACGACTCAGTAGAGAGAGGCCGAGCTGCAGGTCTGCCTTCTATGACCTGGGATGAGTTTACAGCTGCATTTCTTGCCCGTTTTCTTCCGGAGAGTGTCCGAGATGCTCGAGCCCGTAGTTTTGAGTCTTTGCGCAAGACTCCTGGGATGACAGTGTCGGAGTATGATATACAGTTTACCCAGTTGTCTCGATATGCTCCGTACCTAGTCGACACAGAAGAGAAGAGAATAAAGAGGTTTGTGCGAGGGCTTGATACACAGCTATTCCTTGCCATCGGCACCCAGCACTTTGATACATACGCAGCCGCGATGGATGCAGCCTTACTTTTGGAGGAGCGTATTTCTGAGACTCCGGTCGTTTCTGGGCCGAAGAGGATCCGTACTGATACGCCAGCTTAGCGGCAGATGGGCAGACATCGTGATAGATTATTTCCGGGAGATGGCGGAGGCAGAGGATTGAGACGAGGTCAGTTATTTGGTTCATATCCACAGACCCAGCAGTCGTCTCCAGGATGTTTTCGGTGCGGGAGTCAGTATCACCGTGTCAGAGACTGTACCATGGGACCCCAGGGCGCGGCGACAGTCCCGCATGTGACTTTACCACCCTCACCACCTTCGCAGAGAGCTTTACTTCCTACTCCTGATGATGCTTCACGCCAGCCAGATGCTTCCAGAGGCCGTGGGCGTGGCGGTCCATTTCCGAGAGGACGAGGCGACAGAGGCAGAGGCAGAGGCCGAGGTAGAGGCAGAGGACAGCCAGCTATTAGTGGTGGACAGGCCCGAGTGTTCGCATTGACTCCTCAGGATGCACAGGCATCCAATGCCGTCGTGACAGGTACTCTCCCAGTATGTTCTTTTGATGCACGGGTATTATTTGATCCAGGCTCCACACATTCCTATGTTTCCAAGTATTTTGCACCGAGGTTGGGCCAGGAGTCTTCTCCGTTAGATCAGCCGCTTGTCGTTGTTACCCCGGTAGGCGAGTCTTTTGTTGCCCGTTTTGTGTACCGATCGTGTTCCGTTCGTATCGGGGAGAGAGATTCTTCAGTTGATTTGATTCTCCTCGATATGCTAGACTTTGACGTTCTTCTTGGTATGGACTGGCTAGCCACCTATTATGCATCCGTGGACTGCCGTGAAAAGGCAGTCAGATTCAGTTTTCCTGGTGAGCCGGTTCTTATTATTCAGGGAGATCGTAGAGCTACCCTTCCCAGCTTGATTTCTTCTCTTCGCGCTGGTCAGCTCTTAAGGAAAGGGTGTCAGGGATTCTTAGCCTATGTTTGTGATACTAGCTCCACAGAGGTTCCGTTGGACCAGGTCCCTGTTGTGAGAGAGTTTCCTGATGTATTTCCTGACGAGCTGCCTGGTCTGCCACCAGAGCACGAGATTGAGTTCTGTATTGACTTGATCCCTGGCACGGGGCCTATTTCTATACCTCCTTATCGGATGGCCCCGGCGGAGCTGAGAGAGCTAAAGGATCAGTTACAGGACTTGCTGGACAAAGGGCTTATCCGACCGAGTGTGTCACCTTGGGGTGCTCCCGTCCTGTTTGTTAAGAAAAAGGACGGAAGTATGCGTCTATGCATTGATTATCGTCAGCTGAATCGGGTTACCGTGTGGAACAGGTATCCCCTACCCCGCATTGATGACTTATTTGATCAGCTCCAGGGTGCAGGGTTCTTCTCGAAGGTTGATTTACGATCAGGTTATCACCAGTTGCGGGTTCGGAAGGAGGATATTCCGAAAACCGCCTTCCGTACTCGTTATGGTCATTACGAGTTCTTGGTGATGTCGTTCGGGCTCACCAATGCCCCGGCAGCATTTATGGATTTGATGAACCGCGTATTCAGGCCGTATCTCGATCAGTTCATCATTGTGTTCATTGACGACATCTTGGTTTATTCTCGGAGCCGGGAGGAGCATGAGCAGCACTTACGTATCACATTGCAGACTTTGAGGGAGCATCAGCTGTTCGCCAAATTCTCCAAGTGCGCATTCTGGTTAGACAGTGTCGACTTCTTGGGTCATGTGGTGACGAGAGATGGTATTTGCGTGGACCCGAAGAAGATCGAGGCAGTTCAGCGTTGGCCTAGACCAGTATCAGTTACAGAGGTTCGCAGTTTTCTAGGTCTGGCCGGCTATTGTCGACGTTTCGTCCAGGATTTCTCCCGCATTGCTGCACCTTTGACCGGGTTGACCCGGAAGGGGGTTCCTTTTGATTGGACCCAGGCATGTGAGGATAGCTTCCAGCAGTTGAAGACTCGTCTGACTACTGCTCCAGTGTTAGCATTGCCTTCAGGATCAGGCGGGTTCGTCGTATATTGTGATGCTTCTCGAGTAGGGCTGGGATGTGTATTGATGCAGCACCATAGAGTTATCGCGTATGCTTCTCGGCAGCTGAGGAAACACGAGCAGAACTACCCCACCCATGATTTAGAGATGGCTGCAGTGGTGTTTGCACTCAAGATCTGGAGACATCACCTATACGGTGAGTCGTGCCAGATATTCACTGACCACAAGAGTTTGAAGTATATCTTCCAGCAGCGAGACCTGAACCTGAGACAGCGCCGTTGGATGGAGTTGGTGAAAGATTATGACTGCGAGATTCTATACCATCCGGGCAAGGCGAATGTGGTGGCAGATGCTTTGAGTAGGAGGCCCGGAGGTAGTTTATCTTGTTTGAGCGCAGTACAGATGCAGTCGACGGCGGATTGGCAGGTTTTATGTGATAGCAGAGTGCAGTTCGAGTTTACTCCTACAGGGGGACAGCTGGCCCATTTCAGAGCACGCCCACAGTTACTTGACCGTATCCACGAAGCACAGTCCGGCGATGCCCGTACATTAGAGATTATTGAGCAGATTCGGCAGGGCAGAGTTTCTGAGTTCGTGATTGATGATCAGGGGATACTTCGATTTGGGACTCGACTGTGTGTGCCAGATTCAGAGGGACTGAGGCGTGATATTCTCGAGGAGGCACATAGATCAGTATACAGTGTTCACCCAGGTTCCACCAAGATGTATCGTGATTTGAGAGAGGTTTACTGGTGGGACGGGATGAAGAAGGATATTACAGATTTTGTGTCGAGATGCCTGACTTGTCAGCAAGTCAAGGCCGAGCACCAGAGGCCAGCCGGCGAGTTACAGCCTTTGCCCATCCCTGAGTGGAAGTGGGAGCAGGTCTCCATGGACTTCGTTGTGGGTCTACCCAGGACCAGTCGAGAGTATGACTCTATTTGGGTGATTGTGGATCGACTGACGAAAGCGGCTCACTTCCTGCCAGTGAAGACCACTTTTGGATTTTCTCAGTACGCCCAGGTTTATATTGATGAGATAGTGCGACTGCATGGCATTCCGACTTGCATCGTGTCCGACCGTGGCACCCAGTTTACCAGCCGATTGTGGCAGAAACTCCAGGATGCTTTGGGCACCCGATTGAGTTTTAGCACAGCCTTTCATCCTCAGACTGACGGTCAGTCGGAGCGTACTATTCAGACTCTTGAGGACATGCTCAGAGCTTGTGTTTTAGATTTCGGTGGTAGCTGGGATCGTCATTTGCCTTTGATCGAGTTCTCCTACAATAATAGCTTCCAGGAGACGATTCAGATGGCACCTTTCGAGGCTTTATATGGGAGGAGATGTCGATCGCCTGTATGTTGGATAGAGCTCAGGAAGAGCTGTATTTTGGGGCCTCAGGTCGTACAGGAGACGACCGAGAAGATACAGCTGATTCGGGACAGGATGAGAGCGGCACAGAGCAGGCAGAAATCATATGCTGACAGGCGTCGTCGCCGACTCGAGTTCGCTGTTGGCGATCATGTTTTCCTGAAGGTCTCTCCGATGAAGGGTGTGATGAGATTTGGGCGGAAAGGGAAGCTGAGTCCTAGATATGTTGGTCCTTTCGAGATCCTAGAGCGTGTTGGTCCAGTCGCTTATCGGTTAGCTCTTCCGCCCAGCTTCCCCGATGTTCACCCCGTATTCCATGTCTTGATGCTCCGCAAGTACCTTCATGATCCTTCCCAGGCGATTCAGCACCAGACGATCCAGTTAGAGCGTGATCTTTCTTTCACCGAGCAGCCGGTTGTCATCTTGGATCGGCAGGTGAAGAAATTGAGGTCGAAGGTCATACCGTCTGTCAAGGTTCTTTGGCGTGGCCCGAACAGCGAGGAGGTCACCTGGGAGACCGAGGTCGAGATGAGGAAGAGATATCCCCATCTTTTTGAAGGTACGCGTAGTTAAATTCTAAATTCGGGGACCGAATTTCTTCAAGGGGGAAAGATTGTAACCCTTCGAAAATCGTTTAGGCAGTTTTTCGGTAATCGGCAAATTTTTCGGCTTTTTCCGTAAAAAGTCAAAATTGATAATTTTCATTGTAGACCTAATTATACAAAATTTAGATAAGATATTACTATAATTTTGTCACTAAAATGTCACTTATAATTATCTAGTTAAATAAATTTTTTTTCGTAATTAATTATTTTTTTATTATTTTAAGCCTTTTTAAATACATTTAATTAGGGATAAATACAAATTTAATTAGGTAAATTTCTTAATTAGGAGTCTTTATAAGCTAAAATATGGTGTTAATAAAATTATATCATGTCTTGCAAATTTTTAGATTTTTGGTGGGAAAATTATGAAAAAAAATGGCTTAAAAAGGGGTTTTTTTGGAAAAAGGTTGATATGAAAGCATGATATGATATCATATGATGTTGTAATTAGCTATAAACTTCCCTAAAATTTCCCCACTTCCTCCTCAAGCTGCTGGCCGACCCTCACCTGCAGGTTTCCCCCTCTTCTCACTTCTTTTTTGCTTCATTTTCATGCAAAAATTCAAGAAAAATCCACAATTTCATTAAACCATTCAAATCTAAACCCTAATCCACTCTCTCTCAACCCATATTTGTTCAAAAACATGGTGAAAGGAGGCTTTTTTTTGGTGACTTGATCATGCTAGGTTTCCACTTGTAAGGTAAAATCCTAAACTAGTTGCAAATTGGTAGTTTGTTTATGCTAAATTAGATGTTTAAAGTATTAATTTAGTGTAAATCCTTGTTCATGAAAAATCAAGAATGGGTTTTGATGTTGAATTAGGGTTTGTAGCATAATGGTTAAATTAAGTTAGGGTTTTGGTTATCTAATTGATTAGAATGGTTAATTGTGAAATGATATGCTTGCTAAATCGACAAATTACGATGTTTGTATCGAATCGGCTAGAAAATCGCTTACTAGATTTTTGTAGAAAATAGAATGCGGTCAATTTGCGTTAGGTTAGCAATATTATTAGCTTCGTATAGGATTATTAGAATGCGCGAACGTGGGGTTTCGTCTAGTCGGGTTGTAGTTTTGTCGATTTCCCCGAAATGACGATTTTAGTTATAGGATTGCGATTTTCGTACGTTTTTCCGCGCACTGAGTGCATGCTACGATTAATTTGAGAGCGTGGATAATTGTATGTTGTGACTTGTATTGTGTTAGGTTTTGTAATCTTATGCTTGATATTGTGCAAATATAGGATCGGTCGGGGAAACTTCGGATACGGCGCGAAAAGGCAAGGCAGTGGCCGGATCGGATTAGCGCGGATTTCAGGTGAGTAGATGTATTCATCTATGGGGGAAATCGTCTGAATGGCGCGAGGCGCCCCCCTAGTTAGGATTTCCTTATCCCTTGCAAGATTTATATTGTTAGCTAGCTTATCCATTCATGTACACTGCATACCCTTATAGCGAACATTATGTTAAATTGCATGGACATTCATCTCTACCTATGCGATATCATTTCGTAGGACACGAACACCTTACCATTGACATCTGTTGCACGCACACTATTCATGTGACACACACGCCTTTGGTAATTGACATGCCACGTGCACGATAGAACCTGTTTATCTTAATATCGTCACCTGCATTCATACGTGATATATGAAACTGCATCGCATGCACATATCTCGCATCATCATCATATTTACATAGAACTCTAGCCAAAATTCACATCATACACATTGATATCATAGACATTTATTATATATATAACATGTGGACATTATGATTTTCTTGAGGGTTTCAGTTTTGCTGCGATTTCTGCATTTTTGGGGAAACCGCAAGAATTTAACAAAACCTTATCTTTATCATTTTCAAACAAAGTTGCGGTTTTCTCGTGATGTATGTGTCGTCCACCATGAGTTTTCATGTTTTCTGTTGGATTTCGAAACCCGATTCGAGGAGTGGATGAACCGTCTCGGGTACATGGTGGGCCCGGTATGGTACCCCGGGGCAAGAAGATCGAGTTGTAGACGATGAGCCTGGCAGGGGAAGACTACCTACCGGTGATGTCTGGCGCGGCGGATATCCGGAGGATACCGACCGTTGTCGTGAGATTTATGACATGGGCCGATCCGGACTGACGGAGCCCGATATTGAGAAAGATGTGATTCCTATTTGGTGTCGATGCTTGACACGGGTTTTCAGAGGATTTCTTGATGATATTTAGCTATTATGCAGATATTCATGTTCTAAAGTTAAGAATGCAGTAACATTAACATTTAAAACACTTAAAGAGTTAGAAAAGATATTGCATACATGTGCATGCATACTAGAGTTATTATATCACATATGGACATACATGTTGTTCCGCATTGCGTGCATTCTTACGATTGCCTTATTAGATGTTATATTCTACTCACGAGCTGGCAACTCACCCCCGTTGTGCCACAGTGTCTTGCAGGTCGGACCCGTCAGTCTTATAGCGGCGGGCTATCTTGTCATCAGTTCCTTTTGCTCAGACTCGCGACATCGCCCGTAGGTGGGTTGCGAGTATACTTTATTCCTTTTTGCTTTATCATTGTATCTAGTATTCTCCATCTACCACTTGTATTGTATATGCGACCTAGTGATGAGACTGAGAGATTTGTATATTTGAGGTTTCTTTTGGGTCGAGCTCACTTGAGCCGACGTGTGTTTTCTGGTATTTGCATCTCTTTTATGCTCTTTTTCTTGATATTACTATTATATTGCATGTGGTTGTGATCCGCCTTGGGCGAAGAGCTAGCTCCCGATTGGGGATGCCATTTTTATAATTACAGGTTTATTATCTTGTTGTACCCATTTTGGGGGATAGAAAATACAGGGGGGACTCTGCCGAAATTTTCGGAAATTTTTGATATTTTAAAAAGGGATTCTATGCAACTTATTTGATTTAAAAACCGTTTTCATTTAAGGTTTTCCTTCACTCTCTTTTGATTTTGGGTTAGATTTCTGGGCTTTGGCTGACTTAGGTTACGGTACGCCTTTAGACGTCTCGTAATCTAAGTGCCAGTCACTTTCCGTACTTTCGGGTCGTGACATGACTGCGCTACCAACGGCAATACTCATATCTAAAGTCCCCCACGTAATCTATCCCTTCGCCTGATATCCGGACTACATTAAACTTTTCGATCGATTCATCAAAATCCATAATTCCTCGAGAGCTCAACACTCAAGTACAGTTTAAAAGTATCCAGTACATACTACAGCATCTGCGGACCAGCCGTAGAAGGGCAAACCCAAGCCTTACTAATGGCACCACGGAACTGCCCTAAACCATAAGGTTCAAGGGCGTTTTCGTGGTCATTATATCGAGTTAGGGTTTCATTCTTCTAGAGGGTCCATAGAAATACCTGCATGTTCTTCCGAATACCTTAAACTTAAGAAAAATGGGTTTCTGACAATCGTTCGAATCCTTTAACTTTGTCTGGATGACATGTGAATACCCTTCGTCCGCACGCTAAACAATGCTTCAATCCTCAAGAATAAACGATACCCCAATGGTTATCGCATTCGAGTCGCAGCTCCCTCTGCCCGTGCGACCGTGATGACAGATACCACCATCCGATATCGACGAAGATAGATCAAAGGAACGAATGAAATGCGGTGCAAAGAAATGTACATCCTAAGGCTACTTAAGAAGAGTAGCGTATCGTAAGTATGCCGCTGATCATACCCACGGTACGTCACTCTACCTAAGTCACCTACTCCATCAACCAAGGGTCACCCTAGACTTATACAAAGGTTAAACCTAGCGCTCTGATACCGAAAGTACGGAACGTGACCGGCACTTAGATTACGAAGGGTCTAGAGGCGCAATGTAATCTAAGTAAGTTGAAGCCCAGAAATCTAAACCATAAAAAGAAGAAGCAGAGGAAAACATGTAGAAAAACAAGTGTAAAAGCAACATCAAATTTTCTCAAAAATTTCGGCAGAGTCTCTTTTGTAAAAACTGGCCCCAAACGGGTACATACAAGAATAATATATACAAACAATAACAAGGCATCCCCAAGCGGGAGCTAGCTCTACGCCAACAGGCGGAAACAACCACACCAAGCACAATAATATACAACGCCAACGGGCGAGGCTCAAAACTCAAAAGAAAACAAATCCACCAGATACCACAATAATACGAGCGCGACTCTAAGGTCGAAATAAATAACTGGTCCAATAAACTTATCAAGTAATACAAGTATGGTTGATGGAGCTTACTAGATATAAATGAAATAATAAAAGTACAACGACGGTTCAGATACAAGTGAACCAACCTACCGTGCAAATCACCCTGAATGAAAAGATGTGCCAGCAAGCTGCCAGGGAAACCTGTACATCAAACCTGTAATAAAATTTGGCACAACGGGGGTGAGTTGCCAACTCGTGAGTAGAAAATATCTGCGAAAAGAAATCGAATGCACGACGCTATCCTAGGTCATAACAATATACTAATATAATACTAATCATCTAATAATGGCAGGGTAATAAACTACGTGTAGTGCAAAAGCTCCGTGTTCGTGTCAGTGCCTCAAATAGTAATATGTCATGTGAATGAGTATACATGCACCATGAATGTAAAACAATAAATCCTGAAATCAGGATATATCTGTATAAGAAATCTTTAACTTTTATCATGGTAATTTGTATAGAAATCTGAATATCATTGATGAAATCCATGGAAATCCGTGTCAAGTATCGACACAAAACATATAAATCTCAAGTCTTAATACCTCATAGTCTCAATATCTCATAGTCTCAATATCTCGAGCTCCGTCAGTCCGGATCGGCCCATATCATCAAATCTCATGACAACGGTCGGTATCCTCCGGATATCCGCCGTGCCAGACATCAATGGTAGGTAGTCCTCCCCTGCCAGGCTCATTGTCTACAACTCGATCTTCTTGCCCCGGGGTACCATACCGGGTGATTAGTCGAAAATATTGTATATTTTAGCCGGCAATTTCCTCATCATTTGCATTCATATAGAAGTGTTCGGCATTCATATTTTACATATTAGCAAAACTGTCGCAAAATATCAGATTACATGTATTAGACTCTAAAACCGACACTATAAAGGAAATTGACCGCATTTCATGGCATCGCATCATCCCTATATTTGCGCAACACTTGTTTTGAGATCTGTGCAGGAAAATCCAGCAGAAAGGCCAAAAATGTACATGGTACCGATCAAACATTACAATGATTTCAGATCTGGTATCAATCCAAAAGGGAAAATACAAATCAACATATCAGAAGAAGTCCAAAATATTAGCCAAAGACCATTGCAAAAATATCAATGCCCAAGCCTCCTACATGGCCGCGGAACCGCGGCCGGAGCCTGCTTGCGCCGCGGTTCCGCGGCCATCTTGCCACGTCACCTCCTAAATTTTAGTGGACAATGTTTCTCTCAGTGGCTAAAGTTTAGAAATATACCTCAAATTCCAGAAGACTCCAGATACTTCTGCCAGATCAGCAAGCTTTGGGATCAACACTAAACTAGCCTATCATTCTAGAACCTTCTCCTTAAACCCTAGCTTAAACCCTAAGCTAAGCCTAACAAACTCTTTCTAGAAGTCTTTCAACAAACTTTTGGAGGGAACTCAAAGGCTTAGGGTTTGGGTGCTCTATAAATAAGACCCTAGGCTCATTGTAAAAAGGGAATTCAATACTATTGAATCAATCCATTAGTCAATTTAGAGCCATTCTATCTCTCTCTTCATCTTCTTCTTCCACAAATCTAGTGAGAGGATTTGTGTGAAACCCTAACCCTAAATTCCAATCAAAAGCCAAGACCCCGAGTACCCATTCAAGCAAGAAGCCTTGCAAACTTTAGGAGCCGAGCCGGTCTTCAACAGAGCAAGTGGTCCAAGCCGATCCGCGACTCACGGAGCCGAGCGAAACCAAGTCGACAATTTTATTCTTCCTCTTGTAGTTCTTGAGCGACTGTAATTAAATTGTTGATATAAATAAAAGGTGATATTCTTTTATCTTGTTTTCTTTAAACTCTTGCATCATGAGTCAATCGAAATTTCTAGTTATAATTCTTGTTGTGATGTTTGAGTAATACTCCGCTCGTCGAGGAGTCGAGACGATCAATAGAATGATGATGTAATATATCTTAAATCGATTCTTGAATCCTACGAGTCTTGTAAACCCTAGCAAGATCAACAATCGACGACCCAATTCGTTGCGATGCTTTCTTGATTGATATCTCTCGAGATTGGGGAGTTACGATCGTTTATTGAAATTGCTAGAGGCTAGAATATGAATGATAATCGACGAAAGAACAAGGGTTAAACGATGAAACCCTAATTTCATCAAGAAAGCCCTAACTCTCGTCGACCATCATCGATCTAGTATCTATTCTTCGAAGGACAAGAACAGGAAATCTTGATATTACATCACGTCTCTAGATCCGATTGATTCCTACGAGCCTCATTTAGATTCTTGACATTTTGGTTGGAGAAATATTATCGAAACCCAATTCTTGATTGTTTATCAGTTTCTTGATTCTTGATTAAACATCGTGACACCTGAATCAATTGATAAATTCTTGAATCATGTTTTCTTTTCTTTTCAATTAACTTTTCGATTCAAACAAAGCAAATATAAAAACGAATCGTACAATCCCTGTGGACGATCCGCTCTCGCTTACGATCTACAACTGACACCGTAGTTGATTGCGGTCAAATATAATTCTTTGATTGTGATTCTATACATCTTCTTAAAACGACACACAAAGAAATGATCAATCAAATGGCGCCGTTGCCGGGGATCATTTGAATTGATTTACACAATCGGAAATTTATTACAATCAAATGGCGCCGTTGCCGGGGATCGCGCGCTAATTCGTTTTCATTTTAAAGTTTGAATTGAAAGATTTATTTCATTGTGATTTTTTTTGAGATCAAAATTCGTGCAAACCCTAAACAATTTGTTGTGTTTCATTGCAAGGAGATCTGGAGCTTGCTGGAAATTGATAAAAATATTTGGAAAATACCAGAGAGCAGAGGGAGTCTACAGAAGCTCCCTGAAAAAGTTTTGTTCAGTGATCACACCATCCAACCGCGGAAGCGCGGCCTAAGTGCCCATTTGCGGCGGAAACGCGGCAAGTGTGGGGGATCTCTGCAAACTTTTTGCTTCAGGTGATCTCTTACCTTCTCCTCTCTCCTCTTTTTAGCTCCAACTGACAATTTTCTGCAGGATTCTTTGCAAAGAATAGCAGCTCGCAAATTGCAAAATTAAATTTGTGCGTGATTTTGTTTCTTGGTTGTTTGCATTATAAATACGGATATTAAGGGGCACGGCCAAATCCAAATTAGGTGGGGATTTCATTACCCTTCCTAGGCCGCGAAAACCACCAAACTTGCATCCGCATTGACCCACATTAACTAAAAGAAATCTAGAGATGACTCTAAAGACTGTCGCGCTCAATTAGGACAGAAGAAGGCCGTGGGTAATTCATTGCTTATCCGCGTTTCCTTGTGGTGCCTAAGGCGAGTGTGTCTAAGGCTAGTGGTTTTTAATTAGGCCCACTACTTACGTAGTGGAGTACCTTTCCACTTACCTGGCACTTATCCGGCCACAGGGGAACAAAGAGGCAGAGGAGGATTCTATCCTGCGACTTGTCTTTTGGCAGTTAGGAGCGGTCTAGAGCCGGACCTAGGTGACCACTAGATTCTAGGGTTTGTGTGCTGCATTTGTTGTGTCGCATCATTTTTTCAAAAATCCGTCCCTTTTTCAAAAGCAAACACCGCATTCATTCATTTACCCCTAATTATAAGCCAACGCTGCCACTTGTACTAACCCTTTTTAGTACAAGATAGGCTGGACACGGGATTCTAATACCCGTTTAGTCCGCATACCTCTTATCGACTCCGAAGTCGATATTTCTCCATTTACCTTTCCTTTACCTACTACCACACCCACACCGATGGATCCGAATCCATCAAACTTCTTTAACCCTAATCTGCCGCCGTCCGTTGGTGCGCAGAATCCACCCCGCATCTCTCTCCAGGAGAGGTGCTATCCACTTAGAGGTCCTCTTTCGACCTGCTTATCCACACCACCAGCCAATGGGGATAACTTTGAAATTAAGCCCCAGTATATCAATCTTTTACCCAAATCCCACGGACTCGAGACTGGGGACGCTTACGTTTTCATTACCAAATTTGAAAACGTATGCGCAATGATGGGTACGTCACAACTTTCAGTGGATGAGATGCGTCTACGACTTCTTCCATTTACATTGTGCGATATAGCCGAGAAGTGGCTATATAACACTACCTAACATTCTATTACGAATTGGGAAGAATTCGTCGCTGCATTCCTTAAGAAATTTTACCCAATCCAAAAGACAGCTCGAATCCGTAGCGAACTGAATCAATTTGCCCAGCTCCCTACTGAACCATTTTCAAAATTCTTTGAACGTTTCAAGGATCTATTGGTTCAGTGTCCTCATCACGGCATCCCGAGATGGGAGCTTTGCCGAATCATTTATGAGGCATTAACCCAAGCACTAAACAGAGCCTTGAAAACATGTGTCAAGGTACTTTTATGACAAAGGATGATGGGGAAGCTTGGAAGTACTTAGAAGAGTTCGCTGAAAAATCACTACAGTGGGAGAGTGGAACCCAACCATTGAATAGGGGTGGCGTACACCAAATAGATGTGTCTATAGGTGTTCGAGCTGAGATGGCAGCAATGCAAAAGAAGCTCGACGCAATGGAACACAAATTTTCTGCAGCCTCCCTAAACCCAATGTCGCTCCCCAAAACTGTTTGTGGGTGCTG
This sequence comes from Agapanthus africanus, assembly GCA_030015575.1. Classification (NCBI taxonomy): domain Eukaryota; kingdom Viridiplantae; phylum Streptophyta; class Magnoliopsida; order Asparagales; family Amaryllidaceae; genus Agapanthus; species Agapanthus africanus. Next base: position 262,513,049 of record CM057345.1, on the reverse strand, counting down.
TTCTGATCCGTCTCATTTAACGGAAGAATGTCCATTAAACTCTGCGTTTCAAGGTCACGAGCATTCTAATGCCGCATTTCAAAGACCTCGAAATGATCCATATTCTTCCACGTACAATCAGGGTTGGAGGAATCACCCGAATTTCGCTTGGAACCAAAACCAATCTCAAAACACGGTTCCAAACACGAATCAATTTCAAAGGGCTCTTCCTCCACCACAACAGCAACTCCTTCAACTCACTCAGCACCCCTACCAGTCACAAAATTTCTAAAATCAGGGCAACAATCCTGCACAGTCTAATCCTATGCAGTCATGTTCTGACGAATTCTCTCAATTCACTCAAACCATGAAATCACTTTTATCAAATTTCATAGAGCTTTCGACCGAGGTTAGATCTTCCGTCAGTGAGATAAAGAAAAACTCAGCGTCCCAAGCTGAGAGTATCAGATCGATGGAAGCTGAAATCGCTCGCCTCAAAGCCGAAATGAGTGCGAGAGAAAAAGGGAAACTTCCCTCTCAACCCCTACAGAATCCTGGGCATTACAATGTAAATGCCATCACAACGTTGAGATCGGGAAGAGTGTTGAACAATCATGTCGGGGAAGGTATTGATGATACTGAAAATCATATCAACACCCCGGCTGAGACCTTTCCACACACACACACTTCTCCTTCTGATCCTTCTTCTTCTACCATACCATCTTCTCGAGAGCCTATTCTCCATTTCCCACTAGGCTCGACACCTTCTCCCAATCCTTATAGTTCTCCACAGACGGTCCCCACACCTCTTTTGGGACCTCGTCTACCCCCTCTTCCTTCTCCTATGATGGACCCTGCGCTTATTGCGAAAGCTCCTTACCTGAACCGGTTAAGGGGTAATAGAACGAGTCCTCATATGGAGAAAATTTTAGAAATGTTCAAACAGGTTAACATCAATATCCCTCTCCTAAATGCAATCCAACAAGTTCCCACTTATACGAAAATTCTTAAGGACTTGTGCACTAGGAAGAGGAAGACCCAAGTGCCGAAGAAGGTCTTCATGGCTAATAATATCAGCACTGCTTTTATTCCCTAGCTACCAAAGAAACGAAAGGACCCAGGATGTCCTACAATATCGATTTCTATTGGGGGTAAAAACATAAATCGTGCTCTTTTAGACCTTGGCACAAGTGTTAACCTGCTCCCTTATTCTGTATATGAGCAACTAGGGATTGGAGAGCTTAAACCTGCTCACTGCACTCTCCAGATGGCAGCCCGATCTATCACCAAACCAAGGGGTGAATTAGAGGATGTATTGATAAAGGTCGGGGAATTTGTTTTCCCTGTAGACTTCATCGTGCTCGACACACATCCTGTAGCAAACCCCCGGGGCCAAATTCCGGTGATTCTAGGCCATCCTTTCCTTGCCACTTCCAACGCTGTTATAAACTGTAGAAATGGTGCAATGAACTTAACATTTGGAAATATGACCATTGAACTAAATATCTACAAAGTTGGAAGTCAGCCATCAGAACCCTCTGCTCATATTTTAGATGTGTGCTCTGTCCATGAGATCGCTCCCGATAGTTGTGGAGCTGAGGAACTTTGCTTTACTGATCTCGATGACATTACCACATCTCTGTTTGACTTTACACAAGATCTTAGTGAGGACACTTTACCTGCACTTGAGTCCTGCACTTCTGACTTTTCTCCACCCGAGTCTGTATCTTTCACAGGCTCTGAGCTTCTTTGTAAATCCAAAAATCACTCAATGATACCTCCTTCTATCATTTCTCCGCCTGAATTAGATCTCAAAATTTTACCGTCTCATTTTAAATATGCTTATTTAGGTGAGAAGGAGACTTTACTGGTTATAATATCCGCTTCTCTAGCATTAGAGCAAGAGAATGCACTTTTATCGGTATTGAGATCTAACAAAGAGGCGTTTGGTTGGAGTATGGCAGACATCAAAGGGATCAGTCCCTTGATAGTTGAACATCATATACATGTGATGGATGATACCAGACCAACCCGAGAACCACAGAGACGGTTGAATCCCGTCATGAAGAAAGCTGTCATGAAAGAGATCGTCAAATGCTTAGATAATGGTATTAAATACCCCATCTCCGATAGCCAATGGGTGAGTCCTATACATGTCGTTCCTAAGAAATCCGGCATCACTGTTATAACCAATGAGGCGAATGAGTTGATTCAGACACGCGCCCAAACTGGGTGGCGTGTATGTATCGATTATAGAAAACTCAATGCTGCCACGAGGAAAGACCACTTTCCTCTACCATTCATTGATCAAATGCTGGAACGCTTAGCGGGACGAGAGTATTATTGTTTCATGGACGGATACTCAGGCTATAATCAGGTCCCCATCGCCAAAAAGGATCAAGATAAAACCACTTTTAGTTGTCCTTTTGGTACTTTTGCTTACAGTCGCATGCCCTTTGGGCTATGCAATGCTCCCACTACCTTTCAGCGGTGTATGATGGGGATATTCTCTGATATGGTAGAGAATTTTCTGGAGATCTTTATGGACGATTTCTCGATTTTTGGAGATTCTTTTTCTGATTGCCTAGCGAATCTTGACGCTGTTCTTACTCGTTGCAAAGAGAAGAACTTGACTTTGAATTGGGAAAAATGCCATTTTATGGTCCAAGAAGGAATTGTTCTTGGACATGTCATTTCACAGAATGGCATTGAGGTTGACAGAGCTAAGATAGATGTCATTCAAAACCTCCCTCATCCCAATAGCGTCAAAGATATTCGCTCTTTCCTTGGCCATGCGGGCTTTTATAGGAGATTCATTAAGGACTTTAGCAAAATTGCTAGGCCTTTAACTCTTCTCCTGGCCAAGGATACGACCTTCCATTTTGACTCGGATTGCGAGACAGCTTTCGACACACTTAAACACTCACTCACTTCAGCCCCCGTTTTATCATCACCAAACTGGGACTACCCCTTTGAGCTGATGTGTGACGCATCTGATTTTGCAGTAGGTGCAGTCCTAGGACAGCACATCGAAAAGATGCCATACGTGATTTACTATGCAAGTAAGTCCCTGAATGATGCGCAAATCAATTATACAACCACAGAAAAAGAACTTTTAGCGGTTGTATTTGCATTAGAAAAATTCAGGCCTTACTTAATTGGCTCACCTATAGTTGTGTATACTGACCATTCCGCTTTAAAACATCTTCTGGCGATGAAAGATGCAAAAGGTCGACTAATACGTTGGATCCTTCTGTTACAAGAATTCGATCTTGTTATCAAAGATAAGAAAGGATGTGAAAACGTAGTAGCTGACCATCTTTCACGCATCATTTCTTCCCCTGTGACCCTGCCGATCAATGACTCGTTCCCTGACGAACAACTCTTGAGCGTATCCAATGAACCATGGTTCAGGGATATTGTGAACTATCATGCCACGGGACTTATACCCAGCGATTGGTCAAAACAGGACAAATACCGTTTTCTATCCCAAGTAAAACACTTTTACTGGGACGAGCCCTATTTGTTTAAATACTGTCCTGATCAGATCATTCGCCGGTGTGTCCCGAATGAAGAGTTCAAGAGTGTTCTTTCTTTTTGTCATGATCAGGCCTGTGGGGGTCACTTTGGTCCTAGAAAGACAGCGGAAAAGGTTTTGCAATGTGGATTTTATTGGCCGACCTTATTCAAGGACGCATTTGAGCATTGCAAAACCTGTACACAATGTCAGTATACGGGTAGAATCTCCCAGAGGAATGAAATGCCTCAGCAACCCATTTTGGTTGTTGAAATATTCGATGTTTGGGGCATAGATTTTATGGGTCCTTTTCCCAACTCCTTTGGGAATCTGTATATACTGCTGGCGGTTGATTATGTCTCAAAGTGGGTAGAAGCCATTCCATGTCGCACTAATGACAAGAAAGTTGTCATTAAGTTCTTAAAAGAGAATATCTTCTCGCGATTTGGACACCCACGCGCTATTATTAGCGATAATGGGACACATTTCTGCAATAGATTTTTCGAGACTCTGATGCGGAAATACTCAATCAACCACCGACTATCTACACCCTATCACCCCCAAACAAGCGGGCAGGCTGAAATCTCAAACAGACAAATCAAACTTATCCTGGAGAAAACTGTTGCTAAAAATAGAAAAGACTGGTCGACCAAACTAACGGATGCACTTTGGGCATTCCGAACTGCATATAAGACCGACCTAGGGATGTCTCCATATAGGATAGTGTTTGGGAAAGCATGTCATTTACCCGTCGAGATAGAACATAAAGTATTGTGGGTTATTAAAGAAATAAATTTTGATTTAAACCTTGCTTGCAACTTTCGGAAGCTGCAACTTAATGAGCTAAGCGAACTCCGCGATGAAGCTTATGATAACGCTGTAATCACAAAGAATAGGACTAAGGTTTTTCACGATAAAAACATTTTGAGGAAAACATTTTCACCTGGTCAACAAGTCCTTCTTTATGATTCACGATTACACCTTCACGCGGGTAAGCTCCGATCTCGATGGATGGGACCTTTTGTTGTGCGGTCTGTATACCCGCACGGGGCAGTAGAAGTAGAAAATGTTAAAAACGACACCTTTTTCAAAGTAAATGGACATAGACTAAAGCCGTATTTTTCCACTGACCCCACGGAGGAGCTCTTGTTCTTACAAGAGCCAGTTTATTTGGATTAAAATTCCTTCATCTCACATTCATATCCAGTATATCACTACATCATCTTTTGAATGGAGGTGAGTGAAAAGAGTAAGTTTGGGGGAAGTTCTTCACTTATATATTTTTTGCCCCCGCTAATAATTCCTCCCAGACTTACAGGTTTTGTAGAAATAGCTGTTAGCAACAGTGAGGACACTGTTGAAAACAAGTTTGGGGGAGGTTGTGCTTATTTTTGCATCATTTGCATATCATCAGCATAAGCACAAAACATTTCTTTAAAAAAAAAAATTTTGAAAAATTATCAAAACCCATAAAAATTTAAAATTTTTTCAAGTATAAAAATAATTTTAATATTTACACTTTTTGTATATAAATAAGATAATGAAAGTTTAGATAGTGAACATTTACATCCATGAGATTAGAAAAATTTAAGAAAACCAAGAAAATTAGAAGTTTTCTTATACGAACTAATAATAAGTAGTTATGAGCCGTTGTCCCAAGGGTTAGTAAGATGAAGGACGTCACTAATCTGAGGATAAAAATAAGTCTGAAAAATAGTTTCTATTCTGGAAGCCAAACATTTTGAACGTTGCTACCCTGCTATTCGCACTTACACACGTCTTGAAGCCTGGGATAGTAGAGGATACCTTGAAATGCTCTTGTCTTAAAGCCAAAAGTATGAAGGAAATAAAAAAAATGAATAAAAGAATATATAAAGTGGTGAGAAAAATGGACACTGGTTTTGTTATCACCAAGGGCAATAAAAAATATATAGCGAGGGTGCTTCTTCACCTAGTGCCCTAAGGCCAACTGGTCTGGGAGTCACTGCTATGCCTAAGGTGGTGCAAGACGAGGAAAATACACCAAGTAAGCAAGCACAGGAGTAATCGGTCGGTTAGTACCTCAAGAAGTATTAACGGTCGCATGAAAGTGTGTGAGCAATCTCATCTAAATATTCATTAATTAAAAAGTACTGAGGCTGATGGGCAAGAGTATGATAGCTTGAATTGAATTCTCCGGGTGTAGGGATGTCTTTACACACACGCAGGGTTATATGATCGATGTTCGGAAGAAAGATAGGAATGAAAAATAAGACGATGTTTTATTGAGGGAGGACGTGATTTCTAATATCATGACCATTAAAATAGGGCTCATGACAACCGAAAAGCTAGCTTAGTTGAAAACCCTAATTTTCAAGGCTTTTCTTTTGCAATTCTTGTCTTTAAATGAAATATTCATGATCTTTCTTTTATTATGGGATTTTGTGGGTGCAATCCGCTGAAAACGCTCAGGAGACAACACTCCTCCTACTAGGGACACCTAGAGGTTTAAAGGCTTGTTGCACGTGCTCAGTGCAATCGTGTTGTCAACGAAAGTGTGCTAGTTAGTTTTTCTCTTTCTTTATTTTCTCCTTCTCTTTTTAATAAAACAGTTCGCTCGAGACGATCGAAATTAAGTTTGGGGGAATTTGATTGGTCGAAAATATTGTATATTTTAGCCGGCAATTTCCTCATCATTTGCATTCATATAGAAGTGTTCGGCATTCATATTTTACATATTAGCAAAACTGTCGCAAAATATTAGATTACATGTATTAGACTCTAAAACCGACACTATAAAGGAAATTGACCGCATTTCATGGCATCGCATCATCCCTATATTTGCGCAACGCTTGTTTTGAGATCTGTGCAGGAAAATCCAGCAGAAAGGCCAAAAATGTACATGGTACCGATCAAACATTACAATGATTTCAGATCTGGTATCAATCCAAAAGGGAAAATACAAATCAACATATCAGAAGAAGTCCAAAATATTAGCCAAAGACCATTGCAAAAATATCAAAGCCCAAGCCTCCTACATGGCCGCGGAACCGCGGCCGGAGCCTGCTTGCGCCGCGGTTCCGCGGCCATCTTGCCACGTCACTTCCTCAATTTTAGTGGACAATGTTTCTCTCAGTGGCTAAAGTTCAGAAATATACCTCAAATTCCAGAAGACTCCAGATACTTCTGCCAGATCAGCAAGTATTGGGATCAACACTAAACTAGCTTATCATTCTAGAACCTTCTCCCTAAACCCCAGCTTAAACCCTAAGCTAAGCCTAACAAACTCTTTCTAGAAGTCTTTCAACAAACTTTTGGAGGGAACTCAAAGGCTTAGGGTTTGGGTGCTCTATAAATAAGACCCTAGGCTCATTGTAAAAAGGGAATTCAATACTATTGAATCAATCCATTAGTCAATTTAGAGCCATTCTATCTCTCTCTTCATCTTCTTCTTCCACAAATCTAGTGAGAGGATTTGTGTGAAACCCTAACCCTAAATTCCAATCAAAAGCCAAGACCCCGAGTACCCATTCAAGCAAGAAGCCTTGCAACCTTTTAGGAGCCGAGCCGGTCTTCAACAGAGCAAGTGGTCCAAGCCGATCCGTGACTCACGGAGCCGAGCGAAGCCAAGTCGACAATTTTATTCTTCCTCTTGTAGTTCTTGAGCGACTGTAATCAAATTGTTGATATAAATAAAAGGTGATATTCTTTTATCTTGTTTTCTTTAAATTCTTGCATCACGAGTCAATCTAAATTTCTAGTTATAATTCTTGTTATGATGTTTGAGTAATACTCCGCTCGTCGAGGAGTCGAGACGATCAATAGAATGATGATGTAATATATCTTAAATCGATTCTTGAATCCTACGAGTATTGTAAACCCTAGCAAGATCAAGAATCGACGACCCAATTCGTTGCGATGCTTTCTTGATTGATATCGCTCGAGATTGGGGAGTTACGATCGTTTCTTGAAATTGCTAGAGGCTAGAATATGAATGATAATCGACGAAAGAACAAGGGTTAAACGATGAAACCCTAATTTCATCAAGAAAGCCCTAACTCTCGTCGACCATCATCGATCTAGTATCAATTCTTCGAAGGACAAGAACACGAAATCTTGATATTACATCACGTATATAGATCCGATCGATTCCTACGAGCCTCATTTAGATTCTTGACATTTTGGTTGGAGAAATATTATCGAAACCCAATTCTTGATTGTTTATCAGTTTCTTGATTCTTGATTAAATATCGTGACACCTGAATCGATTGATAAATTCTTGAATCATGTTTTCTTTTCTTTTCAATTAACTTTTCGATTCAAACAAAGCAAATATAAAAACGAATCGCACAATCCCTGTGGACGATCCGCATTCGCTTACGATCTACAACTGACACCGTAGTTGATTGCGGTCAAATATAATTCTTTGATTGTGATTCTATACATCTTCTTAAAACGACACACAAAGAAATGATCAATCAAATGGCGCCGTTGCCGGGGATCATTTGAATTGATTTACACAATCGGAAATTTATTACAATCACCGGGCCCACCATGTACCCGAGACGGTTCATCCACTCTTCGAATCGGGTCTCGAAATCCAACAGAAAACATGAAATCTCATGGTGGACGACACATACATCACCAGAAAACCGCAACTTATATTCTAAAAAGAGAAGTTTTTAAATATATTCTTGCGGTTTTCCCCAAAAATCCCGAAATCTCATAGAAATCCAAAATCCCAATATCATGAGTAAGCAAATGATAAGTGTTGGCATAATCCCCACAATACTGCATGATAACATGAAAATGCGAATGCATGAAATGTCTAAGTAATAAATGCAAAGTCTAGACTAACACCAGAGAGTAATCACAATATTATTGTCACGATCCGAAAGTACGGAACATGACCGGCACTTAAACTACGAACGTCTCGAGGCGTACGTAATCCAAGTAAACCGAAAACCCAGAAATCCAAACCAAGAAAAGTAGTAGAGTGCAGGAGAAACCAACTTAAAGCAAGTAGTTTCAATAGCATAAGCCGAATTATGCGGTTTTAAAAAAACATCAAAAATTTACTGAAAATTTCGGCAGAGTCTCCTTTGTAAATACAGGCCCCCAAACGGGATACAACATGAATAGTATACGAAATCAAGAAAAAGGCATCCCCAAGCGGGAGCTAGCTCTTCGTCAATCGACGGTCACAACCACACAAGCAATATAATATACAACGCCAACGGCGAGGATCAAAACTCAAAAGGAAACTCAAAACCACCAGAAACATAACGAGCGACTCTAAGGTCGAAAGAATAAACAACACTGGTCTCTATCTCAAAAATACATGTTTGGTTGATGGAATTTACTAGATACAACTGAATAATATTATACAAGGTAATATGATGGGTACGATACAAGAAAAACCCACCTACTAGCAAGTCACCCGAATAAAACTGAGCCCGCAACGCCGTAATAAACCTGTACGGCAAACCTGCAAGAAACTGGGGCACAACGGGGGTGAGTTGCCAACTCGTGAATAGAAAAATATCTACGCACAGAAATCGTACAAATAACGCAATCCTAGGTCAATGATCATAATATATCCTCAAAAATGTATAAAACATGCAGCCTATAACAATGGCTAGGGTAAATATCTAACCCGAGTGTAAACTCATGTGCCCGTGTCAGTGCCTCAGGTAGCAATATGTCATATGAATGAGGTATGAATGCATGAAAACAGAATACATGTAAACGAAGAAACTGTTTTCATAAATTAGTGAGATTTCCTTCGTATTTTTAAACTGAGGTATCATAAATGAAATCAGTATCAACAGTGTCTAGCATAGACACAAAACATAAATCTCACTGTCTCGAAATATCAATGTCTCAATCTCAATATCTAGGGCGCCGTCAGTCCAGACCGGCCCCTACCATCCATCTCAAGACCACGACGGTATCCTCCGGATATCCGACGCGTCGGGTAATATCACCGGTAGGTAATCTGTCCCCTGCCAGGCTCAACGTCAACACCACATTCATCTTGCCCCGGGGTACCATACCGGGCCCACCATGTACCCATGACGGTTCCTCCACTCCTCGACACGGATCTCGAAAACCACAGCAAACTCATGGTGGACGACACTTACATCACTTAGAAAACCGCAATTTACATGTTTTAAAAGGTTAATAAGTTTAGAAATTTTGCGGCTTTCCCCCGAAATCCAGAAATATCATAAATCTCAAGAAGTCATCACAAGTGCATATGTCAATGATAATGAATGTATATGGTATCAATAACCAAGTTGCAATGTATGATTAATAACTAGGCATGAACAATGGAATAACAGTATGCATGAAGTGACAAGTAATAACTACAATGTCTAAACTGGCTTATAACCCAGGTACACTAATATCGTATCAACTACTAACTAACAAGCTAAACCAAGCAATAGTATTTTCTAAGTGTACGTGACATGGCAATGACCGATGAAGATGTGTGTGAGCCGGCAAGTAAGTGTATGTGGTACATACGCATCATCGGTAATGGTGCTGGTGTCCTAACAGCATGATATCAATAATGGAGTATGCAGCAAAATAAGTATGCGGGGAAGAGCGAACAGCAATAATGTGCGGAAGCAGAATACTAGACACAACGATAACTAATCAGTATTAAGCTAATATAAGTCCTACAAATGGGGCCTTTTGAAATAACACGAATCATGGGGTTTTGAAAATAGGGGCTACGGTGTTTTTATGAAAAGATACGTCCTTTGAAATATCCGTAGGATCCCTTGGGCTGTCTTTTAAAATACCCACGATTCGTTAGTTTTGAAATAGGTAGGAGTCTAATCCAATCTAACAACTACACTAAACTATACGGCTGAACTAACAAGCTGAACTATAGGTAAGGAAACCGCCTATCATCTGAGTCGATACATATACCTATCTGTATATGTATAGTCGGTGATCCCGCCTCAATAATATCATAGCCGATACCATATCTATAATCAGGTATCCCAAGTCAAGAGTGCGGATCAATCATCAATATAGCTCGTACGTAAATCCGTCGTACGGCAACCCAAATCTGGGTACGGATCAATATTACATTCATCATACTATTCACCTGGTATCCTCTTTATCAAATATCATGATCGTGGTACTGATCTACGTCTAGTACCATACTGATACCGCCTACGTATGCATGGACGTGTGTGAAACACTACGTTAAGGACCCGCTACAACGTCATGTCGTATCTCAAATACGAATCCTGCTATATCACCGATCTCATTGCCTCAATCAAATCTCATCGACTCAGCTCAACCCCAAGTATCATCCTCAATCCGTATGTGAACACATAGTCCCATACCCAAGTGAACACATAACTATAAAGAATCCCATGAGCACATATCAATAGGAATGTATGCAAGTATGTATGTGTGTATGTGTGTGTGTATGTGTAGTGCAACACTACCCTAGGGTTCGCAACGCTAAAATAATCCAACACACCAATATCCATCCTAAGCATCGTTATTATTCCCAAATAACATATAATAATTGTTGGTGTGTATACGCATCCGTATACACCACCACGGACTGCGGGGGTGCTATACGCCATCCACCCGACTTCTCCCCGTAGATATAAAATCTACTCACCTGGTCCTCGCTAGCCGGTGCCGACGTCGCCACGCGCTTGCTTGTCGTCTCGAAGTCCACATGGGGGTACCTACATATCATAACGCACCATATCTCATTAAAACTAAATTCAAGATCGAAACAGCATACGAAAATCAAATCGGCACGCGTATCACGCATAGGTCCAAACCTATCGCCGACGCATGCAAGAATAGTCAAACCAACTCTCGATGTCGATGTACAAACGTCAAACCATCGAGAAAAATCCAATCACACTCATTTGCACATTCACGAACACTAATTTTAATATAAACTAGGTTAAAACTCAAAAGAACCCCAATTTCACTTAAAAGGTCATTTTTCCGAAAATCTAGCAAGCACATTTCGCCGTTTTTGTACAAAACATGATGTTTAAATGAATGTAGCGGCCAATATATTTATTAAATATCTTAAATAAGTCATATAAACAATTTCCGGAATTTAATCTCATTAAATTCCAAAAACCCTAATATTCTAGTTTACAAAAATACCCTTTTTAACAATTTCAAAGCAAAAATGCACAAACTACAATCTAGCTTAGATTTGCATGATCTAAAGCATTAAACCACACTTAATAAAGTTAATGAAGTCATGAAAAACCTAAACACATTTTTAATCCCAAGTATTTAACCAAATTCAAAAATCTAGTAGGCAAATTAGCACATTAACACAAATTTTTTTTTAAACTAATCATTAGCACTAGCTACTAATCTTGTATTAACATGACAAAAAGCCTAAATATAACACACAACCATACACCAATTTTACAAAACCCTAACTTGCATTCAAATTCATAACTTGAATTCCAAAACTTACAATTAAACTCACATATCCAAATTAACACTTAATTAAATTAGCTTAAGAAATTAGTAACAAATTAAGCAACAAAAATGTTTAGAATTATACCCAAAACATATGAAGATCCACAAGCATCCATGGCCTCCCAAAATTCCCTCTTTTCACAAGGATCCATGCTATACGGGCTAAGCTAAAATGGGTAGGAGTCGGATTTGGATTTAGATTTGAATTTTGCATGGATTTTGAAGTGATTTGTGTATTTTTTTGATGAAGAAAAGAGTGGGATTTTGGGGGAGGGGCTGCTGCTGTTGGGAGGGGGGCTCGGCCTGATTGGGAGTGTGAGGAGAGAGAGGGAGGTAGAGAAAATACAAGGGAGGAAAGTCAAGGTCAAGGTAAGGTCAAAAGTCCACCAAATTCACCCATTTTCTTTTCTTTTCTTTCATATCTTTTCCTTTGAAAATCAAGTGGGGAAAAATATGGTGGCTGCTGAATTCAACCATGGGGAGGAGTAAGTGGGGGTGTGTGGGTGTGGGTACGGATGTGGGGTGATGAAAAATGATAAATACAATACCCCAAGCATCCATTTACGCTAAAAAAAGCCTTTTTTTCTTCAATAATTTCTAAACCGTTTTGGCAAATGATTTCGTTCCAAAAACCACATGATAAAATTTTATTTAATGTTTTAAGATGCACAAAATTTGTTTCAACTCATTCCAATTTGTAATTTTCCCTAATTAAATGTATTAGTGACGGCTTAAAATAATAATAAAATAATATTTTTTTCAGAAAATTTGAAATTTCACCAGCGGCTCTATAAACACCAAATAATAGCAATTACATAGTTAGAATATGTATATTTAATTTTTATAATAAGATATTGGTATTTTGACTTTTTACAGAAAACCCCCTTATTTTACCGATTTTTTCGAAATTTCACCGAAACGATTTTCAAAACGTTACAATCTTCCCCCCTTAAAGAAATTCGGTCCCCGAATTTAAATTCAAACTTCCCCAAATACTAAAACATCTAAGAAAAACCATCAAGTCGTCGGGGCTCCGAAATTGTAAATACATAAAACAAATCGTAGCGCAGCGCATGCGCTTGAAAAATGAGTATATAACTCAAATCAAAACTCCGTCAAGTATCCCGCAATCATCGGAGTCATGGAGAAGACATCAATTCCAAATCCAAATCAAAACCAATATGATATAACTCGAAACTATACATGTAAATATCGAATCTATATCTGTAAGTATCCGAAGGAAATGCATGCCAAATCTCCTTAAGTCGCTGTGCAACGCGTATAACACTGCACAGTGGCGGACGTCTATCATAAGAAAATAACTATATATATATATACCTTTGTTTGAAATGTACGTTCCGCCGTTTTGGAAACAATTTAGAAGGGTCTCCTTGTTTTAAACATTTCGTGTCATATCAGACATGTAGGTAAATACTGAGGCTATAGCTCGCTTTTTGGAAATCCCTTCAATAACTATCAGTCCATGCAAAATATATTCAGGTACTGTCCTCTGACTAGTCCTGCTCAGTACGAAAACACATAGCAATATCATAAAAACGTACTACTCTATAAGAAATCAATCCCAAAATATGCATATGAATACTACGTGCGTCTGGTGCGCACGGAAATCAAAATCCATGAATGTGCCATACATGCGAACAGAAACAACATCTAAGTGCATTGGGTGTGCATGAAACATCTGTCGTAGGCAACAGGTGTGCCTGACAGGAAAATCAGGTGCATCTGACATGCACAAAAAAAAATCTCGATTTAGTGCCTCTGGTGTGCACCAAAATCACCCTTCAAAACATGCGCCCAACATGCGCGAAAATCCAATCAGGTGCGCAAGGTGCACAAAACAAATATCGAGTATCACAATCGAAATCGAAGTCCAGTGCATCTAAGTGCACAAAAGGCGTATCACTGCACTGCAAGCATATATAAACTATACCGAGTGCAGGAACGAAATCGTGTGCACGCATACGCACAAAACCAAGTCAACTGTTTAAAACCGTAAAATCACAAACATGTGAAACTAAAGCACGAAAACGATATCAAGTGCAACACTGTGCAAAGATCGTAAATCCTCAATCATCAAAATCAAATCATACGAATAAATCACCCAAAACATCGTAATCAATAATGGCGGAATAGTACTGCTCAAGCGCATCTTCTAAGAATCTCTGCCAACTGTCACGGTCACTAGTGGGACGTCTCGTCGATGATCATGAACTCTGTCCTGCTGATGTGCGTAACCATGACCACTCCTGGGTCAAGGTCTTCACTGTGAATTACCAATCTTTCGGTCCATCGGCTCATCGGCCCTGTCGGGTGTGCTAACGGGGATGATCCAGTTCTGGCACGTCTCTTGTCATCTCCCGGTCAATCATCATGACCACTCGTAAGACAGCATATCACTAGCGTCGGCCTCTGGCTCTCTGAATGTACGTGACACATCTGATCCTGGATGCAAGTATCATTGCAGCAGTGTCCTGGAGGGATCCTGCTCACGGTCTCTTCCATGTCTCGTCTTTGCCAACTGTCCGGAAGTCATTGTCCTTTCCTATATCTGCATCTTGCTCTGGAACGACTGCATACTCATCGCGACTCCTTCTGGAAGGTATATCCAGTACTCTGCCTCGGCATGCGCATCGCATCTCCGATGTCGGCGGAGGGGAACGTCATCATATCCAGATCTTATACGAACCTCTTACTCCATTTTCCTCTAATGTCGACCGCTTCGGACTCGTCTCGTCGTGGCTGCATGGACTGAGCTCCAACGGCTATCCTCGTATCTGGAGTCTCCCAAGAATGCATCTCACCACCTAGCATCCGATTGAAGTCGAACCATTCGATCGATTCGTCGAAACCTCATAATCCCCCAAGAGCTCAACATCTTGGTACAGTTTAATAGTATCGAATATATATACCACAGCATCGGTGGTCCAGCCGTAGAAGGGCAAACCCAAGCCTCACTAATGGCGCCGCAGAACTGCCGCAAACCCTAAGGTTCAAAGGCTTTCATACGGTCATTAAGTCGAGTTAGGGTTTCATTCTTCTAGAGGGACCATAGAATTGCCTGCATATCTTTCCGAATACTTTAAACTTGGAATAATAGGTTTCCGACATTCGATCGTCTCTGTCGAACCTCACGTCTCTGCATGAAGTCGTCTCTAGCTGGAAGCAATCTATCTGATGACCTCGCATCGGAGTAAGCGAACGAACCATCTGTCCTAGTCATTCATCATCGGGTGACTAGCGACCTTCTATCATCTATTCGTACAACTCGCCCCGCAATAGCTCCAACATATGGGGCGATATCTCGTCGCTCGCAGCAACCACTGGCTTGCTCGTATGCATGCTGAAAAGTGCCTCAATCATCAGGAGTAAGCAACACACCAACGGTCATCAAAATCTGGCTGGCCTCCATCATTGGCTCAATTCTCTAGTGTCGATCAGCACCTCCGAGTAACCTCATAAAGGCGATCCGCCAAACGCTCGTGGCGCGGAAACACAGTAAAAAGACACATCTCTACAATCGTGTGTCGCCGGAATTTCGTCCTGGTCAGTCCTCGTTCGTGACGAGCTTGTGCTGACCGCAACTCTAGCCGTAGCTCTCCCTGCCCGTAACCGTAGCAGCAAAACCATAACTGGTACTAATGAGGCTAGATCGGAATGAATATAATACTGAACAAGGAAATGTACATCCTAAGGCTTCATAAGTGGAGTGGTGTGTCGTAAATATGCCGCGGAACATACCAACGGTACGTCACTCTACTTTAGTCACCTATTCCATCAACCAAGGGTCATCCTACGCTCCGAAGGTAAAAACCTAACGCTCTGATACCAACTTTGCCACGACCCGAAAGTACGGAACATGTCCGGCACTTAAACTACGAACGTCTCGAGGCGTACGTAATCCAAGTAAACCGAAAACCCAGAAATCCAAACCAAGAAAAGTAGTAGAGTGCAGGAAAAACCAACTTAAAGCAAGTAGTTTCAATAGCATAAGCCGAATTATGCGTTTTTAAAAAAACATCAAAAATTTACTGAAAATTTCGGCAGAGTCTCCTTTGTAAATACAGGCCCCCAAACGGGATACAACATGAATAGTATACGAAATCGAGAAAAAGGCATCCCCAAGCGGGAGCTAGCTCTTCGTCAATCGACGGTCACAACCACACAAGCAATATAATATACAACGCCAACGGCGAGGATCAAAACTCAAAAGGAAACTTAAAACCACCAGAAACATAACGAGCGACTCTAAGGTCGAAAGAATAAACAACACTGGTCTCTATCTCAAAAATACATGTTTGGTTGATGGAATTTACTAGATACAACTGAATAATATTATACAAGGTAATATGATGGGTACGATACAAGAAAAACCCACCTACTAGCAAGTCACCCGAATGAAACTGAGCCCGCAACGCCGTAATGAAACCTGTACGGCAAACCTGCAAGAAACTGGGGCACAACGGGGGTGAGTTGCCAACTCGTGAATAGAAAAACATCTACGCACAGAAATCGCATAAATAACGCAATCCTAGGTCAATGATCATAATATATCCTCAAAAATGTATAAAACATGCAGCCTATAACAATGGTTAGGGTAAATATCTAACCCGAGTGTAAACTCATGTGCCCGTGTCAGTGCCTCAGGTAGCAATATGTCATATGAATGAGGTATGAATGCATGAAAACAGAATACATGTAAACGAAGAAACTGTTTTCATAAATTAGTGAGATTTCCTTCGTATTTTTAAACTGAGGTATCATAAATGAAATCCGTATCAACAGTGTCTAGCATCGACACAAAACATAAATCTCACTGTCTCGAAATATCAATTTCTCAATCTCAATATCTAGGGCGCCGTCAGTCCAGACCGGCCCCTACCATCCATCTCAAGACCACGACGGTATCCTCCGGATATCCGACGCGTCGGGTAATATCACCGGTAGGTAATCTGTCCCCTGCCAGGCTCAACGTCAACACCACATTCATCTTGCCCCGGGGTACCATACCGGGCCCACCATGTACCCATGACGGTTCCTCCACTCCTCGATGCGGATCTCGAAAACCACAGCAAACTCATGGTGGACGACACTTACATCACTTAGAAAACCGCAATTTACATGTTTTAAAAGGTTAATAAGTTTAGAAATTTTGCGGCTTTCCCCCGAAATCCAGAAATATCATAAATCTCAAGAAGTCATCACAAGTGCATATGTCAATGATAATGAATGTATATGGTATCAATAACCAAGTTGCAATGTATGATTAATAACTAGGCATGAACAATGGAATAACAGTATGCATGAAGTGACAAGTAATAACTACAATGTCTAAACTGGCATATAACCCAGGTACACTAATATCGTATCAACTACTAACTAACAAGCTAAGCCAAGCAATAGTATTTTCTAAGTGTACGTGACATGGCAATTACCGATGAAGATTTGTGTGAGCCGGCAAGTAAGTGTATGTGGTACATACGCATCATCGGTAATGGTGCTGGTGTCCTAACAGCATGATATCAATAATGGAGTATGCAGCAAAATAAGTATGCGGGGCAGAGCGAACAGCAATAATGTGCGGAAGCAGAATACTAGACACAACGATAACTAATCAGTATTAAGCTAATATAAGTCCTACAAATGGTGCCTTTTGAAATAACACGAATCATGGGGTTTTGAAAATAGGGGCTACGGTGTTTTTATGAAAAGATACGTCTTTTGAAATATCCGTAGGATCCCTTGGGCTGTCTTTTAAAATACCCACAATTCGTTAGTTTTGAAATAGGTAGGAGTCTAATCTAATCAAACAACTACACTAAACTATACGGCTGAACTAACAAGCTGAACTATAGGTAAGGAAACCGCCTATCATCTGAGTCGATACATATACCTACCTGTATATGTATAGTCGGTGATCCCGCCTCAATAATATCATAGCCGATACCATATCTATAATCAGGTATCCCAAGTCAAGAGTGCGGATCAATCATCAATATAGCTCGTACGTAAATCCGTCGTACGGCAACCCAAATCTGGGTACGGGTCAATATCACATTCATCATACTATTCACCTGGTATCCTCTTTATCAAATATCATGATCGCGGTACTGATCTACGTCTAGTACCATTCTGATACCGCCTACGTATGCATGGACGTGTGTGAAACACTACGTCAAGGACCCGCTACAACGTCATGTCGTATCTCAAATACGAATCCTGCTATATCACCGATCTCACTGCCTCAATCAAATCTCATCGACTCAGCTCAACCCCAAGTATCATCCTCAATCCGTATGTGAACACATAGTCCCATACCCATGTGAACACATAACTATAAAGAATCCCATGAGCACATATCAATAGGAATGTATGCAAGTATGTATGTGTGTATGTGTGTGTGTATGTGTACTGCAACACTACCCTAGGGTTCGCAACGCTAAAATAATCCAACACACCAATATCCATCCTAAGCATCGTTATTATTCCCAAATAACATATAATAATTGTTGGTGTGTATACGCATCCGTATACACCACCACGGACTGCGGGGGTGCTATACGCCATCCACCCGACTTCTCCCCGTAGATATAAATCTACTCACCTGGTCCTCGCTAGCCGGTGCCGACGACGCCACGCGCTTGCTTGTCGTCTCGAAGTCCACATGGGGGTACCTACATATCATAACGCACCATATCTCATTAAAACTAAATTCGAGATCGAAACAACATACGAAAATCAAATCGGCACGCGTATCACGCATAGGTCCAAACCTATCGCCTACGCATGCAAGTATAGTCAAACCAACCCTCGATGTCGATGTACAAACGTCAAACCATCGAGAAAAATCCAATCATACTCATTTGCACATTCACGAACACTAATTTTAATATAAACTAGGTTAAAACTCACAAGAACCCCAATTTCACTTAAAAGGTCATTTTTCCGAAAATCTAGCAAGCACATTTCGCCGTTTTTGTACAAAACATGATGTTTAAATGAATGTAGCGGCCAATATATTTATTAAATATCTTAAATAAGTCATATAAACAATTTCCGGAATTTAATCTCATTAAATTCCAAAAACCCTAATATTCTAGTTTACAAAAATACCCTTTTTAACAATTTCAAAGCAAAAATGCACAAACTACAATCTAGCTTAGATTTGCATGATCTAAAGCATTAAACCACACTTAATAAAGTTAATTAAGTCATGAAAAATCTAAACACATTTTTAATCCCAAGTATTTAACCAAATTCAAAAATCTAGTAGGCAAATTAGCACATTAACACAATTTTTTTTTTAAACTAACCATTAGCACTAGCTACTAATCTTGTATTAACATGACAAAAAGCCTAAATATAACACACAACCATACACCAATTTTACAAAACCCTAACTTGCATTCAAATTCATAACTTGAATTCCAAAACTTGCAATTAAACTCACATATCCAAATTAACACTTAATTAAATTAGCTTAAGAAATTAGTAACAAATTAAGCAACAAAAATGTTTAGAATTATACCCAAAACATATGAAGATCCACAAGCATCCATGGCCTCCCAAAATGCCCTCTTTTCACAAGGATCCATGCTATACAGGCTAAGCTAAAATGGGTAGGAGTCGGATTTGGATTTAGATTTGAATTTTGCATGGATTTTGAAGTGATTTGTGGATTTTTTTGATGAAGAAAAGAGTGGGATTTGGGGGGGGGGCTGCTGCTGTTGGGAGGGGGGCTCGACTTGATTGGAAGTGTGAGGAGAGAGAGGGAGGTAGAGAAAATACAAGGGAGGAAAGTCAAGGTCAAGGTAAGATCAAAAGTCCACCTAATTCACCCATTTTCTTTTCTTTTCTTTCATATCTTTTCCTTTGAAAATCAAGTGGGGAAAAATATGGTGGCTGCTGAATTCAGCCATGGGGAGGAGTAAGTGGGTGTGTGTGGGTGTGGGTACGGGTGTGGGGTGATGAAAAATGATAAATACAATACCCCAAGCATCCATTTACGCTAAAAAAAGCCTTTTTTTCTTCAATAATTTCTAAACCGTTTTGGAAAATGATTTCGTTCCAAACACCACATGATAAAATTTTATTTAATGTTTTATGATGGACAAAATTTGTTTCAACTCTTTCCAATTTGTAATTTTCCCTAATTAAATGTATTAGTGACGGCTTAAAATAATAATAAAATAATATTTTTTTCAGAAAATTTAAAATTTCACCAGCGGCTCAATAAACACCAAATAATAGCAATTACATAGTTAGAATATGTATATTTAATTTTTATAATAAGATATTGGTATTTTGACTTTTTACAGAAAACGCCCTTATTTTACCGATTTTTTCGAAATTTCACCGAAACGATTTTCAAAACGTTACAATTATATTGATCTAGCCTCTAGCTGATTCTATCAATAAAAGATAATATGTTCTAAAGTGTACGTGACATAGCAATTACCGATGATGATATGTGTGAGCCGACAATAAGTGTGCGTGGAATATGCGCATCATCGGTAATGGTGCTGGTGTCCTAACAGGCAGAGTTTCATACTGATTAAAGAAACATATGTATGAACATGCAACATGATGATTATAATCAGAATGTAAAGATGGATGTGTATTAACCACTCATTTGTAATATACATGTCTAACTACAACTATATAACTCGAGCCTAAACTAGTATCTATCTAACCCCATAAGGAACTAAACCAAAAAAACTAGTCGATAAGAAATAAGAGTCCACCTAAGATCTGAGTACATATCTCTAATAGTAGGCGATCCAGCCTCAATAGCGTCACGTACGTAGTACGGCTTCCTCGAATCAAGAGTGCGGATCAATCATCACATCTATGCCTCGTACGGTAAAATCCATCGTACGGCATCCCAATATCGGGGTACGGGTCAAGTATCACCTACGTGTCTCATCATTCGTATAATATCATCATCAAATAATGTCGTGATCAAGGTACTGTACTGTACTCGCATACAGCAATCATATATCATTGCCAGCATAAATATACATCGTCAATTTATCCTCAGAAATATCACGTCACATATATCATAATGTGATTAAGTCACACTTATATCATATCGTAATCAAGTTACACCTATGTGATATCGTAATCAAGTTACATATATATGATATCATAATCAAGTCACACATATATCATATCGTGATTTCAGGCACATGTTACAGTCCGGGTTCTATTTTAGAGTCCCATGAACCTCAATATCATTACCACCCATTATTATTTATGTACACCTATTCATTATCTCATTTTCTAATGATCCGCTAACATTATAATACGACTGTATAGCCAAGAATCACGGCATCAAGCCCAGTTATATTGTTTCAACCCCATGTATCATATCACATCCTTGTATCACATATACATGTTGTGTATATATATACCTACACCTAGTCCTATATATATACACATACACGTATACACCACATCGAGTTTCTGTATGTGCGTGTGTGTATCTACCTGAAACCTACGAATCTCCTTCAAGATATTCATCCTCTGGTAAGGTCCTACTAAGTCAGCCTAGTCCTACCTAAGGTCATTACTAGTGTCCTACTCACCAAGAATCTAAGGTCACGTCTGGCTTCCTAATGACAATAAGTACTATTCCTATTCTACGTTTGCGGGGGTGCTAAACGCCATCCATCCGACTTCCCCCATAGATATACATCTACTCACCTGGTCCTTGTCTGCCAAAAACGATGTGGCCCTCCTCTTCTTCCTCGTCCGAAGTCTACATGAGGGGTACCTATATTCAAACACATATAATATCGAAAACTGAATCACGGACAAAACCAAAACGACGCATGAAATGCGCATAGGTTAAAACCTATGACCCACTCATGCAAAAGAACCAAATATCGCTCGATATTTGGCGTAAAAACGCCGATTGATCGAGATAAACACGAACAAACAACTCTTAGTTTTAAAACTCATTACTTATAATATAAAACATGATCTAATTCATCGAAACCCTAAAAATCGATCAAATCGTCCGATTTCGTAAAACCCGAAAACGCCAATTTACCGTTTTACTTCAAAACTTGATGTTTAAATGAAACTAATGGTCATAATGCTCATTAAATAACATGAGTAGATTATAGAAACTATTACCATATTTTTATTACACTAATTTGTATTAAATTGAAATTCTAGTTTGCAATTTAATCAATTTTAACACTTTGCAAGCAAAATTTCACAATATCACAACTGAACTTGATTTGCTTGAATTAACGTATTAAACTATAATTCATGATGATAATAATATAATGAAATCATAAATTAGATTTTAAATCTCATTTATTTAAGAATTTCTATAATCTAGTTAGCAAAATAGCATTTTTTTCTCACAATTTCTCAATTATCAATAAAGACTAGGAACCAAATTAAGTTTTTCATTCCACTGACAAGTTAATATACTCATTAAAACCACAATATAGTGTTACAAACATTAATTGGAATTTTATCTCACCAATATATAAAATATATAGAAATCTAGTTTGCAAAATTGTTTAATTTAAACAATTTTGGATAAACAATTTACAATATATCAACCATACAAGATTTTCCACTTCTAAAAATGTTAAACTAGTTATTATAACCCTACTTAATTAATAGAAACTATTACTTGATTTTATAAACCCTAACTTGAATTTTGAAACTTGTAAATAGAATTAATTAATTAAATCTAAATATGCTAGAATGAAACATTTAATAACAATAAATCATAAGAATAAAATTTATACCTCCACAACATGAAATCCAAACATGAAAATATGCCTCCAAAATAATGGATTTCCATCTCCAAGATCCATGCTAAATAGGTCAAAGAATATTGGGTAAAGGTTGAATATGAATTTTGAGGTTTATTTTGGAATTTTTGATGAAATTTTGATGATTTTTGTAACAAAACCAAGTGGAGAAAATGGGGAGGTTGCCATGGGGAAGTGGCCGGCCATGGTGGGAGGTAGGAGAGGAGAGTGAGAAAAGTGTGAAGAAAAGTGTAGAAGGTTCACTAATTTACTACACATACTTATGTCTTTTCATCACTTTAACTAATTAATTCATTTCTTTTCTCATACACATAAAGAAAATTCTAGAGACGTGGAAAAATTTGGAAATAAATTTTGCATGATACACACTATATTCTAATATGCAATGGTACATTTTTGAAAATTAAACCAATTCAAATTTGTAATTTACACTAATTTGGTGTATAAATAAAGCTTATGTTAATATTTAAAATAATTAATTTAGAAAAAATATTTAATTAAACTAAAAATTTATAAGTGACTAAATAATCACCATTTACTAGTAATTAAATAATTAAAATAGGTATTTTTAAATTTATAATGAAAAATAATTACGGTTTAGTTTTACGAAAAATACGTTTTACTTTACCGAAAATCAGAAAATTCACTTAAAGAATTTTATTTATTTAGTTAATTATTTATTTATTTTTAAAATGTTACACCCACCTCCAAAAATCCTAGTTTGGGGAAGATCCAGGGCCAAAGGGGAGAAGAAAGGGGTCCCCTTCGGTCATTTCCAAAGATTTCTATGTGTTTAACTCTATTCAAGATCTGTTGGAGTTTAACTCTATAAACAAAACCCTTTTAGGAGTTTAACTCCAAATATATACATAATCCCTTGGGAGTTCAACTCCCAGCCTAGGGGCTAAGCCCTTTTTCCGCTGGTGTTTCCAGCGGTCGCGTGCCGCACATGTGACCCACGGGCGCCCAGCGGTCACGTGCCGTGCACGAGATCTGCGGGCACCCAGCGGTGGCGTGCATGGCACGTGACCCACGGGCGCTCAGCACCAACGTGTGCCACACGGGATTCGTGGGCGCTCCGCGCTCAGCGGTCGCATGCAGGGCATGTGACCCGTAGGCGCCCAGCACCCAGCGGTCGCATGCAGGGCACATGACCTGTGGGCGCCCAGCGCCCACGCGCTTGGCACATGACCCGCGGGCGCCAAGCGCCCACGCGCCTGGCACGTGACCCACTGGAGCCAAGCGCCCACATGCCAGGCACATGACCCGCGGGCGCTACACTCCATGCACACATCTTTTAAGACGCTGCACACCCCTTATTTTCCATGCACTCTATACCCAAAACACATCCCCCATTTGGAAATTTTTTCTAACGGGGCGCTACCCCACACCCCGTAAGGGGGCTGCCAGCCCCCTTTACCCCTATCCCTCTATTCGGGTAGTGGGACCCTCATAAACTCTACGAAGCCCCCCCAATATATCCAAAACCCCTCAAGACACATATACGCACACTGCACATTGAGTTGGCATGACCAGTTCGACCCGTCAATCGGAGGTTCCCTCGCTCTAAAAGCGAGGGGTAATTAACGACAGCTTAGTCCACGGTTGCCGGAGATTCGGATCCCCACAATTAATCAACCCCTGCCTACCCTAGGCAGGAGGAATCTATAGTACGCCTGACAAGCGACGCGTATTCCCATCTTAATGGGGTAACGAAAAACACCCTACGGATTCTGGCACACACGGTGGGTCCTTTCTCTCCTCCCATACCTCGGGTCAAGTGTTCATGCGAATTCATTTAACATATATACCGATGTTTGTACTGAAATAATGTTTTTCCGTGCAGCAATAAACTTTCAATGACGATGTCAACTTCCGACGCGATCCTGATCTAGTACGTGGTCAAGATCAATGCCCGTGTGGTTCTCCCTGCAAGTATCAACCGGCAATGGGAGGAGCTACCCCATCAATTTGGTTCCTTCATCATCTACCTTACCGGAAGCGCTTATCTGGCGGAGGTCACGGCAAACCAAGCGGCCAAACTGACCTCAAAGGGTAGGAGGCCGAACGTTGTGCTCGCTAAAGCATCCTACCCCAAATGCAAATCTGTATTCGAATGGCTCTCCACTGTTTCGACTGGGGGTAAGGCCGTTAACACCAATGGGGCCACAAAGCATCTCCATCAAGCTCAGATGGTGCCCTTGACAATCATGCGAGCAGGTATCTTCTCTGGGCTCTCTGTCAATCGGTCCATGGCGTCTTCCCGAAGAGCCCAAGTCTGCCAAGTGCTTAAAACAGAAAAGTTAAGGCAGAAGTGGCTCAGGTATCGAGCCAACAAGAGGGCCAAGACTTCGGCCAAATGGAATCTTGTGAAGTTCCAAGAGCAGGGTTACTCCATGATGATGGCTGAGTTGGCAGTAAAAGTCAGCAATTCCTTCAAACCTCTAAAGTGGGTTCAGAAAAATGCCATGACCGCCAGTATCAAGAAGACAGCAGTCCGAACAATGCTCCAGAGAGACGTGTCCTAGCCCCAAAAGAGAAAGAATGACACCATCTCTTCAGGAGTCTATCAGGCGCTTTGTGCCGCGCGAAAAAAGCGGGGCAAAGTCATAAGGGAAGCGCTAGTACCATTCAAGAACCCCATCAGGCCAGCTGCCTTCAGTCGATTGCCCGTTATCAAAAAGAAGGGCTACGACATCAGCCAACACTAGACTAGCCATTTAGTTTAGGTTGTTTGCTTCACTAATTCCACATTAGTGATGAGGGATCTTGAGTTAGTGTCTTCTCGACGTAGACCATCTTCGGCCTCGAAGATTTTAAGCAAGCTTGTTCATTTCACCTTGTGGAGCCTTACTAGAGTCCGGGAGATCACTACTTGGAGCGAAGGGACTACTACACGGAGCTTATGAAGTGAAGGACCGGTCTACAAAGGTTGTATTCATTGTTCACTTAAATGTAAAGATGTTTACATTCTATCTTTCATCTAATTCTCTAGTTAAGATTCTAGGTTAGTGTTCTTTAGTGCGCTAATTTTTTGAAAACGGCATGGTCGATGCCTCTCGAAACCCAGTGGCGGTGCTACGGAACCCTGCAACTATAACAACTGGCCTTAGTGCAAGTGGGAGATTGTTAGGAATATGTATGCCCTAGAGGCCATTATTGTTGATATAGTGGATGCTTGGACATATATATAGAGGACTTTCTTGCTTGACATGATAGTATGCTATCAGGTTTCCTTTATCTTAAAATGTAGACTGGTATTTATACTGTCTGTCTCTTACATGTTGATAAAGACCTTATGAGATGTACTTGACTGCCAGGACATTGATGAGATCATACTAGTGGGGACAGGGTGGTCCAAAAGTACATCCTTTAATAAGTTCCTAGTCGAGGGAATATCGAGACTAGGGCATCGATATTCCAGAGTAGACTAGTGTGTACGTTTCTTGTCCCTTAGAGGACGATGGTTGATCCCACAACCATTGGTGTGTGACATCAAATATTGTACACAGCTGCTCATTGGAGAATGTGTACACCGAACAGGACTTGCCGATGACTCCTATATGGTAGTATACCTATCGTCAGATAGCAGTCCTCTAGTGACACTGGTACAGGTTAGTCTGTAGACCCGAGATTGTCATAGAGACTTGTGCGGCTCTCACTGTGCTTTGATTTCCTCCCTACCACGCTCAAAGGAGACGTGCAAACAGGTGGATTTTGGGTACAATGCCGAGTCGCATGGAGGCAATAAGCGATAGGAGGGGTTTCGTCTCTCCCGGTATTAGGGGTTGATGTTGAGCTATGCTCGATTGTCTATAACTGAAAGTCCCCGGTCAGAGCTGCTGTCGAGATTTACTGATAAGAGTTATCAGTAGTTTCTCAACCTGTTATAGGCCAGACATCGGCATAACTTATCACGTTACTGGGGTCTGACATTTACAACCCCTAGACATGATATGCGACATATCAGACGAAGAGACCGGACTGTACGGTAGTGTTACTGATAGGCTTCATGGAGACTATGGACGAGCTTGCTTGTTGATCTTCATATCACTCAATATCCAGGTAGCCGTTACGTCCAGCTAGTACTGCTGACGGCTTGTAGGTGACTGATGTGATCATCACCTACCGCTGTCGTATTTACGAGTCATTAGAGTCCCATACAGAAGTTCCCTGGTTCAAGCGAAATGAAGTAGGACACACATGTGATATGTGTGTGGGCCTGATTAAATATGTGTATGTAATACCGTATTGTAATCTGGCAGTTATCTGTTATCGGTTCGGTTATATGTGATATAACAAGATTGTCGAATCAAGTGTTGATTTGATAATGTGATATACAGATAGATGATATTAGTCGGTCATATGTGATATAACCGGATTATTAAATCAAGTATTGATTTAATAATGTGATATATATTATATGTTAACTAATATCATTGGCACACTAAATATTTTCTTATATGTATGAATATATATATGATATATAATATATATATATATCATTATATCTTAACTAATATCATTAGCTCACTAAATATTTTCTTATATATATATATATATATATATGTAGCATGGCTTGATTTCTATTTTTGATAAAAATAGAAATGAGGTGGAAAATAAGAGCATGGTTGCAAGCATGGGCTTTATTCATAGTTTATTCGTCTTGACTCACTATTCAAGCATGGTTGCAATTTTATATTGCAAAATTCCATGCTTGAATGAGTGGGGGTCAATTGTTGCCATTCATTCTAATCTCATTCTCAACACTTAGCCATTTTCTTGAGTTGCTCGCATGGTTGCTCTCTACCTTCTTCTTCTTCCTTAATTGCTATAGTTTAAGCTTCAACCCTCATATGTGATATGAACCATGAAGCTTGAACACAAACTTGTGAGCTTTTAATATCCCTTACTTCACCATCCTACACTTGACTAGCGATCAAGTGTAGCGTGTTAACTATGCTAAAGAGTTTAGTGTAGAGGTAGCTTGAGGTGGAGGGACTTTGCGTGGATCATCTTCGGCACGAAGGTCATCGGAAGAAGCTCGTGCAAAGCCTCAAGTGGAGCCTAGTGGAGTCGCGGGACTACTATATGGAGTATGTGAAGTGAAGGACTCGATCTATGAGGGTATAGCCATCTTTCGCTTCTACTAGTTATCTAAACCCCAATATTCTAGCAAAGATCTTGTATAGTCTAACTTAACACCAATAAAAATTTGAATTTGGCATGCTTGGTGCCACTTGGAACCTCATGGTGGTGCTTGGGTCGACTTTCATGGTATCAGAGCCAAGCTAGAACATTAGGGTTGCTTGTAGCGAAGTTAGAAATCCGCCGTTTTGTCGCGCAAAAACTGCCGATGAAAACAGTTTCCAAAATAATGTTTTGAGT
This sequence comes from Agapanthus africanus, assembly GCA_030015575.1. NCBI lineage: Eukaryota > Viridiplantae > Streptophyta > Magnoliopsida > Asparagales > Amaryllidaceae > Agapanthus > Agapanthus africanus. Next base: position 262,484,879 of record CM057345.1, on the reverse strand, counting down.
TCTTTGCACACCCCGCGGGCTCATAGTTTGAACTTAGAAGCCGTGGGGTGGAGCATTCACATCCTGGGGACACCCCTAGGGGGACCATAGGCCGGGCCCATACCCTAGGACCACCATAAGGTGGCCTTGGGGTGGGTGACCCGAGAGCACCCTAACTGGGTACTCTCGGGTCTGCCTTCCCCTATAGGCCACTTCGAGGTGGCCCTTGAGGGTGGGTACCCCCCGAGGCCCCCTATTCGATAGTTAATTTTGGGATCTTCGCCCTGTTAGTGTGATATGCCCTAGAGGCCATTATTGTATAGTACTAGTTTGTATATTACATTTTGGAAGCTTGGGATATATACACGGATTTATAACAGTCTTGCTCAATATGGTAGTATGCTACTTGGTTTGTATCTATCTTAATATGTGTATATGTTTCTTTTAACGTATCGCTAATACATATCGATAGAGCCCTTAGGATCTTTTCTTGACTACCAGCGTTGTAATGGCAGTCATACTTGTGGGGGTTGGGTATGTTAGTGTATATGCCCTAGAGGCTATTACTGTATCATACTAGTATGTATATTACTTGATGGAAGCTTGGGATATTCACAGTTGTACAGACAATCTTGCTCAATATAGTAGTATGCTACTTGGTTTGTCTCTGCTTTAATGTGTACATGTATGTTTCTTTATTATATCACCTATACGCATTAGTAGAGCCCTTAGGATCTTTGCTTGATTACCGGCGTTGTGATAGCGATCACACTCGTGGGGGCTGGGTAATCCACAAGCACATCCTTATACACGTCCCTAGTCGTGGGATTATCGAGATAGGGCATCGATACTCCGGAGTAGACTAGCGTATGCGCTTCTCATCCCAGCACGGGAGACGGTCTGTCCCACAGCCGTCAGTACGTCGTACTTGAGATAGTATGCGGGTGCTCGTTAGGTTACGAGTATACTGGACAGGACTCGTCGGGAACTGATGGTTGGTATTATACCTATCGTCAGTTATCAGTTCCAAGGTGACATGAGTACAGCTTAGTCCGCTGACTTGACACTGCCACTTCGCCTCGTGTGTGTTCCCACTGTTCTTTGATTACTACCCTACCACGGCTCTACTAAGTCATGCAAACAGGTAGTAGTTGGGTGCAGTCCCCAAGCACTTGGAGGCAGTGACGGTTAGACAGGATTTGTCTCTCCCGGTATTGGGGGTTGACATCGCGCTGTGTCTAGGAGAGCCATTACACGAGTAGTCCCTGACCAGGGCAAGCGAGATATACTGGTAGGTTTCCAGTGTTATCTCAGGGTGTACTGGGCTTCACTCCGACATGACTTGTACCGCTATTAGGGGACTGACGTTTACCGCCCTCCTAGGCCTGCCATGCGATGTATCAGACGAACAGACCGGACTGTACGGAGATTGTCACATACAGGCTCAGTAGGAGTTCGGATGGGTTTACCTCATCGGCCTTCTTATCGACATCTACCGGGGGACCGTTACGTACAGCTAGTGCCGCTTGCGGTCTGTAGTTAAACCCACTGCCAGCGTAGTGTCGAGTCTTTAGAGTCCCACACAGAGAGTTTCCCTGCACTGAGCGAAACGTGTAGAGGCCGTATGGTTTTGCGGCAGGGCTGCGATCACTTACGTACACTTGTGTGCGTGTGGTGTTCGGGCTGGCAATACTAGTAGGCTATGGTTTAAGCCGGATCCTAGTATTGCACGGATGGATTTGTTTTATCTTCTGTGCTTCCGCATTCTACGGAATGCGGATGCAGGTGTGTATGCACAGTTTTCCGGAGCGATGAAGGAGGAAGTGCCTCATTAGGGTTTTGGAAGTTGGTTCGGCCAAAACCGTTATGTGGCAGGCTCATTAGGGTTCTGACAGTTGATTCGGACTCATTAGGGTTTTGGCAGTTCGTTTGGTCAAAACCATTATGAGCCGCGGACATCATTTACTAATCCTTTTAGTGATAATTTTATGATTGCTGATTGCATTGACCATTTGACCACCTTGACCTCTCTTGACTTTGTTGACTGGTTGACCGTGTTGACCATTGACTTTCAAGAGAGATCTACACTCTTCTTTTCTTTTTCTTTTTCTATTTTGATTATGATAATGGTCATTTCAATGTAGCCATCAAACTTTATCTTGATGGGATTAGTAATGATATTGTTTTTGCATTACTGAACCATGGTTCATTTTCTTATGCTCATAATTTCTTTCTCATTCTCTCTCTTGCTCTTTCTCATGAGAAGAGAAGAAATGTTCCATGGTTGCTAGCTCCTCCTTCTTCCTCCTCTTGATTCATCTTTTGATCTCATGTGTTGAGAGATAAAGATCCCATAAAGAAAAAACCATCCCTCTACCGCTTCTACACAACCTAGGGCTTCTAGACTGGCAATCTCTTTACCCTAGTTACTTAGGCTCGAGGTGGAGCTCGGTGTACATCTCTCGGGTGGATCGTCTTCGACTCAAGGAGGCCGTGGAGGTGACCAAAGCCCGGATCAACCCTCAGAGCAAGCAAAGAGAAGAACAACAAGAAGAGAAGGTGTTCAAGTTGAGGTATAAGCCCTAACCGAGTAGATAAATCTCTAGTTAGGATGCTAGTGTGTTGTTTAGCAAAGATCCGGCTTTTACGGTCCATGTTACCATGTTTAGAAAAATTTTTGTTTTACCGTTTCCGCAACCCCGAAAGTACCGGGGGAGGTAACGTGGACCTAACAGTGGTATCAGAGCCTAACTAAACACACCCTAGCAAGTTAGCAAAGTATCTAGAATTTCGACCGGAAAAAAAACCGCAAAATACCTCGGAAATTTCAAGTTTCTGCCGATTTTAGATCTGTTCCAAAATTAATAAATCATGCACTAAAAATCGTCTCAGGCTTTTGTTAGAAAACTGGAGAAATTTGATCACCCAACTCGGCTAAAGCGCCGTGGATCCGCGGCATAAGCTTGCTTATGCCGCGGAACCGCGGCCGAGTGAGCTCAGTTGTGGAATCTGTTTTCTGCAGTTTTCTTGTATGGGTATTTTGGGATTTTTACAATATGACTTTTCTGCCCAGATTTTCCAGAAAGCAAAATTTGTTTTTGGGGCTTAAAAATCCGTATTTTTGGTCGATGTTCTGTAGACTTTGGCTAATGGTTATATCTGTAATGTTATATGTATATTGAACGTCTACTAATTGCTATACGTCGATTAGTGGGGGTTATACATATCTGTGATCTGTGTTTTTGATGGTATGTGTATATGAACTCGTTGGATTGTCGCGGATGAATAGCCGGGGTGGATGTGAGATGAGAGTTTATTTTTCTTTCATTCATGTAATATTATTTGTATGGCCGCACAACCGGGTCGGGGTTGTACCCATCATTGTATAATTCTTTTTACTGTTTTTACTCTTAGGATAGACCCATGGAGGGGGTGCACAAACTACTGGGTATCTCGAAGTGCCGAGTGGCCTACTCACGGTGTTGAGGGAGGTTGCTTCACTTCGGGTACTTGGCGGGTAGTTTACCGCACCCGTAGGGGTCTTGGATGGGGTATTGGCTATTCATCGAGACCGTGTAATCCGCTTTTCGTTGCAGGCTCGAACGAATCGCGGGTTCCTAGTATATCCAAAATGTTCATCTGTGATCTGGATTGGCTATCATTGCTATATATCTATATATAATAACTATTTAGGCGTTGCTTATGTTTTTCAGCCGCGCTAGCCCAGCCCCCGCTCTGTCGTTAGTTAAGTAACCTAACGGGTGATGACGGGGCCCCGTGGCGAAGGCGAATGGCATAAGCGTACGTCATATTTTGGTTGTTTTCTGCAATGGTAGGATTTAAATGATGGGACTCATTAAAAGAACTAATGCAAGAAAAGAAACCTAAAAGTCGTTGTTGGAACAATTTTTTCAAAAATCTGTTATTGCAAGGACGTTCCTTTTTGTTTTGCATCGAGGTATTCGGTTAGGAATGCCCAGCACCTCATTCGACGAGGCAAGGGCCGAGATCCCCTCATCGGGAGTGACCCCTTGGACAAAAGTTTGCGTCAGGGTAATAACTTCACTATAGTCTATTATTCTTGCTTTGCATCGAGGTATTCATCTTATGAATGCCCAGCACCTCACTCGACGAGGAAAGAGCCGAGATCCCTTCACAGGGAGTGACCTCTTTAGCAAAAGTTTTCGCCACTATATTTTTTCAAAAAAGGCAATCATGTTCCTTCAACGATATCAAGTTCATTACGTTAACGGGTTTTTCGCCAAAAATCCAGCCGTAGCCCTCCGTCGTTTCGGATTAATATTATTTAGTATTCGTGCTGCGTTTGTTGACCTAGTCAAGGCATAGTGAACAGTAGCTAAATAATATTTTTCTGTGGATTGAAAATGTGATTGGTTAGGACAGTCGTGCGGCTTTGTTGACCTAGTCAAGGGCATGTACGAGTGGGTCTAATGCAATCAGGATAATGACGGGTAGAACTTGACTAACAGTTTGTGGCTTGTTGACCTAGTCAAGGTCATGAACCGTTAGGGGCAAAAACCACATCGGGAGTTTCAAAAGTACTGAAACTTGCTAGTGTTGCATACCATTTAGAGTGTGATGATTCTGATAGAATTCCTTCAGTTTTGTCACGCGATGATATTTGGATCCCGATCCTACTGTGAGTATATGCTACTCCTCGGGAACTTTCTCGCTTAACGATCAATGCTATAAACCAAGTAGGTGTCTAGAAAGGTATTAGCGGGGATATGCCCACAGGGAAAAGAGGTTACTTAATTAAGGAACTTCGCGAAAGCGTTGGAAAACCTCCCTCGAAGTACCGACACTGGCCTGGCTGAACGGTTAAGAAAGTATTGTACGGTGAGATTGATCCCGACTAATTCTTCCTTTATGGTTTGAGGAAGGATTCGAGAGACAGTGGGAGCCATCCTGTTTAGATAAATTAAAAACCAATCTAAACTTGCAAGAGCGCACGCTGAGTGTTTCTTTTCTCTCTCTCCAGGTAGCAACCATTTCACGCCCTAATCAAGATAATAAAATGTATCGCTTGACCGATCCGAATTCTTATTCGGGGCTGGGGAACGTTGGTTCGGCTCTAACTTGTGACAACAGTCATAAGTATGAGCAAGGGAAAGGGGATTGTATGGATTCCCAGGATACCCAGTTGAAGAAGAAGCATGGTTTTGCATCTACTTCAGGTGGTCTTGTAATTGAGAACTGTTTTACGGTCAGCCCTACCTCCCGGGTACTTGATACCGGATCAGGATCTCATATCTGTAATTTATTGCAGGGACTGAGAAAAAGTAGGAAAGTTGCACCGGGTGATATGTCACTGAGAGTAGCGAACGGAGCACAAGTTAATGCGGCAGCCGTCGGTGAATATCACCTAGTATTGTCAAATGGCAAGACTATGATTTTGAACGATTGCTACTATGTACCCTCCATGGTTTGCAACATCATATCAGTTTCTTTACTCGATAAAGATGGATATAACTTTGTTCTTGATAGAAATATCATGAACATTTACCTCCATAAGGTACTGGTTGCAGAGGGTACACTGTGTAATGGTATCTACGTTCTAAATCAGAATACAGTTCTCAATATACAGAACACACGCAAGAGGAAGAATCCAGATACGAATGAATCCTACTTGTGGCATTGTAGACTTGGTCATATCGGAGAGAAAAGACTGAGTAAGTTGCATAAAGATGGACTCTTGAATGCGTTCGAGTTTTCATCTTATGAAACTTGTCAGTCTTGTCTCAAAGGGAAGATAACCAAATCTCCGTTCACCGGACATGGAGAAAGAGCAACAGAGCTGTTGGGACTCATACACAGTGATGTATGTGGTCCGATGTCTATACATGCAAGGGGTGGGTTCTCGTACTTCATCACATTCACTGACGATCTCTCTAGGTTCGGATATGTGTATCTGATGAAACACAAATCTGAAGCTTTTGAGAAATTCAAGGAATTCAGAAAGGAAGTAGAGAACCAGACTGGCAAAAGTATCAGGATCCTCCGGTCTGATAGAGGAGGGGAGTACTTAAGCACGGAATTCCTAGATTACTTAAAAGAGAATGGTATTCTCTCACAGCTTACTCCTCCTTATACACCACAGCACAACGGTGTTTCGGAGCGGAGGAATCATACCCTATTGGATATGGTTCGCTCCATGATGAGTAGTGTCGAGTTGCCTCTTTCATTTTAGGGACATGCGCTTCAGACAGCAGTATACCTATTGAATGATGTTCCGTCTAAATCAGTGCCTAAGACTCCGTTCGAGATATGGAATGAAAAAAGACTATATCTTAAAAGATTTAAGATATGGGGTTGTCCGGCTTATGTTAAAACGCATAAACCGGATAAACTAGAGGCATGGTCAGTTTTATGTAAGTTTGTGGGATATCCAAAGAATGGTTATGGATATCTATTCTACCACACCGAGGAACATAAGGTGTTTATTGCTCAGCATGCCGTTTTCTTAGAAACAGAGTTTCTTGCAAAAGAAATTAGTGGGAGCACGTTAGAATTGGAAGAAATTCAGCGACTACAAACTGAAACTGAAAATTTGACAGAACCTCAGGATTCAATAACCCCAGACGAACCTCAGCCACTCCGCAGATCTGGTAGGATTTCTCGTCCGCCCGAGAGATACTACGGTTTTCTCATAGACGGGGATCGAGAGGATTGCATCTTGGAAGAAGATGACCCTACCAGAGGATTGCATCTTGGAAGAAGATGACCCTACTAGTTTCAGGCAGGCCATTATCAGTAGGGACTCTGATAAGTGGCAGGAAGCAATGCAATCCGAAATGGAGTCCATGTACGCCAATAAAGTGTGGACCTTGGATATTGCTCCACCTGGGGTGAAACCCGTTGGATGCAAATGGATCTACAAAAGGATACTTGGTGTAGATGGGCAGGTGGAAACCTATAAGGCTAGACTCGTTGCAAAAGGTTTTCGTCAAAGACCTGGTTTGGACTATGACGAAACTTTTTCTCCGGTGGCTATGCTCAAATCCATTCGGGTCCTACTTGCCATTGCTACATTCCATGACTATGAAATCTGGCAGATGGACGTTAAAACGGCTTTTCTAAACGGTTGTTTGGAAGAGTGCGTTTATATGGATCAGCCAGAAGGTTTCGTAGACAGTGGGAGCAGCGGGAAGGTGTGCAAGTTGCTTAAATCCATTTATGGATTAAAGCAGGCATCGCGGAGCTGGAACATCTGTTTTGATGAGGCAATCAAGGAATTTGATTTCATCAAGAACGAAGATGAACCTTGTGTCTATAAGAAGATTGTAGGACGAACTATCGTATTCCTAGTCTTGTACGTGGACGACATTCTTTTGATAGGAAGTGACATTCCTATGCTACAATCGGTCATGCTATTTTTGTCACAACGGTTCTCCATGAAGGACCTGGGTGATGCCTCGTACATTCTGGGGATCAAGATCTATAGAGATAGATCCAAGAGACTACTGGGACTTTCGCAGTCCAGGTATATAGAGACCGTACTAAAGAGATTTAGTATGGAGGATTCCAAGAACGGTAACATACCCGCATTGCACGGAATTACCCTCTCCAAGAAGATGTCTCCTAAGACCGACGAGGAGAGGGTTCACATGAGCACTATACCCTACGCTTCGGGGGTAGGATCTATAATGTATGCGATGCTATGTACAAGACCAGATGTAGCTTACGCGCCGAGCACGGTAAGCCGGTATCAGTCAGACCCAGGTGAGGACCACTGGACAGCAGTGAAGAACATTCTCAAGTACCTGAGAAGGACTAGGGAGATATTCCTGGTTTACGGTAATGGAGACCTCAAGGTCGAGTCCTTTACCGATTCAAGCTTCCAGAGTGACAAAGATGATAGCAAGTCTGTCTCGGGTTTTGTGTTTACCCTCAACGGAGGGGCGGTATGTTGGAGGAGTTCCAAACAGGATACCTTCTCAGACTCGACGATGGAGGCTGAATACATTGCTGCAAGCGATGCCGCAAAAGAGGCGGTCTGGATGAAGAAGTTCATTAGTGAACTTCAGGTGGTTCCGTCTATTGTTGACCCAATACCTTTGTATTGCGATAACAATGGGGCTATAGCTTTAGCGAAGGAACCAAGGTGCCATCAGAAATCCAGGCACATCTTAAGGCGGTATCACCTGATCAGGGAGATCATTGATCGCCAGGAGATCGAGGTGCGGAGAGTGGACACAAAAGACAACACAGCGGACCCATTCACGAAGGCATTGCCCCAGACTCAGTTCGAGCGGCTGATCGAGATGATAGGTCTTCGATACGCCAGTACATGGCCTTAGTGCAAGTGGGAGATTGTTAGTGTATATGCCCTAGAGGCCATTACTATATCATACTAGTATGTATATTACTTGATGGAAGCTTGGGATATTCACAGTTGTACAGACAATCTTGCTCAATATAGTAGTATGCTACTTGGTTTGTCTCTGCTTTAATGTGTACATGTGTGTTTCTTTATTATATCACCTATACGCATTAGTAGAGCCTTTAGGATCTTTGCTTGATTACCGGCGTTGTGATGGCGATCACACTCATGGGGGCTGGGTAATCCACAAGCACATCTTTATACACGTCCCTAGTCATGGGATTATCGAGATAGGGCATCGATAATCCGGAGTAGACTAGCATATGCGCTTCTCATCCCAGCACGGGAGACGGTCTGTCCCACAGCCGTCAGTACGTCGTACTTGAGATAGTATGCGGGTGCTCGTTAGGTTACTAGTACACTGGACAGGACTCGTCGGGAACTGATGGTTGGTATTATACCTATCGTCAGTTATCAGTTCCAAGGTGACATGAGTATAGCTTAGTCCGCTGACTTGACACTGTCACTTCGCCTCCAGTGTGTTCCCACTGTTCTTTGATTACTACCGTACCACGGCTCTACTGAGTCATGCAAACAGGTAGTAGTTGGGTGCAGTCCTGAAGCACTTGGAGGCAGTGGCGGTTAGACAGGATTCGTCTCTCCCGGTATTGTGGGTTGACATCGCGCTTTGTCTAGGAGAGCCATTACACGAGTAGTCCCTGGCCAGGGCAAGCGAGATATACTGGTAGGTTTCCAGTGTTATCTCAGGGTGTACTGGGCTTCACTCTGACACGACTTATACCGCTATTAGGGAACTGACGTTTACCGCCCCCTAGGCCCGCCATGTGATGTATCAGACGAACAGACCGGACTGTACGGAGATTGTCACATACAGACTCAGTAGGAGTTCGGATGGGTTTACCTCATCGGCCTTCTTATCGACATCTACCTGGGGACCGTTATGTACAGCTAGTGCCGCTTCCGGTCTATGGTTAAACCCACTACCAGCATAGTGTCGAGTTTTTAGAGTCCCACACAGAGAGTTTCCCTGCACTGAGCGAAACGTGTAGAGGCCGTATGGTTTTGCGGCAGGGCTGCGATCACTTACGTACACTTGTGTGCGTGTGGTGTTCGGGCTGGCAATAGTAGTGGGCTTTGGTTTAAGCCAGATCCTAGTATTGCACGAATGGATTTGTTTTATCTTCTATGCATCCGCATTCTACGGAATGCGGATGTAGGTGTATATGCACAGTTTTCCGGAGCCATGAAGGAGGAGGTGCCTCATTAGGGTTTTGGAAGTTGGTTCGGCCAAAACCGTTATGTGGCAGGCTCATTAGGGTTCTGACAGTTGATTCGGACTCATTAGGGTTTTGGCAGTTCGTTTGGTCAAAACCATTATGAGCCGCGGACATCATTTACTAATCCTTTTAGTGATAATTTTATGATGGCTGATTGTATTGACCATTTGACCACCTTGACCTCTCTTGACTTTGTTGACCGGTTGACCGTGTTGACCATTGACTTTCAAGAGAGATCCACACTCTTCTTTTCTTTTTCTTTTTCTATTTTGATTATGATAATGGTCATTTCAATGTAGCCATCAAACTTTATCTTGATAGGATTAGTATTGATATTGTTTTTGCATTATTGAACCATGGTTCATTTTCTTTTGCTCATAATTTCTTTCTCATTCTCTCTCTTGCTCTTTCTCATGAGAAGAGAAGAAATGTTCCATGGTTGCTAGCTCCTCCTTCTTCCTCCCCTTGATTCATCTTTTGATCTCATGTGTTGAGAGATAAAGATCCCATAAAGACAAAACCATCCCTCTACCGCTTCTACACAACCTAAGGCTTCTAGACTAGCAATTTCTTTGCCCTAGTTACCTCGGCTCGAGGTGGAACTCGGTGTACATCTCTCGGGTGGTTCGTCTTCGACTCAAGGAGGCCGCGGAGGTGACCAAAGCCCGGATCAACCCTCGGAGAAAGCAAAGAGAAGAACAACAAGAAGAGAACGAGTTCAAGTTGAGGTATAACCCCTAACCTAGTAGATAAATCTATAGTTAGGATGCTACTGTGTTGTTTAGCAAAGATCTGGCTTTTACGGTCCATGTTACCATGTTTAGAAAAAATTTTGTTTTACCGTTTCCGCAATCCCGAAAGTACCGGGAGAAGTAACGTGGACCTAACAGGGTAGTCTACAAGCACATCCTTATACATGTCCCTGGTCATAGGATTATCGAGACAGGGCATCGATACTCCAGAATATACTGGTGTGTACGCTTCTCGTCCCAGCTGGGGAGGTAGTCTGTCCCATAGTCATCAGTACGTCGTACTGGAGAGAGTGTGCAGGTGCTCATTAGGTTATGAGTACACTGGACATGACTCGTCGGGAACTGTTGGTTGGTACTATACCTATCGTCAGTTAGCAGTTTCCAGGTGATATGAGTACAGCTTAGTCCGTTGACTTGACACTGCTGCTTCGCCTCAAGTGTGTTCCCACTGTTCTTAGATTACTAACCTACCACGGCTCTATTGAGGCGTGCAAAGAGGTGGTAGTTGGGTGCAGTCCCGAAGCATTTGGAGGCAGTGGCGGTTAGATAGGATTCGCCTCTCCCAGTTTTGGGGGTTGATATCGCGCTGTGTTTGGAGAGCCATTACACAAAGTCCCTGGCCAGGACAAGCGAGATTTACTGGTAGGTACTCCATTAGTTTCTCAAGGTGTTTTGGACTACACTCCGACACGACGTATACCGCTATTAGGGGACTGACGTTTACCACCCCCTAGGCCCGATATGCGATACTCTTAGACGAACAGACCGGACTGTACGGAAATTGTTATATTCAGGCTCAGTAGGAGTTCAGATGGGTTTTCCTCATTGGCCTTCTTATCGACATCTACATGGGAACTGTTACGTACAGCTAGTACCGCTTGCGGCCTGTGGTTAAACACATTGCCAGCGTAGTGTCGAGTCTTTAGAGTCCCATACAGAGGGTTTTCCGCTTTTGGGCGAAACGATGTAGAGGTCGTATGGTTTTACGAAAGGGTTCATTCACATACACGTACTTGTGCGTGTTTGGTGTTCGGGCAGTTGATACTAGTGGGCTTTGGTTTAAGCCGGATCATAGTATTAGATTTTGGATAGGCTTAGTCTCATTGTATTCGTGTTTCTCAGAACACAGATACGGGTATGTATATACGGTTGATAGGGGCAGAGACGGAGACACCTCATTAGAGTTTTGACCATTGACTTGATTAAAACCATAATGAGATGGAGGAAATTGTTTATTAATTCTTATTAGTGATAATTGTGTCATGGTTAATTGGTTTGACCATTTGACTTGTTGACCATTGTTGACTTAGATATTTTTGTTGAGCATGAGATATTATGCTTAGCATTAATTATGACATGATAATGGTCAAATCAAGGTTGCCATCACAATTATCATAATAAAACTTATTATTCTTTTTCCTCATATGAGAGCTCTTCATAATTTCTCACACATTCTCTCTCCTTCTTCCTCTCTCAAAACCTAAATGTCTCATGAGTTGAGAACCATGGGTTGTTGAGACCAAGCCACCAAAATCCATCTCTACTCACTCTAGGGTTCTTAGTCTAGCACACGAAGCATCCTAGTTACTTCAATATAGAGGTTGGAGCTCAAGGTAAAGACCTTTGGGTGGATCTTCTTTGACGTGGAGAAGCCGGTGAGGAGGAACCATCCACTACAACTCCAAGGAGCTCACAATAAGGAGAAGAAGGACTTCAAGCTTGAGGTATAATCATCTAACATAGTAGTTAGAACTTCTTGTTAGTTTGTTAGTTAGTGTTTCGCAAAGATGCTAATGGCTTGTCTATGTTACCTTGCAGAGAAAAATTTGATTTTTACCTATTCCGCCTCCCCGTTAACTACCGGGAGGAGTAACATAAACTTACGGTGGGTATCAGATCCTAGCTAAACCATAACTAACATGTTAGCAAAGCTTAGAACTTCGATCATGGAAAAATTCCGAAAACACGATAAAACTTGCATTTTCTGTCGATTTTTAAAACATGTCTAAAAATATTTTCAGAGAACTGAAAAATACATGCATGCTTTTTATTGAACACTGAAGAAATTTGGGCGCCTAACTCGGTTAGACCACTGCGGAACCGCGGCCGAACCATACGTTCCGCCGTGGATCCGCGGCCGAGTCAACTCCGAGTTGGTCCAAATTTTTTCTGGTGCTCTCTGTGGTTGTTTTGTGTTTTCTGGGATATTTTGTTTCTGCTCAGGAAGTTTTGTGTACAGTGTTGTACTTGGAGTAGATTCAAATAAGTTTTTTGATCGAAATTCTATAAAGTTTAGCTAATTGGATTATATCTGTGATTTTTTATATGTATTGAACGTCTACTAATCGCTATACGTCGATTAATAGGGGTTGTACATATCTGTGATCTGTGATGTTGGTTTGTGCATATGAACTTGTTGAATTGTCGTGGATGAATAGCCGGGGATGTGAGATGAGCGTTTTATCTTACATTTGTTGTAAATTTTAAATTGATGTAATATTATTTTATGGTCGCACATCCGGGTTGAGGTTGTAGCCACCATTGTATATTATTTCTTTTACTATTTTCTGCTCTTAGGATGGACCCAAGGTGGGGTGCACAAACTACCAGATACTTTGAAGTGCCGAGTGGCCTACTCACTTTGTTGAGGGAGGTTTCTTCACTTCGGGTATTTGGCGGGTAGTTTGCCGCTCCCGTATGGGTCTAGGGTGGGGTTTTGGCTATTCATCACGACCGTGTAATCCGTCTTTCGTTGCAGGCTCAAACGAAACACGGATTTCTAGCATATCCAATATGTTCATCTGTGATCTGGAAGGACTATCATTGCGTCTGGCTAATATATATATATATATCTATATATGATATCTAGTAGACATTGCTTATGTTTTGCATCCGCGCTAGTCCAGCCCCCGCTCTGTCGTTAGTTTAGGAACCTAACGGGTGATGACGGGGCCCCATGGTGAATGCGGATGGCATAAGAGTATGTTATATTTTCGTTGTTTTTTGCAATGGTAGGATTAATTGATGGGACTGCATTAAATAAATGCAAAGAAAACAAACTAAAGTTGAATCGTTGGAACAATTTCAAAACCACTCGGTTTTTTCAAAACAACAAAACTTTTAAATGCGGAGCATAAACCACTCCTTTTAAAAGCTATCAGGTTCCTTCGATTATATCAAGTTCACCATGTTCACGGTTTCGCCAAAACCATTCGTAGCCCTCCGTTATTTCAGTTAGATATTCAGTAGTATTCAAGCTATGTATTTTGACCTTCGCCAAGGAATAGTGATTGGTAGCTGCTGAATATTTATCTGTAGCATAGATAGATGTGTTGGTTTGGGATAGTCGTACTGCTATTTTGGCCTTCGTCAAGGGTATGTACGGGTGGGTCCAAATTAACCTGGATAATGATGGGTAGAACCTGACATGTGACTTATGATATGTTGGCCTTCTTCAAGGTCATAAGAGCATGGGGCAAAAATCCACCTCGGGAGTTTCTAAAGAAACTAAAACTTGCTAGTATTGCAAACCATTTGGAGTGTGATAACTTTGGTAGGATTCCTTCAACTTTATCACACGATGAAATTTGGATCCCGATCCTACTGTGAGTATATGCTACTCCTCGGGAGATTTTTTCACTTAACGATTAATGCTATAAACCAAGTAGGTGTCAAGAAAGGTGTTAGCGGGGCTACGCCCACTGGGAAAAGAGGTTATTTAATTAAGGAACTTCACGAAAGTGTCGTAAAACCTCCCTCGAAGTACCAAAACTGGCCTGGCTGAACGGTTAAGCAAGTATTGTACGATGAGATCAGTCCTAACTAATTCTTCTTTTATGGTTTGAGGAAGAATTCGAGAAACAGTGGGAGCCATCCTATTTAGATAAACTAAAAACCACTCTAAACTTGCAAGAGCATCATGCTAAAATGTTTCTTCTCTCTCTCCTAATTGCAGCAACCAACAACATGACGAGCCTTAAGTTATTATTAGATAAAAATATATTGACAGGGCTAAACTATAAAGATTGGTTCAGGAATGTCAAGATAGCAATCACTTATGACAAGTTGGGGTATCTCCTTACTACTAAGGCCCCCGTCGTCCCAGGTCCAGAATCCAGCGTCGCGGATAGGGAAATCCGTAAGACATGGGAGATTGACTGCACGAAGGTCAAGTGTCTCGTGCTTGCCTCTATGGACAATGAACATCAGAGGAGGCACGAGAATATGGATCTTGAATCCATATTCCTCCATACCAAGGAATTATATGGAGAGCAATCCCGTATCGCAAGATACGAGACCTCGAAGAAGCTATTTCAAGCGAGGTTGGCCGTCGGATCATCTGTAGGGGAACACGTCTTTAAGATGATTGGCTACATTGAGGAGCTCGCGGACCTCGGGACCATGTTTGAGAACGAGCTGTATACTGACTTGATTCACCAGTCCCTTCATTCCACCTACGTCCAGTTTATCTTGAATTTTAATATGCATGGTAAAGAAGTTGATCTTCCGGAACTCCTCAACATGTTGAGGAGTGCAGAGGGCACCTTGCAAAAAGTCAGGAAAACACCCGCTCTGTTTGTTGGTGGAGCTTTCTCTTCTAGGTCCAAGGCGAAAGCCAAAGGAAAGAAGAAGAAGGCCCCCACCAAACCGAGGGGCGGTGTTAGTAAGGTGGAAGCCAAGGGAAAGGCAAAAGTGGCGGGACAAATAGTGCGAAAGGAAGAATGCTTTTATTGTCATAAGAAGGGACACTGGAAGAAAGATTGTAGGGCTTGGAAGGCCAAGAACCTGGACCTGAAGCAAATTGTGGCTTCTACTTCAGGTGTGCATGTAATTGAAAACTGTCTGTCAATTAACTCTACTTCCTGGGCATTAGATACCGGATCAGGATCTCATATCTGTAATTCTTTACAGGCACTGAGAAGCCGTAATGTTTTGAAGGCGGGTGATATGATCCTCAGAGTTCCAAACGGAGCAAGCATGGATGCTGTGTCCATGGGGAATGTCACTTAGGATTGACTAATGGACATGTTTTGGTTTTGCGCAACTGTTATTATGTACCCAGTTTGACTTGTAATATCATATCCGTATCTTTAATGCCTAAAAAAGGTTATGATTTTACTTTTGTAAGCGATGTCGTAAACATCCACCTTAATCATGGTTTGATTGGGTCGGGTATATTGAGCAACGGTATATACGTATTAAACCAACCGCAGATTTTTAATATCCAGAATACACATAAAAGAAAGTCTCAAGAATTAAATCATTCTTTCTTATAGCATTGTAGACTATGTCACATCAATGAGACAAGGTTAACCAAGTTACATAAAGAAGAATATTTGGATCCGTTTGAATATCAATCTTATGCAACTTGTCAATCATGTCTCAAAGGAAAGATGACAAAGACTCCGTTCACTAGACGCGGAGTAAGAGCGAGCGAGCTCTTAGGACTCATACACAGCGACGTGTGTGGTCCAATGTCTACACATGCAAGAAGTGGTTTTTCCTATTTCATTACTTTTACGGATGATTTCTCTAGGTATGGACATGTCTTCTTAATGTTGTATAAATCTGAGGCCTTTGAGAAATTCCAGGAATATGAGAATGAAGTGGAAAAACAGACCGGTAAAAGTATTAAGACACTGAGATCTGATCGAGGTGGTGAATACTTAAGTACCGAGTTCCTGGATAACCTAAAGGAGAATGGAATTCTCTCTCAGCTTACTCCTCCATACACACCACAGCACAACGGTGTATCGGAGAGACAGAACCGAACCCTATTGGATATGGTACGTTCCATGATGAGTAACGTTGAGTTACCACGATCATTCTGGGGCTATGCACTAGAACCAGCTGCATATCTTTTGAACAAGGTTCCTACCAAGACTGTGCCTACTACACCATATCAGATGTGGAGTGAGAAGAAACCCTATCTTTAATATATGAAGATATAGGAATGTCCAGCTTTTGTCAAAAAGCAGCATGCGGACAAACTCGAGGCACGCTCAGTACTGTGTAAATTTGTGGGATACCCAAAGAACCCCAGGGGGTATCTTTTCTATTACACAGAGGAACAAAAGGTTTTTATTTCTCGTCATGCCCACTTTCTGGAACATCAGTTTTTAGAAAAAGGAACAAGTGTGAGCGCAATAGAACTGGAAGAAATTCTAAAACCACAAGCTATTACTAAAAGCTTGGTGGAACTATAAGTTTCAAAAGAACAGGACATTCCCGCACCGCTCCACAGGAGTAGTAGGCTTCTCATCCACCTGAGAGATACTACGGTTTTCTCATAGACGGGGATAGAGAGGATTGCATCATTGATAATGATGAGCCGACTAACTTCCAGTAAGCCATTCAGAGCACTGACTGGGTAAAATGGCTGGATGCAATGCGGACCGAAATGGAGTCCATGTACACCAATAAAGTATGGACTTTGGACATTGCTCCAGAAGGGGTAAAACCCGTAGGCTGTAAATGGATCTTTAGAAAGAAGATTGGCGTAGATGGACAGATTGAAACCTATAAGGCTAGACTTGTTGCAAAAGGATTTCGTCAAAGACCTGGTTTGGAGTATGACGAAACCTTTTCACCAGTGGCTATGCTTAAGTCCATTCGAATCCTTCTTTCCATTGCTGCCTTCCACGATTACGAGATTTGGCAGATAGACGTAAAAACCACTTTTCTAAATGGAAATTTAGAAGAATGTGTCTATATGGACCAGCCAGAGGGTTTCATTCAGAGTGGGAGTAGTGGGAAAGTGTGCAAGTTGCTTAAGTCCATTTATGGACTGAAGCAGGAATCGCGGAGTTGGAACATCTGTTTTGATGAGACGGTCAATGAATTTGACTTTATCAAAAATCCAGATGAACTATGCATTTATAGTAAGATTGTAGCACGAACTGTTGTATTCCTCGTCTTGTACATGGATGATATTCTCTTGATAGGAAATGACATTCCTATGCTACAATCTGTCAAAGGGTTCTTGTCACACAGGTTCTCCATGAAAGACCTGGGTGATGCCTCTTACATTCTGGGGATCCAGATCTATCATGGTAGATCTAAGAGGATGTTTGGACTCTCGCAGTCCAGGTACATCGACACCATACTGAAAAGATTCAGTATGGAAGATTCCAAGCACGGTAATTTACCGGCTTGTCACGGAATCGCCCTCTCCAAAGAGATGTCTCCCAAGACTGATTTGGAAAAGGATCGCATGTATATTATACCCTACGCTTCTGCGGTAGGCTCTATAATGCATGCGATGTTGTGTACCAGATCAGATGTAGCTTATGCACTGAGTGTGGTAAGCCGGTATCAATCAAACCCTGTGGAGAAGCACTGGATAGCGGTAAAGAACATTCTCAAGTACTTGAGAAGGACTAAGGATATGTTATTAGTTTACGGCACAAAAGACCTCCAGATCGAGGCCTTTGCTAACTCCAGCTTCCAGAGTGACAAGGATGACTCCAAATCCATGTCGGGTTATTTCTTTACCCTCAATGGATTGGCGGTCTGTTGGAAGAGTTCCAAACAGGAAACCGTTGCTGACTCGACGATGGAAGTGGAGTATATCGCAGCTTCTGATGCCGCAAAAGATGCAGTCTGGATGAGGAAGTTCTTAATAGAACTTCAGGTGGTTCCGTCCATTGTTGATCCAATACCTCTGTATTGTGACAACAATGGTGCTATAGCTTTAGCGAAGGAACCCAGGTCCCATCAGAAGTCCAGACACATCTTGAGGCGGTATCACCTAATCAGGGAGATCGTGGATCGCCGGGAGATCGAGGTTCGGAGGGTTGCTATAGAGGATAATACTGCAGATCCATTCACAAAGGCCATTCCTCAGACGCAGTTCGAAAGGCTATTCGAGATGATAGGTCTGCGATATGCCAGCACATGGCCTTAGTGCAAGTGGGAGATTGTTAGTGTGATATGCCCTAGAGTCCATTATTGTATAGTACTAGTTTGTATATTACATTTTGGAAGCCTGGGATAAATACACGGATTTATAATAGTCTTGCTCAATATGGTAGTATGCTACTTGGTTTGTATTTATCTTAATATGTGTATATGTTTTTTTTTAACGTATCGCTAATACTTATTGATAGAGCCCTTAGTATCTTTGCTTGACTACCAGCGTTGTGATGGCAGTCACACTTGTGGGGGTTGGGTAGTCTACAAGCACATTCTTATACAGTTCCCTGGTATTAGGATTATCGAGACAGGGCATCGATACCCCAGAGTAGACTGGTGTGTATGCTTTTCGTCCCAGCTGGGGAGATGGTCTGTCCCACAGCCATCAGTACGTCGTACTAGTGATAGTATGCAGGTGCTCATTAGGTTATGAGTACACTAGACAGGACTCGTCGGAAACTGTTGGTTGGTACTATACCTATCGTCAGTTAGCAGTTCCCAGGTGACATGAGTACAGCTTAGTCCGTTGACTTGACACTGCTGCTTCGTCTCAAGTGTGTTCCCAATGTTCTTAGATTACTACCCTACCACGGCTCTATTGGGTCGTGCAAACAGGTAGTAGTTGGGTGCAGTCCCGAATCATTTGAAGGAAGTGGCGGTTAGATAGGATTCGTCTCTCCCGATATTTTACATTCGTCTGACGCAATGATATTCATTCCAGATCACAGATGAACTTAATTGGATTTGCAAGCAATCCGTGTTTGTTTTGAGCCTGCAACAAAAGACGGATTACACAGTTGTGATGAATAGCCATTACCCCACCCAAGACCCCAACGGGTACGGCAAACTACCCACCCGGCAGTTTGTGCACCCCACCTTGGGTCTGTCCTAGGAGCAAAAAACAGTAAAATGAAATAATACAACGGTGGCTACAACTGCAACCTGGATATGCCCCGCAAAATAATATTACAACAAATTACATTTATATCAAATGAATTAAATAATAACCCATCACATAACCCCGGCTATACATCACAATAGTCCAACACAGTTCATATGCACAAACAGATAAAATCCATTACAGAAATGTGCAACCCCCTGCCAACCGATATACTAGCAGTTAGGGGAGGTTTACGAACACATTATACAAACACATATATAATCCAATAAGCAAATACTGTATAATTTCGATCGATTAAACACTTTTAATTTTGCTCCAATAGTTCTCTGTATATATGAAACCTGAGCAAAAATTAAAAAATTCCAGAAAATACCAAATATCCCAGAGAACCAACACAGGAAAATTAGGTTCCTGAATCGCCAACTCGGCGGCGGAATCGCGGCGAATCGGTAGGATCCGCCGCGGTTCCGCGGCTCTTTAGGCGATTCAGGGGCCCAATTTTCTTGGGTGTTCTTCTACTGTCTTTTCAAGCTTTCTGAACATCCCTGAAAAATTTTTGGACTTCATTTAAAAATCGACAGAAACTCATGATTTCGGGCTTTTCCGGTTTTGTTTTTTTTTCGTTCGAAATTCATACAAATTTGCAAGTAAGTTATTTATTGTTTAGCGAGGCTCTGATACCATTGTAAGCCGATGTCCAACACCCCACGACTTGCGGGGAGGCGGAAATATGAAAAACGATCTTGTTTCTTGCTTAAACATCGACTAACCGCACGAATCGAAGCTAAACGATAACTAACATGAAACATAGAAGTTCTATACTACTATGTTTAGCGATTATACCTAACGAATCGTGTCCTTCGTCTTTGCGAACTCCACCTCCTCCTCGGCCTTCTCGAAGTAGTAGACGATCCACCCGAGAGCTTTACTCCAAGCTTAGCCTCTAAACTTGAGGCAACTAACCTTCTTTAAGTGCTAATCAAAGAAGCTAGGTGATATAGAGTGATGGTTATGGTTTAATTAGTCTAACTAATCCTTGTACTCAACACATGAGAGGGAAGGATTAGGGTTTGAAGAGGGAGAGCTTGAGGAGAGAGAAGATGAACATAATAATGAAGTGAGAATAATGAGTTATCATAATATATATCAAGCATTTCTTTTAATCAAGAAAAGAAAAGATAATGTTTTACAGCCATGCTTGATAAATATCTAATGGTGATTCACATCTATGAGTCATGAAGAAATACTGACATGGATGAATCATCCATATGACTCACTAATCACATTCATTGTATATGCCACCTAAACCCCCTTAGTCACCACCTTCTAGAAGCTTCTCGCGCAATTACGAGAATGCCCCTCCTTTCCGCAAAAATACGGAAAAAATTTAGACTGTATAAATCCAATAACCGGATACCAGTAACTGGCTTAAACCAAAGCCGACTGGTAAAAACTGTCCGAAAGTCGTACGTGCGTAAACACACGTATGCTTCCGAACCCTTGTCGTAAAACCGTTCGACCTCTATATCGTTTCGCCTGGAGTAGGGAAACTCTCTGTGTGGGACTCTAGAGACTCGACTACTACGCTGGCAGTGGGTTTAACCACAGACCGCAAGCGGCACTAGCTGTACGTAACGGTCCCCAGGTAGATGTCGATAAGAAGGCCGATAAGGAAACCCATCCGAACTCCTACTGAGTCTGATGTGACAATCTCCATACAGTCCGGTCCATTCGTCTAAGACTATCGCATATAGGGCCTAGGGGGCGGCAAGCATCAGTCCCCTAATAGCGGTATAAGTCGTGTCGGAGCGAAGCCCATTACACCCTGAGAAACTACTGGAACCTACCAGCAAATCTCGCTTGCCCTGGCCAGGGACTTTGCGTAATGGCTCTCTGACACAGCGCGATATCAACCCCCAATACCGGGAGAGACGAATCCTGTCTAACCGCCACTGCCTCCAAAGGCTCGGGACTGCACCCAACTGCTACCTGTTTGCACGACTCCTTTGAGCCGTGGTAGGGTAGCAATCTAAGAACAGTGGGACACACTCGAGGCGAAATAGCAGTGTCAAGTCTGCGGACTATGCTGTACTCATGTCACCTGGGAACTGTTCACTGACGACTGGTATAAAACCAACCAACAGTTCCCTATGAGTCCTGTCCGGTGTACCCGTAACCTAACGAGCACCTGCATACTATCTCCAGTACGACGTACTGACGGCTGTGGGATAGACCATCTCCCCAACTGGGATGAGAAGCGTACACACTAGTCTACTCCGGAGTATCGATGCCCTGTCTCGATAATCCAACGACTAGGGACCTGAATAAGGATGTGCTTGTAGACTACCCAGCCCCCACTAGTGTGACTGCCATCACAACGCCGGTAGTCAAGCAAGATCCTAAGAGCTCTATCAATACGTATACTCACATATTAAGATAGAAAAACCAAGTAGCATACTACCATGTTTAGCAAGACTGTTATATACATGTGAATATCCCAAGCTTCCATTAAGTAATATACAAACTAGTATGATACAATAATGGCCCCTAGGGCATATACACTAACAATCTCCCACTTGCACTAGGGCCATGTACTGGCATATCGAAGACCAATGATCTCGAGTAGCCTCTCGAACTGATCTGAGGTAGGGCCTTCGTGAATGGATCAGCAATGTTCTCTTCAGAAGCAACTCTCCGAACCTCGATCTCCTGACGATCAATGATCTCCCTGATCAGGTGATACCGCCTTAAGATGTGTCTGGATTTCTGATGGGACCTTGGTTCCTTCGCTAAAGCTATAACTCCGTTGTCGTCGCAATACAGAGGTATTGGATCAACTATGGTAGGAACCACCTGAAGTTCTGTTAGGAACTTCTTCATCCAGACTGCTTCTTTTGCGGCATCGCAAGCAGCTATATACTCCGCTTCCATCGTTGAGTCAGCAACGGTGTCCTGCTTGGAGCTCTTCCAGCACACCGCCCCTCCATTGAGGGTAAAGACATAACCCGACATGGACTTGGAATCGTCCTTATCACTCTGGAAGCCGGAATCAGCAAAGGCCTCCAACCTGAGGTCTTTTCCGCCGTAAACCAAGAACATCTCCTTAGTCCTTCTCAGGTACTTGAGAATGTTCTTTACTGCTATCCAGTACTTCTCCCCTGGGTCTGACTGATACCGGCTTACCACGCTCAGTGCGTAAGCTACATCTGGTCTGGTGCACAACATCGCATACATTATAGAGCCTACCGCAGAAGCGTAGGGTATAATAGACATGCGTTCCCTTTCCAAATCAGTCTTGGGAGACATCTCTTTGGAGAGGGTGATTCCGTGACAAGCCGGTGGATTACCGCGCTTAGAATCTTCCATACTGAATCTTTTCAGTACAGTGTCGATATACCTGGACTGCGAAAGTCCCAACATCCTCTTGGATCTATCACGATAGATCCGGATCCCCAGAAGGTAAGAGGCATCACCCAGGTCTTTCATGGAGAACCTGTGTGACAAGAATCGTTTGACAGATTGTAGCATAGGAATGTCATTTCCTATCAATAGAATGTCATCCACGTACAAGACGAGGAATACGACACTTCTGGCTACAACTTTACTATATATGCACGGTTCATCTGGATTTTTGATAAAGTCATATTCTTTGACTGTCTCATCAAAACAGATGTTCCAACTCCGCGATACCTGCTTTAGTCCATAAATGGACTTGAGCAGCTTGCATACTTTCCCGCTGCTCCCACTCTGATTGAAACCCTATGGCTGATCCATATAGACGCACTCTTCTAAATTTCCATTCAGAAAAGCCGTCTTTACGTCCATCTGCCAGATTTCATAATCATGGAAGGCAGCAACAGTAAGAAGGACCCGAATGGATTTGAGCATAGCCACTGGAGAAAAAGTTTCGTCATAGTCCAAACCAGGTCTTTGACGAAAACCCTTTGCAACAAGTCTAGCCTTATAGGTTTCCACCTGCCCATCCACACCAATCTTTTTCTTGAAGATCCATTTGCATCCTATGGGTTTTACCCCATCTGGAGCAAAGTCCAAAGTCCATACTTTGTTGGTGTACATGGACTCCATTTCGGTCAGCATTGCATCTAGCCATCGTACCGAGTCGCCGCTCTGGATGGCCTGCTGGAAGTCAGTAGGTTCATCATCATCTATGCTGCAATCCTCTCTATCCCCATTTATAAGAAAACCGTAGTATCTCTCAGGCGGATGAGACGGCCTACTACTCCTGCGGAGGGGTGTGGGAATGACTTGTTCTTCTTGAACTTCCGGTTCTACCAAATTTTCAGTATTAGTTTGTGGTTCTGGAATTTCTTCCAGTTCTATTTCGCTCCCACTTGATTCCTTTTCTAAAAACTGATGTTCGAGAAAATGGGCATTACGAGAAACAAATACCTTTTGTTCCTCTGCGTAATAGAATAGACATCCCCTGGAGTTCTTTGGATATCCTACAAACTTACACTTTACTGATCGTGCCTCGAGCTTGTCCACATGCTGCTTTTTAACAAAAGCTGGACATCCCCAAATCTTTATATACTGTAGATGGGGTTTCTTCCCGCTCCACATCTGATATGGAGTGGTAGGCACAGTCTTGGTAGGTACCATGTTCAAAAGATATGCTGCTGATTCTAGCGCATAACCCCAGAAAGATCGCGGTAACTCAGCATTACTCATCATGGATCGTACCATATCTAATAGGGTTCGATTCCGTCTCTCCGATACACCGTTGTGCTGTGGAGTGTATGGAGGAGTAAGCTGAGAGAGAATTCCTTTCTCTTTTAGGTAACCTAGGAACTCGGCACTCAAGTATTCACCACCTCGATCAGATCTAAGTGTCTTGATACTTTTGCCGGTTTGGTTTTCTACTTCATTCTTATACTCTTAGAATTTCTCAAAAGCCTCGGATTTATGTTTCATCAGATAAATGAATCCGTATCTTGAGTAATCATCCGTGAAAGTAA
Organism: Agapanthus africanus; assembly: GCA_030015575.1. Classification (NCBI taxonomy): domain Eukaryota; kingdom Viridiplantae; phylum Streptophyta; class Magnoliopsida; order Asparagales; family Amaryllidaceae; genus Agapanthus; species Agapanthus africanus. The sequence continues at coordinate 262,460,715 of CM057345.1, read as the reverse complement.
TGAAATAGGAAAAACCACCTCTTGCATGTGTAGACATTGGACCACATACATCGCTGTGTATGAGTCCTAAGAGCTCGCTCGCTCTTACTCCTTGTCCAGTAAATGGAGTCTTTGTCATCTTTCCTTTGAGACAAGATTGACAAGTGTCATAAGTTTGATATTCGAACGAGTCCAAATATCCTTCTCTATGCAACTAAGTCAACCTTCTCTCATTGATGTGACCCAGTCTACAATGCCATAAGAAAGCTTTATTTAAATCTGGAGACTTTCTTTTTAGTATGTTCTGGACATTGAAAATTTGGAGTTGGTTTAAAACATATATACCGTTATTTAGTGTACCGGACCCAATCAAACCATGATTAAGGTGGATGTTAACAACATCTCTTACAAACGTGAAATCATAACCTTTATTTGATAACAAGGAAACTGATATGATATTACACGTTAAGCTTGGCACAAAAAAACAGTTATGTAAAACCAAAATGTGTCCACTCGTCAATCCTAGGTGATAATCCCCGACGGACGCAGCTCCCACGCTAGCTCCGTTAGCAACCTTTAGGGTCATATCACCTTCCTTCAGCACTCTACGGTTTCTCAGTGCCTGCAATGAATTGCAAATATGAGATCCTGATCCGGTATCCAATACCCAGGAAGTAGAGTTGATCGACAGACAATTCTCAATTACAAACACACCTGAAGTCGAAGCCACAGCTTGCTTCGGTTCCTGGTTCTTGGCGTTCCACGCCTTGCAATCCTTCTTCCAGTGCCCTTTCCTGTGACAATGGAAGCACTCATCCTGGCCAACTACCGGTACCGCAAACTTTTTCTTTCCCTTCCCTCCCACCTTACTTACACCTCCTCTAGGTCTGGGGACGGCCTTCTTCTTCCTTCCTTTGGCCCTAGCCTTGAACCCGGAAGAAGATGCACCGCCAACAAACATAGCGGGTGTTTCCCTTGCCTTCTGCAAGGTGCCCTCTGCACTCCTTAACATGTTCAGGAGTTCCGGAAGTTCAACTTCCTTTCTTTGAATGTTGAAGTTCAGGATAAACTGGGCGTAGGTGGAAGGAAGGGACTGGAGAATAAGGTCTGTATAGAGCTCATTATCCAAAGTCGTCCCGAGGTCTGCGAGCTCTTCTATATAGCCGATCATCTTTAGGGCATGTTCTCCTACCGATGACCCGACAGCCAACCTCGCTCGAAACAAGTTCTTAGAGGTCTCGTATCTTGCTATACGAGATTGCTCTCCATAAATTTCCTTTGTATGGAGAAATATGGCATCTAGTTCCATATCTTCGTGCCTCCTCTGATGTTCATTGTTCATCGAGGCAAGCACGATGCACTTGGCTTTCGCGCAATCGAAATCCCAGGTTTTGCGGATTTCCTTATCCGCATTACTGGATTTGGGACCAGGGACAGCAGGTACCGTAGCGGTGAGGACGTACCCCAATTTGTCATAGGTCAAAGCCATTTTGACATTCCGCAGCCAATCTTTATAGTTTGGCCCTGTCAGTATATTTTTCTCTAAAAGTAACTTAAGTCCAGTCATTTTCAGGGTCGCTGCAATTAAGAGAGAGAGAAGAAAACTCTTTAGCATGATGCTCTTGCAAGTTTAGAGTGGTTTTTAGTTTATCTAAACTGGATGGCTCCCACTGTTTCTCGAATCCTTCCTCAAACCATAAAAGAAGAATTAGCCAGGACTATTCTCACTGTACAATTCTTGCTTAACCGTTCAGCCAGGCTAGTGTCGATACTTCGAGGGAGGTTTTCCAACGCTTTCGTGAAGTTCCTTAATTAAAGAACCTCTTTTCTCTGGGGGCGTAACCCCGCTGACACCTTTCTGGACACCTACTTTGTTTATAGCATTGATCGTTTAAGTGACGAATATCCTGATAAGTAGCATATACTCACAGTAGGATCGGGATCCAAATATCATCGTATGATAATGTTGAAGGAATGCTACCAACATTCATCAAACTCCAAATGGTATGCATCTCTGTAAGCCCACGGGGGCGCCTCGGCCGTCGATCCGACGCCGGAAATGCGGAAACAAAAACTTTGCGAACTTTGCAAACCGGCACCACCGCGCACTTTTCACCCGGATCGGGCCATTAACCTAGCAACTAGCAAAAGTAAAAGATGGGTAGAGAAGTATACCAAGCGATCCGTGTCCTTCGGTCTTCGTCTCCACTCCGATCTCCCGCGGAATCTCCGTCCATCATCCTCTCGTCGGAAAGGGCACCACGTAGCCGGAATCTTTTACAGGCTCCCACCTCTTGACCGAGGCAACTCGGGCGCGAAGTTGGCTAGCCGGCGCGTCCAAGACTTGCTATAGAATGAAGTGTAGTAGCTTATCTCTTTGGGGTTTAGTTGCCTTTGTATGGATGGAGGTGGAGAAAAAATGACTTAGGAAAAATGGTGAAGTTTCTTGCAAGCCAAATGAGATGAACAATATCCCCTCACCCAAAATGAAATCTCTCATCCTCAAAAATAAAACTCTCCCTCTCTATCATGAATAGTGGCCGGCCCCTCTTCCTTATGGGTGTGAGAAATATATATCAATAATCAAGAGAAGAAAAAGAAAAGATAATGATTAAAAACCACATCCATTTCAAATCCTAAGCCAAATCAAAAACCATCCAATGAAAAGCAATGAAAGGGACAAGAAAGGCATCTCATGATGACAAGAAGGAACAAATGCAAGAAACCCCTCCACTAAATGTTAATTGCAAACTTGCAATTAACACCCTACATCGGAAAGTCCGGCCGTGAAAGAATAAAAGAAAACCGGCCGGAACGGAATGCAAACTGGCAACTTCAGAAAACTGATCCCGTAAAAAATTACAGAAAAACCCCGCAACTGCAAATACATGCCCGCATTTGTATTCCCACTGAACACAAATGCAAAGAAACAAAACTACACTATCAAATACTAGAATCCGGGTTAAGCCAAAGCCGGCAAGTAAAAAAACCGTCCGATCACGATCCGTGCAATACCGCACGTATCTGATCGAACCCTGCCATATCTCCATACGGCCTCTACAGCGTTTCGCCCAAAACCTGAGTAACTGTCGTGTGGTGGACTCTAAAGACTCGTCAATACAATGGCTGTGGATTTAACCACTAGCACGTCAGAGGTATAAGCCAATACGTGACGGGCTACCAGGTATTGACCAAAAGGGACGTCGATGAGAGAACTCATCCTGACACCCTACTGAGCCTGTAAGTGACAATATCCGTACAGTCCGGTCCGTTCGTCTATGGGCATCGCATGGCTGGCCTAGGGGGTTGGTAAAAGTCAGACCCCCAAAAGCGGTACAAGTCGTGTCGGAGTGTAGCCCAGAACACCCTGAGATACTACTGGAATACCTACCAGCAAATCTCCTGCCTTGGCCAAGGACTTTTCATGTTCTGGCTCTCCTAGACACAGCACGACCTCACCCCCAATACCGGGAGAGACGAACCCCTGCAGATCCGCTCACTGCCTCCATGTGGCTCGGGACTGTACCCAACTAAAACCTGTTTGCACGACTCCTTTGAGCCGTGGTAGGGTAGTAATCAAAGCACAGTGGGAACTCACACGAGACAAATGATGATCTCAGGTCGATGAACTAACCTGTACACATGTCACCAGGGAACTGCTGATTGATCGTTTTTCCCGTTGTGTAGTATGTAGAAAAATTTGTAAAGAACTTCACAACCAAAAACAAAATATTTTGACCGCAATCAAACTACGGTGTCGGATGTAGTTTGTAGAGAGTGCGGATCGTCCACAGGGATTGCACGATTCACTTGTATTTCGATACGTTTGAAATGAAAAGTTAAGCAACAATAAAAGAAAACATGATTCAAGAATGATTTGTATTCGAGTGTCACTATTCTTTATGCAAGAATCAAGAAACTATAAACAATCAAGAATCGGTGTTTTGATAATATTTCCAATCAACAATCAAGAATATAAGAGAGGCTCATAGGAATCGATCGGATCTTTATACGTGATGTAATCTAAAAGGTTTCGTGTTCTTGTCCTTCGAAGAATTGATACTAGATCAATGGTGATCGACGAGAGTTAGGGCTTTCTTGATGAAATTAGGGTTTCATCTCTTAACCCTTGTTCTTTCGAGGATACCATTTATATTCTAGCCTCTAGCAATTTCAAGAAACGATCGGAACTCCCCAATCTCGAGCGATGTCGATCAAGAAAGCATTGCAATGAATTGGGTCGTCGATTCTTGAACTTGCTAGGGTTTACAAACTCGTAGGATTCAAGAATCGATTGCAAATTTGTTACATCATCATACTAAAGATCGTTTCGACTCCTTAACAAGCGGAGTTTTATTCACACATCATCACAAAGACAATATTAAAGATTTGTAAAGATAACATGATGCGGAATTTAAAGAAAACAAGATAAAAGAATATCACCTTTATTGATCTCAACAATTTTGATTACATTTGCTTCAAGAACTACAAGAAGAAGAATCTAGATTGTTGATCGGGCGTCGCTCGGCTTCGTGAGTCGTGGATCGGCTTCGGATCGCTTGCTCCGTTGAAATCGGCTCCGCTCCTAAAGGTTGCAAGGCTTCTTGCTTAATGGGTACTCAGGATTCTTGATGTTGGCTTGGAATTAGGGTTAGGGTTTCCTACAAGCTCTCTCACTAAACTTGAGGAGGAAGAAGATGAAGAGAGGAGATAGATTGGGGATAGATTCACTAATTGGATGAATAATTCCCAAGGTTGAATAATGTGGGAAAAATGAGCCTAGGGTCTTATTTATAGAGCTCCCAAACCCTAGGTTTAGGTTTGAATTAGAAGTTTCCCTCCCAAAGTTTGTTGAAGAGTTTCTAGAAGGAGTTTGTTAGGAGCTAGCTTAGGGTTTAAGCTAGGGTTTAGGGAAAGTTCTAGAATAATAGGCTAGTTTAGTGAAGCTCAAAGTGTTTGCTGATCTGGTAGAACCCTCTAGAGTTTTCCGGAACTTGGAGTACATTTCTGAACTGTAGGCACTGAATCAGGAGTTGTGCACCAAAAATTAAGAGGTGATTCCCTTGTTCAACCGCGGATCCGCGGCCTTAGCAAGCCCATGCCGCGGATCCGCGGCCATGTAGGAGGGTTGGGCTGTGTGCTTTCTGGAGTGGTCTTCTACTGCTATTTGGAGCTTTATATGATATGCTGAATTGTGATTGCTCCTTTGGATTAGTACCAGATTTGAATTTAGTGAGTTTACGAGCGGTGTAATGGTCGAGCGAGCTTCTTTTCCTGCACAGACTTCGAAACACGGGTTGCAAGATATAGAAAATATGCCATGTGATGAAATGCAGTCAATTTCCCTAGAAATGCCGGTTTTAAGGTTGAATACATGTAATCTGATATTTTGCGACCGATTTGCTAATATGTGAATTATGAATACCGTACACTTCTATATGGATGCAAATGATAAGGAAATTGCCGGTTAAAATATGCAATATTTTCGACTGATCAAATACCCCCAAACTTAATTTCGATCGTCTCGAGCGAATGTTTTATTAAAAAGAGAAGGAGAAAATAAAGAAAGAGAAAAACTAACTAGCACACTTTCGTAGGCAACACGATTGCACTGAGCGCGTGCAACAAGCCTTTAAACCTCTAGGTGTCCCTAGTAGGAGGAGTGTTGTCTCCTGAGGGTTTTCAGCGGATTGCACCCACAAAATCCAATAATAAAAGCAAGATCATGAATATTACATTTAAAGAAGAGAATTGTAAAAGAAAAGCTTTGAAAATTAGGGTTTCCAACTAAGCTAGCTTTTCGGTTGTCATGAGCCCTATCTTAATGGTCATGAAAAGATGTTAGAAATCACGTCCTCCCTCAATAAAACATCATCTTATTCTTCATTCCTATCTTTCTTCCAAACATCGATCATATAACCCTGCGTGTGTGTAAAGACATCCCTACACCCGGAGAATTCAATTCAAGCTATCATACTCTTGCCCATCAACCTCAGTATTTTTTTTTCGATGAGCTCACACACTTTCATGCGACCGTTAATACTTCTTGAGGTACTAACCAACCGATTACTCATGTGCTTGCTTATTTGGTGTATTTTCCTAATCTTGCACCACCTTAGGTATAGCAGTGACTCCCAGACCAGTTGGCCTTAGGGCACTAGATGAAAAGGCACCCTCGCTATATATTTTTTTATTTCCTTCGGTGATAACAAAACCAGTGTCCATTTTTCTCACCACTTTCTTCATTTTTTTTATACTTTTGGCTTTAAGACAAGAGCATTTCAAGGTATCCTCTACTATCCCAGGCTTCAAGACGTGTGTAAGTGCGAATAGCAGGGTAGCAACGTTCAAAATGTTTGGCTTCCAGAATAGAAACTATTTTTCAGACTTATTTTTATCCTCAGATTAGTGACGTCCTTCATCTTACTAACCCTTGGGACAACGGCTCATAACTACTTATTACTAGTTCGTATAAGAAAACTTCTAATTTTCTAAAATTTTTCCAATCTCATGGATGTAATTTTTCACTATCTAAACTTTCATTATCTTATTTATATACAAAAAGGTGTAAATATTAAAATTATTTTTATATTTGAAAATTTTTAAATTTTTATGGGTTTTGAAAATTTTTCAATTTTTATAGATTTTCAAAAATGTTTTGTGCTTATGCAGATGATATGCAAATGATGCAAAAATAAGCACAAACCTCCCCCAAACTTGTTTTCAACAGTGTCCTCACTGTTGCCGACAGCTATATCTATAAAACCTGTAAATCTGGGGGGGATTATTAGTGGGGGCAAAATATATAAGTGAAGAACTTCCCCCAAACTTACTCTTTTCACTCACCTTCATTTAAAACATATGCAATGATATACAGGATATGAAGGTGAGACGGAGGAATTTTATTCCAAATAAACTGGCTCTTGTAAGAACAAGAGCTCCTCCGTGGGGTCAGTGGAAAAATACGGCTTTAGTCTATGTCCATTTACTTTGAAAAAGGTGCCGTTTTTAACATTTTCAACTTCTACTGCCCCGTGCGGGTATACAGACCGCACAACAAAAGGTCCCTTCCAACGAGATCGGAGCTTACCCGCATGAAGGTGTAATCGTGAATCATAAAGAAGGACTTGTTGACCAGGTAAAAATGTTTTCCTTAAAATGCTTTTATCGTGAAAAACCTTAGTCCTATTCTTTGTGATTACAGCATTATCATAAGCTTCATCGCGGAGTTCGCTTAGCTCGTTAAGTTGCAGCTTCCGAAAGTTGCAAGTAAGGTTTAGATCAAAATTTATTTCCTTTATAGCCCACAATGCTTTATGCTCTATCTCGACAGGTAAATGACATGCTTTTCCAAACACTATCCTATATGGAGACATTCCTAGGTCGGTTTTATATGCAGTCCTGAATGCCCAAAGAGCATCCGTCAATTTGGTCGACCAGTCTTTTCTATTTTTAGCAACAGTTTTCTCCAGGATAAGTTTGATTTGTCTGTTTGAGATTTCAGCCTGCCCGCTTGTTTGGGGATGATAGGGTGTAGAAAGACGGTGGTTGATTGAGTATTTTCGCATCAGAGTCTCGAAAGACCTGTTGCAGAAGTGCGTCCCATTATCGCTAATGATAGCGCGTGGGTGTCCAAATCGCGAAAAGATATTCTCTTTTAAGAACTTAATGACAACTTTCCTGTCATTAGTGCGACATGGAATGGCTTCTACCCACTTGGAGACATAATCAACCGCCAGCAAGATATACAGATTCCCAAAGGAGTTGGGAAAAGGACCCATAAAATCTATGCCCCAAACATCAAACATTTCAACAACCAGAATGGGTTGCTGAGGCATTTCATTCCTCTGGGATATTCTACCCGTATACTGACATTGTGTACAGGGTTTGCAATACTCAAATGCGTCCTTGAATAAGGTCGGCCAATAAAATCCACATTGCAAAACCTTTTCCGCTGTCTTTCTAGGACCAAAGTGACCCCCACAGGCCTGATCATGACAAAATGAAAGAACACTCTTGAACTCTTCATTTGGGACGCACCGGCGAATGATCTGATCAGGACAATATTTAAACAAATAGGGTTCGTCCCAGTAAAAGTGTTTTACTTGGGAAAGAAAACGATATTTGTCCTGTTTTGACCAATCGCTCGGTATCAGTCCCGTGGCATGATAGTTCACAATATCCCTGAACCATGGTTCAGCGGATATGCTCAAGAGTTGTTCATCAGGGAATGAGTCATTAATTGGCAGGGTCACAGGGGAAGAAACGATGCGTGAAAGGTGGTCAGCTACTACGTTTTCACATCCTTTCTTATCTTTGATAACAAGATCAAATTCTTGTAAAAGTAGGATCCAACGTATTAGTCGACCTTTTGCATCTTTCTTCGCCAGAAGATGTTTTAAAGCGGAATGGTCAGTATACACAACTATAGGTGAGCCGATTAAGTAAGGCCTGAATTTTTCTAATGCAAATACAACCGCTAAAAGCTCTTTCTCCGTGGTTGTATAATTGATTTGCGCATCATTCAGGGTCTTACTTGCATAGTAAATCACGTGTGGCATCTTATCGATGTGCTGTCCTAAGACTGCACCTACTGCAAAATCAGATGCGTCACACATCAGCTCAAAGGGGTAGTCCCAGTTTGGTGATGATAAAACGGGGGCTGAAGTGAGTGAGTGTTTAAGTGAGTCGAAAGCTGTCTCGCAATCCGAGTCAAAGTGGAAGGTCGTATCCTTGGCTAGGAGTAGTGTTAAAGGTCTAGCAATTTTGCTAAAATCCTTAATGAATCTCCTATAAAAGCCCGCATGGCCAAGGAAAGAGCGAATATCTTTGACGCTTTTGGGATGAGGTAGGTTTTGAATGACATCTACTTTAGCTCTGTCAACCTCAATGCCTTTCTGTGAAATGACATGTCCAAGAACTATTCCTTCTTGGACCATAAAATGACATTTTTCCCAGTTTAATGTCAAGTTCTTCTCTTTGCAACGAGTAAGAACAGCGTCTAGATTCGCTAGGCAATTTGAAAAAGAGTCTCCAAAAATCGAGAAGTCGTCCATAAAGATCTCCAGGAAATTCTCTACCATATCAGAGAATATCCCCATCATACACCGCTGAAAAGTAGCGGAAGCATTGCATAACCCAAAGGGCATGCGACTGTAAGCAAAGGTACCAAAAGGACAAGTAAAAGTGGTTTTCTCTTGATCCTTTTTGGCGATGGGGACCTGATTGTAGCCTGAGTATCCGTCCATAAAACAATAAAACTCTCGTCCCGCTAAGCGTTCCAGCATTTGATCAATAAATGGTAGAGGAAAATGATCTTTTCTCGTGGCAGCGTTGAGTTTTCTATAATCAATGCATACACGCCACCCAGTTTGGGCGCGTGTCTGAATCAACTCATTCGCCTCATTTGTGATAACTGTGATGCCGGATTTCTTAGGAACGACATGTATAGGACTCACCCACTGGCTATCGGAGATGGGGTATATAATACCACTATCTAAGCATTTGACGATCTCTTTCATGACAGCTTCCTTCATGACGGGATTCAACCGTCTCTGTGGTTCTCGGGTCGGTCTGGCATCATCCATCACATGTATGTGATGTTCAACTATCAAGGGACTAATCCCTTTGATGTCCGCCATACTCCAACCAAACGCCTCCTTGTTAGATCTCAATACCGATAAAAGTGCATTCTCTTGCTCTGATGCAAGAGAAGCGGATATGATAACCGGTAATGACTCGTTCTCACCTAGATATGCATATTTCAGGTGAGAAGGTAAAATTTTGAGATCTAACTCAGGCGGAGAAATGATAGAAGGAAGGGTCATAGATTGATTTTTGGATCTACAAAGAAGCTCAGAGCCTGTGAAAGATACAGACTTGGGTGGAGAAAAGTCAGAAGTGCAGGACTCATGTGTAGGTAAAGTGTCCTCACTAAGATCTTGTGCAATGTCAAACAGAGATGTGCTAATGTCATCGAGATCAGTAAAGCAAAGATCCTCAGCTCCACAACTATCGGGAGCGATCTCATGGACAGAGCACACATCTAAAATATGAGCCGAGGGTTCTGATGGCTGACTTCCAACTTTATAGATGTTTAGTTCAATGGTCATATTTCCAAATGATAAGTTCATTGAACCATTTCTACAGTTTATAACAGCGTTGGAAGTGGCAAGGAAAGGACGACCCAGAATCACCGGAATTTGGCCCCGGGGGTTTGCTACAGGATGTGTGTCGAGCACAATGAAGTCTACAGGGAAAACAAATTCCCCGACCTTTATCAATACATCCTCTAATTCACCCCTTGGTTTGGTGATAGATCGGTCTGCCATCTGGAGAGTGCAATGAGCAGGTTTCAGCTCTCCAATCCCTAATTGCTCATAGACAGAATAAGGGAGCAGGTTAACACTTGCGCCAAGATCTAACAGAGCACGATTTATGTTTTTACCCCTAATCGAAATCGATATTGTAGGACAACCTGGGTCCTTTCTCTTCTTTGGAAGCTGGGGAATAAAAGCAGTGCTGATGTTATTAGACATAAAGACCTTCTTCGGCACTTGAGTCTTCCTCTTCCTAGTGCACAAGTCCTTAAGAATTTTCGCATAAGCGGGGACTTGTTGAATCGCATCTAGGAGAGGGATATTGATGTTAACCTGTTTGAACATCTCTAAAATTTTCTCCATATGAGGACTCGTTCTGTTAGCCCTTAGCCGGTTCGGGTAAGGTGCTTTCGCAATAAGCGCAGGGTCCATCATAGGAGAAGGAAAGGGGGGTAGACGAGGTCCCAAAGGAGGTGTGGGGACCGTCTGTGGAGAACTATAAGGGTTGGGTGAAGGTGTTGAGCCTAGAGGGAAATGGAGAACAGGCTCGTGCGAAGGTGGTTTGGTAGAAGAAGAAGGATCAGAAGGAGAAGTGTGTGGGTGATGTGGAAATGACTCAGCCGGGGTGTTGATATGATTTTCAGTATTATCATTATCTTCCCCGACATGATTGTTCAGCACTCTTCCCGATCTCAACGTTGTGACGGCATTTACATTGTAATGCCCAGGATTCTGTAGGGGTTGAGAGGGAAGTTTCCCTTTTTCTCTCGCACTCATTTCGGCTTTTAAGCGTGCGATTTCAGCTTCCATCGTGCGAATACTCTCAGCTTGGGACGCTGAGTTTTTCTTTATTTCACTGACGGAAGATCTAACCTCAGTCGAAACATCCATGAAATTTGATAAAAGTGATTTCATGGTTTGAGTGAATTGAGAGAACTCGTCAGAACAGGACTGCATAGGATTAGACTGTGCAGGAGTGTTGCCCTGGCTTTGGAAATTTTGTGACTGGTAGGGGTGCTGAGTGAGTTGAAGGGGTTGCTGTTGTGGTGGAGGAAGAGCCCTTTGAAAGTGATTCATGTTTGGAACCGTGTTTTGAGATTGGTTTTGGTTCCAAGCAAAATTCGGGTGGTTCCTCCAACCCTGATTGTACGTGGAAGAATATGGATCGTTTCGAGGTCTTTGAAATGCGGCATTACAATGCTCGTGACCTTGAAACGCAGAGTTTAATGGACATTCTTCCGTTAAATGTGACGGATCAGAACAGCACCCACAAACAGTTTTGGGGAGTGACACTGGGTTTAGGGAGGCTGCTGCAAATTTGTTTTCCATAGCGTCGAGCTTCTTTTGCATTGCTGCCATTTCAGCTCGAACACCTATGGACACATCTATTTGGTGTACGCCACCCCTATTCAATGGTTGGGTTCCACTCTCCCAAATTAGTGATTTTTCAGCGAACTCTTCTAAGTATCGCCAAGCTTCCCCATCATCTTTGGTCATAAATGTACCTTGACACATGTTTTCAAGGCTCTGTTTAGTGCTAGGGTTACTGCCCTCATATATAATTCGGCAAAGCTCCCATCTCGGGATGCCGTGATGAGGACATTGAACCAATAGATCCTTGAAACGTTCAAAGTATTTTGAAAATGGTTCGGCAGGGAGCTGGGCAAATTGGTTCAGTTCGCTACGGATTCGAGCCGTCTTTTGGATTGGGTAAAATTTCTTAAGGAATGCAGCGACGAATTCTTCCCAATTCGTAATAGAATGTGCGGTAGTGTTATATAGCCACTTCTCGGCTATATCGCACAATGTAAATGGAAGAAGTCGTAGACGCATCGCATCCACTGAAAGTTGTGACGTACCCATCATTGCGCATACGTTTTCAAATTTGGTAATGAAAACGTAAGCGTCCTCGGTCTCGAGTCCGTGGTATTTGGGTAAAAGATTGATATACTGGGGCTTAATTTCAAAGTTGTCCCCATTGGCTGGTGGTGTGGATAAGCAGGTCGAAAGAGGACCTCTATGTGGATAGCATCTTTCCTGGAGAGAAATGTGGGGTGGATTCTGCGCACCAACGGACGGTGGCAGATTAGGGTTAAAGAAGTTCGATGGATTCGGATCCATCGGTGCGGGTGTGGTAGTGGGTAAAGAAAAGGTAAATGGAGAAATATCGACTTCGGAGTCGATAAAAGGTACGCGGACTAAATGGGCACTAGAATCCCGTGTCCAGCCTATCTTGCACTAAAAAGGGTTAGTACAAGTGGCAGCGTTGACTTATAATTAGGGATAATGAATGAATGCGGTGTTTGCTTTTGAAAAAGGGTCGGATTTTTGAAAAAATGATGCGACAAAACAAATGCAGCACACAACCCTAGAATCTAATGGTCACCTAGGTCCGGCTCTAGACCGCTCCTAACTGCCAAAAGACAAGTCGCAGGATAGAATCCTCCACTGCCTCTTTGTCCCCCTGTGGCCGGATAAGTGCCAGGTAAGTGGGAAGGTACTCCACTACGTAAGTAGTGGGCCTAATTAAAAACCACTAGCCTTAGACACACTCGCCTTAGGCACCACAAGAAAACGCGGATAAGCAATGAATTACCCACGGCCTTCTCTTGTCCTATTGAGCGCGACAGTCCTTAGAGTCTTCTCTAGATTTCTTTTAGTTAATGAGGGTAATGCGGATGCAAGTTTGGCGATTTTCGGGGCCTAGGAAGGGTAATGAAATCCCCACCTAATTTGGATTTGGCCGTGCCCCTTAAATTTCCGTATTAGAATGCAAACAACCAAGAAATCAAAATCACACACAATTTTTTATTTTGCTTTTGCGCGCTGCGATTATTTGCAAAGAATCCTGCAGCAAAGGGTTAGTTGGAGCTAAAAGAGGAGAGGGGAGAGAGCAAGAAAGTACCTGCTGCAAAGAATTTGCAGAGAACCCTTGAAGTAGCCGCGTTTCCGCCGCAATTACCACCTAAATGCCGCGCTTCCGCGCTCAGGTTGTGGGTTCACTGGATCCAACTTCTTCAGCTGCTTTCTGTTGCTATCTCCAGCTCTCTGGTATATCCCAAATAATTTTTCAGACTCCCAGTAAGCTCCAGATCACCTTGCAATCAATTCACAACACACGTATAAGAGTTTGTACGAATTTTGATTTCAAGAAGTAAAATGTAATAATTCTTTCACTTCAAACTAAAAATGCAAATGAATTAGCGCGATCCCCGGCAACGGCGCCATTTTGATTGATTGTTTTTCCCGTTGTGTAGTATGTAGAAAAATTTGTAAAGAACTTCACAACCAAAAAAAAATATTTTGATCGCAATCAAACTACGGTGTTGGATGTAGTTTGTAGTGAGTGCGGATCGTCCACAGGGATTGCACGATTCACTTGTATTTCGATACGTTTGAAATGAAAAGTTAAGCAACAATAAAAGAAAACATGATTCAAGAATGATTTGTATTCGAGTGTCACTATTCTTTATGCAAGAATCAAGAAACTATAAACAATCAAGAATCGGTGTTTTGATAATATTTCCAATCAACAATCAAGAATATAAGAGAGGCTCGTAAGAATCGATCGGATCTTTAGACGTGATGTAATCTAAAAGGTTTCGTGTTCTTGTCCTTCGAAGAATTGATACTAGATCAATGGTGATCGACGAGAGTTAGGGCTTTCTTGATGAAATTAGGGTTTCATCTCTTAACCCTTGTTCTTTTGAGGATACCATTTATATTCTAGCCTCTAGCAATTTCAAGAAACGATCGGAACTCCCCAATCTCGAGCGATGTCGATCAAGAAAGCATTGCAACGAATTGGGTCGTCGATTCTTGAACTTGCTAGGGTTTACAAACTCGTGGGATTCAAGAATCGATTGCAAATTTGTTACATCATCATACTAAAGATCGTTTCGACTCCTTAACAAGCGGAGTTTTATTCACACATCACCACAAAGACAATATTAAAGATTTGTAAAGATAACATGATGCGGAATTTAAAGAAAACAAGATAAAAGAATATCACCTTTATTGATCTCAACAATTTTGATTACATTTGCTTCAAGAACTACAAGAAGAAGAATCTAGATTGTTGATCGGGCGTCGCTCGGCTTCGTGAGTCGTGGATCGGCTTCGGATCGCTTGCTCCGTTGAAATCGGCTCCGCTCCTAAAGGTTGCAAGGCTTCTTGCTTAATGGGTACTCGGGATTCTTGATGTTGGCTTGGAATTAGGGTTAGGGTTTCCTACAAGCTCTCTCACTAAACTTGAGGAGGAAGAAGATGAAGAGAGGAGATAGATTGGGGATAGATTCACTAATTGGATGAATAATTCCCAAGGTTGAATAATGTGGGAAAAATGAGCCTAGGGTCTTATTTATAGAGCTCCCAAACCCTAGGTTTAGGTTTGAATTAGAAGTTTCCCTCCCAAAGTTTGTTGAAGAGTTTCTAGAAGGAGTTTGTTAGGAGCTAGCTTAGGGTTTAAGCTAGGGTTTAGGGAAAGTTCTAGAATAATAGGCTAGTTTAGTGAAGCTCAAAGTGTTTGCTGATCTGGTAGAACCCTCTAGAGTTTTCCGGAACTTGGAGTACATTTCTGAACTGTAGGCACTGAATCAGGAGTTGTGCACCAAAAATTAAGAGGTGATTCCCTTGTTCAACCGCGGATCCGCGGCCTTAGCAAGCCCATGCCGCGGATCCGCGGCCATGTAGGAGGGTTGGGCTGTGTGCTTTCTGGAGTGGTCTTCTACTGCTATTTGGAGCTTTATATGATATGCTGAATTGTGATTGCTCCTTTGGATTAGTACCAGATTTGAATTTAGTGAGTTTACGAGCGGTGTAATGGTCGAGCGATCTTCTTTTCCTGCACAGACTTCGAAACACGGGTTGCAAGATATAGAAAATATGCCATGTGATGAAATGCAGTCAATTTCCCTAGAAATGCCGGTTTTAAGGTTGAATACATGTAATCTGATATTTTGCGACCGATTTGCTAATATGTGAATTATGAATACCGTACACTTCTATATGGATGCAAATGATAAGGAAATTGCCGGTTAAAATATGCAATATTTTCGACTGATCAAATACCCCCAAACTTAATTTCGATCGTCTCGAGCGAATGTTTTATTAAAAAGAGAAGGAGAAAATAAAGAAAGAGAAAAACTAACTAGCACACTTTCGTAGGCAACACGATTGCACTGAGCGCGTGCAACAAGCCTTTAAACCTCTAGGTGTCCCTAGTAGGAGGAGTGTTGTCTCCTGAGGGTTTTCAGCGGATTGCACCCACAAAATCCAATAATAAAAGCAAGATCATGAATATTACATTTAAAGAAGAGAATTGTAAAAGAAAAGCTTTGAAAATTAGGGTTTCCAACTAAGCTAGCTTTTCGGTTGTCATGAGCCCTATCTTAATGGTCATGAAAAGATGTTAGAAATCACGTCCTCCCTCAATAAAACATCATCTTATTCTTCATTCCTATCTTTCTTCCAAACATCGATCATATAACCCTGCGTGTGTGTAAAGACATCCCTACACCCGGAGAATTCAATTCAAGCTATCATACTCTTGCCCATCAACCTCAGTATTTTTTTTTCGATGAGCTCACACACTTTCATGCGACCGTTAATACTTCTTGAGGTACTAACCAACCGATTACTCATGTGCTTGCTTATTTGGTGTATTTTCCTAATCTTGCACCACCTTAGGTATAGCAGTGACTCCCAGACCAGTTGGCCTTAGGGCACTAGATGAAAAGGCACCCTCGCTATATATTTTTTTATTTCCTTCGGTGATAACAAAACCAGTGTCCATTTTTCTCACCACTTTCTTCATTTTTTTATACTTTTGGCTTTAAGACAAGAGCATTTCAAGGTATCCTCTACTATCCCAGGCTTCAAGACGTGTGTAAGTGCGAATAGCAGGGTAGCAACGTTCAAAATGTTTGGCTTCCAGAATAGAAACTATTTTTCAGACTTATTTTTATCCTCAGATTAGTGACGTCCTTCATCTTACTAACCCTTGGGACAACGGCTCATAACTACTTATTATTAGTTCGTATAAGAAAACTTCTAATTTTCTAAAATTTTTCCAATCTCATGGATGTAATTTTTCACTATCTAAACTTTCATTATCTTATTTATATACAAAAAGGTGTAAATATTAAAATTATTTTTATATTTGAAAATTTTTAAATTTTTATGGGTTTTGAAAATTTTTCAATTTTTTATAGATTTTCAAAAATGTTTTGTGCTTATGCAGATGATATGCAAATGATGCAAAAATAAGCACAAACCTCCCCCAAACTTGTTTTCAACAGTGTCCTCACTGTTGCCGACAGCTATATCTATAAAACCTGTAAATCTGGGGGGGATTATTAGTGGGGGCAAAATATATAAGTGAAGAACTTCCCCCAAACTTACTCTTTTCACTCACCTTCATTTAAAACATATGCAATGATATACAGGATATGAAGGTGAGACGGAGGAATTTTATTCCAAATAAACTGGCTCTTGTAAGAACAAGAGCTCCTCCGTGGGGTCAGTGGAAAAATACGGCTTTAGTCTATGTCCATTTACTTTGAAAAAGGTGCCGTTTTTAACATTTTCAACTTCTACTGCCCCGTGCGGGTATACAGACCGCACAACAAAAGGTCCCTTCCAACGAGATCGGAGCTTACCCGCATAAAGGTGTAATCGTGAATCATAAAGAAGGACTTGTTGACCAGGTAAAAATGTTTTCCTTAAAATGCTTTTATCGTGAAAAACCTTAGTCCTATTCTTTGTGATTACAGCATTATCATAAGCTTCATCGCGGAGTTCGCTTAGCTCGTTAAGTTGCAGCTTCCGAAAGTTGCAAGTAAGGTTTAGATCAAAATTTATTTCCTTTATAGCCCACAATGCTTTATGCTCTATCTCGACAGGTAAATGACATGCTTTTCCAAACACTATCCTATATGGAGACATTCCTAGGTCGGTTTTATATGCAGTCCTGAATGCCCAAAGAGCATCCGTCAATTTGGTCGACCAGTCTTTTCTATTTTTAGCAACAGTTTTCTCCAGGATAAGTTTGATTTGTCTGTTTGAGATTTCAGCCTGCCCGCTTGTTTAGGGATGATAGGGTGTAGAAAGACGGTGGTTGATTGAGTATTTTCGCATCAGAGTCTCGAAAGACCTGTTGCAGAAGTGCGTCCCATTATCGCTAATGATAGCGCGTGGGTGTCCAAATCGCGAAAAGATATTCTCTTTTAAGAACTTAATGACAACTTTCCTGTCATTAGTGCGACATGGAATGGCTTCTACCCACTTGGAGACATAATCAACCGCCAGCAAGATATACAGATTCCCAAAGGAGTTGGGAAAAGGACCCATAAAATCTATGCCCCAAACATCAAACATTTCAACAACCAGAATGGGTTGCTGAGGCATTTCATTCCTCTGGGATATTCTACCCGTATACTGACATTGTGTACAGGGTTTGCAATACTCAAATGCGTCCTTGAATAAGGTCGGCCAATAAAATCCACATTGCAAAACCTTTTCCGCTGTCTTTCTAGGACCAAAGTGACCCCCACAGGCCTGATCATGACAAAATGAAAGAACACTCTTGAACTCTTCATTTGGGACGCACCGGCGAATGATCTGATCAGGACAATATTTAAACAAATAGGGTTCGTCCCAGTAAAAGTGTTTTACTTGGGAAAGAAAACGATATTTGTCCTGTTTTGACCAATCGCTCGGTATCAGTCCCGTGGCATGATAGTTCACAATATCCCTGAACCATGGTTCAGCGGATATGCTCAAGAGTTGTTCATCAGGGAATGAGTCATTAATTGGCAGGGTCACAGGGGAAGAAACGATGCGTGAAAGGTGGTCAGCTACTACGTTTTCACATCCTTTCTTATCTTTGATAACAAGATCAAATTCTTGTAAAAGTAGGATCCAACGTATTAGTCGACCTTTTGCATCTTTCTTCGCCAGAAGATGTTTTAAAGCGGAATGGTCAGTATACACAACTATAGGTGAGCCGATTAAGTAAGGCCTGAATTTTTCTAATGCAAATACAACCGCTAAAAGCTCTTTCTCCGTGGTTGTATAATTGATTTGCGCATCATTCAGGGTCTTACTTGCATAGTAAATCACGTGTGGCATCTTATCGATGTGCTGTCCTAAGACTGCACCTACTGCAAAATCAGATGCGTCACACATCAGCTCAAAGGGGTAGTCCCAGTTTGGTGATGATAAAACGGGGGCTGAAGTGAGTGAGTGTTTAAGTGAGTCGAAAGCTGTCTCGCAATCCGAGTCAAAGTGGAAGGTCGTATCCTTGGCTAGGAGTAGTGTTAAAGGTCTAGCAATTTTGCTAAAATCCTTAATGAATCTCCTATAAAAGCCCGCATGGCCAAGGAAAGAGCGAATATCTTTGACGCTTTTGGGATGAGGTAGGTTTTGAATGACATCTACTTTAGCTCTGTCAACCTCAATGCCTTTCTGTGAAATGACATGTCCAAGAACTATTCCTTCTTGGACCATAAAATGGCATTTTTCCCAGTTTAATGTCAAGTTCTTCTCTTTGCAACGAGTAAGAACAGCGTCTAGATTCGCTAGGCAATCTGAAAAAGAGTCTCCAAAAATCGAGAAGTCGTCCATAAAGATCTCCAGGAAATTCTCTACCATATCAGAGAATATCCCCATCATACACCGCTGAAAAGTAGCGGAAGCATTGCATAACCCAAAGGGCATGCGACTGTAAGCAAAGGTACCAAAAGGACAAGTAAAAGTGGTTTTATCTTGATCCTTTTTGGCGATGGGGACCTGATTGTAGCCTGAGTATCCGTCCATAAAACAATAAAACTCTCGTCCCGCTAAGCGTTCCAGCATTTGATCAATAAATGGTAGAGGAAAATGATCTTTTCTCGTGGCAGCGTTGAGTTTTCTATAATCAATGCATACACGCCACCCAGTTTGGGCGCGTGTCTGAATCAACTCATTCGCCTCATTTGTGATAACTGTGATTCCGGATTTCTTAGGAACGACATGTATAGGACTCACCCACTGGCTATCGGAGATGGGGTATATAATACCACTATCTAAGCATTTGACGATCTCTTTCATGACAGCTTCCTTCATGACGGGATTCAACCGTCTCTGTGGTTCTCGGGTCGGTCTGGCATCATCCATCACATGTATGTGATGTTCAACTATCAAGGGACTAATCCCTTTGATGTCCGCCATACTCCAACCAAACGCCTCCTTGTTAGATCTCAATACCGATAAAAGTGCATTCTCTTGCTCTGATGCAAGAGAAGCGGATATGATAACCGGTAATGACTCGTTCTCACCTAGATATGCATATTTCAGGTGAGAAGGTAAAATTTTGAGATCTAACTCAGGCGGAGAAATGATAGAAGGCGGAGAAGGTAAGATGAGCACCTGTATACATCTTAGGTGAACCAACTGACACCAGTGGCTTGTGAGACCGGCCACCGCCCCTCGTCGGGGTCTCGATTGTATACACTAGTCTACTCTGGAGAATCGATGCCCTGTCTCGAAACTCCCACGACTAGGGACCTTTTAAGGATGTGCTTATAGACTCCAGCTCTCACTTATACGATCGCCCTCATACTGCTGGTAGTCAAGCAAGAATCCTCGGCGCTCTATCAACGTGTAATAGTGACTCGTAAGGTCACCTAAAGCAGTACATGATGATAAAGATAAACCATATAGCATACTATCATCTTGAGTAAGACTGTCCTACTGGGACAGGTCCTCCCCTCAATCATTTCAATCACGTGCCTGTGATCCAATAATTGACTCTGAGGGCACTATCTCCAACAATCTCCCACTTGCACTCAAGGCTAATTATTGCGATGTCGCATACTCACAGCCCGTGTGATACCGAACACCCAACTCCTCTACTAGTCAGTCTCACAAAGCTCGTTTGTGAAACTATTGCATTCGAGGAATAGTCTCAGTGAGTGGATCCGCTCTGATGTTTCTTTCTATGTCTCTCTTTATCTCAAGTTCGCGGAGAAAGCCATCTCCCGTAATGAGTAATACCTGTCTTAGAATGTGTCTGGATATCTGATGGGACCTAGCTCATAAATGAACTCCAAATCCAAACATCTTAGACTGTATTGTCAACTGAACTTAATCAGTATCCTGTGCCATGCCTTCCCTCAGTATCCACCGGGACTACCTGTCCAAAATACTGCCCCTCATCAGAGGGAAAACTATAACTCTGACAGCCACTCTGCCATCCAGGTCACCTTGGAAGCCTGGAATGATAACTGTCTCCCGAAGGAGAATGCTTTTATCATATCCCTAGAACATCAACTTATGTTCTAAAACTGCTTCCTAATGTTTCCCCAGGATTGGATCAATATCAACTTATTGCATCTACTGCAAGAACAACATCTGGTGCGGTACTTGACATCTCATGATTGACTCAATTGCCTAAGCAAATGATCTGCCAATCATGCGCATCCCTGTCCCCTTTAGTCTGTAAGACACCTTTAGAGAGGGTGACTCCATCACCTGCAGGTACACTACCGTGCCAGGAGTCGTCCATTCTAAATACTCTTAGAATGTTGTCTAAGTACCCTGATTGGGAAACCACCCAAATCTAGATCTAAAACCATAGATCTAGTAACCAGAATGTCTGATATAAGATCCAATTCCTATATGGAGAAACCACTGTGTGACAACCAAAGTATAACCGATCGTTGTATAGGAATATCACTTCCCACTCTGTGTATGTTATCAAATACCAGGACATCACACCCTATTACCTTCTTAACAGATTCATCCCCTATTCTGATGAAGTCAAACCTATGACTGTCACATCAGAAATAGATGATCTATTTCCGCTATATCTGTTTTAGTCTATAAATAGACATAAGCCTGATGTCCACCATGCTTCCGCTGCTCCCACTGACTACGACAACCCTCTGGCAGAGTCATATACACGTACACTTCTAAAGCTAGTTTAGAACGACGCTATACTCATCCTCCTGCCGGATCTCACAGTCTGGAACTACAGCAATGGCAAGTCTGGGTAAACAAGAACCTCCCTGCCACCGTCCTTGAGCATACCGAAGTACCTCTCGAGTGCCTGAGGTTACCCACTTTATCTGCGGAGTGGCCAATAGAATGTCAAACCAGATTGAATCTTTAGGTTCTTTATCAAATCTTCAGTAATCGTTTGCGGTTCTGGAATCACTTCCAGTTCTACCATACTCCCACTACTGTTTTCTGAAAAAATCCATTTTAATTAAAACTGTGGCGAGTCAAGAACAACATCACTATTGATTTTCCAGATGGTAGAAAATCAACCCTCGTCATAGCCCGGGTCAACCCACAAACAGCCATTACAGAAACGTGCCTTGAGTTATCCGGAGTCTGGTTTTAAGCATAAGCCGGACAACTCCCCGTATCTTAACAATGTCAAGATATGAACTGTTCTATATCCAAGAAACAGAGGCACAGATTTAATTGAACCAGATTCAAATCATGCAGCTGTCTCCAGTGCATGTCGACTAAATGGAAGAGAGGCCGATCAGCGTTACTCAGCTTAGGAGTACTTCCAATTATGAGTAACCTGAAAGAGAAGCAAGTTCTCTTAAACATTACTATCAACTGAATACCATATACAAGTATCTACATCTTCGATCGCCTTGAAGAATCCCGATACTTGCAATACCTGGTTCTCTACTTTATTCATATACCTATAACTTCTCAAAATTCGGACCCTGTGCTTCTACGAAACACCTGTCTAAAAAACCAGAGAAGTCATAAGTAAACAGAATATAGTACGAGGACCAACCCCTCTGTCCTAATGGACACTAGACAATATACAATACTCTGTACAAGTCCCTTGAGTCTAATAAGTCATTCACTGTGCGTCGTAGGTTGAAAACTGTACTTATGGTTAAGAAGAATTACACCGCTGTTCAATGCTCCTTACTTAACCATCCACTGGTATAGGCAAATGTCATAGACATAATTTCAAAAAGGTATGTCTCACTTTATTAAAATAGACATACAGATATATCAATTTGAAATTGGTGCACAACAACGGATATTCAAAACCAAATATTTGCCGTCCGGCAAACAATCCAGGTGACTTCCTCAAATATCACCAATTACAACGAATCCCGATATAATGAGGATGATCACCTAATTCCTAATAACTTACTCCCACTCATCATCTGTAAAACCATAGGAACAGATATGAGAATCAAACCTGGTAAATACATACCCTGGAGCAAGTGTCTAATCGGGAAATCAGTTTTCTTTTAATAGTACACAGTGAAACTGAAACATTGAAATGTTTCGATAGGTTATCCCGGTATTCCTAGTAATGCATCTTCCATTATCCAGATTCACAACTGTAACCGTATAATTCTTTGCCACCTCTCCAAATCCCTTTATATGTCTTTAGTCATTACCTTCTGTACACCCCTTTAGGCCAAATGGTTTTCTTCCTTCCCTACCATTCGGCACCAGCCTATGGTTTGGAAGAAGACTATCAAATAAGCATAATGGGTGTACTGTCCTAATCCTAGGAACACTCGCAACGCGAGAGAAGGTGAAGATAAAAGACACCTGAATGTACTTTATTCCTATTTCTCCTGAACCAGGATCCATCCCCGAACTGGAATAAGTTCCTTTCGAGTTCGTATATAACCATACGATGGATTATCCAATAATCTGGGATCTTCGTAGTGATACGGAGTGTCCTGGAGAAATACAAAGGTGATTTAGGATTCGCGAAGAAATACTTGGTTTGGTCGTGAATAGCAGTCGCAATTTACCTTGCCCTCTTACTAATCCCTTGCTGTGTCTGAACTTAATACCTTCTGTACACCTATTAGGCTAATTGGTTTTCTTCATTCCCTACCGGTCGGCACCAGCCTAAGGTTTGGAAGAAGACTTTCCAATAAGCATAATAGGTGTACTACTCCTAAACCAAGGAGTACTCGCAACCTGAGAGAAGGTGAAAAGAAAAGACAACTGAATAGTCCTATTCGTTTTCTCCAGAACCGGAAACCATCCTCGAATTCCTTTGAGTTCGTATATAACCATACGATGGTTTTGTCCAATGGAAGTGGACGTTCGTAGTAATACGGGGTGTCCTAGAGAAAAAGGGTAAAAGTAGGAGTGGCAATGAGGTTTGCAACTCTGACAATCCAAAAACCAGTGTTAATGAAGGTTCGGTCAACTTGGTCACTGAGTCATAGTCTAGGGTCGGGTCAAGGGTCGCTGCCAAAGAGAGAGAGAAAAGAAACACTCAGCGTGCACTCTAACCTAGCTCAGAATGGTTATCACTTTATCTAATCTGGAAACCTCCCACTGTAACGTCAAATTCTTCCCCAAACCTGAAAGAAGAATTAGCCGGGATCACCCGAGGAGTAAACCAACTCATTAGTGCGAATCGGGATCCAACTATCATCGCATGATAACGTGACGGAATCCGCTCACGCTATCACACACCAGAAGGTATGCGCATATCTGGCAAGTTTCAGTTCTTTTGAAACTCCCGATGTGGATTTTTACCCCATGCTCTTATGACCTTGGCGTGAGGTCAAAATATCATAAGTCACATGTCAAGTTCTACCCGTCATTGTCCAGGTTAATTTGAACCCACCCGTACATACCCTTGACGTAGGCCAAAATAGTAGTACGACTGTCCCAAACCAACGCATCTATCTATGCAACAGATAAATACCCGGCAGCTACCAATCACTATGCCTTGGCGTGAGGTCAAAATACATAGCTTGAATACTACCGAATATTTAACCGAAATGACGATGGGCTACGAATGGTTTCTGGCGAAGACCTTTAACGTAATGAACTTGATATCGTCGAAGGAACGGATAGCTTTGTAAAAATATAGTGACGAAAAGAGGTCACTCCCGGTGAAGGGATCTCGGCTCTTTCCCCGTAGAATGAGATGCAGGATATTCCAACTGAATACCATGATGCAAAGCAAAAGTAATCGGCTATAGTGAAGTTATTGCGCTGATGCAAACTTCTGTCCAAGGGGTCACTCCCGGTGAAGGGATCTCGGCCCTTGCCTCGTCGACTGAGGAGCAGGATATTCCAACTGAATACCACGATGCAAAACAAAAGAGAACGCCTTTGCAATAACAGCTTTTTGAAAAATGTTCCAACAACATCAGAATAGGTTTGTTTAGCTTGCATTGATCCGAATCAACGCAGTCCCATCAATTGATCACACCACAAAGAATGAAAATATACTGACGTACGTATATGCCATCCGCATTCGCCACTGGGTCCCGTCATCACCCGTTAGGTTAGCTAACTAACGACAGAGCGGGGACTGGACTAGCGCGGATGCAAAACATATACAACATCTACTAATATATATACCATTATATTATATTTCACTCAAGGCGTGATAAAATGCAACAACACAGAAATGTACAACATCACAGAACAATACAGATATCTGGGATCCCCGGGTTTCACAGAGCCGCTGAAACCCGACGTTCCCCTGGTCGTGTGGATAGCCTGTGCAATGAAATCCTAGACCCCTACGGAAGCGGCAAGTTACCCGCCAAAACCTGAAGCGAGGCAGCCCCCTTCAGCGACGTGAATGGACCACCCAGCACTTCACGGAATCTGGTAACTTGGGCACCCCTCCTGGGTCAACCTCTACCCCCTACGAGTGCGGCGAATAGCCCGCCAATTCTAGAGTAAAGCCCCCTCCGTCTCAATGCCATGAGATGCGGGCTTGTTGCCCTCTATAACCCGGCTATCCGTGCACCCCTCCGCGGGGTAATCCTAGTACAGAAAGTAAAAATATACATACAATGGGTACATCGACCGCAACCTGGTCGTGCCCCAAAATAATAATACAAACAGGCAGTGACGGCAGTCCACATGTTGGACGCTCGCCCCGCAATATCAAATGTACATATAAAACAGAACTGTACTAACATTGCAACCAGGCTATCCCCCACGACCGATCCGCAACATCACAGCAAAACACAGAACATCAACGTGAATGTCACGTTCGCAAATCCGTCTAACCGGGCTATAGCAGTTATACGGGATTTACCGATCAAATGACATTCACGGTCGCAGATATAATGTAAATACTGTGAACTGGCATGTTTAAAATATCCGATCGAACAAATATTATCAAGTGGGCCCCATACAGTACTGTAGCACTTACAGAAAATCTGGGCCCAAAAATAATATCCCAAGACCCCTATTTTCCAGACTAGGACCCACTGAAAAAAATGGTGCAACGAGGCAATAATACGGCGGCGGAACCGCGGCCAAAGTAGGGTTACTGCCGCGGTTCCGCGGCCGTATAAACGAATCAGCTCACCAAATTTTTTCCGTGTTCTTAGAATTCTCTGTACATGTTTCTGAAACAACCTGAAAAAAATTTTGAGCTTGAAAAAAATCGACAGAGAACACATGCACACAAAATCGGGTTTTCGGGATTTTTGTTCGATCGAGGATGTAAACACACTAGAGCAAGCTAGGCAGGTTAACGGCGTGGCTCTGATACCAATGTAAGCCCGCGGGGGCGCCCCGGCCGTCGATCCGACGCCGGAAACGCGGAAACAAAAACTTTGCGAACTTTGCAAACCGGCACCACCGCGCACTTTTCACCCGGATCGGGCCATTAACCTAGCAACTAGCAAAAGTAAAAGATGGGTAGAGAAGTATACCAAGCGATCCGTGTCCTTCGGTCTTCGTCTCCACTCCGATCTCCCGCGGAATCTCCGTCCATCATCGTCTCGTCGGAAAGGGCACCACGTAGCCGGAATCTTTTACGGGCTCCCACCTCTTGACCGAGGAAACTCGGGCGCGAAGTTGGCTAGCCGACGCGTCCAAGACTTGCTATAGAATGAAGTGTAGTAGCTTATCTCTTTGGGGTTTAGTTGCCTTTGTATGGATGGAGGTGGAGAAAAAATGACTTAGGAAAAATGGTGAAGTTTCTTGCAAGCCAAATGAGATGAACAATATCCCCTCACCCAAAATGAAATCTATCATCCTCAAAAATAAAACTCTCCCTCTCTATCATGAATAGTGGCCGGCCCCTCTTCCTTATGGGTGTGAGAAATATATATCAATAATCAAGAGAAGAAAAAGAAAAGATAATGATTAAAAACCACATCCATTTCAAATCCTAAGCCAAATCAAAAACCATCCAATGAAAAGCAATGAAAGGGACAAGAAAGGCATCTCATGATGATAAGAAGGGAACCCCTCCACTAAATGTTAATTGCAAACTTGCAATTAACACCCTCCATCGGAAAGTCCGGCCGTGAAAGAATAAAAGAAAACCGGCCGGAACGGAATGCAAACTGGAAACTTCAGAAAACTGATCCCGTAATAAATTACAGGAAAACCCCGCTACTGCAAATACATGCCCGCATTTGTATTCCCACTGAACACAAATGCAAAGAGACAAAACTACACTATCAAATACTAGAATCCGGCTTAAGCCAAAGCCGGCAAGTAAAAAAACCGTCAGATCACGATCCGTGCAATACCGCACGTATCTGATCGAACCCTTCCATATCTCCATACGGCCTCTATAGCGTTTCGCCCGAAACCTGAGTAACTGTCGTGTGGTGGACTCTAAAGACTCGTCAATACAATGGCTGTGGATTTAACCACTAGCACGTCAGAGGTATAAGCCAATACGTGACGGGCTACCAGGTATTGACCAAAAGGGACGTCGATGAGAGAACTCATCCTGACACCTTACTGAGCCTGTCAGTGACAATATCCGTACAGTCCGGTCCGTTCGTCTATGAGCATCGCATGGCGGGCCTAGGGGGTTGGTAAAAGTCATACCCCCAAAAGCGTTACAAGTCGTGTCGGAGTGTAGCCCAGAACACCCTGAGATACTACTGGAATACCTACCAGCAAATCTCCTGCCTTGGCCAAGGACTTTTCATGTTCTGGCTCTCCTAGACACAGCACGACCTCACCCCCAATACCGGGAGAGACGAACCCCTGCAGATCCGCTCACTGCCTCCATGTGGCTCGAGACTGTACCCAACTAAAACCTGTTTGCACGACTCCTTTGAGCCGTGGTAGGGTAGTAATCAAAGCACAGTGGGAACTCACACGAGACAAATGACGATCTCAGGTCGATGAACTAACCTGTACACATGTCACCAGGGAACTGCTATCTGACGTCTGGTATAATCCCAACTAGCAGGTTCCCGGCGAGTCCTGACCGGTGTACTCATAACCCAATGTGCACCTGTATACAACTTAGGTGAACCAACTGACACCAGTGGCTTGTGAGACCGGCCACCGCCCCTCGTCGGGGTCTCGACTGTATACACTAGTCTACTCTGGTGAATCGATGCCCTGTCTCGAAACTCCCACAACTAGGGACCTTTTAAGGATGTGCTTATAGACTCCAGCTCTCACTTATATGATCGCCCTCATACTGCTAGTAGTCAAGCAAGAATCCTAGGGGCTCTATCAACGTTTAATAGCGACTCATAAGGTCACCTAAAGCAGTACATGATGATAAAGATAAACCAGATAGTCTGCTATCATCTTGAGTAAGACTGTCCTACTGGGACAGGTCCTCCCCTCAATCATTGTAATCACGTGCCTGTGATCCAATAATTGACTCTGAGGGCACTATCACCAACAATCTCTTTGCAAATTTCAGTTTCTTTAGAAATTCCCGATATTTCTTTTTGCCCCGTGCTCTTATGACCTTGGCGTTAGGTCAAAATGTCATAAGTCACATGTCAAGTTCTACCCATCATTATCTTGTCAATTTGAACCCATCCGTATATATCCTTGACGTTCGGCCAAAATGATAATACGACTTTCCCAAACTAACTCATCTATCTATGCAACAAATGAATACCCAGTAGCTACCAAACACTATGCCTTGGCGTTAGGTCAAAATACATAGCTTGAATACTACTGAATACCCAGATGAAATGACGGAGGGCTACGAATGGTTTTGGCGAAACCATGAACGTAGTGAACTTGATATAACCGAAGGAACCTGATAGCTTTTAAAAAGGAGTGGTTAAAGCTCCGCATTTAAAAATATCTGTTTTTAAAATTAACCGAGTGGTTTCTTTTAAATTGTTCCAACGATTAAACTTTTGGTTTATTTTCTTTGCATTATAAATAATGCGTCCCATCATTAACCTATCATTGCAGAAAACAACGAAAATACAACATCCTCTTATGCCATCCGCATTCGCCACGGGGTCCCGTCATTACCCGTTAGGTTACTTAACTAACGACAGAGCGGGGGCTGGGCTAGCGCGGGTGTAAAACATAAGTGACGTCTAAATAGCTATCATATATATAGATATTTTACATTCGTCTGACGCAATGATATTCATTCCAGATCACAGATGAACTTAATTGGATTTGCAAGCAATCCGTGTTTGTTTTGAGCCTGCAACAAAAGACAGATTACACAGTTGTGATGAATAGCAATTACCCCACCCAAGACCCCAACGGGTACGGCAAACTACCCACCCGGCAGTTTGTGCACCCCACCTTGAGTCTGTCCTAGGAGCAAAAAACAGTAAAATGAAATAATACAACGGTGGCTACAACCGCAACCTGGATGTGCCCCGCAAAATAATATTACAACAAATTACATTTACATCAAATGAATTAAATAATAACCCATCACATAACCCCGGCTATACATCACAACAGTCCAACACAGTTCATATGCACAAACAGATAAAATCCATTACAGAAATGTGCAACCCCCTGCCAACAGACATACTAGCAGTTAGGGGAGGTTTACGAACACATTATACAAACACAGATATAATCCAACAAGCAAATACTGTATAATTTCGATCGATTAAACACTTTTAATTTTGCTCCAATACTTCTCTGTAAATATGAAACCTGAGCAAAAATTAAAAAATTCCAGAAAATACCAAATATCCCAGAGAACCAACACAGGAAAATTAGGTTCCTGAATCGCCAACTCGGCGGTGGAATCGTGGCGAATCGGTGGGATCCGCCGCGGTTCCGCGGCTCTTTAGGCGATTCAGGGGCCCAATTTTCTTTGGTGTTCTTCTACTGTCTTTTCAAGCTTTCTGAACATCCTTGAAAAATTTTTGGACTTCATTTAAAAATCGACAGAAACTCATGATTTCGGGCTTTTCCGGTTTCGTTTTTTTCGTTCGAAATTCATACAAATTTGCAAGTAAGTTATTTATTGTTTAGCGAGGCTCTGATACCACTGTAAGTCGACGTCCAACACCCCACGACTTGCGGGGAGGCAGAAATATGAAAAACGATCTTGTTTCTTGCTTAAAATCGACTAACCGCACGAATCGAAGCTAAACGATAACTAACATGAAACATAGAAGTTCTATACTACTATGTTTAGCGATTATACCTAACGAATCGTGTCCTTCGTCTTTGCGAACTCCACCTCCTCCTCGGCCTTCTCGAAGTAGTAGACGATCCACCCGAGAGATTTACTCCAAGCTTAGCCTCTAAACTTGAGGCAACTAACCTTCTTTAAGTGCTAATCAAAGAAGCTAGGTGATATAGAGTGATGGTTATGGTTTAATTAGTCTAACTAATCCTTGTACTCAACACATGAGAGGGGAGGATAAGGGTTTGAAGAGGGAGAGCTTGAGGAGAGAGAAGATGAACATAATAATGAAGTGAGAATAATGAGTTATCATAATATATATCAAGCATTTCTTTTAATCAAGAAAAGAAAGGATAATGTTTTACAACCATGCTTAATAAATATCTAATAGTGATTCACATCCATGAGTCATGAAGAAATAATGACATGGATGAATCATCCATATGACTCACTAATCACATTCATCGTATATGCCACCTAAACCCCCTTAGTCACCACCTTATAGAAGCTTCTCGCGCAATTACGAGAACGCCCCTCCTTTCCGCAAAAATACGGAAAAACTTTAGACTGTATAAATCCAATAACCGGATACCAGTAACTGGCTTAAACCAAAGCCGACTGGTAAAAACTGTCCGAAAGTCGTACGTCCGTAAACACACGTATGCGTCCGAACCCTTGTCGTAAAACCATACGACCTCTATATCGTTTCTCCTGGAGTAGGGAAACTCTCTGTGTGGGACTCTAGAGACTCGACAACTACGCTGGCAGTGGGTTTAATCACAGACTGCAAGCGGCACTAGCTGTACGTAACGGTCCCCAGGTAGATGTCGATAAGAAGGCCGATGAGGAAACCCATCCGAACTCCTACTGAGTCTGATATGACAATCTCCATACAGTCCGGTCCGTTCGTCTAAGACTATCGCATATCGGGCCTAGGGGGGCGGAAAGCGTCAGTCCCCTAATAGCGGTATAAGTCGTGTCGGAGCGAAGCCCATTACACCCTGAGAAACTACTGGAACCTACCAGCAAATCTCGCTTGCCCTGGCCAGGGACTTTGCGTAATGGCTCTCTGACACAGCGCGATATCAACCCCCAATGCCGGGAGAGACGAATCCTGTCTAACCGCCACTGCCTCCAAGTGCTCGGGACTGCACCCAACTGCTACCTGTTTGCACGACTCCTTTGAGCCGTGGTAGGGTAGCAATCTAAGAACAGTGGGACACACTCGAGGCGAAGTAGCAGTGTCAAGTCTGCGGACTATACTGTACTCATGTCACCTGGGAACTGTTCACTGACGACTGGTATAAAACCAACCAACAGTTCCCTGTGAGTCCTGTCCGGTGTACCCGTAACCTAACAAGCACCTGCATACTATCTCCAGTACGACGTACTGACGGCTGTGGGACAGACCATCTCCCCAACTGGGATGAGAAGCGTACACACTAGTCTACTCCGGAGTATTGATGCCCTGTCTTGATAATCCAACGACTAGGGACCTGAATAAGGATGTGCTTGTAGACTACCCAGCCCCCACTAATGTGACTGCCATCACAACGCCGGTAGTCAAGCAAGATCCTAAGAGCTCTATCAATACGTATACTCACATATTAAGATAGAAAAACCAAGTAGCATACTACCATGTTTAGCAAGACTGTTATATACATGTGAATATCCCAAGCTTCCATTAAGTAATATACAAACTGGTATGATACAATAATGGCCCCTAGGGCATATACACTAACAACTGGTAGGTACACCAGTAGTTTCTCATGGTGTTTTGGACTACACTCCGACACGACTTATACCGCTATTAGGGGACTGACGTTTACCGCCCCCTAGGCCCGATATGTGATACCCTTAGATGAACAGACCGGACTGTACGGAGTTGTCACATTCAGGCTCAGTAGGAGTTCGGATGGGTTTGTTAGTTATATGTATGCCCTAGAGGCCATTACTGTACATTGGATGTATATTGTAGTGGATGCTGGGACATATATAGGGAGGACTTTCTTGCTCGACATGATAGTATGCTATCTGGTTACTCTTTACCTTAACGTGTATACTGATTGTCTTTCTGTTACATGTTGATAAAGCCCTTAGGATGTGTACTTGACTACCTAGACTATGATGCGGATCATACTAGTAGGGACATGGTAGTCCATAAGTACATCCTTCAAGGTCCCTAGTCGTGGGTATATCGAGACAGGGCATTGATATACCAGAGTAGACTAGCGTATGCCTTCTCGACCCATACAGATGGGTGATGGATGATCCATATCCATTGGTGTTTGACGTCAGAGATGATATACGGGTGCTCAGTGGAGACTGGGTACACTGGACGGACTCGCCGAGAACTCCCAGATGGTATTATACGTTACGTCAGATGGCAGTTCTCTGGTGACACTGGTACAGGTTAGTCTGTAGACCCGAGATCGTCATAGAGTCTTGTGTGATTCCCACTGTGATTTGATTTCCACCTTACCACGTCCAAGAGGGCGTGCAAAACGGCGGTTTTTGGGTACAGTCCCGAATCACATGGAGGCAATGAGCGATAGGAGGGGATTCGTCTCTCTCGGTATAGGGAGTTGATGTTGCGCTGTGTTCGATTGGCTATAACCGGAAATCCCTGGCCAGGGTTGCTGAGATTTACTGGTAAGTGTTACCAGTAGTATCTCGAACTGTTATAGACCTCATATCGACACGACTTATCGAGCTACTGGGGTCTGACGTTTACCACCCCTAGGCAAGATATGCGATATATCAGACGAACAGACCGGGCTGTACGGTAAGTGTTAATGGTTGGATTCACCGGAGTGTGAGCGGGATTGCTCGTTGATCTTCTGATCGCTCAATACCCGGGTGGCCGTTACGTTTGGCAGACCGCTTGCGGCTTGTGGGTGTTTGATATGATCATCACCTGCTGCCGGCGTATTGACGAGTCTTTAGAGTCCTACACAGAGGTTTCCTGGCTCAAGAGAAACGAAATAGGAGCGCATATGAGATATGTGCGGGACCGAGAATAATGCGTGTATGTGATACCGTATTCTATTCTCGCGATAAATGTATCGCTTGGTTGTATGCGATATAACCTAGTTATCGAATCGAGGATTGATTCGACAAGTCGATACATTGGATATTATTCGGTCATATGCGATATGACCGGATCGTTAAATAAAGTGTTGATTTAATGATTTAATGTATAATTATATATTTGATATATTACTTTACATTATCTAGTATTGGTTCACTTAAGATTGATTATCTCACTTGGATGTGCACATTGTATATATGATATATGTTTATGCACTAGTTTGTATCATGTTTGATGATACATGCAAGCTTGGGTGTATGTTTACTTTAAACTATGATTAGATTAATGGTTAGGGTTTGTTTTATTTATTTATTTATTTATTCATTTTGGAAAGGATAAAATGGTTGTTTTCTTTTCTTTCTTTGCTTGAAGCTTCTTGAAGGGCAAGAAAAGAAATGGTTGCTTCTTTTGTTTGTTTCCTTGAAGCTTCAAGAAGCTTTGACCATTCTTGTTTCTTTCCTAAACCTAACCATTCACCTAACCAAGGTTGCATTATGATAAGAATGACTTGGATTTTTTTTTTAAGATAATCCTTTTTATTCTTTCATCTTCTTCATCTTCATCAAGCTTCATGAAAGCTTGCTAGCTTCAATGGTGCTTTGAGAAAAAGAGTGAGAAATCCAATTCTAAAGTGAACCCACTTCTTATTTCTTCATCCTCTACCACTTGCCAAGTAGTATAGGGTGTTTTCTTCACAAGTTTCATGACTCAGTGAAGTTGGAGCTTGATCTTGAGTTGCCTCGACGTAGATCATCTTCGGCCGAAGTCGACGACCTAGCCCGATCATTTCTTCGACGAAACCATCGATAGAGTCCGGGATCCGATGATCGCAGCAGAGGGACATCATCATGGAGCTAAGGATGTGGAGGACCGGATCTACAAAGGTTGTAGCCTTTTTCACTTAGCAGTAAAGTTGTTTACTAGCTTGTTGTTTTGCCTTTGCCTCTAGTTATCGATCTATCAGTAGATTTTCTCGGCATAAGAAAATTTTGATTTTTCCATGGTTGATCAGTTGTGGAACCTCTTGAGTATGCCTAGGAACCCTACAGTGGTATCAAAGCCTAGCTAGAGCCTTAGGCGATGCGTAGACGGTGTTAGAAACCCGATCGAACCCGAAACCCTAATCTATGACCCCTCTCTGTACATTTTTGAAAATTGGGGATTTTTCTGAATTAAAAATACCTGAAAAATTCAGCAGGGAAATATAAGAATTGTGGTGAAAAACGAACCCCTAAATCGTACATTCCACCGCGGAACCGCGGCAATAGCCTCCTTGGGCCGCGGTTCCGCGGCCGTACAGAGGAGTTAGTCCATCGTTTTTCCACCATAATTCATATTTCTGTGATTTATATTTTACGGGTATTTTTATTATGACTCAAGAGTTGAGTATTCTGCGGTTGTATTGGGACTCGAAGATTCGATCGGATTATCAAACTTTGTCTATGTGTTTTTCCCGATAATTTTAGAATATGTTAAAAAGTTCGACCGGATATAAATACCCACTTTTTCCCCTGTCGGGAAATTTCCAATTGTTGGATTTTTCCGTTGTTTAACGACGTTCTAAATAGTGCAAGTAACGCGATGGTCCCTCTAGAAGAAAACAAACCTTAACTCGATTATGTGACCGTCTTGAACTGCCCTTTGAACCTTAGGGTTTGGGGCAGTACGGCGTGTCACATGTGAGGCGTTGGCTTGACTCTTCTACGGCTGGACCGTTGGTACCGAGGCATGAAGTGAATGTTTTTAAAAAAATTTCATGTGTTGAGCTGTTTCGGGAAAACTTGGGTGTTCGATTGTTCGATCGGAAAGTTTAATTTTTTCTATTTATCTGGTTTGTGATACAATATTTGGAATTCACAAGTAGTTATGAGATAACTAATATGAATGTTATAAACATAGCACTTTTGTAACATTTTAAAAATAATTAAATAAATAATTAAATGAATAAAAGTGTTTAAGTGAATTTTAGGATTTTCGGTAAAGTAAAATGTATTTTTCGTAAAACCAAACCGTGATTGTTTTTCACTATAAATTTAAAAATATCTATTTTAATTATGAAATTACTAGTAAATAGTGTTTATTTAGCCACTTATAAATTTTTGGTTTAATAAAATATTTTTCCTAAATTAATTATTTTAAATATTAACATAAGCTTTATTTTTACACTAAATTAGTGTAAATTACAAATTTAAATGGTTTTAATTTGTAAAAATGAACCATGGCATATTAGAATTTAGTGTGTATCATGCAAAATTTATTTGCAAATTTTTCCTTGTTTCTAGATCTTTCTTGAGTTATTTTAGAAAAGAATTAAAAGAAAATGAATAAAGCATGAAAAGACATTAAGATGATGACATTTTGGAGAAGTTTCTACACCATTTCTCTTGTGTTTCTCCCTCTTCCCCTTATTGTGGCCGGCCTCCCCATCACCATGGCTGTCCCCCCCCATTTTCCACCTCATTTTTATTCAAAAATCATCAAAAATACTACAAAAATCCAATTTAAATTCCACAAAAACCTAATTATTTCATACCCTTTATTCTCTACTCTTCTCTACATGGAATTTGGAGTGGGAAAGCATGTATTTTTGAGGCTCATTTTCAAGTTTGGACATGAGGTTGTGGAGGTATAAATCCTTCTCTTTTGTTTTATTTCTATTAGATATTTCTTTTAAAGCATAATTAGATTAATTAGATTAATTCTTGTTGCAAATTCTAAAATTCAAGTTAGGGTTTGAAAATTCAAGAGGTGGTTTTTGTTAATTAATTAGGGTTATAATAGCTAGTTTAACATCTTTTAGAGTGGAAAATTCTTGCATGGTGGTGGTATAATAAATTGTTGATCGAAATTGTTTAATTTAAACTATTTAGCTAACTAGATTTTTTCTAAAATGTGTTGTGGGTAAAATAAAATTCTTATTAAGGGTGTTATCATTAGATGGTAATTTTAGTGAGAATATTAGCATATTAATTGAATGAAAAACCTAGTTTGATCACTAGATTATTTTGATAATTGGAAAAATAGTAATAAAATGCTATTATTTTGTAAACTAGATTTTAGGAATTTCTAAATAAATGTGATTAAAAATATAATTATAGTTTCATTACATCATTATCATCATAAATTGTGGTTTAAGTGATTAATTTATGCAAAATCATGTTTTGAGGTGGAATTGTGGTATTTTGCTTGGAAAATATTAAAATTGTTAAAAGTTGCAAACTAGAAATTTCAAATAAATGCAAAATTGTGTAATAAAAATATAGTAATGGTTTGTATAGTCTAGTAATGCTATTTAATGAGTTTTATGACTATTGGTTTCATTTAAATGTCAAGTTTCGATGAAAAACGGTAAATTGGCATTTTCGGGTTTTTCGAAAACGGACGATTTGATCGATTTTAGTGTTTCGATGAATTTGATCATGTTTTACAATATAAGTAATGTGTTTTAAAACTACAAGTTGTTTGATGATGTTATCTCGATCCATCGGAGTTTGTACGCCGATATCGAGCGGTATTTGGTTCTTTTGCGTGGACGGGACATAGGTTTTAACCTGTGCTTGCTCTTCGTATCGTTTGACTTTTGTATGTGATTCGGTTTACGATGCTATTTATATGTTTGCGTCTAGGTACCCTCACGTGGACTGCGGGCGATGAAGAGGAGGATGGCGACACTGTCTTCGGCAGACATGGACCAGGTGAGTAGATGCATATCTACGGGGGGAAGTCGGGTGGATGGCGTTTAGCACCCCCGCAACGTAGAATAGGAATAGTACTTATTGACATTAGGAAACCAGACGTGACCCTAGTAGGACCCTAGTATTGACCCTAGGCTGGACTAGACCGATTTAGGAAAACTATATCAGAGGATGAGTACCTTGGAAGAGGTTCGTAGGTTTCAGATAGAAACACACCAGCGCACACACTGAAAATCGACATGGGGTACGTGTATGTGTATATATATAGAACTAGGTATAGGTATATACATATATATACAACACATATAGGTGATTCAGTGATGTGATATGATATCCGAGGTATGATGAAATAGTATAACTGGGCTTGATGCCGTGATTTTTGACTATACATTCGTAATAAAGTGTAGCGGATCATTAGGGAATGAGATAATGAACTTGAATATATAAATTACAAAGAGTGGTGGTGATATTGATGTACATGGGACGCTAGAATAGTACTCGGACTGTAACTTGTGACTGATTACGATATGATATATGTATAACTTGATTCCGACATTATATTGGTGTGACCTGATGCCGATATCATATGAGTATGACTTAATCACAATATGATACATACGACATTATACGAATGAGGAGACACCTAGGAGATACTTGACCGTACCCCGACATTGGGATGCCGTACGATGGATTTTACCGTACGAGGCTTAGATTTGATGATTGATCCGCACTCTTGATTCAAGGAAGCCGTACTACGTACGTGACGCTGTTGAGGCGGGATCGCCGACTATTAGAGATATTGATTCAGACCTTAGGTAGACTCTTATTTCTATTGACTAGTTCTTAGGTTTAGTTTTCCTTAGGAGGTTAGATGGACACTAGGTTAGGTTCGAGTCAGATAGTGGTAGTAGTATTAGTATATTAAATGAGTAGGTAATATACATTCGTCTTTACTTTCACACTGTAATCATAATGTTGCATGTTCATACATAGGTTGCTATTAATAGTATAAACCTTACCTGTTAGGACACCAGCACCATTACCGATGATGCGCATATTCCACGCACACTTATTTGCCGGCTCACACACATCATCATCGGTAATTGCTATGTCACGTACACTTTAGATCATATTATCTTTTATTGATAGAATCAGTTAACAACTAAACCGATGTAGTATTGTGATCACTCTCTGATGTTAAGTATAAGACATGACATTCATAACTTAGACATTCATGCATTCATATTTTCGTGTTATCATGCAGTATTATGGGCATATGCCGACACTTATCATATAGTACTCATGATTTTGAGATTTGGATTTCTATGAGATTTCTGGATTTTTGGGGAAAACCGCAAAAATATATAAAAACTTCTCTCTCTCTCCTCTTCTCTTTTTTTAAAATAAGATGCGGTTTTCTCGTGATGTATGTGTCGTCCACCATGAGTATTTCACGTTTTCTGATGGATTTCGAGACCCGATTCGAGGAGTGGATGAACCGTCTCGGGTACATGGTGGGCCCGGTATGGTACCCCGGGGCAAGAAGATCGAGTTGTAGACGATGAGCCTGGCAGGGGAAGGCTACCTACCGGTGATGTCTGGCGCGGCGGATATCCGGAGGATACCGACCGTTGTCGTGGGATTTGATGATATGGGCCGATCCGGACTGACGGAGCCCGACATATTGATACTTGAGGTTACATGTGTTGTGTCGATGCTTGACACGGATTTCCATGGATTTCATTGTTGAGATTTCAGATGCTTATACACACTTTACTATGATAACGGCTAAAGGTTCTCATACATATATATCTGGATTTCAGGATTTGTGACTTTACATTCATGGTGCATGCATTTCATTTCATATGACTTAGTACTATATGAGGCACTGACACGACACGGAGTATTTGCACTTACACGTAGTATTACCCTGCTATTACTAGATGTTTGGGATATAGTAGTGTATTATTATGACCTAGGATAGCGTCGTGCATTCGATTTCTTTTCGTAGATGTCTTCTACTCACGAGTTGGCAACTCACCCCCGTTGTGCCAAATTCTTTACAGGTTCGATGTACAGGTTTCCCGTGGCAGCTTGTTGGCACATCTTTTCTTCAGGGCGATTGGCACGATAGGTTGGTTCACTTGTATCCGAACCACCATTGTACTTTTATTCATTCATTTGTATCTAGTAAGCTCCATCAACCATATTTGTATTACCTGATAAGTTATTGGACCAGTCTTTTATTTCGACCTTAGAGTCGCGCATGTATTATTCTGATCTGGTGGTTTTGTTTTCTTTTGAGTTTTGAGCCTCGCCTACTGGCGTTGTATATTATTGTGCTTGTTGTGGTTGTTTCCGCCTGTTGGCGTTGATGCTAGCTCCCGTTTGGGGATGCTTTTTATTGTTTATGTATATTATACTTGTTGTACCCGTTTGGGGGCCAGTTTTTACAGAGGAGACTCTGCCGAAATTTTTGGTAAAATTTGCTGATGTTTTTATACTTGTTTTCTTTTCTTTTCTTCTTTTTCTTCTTTTATGGTTTAGATTTCTGGGCTTCGGCTTACTTAGGTCACATGGCGCCTCTAGACGCTTCGTAATCTAAGTGTCGGTCACGTTCCGTACTTTCGGGTCGTGACAACTTTAGTCTCACTTGATCGGTTGCCATGGAATTTTGATGCGATCAAAAGTCCGTCGCAATCACGTAGCGTACGCGGATACTCGCCAGTAAACTTAATAGATAGCCACGCCCCATACCCCCGACCAAGTGACTGTAGGAGAACCCCGTCGCCGAAAGCATCCATTCGGGTGCTCGCGGCAGCGGTGTTCCGCCTTTGTGCACTTCGTCGACGGTATCGGGGGTGCGGCCGTCTACTAAAGTTTGCGACGAGCATTCGTTCTGGATGTCGGGAATCTTGTTGAATTGCCCGACTTGATATTGAAAAGTGTTTTCGATAATGAGACTAAAATGCGGGGTTTATAATTGTTAGGCATGTGATGTCTAAGGTATTCATTTGGTTAGGCATGCGATGTCTAAAGAGTTTGCGGATTCCAACTGTTGTAGTTTTACACTTTCTTTTCTGTGACCGTAAGTGTAATATGTGATAACGCTGGTTTCGTTGCTATATGTCAACGACAATTGGGATGGGCATATTTACTTACGTTGATGACATGTGATGTTATGTGTTGCTGGATATGTTATATTGGATCGTCGTGTTTGAATAGCCGGGTTTTTTTTATGTGAGATGAGTGTTTTTCATTTTCATTCATGTAAAATCTTGTATGTAATATTCTTTTATTGGGGCACTTCCAGGTTGCGGAAGATGTTACCCATTGTATATTATTTACTTTTCCGTACTAGGATAGACCCAAGGAAGAGGGCACAAGTAACCGGGTTCTGGAGTCCAGTGGGAGACCATCTCGAGGAGTCGAGTACGGGTCTCCTAACTCTAGAATTGGTAGGGTTGCTTGCCGCTCTCGTAGGGGTCTAGGGGTGTGGGTTTGGCTATTCATCGCGACCGTGGAATCCATGTTTTATACTGGCTCGTATTGAAAACACGGACGTCCTAGTATATCCAATGTTTCATATGTTTCTTCTGCTGCGATATCTGTGATGTGATCATTTGATGTTCTGTGATAAATACTGTATATAGTATATATGATATATTATATAGGCGTTACTTAAGTTTTACACCCACGCTAGCCCTGCCCCGCTCTGCCGTTAGTTACCTAACCTAACGGTGCACGAGGGGACATCGAGACGAATGCGGATGGCATAAGTGTACGTCGTATTTATCTGTGATGTTTAGATGACATAAATGATGGGATTTCATTAATGTGATTAATGAAAGAAAAGAAGCCTAAAGATGTTGTGGAATCGAATTTTCAAAAACAAGTAGCTACAGTTCTTGCTTTGCATCGCGGTGTTCCTTGTAGAACATCCTGCACCTTATTCGATAAGGAAAGGGCCGAGATCCCTTCACCGGGAGTGACCCGTTTAGCAATAACTGGCAGATGCTACACCCCTCGGTTTATCTTTTGATTGCTTCTATAGTTTTTGCTCTGCACAGCAGTATATTTGATATATCCTGCACCTTATTCGATGAGGAAAGGGCCGACGATCCTTTTATCGGGAGTGACCCCTTTAGCAAAACTAGAAAAGCCTAAAAAACACTCCATTTTAAAATCATTTGATTCTACAACGATATCAAGTTCATTACGCAATAGATTTTCTTAAAAACCTGTCGTAGCCCTCCGTCATTTCAAATAAGTAGTAGTTAGTATTCGTGCTACGTTTGTTAGCCTGCGTCAAGGCGTAGTGTGCGGTAGCTGACTAGTATTTATCTGCTTATGCATATGATGCAGATTGGATTAGGGTAGTCGTTCGACTTTGTTGGCCTGCGTCAAGGGTCGTGCGGGTGGGTTTAATTCAATCAGGAAATGACGGGTTGAACTTGACTAGCGCACTATGGTTTGTTGGCCTGCGTCAAGGTCATAGGACACCAGGGGCAAAATTATCGGCAATTTCAAGTGTTGAAATTTGCAATGAGATTGCATACCTTCTATGAGATAGTTGGATCCCGATACCCACTGTGAGTAATTGTTACTCCAAGGAGAGTTTTACACATTACAATTAGCTGATCAAGTAGGTGTCTAGAAAGGTGTCAACGGGGTTACGCCTCTGGGAAAACGAGGTTTACATTAATTAGGTTCGTGCGATAGCACGGGGGACCTCCCTCAAAGTACCGACACTGGCCTGGCTGAAAGATTGGCGAACTTGTAGCGTGTAATTAATCCCGGCTAGTCTTTCCTTTTAGTGTTTGAAGGAAGATTTGATAAAAACAGTGGGAGCCATCCTGATTAGATAAAATAAATAACCAATCTGATCTTGCAAGAGGGCACGCAGAGTGTTTTCTTCTCTCTCTCTCCAGGTAGCGACCATATCATGTCTTAATCAAGATAATAATATGGATGTATTGACCAAACCTGCTTGTTATACTGAGCCGGGGAACGTTGGTCCCGCTCCAACTTATAATTGTTATAAGACAGAGCAGGAAATAGGGGAACACCAGAATTCCTGTGCCGCCCAAATGAAGAAAGTGCATATGATGCATCTTCTTCGGGTGTGTTCGTTACACAGAACTGTTTCTCAGTATCCTCTGCATCCTGGTTATTTGATACCGGACCAGGATCCCAGATATGTAATCTGTTACATAGGGCTACAAAAGGCAGAGAACTGAGAACGGGTGATAAGTTTCAGGAGACAGAAAACGGTGCAAGTGTTGTAGCCAAGTCTGTTGGTCACTGTCACCCTGTATTACCAGTACATTTATTCTGAATGAATGTTATTAGATACCGAACCTGATATAAAAAATCATATCAGTCTCTTTATTAGTAAAGAAGGATATAATTTTGTATTGTTGGATATTGTTTTGAACATTTCCTATATCAAAAGTTGATCGGTTCAGGCACGTTATCTAAAAGCATTGATGTTCTAAATCAAACTACAGTTCCTAGTATACAGAACACACACAAGAGGAAGAGTTCAGAAATGAACGAATCCTTCTTGAGGCATTGTAGACTAGGTCATATCAATGCGACCTGACTAGCTGAAGTTACATTTAGATGCATATTTAAATCAGTTTGAATTTACATCTTGTGAAACTTTCCAGTCATGTCACAAAGATAAGATGACCATAGCTCTGTTTATTGGAAACAGAGAAAGAGTTGGTAAACTCTTGGGACTGATACATGATGATGTATGTAAGGTCCCCTGTCTACACATGCCAGGACCGGTTCTTTGTACTTCATTACATTCTATGATGATCTCTCAAGATTCAGCCATATGATCCTGTTGGAGCATAAGTCCGAAGCTTTTGAGATATTCACAGAATATAAGTTAGAAATAGAAAACCAAAAACTGGGTATAGGTATTATGTCCTTTGATGAGATCAAGGAGGAGAATACTTGAGCACGGAAATCCTGGACTATTCTAAAGGAGAATGAGATTCTCTCTCAGCATTACTCCTCCGTATACACCATAGCACGATGGTATATCGGGGCGGAGCAATCACACCCTATATGATAAGGTGTGCTCTATGATGAGTACTACTGAGTTACCTATTAACTTTTGGGAGTTATGCACTTATGAAGTTGCATACCTATTGAATAGGGTTCCAATCAAATCAGTTGCCTACCGTTTTATATGTGATATGGAAAGGGAAGAGACCATATCTTAAGTTGGTTAAGATTTGGGGTTGTCCGGGCTATGTCTAAAAGCATAATCCGGACAAGCTTGAGGCAAGGTCTGTTATGTACACCTGGAAAGGTTCCAGCTGTACAAATTATAGCAAATGATTTGGTAGAACCAAAGGATTAAGTAAATTCCAACGAACCTCAGCCTCTCCGCCGATCTAGTAGGGTCCCTCACCCACCTGAGAGATACTTCGGTTTCTCTATGACAGTGGGAGCGAGGATTGCATCATGAGATGATGACCCAACTAGTTTCGAGCTGGCAATCAGGAGTGGGACTCTGTAAGAATGGCTGATTGCTTAGCGATATGAGATGGAATCCTTATACACCAACAAAGTATGGACTTTGGTTGCTATATCTGAAGGGTTAAGTCCCCATCAGGAGCAAGTATATCTTGAGAAGATTACTTGGTGTACATAGAAAAGTTGAGACTTTCAAAACTAGACGTGTTAAAGGTTTGCATCATTGACCAGGTATGGATTATGTTGAAACCTTTTCTAAGGATCTATGCTTAAGTCCATCCAGATCTACTTGCCACGGCTACATACCATGACTACGATATCTGGTGGTTGGGTGCCATGACTGCTTTTCTAAGTGATGTTTTAGAAGAGTGCGTCTATAAGTACAAAGCCAGAGGACCTCGTAGACAGTGGGAGCAGCGGAAACATGTGCAAGTTGATTTACAGGATAAAACAGGCATCGCGGAATTGGAACATCTGTTTTGATGTGGTAGTCAAAGAGTTTGACTTCATCAAAATGGTAGATGAACCTTGTATGTACAAAAGGGTAGTATGGAGTATGGTAATGATCCTCGTAGAGTACGTGGATGACATACTTTTGATAGGAAAGGAGTTTCCTATGCTACACTCGGTCAATCTCCGCTTATCACAAGGATTCTCCAATAGGATCAAAGTGATACCTCCTAAATCCTTAGTTTTCATCTATGAGATAGATGTAATTGGATGAAAGCAGTCTCTCTAGATGTAGTGAGATAGTATCAATTGATCCTGGGGAGAATCACTGGAAAAGTTCCAGGGTGATAAAGATGACTGAATGTCAGTCGCAGGCATTGTCTTTACCCTCAGTAAAGGGACGGTATGTTGGAAGAGTTCCAAGCTAGATACCGTGGCAAACTAGACGATAAAGGCTGGAAACATCGCTACTTAAGATGCT
Source organism: Agapanthus africanus (assembly GCA_030015575.1). Lineage (NCBI taxonomy): Eukaryota > Viridiplantae > Streptophyta > Magnoliopsida > Asparagales > Amaryllidaceae > Agapanthus > Agapanthus africanus. The sequence continues at coordinate 262,416,842 of CM057345.1, read as the reverse complement.
ACCAAAGAGGCAGTCTGGATGTATATTAGTTCATGAGATGAACTTCGTTCCTGCCATTGTGTCACAATGGAGTTGTGGCTTATGCCATGGAACGCCCGTCCCATCAGTGATCCAGATATAATTCTTAGGCAGTGTTACCTGATCATGGAGATGGTTGATCTCCAGGGTGATCGAGGTTAGGAGAGTATACTCAGAGGACAACACGGCGGATCCACAAAGGCTTTTTCCCAGAGAGAGACTTATATGGGATGGTTGAGTATGTGATACTGCAACCACTGCTACTGATGGCCCTAGTGCAAGTGGGAGATTGTTAGTTATATGTATGCCCTAGAGGCCATTACTGTACATTGGATGTATATTGTAGTAGATGCTGGGACATATATAGGGAGGACTTTCTTGCTCGACATGGTAGTATGCTATCTGGTTACTCTTTACCTTAATGTGTATACTGATTGTCTCTCTGTTACATGTTGGTAAAAGCCTTAGGATGTGTACTTGACTACCTGGACTATGATGCGGATCATACTAGTGGGGACATGGTAGTCTATAAGTACATCCTTCAAGGTCCCTAGTCGTGGGTATATCGAGACGGGGCATCGATATACAAGAGTAGACTAGCGTATACCTTCTCGACCCATACAGATGGGCGATGGATGATCCCATATCCATTGGTGTTTGACGTCAGAGATGATATACGGGTGCTCAGTAGAGACTGGGTACACTGGACGGACTCGCCGAGAACTCCCAGATGGTATTATACCTTAAGTCAGATGGCAGTTCTCTGGTGACACTAGTACAGGTTAGTCTGTAGACCCGAGATCGTCATAGAGTCTTGTATGATTCCCACTGTGCTTTGATTTCCACATTACCATGTCCAAGAGGGCGTGCAAAACGGCGGTTTTTGGGTACAGTCCCGAATCACATGGAGGCAATGAGCGATAGGAGGGGATTCGTCTCTCCCGGTATAGGGAGTTAATGTTGCGCTGTGTTCGATTGGCTATAACCGGAAATCCCTGGCCAGGGTTGCTGAGATTTAATGGTAAGTGTTACCAGTAGTATCTCGAACTGTTATAGACCTCATATCGACACGACTTATCGAGCTACTGGGGTCTGACGTTTACTACCCCTAGGCGAGATATGCGACATATCAGACGAACAGACCAGACTATACGGTAAGTGTTACTGGTTGGATTCACAGGAGTGTGAGCGGGCTTGCTCGTTGATCTTCTAATCGCTCAATACCCTGGTGCCGTTACGTTTGGCAGACCGCTTGCGGCTTGTGGGTGTTTGATATGATCATCACCTGCTGCCGGCGTATTGACGAGTCTTTAGAGTCCTAAACAGAGGTTTCCTGGCTCAAGCGAAACAAAATAGGAGCGCATATGAGATATTTGCGGGACCGAGAATAATGCGTGTATGTGATACCGTATTCTATTCTCGCGATGAATGTATCGATTGGTTGTATGCGATATAACCTAGTTATCGAATCGAGGATTGATTCGATAAGTCGATACATTGGATATTAGTCGTTCATACGCGATATGACCGAATCGTTAAATCAAGTGTTGATTTAATGATTTAATGTATAATTATATATTTGATATATTACTTTACATTAACTAGTATTGGTTCACTTAAGATTGATTATCTCACTTGGATGTGCACATTGTATATATGATATATGTTTGTGCACTAGTTTGTATCATGTTTGATGATACATGCAAGCTTGGATGTATGTTTACTTTAAACCATGTTTAAGTGAATGGTTAGGGTTTTGTTATCTTTTCTTAAATATTTCTTTTATTTATTCATTTTAGGGCAAGAAAAGAAATGGATGCTTCTTTTGTTTGTTTCCTTGAAGCTTCAAGAAGCTTTTACCATTCTTGTTTCTTTCCTAAACCTAACCATTCACCTAACCCTAGTTTATTCTCTACACTTAACCAAGGTTGCATTATGATAAGAATGACTTGGATTTTCTTTTTTTTTTTATTTAAAATAATCCTTTTTATTCTTTCATCTTCTTCATCTTCATCAAGCTTCATGAAAGCTTCCTAGCTTCAATGGTGCCTTGAGAAAAAGAGTGAGAAATCCAATTCAAAATTGAACCCACTTCCTATTTCTTCATCCTCTACCACTTGCCAAGTAGTATAGGATGTTTTCTTCACAAGTTTCCTGACTCGGTGAAATTGGAGCTTGATCTTGAGTTGCCTCAACATAGATCATCTTCGGCATCGAAGTCGACGACCTAGCCTGATCATTTCTTCGATGAAACCTTCGCTAGAGTCTGGGATCCGATTTCACAGCGGAGGGACATCATCATGGAGCTAAGGAAGTGGAGAACCAGATCTACAAAGGTTGTAGTCTCTTTCACTTAGCAGTAAAGTTGTTTACTAGCTTGTTGTTTCGCCTTTGCCTCTAGTTATCTATCGATCATTAGGGTTTCTCTGCACAAGAAAAATTTGATTTTGCCAAGGTTGATCAGTTGTGGAACCTCTTGAGTGTGCCTAGGAACCCTACAGGGTTTTCATCATCGGCCTTCTTAACGACATCCACCTGTGGACCGTTACATACAACTAGTACCGCTTGCGGCCTATGGTTAAACCCACTGCCAGCGTAGTGTCGAGTATTTAGAGTCCCATACTGAGGGTTTTCCGCTTTTGGGCGAAACGATATAGAGGTCGTATGGTTTTACGACAGGGTTCGTTCACATGCACGTACTTATGCGTGTTTGGTGTTCGGGCAGTTGATACTAGTGGGCTTTGGTTTAAGCCGGATCCTAGTATTAGATTTTAGACAGTCTTAGTCTCATTGTATTCGTGTTTCTCGGAACACAGATACGGGTATGTATATACGGTTGATAGGAGGGCCAGAGAAGGAGACGCCTCTTTAGGGTTTTTACCATTGACTTGATTAAAACCATAATGAGATGGAGGAAATTGTTTATTAATTCTTATTAGTGATAATTGTGTCACGGCTAATTGGTTGACCATTTGACTTGTTGACCATTGTTGACTTAGATATTTTTGTTGAGCATGAGATATTATGCTTAGTATTAATTGTGACATGATAATGGTCAAATCAAGGTTGCCATCACAATTATCATAATAAAACTTATTATTCTTTTTCCTCATATGAGATCTCTTCATAATTTCTCACACATTCTCTCTCCTTCTTCTTCTCTCAAAACCCAAATGTCTCATGCGTTGAAAACCATGGGTTGTTGAGACCAAGCCACCAAAATCCTTCTCTACTCACTCTAGGGTTCTTAGTCTAGCACACCAACCATCCTAGTTTCTTCATTATAGAGGTTGGAGCTCAAGGTAGAGACCTTCGGGTGGATCATCTTTGACGTGGAGAAGCCGGTGAGGAGGAACCATCCACTACAACTCCAAGGAGCTCACAACAAGGAGAAGAAGGACTTAAAGCTTGAGGTATAATCATCTAACGTAGTAGTTAGAACTCCTAGTTAGTTTGTTACTTAGTGTTTAGCAAAGATCCTAATGGCTTGTCTATGTTACCTTGCAAAGAAAATTTCGATTTTTACCTATTCCGCCTCCCCGTTTACTACCGGGGTAAGTAACATAGACTTACACCCCCCGCAAAGATTCGGGCGGGTTTCGAGTCCGTTTTGACTCCCAGATTGGGTTAAAACGATCGGTTTTGGAACTTTAGCTCACTGGATTTTTCATGTCTTGGAAAAATTGGTTTAGTTTGCTAATTGCATGCGGAATTCTAATGTCGCGGTTACTTTACAATCTTTGTGATGTGTGATACAATTATTAGAATCCGGATTAATTAGTTTTATGAAAACTAGTTAGTATATTGTAAACTTAGCCGTTTAGTCTCAATTGATCGATTGCCATGAAGTTTTGATCCCGATCAAAACTCCGTCGCAATTACGTATTGTACATGATCACTAAGTCAGGAATCTTGTTGAATTATCCGACAACCAATTGAAAAGATTTTTCAATTTGAGACTAAAACGAAAGTTTTATAAGTTAGGCATGAAATTCGGAATATGAGGTATTCCGGGTTTATGATCTCTAAGGATATTGCGGATTCTAATTATTGTAGTTTTCGGTTTTCTTTTCTGCGAACGTAAGTGTAATATGTGGGGTATCCCAATCTCGTTGCTATATGTCAACAAGTTTTAGGGATACGCATATTTGCTTACGTTGATGATATGTGTTATCACGTGTTGCTGTTGATATGATTTATTGGATCGTCGTGAAATAATAGCCGTGGGTTCTATGTGAGATGAGAGTTTTTATTTTCATTCATGTAAAATCTGTATGTAATATTCTTTTATTAGGGCACTTCCGGTTTGAGGATGATGTCACCATTGTTGTATATTATTTACTTTTCCACATTAGGATAGACCCAAGGAGGGGAGCATAAGTAACCGGGTTCTAGAGTCCAGTAGGAGACTATCTCAAGGAGTTGAGGCCGGGTCTCCTAACTCTAGAATTGGCAGGGTTACTTATCGTTCTTGTAGGGGTCTAGGGATGTGGGTTTGGCTATTCATCACGACCGTGGAATCCGTGTTTTACATTATTGGCTAAATTTAAAACACGGACATCCTGGTATATCCAATATTTCATATATTGCTTCTGCTGCTTGATTATGTGATGTTGATCATATAACTGCGTGAGACGAATGTACTATTATATATATGATATATAATAAATATTGCTTATGTTTTGCACCCACGCTAGTCCAGCCCCTACTCTGCCGATAGTTATGTAACCTAACGGTGCATGACGGGGCCCCAAGGCGAATGCGGATGGCATAAGCGTACGTTCTATTTTCGTTTCATTTTTCTGTGATGTTTAGGAAACATTAAATGATGGGAATTCATTAATGTGACCAATGAAAAGAAAGAAACCTAAAGATGTTGTAGAATCAAATTTTCAAAAAGGGTAGCTCTTGTTTTTGCTTTGCATAGTAGTATTCCTTGATGAATACCCAGCACCTCATTCGATGAGGAAAGAGCCGAGATCCCTTCACCGGAAGTGACCTTTTTAGCGAAACTAGCAAATGCTACAACCCACTCGGTTTTGTTTTTGATAGCTTCTCTAGTTATTGCTTTGCATAGTGGTATTCTTGTATATCCTGCACTTCATTCGATGAGGAAAGAGCCGAGATCCCTTCACCGGGAATGGCCACTTTAGCGAAACTTGCAAAAGCCTCAAAAACACTCCTTTTCAAAATCATTAGATTCTACAAATGATATCAAGTTCATTACGCTCATGGTTTACTTAAAAACCTGCGTAGCCCTCCGTCATTTCAGATAAGTGCTTTTTTAGTATTCGTGCTACGGTTGTTTGGCCTCCGTCTAGGCGTAGTGTACTGTAGCTGATTAGTACTTATCTACAACATGTGATGCGATTGGATTATGGTAGCCGTACGGCGTTGTTTGGCCTCCGTCAAGGGTCGTGTGGGTGGCTCTAATTCAATCAAGAAATAAATGGGTTGAACTTGACTAGAGGCATATTGGTTGTTTGGCCTCCGTCAAGGTCAAAGGACGCTAGGGGTAAAAACTATTATCGGGAATTTCAAGTGTTGAAATTTGCATTGAGATTGCATACCTTCTATGTGATAGTTGGATCCCGATACCCACTGCGAGTAAGAGTTACTTCTGGGAGAATTTTGCACTTCACAATAAGCTAATCCAGTAGGTGTCTAGAAAGGTGTTAATGGGGTTATGCCTCTAGGAAAACGAGCTTTATTTTAATTAGGTCCGAAAGCATGGGAACCTCCCTCGGAGTGTAAGTGCACGGCGGCGCCCCGGCCATCCATCCGATGCCGGAATGCGGAAGCGATGCTTTTGTTAAACTTTTTATACCGGCACCACCGCGTACTATAAACCCGGATCGGGCCATTAAGCTAATCCTAGCTATCTAGAGAGGGGGTAGAGAGATATACCGAGCGATTTGTGTCCTTCGGTCTTCTCGTCGTCGTCCCGATCTCCCACGGAATGTCCGGTCTCTACCTCCTCGTCGGAAGGGCACCACGTCGCCGGCTTCTTTTACGGGCTCCCACCTCTTGACCGAGGTAACTCGGGCACGAAGTTGGCGAGTCGACGTGCCCAAGATTTGCTGCAGAATAGTGTAGTGCTATATGTGTCTCTAGGGGTTAAGGGAGTTGCCATATGGTGGAGGAAATGATATGATCTTATGGAGATGGAACTTGTGGGATTTTACAAAGACAAAAGAACAAAAAACCCACCACTAAAATTTTGGAAAGCCCCTTAGGAGCATGGCCGGCCAAGCACTAGGAGAGAAAATGAGAGGAGTGAGTGTATGTATCAAAAGAGAGTGAACCTCATCATGCAAGAGAGAGAGAAGAAAGTTATCATGATGAACAAACATCATAACAACAAAACACCACACTCAACCAACTAACCATCATCACATCCAAAGTCAAGCTATCATGAACCATCATGAACAAAGGAAAGTCAAGATGATGGTGGAACTATCATGATACAATAATATGCGAAGACCACCTTCCAAATTGCTTATTTGCACAAATGCAAATAAGCCCACCTCCACCAATCTTCAGCCAATGAAAGATACAAAGAAAATTGGCTGAAACGGAAAGCAAACTGGCAATTCCAGAAAACTGATCCCGTAATAAATTACAGGAAAACCCCGATACTGTGTATACACACCCGCATTTGTATTCCGACCGAATACAAATGCAATGAGAAAAAATCTACACTGTACTATACTAGGATCCGGCTTAAACCAAAGCCCGCTAGTATTTTCCGTCCGATCATGATCCGTGCAATACCGCACGTATCTGATCGAACCCTGCCATATCTCCATACGGCCTCTACAGCGTTTCTCCCGAAAACTTGAGCAACTGAATGTGGGGGACTCTAAAGACTCATCAATACTATGGCTGTGGATTTAACCACTAGCACGTCAGAGGTATTAGCCATACGTGACGGGCTACCAGCTATTGACCAAAAGGGACGTCGATAAGCGAACTCATCCTGACATCCTACCGAGCCTGTCAGTGACAATATCCGTAAAGTCCGGTCCGTTCGTCTATGAGCATCGCATGACGGGCCTATGGGGTTGGTAAAACTCAGACCCCCAAAAGCGGTACAAGTCGTGTCGGAGTGTAGCCCAGAACACCCTGAGATACTACTGGAATGCTTACGAGTAAATCTCCTGCCTTGGCCAAGTACTTTTCATGTACTGGCTCTCCTAGACACAGCGCGACCTCACCCCCAATACCGGGAGAGACGAACCCCTGAAGATCTGCTCACTGCCTCCATATGGATCGGGACTGTACCCAACTAAAACCTGTTTGCACGTCTCCTTTGAGCGTGGTAGGGTAGTAATCAAAGTACAGTGGGAACTCATACGAGACAAATGACGATCCGCAGGTCGATGAACTAACCTGTACACATGTCGCCAGGGAACTGCTATCTGACGTCAGGTATAAGACCAACCAGCATGTTCCCGGCGAGTCCTGTCCGGTGTACTCATAAACCAATGAGCGCCTGTATACATCTTATGTGAACCAACTGACACCAGTGGCTTGTGAGACCGGCCACCGCCCCTCGTCGGGGTCTCGACTGTATACACTAGTCTACTCTGCAGTATCGATGCCCTGTCTCGAAACTCCCACGACTAGGGACCTTTTTAGGATGTTCTTATAGACTACAGCTCCTACGTATATGATCGCCCTCATACTGCTCGCAGTCAAGCAAGAATCCTAGGGGCTCTATCAACGTGTAATAGCGACCTATCAGGTCACCTAAAGCAGTACACGATGATAAAGTTAAACCAGATAGCATACTATAATCTTGAGTAAGACTGTCCTACCGGGATAGGTCCTCCCTCAATCATTGCAATCACGTGCCTGTGATCCAATAATTGACTCTGAGGGCACTATCTCCAACAATCTCCCACTTGCACTCAAGGCTAATTATTGCGATGTCGCATACTCACAGTCCGTGTGATACCGAACACCCAACTCCTCTACAAGTCAGTCTCACAAAGCTCGTTTGCGAAACTATTGCGTTCGAGGAATAGCCTCAGTGAGTGGATCCGCTTTGATGTTTCTTTCTATGTCTCTCTATATCTCAAGTTCGCGGAGAAATCCATCTCCCGAAATGAGCAATACCTGTCTTAGAATGTGTCTGGATGTCTGATGGGACCTAGCTCATAAATGAACTCCAAATCCAAACTTCTTAGACTTTATCGTCAACTGAACTTAATCAGTATCATGCGCCATGCCTCCCTCAGTATTGCCTTGGACCAACTGTCCAAAATACTGTCCCTCGTCAGAAGGAAAACTATAACTCTGACAACCTCCTTGTCGTCCAGGTCACCTTGGAAGCCTGGAATGATAACTGTCTCCCTCATGAGGCTGTCGTTATCATATCCCTAGAACATCCACTTATGTTCTAAGACTGCTTCCGACTGTTTCTCCAGGATTGGATCAATGTCAACTTATTGCATCTAGTGCAAGAACAACATCTGGTGTGGTACTTGACATCTCATGATTGACTCAATTGCCTAAGCAAGTGATCTGCCAATCACACACATCCCTCTCCCCTTTAGTCTGTAAGACACCTTTAGAGAGGGTGACCCCATTACCTACAGGTACACTACCGTGCCAGGAGTCGTCCATTCTAAATAATCTTAGAATGCTGTCTAAGTACCCTGATTGGGAAAACCACCCAAATCTAGATCTAAAACCATAGATCTAGTAACCAGTGTGTCTGATATAATGTCCAAGTCCCATGTGGAGAAACTACTGTGTGACGACCAAAGTACAACCAATCGTAGTATAGGAATATCACTTCCTACTCTGTGTATGTCATCCAAATACCATGACATCACACCCTACTACCTTCTTAACAGATCCATCCCTTATTCTGATGAAGTCAAACCTATGACTGTCACATCAGAAATAGATGATCTATCTCCGCTATATCTGCTTTAGTCTATAAATAGACATAAGCTACTTGTCCACCAATGCTTCCGTTGCCCCCACTGACTAAGAAAACCCTCTGGCAGAGTCATATACACATACACTTCTAAAGCAACTTTAGAACGACGCTATACTCATCCTCCTGCCGGGTCTCACGGTCTGGAACAACAGCAATGGCAAGTCTAGGTAAACAAGAACTTCCCTGTCACCGTCCTTGAGGCTACCAGAGTACTTCTCGGGTGCCTGAAGTTACCCACCTTATCTGCGGAGTGGCCAATGGAATGTCAAACCAAATGAATCTTTAGGTTCCTATCAAATCTTCGGTAATCGTTTGTGGTTCTGGAATCACTTCCAGTTCTACCATACTCCCACTTCTGTTTTCTGTAAAAAAAATCCATTTTTATTAAAACTGTGGCGAGTCTAGAACAATATCACTATTGATATTTCAGATGGTAGAAAGTCAACCCTCGTCATAGCCTGGGTCAACCCACAAACAGCCATTACAGAAATGTGCCTTGAGTTATCCAGTGTCTGGTTTTAAGCATAGGCCGGACAACTCCCCGTACCTTAATATCGTTAAGATATGAACTGTTCTATATCCAATATAGAACCAGAGGCACTGATTTAATTGAACCAGATTCAAATCATGCAGCTTACTCCAGTGCATGTCAACCAAATGGAAAGAAGCCGATCAGCGTTACTCAACTTAGGAATACTTCCACTTATGAGCAACCTGAAAGAGAAGCAAGTTCTCTTAATCATTAATATCAACTAAATACCATACACAAGTATCTACATCTTCGATCTCCTTGAAGAATCCCGATACTTGCAATACCTGGTTTTCTACTTTACTCATATACCTATAACTTCTCAAAACTCAGACCCTGTGTCTGTACGAAACACCTGTCTAAGAATTAGAGAAGTCATAAGTAAACAGAATATAGTACGAGAACCAACCCCTCTGTCCTCATGGACGCTGGACAACATACAATACTAAGTCCCTTGAGTCTGATAACTCAATCCCTTTGTGTCGTAAGTTGAAAACTGTACTTATGGTTAAGAAGAATTACACCGCTGTTTAATACTCCTTACCTAACCATCCACTGATATAGGTAAATGTCACAGATATAATTTCAAAAAGATATATCTCACTCTATAAAAATAGACGTACAGATATATCAATTTGAAATTAGTGCATAACAGCGGATATTCAAAACCAAATATTTGCCGTCTGGCAACCAACCCAGGTGACTTCCTCAAATATCACCGATTACAACGAATCTCGATATAATGAGGATGATCACCTAATTCCCAATAACTTACTCCCACTCATCACCTGTAAAACCATACAGATGTGAGAATCAAACCTGGTAATACATACCCTGGAGCAAGTGTCTAATTGGGAAATCAGTTTTCCTTTAACAGTACACAGTGAAACTGAAACATTGTAAATGTTTTGTAGGGGTATCCTGGTATTCCTAGTAATGCCTCTTCCATTATCCAGATTCACAACTGTAACCGTGTAATTCTTTGCCATCTTTCCAAATCCCTTTCTATGTCTTTAGTCATTACCTTCTGTACACCCCTTTAGGCCAAATGGTTTTCTTCCTTCCTTACCGTTCGGCAACAGCCTATGGTTTGGAAGAAGACTATCCAATAAGCATAATGGGTGTACCGTCCTAATCCTAGGAACACTCGCAATGCGAGAGAAGGTGAAGATAAAAGACAACCGAATAAACCTTATTCATATTTCTCCTGAACCAGAATCCATCCCCGAACTGGAACAAGTTTCTTTCGAGTTCGTATATAACCATACGATGGAGTATCCAATAAACTGTGGATCTTCGTAGTGATACGGAGTGTCCTGAAGAAATACAAAGGTGATTTAGGATTGGCTAAGAAATACTTGGTTTAGTCGTGAATATCAGTCGCAATTTACTTTGCCCTCTTACTAATCCCTTGATATGTCTTTACTTAATACCTTCTGTACACCATCGTTATGCTAATTGGTTTTCTTCATTCCCTACCGTTCTGCACCAGCCTAAGGCTTGGAAGAAGACTATCCAATTTGCGTAATAGGTGTACTATCTCCTAAACCAAGGAGTACTCGCAACCTGAGAGAAGGTAAAAGGAAAAGACAACCGAATAGTCCTATTCGCTTTCTCCAAAACCGGAAACCATCCTCGAATAAATTCCTTCGAGTTCGTATATAACCATACGATGGTTTTGTACAATGGAAGTGGACGTTCGTAGTAATACGGGGTGTCCTGGAGAAAAGGGTAAAAGTAGGAGTGGCAATGAGGTTTGCAACTCTGACAATCCAAAAGCCATAGTTAAGAAGGTTCGGTTAATTTTGGTCTCTGAGTCATAGTCTAGGGTTGGGTCAATGGTCGCTGTCAAAGAGAGAGAGAGAGAAAAGAAACACTCAGCGTGCACTCTAACCTAGATTAGAATGGTTACCAATTTATCTAATCTGAAAATCTCCCACTGTACCGTCAAATTCTCCTCCAAACCTGAAAGAAGAATTAGCCGGGATCACCCGAGGAGTAAACCAACTCATCAGTGGGAATCGGGATCTAACTATCATCGCATGATAACGTGACGGAATCCGCTTACGTCATCACACTCCAGAAGGTATGCGCATATCTGGCAAGTTTCAGTTTCTTTAGAAACTCCCGATGTGATTTTTTCCCCATGCTCTTATGATCTTGACTTTGGCCAACATATCATAAGTCACATGTCAAGTTCTACCCGTCATTCTCCAGGTTAATTTGAGCCCACCCGTACATACCCTTGACTTTGGCCAAAATAGTAGTACGACTGCCCAAAACCAACGCATCTATCTATGCTGCATATGAATACCCAATAGCTACCAATCACCGTGCCTTGACTTTGGCCAACATACACAGCTTGAATACTATTGACCACCCATATAAAACGATGGAGGGCTATGAATGGTTTCTGGAGAAAACCTTTAACGTAATGAACTCGATATCGTTGAAGGAACCGGATAGCTTTTATGAAAATATAGTGACGAAAACCTTTGCTAAAGAGGTCACTCCCGGTGAAGGGATCTCGGCTCTTTCCCCGTAGAATGAGGTGCAGGATATTCCAACTGAATACCACGGTGCAAGGCAAAAGTAATCGGCTATAGTGAAGTTATTGCCCTGACGCAAACTTTTTGTCCAAGGGGTCACTCCCGGTGAAGGGATCTCGGCCCTTGCCTCGTCGACTGAGGAGCAGGATATTCCAACTGAATACCATGATGCAAAACAAAAGAGAACGTCCTTGAGCTTTTTGAAAAGCGTTCCAACAACATCAGAATAGGTTTGTATTTAACTTGCATTGATCTGAATCAACGCAGTCCCATCAATTGATCACACCATAAAGAACGAAAATAATGACGTACGTATATGCTATCCGCATTCGCCACTGGGTCCTGTCATTACCCGTTAGGTTAGTTAACTAACGACAGAGCGGGGACTGGACTAGCGCGGATGCAAAGCATATACAACATCCACTATTATATATATCAATATATAATATTTCGCTCAAGGCATGAAAAAATGCAACATCACAGAAATGTACAGCATCACAGAACAATACAGATATCTGTGATCCCCGGGTTTCACAGAGCCACTACTGAAACCCGACATTCCCCTGGTCGTGTGGATAGCCTGTGCAATGAAAACCCTAGACCCCTACGAGCGCGGCAAGTTACCCGCCAAGACCTGAAGCGAGGCAGCCCCCTTCAGCAATGTGAATGGACCACCCAGCACTTCACGGAATCCGGTAACATGGGCACCCCTCCTGGGTCAACCTGTACCCCCTACGAGTGCGGCGAATAGCCTGCCAATTCTAAAGTAAAGCCCCCTCCGTCTCAACGCCATGGGATGCGGGCTTGTTGCCCTCAAGAACCCGACTATCCGTGCACCCCTCCGCGGGGTAATCCTAGTATAGAAAGTAAAATATACATACAACGGGTACATCGACCTCGACCCGGTCATGCCCCAAAAGAATAATATGCAATCAGGCAGTGACGGCAGTCCACATGTCGGACGCTCGCCCCGCAATATCAAATGTACATAATACAACGAAAACTATTCTAGCATTGCATCCAGGCTATCCCCCACGACCAATCCGCAACATCACGGCACAATCACAGAACATCAACGTGAATGTCACGTTCGCAAATCCGTCTAACCGGGCTATAGCAGTTAGACATGATTTACCAATCGAGTGACATTCACAGTCGCAGATATAATGTAAATACTGTGAACTAACATGTTTAAAAAATTCGATCGATCAAATATTACCAAGTGGGCCCCAACCATTATTGTAGCACATAAAGAAATTCTGGGCCCAAACAGAATATACCAAAACCCCTATTTTCATCCCAAAAGCCCATTGCAAAATTTTGGTGGAATGAAACTAAATTCCTGCGGCGGAACCGCGGCCAGAGAGGGGTTATGGCCTCGGTTCCACGGTCCTATGGAGGGATCGGGTTACCAAAATTTTACAGTGTTCTTATAATTCCCTGCACATGTTTCTGCAATATACTGAAAAATTTTTGGAGACAAAAAAATTTCGACAGAAACTGATTGTATAAGAAAACGCGGTTTTGGGATTTTTGTTCGATCGGAAATGTAAACACGTTAGACAAAGCTAGACTATGTTAATGGCGAGGCTCTGATACCACTGTAAGTGCACGGCGGCACCCCGGCCGTCAATCCGACGCTGGAATGCAGAAGCGATGCTTTTCTTAAACTTTTTATACCGGCACCACCGCGCACTATAAACTCGGATCGGGCCATTAAACTAGTCCTAGCTATCTAGAAAGGGGGTAGAGAGATATACCGAGCGATCCGTGTCCTTCGGTCTTCTCGTTGTCATCCCGATCTCCCGCGGAATGTTCGGTCTCCACCTCCTCGCCGGAAGGGCACCATGTCGCTGGCTTCTTTTACGGGCTCCCACCTCTGGACCGAAGCAATTCGGGCATGAAGTTGGCGAGTCGGTGTGCCCAAGATTTGCTGTAGAATAGTGTAGTGCTATATGTGTCTCTAGGGGTTGAGGGAGTTGCCATATGGTAGAGGAAATGATATGAGCTTATGGAGATGGAACTTGTGGGATTTTACAAAGCCAAAAGAACAAAAATCCCACCACTAAAATTTTGGACAGCCCCTTAGGAGCATGGCCGGCCAAGCACTAGGAGAGAAAATGAGAGGAGTGAGTGTATGTATCAAAATAGAGTGAACCTCATCATGCAAGAGAGAGAGAAGAAAGTTATCATGATGAACAAACATCATAACAACAAAACACCACACTCAACCAACTAACCATCATCACATCCAAAGTCAAGCTATCATGAACCATCATGAACAAAGGAAAGTCAAGATGATGGTGGAACTATCATGATACAATAATATGCAAAGACCACCTTCCAAATTGCTTATTTGCACAAATGGAAATAAGCCCACCTCCACCAATCTTCAGCCAATGAAAGATACAAAGAAAATTGGCTGAAACGGAAAGCAAACTGGCAACTCCAGAAAACTGATCCCGTAATAAATTACAGGAAAACCCCGATACTGTGTATACACACCCGCATTTGTATTCCGACCGAATACAAATGCAATGAGACAAAATCTACACTGTACTATACTAGGATCCGGCTTAAACCAAAGCCCGCTAGTATTTTCCGTCCGATCATGATCCGTGCAATACCGCACGTATCTGATCGAACCCTGCCATATCTCCATACGGCCTCTACAGCGTTTCGCCCGAAAACTTGAGCAACTGAATGTGGGGGACTCGAAAGACTCGTCAATACTATGGCTGTGGATTTAACCACTAGCACGTCAGAGGTATTAGCCATACGTGACGGGCTACCAGCTATTGACCAAAAGGGACGTCGATGAGCGAACTCATCCTGACACCCTACTGAGCCTGTCAGTGACAATCTCCGTACAGTCCGGTCCGTTCGTCTATGAGCATCGCATGGCGGGCCTAGGGGTTGGTAAAAGTCAGACTCCCAAAAGCGGTACAAGTCGTGTCGGAGTGTAGCCCAGAACACCCTGAGATACTTCTGGAATGCCTACCAGTAAATCTCTTGCCTTGGCCAATGACTTTTCATGTACTGGCTCTCCTAGACACAGCGCGACCTCACCCCCAATACCGGGAGAGACGAACCCCTGAAGATCCGCTCACTGCATCCATGTTGCTCTGGACTGTACCCAACTAAAACCTGTTTGCACGTCTCCTTTGAGCGAGGTAGGGTTGTAATTGTTAGAGATAGTGCCCTCAGAGTCAATTATTGGATCACAGGCACGTGATTGCAATGATTGAGGGAGGACCTATCCCGGTAGGACAGTCTTACTCAAGATGATAGTATGCTATCTGGTTTATCTTTATCATTGTGTACTGCTTTAGGTGACCTGACAGGTCGCTATTACACGTTGATAGATCCCCTAGGATTCTTGCTTGACTGCCAGCAGTATGAGGGCAATCATATACGTGGGAGCTGGTAGTCTATAAGCACATCCTTGAAAGGTCCCTAGTCGTGGGAGTTTCGAGACATGGCATCGATACTCCAGAGTAGACTAGTGTATACAGTCGAGACCCCGACGAGGGGCGGTGGCCGGTCTCACAAGCCACTGGTGTCAGTTGGTTCACCTAAGATGTATACAGGTGCTCATTGGGTTATGAGTACACCGGACAGGACTCGCCGGGAACATGCTAGTTGGTCTTATACCTGACGTCAGATAGAAGTTCCCTGGTGACATGTGTACAGGTTAGTTCATCGACCTGCGGATCGTTATTTGTCTCGTGTGAGTTCCCACTGTACTTTGATTACTACCCTGCCACGCTCAAAGGAGACGTGCAAACAGGTTTTAGTTGGGTACAGTCCCGAGCCATATGGAGGCAGTAAGCGGATCTTCAGGGGTCCGTCTCTCCCGGTATTGGGGGTAAGGTCGCGCTGTGTCTAGGAGAGCCAGTACATGAAAAGTCCTTGGCCAAGGCAGGAGATTTACTGGTAGGTATTCCAATAGTATCTCAGGGTGTTCTGGGCTGATCTCTGACATGACTTGTACCGCTTTTGGGGGTCTGACTTTTACCAAGCCACTAGGCCCGCCATGCGATGCTCATAGACGAACGGACTGGACTGTACGGATATTGTCACTGACGGGCTCAGTAGTGTTGGAGATAGTGCCCTCAGAGTCAATTATTGGGTCACAGGTACGTGATTACAATGATTGAGGGAGGACCTATCCCGGTAGGACAGTCTTACTCGAGATGATAGTATGCTATCTGGTTTACCTTTATCATCGTGTACTGTTTTAAGTGACCTGACACGTCGCTATTACACGTTGATAGAGCCCCTAGGATTCTTGCTTGACCACCAGCAGTATGAGGGCGATCATATAAGTGGGAGCTGGGGGTCTATAAGCATATCCTTGAAAGGTCCCTAGTCGTGAGAGTTTCGAGACAGGGCATCGATTCTCCATAGTAGACTAGTGTATACAGTCGAGACCCCGACGAGGGGCGGTGGCCGGTCTCACAAGCCACTGGTGTCAGTTGGTTCACCTAAGATGTATACAGGTGCTCATTGGGTTATGAGTACACCGGACAGGACTCGCCGGGAACATGCTAGTTGGTCATATACCAGACGTCAGATGGCAGTTCCCTGGTGACATGTGTGCAGGTTAGTTCATCGACCTGGGGATCGTCATTTGTCTCGTGTGAGTTCCCACTGTACTTTGATTACTACCCTACCACGGCTCAAAGGAATCGTGCAAACAGGTTTTAGTTGGGTACAGTCCCGAGCCACATGGAGGCAGTGAGCGTATCTTCAGGGGTTCGTCTCTCCCGGTATTGGGGGTGAGGTCGTGCTGTGTCTAGGAGAGCCATTACACGAAGCCCTCGGCCGAGGCAAGGAGATTTACTGGTAGGTATTCCAGTAGTATCTCAGGGTGTTCTGGGCTACACTCCGACACGACTTGTACCGCTTTTGGGGGTCTGACTTTTACCAACCCCCTAGGCCCGCCATGCGATGCTCATAGACGAACGGACCGGACTGTACGGATATTGTCACTGACAGGCTCAGTAGGGAGTCAGGCTGAGTTCGCTCACAGACGTCCCTTTTGGTCAATACCTGGTAGCCCGTTATGTATTGGCTTATACCTCTAACGTGCTAGTGGTTAAATCCACAACCAAGGTGTTGACGAGTCTTTAGAGTCCCCCACATTCAGTTACTCAGCTTTCGGGCGAAAGGTTGTAGAGGCCGTATGGAGATATGGCAGGGTCCGATCAGATACGTGCGGTATTGCACGGATCAGGATCGGACAGTTTGTACTATAGGCCGTATGGTTATATGGCAGGGTTCGATCAGATACGTGCGGTATTGCACGGATCAGGATCGAACGGATATTACTAGCCGGTTTTGGTATAAGCCGGATCCTAGCATAGTACAGTGTAGATTTTGTCTCATTGCATTTGTATTTCAGTTGAAATACAGATGCGGGTGTGTATGCACAGTTTCGGGGTTTTCCTGTAATTTATTACGGGACCAGTTTTCTGGAGTTGCCAGTTTGCTTTTCGTTTCGACCGATTTCCTTTGTTCCGTTCATTGGCCGAAGATTGGTGGAGGAGGGTTTATTTGCATTGTTGCAAATAAGCATTTGTGGAGGGTTTTTTTTGCATTTTGTTGCATCATGATTATAGCCCCATCCCTTGACCTTGACTTTTTGACTTCATCATGGTTGCACCTTATCTTGACTTCTTGACTTTGTTTTCATGATTTCTTGACTTTGGTTGTGATGATGGGAGAGGAGATGGTTGTTGAGTGTTGGACTTTCCAAGCCATCATTTTCTTTGCATTATTGTTCAAGCCACTCACTCCCTCATATTTTCCTATCTCATTCTCTCCATCACTCACTTGAGATGGCCGGCCAAAGCATTAGGGGCTGTCCAAATTTTTGCATGTGGGATTTTTGCTCTTTTGCTTTTGTAAAATCCCACAAGTCCCTCCACATTGTTCTCATATCATTTCCTCCACCAAAAAAAAGGCAATTCCTACAACCCCAAAGTGAGACTTGAGGACTACATATTCTACAGCGAATCTTGGGCACGTCGAGTAGCCGGCTTCGTGCCCGAGTTGCCTCGGCATTGAGGTGGGAGCCCGTAAAAGAAGTAGGCGATGTGGTGCACTTCCGGCGACGAGGAGGAGACGGGACATTCCGTAAGAGATCGGGACGATGACGAGAAGACCGGAGGACTTGGATCGTCGGTATATCTCTTTCCCATCTTATTGTTAGCTAGGACTAGTTAGTGGTTCGATCCGGGTATTAGTGCGTGGCGGTTTGCCAGTTCAAGAAAAATTAAAGTTTATCACCACTTCCGCATTTGGCCGTCGAATTGATGGCCGGGGCGCCGCCGTGCACTTACAGTGGTATCAGAGCCTCGCCATTAACATAGTCTAGCTTGGTGTTATGTGTTTTTCTGTTTCGATCGATCGAATGTTCCAAAACTGCATTTTAGTTCGCATCAGTTTCTGTTGAAATTTTTTGGTGTCCAAAAATTTTTCAGGTTGTAAAATAGTGATGTACTGGAATATCTAAGGGTGCTGTAAAAATTCGGTACAGTGATTCGTCTACGGGAGCGCGGAACCGCGGCCAAACCCCCCTTTGGGCCGCGGTTCCGCCGCACAATGATGAGTTGACTGCACCAAATTTCTACAGTATCTTTCTGGGCTGAAAATATGGGTTTTGGAATATTAATATTGGGCCCAGAATTTCCTGATCTGCTACAGTATTGCTTGGGGGCCCACTTGTTAAAGTTTGATCGATCGGATATTTTAAACACATTTTTCACAGTATTTACATTATATCTTCGACCGTGAATGTCACTCGATCGGTAAATCCGGTCTAACTGCTATAGCCCGGTTAGACGGATTTGCGAACGTGACTTTCACGTTGATGTTCTGTTTTTGCTGTGATGTTGCGGATCGGTCGTGGGGGATAGCCTGGATGCAATGCTAGTACAGTTGTGGTTGTATTATGTACATTTGATATTGCGGGGCGAGCGTCCGACATGTGTACTGCCGTCACTGCCTGATTGTATTATTATTTTGGGGCACGACCTGGTTGCGGTCGATGTACCCGGTGTATGTATATTTTGCTTTCTGTACTAGGATTGCCCCACGGAGGGGTGCACGGATAGCCGGATTCTAGAGGGCAACAAGCCCGCATCTCATGGCATTGAGATGGAGGGGGCTTCACTCTAGGATTGGCGGGATATTCGCCGCAGTCGTAGGGGCTACAGGTTGACCCAGGAGGGGTGCCCAAGTTACCGGATTCCGTGAAGTGCTGGGTGGTCCATTCACGTTGCTGAAGGGGGCTGCCTCGCTTCAGGTTTTGGCGGGTGACTTGCCGCGCCCGTAGGGGTCTAGGATTTCATTGCACAGGCTATCCACACGACCAGGAGAACGTCGGGTTTCAGCAGTGGCTCTGTGAAACCCGGGGATCCCAGATATCTGTATTGTTTTTGTGATGCTGTACATTTCTGTGTTGTTGCATTTTATTCATGCCTTGAGCGAATATAATATATTGGTATATATATATTAGTAGATGTTGTATATGTTTTGCATCCGCGCTAGTCCAGTCCCCGCTCTGTCGTTAGTTAGCTAACCTAACGGGTAATGACGGGACCCAGTGGCGAATGCGGATGGCATATACGTACATCGGTATATTTTCGTTCTTTTTGGTGTGATCAATTGATGGGACTGCGTTGATTCGGATCAATGCAAGTTAAAAACAAACCTAATCTGATGTTGTTGGAATACTTTTCAAAAAGCTGTTATTGCAAGGACGTTCACTTTTGTTTTGCATCGCGGTATTCATTTAGAATATCCTGCTCCTCAGTCGACGAGGCAAGGGCCGAGATCCCTTCACCGGGAGTGACCCCTTGGACAAAAAGTTTGCGTCAGGGCAATGACTTCACTATAGCCAATTACTTTTGCTTTGCATCGCGGTATTCAGTTGGAATATCCTGCACCTCATTCTACGGGGAAAGAGCCGAGATCCCTTCACCGGGAGTGACCTCTTTAGCAACGGTTTTCGTCACTATATTTTCAAAAAGCTATCAGTTCCTTCAACGATATCAAGTTCTTTACGTTAAAGGTTTTCGCCAGAAACCATTCGTAGCCCTCCGTCGTTTCAGACGGGTAGCACGTAGTATTCATGCTGTGTTTGTTGACCTTCGTCAAGGCATAGTGTATGGTAGCTACTTGTTACCTTTCTGCTGCATAGATAGATGCGTTGGTTTGGGACAGTCGTATAGCCTTGTTGGCCTTCGTCAAGGGCTTATACGGGTGGATTCAAATTAACCTGGATAATGACGGGTAGAACTTGACATGTGACTTATGATTTGTTGACCTTCGCCAAGGTCATAAGAGCATGGGGCAAAAATCACATCGGGAGTTTCAAAAGAACTGAAACTTGCCAGATATGCGCATACCTTCTGGAGTGTGATACCGTGAGCGGATTCCGTCACGTTGTCATGCGATGAGAGTTGGATCCCGATTCTCACTGATGAGTTGGTTTACTCCTCGGGTGTTCCCGACTAATTCTTCTTTTAGGTTTGGAGGAGAATTTGACGGTAGAGTGGGAGGTTTCCAGATTAGATAAATTGGTAACCATTCTGATCTAGGTTAGAGTGCACGCTGAGTGTTTCTTTTCTCTCTCTCTTTGGCAGCGACCATTGACCCGACCCTAAGACTATGACTCAGTGACCAAGTTGACCGAACCTTCTTGACACCGGCTTTTGGATTGTCAGAGTTGCAGACCTCATTGCCACTCCTACTTTTACCCTTTTCTCCAGGACACCCCGTATTACTACGAACGTCCACTTCCATTGGACAAAACCATCGTATGGTTAGATACGAACTCGAAAGAATTTATTCGAGGATGGTTTCCGGTTCTGGAGAAAACGGATAGGACTATTCAGTTGTCTTTTCCTTTTACCTTCTCTCAGGTTGCGAGTACTCCTTGGTTTAGGAGATAGTACACCTATTACGCAAATTGGATAGTCTTCTTCCAAACCTTAGGCTGGTGCCGACCGGTAGGGAATGAAGAAAACCAATTAGCCTAACGATGGTGTACAGAAGGTATTAAGTTCAGACAAAGCAAGGGATTAGTAAGAGGGCAAAGTAAATTGCAACAGATATTCACGACCAAACCAAGTATTCCTTCGCCAATCCTAAATCATCTTTGTATTTCTCCAGGACACTCCGTATCACTACGAAGATCCACAGTTTATTGGATATTCCATCGTATGGTTATATACGAACTCGAAAGGAACTTGTTCCAGTTCGGGGATGGATTCTGGTTCAGGAGAAATAGGAATAAGGTTTATTCAGGTTGTCTTTTATCTTCACCTTCTCTCGTATTGCGAGTGTTCCTAGGATTAGGACAGTACACCCATTATGCTTATTGGATAGTCTTCTTCCAAACCATAGGCTGGAGCCGAACGGTAGGGAAGGAAGAAAACCATTTGGCCTAAAGGGGTGTACAGAAGGTAAAGACTAAAGACATATGAAGGGATTTGGAGAGGTGGCAAAGAATTATACGGTTACAGTCGTGAATCTAGAAGAGGCATTACTAGGAATACCGGGATACCCCATCGAAACATTTCAATGTTTCAGTTTCGCTGTGTACTGTTAAAGGAAAACTGATTTCCCGATTAGATACTTACTCCAGGGTATGTATTTACCAGGTATGATTCTCACATCTGTATGGTTTTACAGATGATGAGTGGGAATTGGGTGATCATCCTCATTATATCGGGATTCGTTGTAATCGGTGATATTTGAGGAAATCACCTGGGCTGTTTGCCGGTTGGCAAATATTTGGTTTTGAATATCCGCAGTTATGCACCAATTTCAAATTGATATATCTGTACGTCTATTTTCATAGAGTGAGATATACCTTTCTGAAATTATGTCTACGACATTTACCTATATCAGTGGATGGTTAGGTAAGGAGCATTAAACAGCGGTGTAATTCTTCTTAACCATAAGTACAGATTTCAACCTACGACACACAGTGAATGAGTTATCAGACTCAAGGGACTTATGCAGAGTATTGTATGTTGTCCAGGGTCCATCAGGACAGAGGGGTTGGTCCTCGTACTATATTCGGTTTACTTATGACTTCTCTAGTTTTTAGACAAGTGTTTCATGGAAACACAGAGTCCGAATTTGGAGAAGTTATAGGTATTCGAATAGAGTAGAGAACCAGGTGGAGCAAATATCGGGATTCTTCAAAGTGATCGAAGATGTAGATACTTGTCAATGGTATTCAGTTGATAGTAATGATTAAGAGAACTTGCTTCTCTTTCAGGTTACTCATAATTGGAAGCATTCCTAAGTTGAGTAACGCTGATCGGCCTCCTTCCATTTAGTTGACATGCACTAGAGACAGCTGCATGATTTGGATCTGGTTCAATTAAATCAGTGCCTCTGTTTCTATATTGGATATAGAACAGTTCATATCTTAACGATGTTAAGGTACGGGGAGTTGTCCGGCTTATGCTTAAAACCAGACACTGGACAACTCAAGGCACGTTTCTGTAATGGCTATTTGTGGTTTGACCCAGGCTATGACGCGGGTTGATTTTCTACCATCTGGATGAACAATAGCAATATTGTTCTAGACTCGCCACAGTTTTAATAAAAATGGATTTTTTCAGAAAACAGTAGTGGGAGTATGGTAGAACTGGAAGTGATTCCAGAACCATAAACGATTACTGAAGATTTGATAAGGAACCTAAAGATTCAATCTGGATTGACATTCCATTGGCCACTCCGCAGATAAGGTGGGTAACTTCAGACACCCGAGAGGTACTACGGTAGCCTCAAGGACGGTGACAGGGAAGTTCTTGTTTACCCACAATTACCATTGCTGTTGTTCCAGGCTGCGAGACCCGGTGGGAGGATGAGTATAGCGTCGTTCTAAACTAGTTTTAGAAGTGTACGTCTATATGACTCTGCCAGAGGGTTGTCGTAGTCAGTGGGAGCAGCGGAAGCATTGGTGGACAGGTAGCTTATGTCTATTTATAGACTAAAGCAGATGTAGCGGAGATAGATCATCTATTTCTGACGTGACAATCATAGGTTTGACTTCATCAGAATAGGGGATGGATCTGTTGAGAAGGTAGTAGGGTGTGATATCCTAGTATTTGGATGACATACACAAAGTAGGAAAGGAAACTCCTATACTACAATCGGTTATACTTTGGTCGTCACACAGTAGTTTCTCCATATGGGACTTGGACATTATATCAGACAAACTGGTTACTAGATCTATGGTTTTAGATCTAGATTTGGGTGGTTTCCCAATCAGGGTACTTAGACAGCATTCTAAGAGTATTTAGAATGGACGACTCCATGCACGGTAGTGTACCTGCAGAAGATGGAGTCACCCTCTCTAAAGGTGTCTTATAGACTAAAGGGGAGAGGGATGTGCATGATTGACAGATCACTTGCTTAGGCAATTGAGTCAATCATGAGATGTCAAGTACCACACCAGATGTTGTTCTTGCGCTAGATGCAATAAGTTGATATTGATCCTATCCTGGAGAAACAGTCGGAAGCAGTTTTAGAACATAAGTGGATGTTCTAGGGATATGATAACGACAGCCTCGTTGAGGAGACAGTTATCATTCCAGGCTTCCAAGGTGACCTGGACGACAGGGAGGTTGTCAGAGTTATAGTTTTTCCTTCTGATGAGGGGGCAGTATTTTGGACAGGTGGTCCAAGGCAATACTGAGGGAGGCATGGCGCAGGATACTGATTAAGTTCAGTTGACGATACAGTCTAAGAAGTTTGGATTTGGAGTTCATTTATGAGCTATGTCCCATCAGACATCCAGACACATTCTAAGACAGGTATTGCTCATTTCGGGAGATGGCTTTCTCCGCGAACATGAGATATAGAGAGACATAGAAAGAAACATCAAGGCGGATCCACTCACAGAGGCTATTCCTCGAACGCAATAGTTTCGCAAACGAGCTTTGTGAGACTGACTAGTAGAGGAGTTGGGTGTTCGGTATCACACGGGCTGTGAGTATGCGACATCGCAATAATTAGCCTTGAGTGCAAGTGGGAGATTGTTGGAGATAGTGCCCTCAGAGTCAATTATTGGGTCACAGGTACGTGATTGCAATGATTGAGGGAGGACCTATCCCGGTAGGACAGTCTTACTCGAGATGATAGTATGCTATCTGGTTTACCTTTATCATCGTGTACTGTTTTAAGTGACCTGACACGTCGCTATTACACGTTGATAGAGGCCCTAGGATTCTTGCTTGACCACCAGCAGTATGAGGGCGATCATATAAGTAGGAGCTGGGGGTCTATAAGCATATCCTTGAAAGGTCCCTAGTCGTGAGAGTTTCGAGACAGGGCATCGATTCTCCATAGTAGACTAGTGTATACAGTCGAGACCCCGACGAGGGGCGGTGGCCGGTCTCACAAGCCATTGGTGTCAGTTGGTTCACCTAAGATGTATACAGGTGCTCATTGGGTTATGAGTACACCGGACAGGACTCGCCGGGAACATGCTAGTTGGTCATATACCAGACGTCAGATGGCAGTTCCCTGGTGACATGTGTGCAGGTTAGTTCATCGACCTGGGGATCGTCATTTGTCTCGTGTGAGTTCCCACTGTACTTTGATTACTACCCTACCACGGCTCAAAGGAATCGTGCAAACAGGTTTTAGTTGGGTACAGTCCCGAGCCACATGGAGGCAGTGAGCGTATCTTCAGGGGTTCGTCTCTCCCGGTATTGGGGGTGAGGTCGTGCTGTGTCTAGGAGAGCCATTACACGAAGCCCTCGGCCGAGGCAAGGAGATTTACTGGTAGGTATTCCAGTAGTATCTCAGGGTGTTCTGGGCTACACTCCGACACGACTTGTACCGCTTTTGGGGGTCTGACTTTTACCAACCCCCTAGGCCCGCCATGCGATGCTCATAGACGAACGGACCGGACTGTACGGATATTGTCACTGACAGGCTCAGTAGGGAGTCAGGCTGAGTTCGCTCACAGACGTCCCTTTTGGTCAATACCTGGTAGTCCGTTATGTATTGGCTTATACCTCTAACGTGCTAGTGGTTAAATCCACAACCAAGGTGTTGACGAGTCTTTAGAGTCCCCCACATTCAGTTACTCAGCTTTCGGGCGAAAGGTTGTAGAGGCCGTATGGAGATATGGCAGGGTCCGATCAGATACGTGCGGTATTGCACGGATCAGGATCGGACAGTTTGTACTATAGGCCGTATGGTTATATGGCAGGGTTCGATTAGATACGTGCGGTATTGCACGGATCAGGATCGAACGGATATTACTAGCCGGTTTTGGTATAAGCCGGATCCTAGCATAGTACAGTGTAGATTTTGTCTCATTGCATTTGTATTTCAGTTGAAATACAGATGCGGGTGTGTATGCACAGTTTCGGGGTTTTCCTGTAATTTATTACGGGACCAGTTTTCTGGAGTTGCCAGTTTGCTTTTCGTTTCGGCCGATTTCCTTTGTTCCGTTCATTGGCCGAAGATTGGTGGAGGAGGGTTTATTTGCATTGTTGCAAATAAGCATTTGTGGAGGGTTTTTTTTGCATTTTGTTGCATCATGATTATAGCCCCATCCCTTGACCTTGACTTTTTGACTTCATCATGGTTGCACCTTATCTTGACTTCTTGACTTTGTTTTCATGATTTCTTGACTTTGGTTGTGATGATGGGAGAGGAGATGGTTGTTGAGTGTTGGACTTTCCAAGCCATCATTTTCTTTGCATTATTGTTCAAGCCACTCACTCCCTCATATTTTCCTATCTCATTCTCTCCATCACTCACTTGAGATGGCCGGCCAAAGCATTAGGGGCTGTCCAAATTTTTGCATGTGGGATTTTTGCTCTTTTGCTTTTGTAAAATCCCACAAGTCCCTCCACATTGTTCTCATATCATTTCCTCCACCAAAAAAAAGGCAATTCCTACAACCCCAAAGTGAGACTTGAGGACTACATATTCTACAGCGAATCTTGGGCACGTCGAGTAGCCGGCTTCGTGCCCGAGTTGCCTCGGCATTGAGGTGGGAGCCCGTAAAAGAAGTAGGCGATGTGGTGCACTTCCGGCGACGAGGAGGAGACGGGACATTCCGTAAGAGATCGGGACGATGACGAGAAGACCGGAGGACTTGGATCGTCGGTATATCTCTTTCCCATCTTATTGTTAGCTAGGACTAGTTAGTGGTTCGATCCGGGTATTAGTGCGCGGCGGTTTGCCAGTTCAAGAAAAATTAAAGTTTATCACCATTTCCGCATTTGGCCGTCGGATTGACGGCCGGGGCGCCGCCGTGCACTTACAAGTCGGGTGTCAGGATGAGTTCGCTCATCGACGTCCCTTTTGGTCAATAGCTGGTAGCCCGTCACGTATGGCTAATACCTCTGACGTGCTAGTGGTTAAATCCACAGCCATAGTATTGACGAGTCTTTAGAGTCCCCCACATTCAGTTGCTCAAGTTTTCGGGCGAAACGCTGTAGAGGCCGTATGGAGATATGGCAGGGTTCGATCTGATAAGTGCGGTATTCCACGGATCATGATCAGACGGAAAATACTAGCCGGCTTTGGTTTAAGCCGGATCCTCGTATTGTATAGTGTAGCTTTTGTCTCATTGCATTTGTATTCGGTCGGAATACAAATGCGGGTGTGTATACACAGTATTGGGATTTTCCTGTAATTCATTACGGGATCAGTTTTATTGGAGTTGCCAGTTTGCTTTCCGTTTCGGCCATATTTCATTGTATCTTTCATTGGCCGAAGATAGGTGGAGGGGGCTTATTTGCAATTGTGCAAATAAGCATTTGTGGAGGGTGGTCTTTGCATATCCTTGCTTCATGATGGTTGCACCATCATGAGACTTCTTTTAACCATGATGGCTTGACTTTTAGAGTCATGATTGTTGATGATAATGAAGGGTGATGGTTGATTTGGAGTATGGACTTTTAGTTTATGATCATTGCTTTTTATCATGACCTTTTCTCTCTTGCATTATTAGTGTGGCTCCATGATACATACACCTCTCTCTCATTCTCACTCTCCCCTCACCATTGCAAGGCCGGCCAAGACAAGGGGTTGTCCCAAATTTTTGGTAGTGGGATTTTTGTTCCTTTGGCTTTGTAAAATCCCACTAGTTCAATCTCCACAAGTTCACTTCATTTTCCTCTACCAAATGGCAACCTCCATGAACCCTATGAGACACAAAGTTCTCTACACGATTCTATAGCAAATCTTGGGCACGTCGACTCGCCAGCTTCATGCCCGAGTTGCCTCGGTATAGAGGTGGGAGCCCGTAAAAGAAGCCGGCGACGTGGTGCCCTTCCGGCGACGAGGTGGAGACCGGAGATTCCGCGGGGAGATCGGGACGACGACGAGAAGAACGAAGGACACGGATCGCTCGGTATATCTCTCTAACCCCTCTCTAGATAGCTAGGACTATGTTAATGGCCCGATCCGGGTTTATAGTGCGTAGTGGTGCCGGTTTGAAAAGTTAAAGTAAATCACTGCTTCCGCATTCCGGGGTCGGATTGACGGCCGGGGCGCCGCCGTGCACTTACAGTAATCAAAGTACAGTGGGAACTCACACGAGACAAATGACGATCCTCAGGTCGATGAACTAACCTGTACACATGTCACCAGGGAACTGCTATTTGACGTCAGGTATAAGACCAACTAGAATGTTCCCGGCGAGTCCTGTCCGGTGTACTCATAGCCCAATGAGCACCTGTATACATCTTAGGTGAACCAATTGACACCAGTGGCTTGTGAGACCGGCCACCGCCCCTCGTCGGGGTCTCGACTGTATACACTAGTCTACTCTGGAGTATCGATGCCCCGTCTCGAAACTCCCACGACTAGGGACCTTTTAAGGATGTGCTTATAGAATACCAGCTCCCACGTATATCAACGCCCTCATACTGCTGGCAGTCAAGCAAGAATCCTAGGGGCTCTATCAACGTGTAATAGCGACCTATCAGTCACATAAAGCAATACACGATGATAAAGATAAAGCAGATAGCATACTATCATCTTGAATAAGACTGTCCTACCAGGATAGGTCCTCCCTCAATCATTGCAATCACGTGCCTGTGATCCAATAATTGACTGTGAGGGCATTATCTCCAACACGGAGTACTGATACCTGCCTGGCCGAACGATTGGCGAACCTGTAGGGTGTAATTAATCTCGGCTAATCTTACCATTTAGGGTTTGAAAGAAGATTTGATAAAACCAGTGGGAGCCATCCTGATTAGATAAGATAATAACCAATCCAATCTTGCAAAGAGCGCACGCTAATCTCTCCACGCAGCAACCAATGTCATTCTTTAATCAAGATAATAATATGGATGTATTGACCAAACCTTCCTATTATACAGGGCTAGGGAACGTTGATCCCGCTCTATCTTATGACTGTCATAACTCTGAGCAAGGGATAGGGGAATATCAGGATTCCCATGCCACCCGTGTGAAGAAACAACATGTTGATGCATCTTCTTCGGGTATGTTCGTTACCGAGAACTGTTTCTCAGTTTGTTCTGTTAGTTATGTATATGCCCTAGAGGCCATTGTTGTACATATGATGTATATTATAGTGGATGCTTGGATATATATAGAGATGACTTTCTTGCTCGACATGATAGTATGCTATCTGGTTTCACTTTGTCTTAACATGTTGACTTGTATTGGTTTACTGTCTAACTCTCACTTGTTGATAAGCCCTTAGGATATGTACTCGACTACTAGGACTATGATGCATATCATACTAGTCGGGCCAGGGTAGTCCAAGAATACATCCTATAACTGTTCCTAGTCGAGGGTGTATCGAGACAGGGCATCGATACTTCAGAGTAGACTAGCGTATACGCATCTTGACCCATATGATGGGCGATGGATGATCCCATATCCATTAGTGTTTGGCATCAAAGATGGTGTACGGGTGCTCAGTGGAGACTGGGTACACTAAATGAACTGACCGAGAAATCCTAGATGGTATTATACCTATCGTCAGATAGCAGTTCTCTGGTGACCCTGGTACAGGTTAGTCTGTAGACCCGAGATTATCATAGAGTCTTGTGTGATTCCCACAGTGCTTTAATTTCCACCTTACCACGTTCATGTGAACGTGCAAAACGGTGGCTTTTGGGTACAGTCCCGAATCACATGGAGGCAATGAGCGATAGGAAGGGTTTCGTCTTTCCCGGTATTAGGGGTTGATGTTGCGCTGTGTGCGATTGGCTATAACTGGAAGTCCCTGACCAGGGCTGATATGGAGACCTACTGGTAAGTGTTATCAGTAGTTTCTCGACCCGTTATGAGCCTCACATCGACACGACTTATCGGTTACTGGGGTCTGACGTTTACCACCACTAGACTTGATATGCAACATATCAGACGAAGAGACCGGACTGTACGAGAGTGTTGCTGATTGGATTCACAGGAGTGTGTGCAGGCTTGCTTGTTGATCTTCTGATCGCTCAATACCCAGGTGGCTGTTACGTTTAGCTGACCGCTTGCAGCTTGTGGGTATTTTATATGATCATCGCCTACTGCTCGCGTATTGACGAGTCTTTAGAGTCCTACACAGAAGTTTCCTGGCTCAGGCGAAACGGAGTAGGAGCACATATGTGACATGTGCGGGATCGAGATTGATACGTGTATGTGATACCGTATTCTATTCTCGCGATATATGATATTTATATGCGATATAGCCGGGTTGTCGGATCAAGTGTTGATTCGATAAAATGATACATTTTATATTAGTCGGTTATATGTGATATAGCCGGATTATCGGATCAAGTATTGATTCGATAATTTAATGTATAATTATATATGTGATATATTACATTACATTAACTAATATAAGCTCACTTAAGTAATTCTTTTTCTCACTTTGGATTCATTGATATATATGTGATATATGTTAAATGTATTCTTTTCTTTTGTTACATAATTATATATATGTGATATGTATAATTGTAACATGTTAGGTTACAAATGCAACTAGGGTTTATGGATTCTTACCGTGGCTAAGATTAGGGTTTGAAATATATTTATTTTAGTTAAATTCAAAATTGTAGACTTTTGTCTTGATATTTGTTTTGTTGACTAGTCCACTCTCTTGATATTTTGCTAAGATATTTGTTTACCAAACCCTAACCCTAGTCCATGGTCAAGTCTCTACAAGGGTTAAGTATGACATGCTTAACCCTTGATTGCATTTCTAACCTTAACAATAATTCATTTTGATCACTCATTATTCTTCATCTTCTTCTTGCTCACAAAAGAGCTTGCTTGATTTTTCTTTGTGAGAAATAGAAAACATAAGAGAGCCAAGTTCCTATTTCATCATCCTCTTCTATACTAGCCATATAGATTAGTGTGTTAGCTTCACTAATCACTCAATAGTGAAAGTGATAGCTTGGTTTTGTGATTTCTCAAGGTAGATCATCTTGGATTGTGAAGTCTTCAAGCAAGGATGTCTCATTCACCTTATGGAGCCTCTATAAAGTCCGGGAGCTTGATGATCGCAGTGAAGGGACCTCATCTCAGAGCTTATGAAGCGAAAGAACGGACTACAAAGGTTGTAATCTCTATCTCTTAGATGTTAAGTTGTTAACATGAAGTTTAGTTTGATTCTCTAGTCAAAGATTCATGGTTAGGGTTATCTAGAACAGCAAAAATTTAAACTTGGCAAGGAAGATGCTACCCAAAACCTTGCTGACGTCAAACCTAGTTTCTGTAAAAAATTTCAGAGTGTCAATTTTTTTTTTCAAACAGTTGCAGAATGATGTATGAGTTACATAATGAACACTGTACAAAATTCACCCCATTCCCTCAAAAAATGGCCGAGCCCATCAGTATCAAAACCGGCCAGATCGGGCTGTTCACGGTTGAAATTTTATAGTGTTTAAAGCTCTGGGTTTTGGTAGTTTAGGTGTTGTTTGTTTTTGCTAATTTTGCATGTGATGTTATCCTTTAGCAAAGGCAATTCGGAGTGTTTCGTATTCGTAATTCTAGGTTTTTTTTCGGTTATTTTAGACGGTGTTAAAAAGTTCGATCGGATATCAAATACCCACTTTCACCCTTGCCGGAAAATTTTCAAGTGTTGGATTTTTCCTTAGTTAAAGAACATTCAAATATCGTGCAAGTGATTCGGTGGACCCTCTAGAAGAATGAAACCTTAACTCGATTATGTGACTGTCAGAACCGCCACTAAACCCTAGGGTTTGTGGTAGTTCAGCGGTGCCATATATGAGGCATTGGTAGGCCCTTCTGCGGCTGGTTTATTGGTACTGTGGCATGTACTGAGTATTTTTAAACTACGCTCAAGTGTTGAGCTTTTGGAAATTTTTGGGTGTTTTTTAATTTGATCGGAATGTTTAACGTCGTCTAGATTTTTCTGGAATGTGATACAATATGTGGAATTCATATAGTTAGGCATGAAATCCGTAATATGTGATATTTCTGGTTTACGATGTCTAAAATGATTGTGGATTCCAAATGTTGTAGTTTTTCACTTTATTTTCTGCGACCGTAGGTGTAATATGTGGTATATTGCCGTTTTCGTTGCTATATGTCAACGACAATTGGGATACGTATATTTACATACGTTGATGACATGTGATGTTATGTGTTGCTGTGATATGTTATATTGGATCATCGTGTTTTGAATAGCCGGGGGTTTTATGTGAGATGAGGGTTTTTATTTTCATTCATGTAAAATTCATTGTATGTAATATTCTTTTATTGGGGCACTTCCGGGTTGAGGATGATGTCACCATTGTATATTATTTACTTTTCCGCATTAGAATAGACCCAAGGAGGGGAGCACAAGTAACCGGGTTCTAGGGTCCAGTCGGAGGCCATCTCGAGGAGTCGAGACCGGGTCTCCTAACCCTAAAATTGGTAGGGTTGCTTGCCGCTCTTATAGGGGTCTAGGGATGTGGGTTTGGCTATTCATCGCGACTGTGGAATCCGTGTTTTATACAGGCTCAAAATAAAACACGGACCTCCTAGTATATCCAATATTTCATATGTTATCTTCTGCTGCTGATATACTGGGATGTGATCATTTTATATGCGTGAGAAGAATGCTTTATTATTCTATATATCATATATAATAAACGTTGCTTATGTTTTGCACCCGCGCTAGTCCCGCCCCGGTATGCTGTTAGTTAAGTAACCTAACGGTGCATAATGGGACACTGTGGCGAATGCGGATGGCATAAGCGTACGTTGTATTTTTGTTTTTTCTGTGATGCTTAGGAAGCATAAATGATGGGAATTCATTAATGAGATTAATGAAAGAAAATAAACCTAAAAGATGTTGTAGAATCAAATTTATAAAAAGGGTAGCTCTAGTTTTTGCTTTGCATAGCGGTATTCCTTGTAGAATATCCAGCACCTTATTCGATAAGGAAAGAGCCAAGATCCCTTCACCGGGAGTGACCTCTTTAGCGGTACTAGCAGATGCTACAACTCACTCGGTTTTGTTTTTGGCTGCTTCTATAGTTCTTGCTTTGCATAGCAGTATTTGTGAAATATCCTGCACCTTATTCGATAAGGAAAGAGCCGAGATCCCTTCACCGGGAGTGACCTCTTTAGCGAAACTAATAAAAGCCTAAAAAACACTCTTTTTCAAAATCACTAGTTTCTACAATGATATCAAGTTCATTACACGAAAGGTTTTCTGAAAAACCTGACGTAGCCCTCCGTCATTTCAGATAAGTCCTACTTAGTATTCGTGCTATGTTTGTTGACTATGTTAAGGCGTAGTGTGCGGTAGCTAATTAGTATTTATCTGCTAAAGCTTGAGATGCGATTGGATTAAGGTAGTCGTACTGCTTTGTTGACTATGTTAAGGACATAAGTTGCTAGGGGAAAAAGTATTATCGGAAATTTCAAGTGTTGAAATTTGCAATGAGATTGCATACCTTTTATGAGATAGTTGGATCCCGATACCCACTGCGAGTAAAAGTTACTCCTGGGAGAGTTTTACACGACAATTATCCAATCAAGTAGGTGTCAAGAAAGGTGTTAACGGGGTTATGTCTCTGGGAAAATGAGGTTTATTTTAATTAGGTCTGTGGAAAAGCATGGGGAACCTTCCTCAAAGTACCAACACTGGCCTGGCCGAAAGATTGACGAACTTGTTGTTGCGCTACGGCAGCGCCCCGGCCTCTTTCACGAGGCCAAAATGCGGAATAAATTTTTTTTCCCTTGCTCGGAAACCGGCGCTACCGCGGACAATTACCCGGATCGAAACCATTAACCTATACTAGCTAACTAGAGAGATAGGGTGAGAAGTTATACCAAGCGATCCGTGTCCTTCGGTCTTCATCTCCACTTCGATCTCTTGCGGAATCTCCGTCACCTCCTCGCTCGTCGGAAAGGGCACCACGTAGCCGGAATCTTTTACGGGCTCCCGCCTCTTGACCGAGGCAACTCGGGCGCGAAGTTGGCTAGCCGACGCGTCCAAGGCTTGCTATAGAATAGTGTAGTGAACTTGTCTCTTTAGGGTTCTTGAAGTTACCATGATGGAGGAATCAAAGAATAGAAAAATGGTGCTTGCATTTTTCTAGCAAGAAAATGAGATCAAGAAGAAACTCTCAAGATGAAGCTCTCATTTTCTTTTTCTCTCTTCTTTTTCTCTCATGAAAACTTATCATCTTATCAAGTGAGAATGAGAATGGTGGAGCAAAAAAAAAACATAATGCAAAGGGAGGTTAGTGTAGGAGAAAAAGAAAGGTGACCATATCCAAAGCTCCATGATAACAATCTTACATCAACTTAACATCCAATTCTAATCACAATCAATCCAAGAAAAGGTGATGGAAAAAGAATATAATGATGATGGAAAAGAATGGAATCTAAAGATGTTATCATAACAAATCCTTTTGCAAGAAAAACCTCCACAAAATGTTATTTGCAAACTTGCAAATAACACCCTCCATCGGAAAAGTCCGGCCGGGAAAGAACAAAGGAAAACCGGCCGGGACGGAATGCAAACTGGCAACTCCAGAAAACTGGTCCCGTAATAAATTACAGGAAAACCCCAATACTGTGCATACACACCCGCATCTGTATTCCGACTGAACACAAATGCAAAGAGACAAAACTACACTATCAAATACTAGAATCCGGCTTAAGCCAAAGCCGGCTAGTAAAAACTGTCCGATCACGATCCGTGCAATACCGCACGTATCTGATCGAACCCTGCCATATCTCCATACGGCCTCTACAGCGTTTCGCCCGAAACTTGAGTAACTGTAACTGTGGTGGACTCTAAAGACTCGTCAATACTATGGCTGTGGATTTAACCACTGGCACGTCAGAGGTATAAGCCAATACGTGACGGGCCACCAGCTATTGACCAAATGGGACGTCGATGAGGAAGCTCACCCCGACACCCAACTGAGCCTGTCAGTGACAATATCCGTACAGTCCGGTCCGTTCGTCTATGAGTATCGCATGGCGGGCCTAGGGGGTTGGTAAAAGTCAGACCCCCAAAAGCGGTACAAGTCGTGTCGGAGCGTAGCCCAGAACGCCCTGAGATACTACTGGAATACCTACCAGTAAATCTCCTGCCTCGGCCGAGGGCTTTGCGTAATGGCTCTCCTAGACACAGCGCGACCTCACCCCCAATACCGGGAGAGACGAACCCCTGCAGATCCGCTCACTGCCTCCATGTGGCTCGGGACTGTACCCAACTAAAACCTGTTTGCACGACTCCTTTGAGCCGTGGTAGAGTAGTAATCAAAGCACAGTGGGAACTCACACGAGACAAATGACGATCTCAGGTCGATGAACTAACCTGTACACATGTCACCAGGGAACTGCTATCTGACATCTGGTATAAGACCAACTAGCAGGTTCCCGGCGAGTCCTGTCCGGTGTACTCATAACCCAATGAGCATCTGTATACATCTTAGGTGAACCAACTGACACCAATGGCTTGTGAGACCGGCCACCGCCCCTCGTCGGGGTCTCGACTGTATACACTAGTCTACTAACGGAGTATCGATGCCCTGTCTCGAAACTCCTACGACTAGGGACCTTTTAAGGATGTGCTTATAGACCACAGCTCCCACGTATATGATCGCCATCATACTGCTGGCAGTCAAGCAAGAATCCTAGGGGCTCTATCAACGTGTAATAGCGACATGTCAGGTCACCTAAAGCAGTACACGATGATAAAGATAAACCAGATAGCATACTATCATCTCGAGTAAGACTGTCCTACCGGGATAGGTCCTCCCTCAATCATTGCAATCACGTGCCTGTGATCCAATAATTGACTCTGAGGGCACTATCTCCAACAATCTCCCACTTGCACTCAAGGCTAATTATTGCGATGCCGCATACTCACAGCCCGTGTGATACCGAACACCCAACTCCTCTACTAGTCAGTCTCACAAAGCTCGTTTGCGAAACTATTGCGTTCGAGGAATAGCCTCAGTGAGTGGATCCGCAGAGAAGTTTCTTTCTATGTCTCTCTATATCTCAAGTTCGCGGAGAAAGCCATCTCCCGAAATGAGCAATACCTGTCTTAGAATGTCTGGATGTCTGATGGGACCTAGCTCATAAATGAACTCCAAATCCAAACTTCTTAGACTGTATCGTCAACTGAACTTAATCAGTATCCTGCGCCAAGCCTCCCTCAGTATTTCCTTGGACCACCTGTCCAAAATACTGCCCCTCGTCAGAGGGAGAACTATAACTCTGACAACCTCCTTGTCGTCCATGTCACCTTGGAAGCCTGGAATGATAACCGTCTCCTAAAGGAGGCTGTCGTTATCATATCCCTAGAACATTCACTTATGTTCTAAAACTGCTTCCGACTGTTTCTCCAGGATTGGATCAATATCAACTTATTGCATCTAGTGCAAGAACAACATCTGGTGTGGTACTTGACATCTCATGATTGACTCAATTGCCTAAGCAAGTGATCTGCCAATCATGAGTTTCCCTCTCCCCTTTAGTCTATAAGACACCTTTAGAGAGGGTGACTCCATCAACTGCAGGTACACTACCATGCCAGGAGTCGTCCATTCTAAATACTCATAGAATGCTGTCAAGGTACCCAGATTGGGAAACCACCCAAATCTAGATCTAAAACCATAGATCTAGTAACCAGAATGTCTGATATAATATCCAAATCCTGTGTGGAGAAACCACTGTGTGACAACCAAAGTATAACCGATCGTAGTATAGGAGTTTCCTTTCCTACTCTGTGTATGTCATCCAAATACCATGACATTACACCCTACTACCTTCTCAACAGATCCATCCCCTATTCTGATGAAGTCAAACCTATGACTGTCACATCAGAAATAGATGATCTATCTCCGCTGTATCTGCTTTAGTCTATAAATAGACATAAGCCTGATGTCCACCAATGCTTCCGCTGCTCCCACTGACTACGACAACCCTCTGGCAGAGTTATATAGACGTGCACTTCCAAAGCTAGTTTAGAACGACGCTATACTCATCCTCCTGCCGGGCCTCGCAGCCTGGAACAACAGCAATGGCAAGTGTGGGTAAACAAGAACTTTCCCTGTCACCGTCCTTGAGGCTACCGGAGTACCTCTCGGGTGCCTGAAGTTACCCACCGTATCTGCGGAGTGGCTAATGGAATGTTAATACAGATTGAATCTTTAGGTTCCTTATCAAATCTTCAGTAATCGTTTGTGGTTCTGGAATCACTTCCAGTTCTACCATACTCCCACTACTTTTTCTGAAAAAATCCATTTTTAATAAAACTGTGGCGAGTCTAGAACAATATTGCTATTGTTCATCCAGATGGTAGAAAATCAACCCTCGTCATAGCCTGGGTCAACCCACAAACAGCCATTACAGAAACGTGCCTTGAGTTGTCCAGTGTCTGGTTTTAAGCATAAGCCGGACAACTCCCCGTACCTTAACATCGTTAAGATATGAACTGTTCTATATCCAATATAGAACCAGAGGCACTGATTCAATTGAACCAGATTCAAATCATGCAGCTATCTCCAGTGCATGTAAACTAAATGGAAGGAGGCCGATCAGCGTTACTCAACTTAGGAATGCTTCCAATTATGAGTAACCTGAAAGAGAAGCAATCTATCTTCATCATTACTATCAACTGAATACCATACACAAGTATCTACATCTTCGATCTCTTTGAAGAATCCCGATACTTGCTACACCTGGTTCTCTATTCTATTCAAATACCTATAACTCCTCAAAACTTAGACCCTGTGTTTCCACGAAACACATGTCTAAGAACTAGAGAAGTCATAAGTAAACCGAATATAGTACGAGGACCTACCCCTCCGTCCTAATGGACCTTGGACAACATACAATACTCTGTATAAGTCCACTGAGTCTAACAACTCCTTCACTGTGTGTCGTAGGTTGAAAACTGTACTTATGGTTAAGAAGAATTACACCGCTGTTTAATGCTCCTTACCTAACCATCCACTGATATAGGTAAATGTCATCGACATAATATCAAAAAGTATATCTCACTCTATGAAAATAGACGTACAGATATATCAATTTGAAATTGGTGCACAACAGCGGATATTCAAAACCAAATATTTGCCGACCGGCAAACAACCCAGGTGACTTCCTCAAATATCACCGATTACAACGAATCCCGATATAATGAGGATGACCACCCAATTCCCAATAACTTACTCCCACTCATCATCTGTAAAACCATACAGATGTGAGAATCATACCTGGTAAATACATACCCTGGAGTAAGTGTTTAATCGGGAAATCAGTTTTCTATTAACAGTACACAGTGAAAATGAAACCTTGAAATGTTTCGTTGGGGTATCCTGGTATTCTTAGTAATGCCTCTTCCATTATCCAGATTCACAACTATAACCGTATAATTCTTTGCCACCTCTCCAAATCCCTTTATATGTCTTTAGTCATTACCTTCTGTACACCCCTTTAAGCCAAATGGTTTTCTTCCTTCCCTACCGTTCGGCACCAGCCTATGGTTTGGAAGAAGACTATCCAAAAAGCATAAAGGGTGTACTGTCCTAATCCTAGGAGCACTCGCAACGCGAGAGAAGGTGAAGATAAAAGACACCTGAATGTACTTTATTCCTATTTCTCCTGAACTAGGATCCATCCCCGAACTGGAACAAGTTCCTTTCGAGTTCGTATATAACCATACGATGGATTATCCAATAAAATTGGTTCTTCGTAGTGATACGGAGTGTCCTGGAGAAATACAAAGGTGATTTAGGATTGGCGAAGAAATACTTGGTTTGGTCGTGAATATCAGTTGCAATTTACTTTGCCCTCCTACTAACCCCTTGCTTTGTCTTAACTTAATACCTTCTGCACACCATCGTTATGCTAATTGGTTTTCTTCATTCCCTACCGGTCGGCACCAGCCTAAGGTTTGGAAGAAGACTATCCAATTTGCGTAATAGGTGTACTACTCCTAAACCAAGGAGTACTCGCAACCTGAGAGAAGGTGAAAAGAAAAGACAACTGAATAGTCCTATCTGTTTTCTCCAGAACCAGAAACCATCCTCGAAATCCTTCGAGTTCGTATCTAACCATACGATGGTTTTGTCCAATGGAAGTGGACGTTCGTAGTAATACGGGGTGTCCTGGAGAAAAGGGTGAAAGTAGGAGTGGCAATGAGGTCTGCAACTCTGACAATCCAAAAGCCTGTGTTAAGAAGGTTCGGTCAACTTGGTCACTGAGTCATAGTCCAGGGTCGGGTCAATGGTCGCTGCCAGAGAGAGAGAAAAGAAACACTCAGCGTGCACTCTATCCTAGATCAGAATGGTTATCACTTTATCTAATCTGGAAACCTCCCACTGTACCTCAAATTCTTCTCCAAACCTGAAAAAGAATTAGTCGGGAACACCCGAGGAGTAAACCAACTCATCAGTGGGAATCGGGATCCAACTATCATCGCATGATAACGTGACGGAATCCACTCACGTCACCACACTCCAGAAGGTATGCGCATGCCTGGCAAGTTTCAGTTCTTTTGAAACTCCCGATGTGAATTTTACCCCTAGGACCCAAGTGACCTTGACACAGTCAACAAATCAAAGAGTCCTAGTCAAGTTCAGCCCGTCGTTATCCTGGATTGCATTAAACCCACCCGTACGAGCCCTTGACACAGTCAACAAGGCCGCACGACTGTCCTAACCAATCCCATTTATATGCTGCAAACAAACACTACTTAGCTACCGCACACTACGCCTTGACACAGTCAACAAACGCAGCACGAATACTAAGTAATACTTGTAAGAAATGACGGAAGGCTACGTCTAGTTTTTGGCGAAAAACTTTTAACGTAATGAACTTGATATCGTTGAAGGAACTGCATAGCCTTTTATAAAATATAGTGACGAAAACCTTTACTAAAGAGGTCACTCCCGGTGAAGGGATCTCGGCTCTTTCCCCGTAGAATGAGGTGCAGGATATTCCAACTGAATACCACGATGCAAAGCAAAAGTAATCGGCTATAGTGAAGTTAATGCCCTGACGCAAACTTCTGCCCAAGGGGTCACTCCCGGTGAAGGGATCTCGGCCCTTGCCTCGTCGACTGAGGAGCAGGATATTCCAAATGAATACCACGATGCAAAACAAAAGCGAACGTCCTTGCAATAACAGCTTTTTGAAAAGTGTTCCAACAACATCAGATTAGGTTTGTTTATCTTGCATTGATCTGAATCAATGCAGTCCCATCAATTGATCACACCACAAAGAACGAAAATATACTGATGTACGTATATGCCATCCGCATTCGCCACTGGGTCCCGTCATCACCCGTTAGGTTAGCTAACTAACGGCAGAGCGGGGACTGGACTAGCGCGGATGTAAAGCATATACAACATCTACTAATATATATACCAATATATAGTATTTCGCTCAAGGCGTGAATAAAAGGCAACATCACAGAAATGTACAGCATCACAGAACAATACAGATATCTGGAAGCCCCGGGTTTCATAGAGCCGCTGCTGAAACCCGACGTTCCCCTGGTCGTGTGGATAGCCTGTGCAATGAAATCCTAGACCCCTACGGGCGCGGCAAGTCACCCGCCAAAACCTGAAGCGAGGCAGCCCCCTTCAGCTCCGTGAATGGACCACCCAGCACTTCATGGAATCCGGTAACTTGGGCACCCCTCCTGGGTCAACCTGTACCCCCTACGAGTGCGGCGAATAGCCCGCCAATCCTGGACTGAAGCCCCCTCCGTCTCAATGCCCTGAGATGCGGGCCCGTTGCCCTCCAGAACCCGGCTATCCGTGCACCCCACCGCGGGGTAACCCTAGTACAGAAAGTAAAATATACATATACCGGGTACATCGACCGCAACCAGGTCGTGCCCCAAAAGAATAATACAAACAGGCAGTGACGGCAGTCCACATGTCGGACGCTCGCCCCGCAATAACAAATGTACATAATACAATAAAACTGTATTAGCATTGCATCCAGGCTATCCCCCACGACCGATCCGCAACATCACAGCATAAACATAGAACATCAACGTGAAAGTCACGTTCGCAAATCCGTCTAACCGGGCTATAGCAGTTAGACCGGATTTACCGATCGAGTGACATTCACGGTCGCAGATATAATGTAAATACTGTGAAATAATGTGTTTAAAATTTTCCGATTGACCAAAAATTAACAAGTGGGCCCCAATCAAAACTGTAGCATTCACAGAAAACCTGGGCCCAATTTTAATATTCCAAAACCCCTAATTATAGCCCAGAAGCCCACTAAAGAAATTCGAAGCAGTGACCCCACCAACCTGCGGCGGAAGAGCGGCACAAACGTGGTTTTCGCGGCGCTTCCGCGCTCCTTTTGAGTGATCACTGTCTCGAATTTTCCCAGAGTTCTTAGAACTCCCTGCACATCTTTCTGAGACCACCTGAAAAATTTTTAGACTCCAAAAAATTTCGATAGAAACTGATGTGAAGGAAAAATACGGTTTTTTGGAATTTCGGTCGATCGGAACTGAAAAACACATTAGAACAAGCTAGGAAAGGTTAATGGTGTGGCTCTGATACCATGTTGCGCTACGGCAGCGCCCCGGCCTCTTTCACGAGGCCAAAATGCGGAATAAAATTTTTTTCCCTTGCTCGGAAACCGGCGCTACCGCGGACAATTACCCGGATCGAAACCATTAACCTATACTAGCTAACTAGAGAGATAGGGTGAGAAGTTATACCAAGCGATCCGTGTCCTTCGGTCTTCATCTCCACTTCGATCTCTTGCGGAATCTCCGTCACCTCCTCGCTCGTCGGAAAGGGCACCACGTAGCCGGAATCTTTTACGGGCTCCCGCCTCTTGACCGAGGCAACTCGGGCGCGAAGTTGGCTAGCCGACGCGTCCAAGGCTTGCTATAGAATAGTGTAGTGAACTTGTCTCTTTAGGGTTCTTGAAGTTACCATGATGGAGGAATCAAAGAATAGAAAAATGGTGCTTGCATTTTTCTAGCAAGAAAATGAGATCAAGAAGAAACTCTCAAGATGAAGCTCTCATTTTCTTTTTCTCTCTTCTTTTTCTCTCATGAAAACTTATCATCTTATCAAGTGAGAATGAGAATGGTGGAGCAAAAAAAAAACATAATGCAAAGGGAGGTTAGTGTAGGAGAAAAAGAAAGGTGACCATATCCAAAGCTCCATGATAACAATCTTACATCAACTTAACATCCAATTCTAATCACAATCAATCCAAGAAAAGGTGATGGAAAAAGAATATAATGATGATGGAAAAGAATGGAATCTAAAGATGTTATCATAACAAATCCTTTTGCAAGAAAAACCTCCACAAAATGTTATTTGCAAACTTGCAAATAACACCCTCCATCGGAAAAGTCCGGCCGGGAAAGAACAAAGGAAAACCGGCCGGGACGGAATGCAAACTGGCAACTCCAGAAAACTGGTCCCGTAATAAATTACAGGAAAACCCCAATACTGTGCATACACACCCGCATCTGTATTCCGACTGAACACAAATGCAAAGAGACA
Source organism: Agapanthus africanus (assembly GCA_030015575.1). Lineage (NCBI taxonomy): Eukaryota > Viridiplantae > Streptophyta > Magnoliopsida > Asparagales > Amaryllidaceae > Agapanthus > Agapanthus africanus. Next base: position 262,374,776 of record CM057345.1, on the reverse strand, counting down.
AAACTACACTATCAAATACTAGAATCCGGCTTAAGCCAAAGCCGGCTAGTAAAAACTGTCCGATCACGATCCGTGCAATACCGCACGTATCTGATCGAACCCTGCCATATCTCCATACGGCCTCTACAGCGTTTCGCCCGAAACTTGAGTAACTGTAACTGTGGTGGACTCTAAAGACTCGTCAATACTATGGCTGTGGATTTAACCACTGGCACGTCAGAGGTATAAGCCAATACGTGACGGGCCACCAGCTATTGACCAAATGGGATGTCGATGAGGAAGCTCACCCCGACACCCAACTGAGCCTGTCAGTGACAATATTCGTACAGTCCGGTCCGTTCGTCTATGAGTATCGCATGGCGGGCCTAGGGGGTTGGTAAAAGTCAGACCCCCAAAAGCGGTACAAGTCGTGTCGGAGCGTAGCCCAGAACGCCCTGAGATACTACTGGAATACCTACCAGTAAATCTCCTGCCTCGGCCGAGGGCTTTGCGTAATGGCTCTCCTAGACACAGCGCGACCTCACCCCCAATACCGGGAGAGACGAACCCCTGCAGATCCGCTCACTGCCTCCATGTGGCTCGGGACTGTACCCAACTAAAACCTGTTTGCACGACTCCTTTGAGCCGTGGTAGGGTAGTAATCAAAGCACAGTGGGAACTCACACGAGACAAATGACGATCTCAGGTCGATGAACTAACCTGTACACATGTCACCAGGGAACTGCTATCTGACATCTGGTATAAGACCAACTAGCAGGTTCCCGGCGAGTCCTGTCCGGTGTACTCATAACCCAATGAGCATCTGTATACATCTTAGGTGAACCAACTGACACCAATGGCTTGTGAGACCGGCCACCGCCCCTCGTCGGGGTCTCGACTGTATACACTAGTCTACTAACGGAGTATCGATGCCCTGTCTCGAAACTCCTACGACTAGGGACCTTTTAAGGATGTGCTTATAGACCACAGCTCCCACGTATATGATCGCCATCATACTGCTGGCAGTCAAGCAAGAATCCTAGGGGCTCTATCAACGTGTAATAGCGACATGTCAGGTCACCTAAAGCAGTACACGATGATAAAGATAAACCAGATAGCATACTATCATCTCGAGTAAGACTGTCCTACCGGGATAGGTCCTCCCTCAATCATTGCAATCACGTGCCTGTGATCCAATAATTGACTCTGAGGGCACTATCTCCAACACTTGTAAAGTGTAATTAATCTTGGCTAGTCTTACCTTTTAGGGTTTGAAGGATGATTTGATGAAAACAGTGGGAGCCATCCTGATTAGATATGATAATAACCAATCTAATCTTGTAAGAGCGCACGCTAAAGTTTTTTCTTCTCTCTCTCTCCAGGTAGCGACCATGTTAGGCCTTAATCAAGATAATAATATGGATGTATTGACCGAACCCACTTATTATACTGTAAGTATTCGTTACCCACCCCGGTACTTACGGGGAGGCGGAATAGGTAAAAAACAAATTTTTATCACAAGGTACATAGAATATCTTGAGGATCTTTGCCAAACCATTTCTATCAAACAACTAGAGGTTCTATCTACTATACTTAGGAGATTATACCTCATGAAAACGGTCCTTCGGTTCTTCCCTCTGTTGTCCTCCTCGTGCAAGCTCCGAGGATCGATCCGGATCGTGGTCACCCCATGGCCTCCTATAGTCGAAGACGATCCACCCGAGAGTCTATAGTCCGAGCTCCACCTCAAGCCGAGGTAACTAGGGCAACAAGTATGCTAAGCTTGATGTCCTAGGTGATGTAGAAGAGGAAGATGGATTTGTTTATCTATTTAGAACTTAATTTGCTCAACACATGAAACTATTAGAAAATGCTAGTGAGGAAGAAGAAGGAGCAACCATGGGAGCTTTCATTTGAAGAAAGAGAATGGGAAGAAGATAACGACGCATAAGAAAAATAATTACCATTCTTTTTTCATGATAAAGTGTGATGGTACCATTGATTTGACCATTATCATGTCAAATTAAATCTAAGCCAAAAGAAGAGTCTAGAGCTCATAAGAAATATCCAAGTCAACAATGGTCAGCTAGGTCAAATGGTCAACATGGTCAAATGGTCAAAGCAATTAGCCATAACATAATTATCATTAAAAAGATTAGTAAATATTTTCCTCACCTCATAATGGTTTGACCGAATCAATGGTCAAAACCCTAATGAGGCAACTCCTTCTTCGCTCCTCACAACCGTGCATACACACCCGCATCCGCATTTCGTAAAATGCGAATACACAAAAGATAAAACTAATCCATCTATACAATACTAGGATCCGGCTTAAACCAAAACCCACTAGTATCGTCTGCCCGAACATCATACGCGCATAAGTGCACGTAAGTGATCGTAGCCCTTCCGTAAAACCATACGGCCTCTACACCTTTTGCCTAGTGCAGGGAAACTCTCTGTGTGGGTCTCTAAAGACTCGACACAATGCTGGCAGTGGGATTAACCACAGACCGCAAGCGGCACTAGCTGTACGTAACGGTCCCTAGGTAGATGTCGATAAGAAGGCCGACGAGGTAAACCCCATCTGAACTCCTACTGAGCCTGAATGTGACAATCTCCGTACAGTCCGGTCTGTTCGTCTAAGAGTATCGCATGTCGGGCCTAGGGAGGCGGCAAACGTCAGACCCCTAATAGCGGTACAATTCATGCCGGTGTGTAGCCCACAACACCCTGAGAAACTACTGGAAACACTACCAGTAATTCTCGCTTGCCCTGGCCAGGGACTTTGTGTAATGGCTCTCCTAGACATAGAGCGATATCATCCCCCAATACCGGGCGAGACGAATCTGTTAGTGAATAAGCCCTAGAGGCCATTACTGTATCATACTAGTTTGTATATTACTTAATGGAAGCTTAGGATATTCACCTTGTATAGACAATCTTGCTCAAAATAGTAGTATGCTACTTGGTTTGTTTCTGCTTTAATGTGTACATGTGTTTATTTTAGTATATCACTTATACACATTAGTGGAGCCCTTAGGATCTTTGCTTGATTACCAGCGTTGTGATTGCAGTCACACTCGTGGGGGCTGGGTAATCCACAAGCATATCCTTATGCAGGTCCCTAGTCGTAGGACTAAAGAGACAGGGCATCGATACTCCGCAGTAGACTAGAGTATGCGCTTCTCATCTCAGCAGGGGAGACGGTCTGTCCCACAGCCGTCAGTACACCGTACTTGAGATAGTATGCGGGTGCTCGTTAGGTTATGAGTACACTGGACAGGACTCGTCGGGAACTGTTGGTTGGTATTATACCTATCGTCAGTTATCAGCTTCCACGTAACATGAGTACGGCTTTGTCCGCTGACTTGACACTGTCACTTCGCCTCGAGTGTGTTCCCACTGTACTTTGATTACTATCCTACCACGGCTCAAAGGAGTAGTGCAAATAGGTAGTAGTTGGGTGCAGTCCCGAAGCACTTGGAGGCAGTGACGGTTAGACAGGATTCGTCTCTCCCAGTATTGGGGGTTGATATCGCGCTGTGTTTAGGAGAGCCATTACATAAGTAGTCCCTGGCCAGGGCAAACGAGATATACTGGTAGGTTTCCAGTATTATCTCAGGGTGTTCTGGGCTACACTCCGACATGACTTGTACCGCTATTAGGGGACTGACGTTTACCGCCCCCTAGGCCCGCCATGCGATATGCTCAGACGAACAGACCGGACTGTACGCAGACTGTCACATTCAGGCTCAGTAAGAGTTCAGTTGGGTTTTCACCTCGTCAGTCTTCTTATCAGCATCTACCTAGAGGCCGTTACGCATAGCTAGTGCAGCTTGCGGTCTGTGGTTAAACTCACTGCCAGCGTAGTTTCGAGTCTTTAGAGTCCCACACAGAGAGCTATTCGCCTTTAGGCAAAAGAGTAGAGGTCGCATGGTTTCTCGACAGGGTTCGGTCACATCCGTGCACTTGTGCACGGTTAGTGTCCAGGCAGTTATCACTAGCGGGCTTTGGTTTAAGCCAGATCCTAATGTATGTTTTGGGATTGGTTTTATCTCGTTAGTATTCGTGTTCCTCGGAACACGGATGCGGGTGTGTATGCACGGTTGACAGAGAGACAGAGGCAGAGGATTCTCATTAGGGTTGTTGACTATTGACTTTTGCTAAACCCTAATGAGAATAAGAGATATGATTAAGAATAATATTAATTAAGTATTATTGTGACATGGTTGTTGATGGTTGACTTTGTTGACTTAGTTGACCGGTTGACTAGGTTGGACTTGTTGACCATCATCATGACAATGGCTATCATTTTTTGGCATTGACCTTAGCTTGCTTATTTGTTCACACATTGCATTTAATGCAAGAAATGATATGGCTACTTGATATGATAACAACCATCACATAATACTCAATTACTATTATGTGTTATGATGATTTTGGATTATAAGAGCTTGGATGGCAAAAGTCTTGCTCATTTTTCTTTCATTTCCTTTCTCTCTCATGCTTGAGCTCTCCCTCTTCCTCTTGCTCTCTCTCTAGTTCATGGTTTACTTGTCTCATGTGTTGAGAAGCAAGAACCATAGAGATAAAACCCAACACACTCCTCTACTCATCCTAGTACATAAGGTTTCGCAAACCAAGTGTTCTAGTTTCTTCTAGTTTGAAGTGAAGCCAAAGGTAGAAGCTTTCAGGTGGATCCATCTTCGGCACAAAGAGACGACGAGGAGAGAACCATCCGACCACCACAAGGAGATCAAGAGAAGGAGTTCAAGTTAAGGTATAACCCCTAACCGAGTAGGTAAAACTCTTGTTAGGTTTGTTAGATAGTTGTTTAACAAAGATCCGTATTTTGAGTCTATGTTACCACCAAAAGAAAAAAACGTTTTTCATCATTTCCGCAAGCCCGTAAGTACCGGGAGAGGTAACGTGGACTTACAGTGGTATCAGAGCCTAGTTAAACACTATCTAACATGTTAGCAAAGTAACTAGAAGTTCGATCGGAGAAAAAGTCGCGAAACATGCCCGAAAAATCAAGTTTCTGCTGATTCTGTTTTCTGTTCAAAACTAAAAAAATCTTACACCAAAAATTGGCTCAGGCTTTTTAGAACACACAGTAGAAAAATGGTCTATCGACTCGGTCAAAGAGCCGTGTAACCGCGGCAGGAGCATGCTCGCGCCGCGGATCCGCGGCCGAGTTGACTCGGCCGTGGGCGATTTTTCCTGCAGTTTGTTCAGTGGGGTGTTTTAGGATTTTTACAATATGTTTTTTTTGCCCAGATTTTCCAGAAAGAAAAATTTGTTTTTGGGGCCTAAAATTCCGTATTTTGATCGAACTTCTAAAGACTTAAGCTAACGGGTTTATATCTGTGATCTGATATATGTATTGAACGTCTGCTAATCGCTATACGTCGATTAGTTGGGGTTATACATATCTGTGATCTGTAATGTTGATGGTATGTGTATATGAATTCATTGGATTGTCACAGATGAATAGTCGGGGGGTTGTGAGATGAGAGTTTTCTTTTTCTTTCAATTCATGTTATTTGTAATTGATGTAATATTATTTATTTGGCTGCACAACCGAGATGAGGTTGTAGCCGTCATTGTATAATTTCTTTTACTGTTTTTTGCTCCTAGGATAGACCCAAGGTGGGGTGCACAAACTACCGGGTATCTCGAAGTGCCGAGTGGCCTACTTACGGTGTTGAGGGAGGTTGCTTCGCTTCGGGTACTTGGAGGGTAGTTTGCCGCACCCGTAGGGGTCTAGGGTGGGGTATTGGCTATTCATTGCGACCGTGTAATCCGCTTTTCATTACAGGCTCGTACGGAATGCGGATTCCTAGTATATCCAATATGTTCATCTGTGATCTGGAATGGCTATCATTGCATGTGACGAATGTGTATATCTATATATGATATCTATTTAGGCGTTGCTTATGTTTTGCATCCGCGCTAGTCCAGCCCCCGCTCTGTCGTTAGTTATGTAACCTAACGGGTAATGACGGGGCCCCGTGGCGAATGCAGATGGCATAAACGTACGTCATATTTTCGTTGTTTTCTGCAATGGTAGGATTAAATGATGGGACACATTAAATTAATACAAGAAAATAAACCAAAGTAGAGTCATTGGAACACTTTCAAACCCACTCGGTTTCTTTTCAAAAACAACTTTTAAACGCGGAGCTTAAGCCATTCCTTTTTAAAAGCTATCTCGTTCTTTCAATTATATCAAGTTCACTACGTCCACGGTTTCGCCAAAACCATTTGTAGCCCTCCATCATTTCAGTTTAATATTCGGTAGTATTCAAGCTATGTATTTTGACCTCACACCAAGGCATAGTGATTGGTAGCTGCCGGATATTTATCTGTTGCATAGATAGAATGCGTTGGTTTGAGACAGTCGTACTGCCATTTTGGCCTACAACAAGGGTAGGTACGGGTGGGTTCAAAATAACCTGGGTTATGATGGGTAGAACTTGACATGTAACTTATGACATTTTGACCTCACGCAAAGGTCATAAGAGCATGGGGCAAAAATCCACATCGGGAGTTTCTAAAGAAACTGAAACTTGCTAGCGCTGCATACCATTTGGAGTGTGATAATTCTGGTAGGATTCCATCAGTTTTGTCGCACGATGATATTTGGATCCCGATCCCACTGTGAGTATATGCTACTCCTCCGGAACTTTCTCCCTTAACGATCAATGCTATAAACCAAGTAGGTGTCTAGAAAGGTGTTAGCGGGGCCACGCCCACAGGGAAAAGAGGTTATTTAATTAAGGAACTTCGCGAAAGCGTTGCAAAACCTCCCTCGAAGTACTGACACTGGCCTGGCTGAATGGTTAAGCAAGTATTGTACGGTGAGATTGATCCCGACTAATTCTTCCTTTATTGTTTGAGGAGGAATTCGAGAGACAGTGGGAGCCATCCTGTTTAGACAAACTAAAAACCACATTAAACTTACAAGAGCATCATGCTGAGTGTTTCTTCTCTCTCTCCTGATTGCAGCGACCAATCGTCATGACCGGACTTAAGTTACTATTAGATAAAAACATACCGACAGGGCCAAACTACAAAGATTGGCTCAGGAATGTCAAAATGGCAATCACTTATGACAAGTTGGGGTATCTTCTTACCACCAAAGCTCCCCCTGTCCCAGGTCCCACCTCCAGCGTCGCGGATAAGGAAATCCGTAAGACTTGGGAGATCGATTGCGTGAAGGCCAAGTGCCTCGTGCTTGCCTCTATGGACAATGAACATCGGAGGAGGCACGAGACTATGGACCTTGAATCCATATTTCTCCATACAAAAGAACTGTATGGAGAGCAATCCCGTATCGCCAGATACGAAGTCTCAAAAAAGCTGTTTTCGGCGAGATTGGCCGTCGGATCATCGGTAGCGGAACACGTGCTTATGATGATTGGCTTCATTGAGGAGCTCGCGGACCTTGTGACCACGTTAGAGAACGAGCTCTATACGGACTTGATTCTCCAGTCCCTTCCTTCCACTTTCGCCCAGTTTTTCCTGAACTTCAACTTGCAACAAAAGAAAGTTGAACTTTCAGAACTCCTCAACATGCTGAGGAGTGCAGAGGGGCACCCTACAGAAAGGTAGGAAAACATCCACTTTGTTTGTAGGAGGATCTTCCTCTTCTAGGTCTAAGGAAAAAGCCAAGGGAAAGAAGAAGAAAGCCCCGCCAAACCAAGAGACGGTGTTGGTAAAGTGGAAACGAAGGGAAAAGTAAAGGCAACAAAGGTAGCGGGAAAGCTTGTGGGAAAGGAAGAATGCTTTTACTGTCATAAGAGTGGACACTGGAAAAAGGATTGCAGGGCTTGGAAGGCCAGAACCCAGGATCTGAAGCAAGTTGCGGCTTCAGCTTCAGGTGTGTATGTTATTGAAATCTGTCTATCAATAAACTCTACATCCTGGGTATTGGATACCGGATCAGGATCTCATATCTGTAATTCTTTACAGGCACTGAGAAGGCATAGGGTTTTGAAGGCAGGTGATATGACCCTCAGAGTTGCAAACGGAGCTGGCATGGATGCTGAGTCCGTGGGGGACTATCACCTGGGGTTGTCGGATGGACACATTTTGGTTTTGCGTGATTGTTATTTTGTACCCAATGCAACCTGTAATATCATATCTGTATCTTTATTATCTAAAGAAGGTTATGAATTTGCATTTGTAAGTAATGTTGTAAACATTCACCTTAATCAAGCTTTGATTGGGTCGGGTACATTAAGCAATGGTATATACGTACTAAACCAACCACAGATTTTCAATGTCCAGAATACACACAAAAGAATGTCTCCGGAAACAAATCAGGCTTTCTTATTGCATTGTAGATTGGGTCACATCAATGAGAGAAGGTTGACGAAGTTATATACAGAAGGATATTTGATCCGTTCGAATATCAATCATATGCAACTTGTCAATCCTGTCTCAAAGGAAAGATGACAAAGACTCCGTTCACTGGACACGGAGTAAGAGAGAGCGAGCTCTTGGGACTCGTACACAGCTACGTGTGAGGTCCAATGTCTATGCATTCACGAAGAGGTTATTCTTACATTATTACTTTTACGGATGACTTTTCATGGTACGGATATGTCTTCTTAATGAAACATAAATCCGAAGCCTTTGGAAAATTCCAGGAATGTAAGAATGAAGTAGAAAAACAAACAGGCAAAAGTATCAAGACACTGCGATCTGATCGAGGTGGTGAATACTTAAGTGCCGAGTTCCTGGATTACCTAAAAGAGAATGGAATTCTCTCTTAGCTTACTCCTCCATACACTCTGCAACATAACGGTGTATCAGAGAGACGGAACCGGACCCTATTGGATATGGTACGTTCCATGATGAGTAACGCTGAGTTACCGCGATCATTCTGGGGATATGCACTAGAATCAGCTGCAAACCTTTTGAACCGAGTTCCTACTAAGACTGTGCCTACCACACCATATCAGATGTGGTGTGGGAAGAAACCCTATCTTAAGCACATTAAGACATGGGGATGTCCAGCTTTTGTCAAAAAGCAGCATGCGGATAAACTCGAGGCACGCTCAGTACAGTGCAAGTTTGTGGGATATCCAAAGTACTCCAAGGGATATTTCTTCTATTGTGAAGAGGAACAAAAGGTTTTTGTTTCTCGTCATGCCCACTTCTTGGAAACTGAGTTTTTGGAAAATCAGATAAGTGGGAGCGCAATAGAACTGGAAGAAATTCCAGAACCACGAGCTATTACTGAAATCTTAGTAGAACCAGATGGTTCGAAAGACCAGGACATTCCTGCGCCGCTCCGCAGGAGGAGTAGGCAGTCTCATCCGCCCGATAGATACTACGGTTTTCTCATAGACGAGGATAGAGAGGATTGCATCATTGATAGTGATGAGCCGACTAGCTTCCAGCAGGCCATTCAGAGCGTTGACTCGGTAAAATGGCTGGATGCAATGCGGACCGAAATGGAGTCCATGTACGCCAACAAAGTATGGAGGTTGGACGTTGCTCCAGATGGGGTAAAACCCGTAGGATGCAAGTGGATCTTCAAAAGGAAGATTGGTGTAGATGGACAGGTTGAGACCTATAAAGCTAGACTTGTTGCAAAGGGATTTCGTCAAAGACCTGGTTTACAGTATGACGAAACCTTTTCTCCAATGGCTATGCTGAAATCCATTCGGATCCTTCTTGCCATTGCTGCCTTCCACGATTATGAGATTTGGCAGATGGGCGAAAAGACCGCTTTTCTGAATGGAAATTTAGAGGAGTGTGTCTATATGGACCAGCCAGAGGGTTTCATTCAGGGAGCAGCGGAAAGGTGTGCAAGTTGCTTAAGTCTATCTATGGACTAAAGCAGGCATCGCGGAGTTGGAACATCTGCTTTGATGAGACGGTCAAAGAATTTGGCTTTATCAAAAATCCAGATGAACCATGTATCTATAGTAGATTTGTAGCAAGAACTGTCGTATTCCTCGTATTATACGTGAATGACATTCTTTTAATAGGAAATGACATTCCTATGCTACAATCTGTCAAGGGATTCTTGTCACATAGGTTCTCCATGAAAGACCTGGGTGATGCCTCTTACATTCTGGGGATCCGGATATATCGTGACAGATCCAAGAGGTTATTAGGACTTTCACAGTCCAGGTACATCGACACCATACTGAGAAGATTCAGTATGGAAGATTCCAAGCGTGTTAATCTACCGGCTTGTCACGGGATCACCCTCTCCAAGGAGATGTCTCCCAAGACCGATCTGGAAAGGGATCGCATGTCTATTATACCCTACGCTTCTGCGGTAGGCTCTATAATGTATGCGATGTTGTGTACCAGACCAGATGTAGCTTATGCACTGAGTGTGGTAAGACGGTATCAGTCAATCTCTGGGGAGAAACACTGGATAGCGGTAAAGAACATTCTCAAGTACCTAAGAAGGACTAAGGAGATGTTCTTGGTGTATGGTGGAAACGACCTCCAGATCGAGGCCTTTGCTGACTCCAGCTTCTAGAGTGATAAGGATGATTCCAAGTCCATGTCGGGTTATGTCTTTACCCTCAATGGAGGGGCGGTGTGTTGGAAGAGTTCCAAACAGGAAACCGTTGCTGACTCGACAATGGAAGCGGAATATATCGCTGCTGCAGATGCCGCAAAAGAAGCCGTCTGGATAAGGAAGTTCTTAACAGAACTTCAGGTGGTTCCGTCCATTGTTGATCCAATACCTCTGTATTGCGACAACAACGGGGCTATAGCTTTAGCGAAGGAACCCAGATCCCATCAGAAGTCCAGACACATCTTGAGGTGGTATCACCTGATCAGGGAGATCGTGGGTCGCCAGGAGATCGAGGTTCGGAGAGCTGCCACGGAAGATAACACTGCTGATCCACTCATGAAGGCCTTACCCCAGACTGAGTTCGAGCGGCTGATCGAGATGATAGGTCTTCGATACGCCAGTACATGGCCTTAGTGCAAGTGGGAGATTGTGAGTGTATATGCCCTAGAGGCCATTACTGTATCATATTAGTTTGTATATTACTTAATGAAAGCTTAGGATATTCACCTTGTATAGACAATCTTGCTCAAAATAGTAGTATGCTACTTGGTTTGTTTCTGCTTTAATGTGTACATGTGTTTATTTTAGTATATCACCTATACACATTAGTGGAGCGCTTAGGATCTTTGCTTGATTTCCAGCGTTGTGATGGCAGTCACACTCGTGGGGGCTGGGTAATCCACAAGCACATCCTTATGCAGGTCCCTAGTCATAGGACTATCGAGACAGGGCATAGATACTCCGGAGTAGACTAGCGTATGCGTTTCTCAGTCCAGCAGGGGAGACGGTCTGTCCCACAGCCGTCAGTACGTCGTACTTGAGATAGTATGCGGGTGCTCGTTAGGTTACGAGTACACTGGACAGGACTCGTCGGTAACCGTTGGTTGGTATTATACATATCGTCAGTTATCAGTTTCCAGGTGACATGAGTACAGACCGGACTGTTCGCAGACTGTCATATTCAGGCTCAGTAGGAGTTCAGATGGGTTTTCACCTCGTCAGTCTTCTTATCGGCATCTACCCGAGGGCTGTTACGCATAGCTAGTGCCACTTGCGGTCCGTGGTTAAACCCACTGCCAGCTTAGTGTCGAGTCTTTAGAGTCCCACACAGAGAGCTATTCGCCTTTAGGCAAAAGAGTAGAGATCGTATGGGTTTTCGACAGGGTTCGGTCACATCCGTGCACTTGTGCACGGTTAGTGTCCAGGCAGTTAACACTAGCTGGGCTTTGGTTTAAGCCAGATCCTAGTGTACGTTTTGGGATTGGTTTTATCTCGTTAGTATTCGTGTTCCTCGGAACGCGGATGCGGGTGTGTATGCACGGTTAACAAAGAGACAGAGGCAGAGGATTCTCATTAGGGTTGTTGACTATTGACTTTTGATAAACACTAATGAGAATAAGAAATATGATTAACAATAATATTAATTAAGTATTATTTTGACTAGGTTGTTGATGGTTGACTTTGTTGACTTGTTGACTTAGTTGACCGGTTGACTAGGTTGGACTTGTTGACCATCATCATGACAATGGCTATCATTTCTTGGCATTGACCTTGGCTTGCTTATTTGTTCACACATTGCATTTAATGCAAGAAATGATATGGCCACTTGATATGATAACAACCATCAAATAATACTCAATTAATATTAGGTGCTATGATGATTTTGGATTATGAGAGCTTGGATGGCAAAAGTCTTGCTCATTTTTCTTTCATTTCCTTTCTCTTTCATGCTTGAGCTCTCCATCTTCCTCTTGCTCTCTCTCTAGTTCATGGTTCAGTTATCTCATGTGTTGAGAAGCATGAACCATAGAGATAAAACCCAACACACTCCTCTACTCATCCTAGTACACAAGGTTTAGCAAACCAAGTGTTCTAGTTTCTTTTAGTTTGAAGTGAAGCCAAAGGTAGAAGCTTTCAGGTGGATCCATCTTCGGCACAAAGAGACGACGAGGAGAGAACCATCCGACCACCACAAAGAGACCAAGAGAAGGAGTTCAAGTTAAGGTATAACCCATAACCGAGTAGGTAAAACTCTTGTTAGGTTTGTTAGATAGTTGTTTAACAAAGATCCGTATTTTGAGTCCAAGTTACCATGAAAAGAAAAAACATTTTTTATCATTTCCGCAAGCCCGTAAGTACCGGGAGAGGTAACGTGGACTTACATAATCTTATCTAACTGCTACTGCCTCCATATGCTTCGGGACTGCACCCAACTACTACCTGTTTGCACGACTCCTTTGAGCCATGGTAAGGTAGTAATCAAAGTACAGTTGGAACACACTCGAGGCGAAGTAGCAGTGTCAAGTCGACGGACTAAGCTGTACTCACCTGGGAAATATTATCTGACGATAGGTATAGTACCAACCAACAGTTCCCGATGACTCCTGTCCAGTGTACTCGTAACCTAACGAGCACCCGCATACTATCTCCAGTACGACGTACTAATGGCTGTAGGACAGACCATCTCCCCTACCAGGATGAGAAGCGTATACGCTAGTCTACTCCGGAGTATGGATGCCCCTTCTCGATAATCCTATGACTAGGGACCTGTATAAAGATGTGCTTGTAGATTAGCCAGCCCCCACTAGTGTGACTGCCATCACAACGCTGGTAATCAAAAAAAGATCCTAAGGGCTCCACTAATATGTGTAAGCGATATGCTAAAAGAAACACATGCACATATTAAAGTAGAAACAAACCAAGTAGCATACTACCATTTTGAGCAAGACTGTCTATACAACTATGAATATCCTAAGCTTCCATTAAGTAATATACAAAATAGTATGATACAGTAATGGCCTCTAGGGCATATACACTTACAATCTCCCACTTGCACTAGGGCCATGTACTGGCGTATCGAAGACCTATCATCTCGATCATCCGCTCGAACTGAGTCTGGGGTATGGCCTTCGTGAATGGATCTGCAGTGTTATTCTCCGAATCTACTCTCTTAACCTCGATCTCCCTGCGATCTGCGATCTCCCTGATCAGGTGGTACCGCCTCAAAATGTGCCTGGACTTCTGATGGGACCTAGGTTCCTTCGCTAAGGCTATAGCGCCGTTGTTGTCGTAATTCAGCGGTATTGGATCAACAATGGTAGGAACCACCTGAAGCTCCGTGCGGAACTTCTTCTTCCAGACAGCTTCCTTTGCGGCATCGCAAGAAGCTATGTACTCCGCTTCCATCGCCGAGTCAGCAACGGTTTCCTGCTTGGAGCTCTTCCAATAAACCGCCCCTCCATTGAGGGTAAAGACATAACCCGACATGGACTTGGAGTCATCCTTGTCACTCTGGAAGCTGGAGTCAGCAAAGGCCTCGATCTGGAGGTCATTTTTGCCATACACCAAGAACATCTCCTTAGTCCATCTCAGGTACTTGAGAATGTTCTTTACTGCTATCCAGTGTTTCTCCCCTAGGTCAGACTGATACCTGCTTACAACGCTTAGTGCGTATGCTATATCTGGTCTGGTACACAATATCATATACATTATAGAGCCTACCGCAGATGCGTAGGGTATAGATGACATGCGAGCCCTTTCCAAATCAATCTTTAGAGACATCTCTTTAGATAGGGTGATTCCGTGACAAGCCGGTAGGTTACCGCGCTTTGAATCTTCAATACTGAATCGTTTCTGTATGGTGTCGATATACCAGGACTACGAAAGTCCCAACATCCTTTTAGATCTATCACGATAGATCCGGATCCTCAGAATGTAGTTGGCATCGCTCAGGTCCTTCATGGAGAACTTCTGTGACAAGAATCCTTTGACTGACTGTAGCATAGGAATGTCATTTCCTATTAAGAGAATGTCATCCACGTACAAGACGAGGAATAGAACAGTTCTCCCTACAATCTTACTGTAAATGCATGGCTCATCTAGATTTTTGGTAAAGTTGAATTCTTTGACAGTATCATCAAAGCAGATGTTCCAACTCCGCGATGCTTGCTTTAGTCCATAAATGGACTTAAGAAACTTGCACACTTTACCGCTGCTCCCACTCTGAATGAAACCCTCCAGCTGATCTATATAGATGCACTCTTCCCAATTTCCATTTAGAAAAGCCGTTTTTACGTCCATCTTCCCGATCTCATAATCGTGGAAGGCAGCAATAGCAAGAAGGATCCGAATGGATTTGAGCATAGCCACTAGAGAAAAGGTTTCGTCATTGTCCAACCCAGGTCTTTGATGAAAACCCTTAGCAACAAGTCTAGCTTTATAGGTTTCAACCTGCCCATCTACACCAGTCTTCTTTCTGAAGATCCACTTGCAGCCTACGGGTTTGACCCCTTCTGGAGCAATGTCCAAAGTCCAAACTTTGTTGGTGTACTTGGACTCCATCTCGGTCCCATTGCATCCTGCCATTTCACTGAGTCACCGCTCTGAATGGCTTGCTGGAAGCTAGTAGGCTCATCATTTTTAATGATGCAATCCTCTTGATCCCCGTTTATGAGAAAACCGTAGTATCTCTCGGGTAGATGGGACTGCCTACTACTCCAGCGGAGTGGCGCTGGAATGTCCGGTTCTTCTGAAACCTCTGGTTCTACCAAGCTTTCAGTAATAGCTTGTGGTTCTGGAATTTCTTCTAGTTCTATTGCGCTCCCACTTATCCGATTTTCTAAAAATTCAGTTTCCAAGAAGCGGGCATGACGAGAAACAAAGACCTTTTGCTCTTCTGCGTAATAGAAAAAGCATACCCCTTGGAGTTCTTTGGGTATCCCACAAACTTACACTGTACTGAGCGTGCCTTGAGCTTGTCCGCATGCTGCTTTTTAACAAAAGATGGACATCCCCATGTCTTAAAGTGTTTAAGACAGTGTTTCTTCCCACTCCACATCTGATATGGTGTGGTAGGCACTGACTTAGTAGGAACTTGGTTCAAAAGATATGCACCTGTTTCTAGTGCATAACCTCAGAAGGATCGCGGTAACTCAGCTTTACTCATCATGGAACGAACCATATCCAATAGGGTTCGATTCGGCCTTTCTGATACGCCATTGTATTGTGGTGTGTATGGAGGAGTAAGCTGAGAAAGAATACCATTCTCTTTTATGTATCCCAGGAATTCGGTACTTAAGTATTCACCACCTCGATCAGATCTTAGTGTCTTGATACTTTTGCCTGTTTGTTTTTCCACTTCATTCTTGTATTCCCGGAATTTCTCAAAGGCCTCGGATTTATGCATCATGAGGAAGACATGTCCATACCTGGAGAAATCATCTGTAAAAGTAATGAAATAGGAAAAACCACTTCGTGCATGTGTAGACATTGGACCGTATACATCGCTGTGTACATGTCCCAAGAGCTCGCTCGCCCTTACTCCGTGTCCAGTGAACGGAGTCTTTGTCATCTTACCCATGAGACAAGATTCACATGTGGTATAAGATTGATATTCGAACGGATCCAAATATCCCTCTTTATGTAACTTCGTTAACCGTATCTCATTGATGTGACCCAGTCTACAATGCCATAAGAAAGCCCGATTTAATTCCGGAGACATTCTTTTAAGTGTGTTCTGGACATTGAAAACCTGAGATTGATTCAGTACGTATATACCGTTATCTAATGTACCTGACCCAATCAGAACTTGATTTAGGTGGATGTGGATCACATCGCTTACAAATGTAAAATCATATCCTTCCTTAGAGAGTAAGGATACAGATATGATATTACAAGCTAGACTAGGCACATATAAATAGTTACGTAGAATCAATATCTGCCCACTTGTCAATCCTAGGTCATATTCCCCTACAGATTCGCGTTCACGATCATTCCGTTTGCAACTCTGAGAGTCATATCACCTACCCTGATAACTCTACGGTTTCTTAAAGCCTGTAATGAATTACAGATATGAGATCCTGATCCGGTATCTAATACCCAGGATGTAGAGTTAATTGACATGCAGTTTTCTATTACAAACACACCTGAAGCCGAAGCCACAACATGCTTCGAATCCTGGCTACTGGCTTTACTAGCCCTGCAATCCCTCTGCTAATGTCCTTTCCCGTAACAAAAGGGACGTCCCTCCTTCGATATATTTAGTCCAAAAACTTTTTCCCTTCCCTTTCCTTCTACTTCCCTCCTTTCGATCAGGGTTTTAGTAGAGGGCAGAGACTGTAGAATCAAGTCAGTATTTGACCAGTTCTTCAACGTGGTCTTCAGGTCCGTGAGCTCACCAAAATAGCTAGTCTCTGTAAGGATGTTGTCCCCTACAGATGATCTGACAACCAACCTCGCTTGAAGCAATTCGTTCGAGGTCTCATATCTTGTGATACGAGATTGCTCTCCATATAAATCTTTGTTATGGAGGAAGATAGAAACTAAGTCCATCTTCTCGTGCTGCCTCTGGTATGCACCATCAACTGAGGCCAACACGAGGCACTTGGCTTTCGCACAGTCTTTTTCCGACGTCTTACGGATATCAATATCCGTGATGATGGAAACGAGTCCTGACACGGTAGGGTTTGATTAGGGAAGAGGTGTTCCAGTTTGTCATGGTTAATGGGCATCTGGACATACCTTTTCCAGTCATTATAGTCGGATTCAGTCATTTTATTATCTAGATGTAACCTGTGTCTGGTCACTGGGTCGCTGCAATTTAAGAGAGAGAGAAGAAAACACTTAGCATGATGCTCTTGCAAGTTTATATTGGTTTTTAGTTTATCTAAACAGGATGGCTCCCACTGTTTCTTGAATCCTTCCTCAAACAATAAAAGAAGAATTAGTCAGGATTAATCTCACCGTATAATACTTGCTTAACCGTTCAGCCAGGCTAGTGTTGGTACTTCGATGGAGGTTTTACGACGCTTTCGCGAAGTTCCTTAATTAAATAACCTCTTTTCCCTGGAGGCTTAGCCCCGCTAACACTGTTCTAGACACCTACTTGGTTTATAGCATTGATCGTTAAGTGAAAAAATCTCCCGAGGAGTAGAGGATACTCACAGTAGGATCGGGATCCAAATATCATTGTGTGATAATACTGAAAGAATCCTACCAACATTATCAAACTCCAAATGGTATGCAGTACTAGCAAGTTTCAATTTCCTTAGAAACTCCTGATGTGGATTTTTGCCCCATGCTCTTATGACCTTGACTAAGGCCAGCAAATCATAAGTCACATGTCAAGTTCAACCCGTCATTGTCCAGGTTAATTTGAACCCACCCGTATATACCCTTGACTAAGGCCAACAAAGTAAAACGACTGTCCCAAACCAACGCATCTATCTATGCAACATATGAATACCCAGAAACTACCAATCACTATGCCTTTACTAAGGCCAACAAACATTGCTTGAATACTATTGAATATTCATATGAAATGACGGAGGGCTACGAATGGTTTTGGCGAAACCGTGAACGTAGTGAACTTGATATAATCGAAGGAACCTGATAGCTTTTAAAAGGAGTGGTTTAAGCTCCGCGTTTTTAAAAAGTTTTGCTGTTTTGAAAAAATCGAGTGGGTTTTGAAATTGTTCCAACGATTCAGCTTTGGTTTGTTTTCTTTGCATTAATTTAATGCGTCCCATCAATTAATCCTACCATTGCAGAAAACAATGAAAATATGACGTACGCTTATGCCATCCGCATTCGCCACTGAGCCCCGTCATCACCCGTTAGGTTACTTAACTAACGACAGAGCAGGGGCTGGACTAGCATGGATGTAAAACATAAGCAACGCCTACTAGATATCATATATAGATATATACATTCATCAGATGCAATGATAGCCATTCCAGAACACAGATGAACACATTAGATATACTAGGAATGCGCGCTTCGTTTGAGCCTCCAACAAAATGTTAGGGTATATGCCCTAGAGGCCATTACTGTATCATACTAGTTTGTATATTACTTGATGGAAGCTTGGGATATTCACAGTTGTATATACAATCTTGCTCGAAATGGTAGTATGCTACTTGGTTTGTCTCTACTTGAATATGTGCATGTGTTTCTTTTTAGCATATCACTGATATACATATTAGTAGAGCCCTTAGGATCTTTTGCTTGATTACAAGCATTGTAATGGCGCTCGCACTCGTGGGAGCTGGGTAATCTATAAGCACATCTTTATACAGGTCCCTGGTCATTGGACTATCGAGACAAGGCATCGATACTCCGGAGTACACTAGCGTATGCGCTTCTCATCCAAATGTGGGAGACGGTCTGTCCCACAGCCGTCAGTACGTCCTACTTGAGATAGTATACGGGTGCTCGTTAGGTTACGAGTACACTGGACAGGACTCATCGGGGACTGTTCGTTGGTATTATACCTATCGTCAGTTATCAGTTCCCAGGTGACATGAGTACAGCTTAGTCCGTTGACTTGACACTGTCACTTCACCTCGAGTGTGTTCCCACTGCACTTTGATTACTACCCTACCACGGCTCAAAGGATTCGTGCAAATAGGTAGTAGTTGGGTGCAGTCCCGAAGCACTTGGAGGCAGTGACGGTTAGACAGGATTCGTCTCTCCTGGTATTGGGGGTTGACATCGCGCTGTGTCTAGGAGAGCCATTACACAAGTAGTCCCTGGCCAGGGCAAGCGAGATATACTGGTAGGTTTCCAGTGTTATCTCAGGGTGTTCTGGGCTACACTCCAACACGACTTGTACCGCTATTAGGGGACTGACGTTCACCGCCCCCTAGGCCCGCCATGCGATGTATCAGACGAACAGACCGGACTGTACGGAGACTGTCACATACAGGCTCAGTAGGAGTTCAGATGGGGTTCACCTCGTCAGTCTTCTTATCAGCATCTACCTGGGGACCGTTACGTACAGCTAGTGCCGCTTGCGGTCTGTGGTTAAACCCACAGCCAGCGTAGTGTCGAGTCTTTAGAGTCCCACATAGAGAGCTATTCGCCTTTAGGCAAAATGAGTAGAGGTCGCATGGTTTTGCGACAGGGTTCATTCACATCCGCGCACTTGTGCACGTTTGCTGTCCGGACAGCTTATACTAGCGGGCTTTGGTTTAAGCCAGATCCTAGTATATGATTTGGGATTGGTTTTTCTCATTGTATTCGTGTTCCTCGGATCGCGAATACGAGTGCGTATGCACAGTTGCTTGAGACAGAGGGAGAGGACTTTGATTAGGGTTAATGACTATAGTCATTTTATTAACCCTAATGCTTTTGTGTGAATTATAGTTAATTAATATTATTTTAATAATTATGCATGGTTATGGTTGTTGACCATTTGACCTATCTTGACTTGTTGACCTTGTTGACACTTTGACCATCATCATTTCATTTGGAAGATGCTCTTTGATCCTTGCAAATTGCATTAAAAATGAAATGATAATGGTCATGTCTTGATTAACCATGACAATTATCTAGCTAATTATCTAATTACAATAATTCACACATATATGTGAGAATGGTTCCATTTTATTCTCATTCTATCATTCCCTTTCTCTCTCTTGTTCTTCCTCTCCCTCAAGCCCTCCCCTCTCATGTGTTGAGAAACACTTGAGCTTGAGAAAAACACCTTCTTAATAATCTCTACTCTCATCTAGGGTTTAAGGATTAGCACTTCTTTCACCCTAGTTACTTCTAGCTTGGAGTTGAAGCCAAAGGTTGAGGCTTTCGGGTGGATCCTTCTTTGACGTGAGAAGACAACAAAGGTGACCCTTTTCCACTACTCCAAGGAGCAAGGAGAGAAGGACATAAAGCCCTAGGTATAACCTTTCTAACACTTAGCTAGTTACTAGTTAGCTTTAGCTTGTTTTTGTTTAGCAAAGATCCTTCTTTGTCTAGTCCATGTTGCCTAAGTTGACAAAAATTTGATTTTTATTCCGTTTTCCGCCTCCCCGTAAGTACCGGGGTGGGCAACGTGGACTTACAGTGGTATCAGAGCCTAACTAAACATAAACTAGCTAGGTTGTGAAGTGTATCGATGTTCGAAACGGAAAAATCGAAAAACCAAAATATCAAAACCGTAGTTTTCTGTTAAATTTTTTTCTGTTCAAAACAAAATATATCATACTCCAAAAATCATCTCAGGATTTTTTGAAGAAAGCCACCAAAAACGATCCACTGATTCGACTAAAGAGCCGCGGTTCCGCGGCAATAGCAAGCTATTGCCGCGCTACCGCGGCCGTCTTGGCTCGTCTCTGGGTCGGGTTTGGTGCAGTGTATTTCTGGCTTGGTTTTGGGATTTTTAAGATGGTTTATATGTGCCCAGATTTTCCAGAATAGAAATTTGTTTCTGGGGGCCTATAAATCCGTATTTTTTTTTCGAACTTCACTACATTTTGACTATAAAGGTTATATCTGTGATGTTTATATGTATTGAACGTCGGCTAATCGCTATATGTCGATTAGTCGGGGTTATACATATCTGTGATTTGTGTTTGATGTTGGTATGTGTATATGAATGGGTTGGATTGTCGCGGGTGAATAGCCGGGGTGGATGTGAGATGAGTGTTGCTTTTTTCTTTCATTCATTGTAACATGTAAATTGATGTAATATTATTATTTGTATGGCCGCACAACCGGGTCGGGGTTGTAGCCGTCATTGTATAATTCTTTTTACTGTTTTTACTCCTAGGATAGACCCATGGAGGGGGTGCACAAACTACCGGGTATCTCGAAGTACCGAGTGGCCTACTCACGGTGTTGAGGGAGGTTGCTTCGCTTCGGGTACTTGGCGGGTAGTTTGCCGCACCCGTAGGGGTCTTGGGTGGGGTATTGGCTATTCACCGCGACCGTGTAATCCGCTTTTCGTTGCAGGATCGAACGGATTGCGGATTCCTAGTATATCCAATGTATTCATCTGTGATCTGTAATGTCTATCATTGCTATATACTTATATATGATAACTATTTAGGCGTTGCTTATGTTTTACAGCCGCGCTACCCCAGCCCCCGCTCTGTCGTTAGTTAAGTAACCTAACGGGTGATGACGGGGCCCCGTGGCGAATGCGAATGGCATAAGCGTACGTCATATTTTGGTTGTTTTCTGCAATGGTAGGATTAAATGATGGGACGCATTAAAAGAACTAATGCAAGAAAATAAACCAAGTAAAAGTAGATTGGAACACTTTGAAAACCACTCGGTTCTTTTCAAAACTAAACTTTTAAACGCGGAGCTTGAACCACTCCTTTTAAAAGCTATCTCGTTCCATCGATTATATCAAGTTCACTACGTTCACGGTTTCGCCAAAACCATTCGTAGCCCTCCGTCATTCCACATGAATGGTCAAAAAGTATTCAAGTTATGTATTTTGGCCAAAGTCAAGGCATAGTGATTGGTAGCTATTGGGTATTCATGTGCAGCATAGATAGATGCGTTGGTTTGGGACAGTCGTGGTGCCATTTTGGCCAAAGTCAAGGGTAGGTATGGGTGGGTCCAAATTAACCAGGAGAATGACGGGTAGAACTTGACATGTGACTTATGATATTTTGGCCAAAGTCAAGGTCATAAGAGCATGGGGCAAAAATCCACATCGGGAGTTTCATAAGTACTAAAATATGCTAGCGCTGCATACCATTTGGAGTGTGATAATTCTGGTAGGATTCCTTCGGTTTTATCACGAGATGATATTTGGATCCCGATCCTACTGTGAGTATATGCTACTCTTCGGGAAAACTCTCACTTAACGATCAATGCTATAAACTTAGTAGGTGTCTAGAAAGGTGTTAGTGGGGCTACGCCCCAAGGGAAAAGAGGTTCTTAAATTAAGGAACTTCGCGAAAGCGTTGGAAAACCTCCTTCGAAGTACCGACACTGGCCTGGCTGAACGGTTAAGCAAGTATTGTATGGTGAGATTGATCCTGACTAATCCTTTCTTTACGGTTTGAGAAGGGATTCGAGAGACAGTGGGAGCCATCCAGTTTAGACAAATTAAAAACCACTCTAAACTTGCAAGAGCATCATGCTAAAGTGTTTCTTTTCTCTCTCCTAATTGCAGCGACCATTCAACATGACCGGACTTAAGTTATTACTAGATAAAAACATATTGACAGGGCCAAACTACAAAGATTGGCTCAGGAATGTCAAGATGGCAATCACTTACGACAAGTTGGGGTATGTACTTACCACCAAAGCTCCCCCTGTCCCAGGTCCCACCTCCAGCGTCGCGGATAAGGAAATCCGTAAGACATGGGAGATAGATTGCGCGAAGGCCAAATGCCTCGTACTTTCCTCGATGGACAACGAACATCAGAGGAGGCACGAGAATATGGACCTAGAGTCCATATTTCTCCATACAAAAGAACTGTATGGAGAGCAGTCTCGTATCGCAAGATACGAAGTGTCGAAGAAGCTATTTTCGGCAAGATTGGCCGTCGGATCATCGGTAGCGGAACACGTGCTCAAGATGATTGGCTACATTGAGGAGCTCGCGGACCTTGGGACCACGTTGGAGAATGAACTCTATACTGATTTGATTCTCCAGTCTGTTCCTTCCACTTACGCCCAGTTTATCCTTAACTTCAACATGCAAGGAAAGGAGGTTGAACTTTCCGAACTTCTGAACATGTTGAGGAGTGCTGAGGGCACCCTACAGAAAGGTAGGGAGACATCCACTTTGTTTGTAGGAGGATCTTCCTCTTCTAGATCCAGGGCGAAAGCCAAGGGTAAGAAGAAGAAATCCCCCGCCAAACCAAGAGGCGGTGTCAGTAAAGTGGATACGAAGGGAAAAGGAAAATCAATAAATATAGCGTGGAAGCTAGTGGGGAAGGAAGAATGCTTCTATTGTCACAAAAGTGGTCACTGGAAACAGGATTGCAAGGCTTGGATGGCCAGAACACAGGATTTGAAGCGAGTTGCGGCTTCAGCTTCAGGTGTGTATGTTATTGAAAACTGTCTATCAATAAACTCTACATCCTGGATATTGGATACCGGATCAGGATCTCATATCTGTAATTCTTTGCAGGCGTTGAGAAAGCGTAGAGTTTTGAAGGCAGGTGACATGACCCTCAGAGTTGCAAACGGTGCTAGCATGGATGCTGAGGCCGTGGGGGACTATCACCTGGGATTGTCGGATGGACATTTTTTGGTTTTGCGTAGTTGTTATTATGTACCAAATGCAACCTGTAATATCATTTCTGTATCTTTATTATCTAAAGAAGGTTACGAATTTGCATTTGTAAGTAATGTAGTGAACATTCACCTTAATCAGGTTTTGATTGGGTCAGGTACATTGAACAACGGTATATACGTATTAAACCAACCACAAATTTTCAATGTCCAGAATACACACAAAAGAAAGTCTCCAGAAATAACTAAAACTTTCTTATGGCATTGTAGACTGGGTCACATCAATGAGAGAAGGTTGACTAAGTTACATGCAGAAGGATATTTGGATCCGTTCGAATATCAATCGTATGCAACTTGTCAATCCTGTCTCAAAGGAAAGATGACAAAGACTCCGTTCACTGGACACGGAGAAAGAGCGAGCGAGCTCTTGGGACTCGTACACAGCGACACGTGCGGTCCAATGTCTACACATGCACGAAGCAGTTATTCTTACTTCATTACTTTTACGGATGACTTTTCAAGGTACGGTTATGTCTTCTTGATGAAACATAAATCCGAGGCTTTTGAAAAATTCCTGGAATATAAGAATGAAGTAGAAAAACAAACAGGCAAGAGTATCAAGGCACTGAGATCTGATCGAGGTGGTGAATACTTGAGTGCCGAGTTCCTGGGTTACTTAAAAGAGAATGGAATTCTCTCTCAGCTTACTCCTCCATACACTCCGCAACATAACGGTGTATCGGAGAGACGAAACCGAACCCTATTGGATATGGTTCGGTCCATGATGAGTAACGCTGAGTTGCCGCAATCGTTCTGGGGATATGCGCTAGAATCAGCTGCATACCTTTTGAACCGAGTTCCAACTAAGACTGTGCCTACTACACCATATCCGATGTGGTGTGGGAAGAGACCCTATCTTAATAGCATTAAGACATGGGGATGTCCAGCTTTTGTAAAAAAGCAGCATGCGGACAAGCTCGAGGCACGCTCAGTACAGTGCAAGTTTGTGGGATATCCAAAGAGCTCCAAGGGATATTACCTCTATTGCGAAGAGGAACAAAAAGTCCTTGTTTCTCGCCATGCCCACTTTCTAGAACACCAGTTCATAGAAAAAGAATTAAGTGGGAGCGCAATAGAACTGGAAGAAATTCCAGAACCACGAGCTATTACTGAAAGCTTAGTAGGACCAGAGGGTTCGAAAGATCAGGACATTCCCACGCCACTCCGCAGGAGTAGTAGGCAGTCTCATCCGCCCGAGAGATACTACGGTTTTCTCATTGACGGGGATAGAGAGGATTGCATCATAGATTGTGATGAGCCTACTATCTTCCAGCAAGCCATTCAGAGCGTCGACTCGGTAAAATGGCTCGATGCAATGCGGACCGAGATGGAGTCCATGTACACCAACAAAGTATGGACGTTGGACATTGCTCCAGATGGGGTAAAACCCGTAGGATGCAAATGGATCTTCAAAAGGAAGATTGGTGTAGATGGACAGGTTGAGACCTATAAAGCTAGACTGGTAGCAAAGGGTTTTCATCAGCGACCTGGTTTGGACTATGACGTGATCTTTTCTCCAGTAGCTATGCTGAAATCCATTCGAATCCTTCTTGCCATTGCTGCCTTCCACGATTATGAGATTTGGCAGATGGATGTAAAGACAGCTTTTCTAAATGGTCATTTAGAGGAGTGTGTCTATATGGACTAGCCAGAGGGTTTCATTCAGAGTGGGAGCAGCGGAAAGGTGTGCAAGTTGCTTAAGTCCATTTATGGACTAAAGCAGGCATCGCGGAGTTGGAACATCTGTTTTGATGAGACGGTCAAGGAATTTGGCTTTATCAAAAATCCACATGAACCATGCATCTATTGTAGATTTGTAGCGAGAACTGTAGTATTCCTCGTTTTATACGTGGATGACATTCTCTTAATAGGAAATGACATTCCTATGCTACAATCTGTCAAGGGGTTCTTGTCATACAGGTTCTTCATGAAAGACCTGGGTGATGCCTCATACATTCTGGGTATCCGGATCTACCGTGACAGATCCAAGAGGATATTAGGACTTTCACAGTCCAGGTACATCGACACCATACTAAAGAGATTCAGTATGGAAGATTCCAAGCGCGGTAATCTACCGGCTTGTCACGGGATCACCCTCTCCAAAGAGATGTCTCCCAAGACTGATTTGGAGAGGGATCGCATGTCTATTATACCCTACGCTTCTGCGGTAGGCTCTATAATGTATGCGATGTTGTGTACCAGACCGGATGTAGCTTATGCACTGAGTGTGGTAAGCAGGTATCAGTCAAACCCTGGGGAGAAACATTGGAAAGCAGTAAAGAACATTCTCAAGTACCTGAGAAGGACTAAGGAGATGTTCTTGGTGTATGGCGGAAAAGACCTGCAGATTGAGGCCTTTGCTGACTCCAACTTCCAGAGTGACAAGGATGATTCTAAGTCCATGTCGGGTTTTGTCTTCACCCTCAATGGAGGGGCGGTGTGTTGGAAGAGTTCCAAACAGGAAACCGTTGCGGACTCGACTATGGAAGCGGAATACATCGCTGCATCTGATGCCGCAAAAGAAGCTGTCTGGATGAGGAAGTTCTTGAAAGAACTTCAGGTGGTTCCATCCATTGTTGACCCAATACCTCTGTATTGCGACAACAACGGGGCTATAGCTTTAGCGAAGGAACCCAGGTCCCATCAGAAATCCAGACACATCTTAAGGCGGTATCACCTGATCAGGGAGATCGTGGATCGCCAGGAGATCGAGGTCCGGAGGGTTGCTTCAGAAGATAACACAGCAGATCGATTCACCAAGGCCTTGCCCCAGACTCAGTTCGAGCGGCTTATCGAGATGATAGGTCTTCGATACGCCAGTACATGGCCTTAGTGCAAGTGGGAGATTGTTAGTGTATATGCCCTAGAGGCCATTATTGTATCATACTAGTTTGTATATTACTTGATGGAAGCTTGGGATATTCACAGTTGTATATACAATCTTGCTCGAAATGGTAGTATGCTACTTGGTTTGTCCCTACTTGAATATGTGCATGTGTTTCTTTTTAGCATATCGCTGATATACATATTAGTAGAGCCCTTAGGATCTTTTGCTTGATTACCAGCGTTGTGATAGCGCTCGCACTCGTGGGAGCTGGATAATCTATAAGCACATCCTTATACAGGTCCCTGGTCGTTGGACTATCGAGACAGGGCATCGATACTCCGGAGTACACTAGCGTATGCGCTTCTCATCCCAGTGTGGGAGACGGTCTGTCCCACAGCCGTCAGTACGTCGTACTTGAGATAGTATACGGGTGCTCGTTAGGTTACGAGTACACTGGACAGGACTCGTCGGGGACAGTTGGTTGGTATTATACCTATCGTCAGTTATCAGTTCCCAGGTGACATGAGTACAGCTAAGTCCGTTGACTTGACACTGCCACTTCGCCTCGAGTGTGTTCCCACTGCACTTTGATTACTACCCTACCACGGCTCAAAGGAGTCATGCGAACAGGTAGTTTTTGGGTGCAGTCCCGAAGCACTTGGAGGCAGTGACGGTTAGACAGGATTCGTCTCTCCCGGTATTGGGGGTTGACATCGCGCTGTGTCTAGGAGAGCCATTACACAAGTAGTCGCTGGCCAGGGCAAGCGAGATATACTGGTAGGTTTCCAGTGTTATCTCAAGGTGTTCTGGGCTACACTCCGACACGACTTGTACCTCTATTAGGGGACTGACGTTCACCGCCCACCTAGGCCTGCCATGCGATGTATCAGACAAACAGACCGGACTGTACGGAGACTGTCACATACTGGCTCAGTAGGAGTTCAGATGGGGTTCACCTCGTCAGTCTTCTTATCGGCATCTACCTGGGGACCGTTACGTACAGCTAGTGCCGCTCGCGGTCTGTAGTTAAACCCACTGCCAGCGTAGTGTCGAGTCTTTAGAGTCCCACAAAGAGAGCTATTCGCCTTTAGGCAAAATGAGTAGAGCTCGCATGGTTTTGCGATAGGGTTCGTTCACATCCGCGCACTTGTGCACGTTTGCTGTCCGGACAGCTTATACTAGCGGGCTTTGGTTTAAGCCAGATCCTAGTATATGATTTGGGATTGGTTTTTCTCATTGTATTCGTGTTCCTCGGATCGCGAATACGGGTGCGTATGCATAGTTCTTTGAGACAGAGGGAGAAGACTTTGATTAGGGTTAATGACTATTGTCATTTTATTAACCCTAATGCTTTTGTGTGAATTATAGTTAATTAATATTAGTTTAATAATTGTGCATAGTTATGGTTGTTGACCATTTGACCTATCTTGACTTGTTGACCTTGTTGACACTTTGACCATCATCATTTCATTTGGAAGATGCTCTTTGATCCTTGCAAATTGCATTAAAAATGAAATGATAATGGTCATGTCTTGATTAACCATGACAATTATCTAGCTAATTATCTAATTACAATAATTCACACATATATGTGAGAATGGTTCCATTTTATTCTCATTCTATCATTCCCTTTCTCTCTCTTGTTCTTCCTCTCCCTTAAGCTCTCCCCTCTCATGTGTTGAGAAACACTTGAGCTTGAGAAAAACACCTTCTTAATAATCTCTACTCTCATCTAGGGTTCAAGGATTAGCACTTCTTGCACCCTAGT
Organism: Agapanthus africanus; assembly: GCA_030015575.1. NCBI lineage: Eukaryota > Viridiplantae > Streptophyta > Magnoliopsida > Asparagales > Amaryllidaceae > Agapanthus > Agapanthus africanus. The sequence continues at coordinate 262,346,609 of CM057345.1, read as the reverse complement.
TACTTCTAGCTTGGAGTTGAAGCCAAAGGTTGAGGCTTTCGGGTGGATCCTTCTTTGACGTGAGAAGAAAACAAAGGTGACCCTTTTCCACTACTCCAAGGTGCAAGGAGAGAAGGACATAAACCCCTAGGTATAACCTTTCTAACACTTAGCTAGTTACTAGTTAGCTTTAGCTTGTTTTTGTTTAGCAAAGATCCTTCTTTGTCTAGTCCATGTTGCCTAAGTTGACAAAAATTTGATTTTTATTCCGTTTTCCGCCTCCCCGTAAGTACCGGGGTGGGCAACGTTGACTTACACAAAAAACGGATTACACGGTCACGATGAATAGCCAAACCCTACCCTAGACCCCTACGGGTGCGGCAAACTACCCGCCAAGTATCCGAAGTGAAGCAACCCCCCTCAACAACGTGAATAGGCCACTCGGCACTTCAATATACCTGGTAGTTTGTGCACCCCACCTTGGGTCTATCCTAGGAGCAAAAACAGTAAAAGAAATAATATACAATGGTGGCTACAAGCTCAACCCGGATGTGCGACCATAAAATAATATTACATCAAATTACAAATATTACATTGAATGAAAAATGAAAACTCTCATTTCACACCCCCGGCTATTCATCACGACAATCCAACAAGTTCATATACACAATCCAACAACATAGATCATAGATATGTACAACCCCCACTAATCGACGTACAGCGATTGGTAAACGTTCAGTACATATATCACATCACAGAAAATCCGATTAGCTAAAATACTTAGAATTTCGAATGATGACTTGATTTGAAACTACCCCAAGCACAACACAGTACTTAACAAAATCTGGGAAGAAAAAAAATATCAGAGAAATCACAAAACACCATGCTGGACACTCTACATGAAAAACGAGGTGACTCGGAGTCGACTCGGCCGCGGATCAGCGGCGAAACGCATGGTTTCGTCGCGCTTCTGCGGCGGTCTGATCGATTCATGATCTCGTTTTTCTTTGGTGTCCCTAAAAAAGCCTGCACGTATTTTTATGGTCCCTGGAAAAATTTTTGGACCAGTTTTTAAAAACGACAGAAAACGTGCATTTTTGACGCATTTTTGCGATTTCTCCGGCGATCGAATTTCTAACACTTTGCTAACAAGTTATTAATGGTTTATCGATGCTCTAATACCACTGTAAGTCTATATTACCCACCCCGGTACTTACGGGGAGGCGGAATAGGTAAAAAACAAATTTTTATCACAAGGTAACATAGACTATCTTGCGGATCTTTGCCAAACCATTTCTAACAAACAACTAGAGGTTCTATCTACTATGCTTAGGAGATTATACCTCATGAAAATGGTCCTTCAGTTCTTCCCTCCACTGTCCTCCTCGTCCATGCAAGCTCCGAGGATCGATCCGGATCTTGGATGTAAGGGCACGGCTGCGCCCCGGCCGTCAATCCGACGCCGGAATGCGGAAGCGGTGATTTACTTTAACTTTTCAAACCGGCATCACCGCGCACTATAAACCCGGATCATGCCATTAAACTAGTCCTAGCTATCTATAGAGGGGGTAGAGGGAAATACCGAGAGATCCGTGTCCTTCGGTCTTCTCGTCGTCGTCCCGATCTCCCGGCGGAATCTCCGGTCTCCACCACGTCGCCGAAAGGGCACCACATCGCTAGCTTCTTTTACGGGCTTCCACCTCTATACCGAGGCAACTTGGGCACGAAGTTGGCGAGTCGACGTGCCCAAGCTTTGTTGTAGAATGTGTAGTGCTCTTTTGTCTCTATTGGGGTTGAGGGAGTTGCCATATGGTGGAGGAAATGATATGAGTTTATGGAGATGGAACTTGTGGGATTTTACAAAGCCAAAAGAACAAAAACCCCTTCACAAAATTATGGGACAGCCCCTTCCCTCTATGGCCAGCCATGCTTGGTGGTGAGGTGAGAATGGAGTCAAGTGAGGAATAATACCAAGGATAAGAATAATGCAAGCTAGAGTGTAAAGGAAAAAAGGCAAGTCTCACATCTATCATCACACCCCTTCATCATAACCAAGCATGATAACAAACTAAATCCAACACTCCACCACAACCATCATGAACAAATGAAAGTCAAGCAATGATGATCCAACAATTGCAAAGACAACCCTCCAAAATGCTCATTTGCACAAATGCAAATAAGCCCTCCTCCACCAATCTTCGGCCAATGAAAGATACAAAGAAAAATGGCCGAAACGGAAAACAAACTGGCAACTCCAAAAACTGATCCCGTAATAAATTACAGGAAAACCCCGCTACTGTATATACATACGCGCATTTGTATTCCGACCGAAATACAAATGCAATGAGACAAAATCTACACTGTACAATACTAGTATCCGGCTTAAACCAAAGCCCGCTAGTATTAACCGTCCGATCCTTATCCGTGCAATGCCGCATGTATCTGATCGAACCCTGCCATATCTCCATACGGCCTCTACAGCGATTCGCCCGAAAACTTGAGCAACTATCTGTGGGGGACTCTAAAGACTCGTCAATACTATAGCTGTGGATTTAACCACTAGCACGTCAGAGGTATTAGCCATACGTGACGGGCTACCAGCTATTGACCGAAAGGGACGTCGATGAGCGAACTCATCCTGACACCCTACTGAGCCTGTCAGTGACAATATCCGTACAGTCCGTTCCGTTCGTCTATGAGCATCGTATGGCGGGTCTAGGGGGTTGGTAAAAGTCAGACCCCCAAAAGTGGTACAAGTCATGTCAGAGATCAGCCCAGAACACCCTGAGATACTACTGGAATACCTACCAGTAAATCTCCTACCTTGGCCAAGGACTTTTCATGTTCTGGCTCTCCTAGACACAGCGTGACCTCACCCCCAATACCGAGAGAGACAAACACCTGAAGATCCGCTCACTGCCTTCATGTGGCTTGAGACTACACCCAACTAAAACCTGTTTGCACGTCTCCTTTGAGCATGGTAGGGTACTAATTAAAGTACAGTGGGAACTCACACGAGACAAATGACGATCCTCAGGTCGATGAACTAACATGTAAACATGTCACCAGGGAACTGCTATCTGACGTCAGGTATAAGACCAACTAGCATGTTCCCGACGAGTCCTGTCCGGTGTACTCATAACCCAATGAGCACCTGTATACATCTTAGGTGATCCAACTGACACCAGTGGCTTGTGAGACAGGCCACCGCCCCTCGTCGGGGTCTCGACTGTATACACTAGTCTACTCTGGAGTATCGATGCCCTGTCTCGAAACTCCCACGACTAGGGACCTTTTAAGGATGTTCTCATAGACTACCAGCTCCCACGTATATGATTGCCCTCATACTGCTGGCAGTCAAGCAAGAATCCTAGGGGCTCTATCAACGTGTAATAGCGACCCGTCAGGTCACCTAAAGCAGTACACGATGATAAAGATAAACCAGATATCATACTATCATCTTGAGTAAGACTGTCCTACCGGGATAGGTCCTCCCTCAATCATTGAAATCACGTGCCTGTGATCCAATAATTGACTCTTAGGGCACTATCTCCAACATTGCTCACCTCCACGGCCTCCTAGAGTCGAAGAAGATCCACCCGAGAGTCTATAGTCCGAGCTCCACCTCAAGCCGAGGTAACTAGGGCAACAAGTAGCTAAGCTTAATGTCCTAGGTGATGTAGAAGAGGAAGATGGATTTGTGTATCTATTTAGAACCTAATTTGCTCAAGACATGAGACTATTAGGAAATGCTAGTGAGGAAGAAGGGAGCTCTCATTTGAAGAGAGAGAATGAGAAGAAGATACTGATGCATAAGAAAAATAATTATCATTCTTTTTTCAAGTGTGATGCTTACCATTGATTTGGCCATTATCATGTCAAATTAAATCCAAGGCAAAAGAAGAGTCTAGAGCTCACAAGAAATATCCAAGTCAACAATGGTCAACTAGGTCAAATGTTCAACATGATCAAATGGTCAAAGCAATTAGCTATAACACAATTATCGTTAAAAAGATTAGTAAATCTTTTCTTCACCTCATAATGGTTTTGACCGAATCAATAGTCAAAACCCTAATGAGGCAACTCCTTCTTCGCTCCTCACAACCATGCATAAACACCCGCATCCGCATTCCGTAAAATGCGAATGCATAAAAGACAAAACTAATCCATCTATACAATACTAGGATCTGGCTTACACCAAAGCCCACTAGTATCGTCTGCCCGAATATCATACGCGCACAAGTGCACGTAAGCGATCGTAGCCCTTCCGTAAAACCATACGGCCTCTGCACCTTTAGCTCAATGCAGGGAAACTCTCTGTGTGGAACTCTAAAGACTCGACACTACGCTGGCAGTGGGTTTAACCACAGACTGCAAGCGGCACTAGCTGTACGTAACGGTCCCCAGGTAGATGTCGATAAGAAGGACGACGAGGTAAACCACATCCGAACTCCTACTGAGCCTGAATGTGACAATCTCCGTACAGTCCAGTTTGTTCGTCTAAAGGTATCGCATGTCGGGCCTAGGGGGCGGTAAACGTCAGACCTCTAATAGCGGTACAAGTCATGCCGGAGTGTAGCCCAGAACACCCTGAGAAACTACTGGAAACACTACCAGTAATTTTCGCTTGCCCTGGCCCGGGACTTTGTGTAATGGCTCTCCTAGATACAGCACGATATCATCCCCCAATACTGGGAGAGACGAATCCAATCTAACCGCTACTGCCTCCAAGTGCTTCGGTACTGCACCCAACTACTACATGTTTGCACGACTCCTTTGAGCCGTGGTAAGGTAGTAATCAAAGTACAGTGGGAACACACTCGAGGCGAAGTAGCAGTGTCAAGTCGACCGACTAAGCTGTACTCCTGTCACCTGGGAACTGTTATCTGACGATAGGTATAGTACCAACCAACAGTTCCCGACGAGTCCTGTCCAGTGTACTCGTAACCTAACGAGCTCCCACATACTATCTCCAGTACGACGTACTAATGGCTGTGGGACAGACCATATCCCTACCGGGATGAGAAGCGTATACGCTAGTCTACTCCGGAGTATCGATGCCCCGTCTCGATAATCCTACGACTAGGGAGCTGTATAAGGATATGCTTGTAGATTACCCAGCCCCCACTAGTATGACTGCCATCACAACGCAGGTAATCAAGCAAAGATCCTAAGGGCTCCACTAATATGTATAAGCGATATGCTAAAAGAAACACATGCATATATTAAAGTAGAAACAAACCAAGTAGCATACTACCATTTTGAGCAAGACTGTCTATACAACTGTGAATATCCCAAGCTTCCATTAAGTAATATACAAACGAGTATGATACAGTAATGGCCTCTAGGGCATATACACTAACATATACCGAGCAAGGGAACGTTGGTTTCGTTCTTTCTTATAATTGTTGTAAGACAGAACCGGAAATAGGGGAACATACAGATTCTCACACCGCCCAAACGAAAAATAAGCATGTTGATGCATCTTCTTCGGGTGTGTTAGTTATCGAGAACTGTTTCTCAGTTCACTCTACGTCCTGGGCATTAGATACCGGATCGGGATCCCACATATGTAATATGTTACATGGGCTACGTAAAGGTAGAGAACTGGGAGAGGGTGATCAATCCATAAGAGTAGGGAATGGTGCAAATGTTGCATCGAAAGTAGTTGGCGAATATCACCTTGTATTACCAAATGGTAATACATTGATTCTGAACGAATGCTATTACTTTCCGACCCTGATATGCAATATTATATCAGTTTCTTTATTAAGTAAAGAAGGATATAATTTTGTAATAGAGGATAATGTTATGAACAACTTCCTGAATCAAAAGTTGTTTGGATCAGGCTCGCTAAATAATGATATACATGTTCTAAATCAAACTATAGTTCTTAATGTACAGAACAAACACAAGAGGAAGAGTTCAGAAATGAACGAATCCTTCTTATGGCATTGTAGACTAGGTCATATCAATGTGACACGACTAGCTAAGTTGCATAAAAATGGATATTTGAATCCATTCGAATTTTCAACTTATAACACTTGCCAGTTATGTCTCAAAGGCAAGATGACCAAAACTCCGTTTAGTGGATATGGAGAAAGAGTTACAGAACTATTGGGACTTATACATAGTGATGTATACGGTCCCATGTCTACACATGCCAGGAATGGTTCCTCGTACTTCATTACATTCACTGACGATCTCTCAAGATACGGACATGTGTTTCTGTTGAAACACAAGTCTGAAACTTTTGAGAAATTCAAAGAATATAAGCACGAAGTCGAGAACCAAATGGGTAAAAGTATTAAGATTCTTCGATCTGATCGAGGAGGAGAATACTTGAGCAATGAGCTCCTGGACTATTTAAAAGAGAATGGGATTCTCTCTCAGCTTACTCCTCTTTATACACCACAGCACAACAGTGTATCGGAGCGGAGGAATCGCACCCTATTAGATATGGTGCACTCTATGATGAGCTCTGCTGAGTTGCCTATTTCCTTTTGGGGTTATGCGCTTGAGACAACAGCATACCTATTGAATCAAGTTCCATCTAAATCGGTACCTACCACACCATATGAGATATGGAGTGAGAAGAGACCATATTTTAAACGAGTTAAGATATGGGGTTGTCCGGCCTATGTCAAAAGGCAAAATCCGGGCAAACTCGAGGCACGATAAGTTCTCTGCAAGTTTGTGGGATATCTTAAGAATTCCCAAGGATATATTTTCTACCACGCTGAAGAGCAAAAAGTGTTTGTTTCTAAATACGCCACCTCTTTAGAAAAGGAATTTCTTGCTAAAGAAATTAGTGGCGAAGAGGTAGAGCTCGAAGAAGTTCCAGCCGCGCAAACTGCAACTGAAGTTTTAGTGGAACCAGAGGATTCAGTAGTTCCCGACGAACCTCAGCCACTCCGCCGATCTAGTAGGGTTCCTCATCCACCTGAGAGATACTATGGTTTTCTCATCGATGGTGGGAGCGAGGATTGCATCGTGGAAGATGATGACCCGACTTGCTTCGAGCAGGCCATCATGAGTGGGGACTTTGTGAAGTAGCTGGATGTAATGCGATCTGAGATGGAATCCATGTACACCAAAAAAGTATGGACTTTGGAAGTTGCTCCTGAAGGGGTAAAACCCATTGGGAGAAAATGGATCTTTAAGAAGAAACTTGGTGTAGATGGAAAAGTTGAGACTTCCAAAGCTAGACTTGTTGTAAAGGGTTTTCGTCAATGACCAGGTGTGGATTATGACGAAACCTTTTCTCCAGTGGCTATGCTTAAGTACATCCGGATCCAGCTTGCCATTGCTGCATACCATGACTACGAAATCTGGCAAATGGATGTTAACACCGTCTTTTTAAATGGTGATTTAGAGGAGTGCATGTATATGACTCTGCCAGAGGGCTTCGTAGACAGTGGGAGCAGCGGAAAGGTGTGCAAGCTGCTTAAATCCATCTACGGGTTAAAGGAAGCATCGCGGAGTTAGAACATCTATTTTGATGTGGTAGTCAAAGAGTTTGACTTCATCAAGAACGTAGATGAACCTTGTATATACAAGAAGGTGGCAGAGAGTAAGGTTGTCTTTCTCGTATTGTACGTGGATGACATACTCTTGATAGGAAATGATGTTCCCATGCTGCACTCGTTCAAGCTCTTCTTATCACATAGATTCTCAATGAAAGATCTAGGTGATGCCTCCTTCATTTTGGGGATTAAGATCTATAGAGATAGATCTAAGAGGATACTGGGATTGTCCCGATCCAGGTACATTGACACCATACTAAAGATGTTTAGTATGGAAGAATCCAAGCGTGGGAACTTACCCACGATCTTTAGACTCACTCTTTCCAAAGAAATGTCTCCTAAGACTGATTTGGAAAGAGCTCGCATGCAAGGGATACCCTATGCTTCGGAAGTAGGCTCTATCATGTATACAATGCTATGTACCAGACCCGATGTAGCATACTCACTAAGTGTAGTGAGTAGGTATCAAGCAGATCTAGGAGAGAGTCCCTGGACAGCTGTGAAAAACATTATGAAGTACTTGAGAAGGGCTAAGGAGATGTTCTTGGTGTATGGTAACGGAGAACTCCAGATGGGGTCCTTTACCGATTCAAGCTTCCAAAGTGATAAGGATGACTCTAAGTCACACTCGGGATTTATCTTTATCCTCAATGGAGGGGTGGTGTGTTGGAAGAGTTCCAAACAGGAAACCGTGGCAGACTCGATGATGGAGGCTGAATACATCACTGCAAACGATGCTGCCAAAGAAGCTGTCTAGATGAAGAAGTTCATCACGGAACTTGATGTGGTTCCATCCATTATGCATCCAATACCTTTATATTGTGATAACAATGGAGCTGTGGCTTTGGCCAAGGCACCCAGGTCCCATCAGAGATCCATGCATATTCTGAGGCGGTATCACCTGATCCGGGAGATAGTTGATCGCCACGAGATCGAGGTCAGGAGAGTTGACATGAAGGACAACACTTCGGATCCACTCACGAAGGCCATACCCCAGATACAATTTGAGATACTCTTTAGGATGTTGGGTATGAGATACTACAACAGCTGGCCTTAGTGCAAGTGGAAGATTGTTAGTTATGTATATGCCCTAGAGGCCATTGTTGTACATATGATGTATATTATAGCGGATGCTTGGATATATATAGAGATGACTTTCTTGCTCGACATGATAGTATGCTATCTGGTTTCACTTTGTCTTAACATGTTGACTTGTATTGGTTTACTGTCTTGCTCTCACATGTTGATAAAGCCCTTAGGATATGTACTCGACTACCAGGACTATGTTGCAGATCATTCTAGTGGGGCCAGGGTAGTCCAAGAGTACATCCTATAACTGTTCCTAGTCGAGGGTGTATCGAGACAGGGCATCGATACTCCAGAGTAGACTAGCGTATACGCATATTGACCTATATGATGGGCGATGGATGATCCCATATCCATTGGTGTTTGGCAACAAAGATGGTGTACGGGTGTTCAGTGGAGACTGGGTAAAGAACGGACTCGCCGAAAACTCCTAGATGGTATTATACCTATCATCAGATAGCAGTTCTCTAGTGACACTAGTACAGGTTAGTATGTAGACCCGAGATCGTCATAGAGTCTTGTGTGATTTCCACTGTGCTTTAATTTCCACCTTACCACGTTCATGAGAACGTGCAAAATGGTGGCTTTTGGATACAGTCCCGAATCATATGGAGGCAATGAGCGATAGGAGGGGTTTCGTATCTCCCGGTATTGGGGGTTGATGTTGCGCTGTGTTCGATTGGCAATAACTGGAAGTCCCTGGCCAGGGCTGATATGGAAACCTACCGGTAAGTGTTATCAGTAGTTTCTCGACCCGTTATGAGCCTCACATCGACACGACTTATCGGTTACTAGGGTCTGACGTTTACCACAACTAGACTTGATATGCAACATATCAGACGAAGAGATCGGACTGTACGAGAGTGTTACTGATTGGATTCACAGGAGTGTATGCAGGCTTACTTGTTAATCTTATGATCGCTCAATACCTGGATGGATGTTACGTTTAGCTGACCGCTTGTAGCTTATGGGTGTTTGATATGATCATCACCTTTTGCTGGCGTATTGACGAGTCTTTAGAGTCCTGCACAGAGGTTTCCTGGCTCAGGCGAAACGGAGTAGGAGCACATATGTGATATGTGCGGGGCCAAAATTGATACGTGTATGTGATACTGTATTCTATTCTCGCGATATATGATATCGGCCGGTTATAAGCGATATAGCCGGGTTATCGGATCAAGTGTTGATTCGATAAAATGATACATTTTATATTAGTCGGTTATATGTGATATAGCCGGATTATCGGATCAAGTATTGATTCGATAATTTAATATATAATTATATATGTGATATATTACATTATATTAACTAATATAAGCTCACTTAATTAATTCTTTTTCTCACTTTAGATGCATTGATATATATGTGATATAGTTAAATGTATTCTTTTCTTTTGTTACATAATTATATATATGTGATATGTATAATTGTAACATGTTAGGTTACAAATGCACCTAGGGTTTATGGATTCTTACCATGGATAAGATTAGGGTTTGAAATATATTTATTTTAGTTAAATTCAAAATTGTAGACTTTTGTCATGATATTTGTTTTGTTGACTAAGTCCACTCTCTTGATATTTTGCTAAGATATTTGTTTACCAAACCCTAACCCTAGTCCATGGTCAAGTCTCTACAAGGGTTAAGAATGACATGCTTAACCCTTTGTTGCATTTCTAAGCTTAACAATAATTCATTTTGATCACTCATTTTTCTTCATCTTCTTCTTGCTCAGAAAAGAGCTTGCTTGATTTTTCTTTGTGATGAAACTTTGTGAGAAATAGAAAACAAAAGAGAGCAAAATTCCTACTTCATCATCCTCTTCTATACTAGCCATATAGATTAGTGTGTTAGCTTCACTAATCTCTCATTAGTGAAAGTGATAGCTTGGTTTTGTGATTCCTCAAGGTAGATCATCTTGAATTGTGAAGTCTTCAAGCAAGGATGTCTCATTCACCACATGGAGCCTCTATAAAGTCTGGGAGCTTGATGATCGTAGCGAAGGGACCTCAACTCGGAGATTATGAAGCGAAGGAATGGACTACAAAGGTTGTAATCCCTATCTCTTAGATGTTAAGTTGTTTACATGAAGTTTAGTTTGATTCTCTAGTTAATGATTCATAGTTAGGGTTATCTAGAACGGAAAAAATTTAAACTTGGCATGGAAGATGCAACCCGAAACCTTGCTGCCATCCTACGTATCCCAATATGTTCTACATCCTGGGTATTTGATACCGGATCAGGATCCCACGTATGTAATTGTAAGTCTACAGTAGTGCCCCGACCGTCATTCTGACGCCAAACGCGGAACAAAAACTTTTATAACTGGCGCTATCGCATACTATAACCCGGATCTTGCCATTAACGCTAAACTAACAGACTGTAAAGAGGTAGAAAGGCTATACCGATCGATCCGATTCCTTCGGTCTTTAACCATCATCCCACGCTCCTCACGGCAACTCCGATCTCCTGTCTCCTCGTCGAGGTGGCACCACGTCAACGGATCTTTAAACGGGCTCCCGCCTCTATACCGAGGCAACTCGGACATGATGTATGCTAACAGACATGTCCAAGATGAAGTAGAGAATGAGTAGAATACTTTGTCTCAAACACCCTAGGGTTCTCATCACATGAGAGGGTTAGGGTGGAGGTTGAAGAAGATGCTTAGAGATGGAAATTGTGAACTCAAGAAAACTATCAAGAGAGCAAGAACTCAAGCATAATTTCTTTTGGTTAATTCCTTTTGTGAGTAGATATATATGGTTTGTGTAAAGAAAATTTCTCATAAAATATCTCCCAAAAATATCTCCACAAACCCTAAAAATATCTACACCCAAAACAAAACTCATTAACACTTTAATGACTCACTAGATGACTCATTACATGAGTCATTTGTGAACATTCTAGAATGTGTCATCCAAATGAGTCACACTTTCTAAATCCAATAATCATTTAAACCAAAATGATTAACCCAAGAAGAAATGCATCTTCTAAAGTATTCTTGTAAAGGATTACGAGAATACCCCTCACCTGTAAATACATACATGTATCCGTATTCCGACCGAATATGAATATGATGAGACAAAATTATTCCGACTCAATATAATACATGGATCCGGCTTAAACCAAAGCCCACCAGTATTATCTATCCGAACCATGACACGTGCATAAGTGCACGTGCATGTTCGAACCCTGCCATAAAACCATACGGTCTCTACAACGTTTCGCCCGAACTTGGGAAATTATCTGTGGGGAACTCTAAAGACTCGTCAGTACCCTGGCAGTGGGTATAACCACAAGCACATCAGTGGCACTAGCTGTGCGTAACGGCTGCCCATGTACTGACCGAAAGGGAAGTTGATGAGCGAACTCATCCTGGAACCCTACTGAGCCTATCAGTGACAATATCCGTACAGTCCGGTCCATTCGTCTATGAGCATCGCATATCGGGCCTAGGGGGCTGGTAACGTCAAACCCCCAATAGCGGTATAAGTCGTGTAAGAGAGTAGCCCTGAACACGCTGAGAAACTACTGGAATGTCTACCAGTAATTCTCACCTGCCTTGGCCAAGGACTTGGTGTAATGACTCTCCTAGACACAACGCGATCTCACCCCCAATACCGGGAGAGACGAATCCCCTGCCGATCCGCTTACTTGCCTCCATGTGGCTCGGGACTGTACCCAACTAAAATCTTTTTGCACGCCTCCTTTGAGCCGTGGTAGGGTAATAATCTAAGCACAGTGGGAACTCACACAGGACAAATGACGACCTCAGGTCGATGAACTAACCTGTACATATGTCACCAGGGAACTGCTATCTGACGTTAGGTATAAATACCAACTAGAAGGTTCCCGACGAGTCCTGTCCGGTGTACTCATAACCCAATGAGCACCTGTATACATCTTAGGTGATCCAACTGACACCAATGGCTTGTGAGACCGGGCACCGCCCCTCGTCGGGGTCTCGACTGTATACTCTAGTCTACTCAGGATTATAGATGCCCTGTCTCGAAACTCCTATGACTAAGGACCACTTTTAAGGTTGTGCTTATAGACTACCCAACTCTTACGTATATGATCGCTATCATACTGTTGGTAGTCAAGCAGGGTCCTAAGGACTCTATCAACGTGTAATAGTGAACAGTAATGTCACCTAAACCTGTACACGACTGATAAAGGCAAACCAGATAGCATACTATTATCTCGAGTAAGACTGTCCTACCGGTATAGGTCCTCCCTCAATCATTGCAATCACGTACCTGCGATCCAATAATTGACTTTGAGGGCACTATATCCAACAATCTCCCACTTACACTTAAGGCTAATTATTGGGATGTCACATTCTCAAAGCCCGTGTGATTCCGAACATCCAACTCCTCTACTAATCAGTTTCATAAAGCCCGTTTGTAAAACTATTGTGTTCGAGAAATAGCCTCAATGAGTGGATCCGCCACGATGTTTCTTTCCATGTCTCTTTTAATCTCAAGTTCGTGGAGAAAGCCATCTCCCGAATTGAGTAATACCTGTCTTAGAATATGTCCGGATATCTGATGGGACCTAGTTCATAAATGAACTCCAAATCCAAACTTCTTAGACTGTATCGAAAACTGAAACTAATCAGTATCTAGCACCATGCCTCCCACAGTATCCTCTTGGACCACCTATCCATAATACTGCCCCCTTTGTCAGAGGGAAAACTATAACTCTGACAATCACTCTATCATCCATGTCACCTTTGGAAGCCTGGAATGATAACCGTCTCCAGAAGGAGGCTGCTGTCATCAAATCCCTAGAACATCCACTTATGTTCTAAAGCTGCTTCCGTATGTTTCTCCAGGATTGGATTAATATCAACCTATTGTATCTAGTGCAAAAACAACATCTTGTTTGGTACTTGACATCTCATGATCGACTCAATTGCCTATGCAAGTGATCTGCCAATCACGCACATCCCTCTCCCCTTTAGTCTGTAAGACAGCTTTAGAGAGGGTGACTCCATCTCCTGCAAGTACACCACCATGCTAGGAGTCGTCTATTCTAAAATATCTTTAGAATACTGTCAAAGTACTCACATTGGGAAACTATCCAAATCTAACCGTGAAGTTTCTTTAACACAAGCTCTCACTCACAAATGAAGTGAACACCCTAATCTAAATGGCTAGGATAGATTAGGATGATGAAGTAAGATTTTAGCACTCATTTATTTTCTTAATCTTAATCAAAATCATCACTAATGAAAAAGCTAGAAAGCTTTTCCATTGAAAAAGAGAAGGAAGAAGTAGAACCATTTCTTTTGTGATGAATAATGAATTGTAGTGAGGTTAGAAATGCAACCATGGGTTAAGTATGATAACTTAACCCATGTAGAGACTTAACCATGGTCATGGGTTGGGTTGGGTTAACAAATATCATAACAAATATCTTTAGAAAATATCTTTAGTAAGAAACAGAAGAAAACCTTCTAGAAGCTTCTAGAAAAAATTAACCAAAATCAAACCTTAATCATGTTTAATCTCCACTAAACACGTTGCATTAATAACCCTAACATGTTACAATATTATATATCACATATACAATATTTATTGTAACAAAATAAAATAATACAATTAATAGATCGCATATATATCAATGTATTACCCGAGTGAGGAAAAGAATCAATAAGTGAGCTTATATTAGTTAATGTAATTTAATATATCAAATATATAATTATACATTAAATTATCAAATCAACACTTGATCCGATAATCCGGCTATTTCACAAATAACCGACTAATATAATCTGTATCGGTTCATCGAATCAACACTTGATCCGATGACCCGGCTATATCTCATATACCCGGCCGATATCTCATATCGCGAGAATCTAATACGGTATCACATACACGTATTGTTCTCGGTCCCGCACATATCACATATGAGCTCCTACTCCATTTTTCCTGTGCCAATAAACCACTGTGTAGGACTCTAAAGAATCGTCAATACGCCGGCAGTAGGTGATGATCATATCAAACACCCACAAGCTGCAAGCGGTCAGCTAAACGTAACAGCCACCCAGGTATTGAGCGATCAGAAGATCAACAAGCAAGACTGTACATTCTCCTGTGAATCCAGTCGGTAACACTCCCGTACAGTCCGGTCTCTTCGTCTGATATGTCGCATATCTCGCCTAGGGGTGGTAAACGTCAGACCCCAGTAGCTTGATAAGTCGTGTCGATATGAGGTCTATAACAATTTGAGAAACTACTGATAACACTTACGAGCAAATCTCAGCAACCCTGGCCAGGGATTTCCAGTTATAACCAATCGAACACAGCGCAACATCAACTCCCTATACCGGGAGAAACGAATCCCCTCCTATCGCTCATTGCCTCCATGTGATTCGGGACTGTACCCAAAAGCCACCTTTTTGCACGCCCTCTTGGACATGGTATGATGGAAATCAAAGCACAGTGGGAATCACATAAGACTCTATGACGATCTCGGGTCTACAGACTAACCTGTACCAGTGTCACCAGAGAACTGCCATCTGACATGAGGTATAATACCATCTGGGAGTTCTCGGCGAGTCCGTCCAGTATACCCAGTCTCCCCTGAGCACCCGTATACCTTCTCTGATGTCAAACACCAATGGATATGGGATCATCCATCCCCATTATATGGGTCATGAAGCGCATACGCAAGTCTACTCTTGTATATCGATGCCCTTTCTCGATACACTTATGACTAGGAACATTTGAAGGATGTACTTGATGACTACACTGTCCTCACTAGTATGATCTGCATCATAGTCCTGGTAGTCAAGTACTCGTCTTAAGGGCTTTATCAACATGTAGCATACAGACAATCAGGGTACATGTTAAGATAAAGAGTAACCAGATAGCGTACTATCATGTCGAGCAAGAAAGTCCTCCCTATATATGTCCAAGCATCCACTACAATATACATAGTATGTACCGTTATGGCCTCTAGGGCATACATATAACTAACAATCTTCCACTTGCACTAGGGCCATCTGTTGTGGTATGACATACCTAACAATTAGCTGTGGTTGAAGTATCTCATACTCAACCATCCCATAAAAGTCTCTACTAGGAAAAAGGTCTTTGTGAGTGGATCCACACTGTTGTCCTCTGTGTCTACTCTCCTAACCTCGATCTCCCTGGTGCTCAACCATCTCCATGATCAGGTGATACTGCCTAAGAATTATATCTGGATTTCTGAAGGGACGAGGGTTCCATGGTAAAAGCTACAACTCCATTGTCACACAATGGTAGGAACGAAGTTCATCTCATGAACTTATATGTATCTAGACTGCCTTTTTGGTAGCATCCTTGGTAACGATGTATCCTGCCATTAATCGTCTAGTAAGTCACGGTATCTAGCTTGAAACTCATCCAACATACCGTCCCTCCACTGAGGGTAAAGACAATGCCTGTGACTGACATTCAGTCGTCCTTATCACCCTGTAACTTTTCCAGTGATTCTCCCTAGGATCGATTGATACCATCTCACTACAACTAGTGAGAATCCTAACAACCATTTAGATCTATCTCATAGATATAATACCTAGGATATAGGAGGTATCATCTTGATCCTATATGGAGAATCCTTGTGATAAGCGGAGATTGACCGAGCGTAGCATAGGAAACTCCTTCCCTATCAAGAGTATGTCATCCATGTACTCTACGAGGATCACCACCATACTCCCTACTTCCCTTTTTGTATATACAAGGTTCATCTACCATTTTGATGAAGTCAAACTCTTTGACTACCACATCAAAACAGATGTTCCAACTCCGGGATGCCTGATTTATCACATAAAACACCTTGCATACGTTTCTGCTGCTCCCATTGTCCACGAAGCCTTCTAGTTGTGTACTTATAGACGCTCTCTTCTAAATCAACATTTAGAAAAGCAGTCATGACACCCAACCGCCAGATATCGTAGTCATGTTATGTAGCCGTGGCAAGTAGGATCTGGATGGACTTAAGCATTGCTTTGAAAGTCTCAACTTTTCCATGTACACCAAGTAATCTTCTCAAGATATACTTGCTCCTGATGGGGATTTAACCCTTCAGATAAAGCAACCAAAGTCCATACTTTGTTGGTGTATAAGGATTCCATCTCAGATCGCTAAGCATCCAGCCATTCTTACAGAGTCCCACTCCTGATGGCCTCCTCGAAAATAGTTGGGTCATCATCTCATGATGCAATCCTCACTCCCACTATCATAGAGAAAACCGAAGTATCTTTCAGGTGGGTGAGGAACCCTACTAGATCGACGGAGAGGCAGAGGTTTGTTGGAAACTATTGAATCCTTCGGTTCTACCAAATCATCAGCTCCAGTTTGTATAGCTGGAACTGTTTCCAGTTCTACCTCATGACCACTAATTTCTTCACAAAAAAATCCCTTTCACAAAGGTGACATGATGAGAAACAAAGCATCTTTTGTTCCTCAGTTAGGTAGAAGATATTCCCTTATGAATGCTTGGGATATCCAACAAACTTCTACAGAACTGACCTTGCCTCGAGCTTGTCCGGATTTTGCTTTTGACATAGGCCGGACAACCCCAAATCTTAACTTCTTTAAGAGATGGGCTCTTCCCATACCATATCATATATGGAGTGGTAGGCATCTGATTTAGTTGGAACCCTATTCAATAGGTATGCAACTTCTCAAGTGCATAACTCCTAAAAGGAAACTCAGTAGTACTCATCATAGAGCGCACTATATCTAATAAGGTGTGATTGCTCCGCCCTGATACACCGACGTGCTGTGGTGTATTCGGAGGAGTAATGCTGAGAGAGAATCTCATTCTCCTTTAGAATAGTCCAGGAATCCCGTGCTCAAGTATTCTCCTCCCTGATCACATCAAAGGACATAATACTTATACCCGTTTTGGTTCTCCACTTCTAACTCATATTCATTGAATTTCTCAAAAGATTCAGACTTGTGTTTCAATAGGAACATATGTCCGAAACTTGAGAGATAAACAGTGAATGTAATGAAGTATAAAGAACCGGTCTTGGCATGTGTAGACAGGGGACCTTACATACATCATCGTATATCAATCCCAAGAGTTCACTAACTCTTTCTCTGTTTCCAATAAACAGAGCTATGGTCATCTTATCTTTATGACATGACCGGAAAGTTTCATAAGATGTAAATTCAAACAGATTTAAATATGCATCTAAATGTAACTTCAGCTAGTCGGGTCACATTGATATGACCTAGTCTACAATACCTCAAGAAGGATTCGTTCATTTATGAACTCTTTCTCTTGTGTGTGTTCTGTACGTTAAGAACTGTGGTTTGATTTAGAACGTCTATGCTTTTAGATAACATGCCTGAACCGATCAACTCTTGATACAGGAAATGTTCAAAATATTATCCAATAATACAAAATTATATCCTTCTTTACTAATAAAGAGACTGATATGATGTTGTATATCAGGCTCGGTATCTAATAACATTCGTTCAGAATCAATGTATTCTGGTAATACAGGGTGATAACTGCCAACAGACTTGGCTGTAATACTTGCATCATTTCCAACTCTTTGAACTTATCACCCGTTCTCAGTTCTCTACCTATTTGTAGCCCATGTAACAAATTACATTTACGGGATCCTGATCCGGTATCTCATACCCAGGATGTAAAGGATACTGAGAAACAGTTCTCGGTAATGAACACACCCGAAGAAGGTGCATCAGCATATACTTTCTTCGTTTGGGCGGCACGGGAATTCTGGTAATCCGCTATTTCCTACTCTGTCTTATAACAATTATAAGTTGGAGCGGGACCAACGTTCCCTAGCGCAGTATAACAAGCGGGTTCGGTCAATACATCCGTATTATTATCTTGATTTAAGGCGTGATATGGTTGCAACCAGGAGAGAGAGAGAAGAAAACACTCAGCGTGCGCTTTTACAAGATTATATTAGTTATCAATTTATCTAATCAGAATGGCTCCCACAGTTTTAGTCAAATCTTCCTTCAAACCCTAAAAGGAAAGACTAGCCGGGATTAAGTACACTCTACAAGTTCGCCAATCTTTCAGCCAGGCCAATACCGGTACATTGAGGGAGGTTCCCCGTGCTTTCGCACGGACCTAATTAAAATAAACCTCGTTTTCCCAGGGGCATAACCCCGTTAACACCTTTCTAGACACCTACTTGATTGGCTAATTGTAATGTGTAAAACTCTCCCAGGAGTAACTCTTATTCGCAGCCGGTATCGGGATCTAACTATCTCATAGAAGGTATGCAATCTCATTGCAAATTTCAACACTTGAAATTCCAAATAATATTTTACCCCTAGCGTTCTATGACCTTGACGGAGGCCAAACTACCCATAGTCCGCTAGCCAAGTTCAACCCGTCATTTCCTGATTGAATTACACCCACCCGCACGACCCTTGACGAAGGCCAAACTACGCCGTACGAATACCCTAATCCAATCGCATCGTATGCTAGCAGATAAGCACTAGTTAGCTACTGTACACTACGCCTTGACGGAGGCCAAACTACCGCAGCATGAATACTAAGTAGTACTTATTTGAAATGACGGAGGGCTACGACAGGTTTTTAAGAAAACCCTTTACGTAATGAACTTGATATCGTTGTAGAATCGAGTGATTTTGAATGGAATGTTTTTGAGGTCTTTTCTAGTTTTGCTAAAGAGGTCACTCCCGGTGAAGGGATCTCGGCTCTTTCCTCATTGAATAAGGTGCATGATATTTCACAAATATCACTATGCAAAGCAAAAACTATATAAGCAATCAAAAGACAAACTGAGTTTGTAGCATCTGCCAGTTTCGCTAAAGAGGTCACTCCAGGTGAAGGGATCTCGGCTCTTTCCTTATCGAATAAGGTGCTGGATGTTCTACAAGGAACACCGCTATGCAAAGCAAGAACTAGAGCTACCAGTTTTTAAACAAGTTTCTACAACATCTTTAGGTTTCTTTTAGTTTCATTAATCTCATTAATGAAGTCCCATTTTATTTTTCTTCACAAGCATCACATTTGAAACGAAATCTGCAATATAATATATATCTCATATATATAATATAAACATTCGTCTCAGGCAGTAATATGATCTCATCACAGAACATTGCAGCAGAAGAACATATATGAAATATTGGATATACTGGGAGGTCCGTGTTTTAATACGAGCCTGTATAAAACACGGATTCCACGGTCGCGATGAATAGCCAAACCCACATCCCTAGACCCCTACGAGAGCGGCAAGCAACACTGCCAATTCTTGGGTTAGGAGACCCGGTCTCGACTCCTAGAGATGGTCTCCCACTGGACCCTAGAATTCGGTTACTTGTGCTCCCCGCCTTGGGTCTACCTAATGCGGAAAAGTAAATAATATACAATGGTGACATCATCCTCAGCCCGAAAGTGCCCCAATAAAAGAATATTACAAACAATGAATTTTACATGAATGAAAATAAAAACCCTCATCTCACATAAAACCCCCGGCTATTCAAAATGCGACGATCCAATATAACATATCACAGCAACACATAATATCTCATATCATCAACACAAGTAAATATGCGTATCCTAATTGTCGTTGATGTATAGCAACAAAACCGGCGATACACCACATATTACACTTACGGTCATAGAAATGAAAGTGTAAAACTACAACAGTTGGAATCCGCAACCTCCTTAGACATCGCATGCCTAACCAAATGAATTCCTTAGACATCGCATGCCTAACAATTATAAACTCCGCATTTTAGTCTTATTATCGAAAACTCTTTTCAATATCTAGTCGGGCAATTCAACAAGATTCCCGACATTCTGATCGAATGCTCATCACAAACTTTAGTAGACGGCCGCACCCCCGAATGCCGTCGACGAAGTGCACTAAGGCGGAACACCGCTACCGCGAGCACCCGAAAGGATACTTTTGGCGACGGGGTTCTCCTACAGTCACTTGGTCGGGGTTATGGGGCGTGGCTATCTATTAAGTTTACCCGGCGAGTATCCGCGTACGCTACGTGATTGCGACGGACTTTTGATCACATCAAAATCCCATAGCAACCGATCATCTGAGACTGAACTGCTAGATTTATAACATTCAAATTAGTTATCTCATAACTACTTGTGGATTCCAAATATTGTATCACATTCCAAATAAATAGACAATGTTAAACTTTCCGATCGAATAAACAAACACCCAAGATTTCCCAAATAGGTCAACACATGAGCAGAGTTCAAAAATATCCATCACATGCCACAGTACCTATGGTCCAGCCGTAGAAGGGTCAAACCAACGCCTCACATGTGGCAACGCCGTACTGCCCCAAACCCTAAGGCTTAGAGGCGGTTCTGACGGTCACATAATTGATTTAAGATTTGTTGTCTTGTAGAGCATCCACCACGTTACTTGCATGACTTAGAACATTCTTAAACTACGGAAAAATCCAACACTTGGAAATTTTCCGGCAGGGGAAAAAGTGAGTTATTGATATCCGTTCAAACTTTTTAACACGTTCTAAAATTACCCGGAAAAACTTAAACGAAGTTAATCTTTCCGATTGAATCAACGAGTTCCCATCAATCCCAGAAAACTCAACACTTGAGTAAGATTAAAAATACCCAGAAATATGCAGAAACACCAACGGATATTACTGTGCAAAATCAAAGCCCAATTCCCCTGTACGGCCGCGGATCTGCGGTGCAATGCATGGTCTTGCCTCGGTTCCGCGGCGGTTTGTGGGAATTACTGGCTCGTTTTGCACAATAATTCTTATAATTCCCTGCTGATTTTTTTGAGTATTTTTAAAGTAGAAAAAATCAACTTTTGAAATTTTTTCCAGAAACTAGGGTTTTATGGGTATTCGGAGTTCGATCGAACTTTAAACTTCGTCTAGACTTCGCCTAAAGCTTTAGCTTGGCTCTGATACCACCTTAGGGTTACTAGGCACTCTCACAAGGGTCTATAAGGTATCGACCATGCCCGATTTAAAATTTAGACGTGCCGAACAAGCCTAACCAAGATCTTTAAACTAGAGATTAGGCGAAACAAAGCTTGTAAACAACTTTACATCTAAGAGTTTGGGATTGCAACCTTTGTAGTCCGGTCCTTCACTTCTAAAGCTCCGTGTTGAGGTCCCTTCGCTGTGATTATCGAGTACCCAGACTCTAGAGAGGCTCCACGAAGAGAAAGATGCAAGCTTGCTTCCGATCTTCGATAACAAAAATGATCTACTTTGAAGTTTCTTTAACACAAGCTCTCACTCACAAATGAAGTGAACACCCTAATCTAAATGGTTAGGATAGATTAGGATGATGAAGTAGGATTTTAGCTCTCATTTATTTTCTTAATCTCACTCAAAATCATCACTAATGAAAAAGCTGGAAAGCTTTTCCATTGAAAAAGAGAAGGAAGAAGAAGAACTATTTCTGTTGTGATGAATAATGAATTGTGGTGAGGTTAGAAATGCAACCATGGATTAAGTATGATAACTTAACCTATGTAGAGACTTAACCATGGTCAAGGGTTGGGTTGGGTTAACAAATATCATAACAAATATCTTTAGAAAATAACTTTAGCAAGAAACAAAAGAAAACCTTCTAGAAGCTTCTAGAAAAAATTAACCCAAATCAAACCTTAATCATATTTAATCTCCACTAAACACGTTGCCTTAATAACCCTAACATGTTACAATATTATATATCACATATACAATATTTATTATAACAAAATAAAATAATACAATTAACTTATATCGCATATATATCAATGTATTACCCGAGTGAGAAAAAGAATTAATAAGTGAGCTTATATTAGTTAATGTAATTTAATATATCAAATATACAATTATATTAAATTATCAAATCAACACTTGATCCGATAATCCGACTATTTCACTAATAATCGACTAATATAATCTGTATCAGTTCATCGAATCAACACTTGGTCCGATGACCCGGCTATATCTCATATACCCGGCCGATATCTCATATCGCGAGAATCTAATACGGTATCACATACACATATTTTTCTCGGTCCCGCAGATATCACATATGTGCTCCCACTCCATTTTGCCTGAGCCAAGAAACCTCTGTGTAGGACTCTAAAGAATCGTCAATACGCCGGCAGTAGGTGATGATCATATCAAACACCGACAAGCTGCACGCGGTCAGCTAAACGTAACAGCCACCCAGGTATTGAGCGATCAGAAGATCAACAAGCAAGCCTGTACATTCTCCCGTGAATCCAGTCAGTAACACTCCCGTACAGTCCGGTCTCTTCGTCTGATATGTCGCATATCTCGCTTAGGGGTGGTAAACGTCAGACCCCAGTACCTTGATAAGTCGTGTCGATATGAGGTCTATAACAGTTCGAGAAACTACTGATAACACTTACCAGTAAATCTCTGCAACCCTGGCTAGGGATTTCCAGTTATAGCCAATTGAACACAGCGCAACATCAACTCCCTATACCAGGAGAGACGAATCCCCTCCTATCGCTCATTGCTTCCATGTGATTCAGGACTGTACCCAAAAGCCACCTTTTTGCACGCCCTCTTGGACGTGGTATGATGGAAATCAAAGCACAGTGGGAATCACACAAGACTCTATGATGATCTCGGGTCTACAGACTAACCTGTACCAGTGTCACCAGAGAACTGCCATCTGACGTGAGGTATAATACCATCGGGAGTTCTCGGCGAGTCCGTCCAGTGTACCCAGTCTCCACTGAGCACCCGTATACCTTCTCTGATTTCAAACACCAATGGATATGGGATCATCCATCGCCCATTATATGGGTCAAGAAGCGCATACGCTAGTCTACTCTGGTATATCGATGCCCCGTCTCGATACACCTACGACTAGAAACATTTGAAGGATGTACTTGATGACTACACTGTCCCCACTAGTATGATCCGCATTATAGTCCTGATAGTCAAGTGCTCATCCTAAGGGCTTTATCAACATGTAGTATAGAGACAATCAGAGTACATGTTAAGATAAAGAGTAACCAGATAGCGTACTATCATGTCGAGCAAGAAAGTCCTCCCTATATATGTCCAAGCATCCACTACAATATACATAGTATGTACAGTAATGACCTCTAGGGCATACATATAACTAACAATATCGAGACTAGGGCATCGATATTCCAAAATAGACTAGTGTGTACGTTTCTTGTCCTTTAGAGGGAGATGGTTGATCCCACAACCATTGGTATATGACATTAAAGATTGTACAAATGTGCTCATTGGAGAATGGGTACACCGAACAGGACTCGCCGAGGACTCCTATGTGGTAGTATACCTATCGTCAGATAGCAGTTCTCTGGTGACACTGGTATAGGTTAGTCTGTAGACTCGAGATCGTCATAGAGTCTTGTGCGGTTCCCACTGTGCATTGATTTCCTCCCTACCACACTCAAAGGAGACATGTAAACAGGTGGATTTTGGGCACAGTGCCGAGTCGCATGGAGGCAATGAGCGATAGGGGGGTTTCATCTCTCCCGGTATTGGTGGTTGATGTTGCGCTATGCTCGATTGGCTATAACTGGAAGTTCCTGGTCAGGGCTGCTGCCAAGATTTACTGATAAGAGTTATCAGTAGTTTCTCAACCTGTTATAGGCCAGACATCGGCATAACTTATCATGTTACTGGGGTCTGACATTTACCGCCCCTAGACATGATATAAGAAAAATCAGCGGAAGAGACTGGACTTTACGGTAGTGTTACTGATAGGCTTCATGGAGACTATGGACGATCTTGCTTGTTGATCTTCATATCGCGCAATACCCGGGTAGCCGTTACCTCCAGCTAGTACCGCTGACGGCTTGTAGGTGACTGATGTGATCATCACCTATTGCTGACGTATTGACGAGTCATTAGTGTCCCACACAAAAGTTCCCTGGTTCAAGCGAAACGAAGTAGGACACATATGTGATATGTGTGTGGGCCTGATTATATACGTGTATGTGATACTGTATTATAATCTGGCAGTTATCTATTATCGGTTCGGTTATATGTGATATAACCAGATTGTCGAATCAAGTGTTGATTTGATAATGTGATATACAGATAAATGATATTAGTCGGTCATATGTGATATAACCGGATTATTAAATCAAGTGTTGATTTAATAATGTGATATATATTATATGTGATATAATTATATATTAACTAATATCATTAGCTCACTAAATATTTTCTTATACGTATTAATATATATATATATATGATATATATATATATATATAAATATATATATATGTGTAGCATGGCTTAATTTCTAATTTTGAGAAAAATAGAAATGAGGTGGAAAATAAGAGCATGGTTGCAAGTATGGGCTTTGTTCATAGTTTATTCATCTTGACTCACCATTCAGGCATAGTTGCAATTTTATATTGCAAAATTCCATGCTTGAATTAGTGGGGGTCAGGTGTTGCCATTCATTCTAAGCTCATTCTCAACACTTAGCCATTTTCTTGAGTTGCTCCCATGGTTGCTCTCTAGCTTCTTCTTCTTCCTCAATTGCTATAGTTCAAGCTTCAACCCTCACATGTGATTTGAACCATGAAGCTTGAACACAAACTTGTGAGCTTTTAATATCCCCTACTTCACCATCCTACACTTGACTAGCGATCGAGTGTAGCGTGATTACTACCCTAAAGAGTTTAGTGTAGAGGTTGCTTGAGGTGGAGGGACTTCACGTGGATCATCTTCGGCACGAAGGTCATCGGAGGAAGCTCGTCCAAAGCCTCAAGTGGAGCCTAGTGGAGTCGCTGGACTACTACACGGAGCATGTGAAGTGAAGGACTCGATCTATGAGGGTATAGCCAACTTTCGCTTCTACTAGTTATCTAAACACTAATATTCTAGCAAAGATCTTGTATAGTCTAGCTTAGCACCAATAAAAATTTGAATTTGGCGTGCTTGATGCCACTTGGAACCTCATGGTGGTACTAGGGTCGACTTTCATAATCAGGGCAACTCCCCAAAAGGAAAGGAAAAACAATTGGATAATGAGGAAGATGGCAGAGAACCGGCTAATGAAAACTCAAGTCCTTTCTCAGTGGACTACAATGTCTTGTCTTATCTCCGGAAGCTTCCGTCTCTCCTGAGCATCTACGATGCCTTGGTCCTATCTAAAGAGCTTAGAGATGTTCTCATTCATGCTCTACAAAACCCCGAGCGGTATCAGGCTCGCTTTGCGGAAATTAATATGAAAGAAGCCTAGTACGCTCTACATGCCGCCGCGGTCACGTTTAAGGACGAAGACTTGCTACTGGGAATGGCTGAGCATAATCGGCCGCTTTACGTGACAGGGTACAGCGACAGAGACCGGATTAATCACATATTGATTGATCCAGGGTCCTCAGTGAACATCATGAACTTGCGAACTCTGAAGAGTTTGTCGATGGACGTCCGACACGTGTCAAGGGAAAAGATTGTCATTCAAGGCTTCAATCAAAATTGCCAGCAAGTTCTGGGATCCATAACTCTGCCAATCAAATTTAGGGATCTGCAGACTGAAGCTAAGATATACGTGATCGACATATACACGTCTTATAAAATTCTCTTAGGATGGCCATGGCTCCATGATTACAGCATCGTTCTGTCAACTCTCCATCAATGCATGAAGTAAACTAAAAATGGCGAAGAAAGATGCAATGACGGAGACATCCAGCCGTTCGGTGTGCATGAATTCCGATATGAGGATTCTCGGTACTTTATGAACCCCTAAAATACTAAGCCACAACTGACCAAGGACAGAGCGGCCCCGAAACTCAAAAGAAAATCTGAGCGAGCTGTCACTTTCAAAAGGAAAAAACCCCAAGTGCATCAGTGTTTCGGCAGTTACACTAATGAGTCCGACATTGGAAGTCCGTCCTTCCGTAAAACACACCCTCATTTCGGTAGCGATACATACGAGTCTGATACTGAAGGCCCATCCGGCACACCCTTGTTTAGGCAGCAACACTGAAGAGATGGAGGAAGAGGACCCACCTTGCAATAGCTGTGCAGACTGGGCCCCCACGCAACAAGCAAACTACGAGAGACCTTTGAAATTGCAGAAGGGTCCCAAGCCGTCACAAGGGTGCTGGAGAAGTTGTGCAAAGAGCTCGATGCATTGTCAGTCTCCACCGTAGACCAGCTGAAAACTTTCTACGTTCCAAGAAAAGTGGACAGAAGGGCATCCTGTTTTATGGACCAAGGCCAATCACATCCAAGATCTTAGGACCGTTCTCACTAGACTGAGGGAATACGATCTGAAGATGAATCCCCTAATGTGCGCTTTTGGCGTGTTATCGGGAAAATTCCTGGGCTTCATACTACGACATCGAGGGATCGAAGTTGACCCATCCAAGATAAATGCCATCATAGAGATGCCCCCTCCGAAGAATCTGATGTAGCTATGATCTTTTCAAGGCAAGCTTGCTTATATACGAAGGTTTATCTCAAATTAATCGTGGAGATGTAGGCCCTTCTCAAAGCTCAAGAAGAAAGGAGCTCCTTTTGTCTGGGATGCCGAATGTTAAGAAGCATTCGAAAGCATCAAACGGTACATGTTGCACCCTCCAGTGCTTGCTGCTCCTATTTCAAATAAACTGTTGATTCTCTATACTGCCGTGCTAGATGAGTCACTCGGTGCGCTCCATGCCCAGAACAACGATGAGGGAAAAGAAAATGCCCTCTACTACTTCAGTTGAACTCTAGTCGGGTAGAACACAACTATTCCTCGATCGAAAAGAAATGCCTGGCTCTGATATTCGCTGTGAAGAAGCTGAGGTACTATCTTCTCGCTCATCGGGTTATGCTGATTTCCAAGGTCGACCCGCTCAAACACTTGATGACCAAAGCAAGCCTAGCCGGTAGAATGGAGAGATGGGCTGTCCTTATAGGGATTCCTTAGCACCATGCCTAGGGTTTGGATTGTTAGTGTATATGCCCTAGAGGCCATTACTGTATTATACTAGCTTGTATATTACTTAATGGAAGCTTGGGATATTCACAGTTGTATAGACAATCTTGCTCAAAATGGTAGTATGCTACTTGGTTTGTCTCTACTTCAATATGTGCATGTGTTTCTTTTAGCATATCGCTTATATACATATTAGTAGAGCCCTTAGGATCTTTGCTTGATTACCAGCGTTGTGATGGCAGTCATACTCGTGGGGACTGGGTAATCCATAAGCACATCCTTATACAGGTCCCTAGTCGTAGGACTATTGAGACAGGGCATCGATACTCCGGAGTAGACTAGCGTATGCGCTTCTCATCCCAGCGGGGGAGGCGGTCTATCCCACAGCCGTCAGTATGTCGTACTTGAGATAGTATGCGGGTGCTCGTTAGGTTACGAGTACACTGGACAGGACTCGTCGGGAACTGTTGGTTGGTATTATACCTATCGTCAGTTATTAGTTCCCAGGTGACATGAGTACAGCTTAATCCGCTGACTTGACACTGTCACTTCGCCTCGAGTGTGTTCCCACTGTACATAGATTACTACCCAACCACGGCTCAAAGGAGTCGTGCAAACATGTAGTAGTTGGGTGCAGTCCCGAAGCACTTGGAGGCAGTGACGGTTAGACAGGATTCGTCTATCCCGGTGTTGGGGTTGACATCACGCTGTGTCTAGGAGAGCCATTACACAAGTAGTCCCAGGCCAGGGCAAGCGAGATATACTGGTAGGTTTCCAGTGTTATCTCAGGGTGTTCTGGGCTAAACTCCGACACGACTTGTACCGCTATTAGGGGACTGACGTTCACCACCCCCCTAGGCCCACCATCCGATGTATCTGACGAAAAAACCGGACTGTACGGAGATTGTCACATACAGGCTCAATAGGAGTTCAGATGGGTTTACCACATCGGCCTTCTTATCGACATCTACCTGGGGACCGTTACGTACAGCTAGTGCCGCTTGCGGTCTGTGGTTAAACCCACTGCCAGCGTAGTGTCGAGTCTTTAGAGTCCCACACAGAGAGTTTCCCTGCACTGAGCGAAACGTGTAGAGGCCGTATGGTTTTACGGCAGGGCTACGATCACTTACGTACACTTGTGTGCGTATGCTGTTCGGGCAGGCGATACTAGTGGGCTAGTTTAAGCCGGATCCTAGTATTGCACGAATGGATTTGTTTTGTCTTCTGTGCATTCGCATTCTACGGAATACAGATGCGGGTGTGTATGCACAGTTTTGAGGAGTGATGAAGGAGGAGGTGCCTCATTAGGGTTTTGGCAGTTGGTTCGGCTAAAACCGTTATGTGGCAGGTTCATTAGGGTTTTGGAAATTCGTTTGGTCAAGACCATTATAAGCCGGAGACATTGTTTACTAATCCTTTTAGTGATAGTTTAGTGATGGCTAATTGCATTGACCATTTGGCCACCATGACCTCTTTTGACTTTGTTGACCCATTGACCGGAGTTGACCATTGACCTTCATGAGAGGTTTACACTCTTCTTTGGATTTTCTTTTTTTTTTTGATTATGAAAATGGTCAATTCAATGTAGCATCAACTTTATCATGATAGGATTAGTAATGATGATATTGTGTATTATTGCAACCATGGTTCACTTACTTTAGTTAATCTTTTTAATTATTCTTTTCTCATTCTCTCTCTTGAAAGTGAGAAGAATAGAAAAGCTCCATGGTTGCTTGATCTCCTCCTTCTTTCTCCTCTTGATAAATTCTTTTGATCTCAATTGTTGAGTGAAAAAGAATCCACATAGACAAACACTTCCATCTTTCTCTTCTACAAAACCTAGGGCATCTAGACTAGCGATCTCGTTGCCCTAGTTGCCTCGGCTTGAGGTGGAGCTCGGTGTGCATCTCTCGGGTGGATCGTCTTCGACTCAAGAAGGCCGCGGAGGTGACCAAGATCCGGATCGTTCCTTGGAGCTTCGACGGACGAGCGGGACAGCGGAATGAAGACCCGAAGGACCAGTTCCATGAGGTATAATCTCTACGGCATAGTAGTTATAGCCTCTAGTAGTTTGTTAGTTTCTAGTTTAGCAAAGATCTGGCTTTTAGTCCATGTTGCCTTTGCACCAAAATTATTGTATTTCGCCGTTTTCGCCTCCCCGTAAGAACCGGGGTGAGCAACGTGGACTTACAGTGGTATCAGAGACTAGTTAAATATAAACTAGCAAGTTAGCAAAGTGTTAAGAATATCGATCGGAAAAAGTCGCAAAACAAGTCCGGAAAAAAAAAACCATGTTTCTATCGAATTTTTATACTATTCAAAAAATAATTTAACATACATGAAAATTCGTCTCAGGGTTTTCTAAAACTACAGCAGAAAAACAGTCCACTAAACCGATCAAACCGCCGCGGTTCCGCGGTAAGAGCATGCTTCTTGCCGCGGTTCCGCGGCCGATTTAACTCGGTCGTTGACCGGGTTTTTTGCAGTGTTTTTATTTGGCTGTTTTGTGATTTTTAATACATGTTTTTTCTACCCAGAATTTCTAGAGAGCAAATTGACTTTTGGGGTGGTTAAAAATCCGTATTTTGATCGATATTCCATACACTTTGGCTAATGGATATTATCTGTGATGTGATATATGTATTGAACGTCCTCTAATCGCTATACGTCGATTAGTGGGGGTTATACATATCTGTGATCTGTAATGTTGATGGTTTGTGTATATGAACTCGTTGGATTGTCGCGGATGAATAGCCGGGAATGGATGTGAGATGGGAGTTTCTTTTTCTTTCATTCATTGTAAAATTTGTAAATTGATGTAATATTATTTGTGTGGCCGCACAACCGGGTCGGGGTTGTAGCCATCATTGTATAATTTTTTTTTACTGTTTATGCTCCTAGAATAGACCCAAGGAGGGGTGCACAAACTACCGGGTATCTCGAAGTGCCGAGTGGCATACTCAGGGGTTGAGGGAGGTTGCTTTGCTTCGGGTACTTGGCGGGTAGTTTGCCGCACCCGTAGGGGTCTAGGGTGGGGTTTGGCTATTCATCACGACCGTGTAATCCGCTTTTCGTTGCAGGCTCGAACAAATCGCGGATTCCTAGTATATCCAAAGTGTTCATCTGTGATCTGTAATGGCTATCATTGCTATATATCTATATATGATATCTATTTAGGTGTTGCTTATGTTTTGCATCCGCGCTAGTCCAGCCCCCGCTCTGTCGTTAGTTAAGTAACCTAACGGGTGATGACGGGGCCCCATGGAGAATGCGGATGGCATAAGCGTACACCATATTTTGGTTGTTTTCTGCAATGGTAGGATTAAATGATGGGACGCATTGGAATTAATGCAAGAAAATAAACCAAGTAAAAGTCGTTGGAAAACTTTCAAAACCACTCGGTTCTTTTCAAAAACCAGCTTTTAAACGCGGAGCTTGAACCAGTCCTTTTTAAAAAGCTATCTCGTTCCATCGATTATATCAAGTTCACTACGTTCACGGTTTCGCCAAAACCATTCGTAGCCCTCCGTCATTTCGGTTAAATATTCAGCAGTATTCAAGCTATGTATTTTGACCTTCGCCAAGACATAGTGATTGGTAGCTGCTGAATATTTATCTGTAGCATAGATAGATGCGTTGGTTTGGGACAGTCGTACTACTATTTTGGCCTTCGTCAAGGGTATGTACGGGTGGGTTCAAATTAACCTGGACAATGACGGGTAGAACTTGACATGTGACTTATGATATGTTGGCCTTCGTCAAAGTCATAAGAGCATGGGGCAAAAATCCACATCGGGAGTTTCAGGAGTACTGAAACTTGCTAGTGTTGCATACCATTTGGAGTGTGATGATTCTGGTAGGATTCCTTCAGTTTTGTCACGCGATGATATTTGGATCCCGATCCTACTATGAGTATATGCTACTCCTCGGGAACTTTCTCGCTTAACGATCAATGCTATAAACTAAGTAGGTGTCTAGAAAGGTGTTAGCGGGGCTACGCCCATAGGGAAAAGAGGTTACTTAATTAAGGAACTTCGCGAAAGCGTTGGAAAACCTCCCTCGAAGTACCGACACTGGCCTGGCTGAACGGTTAAGCAAGTATTGTACGGTGAGATTGATCCTGACTAATTCTTCCTTTATGGTTTGAAGAGGGATTCAAGAGACTGTGGGAGCCATCCTGTTTAGATAAATTAAAAACCAATCTAAATTTGCAAGAGCAACATGCTCAGTGTTTTCTTCTCTCTCTCTTAATTGCAGCGACACAGTGACCGCACCTAGGTTACATCTAGATAATAAAATGACTGAATCTGACTGTTATGACTGGCAAAGGTCTGTCCAGATGTCCATTTGCCAATGACAAGCTGGGAAACCTCTTGACTGATCCAACCCCTGCCGTCTCAGGTCCAGTTTCCCCTGTCACAGATATTGATATCCGTAGGACATCGGAAGAAGACTGTGCGAAAGCCAAGTGCCTCGTGTTAGCCTCAGTTGATGGTAGATACCAAAGGCAGCACGAGAAGATGGACTCAGTTTCTATCTTCCTCCATAACAAAGATTTATATGGAGAGCAATCTCGTATCGCAAGATATGAAACCTCGAACGAATTGCTTCCAGCGAAGTTGGCTATCGGGTCATCTGTATGGGGCAACGTCCTTACAGAGACCAGCTCTTTTGAGCTCACGGACCTGAAGACCACGTTGAAGAACGGGTCAGATGCTGACTTAGTTCAACAGTCTCTACCTACTGCCCTGAAGGAAACCAGGGAAGTAGAAAGAAAGAGAAGGGCAGAAGTTTCGGGACTGGATGTAGTAAAAGAGGGATGTTCCTACTGTTACAGGAATGAACATTGGCAGAAGGATTGCAGGGCTAGTATAGCCAGTAGCCAGAATTCGAAGCATGTTGTGGCTTCGGCTTCGGGTGTGTTTGTAATAGAGAACTGTATTTCAGTTAACCCTACTTCCTGGGTATTGGATACCGGATCAGGATCTCATATCTTTAATTCGTTACATGCTCTGAGAAACCATAGGGTTATCAACAAAGGTGATATGACTCTCAGGGTTGCTAACGGAATGAGCATGTATGCTGAATCCGTAGGGGAATATCATCTAGGACTGACAACTGGGCAGATATTGATTCTGCATGACTGTTTTTATATACCAGGTGCAACTTGTAATATCATATCTGTATCCTTACTTCTAAGGAAGGATATGACTTTACTTTTGTAAGCGATGTAGTAAACATCCACCTAAATCAAGTTCTGATTGGGTCAGGTACATTGAAAAACGGTATATACGTTTTGAATCAAGCTCAGGTCTTCAGTGTCCAAAACACACTTAAAAGAAAGTCTCCGGAATTAAATCAGGCTTTCTTATGGCATTGTAGACTTGGTCACATTAATGAGACACGGTTGAGAAAGTTACATAAAGAAGGATACTTGGATCCGTTCGAGTACCAGTCTTATGCCACTTGTGAATCTTGTCTTATGGGAAAGATGACAAAGACTCCGATCACTGGACACGGAGAAAGAGCAAGCGAGCTCTTAGGACTCATACACAGTGATGTGTGTGGTCCAATGTCTACACATGCGCGAAGTGGTTATTCATACTTCATTACTTTCACAGATGATTTCTCTAGGTATGGGCATGTCTTCTTGATGAAGCACAAATCCGAGTTCTTTGAGAAATTTCGGGAATACAAGAATGAAGTTGAAAAACAAACAGGCAAAAGTATCAAGACACTGAGATCTGATCGAGCTGGTGAATACTTGAGTGCCGAGTTTCTGGACTTCTTAAAAGAGAATGGAATTCTCTCTCAGCTTACTCCTCCATATACACCACAACACAACGGTGTATCGGAAAGGCGGAATCAAACCCTATTGGATATGGTTCGATCCATGATGAGTAAGGCTGAGTTGCCGCGATCCTTGTGGGGTTATGCACTAGAATCAGTTGCATATCTTTTGAACAAGGTTCCCTCCAAGACTGTGCCTACCACACCATATCAGATGTGGTATGGGAAGAAACCCTGTCTTAAGTATCTGAAGATATGGGGATGTCCAGCTTTTGTAAAAAAGCAGCATGCGGACAAGCTCGAGGCACGCTCAGTACTGTGTAAGTTTGTGGGATACTCAAAGAATTCCAGGGGTATTTTTTCTATTACGCAGAGGAACAAAAGGTTTTTTTTTCTCGTCATGCTCACTTTCTGGAACATCAGTTTTTAGAAAAAGAAGCAAGTGGGAGAGTAGTAGAACTGG
Organism: Agapanthus africanus; assembly: GCA_030015575.1. Classification (NCBI taxonomy): domain Eukaryota; kingdom Viridiplantae; phylum Streptophyta; class Magnoliopsida; order Asparagales; family Amaryllidaceae; genus Agapanthus; species Agapanthus africanus. The sequence goes on along the minus strand of CM057345.1, from coordinate 262,312,854 downwards.
AAGAAATTCCAGAACCACAGGCTATTACTGAAAGCATGGAAGAACCAGAAGTTTCAAGAGAATCGGACATCCCTGCGCCACTCCGCATGAGTAGTAGGCAGTCTTATCCGTCCGAGAAATACTACGGTTTTCTCATAAACGGGGATAGAGAGGATTGCACTATGGACTATGGTGAGCCTACTAGCTTCCAGCAAGCCATTCAGAGCAGTGACTCGGTAAAATGGCTGGATGCAATGCGGACCGAGATGGAGTCCATGTACACCAACAAAGTTTGGACTTTGGACTTTGCTCCAGAAGGGGTAAAACCCGTAGGCTGCAAATGGATCTTCAGAAAGAAGATTGGTGTAGATGGGCCGGTTGAGAGCTATAAAGCTAGACTTGTTGCAAAGGGTTTTCGTCAAACACCTGGTTTGGACTATGACGAGACTTTTTCTCCAGTGGCTATGCTAAAATCCATTCGGATCCTTCTTGACATTGCTGCCTTCCACGATTATGAAATCTGGCAGATGGACGTAAAGACGGCTTTTCTAAATGGAAATTTAGAAGAGTGCGTTTATATGGATCAGCCGGAGGGATTCATTCAGAGTGGGAGCAGCGGTAAAGTATGCAAGTTGCTCAAGTCCATCTATGGACTGAAGCAGGCATCGAGGAGTTGGAACATCTGCTTTGATGATACTGTCAAGGAATTCGGCTTTATCAAAAAGCCAGATGAACAATGCATTTACAGTAAGATTGTAGGGAGAACTGTGGTATTTCTCATCTTGTACGTGAATGACATTCTCCTAATAGGAAATGATATTCCTATTCTACAGCCAGTCAAAGGATTCTTGTCACAGAGGTTCTCCATGAAGGACCTGGGCGATACCGACTACATTTTGGGGATCCAGATCTATCGTGATAGATCTAAGAGGATGTTGGGACTTTCACAGTCAAGGTACATCGACACCATACTGAAAAGATTCAGTATGGAAGATTCCAAGCGCGGTAATTTACCGGCTTGTCACTGGATCACCGTCTCCAAAGAGATGTCTCCCAAGACTGATTTTGAAAGGGATCGCATGTCTATTATACCCTATGCTTCTGCGGTAGGCTCTATAATGTATGCGATGTTATGTACCAGACCAGATGTAGCATACGCATTGAGCTTTGTAAGCCGGTATCAGTCGAACCCAGGGGAGAAATACTAGATAGCAATAAAGAACATTCTCAAGTACCTAAGAAGGACTAAGGAGATGTTCTTGGTGTATGGCGGAAAAGACCTCCAGATCGAGGCCTTTACTGACTCCAGCTTCCAGAGTGACAAGGATGACTCCAATTCCATGTCGGGTTATGTCTTTACCCTCAATGGATGGGTGGTTTGCTGGAAGAGTTCTAAGCAGGAGACCGTTGCAGACTCAACTATGGAAGCGGAGTACATAGCTGCTTGCGATGCCGCAAAGGAAGTTGTCTGGACGAAGAAGTTCCTCATGGAGCTTCAGCTGGTTCCTACCATTGTTGATCCAATACCGCTGTATTGCGACAACAACGGCGCTATAGCTTTAGCGAAGGAACCCAGGTCCCATCAGAATTCCAGGCACATTTTGAGGCGGTACCACCTGATCAGGGAGATCGTAGATCGCCGGGAGATCGAGGTGAAGAGAGTAAATATGGAGAACAACACTGCAGATCCACTCACGAAGGCCGTACCCCAGACTCAGTTCGAGCGGCTGATCGAGATGATAGGTCTTCGATATGCCAGTACATGGCCTCAGTGCAAGTGGGAGATTGTTAATGTATATGCCCTAGAGGCCATTACTGTATCATACTAGCTTGTATATTACTTAATGGAAGCTTGGGATATTCACGGTTGTATAGACAATCTTTCTCAAAATGGTAGTATGCTACTTGGTTTGTCTCTACTTCAATATGTGCATGTGTTTCCTTTATCATATCGCTTATATACATATTTGTAGAGCCCTTAGGATCTTTGCTTGATTACCAGTATTGTGATGGCAGTCATACTCGTGGGGGCTGGGTAATCCATAAGCAAATCCTTATACAGGTCCCTAGTCGTAGGACAATCGAGACAGGGCATCGATACTCCGGAGTAGACTAGCGTATGCGCTTCTCATCCCAGCGGGGGAGGCGGTCTGTCCCACAGCCATCAGTACGTCGTACTTGAGATAGTATGCGGGTGCTCGTTAGGTTACGAGTACACTGGACAGGACTCGTCGAGAACTGTTGGTTGGTATTATACCTATCGTCAGTTATCAGTTCCCAGATGACATGAGTACAGCTTAGTCCGCTGACTTGACACTGTCACTTCGCCTCGAGTGTGTTCCCACTGTACTTAGATTAGTACCCTACCATGGCTCAAAGGTGTAAGTTGAGGTGCAACACCCCACGACTTGCGGGGAGGCGGAAATATGAAAAACGATCTTGTTCTTTGCTTAAACATCGACTAACCGCATGAATCGAAGCTAAACGATAACTAACAACTATCATAGAAGTTCTAAACTACTATGTGAAGTGATTATACCTCAAGAACCGTGTCCTTCGGGTCTTCATCGCTGTCCTCCAGTCCTCGTAGGCTCCTTGGAACATCGGCAACTTCACGGCCTTCTCGAATCAAAGACGATCCACCCGAAAGCTCCTACGCCAATCTAAATCTCAAATTTGAGATAACCAGATTTCTTTAAGTGCAAATCAAAGTACCTAGATGATATAGAGTGAGGGTTATGGTTTAATTAGTCTAACTAATCCTTGTACTCAACACATGAGGGGAGGATTAGGGTTTGAAGAGAGAGAGCTTGATGAGAGAGAAGATGAACATGATAATCAAATGAGAAAATGAGCTATCATAATATATATCAAGCATTATTGTTTTTCAAGAAAAGAAAAGAAAATGATTTACAACCATGCTTGATAAATATCTAATGGTGATTCATCTCCATGAGTCATTAAGCATTTATGATGCTTTAATGACGTGGATGAATCATCCATATGACTCACTAATTTTATTCAATGTATATCCAACCTTAACCCCCTTAGTCACCATCTTCTAGAAGGTTCCCGAAAACTTAAGAGAATGCCCCCTCCAATCCGTGGAAACACGGAAAAATTTTAGACTGTATAAATCCAATAACCCGATAGTAGAATCTGTCTTAAACCAAAGCCGGCTAGTAAAAACTGTCCGAAAAACTCGTACGTGCGTAAACACACGTACGCGTTCGAACCCTTGTCGTAAAACCATACGACCTCTATATCGTTTTGCCTGGAGCAGGGAAACTCTCTGTGTGGGACTCTAAAGACTCGACACTACGCTGGCAGTGGGTTTAACCGTAGACCGCAAGCAGCACTAGCTGTACGTAACGGTCCCCAGGTAGATGTCGATAAGAAGGCCTATGAGGTAAATCATCCGAACTCCCACTGAGCCTGATGTGACAATCTCCGTACAGTCCGGTCTGTTCGTCTAAGACTATTGCATATCAAGCCTAGGAGGCGGCAAGCGTCAGTCCCCTAATAGCTGTATAAGTCGTGTCGGAGCGACGCCCATTACGCCCTGAGAAGCTACTAGAACCTACCAGTATATCTCGCTTGCCCTGGCTAGGGACTTTGCGTAATGGCTCTCTGACACAGTGCGATATTAACTCCCAATACCGGGAGAGACGAATCCTATCTAACCGCCACTGCCTCCAAGTGCTCGGGACTGCACCCAACTGCTACCTGTTTGCACGACTCCTTTGAGCCGTGGTAGGGTAGCAATCTAAGAACAGTGGGACACACTCGAGGCGAAGTAGCAGTGTCAATTCTGCGGACTATGCTGTATTCATGTCACCTGGGAACTGTCTACAGACGATGGGTATAATACCAACCAATCAGTTCCCCGGCGAGTCCTGTCTGTTGTACCGTAACCTAACGAGCACCTGCATACTAACTCTAGTACGACGTACTGATGGCTGTGGGACAAACTATCTCCCCAACTGGGATAAGAAGCGTATACACTTAGTCTACTCCGGAATATCGATGCCCTATCTCGATAATCCAACGACCAGGGACCTATATAGGATGTTGCTTACAGACTACCTAGCCCCCACTAGTGTGACTGCCATCACGACGCTGGTAATCAAGCAAAGATCCTATGGGCTCTACTATTATGTATAAGTGATACGTTACAAGAAACATATGCACATATTAAAGTAGTCACAAACCAAGTAGCATACTACTATGTTTAGCAAGACTGTTATTTACAACTGTGAATATCCCAAGCTTCCATTAAGTAATATACATGCTAGTAAGATACAATAATGGCCCCTAGGGCATATACACTAACAATCTCCCACTTGCACTAGGGCCATGAGCTGGCATATCGTAGACCTATCATCTCGAATAGCCTCTCGAACTGCGTCTGAGGAATGGCCTTTGTGAATGGATCAGCAATGTTATCCTCCGTCTTTACTCTCTTCACCTCGATCTCCCGGCGATCTATGATCTCCCTGATCAGGTGATACCGCCTTAAGATGTGTCTGGACTTCTGATGGGACCTGGGTTCCTTCGCTAAAGCTATAGCGCCGTTGTTGTCACAATACAGAGGTATTGGACCAACACTGGTAGGAATCACATGAAGTTCTGTGAGGCACTTCTTCATCCAGACTGCTTCTTTTACGGCATCGCAAGCAGCTATGTACTCTGCTTCCATCGTTGAGTCGGCAACGGTCTCCTGTTTGGAACTCTTCCAACATACCGCCCCTCCATTGAGGGTAAAGACATAACCCGATATGGACTTGGAGTCATCTTTGTCACTCTGGAAGCCGGAGTCGGCAAAGGCCTCCATCTGAAGGTCTTTCTGCCATACACCAAGAACATCTCCTTAGTCCTCCTCAGGTACTTGAGAATGTTCTTTACTGCTATCCAGTGATTCTCCCCTGGGTTTGCTTGATACCGGCTTACTACGCTCAATGCGTATGCTACATCTGGTCTGGTACATAACATCGCATACATTATAGAGCCTACCGCAGAAGCGTAGGGTATAATCGAAATGCGATCCCTTTCCAAATCAGTCTTGGGTGACATATCTTTGGAGAGGGTGATTCCGTGACAAGCCGGTAGGTTACTGCGCTTAGAATCTTCCATACTGAATCTCTTCACTATGGTGTCTATATACCTGGACTGTGAAAGTCCCAATATCCTTTTTGATCTATCACGATAGATCCGGATTCCCAGAATGTTGGTGGCATCACCCAAGTCTTTCATGGAGAATTTATGTGACAAGAATCTTTTGACTGACTGTAACATAGGAATATCATTTCCTATTAGGAGAATGTCATCCACGTACATGACGAGGAATACTACAGCTCTCCCTACAATCTTACTGTATATGTATGGTTCTTCTGGATTTTTGATGAAGTCGAATTCTTTGACAGCATTATCAAAACAGATGTTCCAACTCCGCGATGCCTGCTTTAGACCATAAATGGACTTAAGCAGCTTGCATACTTTACCGCCACTCCCATTCTGAATGAATCCCTCTGGCTGATCCATATAGACGCTCTTTTCCAAATTACCATTTAGAGAGGCTGTCTTTACGTCCATCTGCCAGATTTCATAATCGTGGAAGGCAGCAATAGCAAGAAGGACCCGAATGGATTTAAGCATAGCTACTGGAGAAAAGGTTTCGCCATAGTCCAAACCAGGTCTTTGACGGAAACCCTTTGCAACAAGTGTAGCTTTATTGGTTTCAACATGTCTATCTACACCAATCTTCTTTTTGAAGATCCATTTGCATCCTACGGGTTTTACCCCATCTGGAGCAATGTCCAAAGTCCATACTTTGTTAGTGTACATGGACTCCATTTCGGTCCGCATTGCTTCCAGCCATTTTACTGAGTCACCGCTCTGAATGGCTTGCTGGAAGCTAGTAGGCTCATCATAGTCAATAGTGCAATCCTCTCCATCCCCGTCTATGAGAAAACCGTAGTATCTCTCGGGGTGATGAGATTGCCTACTACTCCCGCGGAGTGGCGTTGGGATGTCCGGTTCTTCTGAAACCTCTGGTTCTACCATACTTTCAGTAGTAGTTTGTGGTTCTGGAATTTCTTCCAGTTCTATTTCGCTCCCATTTGTTTCCTTTTCTAAACACTGATATTCTAGAAAATGGGCATTACGAGAAACAAAAACCTTTTGTTCCTCTGCGTAATAGAAAAAATACCCCGTGGAGTTCTTTGGGTATCCCACAAATTTACACAGTATTGAGCATGCCTCGAGCTTGTCCGCATGCTGCTTTTTAACAAAAGCTGGACATCCCCATACCTTTAGGTACTGAAGATAGGGTTTCTTCCCACTCCACATCTGATATGGTGTGGTAGGCACAGTTTTGGTTGGAACCTTGTTTAAAAGATATGCAGCCGATTCTAGTGCATATCCCCAGAATGATCGCGGTAGCTCAGCCTTACTCATCATGGAACGAACCATATCCAATAGGGTTCGATTCCTCCTTTCTGATACACCGCTGTGTTGTGGTATGTATGGAGGAGTAAGCTGAGAGTGAATTCCATTCTCTTTTAAGTAACCCAGGAATTCGGCACTTAAGTATTCACCACCTCGATCAGATCTCAGTGTCTTGATACTTTTGCCTGTTTGGTTTTCAACTTCATTTTTGTATTCCTGAAATTTCTCAAAAGCCTCGGATTTATGCTTCATCAAGAAGACATGTCCATACCTAGAGAAATCATCTGTGAAAGTAATGAAATATGAATAACCACTTCGCGCATGTGTAGATATTGGACCACATACGTCACTGTGTATGAGTCCTAAGAGCTCGCTTGCTCTTTCTCCGTGTCCAGTGAACGGAGTTTTTGTCATCTTTCCCATGAGACAAGATTCACAAGTGGCATAAGACTGATACGCGAACGGATCCAAGTATCCCTCTCTATATAAGTTTGTTAATCTTCTCTCATTGATGTGACCCAGTCTATAATGCCATAAGAAAGCCTGATTTGTTTCCGGAGACTTTCTTTTAAGTGTGTTCTGGACACTGAAAATCTGAGCTTGATTTAATACGTATATTCCGTTTTCTAATGTACCTGACCCAATCAAATCTTGATTTAGGTGGATGTGAACCACATCTCTTGTAAAAGCAAAATCATATCCTTCCTTAGAAAGTAAGGGTACAGATATGATATTACAAGTCGTACCTGGTACATAAAAACAGTTACGCAGAATCAATATCCGCCCAGTTGTCATTCCAAGATGATATTTCCCTACGGATTCAGCGTCCATGCTCATTCCGTTAGCAACTGTGAGGGTCATATCACCAATCCCGATAACCCTACAATTTCTCAGAGCCTGTAAAGAATTAGAGATGTGAGTTCCTGACCCGGTATCCAATACCCGGAAGTAGGGTTAACTGACATACGGTTTTCTATCATAAACACACCCAAAGATGAAGCCACAACATGCTTCGAATCCTGGCTACTGGCTTCTAAATCCTTGCAATCTTTCTGCCTATGCCCAATCCCATAACAATAGGAACTTCCATCTTTTACTATATCCAGTCCCGAAACTTTTGCCCTTCTCTTTCCTTCTACTTCCCTGGTTTCCTTCAGGGTAGAAGGTAGAGACTGTAGAATCAGGTCAGTATCTGACCCGTTCTCCGACGTGGTCTTTAGGTCCGTGAGCTTATCAATATAGCTAGTCAATGTAAGGACGTTGTTCCGTACAGATGACCCGTCAGCTAACCTCGCTTGAATTAATTCGTTCGAGCTTTCATATCTGGTGATATGAGATTGCTCTCTATATAAATCTTTGTTATGGAGAAAGATGGAAAATAAGTTCATCTTCTCGTGCTGCTTCTGGTCTACACCAATAACTGAAGCAAACACGAGGCACTTAGCTTTCTCTTTATCTTTTTCTATTGTCTGACGGATATTCATATCCGCGACAGTGGAAACTGGACCTGGGACGGCGGGATCATGAGTAGTAATAGGGTAGTCCAGCTTGTCATAGGCAATGGACATCTGGACAGACTTTTTCCAGTCATATAAGTCAGATTCAGTCAATTTATTATCCAGATGTAACCTATGTGTGGTCACAAGGTCGCTACAATTTAAGAGAGAGAGAAGAAAACACTTTAGTATGATGCTGTTACAAGCTTAGATTGGTTTTAATTTATCTAAACAGGATGGCTCCCACTGTTTCTCGAATCCTTCCTCAAACCATAAAAGAAGAATTAGCCAGGACTATTCCCACCGTACAATACTTGCTTAACCGTTCAGCCAGGCTAGTGTCGATACTTCGAGGGAGGTTTTCCAACGCTTTCGCGAAGTTCCTTAGTTAAATAACCTCTTTTCTCTGGGGGTGTAGCCCCACTGACACCTTTCTTGACACCTACTTGGTTTATAGCATTGATCGTTAAGTGACGAATCTCCTAATAAGTAGTATATACTCTCAGTAGGATCGGGATCCAAAATATCATCCTATGATAATATTGAAGGAATCCTACCAACATTCATCAAAATCCAAAATGGTATGCTCTTGCTGCAAATTTCAGTTTCCTTAGAAATTCCCGATATGGATTTTTGCCCCATGCTCTTATGACCTTGACGAAGGCCAACATATCATAAGTCACATGTCAAGTTCTACCCGTCATTATCCAGGTTAATTTGAACCCATCCGTACATACCCTTGACGAAGGCCAAAATAGTAGTACGACTTTCCCAAACCAACGGATCTATCTATGCTACAGATAAATATCCAGCAGCTACCAATCTCTATGCCTTGGTGAAGGTCAAAATACATAGCTTGAATACTACTAAATATTTAACTGAAATGACGGAAGGCTACGACTGGTTTTGGCAAAACCGTGAACGTAGGGAACTTGATATAATCGAAAGAACCTGATACTTTTTAAAAGGAGTGGTTAAAGCTCCGCAATTTAAAAAATCCGATCTTTTAAAATAACCGAGTGGTTTCTTTTAAATTTGTTCCAACGATTAAACTATGGTTTATTTTCTTTGCATTATAATAATGCGTCCCATCTTTTAATCTTATCATTGCAGAAAACAACGAAAATACCACGTCCTCTTATGCCATCCGCATTCGCCACGAGGTCCCGTCATCACCCGTTAGGTTACTTAACTAACGACAGAGCGGGGGTTGGGCTAGCGCGGGTGTAAAACATAAGTAACGTCTAATAGCTATCATATATAGATATTGTACATTCGTCAGACTCAATAATAAGCATTCCAGATCACAGATAAACTTTATTGGATATGCAAGTAATCCGCGTTTCTTTTGAGCCTGCAAGGAATGACGGATTACACAGTTGTGATGAATAGCCATAATCCCACCCCAGACCCCTACGGGTACGGCAAACTACCCGCCAAGTACCAGAAGTGAAGCGGTCTGTCTTAACACTTCAAAATACCCGGTAGTTTGTGCACCCCACCTTGGGTCTATCCTCGGAGCAAAAACAGTAAAAAGAAATAATACAACGGTGGCTACAACCGCAACCTGGATGTGCCCCGCAAAATAATATTACAACTTATTACAATTACATCGAATGAATTAATACAATAACCCATCACAAAACCCGGCTAATCACCACAACAGTCCAATACAGTTTATATATACAAACAGTTATATATAACATCACAGATATGTGCAACCCTCTGCCAACCGACGTACTAGCAGTTAGGGGAGGTTTACGAACACATAAAACATTTCACAGATATAATCAAACAAGCAAACATCGCATAATTTCGATCGATTAAACACATTTAATTTTGCTCCAATACTTCTCTGTAAATTTGAAACCTGAGCAAAAATTAAAAATTACCAGAAAATACCAAATATCACAAAGAACCCACACAGGAAATTTGGGCTGAATCGGACACAACTCGGCCGCGGAATCGCGGCGGATCGGTGGGATGGGCCGCGGTTCCGCGGCGCTTTGGCCGATTCAGGAGCCCAATTTTCTTTGGTGTTCTTATACTTTCATTTAGGTCATTCTGAAGGTCCCTGAAAAATTTTTGGACCTCATTTAAAATTTGACAGAAACTTCATGATATCGGGGTTTTTCCGGTTTGTATTTCCGTTCGAAATTCATACAATTTTGCAAGTGTGTTAATTATTGTTTAGTTAGACTCTGATACCACTGTCAGTCGATGTGCAACACCCCACGACTTGCGGGGAGGCTGAAATATGAAAAACGATCTTGTTCTTTCCTTAAACATCGACTAACCGCATGAATCGAAGCTAAACGATAGCTAACAACTATCATAGAAGTTCTAAACTACTATGTGAAGTGATTATACCTCAAGAATCGTGTCCTTCTGGTCTTCATCGCTGTCCTCCACTCCTCGTAGGCTCCTTGGAACATCGACAACTTCACGGCCTTCTCGAATCAAAGACGATCCACCCTTAAAGCTCCTACGCCAAACATAATCTCAAACTTGAGATAACTAGGTTTCTTTAAGTGCTAATCAAAGTACCTAGATGATATAGAGTGAGGGTTATGGTCTAATTAGTCTAACTAATCCTTGTACTCAACACATGAGAGGGGAGGATTAGGGTTTGAAGAGAGAGAGCTTGAGGAGAGAGAAGATGAATATGATAATCAAATGAGAAAATGAGCTATCATAATATATATCAAGCATTATTGTTTTTCAAGAAAGCAAAAGAAAATGATTTACAACCATCCTTGATAAATATCTAATGGTGATTCATCTCCGTGAGTCATTAAGCATTTATGATGCTTTAATGACATGGATGAATCATCCATATGACTCACTAATCTTATTCAATGTATATGCCACCTTAACCCCCTTAGTCACTATCTTTTAGAAGGTTTCCGACAAATTACGAGAATGCCCCTCCAATCTGTGAAAACACGAAAAAACTTTAGACTGTATAAATCCAATAACCCGATACTAGAATCTGGCTTAAACAAAAGCCGGCTAGTAAAAACTGTCCGAAAAACTCGTACGTGCGTAAACACACGTACACGTTCGAACCCTTGTCGTAAAACCATACGACCTCTATATCATTTTGCCTGGAGCAGGGAAACTCTCTGTGTGGGACTCTAAAGACCGGACACTACGCTGGCAGTGGGTTTAACCACAGACCACAAGCGGCACTAGCTGTACGTAACGGTCCCCAGGTAGATGTCGATAAGAAGGCCGATGAGGTAAATCATCCGAACTCTCACTAAGCCTGATGTGACAATCTCCGTACAGTCTGGTCTGTTCGTCTAAGACTATTGCATATCAAGCCTAGGAGGCGGCAAGCGTCAGTCCCCTAATAGCTGTATAAGTCGTGTCGGAGCGAAGCCCATTACGCCCTGAGAAGCTATTGGAACCTACCAGTATATCTCGCTTGCCCTGGCCAAGGACTTTGCGTAATGGCTCTCTGACACAGTGCGATATCAACTCCCAATACCGGGAGAGACGAATCCAATCTAACCGCCACTGCCTCCAAGTGCTCGGGACTGCACCCAACTGCTACCTGTTTGCACGACTCCTTTGAGCCGTGGTAGGATAGCAATCTAAGAACAGTAGGACACACTCGAGGAGAAGTAGCAGTGTCAAGTCTGCGGACTATGCTGTACTCATGTCACCCGGGAACTGTCAAAGGACGATGGGTATAATACCAACCAATCAGTTCCCCGGCGAGTCCTGTCCGGTGTACCCGTAACCTAACGAGTACCTGTATACTATCTATAGTACGACGTACTGATGGCTGTGGGACAGACCATCTCCCCAACTAGGATGAGAAGCGTACACACTTAGTCTACTCCGAAATATCGATGCCCTATCTCGATAATCCAACAACCAGGGACCTATATAGGATATTGCTTACAGACTACCCAGCCCCCGCTAGTGTGACTGCCATCACGACGCTGGTAATCAAGCAAAGATCCTATGAGCTCTATTAATATGTATAAGTGATACGTTACAAGAAACATATGCACATATTAAAGTAGACTCAAACCAAGTAGCATACTACTATGTTTAGCAAGACTGTTATTTACAACTGTGAATATCCCAAGCTTCCATTAAGTAATATATATGCTAGTATGATACAATAATGGCCCCTAGGGCATATACACTAACAAAAGGAGTCGTGCAAACAGGTAGTAGTTGGGTGCAGTTCCGAAGCACTTGGAGGCAGTGACGGTTAGACAGGATTCATCTCTCCCGGTATTGGGGGTTGACATCGCGCTGTGTCTAGGAGAGCCATTACACAAGTAGTCCCTGGCCAGGGCAAGCGAGATATTCTGGTAGGTTTCTAGTGTTATCTCAGGGTGTTCTGGGCTACACTACGACATGACTTGTACAGCTATTAGGGAACTGACGTTCACCACCCCCTAGGCCCGCCATGCGATGTATCAGACGAACAGACCGGACTGTACGGAGATTTTCACATACAGGCTCAGTAAGAGTTCGGATGGGTTTACCTCATCGGCCTTCTTATCGACATCTACCTGGGGACCGTTACGTACAGCTAGTGCCGCTTGCGGTCTGTAGTTAAACCTACTGCCAGCATAGCGTCGAGTCATTAGAGTCCCACACAGAGAGTTTCCCTGCACTGAGCGAAACGTGTAGAGGCCGTATGGTTTTACAGCAGGGCTACGATCATTTACGTGCACTTGTGTGCGTATGCTGTTCGGGCAGGCGATACTAGTGGGCTTTGGTTTAAGCCGGATCCTAGTATTGCATGGATGGATTTATTTTGTCTTCTGTGCATTCGCATTCTACGGAATACGGATGCGGGTGTGTATGCACAGTTTTGAGGAGTGATGAAGGAGGAGGTGCCTCATTTGGGTTTTGGAAGTTGGTTCGGCCAAAACCGTTATGTGGCAGGTTCATTAGGGTTTTGGCAATTCGTTTGGTCAAGACCATTATGAGCCGGAGACATTGTTTACTAATCCTTTTAGTGATAGTTTAGGGATGGCTAATTGCATTGACCATTTAACCACCATGACCTCTCTTGACATTGTTGACCCGTTGACCGGAGTTGACCATTGACCTTCATGAGAGGTCTACACTCTTCTTTGGATTTTCTTTTTCTTTTTTGATTATGAAAATGGTCAATTCAATGTAGCATCAACTTTATCATGATAGGATTAGTAATGATGATATTGTGTATTATTGCAACCATGGTTCACTTTCTTTAGTTAATCTTTTTCATTATTCTTTTCTCATTCTCTCTCTTGAAAGTGAGAAGAAAAGAAAAGCTCCATGGTTGCTTGATCTCCTCCTTCGTCCTCCTCTTGATAAATTCTTTTGATCTCATGAGTTGAGAGAAAAAGAATCCACATAGAAAAACACTTCCATCTTTCTCTTCTACACAACGTAGGGTATCTAGACTAGCGATCTCGTTGCCCTAGTTGCCTCGGCTTGAGGTGGAGCTCGGTGTACATCTCTCGGGTGGATCGACTTCGACTCAAGAAGGCCGCGGAGGTGACCAAGATCCGGATCGTTCCTTAGAGCTTGGATGGACGAGCGGGACAGCGGAATGAAGACCCGAAGGACCGGTTCCGTGAAGTATAATCTCTACGGCATAGTAGTTATAGCCTCTAGTAGTTTGTTAGTTTCTAGTTTAGCAAAGATCCGGCTTTTAGTCCATGTTGCCTTTGCGCTAAAATTATTGTTTTTCGCCGTTTCCGCCTCCCCGTAAGAACCGGGGTGAGCAACGTGGACTTACATTGGTTGCATCACACATGCTATAATAAAAATTTATGGGGTGCTAAAGGATTCCAACCATGAATCGAACAAGAAATTTAGGGTAACAAAGAACTAGTATCACATACTACAAGTATTTAACACAATGAGATAAGAAATACAACCTTTATAGACCTCTCTCCTTGACTCCTTGGATCAACTAGGGTTTCAAACGGTTTGTTTAAGTCCTTCGAAGTCCATGACGATCCACCACGGAGTCCCTTTTCTCAAGCTCCTAGCTTCACTTGATCTTTGAAGAAGTGGAGCAAACAACATACACTAGTGGGCTAGACTAATATAGATTGGTGTCACGACCCGAAATGGCATGTGACTGGCCCTTGAATCATATGAAGTCTATAGGACGACATCTAATTCAAGTAAGCCAAAAGCCCAGAAATCTAAAACCATTTTACAGAAAGTGTTTTATTAAAATAAGGTGAATTATGTGTTTTTAAAATATCAAGTCTTTCTGAAAATTTCGGTAGAGTTTCCTTTGTAAATACTGGCCCCGAATGGGGTACAACATGAATAATATATACATGAATGATAAAAGGCATCCTCAAGCGGGAGGTAGCTCTTCGTCAATCGACGGTCACAACCACGCAAGCAATATTGTATACAACGCCGAAGGGCGAGGATCAAAACTCAAAAGGAAACATAAATCAACATGAAAACCATAATAATACAAGGTGCGACTCTAAGGTCGAAAGAATATACAACTGGTCTCTAAGTCTGAAAGAAAAATACAAGTTTGGTTGATGGAGTGTACTAGATACAACTGAAATAAATAAAAGGTACAATGGTGGTCACGATGCAAGTGAACCCACCTACCAAAGCAAATCACCCGGAATGGAAGCATTGTGCCAGCAAAGCCGCACGAAACCTGTACGGCAAAACCTGCAAGAAACTGTGGCACAACGGGGGTGAGTTGCTAACTCATGACTAAAAAACATCACCGAGCAGAAATCGTATGTATGACTCAATCCTAGGTTAATACGATCAATAATATATAACCTCAAAATGATAAGTCTGAAGCATGAAAAGGTCGCAAGGGTAAACATCTATACATAAGTGTAATCCCATATGCTCGTGTCAGTGCCTCAGGTAGCAATATATCATATGAATGAGATATGAATGCATGAAAACAAAATACATGTTAATGAAGAAACTTCTTTCATAATTTAGTGAGATTTCTGTATATTTAAAAACGAGGTATCATCAATAAATCAATATAAATCAGTGTCTAGTATCGACACAAAACATAATTCCCAATATCCAATATCTCGGGCTCCGACTATCCGGACTGACCCATATCACAATATCTCAAATACCTTAAATATCAATATCTAGGGCTCCGGCTATCCGGACTGGCCCAACTCCAATCGGTATTCTCCGGATATCCGTCGAGTCACAATACAATCACCGGTCAGCAATGCTCCACTGTCACAGGCTCAACGCCATCATCTGCGATCTTCTTGCCCCGGGGTACTGCAACGGGTCCACCATGCACCCACAGACGGTTTCCTCCTCCTTCTCGAATTGGGTGTATGATATCGCTCAAGAGCCGAGAAAACTCATGGTGGACATATCTCAAATCATATCATGAGAAAATCGCAACTTTCATTTTGAAATGATAAACAGTTTTCATAAAATTCTTGCAGTTTCCCTAAATCCAGAAATCTCATGAAAATCCCAATCTCGAGAATAAATAAACGATGAATTTAAAGTATTTGGCTCCGGCAATCCGGACTGGCCCTAAAATATAATGCATGACTATGAATAATAAATATGCATGAAGTATAACAGTAATGAATGCGATATCTAAACTAGCACAATAATGATATGTCGAAACTATCAGCTTACAAGCGATATCAATGAATTAATATTCTCTAAAGTGTACATGGCATGGCAATTACCGATGATGATGTGTGTGAGCCGGCAAGCAAGTGTACGTGGAACATACGCATCATCGGTAATGGTGCTGGTGTCCTGACAGCATAATTTCAATACTAGCATATGAAAACACAATATAATCATGCAATGCGAACAACAAGAATATGCGGGAGCTGAATAATAAACACAACAATAAGGAATATGCATCTAAATAAACGAGTCGAAAAGTAAACTACAGGTCTAAACTAACAGACTAAATAAAAGGGTAAGGAAAACCACCTAAATCTGAGTCGATATTTATATCTATATAATATAGTCAGTGATCTCGCCTTAATAGTATCCATACGATACAATATCTATAACATGACATCCTCGAGTCAAGAGTGCGGATCAAACATCAATATATAGCTCATATGGTAAATCCGTCGTATGGCCTCCCAAATCTGGGTACGGGTCAAATATCACATTATCTCATTATTCACTTAGTATCCTATCATCATATATCATGATCTGGGGGTACTGATCTACGTCTAGTACAATACCGATACCATCTACAAAATATATATGCGTGTGTATGAAAACACCACGCCTAAAGACCTGCTAAACACCATGTCGTATCTCATAATGCGAACCACGTCACATCACCGATCTCATGGCCTCAAGCCTAATCACATCGACTCATTTCCTGATCATATACTATCCTCATAATCCATGTATATGCATATGTGTGTATAAATATATATATATATATACACATAGTCCCATACCCATGTGTGTGTATATATATACATATCCCCATATACGCACAGGTAAATAATTGTATGCAAGTGTGTGTGCGGTGTGGGTGTAATCTCTAATCTAAGGTTTTGCGACTAAGAAGCTAACTAACAACACTATCCATCAAGGCCCTCTAAAATATTCCTAGCTAAGTAATCACATCATATAATACTATATAAGTATATATCTATATAAATATATCGTAACGCATTCGCGTTCTGTTTTATGAAACTGCGGGGGTGCTATACGCCATCCACTCGACTTCTCCCGTAGATATATATCTACATACCTTGATCTTCGCCTGCCGATGCTGACGTCGTCACGCGCTTGCTTTTCGTCTTGAAGTTTTCAAGGGGGGTACCTAAACATCATACACATCGTAACGCATTAAAATCCAATCCGTAATCGAAACGACACACGAAACTCATATAAGTCAAAACCTATGGTTTGCTCTTGTAAATCAACCAAATAACACTCGATACAGACGTACAAATGTCAAGTGACCTAATACAAAACCAAATACCAAAACTTAGTTTCAAAAACACCGCAAAACATAAGGCAGCAACTTTGAAAACATGCTCTAGATTTTAGGTCAGGGAAAAACAAGGTAAGAAAACAACACTGGTGTTATATATAGGATGTATATGAGCTATGGAAGCAACCTAGACACCTAACTCTACAGAGTGGCCGGGCAAAACGCCATAAAATCCGCCCTCCTCGGTTTTGGAGTGGAGTTGGGGTCTCGTCTGGTCAGGGTGGTCTCATATTGGTCCAAATAAGTCTCTGGTATTGTGTGCTTAACTCAAAAATGCTCCAGTTCGCTCCAGATTTCCCTGCACCCTCATATTACACACAAAACCGACATGTACAGTTTTTGTTTTGGGTTTCAGGTTATATTTTGTGTTCTGATCTGGGTTTATAACACCATTGGGGGGGTTCTAGTCACTAATACACTCATAGACAACTTCACAACCTTCTTCAAGGAATTTTCTAAGTTTATCAAACCACACTAAAACACAACTAAACACATGTGGATACTAAAGTGAATGAAATACAAAGCTAATGGTAATGAAAGTACCTCATTTGGCAACTCAAGAATTTTCTTGAGTTGCCCCAAGTGCCCAAAATCCTTGCTTTCTTGGTCCAAAGTGTTTGCAATGGTCTTGTGCATGTTTTTTGTGAAATGGAGATGGACTTTTGAGTTGATTTTGGGGGTGTTTTGAGGGTTGAAGAGGGGGATGGAGATGGGGGCAGCCATGGTGTGAAAGGGGACAAGAATGATGAAGAGAAAATGAAGAGATAACAATGAGCCAAAGTCCAAATGACCCCTCACCCTCTCTCTCTCCTAAGCCCATGCACTCATGTCTCCCCATGCCTCATTGTTTAACATTTTCTTTTCCTTTTTTCTTTTTCTTTTCTTTTGTTTTCTTTTCATAAAAACAACAACCATGCATGAATGAAGAAATAACCATGAAAGAAATTATAACAAGTGTTAAAATGTGACATGGTGCATGTCATGTGCACAAAACCGGATTAAAGCACGATTAGCGATATTTAATCGCGATTAGCATTAAAATAGTGTATAATTAATCATAAAATTTCATAATTTGCTTAAATCCAATAAAGCATCCTCTTTTTTAGTAATTTCCATAATTTTCCAAAATTTTTCTAATTTATCGGTATTTAATTATACCTCCTTATTAAAATATTCAACATATTTATTATTTAATTAAAAAAATTCCTAAAATAATATTTTATTTTTCTGAAATGTAACAATTGGTGATGTGGGTTGTAATCTCACTTAAAAACATTTCCTTTTTGTTTCCTTCACTCACTTGAAAAAGGGTAGAGAGCAAGGAGGAAGAAGAAGGAGATGGTTAAGCTTGAGCTCTTTTGTGATAATTCTCAAGAATAATGAGAAAAGAAAATATTAATATGAGAGTCACACTCATATAGAACCATGGTTAATAAATATCTAGATATTTTATATTGAGTTAAAGAACAAATGAAAAATCAAACCATAGTCAAAATTAGGTCAAGTTAAGAAGAGTGTAGAAGAAATATAACCATGATTTAATTTCATTTTCCTTTTCTCAATATCAATAATATATATAAATATTTATATTATGCGAGTCTTGCATTGCCACCTCCATTGTATCATCAACCATGACACAAGTATGCATGCATGTGTGCATTCTATATCAACATATATACATACATACATTCATGCATACATCCATAAAGAAAAATGTTTTAAATAAATGAGCTAAAAGTCAATTGTATGAAATCAACACATGATTTAATAATCCGGTCATATCACATACGACCCGACCAATAGAAAAACACCCGATTAAAATACGGTATCAAATACACGCATTTAATCGAGCTCCCACGCATATCCCATATGCACCACACATCTTTTCGCCTGAGCTAGGAAACCCCTATGTGGGACTCTAAGACTCGTCAATACGCTAGCAGTAGGCAATGATCATATCACATACCCACAAACCGTCAATGGCACAAGCTTTACGTAACGGCTCCCAGGTATTGAGCGATCAGAAGAAACAAAAGCGAACCTGTCAAAACTCCCGTCGAGCCAACTGGCAACACTTACTGTGCAATCCGGTCTCTTCGTCAGATATAATGCATATCGAGCTTAGGGATGGTATCGTCGACCCCAATAACTAAATAAGTTATGCCGGTATATGGCTCATAACAGATCGAGAAACTACTGATAACACTTATCAGTAAATCTCATCAGCCCTGGCCACGGAATTCCTGTTATAGCCAATCGAGCTTAGCGCAACATCAACCCCTAATACCGGAAGAGATGAAACCCCTCTTATCGCTCATTGCCTCCATGTGCCTCGGGACAGCACCCAAAATCTACTTGTTTGCATGACTCAGTAGAGCCGTGGTAGGGTGGAGATCAAAGTACAGTGGGAGGACACACAAGACTCTATGACGATCTCTGGTATGCAGACTAACATGTACCAGTGTCACCTGAGAACTACTATCCGACGATAGATATAATACCACATAGGAGTTCTCGGCGAGTCCGTTCAGTGTACCCAGTCTCATTGAGCACCCGTATACAGTCTTTGGTATCAGCACACCAATGGATATAGGATCATCCATCGCCCATCATATGGGACAAGAAACGTATACGCTAGTCTACTCTGGAATATCGATGCCCTGTCTCCATACACCTACGACTAAGAACATTTGAAAGATATGCTTATAAACTACACATGTCCCACTCGTATAATCTCCATCATAGTCCCAGTAGTTAAGCAAATATCCTAAGGGCTTTATCAACATGTACCAAAAGAGTAAGATGCATGATCAAATGAACATGTCAAGATAAAGTATAACCAGATAGCATACAATCATGCCGAGCAAGAATGTCCTCTGAATATATATATACACACACACACACATACCGATACTTCCACTATCATATAATGGCCTCTAGGGCATACATATATCCAACAATCTCCTACTTGCACTAAGGCCAATTATTGGCGTATCTCATAACCAACATCTCAAAAAGTCGCTCATACTGCGGCAGAGGGAGGGCCTTGGTGAGTGGATCCGCGGTGTTATTCTTTCTATCTACTCTCCGAATCTCGATCTCGTGGCGATCAACTATCTCCCGGATCAAATGATATCGCCTCAGGATGTGTCCGGATCACTGATGGGACCTGGGCTCTTTGGCCAACGCCATAGCCCCATTATTTTCACAATATATGGTATTGGATCAATAATGGTTAGAACTACTCCTAGCTCCGAGATGAACTTGCTCATCCAGACGGCTTCTTTGGCAGCATCATTTGCAGCAATATTCTCAACTTCCATCGTGGAGTCTGCAACTGTATCCTGTTTGGAACTCTTTAAACATACCGCCCCTCCATTGAAGGTAAACACAAACCCTGAGATAGATTTGCTATAATCCATATCATTCTGGAAGCTCGAATCGGTAAAGGCTTCCATTTGGAGATCACCGTTACCATACACCAAGAACATTTCTTTAGTCCTTTGCAAGTACTTAAGAATGTTCTTCATAGCTGTCCAATGATTCACCCATAGGTTGGATTGATACCTGCTGATTGGTTCGAAAGAGTGTGTTTGTAGTGTAACCGTAATCAGAACGGTGTCGTGCGTAGCTAGACCGAGGTGAGTACGGGTCGTCCTCAGGGAAACGTGGAACCTTTTAATCTTACTTTAGATGTGTTGAGAAAGAGAGGAGCAAGAATAACGAATATTGAAGAATGGTTGTAGGATCTAGATCTACGTTTAAATACTAATGCAAAATATAGATCTAGATTAACTACGGATGTAAGATTATATAAGAAGAGAGCTTGTAGAATTCGTTAGGATTTAGTAGTTATGGATGATTAATTAAAAGTTACTCTTTCTATCCTTTAATAGATTTAAAACTAGAACGACAGTGATACATGTAGATTAGGGTTTCTGGAAGGAAAAGGAATCCCACTCTTAACCCCTATCTCGATACGGAACTCCATTCATATCTAGCCTTTACCAAAACAATCATTAATCTAATCTCTAATCGCGGTCGAGACTAACAATGAATTGGTAGCGCGCCCGATTAGGATGTTAATGATTCTTTTGATAAAGTTTATAAATTTTATAGGACGTAAAAAGAGTTTAAGGATCTTCATCATCCGTTAACCTACCCTAATCCTATGAACCCTAACAAGCGGAGAATTACTCGCGCATGTTGGGAGAAAAAGAGATGGAGAGAGAATGCATAATGAAACTATAAAGAAATATAATAAGAAAAAGAACTACCTTTATTAATCAACAAAACTCATTACACTTTTTTTCCTTAGAAAATGATTACAAAGACTAGTTTTCTTCTCGATCTCTTCTAAGGAGGTAGATGAACCGTTGATGATCAGTCTGGATGCGTGAGCCGTCTTGAACTTCGTGATCGCGTTGACTTGATGTTTTTTTCAAGAGGCTCTCGGTCTTTATTTATAGTCCCAAAGCCAGAAATCTAGCTTCTAAATTTCGAAGCAACTAGTTAAGATCCAACAGAAAAAATCCCACCTTCTGAACCCTCTGGCACGCGGCGGATCCGCGGCCAATAGGGGGATTTGGCCGCGGATCCGCGGCCGAACAGTGGGATCGTTTGGGGATTTTTCGGGGGCTTCATCTATATTGCCACGTGGTGATCTTTGAATCTCAGAAGCTGAAAATCGTCTCGTAATTACTGCCAGACTTGATTTCTTAGTTTGCTTTCTTAATTAGGCAGGTTTGCTCTTAACAACTTTGATTCCCTTGATTTTTAGCCCTGAAAAATTCTGCACAATCTCAACAAATAATATTAGTAGTGTTTTGTTTTATTGAGATATTAATTTCACCCTTAAGATTTGGTCAATGGTATCTTTGCATACATTTTCCTACTAAATGTTAATTATAATATATCAACACATGAAAAATAGTATTTTTATAGATAAACCCTCATATGTATCATATATTATAATAAACACCTTTTCTAGTATAGAAATAGTAGGAAAAATATAATAACAAATGTGCAGTTTTATCAACTGAACAAATACCCCCAAACTTATCTTTGATCGTCCCGAGCAAACTAGTTTATTCAAGAGAAGAAAAAAAAGAAAGGAGAAAACTAAGCACACTTTCGTAGGCAAACACGATTGCACTGAGCACGTGCAACAAGCCGTTAAACCTCTAGGTGTCCCTAGTAGGAGGAGTGTTGTCTCCTGAGGGTTTTCAGCGGATTACACCCACAAAATCCTATAATAAAAGAGAGATGGTGAAATTTACATATAAAGATAAGAACCATAAAAGAAATACTTTTAAAATTTAGAGTTTCCAACTACACTAGATTTTTAGTTGTCATGAGCCCTATCTTAATAGTCATGAAAAGATGTTAGAAATCACATCATCCCTCAATAAAACATTGTCTTTATTCTTCATTCCTACCTTTCATCCAAATATCGATCATATAACCCTACGTGTGTGTAATGGACATCCCTACACTCGGAGAATTCAATTCAAGCTATCATACTCTTGTCCATTTACCTCAGTACTTTTTAATTTGATGAATATTTATATGGATTTGCTCACACATTTTCATGCGACCGTTAATACTTCTTGAGGTACTAACCGACCGATTACTTATGTGCTTGCTGATTAGGTGATAATATTTTCCTCGTCTTGCACCACCTAAGGCTTAGTAGTGACTCCCAAACCAGTTGGTCTAAGGCACTAGGTGATGAAGTACCCTCGCTATATTTTTTTATTACTGTCTTGACGATAACAAAACCGATGTTCATTTTTTTTCTTCACCATTTTATATTTTATTCATTTTTTTTTATTTCCTTCATACTTTGGCTTTTAGACAAGAGCATTTCAAGGTATGCTCTACTATCCCGAGTTTCAAGACGTGTGTAAGTGCATATAGTAGGGTATCAACATTCAAATGTTTGGATTCCAGAATAGAAACTATTTTTCAGACTTATTTTTATCCTCAGATTAGTGACTTCCTTCATCTTACTAACCCTTGGGACAACAGCTCATAACTACTTATTACCAGTTCGTTTAAGAAAACTTCTAATTTTCTTAGTTTTCTTAAACTATTCCTATCTTTTGGATGTAATTTTTCACTTTCTAATCTTTTATTTTCAAAAAAATAAATAAATTTGTATGCTTATATATAGTATAATGCAAAGTAATGCGTAAATAAGCACAAACCTCCCCCAAACCTATTTGCAGCAGTGTCCTCACTGTTGTTATCCGTTAAGCTCAAAAACATGTAGACTTGGGAGGATAAAGGGGACAAGAAATAATGAAAGTGAAATCCTCCCCCAAACTTATTTTTGGCTCACAAATTTGAGGACAAAAGTTATGTTCAAGAGACAAAAATATACCCCCCTTCAAACATGAGTTAGACAATATGAAGCATTTTAAGAGGGGGTGAGACATTTGGTCAAAGTAAGACTTTTCAAAGACCAAAAGTTAACACCAACCATTCAAAGATTTTATCAGTATAGCGTATAGGTCGGTGGAAGAATGTGTTGTATCGAGTCAAGAAAAAATAGGGAAGGGATAAGAGGTGGTCTGGAAAGGGTTTGAAATTAGAGAAAAGAAAGAATGAGGATGAATGTGAATGATTAGGAAGAAGGAATGGTGACATTTCAACCTCTATATGTGGAGATTGATCAATCAAAAAATCCATATTGTTTAAAAATTCAAGTTCGTCAGCAAAAAGTTCTTCAAAATTTTATCAATTGTGTGATTGAACATTTTGCTGTCAAAGAGTTTTGTGCCAGAATTTATCATACTTGATTCATCAAAAATCATTGAGGTAGAGGACTTGAAAAACTCATCTACCTCATTTTCATAAATATCCAAATCAAGTTGAATTTCTGGTATTATTGAACTTGAATTAACGGATTGTGATTCATCAAAACTCACTGAAACTATAGGAACAGAAGAAGAACCGGAGAAAGTAGAAGGTGAAATGGGTAAACAAATTGGTGTGTCGAGTGTTGCTGAACCAGATGTGGAAGATGGAGGCTGTATTTCGGTCTGATCTTCAGGTATACCATTATCATCAACTTCAAGACATATTTAGGGTTCGGGAAGAATTAAAGGCTCAAGATGATGACCACAAGGAAGTGAAAGGATCTGATGAATTGGTGGGACAAAATCATCCAAAATTTCGGGTTCATCAATCAATATATCCCCAACGTCAATCACTTCATTCAAGTGAAGGTTAGAATTCTCAAACACCTCATCAAAAGTATGGTTTTCAATCAGTTTTGGTTCAAGAGTGGAGGTGTAGAGATCACAAAGGTTGGGTATGGTTTCAATTGAAATGGACCCTTCACAACCGGGTAAATCAAATACTACAAAGTCACACAACTTATCAGACATTCTATCCTCAATTGATGAATCATTTGGGGTACTTGATGAATCTATGAAACTGGAGTTGTGGATTTCAGTTTGGAATGGGGAGGTTTGATTAGGAAGGGTGTACAATTCCATCTCACTACCCAAATTCTCATTTTGTCCTATGCCCGAATCATATACTGAAAATTTTTGGGCAGGTTTGAAATTCTTTGCTTGCATCCACTCTGTTGTTTCCTTCCTAATTTGGTTCGACAGTTCCAGAAATTTTTCTAATGTCTGCTTCCGACTAGTCTTGGGTTGATAAGGGGTTTCAGTATAAGATTGAAATTCCTGTAGATAATTAAAACTCCCAAATGACTGATTAGAAGAACTGTCTAGAGAAGTTGGAAAAGTCGGATTGGATTGATAGGAATAGAATGGTTGCGAAAATTGGGTGGGAGTAGGGTCAACATTGTGATAAGAAAAATATTGATATGGGTTGGTCGGTTGGTTATTGGACATCTTACATGCCACAAACCGCCTATCAAATTCTTCTTTGGAAAGTGGAGGTTATGGTTGATATTGGTCCGGGTTGAAACTTTGGCCTTTAGCCCTAGCAATATGCTCAGCAATGGACATTCGTCTAGGGACTTCCTCACTCTGGGTATCAACTGAAACAGGTGTAGGATTAGGATATGGTTGATAAGACCTAGACTGAGGTGGCCAACTGTTTCTTCCCTCTTGTTCTATATGATCTCTTAAGGACATGGAAGAGCCGGACGGTATACCGAAAGGATTACGAAAACAAAAGATATCTGGTTGTGGATAGCAAAGCTCGGCAAGAGTTCGTCTGTTTGGGTCACCCATTATAAAAAGAGAAGAGGGGGAAAAGGGTAAAACGGGGAGAAAATAATTGGTTTGTTTTGAAAAATGACGGATTTAGACAAATCACACAAAAATGCTCAAACAACCCTAGAACTATGGTTACCTAGGTCCAGTCTCTAGACCGCTCCTAGACTTCCAAAGGACAAACCGCAGGATCAATGCTCTACCACCTCTTTACTATTCTTGTGGCCAGGTAAGTGGGAGGTATCCACTACATAGGTAGTGGGCCTAATTAAGTAACCACTTGCCTTAGAAACACTTGCCTAGACACCACAAAAGTAATGCGGATAAGCGATAGATTACCCACGACCTTCCTCTGTCCTTATTGAGCGTGACAGTCCTTAGAGTCTTGTCTAGATATTTTTTTTAAATTAATGTAGGGTTGATGCGGATGCTTGGTTTGTGATTTGTGGGGCTTAAGAAAGGTGATAAAATTCCCACATAATCTGGATTTTGGTCTTGCCCCTTAAAAATCCGTATTAAAATATGCAAAAACAACCCGCAAAAAAAAACTTTGCAAAAAGATTTTTGAGCGGCGATATTTTGCAAAGAATCCTGTAGAAACGATATTTTATTGGATTCAGAGGAGAGAGAAGGAGGTTAGAATCTTACCAGAGAAGATTGAAGCCCTAGATCTCCCAACTGGCCACACTTTCGCCGCCGATGTGACTTCCGGCCGCGGTTCCGCCGCAAGAGGGAGAGATCAATAGATGAATATTTTTCTGTGGCCTTCTCTACTTCTCTGGATCTCAATGAATGTATCTGTCTCCTGTTTCCTCAAGTCTGTGACTCTAGATTCCCTCGCAAAATTCACACAATAATTGTTAAATATACAATTTGCAGTTTTGTTTTATTTATGATACAGATCGTATAAGAATTCAACACAAATAGTAAGAATAAAAATTACGCACATATCCCCGGCAACGGCGCCATTTGATTGGTTCGAAAGAGTGTGTTTGTAGTGTAACCGCAATCAGAACGGTGTCGCGTGTAGCTAGACCGAGGTGAGTACGGGTCGTTCTCAGGAAAACGTAGAACCTTTCAATCTTACTTTAGATGTGTTGAGAAAGAGAGGAGGAAGAATAAAGAATATTGAAGAATGGTTGTAGAATCTAGATCTACGTTTAAACACTAATGCAAAATATAGATCTAGATTATCTACGGATGTAAGATTATATAAGAAGAGGGCTTGTAGGGTTCGTTAGGATTTAGTAGTTATGGATGATTAATTAAAAGTTACTCTTTCTATCTTTAATAGATTTAAAACTAGAATGACAGTGATACATGTAGATTAGGGTTTCTGGAAGGAAAAGGAATCCCACTCTTAACCCCTATCTCGATACGGAACTCCGTTCATATCTAGCCTTTACCAAAACAATCATTAATCTAATCTCTAATCACGGTCGAGACTAACAATGAATTGGTAGCGCGCCCGATTAGGATGTTAATGATTCTTTTGATAAAGTTTATAAACTTTATAGGACGTAAAAAGAGTTTAAGGATCTTCATCATCTATTAACCTACCCTAATCCTACGAACCCTAACAAGCAGAGAATTACTCACGCATGTTGGGAGAAAAAGAGATGGAGAGAGAACGCATAATGAAACTACAAAGAAATATAATTAAAAAAAAGAACTACCTTTATTAATCAACAAAACTCATTACACTTTGTTTCCTTAGAAAATGATTACAAAGACTAGTTTGCTTCTCGATCTCTTCTAAGGAGGTAGATGAACCGTTGATGATCAATCTGGATGTGTTAACCGTCTTGGACTTTGTGATCGCGTCGACTTGATGCTTTTTCCAAGAGGCTCTCGGTCTTTATTTATAGTCCCAAAGCCAGAAATCTAGCTTCTAAATTTGGAAGCAACTGGTTAAGATCCAACAGAAAAAAATCCCACCTTCTGAACCCTCTGGCACACGGTGGATCTGCGGCCAATAGGGGATTTGGCCGCGGATTTGCGGCCAAACAGTGGGATCGTTTGGGGATTTTTCGGGGACTTCATCTATATTGCCACGTGGTGATCTTTTGAATCTCAGAAGCTAAAAATCGTCTCGTAATTACTGCCAGACTTGATTTCTTAGTTTGCTTTCTTAATTAGGCAGGTTTGCTCTTAACAACTTTGATTCCCTTGATTTTTAGCCCTGAAAAATTCTGCACAATCTCAACAAATAATATTAGTAGTGTTTTGTTTTATTGAGATATTAATTTCACCATTAAGATTTGGTCAATGGTTTCTTTCCATACATTTTCCTACCAAATGTTAATTACAATATATCAATACATAAAAAATAGTATTTTTACAGATAAAACCTCATATGTATCATATATTATAATAAACACCTTTTCTAGTATGGAAATAATAGGAAAAATGTAATAACAAATGTGCAGTTTTATAAACTGAACACCTGCTTACTACACCCAGTGCATAAGCTACATCATGGCGTGTACATAACATCGTGAAACATTTCAGAAAAATAAAATATTATTTTTAGGAATTTATATAATTAAAATAATAAATATTATGAATATTTTAATGATGTGGTATAATTATATACCGATAGTTTGGAAAATATTTGAAAATTAAATTGAATGGTGATTTTTTGAGGGATTTATGTGATTTAGGCAAATTATAAATTTCTATAATTAATTATATACAAGTTTATTTCTAAACTTGATCAATTTTCACTAATCCTGCATTAAGCATGATTTTTTTGCATCATGACATGCAACAAAACTTGTTTCGTTTTTGAACCATGGCATCTTGTGTTTTTTTATTATGTATATGGTTTTATTTGTTTTTGGTTTTAAAAGAAAAGTAAAGAAAAGAAAAAGGAAATATGATTAAAGAATTAGGTATGGGCAAGAGAGAGAGAGAGAGGTGTGGGTTTCCTTTAACCCTTGGCTCATCCTTTCATTCTTCACCCTCTTCATTGTTTTCTCCCCTCCCTCATCCATGGCTGCGCTCTCCCTCCACCACCTCCTACACCTCAATTCACCCCCAAAAAAACACCTCAAAATACCTCATTCCTTTCATTAAAATGTGCACAAGCTCACTACAAGCATGGGAGACCAAGAAAAATTGGATTTTGAGCTCTAGGGGATTCTAGGGTTTGCCAAATGAGGTAATTGTTTCACCATTAGTATAGTAGTTAAGATTCTATAGCCTCTATTTAAGTTTAAAATCGATTTAGTGTAGTTTTGTGAACTTGGAAAATTCCAAGATGAGATTTTGAGGAATCCTTGAGTTGTGATGGTGCTATTGAGAGTAATTGGTGACTACAAACCCCCCATAGTGATTGAAACCAGCGACTAACCCTAAAACTTGAATTTGAAACTTTCTATGTCGGTTTTTAGGAATTATGTGCCTACAGGGAATCTTGAGTGACCTGAGAGTTTTTCAGGAAAAACAAAATACACCACTAACCTAGATGGACCACTAGGAAGCCACCCTGCAAGTACGAGCCCAAACAGAGCTTCCCAAATCGAGCAGGCCATTTTTATAGGGTAAGTGGCCGGCCAAATTGAGGGAGTTAGGGTCTAGGTTTGATCTGTAACTCATATACCTCTTATACAACACCCCAGTACTGCTAGTTTGGCCTAATTTCACATGAACTAAACTCTGGAGCAAGTTTTGTAAGTTACTGTTTTGGTTTTGTCGATGTTCAGGACTTGAACTTTTGATATTTCATTTTGTCTCGATCGATTGGCATTTGTACGTCGATGTCGAGGGTTATTGGTTCTTCTTGCATGTTTAGGCTATAGGTTCTGACCTATAAGCACCCCGCGTGTCGTTTTGGATTTGAATCGTATTTTAATGCGATACGATATGTTATGACATGTAGGTACCTCCGCATGAACTTCGGGACGACAAGCAAGAGCATGGCAACATCAACTTCGGCAAGCAAGGATGAGGTGAGTAGATATATATCTACGGGGGAAGTCGGGTGGATGGCGTATAACACCCCCGCAGTTTTGTAATGTAGTATACGAGTACGTTATATATATATATATATATATATATATATATATATATATATATATATATATATGCGCGTATTGTGAGAGTAAATGATCATCAAGATAGGCTTTAGGTTTTTACGGGTTAGTTTTAGTGTAATTGTAAAATAGTGCTTATAGTGTAATTTTTTAGTTACGAAACCCTACTGTAATGGTATACACACACATGCACACACGTGGTATGTTGTCGGTGTATATGGTTATATGTATATATATGTGTGTGTGGATGTGTTAATATATATATATATATATATATACATATACGTATACACGTATGATGAGGATAGTATATGATACTTGGAGATGAGTCGATGTGATTGGCATGATGCCGTGAGATCGGTGATGTGATTTGGGTCGTGTTATGAGATACGACATGTTATATTAGCGGATTGAATGGGCGATGTGATTTTATTCACACGCGGATATATGTTGGATGGTATCGGTATGTACTAGACTTTAGATCAGTAAACCCTAGTTATGATATTCTGATAAGGATACAAGATAAATACTGAGATAAATGTTATATTTGACCCGTACCCCGATTTTGGGATGCAGTACGATGGACTTTACCGTACGAAATATAAATATGATAATTGATCCGCACTCTTGACTCGAGGATGTCGTATTATATATATTCTATCGTAGTGACGCTATTGATGTGGGATCACCGACTACTAGATATATCGACTCGGACTTAGGTGGATTTCCTTATCTTTTCGTTTATTCTTTTAGTTTAGTCCTGTAGTTTACTTGGTAGATGTTAGACTGGGTTCGAGTCATACCTATTTTCAGAAACTAACGAATCGTGAGTATTTTCAAAAGGCAACCAGGGGGACATTACGGATTTTCAAAGGATGTACCTTTTCTTATAAACATCGTAACCCATATTTCCTAAAAACCACGATTCGTGCTATTTCAAATGCCAAAACTGCATGACTCGTATATACACATGTATATTCTTCATTATTGTGATAACTATTCATTCTCCGTTTATTCATGTTGTTCATATGGCATTGCATTCTTATACCTGCGTTTTCTTTAGTTATTATAAACCCATGTTGTCAGGACACCAGCACCATTACCGAAGACGCGTATGACTATGAACACTTGCTTGTTA
This sequence comes from Agapanthus africanus, assembly GCA_030015575.1. NCBI lineage: Eukaryota > Viridiplantae > Streptophyta > Magnoliopsida > Asparagales > Amaryllidaceae > Agapanthus > Agapanthus africanus. The sequence continues at coordinate 262,282,576 of CM057345.1, read as the reverse complement.
GCTCACACACATCATCATCTGTAATTGCCATATCACGTACACTTAGGGAATATTATTTCATTGACATAACTTGCAAGCTGATAGTTCTAATATATCATACTATGCTGGTTTAGATATTGTATTCTGTATTTAGATACCCATGCATATATATATATATATATATATATTCCTTGTCATGCAATATTATGGGGCTTTATGCCGGTATTTCACTGTTATTTACTCTCGAGTATTGGATTTCGGATTTTCTATGAGATTTCTGGATTTGAAGAAACCGCAAGAATTTTATAAACTTATTTTCATTTCAAAAGATAGAAATTTGCGGTTTTCTCGTGATATAAGATTTGTGATGTCCACCAAGAGTTTTCTCGGTTTTCGAGTTGTATCATACACCCGATTCGAGGTAGGGGGAAGGACCATCTGCCGGTGCATGGTGGACCCGGTGTGGTACCCAGGGGCAAGAAGATCGTATAGAAAGGCGTTGAGCCCGGCAGGGGAACACTACCGACCGTTGATTGTATGGAAACTCGACGGATATCCGGAGGATACCATTCGGAGTTATGAGAGAGATGGATATGGGCCGATCCTGAACATACGGAGCCCGAGATAGTGAGATTTGATGATTTGGGCCAGTCCAGATTGCCGGAGCCTGAGATATTGGATATTGGGATATATATTTTGTGTCGATTCTTGACATGGATTCTATGTGATTTCATTAATGATACATAGGTTTTTATACAGAAATCTCACTTTGATAAGAAAACAGTTTTCTCATTTTGATGTATTCTGTTTTCATGCATTCATACATCATATATATTATATGTTGTTACCTGAGGTACTGACACGAGCACTTGATATTACACTTTTGTATAGATGTTTACCCTTGCCATTATTTAGATGCTTCAGGTTATATATTATGGTATTACCTAGGAAAGAGTCATACTTGCGATTTCTGCTCGGGGATGTTTTCTACTCACAAGTTGGCAACGCACCCTCGTTGTGCCACAGTTTCTTGCAGGATTGCCATACAGGTTTCATTGCGGCTTATTGGCACACTGCAACCTTCTGGATGATTTGCTTTGGTAGGTGGAGTCACTTGCATCGTGACCACCGTTGCACTTTTATTTATTCAGTTGTATCTAGTAAACTCTATCAACCAGACCTGTATTATTGATAGACTTAGAAGACCAGTGTATATTCTTTTCGACCTTAGAGTCGCGCGCTTGTATTATTATGATTCTTTCTCTGGTTTTTGTGAGACTATTGGTTTTATTCTGAGTTTTGATCCTCGCCCTTTGACGTTGTATATTATATTGCTTGCGTGGTTGTGTCCGCCAATTGTCGAAGAGCTAGCTCCCGCTTGGGTATGCTTTTATTCATTATGTATATTATGCATGTTTGTACCCGTTTGGGGCCAGTATTTACAAAGGAGACTCTGTCGAAATTTTCGGGAAAATATGATGTTACTTTTAAATGTTTAATGCCATTTATTTTATTTAAACCACTTGCTTTAAACAAGTTTACCTTCACTTCTTATTTAAAATGGTTTAGATTTCGGGGCTTTTGGCTTACTTGAATTAGGTGGGGTCCTATAGACTTCATATGATTCAAGTGCCAGTCACGTGCTATTTCGGGTCATGACAAACTTGGTATCAGAGCGCCAGGTTTAACCTTGGTTCGAGTCTATGTTTGACTATGCGGAGTCTAGGGCGTTTATATATATTCGGAACTTAGGCTTGACCTTATGGAACTTAGACTTGGTCGAGGGGGTATTAGACCCAAACTTTCGTCGCATAGGTTGACCTTGGTTGATAGAGTAGGTGACTTATGTAGAGTGACGTGCTGTGTTTATGTTCCGCGGCATACATACGATACGCTACTCCGCTTAAGAAGCCTTAGGATGTATATTTCTTTGCACTGTATTATATTCATTCCTATGATCTATCCTCATCAATATCGGTTGGTGGTTTTGTTACAACGATTGCATAGACAGAGAGAGCTATGGCTAGAGTTGTGGTCAGCATGAGCTCGTCTTGGACGAGGACTGACCAGGGCGTAATTCCGGTGACACACGATTGCATAGATGTGTCGTTTTATTGTATTCCCGGGCCATGAGCGTATGATGGGTTGCTTTTACTAAAATTTTTCAAACGTGCAGATCAGCACCAGAGGATTGGGCCACTACTAGAGGCCGGATAGAATGTGATGACCGTTAATGTATCGTCTATTCATGAGGATTGAGGTACTGTTCAGCGTGCGGACAAATGAGCTAGCTGTTGCTGCTAATGACAAGATATCGCCCCAGATGTTTGAAGCTAATGCAGCACGAGTTGCACTTAGAGATGTGATCGAAAATCGCTAGTCAACCATGGATGATTGACTAGGACATGTGGTTCGTTGCATACCCCGATGCGAGGTTATCAGATTGATTGATTCCAACTAGAGCAGACTTCACGCAGGTACGTTGAGAGTCGATAGAAATGATCGAATGTCATAAACCCATTTTTCCAAGTTTAAGGTATTCGGAAAAACATGCAAGTAATTCTGTGGACCCTCTAGAAGAATGAAACCCTAACTCGACATAATGACCATGGGAACGGTTTTGAACCTTAGGGTTTGCGGCAGTTCCGCGGTGCCATTAATGAGGCTTGGGTTTGCCCTTCTACGGCTGGTCCATAGGTACTGTGGCATGTATTGGATATTATTAAGCTGTGCTCAAGTGTTGAGCTCTCAGGAAATTATGGGACTTTGATGAATCGATCGAAAATTTCGACGTCATCCGGATATCATGTGATATGATATATCACTTGGGAGACTCTAGGTATGAGTGTAGCCGTTGTAGCGCAGTCCATACAGCTACGAAGAGACGAGTCCGAATCAGTTGACATTAGAGAAAAGTGGACAAAGAGGTTCGTACGAGATTTTGACGAGATGGCGTTCTGTAAGTCCGCGGCGGAGCCCCGGCCGTCGATCCGACGCCGGAAACACGGAAACAAAAACTTTCAAAAACTATTGAACCGGCACCACCGCGCACTTTTCACCCGGATCGGGCCATTAACCTAGCAACTAGCAAAGTAAAATACGGGTAGAGAGTTATACCAAGCGATCCGTGTCCTTCGGTCTTCGTCTCCACTCCGATCTCCCGCGGAAACTCCGTTCATCTCCTCCTCGTCGGAAAGGGCACCACGTAGCCGGAATCTTTTACGTGCTCCCGCCTCTGGACCGGGGCAACTCGGGCGCGAAGTTGGCTAGCCGACGCGTCCAAGATATGCTGTAGACATGTGTAGAATACCATTGTCTCTTTGGGGTTTAAGTGAGGTGGCCATGGTATGTGGAGGTGGAGAAAAATGAACTAAGGAAAAGTGCTTGGGAATTTTGGTGGCAAGCATAAGAGATGAATGATAATCTTCTCACATCAAAAATAAACTCCCACCCCTCTCCCCTCATAGTGGCCGGCCCCTCATCCATGTGAAGAACAAAATGGTGGAGCTCATTTGCAATAATGCAAGGAAGGAATCAAAAATAGAAGAAAGAATTGTCACACCAAATTTCTCATCCAAATCTTTTCACCAACCATCAAAACAAAAGCAATGGAAATGACCATAATGGAATCTCTTGATTATGGAGCCACAAAAGCAAGAACCCCCTCCACAAATAGGTTATTTGCAAACTTGCAAATAAACCCCCTCCATCAGAAAGTCCGGCCGTGAAGGAATGAAAAGAAAACCGGCCGGAACGGAATGCAAACTGGCAACTTCAGAAAACTGATCCCGTAATAAATTACAGGAAAACCCGCTACTGCAAATACATACCCACATTTGTATTCCCACTGAACACAAATGCAAAGAGACAAAATCTACACTATCTAATACTAGGATCCGGCTTAAGCCAAAGCCGGCTAGTAAAAACACGTCCGATCATGATCCGTGCAATACCGTACGTATCTGATCGAACCCTGCCATATCTCCATACGGCCACTACAGCGTTTCACCCGAAACCTGAGTAACTGAGTGTGGTGGACTCTAAAGACTCGTCAATACTATGGCTGTGGATTTAACCACTAGCACGTCAGAGGTATAAGCCATACGTGATGGGCCACCAGTTATTGACCAAAAGGGACGTCGATGAGCGAACTCATCCTGACACCCTACTGAGCCTGTCAGTGACAATATCCATACAGTCCGGTCCGTTCGTCTATGAGCATCGCATGACGGGCCTAGGGGGTTGGTAAAAGTCAGACCCCCAAAAGCGGTACAAGTCGTGTCGGAGTGTAGCCCAGAACACCCTGAGATACTACTGGAATACCTACCAGTAAATCTCCTGCCTTGGCCAAGGACTTTTCATGTACTGGCTCTCCTAGACACAGCGCGACCTCACCCCCAATACCAGGAGAGACGAACCCCTGCAGATCCGCTCACTGCCTCCATATGGCTCGGGACTGTACCCAACCAAAACCTGTTTGCATGACTCCTTTGAGCCGTGGTAGGGTAGTAATCAAAGCACGGTGGGAACTCTCACGAGACAAATGACGATCTCAGCTCGATGAACTAACCTGTACACATGTCACCAGGGAACTGCTATCTGACGTCTGGTATAATCCCAACTAGCAAGTTCCCGGCGAGTCCTGTCCGGTGTACTCATAACCAATGAGCACCTGTATACATCTTAGGTGAACCAACTGACACCAGTGGCTTGTGAGACCGGCCACCACCCCTCGTCGTGGGGTCTCGACTGTATACACTAGTCTACTCTAGAGAGATCGATGCCCTGTCTCAAAACTCCCACGACTAGGGACCTTTTAAGGATGTGCTTATAGACTCCAGCTCTAACTTATATGATCGCCCTCATACTGCTGGTAGTCAAGCAAGAATCCTAGGGGCTCTATCAACGTGTAATAGCGACTCGTAAGGTCACCTAAAGCAGTACACGATGATAAAGATAAACCAGATAGCATACTATCATCTCGAGTAAGACTGTCCGACTGGGATAGGTCCTCCCCTCAATCATTGCAATCACGTGCCTGTGATCCAATAATTGACTCTGAGGGCACTATCTCCAACAATCTCCCACTTGTACTCAAGGCTAATTATTGCGATGTCGCATACTCACAGCCCGTGTGATACCGAACACCCAACTCCTCTTCTAGTCAGTCTCACAAAGCTCGTTTGCGAAAACTATTGCGTTCGAGGAATAGCCTCCGTGAGTGGATCCGCTCTGATGTTTCTTTCTATGTCTCTCTTTATCTCTAGTTCGCGGAGAAAGCCATCTCCCGATATGAGCAATACCTGTCTTAGAATGTCTGGATGTCTGATGGGACCTAGCTCATAAATGAACGCCAAATCCAAACTTCTTAGACTGTATCGTTAACTGAACTTAATCTGTATCCTGCGCCATGCCTTCCCTCAGTATCGCCTTGGACCACCTGTCCAAAACACTGACCCTCTTCAGAAGGAAAAACTATAACTCTGACAGCCACTCTGTCATCCATGTCACCTTGGAAGCCTGGAATGATAACTGTCTCCCGAAGGAGAATGCTGTTATCATATCCCTAGAACATCAACTTATGTTCTAAAACTGCTTCCGACAGTTTCTCCAGGATTGGATCAATATCAACTTATTGCACCTACTGCAAGAACAACATCTGGTGTGGTACTTGACACTTCATGATTGACTCAGTTGCCTAAGCAAGTGATCTGCCAATCATGCGTATCCCTCTCCCCTTTAGTCTGTAAGACACCTTTAGAGAGGGTGACTCCATTACCTGTAGGTACACCACCATGCTAGGAGTCGTCCATTCTAAATACTCTTAGAATGCTGTCTAAGTACCTCTGATTGGGAAACAACCCAAATCTAGATCTAAAACCATGGATCTAGTAACCAGAATGTCTGATATAATATCCAAGTCCTGTGTGGAGAAAACACTGTGTGACGACCAAAGTATAACCGATCGTAGTATAGGAATATCACTTCCTACTCTGTGTATGTCATCAAATACCAGGACATCACACCCTACTACCTTCTTAACAGATCCATCTCTATTCTGATGAAGTCAAACCTATGACTGTCACATCAGAAATAGATGATCTATCTCCGCTATATCTGCTTTAGTCTATAAATAGACATAAGCCTAATGTCCACCAATGCTTCCGCTGCTCCCACTGACTACGACAACCCTCCGGCAGAGTCATATAGACGTACATTTCTAAAGCTAGTTTAGAACGACGCTACACTCATCCTCCTGCCGGGTCTCACAGTCTGGAACAACAGCAATGGCAAGTCTGGGTAAACAAGAACCTCCCCACCACCGTCCTTGAGCATACCGAAGTATCTCCGGGTGCCTGAGGTTACCCACCATATCTGCGGAGTGGCCAATGGAATGTCAAACCAGATTGATCTTAGGTTCTTATCAAATCTTCAGTAATCGTTTGCGGTTCTGGAATCACTTCCAGTTCTACCATACTCCCACTACTGTTTTCTGAAAAAATCCATTTTTGTTTAAAACTGTGGTGAAGTAAGAACAATATCACTATTGATCTTCCAGATGGTAGAAAGTCAACCCTCGTCATAGCCCGGGTCAACCCACAAACAGTCATTACAGAAACGTGCCTTGAGTTGTCCAGTGTCTGGTTTTAAGCATAAGCCGGACAACTCCCCGTACCTTAACAATGTCAAGATATGAACTGTTCTATATCTAATATAGAAACAGAGGCACTGATTTAATTGAACCAGATTCAAATCATGCTGCTGTCTCCAGTGCATGTTAAGTAAATGGAGAGAGGACGATAAACGTTACTCAATTTAGGAGTGCTTCCAATTATGAGTAACCTGAAAGAGAAGCAAGTCTCTTAATCATTACTATCAACTGAATACCATATACAAGTATCTACATCTTCGATCACCTGAAGAATCCCGATACTTGCAATACCTGGTTCTCTACTTTATTCATATACCTATAACTTCTCAAAACTTGGACCCTGTGTTTCTACGAAACACCTGTCTAAGAACCAAAGAAGTGATAAGTAAACCGAATATAGTACGAGGACCAACCCCTCTGTCCTAATGGACACTGGACAATATACAATACTTTGTATAAGTCCCTTGAGTCGAATAACTCATTCACTGTGTGTCGTAGGTTGAAAACGGTACTTATGGTTAAGAAGAATTACACCGTTGTTCAATGGTCCTTACCTAACCATCCACTGATATAGGTAAATGTCATAGACATAATTTCAAAAAAGTATATCACTCTATAAAAATAGACGTACAGATATATCAATTTGAAATTGATGCACAACGACGGATATTCAAAACCAAATGTTCGCCGACCGGCAAACAGCCCAGGTGACTTCCTCAAATATCACCAATTTCAACGAATTCCGATATAATGAGGATGATCACCTAATTCCCAATAACTTACTCCCACTCATCATCTGTAAAACCATACAGATGTGAGAATCATACCTGGTAAATACATACCCTGAAGCAAGTGTCTAATTGGGAAATCAGTTTTCTTTTAACAGTACACAGTGAAACTGAAACATTGAAATGTTTCGATGGGGTATCCTGGTATTCCTAATAATGCCTCTTCCATTATCCAGATTCACCACTGTAACCGTATAATTCTTTGCCACTTCTCTAAATCCCTTTTTATGTCTTTAGTCATTACCTTCTGTACACCCCTTTAGGCCAAATGGTTTTCTTCCTTCCCTACCGTTCGGCACCAGCCTATGGTTTAGAAGAAAACTATCCAAAAAGCATAATGGGTGTACTGTCCTAATCCTAGGAGCACTCGCAATGCGATAGAAGGTGAAGATAAAAGACACCTGAATGAACTTTATTCCTATTTCTCCTGAACCAGGATCCATCCCCGAACTGGAACTTGTTCCTTTCGAGTTCGTATATAACCATACGATGGATTATCCAATAAACTGGGATCTTCGCAGTGATACAGAGTGTCCTGGAGAAATACAAAGGTGATTTAGGATTGGCGAAGAAATACTTGGTTTGGTCGTGAATAGCAGTCACAATTTTCTTTGCCCTCTTACTAATCCCTTGCCTTGTCTGAACTTAATACCTTCTGTACACCATTCAGGCTAATTGGTTTTCTTTATTCCCTACCAGTCGGCACCTGCCTATGGTTTGGAAGAAGACTATCCAATTTGCGTAATAGGTGTACTATCTCCTAAACTAAGGAGTACTCGCAATGAGAGAAGGTGAAAGGAAAAGACAACTGAATAGTCCTATTCGTTTTCTCCAGAACCAGAAACCATCCTCGAATTCCTTCGAGTTCGTATATAACTATACGATTGTTTTGTCCAATGGAAGTGGACGTTCGTAGTAATACGGGGTGTCCTGGAGAAAAGGGTAAAAGTAGGAGTGGCAATGAGGTTTGCAACTCTGACAATCCAAAAGCCAAGGTTAAGAAGGTTCGGTCAATCTTGGTCACTGAGTCATAGTCTAGGGTCGGGTCAATGGTCGCTGCCAAAGAGAGAGAGAAAAGAAACACTCAGCGTGCACTCTAACCTAGATCAGAATGGGTATCACTTTATCTAATCTGGAAACCTCCCACTGTAACGTCAAATTCTTCCCCAAACCTGAAAGAAAAATTAGCCGGGATCCCCCGAGGAGTAAACCAACTCATCAGTGGGAATCGGGATCCAACAATCATCGCATGATAACGTGACGGAATCCGCTCACGTTATCACACTCCATAAGGAATGCGCATATCTGGCAAGTTTCAGTTCTTTTGAAACTCCCGATGTGGATTTTTGCCCCATGCTCTTATGACCTTGACTTTGGCCAACATATCATAAGTCACATGTCAAGTTCTATCCTTCATTCTCCAGGTTAATTTGAACCCACCCGTACCTACCCTTGACTTTGGCCAAAATGGCAGTACGACTTTCCCAAACCAACGCATCTATCTATGCTGCATATGAATACCCAACACCTACCAAACACTGTGCCTTGACTTTGGCCAACATACACAGCTTGAATACTATTGACTATCCTTATGAAACAACGGAGGGCTACGAATGGTTTCTGGCGAAAACCTTTAACGTAATGAACTTGATATCGTTGAAGGAACTGATAGCTTTTGGAAAAATATAGTGACGAAAACCTTTGCTAAAGAGGTCACTCCCGGTGAAGGGATCTCAGCTCTTTCCCCGTAGAATGAGGTGAAGGATATTCCAACTAAATACCACGATGCAAAGCAAAAGTAATCGGCTATAGTGAAGTTATTGCCCTGACGCAAACTTTTGTCCAAGAGGTCATTCCCGGTGAAGGGATCTCGGCCCTTGCCTCGTCGACCGAGGAGCAGGATATTCCAACTGAATATCACGATGCAAAACAAAAAAGAACGCCCTTGCAATAACAGCTTTTTGAAAAAGTGTTCCAACAACCTCAGAATAGGTTTGTTTAACTTGCATTGATCAGAATCAACGCAGTCCCATCAATTGATCACACCAAAAAGAACGAAAATAATGACGTATGTATATGCCATCCGCATTCGCCACTGTGTCCCGTCATCACCCGTTAGGTTACTTAACTAACGACAGAGCGGGGACTGGACTAGCGCGGATGCAAAACATATAAAACATCTAGTAGTATATATATAATATATAATTTTCGCTCAAGGCGTGAAAAAAATGCAACACAGAAATGTACAGCATCACAGAACAATACAGATATCTGGGATCCCCGGGTTTCATAGAGCCGCTACTGAAACCCGACGTTCCCCTAGTCGTGTGGATAGCCTGTGCAATGAGCATCCTAGACCCCTACGGGCGCGGAAAGTTACCCACCAAAACCTGAAGCGAGGCGGCCCCCTTCATCAACGTGAATGGACCACCCAGCACATCACGGAATCCGGTAACTTGGGCACCCCTCCTGGGTCAACCTATACCCCTTACGAGTGCGGAGAATAGCCCGCCAATTCTAGAGTAAGGCCCCCTTCATCTCAACGCCATGAGATGCGGGCTTGTTGCCCTCTAGAACCCGGCTATCCGTGCACCCCTCCGCGGGGTAATCCTAGTACAGAAAGTAAAATATACATACAACGGGTACATTGACCTCGACCCGGTCGTGCGCCAAAAGAATAATACAAACAGGAAGTGACGGCAGACCACATGTCGGACGCTCGCCCCGCAATATCAAATGTACATATAAAACAAAACTGTACAACCACTGCAACCAGGCTATCCCCCACGACCGATCCGCAACATCACAGCACAACACAGAACATCAACGTAAATGTCACGTTCGCAAATCCGTCTAACCGGGCTAAAGCAGTTAGACTGGATTTACCGATCGAGTGACATTCACGGTCGCAGATATAATGTAAATACTGTGAACTAGTATTTTTAAAATATCCGATCGAGCTAATTTTATCAAGTGGGCCCCAAGCAGTACTGTAGCAGTTACAGAAAATCTGGGCCCAAAAAGAATATCCCAAAACCCCTATTTCCAAGTATAAGACAATCTGGAAAAATTTGGTAAGCTGATCAGTTAAAAGTGCGGCGGAACCGCGGCCCAAGCATGGGTTTGGCCGCGGTTCCGCGGCGGTATGGAGTTATCACGCGACCAAATTTTCACACAATTCTTATATTTTCATGCACAGTATTCTGAAACAACATGTAAAATTTTTGGAGCAGAAAAAATTTCGAGAGAAACACGATGCCTTGAAAATACGGTTTTTGGGGATTTTTGTTCGATCGAGTTCTAAACATACAAGAGCAAGCTTGGCTAGGTTAACGGCCTGGCTCTGATACCAATGTAAGTCCGCGGCGGCGCCCCGGCCGTCGATCCGACGCCGGAAACGCGGAAACAAAAACTTTCAAAGACTATTGAACCGGCACCACCGCGCACTTTTCACCTGGATCGGGCCATTAACCTAGCAACTAGCAAAGTAAAATACGGGTAGAGAGTTATACCAAGCGATCCATGTCCTTCGGTCTTCGTCTCCACTCTGATCTCCCGTGGAAACTCCGTTCATCTCCTCCTCGTCGGAAAGGGCACCACGTAGCCGGAATCTTTTACGGGCTCCCGCCTCTGGACCGAGGCAACTCAGGCGCGAAGTTGGCTAGCCGACGCATCCAAGATATGCTGTAGACAAGTGTAGAATACCATTGTCTCTTTGGGGTTTAAGTGAAGTGGCCATGGTATGTGGAGGTGGAGAAAAATGAACTAAGGAAAAGTGCTTGGGAATTTTGGTGGCAAGCATAAGAGATGAATGATAATCTTCTCACATCAAAATTAAACTCCCACCCCTCTCCCCCATAGTGGCCGGCCCCTCATCCATGTGAAGAACAAAATGGTGGAGCTCATTTGCAATAAAGCAAGGAAGGAATAAAAAATAGAAGAGAGAATTGTCATACCAAATTTCTCATCCAAATCTTTTCACCAACCATCAAAACAAAAGCAATGGAAATGACCATAATGGAATCTCATGATTATGGAGCCACAAAAGCAAGAACCCCCTCCACAAATAGGTTATTTGCAAACTTGCAAATAACCCCTCCATCAGAAAGTCCGGCCGTGAAGGAATAAAAGAAAACCGGCCGGAACGGAATGCAAACTGGCAACTTCAGAAAACTGATCCCGTAATAAATTACAGGAAAACCCCGCTACTGCAAATACATGCCCACATTTGTATTCCCACTGAACACAAATGCAAAGAGACAAAATCTACACTATCTAATACTAGGATCCGGCTTAAGCCAAAGCCGGCTAGTAAAAACCGTCCGATCACGATCCGTGCAATATCGCACGTATCTGATCGAACCCTGCCATATCTCCATACGGCCACTACAGCGTTTCGCCCGAAACCTGAGTAACTGAGTGTGGTGGACTTTAAAGACTCGTCAATACTATGCCTGTGGATTTAACCACTAGCACGTCAGAGGTATAAGCCATACGTGACGGGCCACCAGTTATTGACCAAAAGGGACGTTGATGAGCGATCTCATCCTGACACCCTACTGAGCCTGTCAGTGACAATATCCGTACAGTCCGGTCCGTTCGTCTATGAGCATCGCATGGCGGGCCTAGGGGGTTGGTAAAAGTCAGACCCGCAAAAGCGGTACAAGTCGTGTCGGAGTGTAGCCCAGAACACCCTGAGATACTACTGGAATACCTACCAGTAAATCTCCTGCCTTGGCCAAAGACTTTTCATGTACTGGCTCTCCAAGACACAGCGCGACCTCACCTCCAATACCGGGAGAGACGAACCCCTGCAGATCCGCTCACTGCCTCCATGTGGCTCGGGACTGTACCCAACTAAAACCTGTTTGCACGACTCCTTTGAGCCGTGGTAGGGTAGTAATCAAAGCCCGATCGGAACTCACACGAGACAAATGACTATCTCAGGTCGATGAACTAACCTGTACACATGTCATCTGGGAACTGCTATCTGACGTCTGGTATAATCCCAACTAGCAAGTTCCCGGCGAGTCCTGTCTGGTGTACTCATAACCCAATGAGCACCTGTAGACATCTTAGGTGAACCAACTGACACCAGTGGCTTGTGAGACCGGCCACCACCCCTCGTCGCGGTCTCGACTGTATACACTAGTCTACTCTGGAGAATCGATGCCCTGTCTCGAAACTCCCATGACTAGGGACCTTTTAAGGATGTGCTTATAGACTCCAGCTCTAACTTATATGATCGCCCTCATACTGCTGGTAGTCAAGCAAGAATCCTAGGGGCTCTATCAACGTGTAATAGCGACTCGTAAGGTCACCTAAAGCAGTACACGATGATAAAGATAAACCAGATAGCATACTATCATCTCGAGTAAGACTGTCCTACTGGGATAGGTCCTCCCCTCAATCATTGCAATCACGTGTCTGTGATCCAATAATTGACTCTGAGGGCACTATCTCCAACACGTTCCACTCCATTGACATCAGAGATATGATACGCATGCAGAGGCGTTGAATATGAATATAACTTCCAGAAGGAGTCGTGATGATTATGCAGCCATTCCGGAATAAGAAATAGATTTAGTAAAGGGTGATAACTTCCGAGCAGTTCAGCAGAAACGAGATTTAGGAGAGACCCCGACAAGATCTTTTTGGAAATACTAAACGAGAAGACTTAGACCCAAGATCGGTCGTATTACGCACACATAGTAGGCCAGAGTTCGGCATCGTCGACAAAACATGTTATGAGTGACCATGATAGTTGGCCAGAGATCTTTAGAGGATGTTCCAGAGAGGAACTGTTTCCGTTATCGTTCCTTATTAGGCCGTTGAGCCGAGGAGCTATGTAACTAGCAATTAACAGTGAGAGACGATAGCCTAAGGGCACCAGGCGCCAGGTCGTGAACCGGAGGCAAGTAGATATCTTGCTCTATTAGTTTTGGATGCACCGACACCTTCTCGATTTTGAAGGAAGGACATATCGACGACAGTGTTTACAATTTGTGACTTGGTGATTCGAATATCACGTGTCCGTCATTTTGCATTTTGATATTTTGGGCGATCTATTTGCATGATTGAGATTTTTTGCACCTCAGTTGCACTCGACATCGATTTGATGTCGTTCGAGATGTTGATTTTTGATTTCATAAGGCATCAAACATGCCCGGATAAAAATTTAGACGTGCCGAACAACCCAAAGCCGGGATCTTTGCTAGATTATTAGGGTTTAGCATGTAAGATAATATCTTTTAAGCTAAGTGTGAGGGATTACAACCTTTGTAGTCCGCTCCTTCGCTTCACAAGCTCCGAGTAGAAGTCCCTTCGCCACGATCCATGATCTCCCGGACTCAAGAGAGGCTCCACGACTCGAACGATCCATGCTAGCTTGAAGTGTTCCAAATCTCCGATGATCTACGTCGAAGTTTCAATAACTCAAGCTTTCTCACTCTAAAGAGATGAACACACTAATCTCATAGGCTAAATGAGATGAGGATGAGAGAGTAGTATTTATGCTTTCTTTTTAAATCATTTTCTCATAATTTATCATCACAAAATGAATATCTAGTGAGCTCAAAATCAAGAGAGAAGAAGATGATAATGGAAAAGATAATGATAATTCCTTTTGTGATGAATAGAAAGAAATGTATATGATTGATATATAAACCATGATCAAGGATGAGTGGCTAATAATGTGTAGAGAAACAACTAGAGTTAGGGTTTGGTTTGGTTAGCAATGTGTCATCCAAAAATATCTTAACCATGACAAAAGATAAAGCTTCTAGAAGGTGCATGAAGCAACTAACCCTAATCAAACCCTAACCTCATTTAATCATCCTTAAACATGTTTAACAATAAATCATATCATGTCACAATAATATATATCACATATATATTATATATTTGCAACAAAAGAAAATAATACAATTAACATATATCGCATATATATCAATGTATCATCCAGTGAGAAAATGAAATAATAAAGCAAGCCAATATTAGATAATGTAATAAAATATATCATATATATTATTATACATTAAATCATCGAATCAACACTTGATCCGACGATCCGGCTATATCGAATATTACCGACTAATATATCATGTACCGATTCATCGAACCAACATTTGATCCGATGACCCGGTTCATATCCAAATATCGCGAGAATATAATACGATATCTCATATCGCATTATCCTCGGTCCTGCGCATATCACATATGTGCCTCTACTCCGTTTTGCCTGAGCCAAGAAACCTCTGTGTAGGACTCTAAAGAATCGTCAATACGCCGGTAGCAGGTGATGATCATATCAAACACCCACAAGCTGCAAACGGTCAGCTAAACGTAACAGCCACCCAGGTATTGAGCGATCAGAAGATCAACAAGCTAGCCTGTGCCTTCTCCTGTGAATCCAATCAGTAACACTCCCGTACAGTCCGGTCTGTTCGTCTGATATGTCGTATATCAAGTCTAGGGGTGGTATACGTCAGACCCCAGAAACCGATAAGTCGTGTCGATGTGTGGCTCATAACGGGTCGAGAAACTACTAGTAACACTTACCAGTAAATCTCTATATCAGCCCTGGCCAGGGACTTCCAGTTATAGCCAATCGAACATACCACAACATCAACTCCCTATACCGGGAGAGACGAATCCCCTCCTATCGCTCATTGCCTCCATGTGATTCGGGACTGTACCCAAAAGCCACCGTTTTGCACGCCCTCTTGGACGTGGTAAGGTGGAAATCAAAGCACAGTGGGAATCACATAAGACTCTATGACGATCTCGGGTCTACAGACTACCATGTACCAGTGTCACCGGAGAACTGCCATCTGACGTGTGGTATATCACCATCTGGGAGTTCTCGGCGAGTCCGTCCAGTGCACCCAGTCTCCACTGAGCACCCGTACACCAGCTCTGATGTCAAACACCGATGGATATGGGATCATCCATCGCCCATCATATGGGTCAAGATGCGTATACGTTAGTCTACTCTAGTGTATCGATGCCCTTTCTCGATATACCCTCGACTAGGAACAGTTATAGGATCTACTCATCGACTACCGTGGCCCCACTAGTATGATCCCATCATAGTCCCAGTAGTCGAGTACAGATCCTAAGGGCTTTATCAACATGTGAGAGTAAAACAGTAAACCAATACAAGTCAACATGTTAAGATAAAGTGAAACCAAATAGCATACTATCATGACGAGCAAGAAAGTCATCTCTATATATATCCAAGCATCCATTATAATATACATCATATGTACAACAATGGCCTCTAAGGCATATACATAACTAACAATCTCCCACTTGCACTAAGGCCAGCTGCTGTAGTATCTCATACCTAGAATCCTGAATAATCTCTCAAACTGTATCTGGGGAATAGCCTTCGTGAATGGATCCGCAGTGTTATCCTTCGTATCTACTCTCCTGACCTCGATCTCCCGGCGATCAACTATCTCCCTGATCAGGTGATACCGCCTCAGAATATGTCTGGATTTCTGATGTGATCTGGGTTCTTTGGCTAAAGCCACAGCTCCATTGTTATCACAATACAGAGGTATTGGATGCTCAATGGATGGAACCACACCAAGTTCACTAATGAACTTCTTGATCCAGACAGCCTCTTTGGCAGCATCGTTGGCAGCGATGTATTCAGCCTCCATTGTCGAGTCTGCAACGGTATCCTGTTTGGAACTCTTCCAACATACCGCCCCTCCATTGAGGGTAAAGGAAAAACCCGAGTGCGACTTAGAGTCGTCCTTATCACTTTGGAAGCTGGAATCGGTAAAGGACTCCACCTGGAGTTCTCCGTTACCATACACCAAGAAAATCTCCTTAGTCCTTTGTAAGTACTTGAGAATGTTCTTCACAGCTGTCCAATGACTCTTTCCAGGATCTGCTTGATACCGACTCACTACACTTAGTGAGTATGCTATATCGGGTCTGGTACATAGCATCGCATACATGATAGAGCCTACCGCCGAAGCATAGGGTATCCCTTGCATGCGAGCTCTCTCCAAATCAGTCTTGGGAGACATCTCTTTGGAGAGAGTGAGTCCAGAGATCGTGGGTTGGTTCCCACGCTTGGATTCTTCCATACTAAACCTCTTTAGTATGGTGTCAATGTACCTGGATTGGGACAATCCCAGTATCCGTTTAGATCTATCTCTATAGATCATGATTCCCAATATGCAGGAGGCATCACCTAGATCTTTCATTGAGAATCTCTGTTATAAGAAGAGCTTGACTGATTGCAGCATAGGAATATCATTTCCTATCAAGAGTATGTCATCTACGTACAATACGAGAAAGACAACCGTACTTTCTGCTACCTTCTTATAGATACAAGGTTCATCTATATTTTTGATGAAGTCAAACTCTTTGACTACAACATCAAAATAGATGTTCCAACTCCGCGATGCTTGCTTTAACCCATAAATGGATTTAAGCAGCTTGCACACCTTTCCGCTGCTCCCACTATCTACAAAGCCCTCTGGCTGAGTCATGTATACGCTCTCTTCTAAATCACCGTTTAGAAAGGCGGTCTTAACATCCATTTGCCAGATTTCGTAGTCATGGTATGCAGCAATGGCAAGTAAGATCCGGATGGACTTAAGCATAGCCACTGGAGAAAAGGTTTCGTCATAATCCACACCTGGTCATTGACGAAAACCCTTTGCTACAAGTCTAGCTTTGAAAGTCTCAACTTTTCCATCTACACCAAATTTCCTTTTAAAAATCCACTTGCTCCCAATGGGTTTTACCCCTTCAGGAGCATTTTCCAAAATCCATACTTTATTGGTGTACATGGATTCCATCTCAGATCGCATTGCATCCAGCCATTTCACAGAGTCACCACTCGTGATGGCCTGCTCGAAACTAGTCGGGTCATCATCATCTATGATGCAGTCCTCGTTTCCACCATCAATGAGAAAACCGTAGTATCTCTCAGGTGGACGAGAAACCCTACTAGATCGACGGAGAGGCTGGGGTTCGTTGGGTACTACTGAATCTTCTGGTTCCAAGAAATCATCGGTTGTAGTCTGTGGTGCTGGAACCTCTTCCAGCTCTACTTCTTCGCCACTAATTTCTTTTGCAAGAAATTCCTTTTCCAAAAAGGTGGCATATTGAGAAATAAACACTTTTTGTTCCTCACCGTGGTAGAAGATATATCCATAAGAATCTTTTGGATATCCTACAAACTTACATAGACCTGATCCTACCTCGAGTTTGTCCGGATTTTGCTTTTTAACATAGGCCAGACAACCCCATATCTTAACTCGTTTAAGAGATGGTCTCTTCCTATTCCATATCTCATATGGAGTGGTAGGCACCGATTTAGTTGGAACTCTATTCAATAGATATGTGGCTGTCTCCAGCGCATAACCCCAAAAGGAGATAGGTAACTCAGCAGTGCTCATCATAGAGCGCACCATATCTAATAGGGTGCGATTCCTACGCTCCGATACACCGTTGTGCTGTGGTGTATAAGGAGGAGTAAGCTGAGAGAGAATCCCATTCTCTTTTAGATAATCCCGAAACTCATTACTTAAGTATTCACCTCCTCGATCAGATCGAAGAATCTTAATACTTTTGCCCGTTTGATTCTCTACTTCGTGCTTATATTCTCTGAATTTCTCAAAAGGTTCAGACTTGTGTTTCATCAGGAATACATGTCCGAATCTAAGAGATCGTCAGTGAATGTAACGAAGTAGGAAGAACCGTTCCTGGCATGCGTAGACATGGGACCACAAACATCACTATGTATTAGTCCTAAGAGTTCAGTAACTCTTTCTCCGTGTCCACTAAACGGAGCTTTGGTCATTTTTCCTTTGAGACATGAATGGCAAGTATCATAAGATGATAATTCGAACGGATTCAAATAACCATCCTTATGTAACTTATCCAGTCGTGTCGCATTGATATGACCAAGTCTACAATGCCACAAGAAGGATTCGTTCATTTCTGAACTCTTCCTCTTGTGTGTGTTTTGTATATTGAGAACTGTATTTTGATTGAGAATGAATATGCCATTATCTAACGAGCCTGATGCAATCAACTTTTGATTTAGGAAGTGTTCATAACATTATCCTGTACTACAAAATTATATCCCTCTTTACTCAATTAAGAAACTGATATAATGTTGCACATCATGTTCGGTATATAATAGCACTCATTTAGAATCAGTGTATTACGACTTGGAAATACTAGGTGATATTCGCCAACTGCTTTGGCTACAATACTTGCACCGTTCCCTACTTGAACGGAATGATCACCTTTTCCCAGTTCTCTACCTTTTCGTAGCCCATGTAACAATTTACATATGTGGGATCCTGATCCGGTATCTAATACCCAGGACGTAGGGTGAACTGAGAAACAGTTCTCAATAACTAACACACCCGAAGAAGATGCATCAATATGCATGTTCTTTTGGGCGGCGTGAGAATCCCGATATTCTCCTGTTTCCTGTTCTGTCTTATAACTCTTATAAGAAAGAACGGGTCCAACGTTCCCTTGCTCAGTACAATAATCGGGTTCAGTCAATACATCCATATTATTATCTTGATTATGGCCTGACATGGTCGCTACCTGGAGAGAGAGAGAAGAAAACACTTTAGCGTATGCTCTTGCAAGATTAGATTGGTAATTATCTTATCTAATGAGGATGTCTCCCACTGTTTTTATCAAATCTAACTTAAAACCCTAAAAGGTAAGATTAGCCGGGATTAATTACACCCTGCAATTTCGTCAATCTTTCAGCCAGATCAGTGTCGGTACTTTGAGGGAGGTTCCCTGTGCTTTCGCACGGGCCTAATTAAAGTAAACCTCGTTTTCCCAGAGGCGTAACCCCGTTAACACTTTTCTAGACACCTACTTGAATGACTAATTGTCCTGTGTAAAACTATCCCAGGAGTAACTCTTACTCGCAATGGGTATCGGGATCCAACTATCTGATAGAAGGTATGCAATCTCATTGCAAATTTCAACATTTGAAATTCCCGATAATATTTTTACCCCTAGTGTCTTATGACCTTAACTATGGTCAACAAATCATAAGAACTTGTCAAGTTCTACCCGTCATTTCTTGATTATTTTAGACCCACCCACATGACCCTTAAGTATGGTCAACAAAGTCATATGACTGTCCTAATTAATCACATCTTATGTTATATAGGAAAACATCACTTAGCTACCGTACACTGCGCATTAATTATGGTCAACAAACGCAGCACGAATACTAAGTACTCTATTTTCTTAAAATGACGGAGGGTTACGCAGGTTTTTCAGAAAACCTATTACGTAATGAACTTGATATCGTCGTAGAATCGAGTGAAGTTTTGAAAAGGAGTGTTTTTGAGGCTTTTCTTAGTTTCGCTAAAGGGGTCACTCCCGGTGAAGGATCGTCGGCCCTTTCCTCATCGAATAAGGTGCAGGATATATCATATATACCGCTGTGCAAAGCAAAACTTTAAAAGCAATCAAAAGACAAACCGAGTTTTGTAGCATATGCCAGTTTCGCTAAAGAGGTCACTCCCGGTGAAGGGATCGTCGGCTCTTTCCCCATCGAATAAGGTGCAGGATATATCATATATATCACTGTGCAAAGTAAAACTGTAGCTACCCTTTTTATAAAGTTTTGATTCTATAACATCTTTAGGTTTCTTTTCTTTTTATTAATCTCATTAATAAAATCCCATCAGTTTATGCTTCCTAAGCATCACAGAAGAAACGAAAGCAGTAATATTTATATATCAGCATATATATATAGTATAAGCATTCGTCTCAGGCAGTAATATGATCTCATCACAGAACATTGCAGCAAAAGAACATATATGAAATATTGGATATACTAGGACGTCCGTGTTTTCAATACGAGCCTGTATAAAACACGGATTCCACAGTCGCGACGAATAGCCAAACCCACATCCCAAGACCCCTACGAGAGCGGCAAGTAACACTGCCAATTCTAGGGTTAGGAGACCCGGTCTCGACTCCTCGAGATGGCCTCCCACTGGACCCTAGAACCCGGTTACTTGTGCTCCCCTCCTTGGGTCTACCTAATGCGGAAAAGTAAATAATATACACTGGTGACATCAACCTCAACCTGGAAGTGCCCCAAATAAAGAATATTACATTACAAATGAATTTTACATGAATGAAAATAAAAACCCTCATCTCACATAAAACCCCCGGCTATTCAGAACGCGATGATCCAATATAACATATCACAGCAACACATAATATCACATATCATCAACGTAAGTAAATATGCGCATCCCAATTGTCGTTGACATATAGCAACGAAACCGGCGATATCACATATTACACTTACGGTCACAGAAAAGAAAGTGTAAAATTACAATATTTGGAATTCACAATCACTTTAGACATCGTAAATCCGAAATATCACATACTTCGCATTTCATGCCTAACTCTATGAATTCCACATATTGTATCACATTCCAGATAAATAGAAAGTATTAAACTTTCCGAACAGATAATCAAATACCCAAAATTTCCTAAAGTGCTCAACACTTGAGCGGAGTTCAAATAATCCCAGAATATGTCACAGTACCGGTGATCCAGCCGTAGAAGGGTCAAGCCAACGCCTCACATGTGGCACGCCGTACTGCCCCAAACCCGAAGGTTCAAAAGGCAGTTCAAGACGGTCACATAATCGAGTTAAGGTTTGTTGTCTTCTAGAGGGTCCACCGCTTAACTTGTACAATTTTTCCGAAAGATTTTAACCCGATAAAAATTCAACACTTGAAAGTTTTACGTGCCGGGAAAAAGTGAGTTAATGATATTCGTTCGAACTTTTTAACAATTTCTAAATATCCTGAAAATATAACGAATTTAAATTTTCCGATTGAATCTTTGATCACAAAATAAACCCCAGATTAAACAACACTTGAATCATTTTTAAAAATACCCAGAAGCATCAACAAGCACCTATTGTTATTACCAAGAAAACCACGTGTCACAATTCCACAATTCCGCCGCGGAACCGCCGCGGGAAGCAGGTTCCCGCCGCGGTTCCGCCGCCGTTTGGTGGATTTATGGGCCCGTATTTTATGGTAATTCTTAGAATTCCCTGCTGATTTTTTTACGTATTTTTAATTCAGAAAAATCCCAGTTTTTGAAAAATTTCCAGAGAGGGGGTAAACTTTGTCGGTTCGGGTTTGATCGGAGTTTTAACTTCGTAAACACGTCGCCTAATGCTCTAGCTAGGCTCTGATACCACTGTAGGATTCCTAGGCACTCTTGTGAAGGTTCATAAGGCATCAAATATGCCCGGATAAAAATTTAGACGTGCCGAACAACCCAAAGCCAGGATCTTTGATAGATTATTAGGGTTTAGCATGCAAGATAATATCTTTTAAGCTAAGTGTAAGGGATTACAACCTTTGTAGTCCGCTCCTTCGCTTCACAAGCTCCGAGTAGAATTCCCTTCGCCACGATCCAAGATCTCCCAGACTCAAGAGAGGCTCCACGACTCGAACGATCCATGCTAGCTTGAAGTGTTCCAAATCTCCGATGATCTACGTCGAAGTTTCAATAACTCAAGCTTTCTCACTCTAAAAAGATGAACACACTAATCTCATGGGCTAAATGAGATGAGGATGAGAGAGTAGTATTTATGCTTTCTTTTTAAATCATTTTCTCATAATTTATCATCACAAAATGAATATCTAGTGAGCTCAAAATCAAGAGAGAAGAAGATGATAATGGAAAAGATAATGATAATTCCTTTTGTGATGAATAGAAAGAATTGTATATGATTGATATATAAACCATGGTCAAGGATGAGTGGCTAATAATGTGTAGAGAAACAACTAGAGTTAGGGTTTGGTTTGGTTAGCAATGTGTCATCCAAAAATATCTTAACCATGACAAAAGATAAAGCTTCTAGAAGGTGCATGAAGCAACTAACCCTAATCAAACCCTAACCTCATTTAATCATCCTTAAACATGTTTAACAATAAATCATATCATGTCACAATAATATATATCACATATATATTATATATTTGCGACAAAATAAAATAATACAATTAACATATATCGCATATATATCAATGTATCATCCAGTGAGAAAATGAAATAATAAAGCGAGCCAATATTAGATAATGTAATACAATATATCATATATATTATTATACATTAAATCATCGAATCAACACTTGATCCGACGATCCGGCTATATCGAATATTACCGACTAATATATCATGTACCGATTCATCGAACCAACACTTGATCCGATGACCCGGTTCATATCCAAATATCGCGAGAATATAATACGGTATCTCATATCGCATTATCCTCGGTCCTGCGCATATCACATATGTGCCTCTACTCCGTTTTGCCTGAGCCAAGAAACCTCTATGTAGGACTCTAAAGAATCGTCAATACGCCGGTAGCAGGTGATGATCATATCAAACACCCACAAGCTGCAAGCGGTCAGCTAAACGTAACAGCCATCCAGGTATTGAGCAATCAGAAGATCAACAAGCTAGCCTGTGCCTTCTCCTGTGAATCCAATCAGTAACACTCCCGTACAGTCCGGTCTGTTTGTCTGATATGTCGCATATCACGTCTAGGGGTGGTATATGTCAGACCCAGTAACCGATAAGTCGTGTCGATGTGTGGCTCATAACGGGTCGAGAAACTACTAGTAACGCTTACCAGTAAATCTCTATATCAGCCCTGGCCAGGGACTTCCAGTTATAGCCAATCGAACACAGCACAATATCAACTCCCTATACCGGGAGAGACGAATCCCCTCCTATCGCTCATTGCCTCCATGTGATTCTGGACTGTACCCAAAAGCCACCGTTTTGCACGCCCTCTTGGACGTGGTAAGGTGGAAATCAAAGCACAGTGGGAATCACACAAGACTCTATGACGATCTCGGGTCTACAGACTACCCTGTACCAGTGTCACCAGAGAACTGCCATCTGACGTGTGGTATATCACCATCTGGGAGTTCTCGGCGAGTCCGTCCAGTGTACCCAGTCTCCACTGAGCACCCGTACACCATCTCTGATGTCAAACACCGATGGATATGGGATCATCCATCGCCCATCATATGGGTCAAGATGCGTATACGCTAGTCTACTCTGGTGTATTGATGCCCTGTCTCGATATACCCTCGACTAGGAACAGTTATAGGATCTACTCATCGACTACCGTGGCCCCACTAGTATGATCTCATCATAGTCCCAGTAGTCGAGTACAGATCCTAAGGGCTTTATCAACATGTGAGAGTAAAACAGTAAACCAATACAAGTCAACATGTTAAGATAAAGTGAAACCAAATAGCATACTATCATGACGAGCAAGAAAGTCATCTCTATATATATCCAAGCATCCATTATAATATACATCATATATACAACAATGGCCTCTAGGGCATATACATAACTAACACTCCCGATGTGGATTTTTGCCCCATGCTCTTATGACCTTGACTTTGGCCAACATATCATAAGTCACATGTCAAGTTCTACCCTTCATTTTCCAGGTTAATTTGAACCCACCCGTACCTACCCTTGACTTTGGACAAAATGGCAGTACGACTGTCCCAAACCAACGCCTCTATCTATGCTGCATATGAATACCCAACACCTACCAAACACTGTGCCTTGACTTTGGCCAACATACACACCTTGAATACTATTGACTATCCTTATGAAACGACGGAGGGCTACGAATGGTTTCTGGTGAAAACCTTTAACGTAATGAACTTGATATCGTTGAAGGAACTGATAGCTTTTGGAAAAATATAGTGACGAAAACCTTTGCTAAAGAGGTTACTCCCGGTGAATGGATCTCGGCTCTTTCCCCGAAGAATGAGGTGAAGGATATTCCAACTGAATACCACGATGCAAAGAAAAAGTAATCGGCTATAGTGAAGTTATTGCCCTGACGCAAACTTTTGTCCAAGAGGTCACTCCCGGTGAAGGGATCTCGGCCCTTGCCTCGTCGACTGAGGAGCAGGATATTCCGACTGAATACCACGATGCAAAACAAAAGAGAACGCCCTTGCAATAACAGCTTTTTGAAAAAGTGTTCCAACAACATCAGAATAGGTTTGTTTAACTTGCATTGATCCGAATCAACGCAGTCCCATCAATTGATCACACCAAAAAGAACGAAAATAATGACGTATGTATATGCCATCCGCATTCGCCACTGTGTCCCGTCATCACCCGTTAGGTTACATAACTAACGACAGAGCGGGGACTGGACTAGCGCGGATGCAAAACATATACAACATCTATTAGTATATATATAATAAATAATTTTCGCTCAAGGCGTGAAAAAAATGCAACACAGAAATGTACAGCATCACAGAACATTACAGATATCTGGGATCCCCGGGTTTCATAGAGCCGCTACTGAAACCCGACGTTCCCCTAGTCGTGTGGATAGCCTGTGCAATGAGAATCCTAGACCCCTACGGGCGCGGAAAGTTACCCACCAAAACCTGAAGCGAGGCGGCCCCCTTCATCAACGTGAATGGACCACCCAGCACATCACGGAATCCGGTAACTTGGGCACCCCTCCTGGGTCAACCTATACCCCCTACGAGTGCGGCGAATAGCCCGCCAATTCTAGAGTAAGGCCCCATTCATCTCAACGCCATGAGATGCGGGCTTGTTGCCCTCTTGAACCCGGCTATCCATGCACCCCTCCGCGGGGTAATCCTAGTATAGAAAGTAAAATATACATACAACGGGTACATCGACCTCGACCCGGTCGTGCCCCAAAAGAATAATACAAACAGGAAGTGACGGCATACCACATGTCGGACGCTCGCCCCGCAATATCAAATGTACATATAAAACAAAACTGTACAACCACTGCAACCAGGCTATCCCTCACGACCGATCCGCAACATCACAGCACAACACAGAACATCAACGTAAATGTCACGTTCGCAAATCTGTCTAACCGGGCTATAGCAGTTAGACTGGATTTACCGATCGAGTGACATTCACGGTCGCAGATATAATGTAAATACTGTGAACTAGCATGTTTAAAATATCCGATCGAGCTAATTTTATCAAGTGGGCCCCAAGCAATACTGTAGCAGTTACAGAAAATCTGGGCCCAAAAAGAATATCCCAAAACCCCTATTTCCAAGTATAAGACAATCTGGAAAAATTTGGTAAGCTAATCAGTTAAAAGTGCGGCGGAACCGCGGCCTAAGCATGGGTTTGGCCGCGGTTCCGCGGCGGTATGGAGTGATCACGCGACCAAATTTTCACACAATTCTTATATTTTCATGCACAGTATTCTGAAACAACCTGTAAAATTTTTGGAGCAGAAAAAATTTCGACAGAAACACGATGCCTTGAAAATACGGTTTTTGGGGATTTTTGTTCGATCGAGTTCTAAACATACAAGAGCAAGCTAGGCTAGGTTAACGGCCTAGCTCTGATACCAAAGTAAGTCCGCGGCGGCGCCCCGGCCGTCGATCTGACGCCGGAAACGCGGAAACAAAAACTTTCAAAAACTATTGAACCGGCTCCACCGCGCACTTTTCACCCGGATCGGGCCATTAACCTAGCAACTAGCAAAGTAAAATACGGGTAGAGAGTTATACCAAGCGATCCATGTCCTTCGGTCTTCGTCTCCACTCCGATCTCCCGTGGAAACTCCGTTCATCTCCTCCTCGTCGGAAAGGGCACCACGTAGCCGGAATCTTTTACGGGCTCCCGCCTCTGGACCGAGGCAACTCGGGCGCGAAGTTGGCTAGCCGACGCATCCAAGATATGCAGTAGACAAGTGTAGAATACCATTGTCTCTTTGGGGTTTAAGTGAAGTGACCATGGTATGTGGAGGTGGAGAAAAATGAACTAAGGAAAAGTGCTTGGGAATTTTGGTGGCAAGCATAAGAGATGAATGATAATCTTCTCACATCAAAAATAAACTCCCACCCCTCTCCCCCATAGTGGCCGGCCCCTCATCCATGTGAAGAACAAAATGGTGGAGCTAATTTGCAATAATGCAAGGAAGGAATAAAAAATAGAAGAGAGAATTGTCACACCAAATTTCTCATCCAAATCTTTTCACCAACCATCAAAACAAAAGCAATGGAAATGACCATAATGGAATCTCATGATTATGGAGCCACAAAAGCAAGAACCCCCTCCACAAATAGGTTATTTGCAAACTTGCAAATAACCTCTCCATCAGAAAGTCCGGCCGTGAAGGAATAAAAGAAAACCGGCCGGAACGGAATGCAAACTGGAAACTTCAGAAAACTGATCCCGTAATAAATTACAGGAAAACCCCGCTACTGCAAATACATGCCCGCATTTGTATTCCCACTGAACAAAAATGCAAAGAGACAAAATCTACACTATCTAATACTAGGATCCGGCTTAAGCCAAAGCCGGCTAGTAAAAACCGTCCGATCACGATCCGTGCAATATCGCACGTATCTGATCGAACCCTGCCATATCTCCATACGGCCACGACAGTGTTTCGCCCGAAACCTGAGTAACTGAGTGTGGTGGACTCTAAAGACTCGTCAATACTATGGCTGTGGATTTAACCACTAGCACGTCAGAGGTATAAGCCATACGTGACGGGCCACCAGTTATTGACCAAAAGGGACGTCGATGAGCGATCTTATCCTGACACCCTACTGAGCCTGTCATTGACAATATTCATACAGTCCGGTCCGTTCGTCTATGAGCATCGCATGGCGGGCCTAGGGGGTTGGTAAAAGTCAGACCCCCAAAAGCGGTACAAGTCGTGTCGGAGTGTAGCCCAGAACACCCTGAGATACTACTGGAATACCTACCAGTAAATCTCCTGCCTTGGCCAAGGACTTTTCATGTACTGGCTCTCCTATACACAGCGCGACCTCACCCCCAATACCAGGAGAGACGAACCCCTGCAGATCCGCTCACTGCCTCCATGTTGCTCGGGACTGTACCCAACTAAAACCTGTTTGCACGACTCCTTTGAGCCGTGGTAGGGTAGTAATCAAAGCACGGTGGGAACTCACACAAGACAAATGACGATCTCAGGTCGATGAACTAACCTGTACACATGTCACCAAGGAACTGCTATCTAACGTCTGGTATAATCCCAACTAGCAAGTTCCCGGCGAGTCCTGTCCGGTGTACTCATAACCCAATGAGCACCTGTATACATCTTAGGTGAACCAACTGACACCAGTGGCTTGTGAGAACGGCCACCTCCCCTCGTCGGGGTCTCGACTGTATACACTAGTCTACTCTGGAGAATCGATGCCCTGTCTCGAAACTCCCACGACTAGGGACCTTTTAAGGATGTGCTTATAGACTCCAGCTCTAACTTATATGATCGCCCTCATACTGCTGGTAGTCAAGCAAGAATCCTAGAGGCTCTATCAACGTGTAATAGCGACTCGTAAGGTCACCTAAAGCAGTACACGATGATAAAGATAAACCAGATAGCATACTATCATCTCGAGTAAGACTGTCCTACTGGGATAGGTCCTCCCCTCAATCATTGCAATCACGTGCCTGTGATCCAATAATTGACTCTGAGGGCACTATCTCCAACACGTTCCACTCCGTTGACATCAGAGATATGATACGCATGCAGAGGCGTTGAATATGGATATAACTTCCAGAAGGAGTCGTGATGATTATGCAGCCATTCCGGAATAAGAAATAGATTTAGTAAAGGGTGATAACTTCCGAGCAGTTCAGCAGAAACGAGATTTAGGAGAGACCCCGACAAGATCTTTTTGGAAATACTAAACGAGAAGACTTAGACCCAAGATCGGTCGTATTACGCACACATAGTAGGCCAGAGTTCGGCATCTTCGACGAAACATGTTATGAGTGACCATGATAGTTGGCCAGAGATCTTTAGAGGATGTGCCAGAGCGGAACTGTTTCCGTTATCGTTCCATATTGGGCCGTTGAGCCGAGGAGCTATGTAACTAGCAATTCACAGTGAGAGACGAGAGCCTAAGGGCACCAGGCGCCAGGTCGTGACCAGGAGGCAAGTAGATATCTTGCTCTATTAGTTTTGGATGCACCGACACCTTCTCGATTTTGAAGGAAGGACATATCGACGACAGTGTTTACAATTTGTGACTTGGTGATTCGAATATCACGTGTCCGTCATTTTGCATTTTGATATTTTAGGCGATCTATTTGCATGATTGAGATTTTTTGCACCTCAGTTGCACTCGACATCGATTTGATGTCGTTCGAGATGTTGATTTTTGATTTCATGCCCATGGTCTGTATGGGATTTGACTTGTGCTTTCGGTGTAGTTTCCATGTACTTTTAGTACATTTATTCGATTTTGTGCATGCTGATGCACGTGGTTGTGAGATTATATACCACGGTATACCTGAATTGGATTGAGATGTGTTGTATACCATCGATTTCGATTATGATACTCGGTGTTTGTTTTCGTACACCTTGTGCACTTAATTTGGATTCTTGCGCATACTTGACGCGCTTGATGCGATTTTGGTGCACACCAAATGCACTAAATCGAGATTCTTCTTGAATATCAGATGCACCTGATATTGTTGTCAGGCACACTCGTTGCAGTTGACAGGTGTTTTCGTGCACACCCGTTGCACTTAAATTTTTTATCTGTGCACATGTATGGCACATTCATGGATTTCGATTTCTGTGCGCACCAGACGCACGTGGCATTGTTACATGTACTATTGAGTATGATTCTTTTAAGCAATACATTTTATTGATATTTATTATTTGATATAGAAACCGAGCAGGACTAGTCAGAGGACAGTACCTGAATATGTTTTTGCATGCATCGATAGTTACCGAAGGGATTTCCAAAAAGCAGCTATAGTCTCAGTATTTTTCCTGTGTGTCCGAGGTGACACGAACATTTTATAACGGAAACCCTTCTAAAATTATTTTCAAAAACGGCAGGACGTGTATGTTAAACAAAGGATATATATATAGTTATTTTCTTACAATGAGCGTCCCCTAGTTGTGCCGTGATACGCGCATTACACAGTGATTTGAAAAAGGTTTGGCATACATTTCTTTCAGATGTTTTGGCGAATTTGCAACGATGCGTACATGTATAGTTTTGATGTATATCATGTTGGTTTTCTTATTGGACTTTGATATTGGTGTCTTCAACATAACATCGATGATTGCGGGATACTTGACAGAGTTTTGATTTTGAGTTATATACTCGTATTCATGCTCATGCATTGCGCTACGATATGTTTTATGTATTATGATTTCGGAGCCCCGACAACTTGATCATTTTACTGAAATGTTTTAGTATTCGAGGGGTTTAAATTTAAATTCGGGGACATAATTTATTTAAGGGGGGAAGACTGTAATATTTCAGAAAAATAAAATATTTTTCTTTGGAATTTATATAATTAAAATAATAAATATTATGAATATTTTATTGATGTGGTATAATTATATACCGATAGTTTGGAAAATATTGGAAAATTAAATTGAATGGTGATTTTTGGAGGGATTTATTTTATTTAGGCAAATTATAAATTTCTGTAATTAATTATATAAAAGTTTATTTCTAAACTTGATTAATTTTCACTAATCTTGGATTAAGCTTGATTTTTTTTGCATCATGACATGCAACAAAACTTGTTTCGTTTTTGAACCATGGCATCTTGTGTTTCTTTATTATGTATATGGTTTTATTTGTTTTTGGTTTTAAAAGAAAAGAAAAGAAAAGAAAAAGGAAATATGAATAAAGAATTAGTATGGGCAAGAGAGAGAGAAAGAGAGGGGTGAGGGCTTCCTTTGACCCTTGGCTCATCCTTTCATTCTTCACCCTCTTCATTGTTTTCTCCCTTCCCTCATCCATGGCTACGCTCTCCATCCACCACCTCCTACACCTCACTTCACCCCCAAAAAAACACCTCAAATTACCTCATTCCTTTCGTTAAAAATGTGCACAAGCTCACTACAAGCATGGTAGACCAAGAAAAATTGGATTTTGAGCTCTAGAGGATTCTAGGGTTTGCCAAATGAGGTAATTGTTTCACCATTAGTATGGTAGTTAAGATTCTATAGCCTCTATTTAAGTTTAAAATCGATTTAGTGTAGTTTTGTGAACTTGGAAAATTCCAAGATGAGGTTTTGAGGAATCCTTGAGTTGTGATGGTGCTATTGAGAGTAATTGGTGACTATAAACCCCCCTTAGTGATTGAAACCAGCGACTAACCCAAAAACTTGAATTTGAAACTTTCCATGTCGGTTTTTGGGAATTATGTGCCTACAGGAAATCTGGAGTGACCCGAGAGTTTTCAAGGAAAAACAAACAACACCACTAACCTAGATGGACCACTAGGAGGCCACCCTACAAATACGAGCCTAAACAGAGCTTCCCAAACGGAGCATGCCGGTTTTATAGGGTAAGTGGCCGGCCAAATTGAGGGAGTTAGGGTCTAGGTTTGGTCTGTAGCTCATATACCTCTTATACAACAACCCAGTACTGCTAGTTTTGCCTAATTTCACCTGAACTAAAGTCTGGAGCAAGTTTTGTAAGTTTCTATTTTGGTTTCCTCGATGTTTAGGACTTGAACTTTTGATATTTCATTTTGTCTCGATCGATTGGTGTTTGTACGTCGATGTCGAGGGTTATTGGTTCAGCTTGCATGTTTACGCTGTAGGTTTTGACCTATAAGCACATCGCGTGTCCTTTTGGATTTGAATCGGATTTTAATGCGATACGATATGTTATGACATGTAGGTACCTCCGCGTGAACTTCAGTACCACAAGCAAGAGCATGGCGACATCGAATTCGGCAAGCAAGGATCAGGTGAGTAGATATATATCTATGGGGGAAGTCGGGTGGATGGCGTATATCACCCCGTAGTTTCGTAGTGTAGTATATGAGTACGTTATATAAATATATATAAATACGCGTATTGTGAGACTAAATGATCATCAAGATAGGCTTTAGGTGTTCACGGGTTAGTTTTAGTGTTATTGTAAGATAGTGCTTATAGTGTAATTTCTTAGTTATGAAACCCTAGTGTAATGGTATACACACACACACATGCACACACGTGGTATGTTGTCGGTGTATGTGGTTATATGTATATATGTGTGTGTGTGTGTGTGTGTGTGGATGTGTTAATATATATATATATATATATATACTTATACTTATACACGTATGATAAGGATAGTATATGATACTTGGAGATGAGTCGATGTGATCGGCATAATGCTGTGAGATCGGTGATGTGATTTGGGTCGTATTATAAGATACGACATGTTATTTTAGCGGATCGAATGGGAGATGTGATTTTATTCACACGCGGATATATGTTGGATGGTATCGGTATGTACTAGACTTTAGATCAGTACCCCTAGTTATGATATTATGATAAGGACGCAAGATAAATAATGAGATAAATGTGATATTTGACCTGTACCTCGATTTTGGGATGCCGTACGATGGATTTTACCGTACGAAGTATAAATATGATGATTGATCCGCACTCTTGACTCGAGGATATCGTATTATATATATTCTATCGTACGCGACGCTATTGAGACGGGATCACCGACTACTAGATATATCAACTCGGACTTAGGTGGATTTCCTTACCTTTCGTTTATTCTTTTAGTTTAGTCCTGTAATTTACTTGGTAGATGTTAGACTGGGCTCGAGTCATACCTATTTTCAGAAACTAACGAATCGTGATTATTTTCAAAAGGCAACCAGGGGGACATTACGGATTTTCAAAGGACGTACCTTTTCTTAAAAACACCGTAACCCCTATTTCCTAAAAACCATGATTCGTGCTATTTCAAATGCCAAAACTGTATGACTCGTATATACACATGTATATTCTTCATTATTGTGATTACTATTCATTCTCCGTTTATTCATATTGTTCATATCGCATTGCATGCTTATACCGGCGTTTTGTTTAGTTATTATAAACCCATGTTGTCAAGACGCCAGCACCATTACTGTCACGTCCCGAAATAGCACGTGACTGACACTTGAATCATGTGAAGTCTATACGACCCCACCTAATTCAAGTAAGCCAAAAGCCCAGAAATCTAAACCATTTTAAATACGAAGTGAAGGAAAACTTTTTTAAAACAAGTGGTTTAAATAAAATGAATGGCATTAAACATTTAAAAGGAACGTCATATTTTCCCAAAAGTTCGGCAGAGTCTCCATTGTAAATACAGGCCCCCAAATGGGTACAAACATGAAATATATACAAATGATGAATAATGGCATCTCCGAGCGGGAGCTAGCTCTTCGCCAATTGGCGGTCACAACCACGCAAGCAATATAATATACAACACCGAAGGCGATGATCAAAACTCAGAAAGAAAACCAATATCCTCAAGAAAACCATAATAATACAAGCGCGACTCTTAGGTCGAAAGGATAAACACTGGTCTTCTAAGTCTGATAAATATACAAGTCTAGTTGATGGAGTTTCTAGATACAACTGAATATAAATAAAATACAATGGTGGTCACGATATGAGTGAACCCACCTACAAAAGCAATCACCCAGAAAGGAGCAGTGTGCCAGCAAAGCCGCTAAGGAAACCTGTACGGCAAAACCTGTAAGAAACTGTGGCACAACGGGGGTGAGTTGCCAACTCATGAGTAGAAAACATCACCAAGCAGAAATCACATGTATGACTCAATCCTAGGTCATACGATAATACTATATCCTTAATACAATATCCTGAACCATCTAAACTTAAGTGTAATACCACGTGCTCGTGTTAGTGCCTCAGATAGCAACAAATCATATATATGATGTATGAATGCATGAAAACAGAATACATTATAACGCGAAAACTGTTTTCATAAATTAGTGAGATTTCTGTATATAAAAATCAAGGTATCTGTTGGATATAGTGCCCTCAAAGTCAATTATTGGATCGCGGGTACGTGATTGCAATGATTGAGGCAGGACCTATACCGATATGACAGTCTTGCTCGAGATGATAGTATGCTATCTGGTTGTCTTTATCATCGTATACATGCTTTAGTTCACTATTTCATGATGATAGAGCCCATAGGATTCTTGCTTGACTGCCAGCAGTATGATGGCGATCATATACATGGGAGCTGGGGTCTATAGGCACATCCTTAAAGAGTCCCCAGTCGTGAGAGTTTCGAGACAGGGCATCGATACTCCAGAGTAGACTAGTGTATACAGTCGAGACCCCAACGAGGGGCGGTGGCCGGTCTCACAAGCCACTGGTGTCAGTTGGTTCACCTAAGATGTATACAGGTGCTCATTGGGTTATGAGTACACCGGACAGGACTCGCCGGGAACATGTTAGTTGGTATTACACATATCGTCAGATAGCAGTTCCCAGGTGACAAGTGTACAGGTTAGTTTGTCGACCTGAGATCGTCATTTGTCTCGTGTGAGTTTCCACTGTGCTTTGATTTCTACCCTACCACGCTTAAAGGAGACGTGCAAACAGGTATTTTTTGGGTACAGTCCCGAGCCACATGGAGGCAGTGAGCGGATCGTCGGGGATTCGTCTCTCCTGGTGTTGGGGGTTGATGTCGCATAGGTCACGGATGGCCATCACTAGAAATCCTCGGCCGAGGTAGTGGAGAATTACTAATTTGGATCAGTAGTTTCTCAGGTGGTGATAGGCTTCATACCGACACGAATTATCGCGTTATTAGGGGTCTGATTTTATCCACCCCCCTAGACTCAATATGCGATACTCTTTAGACGAACGGACCGGACTGTATGTATATTGTCACTGTTAGGCTCAGTAGGGTTTATGGATGAGTTCGCTCGTCAGCTTCCCTTCCAATCAATACATAGGCAAACGTTACGTACAGCTAGTACCTATGACGTGCTAGTGGTTATACCCAGTGCCAGCGTGTTGATGAGTCATTAGATTCCCCGACAGACTGTTTCCCAAGTTCGGGCGAAACGTTGTAGAGGCCGTATGGGTTTATGGCACGGTTCAGAACATGCACGTGCGTTTACGCACGTGTCATTTTTCGGGCAAATAATACTGGTCGGCTTTGGTTTAAGCCGGATCCGAGTATTATACTGTGTAGATATAATATCTTTGTCTCAGTTGCATTTGTATTCGGTCGTAATACAAATGCGGGTATGTTTATACTGATACGGGATTATCCTAAAATTCGTTTCAGGATCACTTTTGGAAGTTGCCAGTTTCCTGTTTTCTATTAGCCGTATTTAACATTCGGTTAAATACGGATTTATCTTTTCTTCTTAAGGGAGAGTCATTTGGTGAGTCATGCTTCTAGAAGTTTCTAGATGATGACTAGGATTAGTGACTCATGGTTGTATTTAATGTTCATTAATGGTTTTGGTGACTAGGTTAAGGTGACTCATTGATGCATTAAATGTTTAAGCTAAGTGTTATTGTGACTCATACATTTGTTTTTGTGCTAATGGTCACCATTTTGCTCCTACACTCACCCCCTCTTCATATATGATGGCCGGCCCCCAACCGTCCTCTTCTCACTCTCTCACTTGTTGATTAAAAAGATTATGATAGTTTGGGATTCATGGAAATTAGATAGCTACAATTCTCATTTCACCCGATTCAAATGGCAACTTCTTTAACCGTTCGTCCATGGTTATGGACGAAGCGAGACAAAGTGTTCTACTCAATCTCTACATCATCTTAGTCGTCTCTTTTAGCAAACTTGACGACCGAATTGCCTCGGTTCAGAGGCGGGAGCCAGTTTAAAGATCCGTCGACGTGGTGCCGCCTGGATAAGAAGACTGGAGATTCAGGAGATCGGAGCAGCCGCAACAAAGCGTGGGATGATGGTTGAAGACCGAAGGACTCGGATCGTTCGGTATAACATTTCTACCCACTTTGTAGTTTGTTAGTTTAGCTTTAATGGCAGATCCGGGTTACAGTGCACGATAGCGCCAGTTGTAAAAAGTTTTTGTTCCGCATTTGGCGTCTGTTAGACGGCCGGGGCGCTACCGTGGACATACAGTGGTATCAGAGCCTCACCATTAAGCTTTACTAACTTGTGTTAACGCGTTTAAAACATCGATCGAACGGATTTTCGAAAACCGCAAATTCTAGGGTTAAAGTTTCTGTCGATTTTAAATAGTGTCTGAAAATTATTTTACATATCACAGAAAACCAAGAAGGCATTTCTAAGAATTCTGGTAAAATTTGGGCACGTGATCCCATAAGACCATCGCGGAACCGCGGCACGTTTGTGGGAACAGTGCTCCAACTTTTTCCGGAGAGCTTTAGTTTGGAAATTGTGGTTTTTGGTACTATTCTTTTAGGTCCATATTTTATTACTGTACAGCAGATATACGTGGGGCCCACTTCGGGAAGTTTTGTCGGTCGAAATTTTAAACTTGTTAGTATGCACTATTTACATTATATCTCCGACCGGGAATGTCATTTGATCGGCAAACCGCGTCTGATTGCTATAGTTCTTTTAGACGGGTTTGCGAACGTGACATTCGCGTTGATGTTCTGTGTTGTGCTGTGTTGTTGCGGATATGTCGTAGTGAATAGCAGGGTGCAATAATAGTGCTGTTTGGATTTATTTGTACATTTGATATTGTGGGGCGAGCGTCCAACATGTAGACTGTCGTCACTGCCTGTTTGTATAATATTCTTTTGGGGCACGACCGGGCTGAGGTCGATGTACCCGTTGTATATATTTTTCTTTACTGTACTAGGTTTACCCCACGACGGAGTGCACGGATAGCCGGGTTCTGGAGGGCAACGGGTCCGTATCTCATGGCTTTGAGAGGCAAAGGGAACTCACTCTAGAATTAACAGACTATTCGCCGCACTCGTAGGGGGTACAGGTTGACCCAAGGAGGGGTGCTCAAATTACCGGATTCCGTGAAGTATCGGGTGGTCCATTCACTATGCTATAGGGGGCTGCCTCGCTTCAGGTTTTGGCAGGTAGCTTGCCGCATCCGTAGGGGTCTAGGTTTCATTGCACAGGCTATCCATACGACCAGGGGAACGTCGGGTTTCAGTAGCGGCTCTGTGAAACCCGGGGATCCCAGATTATCTGTATTGTTCTGTGATACTTATTACTTTTCTGTAATGTTGCATATTATCATGCCTGGAGCGATTATTGTATATTGGTATATGTACTATTAGATGTTGTATATTTTTTACACCCGCGCTAGTCCAGTCCCCGCTCTGTCGTTAGTTAAGTAATCTAACGGGTGATGATGGGACCCAGAGGCAAATGCGGATGGCATATACGTACATTTTATATTTTCGTTCTTTTCTGGTGTGATTAATTGATGGGAATGCGTTGATTCTTATCAATGCAAGTAAAACAAAACTATATTTGATGTTGTTGGAACAAATTTTACAAGGGTTATTACAAAGACGTTTCCTTTTGTTTTGCATAGTGATATTCAGTTTAGAATATCCTGCACCTCATTCGACGAGGCAAGGGCAGAGATCCCTTCATCGGGAGAGACCCCTTGGACAGAAATTTGCGTCAGGGTAATAACTTCAATATAGTCGATTACAAGTTGCTTTGCAAAGTGATATTCGGTTGGAATATCCTGCACCTCATTCCACGTAGAAAGAGCCGAGGTCCCTTCACCGGGAGTGACCTCTTTAGCAAAAGGTTTTCGCCACTATATCTTTATAAAAAGCTATCAAGTTCCTTCAACGAGATCAAGTTCATTACGTTAAAGGTTTTTCGCCAAAAACCAGCCGTAGCCCTCCGTCATTTCTTATGGATGGTCAGTAGTATTCAAGCTATGTTTGTTGACTTTCGTCAAGGCATAGTGCTTGGTAGCTGCTGGGGTATTCATTTGTTGCATAGATAGAAGCGTTGGTTTGGAACAGTCGTATAGCCTTGTTGACCTTCATCAAGGGCTTGTACGGGTGGGTTCAAATTAACCTGGACAATGACGGGTATAACTTGACATGTGACTTATGATTTGTTGACCTTCGTCAAGGTCATAAGATCATGAGGTAAAAATAACATCGGGAGTTTCAAACTTACAGCAAACTTGCCAGGCATGTGCATACCTTCTGGAGTGTGATAACTTGAGTGGCTTCTATCAAGTTATCATGCGATAATAGTTGGATCCCTATTCTCACTGATGAGTTGGTTTACTCTTCGGGTGATCCCGACTAATTCTTCTGTCAGGTTTGGAGGAGAATTTGGGATTACAGTGGGAGGTTTCCTGATTTGATAAAGCGATAACCATTCTGATCTAAGTTAGAATGCACGCAGAGTGTTTCTTTTCTCTCTCTCTCTTTGGCAGCGACCTTTGACCGACCCTAGACTATGAATCAGTGACCAAGTTGACCGAACCTTCTTAAAATACTGGCTTGTGGATTGTCTAAAGTTGCATAAGTCATTGCCGCTCCTTCTTTTACCCATTGTATTTCTCAGAACACCCCGTATTACTACGGACATCCACTTCCATTAGATAGATCCATCGTATGGTTATATACGAACTCGAAGGGACTTCTTTGAGGATGGATCTAGGTTCAGGAGAAATAGAATTAGTATTCAGTTGTCTTTTATTATCACCTTCTCTCAGGTAGCGAGGGCTCCTTAGTATAGGAGAGTACACCTATTACGCTTATTGGATAGTCTTCTTCCAAACTATAGGCAGGTGCCGAAAGGTAGGGAATGAAGAAAACCAATTAGCCAAAGTAGGGTGTGCAGAAGGTAATATGTAAAGACAAAATAAAGGGATTAGAAAGAGGGCAAAGTAAATTGCGACCGTTATCATTCACGACCAAACCGCGTACTTCATCGCCACAGCTTTTTTGCCATTGCTTTTTTTCCCAGTTCGGGAAAAATAGAATAAGTTATTGATTGATGTGAAAAAGTGTTTTTGTAGTTAACCGCAATCAATAACGGTGTCGCGTGTAGCTAGACCGAGATGAGTATGGGTCGTCCTCAGGGAAACGTTGAACTTTTTACTCTTACTTTAGATGTGTTGAAAAAGAGAGGAGGAAATAAGAATTTTGTGAAAAGTTTCTAGATCTACGTTAAGCAAGAATGCAAAATTATAGATCTAGATTATTTTAAAGATGTAGATAATATAATAGAAGGGCTTGTAGGGTTCGTTAGGATTTAGTAGTCATGGACGATTAATTAAAAGTTACCCTTTTTATCTTTTAATATATTTATAACTAGAACGACGGTGATGCGTGTAGATTAGGGTTTCTGGAGGGAAAAGGAATCCCACTCTTAACCCTTATCTCGACACGGAACTCCGTTCATATCTAGCCTTTACTAAAACAATCATTAATCAAATCTCTAATCGCGGTCGGAACTAGCAAAGAATTGCTCGCGCGCCCGATTAGGATGTTAATGATTCTTTTGATAAAGTTCATAAACTTCATAGGACTTAAAAAGGGTTTAGGGATCTTCATCGTACATTAGCCTACCTTAATCCTACGAACCCTAACAAGTGGAGAATTACTCGCGCATGTTGGGAAAAGAAGATGAAAAGACAGAGAGGGAAAACATAATGTAAAATGCAAAAGAATTAAATAAAACAACTACCTTTATTAATCAACTTGAACAATCTACACTTTGATTCCTTAGAAAATGATTACAAAGACTAGTTTGCTTCTCGATCTCTTCCAAGGAGGTAGACGAACAGTTGATGATCAGCCTGGAAACGTGAGCGTTTGGGGCTTCGTGATCGCGTCGGCTTGATGAATTTTCCAAGAGGCTCTCGGTGCCTATTTATAGTGCAAAGCCAGAATCATTTGCTTCAAAATTAGGTAAAATTCAGCAGAGATTCATGCCAAAAAATCTCATCCTCTAACTCCAATATCTTGCCGCGGATCCGCGGCCCAAGTGGGGGTATGGCCGCGGATCCGCGGCCATTTGATCTCATCCCTCCATCAATTTTCAGGGCTTTGTTCTTTGTGACATGTGTACTTCTCTGGAACCTTTGCATCTTTGAAATCTTCTCGTGGTTGCTGCCAGACTTGGTCTTCAAGTTTTGATTCTTAATTAGGCAAGTCTTCTTCAACAACTTGATTTGCTTGATTCTAGTCTTTGGAAAATTCTGCACAACTTGGAAATATCTTTTGCACAACAACACAAATAATATTTGGTAGACTTAGTTCTACTAGGATTAGGTCAATGAATTTATTTGCATACATTTTCCTACCAAATACTAATTAAAATATATTAACACATGGAAAATAGTGGTTTTACACATAAACCATCATATGTATAATATATTATAATAAAGTCCTTTTTTAATATGAAAATGGTAGGAAAAATGTAATACAAATGTGCAGTTTTATCAACTGAACAAATACCTCCAAACTTATCTTTGATCGTCCCGAGCAAACTAGTTTATTTAAGAGAAGAAAAAAGAAAGGATAAAACTAAACACACTTTCATAGGCAAATACGATTGCACTGAGCACGTGCAACAAGCCGTTAAACCTCTAGGTGTCCCTAGTAGGAGGAGTGTTGTCTCCTGAGGGTTTTCAGTGGATTACACCCACAAAATCCTATAACAAAAGAGAGATGGTGAAATTTACATATAAAGATAAGAACCATAAAAGAAAGGCCTTGAAAAGAAGTGTTTCCAACTATACTAGCTTTTCAGTTGTCATGAGCCCTATCTTAATAGTCATGAAAAAAATGTTAGAAATCACATCATCCCTCAATGAAACATCGTCTTTATTCTTCATTCCTTCCTTTCATCCAAACATTGATCATATAACCCTACGTGTGTGAAATGGACATCCCTACACTCGGAGAATTCAATTCAAGCTATCATACTCTTGTCCATCTACCTCAGTACTTTTTAACTTGATGAATATTTAGATTTGCTCACACATTTTCATGCGACCGTTAATACTTCTTGAGGCACTAACCGACCGATTACTCATGTGCTTGCTGATTCGATGATAATATTTTTCTCGTCTTGCACCACCTAAGGCTTAGCAGTGACTCCCAGACCAGTTGGCCTTAGTGCACTAGGTGAAGAGGCACCCTCGCTATATTTTTTTATTGCTGCCTTGGCGATACAAAACCAGTGTTCATTTTTTCCTTTTCACCATTTTTATATTTTCTTCATATTTTTTTTCATTTCCTTCATACTTTGGCTTTTAGACAAGAGCATTTCAAGGTATCCTCTACCATCCCGAGTTTCAAAACATGTGTAAGTGTATATAGTAGGGTATCAACATTCAAATGTTTGGCTTCCAGAATAGAAACTATTTTTCAGACTTATTTTTATCCTCAGATTAGTGACTTCCTTCATCTTACTAACCCTTGGGACAACATCTCATAACTACTTATTACTAGTTCGTTTAAGAAACTTCTAATTTTCTTGGTTTTCTTAAACTATTCCTATCTTTTGGATGTAATTTTTCACTTTCTACTCTTTTGTTATAAATTTTTTTTTATTTTAAAATTTTTGAAAATTTGTGCTTATGCAAAATATGATGCAAATTGCTGTGTAAATAAGCACAAACCATCCCCAAACTTGTTTTCAACAGTGTCCTCACTGTTGCTATCCGCTGGATCACAAAAACCTGTAAGCTTGGGGGGAAATTATTAATGGGGGCAAAAATATATTAAAGTGAAAATCCTCCCCCAAACTTATTTTTGGCTCACAAATTTGAGGACAAAAGTTATGATCAAGAGCCAAAAATATACCCCCCCTCAAACATGAGTTAGACAAAACGAAGCATTTTAAGAAGGGGTGAGTCTTTTGATCAAAATAAAGCTTTACAAAGACCAAAAGTTAACACCAACCATTCAAACATTTTATCAGTATATCGTATAGGTTGGTGGAAGAATGTGTTGTATCGAGTCAAGAAAAAGTGGGGAAGGGATAAGAGGTGGTCTGGAAAGGATTTGAAATTAGAGAAAAGAAAGAATGAGAATGAATGTGAATGATTAAGAAGAAGGAATGGTGACGGTCCAACCTCTATAGGTGGAGATTGATTAATCACAAAATCCGTATTGTTTAAAAATTCAAGTTCGTCAGCAAAAAGTTCTTCAAAACTTTTATCAATGGTGTGATTGAACATTCTGCTGTCAAAGATTGTTGTGCCAGAATTTATTCTACTTGATTCATCAAAAATCATTGATGTAAAGGACTCGAAAAACTTATCTACCTCATTTTCAAAAATATCCAAATCAAGTTGAATTTCTGGTTGTCACGACCCGAAAGTACGGAACGTGACCGGCACTTAGATTACGAAGCGTCTAGAGGCGCCACGTAACCTAAGTAAGCCGAAGCCCAGAAATCTAAACCATGAAAAAGAAGAAGAAGCATTAAAAGAAAACATGAAGGAACAAGTTTAAAACATCAGCAAATTTTCCTAAAAATTTCGGCAGAGTCTCCTCTATAAAAACTGGCCCCCAAACGGGTACAACAAGTATAATATACATAAACAACAATAAAAAGCATCCCCAAACGGGAGCTAACTCAACGCCAACAGGCGGAAACAACCACAACAAGCACAATAATATACAACGCCAAAGGGTGAGGCTCAAAACTCAAAAGAAAACAAAACCACCAGATCAGAATAATACATGCGCGACTCTAAGGTCAAAATAAAAGACTGGTCCAATAAACTTAACAAGTAATACAAGTATGGTTGATGGAGCTTACTAGATACAAATGAATGAATAAAAGTACAATGGTGGTTCGGATACAAGTGAACCAACCTACCGTGCAAATCACCCTGAAGATAAGATGTGCCAACAAGCTGCTAGGGAAACCTGTACATCGAACCTGTAATAAAATTTGGCACAACGGGGGTAAGTTGCCAACTCATTAGTAGAAAACATCTACGAAAAGAAATCGAATGCACGACGCTATCCTAGGTCATAATAATACACTACTATATCCCAATCATCTAGTAATAGCAGGGTAATACTACGTGTAAGTGCAGATACTCCGTGCTCGTGTCAGTGCCTCATATAATATTATGTCATATGAATGAAATGCATGCACCATGAATATAAAGTAACAAATCCTGAAATCCAGATATATATGTATAAGAAATCTTTAGCTGTTATCATAGTAAAATGTATATAAGAATCTAAAATCTCAACAATGAAATCTATGGAAATCCGTGTCAAGCATCGACACAACACATGTAATCTCAAGTCTCAATATCTCGGGCTCCGTCAGTCCGGATCGGCCCATATCATCAAATCTCACGACAATGGTCGGTATCCTCCGGATATCCGCCGCGCCAGACATCACCGGTAGGCAGCCTTCCCCTGCCAGGCTCATCGTCTACAACTCGATCTTCTTGCCCCGGGGTACCATACCGGGCCCACCATGTATCCGAGACGGTTCATCCACTCCTCGAATCGGGTCTCGAAATCCACCAGAAAACATGAAATCTCATGGTGGACGACACATACATCACGAGAAAACCGCATCTTATGTTTTTAAAAAGAGAGGAGGAGGAGAGAAAGAAGTTTTTACATATTCTTGCGGTTTTCCCCAAAATCCAGAAATCTCATAGAAATCCAAATCTCAAAATCATGAGT
Organism: Agapanthus africanus; assembly: GCA_030015575.1. NCBI lineage: Eukaryota > Viridiplantae > Streptophyta > Magnoliopsida > Asparagales > Amaryllidaceae > Agapanthus > Agapanthus africanus. The sequence goes on along the minus strand of CM057345.1, from coordinate 262,239,639 downwards.
AACTATATGATAAGTGTCGGCATATGCCCATAATACTGCATGATAACATGAAAATATGAATGCATGAATGTCTAAGTAATAAATATCATGTCTGTACTAATGTCAGAGAATAATCACAATATTATATCGGTCTAGTTGTTAACTGATTCTATCCATAAAAGACAATATGATCTAAAGTGTACGTGACATAGCAATTACCGATGATGATGTGTGTGAGCCGACAAATAAGTGTGCATGGAATATGCGCATCATCGGTAATAGTGCTGGTGTCCTAACAGGTAAAGTTTATACTGATTATAGCAACATATAAAAGAACATGCACCATGATGATTACAGTATGAATGCAAGATAGATGTGCATTATCCACCCCTCTGCGACATACGAGAACAACTATCACTATATGAATCGAACCTAGACTAGTGTCCATCTAACCTCCTCAGGAACTTAACCTAAGAAACTAGTCATTAAGAAACAAGAGTCTACCTAGGTCTGAATCAATATCTCTAATAGTTGGCGATCCAGCCTCAATAGCATCACGTACGACGTACGGCTTCCTCGAACCAAGAGTGCAGATCAATCATCATATCTATGCCTCGTACGGTAAAATCCATCGTACGGCATCCCAATATCGGGGTACGGGTCAAGTATCTCCTAGGTGTCTCATCATTCGTATAATGTCATCACCAACACATCTCATGATCAAGGTGCTAAACTGTAATCGTCTACATCAATCATATGTCTTTGCCATCATAATAAGCATCATTAGTTTATCCTCAGAAATATCATGTCATATGTATCATATTGTGATTAAGTCATACTGATATCATATCGTCCTCAAGTCACACCTCTATGATATCGACATCAGGTCACACCTATATGATGTCGTAATCAAGTCATACATATCCCATATCGTGATCAATCACAAGTTACAGTCCGGGTACTATTTTAGAGTCCCATGTACCTCAATATCATCACTACCCCTTATAATTTAAGTATACATGTTCATTATCTCATTCTCCAATGATCCGCTAACACTTAATACGACTGTATAGCCAAGAATCATGGCATCAAGCCAAGTTACACTATTTCATCATTCCTCGGATATCATATCACATCAATGAATCCCATATACGTGTTGTATATATATGTATATACCTATACCTAGTTCTATATATATACACATACACGTATACCCCATGTCGAGTTTCAATGTGTGCGTGTGTGTGTTTCTATCTGAAACCTACGAATCTCTTCCAAGGTACTCATCCTCTGATATGGTTTTCCTAAATCAGTCTTGTCCAGCCTAGGGTCAATACTAGGGTCCTACTGATTAAGAATCTAGGGTCACATCTGGTTTCCTAATGTCATTAAGTACTATTCCTATTCTATGTTGCGGGGGTGCTAAACGCCATCCACCCGACTTCCCCCCGTAGATATGCATCTACTTACCTGGTCCATGTCTGCCGAAGACAGTGTCGCCATCCTCCTCTTCATCGCCCGCAGTCCACGTGAGGGGTACCTAAACGTAAACATATAAATAGTATCGTAAACTGAATCACATACGAAAGTCAAACGATACAAGGAACAAGCATAGGTTAAAACCTATGTCCCGTCCACGCAAAAGAACCAAATATCGCTCGATATCGGCGTACAAACTCCGATGGATCGAGATAAACATCAACAAATAACTCATAGTTTTAAAACACCTTACTTATATTATAAAACATGATTAAATCCATCGAAACCCTAAAATCAATCAAATCGTCCGATTTCGAAAAACCCGAAAACGCCAATTTACCGTTTTTCTTCAAAACTTGACATTTAAATAAAACCAATGGTTATAAAACTCAGTAAATAGCATAAATAGACTTTACAAACCATTACTATATTTTTATTACACAAATTTATATAAATTTGAAATTTCTAGTTTGCAACCTTTAGTAATTTTTAACATTTTTCAAGCAAAATACCACAATTCCACAACAAAACATGATTTTGCATGAATTAATGTATTAAACTACAATTCATGATGATAATGATATAATGAAACCATGATTATATTTTTAATTTCATTTATTTAGGAATTTCCAAAATCTAGTTTACAAAATACTAGCACTTTATTACTATTTTCCAATTATCACAAGAAACTAGTGATCAAACTAAGTTTTCATTCCTTTAATATGCTCATATTCTCATTAAAACTACCATCTAATGATAACCACCTTAACAAGAATTTTATTTTACCCACAAACACATTTTAGAAAAATCTAGTTAGCTAAATAGTTTAATTAAAACAATTTGAATAAACAATTTATTATACAACAACCATGCAAGATTTTTCCACTTCTAAAAATGGTCGACTAGTTATTATAACCCTAATTACTTAATAAAAATCATAACTTGAATTTACAAACCCTAACTTGAATTTTAAAATTTGCAACTAGAATTAATTTAACAAATCTAATTATGCTTTAAAAGAAACATCTAATAGAAATAAAACAAAAGAAGGAAATTTATACCTTCAAAATATGAAATCCAAACATGAAAATGAGCCTCCAAAATGCATGCTTTCCCACTCCAAAATCCATGTAAAGAAGAGCAAAGAACAAAGGGTAGGAATTTATTAGGATTTTGTGCAATTTTTATTGAATTTTGGAGGATTTTTGATGATTTTTGGAGTTGAAATAAAAATGAAAAATGGGGGGGCTGCCATGGGGTGTGGCCGGCCATGAGAGGGAGTGAGGGGAGAGAAGGAAGAGAGTGTGATATTGTGTAGAAGTTTCAAGAGAAGAAACATCACATAAAGTCTTTTCATGCTTTTATTTATTTATTTTTTTATTCCTTTACTATAGCAACTCAAGAAAACTCTAGAAAATAGGAAAAATTTGCAAATAAATTTTGCATGATACACACTAAATTCTAACATGCCATGGTTCATTTTTACAAATTAAAACCATTCAAATTTGTAATTTACACTAATTTAGTGTAAAAATAAAGCTTATGTTAATATTTAAAATAATTAATTTAGGAAAAATATTTAATTGAACTAAAAATTTATAAGTGGTTAAATAAACACCATTTAGTAGTAATTACATAATTAAAATAGGTATTTTTGAAATTATAATGAAAAACAATCACGGTTTAGTTTTACGAAAAATACATTTTACTTTACCGAAAATCATAAAATTCACTTAAACAATTTTATTCATTTAATTATTTTTAAAACGTTACACTGGTATTATTGAACTTGAATTAACGGATTGTGATTCATCAAAACTCACTGAAACTATAGGAACAGAAGAAGAACCGGAGAAAGTAGAAGGTGAAATGGGTAAACAAATTGGTGTGTCGAGTGTTGCTGAACCAGATGTGGAAGATGGAGGCTGTATTTCGGTCTGATATTCGGGTATACCATTGTCATCAACTTCAAGACATATTTGGGGTTCGGGAAAAATTAAAGGCTCGAGATGATGACCACAAGAAAGTGAAAGGATTTGATGAATTAGTGGGACAAAATCATCCAAAATTTCGGGTTCATCAATCAATATATCCCCAACGTCAATCACCTCATTCAAGTGAAGGTTAAAATTCTCAAACTTCTCATCAAAAGTATGGTTTTCAATCAGTTTTGGTTCAAGAGTGGAGGTGTAGAGATCACAAGGGTTGGGTATGGTTTCACTTGAAATGGACCCTTCACAGTTGGGTAAATCAAACACTACAAAGTCACACAACTAATCAGACAATGTACTTGATGAATCTATGAAACTAGAGTTGTGGATTTCAGTTTGGAACTGGAAGGTTTGATTAGGAAGGGTGTATAATTCTGTCTCTCTACCCAAATTCTCATTTTGTCCGATGCCCGTATTATATACTGAAAAATTTTGGGCTGGTTCGGAACTCGTTGCCCTTTCATATTTCGCCATGCTTTCCTTCCATTCCTCCCTAATGCGGTTCATCATCACTATACCTTTTTCTAATTTCCGCTCAAGACTAGACTTTCGTTGATAAGGGGTTTCGGTATAAGATTGAAATTCCTGTGGATAATTAAAACTCCCAAATGACTGATTAGAAGAACTGTCTAGAGAAGGTGGAATAGTCGGATTGGATTGATAGGAATAGAATGGTTGCGAAAATTGGGTAGAAGTAGGATCAATATTATGATAAGAAGAATATTGATATGGGTTGGTCGGTTGGCTATCAAACTCTTCTTTGGAAAGTGGAGGTGATGGTTGATATTGGTCTGGGTTGAAACTTTGGCCTCTAGCCCCAGCTATGTGCTCAACAATGGACATTCGTCTAGGGGCTTCCTCACTCTGGGTATCAACTGAAACAGGTGTATGATTAAGATACGGTTGATAAGACCTAGACTGAGGTGGCCAACTATTTCTTTCTGCTTGTTCTATATGATCTCTTAAGGACAAAGAAGAGCCGGACGGTATACCGAAGGGATTACGAAAATAAGAGATATCTGGTTGTGGACAACAAAGCTCGGTAAGTGTTCTTCTGTTTAGGTCACCCATTTAAGAAGAGAAGAAGGGGGAAGGGGTAAAGAGGGAAGAAAATAATTGGTTTGTTTTGAAAATTTACGGATTTAGACAAATCACACAAAAATGCATAGACAACCCTAGAACTATGGTTACCTAGGTCCAGTCTCTAGACCGCTCCTAGACTTCCAAAGGACAAGCCGCAGGATCAATCCTCTACCGCCTCTGTACTACCCTTGTAGCCAGGTAAGTGCCAGGTAAGTAGGTAGGAACCACAGTAGTGGGCCTAATTAAAAACCACTAGCCTTTGACATACTTGCTTAGACACTACAAAAGTAATGCGGATAAGCGATAGATTACCCACGACCTTTCTCTGTCCTTAATGAGCGCGACAGTCCTTTGAGTCTGGTCTAGATATTTTTTAAATTAATGAAGGGTTGATCTAGATGCTCGGTCTGTGATTTGTGGGGCTTAGGAAGGGTGATGAAATCCCCACCTAATCTTGATTTGGTCTTTGCCCCTTAAAGTCCGTATTAAAATATACAAAAAAAACCGCAAAACAAAACTTTGCAAAAAGATTTTTGCGCGGCGCTATTTTGCAAAGAATCCTGCAGAAAATAGATTTTATTGGATTTTAGAGGAGAGAGAAAGAGTGAAGAAAGATACCAGAGAAGTGTGAAACCCTAGATCTCCTATTTCCTGAAGTCCATGACTCCAGATTCCCTTGCAAAATTCACACACAAATTGTTAAATATGCAATTTGCAGTTTTGTTTTAATAATGATATGAATCGTCTAAGAATTCAACATAAATAGTAAGAATAAAAAATTACGCACCCTTATCTCGACACGGAACTCCGTTCATATCTAGCCTTTACCAAAACAATCATTAATCTAATCTCTAATCACGGTCGGAACTAGCAAAGAATTGCTAGCGCGCCCGATTAGGATGTTAATGATTCTTTTGATAAAGTTCATAAACTTTATAGGACTTAAAAAGGGTTTAGGGATCTTCATCGTCCATTAGCCTACCCTAATCCTACGAACCCTAACAAGCGGAGAATTACTCGCGCATGTTGGGAAAAGAAGATGAAAAGACAGAGAGGGAAAACATAATGTAAAATGCAACAGAATTAAATAAAACAACTACCTTTATTAATCAACTTGAACAATCTACACTTTGATTCCTTAGAAAATGATTACAAAGACTAGTTTGCTTCTCGATCTCTTCAAAGGAGGTAGACGAACAGTTGATGATCAGCCTGGAAACGTGAGCGTCTGGGGCTTCGTGATCGCGTCGGCTTGATGAATTTTCCAAGAGGCTCTCGGTGCCTATTTATAGTGCAAAGCCAGAATCATTTGCTTCAAAATTAGGTAAAATTCAGCAGAGATTCATGCCAAAAAATCTCATCCTCTAACTCCAATATCTTGCCGCGGATCCGCGGCCCAAGTGGGGGTATGGCCGCGGATCCGCGGCCATTTGATCTCATCCCTCCATCAATTTTCAGGGCTTTGGTCTTTATGACATGTGTACTTCTCTGGAACCTTTGCATCTTTGAAATCTTCTCGTGGTTGCTGCCAGACTTGGTCTTCAAGTTTTGATTCTTAATTAGTCAAGTCTTCTTCAATAACTTGATTTGCTTGATTCTAGTCTTTGGAAAATTCTGCATAACTTGGAAATATCTTTTGCACAACAACTCAAATAATATTTAGTAGACTTAGTTCTACTAGGATTAGGTCAATGAATTTATTTGCATACATTTTCCTACCAAATACTAATTAAAATATATTAACACATGGAAAATAGTGTTTTTACACATAAACCCTCATATGTATAATATATTATAATAAAGTCCTTTTTTAATATGAAAATGGTAGGAAAAATGTAATACAAATGTGCAATTTTATCAACTGAACAGGTATTATTCAGTTGTCTTTTATCATCACCTTCTCTCAAGTTGCGTGTACTCCTAAGTTGAGGAGGGTACACCTATTATGCTTACTGGATAGTCTTCTTCCAAACCATAGGCTGGTGCCGAACGGTAGGGAAGGAAGAAAACCATTTAGCCCAACGATGGTGTACAGAAGATAACGAATAAAGACATATAAAGAGATTTGGAGAGGTGGTAAAGAAATATACGGTTAAATTCATGAATTTGATTATGGAAGAGGCATTACTAGGAATACCAGGATACCCCTACGAAACATTTTCATGTTTCAGTGCATTGTTAAAGGAAAACTGATTTCCTGATTACATACTTACTCCAGGATATGTATTTACCAGGTATGATTCTCCCATTTGTATGGTTTTACAGATGATGAGTGGGAGTAAGTTATTGGGAATTAGGTGATCATCCTCATTATATCGAAATTCGTTGTAATTGGTGATATTTGAGGAAATCGCCTGGGGACAGTTTTCAACTTACGTTGCACATGTTTTGAGTTATTCAACTCAGCGGACTTATACAGAGTATTGTATGTTGTCCAGTGTCCGTCAGGACAAAGGGGTTGGTCCTCGTATATGTTCTGTTTACTTGTGACTTCTCTAAGTTTTTAGACAAGTGTTTCGTAGAAATATAATGTCTAAGTTTTGAGAAGTTGTGGGTATAAGAATAAAGTAGAGAACCGGATATTGCAAGTATCGGGATTCTTCAAACAGATTGAAGATGTAGATTCTTATGAATGGTATTCAGTTGATAGTAATGGTTTTGAGAAACTTGTTTCTCTTTCAGGTTACTCGTAATTGGATGGATTCCTAAGTTGAGTAATGCTGATTAGCCTCTCTTCATTAAGTTGATGGGCACTGGAGACAGCTGCATGATTTGAATCTGGTTCAAATTAAATTAGTGCCTCTATTCCTATATTATATATAGAATGGTTCATATCTTAACGATGTTAAGATACGGGGAGTTGTCCAGCTTATGCTTAAATGCAGACAATGGATAACTCAAGGCACGTTTCTGTAATAGTTGCTTGTGAGTTGACCATGGCTTTGACGAAGGTTGACATTTCGACCATCTGGAAGATCAATAGTGATATTGTTCTAGACTCGCCACAGTTTTATTAAAATGGACTTTTTCAGAAAACAGTAGTGGGAGTATGGTAGAACTGGAAGTAATTCCAGAACCGCAAACGATTACGGAAAATTTAATAGAACCTATATATTTAATCTGGTTTTACATTCCAATAGCCACTCCGCAGATAGGGTGGGTAACCTCAGACACCCGAGAGGTACTCCGGTAGCCTGAAGGACGGTGACAGGGAGATTCTTGTTTACCCAGACTTGACACTACTGTTGTTCCAGACTATGGGACCGGCAGGAGGATAAGTATATTGTCGTTCTAAACTACCTTTAGAAGTGCACGTATATATTATTCTGCCAGAGGGTTGTCGTAGTCTGTGGGAGCAGCGGAAGCATAGTGGGCAAGTAGCTTATGTCTATTTATAGACTTCAGCAGTTATAGCGGAGATAGATCATCTAATTTTGATGTAACAGTCATGGCTTTGACTTCATTAGAATAGGGGATGGATCTCTTAAGAAGGTAGTAGGGTGTAATGTCCTGGTATTTGGATGACACACACAAAGTAAGAAGTAAAATCCTATACTACGATCGGTTGTACTGTGGTCGTCATACAGTTGTTTCTTCACAAAGGACATGGATATAATATCAAACATTCTGGTTACTAGATCTATGGTTTTAGATCTAGATTTTGGCAGTTTCCTAATTTGTGTACTTTGACAATATTCTAATGGTATTTTAGAATAGTTGACTCCTGGCATGGTGGTGTACCTGCAGGTGATGGAGTCACCCTCTCTAAAGGTGTCTTACAGACTAAAGGAGAGAGGGATGTGCATGATTGGCAGATCACTTGCTTAGGCAATTGAGTCAATCATGAGATGTCAAGTACCGCACCAGATGTTGTTTTTTGCGCTAGATGCGATAAGTTTATATTAATCCAATCCTGGAGAAACATAAGGAAGCAGTTTTAGAACATAAGTGCATGTTCTACGAATTTGATGACGACAGCCTCCTTCGGGAGACGGTTATCATTCCAGGCTTCAAAGGTGACAAGAATGACAGAGTAACTGTCAGAGTTATAGTTTTCCCTCTGACGAGGGACAGTATTATGGGCAGGTGGTCCAATAGGATACTGTGGGAGGCATGGTGCTGGATACTGATTAGGTTCAGTTATCAATAAAGTCTAAGAAGTTTGGATTTGGAGTTCATTTATGAACTAGGTCCCATCAGATATTCAGACATATTCTAAGACAGGTATTACTCGATTCGGGAGATGGTTTTCTCCGCGAACTTGAGATTAAGAGAGACATAGAAAGAAACATCAGGGCGGATCCACTCACTGAGGCTATTTCTCGAACACAAGAGTTTTACAAACTAGCTTTATGAAACTGATTAGTAGAGGAGTTGGGTGTTCGGTATCACACGGGCTGTGAGTATGCGACATCACAATAAGTAGACTTAAGTGCAAGTGGCAGATTGTTGGATATAGTGCCCTCAAAGTCAATTATTGGATCGCGGGTACGTGATAGCAATGATTGAGGCAGGACCTATACCGATATGATAGTCTTGCTCGAGATGATAGTATGCTATCTGGTTGTCTTTATCTGTAAGTGCACAGCGGCGCCCTGGCCGTCAATTCGACGCCGGAATGCGGAAACGAAGCTTTTTCAAAACTAGAAAACCGGCACCACCGCGCACTTTGAACCCGGATTGGGCCATTAACCTAACTCTAGCAAACACGAGAAAGGGTAAAATGCTATACCGAGCGATCAGTGTCCTTCGGTCTTCGGCCTCCGTCCCGATCTCCACTCGGAATCTCCGGTCTTCACCTCCTCGTCGTAACGGGCACTACATCGCCGGGTTCTTTTAGGGCTCCCACCTCTGGACCGAGGCAACTCAGGCACGAAGTTGGCGAGCCGACGTGCCCAATAATACTGTAGGCTAAGTGTAGAATCCATTGTCTCAATGGGGTATGAAATTGCCTTGTATGGTGGAGGTGGAATGAACTTTGGAGAATGATGGTGTTCTCATTTTTCTAGCAAAGAAAATGAAATGAGATGAAGAAATTTTCCACACAAAAATGAATCTCACTCTCCTCACCAATGTGGCCGGCCTATACAAAAATGGTGGAGGAAAAAAAACAACAAGGGACGTGAGTGTAGGGATAGCTCAAGGTGACCATAAGAAATGTGTTGATAATGAGGAATTATGGTCACACCAAAATCCTATCATTTCCTATCACATTAAATGCTAGCCATGATGAGAACAAAAAGCAAAGATGCTATGTTTATCATAATCCCTCGAATCACAAATAAACCCCTCCACAATGCTAATTTGCACACTTGCAAATTAGTCCCTCCATCAGAAAAATCCGACCGTGAAGAAACAAAGGAAAACTGGCCGGAACAGAATACAAGCTGGCAACTTCAGAAAACTGATCCCGTAATAAATTACTGGAAAACCCCGCGACTGTATATACATACTCGCATTTGTATTTCCACTGAATACAATTGCAAAGAGACAAAATCTACACTATATAATACTAGGATCCGGCTTAAACCAAAGCCCGCTAGTATTATCCGTCCGATCATGATCCGTGCAATACCACACGTATCTGATCGAACCCTGCCAAATCTCCATACGGCCTCTACAGCGTTTCGCCCGAAACTTGAGCAACTGTCTGTGGGGGACTCTAAAGACTCTTCAACACCTTGGTTGTGGATTTAACCACTAGCACGTCAGAGGTATTAGCCACACGTAACGGGCTACCAGGTATTGACCAAAAGGGACGTCGATGAGCGAACTCATCCTGACACCCTACTCAGCCTGTCAGTGACAATATACGTACAGTCTGGTCCGTTCGTCTATGAGCGTCGCATGGCGGGCCTAGGGGGTTGGTAAAAGTCAGACTCCCAAAAGCGGTACAGGTCGTGTCGGAGTGTAGCCCAGAACACCCTGAGATACTACTGGAATACCTACCAGTAAATCTGCTGCCTTGGCCAAGGACTTCGTGTAATGGCTCTCCTAGACACAGCGCGACCTCACCCCCAATACCGGGAGAGACGAACCACTGCAGATCCGCTCACTGCCTCCATGTGGCTCGGGACTGTACCTAACTAAAACCTGTTTGCACGTCTCCTTTGAGCATGGTAGGGTAGTAATCAAAGTATAGTGGGAATACACACGAGACAAATGACGATCTCAGGTCGATGAACTAACCTGTACACATGTCACCAGGGAACTGCCATCTGATGTCAGGTATAAGACCAACTAGCATGTTCCTGGCGAGTCCTGTCCGGTGTACTCATAACCCAATGAGCACATGTATACATCTTAGGTGAACCAACTGACACCAGTGGCTTGTGAGACCGGCCACCACCCCTCGTTGGGGTATCGACTGTATACACTAGTCTACTCTGGAGTATTTATGCCCTGTCTCGAAACTCCCACGAAAAGGGACCTTTTAAGGATGTGCTTATAGACCCCAGCTCCCACGTATATGATTGCCCTCATACTGCTGGCAGTCAAGCAAGAATCCTAAGGGCTCTAACAACGTGCAATAGTGACCTTACAGGTCACCTAAAGCAGTACACGATGATAAAGATAAACCAGATAGCATACTATCATCTTGAGTAAGACTGTCCTACCGGCATAGGTCCTCCCTCAATCTTTGCAATCACGTGCCTGCGATCCAATAATTGACTCTGAGGGCACTATATCCAACAATCTTCCACTTGCACTCAAGGCTAATTATTGCGATGTCGCATACTCACAGCCCGTGTGATACCGAACACCCAACTCCTCTACTAGTCAGTCTCACAAAGCTCGTTTGCGAAACTATTATGTTCGAGGAATAGCCTCAGTGAGTGGATCCGCTCTGATGTTTCTTTCTATGTCTCTCTTAACCTCAAGTTCACGGAGAAAGCCATCTCCCGAAATGAGCAATACCTTTCTTAGAATATGTCTGGATATCTGATGGGACCTAGTTCATAAATGAACTCTAAATCCAAACTTCTTAGACTGCATCGTCAACTGAACTTAATCAGTATCCTGCGCCATGCCTCCCTCAGTATCCGTTTGGACCTCCTGTCCAAACTACTGTCCCTCGTCAGAGGGGAAACTATAACTCTGACAGCCACTCTGTCATCCAGGTCACCTTAGAAGCCTGGAATGATAACCGTCTCCCAAAAGAGGCTGCCGTTATCAAATCCCTAGAACATCAACTTGTTTCCAAAACTGCTTCCAAATGTTTCTCCAGGATTGGATCAATATCAACTTATTGCATCTGGTGCAAAAACAACATCTGGTGGTGTACTTGACATCTCATGATTGACTCAATTGCCTAAGCAAGTGATCTGTCAATCATGCACACCCTATCCCCTTTAGTCTGGAAGACACCTTTAGAGAGGGTGACTCCATCACCTGCAAGTACACTACTGTGCCAGGAGTCGTCCATTCTAAAAACTCTTAGAATGCTGTCTAAGTACCCTGTTTGGGAAACCACCCAAATCTAGATCTATAGATCTAGTAACCAGAATGTCTGATATAATATCCAATTCCTATGTGGAGAAACTACTGTGTGACGACCAAAGTATAACCGATCGCAGTATAAGAATTTCACTTCCTATTCTGTGTATGTCATCCAAATACAAGGACATCACACCCTACTACCTTCTCAACAGATCCATCCCCTATTCTGAAGAAGTCAAACCTATTACTGTCACATCAGAAATAGATGATCTATCTCCACTATATCTGCTTAAGTCTATAAATAGACATAAGCCACTTGTCCACTATGCTTCCGCTGCTCTCACTGACTACGACAACCCTCTGGCAGAGTCATATAGACGTACACTACTAAAGCCTGTTCAGGACGACGCTATACTCATCCTCCTGCCGGGTCTCACAGCCTGGAACAACAGCAATGGCAAGTCTGGGTAAACAAGAACCTCCCTGTCACCGTCCTTGAGGCTACCGGAGTACCTCTCGGGTGCCTGAGGTTACCCACCATATCTGCGGAGTGGCTAATGGAATGTCAAACCAGATTAAATCTTTAGGTTCTTATCAAATTTTCAGTAATAGTTTGCGGTTCTGGAATCACTTCCAGTTCTACCATACTCCCACTACTGTTTTCTGAAAAAATCTATTTTTATTAAAACTGTGGAGAGTCAAGAACAATATCACTATTGATCTTCGAGATGGTAGAAAGCCAACCCTCGTCATAGCCTGGGTCAACCCACAAACATGCCTTGAGTTATCCAGAGTCTGGTTTTAAGCATAAGCCGGATAACTCCCCGTACCTTAACATCGTTAAGATATGAATTGTTCTATATCCAATATATAAACGGAGGCACTGATTTAATTGAACCAGATTCAAATCATGCAACTGTCTCCAGTGCATGTAAACTAAATGGAAAGAGGCCGATCAACATTACTCAACTTAGGAGTACTTCCAATTATGAGTAACCTGAAAAAGAAGCAAGTTCTCTTAACCATTACTATCAACTGAATACCATACACAAGTATCTACATCTTTGATCATCTTGAAGAATCCTGGTACTTGCAAAACCTGGTTCTCTACTTTATTCATATACCTATAACTTCTCAAAACTTAGACCCTGTGTTTCTATGAAACACCTGTCTAAAAACTAGAGAAGTCATAAGTAAACCGAATATAGTACGAGGACCAACCCCTCTGTCCTAATGGACACTGGACAATATACAATACTCTGTATAAGTCCCCTGAGTCTAGTGACTCATTCACTGTGTGTCGTAGGTTGAAAACTGTACTTATGGTTAAGAAGAATTACACCGCTATTCAATGCTCCTTACCTAACCATCCACTGATATTGGTAAATGTCATAGACATAATTTCAAAAAGGTATATCCCACTCTATAAAAATAGACGTACAGATATATTAATTTGAAATTGGTGCATAACAACGGATATTCAAAACCAAATATTCGCCGTCCGGCAAACAACCCAGGCGATTTCCTCAAATATCACCAATTACAATGAATCCCGATATAATGAGGATAATCACCCAATTCCTAATAACTTACTCCCACTTATCATCTGTAAAACCAATCAGATGTGAGAATCATACCTGGTAAATACATATCCTGGAGCAAGTGTCTAATTGGGAAATCAGTTTTCTTTTAACAGTGCACAGTGAAACTTGTAAATATTTCGAAGGGGTATCCTGGTATTCCTAGTAATGCCTCTTCCATTATCCGGATTAACAACTGTAACCGTATATCTCTTTGCCATCTCTCCAAATCCCTTTATATGTCTTTAGTCGTCACCTTCTGCACACCCCTTTAGGACAAAGGGTTTTCTTCCTTCCCTACCGTTCGGCACCAGCCTATGGTTTGGAAGAAGACTATCCAATAAGCATAATGGGTGTACTGTCCTAATCCTAGGAGCACTCGCAATACGAGAGAAGGTGAAGATAAAAAACAACCGAATAAACCTTATTCCTATTTCTCTTGAACCAGAATCCATCCCCGAACTGGAACAAGTTCCTTTCGAGTTCGTATATAACCATACGATGGAGTATCCAATAAGCTGTGGATCTTCGTAGTAATACGGAGTGTGCTGGAGAAATACAAAGGTGATTTAGGATTGGCGAAGAAATACTTGGTTTGGTCGTGAATAGCAGTCGCAATTTACTTTGCCCTCTTACTAATCCCTTGATATGTCTTTACTTAATAGCTTCTGTATACCATTTAGGCTAATTGGTTTTCTTCATTCCCCACCATTCGGCACCAGCCTAAGGTTTGGAAGAAGACTATCCAATTTGCGTAATAGGTGTACTATCTCCTAAACCAAGGAGTACTCACAACTTGAGAGAAGGTAAAAGGAAAAGACAACTGAATAGTCCTATTCGTTTTCTTCAGAACCGGAAACTATCCTCGAATAAATTTCTTCGAGTTCGTATATAACCATACGATGGTTTTATCCAATGGAAGTGGACGTTCGTAGTAATACGGGGTGTCCTGGAGAAAAGGGTAAAAGTAGGAGTGGCATTGAGGTTTGCAACTCTGACAATCCAACAGCCATTGTTTAAGAAGGTTCGGTCAACTTGGTCATTGAGTCATAGTCTAGGGTCGGGTCATGGTCGCTGCCAAAGAGAGAGAGAAAAGAAACACTCAGTGTGTACTCTAACTTAGATCAGAATGGTTATCACTTTATCTAATCAGGAAACGTCCCACTATAACCTCAAATTCTCCTCCAAATCTAAAAGAAGAATTAGTCGGGATCACCCGAGGAGTAAACTAACTGATCAGTAGGGATCGGGACCCAACTATCATCGCATGATAACGTGACGGAATCCGCTTACGTTATCACACACCAGAAGGTATGCGCATATCTGGCAAGTTTCAGCTTCTTTAGAAACTTCCGATGTGATTTTTCCCCATGCTCTTATGACCTTGACTATGGCCAACAAATCATAAGTCACATGTCATGTTCTACCCGTCACTGTCCAGGTTAATTTGAACCCACCCGTACAAGCCCTTGACTAGGGCCAACAAGGCTATACGACTGTCCCAAACCAACGCTTCTATCTATGCTGCATATGAATATCCAATAGCTACCAAACACTGTGCCTTGACTTTGGCCAACAAACACAGCTTGAATACTATTGACTCTCCATATGAAACGACGGAGGGCTACGAATGGTTTTTGGCGAAAAACCTTTAACGTAATGAACTTGATATCGTTGAAGGAACTGGATAGCTTTATAAAAATATAGTGACGAAAACCTTTGCTAAAGAGGTCACTCCCGGTGATGGGATCTCGGCTCTTTCCCCATGGAATGAGGTGCAGGATATTCCAACTGAATACCACGATGCAAAGCAAAAGTAGACGACTATAGTGAAGTTATTGCCCTGATGCAAACTTCTATCCATGGGGTCACTCCTGGTGAAGGGATCTCGGCCCTTGCCTCGTCGACTGAGGTGCTGGATATTCATAACCGAATACCACTGTGAAAAACAAAAGAGAAAGCCCTTGCAATAACAGCCTTTTTTGGAAAAATGTTCCAACAACATCAGAATAGGTTTGCTTATCTTGCATTGATCCGAATCAACGCAGTCCCATCAATTGATCACACCAATAGAGAACGAAAATAATGATGTACGTATATGCTATCTGCATTCGCCACTGGGTCCCGTCATCACCCGTTAGGTTACTTAACTAACGATAGAGCGGGGCCTGGACTAGCACGGATGCAAAACATATACAACATCTACTAGTATATATATCAATATATAATATTCGATCATGGCGTGATAAAATGCAACATCACAGAAATGTAATAAGCATCACAGAACAATACAGATATCTAGGATCCCCGGGTTTCACAGAGCCGCTACTGAAACCCGACGTTCCTCTGGTCGTGTGGATAGCCTGTGCAATGAAATCCTAGACCTCTACGGGTGCGGCAAGTTACCCGCCAAAACCTGAAGCGAGGCAGCCCCCTTCAGCAACGTGAATGGACCACCCAGCACTTCACGGAATCCGGTAACTTGGGCACCCCTCCTTGGGTCAACCTGTACCCCCTACAAGTGCGGCGAATAGCCCGCCAATTCTAAAGTAAAGCCCCCTCCGTCTCAACTCCATGAGATGCGGGTCCGTTGGCCTCTAGAACCCGGCTACCTGTGCACCCCGCCACGGGGTAATCCTAGTACAGAAAGTAAAATATACATACAACGGGTATATCGACCTCAGCCCGGTCGTGCCCCAAAAGAATAATATACAAACAGGCAGTGACGGCAGTCCACATGTCGGACGCTCGCCCCGCAATATCAAATGTATATAATAAACCAAACTGTACCACCATTGCATCCAGGCTATCCCCCATGACCAATCCGCAACATCATAGCACAACACAGAACATGTTAGGTCCACGTTACCTCTCCCGGTACTTTCGGGGTTGCGGAAACGGTAAAACAAAAATTTTTCTGGACTTGGCAACATGGACCGTAAAAGCCGGATCTTTGCTAAACAATACACTAGCATCCTAACTAGAGATTTATCTACTCGGTTAGGGGTTATACCTCAACTTGAACTCCTTCTCTTCTTGTTGTTCTTCTCCTTGCTTGCTCCGAGGGTTGATCCGGACTTTGGTCACTCAACTTGAACTCCTTCTCTTCTTGTTGTTCTTCTCCTTGCTTGCTCCGAGAGTTGATCCGGACTTTGGTCACCTCCGCGACCTCCTTGAGTCGAAGACGATCCAACCGAGAGATGTGCACCGAGCTCCACCTCGAGCCGAGGTAACTAGGGCAAAGAGATTGCCAATCTAGAAGCCCTAGGTTGTGTAGAAGTGGTAGATGAATGGTTTTGTCTTTGTGGGATCTTTATCTCTCAACACATGAGATCAAAAGATAAATCAAGAGGAGGAAGAAGGAGGAGGAGCAACAACCATGGTTTATTTCTTTTCTTCTCACTTGAAAAACAAGAGAGAGAATGAGAAAGAAATTATGATACAAAGAAAAGTAACCATGGTTGCAATAATGTAAAAACAACATCATTACTAATCCCATCAAGATAAAGTTTGATGGCTACATTGAAATGACCATTATCATAATCCAAAAGGAAAAAGAAAAAGAAAAGAAGAGTGTAGATCCCTCTTGAAAGTCAATGGTCAACACGGTCAACCGGTCAACAAAGTCAAGAGAGGTCAACGGGGTCAAACGGTCAATGCAATTAGCCATCATAAAATTATCACTAAAAGGATTAGTAAATGATGTCCGCGGCTCATAATGGTTTTGACCAAACGAACTGTTAAAACCCTAATGAGTCCGCCTCAAAATGGTTTTGACCGAATCAACTGTCAAAACCCTAATGAGCCTGCCACATAACGGTTTTGGCCGAACGAACTGCCAAAACCCTAATGAAGCACCTCCTCTTTCATCACTCCGGAAAACTGTGCATACACACCTGCATCCGCATTCCGTAGAATGCGGATGCGCAGAAGAAAAAACAAATCCACCCGTGCAATACTAGGATCCGGCTTAAACCAAAGCCCACTAGTACTGCCTGCCCGAACACCATACGCATACAAGTGTACGTAAGTGATCGCAGCCCTGCCGTAAAACCATACGGCCGCTACACGTTTCGCTCAGTGCAGGGAAACACTCTGTGTGGGACTCTAAAGACTCGACACTACGCTGGCAGTGGGTTTAACCACAGACCGCAAGCGGCACTAGCTGTACGTAACGGTCCCCAGGTAGATGTCGATAAGAAGGCCGATGAGGTAAACCCATCCGAACTCCTACTGAGCCTGTATGTGACAATCTCCGCAAAGTCCGGTCTGTTCGTCTGATACATCGCATGGCGGGCCTAGGGGGCGGTAAACGTCAGTCCCCTAATAGCGGTACAAGTCGTGTCGCAGTGAAGCCCAGAACACCCTGAGATAACACTGGAAACCTACCAGTATATCTCGCTTGCCCTGGCCAGGGACTACTCGTGTAATGGCTCTCCTAGACACAGCGCGATGTCAACCCCCAATACCGGGAGAGACGAATCCTGTCTAACCGTCACTGCCTCCAAGTGCTTCGGGACTGCTCCCAACTACTACCTGTTTGCACGACTCAGTAGAGCCGTGGTAGGGTAGTAATCAAAGAACAGTGGGAACACACTTAAGGCGAAGTGACAGTGTCAAGTCAGCAGACTAAGCTGTACTCATGTCACCTGGGAACTGATAACCTAGAGGTAAATACCAACCATCAGTTCCCGACGAGTCCTGTCCAGTGTACTCATAACCTAACGAGCACCCGTATACTATCTCAAGTACGACGTACTGACGGCTGTGGGACAGACCGTCTCCCGTGCTGGGATGAGAAGCGCATACGCTAGTCTACTCCGGAGTATCGATGCCCTATCTCGATACTCCCATGACTAGGGACGTGTATAAGGATGTGCTTGTAGATTACCCAGCCCCCACGAGTGTGATCGCCATCACAACGCCGGTAATCAAGCAAAGATCCTAAGGGCTCTACTAATGCGTATAGGTGATATAATGAATAAACACACATGTACACATTAAAGCAGAGACAAACCAAGTAGCATACTACTATATTGAGCAAGATTGTCTGTACAACTGTGAATATCCCAAGCTTCCATCAAGTAATATACATACTAGTATGATACAGTAATGGCCCCTAGGGCATATACACTGACAATCTCCCACTTCCACTAAGGCCATGTACTGGCGTATCGAAGACCTATCATCTCGATCTGCCGCTCGAACTGAGTCTGGGGTAAGGCCTTCGTGAATGGGTCCGCTGTGTTGTCCTTTGTGTCCACTCTCCGTACCTCGATCTCCTGGCGATCAATGATCTCCCTGATCAGGTGATACCGCCTTAAGATGTGCCTGGATTTCTGATGGGACCTTGGTTCCTTTGCTAAAGCTATAGCCCCATTGTTATCGCAATACAAAGGTATTGGGTCAACAATGGACGGAACCACCTGAAGTTCACTAATGAACTTCTTTATCCAGACCGCCTCTTTTGCGGCATCGCTTGCAGCAATGTATTCAGCCTCCATCGTCGAGTCTGCGACAGTATCCTGTTTGGAACTCCTCCGACATACCGCCCCTCCGTTGAGGGTAAACATAAAACCCGAGACAGATTTGCTGTCATCTTCGTCACTCTGGAAGCTTGAATCGGTAAAGGACTCGACCCGGAGGTCTCCATTACCGTAAACCAGGAACATCTCCTTAGTCCTTCTCAGGTACTTGAGAATGTTCTTCACTGCTGTCCAGTGGTCCTCACCTGGGTTTGACTGATACCGGCTTACCGCGCCCAGCGTGTAAGCTACATCTGGTCTTGTACATAGCATCGCATACATTATAGATCCTACCGTCGAAGCGTAGGGTATAGTGCTCATGCGAACCCTCTCCTCGTCAGTCTTAGGAGACATCTTCTTGGAGAGGGTAATTCCGTGCAATGCGGGTATGTTACCACGCTTGGAATCCTCCATACTAAATCTCTTTAGTACGGTCTCTATGTACCTGGACTGCGAAAGTCCCAATAGTTTCTTGGATCTATCTCTATAGATCTTGATCCCCAGAATGTACGAGGCATCACCCAGGTCCTTCATGGAGAACCTTTGTGACAAAAATAACTTGACCGATTGTAGCATAGGAATGTCATTTCCTATCAAAAGAATGTCGTCCACGTACAAGACAAGGAATACGACAGTTCGTCCTACAATCTTCGTATAGACACAAGGTTCATCATCGTTCTTGATGAAATCAAATTCCTTGATTGCCTCATCAAAACAGATGTTCCAGCTCCGCGATGCCTGCTTTAATCCATAAATGGATTTAAGCAACTTGCACACCTTCCCGCTGCTCCCACTGTCTACGAAACCTTCTGGTTGATCCATGTAAACGCACTCTTCCAAACAACCGTTTAGGAAAGCCGTTTTAACATCCATCTTCCAGATTTCATAGTCATGGAAGGCAGCAATGGCAAGTAGGATCCGAATGGATTTGAGCATAGCCTCCGGAGAAAAAGTTTCGTCATAGTCCAAACCAGGTCTTTGACGAAAACCTTTTGCAACGAGTCTAGCCTTATAGGTTTCCACCTGCCCATCTACACGAAGTTTCCTTTTGTAGATCCATTTGCATCCAACGGGTTTTACCCCAGGTGGAGCAATATCCAAGGTCCACACTTTATTGGCGTACATGGACTCCATTTCGGATTGCATTGCTTCCTGCGACTTATCAGAGTCCCTACTGATAATGGCCTGCCTGAAACTGGTAGGGTCATCTTCTTCCAAGATGCAATCCTCTCGATCCCCGTCTATGAGAAAACCGTAGTATCTCTCTGGCGGACGAGAAATCCTACCAGATCTGCGGAGTGGCTAAGGTTCGTTGGTTGTAACTGAATCTAGCGGTTCCACCAAATCTTTTGTTAAAGCTTGTGTTTCTGGAATTTCATCCAGTTCTACCGTGCTGCCACTAATGTTTTTAACAAGAAATTCTTTTTCTAAAAATGTGGCATTTCTTGAAACAATTATCTTCTGTTCCTCTGCATGGTAGAATAGATACCCACTTGAATCTTTTGGGTATCCCACAAACTTACACAAAACTGCCCGTGCCTCAAGTTTGTCTGGGTTCTGCTTTTTGACATAAGCTGGGCAACCCCAAATCTTAATACGTTTAAGATACAAACTCTTACCACTCTATATTTCATACGGAGTCTTAGGCACGGATTTGGATGGAACTTGATTCAATAGATGTGCTGCAGTTTGAAGTACATATCCCCAGAATGAAAGAAGTAACTCAGCACTACTCATCATGGAGCGAACCATATCCAATAGGGTACGATTCCTCCGCTCCGAAACACCGTTGTGCTGTGGTGTATAAGGTGGAGTAAGCTGAGAGAGAATACCATTCTCTTTTAAGTAATCTAGGAATTCCGTGCTTAAGTACTCCCTTCCCCTGTCAGACCGGAGGATCTTGATACTTTTGCCTGTCTGGTTCTCTACTTCGTTTCTAAATTTCTTGAATTTCTCAAAAGCTTCAGATTTGTGTTTCAACAGATACACATATCCGAACCTAGAGAGATCGTCAGTGAATGTGATGAAGTACGAGAACCCACCCCTTGCATGTATAGACATCGGACCGCATACATCACTATGTACGAGTCCCAAGAGCTCGGTTGCTCTTTCTCCATGTCCGGTGAACGGAGATTTGGTCATCTTCCCTTTGAGACAAGACTGACAAGTTTCATAAGATGAAAACTCGAACGCATTCAAGAGTCCATCTTTATGCAACTTACTCAGTCTTTTCTCTCCGATATGACCAAGTCTACAATGCCACAAGTAGGATTCATTCGTATCTGAATTCTTCCTCTTGCGTGTGTTTTGTATATTGAGAACTGTATTCTGATTTAGAACGTAGATACCATTACACAGTGTACCCTCTGCAACCAGTACCTTATGAAGGTAAATGTTCCTGATATTCTTGTCAAGAACAAAGTTATATCCATCTTTATCGAGTAAAGAAACTGATATGATGTTGCAAACCATGGAGGGTACATAGTAGCAATCGTTCAAAATCATAGTCTTGCCATTTGGCAATACTAGGTGATATTCACCGACGGCTGCCGCATTAACTTGTGCTCCGTTCGCTACTCTGAGCGACATATCACCCGGTGCAACTTTCCTACTTTTCTCAGTCCCTGCAATAAATTACAGATATGAGATCCTGATCCGGTATCAAGTACCCAGGAGGTAGGGCTGACCGTAAAACAGTTCTCAATTACAAGAACACTTGAAGTAGATGCAAAACCATGCTTCTTCTTCAACTGGGTATCCTGGAAATCTATACAATCCCCTTTCCTATGCTCATACTTATGACTGTTGTCACAAGTTAGAGCTGAACCAACATTCCCCAGCCCCGAATAAGAATTCAGATCGGTCAAGCAATACATTTTATTATCTTGATTAGGGCGTGAAATGGTTGCTACCTGGAGAGGGAGAAAGGAAACACTCAGCGTACGCTCTTGCAAGATTAGATTGGTTTATTAATTTATCTAACCAGGATGTCTCCCACTGTTTCCTCAAATTCTTCTTAAAACCTTTTTAAAAGAAGAACTAGCCGGGATTTAATTTACGTCACAATACTTGCTTAACCTTTCAGCCAGGCTAGTGTCGGTAATTCGAGGGAGGTTTTCCAACGCTTTCGCGAAGTTCCTTAATTTAAGAACCTCTTTTCCCTGGGGGCGTAGCCCCGCTAACACCTTTCTAGACACCTACTAGGTTTATAGCATTGATTGTTAAGTGAAATAATCTCTCGAGAGTAATCCAACTCATCAGTGGGATCGGGATCCAACTGTCATTATGTGATAACCTAGATGGAATCCACTGTAGTCACCATACTCCAGAAGGTATGCTAAATCTGCAAGTTTCAGTACTTTTGAAACTCCTGATGTGGTTTTTGCCCCTAGGACCCAAGTGACCTTGACACAGTCAACAAATCAAAGGGTCCTACTCAAGTTCAACCCGTCATTTTCTTGATTGCATTAAACCCACCCGCATAACCCTTGACACAGTCAACAAGGTCACACGACTGTCCTAACCAATCACATTGTATCTAGCAGATAAGCAATACTCAGCTACCGTTCACTACATCTTGACACAGTCAACAAACGCAGCACGAATACTAAGTATAACTTATAAGAAATGACGGAGGGCTACGGCTGGGTTTTGGCGAAAACCCGTTGACGTAATGAACTTGATATCGTTGAAGGAACGTGATACACATTTTGAAAATATAGTGGCGAAAACTTTTGCTAAATATGTTACTCCCTGTGAAGGGATCTCGGCTCTTTCCTTGTCGAATGAGGTGCAGGATATTCTAAACTGAATATCTCGATGCAAAGCAAGAATAATCGACTATAGTGAAGTTATTACCCTGACGCAAACTTTTGTCCAAGGGGTCACTCCCGATGAAGGGATCTCGGCCCTTGCCTCGTCGACTGAGGTGCTGGGCATTCATAACCGAATACCTCGATGCAAAACAAAAATGAACGTCCTTGCAATAACAGCTTTTTGAAAAACTTGTTCCAACAACGTCTTTTAGGTTTATTTTCATGCATTATTTTTTTTAATGCGTCCCATCATTTAAATCCTACCATTGCAGAAAGCAACCAAAATATGACGTACGCTTATGCCATTCGCATTCGCCACGGGGCCCCGTCATCACCCGTTAGGTTACTTAACTAACGACAGAGCGGGGGCTGGGCTAGCACGGCTGTAAAACATAAGCAATGCCTAAATAGTTATTATATATAGATATACAGCAATGATAGCCAATCCAGATCACAGATGAACACTTTGGATATGCTAGGAACCCGCGATTCGTTCGAGCCTGCAACGAAAAGCGGATTACACGGCCGCGATGAATAGCCAATACCCCACCCAAGACCCCTACGGGTGCGGCAAACTACCTGCCAGTACTCAAAGCGAAGCAACCTCCCTCAACGCCGTGAGTAGGCCACTCGGCACTTCGAGATACCCGGTAGTTTGTGCACCCCCTCCATGGGTCTATCCTAGGAGCAAAAACAGTAAAAAGAATTATACAATGACGGCTACAACCCCGACTCGGTTGTGCGGCCATACAAATAATATTACATCAATTTACAAATTTATTACATGAATGAAAGAAAAAGAAACACTCATCTCACATCCACCCCGGCTTTTCATCCGCGACAATCCAACGAGTTCATATACACATACCATCAACAACACAGATCACAGATGTGTATAACCCCCACTAATCGGCGTATAGCGATTAGTAGACGTTCAATACACATATAACCATTAGCCAAAGTCTACAGAACATCGACCAAAAATACGGACTTTTAAGCCCCAAAATCAAATTTTTCTTTCTGGAAAATCTGGGCAGAAAAGTCATATACCAAAAATCCCAAAATACCCAAATATGAAAACTGCAATAAAAAGATTCCCCAACAGAGCCAAGGGAGCCGCGGTTCCGCGCCATAAGCAAGCTTATGCCGCGGAAACGCGGCGCTTTGGATGAGTTGGGGGATGAAATTTTTCCAGTTTTCAAATAAAAGCCTGAGCCGATTTTTAGTGTATAAAATTTTAATTTTGGAACAGTTCTAAAATTCGGCAGAAACTGAATTTTCCGGGGTAATTTTGCGGGTTTTCGTCCGGTCGATATTCTTAATACTTTGCTAACATGCTAAGGTGTGTTTAGTTAGGCTCTGATACCACTGTTAGGTCCACGTTACCTCTCCCGGTACTTTCAGGGTTGCGGAAACGGTAAAACAAAAATTTTTCTGGACTTGGCAACATGGACCGTAAAAGCCGGATCTTTGCTAAACAATACACTAGCATCCTAACTAGAGATTTATCTACTCGGTTAGGGGTTATACCTCAACTTGAACTCCTTCTCTTCTTGTTGTTCTTCTCCTTGCTTGCTCCGAAGGTTGATCCGGACTTTGGTCACTCAACTTGAACTCCTTCTCTTCTTGTTGTTCTTCTCCTTACTTGCTCCGAGAGTTGATCCGGACTTTGGTCACCTCCGCGGCCTCCTTGAGTCGAAGACGATCCACCTGAGAGATGTGCACCGAGCTCCACCTCGAGCCGAGGTAACTAGGGCAAAGAGATTGCCAATCTAGAAGCCCTAGGTTTTATAGAAGTGGTAGATGAATGGTTTTGTCTTTGTGGGATCTTTATCTCTCAACACATGAGATCAAAAGATAAATCAAGAGGAGGAAGAAGGAGGAGGAGAAACAACCATGGTTTATTTCTTTTCTTCTCACTTGAAAAACAAGAGAGAGAATGAGAAAGAAATTATGATACAAAGAAAAGTAACCATGGTTCCAATAATGAAAAAACAACATCATTACTAATCCCATCAAGATAAAGTTTGATGGCTACATTGAAATGACCATTATCATAATCCAAAAGGAAAAAGAAAAAGAAAAAGAAAAGAAGAGTGTAGATCCCTCTTGAAAGTCAATGGTCAACACGGTCAACCGGTCAACAAAGTCAAGAGAGGTCAACGGGGTCAAATGGTCAATGCAATTAGACATCATAAAATTATCACTAAAATGATTAGTAAATGATGTCCGCGGCTCATAATGGTTTTGACCAAACGAACTGTCAAAACCCTAATGAGTCCGCCTCAAAATGGTTTTGACCGAATCAACTGTCAAAACCCTAATGAGCCTGCCACATAACGGTTTTGGCCGAACCAACTGCCAAAACCCTAATGAGGCACCTCCTCCTTCATCACTCCGGAAAACTGTGCATACACACCTGCATCCGCATTCCGTAGAATGCGGATGCACAGAAGACAAAACAAATCCACCCGTGCAATACTAGGATCCGGCTTAAACCAAAGCCCACTAGTACTGCCTGCCCGAACACCATACGCATACAAGTGTATGTAAGTGATCGCAGCCCTGCCGTAAAACCATACGGTCGCTACACGTTTCGCTCAGTGCAGGGAAACTCTCTGTGTGGGATTCTAAAGACTCGACACTACGCTGGCAGTGGGTTTAACCACAGACCGCAAGCGGCACTAGCTGTACGTAACGGTCCCCAGGTAGATGTCGATAAGAAGGCCGATGAGGTAAACCCATCCGAACTCCTACTGAGCCTGTATGTGACAATCTCCGCACAGTCTGGTCTGTTCGTCTGATACATCGCATGGCAGGCCTAGGGGGCGGTAAATGTCAGTCTCCTAATAGCGGTACAAGTCGTGTCGGAGTGAAGCCCAGAACACCCTGAGATAACACTGGAAACCTACCAGTATATCTCGCTTGCCCTGGCCAGGGACTACTCGTGTAATGGCTCTCCTAGACACAGCGCGATGTCAACCCCCAATACCGAGAGAGACGAATCCTGTCTAACCTTCACTGCCTCGAAGTGCTTCGGGACTGCTCCCAACTACTACCTGTTTGCACGACTCAGTAGAGCCGTGGTAGGGTAGTAATCAATGAACAGTGGGAACACACTTGAGGCGAAGTGACAGTGTCAAGTCAGCAGACTAAGCTGTACTCATGTCACCTGGGAACTGATAACCGACGATAGGTATAATACCAACCATCAGTTCCCGACGTCCAGTGTACTCGTAACCTAACGAGAACCCGTATACTATCTCAAGTACGGCGTACTGACGGCTGTCGGACAGACCGTCTCCCGTGCTGGGATGAGAAGCGCATACGCTAGTCTACTCCAAAGTATCAATGCCCTATCTCGATACTCCCACGACTAGGGACGTGTATAAGGATGTGCTTGTAGATTACCCAGCCCCCACGAGTGTGATCGCCATCACAATGCCGGTAATCAAGCAAAGATCCTAAGGGCTCTACTAATGCGTATAGGTGATATAATGAATAAACACACATGTACACATTAAAGCAGAAACAAACCAAGTAGCATACTACTATATTGAGCAAGATTGTCTGTACAACTGTGAATATCCCAAGCTTCCATCATGTAATATACATACTAGTATGATACAGTAATGGCCTCTAGGGCATATACACTAACAGAACATCAATGTGAATGTCACATTCGCAAAACCGTCTAAAAGGGCTATAGCAGTTAGACAGGATTTACCGATCAAATGACATTCACGGTCGCAGATATAATGTAAATACTGTGAACTAACATGTTTAAAATTTTTGATCGATCAAATTTACCGAAGTGGGCCCCACGGACAACTGTAGCACTCAAAGAAAATCTGGGCCCAAATAGAATATTCCAAAAACCCCATTTCTCAGTCTAAGACCCACTGAAAAAAGTTGGTGCAACAAGGACTCATTATGGCCGTAGAACCGCGGCCAATGCATGGGGTTTGGCCGTGGTTCCACGGTGGAACAGTGAAGTCATGCCACCAAATTTTTGCAGATGTCTTAGACAACCCTGCACGTATTTCTGCAATATACTAAATATATTTTCGAGCCAAAAACAAATCGACAGAAAACCGATGCACTTGAAATCGGGTTTTCGGAAAATCCGTTCGATCGAACTTGTAAACACGTTAGAGTAAGCTAGACTAGGTTAATGGCGTGGCTCTGTTACCAATGTAAGTGCACGGTGGCGCCCCGGCCGTCAATCCGACGCCGGAATGCGGAAACGAAGCTTTTTCAAAACTAGAAAACCGGCACCACCACGTACTTTGAACCCAGATCGGGCTACTAACCTAACTCTAGAAAACACGAGAAAGGTTAGAATGCTATACCGAGCGATCCGTGTCCTTCGGTCATCGGCCTCCGTCCCGATCTCCTCGCGGAATCTCCAGTCTTTGTTAGTGTATATGCCCTAGAGGCCATTACTGTATCATAACAGTTTGTATATTACTTAATAGAAGCTTGGGATATTCACCGGTGTATAGACAATCTTGCTCAAAATAGTAGTATGCTACTTGGTTTGTTTCTACTTCAATGTATGTACGTGTGTTTCATTTAACATATCGCCTATACACATAAGTGGAGCCCTTAGGATCTTTGCTTGATTACCAGCGTTGTGATGGCAGTCACACTCGTGGGGGCTGGGTAATCCACAAGCACATCCTTATACAGGTCTCTAGTCATAGGACTATCGAGACAGGGCATCGATACTCCGGAGTAGACTAGCGTATGCGCTTCTCATCCCAGCAGGGGAGATGGTCTATCCCACAGCTGTCAGTACGTCGTACTTGAGATAGTATGCGGGTGCTCGTTAGGTTACGAGTACACTGGACAGGACTCGTCGGGAACTGATTGGTTGGTACTATACCTATCGTCAGTTGTCGGTTCCCAGGTAACATGAGTACAGCTTAGTCCGCTGACTTGACACTGTCACTTCGTCTCGAGTGTGTTCCCACTGTACTTTGATTACTACCCTACCACGGCTCAAAGGAGTCGTGCAAACAGGTAGTAGTTGGGTGCAGTCCCGAAGCACTTGGAGGCAGTGACGGTTAGACAGGATTCGTCTCTCCCGGTATTGGGGGTTGATATCGCGCTGTGTCTAGGAGAGCCATTACACAAGTAGTCCCTCGCCAGGGCAAGCGAGATATACTCGTAGGTTTCCAGTGTTATCTCAGGGTGTTCTAGGCTACACTCCGACACGACTTGTACCGGTATTAGGGAACTGACGTTTACCGCCCCCTAGGCCTGCCATGCGATATGATCAGATGAACAGACCAGACTGTACGGAGACTGACACATTCAGGCTCAGTAGGAGTTCAGATGGGTTTCACCTCGTCCGCCTTCTTATCGGCATCTACCTTGGGGCCGTTACGCACAGCTAGTGCCGCTTGTGGTCTGTGGTTAAACCCACTGCCAGCGTAGTGTCGAGTCTTTAGAGTCCCACATAGAGAGCTATTCGCCTTTAGGCAAAAGAGTAGAGGTCGCATAGTTTTGCGACAGGTCGCATGGTTTTGCGACAGGGTTCGGTCACATCCGTGCACTTGTGCACGTTTAGTGTCCGGGCAGTTATTACTAGCGGGCTTTGGTTTAAGCCAGATCCTAGTATACGTTTTGGGATTGATTTTATCTCGTTTTCATTCGTGTTCCTTGGAACACGGATGCAGGTGTGTATGCACAGTTGACAGAGATAGAGGCAGAGGATTCTCATTAGGGTTGTTGACTGTAGACGTTTGCTGAACCTTAATGAGAATAAGAAATATGATTAATGATAATTAAGTATTATTGTGCCATGGTTGAATTGAAAGGTTGATTTTATTGACTTTGTTGACCGGTTGACTAGGTTTGACTTGTTGACCACCATCATTACAATGGCTATCATTTCATGCAAAGAATTTTGCTTGCTTATTTGTTCACACATTGCATTTAATGCATGAAATGATATTGCCTTTTGATTTGATGATAACCATCACATAATACTCAATTATCATTATGTGTTATGATGCTTTTTTGATTATGAGAGCTTGGATGGCAAAAGGTTTGCTCATTCTTTCATTTCATTTCTCTAGCTTGCTCAAGCTCTCTCCCTCTTCCTCTTGCTCTCTCTCTAGCTCAAGGCAACTCCCTCTCATGAGTTGAGAACCATTGCCTTAGAGATAAAAGAAAACCCACATCACTTCTCTACTCATCCTAGTTCACAAGGTTTAGCAAGCCAAGTGTTCTAGTTTCTTCAAATTTGAAGTAGAAGCCAAAAGGTAGGAGCTTTCGGGTGGATCCATCTTCGGCGTGAGGAGACGACGAGGTGAGGCCGGTCCGGCCACCGCAACGAGTTGAAGACGAAGCAGTTCAAGTTAAGGTATAACCCCCTAATCGAGTAGGTAAAACTCCTAGTTAGGTTGTTAGGTAGTTGTTTAACAAAGATCCGTATTTTGAGTCCATGTTACCACCCTATGAAAAATCATTTTTCACCATTTCCGCAACCCCAAAGAACCGGGGACGGGTAGAATGGACTTACAGTGGTATTAGAGACTAGTTAAACACTATCTAACATGTTAGCAAAATAACTAGAAGTTCGATCGGAGAAAAAGTGGTGAAACATACCCGAAAAATCAAGTTTCTGCCGATTCTGTTTTCTGTTAAAAAATTAATAAATCTTACACTAAAAATAGGCTCAGGCTTTTTTAAACACAACCAAGAAAATTGGTCCACTGGCTCGGTCAAAGCGCCGCGGAACCGCGGCAGGAGCATGCTCCCGCCGCGGATCCGCGGCCTAGTTTACTCGGCCGTGGCACAATTTTATTGCAGTGTGTTTCTGAGGGTGTTTTAGGATTTTTACAATATGTGTTTTCAGCCCAGATTTTCCAGAAAGCAAAATTTGTTTTTGGGACTTAAAAATCCGTATTTTGATCAAACTTCTAAAGACTTAAGCTAACAGGTTTATATCTGTGATGTGATATATGTATTGAACGTCTGCTAATCGCTATACGTCGATTATGTAGGGTTACTAGGCACACTAAGGAGGCTCTACAAGGCATCAACCATGCCGGATTAAAATTTTAGCTTGCCGAAAAACCCTAAGCTAGATCGTTGACTAGAGA
Organism: Agapanthus africanus; assembly: GCA_030015575.1. NCBI lineage: Eukaryota > Viridiplantae > Streptophyta > Magnoliopsida > Asparagales > Amaryllidaceae > Agapanthus > Agapanthus africanus. The sequence goes on along the minus strand of CM057345.1, from coordinate 262,209,632 downwards.
TTAGGCGATAACAATGGCAAGTAAATCACATTTACACTAAAGGAAGGGACTACAACCTTTGTAGATCCGGTCCACCACATCCAAAGCTCCGTGACGACGTACCTTCGCTGCCATCATCCAACTCCCGGACTCTCGGACGGCTCCTTGAGAAGTTGCAACGGGATCGCTTGAAGTCTTCGATGCCGAAGATGATCTACGTCGAGGGAATACGGACTCAAGCTTCTACCTCACTAACCATAGAATTAGTGAAGCAAACACCCTAAACTAAAGTGCTAGTCTAGTAGAGGATGGTGAGATAGGATGTGGGTACTCTTTAGATTTTGATTTCTCAGTTGGATTCATCACTTGATAATTTTCTAGCAAGCTTTTCTTTTTCTTCATAAAGAAGAAGAAGAAGAAAAAGAATAAGAATGAATAATCATCAAATGAATTATCAAGTGAAGTCTATCATAATGCAACCATGAGTGAGTTAACACATGTAGAGAATAAACTAGGGTTTAGGTTGATGGTTAGGTTAAGGATAAAACAAAATAGCAAGAATTTTTCAAAGATGCTCGCATGCTTTATGAAGCTTCAAACAAAGAAACAAAAAGCCACCATTTAGTTTTTCCAAAATGAAATAAAATACATAAAACCCTAACCATTAACCTAATCTAGGGGTAAATGATACACACACCCAAGTTTGCATGTATCATCAAACATGATACAAACTTGTGCACAAGAATATATCACATATACAACTTGTGCACATCAAGTGAGAAAATCAATCTAAAGTGAACCAATACTAGTTAATGTAAAGTAATATATCAAATATATATAATTATACATTAAATCATTAAATCAACACTTGATTTAACGATCCGGTCATATCTGAAGGGTTACCCTAGCGCCCCGACCATATCACGTGGCCAAATGCGGAACAAAAGTTTTCTTACGAATGAAACTTGGCGCTAGACTAAACCCTAAAACCGGATCTTTCCATAAAACTAACTAGCTACGCTAAGGGAGCTATCTACTATGATAGAAACCTCACCAAATGAACCAAGTCCTTTGGTCTTCATTCTTCATCCTTAGCTCCTAGCAAGCGCCTTGAACATGCTTGAACTTCTTTCCTTGCTCCATCGGTCCTCGGGGATCGAGCTTGTTCTCCGGCCTCCTTTTGTCGTAGATGATCCACCCGGGGAGTATGATCCATGGCTCTAGCTCCTAAATATGTAACTAAAGGAGCAACTAGAGAACTTGGTTTGCTAAACCAAGTAGTCTAGGATGTAGTGGAGGGTGTCTTAGTGTATAGCTATCTCTTTCTTGCCTCTTCACTTGATTCTCAACACATGAGAAGGTAGTGAAGAGGAAGAAGATGAAGGTGGAGGAAACTTGAGAGCAAAGAGGAGATGAGCGCAAAAGAGAGCTCAAGGAAAAAAAATGAATCAATCATGAAAGAGAAAATATACACAATGGTTTTGTATATCAATTCTTTCATTAAACAATTAGCAACCATACTTCAATAGTAAACCCAAAATGAATTATAAATTCATTTGTTCACTATTGAAGCATGGTTACTCCCATTCCTCCCTCACCTCTCACTTTACACCTCATTTCCAATTATCAAATAAATGGAAAATACATAATGAGGTGGACACCTTCTAGAAGGAAAACTGTAATAAATACGGATTTCCAACTACTGTACAAATATACCGGCAATCAGATAAAAATCCGAACGCCCAAAAGAGATAGAATAACACGAAGAACGTAATACTAGAATATATATATATCGAAATCCATATATGTAAATTATTAAATCAATACCTGACTTAATAATCCGGCTCAGATCCGAGCCGGCTAGTATTACAAACTGTCCGATCGAAAAACCGAGTACCAAGTACATCAATCGATCGAACCCTGCACGTATCCAATACGGCTACTACATCGTTTTGCCCGGATCAGGGAAACCCTCTGTGTGGGACTCTAAAGACTCGACAGTACTCTGGAAGTGGGTTTAACCACAAGCACGTCAGCTGTACTAGCTTTACGTAACGGCTGCCCAGGTACCTGTCGAAAAGGAAGGCCGATGAGCAAGCTCGTCCGAACTCCTACTGAGCCTATCCGTGACAATATCCGTACAGTCCGGTCTCTTCGTTAAAGAGTATCGCATACCGGGTCTAGGGGATGGTGAACGTCAGACCCTAATAACCTGATAAGTCGTGCCGATGCGGTTCAGGTCCAATCCGGGAAACTACTGATCAGCCTATCAGTAGATCCCAACTGCCTTGGCCAAGGTCTTATGGTCCTGACCAATCAAATCACAGTGCGATATCGACTCCCAATACCGGGAGAGACGAATCCCCGACAATCGCTCACTGCCTCCATGTGGCTTAGGACTGAACCCAACCAAAACATGTTTGCACGACTCGGTAGAGCCGTGGTAGGGTAGTGATCAAAGCTCAGTGGGAACTCACACGAGACAAATGCCGATCTCAGGTCCAAAGACTAACCTGTACACATGTCTCCTGAGAACTTCCATCTGACGATAGGTATAGTACCACACGGAAGTTCTCGGCGAGTCCGTCCAGTGTATTCACACCCAGTGAGCACCCGTATATGATCTTAGGTGCATCAGACCAATGGCTGTGGGACCAACCATCCCCCGACGGGGTAGAAACATATACACCAGTCTACTCTGGAGTATCAATGCCCAGTCTCGATACTCATGCGACTAGGGACCATTAAAAGATGTGCTTATGGACTACCCAGCTCCCACAAGTATGATCGCTATCACAACGCAGGTAGTCAAGCAAGATCCTGGGAGCATTATCAACATGTAACCGCAATATGTAATAACGAGTATGACATATGCCATGTTAAGATAAAGACAAACCACGACAGTATACTACCGTATCGAGTCTTTATCAATATGTGCAAACCAGATATATCAACAATACAAATAAATACACATATCCTGACAAAGACAAGTCGAATAATATACTATAAAACTGAGCAAGATTGTTCTGTACATACATCTCCCTATTATCCATATGTATACATATACAATACTGGCCTCTAGGGCATATACATCCAACAATATCGCATATAACCGACTAATATCCAATGTATCGATTTATCGAATCAACCCTTGCTTCGATAACTAGGTTATATCGAATACAACCGATCGATACAATCATCGCGAGAATAGAATACGGTTTCACATACTCGTATCATTCTCGGTCCCGCACATATCACATATGCGCTCCTATCTCATTTTTCCTGAGGCAGTACAACCTCTATGTAGGACTCTTAAGACTCGTCAATACGTCGGCAGTAGGTGATGATCATATCAAGCATCCACAAGCCGTCAGCGGTACTAGCTGGACGTAACGGCTACCCGGGTATTGAGCGATCAGAAGATCAGCAAACAAGCCCGCTCCAACTCCTACAAAAGCCTGACAGTGACACTACCGTACAGTCCGGTCTCCTCGTCTGATATGTCACATATCAAGTCTAGGGATGGTAAACGTCAGACCCCAATAACCGATAAGTCATGCCGATGAGAGGCAAATAACGGGTCGAGAAACTACTGGTAACACTTACCAGTAAATCTCTAAACCAGCCCTGGCCAGGGACTTCCCTGTTATGGACAATCGAGCATAACGCAACATCAACCCCCAATACCGGGAGAGACGAAACCCCTCCTATCGCTCATTGCCTCCATGTGACTCGGGACTGTACCCAAAAACCACCATTTTGCACGCCCACTTGGATGTGGTAAGGTGGAAATCAAAGCACAGTGAGAATCACACAAGACTCTATGACGATCTCGGGTCTACAGACTAACCTATACCAGTGTCACTAGATAACTGCCATCTGACGTAAGGTATAATACCATCTGGGAGTTCTCGGCGAGTCCGTCCAGTGTACCCAGTCTCCACTGAGCACCCGTATATCATCTCTGATGTCAAACACCAATGGATATGGGATCATCCATTGCCCATCTGTATGGGTCAAGAAGGTATACGCTAGTCTACTCTGGTGTATCGATGCCCCGTCTCGATACACCCACGAATAGGGACCTTGAAGGATGTACTTATGGACTACCATGTCCACACTAGTATGATCCGCATCATAGTCCAGGTAGTCAAGTACACATCCTAAGAGCTTTACCAACATGTAACAGAGAGACAATCAGTGTACACGTTAAGGTAAAGAGGAACCAGATAGCATACTATCATGTCGAGCAAGAAAGTCCTCCCTATATATGTCCAAGCATCCACTACAATATACATCCTATGTATAGTAATGGCCTCTAGGGCATACATATAACTAACAGATTAGTTGGGGTTATACATATCTGTGATCTGTAATGTTGATGGTATGTGTATATGAATTCATTGGACGGTCGCGGGTGAATAGCCGGGGGGTTGTGAGATGAGAGTTTTCTTTATCTTTCAATTCATGTAAAATTTGTATTTGATGTAGTATTATTTTTTTGGCCGCACAACCGAGGTGAGGTTGTAGCCGTCATTGTATAATTTCTTTTACTGTTTTTGCTCCTAGGATAGACCCATGGAGGGGGTGCACAAGCTACCGGGTATCTCGAAGTGCCGAGTGTCCTACTCATGTCGTTGAGGGAGGTTGTTTCGATTCGGGTATTTGTTGGGTAGTTTGCCGCACCCGTAGGGGTCTGGGGTGGGGTATTGGCTATTCACCGCGACCGTGTAATCCGCTTTTCGTTACTGCCTCGTACGAATTGTGGATTACTAGTATATCCAATGTGTTCATCTATGATCTGGAATGGCTATCATTCCAATATATCTATATATGATATCTATTTAGGCGTTGCTTATGTTTTGCATCCACGCTAGTCCAGCCCCCGCTCTTCGTTAGTTAAGTAACCTAACGGGGAATGATAGGGCCCCATGGCGAATGCGGATGGCATAAGCGTACGTCATATTTTGGTTGTTTTCTGCAATGGTAGGATTAAATGATGGGACGCATTAAACTTAATGCAAGAAAATAAACCAAAGTAAAGTCGTTGGGACAATTTCAAAACCACTCGGTTTCTTTTCAAAAACAACTTTTAAACGCCGAGCTTAAGCCACTCCTTTTAAAAGCTATCAAGGTTCCATCGATTATATCAAGTTCACTACGTTCACGGTTTTGCCAAAACCATTCGTAGCCCTCCGTCATTTAAGTTAAATATTCAGTAGTATCCAAGCTATGTATTTTGACCTTCGCCAAGGCATAGTGATTGGTAGCTGCTGAATATTTATCTGTAGGATAGATATATGCGTTGGTTTAGGACAGTCGTACTACTATTTTGGCCTTCGTCAAGAGTATGTACGGGTGGGTTCAAATTAACCAGGATAATGATGGGTAGAACTTGACATGCGACTTATGATATGTTGGCCTTCGTCAAGGTCATAAGAGCATGGCGCAAAAATCCATATCGGGAGTTTCAAAAGAACCTGAAACTTGCTAGCGCTGTATACCATTTGGAGTGTGATGATTCTGGTAGGATTCCTTCAGTTTTGTCACGCGATGATATTTGGATCCCGATCCTACTGTGAGTATATGCTACTCCTCGGTAAATTTCTCGCTTAACGATCAATGCTATAAACCAAGTAGGTGTCTAGAAAGGTGTTAGCGGGGCTACGCCACCAGGGAAAAGAGGTTCTTAAATTAAGGAACTTCGCGAAAGCGTTGGAAAACCTCCCTCGAAGTACCGACAGTAGCCTGGCTGAACGGTTAAGCAAGTATTGTACGATGAGATTGATCCCGACTAATTCTTCCTTTTTGGTTTGAGGAGGGATTCGAGAAACAATGGGAGCCATCCTGTTTAGATAAATTAAAAACCAATCTAAACTTGCAAGAGAATCATGCTGAGTGTTTTCTTCTCTCTCTCTTAATTGCAGCGACCCAGTGACCACACGTAAGTTACATCTAAATAATAAAATGACTAAACCTGACTGTTAAGATTGGTAAAGGTCTGTCCAGATGTCCATTGCCCATGACAAACTGGGACACCTCTTAACTGATCAAACGCCTGCCGTCTCAGGACCAGTTTCCCCTGTCGCGGATATTGACATCCGTAAGACATCGGAAAAAGACTGTGCGAAAGCCAAGTGCCTCGTGTTAGCCTCAGTTGATGGTGCAAACCAGAGGCAGCATGAGAAGATGGACTCAGTTTCTATCTTCCTCCATAACAAAGATTTATATGGAGAGCAATCTCGTATCGCAAGATATGAGACCTCGAATGAATTGATTCAAGCAAGGTTGGCTGTCGGGTCATCTGTAAGGGGCAACGTCCTTACAGAGACCTACTATTTTGAGCTCACGGACCTGGAGACCACGTTGGAGAACGGGTCAAATACTGACTTGATTCTACAGTCCCTGCCCTCTGCTTATACCCTTAAGGAAACCAGTGAAGAAGAAGGAAAAGGAAGGGCTAATGTTTCGGAACTGGATGTAGTAAAAGAGGGACGTTTCTATTGTAACGGGAATGAACATTGGCAGAAGGATTGCAGGGCTAGCAAAGCCAGTAGCCAGAATTCGAAGCATGTTGTGGCTTCGATTTCGGGTGTGTTTGTAATAGAGAACTGTATGTCAGTTAATCCTACTTCCTGGGTATTGGATACCGAATCAGGATCTCACATATGTAATTCATTACAGGCTCTGAGAAATCGTAGGGTTATCAAGAAAGGTGATATAACTCTCAGGGTTGTTAACGGAATGAGCATGGATGCTGAATCCGTAGGGGAATATCATCTTGGACTGACAACTGGGCAGATATTGATTCTGTGTGACTGTTTGTATGTACCAGGTGCGACTTGTAATATCATATCTGTATCCTTACTTTCTAAGGAAGGTTATGATTTTACTTTTGTAAGCGATGTGGTACACATCCACCTAAATCAAGTTCTGATTGGGTCAGGTACATTAAATAACGGGATATACGTATTGAATCAAGCTCAGATTTTCAGTGTCCAGAACTCACTTAAAAGAAAGTCTTCGGAATTAAATCAGGCTTTCTTATAGCATTGTAGACTGGGTCACATTAATGAGACACGGTTAACAAAGTTACATAAAGAGGGATACTTGAATCAGTTCGAGTATCAGTCTTATGCCACTTGTGAATCTTGTCTCATGGGAAAGATTACAAAGACTCCGTTCACTGGACACGGAGTAAGAGCGAGCGAGCTCTTGGGACTCATACACAGTGACGTGTGTGGTCCCATGTCTATACATGCGTGAAGTGGTTATTCATACTTCATTACTTTCACAGATGATTTCTCTAGGTTTGGACATGTCTTCTTAATGAAGCACAAATCCGAGGCCTTTAAGAAATTTCGGGAATACAAGAATGAAGTTGAAAAACAAACAGGCAAAAGTATCAAGACACTAAGATCTAATCGAGGTGGAGAATACTTGAGTGCCGAGTTTCTGGACAACTTAAAAGAGAATGGAATTCTCTCTCAGCTTACTCCTCCATACACACCACAGCATAACGGTGTATCGGAAAGGAGGAATCGAACCCTATTGAATATGGTTCGTTCCATGATGAGCAAGGCAGAGTTACCGTGATCCTTTTGGGGTTATGCACTAGAATCAGCTGCATATCTTTTGAATAAGGTTCCCTCCAAGACTGTGCCTACCACACCATATCAGATGTGATGTGGGAAGAAACCCCATCTTCAATATCAGAAGATATGGGGATGTCCAGCTTTTGTTAAAAAGCAGCATGCGGACAAACTCGAGGCACGTTCAGTACTGTGTATGTTTGTGGGATACCCAAAGAACTCCAGGGTGCATTTGTTCTATTACGCAGAGGAACAAAAGGTTTTTGTTTCTCGTCATGCCCACTTTCTGGAACATCAGTTTTTAGAAAAAGGAACAAGTGGGAGCATAGTAGAGCTGAAAGAAATTCCATAACCACAAGCTATTACTGAAAGCTTGGAAGAACTAGAAGTTTTAGGAGAACCATACATTACTGCGCCACTCCTCAGGAGTAGTAGGCAGTCTCATCTGCCCGAGAGATACTACGGTTTTCTCATAGACGGGGATAGAGACGATTGCGTCATTGATTATGATGAGCCTACTAGCTTCCAGCAAGCCATTCAGAGCGGTGACTCAGTAAAATGGATGGATGCAATGCGGGCCGAGATGGAGTCCATGTACACCAACAAAGTTTGGACTTTGGACTTTGCACCAGAAGGGGTAAAACCCGTTGGCTGCAAATGGATCTTCAGAAAGAAGATTGGTGTAGATGGGCAGGTTGAAACCTAAAAAGCTAGGCTTGTTGCAAAGGGTTTTCGTCAAAGACCTGGTTTGGACTATGACGAGTCCTTTTCTCCGGTAGCTATGCTCAAATCCATTCGGATCCTTCTTGCCATTGCTGCCTTCCACGATTATGAGATCTGGCAGATGGACGTAAAGACGGCTTTCCTAAATGGAAATTCGGAAGAGTGCGTCTATATGGATCAGCCAGAGAGATTCATTCAGAGTGGGAGCAGTGGTAAAGTGTGCAAGTTGCTGTAGTCCATCTATGGATTGAAGCGGGCATCGCGGAGTTGGAACATCTGCTTTGATGATACTGTCAAAGAATTCGACTTTGTCAAAAAACCAGATGAACCATGCATTTACAGTAAGATTGTAGGGAGAAATGTGGTATTCTTCGTCTTGTACGTCGATGACATTCTCCTAATAGGAAATGATATTCCTATGCTACAGTCAGTCAAAGGATTCTTGTCACAGAGGTTTTCCATGAAGGACATGGGCAATTGTCACGACCTGAAATTGGCACGTGACAGTCCTAATACTACGCAACGCCTAAAGACGTAATGCAGTAAAAGAAAGACAAAACCCAGAAATCTAAACCATGAAAATACGGAAAATATAATAAAAGTTTTTGAAACATTTGAAATCACAACCCAAATTCTTTAAAAGTCTCACTTTTATTCCTTAAAATTTTGGCAGCACCCCCATTGTAAACAAGCCCCCAAAATCGGTACAACATGAATAAAAAGTAAAGCATCCCTAACGGGCGCAAAATCCACGCCCAACGGCGGAAAACAAATACCACAACAGATATACGACGCCATAGCGAAGAAATAAGAGACAAAAGAAAGGAAACTGTATAAAAGACAACAAATCCACAATAATATACAAAATCGTCCTCACCAAGTCTCTAAGTCACAACAAACTAGTAGTGGATGGAGAGTACAAAATACAACGAATATACCATACAAAATACAGATAACCACCAAAACACACCTAAGCAAACGTCACACTGTGAGTCGATGCGGTATCTGGAGCAAAAGATGATAGATAGGTGAATAGCCTGCCTCGACTACTCTGGGGAAACACCTGCAATACTTGTGGCACAACGGGGGTGAGTTGCAACTCGTGAATATTAAATAACATATGCAGGTAATCGCAAGTATGCACGTACTGCGTGAATCTAAGATATGCAATTACCAGTAATAACATGTCACATGAATGCTGAATAATGGAAAGTACACTAACAAGTACAACCAATATATATAAATCAATAATGATATGACAACAGTATGCAATAATCGTGCAATGGGGATATGAGAAAGTAAATGTGCAACACTCATGAAAGGTACACTAATAGGTACTACTAATACATGAAACAGTGCACAAATAAATAAAGGTGAGGTATGGAGTGAAATATGTCATTTCCACGGAATCCTGATATCGTGGTAGGATCACAATCCATCAAGACAAATCAAATTCCAATTCCTGAAATCAGCCCCCAAATTGGCTCTCATATCATCTAAGTGTCACATCTCCTCAACTGCACAATATCAAGAATATCTCGTATATATCGAATGTACAACATCAAGTAGATCTCACATATCTCTGTAAGTGCACGACGGCGCCCCGGCCTCCATCCCGAGGCCAAATGCGGAAGCGATGGCTAACTTTAATTTTCTTGAACCGGCACCACCGCGCACTAAAACCCGGATCGTGCCATTAACTAGTCCTCGCTAACTACAAGATGGGGAAGAGAGATATACCGAGTGATCCGAGTCCTCCGGTCTTCTCGCCGTCGTCCCGATCTCCCGCGGAATGTCCGGTCTTCATCTCCTCGCCGGAAGGGCACCACGTCGCCGGCTTCTTTTACGGGCTCCCGCCTCTATACCGAGGCAACTCGGGCACGAAGCTGGCAAGTCGACGTGCCCAAGATTTGCTGTAGAATGCAGTGTGGAACCATGTCTCATTTTGGGGTTCATGGAGTTGCCATATGGTGGAGGTATTGATATAAGCTTTTGGAGATGAAGTTGTGGGAATTTTTCAAGCATCTAGAGAACAAAAATCCCCACAACAAGAATCTGGACAGCCACATTGCCCCTTTGGCCGGCCATGCTCAAGGTGGTGGGGGTGAGAAAAAAATGGAGTGAGGAAATAATCCCATGGGACAAGAATAATGCAAGGTAGAGTGTAAAAGGGAAAAGGCAAACCTCACATCAAACATCATAACCCTCCATCATCAACAAGCATGAAGACTCCAAAGTCAAGCAATGATCACTAACAAACCTACACTCCACCAACTAATCAACAACCATGATTGCACCAAAGTCAAGCCATGATGAAATGAATAAGTCAATTGGTGGAGGAATAATCATGATACAATAAAATGCAAAGAACACCCTCCACAAATACTTATTTGCACAAATGCAAATAAGCTCTCCTCCACCAATCTTCGGCCAATGAAAGATACAAAGAAATATGGCCGAAGCGGAAAGCAAACTGGCAAATCCAGAAAACTGGTCCCGTAATAAATTACAGGAAAACCCCGATACTGTGTATATACACCCGCATCTGTATTCCGACCGAATACAAATGCAATGAGACAAAATCTACACTGTACTATACTAGGATCCGGCTTAAACCAAAGCCGGCTAGTATTATCCGTCCAATCCTGATCTGTGCAATACCGCACGTATCCGATCGAACCCTGCCATATATCCATACGGCCTCGAGTACTAACCGTCCGATCCTGATCCGTGCAATACCGCACGTATCTGATCGAACCGTGCCATATCTCCATACGGCCTTGATTGATACGAAAAAGTGTGTTTGTAGTTTAACCGCAATCAATAACGGTGTCGCACGTAGCTAGACCGAGATGAGTACGGGTCGTCCTCTGGGAAACGTGGAACCTTTTACTTTTACTTTAGATGTGTTGAGAAAGAGAGAAGGGATAAAGAATTTTATAGAAAGATTTCTAGATCTACGTTAAACAAGAATGTAAAATATAGATCTAGATTATTTTAAAGATGTAATTAATATAATAAGAGGGCTTATAGGGTTCGTTAGGATTTAGTAGTTATGGACGATTAATTAAAAGTTACCCTTTTTATCCATTAATAGATTTAGAACTAGAACGACGGTGATGCGTGTAGATTAGGGTTTCTGGAGGGAAAAAGGAATCCCACTCTTAACCCTTATCTCGACACGGAACTCCGTTCATATCTTGCCTTTACCAAAACAATCATTAATCTAATCTCTAATCGCGGTCGGAACTAGCAAAGAATTGCTAGCGCGTCCGATTAGGATGTAAATTATTCTTTTGATAAAGTTCCTAAACTTTATAGGACTTAAAAAGGGTTTAATTATTTTCATCGTCCATTAGCCTACCCCAATCCTACGAACCCTAACAAGCGGAGAATTACTCGCGCATGTTGGGAAAAGAAGATGAAAAGATAGAGAGGGAAAACATAATGTAAAATGCAAAAGAATTAAATAAAACAACTACCTTTATTAATCAACTTGAACAATCTACACTTTGATTCCTTAGAAAATGATTACAAAGATTGGTTTGCTTCTCGAACTCTTCCGAAGGAGGTAGATGAACAGTTGATGATCAACCTGGATGCGTGAGCCGTTTTGGACTTCGTGATCTCTTCGGCTTGATGGCTTTTCCAAGAGGCTCTCGGTGCCTTTTTATAGTGCAAACCCAAAATCTTTTGCTTCAAAAGTTGGTAAAATACAGCAGAGAATCATGCCCCAAAATATTTCCTTCCAAATCCATAATATTGCGGCGGATCCGCGGCAAATGGGGGCTAAGGCCCCGGATCCGCGGCCAACGGGTGAGATCTCTTGATCAAAATTCTTGTGCTTGCATCTTGTGACATGTGGCAATCCTAGGAACCTTCATAATTCAGAAATCTTCTCTCGGTTGCTTCTAGACTTGGTCTCCAATTTTTGCTTCTTAATTTGGCAAGATTTCTTCAACAGCTTGATTTCTTTGATATATTCTGCATAACAACTTGGAAAATTCTGCACCATAATCTCAAATAATATTTAGTAGACTTAGTTCTACTAGGATTGGGTCAATAGATTTATTAGCATACATTTTCCTACCAAATGATAATAAAAATATATTAACACATGGAAAATAATGTTTTTACACATAAACCCTCATATGTATAATATATCATATTAAAGACCCTTTTTTAATATAAAAATGGTAGGAAAAATGTAATATAAACGTGCAGTTTTATCAACTGAACAAATACCCCCAAACTTATCTTTGATCGTTCCGAGCAAACTAGTTTATTTAAGAGGAGAAAAAGAAAGGATAAAACTAAGCACACTTTCGTAGGCAAACATGATTGCACTGAGCACGTGCAACAAGCCGTTACTCCTACTAGGTGTCCCTAGTAGGAGGAGTGTTGTCTCCTGAGGATTTTCAGTGGATTACACCCACAAAATCCAATAACAAAAGAAAGATGGTGAAATTTACATATAAAGATAAGAACCATAAAAGAAAGGCCTTGAAAAGAAGAGTTTCCAACTATACTAGCTTTTCAGTTGTCATGAGCCCTATCTTAATAGTCATGAAAAAATGTTAGAAATCACATCATCCCTCAATAAAACATCGTCTTTATTCTTCATTCTGACCTTTCATCCAAACATTGATCATATAACCCCACGTGTGTGTGAAGAACATCCCTACACTCGGAGAATTCAATTCAAGCTATCATACTCTTGTCCATCTACCTTAGTACTTTTTAATTTGATGAATATTAAGATTCGCTCACACCTTTTCATGCGACCGTTAATACTTCTTTAGGTACTAACCGACCGATTACTCATGTGCTTGCTGATTAGGTGATAATATTTTCCTCGTCTTGCACCACCTAAGGCTTAGCAGTGACTCCCAGACCAGTTGGCCTTAGGGCACTAGGTGAAGAGGCACCCTCGCTATATTTTTTTATTGCTGCCTTGGCGATAAACAAACCCGTGTTCATTTTTTTTTTCTTTTCACCATTTTTATATTTTCTTCATTTTTTTTTCATTTCCTTCATACTTTGGCTTTTAGACAAGAGCATTTCAAGGTATCCTCTACTATCCCGAGTTTCAAGACGTGTGTAAGTGCATATAGTTGGGTATCAAAATTCAAATGTTCGGCTTCCAGAATAGAAACTATTTTTCAGACTTATTTTTATCCTCAGATTAGTGACTTCCTTCATCTTACTAACCTTTGGGACAAAAACTCATAACTACTTATTACTAGTTCGTGTAAGTAAACTTCTAATTTTCTTGGTTTCCTTAAATTATTCCTATCTTTTGGATGTAATTTTTAACTTTCTACTCTTTTGTTATAAAAGAAAAAATTTTAAATTTTTTTGAAAATGTTGTGCTTATGCAAAATATGAAAAATTGATGTGTAAATAAGCACAAACCTCCCCCAAACCTGTTTACAGCAGTGTCCTCACTGATGTCATCCGTTAAGCTCAAAAAAACCTGTAGAGTTGGGAGGAAATTATTAATGGGGGCAAGAATATATGAAAGTGAAAATCCTCCCCCAAATTTATTTTTGGCTCACAAAAAAAATCATTTTCTTTCAAGAGCCCAAAATATACCACCCCCCCAAACTTAAACAATTTTAATCTTTTAAAATCACACGAGGGGGTCAAGGTTATTGGTCAATGCCAAGCTTTGCAAAGACCGAAGGTCAACACCAACCATTCAAAAATTTTATCGATGAAGCACCTAGGTTGGTGGAAGAACATATCACCTTTCGACAAGAAGAAGTGGGGAGGTGACAAGAGGTGTATTGGAAAACGATTGCGTCTCAATTTGGAGAGACGACACAGTGATAGTAATGATGGATTACTCGCATTATCATGATTGTCCAAAAGAGGGGGTGGAGGTCCAATTTCTTCATCTTGGAGTTGATTCATCTCAACACCCGTGTCTTGTAAAAATGCGAGTTCATCAGCGAAAATTTCCTCAAAGCTTTCATCGATACCCCGAAAAATAATGTCATCAGAAAAAATGGGAGATCGTCAGACTCAATATATGGTTCCTCATTAGATGTTGACCCAGACAACTCGGTGGAAGAGTAAATGGTTGGGTCAAACAACAACATATGAAAAGAGTCTGTATCATGAGGTTGATCAAATTCGCTGCTGTCGACATCCATTAATTCGACAGAACACACATAAGCATAGGGTTCGGAGGGTTCACTTCCCAACTTGTAAATATTAAGCTCAATTGACTTCCTTCCAAAGGATAGGGTCATAGAGCCGTTTCTACAATTAATTACTGCGTTGGAAGTGGCCAAAAAGGGTCGACCGAGTATCACCGGGATTTGATTGCGTGGGTTTGCTACAGGTTGTGTATCTATAACGATAAAGTCCACAGGGAATATGAATTCCCCGACTTTGATTAACACATCATCTAGCCCACCCCTTGGTTGGGTGATAGATCGATCGGCCATCTGAAGAGTGCAATGCGCAGGTTTTAACTCTCCGATCCCTAATTGCTCATACACAGAATACGGAAGCAAGTTAACACTAGCACCAAGATCGAGCAGAGCACGTTTGATATTTTTACCCCCAATGGAAATAGAAATTGTAGGACTTCCGGGGTCCTTTCGTTTCTTGGGAAGTTGTTGTGTAAAAGCTGTGCTCACATTACTCGCAAGGAAAACTTTTTTAGGTACTTGAACTTTTCGCTTCCTAGTGCACAAGTCCTTTAAGATTTTCGCATATGACGGAACTTGTTGAATAGCATCTAGGAGAGGAATGTTTATGTTAACTTGCTTAAAAATTTACACAATCTTCTTCATTTGTGGACTTGGTCTGTTGCCCCTCAACCTGTTTGGATAAGGTGCTTGATCAATAAGTTTTGGGTCCAACGTTTGTGGAGAAGACTGTGGGGATGGATTCGATCCCAAAACTGGAGTGGAAATCGACTTAGATAGATTTGGCGAAATGGGCGAAGGGTTCGAGCCTTGGGGAAAACGGAGAATAGGCTCGGGTGAAGGTGGGAGACTAGACGAATTAGGGGAAGAAGAAGAAGCTGGGGTATCATTGGTATCACTATCATCACACTGCTCACCCACTCGGTCATTCAGCACTTTTCCCGATCTCAACGTGGTAACAGCACTCACATTATAACTTTGTGAGTGGCCAGGATTAGGTATGGGTTGAGATGGGAGTTTTCCTTTCTCTCTCGCACTCATTGCGGCGTTTAACTGTGCGATTTGGTTTTCTATTGATTTGATACTCTCACCATGAGAGGAGGAGTTTTTCGTTAGGGTATCAATAGAAGACTTTATCTCAGCCGAATTTTGCATGGATTGTTTCATGAACATATCCAAAGTTTGTGCAAGTGAGTTGTCAGTACCGGCCACTTATGGTGTAGAAATGTTGGCCGGATTTTGGAAATTTTGTGACTGAAAGGGGGGCTGATTCTGTGGTTGTGGTTGCTGTGGAGGAGGTCTTTGATAATTACTTTGTTGGTTTTGATTCCAAGAAAAGTTAGGATGATTCCTCCATCCTTGATTATATGTGGAAGAATAAGGATCGTTTCTAGGTCGCTGCTGAAAAGCAGCATTAGCTTGAAACGATGCATTCATAGGACATTCTTCCGTTAAGTGTGAAAGATCCGAACAGCAACCACAGACGGTCTTAGGAAGCGTGACCTGATTTAGGGAGAATGTTGAGAACTTGTTTTCAATAGCATCGAGTTTCTTCTGAATCGCTGCCATTTCGGCTTTTACTGCGATAGAAATGTCGAGCTTATGAATACCTCCCTTAGTTGAAGGTGGTCTTACGCTTTCCCACTACAAAGTGTGTTCAGCAAGGTCTTCCAGATATTTCCAAGCTTCACCATCATCTTTAGACATGAAATTGCATTGACACATTGTTTCAAGCATCTGCTTTGTCGCTGGATTAATGCCCTCATATATAATCCGACATAAATCCCATCTTTGTATTCCGTGATGGGGGCATTGGACAAGCAGATCTTTGAAACGTTCAAAGCACTTCTAAAATGGTTCATTGGGAAGCTGGGTGAACTGGTTGATCTCGCTCCTAACATATGCAGTCTTATGATTTGGGTAAAACTTCTTAAGAAATGCTACGACGAATTCATCCCAATTAGCGATAAAGTGTGCGGCAGTATTATAAAGCCATTTTTCTGCCAAGTCGTACAGTGTGAATGGGAGAAAACGTAAGCGCATAGCATCTAAAGTCAATTGTGAAGTACCCATCATTGCGCATACGTTTTCGAATTTGGTGATGAAAACGTACGCGTCTTCCGACTCAAGCCCGTGAAATTTGGGCAGCAGATTGATATAGTGGGGTTTAATTTCGAAATTATCCCCATTAGGTGGTGGAAGAGATAGACAAGTAGGAAGAGGACCACGAATAGGATAGCATCTCTCTTGGAGAGAAATGCGCGGTGGATTCTGCGCACCTACGGGCGGTGGCAGCGTGGTGTTATACTCTGATGGAGTGCCTTCCATCTCGGCTGATGTGGTGTGCGGTGGGGGAAAAGAAGATGAAGAAGTACCGACTTCGGCGTCGATAGCAGGAACGCGGACAAGACGGGCACTAGGATCCCGTGTCCAGCCGAGCATGCACTAAGCGGGTTTAGTGCAAGTGGCAGCGTGTGTATGATTTAAAATTGGCTTGTTTTTGAAAAAGTGGGACTCAAAACAAATCACCCTAAGATGCACAAGCAACCCTAGAACTAAGGTCACCTAGGTCTAGTCTCTAGACCGCTCCTAGACTTCCAAAGGACAAGCCGCAGGATCAACCCTCTACCGCCTCCGTACTACCCTTATAGCCAGGTAAGTGCCAGGTAAGTGGGAAGGAACCATGTCGTGGGCCTAATTAAAAACCACTAACCTTTGTCACACTTGCCTAGGCACTACAAAAGTAATGCGGATAAACGATAGATTACCCGCGACCTTCCTCTGTCCTTATTGAGCGCGACAGTCCTTAGAGTCTGGTCTAGATATCTTTTAAATTAATGAAGGGTTGATCTATATGCTCGGTTTGTGATTTGTGGGGTTTAGGAAGGGTGATGAAATCCCCACCTAATCTTGATTTGGTCTTTGCCCCTTAAAGTCCGTATTAAATATGCAAAACAAAACCAATAACAAAACTTTTGCAAAAAGATTTTTGAGCGGCGCAATTTTGCAAAGAATCCTGCAAAAAATAGATTTTATTGGATTTGAGGAGAGAGAGAAGGAGTTAAGAAAGATACCAGAGAAGATTGAAGCCCTAATTCCTCCAACCTGTCGCGATTCCGCCGCAGAAGGGGTGCTTTTGCCGCGGTTCCGCCGCGTGGCAGAAGTAACAGTTGATGAAATTTTTTGTATAGCCTTCTGTGCTCCTCTGGATCTCTAAAAATGACTCTGTTTCCTTTTCTCCTTAATTCTGTAACTCCAGATCTCCTTGCAAAATTCACGCACAAATCGTTAAATATGCAATTTGCAGTTTTGTTTTAATAATGATATGGCTCGTCTAAGAATTCAACACAAATAGTAAAAATAAAAAAATTACGCACGTATCCCCGGCAACGGCGCCATTTGATTGATACGAAAAAGTGTGTTTGTAGTTTAACCGCAATCAATAACGGTGTCGCACGTAGCTAGACCGAGATGAGTACGGGTCGTCCTCTGGGAAACGTGGAACCTTTTACTTTTACTTTAGATGTGTTGAGAAAGAGAGAAGGGATAAAGAATTTTATAGAAAGATTTCTAGATCTACGTTAAACAAGAATGTAAAATATAGATCTAGATTATTTTAAAGATGTAATTAATATAATAAGAGGGCTTGTAGGGTTCGTTAGGATTTAGTAGTTATGGACGATTAATTAAAAGTTATCCTTTTTATCCATTAATAGATTTAGAACTAGAACGACGGTGATGCGTGTAGATTAGGGTTTCTAGAGGGAAAAAGGAATCCCACTCTTAACCCTTATCTCGACACGGAACTCCGTTCATATCTTGCCTTTACCAAAACAATCATTAATCTAATCTCTAATCGCGGTCGGAACTAGCAAAGAATTGCTAGCGCGTCCGATTAGGATGTTAATGATCCTTTTGATAAAGTTCCTAAACTTTATAGGACTTAAAAAGGGTTTAATTATTTTCATCGTCCATTAGCCTACCCTAATCCTACGAACCCTAACAAGCGGAGAATTACTCGCGCATGTTGGGAAAAGAAGATGAAAAGATAGAGAGGGAAAACATAATGTAAAATGCAAAAGAATTAAATAAAACAACTACCTTTATTAATCAACTTGAACAATCTACACTTTGATTCCTTAGAAAATGATTACAAAGATTGGTTTGCTTCTCGAACTCTTCCGAAGGAGGTAGATGAACAGTTGATGATCAGCCTGGATGCGTGAGCCGTTTTGGACTTCGTGATCTCTTCGGCTTGATGGCTTTTCCAAGAGGCTCTCGGTGCCTTTTTATAGTGCAAACCCAGAATCTTTTGCTTCAAAAGTTGGTAAAATACAGCAGAGAATCATGCCCCAAAATATTTCCTTCCAAATCCATAATATTGCGGCGGATCCGCGGCAAATGGGGGCTAAGGCCGCGGATCCGCGGCCAACGGGTGAGATCTCTTGATCAAAATTCTTGTGCTTGCATCTTGTGACATGTGGCAATCCTAGGCACCTTCATAATTCAGAAATCTTCTCTCGGTTGCTTCTAGACATGGTCTCCAATTATTGCTTCTTAATTTGGCAAGATTTCTTCAACAGCTTGATTTCTTTGATATATTCTGCATAACAACTTGGAAAATTCTGCACCATAATCTCAAATAATACTTAGTAGACTTAGTTATACTAGGATTTGGTCAATAGATTTATTTGCATACATTTTTCTACCAAATGATAATAAAAATATATTAACACATGGAAAATAATGTTTTTACACATAAACCCTCATATGTATAATATATCATATTAAAGTCCTTTTTTTAATATAAAAATGGTAGGAAAAATGTAATATAAACGTGCAGTTTTATCAACTGAACAGGCCTCCACAGCGTTTCGCCCGAAACTTGAGTAATTGAATGTGTGGTGGACTCTAAAGACTCGTCAATACTATGGCTGTGGATTTAACCAATAGCACGTCAGAGGTATTAGCCATACGTGACGGGCCACCGGCTATTGACCAAAAGGGACGTCGATGAGCGAACTCATCCTGACACCCTACTGAGCCTGTCAGTGACAATATCCGTACAGTCCGGTCCATTCGTCTATGAGCATCGCATGGCGGGCCTAGCGGGTTGGTAAAAGTCAGACCCCCAAAAGCGGTACAAGTCGTGTCGGAGTGTAGCCCAGAACGCCCTGAGATACTACTGGAATACCTACCAGTAAATCTCCTGCCTCGGCCGTGGGCTTCGTGTAATGGCTCTCCTAGACACAGCGCGACCTCACCCCCAATACCGGGAGAGACGAACCCCTGAAGATCCACTCACTGCCTCCATGTGGCTCGGGACTGTACCCAACTAAAACCTGTTTGCATGTCTCCTTCGAGCGTGGTAGGGTAGTAATCAAAGTATAGTGGGAACTTACACGAGACAAATGCCGATCCTCAGGTCGATGAACTAACCTGTACACATGTCACCAGGAAACTGCTATCTGACGTCAGGTATAAGACCAACTAGCATGTTCCCGGCGAGTCCTGTCCGGTGTACTCATAACCCAATGAGCACCTGTATACATCTTAGGTGAACCAACTGACACCAGTGGCTTGTGAGACCGGCCACCGCCCCTCGTCGGGGTCTCGACTGTATACACTAGTCTACTCTGGAGTATCGATGCCCTATCTCGAAACTCCCACGACTAGGGACCTTTTAAGGGTGTGCTTATAGACTACCAGCTCCCACGTATATGATCGCCCTCATACTGCTGGTGGTCAAGCAAGAATCCTAGGGGCTCTATCAAAGTGCAATAGTGACATGTAAGGTCACCTAAAGCAGTACACGATGATAAAGATAAACCAGATAGCATACTATCATCTTGAGTAAGACTATTCTACTGGGACAGGTCCTCCCTCAATCTTTGCAATCACGTGCCTATAATCCAATAATTGACTCTGAGGGCACTATCTCCATTAATCTCATATGTACAACATCAAGTATATCTCAGATATATCGAATGTACAACATCAAGTGGATCTCACATATCTTGTATGTACAATATCAAGTAGATCTCACATATCTGGTATGTACAATATCAAGTATATCTCACATATATCGAATGTACAACATCAAGTGGATCTCACATATCTCGTATGTACAATATCAAGTAGATCTCACATATCTCGTATGTACAATATCAAGTATATCTCACATATATCGAATGTACAATATCAAGTGGATCTCATATATCTCGTATATACAATATCAAGTAGATCTCACATATCTCGTATGTACAATATCAAGTATATCTCACATATATATATCCAGTATCCAATCTCAAATGAATCTCTTATATCCCAAATCAAATCTCCAGCAAAATTCTAACATCCTAAAAATAAAGTCATAATAAATATGATAAGGTCAATACACATATATTAGCGTCCCATTCCACTAATATTGGTGTAAGGGTATATATAACAGCGGCTCAATCCCCTGTTATATATACAAAGGAGTAATTAGAAATATCAAGAAACCAATGTGCCAAGCATCGACACAGAAATGCCGATCCATCAGGTGCTATCTCCATGACTGGCCCCCTGATAGGTACGTATCATACACTATCCTGAAAGCTCGAGTGCCTAGCTCTGACCCTCACCTCCCGACGTATCCATACGTACATGACTCCCATCGGTATCCACATGATAGCCGCTGAGTCATTGGTCCTATCACCGGTAGGTATGGTTCCCTTAAGCCTCATCGTCTAGCACCACAACATCGTTCTTGCTTCGGGGTATCTCCGGGCCCCACCATGTACCCGTACACGGATCCCTCCTTTCCTCTCGTAGGGTATACACATCGTAAACGACAAATCTCATGGTGGCTGCTAAAATATCATATCAAGGGAAACCGGGTTTTTCAAGTAATGCATAATTTCATGAACTACCACGGTTCCCGAATCCAGAAAACATCATGAAAAATCCATATAACAATGCGAAAGTCCATGAATAAAGTATACGCAACATAAAAACTGTAATGTAAGCGTATAAAGGAAAAGCATAGCTATAATCAGATATATATGACACATGAAGGTATAGCACAAAATATAGGTATTTACCTATTGTAATGATGTGATATACCTATCAGATATAAGTAAAATATGAAATGTAAGGTACACCTGTAACTATGTCCTTAGGTGTATATGTACCTATCACTAATGGTACAATACCCTAAAGGTATACAGGTAACTATATGTCAAATTCGAAAAGAAATATGAATCAATTTCACAATGCCCCTAACCAAGCAATATAACATCTATAAGTGGTTTGTGTGTGACATGGTAATTATTGACGGTGTGTGTAGCATACAAACAGTGCTCGTGCAACATAAATCGTCAATAATATGTACAGTGTCCTACTACTACTAGTCCAGGCACACTACATCTAATTAACAGGGTAAATGCGCAATTCCAAACATGACATAGAATATGCGACAAGTTAATATCTCTAGCCCAGACGCATAACGCCAAGCGGGCGATTCCCCTGTAGATGTTAAATCTACTCACCAACACTCCAAGCAAGGTGAATTCTACCACCTGTTTCCCCCTGTGGCAGTGTCCGTAGTCCCCGCTTGTAAACCTGCAATATTAAAACAACAAGCAAATATATATATTAATAACAGCTACAAGACACAAACAAACTACACATAACCGACACAACAACACAAAAAACCTCTTAAGTGTTCGTATTGTGGCTAACGTACCTAGCGACACGACGAAACAACCCTAAGAGCAAAACCACGCAAACTGCACGACCCGTGTCGTAATACGTATCGCGCGGACACAAAACACTAGAAACTACCTAAGTGATCCCAGATTTTGCCTACTGTGAAAACTAAACAAACAAACAAGACCAACAGAACTCACACCACTGCAGACACCAACACACAGAAACCCAAACCCTAGCTCCTCACCATGGCCGGCGTCGCCGAACCTCCTCTTTGCCGTCGCCGGCCCTGGACGGTGGCCTGGGTGTCGTGCCTCAGGTGGTGCTCCAGTGTCATAGGTACATCACTACAATCTTGTTTAGTTTTTCAGGAAACTTCCTTGGTCACAGCAGATCCTAGATACCACAAACCGACACTAAAATACGACATTGCGCAACAAAACCTAACTTTAACTAATCTAAACTGAACTAACAAGCAAAGCTATACCAAAAAAACATAAAGAACAGTAAAAGAACAATACCTAAACCAAAGAAGCCAAAGATCCAAGCTTTGTGCACTCCAAAGCAAGCAAGAGGCAAAACATGAAGAAAAATGTGATTTTTGTGAACTTTTGTGAAGATATAAGGATTTGTGAAGAAAAGAGATAAAGAAATGGATAAGGGCAGTAGGGAGAGAGGGATTTCGGCCAAGGAGAGAGAGAGAGAGATGAGGAATTTCCAAGCAATTCCCAAACTTAATGCCATTTAATGCATTCACACACACATACACACATGCATGCATATTCTCTTTTCTTTTCTTTTCTTTAATTCAATAAACCTAACCTCCACATAAATATCTAGATACATGTGGCTTAGGTTACTCAAGAATAAATTGAAGAAAAGATCGCAAAAAGAGAAATTGCCCAAAATGTGAATACCGCATTAAAATAACATTAAAATTGGGAAAAATTCAAATTGGACCAAAACGTCCCATATACCTCCAAAGCTTGCGCACTAGCTTTATTTTAGCTAAACTAGGTGCTGGCAAGTCGATATGACCGTTTGATCACATTCGGTATAAAACAGAAAATACCGACAAATTTCACCCAAAAGCGGAAACATTCACAAAACGATTTCTAAAACGTTACAGCGATACCAACTACATTCTGGGGATCCAGATCTATCATGATAGGTCAAAAAGGATGTTGGGACTTTCACAGTCCAGGTACATCGACACCATACTGAAATGATTCAGTATGGAAGATTCCAAGCGCGGTAATCTACCGGTTTGTCACGGAATCACCCTCTCCAAAGAGATGTCTCCCAAGACTGATTTGGAAAGGGCTCGCATGTCATCAATACCCTACGCATCTGCTGTAGGCTCTATTATGTATGCGATGTTGTGTACCAGAACAGATGTAGTATTCGCATTGAGCGTTGTAAGCCGGTATCAGTCGGACCTAGGGGAGAAGCACTGGATAGCGGTAAAGAACATTCTCAAGTACCTGAGAAGGACTAAGAAAATGTTCTTGGTGTATGGCGAAAAAGACCTCCAGATCGAGGCCTTTGCTTACTCCATCTTCCAGAGTGACAAGGATGACTCCAAGTCCATGTCGGGTTATGTCTTTACCCTCAATGGATGGGCGGTTTGCTGGAAGAGCTCCAAGCAGGAAACCGTTGCTGACTCAACTATGGAAGCGAAGTACATAGCTGCTTGTGATGCCGCAAAGGAAGCTGTCTGGATGAAGAAGTTCCTCATGGAGCTTCAGGTGGTTCCTACCAGTGTTGATCCAATACCGCTGTATTGTGACAACAACGGCGCTATAGCTTTAGCGAAGGAACCCAGGTCCCATCAGAAGTCCAGGCACATTTTGAGGCGGAACCACCTGATCCGGGAGATCGTTGATCGCCGGGAGATTGAGGTGAAGAGAGTAAATATGGAAGATAACACTGCTGATCCACTCATGAAGGCCTTACCCCAGACTCAGTTCAAGCGGCTGATCGAGATGATAGGTCTTCGATACGCCAGTACATGGCCTTAGTGCAAGTGGGAGATTGTTACTGTAAATGCCCTAGATGCCATTACTGTATCATACTAGTTTGTATATTACTTAATGGAAGCTTGGGATATTCACCGGTGTATAGAAAATCTTGCTCAAAATAGTAGTATGCAACTTGGTTTGTTTCTACTTCAATGTGTGTACATGTGTTTCATTTAACATATCGCCTATACACATTAGTAGAGCCCTTAGGATCTTTGCTTGATTACCAGCGTTGTGATGGCAATCACACTCGTGGGGGCTGGGTAATCCATAAGCACATCCTTATACAGGTCCCTAGTCGTAGGACTATCGAGACAGGGCATCAATACTCCGGAGTAGACTAGCGTATGCGCTTCTTATCCCAGCAGGGGAGACGGTCTATCCCACAGTCGTCAGTACGTCGTACTTGAGATAGTATGCAGGTGCTCGTTAGTTTACGAGTACACTGGACAGGACTCGTCAGGAACTAATTGGTTGGTAATATACCTATCGTCAGTTGTCAGTTCCCAGGTGACATGAGTACAGCTTAGTCCGCTGACTTGACACTGTCACTTCGCCTCGAGTGTGTTCCCACTGTACTTTGATTACTACCCTACCATAGCTCAAAGGAGTCGTGCAAACAGGTAGTGGTTGGGTTCAATCCCGAAGCACTTGGAGGCAGCGACGGTTAGACAGGATTCGTCTCTTCCGGTATTGGGAGTTGATATCGCGCTGTGTCTAGGAGTGCCATTACACAAGTAGTCCCTGGCCAGGGCAAGCGAGATATACTGGTAGGTTTCCAGTGTTATCTAAGTGTGTTCTGGTCTACACTCCGACACGACTTGTACCGCTATTAGGGGACTGACGTTTACCGCCCCCTAGTCCCGCCATGCGATATGATCAGACGAACGGACCAGACTGTACGGAGACTGTCACATTCAGGCTCAGTAGGAGTTCAGATGGGTTTCACCTCGTCCGTCTTCTTATCGGCATCTACCTGGGGGCCGTAATGCACAGCTAGTGCCGCTTGCGGTCTGTGGTTAAACCCATTGCCAGCGTAGTGTCGAGTCTTTAGAGTCCACACAGAGAGCTATTCGCCTTTAGGCAAAAGAGTAGAGGTCGCATGGTTTTGCGACAGGTCGCATGGTTTTGCGATAGGGTTCGGTCACATCCGTGCACTTGTGCACGTTTAGTGTCCGGGCAGTTATTACTAGCGGGCTTTGGGTTAAGCCAGATCCTAGTATACGTTTTGGGATTGATTTTATCTCGTTTGCATTCGTGTTCTTTGGAACGCGGATGCGGGTGTGTATGCACAGTTGACAGAGACAGAGGCAGAGGATTCTCATTAAGGTTGTTGACTATTGACGTTTGTTAAACCCTAATGAGAATAAGAAATATGATTAATGATATTTAAGTATTATTGTGCCATGGTTGGGTTGAAAGGTTGACTTTGTCGACTTGTTGACTTTGTTGACCGGTTGACTAGATTGGACTTGTTGACCACCATCATTACAGTGGCTATCATTTCATGCAATGACTTTTGCTTTCTTATTTGTTCACACATTGCATTTAATGCATGAAATTATATTGCCTTTTGATATGATGATAACCATCACATAATACTCAATTATCATTATGTGTTATGATGCCTTTTGGATTATGAGAGCTTGGATGGCAAAAGGTTTGCTCATTCTTTCATTTCATTTCTCTCTCTTGCTCAAGCTCTCTCCCTCTTCCTCTTGCTCTCTCTCTAGCTCAAGGCAACACCCTCTCATGAGTTGAGAACAATTGCCTTAGAGATAAAAGAAAACCCACATCACTTCTCTACTCATCCTAGTTCACAAGGTTTAGCAGGCCAAGTGTTCTAGTTTCTTCAAGTTTGAAGTAGGAGCCAAAAGGTAGAAGCTTTCGGGTGGATCCATCTTCTGCGTGAGGAGACGACGAGGTGAGGCCGATCCGACCACCACAACGAGTTGAAGACGAAGGAGTTCAAATTAAGGTATAACCCCCTAACCGAGTAGGTAAAACTCCTAGTTAGGTTGTTAGGTAGTTGTTCAACAAAGATCCGTATTTTGAGTCCATGTTACCACCCTATGAAAAATCGTTTTTCACCATTTCCGCATCCCCAAAGAACCGGGGACGGGTAGCATGGACTTACAGTCTTCACCTCCTCGTCGGAACGTCCACCATATTGCCGGGTTCTTGTACGGGCTCCCACATCTGGACCGAGGCAACTCAGGCACGAAGTTGGAGAGCCGACGTGCCCAAGAATACTATAGGCTAAGTGTAGAATCCATTGTCTCAATGGGGTATGAAGTTGCCTTTGTAAGTCGATGTACTACACCCCAGTACTTGTGGGGAGGCGGAAATTTCAAAAACGATCTTGTTTAGTGAACGAACATCGACTAACCGCTTGAATCGAAGCTAAACTATAAATAACCAAACACAAAGTGTTTCTAAACTACTGTGTTTAGGGATTATACCTAATGAACCAACTCCTTCGTCTTTACGATCTCCTTGTCCTCCTCGGCCTTCTCTAGGTAGTAGACGATCCACCCGAGAGCAAAACTCCAAGCTAAACCTCTAAACTTGAGGCAACTAACCTTCTTGGATTGCTAATCAAAGAAGATAGAATGAAATAGAGTGATGGTTATGGATTGATTAGTCTTTCTAATCCTTGATCTCAACTCATGAGAGGGGAGGATTAGTCTTTGAAGAGGGAGAGCTTGAGGAGAGAGAAGGTGAGAATGAATATCAAAATGAGAATAGTAAATCTATCATAATAAATATGAAGCATTCTTATTTATGAGAAAAAGAATAATACATAATGAATAAGCATGCTTCACAAATATCTAATGGTGATTCATTGTCATGACTCACTAAGCATTTATCATGCATTAATGATATGCATGAATCACCCTCATGACTCACTAAACTCATTTAATGCAAATGACACATAACCCTCCTTAGTCACCATCTTCTAGAAGCTTCTCGAGTAATTACGAGAACGCCCCTCCGATCCGTAAAAATACGGAAAAACTTTGGACAGTATAAATCCAATAACCGGATACCAGTAACTGGCTTAAACCAAAGCCGACTGGTAAAAACTGTCCGAAAGTCGTACGCGCGTAAACGCACGTATGCGTCCGAACCCTTTGTCGCAAAACCATGCGACCTCTATATCGTTTCGCCTGGAGTATGAAACTCTCTGTGTGGGACTCTAGAGACTCGACTACTACGCTGGCAGTGGGTTTAACCACAGACCGCAAGCGGCACTAGCTGTACGTAACGGTCCCCAGGTAGTTGTCGATAAGAAGGCCGATGAGGTAACCCATCCGAACTCCTACTGAGTCTGATGTGACAATCTCTATACATTCCGGTCCGTTCGTCCAAGACTATCGCATATCGGGCCTAGGGGGGCGGCAAGCGTCAGTCCCCTAATAGCGGTATAAGTCGTGTCGGAGGGAAGCCCATTACACCATGAGAAACTACTGGAACCTACCAGCAAATCTCGCTTGCCCTGGCCAGGGACTTTGCGTAATGGCTCTCTGACACAGTACGATATCTACTCCCAATACCGGGAGGGACGAATCCTGTCTAACCGCCACTGCCTCCAAGTGCTCGGGACTGCACCCAACTGCTACCTGTTTGCACGACTCCTTTGAGCCGTGGTAGGATAGCAATCTAAGAACAGTGGGACACACTCGAGACGAAGTAGCAGTGTCAAGTCTGCGGACTATGCTGTACTCCTGTCACCTGGGAACTGTTCACTGATGACTGGTATAAAACCAACCAACAGTTCCCTGTGAGTCCTGTCCGGTGTACCCGTAACCTAACGAGCACCAGCATACTATCTCCAGTACGGCATACTGACGGCTGTGGGACAGACCATCTCCCCAACTGGGATGAGAAGCGTACACACTAGTCTACTCCGGAGTATCGATGCTCTGTCTCGATAATCCAATGACCAGGGACCTGAATAAGGATGTGCTTGTAGACTACCCAGCCCCCACTAGTGTGACTGCCATCACAACGCTGGTAGACAAGCAAGATCCTAAGAGCTCTATCAATACGTACACTCACATATTAAGATAGAAAAACCAAGTAGCATACTACCATGTTTAGCAAGACTGTTATACACATGTGAATATCCCAAGCTTCCATTAAGTAATATACAAACTAGTATGATACAGTAATGGCCTTCTTGGGCATAAACACTAACAATCTCCCACTTGCACTAGGGCCATGTACTGGCATATCATAGACCGATGATCTCGAGTAGCCTCTCGAACTGAATCTGAGGTAGGGCCTTCGTGAATGGATCAGCAATGTTCTCTTCAGAAGCAACTCTCCGAACCTCGATCTCCTGACGATCAATGATCTCCCTGATCAGGTGATACCGCCTCAAGATGTGTCTGGACTTCTGATGGGACCTTGGTTCCTTCGCTAAAGATATAGCTCCGTTGTTGTCGCAATACAGAGGTATTGGATCAACTATGGTAGGAACCACCTGAAGTTCTGTTAGGAACTTCTTCATCCAGACTGCTTCTTTTGCGGCATCGCAAGCAGCTATATACTCCGCTTCCATCGTCGAGTCAGCAACGGTGTCCTGCTTGGAGCTCTTCCAGCACACCGCCCCTCCATTGAGGGTAAAGACATATCCCGACATGGACTTGGAATCGTCCTTATCACTCTGGAAGCCGGAATCAGTAAAGGCCTCCAACCTGAGGTCTTTTCCGCCGTAAACCAAGAACATCTCCTTAGTCCTCCTCAGGTACTTGAGAATGTTCTTTACTGCTATCCAGTGCTTCTCCCCTGGGTCTGACTGATACCGGCTTACCACGCTCAGTGCGTAAGCAACATCTGGTCTGGTACACAACATCGCATACATTATAGAGCCTACCGCAGAAGCGTAGGGTATAATAGACATGCGTTCCCTTTCCAAATCAGTCTTGGGAGACATCTCTTTGGAGAGGGTGATTCCGTGACAAGCCGGTAGGTTACCGCGCTTAGAATCTTCCATACTGAATCTTTTAAGTACAGTGTCGATATACCTGGACTGCGAAAGTCCCAACATTCTCTTGGATCTATCACGATAGATCCGGATCCCCAGAATGTAAGAGGCATTACCCAGGTCTTTCATGGAGAACCTGTGTGACAAGAATCCTTTGACAGATTGTAGCATAGGAATGTCATTTCCTATCAATAGAATGTCATCCACGTACAAGACGAGGAATACGACACTTCTGGCTACAACTTTACTATATATGCACGGTTCATCTGGATTTTTGATAAAGTCATATTCTTTGACTGTCTCATCAAAACAGATGTTCCAACTCCGTGATGCCTGCTTTAGTCCATAAATAGACTTAAGCAGCTTGCATACTTTCCCGCTGCTCCCACTCTGATTGAAACCCTCTGGCTGATCCATATAGACGCTCTCTTCTAAATTTCCATTCAGAAAAGCCGTCTTTACGTCCATCTGCCAGATTTCATAATCATGGAAGGCAGCAATAGCAAGAAGGACCCGAATGGATTTGAGCATAGCCACTGGAGAAAAAGTTTCGTCATAGTCCAAACCAGGTCTTTGACGAAAACCCTTTGCAACAAGTCTAGCCTTATAGGTTTCCACCTGTCCATCTACACTAATCTTTTTCTTGAAGATCCATTTGCATCCTATGGGTTTTACCCCATCTGGAGCAAAGTCCAAAGTCCATACTTTGTTGGTGTACATGGACTCCATTTCGGTCCGCATTGCATCTAGCCATCGTACCGAGTCGCCGCTCTGGATGGCCTGCTGGAAGTCAGTAGGTTCATCATCATCTATGATGCAATCCTCTCTATCCCCATCTATGAGAAAACCGTAGTATCTCTCAGGCGGATGAGACGGCCTACTGCTCCTGCGGAGGGGTGCGGGAATGTCCTGTTCTTCTTGAACTACCGGTTCTACCAAACTTTCAGTATTAGTTTGTGGTTCTGGAATTTCTTCCAGTTCTATTTCGCTCCCACTTGTTTCCTTTTCTAAAAACTGATGTTCTAGAAAATGGGCATTACGAGAAACAAATACCTTTTGTTCCTCTGCGTAATAGAATAGATATCCCCTGGAGTTCTTTGGATATCCCACAAAACTACACTTTACTGATCGTGCCTCGAGCTTGTCCACATGCTGCTTTTTAACAAAAGCTGGACATCCCCAAATTTTTATATACTGTAGATGGGGTTTCTTCCCGCTCCACATCTGATATGGAGTGGTAGGCACAGTCTTGGTAGGAACCATGTTCAAAAGATATGCCGCTGATTCTAGCGAATAACCCCAGAAAGATCGCGGTAACTCAGCATTACTCATCATGGATCGTACCATATCCAATAGGGTTCGATTCCGTCTCTCCGATACACCGTTATGCTGTGGAGTGTATGGAGGAGTAAGCTGAGAGAGAATTCCTTTCTCTTTTAGGTAACCAAGGAACTCGGCACTCAAGTATTCACCACCTCGATCAGATCTAAGTGTCTTGATACTTTTGCCGGTTTGGTTTTCTACTTCATTCTTATACTCTCGGAATTTCTCAAAAGCCTCGGATTTATGTTTCATCAGATAAATGAATCCGTATCTTGAGTAATCATCCGTGAAAGTAATGAAATAGGAAAAACCACCTCTCGCATGTATAGACATTGGACCACATACATCGCTGTGTATGAGTCCTAAGAGCTCGCTCGCTCTTACTCCTTGTCCAGTGAATGGAGTCTTTGTCATCTTTCCTTTGAGACAAGATTGACAAGTGTCATAAGATTGATATTCGAACGAGTCTAAATATCCTTCTCTATGCAACTTAGTCAACCTTCTCTCATTGATGTGACCCAGTCTACAATGCCATAAGAAAGCTTTATTTAAATCTGGAGACTTTCTTTTTAGTGTGTTCTGGACATTGAAAATTTGGAGTTGGTTTAAAACATATATGCCGTTATTTAGAGTACCGGACCCAATCAAACCATGATTAAGGTGGATGTTGACAACATCTCTTACAAACGTGAAATCATAACCTTTATTTGATAACAAGGAAACTGATATGATATTACACGTTAAGCTTGGTACAAAATAACAGTTATGCAAAACCAAAATATGTCCACTCGTCAATCCTAGGTGATAATCCCCGACGGACGCAGCTCCCACGCTAGCTCCGTTAGCAACCCTGAGGATCATATCACCTTCCTTCAGCACTCTACGGTTTTTCAGTGCCTGCAATGAATTGCAAATATGAGATCCTGATCCGGTATCCAATACCCAGGAAGTAGAGTTGATCGACAGACAATTCTCAATTACAAACACACCTGAAGTCGAAGCCACAGCTTACTTCGGTTCCTGGTTCTTGGCGTTCCACGCCTTGCAATCCTTCTTCCAGTGCCCTTTCCTGTGACAATGGAAGCACTCATCCTGGCCAACTACCGGTGCTGCAAACTTTTTCTTTCCCTTCTTTCCCACCTTACTAACACCTCCTCTAGGTTTGGGTGCGGCCTTCTTCTTCCTTCCTTTGGCCCTAGCCTTGGACCCGGAAGAAGAAGCACCGCCAACAAACATAGCGGGTGTTTCCCTTGCCTTCTGCAAGGTGCCCTCTGCACTCCTTAACATGTTCAGGAGTTCCGCAAGTTCAACTTCTTTTCCTTGAAGGTTGAAGTTGAGAATAAACTGGGCGTAGGTGGGAGGAAGGGACTGGAGAATAAGGTCTGTATACAGCTCATTATCCAAAGTCGTCCCAAGGTCTGCGAGCTCTTCAATATAGCCGATCATCTGTAGGACATGTTCACCTACCGATGACCCGACAGCCAACCTCGCTCGAAACAAGTTCTTAGAGGTCTCGTATCTTGCTATACGAGATTGCTCTCCATAAAGTTCCTTTGTATGGAGAAATATGCCATCCAGGGACATATCCTCGTGCCTCCTCTGATGTTCATTGTTCATTGAGGCAAGCACGATGCACTTGGCTCTCGCGCAATCTAAATCCCAGGTTTTGCGGATTTCCTTATCCGCATTGCTGGATTTGGGACCAGGGACAGCAGGTGCCGTAGCGGTGAGGATGTACCCCAATTTGTCATAGGTCAAAGCCATTTTGACATTCCGCAGCCAATCTTTATAGTTTGGCCCTGTCAGTATATTTTTCTCTAAAAGTAACTTAAGTCCAGTCATTTTCAGGGTCGCTGCAATTAGAAGAGAGAGAAGAAAACTCTTTAGCATGATGCTCTTGCAAGTTTAGAGTGGTTTTTAGTTTATCTAAACTGGATGGCTCCCACTGTTTCTCGAATCCTTCCTCAAACCATAAAAGAAGAATTAGCCAGGACTATTCTCACCGTACAATACTTGCTTAACCGTTCAGCCAGGCCAGTGTCGATACTTCGAGGGAGGTTTTCCAACGCTTTCGCGAAGTTCCTTAATTAAATAACCTCTTTTCTCTGGGGGCGTAACCCCGCTGACACTTTTCTGGACACCTACTTGGTTTATAGCATTGATCGTTAAGTGACGAATATCCTGATAAGTAGCATATACTCACAGTAGGATCGGGATCCAAATATCATCGTATGATAATGTTGAAGGAATCCTACCAACATTCATCAAACTCCAAATGGTATGCATCTCTTTGCAAATTTCAGTTTCTTTAGAAATTCCCGATATATATTTTTGCCCCATGCTCTTATGACCTTGGCGTTAGGTCAAAATGTCATAAGTCACATGTCAAGTTCTACCCATCATTATCTTGTCAATTTGAACCCATCCGTATATATCCTTGACGTTCGGCCAAAATGATAATACGACTGTCCCAAACTAACTCATCTACCTATGCAACAAATGAATACCCAGTAGCTACCAAACACTATGCCTTGGCGTTAGGTCAAAATACATAGCTTGAATACTACTGAATACCCAGATGAAATGACGGAGGGCTACGAATGGTTTTGGCGAAACCGTGAACGTAGTGAACTTGATATAACCGAAGGAACCTGATAGCTTTTAAAAGGAGTGGTTAAAGCTCCGCATTTAAAAATATCTGTTTTTAAAATTAACCGAGTGGTTTGTTTTAAACTGTTCCAACGATTTAAACTTTGGTTTGTTTTTCTTTGCATTATAGATAATGCGTCCCATCATTAACCTATCATTGCAGAAAACAACGAAAATACAACGTCCTCTTATGCCATCCGCATTCGCCACGGGGTCCCGTCATCACCCGTTAGGTTACTTAACTAACGACAGAGCGGGGGCTGGGCTAGCGCGGGTGTAAAACATAAGTGACGTCTAAATAGCTATCATAAATATAGATATTTTACATTCGTCTGACGCAATGATATACATTCCAGAACACAGATAAACAATATTGGATTTGTAAGCAATCTGTATTTCTTTTGAGCCTGCAAGAAAAAACAGATTACACAGTTGTGATGAATAGCCGTTACCCCACCCTCGACCCCTACGGGTACGGCAAACTACCCGCCCGGCAGTTTGTGTACCCCACCTTGGGTCAGTCCTAGGAGCAAAAACAGTAAAATGAAATAATACAACGGTGGCTACAACCGCAACCTGGATGTGCCCCGCAAAAAATAATATTACAACAAATTACATTTACAACAAATGAATTAAACAATAACCCATTGCTAAAACCCCGGCTATACCCCACAACAGTCCAATACAGTTCATATGCACAAACAGATATAACCATTACAGAAATGTGCAACCCCCTGCCAACCGACATACTAGCAGTTAGGGGAGGTTTACGAACACATTTATCAATCACAGATATAATCCAACATGCAAATACTGTACAATTTCGATCGATTAAACAACATTAATATTGCTCCAAAAACTGCTCTGTAAAACTGAAACCTGAGCAAAATTAAAATATTCCAGAAAACCCCAAATACCAGAGAGGACCCACACATGAAAGATGAGTCCATGACTCGGCAACTCGGCCGCGGAACCGCGGCGGATCGGTGGGATCCGCCGCGCTTCCGCGGCGCTTAGCCGAATCATGGTCTCAAATTTCATGGGTGTTCTTCTGGACCCTTTTCAAGCTTTCTGAACTCACCTGAAAAATTTTTGGACTTCATTTAAATTTCGACAGAAACTTGACATTTTTAGGGTTTTCCGGCTTCGTTTTTCCGTTCGAAATTCGTACAAATTTGCAATAAAGTTATTTATTGTTTAGCGAGGCTCTGATTCCACTGTAAGTCGATGTACTACACCCCAGTACTTGTGGGGAGGCGGAAATTTCAAAAACGATCTTGTTTAGTGAACGAACATCGACTAACCGCTTGAATCGAAGCTAAACTATAAATAACCAAACACAAAGTGTTTCTAAACTACTGTGTTTAGGGATTATACCTAATGAACCAACTCCTTCGTCTTTACGATCTCCTTGTCCTCCTCGGCCTTCTCTAGGTAGTAGACGATCCACCCGAGAGCAAAACTCCAAGCTAAACCTCTAAACTTGAGGCAACTAACCTTCTTGGATTGCTAATCAAAGAAGATAGAATGAAATAGAGTGATGGTTATGGATTGATTAGTCTTTCTAATCCTTGATCTCAACTCATGAGAGGGGAGGATTAGTCTTTGAAGAGGGAGAGCTTGAGGAGAGAGAAGGTGAGAATGAATATCAAAATGAGAATAGTAAATCTATCATAATAAATATGAAGCATTCTTATTTATGAGAAAAAGAATAATACATAATGAATAAGCATGCTTCACAAATATCTAATGGTGATTCATTGTCATGACTCACTAAGCATTTATCATGCATTAATGATATGCATGAATCACCCTCATGACTCACTAAACTCATTTAATGCAAATGACACATAACCCTCCTTAGTCACCATCTTCTAGAAGCTTCTCGAGTAATTACGAGAACGCCCCTCCGATCCGTAAAAATACGGAAAAACTTTAAACTGTATAAATCCAATAACCGGATACCAGTAACTGGCTTAAACCAAAGCCGACTGGTAAAAACTGTCCGAAAGTCGTACGCGCGTAAACGCACGTATGCGTCCGAACCCTTTGTCGCAAAACCATGCGACCTCTATATCGTTTCGCCTGGAGTAGGAAACTCTCTGTGTGGGACTCTAGAGACTCGACTACTACGCTGGCAGTGGGTTTAACCACAGACCGCAAGCGGCACTAACTGTACGTAACTGTCCCCAGGTAGTTGTCGATAAGAAGGCTGATGAGGTAACCCATCCGAACTCCTACTGAGTCTGATGTGACAATCTCCATACAGTCCGGTCCGTTCGTCCAAGACTATCGCATATCGGGCCTAGGGGGGCGGCAAGCGTCAGTCCCCTAATAGCGGTATAAGTCGTGTCGGAGGGAAGCCCATTACACCCTGAGAAACTACTGGAACCTACCAGCAAATCTCGCTTGCCCTGGCCAGGGACTTTGCGTAATGGCTCTCTGACACAGCACGATATCTACTCCCAATACCGGGAGGGACGAATCCTGTCTAACCGCCACTGCCTCCAAGTGCTCAGGACTGCACCCAACTGCTACCTGTTTGCACGACTCCTTTGAGCCGTGGTAGGGTAGCAATCTAAGAACAGTGGGACACACTCGAGGCGAAGTAGCAGTGTCAAGTCTGCGGACTATGCTGTACTCATGTCACCTGGGAACTGTTCACTGACGACTGGTATAAAACCAACCAACAGTTCCCTGTGAGTCCTGTCCGGTGTACCCGTAACCTAACGAGCACCTGCATACTATCTCCAGTACGACGTACTGACGGCTGTGGGACAGACCATCTCCCCAACTGGGATGAGAAGCGTACACACTAGTCTACTCCGGAGTATCGATGCTCTGTCTCGATAATCCAACGACCAGGGACCTGAATAAGGATGTGCTTGTAGACTACCCAGCCCCCACTAGTGTGACTGCCATCACAACGCTGGTAGACAAGCAAGATCCTAAGAGCTCTATCAATACGTACACTCACATATTAAGATAGAAAAACCAAGTAGCATACTACCATGTTTAGCAAGACTGTTATACACATGTGAATATCCCAAGCTTCCATTAAGTAATATACAAACTAGTATGATACAGTAATGGCCTTCTAGGGCATAAACACTAACAGCCTTGTATGGTGGAGGTGGAATGAACTTTGGAGAATGATGGTGTTCTCATTTTTCTAGCGAAGAAAATGAAATGAGATGAAGAAATTTTCCATACAAAAATGAATCTCACTCTCCTTACCAATGTGGCCGGCCTATACAAAAATGGTGGAAGGAAAAAAAACAACAAGGTAGGTGAGTGTAGGGATAGCTCAAGGTGACCATAAGAAATGTGTTGATAATGAGGAATTATGGTCACACCAAAATCCTATCATTTCCTATCACATTAAATGCTAGCCATGATGAGAACAAAAAGCAAAGATGCTATGTTTATCATAATCCCTCAAATCACAAATAAACCCCTCCACAATGCTAATTTGCACACTTGCAAATTAGCCCCTCCATCAAAAAAATCCGGCCGTGAAGGAACAAAGGAAAACTGGCCGGAACGGAATACAAACTGGCAACTTCAGAAAACTGATCCCGTAATAAATTACAGGAAAACCCTACGACTGTATATACATACTCGCATTTGTATTCCCACTGAATACAAATGCAAAGAGACAAAACCTACACTGTACTATACTAGGATCCGGCTTAAACCAAAGCCCGCTAGTATTATCCGTCCGATCATGATCCGTGCAATACCGCACGTATCTGATCGAACCCTGCCTTATCTCCATACGGCCTCTACAGCGTTTCGCCCGAAACTTGAGCAACTGTCTGTGGGGGACTCTAAAGACTCGTCAACACCTTAGTTGTGGATTTAACCGCTAGCACGTCAGAAATATTAGCCATACGTAACGGGCTACCAGGTATTGACCAAAAGGGACGTCGATGAGCGAACTCATCCTGATACCCTACTGAGCCTGTCAGTGACAATATCCGTACAGTCCGGTCCGTTCGTCTATGAGTATCGCATTGCGGGCCTAGGGGGTTGGTAAAAGTCAGAGCCCTAAAAGTGGTACAAGTCGTGTCAGAGTGTAGCCCAGAACACCCTAAGATACTACTGGAATACCTACTATTAAATCTCCTGCCTTGGCTAAGGACTTCGTGTAATGGCTCTCCTAGATACAGCGCGACCTCACCCCCAATACTGGGAGAGATGAACCCCTGCAGATCCGGTCACTGCCTCCATGTGGCTCGGGAATGTACCCAACTAAAACCTGTTTGCACGTCTCCTTTGAGCGTAGTAGGGTAGTAATCAAAGTACAGTGGGAACTCACACGAGACAAATAACGATCTCCGGTCGGTGAACTAGCCTGTACACATGTCACCAGGGAATTGCCATCTGTCGTCAGGTATAAGACCA
Organism: Agapanthus africanus; assembly: GCA_030015575.1. NCBI lineage: Eukaryota > Viridiplantae > Streptophyta > Magnoliopsida > Asparagales > Amaryllidaceae > Agapanthus > Agapanthus africanus. The sequence goes on along the minus strand of CM057345.1, from coordinate 262,172,092 downwards.
ACTAGCATGTTCCCGGCGAGTCGTGTCCGGTGTACTCATAACCCAATGAGCACCTGTATACATCTTAGGTGAACCAACTGACACCAGTGGCTTGTGAGACCGGCCACCGCCCCTCGTCGGGGTCTCGACTATATACACTTGTCTACTCTGGAGTATCGATGCCCTGTCTCGAAACTCCCACGACTAGGGACCTTCTAAGGATGTGTTTATAGACCCCAGCTCCTACGTATATGATCGCCCTCATACTGCTGGCAGTCAAGCAAGAATCCTAGGGGTTCTATCAACGTGCAATAGTGACTTGAAAGGTCACCTAAAGCAGTACACGATGATAAAGGTAAACCAGATAGCATACTATTATCTTGAGTAAGACAGTCCTACCGGCATAGGTCCTCCCTCAATCATTGCAATCACGTGCCTGTGATCCAATAATTGACTCTGAGGGCACTATATCCAACATTATCATCGTATACATGCTTTAGTTCACTATTGCATGATGATAGAGCCTATAGGATTCTTTCTTGACTGCCAACAGTATGATGGCGATCATATACGTAGGAGCTGGGGTCTATAAGCACATCCTTAAAGAGTCCCTAGTGGTGGGAGTTTCGAGACAGGGCATCGATACTCCAGAGTAGACTAGTGTATACAGTCGAGACCCCGACGAGGGGCGGTGGCCGGTCTCACAAGCCGTTGGTGTCAGTTGGTTCACCTAAGATGTATACAAGTGCTCATTGGGATATGAGTTCACCGGACAGGACTCACCGGGAACATGCGAGTTGGTATTATACATATCGTCAGATAGCATTTCCCAGGTGACATGTGTACAGGTTAGTTTGTCGACCTGAGATCGACAATTGTCTCGTGTGAGTTCCCACTGTGCTTTGATTTCTACCCTACCACGCTCAAAGGAGACATGCAAACAGGTATTTTTTGGGTACAGTCCCGAGCCACATGAAGGCAGTGAGCAGATCGTCGGGGATTCTTTTCTCCTGTTATTGGGGGTTAATGTCGCACAGTGTACGGATGGCCATCACTAGAAATCCTCGGCCGAGGTAGTGGAGAATTACTGATTTGGATCAGTAGTTTCTCAGGTGGTGATGGGCTTCATACCGACACGAATTATCTCGTTATTAGGGGTCTGACTTTTTCCACCCCCCTAGACTCAATATGCGATACTCTTTAGACGAACGGACCAGAATGTATGTATATTGTCACTGTTAGGCTCAGTAGGGTTTATGGATGAGTTCGCTCGTCAGCTTCCCTTCCAATCAATACATAGGCAAACGTTACGTACAGCTTGTACCTCTGACGTGCTAAGTGTTATACCCAGTGCCAGTGTGTTGATGAGTCATTAGAGTCCCCCACAGACTGTTTCCCAAGTTCGGGCAAAACGTTGTAGAGGCCGTATGGGTTTATGGCAGGGTTCGGAAAATGCACGTGCGTTTACGCACGTGTCATTTTTCGGGAAAATAATACTGGTCGGCTTTGGTTTAAGCCGGATCAGAGTATTATACTGTGTAGATATAATATCTTTGTCTCAGTTGCATTTGTATTCGGTCTAATACAAATGCGGGTATGTTTATACTGATACGGGGTTATCCTGAAATTCGTTTCAGGATCACTTTTGGAAGTTGCCAGTTTCCAGTTTTCTATCAGTCGTATTTAACATTCGGTTAAATGCGGATTTATCTTTTCTTCATGAGGGTGAGTCATTTGGTGATTCATGCTTCTAGAAGTTTCTAGATGATGACTAGGATTAGTGACTCATGGTTGTATTTAATGTTCATTAATGGTTTTGATGACTAGGTTAAGGTGACTCATTGATGCATTAAATGTTTAAGCTAGGTGTTATTGTGACTCATACATTTGTTTTAGTGCTAATGGTCACCATTTTGCTCCTACACTCACCCCCTCTTCCTATATGATGGCCGGCTCCCTCCCCTCCACTTCTCACTCTCTCACTTGTTGATTAAAAAGATTATGATAGTTTAGGATTCATGGAAATTAGATAGCTACAATTCTGATTTCACCCGATTAAAATGGCAACTTCTTTAACCGTTCGTCCATGGTTATGGACGAAGTGAGACAAAGTATTCTACTCATTCTCTACATCATCTTGGTCGTCTCTTTTAGTAAACTTGACGACCGAGTTGCCTCGGTTCGGAGGCGGGAGCCCGTTTAAAGATCCGTCGACGTGGTGCCACCTGGACAAGAAGTCTGGAGATTCAGAAGATCGGAGCAGCCGGAACAAAGCGTGGGATGATGGTTGAAGACCGAAGGACTCGGATCGTTCGGTATAACATTTCTACCTACTTTGTAGTTTGTTAGTTTAGCTTTAATGGCAGATCAGGGTTACAGTTCACGATAGCGCAGGTTGTAAAAAGTTTTTGTTCCGCATTTGGCGTCTGTTAGACTGCCGGGGCGCTATCGTGGACTTACAATATCATCAATGAAATCAACATAAAATCCGTGTCAAGTATCGACACAAAACATATATCCAAATAACCAATATCTCGGGCTCCGGCTATCCGGACTGGCCCATATCATATAATCTCAATACCTCAAAGTCTCAATATGTCGGGCTCCGGCTATCCGGACTGGCCCTAGGCTCCAGCAATCCGGACTGACCCAAAATCAATATCTCACGACTACGTCGGTATTCTCCGGATATCCGCTGCGTCATAAATAACCGGTTGGTAGTGCTCCCCTGCCAGGCTCAACGCCCTCATCTGTGACCATCTTGCCCCGGGTTACCGCACCGGGTCCACCATGAACCCACAAACGGTTCCCCTTCGTCCTCGAATCGGGTGTATGATATCGCTCAAGAGCCGAGAAAACTCATGGTGGACGTATCTCACATCATATCACGAGAAAACCACACTTTTTATCTTTTGAAAATGATAAATCGGTTTATAAAATCTTGCGGTTTCTCCAAATCCAGAAATCTCATGGAAAATCCGAAATCCAAAATGAAGAGTTAATAACAGTGAATACCGGGCTCCGGCAATCCGGAGTGGCCCTATAATATTGCATGACAAATGAATATATATGCATGGGTATCTAAATAAAACATACAAAATCTAAACCAGTACAGTAATGATATATTATAACTATCAGCTAGCATGTTATGTCATTGAAATAATATTCTCTAAGGTGTATGTGACATGGCAATTACCTATGATGATGTGTGTGAGCCGGCAAGCAAGTGTTCGTGGAGCATACAAATCATCGGTAATGGTGCTGGTTTCCTAATAGCATGGGTTCATAATAACTAAAGTACACATTAAACATGCAATGCGATGATAACAACATGAATAAACGGAGTATGAATAGTAAATGCGACAATACAGAATGTACATTTCTATATACGAGTCATACAATTTTTTTGGGCTATTAAAATAACACGAATCGTGGTTTTTAGAAAATAGGGCCAGTCTTTAAAATACCCACGATTCGTCAGTTTTGAATATAAGTATGACTCGGGCCCAGTCTAACATCTACCTGATAAACTACAGGACTAATCGAAAGGGTAAGGAAAACCACCTAAGTCTGAGTCGATATATCTAGTAGTCGGTGATCCCGCCTCAATAGCGTCTCATACTATAAAACATATAATACGACATCCTCGAGTCAAAAGTGCGGATCTATTATCATAATTATATCTCGTACGGTAAATCCATCGTACGGGATCCCAAAATCGGGTTGTGGGTCGCCTATCATATATACCTTAATATCCATATAGTATCATTATTAAAAATCATGAACATGGTAATGATCTAAGTCTAGAACATACCGATACCATCAACATATATCTGCATGTGTATGAAAACACATCGCCCATCAATCAGCTAATAATATGTCGTCTCACATAACACGACCCAAATCATATCACCGATCTTACGGCATCATGCCCAATCACATCGACTCATCTTCAAGTATCATATACTATCCTCATCATCCGTGTATATGTATACATATATATATACATACTCGCATACATATATATATATATATATCCCCATATACGCACAAGAAAATCAAGTGTATGCATGTGTGTGTGCGTGTGTGCAAAACTTTACTCTAGGGTTTCGCGACTAAAACTATCTAGCGACACTATCATCCAAATACATTAAAATTTAACCCATGATCTCCTAAAATCTTTCTAGCTAAAAAGTAATATTTCACATAACACATATTTGTATATATATATACACATGATATATCATAAGCTACACTACGAACTGCGGGGGTGCTATACGCCATCCACCCGACTTCCCCCGTAGATATCTACTCACCTGGATGCCTCGGCTAATCTGCTCTGATTCCAGCTCTTTCATTTCCGCGCCACGTCCGATGCCTCTGCACCCGATCCTAGCAACATACATAAGGAAAAAGAGAATAAAAATATAATTAGTCGCGGACACCACCATTACAAGTCAACCGTGCGCCCTAGGTAGACGCGCACACACTTGGTGCACGAAACGCACTGTGACAACGTCACAAATCACCACTAGGTGTTAGTGTATATGCCCTAGGGGCCATTATTGTATCATACTTGTATGTATATTACTTAAAGGAAGCTTGGGATATTCAAAGTTGTATATACAGTCTTGCTAAAAATGGCAGTATGCTACTTGGTTTGTGTCTAGTTTAATATGTGCATATGTTTCTTGTAACGTATCACTTATACATAATAGTAGAGCCCATAGGATCTTTGCTTGATTACCAGCGTTGTGATGGCAGTCACACTAGTGGGGACAGGGTAGTCTATAAGCAACATCCTATACTGGTCCCTGGTCGTAGGATTATCGAGATAGGGCATCGATATTCCGGAGTAGACTAAGTGTGTACGCTTCTCATCCCAGTTGGGGAGATGGTCTGTCCCACAGCCATCAGTACGTCGTACTGGAGATAGTATACATGTGCTCGTTAGGTTACGGGTACACCGGACAGGACTCATAGGGGAACTGTTGGTTGGTATTATACTCATCGTCAGTTAACTGTTCCCAGGTGACATGAGTACAGTATAGTCCACAGAATTGACACTGCTACTTCGCCTCGAGTGTGTCCCATTGTTCTTAGATTGCTACCCTACCACGGCTCAAAGAAGTAGTGCAAATAGGTAGCAGTTGGGTGCAGTCCCGAGCACTTGGAGGCAGTGGCGGTTAGATAGGATTCGTCTCTCCCGGTATTGGGAGTTGATATCGCGCTGTGTCAGAGAGCCATTACGCAAAGTCCCTGGCCAGGGCAAGTGAGATGTACTGGCAGGTTCCAGTAGTTTCTCAGGGTGCAATGGGCTACGCTCCGACACGACTTATACCGCTATTAGGGGACTGACGCTTGCCGCCCCTAGGCTAAATATGCGATAGTTTTAGATGAACAGACCAAGCTGTACGGAGATTGTCACATCAGGCTCAGTAGGAGTTCAGATGGGTTTCCTTATCGGCCTTCTTATCGACACTACCTGGGGACCGTTACGTACAACTAGTGCCGCTTGCGTTCAGTGGTTAAACCCACTGCCAGCGTAGTGTCGAGTCTTTAGAGTCCCACACAGAGAGTTTCCCTGCTCCAGGCGAAACGATATAGAGGTCGTATGGTTTTACGACAAGGGTTCGGACGCATACGTGTTAAAACGCACGTGCGACGTTCGGACAGTTTTTACTAGCCGGTTTTGGTTTAAGCCAGATTCTAGTATCGGGTTATTGGATTTGTACAGTCTAAAGTTTTTCTGTGTTTTCACGGATAGGAGGGGCGTTCTCGTAATTTGTCGGGAAGCTTCTAGATGGATGATGACATGGAGGGTAAAGTGGCATTAGCATTTAATGAATTTGTGACTCACTTAGATGAATCATTCAAGTGAGTGAATGAAGCATTTATTGCTTAATGACTCACTTGATGATTCATTGCATATATTTAATGAAGCATGATGATAATGCATTTTGATTTATTCTTTTTGATTTTCTTATGCTTCATAATATATTAGAAGTGAGAAGCTTTTTCATTCATTCTCATGCTCACCTTCTCTCTCCTCAAGCTCTCTTTTGAAACCCTAATCCTCCCTTCTCATGTGTTGAGATCAAGGATTAGATAGACTAATACATCCATAAACTTACTCTATATCCTCTAGGTAGCTTAGATTAGCACTTTGAGCAACCTAGTTATCTCAAGTTAGAGATCAAGCTTGGTGTAGGAGCTCTCGGGTGGATCGTCTTTGACTCGAGAAGGCCGTTGAGGTGCCGATGTTCCAAGGAGCCTAAAAGGAGTGGAGGATAGCGATAAAGACCCGAAGGACAAGTAACGTGAGGTATAACTTCGAATCCGAGTAGTTAAACCTCTCGTAGTTTGCTAGTAACGGTTTAGACACGATTCATGCGCTCAAGTCCGTGTTACAAAGCTTTGATGATCGTTTTTCATATATTCCGCCTCCTCGCAAGTTCGTGGGGTGCGTGACATGGCCTTACAGTGGTATCAGAGCCAACTAAACATTACCAGCTTGTTAGCGACTAATTAGAAGTTCGATCGACGGAAAAAACGAAAACAAAATCCCGGAACCCTAACAGTTCTGTTAATTTTAAACATGTCTAAAAAACTATTTGATATGCCTTAAAATTCACAGTAGGGAAATATAAGAATACTGGGAAAATACGATGTTCCAACTCGGTTATATGGCCGCAGATCCGCGGCAATAGAGTGCTTTTGGCCGCGGATCCGCCGCCGAGTCAACTCCGAGTTGACTCGGATTTGCTCTGTTATTCATGTTTTCTGGTTTTTTGTTTTCCTGTATATTATGTTTCTACCCAGGTTACTTCAGTACAGGTTTGCTTTTGGGGTGGACACGGATAAAGGTAGTCGATCGATGTTCTAAATTAATTGCTAATCGGGTTTTATCTGTAATGTTTAATGTGTTCGTAAACCTCCCCTAACTGCTAGTATCTCGGTTGGCAGGGGTTGCACATTTCTGTAATGTTTACTGTTTGTGTATATGGACTTGATTGGAATGTTGTGATGATTAGCCGGGGTTTTGAGATGGTTTTAATATTCATTCATTCAATGTAATTGTAATATGATGTAATATTCTTTTGCGGGGCACATCAAGGTTGCGGTTGTAGCCACCGTTGTATTATTTCTTTTTACTGTTTTTGCTCCTAGGATAGACCCAAGGTGGGGTACACAAACTACCAGGTACGTTGAAGTGTTTAGTGGCCTATTCACGTCGTTAAGGGAGACCGCTTCACTTCGGGTACTTGGCGCGAAGTTTGCCATACCCGTAGGGTTCTAGGGTGGGATAATGGCTATTCATCACAACTGTGTAATCCGTCTTTTATTGCAGGCTCAAAGAAAATGCGGATTGCTAGTATATCCAATAAAGTTCATCAGTGATTTGGAATGCTTATTATTGCGTCTGACGAATGTACAATATCTATATATGATAGCTATTAGACGTCACTTATGTTTTACACCCGCGCTAGCCCAGCCCCCGCTCTGTCGTTAGTTATGTAACCTAACGGGTGATGACAGGACCCCATGGCGAATGCGGATGACATAAGAGGACGTGGTATTTTCGTTGTTTTCTGCAATGATAGGATAAATGATGGGACGCATTATTATAATGCAAAGAAAATAAACCAAAGTTTAATCGTTGGAACAAATTTAAAAGAAACCACTCGGTTATTTTAAAAGATCAGAATTTTTTAATTGCGAAACTTTAACCACTCCTTTTAAAAAGTATCAGGTTCCTTCAATTATATCAAGTTCACTACGTTCACGGTTTTGCCAAAACCAGTCGTAGCCCTCCGTCATTTCAGTTAAATATTCAGTAGTATTCAAGCTGTGTATTTTGACCTTCGCCAAGGCATAGTGATTGGTAGCTACTGGATATTTATCTGTAGCATAGATAGATGCGTTGGTTTGGGACAGTCGTACTACTATTTTGGCCTTCGTCAAGGGTATGTACGGGTGGGTTCAAATTAACCTGGATAATGATGGGTAGAACTTGACGTGTGACTTATGATATGTTAGCCTTCGTCAAAGTCATAAGAGCATGGGGCAAAAATCCACATCGGGAATTTCTAAAGAATCTGAAATTTGTAGAGAGATGCATACCATTTTGGAGTTTGATGAATGTTTGTAGGATTCCTTCAACATTATCATACGATGATATTTTAGATCCCGATCCTACTGTGAGTACATGCTACTTATCAAGAGTTTCATCACTTAACGATCAATGCTATAAACCAAGTAGGTGCCTAGAAACGTGTCAGCAGGGCTACGCCCCCAGAGAAAAGAGGTTATTTAATTAAGGAACTTCGCGAAAGCGTTGGAAAACCTCCCTCGAAGTATCGACACTGACCTGGCCGAATGGTTAAGCAAGAATTGTACGGTGAGAATAATCCTGGCTAATTCTTCTTTTATGGTTTGAGAAGGGATTCGAGAAATAGTGGGAGCCATCCTGTTTAGATAAATTAAAAACCAATCTAAACTTGCAAGAGCATTATGCTAAAGTGTTTTCTCCTTTTTCTCTCATTGCAGCGACCTTGTGACCACACATAGGTTACATCTAGATAAGAATTTGACTGAATCTGACTTATATGACTGGCAAAAGTCTGTCCAGATGTCCATTGCCTATGACAAGCTGGGCCACCCTATTACTACTCAAAATCCCGCCGTCCCAGGTCCAGTTTCCACTGTCGCGGATATGGATATCCGTCAGACAAGGGAAAAGGATAAAGCGAAACCCAAGTGCCTCGTGTTAGCTTCAGTTGATGGTGTATACCAGAAACAGCACGAGAAGATGGACCCAGTTTCCATCTTTCTCCATAACAAAGATTTATATGGAGAGCAATCTCATATCGCAAGATATGAGACCTCGAATGAATTAAATCAAGCGAGGTTGGATTTCGGGTCATCTGTAGGGGACAACGTCCTTACAATGACTAGCTATATTGATGAGCTCCAGGACCTGGAGACCACGTTAGGAAACGAGTAAGATACTGACTTGATTCTACAGTCTCTGCCTTCTACCCTGAAGGAAACCAGGGAAGTAGAAGGAAATAGAAGGGCAAAAGTTTCGGGACTGAATGTAGTAAAAGAGGAACGTTCCTATTGTTATGGGATTGGGCATTGGTAGAAAGATTGCAGGGCTTTTGAAGCCAGTAGCCAAAATTCGAAGCATATTATAGCTTCAGCTTCGGGTGTGTTTGTGATAGAGAACTATATGTCAGTTAACCCTACTTCCTAGGTATTGGATACCGGGTCAGGATCTCACATCTGTAATTCATTACAGGCTTTGAGAAACCGTAGGGTTATCGGGATAGGTGATATGACCCTCACAGTTGCTAACGGAATGAGCATGAACGATGAATCCGTAGGGGAATATCATCTTGGACTGACTACTGGGCAGATATTGATTCTACGTAACTGTTTTTATGTACCAGGCATGACTTGTAATATCATATATGTACCCTTACTTTCTAAGGAAGGATATGATTTTACTTTTGCAAGAGTTGTGGTTCACATCCACCTAAATCAAGTTTTGATTAGGTCAGGTACATTAGAAAACGGAATATACGTATTAAATCAAGCTCAGATTTTCAGTGTCCAGAACACACTTAAAAGAAAGTCTCCGGAAACAAATCAGGCTTTCTTATGGCATTGTAGACTGGGTCACATCAATGAGAAAAGATTAACAAAGTTACATAGAGAGGGATAGTTGGATCCGTTCGAGTATCAGTCTTATGCCACTTGTGAATCTTGTCTCATGGGAAAGATGACAAAGACTCCGTTCACTGGACACGGAGAATGAGCAAGCGAGCTCTTGGGACTCATACACAGTGACGTGTGTGGTCCAATGTCTACACATGCGCGAAGTGGTTATTCATACTTCATTACTTTCACAGATGATTTCTCTAGGTATGGACATGTCTTCCTGATGAAGCATAAATCCGAGTCCTTTAAGAAATTTCGGGAATACAAGAATGAAGTTGAAAAACAAACAGGCAAAAGTATCAAGACACTGAGATCTGATCGAGGTGGTGAATACTTAAGTGCCGAGTTCCTGGGTTACTTAAAAGAGAAAGGAATTCTCTCTCAGCTTACTCCTCCATACACACCACAACACAACGGTGTATCAGAAAGGAGGAATCGAACCCTATTGGATATGGTTCGTTCCATGATGAGTAAGGCTGAGTTACAGCGATCTTTCTGGGGTTATGCGCTAGAATCGGCTGCATATCTTTTGAACAAGGTTCTAACCAAAACAGTGCCTACCACACCATATCAGATGTGGAGTGGGAAGAAACCCTGTCTTCGGTACCTGAAGGTATGGGGATGTCCAGCTTTTGTTATAAAGCAGCATGCGGACAAGCTCGAGGCACACTCAGTACTGTGTAAGTTTGTAGGATACCCAAAAAACTCCAGGGGTATTTTTTCTATTACGCAGAGGAATAAAAGGTTTTTGTTTCTCATAATGCCCATTTTCTAGAATATCAGTTTTTAGAAAAGGAAACAAGTGGGAGCGAAATAGAACTGGAAGAAATTCCACAACCACAAACTACTACTGAAAGTATGATAGAACCAGAGGTTTTAGAAGAAAGGGACATCCCGACGCCACTCCGCAGGAGTAGTAGGCAGTCGCATCCGCCCGATAGATACTACGGTTTTCTTATAGACGGGGATAGAGAGGATTGCACTATTGACTATGATGAGCCTACTAGCATCCAGCAAGCCATTCAGAGCGGTGACTCAGTAAAATGGCTGGATGCAATGCGGACTGTTCATATCAGATTTTTGCATTTTTATACCGCCCAATTTTTATCACATTGCTTATCGGTAGGTACTCTTGAGCCGTGTTTGCTAGTCAATTGCAGGATACAGGTTCTCATCTCTAAACAGTGAAATTCATGGAAAAGCACGAAAAATTCCGGATTACTGCCAACAGATAAAACACGGGTCTCCGCTCTCTATCCGTATGTTGCCACACACCAGTTTAAGGGACAAAATGGCAAATCGATGTCATTTTCATGCATAAAGCTCAATGGCAACACAAGATCCAACATATCTACACGGAGCTCAAGGAAATCATGACAAAAAGATCCACATCAAATCTCCTTTTGGTCTGCTGGAATTCTGGAAAATTTGTGAAGAGTTTCTGAGAAATAACATATACCAAACAGCAGACAACATCAAACCAGGGAACCCCACAAAATCCGATGGCCTAACTTCCTATTACTGCCGCGGAACCGCGGCATAAGCAGGCTTATGCCGCGGAACCGCGGCCGTACGGCCTCTTCAGAGTGTAATATTTTAGGGGCAGTTTGGTCGTTTTATGTGGAGCCAGATTCTTGCCCTAGGTTTCCAATTCCCTGCCTATAAATAGTCCAGAACATGCCAAAGCCAAGGGTGCTTATTCTTGTATTTAGATTTTAGAATACATGTGTTGTTCTTCTTCCTCCTCTCATCTCTTCTCCATTAAAAACTTGTAGTGAGCTTTTGTGAGTGAAGAATGAATAAAGGAGTTCTTGTTCTTACCATGCTTATCTTGTTGTAATTGTTAATTATATTTGCTTGTATTTTTCATTTGCTAATCTAGTTGTTGTTATTTATTGTTTGTTTCTTTCTTGTTCTCTTTTTCTTTATCCTTAAAACAACTATGATGCTTAAGCTTGATCCTTGCCAAGGTGAGGTCTCAAATAGCCAGTTGTAATCTTCTAACCTCTTTCTTTCTATCTTCCTCCTTTGTTTTATTTTCTTTTCCTTATAATGGGTGAGTAGTTTTCATACTTGTTAGGGTAGGATAAGGAAAGTTTGAGAGAAGGAAATCTTTCTCACTCTTTTCTTGCCTAACATCTTGATTCGGACTCCCGTTAATTGAACCACAATCCGCTCCCTACGGCACCGTATCCTACATGATAGCGGTAATTCCTTAGTGAGACTGGTTGTGGTTGAATTTACCGGAGGTTAAGGCTAAGAGCCAAGAACGGATAGACAAGAACCAAAAGGAAGAACTTAAGCGTTGGAAAGCCTAGCTTATACTCGCAAGTTCCTTCCTAGTCGTGCTAATCCCCATTGTTGCTGATTACTGTAACACCGATATTAAGAGTGGCAACGAAAAAAGTGAGCGACTCCTAACTCAAACTAACCTAATCCTAACCCTAACAAGCTCTCTTTACATAACATTTTAGCACGTAGTTAATCTCAAAACAAACCTGGACATTTGGACTTAACTCGTTAAAGCACATAGAAAAAGATTTCCATCTCCCTGCAGACGACCCGTACTCAATCGGCTAGCTACAAGCGAAACCGTCTTGATTGCGGTAATTAACTAAACACGCAAAAACTCTACCAATCAAATGGCGCCGTTGCCGGGGAGACGGTAGTTTATTTCATTGTGTAATTTCGGGTTAATTTGTGAATATAAAGCTAACTAAAAAACAAAAGAAAAAAAATATACATTGTAAAAAAATTCTTCTTGTTATTTTTGATTAGTTTTTGTGCAAGTGTGCAGGATAAAAAGACGGTCGAGTTCAGTGCCAAAGACGTGGGAAGTTAGACCCACATCTCGCGGCTACACCGCGACAGATTCAAGATAGAAAAAATGGTCTACTGAAAGATTCTGGAGCAGATCCAGTAAGCAAATCTAGATTCAGGAGCTCCAGACAAGAAGAGGACACCCCATAAAGCACACACAAAAAAATTGGAAGCCCGATCCCTTCTTACTACCGCGGAACCGCGGCCTAAGCATGTGTTTGGCCGCGGAACCGCAGCCATTTGGGAAGTTCATGGTTGCAAATTTTCTGTGAGTCCTTCTAACTCTCTCCCCACTCCTCTGAACTCCACTGAACTGTGTTTTCTGCAGCATTCTTTGCGCAAACCCTCTTCCCCCACCCAATAAATTATTTTTGTGCAGGATTCTTTGGGCCGCGCTAAAATAAAAAAATTGTTTGCAGTTGATTGTTACTGTTTTGCATATATTAATACGGACTTTAAGGGGCGTGAAACCAATTCAGATTGGGTGGGGATTTCATCACCCTTCCCAGGACCCCAGAAATCACAAAAGCATATGCATTGACCATTGTTAATTAAAAAATACAAGACTCGGCCATAAGGACTTCGCGCTCAATAGGATAGAGGACTAGTTACAAGCATCGGCCGTTTATCCTATCCTGACTTTGCGGTGTCTAGGCAAGTGTGTCCAAGGCAAGTGGTTACTTGATTAGGACCACTACTTACGTAGTGGGGAGCCTCCCACTTACCTGGCACTTACCTGGCCGCAATTGGCGGAGAAGAGGCGGTTTGAGGTCCTATTTCTAGCCCTTTGGAACAGTTAGGAGCTGTCTAGCTGACCTAGGTGACCCTAGATCTAGGTGTGATTGTGCATATCCTGTTTTTGATTACTTGAAGCCGTAAGTCCGTACATATTTCTGTAAAGCTCTTTCTAAAAAGAAAAAAAACACAAAAAACCAAAAAATTTTATAAAAACTTGCCATTTTGTCGCCAAAATCCCATTTTTTCACCCACCACCCATCTTATTTCTCCATTGACGTTTTCTTACCCTCACCTTCTCCGCTTTGACTATACTAAACTCGTTTAGTGTATGTCCGCGTGGATTCGGGACACTAGCGCCCGCCTAGTCCGCGTTACGTTAGTCGCTACCGACTACGCGATCGACTCAGACGTCGAAACTCCATCCACGCCTCTTTCACCCTTACTTTTGCCGGCCAACTCCGACGTTGACCGGAATTCTGTTCATACATCCTCGCCTTCACCTTCACCAACCTCTTCTTCCGCGATGTCAGGATTTAATCCAAACATCTCTTTGACTCCCCCGGGATTGACTCCACCTCTTATGGAGGCGAATAACCCACCACCACCACCTGTTGTAGCGCCGCAGCGAATCGCGCTCCAGGATCGTTTCTGTCCCACCCGTTCTGCACTTCCCACCTGTCTTTCCCTTCCACCGGCCAATGGGGATAATTTTGAAATTAAGCCCCACTTCATTAACATGGTTCCGAAATTTCATGGGCTTGAATCTGAAGATGCCTATATCTTCATCAACAAGTTCCAAAATGTTTGTGCCATGATGAAAACCACGCAGCTGTCGGACGATGCTATATGGCTACGGGTCATTCCGTTCACTTTGTGCTATCTTGCTGAAAAATGGTTGTATAGCACCGCTTCCCACTCCATAACCAGTTGGGACGAGTTTGTGAAAGCGTTTCTCAAGAAATTCTATCCGAATCATAAAACTGCAAGAATCCGTAATGAAATCAACCAATTCTCTCAGCTTCCTACTTAACCCTTCTGGAAGTGCTTTGACCGGTATAAAGACCTTCTTGTTCAGTGCCCTCACCATGGTATCGAGAAATGGAAACTTTGCCAAACCTTATACGAGGGCCTGAACCCAGCAACCAAGCAGTTGTTGGAAACCATTTGTCAGGGCCACTTCCTATCGAAATCTGATGAGGATGCGTGGCAATTCTTCGACGACCTTGCGGAACAAATGCTACAATGGGCGAGCACCAGACCAACTTCTTCTTCTTCTTCCTCCACTTCTACTGGTCAGTTTAGGGTAGGAATTCACCGACTTGATGTCTCTATTGCGATGAAAGCTGAAATGGCTGCAATAACGAGAAAACTTGAAGCGATAGAGAGCAAATTTTCATCTCCTGCTCCTGCTCGTGTTCTTCCCCTTCGTACCATTTGTGCTTGTTGTTCCGATCCTTCTCACTTAACCGAAGAGTGTCCTCACAATCCACTATCTCAAGGACAGGATTAGGTTAATGCTGCATTTCAGCAAAGACCGAGAAATGATCCATACTTTTCCACCTACAATCCTGGTTAGTGGAACAACCCCAATTTCGCTTGGAATCAGAATCAGCAACAATTCCAAGGCAACAATTTCCAGAGGCCCCCTCCTCCACATCAACAAGCGCAACAACAAACTCAACATCAGTTTCGGCAGCCCTTCCAACCCCAACCTTTTCAAAATAAGACGAACAACTTTGCACCCAATAATTCCTTTCCCCAAAACAACTTTGTTCCGTCAAACAACGATAAGGTTTCCTCGCTCGAACGAAGTCTGGAGGCGTTCGTTAAACAATCGACACAATCCACCGCCAACATCCCGTCGTCTATTCAGTCTTTGGTGCAACACACTGCTGCACACGGGCAAAGCATCAAGACCATCGAAGCCCAGATTGCACAGCTGAGTGCGGCATAAAGCGAGCGAGAAAAAGGGAAGCTTCCATCTTAACCACTCCCAAATCCCGGTCACCCACATAATGTACATGTTGCTCTTGAACAACAGAACTATAATGTGAGTGCCGTGACTACATTGAGATCGGGAAGGATGCTGCAAAACAATATGGGCACACGGATCGACGATGACACCCCTGCCGCTTCTTCTTCTCCTTCCTCTTCTTCTGAGCCTATTCTTCATTCTTCAAAAGGCTCTTCTTCTTCTGCTGCTCTGAACGGACCCACATCTCACTCCAGAAAAACACCAGCTCTGGGATCCGTTCCAACTCCACAATCTCCTCCACAAGCATTGGACTCAACCAATTTTAAAAACGTTCCATTTCCAAACCGGTTGAGGTCCAATAAACAAAATCCACAAATGGAGAAGATTCTGGAGTTGTTTAAGCAGGTTAACATCAACATTCCCCTTTTAGATGCTGTCCAACAAGTCCCGTCCTACGCGAAAATCTTAAAGGACTTATGCACGAAAAAGAGGAAGTCACAGGTACCAAGAATGTTTTCTTGGCTAGTGCTGTGAGTGATGCTCTTACCCAATCTTTACCGCAAAAACGGAAGGACCCTGGCTGTCCTACGATTTCTATTACCATTGGGGATAAGAACATCAACCGCGCACTATTAGATCTTTGTACCAGTGTTAACCTGCTTCCGTATTCAGTATATGAGCAATTAGGTGTAGGAGAGCTGAAACCCACACACTATACTCTCAAAATGGCCGACCGATCAATCACCCATCCTAGGGGTGAGCTCGAGGATGTGTTAATCAAGGTTGGGGACTTCATATTCCCCGTTGACTTCATTTTAGTAGACACACAGCCTTTAGCTAACCCCCGGAATCAATTCCGGTGATTCTCGGCCGCCCATTCCTTGCAACCTCAAATGCTGTGATCAATTGTCGCAATGGTTCGATGAACCCATATTTTGGAAACATGACAATTGAACTCAACATTTTTAGGTTGGGGAATCAGCACTCCGAACCTAATGCTCATATACTAGACGTTTGCTCAATCCAGGAGTCACCCCGGAAGAGTGTGAATTCGAGGAGTTTTTGTTCGATCACGATAACTTTAACGCCACTAGTGCGTTCCTCTTCGAACCTGCTGCTGTTTCTGCGCCCGACAATAACTACGAGTGTTTCACTTTCTCGAACGATCTTAGCCACTCACCACCCGAGTTTGAATCCCTCGAATTTCCGGATGAGTAACATGAACCATCCAACTCGGTCTCTTACACTCGTTTTGAACTTTTGCTGGAATCCTTTGAGTTCGAGACCCTTTCACCAATCTTGCCTTCAATCGTTTCACGTCCAACGCTCGAACTCAAGCCTTTGCCGTCTTACCTTAAGTACGCTTACTTGGGTGAGAACGAGACCCTCCCTGTTATCATCTCGGCTTCTCTAGCTCCAGAGCAAGAGAAAGCCCTTCTGGCGGTCTTGCACAGTAATAGGCAAGATTTTGGCTGGTCCATAGCGGACATCAAGGGGATTAGTCCCCTTATCGTTGAACCTCACATTCATCTGATGGTTGATGCCAAACCAGCCAGGGATCCACAAAGGCGACTCAATCCAGTCATGAAGGAGGCCATGAAAAAGAAAATCGTAAAGTGTCTGGATAGTGGTATCATTTACCCTATCTCTGATAGCCAGTGGGTTAGCCCCATTCACGTTGTCCCCAAGAAAACAGGCACAACGGTCATCACTAACGAGGCGAACGAGTTAATCCCTACTCGTACCCAATCTGGGTGGCGAGTATGCATCGATTACAGAAAACTCAACGCCGCAACGCGGAAGGACCACTTTCCGCTACCTTTCATTGACCAAATGCTTGAACGATTGGCCGGACACGAGTACTACTGCTTTCTTGATGGCTACTCCGGCTATAATCAGATTCCCATCGCCGAAAAAGACCAGGACAAGACCACATTCACTTGTCCTTTTGGCACGTTTGCATATCGTTGCATGCCCTTTGGGTTATGCAATGCACCCGCTGCCTTCCAGCTGTGTATGATGGGCATCTTCTCAGACATGGTGGAAAAATTCCTGGTGATCTTCATGGACGATTTCTCCATCTTCGGCGATTCCTTCAATGAGTGTTTGCTATATCTCGACGCTGTCCTTACCCGATGTAAGGACAAGAACCTCACTTTGAATTGGGAGAAGTGCCACTTCATGGTGTGCAAAGGTATTGTCTTAGGACATATCATTTCGCAAAATGGCATAGAGGTTGACAAAGCGAAGATTGAGGTCATTTCCAATCTCCCTCCTCCCAGATGCGTCAGAGACATCCGATCCTTCCTTGGCCATGCCGGTTTCTATAGACGGTTCATCAAGGACTTTAGCAAGATTGCTAGGCCCTTGACTCTTTTGCTGGCCAAGGACACGCCATTCGACTTCAACTCGAGCTGTGTGACTGCGTTCGATTCATTAAAAAGCTCACTCACTTCTGATCCCGTTCTTTCTTCACCTGACTGGACACACCCATTTGAGATTATGTGCGATGCATCCGATTTCGCCATTGGTGCTGTCCTTGGACAACACATCAACAAGATGCCGCACGTAATCTATTATGCTAGCCGAACCCTGAACGACACCCAACTTAATTATACAACAACTGAGATGGAATTCTTAGCTGTTGTACTTGCTTTAGAAAAGTTCAGGCCCTACCTCATCGGCTCTCCAGTCATTGTCTACACAGACCATTCTGCTCTGCGCCATCTTTTTGCGAAGAAAGATGCAAAATCTCGGCTAATACATTGGATCCTCTTACTTCAAGAGTTTGACCTTGTCATCAAGGGCAAAAGAGGATGTGAAAACGTAGTCGCCGATCATCTCTCACGACTTCCTTCTTCGCCGTCGCCTCAACTTCCGATCAACGATCTTTTTCCGGATGAACAGCTCTTGAGAGTATCTCGCGAACCCTGGTTCGCAGATATTGTGAACTATTTGGCCATAGGGCTACTACCGACTGAATGGTCAAGTCAGGACAGACTTCGATTCTTATCCCAAGTAAAACACTTTTACTAGGACGAACCCTATCTGTTCAAGTACTGTCCCGACCAGATTATTCGTCGGTGTGTCCCTGACGATGAATTCAAGAGTGTGCCGTCATTTTGCCACGATCAAGCATGTAGCGTGCATTTTGGCCCCAGAAAGACAGCTGAGAAGATCTTGCAATGTGGTTTCTACTGGCCACAACTCTTCAAAGAAGCTCATGACTATTGCAAGACTTGCTCCCGGTGCCAACACTTGGGCCGGATCTCCCGGAGGATCGAGATGCCGCTCCAACCAATCTTGGTTATGGAGATTTTCGACGTTTGGGGGATAGATTTCATGGGGCCGTTTCCCAGCTCTTTTGGGAACTTGTACATCCTTCTCGCTGTTGATTACGTCTCTAAGTGGGTCGAGGCTGTGCCCAGCCGGACTAACGACAACAAGATTGTCGTTAGGTTTCTTAAAGAAAACATTTTCTCCCGTTTTGGGCACCCCCGAGCGATCATTAGCGACAATAGAACTCGTTTCTGCAATAAGACTTTCGAGGCCTTGATGCGGAAATATTCCATTAATCATAAGCTATCCATGCCCTACCACCCCCAAACCTGTGGGCTGACCGAAGTTTCAAATTGACAAATCAAGCAGATAATGGAGAAGACGGTTTCCAAGAACCGTAAAGATTGGTCGTTGAAACTCACTGATGCCCTTTGGGCATTTCGAACCACTTATAAGACCGATCTTGGCATGTCTCCCTATCGGCTTGTGTATGGAAAGGCTTGTGTCGAAATAGAGCATCACGCATTTTGGGCGATAAAAGAGCTGAATCTATCTCTCGAAGATGCGGGCAGCCATCGGAAGCTGCAACTGAACGAATTGAGCGAGCTTAGGGATGAGGCTTACGATAACGCGGTTGTCATTAAGAACCGAACGAAGGTGTTTCACGATAAACACCATTTGCGCAAAACTTTCGTACCTGTTCAACAAGTACTGCTTTACGACACCCGGCTACACTTCTATCCAGGAAAGCTCAGATCTCGCTGGAAAGGGCTGTATTTTGTGTGGAATGTGTATCCGCATGGCGCGGTGGATTTTGAGAATCCAAAGGACGGTTCATTTTTCAAAGTAAATGGACACCTACTTAAACCGTACCTTAGCGTCGAACCAACAGAGGGGCTCCTGGTCTTACAGAAGCCGGTTTACCCTGCATAATCTTCCTCTGCCTACCACCAAACTTCGGTTATCCGGCCAAGAACAGTGGACACTGTTCTAAATAAGTTTGGGGGTATGTATATACCATTTTGTATATATTTGTGGATATTCTTTTCCATTTTTGCTATTTTTCTTTTCTTTAAAAACAAAAACAAAAAAAAATTTGTGTATATCTAACCGACAATTTTGACCCTTCAATGATCTCTTCATGCAATGACTGCGAGGACACTGTCCAGTTTAAGTTTGTGGGTATGCTCGGTACGCATTTCTAACCTCCGCATTCATATGTATATTTTGCATCTGCATACTAAAATCCATAAAATCCATAAAAATCAGAAAATTTTCTAAAAACATAAAAACTTTTCTTTCAAGTTAGCTAGTGGGGGAACTCTGATTCAACATTTCGACGGTTTTGTTTGATAAGATAAGAATAACTAAATCTTATTTTTAGATTTTGAAAACCTGAAAGATAACTCTCCTTTAAAGTTAACTATAGTTGATATACGTCTTTGTATCACACTACACATGTCGTGAGTTTTGGAAATTAGATGACAAGTCTTTTATGTCTAAAAACTATTAAATGGATAAATGATTTTCTAAGGATCAAATAGGTTTGTTCTGAAATAAGTAATATCAAGAATAGCTTATGAAGTAAAGTGAATATGAAGGAATGTTATTGATACCTTAATTGGAATTAAGTCTGAAAAATAACCCATTTGGAACTTGATTGGAATGATTACACTCCGAACCCACTAAACACGTCTTTTATCCAAAAAAATAATTGAACTGCCGATTATATCTCCGTTCGCATTGAATCATCATGATTTTCACGCTAAATTGTCTTTTGTTTTTTGGGCCTAGGTAACTTGGGTAATTAAGTCCGCTGGGGTGTCTCTACACCTAATGCCCTAAAACCAACTGGTTTGGATGCATTGGCCAAAGCTCGTTAAGAAGCCTAGAAAGTCCAGATTAAAACAAAGTCAAGCAAGTGTTCTCTCCGAGTTAAAATTCCTAACGGTTCTTTATGTGAGAATAATCTTGACAAAAGACAAGTTTTTATAAAACATATTTCTAGCGGAGATATGAAAGTTTTATTCTATGATAAAGACTATTGCACGTTAACAGAGGTGTGTATGAAATGAATACAAGAAAAAGGTGGAGTGAAAAATAAGACCTAGTTTCCTGTTAAGGAAGATAGAAATTCTGAAGTTGAAACCTTACTGGAAAACGAAACTTGAAAAATACTTAACTCTTTATAAAACTTATGTGATCCTTTTAAAATTGTTATCTGGGCTTTATTGTGTGACATGATGACTTTAATCAATCCGTCTGGAACTTAACGACACTATTTACACTGCACGTAAAGACATATAAAATCTTAAGTTAAATAAGAAGCGTGGTATGAAAAATAAGGGTTCGACGGTCTAGACTTAGGATCATAGAATTGTTATTTTCTGAAACAAAACTTTAGGGGTTTGAATCATAGTAATTTTGCAAAACTAGCTTGATCGGATTTTGTGCGTAGTATCCGCTAAAATCCCTCAGGAGACAACACTCCTTCTACTAGGGACACCTAGAGGTTTAACAACTTATTGCACATGCTCAGTGCAATCGCGTTCCCTGCGAAAGTGAGGTTAGGAACTTTTGAGAATAAATTGGCTTTTCTCGGGACGAGCAAATGATAAGTTTGGGGGTATTTGTTCATATTAGATTTTTGAATTTTTATACTGCCCAATTTTTATCACATTGCTTATCGGTAGGTACTCTTGAGCCGTGTTTGCTAGTCAATTGCAGGATACAGGTTCTCAGCTCTAAACAGTGAAATTCATGAAAAAGCACGACAAATTCCGGATTACTGCCAACAGATAAAACATGGGTCTCCGCTCTCTATCCGTATGTTGCCACACACCAGTTTAAGGGACAAAATGGCAAATCGATGTCATTTTCATGCACAAAGCTCAATGGCAACACAAGATCCAACATATCTACGCGGAGCTCAAGGAAATCATGACAAAAAGATCCACATCAAATCACCTTTTCGTCTGCTGGAATTCTGGAAAATTTGTGAAGAGTTTATAAGAAAAAACATATACCAAACAGCAGACAACATCAAACCAGGGAACCCCACAAAATCCGATGGCCCAACTCCCTATTACTGCCGCGGAACCGTGGCATAAGCAGGCTTATGCCACGGAACCGCGGCCGTACGGCCTCTTAAGAGTGTAATATTTTAAGGGCAGTTTGGTCATTTTATGTGGAGCCAGATTCTTGCCCTAGGTTTCTAGTTCCCTGCCTATAAATAGTCCAGAACTTGCCAAAGCCAAGAGTGCTTATTCTTGTATTTAGATTTTAGAATACATGTGTTGTTCTTCTTCCTCCTCTCATCTCTTCTCCATTAAAAACTTGTAGTGAGCTTTTGTGAGTGAAGAATAAATAAAGGAGTTCTTGTTCTTACCATGCTTATCTAGTTGTAATTGTTAATTATATTTGATTGTATTTTTCATTTGCTAATCTAGTTGTTGTTATTTGTTGTTTGTTTCTTTCTTGTTCTCTTTTTCTTTATCCTTAAAACAACTATGATGCTTAAGCTTGATCCTTGCCAAGGTGAGGTCTCAAATAGCTAGTTGTAATCTTCTAATCTCTTTCTTTCTATCTTCCTTCTTTGTTTTATTTTCTTTTCCTTATAATGGGTGAGTAGTTTTCATACTTGTTACGGTAGGATAAGGAAAGTTTGAGAGAAGGAAATCTCTCTCACTCTTTCCTTTCCCAACATCTTGATTCGGACTCCCGTTAATTGAACCACAATCCGCTCCCTACGGCACCCTATCCTACATGATAGCGGTGATTCCTTAGTAAGACCGGTTGTGGTTGAATTTACCGGAGGTTAAGGCTAAGAGCCAAGAACGGACGGACAATCACCAAAAGGAAGAACTTAAGCGTTGGAAAGCCTAGCTTATACTCGCAAGTTCCTTCCTAGTCGTGCTTATCGCCGTTATTGCTGATTACCGTAACACCGATATTAAGAGTGGCAACGAAAGAAGTGAGCGACTACTAACTCAAACTAACATAATCCTAACCCTAACAAGCTCTCTTTACATAACATTTTAGCACGTAGTTAATCTCAAAACAAACCAGGACATTTGGACTTAACTCGTTAAAGAACATAGAAAAAGATTCACATCTCCCTGCGGACGACCCGTACTCAACCGGCTAGCTACAAGCGAAACCGTCTTGATTGCGGTAATTAACTAAGCACGCAAAAACTTTATCAATCACGGACCGAAATGGAGTCCATGTACACTAACAAAGTATGGACTTTGGACATTGCTCCAGATGGGGTAAAACCCGTAGGATGCAAATGGATCTTCAAAAAGAAGATTGGTGTAGATAGACATGTTGAAACCTATAAGGCTAGACTTGTTGCAAAGGGTTTCCGTCAAAGACCTGGTTTGGACTATGATGAAACCTTTTCTCCAGTAGCTATGCTCAAATCCATTTGGGTCCTTCTTGCTATTGCTGCTTTCCACGATTATGAAATCTGGCAGATGGACGTAAAGACGGCCTTTCTAAATGGAAATTTGGAAGAGTGCGTCTATATGGATCAGCCCGAGGGATTCATTCAGAGTGGGAGCAGCGGTAAAGTTTGCAAGTTGCTTAAGTCCATTTATGGACGAAAGCAGGCATCTCGGAGTTGGAACATCTGTTTTGATGATGCGGTCAAAGAATTCGACTTTATCAAAAATCCAGATGAACCATGCATATACAGAAAGATTGTAGGGGGAGCTGTAGCATTCCTCGTATTATACGTGGATGACATTCTCCTAATAGGAAATGATATTCCTATGTTACAGTCAGTCAAAAGATTCTTGTCACAGAAATTCTCCATGAAAGACCTGGGTGATGCCACCTACATGCTGGGAATCCGGATCTATCGTGATAGATCAAAAAGGATGTTGGGACTTTTAGCAGTCCAGGTACATAGACACCATAGTGAAGAGATTCAGTATGGATGATTCTAAGCGCAGTAACCTACCGGCTTGTCACGGAATCACCCTCTCCAAAGAGATGTCTCCCAAGACTGATTTGGAAAGGGATCGCATATCGATTATACCGTACGCTTCTGCGGTAGGCTCTCTAATGTATGCGATGTAATGTACCAGACCAGATGTAGCATACGCATTAAGCGTTGTAAGCCGGTATCAAGCAAACCCAGGGGAGAAGCACTGGATAGCCGTAAAGAACATTCTCAAGTACCTGAAGAGGACTAAGGAGATGTTCTTGGTGTATGGCAGAAAAGACCTCCAGATGGAGGCCTTTGCCGACTCCGGCTTCCAGAGTGACAAGGATGACTCCAAATCCATGTCGGGTTATGTCTTAACCCTCAATGGAGGGGCGGTCTGTTGGAAGAGTTCCAAGCAGGAGACCGTTGCTGACTCAACAATGGAAGCGGAGTACATAGCTGCTTGCGATGCCGCAAAAGAAGCAGTTTGGATGAAGAAGTTCCTCACAGAACTTCAGGTGGTTCCTACCAGTGTTGATCTAATACCTCTGTATTATGACAACAACGGCGCTATAGTTTTAGCGAAGGAACCCAGGTCCCATCAGAAGTCCAGACACATCTTAAGGCGGTATCACATGATCAGGGAGATCGTTGATCTCCGGGAGGTCGAGGTGAAGAGTGTAGAGACGGAGAATAACATTGCTGACCCATTCACAAAGGCCATTCCTCAGACGCAGTTTGAGAGGCTATTCGAGATGATAGGTCTACGATATGCCAGCTCATGGCCATAGTGCAAGTGGGAGATTGTTAGTGTATATGCCCTAGGGGCCATTATTGTATCATACTTGTATGTATATTAGTTAATGGAAGCTTGGGATATTCACAGTTGTATATACAGTCTTGCTAAAAATGGTAGTATGCTACTTGGTTTGTGTCTACTTTAATATGTGCATATGTTTCTTGTAACGTATCACTTATACATATTAGTAGAGCCCATAGGATCTTTGCTTGATTACCATCGTTGTGATGGTAGTCACACTAGTAGGGGCATGGTAGTCTATAAGCAACATCCTATAGTGGTCCCTGGTCGTAGGATTATCGAGATAGGGCATCGATATTCCCGAGTAGACTAAGTGTGTACGCTTCTCATCCCAGTTGGGGAGATGGGCTATCCCACAGCCATCAGTACGTCGTACTGGAGATAGTATACAGGTGCTCGTTAGGTTACGGGTACTGTCACACCCCGCTTCCCAAAATACGGAATACGAGGGGTAAACAAGGCCAGCCATGCTCCTACGGTCAAGGAAATGTCCTTCCGTAGTCACACTTCGGCTTCTAGTTTTTCATGGTAAACAGGTAATGAGAAATGCAGTAACTGAATGAAACAATGTAAAGAACTGACCTGAGGGGAAACCAGAGAGTATAACTCTAGATAGCAAGTCGAGGTGTCAGTGATGTCTGTCCAGTCTTGGTCCAGGCTAAATCTTCTCCTCACACAGAGCATGAATACTCAGGTCGTCAGAGCGACACAATAGCAATATAACATATATAAAATCATGTGACAATTCTAACAGTGATAATAGGCATAAATAACAGTAGATCAATGGCAGTATGTATATGGACATGCAGTAATCAATGAAGCGGAACAGTAAAAGTAGTAGAATGATATGCCACGTATGTCAACACAGTATGTAAGGTATATAAATGCCAGTATACCTATCAGTCTCTAAGTCTCACTGTACAGGTCACTAAACCTATCGTCAGTCCAAGTGTGAGAGTCAACCACTCGCGAGTGTCCTCCACCCAAGGGTAGAACCGAAGGGCAAGGAACCACGGGCCCAACATGTATATCACGGTGATAATCACATACCCTGTAAATCTCCATATATCTCCGTAAATATATAAGCCGGCATGGGACTCCCAAGATTCTGTTAAACTCACACTTAAACTACCCCACACCCCGTGGTCTACATCAAACGCTAACCATAACCCTAAATACCAATCGGTCTGTGACAAGTCTTTACGAGAACTGGAGACAGGACCTCCATCAAGCACATCCCGACTAATACCTAAGATAAATGGCAGTGCCTGGTGCCTTATCTGTGACACCCATGCAAGAGCTTCCATAAATGTCCCATACCACTAATAGTTACACGTACACGTGTTCCACAGACGTCGACAATGCAATATAATAATGAGGTTCACTAATTGTGTACAAGTACGTATCACTTTCACTTATTCACGGATACACGAGCACTAACGTATTTGCTACAATCATCACTAAAATCTAACACTGGGTAAATGCACGTTATCACCAGGTTATCAATTGCAGTGACAAGTATATGATATGATGCGTGAACAGTATGTAAAGCATGACTAAGGTGTCATAAAAATAGTATTTTATCACTTGCACGATTTACCATGAATCGTACGTGTACAGTTTAGCGAAACGATAAAAGGGTAATAATTAGTATGTTCAGTTATCTATCCCTCTAATTTAGTTTCACGCCAATCGAGTTCCAGGATCATTAATTATAGCCATTTCCTTTTAAGCGTTCACGGCTGGAAATCCGGTTTCAGAATCGGAAGTCCGTTTCGCAACGCAATTTAATCCCAGTTGGGATCATAATTTAGCGATATTACTGTTGAATGAAATCTAGGGTTCTCAGTAAGGTTTTCAACGCAATAGGCAGATCTTCGATCGGATCTGTAAGTCAGGAAATATACACCGTTTACTATTAATATGTCAATTCTGATTCTGTTGGGACTGTTATGCGTCCCGATCTTTTAAATTATAGAATAAATAACAAACGATAACGAAAAAGAATGAAACCACTTGTGTTATCTAGATAACAGGTTCACCTACAGTAAACAGCGGAGTTCTACAACCTACGAGTTAAGGGAATCCTGTGGTACCCATTACGGAACAGCAAGCAACATTTGGAGTCGCTCTGGACTGCAGTCCAGAGTCGCACTCCGATCCAAAAATTAACACAGTTTGAGTACAAGAATATCTGGAAACTAGTATAGGGTTATAGTTCGTCGAGTCGGATTCAATTTAAGCACTCGAGAGTGTCGTTCCAGTGTGTATACAATATATGGCGATTTTAACGGTTTTCAGGTACGGGAAAATTTCAGTTTTACGGGTAAACTTGGGGGTAGTCGTTTTAGTCATTATCGGTCATATTATCCAACGAAATTCACACATTAGGTCCACAGACATACGGGTTAAACAATACCATTTAGTTCCGTCAAGTTAAATGATAATTTCCTATGAGAACACGCATCGAACAGTTACGTTGTAATATTTAACACAAGGTAAAACATGGGATATGTACGATTATAATTTGTAAATTAATAATAAGTAGCATGTAGCAAGTGGGGACTTGCCTGGACACATCACGGGATTGTACTGCAGCAGTGGTAAGGAACACACAGCAAAGTTGGGCCTCGGCTCGATCTTGGCTCGGCCTCGGAGCTTGGACTAGGCTAGGAGCTCGAGTATGGCAGCGATGGTTTGGTTACTGAGGTCTTGCCGGCGAGAGTGGTGGTCGATGGAGAGAGTGTTAGAGAGAGAGAGAGAAATGAGAGAGGGAGAGAGAGCTGAGAGAGAGAGAGAGAGAGAGAGAGAAAGAATTGAGAGAGAGAGAGAGAGAGAACTGAGAGAGAGAGAGCAAGTAGGGAAAGAGAGAGTAGAGGGTAACCGAGAGATTAAAAGAGAAAGGGAAATAGAGAGAGAGATCACGAAGATAATGGTGATGATGAGGAGGGTGCAGGGGGCTGGCCGGCGAGAGGGAAAGTTGGCCGAGCTCGAGTGGGTGGCCTGAAGGATGGTGAGCAGGAGGAGAGAGGAGCAGGGGAAGAGGGGAGAGCGGTCGTGAATGATGGCGACGATGAAGCTGAGGGTGAAAGTGTCGACGAGGTGGATGTGGAAGAAGTGGGGTGGTCGGTGTTGATGGTGGCTGCCGTCGACGAGGGGAGCGAGTGAGGAAATCGGAGTGCAGGGGGTCGGTTAATGGGTGCAGGAGAGAGAGAGGAAGTGAGTGGAGGAGATGAGAAGGAAGTGGGGGAGTTCGATGATGGTAGTCGGAGGCGTAAATGGTGTTGGGAGTTCGCCGGCGGTGTGGAGAGGTTGGTGGGGGAAAAAGCAGATGAGTTTTGAGAGAGGGAGCGAAGAATGGTGGGCTCGAGGGTCTGAGGGAGAGTGAGGAGTGCGCGTCGTGGGAGTAACCGCGCTCGAGCGCGGCCGTGGGCGTCGGCGTGGTTTAGGGCGAGGGAGGTGTAACGTCGAGCGGGAAACGGGCAACGGGAGGGAGCCGTTAGAAGAAGAAGGGATGTGGAAGCGGGTTGGGTTGGGTGAGCGGGTCGGGTTAGGAGAGGGGCTGGCGGTGTGAAGGGAAATGGGCTGGGCCGGTACAAAAAGATATAGATAGGAAAAAGAGAAAACGGGCCGGGGAAAACAAGGGTTTATTAAAGGGGAAAAATTAAGTGGGCTGAGGAAGTAATTGGGTTTTAAAAGTTAAGTTTAATTTATTAAAAGGAATGGGTTTGGATTTTTATTGATAAAAGAATAAATGGGGTTTAAAAATAAATAAAATTATAAATAAAATACATAAAATTATAAATAAAGATAAATAGAATTCTAGAGTAACAAATCACAGGTTTTAGTATAAGAAGGTGCTGGGTATTACATCATACCACCCTTACAAAAATTTCGTCCTCAAAATTTAAAATAAACGATAAGTTATACAAACATAAGCGAAAGCTATTAGATTGCACACTAACACAAAAGATTTATTAACAGTACGTGGGCAAAGAAACTTGAAATATATATAAGTAAGAACCACATACGGAAAGGTAGGTCTACATAGGTATAAGGTAAGAATAACTATAAGGGCAACTACGAGTATACGAGAATATAGGTATCAATAACGAACAATAATAATCAAAGTGTGTTCGATAAAAGTCTATGTGCACATCTAATTCTATCAAAAGCAAGCAGAAAAATAAGTATAAGGCTCAACCCTCTAACATAGTAATCATAGGCACAAAACCCGAAAATAAAGTACTGACAATAAAGTAGTGAAAAATTGGTTGGTAGGCTATAACATTTTAGGATAACGTATCGAAAAATAGGTTTAAAATGATTTAGAAAACTTGTATAGTGAATCTAAGAAACATGGAACAAAATTTGCGCGGTGTAAGGGTGCGCTACTGAAAACTGAAGATAATAGTAGTGTGCTTACAATACATAAAACTAATTAGTCAATAACACGTACTCTTCGATAAATGCAAACTACTGAAAACCAAATCTCGAATAATAAAGTCCATATATATATATATATATATTTAGGGTAATAGGAAGAATACAAATAGGTATAGGGCTAGCTAAGGTAATGATTACAAGGAAGTGTGGCTCACTCAGAAGGTCGGTGTGTGGCGGCTTTACGCTAAATAATCAAGGAGGCTGTGATCGGGCCTGCACAGGAAGTAAGGATGAGCAACAAAGGAATACCAGAGAAAAGTATGGGGGAAAACAACAGTCGGTACATCACACGTATCAAAATTTGAAGGATTAGTGAACTCGGAAATTCCCTAAAATTTTCTCCTCCCAGAAGGATCTCAAACGGGGCACAGACGGAGGATGAAGGGTGGACCTCTAAAACATCCGGTGTGGTACTAGTTATTCTCAGTGAGGTTTAAGACAAAGTAAAGAGTAAGTGTAGACAGATCTCAGTTGGAAGAATAATTGTACATAAGGAATAATCAAGTAGCATGCGAACTAAGAAGATCGAAGGATTTGTTAACTCAGCAATTTATTTCATTTCAAAAGATTCCAAACCAAGCATTCTCAAAGAAGAAAGGTGGCCCTAAACTATACACAGATTTTATTTGGCCAAAGAAGACGACATCAAAAGAAATCCCGTCAGTCGCGGTTGTGGTGATTCAGCAGGTTGCGGTAGGCTCGCGCACTCAGGTAGGGGAGTCCATTTCCATAGCGTCTCGCAGGTATCGCCATTGGGTGTTCTTCCACCGCAGGGTATTGTCCTTCTGGTCCTGCTTCCTCGGCTGGAGCTTCTTCATCGAGGTCTGACTCCAAGTGATTCTCTTCTTCTGGATTCTCTTCCATGGGATTTTCCTCCATTGGATTTTCTTCTATCGTTTCTTCCTCGGGGTCTTCCTTTATCGGGTTCTCTTCAGGGTCTTCTTCCTCTTCGTCGGAATCGCCTATCATGTCAAACTCTAGGGTGGCTGCTCCTTCGTCCTCTGAATCATTGTTTTCGAAATCGACCTGAGGACCGTTGATCTCATCGTCAGAACTCATCAGCGTGCGGTCTAAGGAAACGCATGACTGTGCATCCTCATCTAGATGCGGCGTTGCTCAAGGGTGGGCCATAGCCTGAAAAGAAGGAATCATGATTAGGCAGTGGAATACATCAAGAAGAATAGCTAAGTGTACGAAGCATAGAAAGATATGCGGTGGCAGGAGCTGAAAAATCAAGATTAAAATGCTGTGATAATGAATAGTATGAATAAGGGGAAAGACAAGAGAATGATACATATATTACGATTCAAGTTTTATTGCCTTCAACTAAAAGTTCGACAGATACAAGATTTCAAACGGAAAGAAATATTTATAAAAGGATGACCACATTATTAATGAAATTAGAAAACATGAAAATTCCTATTGGATTCCTAGACCACTGCGTCTTCGTCACGCGAGTTGATTCCTGGGCTGGGTACGCCATATCCTCGAAGTTCGAACTACGCAGTAATCCTCGCTTGGCAGGAGTGGGGAGTGTGGACGAGTTTCCTCCTCGTAGTTCTTTCCTTTCTGGGCAACCGTTGATGAGATGTTCGATAGATCCACAAATCAGATATTTCCCTCGGGCGCGGCGACAATCCCTCTGAAGATGTCCTGGCCTCTTACAGTACCCACAACATGGGATCTTCTGCTGCTTCTGCCGCGGAGAAACAAATTGGCGCTTCATCTTCCTCTCTTTACCTCGTCTAACGGGGATCCCTTTATGATTTGAGACTCCCGCTGGTGCCTGATTCGCCTGCCTTCTCAGTCCTTCAGCTAACAACTCGTTTGTTCGCTCCTGGGCTTCCTTCAAACCATGCAGTACACTCAGAATCTCAACGGTCTGATTCTGGGGAGCGGATATAGATGATGAGTCGTTGGGAGACATGATCCTGAGACAACAATTTTGAGAATGATATAAGTCACAAGCCAAACTAATCAAAATATAATATGGATAGGACAAAGATTCAAGAATATCAGAGATGATGAATTTATTACAAGTGGAGAATCAACCGTATGACTTTAAGTCACTTAAACAGGGTACGGCAGAGCAATTGCAATCACGTAACCTTGTCAAGTGACCCGAAACCCTAGCGATGGATAGTAGAACACCCAAAGTGAATATGGAACAAGAATGACAAGTTTACGACCTAGACCAAGGAATGGCCTAGATTGCCAAGCTATACACGGAAAACTGCAATCCCAATTGAAGCAAAACCTGGCTCTGATACCAACTAAACCATGTCACACCCCGCTTCCCAAAATACGGAATACGAGGGGTAGACAAGGCCAGCCATGCTCCTACGGTCAAGGAAATGACCTGCCGTAGTCACACTTCGGCTTTTAGTTTTTCATGGTAAACAGTAAATGATGCGCAGGTAATGAGAAATGCAGTAACTGAATGAAACAATGTAAAGAACTGACCTGAGGGGAAACCAGAGAGTATAACTCTAGATAGCAAGTCGAGGTGTCAGTGATGTATGTCCAGTCTTGGTCCAGGCTAAATCTTCTCCACGCACTGAGCATGCATACTCAGGTCGTCAGAGCGACACAATAGCAATATAACATATATAAAATCATGTGACAATTCTAACAGTGATAATAGGCATAAATAACAGTAGATCAATGGCAGTATGTATATGGACATGCAGTAATCAATGCAGCGGAACAGTAAAAGCAGTAGAATGATATGCCACGTATGTCAACACAGTATGTAAGGTATATCAATGCCAGTATCCCTATCAGTCTCTAAGTCTCACTGTACAGGTCACTAAACCTATCGTCAGTCCAAGTGTAAGAGTCAACCACTCGCGAGTGTCCTCCACCTAAGGGTAGAACCTAAGGGCAAGGGACCACGGGCCCAACATGTATATCACGGTGATAATCACATACCCTGTAAATCTCCATATATCTTCCTAAATATATAAACCGGCATGGGACTCCCGAGATTCTGTTGAACTCACACTCAAACTACCCCACACCCTATGGTCTACATCAAACGCTAACCATAACCCTAAATACCAATCGGTCTGTGACAAGTCTTTACGAGAACTGGAGACAGGACCTCCATCAAGCACATCCCGACTAATACCTAAGATAAATGGCAGTGCCTGGTGCCTTATCTGTGACACCCGTGCAAGAGCTTCCATAAGTGTCCCATACCACTTATAGTTACACCTACACGTGTTCCACAGACGTCGACAATGCAATATAATAATGAGGTTCACTGATTGTGTACAAGTACGTATCACTTTCACTTATTCATGGATACACGAACACTAACGTACTTGCTACAATCATCACTAAAATCTAATACTGGGTAAATGCACGTTATCACAAGGTTATCAATTGCAGTGACAAGTATATGATATGATGCGTGAACAGTATGTAAAGCATGATTAAGGTGTCATAAAAATAGTATTCTATCACTTGCACGATTTACCATGAATCGTACGTGTACAGTTTAGCGAAACGATAAATGGGTAATAATTAGTATGTTCAGTTATCTATCCATCTAATTTAGTTTCACGCCAATCGGATTCCAGGATCATTAATTATAGCCATTTCCTTTTAAGCGTTCACGGCTGGAAATCCGGTTTCAGAATCGGAAGTACGTTTCGCAACGCAATTTAATCCTAGTTGGGATCAGAATTTAGCGACACTACAGTTGAATGAAATCTAGGGTTCTCAGTAAGGTTTTCAACGCAATAGGCGGATCTTTTATCGTGTCTGTATGTCAGGAAATATACACCGTTTACTATTAATATGTCAATTCTGATTCTGTTGGGACTGTTATGCGTCCCGATCTTTTAAATTATAGAATAAATAACAAACGATAACGAAAAAGAATGAAACCACTTGTGTTATCTAGATAACAGGTTCACCTACAGTAAACAGTGGAGTTCTAC
Source organism: Agapanthus africanus (assembly GCA_030015575.1). Classification (NCBI taxonomy): domain Eukaryota; kingdom Viridiplantae; phylum Streptophyta; class Magnoliopsida; order Asparagales; family Amaryllidaceae; genus Agapanthus; species Agapanthus africanus. The sequence continues at coordinate 262,139,429 of CM057345.1, read as the reverse complement.
AACCAACGAGTTAAGGGAATCCTGTGGTACCCATTACGGAACAGCAAGCAACAATTGGAGTCGCTCTTGACAGTAGTCCAGAGCCGCACTCCGATCAAAAAATTAACACAGTTTGCGTACAAGAATATCTGGAAACTTGTATAGGATTATAGTTCGTCGAGTCGCCTTTGATTAAAGCCCTCGAGCACGTCGTTCGAGTGTGTATACAATTTATGACGATTTTAACGGTTTTCAGGTACGGGAAAATTTCAGTTTTACGGGTAAACTTGGGGGTAGTCGTTTTAGTCATTATCGGTCATATTATCCAATGAAATTCACACATTAGGTCCACAGCCATACGGGAAAAACAATACCATTTAGTTCCGTCAAGTTAAATGATAATTTCCTATGAGAACACGCATCGAACAGTTACGTTGTAATATTTAACACAAGGTAAAACATGGGATATGTATGATTATAATTTGTAAATTAATAATAAGTAGCATGTAGCAAGTGGGGACTTGCCTGGACACGTCACGGGATTGTACAACAGCAGTGGTAAGGAACATACAGCAAAGTTTGGCCTCGGCTCGATCTTGGCTCGGCCTCGGAGCTTGGACTAGGCTAGGAGCTCGAGTATGGCAGCGATGGCTTGGTTACTGAGGTCTTGCCGGCGAGGGTGGTGGTCGATGGAGAGAGTGTTAGAGAGAGAGAGAAATGAGAGAGAGAGAGAGAGAAAACTGAGAGGGAGAGAGAGCTGAGAGAGAGAGAGAGAGAACTGAGAGAGAGAGCAAGCAGGGAAAGAGAGAGTAGAGGGTAACCGAGAGATTAAAAGAGAAAGTGAAATAGAGAGAGATCACGACGATAATGGTGATTATGAGGAAGGTGCAGGGGGCTCGCCGGCGAGAGGGAAAGGTGGCCGAGCTCGAGTGCGTGGCCTGAGGGATGGTGAGCAGGAGGAGAGAGGAGCAGGGGAAGAGGGGAGAGCGGTCGTGAATGATGGCGACGATGATGCTGAGGGTGATAGTGTCGACGAGGTGGATGTGGAAGAGGTGGGGTGGTTGGTGATGATGGTGGCTGCCGTCGACGAGGGGAGCGAGTGAGGAAATCAAAGTGCAGGGGGTCGGTTAATGGGTGCAGGAGAGAGAGAGGAAGTGACTGGAGGAGACGAGAAGGAAGTGGGGGAGTTCGATGATGGTAGTCGGAGGCGTAAATGGTGTTGGGAGTTCGCCGGCGGTGTGGAGAGGTTGGTGGGGGAAAAAGCAGATGAGTTTTGAGAGAGGGAGCGAAGAATGGTGAGCTCGAGGGTGTGAGGGAGAGTGAGGAGTGCGCGTCGTGGGAGTAACTGCGCTCGAGCGCGGGCGTGGGCGTCGGCGTGGTTTACGGCGAGGGAGGTGTAAGGTCGAGCGGGAAACGCGCAACAGGAGGGAGCCGTTGGAAGAAGAAGGGATGTGGAAGCGGGTCGGGTTGGGTGAGCGGGTCGGGTTAGGAGAGGAGCTGGCGGTGTGAAGGGAAATGGGCTGGGCCGGTACAAAAAGATTTAGATGGGAAAAAGAGAAAACGGGCTGGGGAAAACAAGGGTTTATTAAAGGTGAAAAATTAAGTGGGCTGCGGAAGTAATTGGGTTTTAAAAGTTAAGTTTAATTAATTAAAAAGAATGGGTTTGGATTTTTATTGATAAAAGAATAAATGGGGTTTAAGAATAAATAAAATTATAAATAAAATACATAAAATTATAAATAAAGATAAATAGAATTCTAGAGTAACAAATCACAGGTTTTAGTGTAAAAAGGGGCTGGGTATTACAGGTACACCGGACAGGACTCGCAGGGGAACCGTTGGTTGGTATATACGCATCGTCAGTTAACAGTTCCCAGGTGACATGAGTACAGTATAGTCCGCAGACTTGACACTGCTACTTCGCCTCGAGTATGTCCCACTGTTCTTAGATTGCTACCCTACCACGGCTCAAAGGAGTCGTGCAAACAGGTAGCAGTTGGGTGCAGTCCCGAGTACTTGGAGGTAGTGGCGGTAAGATAGGATTCGACTCTCCAGGTATTGGGAGTTGATATCGCGCTGTGTCAGAGAGCCATTACGCAAAGTCCCTGGCCAGGACAAGCGAGATTTACTGGTAGGTTCCAGTGGTTTCTCAGGGTGTAATGAGCTACGCTCCTACACGACTTATACCGCTATTAGGGGACTGACGCTTGCCACCCCCTAGGCTAGATATGCGATAGTCTTAGACGAATAGACCGGACTGTACGGAGATTGTCACATCAGGCTCAGTAGGAGTTCGGATGGGTTTCCTCATCGGCCTTCTTATCGACATCTACCTGGGAACCGTTACGTACAGCTAGTGCCGCTTGCAGTCTGTGGTTAAACCCACTGCCAGCGTAGTGTCGAGTCTTTAGAGTCCCATACAAAGAGTTTCCCTGCTCCAAGCGAAACAATATAAAGGTCGTATGGTTTTACGACAACGGTTCGGACGCATACGTGTTTAAATGCACGTGCGACGTTCGGACTGTTTTTACTAGACAGCTTTGGTTTAAGCCAGATTCTAGTATCGGGTTATTGGATTTTTACAGTCTAAAGTTTTTCCGTGTTTTCACGGATAGGAGGGGCATTCTCGTAATTTGTCGAGAAGCTTCTAGATGGATGATGACATGGAGGGTAAGGTGGCAATAGCATTTAATGAATTTGTGACTCACTTAGATGAATCATTCAAGTGAGTTAATGAAGCATTTATTGCTTAATGACTCACTTGATGATTCATTGCATATATTTAATGAAGCATGATGATAATGCATTTTGATTTATTCATTTTGATTTTCTTATGCTTCATAATATATTAGAAGTGAGAAGCTTTTTCATTCATTCTCATGCTCACATTCTCTCTCCTCAAGCTCTCTCTTGAAACCCTAATCCTCCCCTCTCATGTGTTGAGATCAAGAACTAGATAGACTAATACATCCATAACCTTACTCTATATCCTCTAGGTAGCTTAGATTAGCACTTTGAGCAACCTAGTTATCTCAAGTTAGAGATCAAGCTTGGTGTAGGAGCTCTCGGGTGGATCGTCTTTGACTCGAGGAGGCCGTTGAGGTGCCGATGTTCCAAGGAGCCTACGAGGAGTGGAGGACAGCGATGAAGACCCGAAGGACAAGTAACGCGAGGTATAACTTCGAATCCGAGTAGTTAAAGCTCTCGTAGTTTGCTAGTAACGGTTTAGACATGATTCATGCGCTCAAGTCCGTGTTACGAAGCTTTGATGATCGCTTTTCATATATTCCGCCTCCCCGCAAGTTCGTGGGGTGATTGACAAGGACTTACAATAGGGTCGCAATACATGAAAACCACTAATCTTAGTACCCACTCGAACCAATTCGCACATTCACAATACACTAATTATAATATGAAATAGGGTGCAAATCATCAAACCTTAAAATTAATCAAATCGATTTATTTCCAAAAAGCCTAGTAAGCCTCAATTACCCGTTTTAGCACAAATCTAAATGTTTTAACAATTTTAGTGGCCATAAGATTCCCTTAATATCATAATTTGGCCACACAACCATTAACTAGATTTTAATCTTACTAATTTATATAAACCCTAAAAATCTAGTTTACAAAATTATGCAATTAAGGCGAATTAAAAGAAACAATTTTCAATATAGCAACTAGATTAGTTTTAGCAAGTCTTAAGATGTTAAACTTCTTCACACTACATGCCCAATTGATCAAAACTCCTAACTTGATCCAAATCCTTTTCTTTAAATTTCAAACATGAAAGTTAAAACCCTAATTAAACACCTAATAGCTAGATTCAAGTAATTAAACAACAAATTAAACATAAGGTTAAGATTATACCTCACAAGTTTGAGATCAAACTTGAAATTTCTTGGCCTCCCAAAATGGTCTATTGTATCAAGATCCAAGCTAGAATAGGTTAAGGAGAAGTGGGTAAAAATTTTATCTAGTGATTGTGGGGGTTTGTATAGATTTTCTTGATGGAGGTTTGAGGATGTAGCAATGAAATGAAGAAGAATTAAAAGGGGGGTGCTGCAGATGCAGGCTCGGCCAGCAAAGAGAGAGAGGGGTGAGGAGTGGTGTGTGTGTGTGTGTGAAGTCAAATAAGAAGCCCATGCCTCAATTGTCAATACACCATACTTCATTTTTTTCACTTTATTCCTTTTTTATTCCATTTCTATTTAGCTTTTGATGTGGGGAAGTGGGGAAAGATGGGCTGCTGGTTTGGGGCTCGGCCAAGCTATGGGAAAGGGAGGTAAGTGAGTGTGGGTGTGTGTGTAGCAAGTTCCAATTGAAGGAAGTACCCCCATGCCTTAATTACCTAATTTATTTTCACAAAATAAGCCTTTTCTTTTATATTTTCTAAAACCATTTTCACAACTTCTTTTCACCAAAAAAACATGTTACGTTTTGGTTTAATGTGTCATGATGCACAAAACTTGTATTAACCCATTCCAATATGTAATTATCATTAATTAAATGTATTAGTGAAGGCTTAAATTAATAAAAAAATTAATTACGGAAAATATTTTATGTTGAATGATAATCAAATCTTGGTTTTTTACGGAAAACACCAGTTATTTTACTGATTATCCGAAATTTCACCTATACGATTCTCAAAACGTTACAATTACCGATGATGCGTATGACTACGAACACTTGCTTGCCGGCTCACATACATCATTATCGGTAATTGCCATGTCACTATACTTTAGAGAATATTATTTCATTGACATAACTTGCTGGCTGATAGTTCTAATAAATCATTACTGTGCTGGTTTAGATATTGTATTCTGTATTTAGATACCCATGCATATATATATATTCGTTGTCATGCAATATTATGGGGCATTATGCCGGTATTTCACTGTTACATACTCTCGAGTATGGGATTTTGGATTTTCCATGTGATTTCTGGATTTGGAGAAACAGCAAGAATTTTATAAACTTATTTTCATTTCAAAAGATAGAAATTTACGGTTTTCTCATGATATGATATTTGTGATGTCCACCATGAGTTTTCTCGGTTCTCGAGTGGTATCATACACCCGATTCGAGGTAGGGGGAGGGACCGTCTGCGGGTGCATGGTGGACCCAGTGCGGTACCCCAGGGCAAGAAGATCTATAGAAAGACATTGAGCCCAGCATGGGAGCACTACCGACCGGTGATTGTATGGAAACTCGACGGATATATGGAGAATACCGTTCGGAGTTATTAGAAAGATGGATATGGGCTGATCCTGATCATGCGAAGCCCGAGATAGTGAGATTTGATGATTTGGGCCAGTCCGGATTGCCGAAGCCTGAGATATTGGATATTGGGATATATGTTTTGTGTTGATGCTTGACACGGATTCTTTGTGATTTCATTGATGATACATCGGTTTTTATAAAGAAATCTCACTGTGATAAGAAAATAGTTTTCACATTTTGATGTATTTTGTTTTCATGCATTCATACATCATATATATGATATCTTGTTACCTGAGGCACTGACAAGAGCACTTGGTATTACACTTATGTATAGATGTTTACCCTTACCATTATTTAGATGCTTCAGGTTATATATTGAGGATATATTATGGTATGACCTAGGAAAGAGTCATACATGCGATTTCTGTTCGGTGATATTTTCTATGTTAGTTATATGTATGCCCTAGAGGCCATTTCTGTACATAGGATGTATATTGGAGTGGATGCTGGGACATATATAGGGAGGACTTTCTTGCTCGACATGATAGTATGCTATCTGGTTACACTTTATCTTAACGTGTATACTGATTGTCTCTCTGTTACATGTTGGTAAAGCCCTTAGGATGTGTACTTGACAACCTGGACTATGATGCGGATCATACTAGTGGGGACATGGTAGTCCATAAGTACATCCTTCAAGGTCCCTAGTCATGGGTGTATCGATATACCAGAGTAAACTAGCGAATACCTTCTCGACCTATACAGATGGGCGATGGATGATCCCATATCCATTGGTGTTTGACATCAGAGATGATATACGGGTGCTCAGTGGAGACTGGGTATACTGGACGGACTCGCCGAGAATTCCCAGATGCTATTATACCTCACGTCAGATGGCAGTTCTCTGGTGACACTGGTACAGGTTAGTCTGTAGACCCGAGATCGTCATAGAGTCTTGTGTGATTCCTACTGTGCTTTGATTTCCACCTTACCACGTCCAAGAGGGCATGCAAAACGGTGGTTTTTGGGTACAGTCCCGAATCACATGGAGGCAATGAGCGATAGGAGGGGATTCGTTTCTCCCGGTATAGGGAGTTGATGTTGCGCTGTGTTCAATTGGCTATAACCGGAAATCCCTGGCCAGGGTTGCTAAGATTTACTGGTAAGTGTTATCAGTAGTTTCTCAAACTGTTATAGACCTCATATCGACACGACTTATCGAGCTACTGGGGTCTGACGTTTACCATTCCTAGGCGAGATATGCGACATATCAGACGATCAGACCGGACTGTACGGTAAGTGTTAATGGTTGGATTCACAGGAGTTTGAGCGGGCTTGCTCGTCGATCTTCTGATCGCTCAATACCCGGGTGGCCGTTACGTTTAGCAGACCGCATGCGGCTTGTGGGTGTTTGATATGATCATCACCTACTTCCGGCGTATTGACGAATCTTTAGAGTCCTACATAGAGCTTTCCTGGCTCAAGCGAAACGAAATAGGAGAGCATATGAGATATGTGCGGGACCGAGAATAATGCGTGTATGTGATACCGTATTCTATTCTCGCGATGAATGTATCGATTGGTTGTATGCGATATAACCTAGTTATCGAATCGAGGGTTGATTAGATAAGTCGATACATCGGATATTAGTCGGTCATATGCGATATGACCGGATCGTTAAATCAAGTGTTGATTTAATGATTTAATGTATAATTATATATTTGATATATTACTTTGCATTAACTAGTATTTGTTCACTTTAGATGGATTTTCTCACTTGAAGTGCATATTGTATATATGATATAGCTTTATGCACTAGTTTGTATCATGTTTGATGATACATGCAAACTTGGGTGTGTATGCTTTAAACTTTGGTTTAGGTTAATGGTTAAGGTTTATATTTAATTTATTTATTTATTTTGGAAAGAATAAAATGGTGGCTAACTTTGTTTCTTTCTTGAAACATCATGAAGCTTTGAAGCTATGACCATTTTGTTTCTTAGACCTAACCTAACCATTAAACCTAACCCTAGTTTATTCTCTACACTTAACGATGGTTGCTATATGATAAGAATCACTTTGTTTTCTATTTTAATAATTCTTTTTCCTTCATCTTCTTCTTCTTCAAGAGAGAGGAAAAAGAAAACCCTTGCTTGAAAAAGATAAAGTGATGATTCCAAGTGAGAAATCAAAATCCAAAGTGAACTCACTTCCTATTTCTTCATCCTCTACCACTTGCCATGTAGTATAGGGTGTTTTCTTCACAATTTTTATGAATTGGTGAAGTTGGAGCTTGATCTTGAGTTGCCTCAACGTAGATCATCTTCGGCATCGAAGTCGACGACCTAGCCCGATCTTTTCTCCGATGAAACGACCGCGAGAGTCTAGGATTCCGATGGGTACAGCGGAGGGACGTCATCACGGAGCCAAGGAAGTGGAGTACTGGATCTATAAAGGTTGTAGTCTCTTTCACTTAGCGGTAAAGTTGTTTACTACTTGCATGTTTCGCCTAATCTCTAGTTAACGATCTATATTAGGGTTTCTCGGCACCGGAAAAATTTGAAATTGGCATGGTTGATACCTTGTGAGACCTCTGTAGTATGCCTAGAATCCCTACAGTGGTATCAGAGCCTAGCTAGTGGATTAGACGAAGTGTAGACGAACTTAGATGTCCGATCGAACCCGGAATTCCCCGATTATACCCTTCTCTATACATTTTTACAAACTGTGGATTTTTCCAAATTAAAAATTCTCAGAAAATTATGCAGGAAAAACTAAGAATTACTGTGAAGTACGGACCCCTAATTCAACAATTTGACCGTGGAACCGCGGCCAAACAGGGGTTTTGCGGCGGTTCCGCGGCCAAAATTGTGACTTAGTCCCTGAAATTTCATGTAATTATTCTTAGGTCCTTTCTTGTTAATTTTTTCTTTGAATATTTTAATTCCACTCAAGTGTTGAGTTTTCTCGGGTTGTATTGGGGACTCGTTTATTCGAGCGAATAATTTATCTTCGTTTAACTTTTTCCGGATATTTTAGAACCTGTTAAAAAAGTTCGACCGAATATAAATACCGACATTTTCCCCTGTCGGGAAATTTCCAAGTGTTGGATTTTTCCATAGTTTAAGAACGTTCTAAGTAGTGCATGTAACGTGATGGTCCCTTTAGAAGATAACAAATCTTAACTCGATTATGTGACCGTCTTGAACTGCCCTTTGAACCTTTGGGTTTGGGGCAGTACGTAGTGCCACATGTGAGGCGTTGGCTTGACCCTTCTACGGCTGGGCCATTGGTACTGAGGCATGAACTGAATGTTTTAAAACTTATTTCATGTATTGAGCTGTATCGGGAAACTTGGGTGTTCGATTATTCGATCGGAAAGTTTAACATTTTCTAATTATCCGGAATGTGATACAATACTTGGAATTCACAAGTAGTTATAAGATAACTAATATGAATGTTATAAACATAGCACTTTAGTCTCACTTGATCGGTTGCCACGGAATTTTGATGTGATCAAAAGTCCGTCGCAATCACGTAGCGTACACGGATACTCGCCGGATAAACTTAATAGACAGCTACACCCCATAGCCCCGACCAAGTGACTGTAGGAGAACCCCGTCGCCGAAAGCATCCGTTAGGGTGCTCGCGGTAGCGGTGTTCCGCCTTGGTGCACCTCGTCGACGGTATCGGGGGTGCGGCTGCCTACTAAAGTTTGCGACGAGCATTCGATCAGGATGTCGGGAATCTTGTTGAATTACCCAACTTGATATTGAAAAGAGTTTTCGATCATGAGACTAAAATGCGGGGTTTATAATTGTTAGGCATGCGATGTCTAAGGAATTCATTTGATTAGGCATGCGATGTCTATGCAGGTTGCGGATTCCAACTGTTGTAGTTTTACACTTTCTTTTCTGTGAACGTAAGTGTAATATGTGATATCGCCGGTTTCGTTGCTTTATGTCAACGACAATTGGGATGCGCATATTTACTTACGTTGATGACATGTGATGTTATGTGTTGCTGGATATGTTATATTGGATCGTCATGTTTGAATAGCCCGGGGTTTTTTATGTGAGATGAGTGTTTTTCATTTTCATTCATGTAAAAACTTGTATGTAATATTCTTTTATTGGGGCACTTCCAGGTTGCGGATGATGTCACCATTTGTATATTATTTACTTTTCGGCATTAGGATAGACACAAGGAGGGGAGCACAAGTAACCGGGTTCTGGGGTCCAATGGGAGGCCATCTCGAGGAGTCGAGTCCGGGTCTCCTAACCCTATAATTGGTAGGGTTGCTTTCCACTCTCGTAGAGGTCTAAGGGTGTGGGATTGGCTATTCATCACGACCGTGAAATCCGTGTTTTATACTGGCTCGTATTAAAAACACAGACGTCCTAGTATATCCAATATTTCATATGATATTTTCTGCTGCGTTATCTGTGACGTGATTATGTGATTTATTCAGATAGATATAGTATATAGTATATACGATATATTATATAGACGTTGCTTATGTTTTACACCCGCGCTAGCCCTGCCTCGCTTTGCCGTTAGTTACCTAACCTAACGGTGCAGACGGGACATCGAGGCGAATGCGGATGGCATAAGCGTACGTTATATTTATCTGTGATGTTTAGGTGGACTTAAATGATAGGATATTCATTAATGTTATTAATGAAAGAAAATAGACCTAAAAGATGTTGTGGAATCGAATTTCAAAATAAAACAGGTAGCTACAGTTCTTGCTTTGCATCGCAGTGTTCCTTGTAGAACATCCTACACCTTATACGATAAGGAAAGGACCGAGATCCCTTCACCGGGAGTGACTCCTTTAGCAAAAACCGGCAGATGCTACAACCCTCGGTTTGTCTTTTGATGGCTCCTATAGTTCTTGCTTTGCACAGCGATATATATGATATATCCCACGCCTCATTCGACGAGGAAAGGGCCGACGATCCCTTCACCGGGAGTGACCCCTTTAGCAAAACTAGAAAGGCCTCAAAAGCACTCCATTTTAAAATCATTTGATTCTACAACGATATAAAGTTCATTACGCAAAGGGTTTTCTTAAAAACCTGTCGTAGCCCTCCGTCATTTCAGATAAGTAATAGTTAGTATTCGTGCTGCGTTTGTTGACTCAGTCAAGGCGTAGTGTGCGGTAGCTGATTAGTGCTTATCTGCAAAGCATATGATGCGATTGGATTAGGATAGTCGTGCGGCCTTGTTGACTCGGTCAAGGGTCGTGCGGGTGGGTTTAATTCAATCGGGAAATGACGGGTTGAACTTTACTTGCGGTCTATGATTTGTTGACTCAGTCAAGGTCATAGATCGCTTGGGGCAAAATATTATTGGGAATTTCAAATGTTGAAATTTGCAATGAGATTGCATACCTTCTATGAGATAGTTGGATCCCGATACCCACTGCGAGTAAGAGTTACTCCTGGGAGAGTTTTACACATTACAATTAGCCGATCTAGTTGGTGTCTAGAAAGGTGTCAACGGGGTTACGCCTCTGGGAAAACGAGGTTTACTATAATTAGGTCCGTGCGAAAGCACGGGGAACCTCCCTCAAAGTACCGACACTGGCCTGGCTGAAAGATTGGCGAACTTGTAGCGTGTAATTAATCCCGGCTAGTCTTTCCTTTTAGGATTTGAAGGAAGATTTGATAAAAAACAGTGGGAGCCATCCTGATTAGATAAAATAATAACCAATCTAATCTTGCAAGAGCGCACGCTGAGTGTTTTCTTCTCTCTCTCTCCTGGTAGCGACCATGTCACGCCTTAATCAAGATAATAATAAGGATTATTGACCGAACCCGCTTGTTATACTGAGGTGGGGAACGTTGGTCCCGCTCCAACTTATAATTATTATAAGACAGAGCAGGAAATAGGGGAATACCAGGATTCCCATGCCGCCCAAATGAAGAAAGTGCATGAGATGCATCTCCTTCGGGTGTGTTCATTATAAAAAACTGTTTCTCAGTATCCTCTGAATCCTGGGTATTTGATACCGGATCAGGATCCCAGATATGTAATCAGCTACATAGGGCTACCAAAAGATAGAAAAACTGAGAACGGGTGATAAGTTTCATCAGACAGAAAACGGGGCAAGTGTTGCAGCCAAGTCTGTTGGTCACTGTCACCCTGTATTACCAATACATTGATTCTGAACAAATGCTATTAGATACCGAACCTGATATACAAAATCATATCGGTCTCTTTAGAAGTAAAGAAATGATAAAATTTTGTATTGTTGGATATTGTTTTGAACATTTCCTATATCAAAATTTGATGGGTTCAGGCACGTTATCTAAAAGCATTGATGTTCTAAATCAAACTACAGTTCCTAGTATACAGAACACACACAAGAGGAAGAGTTCAGAAATGAACGAATCCTTCTTGAAGTATTGTAGACTAGGTCATATCAATGCGACCCGACTAGCTGAAGTTACATTTTAGATGCATATTTAAATCAGTTTGAATTTACATCTTGTGAAACTTGCCAGTCATGTCACAAAGATATGATGACCATAGCTCTGTTTATTGGAAACAGAGAAAGAGTTTGTAAACCCTTGGGATTGATACATGATGATGTATGTAAGATCCCCTGTCTACACATGCCAAGACCGGTTCTTTGTATTTCATTGCATTCTCTGATAATCTCTCAAGATTCAGACATATGCTCCTGTTGAAACACAAGTCCGAACCTTTTGAGATATTCACAGAATATAAGTTAGAAATAGAGAACCAAAAACCGGGTATAAGTATTATGTCCTATGATAAGATCAGGGAGGAGAATACTTGTGCATAGAATTTCTGGATTATTCTAAAGGAGAATGAGATTCTCTCTCCGTATTACTCCTCTGAATACACCACAGAACAATGGTATATCAGGGCGGAGTAATCGCACCGTATTAGATATAGTGTGTTCTATGATGAGTACTACTGAGTTACCTATTTCCTTTTGGGGTTGTGCACTTGAGAAGATGCATACCTATTGAATTAGATTCGAATCAAATCAGTGTCTACCACTCCATATAAGATATGGTATGGGAAGAGACTATCTCTTAAGTAAGTTAAGATTTGGGATTGTCCGGCCTATGTCAAAAGCAAAACCCGGACAAGATCGAGGCAAGGTCAGTTCTGTAGAACTGGAAAGGTTCCAGCTATACAAAACTGCTGATGATTTGACAGAACCAAAGGATTCAATAGTTCCCGACAAACTTCAGCCTTTCCGCCGGTCTAGTAGGGTTCCTCACCCACTTGAGTGATACTTCGGTTTCTCTTTGACAGTGGGAGCGAGAATTGCATCATGAGATGATGACCCAACTAGTTTCGAGCAGGCCATCAGGAGTGGGACTCTATAAGAATGGCTGGATGCTTAGCAATCTGAGATGGAATCCTTATACACCAACAAAGTATGGACTTTGGTTGCTTTATCTGAAGGGTTAAATCCCCATCAGGAGCAAGTATATCTTGAGAAGATTACTTGGTGTACATGGAAAAGTTGAGACTTGTTAAAGGTTTGCATCATTGGCCAGGTATGGATCATGATGAAATTTTTTCTAAGGAACTATGCTTAAGTCCATCCAGATCCTACTTGCCACGGCTATATACCATGACTACAATATCTGGAGGTTGGGTGTCATGACAGCTTTTCTAAATGATGTTTTAGAAGAGAAAGTCTATAAGTACACAGTCAGAAGGCTTCGTAGACAGTGGGAGCAGGGGAAACGTGTGCAAGATGTTTTATGTGATGAAGCAGGCATCGCGGAGTTGGAACATTTGTTTTGATGAGTTAGTCAAACAGTTTGACATCATCAAAATGGTAGATGAACCTTGTATAAACGAAAAGGTAGTAGGGAGTATGCTGGTGATCCTCGTAGAGTTCGTGGATGACATACTCTAGATGGGGAAGGAGTTTCCTATGCTACGCTCGGTCAATCTCCGCTTATCACAAGGATTCTCTATATAGGATCAAAGTGATACCTCCTAAATCCTGAGTTTTCATCTATGAGATAGATGTAATTGGATGCTACGATTCTCACTAGTAGTAGTGAGATGGTATCAATCGATCCTGAGAAAATCACTGGAAGGGTTCCAAGGTGATAAAGAAGACTGAATGTCAGTCACAGGCATTGTCTTTACCCTCAGTAAAGGGACGGTATGTTGCAAGAGTTCCAAGCAAGATACCGTAGCATACTAGACGATAAAGGCTCGATACATCGCTACTTAAGATGCTACCAAAGAGGCTTTCTGGGTGTATATTAGTTCATGAGATGAACTTAGTTCCTCCCATTGTGTGACAATGGAGTTGCGGCTTATGCCATGGAACGTCCGTCCCATCTGTGATCTAGACATATTCTAAGGCAGTATCACCTGATCATGGAGATGGTTGATCTCCAAGGAGATCGAGGTTAGGAAAGTAGACTCAGAGGATAAACACGGCGGATCCACTCACAAAGGCCTTTTCTCAGAGAGAGACTTTTATTGGATGGTTGAGTATGAGATACTGCAACCACTGCTACAGATGGCCCTAGTGCAAGTGGAAGATTGTTAGTTATATGTATGCCCTAGAGGCCATTACTGTACATAGGATGTATATTGTAGTGGATGCTGGGACATATATAGGGAGGACTTTCTTGCTCGACATGATAATATGCCATCTGGTTACTCTTTACCTTAACGTGTATACTGATTGTCTCTCTGTTATATGTTGGTAAAGCCCTTAGGATGTGTACTTGACTACCTGGACTATGATGCGGATCATACTAGTGGGGACATGGTAGTCCATAAGTACATCCTTCAAGGTCCCTAGTTAGGGGTGTATCGAGATGGGGCATCGATATACCAGAGTAGACTAGCGTATACCTTCTCGACCCATAAAGATGGGCAATGGATGATCCCATATCCATTAGTGTTTGACATCAGAGATGATATACGGGTGCTCAGTGGAGACTGGGTACACTGGACGGACTCGCCGAGAACTCCCAGATGGTATATACCTCACGTCAGATGGCAGTTCTCTGGTGACACTGGTACAGGTTAGTCTGTATACCCGAGATCGTCATAGAGTCTTGTGTGATTCCCACTGTGCTTTGATTTCTACCTTACCATGTCCAAGAGGGCGTGCAAAACGGTGGTTTTTGGGTACAGTCTCGAATCACATGGAGGCAATGAGCGATAGGAGGGGATTCGTCTCTCCCGGTATAGGGAGTTGATGTTGCGCTTTCGATTGGCTATAACCGGAAATCCCTGGCCAGGGTTGCTGAGATTTACTGGTAAGTGTTATCAGTAGTTTCTCGAACTGGTATTGACCTCATATCGACATGACTTATCGAGCTACTGGGGTCTGACGTTTACCATCCCTAGGCGAGATTTGCGACATATCAGACGATCAGACCGGACTGTACGGTAAGTGTTACTGATTGGATTCAGAGGAGTGTGAGCGGGCTTGCTCGTCGATCTTCTGATCACTCAATACCCGGGTGGCCGTTACGTTTAGCAGACCGCTTGCGGCTTGTGGCTGTTTGATATGATCATCACCTACTGCCGACATATTGACGAGTCTTTAAAGTCCTACACAGAGCTTTCCTGGCTCAAGCGAAACGAAACAGGAGCGCATATGAGATATGTGCGGGACCGAGAATAATGCGTGTATGTGATACCGTATTCTATTCTCGCGATAAATGTATCGATTGGTTGTATGCGATATAACCTAGTTATCGAATCGAGGATTGATTAGATAAGTCGATACATCGGATATTAGTCGGTCATATGCGATATGACCGGATCGTTAAATCAAGTGTTGATTTAATGATTTAATGTATAGTTATATATTTGATATATTACTTCACATTAACTATTATTTGTTCACTTTAGATGGATTTTCTCACTTGAAGTGCACATTGTATATATGATATAGCTTTGTGCACTAGTTTGTATCATGGTTGATGATACATGCAAACTTGGGTGTGTATGCTTTAAACCATGGTTTAGGTTAATGGTTAAGGTTTATATTTAATTAATTTATTCATTTATTTATTTATTTTGGCAAGAATCAAATGGTGGCTAACTTTGTTTCTTTCTTGAAACTCCATGAATCTTTGAAGCTTTGACCATTTTGTTTCTTAGCCTTAACCTAACCATTAAAGCTAACCTTAGTTTATTCTCTACACTTAACCATGGTTGCTATATGATAAGAATCACTTTGTTTTCTATTTTAATAATTCTTTTTCCTTCATCTTCTTCTTCTTCAAGAGAGAGGAAAAAGAAAACCCTTGCTTGAAAAAGATAAAGTGATGATTCCAAGTGCGAAATCAAAATCCAAAATGAACCCACTTCCTATTTCTTCATCCTCTACCACTTGCCATGTAGTATAGGGTGTTTTCTTCACATGTTTTATGACTTGGTGAGTTGGAGGTTGATCTTGAGTTGCCTCGACGTAGATCATCTTCGGCATCGAAGTCGACGACCTAGCCCGATCTTTTCTCCGATGAAACCACCGCGAGAGTCTAGGATTCCGATGGGTACAGCGGAGGGACGTCATCACGGAGCCAAGGAATTGGAGGACCGGATCTACAAAGGTTGTAGTCTCTTTCATTTAGCAGTAAAGTTGTTTACTACTTGCATGTTTCGCCTAATCTCTAGTTAACGATCTATATTAGGGTTTCTCGGCACCGGAAAAATTTGAAATTGGCATGGTTGATGCCTTGTGAGACCTCTGTAGTGTGCCTAGGATCCCTACATTCTGCTCATGAGCTGGCAACTCACCCTCGTTGTGCCACAGTTTCTTGTAGGTTTTCCGTACAGGTTTCGTTGTGGCTTGCTAGCACACTGCTTCCTTCCGGATGATTTGCTTTGATAGGTGGAGTCACTTGCATCGTGACCACCGTTGTACTTTTATTTATTCAGTTGTATCTAGTAAACTCCATCAACCAGACCTGCATTATTGATAGACTTAGAAGACCGGTGTATATTCTTTTGACCTTAGAGTCGCGCACTTGTATTATTATGATTCTTTCTCTGGTTTTCGTGAGACTATTGGTTTTATTCTGAGTTTTGATCATCGCCCTTCGGCGTTGTATATTATATTGCTTGCGTGTTTGTGTCCGCCAATTGGCGAAGAGCTAGCTCCCGCTTATGGATGCCTTTATTCATTATGTATATTATGCATGTTTGTACCCGTTTGGGGCCAGTATTTACAAAGGAGACTCTGCCGAAATTTTCAGGAAAATATGATGTTACTTTTAAATGTTTAATGCCATTTATTTTATTTAAACCACTTGCTTTAAACAAGTTTACCTTCACTTCTTATTTAAAATGATTTAGATTTCTGGGCTTTTGGCTTACTTGAATTAGGTGGGGTCCTATAGACTTCACATGTTTCAAGTACCAGTCACGTGCAATTTCAGGTCGTGACACATCGGATACGTTATAGATCCTACGGCTGAAGCGTAGAGTATAATGCTTATGCGAGCTATCTCTTTATCAGTCTTTGGGCAAATGTCCTTGGAGAGAGCGACTCCATGACAAGTGAGTAAGGCACCCCGCTTGGAGTCTTCCATACTAAATCTCTTTAGGATGGTGTTAATGTAACTGGTTTGGGATAATCCCAACAACCTTTTATATCTATCTAAATAGATCTTCATGCCGAGTATGTACGAGGCATCACCCAGGTCCGTCATGGAGAACCTTTGTGATAAGAATAGTTTGATCGATTGTAGCATAGGTGTTAGTTATATGTATGCCCTAGAGGCCATTACTGTACATAGGATGTATATTGTAGTAGATGCTGGGACATATATAAGGAGGACTTTCTTGCTCGACATAATAGTATGCTATCTGGTTGCTCTTTGCCTTAATGTGTATACTGATTGTCTCTCTGTTACAAGTTGGTAAAGCCCTTAGGATGTGTACTTGACAACCTGGACTGTGATGCGGATCATACTAGTGGGGACATGGTAGTTTATAAGTACATCCTTCATGGTCCGTAGTCGTGGGTGTATCGAGACGGGGCATCGATATACCAGAGTAGACTAGCGTATACCTTCTCGACCCATACAGATGGGCGATGGATGATCTCATATCCATTGGTGTTTGACATCAGAGATGATATACGGGTGCTCAGTGGAGACTGGGTACACTGGACGGACTCGCCGAGAACTCCCAGATGGTATTATACCTTACGTCAGATAGCAGTTCTCAGGTGACACTGGTACAGGTTAGTCTGTTGACCCGAGATCATCATAGAGTCTTGTGTGATTCCCACTGTGCTTTGATTTCCACCTTACCACATCCAAGAGGGCATGCAAAATGGTGGTTTTTGGGTACTGTCCCGAATCACATGGAGGCAATGAGCGATAGGAGGGGATTCGTCTCTCCAGGTATAGGGAGTTGATGTTGTGCTGTGTTCGATTGGCTATAACCGGATATCCTTGGCCAGGGTTGCTGAGATTTACTGGTAAGTGTTACCAGTAGTTTCTCGAACTGTTATAGACCTCATATCGACACGACTTATCGAGCTACTGGGGTCTGACGTTTACCACCCCTAGGCAAGATATGCGACATATTAGACGAACAGACCGGACTGTACGGTAAGTGTTACTGGTTGGATTCACAGGAGTGTGAGTGGGCTTGCTCGTTGATCTTCTGATCGCTCAATACCCAGGTGGCCGTTACGTTTAGCAGACCGCTTGCGGCTTGTGGGTGTTTGATATGATCATCATCTGCTGCCGGCGTATTGACGAGTCTTTAGAGTCCTACACAGAGGTTTCCTGGCTCAAGCGAAACGAAATAGGAGCGCATATGAGATATGTGCGGGACCGAGAATAATACTAGTATGTGATACTGTATTCGATTCTCGCGATTTGTGACATTGATCGGTTATATGCGATATAGCCGGGTTATTGGATCAAGTGTTGATTCGATAAGTTGTTACTATTGATATTAGTCGGTTATATGCAGTATGATCGGATCGTTAAATCAAGTGTTGATTTAATGATTTAATGTATAATTATATATTTGATATATCACTTTACATTAACTAATATTGGTTCACTTAAGATGTTTTTCTCACTTGTTTGTGCACATTGTATATGTGATATATTTTTGTGCACAAGATTGTATCATGTTTGATGATACATGCAAACTTGAGTGTATGTTTGAATTAAACCATGTTTAGTAAATGGTTAGGGTTTCATTTTCATTTACTTTATTTATTTATTCATTTTGGTGAGAAATAAAATGGTGACTTTATTTGGATTTCACTTGAAGCTTCATGAAGCTTTGAAAGTCAAAGCCATTTTGTTTCTTTCCTAAACCCTAACCCTTTAACTAAACCCTAGTTCATTCTCTACACTTAACCATGGTTGCTAATATGATAAGAATCATTTTATTTTCTATTATTCTTATTCTTATCACATTATTTTCTTCTTCTTCTTCTTCTTCTTTTTCAAGAAGAAAGAAGCTTGCAAGCTTCAATTGTGAATTGAGAAAAAGAGTGAGAAATCCAATTCTAAAGTGAACCCACTTCCTATTTCTTCATCCACTACCACTTGCCATGTAGTATAGTGTGTTTTCTTCACAAGTTTCATGACTTGGTGAAGTTGGAGCTTGATCTTGAGTTGCCTCGACGTAGATTATCTTCGGCATCGATGTGGACGACCTAGCCCGATCATTTCTTCGACGAAACCATCGCTAGAGTCCAGGATCCGATGATCGCAACGGAGGGACATCATCATGGAGCTAAAGAAGAGGAGGACCGGATCTACAAAGGTTGTATTTCCATTCACTTTAGCAGTTAACTTGTTAACTAGCTCGTAGTTTCGCTTAAACTCTAGTCAACGATCTATATTAGGGTTTCTCGGCACCGGAATTTTTTGAATTTGGCATGGTTGATGCCTTGTGGGACCTCCTTAGAGTGCCTAAGAACCCTACAGTGGTATCCGAGTCTAGCTAGAGCTTTAGACGAAGTGTAGACGAAGTTAGAAGTCCGATCGAACCCGTAAACCCCGACAAAACCCTTCTCTGTACATTTTTCAAAACAGTGGATTTTTGTGAATTAAAAATTCTCAGAAAAACAAGCAGGAAAAAATAAGAATTACTGTGAAGTACGGTCCACTAAGTCAATAATTTGACCGCGGAACCGCGGCGAAACCAGGTATTTTGCGGCGGTTCCGCGGCCAAAATTTGGACTTAGTCCCTGAAATTTCATATATTTATTCTTAGGTCCTTTCTTGGCAATTTATTTTGGGAATTTTTTAATTCCACTCAAGTGTTGAGTTTTCTACGGTTTTATTGGGGACTCATTAATTCAATCGGATAATTTAACTTCGTTTATGTTTTTCCGGATAATTTAGAATATGTTAAAAAGTTCGACTGGATATAAATACCCAATTTTTCCCCTGCCGGAAAATTTCCAAGTGTTGGATCTTTCCGTAGTTTAAAGACGTTCTAAGTAGTGCAAGTAACGCGATGGACCCTCTAGAAAACAACAAACCTTAACTCGATTATGTGACCGTCTTGAACTGCCCTTTGAACCTTAGGGTTTAGGGCAGTACGGCGTGCCACATGTGAGGCGTTGGCTTGACCCTTATACGGCTGGACCGTTGGTACTGTGGCATGAAGTGAATGTTTCTTAAACTTATTTCATGTGTTGAGCTGTTTCGGGAAAACTTGGGTGTTTGATTGCTCGATCGGAAAGTTTAACATTTTCTATTTATCTGGAATGTGATACAATAATTGGAATTCACAAGTAGTTATGAGATAACTGAATGGATGTTATAAACATAGCACTTTAGTCTCACTTGATCGGTTGCCACGGAATTTTGATGCAATCAAAAGTCCGTCGCAATATCGCAGCGTACGCGGATACTCGCCGGTAAAACTTAATAGATAGCCACGCTCCATAGCCCCGACCAAGTGACTGTAGGAGAACCCCATCGCCGAAAGCATCCGTTAGGGTGCTCGCGGTAGCGGTGTTCCGCCTTGGTGCACTTCGTCGATGGCATCGGGGGTGCGGCCGTCTACTGAAGTTTGCGACGAGCATTCGATCAGGATTTCGGGAATCTTGTTGAATTGCCCGACTTGATATTGAAAAGAGTTTTCGATAATGAGACTAAAATGCGGGGTTTATAATTTTTAGGCATGCGATATCTAAGGAATTCATTTGATTAGGCATGCGATGTCTATGCAGGTTGCTAATTCCAACTGTTGTAGTTTTACACTTTCTTTTCTGTGACCGTAAGTGTAATATGTGATATCGCCGGTTTCGTTGCTATATGTCAACGACAATTGGGATACGCATGTTTACTTACGTTGATGACATGTGATGTTATGTGTTGCTGGATATGTTATATTGGATCGTCGTGTTTGAATAGCAGGGGGGTTTTATGTGAAATGAGTGTTTTCCATTTTCATTCATGTAAAACCTTATATGTAATATTTTTTTATTGGGGCACTTCCAGGTTGTGGAAGTTGTCACCGTTGTTGTATATTATTTACTTTTCCGCACTAGGATAGACCCAAGGAGGAGGGCACAAGTAACCGGGTTCTGGAGTCCAGTGGGAGACCAACTCGAGGAGTCGAGTCCGGGTCTCCTAACTCTAGAATTGGTAGGGTTGCTTGCCGCTCTCGTAGGGGTCTAGGGGTGTGGGTTTGGCTATCCATCGCGACCATGGAATCTGTGTTTTATACTGGCTCGTATTGAAAACACGGACGTCCTAGTATATCCAATATTTCATATGATATTTTCTGCTGCGATATCTGTGATGTGATCATATGATATGTTCTATGATAAATACTGTATATAGTATATATATGATATATTATATAGGCGTTACTTATGTTTTACACCCGCGCTAGCCCTGCCCCGCTCTGTCGTTAGTTACCTAACCTAACGGTGCACGAGGGGACATCGAGGCGAATGCGGATGGCATAAGTGTACGTCGTATTTATCTGTGATATTTAGGTAATTTAAATGATGGGACTTCATTAATATGATTAATGAAAGAAAAGAAACCTAAGATGTCGTGGAATCGAATTTTAAAAAACAGGTAGCTATAGTTCTCGCTTTGCATCGCGGTGTTCCTTGTAGAACATCCTGCACTTTATTCGATAAGGAAAGGGCCGAGATCCCTTCACCGGGAGTGACCCCTTTAGCAATAACTGGCAGATGCTACAACTCTCGGTTTGTCTTTTGATTGCTTCTATAGTTTTTGCTTTGCACAGTGATATATATGATATATCCCGCACCTTATTCGATGAGGAAAGGGCCGACGATCCCTTCACCGGGGGTGACCCCTTTAGCAAAACTAGAAAAGCCTAAAAAACACTCCATTTTAAAATCATTTGATTCTACAACGATATCAAGTTCATTACGCAATAGGTTTTCAGAAAAACCTGTCGTAGCCCTCCGTCATTTCAGATAAGTACTAGTTAGTATTCGTGCTACGTTTGTTGACTATGTTAAGGCGTAGTGTGCGGTAGTTAATTAGTGCTTATCTGTATAAGCATATGACGCGATTGGATTAGGGTAGTCGTGCGACTTTGTTGACTATGTTAAGGGTCGTGCGGGTGGGTTTAATTCAATCAGGAAATGATGGGTTGAACTTGACTAGCACTTATAATTTGTTGACTATGTTAAGGTCATATAGCCGCTAGGGGCAAAATATTATCGGGAATTTCAAGTGTTGAAATTTGCAATGAGATTGCATACCTTCTATGAGATAGTTGGATCCCGATACCCGCTGCGAGTAAGTGTTACTCCTGGGAGAGTTTTACACATTATAATTAGCCGATCAAGTAGGTGTCTAGAAAGGTGTCAACGGGGTTATGCCTCTGGGAAAACGAGGTTTACTGTAATTAGGTCCGTGCGAAAGCACGGGGAACTTCCCTCAAAGTACCGACACTGGCCTAGCTGAAAGATTGGCGAACTTGTAGCATGTAATTAATCCCGGCAAGTCTTCCCTTTTAGGGTTTGAAGGAGGATTTGATAAAAACCAGTGGGAGCCATCCTGATTAGATAAAATAATAACCAATCTATTCTTGCAAGAGCGCACGCTGAGTGTTTTCTTCTCTCTCTCTCCAGGTAGAGACCATGTCACGCCTTAATCAAGATAATAATATGGATATTGACCGAACCCGCTTGTTATACTGAGCTGGGGAAAGTTGGTCCCGCTCCAACTTATAATTGTTATAAGACAGAGCAGGAAATAGGGGATTACCAGAATTCCCGTGCCGCCCAAACGAAGAGAGTGCATGTTGATGCACCATCTTCGGGTGTGTTCATTATAAAGAACTGTTTCTCAGTATCCTCTACGCCTAGGTATTTGATACCGCATCAGGATCCCAGATATGTAATCTGTTACATAGGGCTACAGAAAGGTAGAGAACTGAGAACGGGTGATAAGTTTCATGAGGCAGAAAACGGGGCAAGTGTTGCAGCCAAGTCTGTTGGTCACTGTCACCCTGTATTACCAATACATTGATTCTGAACGAATGTTATTAGATACCGAACCTGATATACAAAATCATATCAGTCTCTTTATTAGTAAAGAAATGATAAAATTTTGTATTGTTGGATATTGTTTTGAATATTTCCAATATCAAAAGTTGATCGGTTCAGGCACGTTATCTAAAAGCATTGATGTTCTAAATCAAACTACAGTTTTTAGTATACAGAACACACACAAGAGGAAGAGTTCAGAAATGAACGATTCCTTCTTGAGGTATTGTAGACTAGGTCATATCAATGTGACCCGACTAGCTAAAGTTACATTGTAGACGCATATTTAAATCAGTTTGAATTTATATCTTGTGAAACTTGCCAGTCATGTCACAAAGATAAGATGAACATAGCTCTGTTTACTGGAAACAGAGAAAGAGTTAGTGAACTCTTGGGATTGTTACATGTTGATGTATGAAAGTCTCCAGTCTACACATGCCAAGACCGGTTCCTTTTTACTTTATTACATTCTTTGATAATCTCTCAAGATTTAGACATATGTTCCTGTTGAAACACAAGTCCGAACCTTTTGAGATATTCACAGAATATAAGTTGGAAGTAGAGAACTAAAATACGGGTATAAGTATTATGTCGTATGATAAGATCATGGAGGAGAATACTTGTGCACGGAATTCCTGGATTATTCTAAAGGAGAATGAGATTCTCTCTCAGTATTACTCCTCTGAATACACCATAGCACAACGGTGTATGAGGGCGGAGCAATAGCACCCTATATGATATGGTGTGCTCTATGATGAGTATCACTGAGTTACCTGTTTCTTTTAGGGAGTTATGCACTTGAGAAGCTGCATACCTATTGAATTGGGTTCGAATCAAATCAGTGCCTACCACTCCATATAAGATATGGTACGGGAAACGCCAATCTCTTAAGTAAGTTAAGATTTGGGATTGTCCGGCCAATGTCAAAAGCAAAATCCGGACAAGATCGAGGCAAGGTCAGTTCTGTAGAACTGGAAAGGTTCCAGCTATACAAACTGAAGCTGATGATTTGGCAGAACCAAAGGATTCAATAGCAACCAACGAACCCCAGCCTCTCCACCGATCTAGTAGGGTTTCTCACCCGCCTGAGAGATATTTTGGTTTCTCTATGACAGTGGGAGCGAGGAATGCAACATGAGATGATGACCCAGCTAGTTTCGAGCTGGCCATCAGGAGTGAGACTCTGTAAGAATAGCTGGATGCTTAGCGATCTGAGATGGAATCCTTATACATCAATAAAGTATGGACTTTGGTTGCTTTATCTGAAGGGTTAAATCCCCATCAGGAGCAAGTATATCTTGAGAAGATTACTTGGTGTACATGGAAAAGTTGAGACTTTCAAAGCTAGACTTGTTAAAAGTTTGCATCATTGACCAGGTGTGGATAATGATGAAACCTTTTCAAGTAGCTATGCTTAAGTCCATCCAGATCCTACTTGCCACGGCTACATACCATGACTACAATATCTGGCGGTTGGGTGTCATGACTGCTTTTCTAAATATTGATTTAGAAGAGAGCGTCTATAAGTACACAGCCAGAGGGCTTCGTAGACAGTGGGAGCAGCGGAAACGTGTGCAAGATGTCTTATGTGATGAAGCAGGCATCACGGAGTTGGAACATCTGTTTTGATGAGTTAGTCAAACAGTTTGACATCATCAAAATGGTACATGAACCTTGTATATACAAAAAGGTAGTAGGGAGTATGGTGGTGATCCTCGTAGAGTACGTGGATGAAATACTCTTGATAGGGAAAGAGTTTCCTATGCTACGCTCGGTCAATCTCCGCTTATCATAATGATTCTCCATACAGGATCAAAGTGATACCTACTAAATCCTGGGTTTTGGATCTATGAGATAGATCTAATTGGATATTAGGACACTCACTAGTTGTAGTGAGATGGTATCAATTGATCCTGGGAGAATCACTGGAAAGGTTCCAGGGTGATAAGGACGACTGAAAGTCAGTCACAAGCATTGTCTATACCCACAGTAAAGGGACGGTATGTTGGAAGAGTTCCAAGCTAGATACCGTGGCATACTAGATGATAAAGGCTGGATACATCGCTACTTAAAATGCTACCAAAGAGGCAGTCTGGGTGTACATTGGTTCATGAGATGAACTAGGTTCCTACCATTGTGTGACAATGGCAGTGTGGCTTTGGCCAAGGAACCCCGGTCCCATCAGTGACCCAGACGTATTCTGAGGCAGCATCACCTGATCATGGAGATAGTTGATCTCCAGGGTGATCGAAGTTAGGAGAGAAGACTCAGAGGACAACACGGCGTATCCACTCACAAAGGCCTTTTCCCAGAGAGAGACTTTTATGGGATGGTTGAGTATGAGATACTACAACCACTGCTACAGATGGCCCTAGTACGAGTGGGAGATTGTTAGTTATATGTATGCCCTAGAGGCCATTACTGTACATAGGATGTATATTGTAGTGGATGCTGGGACATATATAGGGAGGACTTTCTTGCTCGACATAATAGTATGCTATCTGGTTGCTCTTTGCCTTAACGTGTATACTGATTGTCTCTCTGTTACATGTTGGTAAAGCCCTTAGGATGTGTACTTGCCTACCTTGACTATGATGCAGATCATACTAGTGAGGACATGGTAGTCTATATGTAGATCCTTCAAGGTCCCTAGTCGTGGGTGTATCGAGACAGGGCATCGATATACCAGAGTAGACTAGCGTATACCTTCTCGACCCATACAGATGGGCGATGGATGATCCCATATCCATTGGTGTTTGATATCAGAGATGATATACGGGTACTCAGTGGAGACTGGGTACACTGGACGGACTCGCCGAGAACTCCCAGATGGTATTATACCTTACGTCAGATGGCAGTTCTCAGGTGACACTAGTACAGGTTAGTCTGTTGACCCGAGATCGTCATAGAGTCTTGTGTGATTCCCACTGTGGTTTGATTTCCACCTTACCACGTCCAAGAGGGCATGCAAAACGGTGGTTTTTGGGTACTTTCCCGAATCACATGGAGGCAATGAGCGATAGGAGGGGATTCGTCTCTCCCGGTATAGGGAGTTGATGTTGCGCTATGTTCGGTTGGCTATAACCGGAAATCCCTGGCCAGGATTGCTGAGATTTACTGGTAAGTTTTACCATTAGTTTCTCGAACTGTTATAGACCTCATATCGACACGGCTTATCGAGCTACTGGGGTCTGACGTTTACCACCCCTAGGCAAGATATGCGACATATCAGACGAACAGACCGGACTGTACGGTAAGTGTTACTGGTTGGATTTACAGGAGTCTGAGCGGGCTTGCTCGTTGACCTTCTGATCGCTCAATACCCGGGTGGCCGTTACGTTTAGCAGACCGCTTGCGGCTTGTGGGTGTTTGATATGATCATCATCTGCTGCCGGCGTATTGACGAGTCTTTAGAGTCCTACACAGAGGTTTCCTGGCTCAAGCGAAACGAAATAGGAGCGCATATGAGATATGTGCGGGACCGAGAATAATACTAGTATGTGATACTGTATTCGATTCTCGCGATTTGTGACATTGATCGGTTATATGCGATATAGCCGGGTTATTGGATCAAGTGTTGATTCGATAAGTTGTTACTATTGATATTAGTCGGTTATATGCAATATGATCGGATCGTTAAATCAAGTGTTGATTTAATGATTTAATGTATAATTATATATTTGATATATCACTTTACATTAACTAATATTGGTTCACTTAAGATGTTTTTCTCACTTGTTTGTGCACATTGTATATGTGATATATTTTTGTGCACAAGATTGTATCATGTTTGATGATACATACAAACTTGAGTGAATGTTTGAATTAAACCAAGTTTAGTAAATGGTTAGGGTTTCATTTTCATTTGCTTTATTTAGTTATTCTTTTTGTTGAGAAATAAAATGGTGACTTTATTTGGATTTCACTTGAAGCTTCATGAAGCTTTGAAAGTCAAAGCCATTTTGTTTCTTTCCTAAACCCTAACCCTTTAACTAAACCCTAGTTCATTCTCTACACTTAACCATGGTTTCTAATATGATAAGAATCATTTTATTTTCTATTATTCTTATTCTTATCATATTATCTTCTTCTTCTTCTTTTTCAAGAAGAAAGAAGCTTACAAGCTTCAATGGTGAATTGAGAAAAATAGTGAGAAATCCAATTCTAAAGTGAACCCACTTCCTATTTCTTCATCCTCTACCACTTGCCATGTAGTATAGTGTGTTTTCTTCATAAGTTTCATGACATGGTGAAGTTGGAGCTTGATCTTGAGTTGCCTCGACGTAGATCATCTTCGGCATCGAAGTCGACGACCTAGCCCGATCATTTCTTCGACGAAACAATCGCTAGAGTCCGGGATCCGATGATTGCAGCAGAGGGACATCATCATGGAGCTAAGGAAGTGGAGGACCGGATCTACAAAGGTTGTATTTCCATTCACTTTAGCAGTTAAGTTGTTAACTAGCTCGTAGTTTCGCTTAAACTCTAGTCAACGATCTATATTAGGGTTTCTCGGCACCGGAATTTTTTGAATTTGGCATGGTTGATGCCTTGTGGGACCTCCTTAGAGTGCCTAGGAACCCTACAATAGGAACAACGTTTCCTATCAGAAGAATGTCATCCACGTACAATACGAGAAATATGACAGTACTCCCTACAATCTTATTATAAACACAAGGTTCATCTGGATTTTTCATGAAATAAAACTCTTTGATGACATCATCAAAGCAGATGTTCCAACTCCGTGATGCCTGCTTCAATCCATAAATGGATTTAAGCAACCTACATGCTTTCCTGCTTCTCCCACTATCAATGAAGCCCTCTGGTTGTTCCATATAAACGCATTCTTCTAGATCACCATTTAGAAAAGCAGTTTTAACGTCCATCTGCCAGATTTCATAGTCGTAGTGAGCAGCAACAGCAAGTAGGATCCGAATGGATTTAAGCATGGCTACAGGAAAAAAGGTTTCGTCATAGTCCAGTCCTGGTCTTTGACGAAATCCTTTCGCCATAAGCCTTGTCTTATAGGTCTCCACCTGCCCATTTACACCGATCTTTCTCTTAAAGATCCATTTGCACCCTACTGGTTTTACCCCAGAGGGTACAACTTCCAAAGTCCATACTTTGTTGGTGTACATAGACTCCATTTCAGATCTCATGGCATCCAGCCACTTTATAGAGTCACCAGTCGTGATAGTTTGCTGAAATCTGGTAGGGTCATCATCATCCATGATGCAATCTTCTCTATCACCATCAATGAGAAAAGAATAATATCTCTCCGGTGGGCGAGAAGTCCTACCAGATCTACGGAGTGGCTGAGATTTATAAGTTTCTGTTGCAACATCGGGTTCAACCAAGTCGTTATTTGTAACTTGTGTCTCTAGAACCTTTTCTAGATCTACCACATTTCCATCAGTATCATTTGGAAAAATCTCATTTTCTAAAAATGTGGCATGTTAAGAAACAAACACCTTTTGTTCCTCCTTGTGGTAGAAAAGATATCCAAACGAATGTTTTGGATATCCTATAAATATACATTTGACGGATCGTGTCTCAAGTTTGTCCGGATTCTGCTTTTTGACAAAAGCCGGACAACCCCAAATCATAACTCGTTTAAGAGATAGTCTCTTCCCATACTATATCTCATATGGAGTGGTAGACACGGTCTTGGTTGGAACTTTGTTCAACAGAAAAGCTGCAGTCTCCAATGCATGCCCCCAAAAGGAGAGAGGTAACTCAGCATCACCATGGATCGTACCATATCTAATAGGGTACGATTCCGCCGCTCTGACACACCGTTGTGTTGTGGTGTGTAAGGGGGAGTGAACTGAGAGAGAATCCCATTCTCTTTTCGGAAGTTCGAAAACTCTGTACTAAGATGCTCTCCACCTCGATCTGATCGAAGTATCTTGATGCTCATTCCTGTTTGTTTTTCTACTTCAAGTTTGTACTCCTTGAATTTTTGGAAAGCTTTAGACTTATGCTTTAATAAAAACACATGACCGAATCTTGAGAAATCATCATTAAAGTTATGAAGTAAGAAAAATCGCCTCTCGCATGTGTAGACATTGGCCCACATACATCACTATGTATGAGGCCCAAGAGTTCTGTATCTCTTTCTCCGTGTCCTGTAAACGGTGTTTTGGTCATTTTCCCTTTGATACAAGACTGACAAGTCGTATAAGATTTATATTTAAAAGGATTTAAATATCCATCTTTATGAACTTTGTTTAGTCTTGTTTCGTTAATATGACCAAGTATACAATGCCAAAGAAAATCTTCATTTATATCTGAAAATTTTCTTTTATTTGTTTGTTGTATGTTGAAAACTATGTGTTGATTTAGGACGTATATCCCGTTATTTAGTGTACCATAACTAATCAACTCTTGATTCAGTTTAATGTTCATAACATTGCGCTGCAATACAAAATGATATCCTTTATTGTCTAACAAAGAAACGAACCATTTCCAACTCGGAGAGTATGATCAACGGTCTTCAAAACTCTACTATTTCTCAACCCCTACACAGAATTGCAGATATGAGAACCCGAACAGGTATCCAATACCAAGGAAGCAGAGTTTATTGAAAAACAGTTTTCAGTCACGAACACACCTGAAGAAGTAGCATCACCATGCTTCTTTTTTTGGAGATCAAGGTATTCAATACAGTTCTGTTTCTAGTGCCCCGTCTTCTTACAATGAAAACATTTTCCTTTTCCTGACTTCTTAACCTTGAATTTGTCTCTCCCTTGCGCCTTCTTGATTCCACCTCTTGGTTTGGTGGATTTCTTCTTATTCCTTCTTTTGGCCTTGGTTTTTAGGATGGAAGAGAAAGATTGTCCAACAATCAGAAAGGGAGACTTTGTCTTAAGTGTGCTCTCCGTACTTCTCAACATATTGAGAAGTTCGGATAGTGACTTCTCCATGTTATGCATGTTGATGTTCACTATGAATGGAGCAAAGGCAGGGGGAAGAGACTGAAGAACAATATCAATATACTATTAGTTCTCCATTGTTCTTCCGAGGTCCTCAAGCTCTTCAACAAGAGCTATCATCTTCAAAACGTGATCGCCTACTGATGTGCCAGGAGCCATCCGCATCTGAAACAATTTTCGAGATGTCTCGTATCTCAGGGTCCGAGATTGCTCCCCATACAACTCTTTTGTATGGAGAAAGATGGATTGAACATCCATCTGCTCATGCTGCTTTTGATGTGTATTTTCCATCGATGCAAGCGCGAAGCATTTGGCAGTAGCACAGTCAATATCCCATGTTTTACGGATTTCCTTATCCGCAACAGAAGATTCAGGGCCTGGGCTGGGAGGGGCTGAGGCAGTGAGGATGATTGGTACGAAAAAGTGTTTGTTTGTAGTGTAACCGCAATCAGAACGGTGTCGTGCGTAGCTAGACCGAGGTGAGTACGGGTCGTCCTCACGGAAACGTTGAATATTCTAATCTTACTTTAGATGTGTCGAACAAGAGAGGAGGGAAAGGAATATTTCAGAATGGTTTCTAGATCTACGTTAAGCACTAATGCAAAATATAGATCTAGATTATTTATGGATGTAGTTAATATAAGAAGGGGCTTGTAGGGTTCGTTAGGATTTAGTAGTTATGGATGATTAATTAAAAATTGCCCTTTTTATCCTTTAATAGATTTAAAACTAGAACGATAGTGATGCATGTAGATTAGGATTTCAGGAGGGAAAAGGAATCCCACTCTTAACCCTTATCTCGATATGGAACTCCGTTCATATCTAGCCTTTACCAAAACAATCACTAATCTAATCACTAATCGCGGTCGAGGCTAAATATGGATTGGTAGCGCGCTCGATTAGGATGCTAATGATTGTTTTGATAAAGTTTATAAACTTTATAGGACGTAAGAAGAGTTTAGGTATTTTTATCATCCATTAACCTACCATAATCCTACGAACCCTAATAAGCGGAGAATTACTCGCGCATGTTGGGAGAAAAAGAGATGGAGAGAAAATGCATAATTAAACTACGAAGAAATAGAATAAGAAAAAGAAAGCTACCTTTATTAATCAACAATATTCATTACACTTTGATTCTTTAGAAAATGATTACAATTACTAGTTGCTTCTCGATCTCTTCTAAGGAGGTAGATAAAAATTGATGATCAGCCTGGATGCGTGAGCCGTCTTGGACTTCGTGATCTCGTCGACTTGATGATTTTTCCAAGAGGCTCTCGGTCTTTATTTATAGTCCCAAAGCCATAAAATTAGCTTCCTAATTTGGAAGCAAGTAGTTAGTATTCAACAGAAAAAATCCCATCTCTTAAGTCTTCAAAACCGCGGCGGATCCGCGGCCAATAAGGGGGTTTTGCCGCGGATCCGTGGCCAAGTATGAGGATCATTTGGTGATTTTTCTGGAGCTTCATCTATATTACCACGTGGTGATCTTTTGAATCTCAGAAGCTGAAAATCTTCCGGTAGTTACTGCCAGACTTGATTTCTTTAATTTGCTTTCTTAATTAGGCAGGTTTGCTTTAACAACTTTGATTCCCTTGATTTTTAGCCTTGAAAAATTCTGCACAATCTCAACAAATAATATTAGTGGAGTTTTGTTTTATTGAGATATTAATTTCAACATTAAGATTTGGTCAATGGTATTTTTGCATACATTTTCCTACCAAATGTTTATTATAATATATCAACACATGAAAAATTGTATTTTTATAGATAAACCCTCATATGTATCATATATTATAATAAACACCTTTTCTAGTATAGAAATAGTAGGAAAAATGTAATAACAAATGTGCAGTTTTATCAACTGAAGAAATACCCCCAAACTTATCTTTGATCGTCCTGAGCAAACTAGTTTATTCAAGAGAAGGAGAAAAAGAAAGGAGAAAACTAAGCACACTTTCGTAAGCAAACACGATTGCGCTGAGCACGTGCAACAAGCCGTTAAACCTCTAGGTGTCCCTAGTAGGAGGAGTGTTGTCTCCTGAGGGTTTTCAGCGGATTACACCCACAAAATTCTATAATAAAAGAGAGATGGTGAAATTTACATATAAAGATAAGAACCATAAAAGAAAGACTTTGAATATAAGAGTTTCCAAC
This sequence comes from Agapanthus africanus, assembly GCA_030015575.1. Lineage (NCBI taxonomy): Eukaryota > Viridiplantae > Streptophyta > Magnoliopsida > Asparagales > Amaryllidaceae > Agapanthus > Agapanthus africanus. The sequence continues at coordinate 262,107,626 of CM057345.1, read as the reverse complement.
TACACTAGCTTTTCAGTTGTTATGAGCCCTATCTTAATAGTCATGAAAAAATGTTACAAATCACATTATCCCTCAATAAAACATCGTCTATATTTTTCAATCCTAACTTTCATCCAAACATCGATCATATAACCCTACGTGTGTGTAATGAAGATCCCTATACTCGGAGAATTCAATTCAAGCTATCATACTCTTTTCCATCTACCTCAGTACTTTTTAATTTGATATTTAGATGGAATTTGCTCACACATTTTTCATGCGACCGTTAATACTTCTTGAGGTACTAACCGACTGATTACTCATGTGCTTGCTTATAAGGTGTATTAGTATTTTCCTCGTCTTGCACCACCTAAGGCTTAGCAGTGACTTCCAAACCAGTTGGTCTAAGGCACTAGGTGATGAAGCACCTTTGCTATATTTTTTTATTGCTGCCTTGGCGATAACAAAACAAGTGTCCATTTTTTTTTAACATTTTATCTTTTATTTTTCCATTCATTATTTTCTTCATACTTTGGCTTTCAGACAAAAGCATTTCAAGGTATCCTCTACTATCCCGAGTTTCAAAACGTGTGTAAGTACATATAGTAGGGTATCAACATTCAAATGTTCGGCTTCAAGAATAGAAACTATTTTTCAGACTTATTTTCATCCTCAGATTAGTGACTTCCTTCATCTTACTAACCCTTAGGAAAACGGCTCATAACTACTTATTACCAGTTCATTTAAGAAAACTTCTAATTTTCTTAGTTTTCTTAAACTATTCCAATCTTTTGGATGTAATTTTTCACTTTCTACTCTTTTGTTATAAAGGAATTTTTTTTAAAAATTTTTGAAAATGTTGTGCTTTTGCAAAGTATGATGCAAATTGATACGTAAATAAGCACAAACCTCCCCCAAATCTGTTTACAGCAGTGTCCTCACTGATGTCATCCGTTAAGCTCAAAACTCTGTAGACTTAGGAGGAAAAAGGGGACAAGAAATAATGCAAGTGAAATCCTCCCCCAAACTTATTTTTGGCACACAATCTTAAAAAAATTCTTTTTCTTTCAAGAGCCAAAATATACCCCCCCAAACATGAGTTAAACAATGATAATCTTTTTAAAATTATACGAGGGGGTCAAGGTTATTGGTCAATGTTAAGCTTTGCAAAGACCGAAGGTCAACACCAACCATTCAAAATTTTTATCGATGAAGCACCAAGGTTGGTGGAAGAACATGTCACCTTTCGACGTGAAGAAGTGGGGAGGTGATAAGAGGTGTAATGGAAAAGAATTGCGTCTCAATTTAGAGAGACGACACAGTGATAGTAATGATGGATTACTCGCATTATCATGATTGTCCATAAGAAGGGGTGGAGGTTCAATTTCATTGTCTTGGAGTTGATTCATCTCAACACTCGTGTCTTGTAAAAATGCGAGTTCATCAGCGAAAATTTCATCAAAGCTTTCGTCGATACCCCGAAGAATAATGTCATCAGAAAAAATAGGGTGGTCGTCAGACTCTATAAAAAGTTCCTCATCAGCGTTAGATGTTGACCGGTACAACTCGGTGGAAGAGTACATAGTAGGGTCAAACAACAACATATGAAAAGAGTCAGTATCATGAGGTTGATCAAATTCGCTGCTGTCGACATCCATTAATTCGACAGAACATACATGAGCATAAGGTTCGGAGGGTTCACTTCCCAACTTGTAAATGTTAAGCTCAATTGACTTCTTTCCAAAGGATAGGGTCATAGAGCCGTTTCTACAATTGATTACTGCGTTGGAAGTTGCAAGGAAGGGTCGACCGAGTATCATCGGGATTTGATTGCGTGGGTTTGCCACAGGCTGTGTATCTATAACGATAAAGTCCACAGGGAATATAAATTCCCCGACTTTGATTAACACATCCTCTAACTCGTCCCTAGGTTGGGTGATAGATCGATCGGCCATCTGAAGAGTGCAATGCGCAGGCTTTAACTCTCCGATCCCTAATTGCTCATAAGCAGAATACGGAAGCAAGTTAACACTAGCACCTAAATCGAGTAGAGCACGATTGATATTTTTACTCCCAATAGAAATAGAAATTGTAGGACTTCCGGGGTACTTTCGTTTCTTGGGCAGTTGTTGTGTAAAAGCAGTGCTCATATTACTCGCAAGGAAAACTTTTTTAGGTACTTGAACTTTTCTCTTCCTAGTGCACAAGTCCTTTAGGATTTTCGCATAAGATGGAACTTGTTGAATAGCATCTAGGAGAGGAATGTTTATGTTAACTTGCTTAAAAATTTCCACAATCTTCTCCATTTGTGGACTTGGTCTGTTGCCCCTTAACCTGTTTGGATAAGGTGCATTATCAATAAGGGTTTGGTCCAACATTGGAGAGGATTGTGGGGATGGAGTGGATCCTAGATTTGGAGTGGGGATCGTTTTAGGTAGATTCGAGGAAATGGGCGAAGGGTTCGAGCCTTGGGGAAAACGGAGAATAGACTCGGATGAAGGTGGGAGACTAGACGAATTAGGGGAAGAAGAAGAAGCTGGGGTATCATTGGTGTCACTAACATCATCACATTGCTCACCCACTCGGTTATTCAGCACTTTTTCCGATCTTAACTTAGTAACGACACTCACATTATAACTTTGTGAGTGGCCAGGATTAGGTATGGGTTGAGATGGGAGTCTCCCTTTCTCTCTCGCACTCATTGCGGCGTTCAACTGTGCAATTTAGTTTTCTATTGATTTAATACTCTCACTGTGGGAGGCGGAGTCTTTCGTTAGGGTATCAATAGAAGACTTCATACCAGCTGACATTTGCATGGAATGTTTCATAAACAAATCCAAAGTTTGTGCGAGTGAAGAGTTATCAGTACCGGCCACTTGTGCTGTAGAAGTATTCGCCGGATTTTGAAAATTTTGTGACTGAAAGGGGAGCTGAGTTTGTGGTTGTGGTTGCTGTGGAGGAGCTCTTTGATAATTGCATTGGAACTGATTTTGATTTTGGGGTTGTTTTTGGTTCCAAGCAAAGTTAGGATGATTCCTCTATCCTTGACTGTACGTGGAAAAATAAGGATCATTTCTAGGTCGCTGCTGAAAAGCAGCATTAGCTTGAAATGATACATTCATAGGACATTCTTCCGTTAAGTGTGAAGGATCTGAACAGCAACCACAGACGGTCTTGGTAAGCGTGACCTAATTTAGGGAGGCTAATGAAAATTTGTTCTCAATAGCGTCGAGTTTCTTCTGCATCGCTGCCACTTCGGCTTTTACTGCGATGGAAACATCGAGCTGATGAATACCTCCCCTAGATGAAGGTGGTCTTACGCTTTCCCACTGCAAAGTGTTTTCAGAGAGATCTTCCAGATATTTGCACGCTTCACCGTCGTCTTTGGACATGAAATAGCATTGACACATTGTTTCAAGCATCTGCTTTGTCGCTAAATTAATGCCCTCCTATATAATTCGACATAAATCCCATCTTTGTATTCCATGATGAGGACATTGGACAAGAAGATCCTTGAAACGTTCAAAGCACTTCCAAAATGGTTCATTGGGAAGCTTAGTGAACTGGTTGATCTCGCTCCAAATATGGGCAGTCTTATGGTTTGGGTAAAACTTCTTAAGAAATGCTTTTACGAATTCATTTCAATTAGTGATAGAGTGTGCGGCAGTATTATAAAGCCATTTTTCTGCCAAGTCACACAGAGTGAATGGGAGAAGACGCAAGCGCATAGCATCCACAGTCAATTGTGAAGTACCTATCATTGCGCATACGTTTTCGAATTTAGTGATGTAAACGTATGCGTCTTCCGACTCAAGCCCGTGAAATTTGGGCAACAGATTGATGTAGTTGGGTTTAATTTCAAAATTATCCCCGTTAGCTGGTGTAATGGATAGACAAGTAGGAAGGGGACCACGGATAGGATAGCATCTCTCTTGGAGAGAAATGCACGGTGGATTCAGCGCACCTACGGGCGGTGGCAGCGTGGAGTTATAATCTGATGGAGTACCGTCCTTCTCGGTCATGTGTTGTGGGGGAAAAGAAGATGAAGAAGTACCGACTTCGGCGTCGATAGCAGGAACGCGGAAAAGACGGGCACTAGAATCCCGTGTCCAGCCAAGCATGCACTAAGCTGGTTTAGCGCAAGTGGCAGCGTGTGTGTGCTTTAAAATTGGTTTGTTTGAAAAAAAGTGGGACTCAAGACAAATCACACAAAAATGCACAAACAACCCGAGAGCTATGGTTACCTAGGTCCAGTCTCTAGACCGCCCCTAGACTTCCAAAGGACAAACCGTAGGATCTATCCTCTACCACCTCTTTACTATTCTTATGGCCAGGTAAGTGGGAGGTATCCGCTATACGAATCATTCAAAATAGCGGGCCTAATTAAGTAACAACTTGCCTTAGACACACTTGCCTAGGCACCACAAAAGTAATGTGGATAAGCGATAAATAACCTATGACCTTCCTCTGTCCTTATTGAGCGCGACAGTCGTTAGAGTCTGGTCTAGATATTTTTCAAATTAATGTAGGGTTGATGCAGATGCTCGGTTTGTGATTTGTGGGGCTTAGGAAGGGTGATAAAATCCCCACCTAATCTGGATTTGGTATTTGCCCCTTAAAGTCCGTATTAAAATATGCAAAACAAAACCAATCACAAAACTTTGCAAAAAGATTTTTGAGCGGCGATATTTTGCAAAGAATCCTGCAGAAAAGAGATTTTATTGGATTTGAGAGGAGAGAGAAAGAGGTTAGAATCTTACCAGAGAAGACTAAAGCCCTAGATCCTCAGTTGTGTCGCGTTTCCGCCGCCACAAGGGTCTTATTGCCGCGGATCCGCCGCGTGACAGAGAGTTCAGGTGATGAAATTTGCTACGTGGCCTCCTGTACTCCTCTGGATCTCTAAGAATGTCTCAGTCTCCTGTTTCCTCGTGTCTGTGACTCCAGATCTCCTTGCAAAAATTCACACAATAATCGTTAAATACTCAATTTGCAGTTTTGTTTTGATTATGATATAGATCGAATAAGAATTCAACACAAATAGTAAGACTAAAAAATTACGCACGTATCCCCGGCAACGGAGCCATTTGATTGGTACGAAAAAGTGTTTGTTTTTAGTGTAACCGCAATCAGAACGGTGTCGCGCGTAGCTAGACCAAGGTGAGTACGGGTCGTCCTCAGGGAAACGTTGAATATTCTAATCTTACTTTAGATGTGTTGAAAAAGATAGGAGGGAAAAAGAATATTGTAGAATGGTTTCTAGATCTACGTTAAGCACTAATGCAAAATATAGATCTAGATTATTTATGGATGTAGTTAATATAAGAAGGGGCTTGTAGGGTTCGTTAGGATTTAGTAGTTATGAATGATTAAATAAAAATTACCCTTTTTATCCGTTAATAGATTTAAAACTAGAACGACAGTGATGCATGTACATTAGGGTTTCTGGAGGGAAAAGGAATCCCACTCTTAACCCTTATCTCGATATGGAACTCCATTCATATCTAGCCTTTACCAAAACAATCACTAATCTAATCACTAATCGCGGTCGAGGCTAACAATGGATTGGTAGCGCGCTCGATTAGGATGCTAATGATTGTTTTGATAAAGTTTATAAACTTTATAGGACGTAAGAAGAGTTTAGGTATTTTTATCAGCCATTAACCTACCCTAATCCTACGAACCCTAACAAGCGGAGAATTACTCGCGCATGTTGGGAGAAAAAGAGATGGAGAGAAAATGCATAATTAAACTACGAAGAAATAGAATAAGAAAAAGAAAGCTACCTTTATTAATCAACAATATTCATTACACTTTGATTCCTTAGAAAATGATTACAATTACTAGTTACTTCTCGATCTCTTCTAAGGAGGTAGACGAACAGTTGATGATCAGCCTGGATGCGTGAGCCGTCTTGGACTTCGTGATCTCGTTGACTTGATGATTTTTCCAAGAGGCTCTCGGTCTTTATTTATAGTCCCAAAGCCAGAAAATTAGCTTCCTAATTTGAAAGCAAGTAGTTATTATCCAATAGAAAAAATCCCATCTCCTAAGTCTTCAAAACCGCGGCGGATCCGCGGCCAATAGGGGGGTTTTGCCGTGAATCCGCGGCCAAGTATGAGGATCATTTGGTGATTTTTCTGGAGGTTCATCTATATTGCCACGTGGTAATCTTTTGAATCTCAGAAGCTGAAAATCTTCTCGTAGTTACTGCCAGACTTGATTTCTTTAGTTTGCTTTCTTAATTAGGCAGGTTTGCTTTAACAACTTTGATTCCCTTGATTTTTAGCCCTGAAAAATTCTGCACAATCTCAACAAATAATATTAGTGGAGTTTTGTTTTATTGAGATATTAATTTCAACATTAAGATTTGGTCAATGGTATTTTTGCATACATTTTCCTACCAAATGTTAATTATAATATATCAACACATGAAAAATAGTATTTTTACAGATAAACCCTCATATGTATCATATATTATAATAAACACCTTTTCTAGTATAGAAATAGTAGGAAAAATGTAATAACAAATGTGCAGTTTTATCAACTGAACAGAGGACATATGATACTTTATCATATGTGAGAGCAATGTTAATGTTCCTCAGCCAGCCTTTATAGTTCGGCCCGGTTAGCTTATTTTTCTCTAACAAATGCTTAAGTCCAGTCATGGTTATCAGCCATTGGGAGAGAGAAAAGAATACACTCAGCGAAAGCTCTTGCAAAGATCAGATTGGTTATTATCTTATCTAATCGATGTCTCCCACTGCTTTTATCAAATTTTCCTTCAAACCTTAAAAAGAAAATTAGCCAGGATTAATTACATTTTAAAACTTCGCTAACCGTTCAGCCAGGCCAGTGCCGGTACTTTGAGAGAGGTTCCCCGTGCTTTTGCATGGACATAATTAAAATAAACCTCATTTTCCCAGAGGCGTAGCCCCATTGACACCTTTCTACACACCTAATGGGTTAGCTAATTATAAAGTGCAAAACTCTCTTGGGAGCAACTTTTGCTCACAGTGGGATCGGGATCCTACTACCACATAGAAGGTATGCAATCTCATTGCAAATTTCAACTCTTGAAACTCTCGATATGGTTTTGACCCCTAGCACTGATGACCTTGGCTATGGTCAACAGATCATAAGTACTAGTCAAGTTCTACCCATTATTTCATGATTAATTAGACCCACCCACATGACCCTTGGCTAAGGTCAACATAATCATGTGACTGTCCTAATTAATCGCATCATATGCTGTGTAGGAAGACATCACTTAGCTACCGTACACTACGCTTTGGCTATAGTCAACATACGTAGCATGAATACTAAGTACTCTACTTCCTAAAATGACGGAGGGCTGCGAATGGTTTTTAAGAAAACCTTTAAAGCTTTGAACTTGATATCGTTGTAGAATATAATGGTTTTAAAAGGATTGGCTTAAGCTCCGCACTATGAAAACTTGCCTTTTCGTAAAAAGACGAGTAGGTTTCAAATCCGATTCTACAACATCATTTTAGGTTCCTTTTTCTTTACATTAATCTCATTAATGTGGTCCCATCATTAAGGTCCTTAAGCCATCACAGAAAAGAAATGTAAATAGAACGTACGCTTATGCCATCTGCAATCGCCACAATGTCCCGTTATGTGCCGTTAAGTTACTTAACTAACGGAATAGCGGGGCGGGACTAGCGTGGATATAAAACATAAGCAACATTTATTATATATCTTATATATAATACACCATTCATCTCAACATATAAATTGATCACACCACAGAATATTAACAGCAGAAGCACATATATGAAAATATAGGATATTCTAGGAGGTCCGTATTTTGTATTTAGCCAGCAATAGAAAATACGGATTCCACGGTCGCGACGAATAGCCAAGCCCACACCCCTAGACCCCTACGAGAGGGCAAGTGACCCTATAAATTCTAGAGTTTAGGAGACCCGGTCTCGACGCCTCGAGATGGCTTCCCACCGAACCCTAGAACCCGGTCACTTGTACTCCCCACCTTGGGTCTATCCTAATGAGGAAAAGTAAATAATATACAATAATGGTGACAACATCCTCAACCCGGAAGTGCCCCAATAAAAGAATATTACATACAATGAATTTTACATGAATAAAAATAAAAAATCTCATCTCACATAAAACCCCCGGCCATTCTATCACGACGATCCTGTACATCATATCTCCGCAACACATAACATCACATGTCATCAACGTAAGTAAGTATGCGTACCCCAATTGTTGTTGATGTATAGCAACGAAACCGGCGATACACTACATACTACACTTACGGTCGCAGAAATGAAAGTGAAAAATAACAACAATTGGAATCATCACTTTCACATATATCTAGACGATGTTGAACGTTTCGATCGAATCAACAAACACTCATAAATTACCCCGAGAGCTCAACACTTGAGCAAAGTTAAAATACCCAAAACATCCCACAATGCCTATGGACCAACCGTAGAAGGGTCTACCCTTACCTCACCTATGGCGCCACAGAACTACGGCAAACCTTAGGGTTTGGCCGCGGTTCCGTGGTCATAGAATCGAGATAGGGTTACGTTATTCTAGAGGGTCCTTAGGGTTACCTGCACGATCTTCCGAATATGTTTAACTTGGAAAATTCCTAGCGAGAGTAATAAGGTGGTGTGTGATGTTCGTTCGAACTGTTAAACGCCGTCAAAGTTACCAGTAACAATGTTAAAATTACGACCACGAAATACTCCGAATTAGCTCCTAAACAAATTTAACATCACATGAAATTTTAGGCTAAACAAATAATACCTGAAACCCCGAAATATATCGACCAGAGCACCAAAGAAAAACGAGTCGAATTCGAAGTGCAAGGGCCGGCTAGACCGAAAAAATTGGTGTTGTCACCAGGTCAAAACCGGTGGATGGGCCTCGTTTTTCTCCAGTGCATCATATGCAAGCTTCTGCAGTTGCTTAAAAAAATTTTAGATGCCATTTTAAAAAACGACAGAGAGCAAATATTAGGGTTTCAGTTTATCGTATTTTTGGACTTGTTTCGGTTTCATCGTCTAAGTTTCTAGCTTGGCCCTCATACCACTGTAGGGATTCCTTAGCACCATGCCTAGGGTTTGGGTTGCATCACACATGCTATAATAAAAATTTAGGGGGTGCTAAAGGATTCCAACCATGAATCGAACTAGAAATTTAGGGTAACAAAGAACTAGTATCACATGCTACAAGTATTTAACACAATGGGGGTGAGAAATACATCCTTTGTAGACCTCCCTCCTTGACTCCTTGGATCAACTTGGGTTTGAAACGGTTTGCTTAAGTCCTTTCAAGACCACGACGATCCACCACGGAGTCCCTTTGCTCAAGCTCCTACCTTCACTTGATCTTTGAGGAAGTGAAGCAAACAACCTACACTAGTGGGCTAGAATAATATAGATTAGTGATGTGGGTTGTAATCTTACTTAAAATCCTTTCCTTTTTGTTTCCTTCACTCACTTGAAAAAGGGTAGAGAGCAAGATGGAGGAAGAAGAAGGAGGAAGAAGAAGGAGATGGCTAAGCTTGAGCTCTTTTGTGATAATTCTCAAGAATAATAAGAAAAGAAAATATATAATGAGAGTCACACTCACATAGAACCATGGTTAATAAATATCTAGATATTTTATATTGAGTTAAAGAACAAATGAAAAATCAAACCATGGTCAAAATTAGGTCAAGTGAAGAAGAGTGTAGAAGAAATATAACCATGATTTAATTTCATTTTCCTTTTCTCAATATCAATAATATATATAAATATTTATACCATGTGAGTATTGCATTGCCACCTCCATTGTATCATCAACTACGACACGTGTATGCATGCATGTGTGCATTCGATATCAACATATATACATACATACATTCATGCATACATCCATAAAGAAAAGGTTTTAAATAAATGAGCTAAAAGTCAATAATATTAAATCAACACTTGATTTAATAATCCGGTCATATCACATACGACCCGACCAATAGAAAAATGCCCGATTAAAATACTGTATCAAATACACGCATTTAATCGAGCTCCCGCGCATATCCCATATGCACCCCACATCTTTTCGCCTGAGCTAGGAAACCCCTCTGTGGGACTCTAAGACTCGTCAATACGCTAGCAGTAGGCAGTGATCATATCACATACCCATAAACTTTCAGCGGCATAAGCTGTACGTAACGGCTCCTATGTATTGAGCGATCAGAAGAAACACAAGCGAACCTGTCAAAACTCCCGTCGAGCCAACTGGCAACACTTACCGTACAGTCCGGTCTCTTCATCAGATATGCTGCATATCGAGTCTAGGGATGGTATCGTCGACCCCAATAACTCAATAAGTCATGCCGGTATATGGCTCATAACAGATCGAGAAACTACTGATAACACTTATCAGTAAATCTCATCAGTCATGGCCAGGGACTTCCTGTTATAACCAATCGAGCATAGCGCAACATCAACCCCCAATCCCCAGAGAGACGAAACACTTCCTATCTCTCATTTCCTCCATTTGCCTCGGGATTCTACCCAAAATCCACCTGTTTGCACGACTCAGTAGAGCCGTAGTAGGGTGGAGATCAAAGTACAGTGGGAGGACACACAAGACTCTATAACGATCTCGGGTCTACAGACTAACATGTACCAGTGTCACCTGAGAACTGCTATCCGACGATAGATATAATACAATATAGGAGTTCTCGGCGAGTCCGTTCAGTGTACCCAGTCTCACTGAGCATCCGTATACAGTCTTTGGTGTCACCACACCAATGGATATGGGATCATCCATCGCCCATCATATGGGATAAGAAACGTATATGCTAGTCTACTCTGGAATATTGATGCCCCGTCTCGATACACGTACGACTAGGACAATTTCAAGGATATGCTTATAAACTACACATGTCCCACCAGTATGATCTGCATAATAATCCCAGTAATTAAGCAAATATCCTACGGGCTTTATCAACATGTACCAAAAGAGTAAGATGCATGATCAAATGAACATGTCAAGATAAAGTACAACCAGATAGCATACCATCATGTCGAGCAAGAATGTCCTCTGAATATATATATACACATACTAATACTTCCACTATCATATAATGGCCTCTAGAGAACACATATATCCAACAGTCCTGCTGCTTGAATTTGACATAATCTATACTCCTCAAAAAGCAGTAAAAGGGTAAGTCCTCGCCGACTTCCTTGTTGTTCATCCCATACCAGAAGGATCACCGCTCAATTGTGAGTTACCCGACGAACAAGTGCTAGACCTCGAGGATGACGAGCCATGTTGGGAGCTCTACTTCGACGGAGCCTCATCAATAAGGCCCTTCAGTAAATCAAGCGTCCCGGAGATAAAAGCGGGGATAGGATTGGTGTTCGTCACACTTTCGGGAGGAACCCAACGACGTTCTTTCGCTCTCACCGAGCCTCGCACAAACAACCAGGCTGAGTACGAAGCTCTGATAGCTGGTCTAGAGCTCGCTATAGAAATAGGAACCCTTCGGCTACGGGTTTACGGTGATTCCCAACTTGTCGTCAACCAAGTAAGCGGCGACTATAAGATATACAAACCTGAATTGGCTCGGTACAGAAGCCGGGTGGTGGAGCTCATGAAACAGTTCACCCGCATTGAACTAATGAGAGTCCCTAGGCCGTTGAACGGAAAACCGGCGTACTTGCTTGCTTAGCTAAGGTGCTAGTTGATCCCGATCTGGATGAAATTCTGATAACAGTCAGAAGCAGACAAATTCTGCCCCCAGTCTCTTTACAAGAAGAGTAAAGCACAGAACAAAAGAGCAATCCTTCCGAAGAAGTTCCGATCATTGAAGAGGAGCCCGATTGGAGAAGGCCCTTCATAAAGTACCTCCGATACGACAAGCTGCCCGAAGAAAAATCTTCAAGGGTACAACTGAAGAAGAGAGCTCTCCGATATGTGTTTGTAATTAATATGATATACCATAGATCATTTGACCAACTCTGGCTCAGGTGTCTGTTATTGGACCGAAGCCCAAAAAGTCATGACAGAAGTTCACTCGGTCGTCTGCGGGGCTCACCATTCTAGCCCCAAAATGCGGCTTCAGATTAAACGTCTTGGATATTACTGGCCCACCATGATAAGGGATTGCAAAGTGCATGCAAAGAAATGTCATATCTTCCAAATTCACGGTGATTTCATTCACAAGAATCCTAATCCGTTGCATCCTACGGTGGCGTCGTGGCCCTTCGAAGTTTGGGGAACCGACATAGTTGGCCAAATTGATCCTCCATCATCTAAAGGCCACTGGTTCATATTGGCTGCAACAGACTACTTCTCCAGATGGGCTGAAACTGTCCCGCTAAAATAAGTCATGACAGAAGATATTCTGGCGTTCTTCCGGCATAATATCCTATACCGGTTCGGTACACCTAGATGAATCATTTCTGACAACGGGTCTTCTTTCAAGAGATTCAAAATCTCATGGTTTGCAATTCAGCACAGGATAGACTGGATATATTCCTCCATCTATAATCTAAGGGCCAATGGACTAGCTTAAGCCTTCAATAAAACTCTATGCAAGCTCCTGAGGAAAAATGCTTCAGCCAACAAGAGAGACTGGAATCTCAAACTTCACGAGACGTTGTGGGCATATCGTACCATGCACCGTACTTTAACTGAGTCCACTCCATACTCACTACTCTTTGGAGTGCAGGCGATCCCCCCCTCGAAGTCGAAGTTCCAAGCTTAAGAATGGTCGTTCAGCACGAGTTGACGGAGGAGGAAAATGTATTCCTTCGGCTAGAAGAGCTCGACGCCCTAAAAGAAAAGAGGCTCGCAGTACAGCAAAATATGGAGATGTATTGAGCCCAAATGTCACAGGCCTATGACAAGATGACCCGTCTCCGCGCTTTCAAGAAAGGAGAATTGGTGTTGGTCCTAAAAGACCGATCATCCCCAATCGACATTCCAAGGGAAAATTCAAGCCAAACTGGGAAGGACCATACGTCATCGAGAAAGTTTTTGATGGAGGATCCTACCAGATGATAAATGCCGAGGGAGAAAGGTCCATTCCACCCATCAATGCCCGATATCTCAAGAAATACTATGCGTGAATGCTCCAAGTCTTAGGAAAATTGATCACACCGGCCCTACGGTCCGGATCATACATCCTGTAAAACCGTATATAATCCATAGGCGTAAATGACCCCTATCTCTCCCAAGTCCAGCTGGCTAGACTACTTTTAAAGTCCCAGTGGCAAAAAAAACGGTATGTCCACAAGCAAAGCAGGCATGGATGAAAACCCGAAAGGGTCCCGTGAGTAAAAACAGCAGGACCGCCGGCGAGTTTGTGAAAACTCGAAAGGGCGCAAACTCGTGAAAAGAGATAAAATAGAATCACAAAGTCCTCTCGACCTTTTGAGGAGAAAATCCCTGTGTGAGATCCTTACGACTCACAAAGGAGCAACACACTTAGGAATCCTCACGATTCCTAAGAAGAACATACACCTGCGAGATCCTCTCGACTCGTAGGAAGAAAATGCTTTTATGAGACCCTTACAGCTCATAAAATTGAAAAGCCTTGGGTGATAGGAATCTAAACCGGTCTCCTGATCCATCGCATCCCAACGGGCAACAGCAAATGATGAGTCGCTCCTGGCATTGCTTTAGTGTTAGCGGTGCTGATGCTGACCAAAATCTCAAATCCTAAGTCTTCCCAGGGCAAAAGATGAGTCGCTCCTGGCACTACGTTTCAGTGTTAGCGGTGCTGATGCTGACCTAAAAACTAAATCACAAGTCCTCCCGGGGAAAATGATGAGTTGCTCCTGGCATTATTCCAGTGCAGCAATGCTGATGCCAACCAAAAAAAATCCTCTTGGGGAAAATGATGAGTTGCTCCTGGCATTATTCCAGTGCAGCAATGCTGATGCCAAACAAAATCTAAATTCCATGTTCTTCTCAAATTCAAAAGTCCCGTCAAATAAGCCAGAAATCAAACAGATCAAATTAATGTCCTACCAGGTAGCGCTTCCAAGCTCAAAAGTCCCGCTGGACGGGTAGGGAACTCCCAAAATAAATCAAATCAAACAAATCAACCCTGACACCATAGAAAGCAGAGCAAGTCAACTTCAACCCCGACACCGCAGAAAACGGAGCAACACAAATCAAACCCCGACACCGCAGAAAATGGAGCAAGTCAAATCAAACCCCGACACCGTGAGAAGCGGAGCAAGGCACCGACCGTCCAAGTCGCAAAAAGGGCAGCACCGACCGTCCAAGTCGCAAAAAGGGCAGCACAGACCGTCCAAGTCGCTAAAAGGGCAACACCGACCGTCCAAGTCGCTAAAAGGGCAACACCGACTATCCAAGTCGTTAAAAGGGCATCACCAACCGTCCAAGTCGCAAAAAGGGCAGCACCGACCGTCCAAGTCGCTAAAAGGGCAGCACTGACCCTCAAGGTCGTTAAAAGGGCAGCACCGACCGTCCAAGTCGCTAAAAGGGCGGCTGTCACGACTCGAAATGGCACGTGACTGGCACTTGAATCATATGAAGTCTAAAGGACCCCATCTAATTCAAGTAAGCCAAAAATCCCAGAAATCTAAACCATTTGAAAGAAGGAAGTGAAGGAAAACTTGTTTTAAAGTTTGCATATAATCACTTTGAAAAGTGGTAGTAAACCTTTTTAAAATATCAAGTCTTTTCCGAAAATTTTGGCGGAGTCTCCATTGTAAATACTGGCCCCAAATGGGTACAAACATGAATAATATGAATAAAGGCATCCCCAAGCGGGAGCTAGCTCTTCGCCAATTGGCGGTCACAACCACGGAAGCAATATAATATACAACGCCGAAGGGCGAGGATCAAAACTCAAAAGGAAACCCAAATCATCAAGAAAACTATAATAATACAAGCGCGACTCTAAAGTCGGAAGAATATACACTGGTCTTCTTAGTCTAAACAATATACAAGTCTGGTTGATGGAATTACTAGATACAACTGAAATAGATAAAGTACAATGGTGGTCATGATGCAAGTGAACCCACCTACCAAAACATTCACACGGAATGAAGTAGTGTGCCAGCAAAGCCGTTAAGAAAACCTGTATGGCAAATCAAGCAAGAAACTATGGCACAACGGCGGTGAGTTGCTAACTCGTGAGTAGAAAACATCACCGAGAAGAAATCACATGTATGACTCAATCCTAGGTCATACGATAATAATATCCTCAAAATAATATCCTGAACCATCTACACATAAGTGTAATACCGCGTGCTCGTGTCAGTGCCTCAGATAGCAACATATCATATATATGATGTATGAATGCATTACGAATGAAAACAAAATACATCATGAATGAGAAAACTGTTTTCTTAATTTAGTGAGATTTCTGTATATATATAAATCGAGGTATCATCAATGAAATCAACATAAAATCCGTGTCAAGCATCGACAAAAAACATAAATCCAAATATCCAATATCTCGGGCTCCGGCTATCCGGACTGGCCCCTGGGCTCCGGCGAATCCGGACTGGCCCAAATCATCAAATCTCACGACTACGTCGGTTACCTTCGGATATCCTCCACGTCACAAATAACCGGTCGGTAGTGCTACCCTGCTAGGCTCAACGCCATCATCTGTGACCATCTTGCCCCGGGGTACTGCATTGTGTCCACCATGCACCCACAGACGGTTTCTCCTCCTCCTCGAATCGGGTGTATGATATCGTTCAAGAGCCGAGAAAACTCATGGTGGACGCATCTCACATCATATCACGAGAAAACCGCACTTTTTAACTTTTAAAAATGATAAATTAGTTTATAAAATCTGCAGTTTCTCCAAATCCATAAATCTCATGGAAAATCCAAAATCTCAAAATAACAGGTCAATAACAGTGAATACCAGGCTCCGGCAATCCGGACTGGCCCATAATATCGCATGGCAAATGAATATATATATATATATATATATATGCATGGAATATCACAGTAATAAATGCAATATTTAATCTAGCACAGTAATGATATATCGGAACTACCAGCTAGCAAGCGATATCAATGAATTAATATTCTCTAAAGTGTACGTAATATAGCAATTACCGATGATGATGTGTGTGAGCCGGCAAGAAAGTGTTCGTAGACGTACGCATCATCGGTAATGGTCTGGTGTCCTGATAACATTGGTTCAATATAACAATAAAAACACATTTAAACATGCGATGCAATGCGAATAGCAAGCATATGCGGAAAATGAATAATAAACGCAACAATAAATAATCTATATAATATACACGAGTCATACAGTTGCCATTGAAATAGCACGAATCGTGGTGTTTAGAAAATATGGGCTACGGTGTTTTTAAGAAAAGGTATGTCCTTTGAAATATCCATAGTATCCCTTGGCCTGTCTTTAAAATACACACGATTCGTTAGTTTTAAAAATAAGTATGACTCGAGCCCAGTCTAACATCTACTAAGTAAACTATAGGACTAAACAAGCAGACTAATCGAAGGGTAAGGAAAACCACCTAAGCCTGATTCAATAAATATAAACCTAGTAGTCTATGATCCCGCCTCATTAGTATTATGTACGATACAATATATAAAATGACATCCTCGCGTCAAGAGTGCGGATCTATCATCATAACTATGTCTCGTACGGTAAATCCATCGTACGGCATATCAAATCTGGGTATGGGTCGAATATCACATTCATCTCATTATTCATATGGTATCCTTATCATCATATCCTGTATTAGGGGTACTGATCTAAAGTCTAGTACATTCCGATACCATCAACATATATACATGCGTGTGTATGAAAACACCATGCCTAAGGACCCGCTATAATATCATGTCGTAACTCATTATACGAACCAAGTCATATCACCGATCTTGTGGCATCATGCCCAATCACATCGACTCATCTCCAAGTCCATATACTATCTTCATCATCCATGTATATGTACACACACACACACACACACACATACACACGCATACATACTCACATACATATATGTATATCAATATGTATATATCACAATATATGCACAAGTAAAACAAATTTATGCGTGTGTGCGTGCGTGTGTGTAAACCTTATTCTAGGGTTCGCGACTAAAACTAACTAACGACACTATCATCCAAATATACTAAAATTTAATCCGTGATCTCCTAAGACCTTACTTGCCAACTATCCATGATTCACATAAGACATATTCATATATAGATATAATAAATCATAGGCTACACTACGAACTGCAGGGGTGCTATACTCCATCCACCCGACTTCCCCCGTAGATTTATATCTACTCACCTTGATCGTTGCTCTCCGAAGTCGATGACGCTCGTTTTACCTTATCATCCTGAAGTCCACGCGAAGTACCTATATATCACAAAATACATCGTATCGCATCAAAATCCGACTCAAAAACTAACACGACACGCGATGTGCTCATAGGTTAGAACCTATAGCCTACGCATCCAAAAACAACCAAACATCTCTCGTCGTTGACGTACAAACATCAAACGACCAAATCTCATAACTAATATAAAAACCAAGAATTCCAAAATACGGAAAACATAACCCAAAACAATCCCAATATGCTCCCAGATTTTGGCTCAAATAATCTGGGACAAAAAGAAAAATACAGTAGCTATGTTATAAGGTATGTGAGCTACAGCCAAAACCCCAGCATCAAAACTGGTACAGTAGCCGACCAAAGTGGCTACAGTAATCGCCGGGGCCAGCCCCACCTTGGGATTTTGGCCCCGTCTTCTCGTTGTGGTCTCCTATTTGTCTAAATAGGTTAATGCATATTTTTAATTATTTTATAAAATTCCCGGGTTGCTCCAGATTCCCTGTGGACCCCTAAAATATCACAAGACCGACACAGAAAGTTTAAATTTCAAGATTTAGGGTTAGTCACTAGTTTGATCTGGATTTTTAACATTTAAGGGGGGCTTGTAGTCACCAATTACCCTCAATACATAATCATAATTCATAATACCACCCTAAACCTCAACCTGGAATTTTCCTACATCACTATACCTCGCTTAATCACTTCTAAACTAATATGGATGCTAAAGGAAATGAATAACTATACTAATGGTGAAAGGAATACCTCATTTGGCAACTCAAGAAAATTCTTGAGTTTCCCCAAGTCTTCAAAATCCAATTTTTCTTGGTCCATCATGCATGTGGTGAGCTTGTGCATATTTTTAGTGAAGAGGGTGAAGTGTTTGTAGGGTTACTAGGCACTGTCACAAGGGTCTATACATCAACTATGCCCGATTTAAAATTTACAAGTGCCGAACAATCTAAAGCGAGGATCTTTGCAAGATAATTGGGGTTAACAAAGCATGTAAACATCTTTACATCTAAGAGAAAGGGATTACAGCCTTTGTAATCCGTTCCTTCGCTTCATATGCTCCGAGTAGTAGTCTCTTCGCCGCGCTCCATGAACTTCCGGACTCTAGAGAAGCTCCACAAGCCGAACGATCCATGCTTGCTTGAAGTCTTCCTTTTCGAAGATGATCTACCTTGAAAAATCTTTAACTCAAGCTCTCACTTCTCTAATCAAGTATTAATGAAGTGAACACCCTAATCTAAGTGGCTAGAATAGATAAGGATGATGAAGTAGAAATTATGCTCTCTTTTATTATCAATTTCTCACACACCATCATCACAAACACAAAAGCAAGTAAGCTTTTCATGGCGGAAGAAGAAGATGAAGTCTTTTGTGATAAATAATGAATTATTATCTATGGTTACAAATCAACCCTTGGTTATGTAAGAAGGGCTTAACCCATGTAGAGAATTAACCTTGGTAAAGGGTTTGGGTTGGGTTAGAAAATATCAACACAAAATATTAATCCAAAATATCTAAGCATAAAACAAAAGTAAAGCTTCTAGAAGCTTCATGAAAATGCTAACCCAAATCAAACCCTAACCATGTTTAATCCCCACAAATCATGTTGCATTTGTAATCATAAATTGTTACAATATTATATATCACATATATAATATATATTTGTAACAAAAGAAAATAATACAATTAACATATATCGCATATGTATCAATGTATTATCCGGTGAGAAAATGAATCAATAAAGCGAGCTTATATTAGATAATGTAATGTAATATATCACATATATAATTATACATTAAATCATCGAATCAACACTTTATCCGACAATCCGGCTATATCGCATATAACCGACTAATATAACATGTACCGATTCATCGAATCAACACTTGATCCGATGACCCGGCTATATCACATATACCCTGCTGATATCATATATCGCGAGAATAGAATACGATATCTCATATCGTATTATCCTCGGTCCCGCACATATCACATATGTGCTCCTACTCCGTTTTGCTTGAGCCAATAAACCTCTGTGTAGGACTCTAAAGAATCGTCAATACGCCGGCAGTGGGTGATGATCATATCAAACACTTACAAGTTGCAAGCGGTCAGTTAAACGTAACAGCCACCCAGGTATTGAGCGATCAGAAGATCAACAAGCAAGACTATACATTCTCCTGTGAATCCAATCAGTAACACTACCGTACAGTCCGGTCTCTTCGTCTGATATGTCGCATATCTAGTCTAGTGGTGGTAAACGTCAGACCCCAGTAATCGATAAGTCGTGTCGATGTGAGGCTCATAACAGGTCGAGAAACTACTGATAACACTTGCCAGTAGCACTCTATATCAGCCCTGGCCAGGGACTTCCAGTTATAGCCAATCAAACACAGCACAACAGCAACTCCCTATACCGGGAGAAACGAAACCCCTCCTATCGTTCATTTCCTCCATGTGATTCGGGACTGTACCCGAAAGCCACCGTTTTGCATGCCCTCTTGGACGTGGTATGATAGAAATCAAAGCACCGTGGGAATCACACAAGACTCTATAACGATCTCGGGTTTACAGACTAACTTGTACCAGTGTCACCAGAGAACTGCCATCTGACGTGAGGTATAATACCATCTGGGAGTTCTCGGCGAGTCCATCCGGTGTACCCAGTCTCTACTGAGCACCCGTACACCATCTTTGATGTCAAACACCAATGGATATGGGATCATCCATCGCCCATCATATGGGTCAAGATGCGTATACACTAGTTTACACTGGTGCATCGATGCCCTGTCTCGATACACCCTCGACTAGGAACAGTTATAGGATGTACTCGATGACTACCCTGTCCCCACTAGTATGATCTCATCATAGTCCCAGTAGTCGAGTACATATCCTAAGGGCTTTATCAACATGTGAGAGCAAGACAGTAAACTAATACAAGTCAACATGTTAAGACAAAGTGAAACCAAATAGCATACTATCACGTCGAGCAAGAAAGTCCTCTCTATATATATCCAAGCATCCACTATAATATACATCATATGTACAACAATGGCATCTAGGGTATATATATAACTAATAGTCTTTTGATGTATTTATGGTGGTGTTGTGAGGGGTTGAGGTGGTGGAGGGAAGAGGGCAGCCATGGGGTTGAGAGGGAGAGAGAATGATGAAGATAAAATAGAGGGAAACAAATGGGAGACAAGTCATATGACCCCTCACCTCTCTCTCTTCTCTCTCATGCCCATACCCTATTGTTTACTCTTTTCTTTTTCCTTTTCCTTTCTTTTCTTTTCCTCCATTTAAAACCAAACCGTGCATGAAAAATAATGAAAAAGCCATAGTGGAAAATGTAAAAATGTGAAATATGACATCGTGCATGTCATGTGCACAAATCAAGCTTAATGCACGATTAATGATATTTAATCGCGATTAGCACTTAACCCTATTTTAAATGAGTACTTAAAAATCTATAAATGCTCATATCATATAAAACGCCCTCATTTCAGTAATTCTTATAAATTTCCAAATATATCCCAATTTATTGGTATATAATTATACCGAATCATTAAAATATTCATAATATTTATTATTTAATTATATAAATTCCAAAAAATAATATTTTATTTTTCTGAAATGTTATAGTCTTCTCCCCTTAACTAAATTTGGTCACCGAATTTAAATTTAAACCACTCAATACTAAAACATTTCAGTAAAAAGATCAAGTCGTCGGGGCTCCGAAATCATAAATACATAAAACACGTCGTAGCGCAATGCATGCGCGTGAAAAACGAGTATATAAAACAAAATCAAAACTCCGTCAAGCATCCCGCAATCATCGGAGTTATGGTGAAGTCACCAATGTCAAAGTCCACTACGAAAATCAACATGATATACATCAAAACTATACATGTATACATCGTTGTAAATTCGTCAAAACATCTGAAAGAAATGCATGCCAAACCTTTTCAAGTCGCTGTGCGATGCGCATATCACGGCACAGTGGCGGACGTTTATTGTAAGAAAATGACTATATATATATATATTTATATACCCTTTGTTTAACATACACGTCCTGCCGTTTTGAAAAATAATTTAGAAGGGTTTCCCTTGTTAAATTTTTCGTGTCATCTCGGACACGTAGGTAAATACTGAGACTATAGCTCCTTTTGGAAATCCCTTTGATAACTAGCAGTGCATGCAAAATATATTCAGGTACTGTCCTCGGACTAGTCCTGCTCAACCACTATACCAAATAGTAAATGTTATAAAACATACTGCTCAAGAGAAATCGTACTCAAAATGTGTTTAAGAATGCCACGTGCGTCTGGTGCGCACGGAAATCGGAATCCATGAATGTGCCATACTTGTGCACAGAAACAAAATCTAAGTGCAATGGGTGTGCACGAAAATACCTGTCAAAGGCAACGGGTGTTCCTGACAGCAATATTAGGTGCATCAGATATGCACGAAGAATCTCGATTTAGTGCATCTGGCGTGCACCAAAATAACATCAAGCGCGTCAAGTTTCCGCAAGAATCCAAGTCAAGTGCACAAGGTGCACGGAAAAAATATCGAATATAACAATCGAAATCGACGGTATACAACAAATCTCAATTCAAAACAGGTATACCGTGGTATATAATCTCAAAACCGTGTGCATCAGCGTGCACAAAATCGAATCCAAATACTAAAGGTGCAAGAAACTACACAGAAAGTTCAAGTCAAATCATATGCATACTATAGGCATGAAATCAAAATCAACATCTCGAATGACATCAAATTGAAGTCAAGTGCAACTGTGGTGCACAAAATCTCAATCATGCAAATAAATCGCTTAAATTACCGAAATCAAAGATGGCGGAAACAGTCCCGCTCTGGCACATCCTCTAAAGATCTCTGGCCAACTGTCATGGTCACTCATAACATGTCTCGTCGACGATACCGAACTCTGGCCTACTGGGTGTGCACAATATGACCGATCCTGGGTCCAAGTCTTCTCCTATAGTATTCCAGAAAGGTTCTGTCGAAATCTCCCCCAAATCTCGTTTCTGCCAAACTGCCCGGAAGTTATCACCCATTACTAAATCTATTTCTTATTCCGGAACGGCTGCATACTCGTCACGACTCCTTCTGGAAGATATATCCATATACAACGCCTCTACATGCGTATCACATCTCTAATGTCAACTGAGTGGAACGTCATCTCATCGAAAGCTCGTACGAACCTCTTACTCCACTTTTCTCTAATGTCGACTGATTCGGACTCGTCTCTTCATGGCTGAATGGACTGTGCGCCAACGGCTATACTCATATCTAGAGTTTCCCAAGCAATATATCCCATATCCGAACGACGTCGAACTTTTCGATCGATTCGTCAAAGTCCCATAATTTCCCCGAGAGCTTAACTCTTGAGTACAGTTTAATAATATCCAGTACATGCCACAGCACCTGTGGACCAGCCGTAGAAGGGCAAACCCAAGCCTCATTAATGGCACCGCGGAACTGCCGCAAACCCTTAGGTTCAAAGGAGTTCCTATGGTCATTATATCGAGTTAGGGTTTCATTCTTCTAGAGGGTCCACAGAATTACTTGCATGTTTTTCCGAATACTTTAAACTTGGAAAAATAGGTTTCTGACATTCGATCATTTTCTATCGACTCTCAACGTGCCTGCATGAAGTCTTCTCTAGCTGGAATCAATCAATCTGATGACCTCGCATCGCGGTATGCAAACGAACCACATGTCTTAGTTATTCATCCTTGGGTGACTAGCGATCATCTATCATACCTCTAAGTACAACTCGTGCTGCATTAGCTTCAATTATTTGGGGCGATAACTTGTCATTCGCATCAACAACTGGCTCATTCGTCCCCACGCTGAACAGTGCATCAATCCTCAAGAATAGACGACACATTAGCGGTCATCACATTCTAGCCGTCCTCTAGCAGTGGCCCAATCCTCTGGTGCTGATCTGCACGTTCGAGAAATCCTTGTAAAAGCAATCCATCAAATGCTCATGGCGTGAAAAACACAATAAAACGACACATCTATGCAATCGTGTGTCACTGGAATTACGCCCTGTTCAGTCCTCATCCAAGACGAGCTCATGCTGACCACAACTCTAGCCGTAGCTCTCTCTGCCAGTGTAATCATGGCAGCAAAAACCATAAACCGATATCGATGAGAATAGATCATAGTAATGAATATAATATTGTGCAAGGAAATGTACATCCTAAGGCTTCTTAAGCGGAGTAGCGTATCGTAAGTATGCCGCGAAACATACACACGGTACGACTCTAGTTAAGTCACCCACTCCATCAACCAAGGTCAACCTACGCGATGAAAGTTCGGGTCTAATACCCTCTCGACCATGTCTAAGTTCCGTAAGGTCAAGCCTAGATTCCGAATACATATAAACGCCTTAGACTCCGCATAGTCAAACATAGACTCGAATCAAATTTAACCTAGCGCTCTGATACCAACTTTGTCACGACCCGAAATGGCACGTGACTGGCACTTGAATCATATGAAGTCTATAGGACCCCATCTAATTCAAGTAAGCCAAAAATCCCAGAAATCTAAACCATTTGAAAGAAGGAAGTGATGGAAAAATTGTTTTAAAGTTTGCATATAATTACTTTGAAAAGTCGTAGTAAACCTTTTTAAAACATCAAGTCTTTTCCAAAAATTTCAGCAGAGTCTCCTTTGTAAATACTGGCCCCAAATGGGTACAAACATGAATATTATGAATAAAGGCATCCCCAAGCGGGAGCTAGCTCTTCGCCAATCGGCGGTCACAACCACGCAAGCAATATAATATACAACGCCGAAGGGCGAAGATCAAAACTCAAAAGGAAACCCAAATCATCAAGAAAACTATAATAATACAAGCGCGACTCTAAGGTCGGAAGAATATACACTAGTCTTCTAAGTTTAAACAATATACAACTCTGGTTGATGGAGTTACTATATACAACTGAAATAGATAAAGTACAATGGTGGTCACGATGCAAGTGAACCCACCTACCAAAGCATTCACCCGGAATGAAGTAGTGTGCCAGCAAAGCCGCCAAGAAAACCTGTATAGCAAAACCTGCAAGAAACTGTGGCACAACGGCGGTGAGTTGCCAACTCGTGAGTAGAAAACATCACCGAGAAGAAATCTCATGTATGACTCAATCCTAAGTCATACGATAATAATATCCTCAAAATAATATCATGAACCATCTACACATAAGTGTAATACCACGTGCTCGTGTCAGTGCTTCAGATAGCAACATATCATATATATGATGTATGAATCTATTACGAATGAAAACAAAATACATCATGAATAAGAAAACTGTTTTCTTAATTTAGTGAGATTTCTGTATATATATAAATCGAGGTATCATCAATGAAATCAACATAAAATCCGTGTCAAGTATCGACATAAAACATAAATCCAAATATCCAATATCTTGGGCTCCTGCTATCCGGGCTGGCCCATATCATATAGTCTCAATACCTCAAAGTCTCAATATCTCGGGCTCCGGCTATCCGGACAGGCCCCTGGGCTCCGGCAAATTCGGACTGGCCCAAATCATCAAATATCACGACTACGTTGGTATCCTCCGGATATCCGTCGCGTCACAAATAATGGATCGGTAGTGCTCCCGTGCGATGCTCAACGCCATCACCTGCGACCATCTTGCCCCGGTGTACCGCACCGGGTCCACTATGTACCCACAGACGGTTCCTCCTCCTCCTCGACCTCATCGAACCACACTTTTTATCTTTTGAAAATGATAAATGAGTTTATAAAATCTGCGGTTTCTCCAAATCCAGAAATCTCATGAAAAATCCAAAATCTCAAAATTACAGGTCAATAAAAGTGAATACGGGGCTCCGGCAATCCGGACTGGCCCATAATATTGCATAGCAAATGAATATATATATGCATGGAATATCACAGTAAAAAATGCAATATCTAATCTAGCACATTAATGATATATCGGAACTACCAGGTAGCAAGCGATATCAATGAATTAATATTCTCTAAAGTGTACGTGATATGGCAATTACCGATGATGATGTGTGTGAGCCGGCAAGCAAGTGTTCGTAGACGTACGCATCATCGGTAATGGTGCTGGTGTCCTGATTACATGGGTTCAATATAACAATAAAAACATATTTAAACATGCTTTGCAATGC
This sequence comes from Agapanthus africanus, assembly GCA_030015575.1. Taxonomy (NCBI): domain Eukaryota; kingdom Viridiplantae; phylum Streptophyta; class Magnoliopsida; order Asparagales; family Amaryllidaceae; genus Agapanthus; species Agapanthus africanus. The sequence continues at coordinate 262,082,076 of CM057345.1, read as the reverse complement.
GAATAGCAAGAATATGCGGAAAATGAATAATAAACGCAACAATAAAGAATCTACATAATATACACGAGTCATACAGTTTGGCATTGAAATAGCACGAATCGTGGTGTTTAGAAAATAGGGGCTACGGTGTTTTTAAGAAAACGTACGTCCTCTGAAATATCCGTAGTATCCCTTGGCCTGCCATTAAAATATTCACGATTCGTTAGTTTTAGAAACAAGTATGACTCGAGCCTAGTCTAACATCCACTAAGTAAACTACAGGACTAAACTAACAGACTAATCGAAGGGTAAGGAAAACCACCTAAGCCTGAGACGATAAATATAAACCTAGTAGTCGGTGATCCTGCCTCAATAGTATCGCATACGATACAATATATAAAATGACATCCTCGAGTCAAGAGTGCGGATCTATCATCATAACTATGTCTCGTACGGTAAATCCATCGTACGGCATCTCAAATCTGGGTATGGTTCGAATATCACATTCATCTCATTCTCCATCTGGTATCCTTATCATCATATCCTGTTTAGGGGTACTGATCTAAAGTCTAGTACATTCCGATAACATCAACATATATACATGCGTGTGTATGAAAACACCATGCCTAAGGACCCACTATAACATCATGTCGTATCTCATAATACAAACCAAGTCACATCACCGATCTCGTAGAATCATGCCCAATCACATCGACTCATCTCCAAGTCCATGTACTATCCTCATCATCCATGTATATCTATATATATACATATATATATCTATAGATACACACACACACACACACACACACATACTCACATACATATATGTATATATATATATATATATATGTATATATCCCCATATACGCACAAGTAAAACAAATGTATGAGTGTGTGTGTGCGTGAGTGTAAACCTTATTTTAGGGTTCGCGACTAAAACTAACTAACGACACTATCCAAATATACTAAAATTTTATCCATGATCTACTAAGACCTTACTTGCTAACTATCCATAATTCACATAACACATATTCATATATATATTAAAAATCATAGGCTACACTACGAACCGCAAGTGTGCTATACGCCATCCACCCGACTTCCCCCATAGATATATATCTACTCACCTTGATCGTTGCTTTCCGAAGTCGATGATGCTCGTTTTACCATGTCATCCTGAAGTTCACGCGAAGTACCTACATATCACAAAATATATCGTATCGCATCAAAATCCGACTCAAAAACCGACACGATACGCGATGTGCTCATTGGTTAGAACATATAGCCTACGCATGCAAAAACAACCAAACTTCCCTCGTCGTTGACGTACAAACATCAAACGACCAAATCTCATAACTAATATCAAAACCAAGAATTCCAAAATACGGATAACGTAACCCAAAACCATCCCAATATGCTCCCAGATTTTGGCTCAGATAATCTAGGACAAAAAGAAAAATACAGTAGCTATGTTATAAGGTATGTGAGCTACAGCCAAAACCCCAGCACTAAAACAGCTACAGTCGCTGGCCAAAGTGGCTACAGTAACCGCCGGGGACTGCCCCACCTTGGAATTTGGGCCCCGACTTCTCGTGGTGGTCTCCTATTAGTCTAACTAGGTTAATGTATATTTTTAATTATTTTATAAAATTCCCGGGTTGCTCCAGATTCCCTGTAGACCCCTAAAATATCATTAAACCGACACAGAAAGTTTAAATTTCAAGTTTTAGGGTTAGTCACTAGTTTGATCTGGATTTTTAACATTTAAGGGCGTCTTGTAGTAACCAATTACCCTCAATACACAATCACAATTCATAATACCACCGTAAACCTCAACTTGGAATTTTCCGACATTACCAAACCTCGCTTAATCACTTCTAAACTAATATGGACGCTAAAGGAAATGAATAACTATACTAATGGTAAAAGGAATACCACATTTGGCAACTTAAGAAAATTATTGAGTTGCCCCAAGTCTTCAAATTCCAATTTTTCTTTGTCCATCATGCTTGTGGTGAGCTTGTGCATGTTTTTAGTTAAGAGGGTGAAGTGTTTTGATGTATTTTTGGAGGTGTTGTGAGGGGTTGAGGTGATGGAGGGAGGAGGGTAGCCATGGGGTTGAGAGGGAGAGAGAATGATGAAGATAAAATGGTGGGAAACAAATGGGTGACAAGTCATATGGCCCCTCACCTCTCTCTTCTCTCTCATGCCCATACCCTATTGTTTACTATTTTCCTTTTTCTTTTCTTTTCTTTTCTTTTCCACTCATTAAAACCAAACCATGCATGGAAAATAATGAAAAAGCCATAGTGGAAAATGAAAAAAATGTGAAATATGACATGGTACATGTCATGTGCACAAATCAAGCTTAATGCGCGATTAGTGATATTTAATCGCGATTAGCACTTAACCCTATTTTAAATGAGTACTTAAAATCTATAAATGCTCATATCATATAAAACACACTTATTTCAGTAATTCTTATAAATTTCCAAATATATCCTAATTTATCGGTATATAATTATACCACATCATTAAAATATTCATAATATTTATTATTTAATTATATAAATTCCCAAAAATATTATTTTATTTTTCTAAAATGTTACAGTAGCACCAAACGTCCAAGTCGCCAAAAGGGCAGCACCGACCGTCCACGTCGCTAAAATGGCAGAACCGACCGTCCACGTTGGTAAAATGGAAGCACCGACAGTCTATGTCGCAAAAAGGGCAGCACCGACCGTCCACGTCGTAAAAAGGGCAGCATTGAGCTCCACGTCGTCAAAACGGGAATCAAATCAAGTCAACCTCCATGCGAAAGAAGATCCATTAATTTAGTTATCTGTATGTCCTAGAGGCCATTACTGTACATGTGATGTATATTGTAGTGGATGCTTGGACATATATAGGGAGGACTTTCTTGCTCGATATGATAGTATGCTATCTGGTTGCTCTTTATCTTAACATGTACACTTATTGTCTCTCTTTTACATATTGATAATGTCCTTAGGATGAGTACTTGACTACCAGGATTATGATGCGGATCATACTAGTGGGGAAGAGGTAGTCGGCAAGTACATCCTTCAAATGTTCCTAGTTGTGGGGGTATCGAGACAGGGCATCGATACTCCAGAGTAGACTAGCGTATACGCTTCTCGACCAATATGATGGGCGATGGATGATCCCATATCCGTTGGTGTTTCACATCAGAGATAGTATACGGGTGCTCAGTGGAGACTGGGTACACTGGCCGAACAAGCCGAGAACTCCTAGATGGTATTATACCTATCGTCAGATAGCAGTTCTCTGGTGACACTGGTACAGGTTAGTCTGTCGACCCGAGATCGTCATAGAGTCTTGTGTGATTCCCACTGTGCTTTGATTTCCACCATACCACGTTCAAGAGATCGTGCAAAAAGGTGGTTTTTTGGTACAGTCCCGAATCACATGGAGGATATGAGCGATAGGAGGGGATTCGTCTCTACCGGTATTGGGGGTTGATGTTGCGCTATGCTCGATTGGCCATAACAGGAAATCCCTGGCCAGGGTTGCTGATATCTACTGGTAAGTGTTAACAGTAGTTTCTTGAACCGTTATGGACCTTGCATCGGCATGACTTATCAGGCTATTGGGGTCTGACGATTACTACCCCCAGGCTGCGATATGCGACATATCTGACGAAGAAACCGGACTGTACGGTAGTGTTACTGATTGGATTCACAGGAGTATGAGCAGGTTTGCTTGTTGATCTTCTGATCGCTCAATACCCGGGTGGCCGTTACGTTTAGCATACCGCTTGCGGCTTGTGGGTGTTTGTTATGATCATCTACTACTGCCGGCGCATTGACGAGTCTTTACAGTCCTACACAGAGCTTTCCTGGTTCATGCGAAACGAAGTAGGAGTACATATATGATATGTGCGGGACCGAGATTAATATGAGTATGTGATTCCGTATTCTATTCTCGCGATATATGATATCGGTCGGTTATATGTGATATTGCCGGGTTATCGGATCAAGTGTTGATTCGATAAGTTGATTCATATGATATTAGTCGGTTGTATGTGATATAGCCGGATTATTAAATCAAGTGTTGATTTGATAATTTAATGTATAATTATATATATTTGATATATTAACCTACATTAACTAATATTTGCTCACTAAGTATTCTTTTTCTCACTTATGTGCATATAGTATATATGTGATATATATTAATGTACATTTTATTTGTGTCATGCTTGATGCCACATGCTTCATCGGTTTATGAGACTTACACCATGCTTGATATAAAATAGGGTTTATATTTATCTAAGTAATTCAAAATTGGATGGATATTTGTCATGACTACAAGCTTGTAGAAGCTTGTGGAACCATTGACCAAGTCCTCCAATTTTGGTTCACTTGTAGATATTTATTAACCTGACCATTAACCTTAGCCATGGTTCATTCTCTACATGGGTTAGTGTATGACACTAACTCACCCATGGTTGCTATTTTCACCTCATGAGTTTCATTCTCATCTTCACTTCATCTTCTTCTTCTTCATGAAAAGCTTTCTAGCTTTTAAAAAGTTAATATTGTGAGAAAAATAAATCTAAAGTGAGCCCATTTCCTACTTCATCATCCTCTACTATATTAGCTATTTAGTTTAGGGTGTTTGCTTCACTAATCTACCATTAGTGAAGAGGTAGCATGAGCTTGAGTCTCCTCAACGTAGATCATCTTCGACCTCGAAGACTTCGAGCAAACTTGTTCATTTCTTCATGTGAACCCTCACTAGAGTTCGGGTGTTCACTTCTTAGAGAGAAGGGACTACTACACAGAGGTTTAGAAGTGAAGGACCGGTCTACAAAGGTTGTATTCCTCATTCACTTAGATGTAAAGTTGTTTGCATTGATAGTTCGTCTAAATCTCTAGTTAAGATTCTAAGGTTAGGGTTCTTTAGTACGGCAAAAATTTGAAAACGGCATGGACGATGCCTCCTAAAACCTTGATGCCGCCCTACGGAACCCTACAGTGGTATCAGAGCCAAGATAAAGAATTAAACAATATTTGTTAGATTACGAAACTGAAACTACTCCGAAACTTGAAACATGAAAATATAGTTTCTGTCGTTTTTAAAATGACCTCTAAAAATTTTTTTAGCAACTACATAATGTTGAATGAGATGCAACATGAACACAGTAGAAAATTCACCCCCCTCTCCGGAATTTGGCCGGCCACATCAAGAGAAAAACCGGCCTGCTCGGTTTTTTTGATGAGTTCGGGGTTGTAATTTCTAGTGTGTTGCAGTCTCTGGGTTTTGGTGTTTCAGGTATTACTTGTTTTTGCTAAATTTTCATGTGATGTTAACTTTCTACAAAAGCAATTCGGAGTGTTTCGGAATCGTAATTCTAACATCTTTTCGGGTTACTTAGACGACGTTAAAAAGATCGAACGGATATCAATAACCCATATTTTCCCTCGCTGGAAATTTTCTAAGAGTTGGATTTTTTCAAAGTTTAAAATCTTCAGAAAATCATGCAAGCGATTCTATGAACCCTCTAGAAGAACGATTCCCAAACTCGACTTTTTGGATCGCGGAACCGCGGTCATACCCTAGGGTTTGCAGCAGTTCCGTGGCGACATTAGTAAGGCATAGGTCAGCCCTTCTACGGATGGTTCACAGGTGCCGTGGCCTGTTATGGGTACTTTTTGAACTCTGCTAAAGTGTTGAGCTCTTTGGGAAATTTTAGGTGTTTGTTTATTCGATCGAAAAGTTTAACATCGTCTAGCTATTTATGATTGTGATACAATATTTAGAATCCACATAATTAGTTATGAGATAACTAGTTTGAATTTTATAAATCTAGCATTTTAGTCTCACTTGATCGGTTGCCACGGAATATTGATGTGGGTCAAAAGTCCTTCGCAATCACGTAACGTACGTGGATACTCACCGGGTAACCTTACAAGATAGCCACGTCCCATAGCCCCGACCAAGTGACTATAGGAGAACCCCATCACCAAGAGCATCCGTTCGGGTGCTCACGGCCGTGGTGTTCCGCCTTAGTGTACTTCGTCGACGGCATCGGGCGTGCGGCCGTCTACTAAAGTTTCTGACGAGCATTCGATCAGGTTATCGGGGATCTTGTTGAATTACCCGACAGTTTATTGAAAAGTGTTTTCAATAACGAGACTAAAATGCAGGGTTTATAATTGCTAGGCATGTGATGTGTAAGGAATTCATTTGGTAAGTAATGAAATGCAATGTATGTGATACATTGGGTTTATGAGGTCTAAGGAGGTTGGAGATTCCAATTTTTGTAGTTTTTCACTTTCTTTTCTGCGACCGTAAGGGTAATATGTGGTGTATCGCCGGTTTCAGTGCTATATGTCAACGACAATTGGGATACGCATATTTTCTTACGTTGATGACATGTAATGTTATGTGTTGATGTGATATGTTATATTGGATCGTCGTGTTTTGAATAGCCGGGTGTTATTTATGTGAGACGAGAGTTTTTCATTTTCATTCATGTAAAAGCTTGTATGTAATATTATTTTATTGGGGCACTTCTGGGTTGAAGATGATGTCACCATTTGATGTATATTATTTACTTTTCCGCATTAGGATAGACCCAATGTGGGGAGCATAAGTAACCGGGTTCTGGGGTCCAGTAGGAGACCATCTCGAGGAGTCGAGACCGGGTCTCCTAACTCTAGAATTGGTAGGGTTACTTGCCGCTCTCGTAAGGTTCTAGGGTTGTGGGTTTGGCTATTCATCATGACCGTGGAATCCGCGTTTTTTACTGGCTTAATTTAAAACACGGAATTCCTTGTATATCTAATATTTCATATGTGTTCTTCTACTGCTGATATTCTGTAATGTGATCATTTTATATGTTGAGACGAATGCTTATATTATATATATATGATATATAATAAATATTGATGCTTTCGTTTCTTCTGTGATGCTTAGGAAGCATAAAAATGATGGGACTTCTTTAATGAGATTAATGAAATAAAAGAAATCTTAAGTTGTTGCAGAATCTTGTTTTAAAAACTGGTAGCTCTAGTTCTTACTTTGCATAGCGGCAGTCCTTGTAGAATATCCAGCACTATATTCGATAAGGAAAGAGCTGAGATCCCTTCACCGGGAGTGACCTCTTTAGCCAAAGTGGCAGATGCTATAACCCACTCGGTTTGTGTTTTGATTGCTTTTATAGTTTTTTGCTTTGCATAGTGGTATTTGTGAAATATCCTGCATCTTATTTGATAAGGAAAGAGCCGAGATCTCTTCACCGGGAGTGACCTCTTTAGCAAGACTAGTAAAAGGCTAAAAAACACTCCTTTTCAAAATCACTTGATTCTACAACGAGATCAAGTTCATTACGCAAAGGGTTTTCTTAAAAATCTGTCGTAGCCCTCCATCATTTTAGATAAGTAGTATTTTGTATTCGTGCTGCGCTTGTTGGCCTCTGTCAAGACATAGTGTGCGGTAGCTGATTAGTGCTTATCTGCTAGCATATGATGCGATTGGATTAGGGTTGTCGTACGACCTTGTTGGTCTCTGTCGAGGGTCGTGCGTGTGGGTTTAATTCAATCAAGAAATGTCGGGTTGAACTTGACTAGCAGCCTATGGTTTGTTGGCCTCTGTCAAGGTGATAGGAAGCTAGGGGCAAAAGATTATCGTGAATTTCAAGTGTTGAAATTTGCAATGAGATTGCATACCTTCTATGAGATTGTTCGATCCCGATACCCACTGCGAGCAAGAGTTACTCCCAGGAGAGTTTTACACATTACAATTAGCCGATCAAGTAGGTGTCTAGAAAGGTGTTAACGGGGTTACGCCCCTGGGAAAACGGTCTGTGCGAAAGCATGAGGAACCTCCCTCAAAGTACCAACACTGGCCTGGTCGAAAGATTGGCGAACTTGTACGGTGTGATTAATCCCGGCTAGTCTTATCTTTTAGGGTTTGAAGGAAGATTTGATAAAACCATTGGGAGCCATCCTGATTAGATAAAATAATCACCAATATAACCTTACAAGGGCGCACGCAGAGTGTTTTCTTCTCTCTCTCTCTCCTGGCGGCGACCATGTCATGCCTTAATCAAGATAATAATATGGATGCATTGACCGAACCTGCTTATTATACCGAGCTGGGGAACTTGGTTCCGCTCTATCTTATAATTGTTATAAGTCCGAGCAGGAAATAAGGGTAAATCCGGATTCCTACGCAACCCATTCGAGAAATGTGCATGTTGATGCATCTTCTTCAGGTGTGTTTATTACTAAGAACCGTTTCTCAGTAACCTCTACGTCCTAGGTATGAGATACCGTATCAGGATCCCACATATGTAAGAGTTACATGGGCTACAGATAGGTAGAGAACTGGGATTGGATGATATGTCTGTAGGTATTAAAGAATGGTGCAATTGTTGCAGCCAAACCCGATGGAAAATATCACCTTTTACTACCAAATGGTAAATACATTGATTCTGAACAAATGTTATTAGATACCGAACCTGATATACAACATTACATCAGTTTCTTTATTAAGTTAAAGAAGGATATAATTCTGTATTGGAGGATAATGTTGTGAACATTTTCCTGAATAAACAGTTGATTGGATCGGGAACGTTATGTAATAGCATATACGTTCTAAATCAAACCACAGTTCAAAGTATATAGAACACACACAAGAGGGGTAGTTCAGAAATGAACGAATCCTTCTTGTGGCATTGTCGACTAGGTCATATCAATGCGACACGACCAGCTAAGTTACATAAGTATGAATATGAGAATCTGTTCGAATTTTCATCTTATGATACTTGTCATTCTTGCCTCAAAGGTAAAATGACCAATACTCCGTTTACTGGAAATAGAGATAAAGTTACTGAACCCTTGGGATGGATACATGATGATGTATACGGTCCTATGTCTACAAATGCCAGAGATGGTTCTTTGTACTTCATTACATTCATCGACGGTCTCTCAAGATTCGGACATGTGTTCCTGTTGAAACACAAGTCTGAACCTTCTGAGAAATTCAACGAATATAAGCTTGAAGTTAAGAACCAGACGGGTAGAAGTATTAGGTCCTTCGATGAGATCGGGGAGGCGAATACTTGGGCATGGAGTTCCTGGATTATTTAAAGGAGACTGTGATTCTCTCTCAGCTTACTCCTTCGAGTACACCATAGCACAACGGTATATCGGGACGGAGGTATCGCACCCTTTGAGATATGGCGCGCTCTATGATGAGTACTGCTGAGTTTCCTGTTTCCTTTTGGAGTTATGCACTTGAGAAGTTGCATACCTATTGAATGGGGTTCCATCCAAATCAGTGCCTACCACTACATATAAGATATGGAATGGGAAGAGACCATGTCTTAAAATGAGTTAAGATATGGGGTTTTCCGGCCTATGTTGAAAGGCAGAATCCGGACAAGCTCGAGGCAAGGTCAGTTCTGTATAAGTTTGTTAGGATATCCCAAAAATTTGCGAGGGAATATCTTCTACCACTCTGAGGAGCAAAAGGTGTTTTGTTTCTCAGCATGCCACCTTTTTAGAAAAGTAATTTCTTGTGAAGAAATTAGTGGTCATATGGTAGAACTGGAAGCGGTTCCAGCTAGACAAACTAACAGTTGATGATTTGGTAAAACCAAAGTATTCAATAGTCTCGAACGAACCTCAGCCTCTCCACGAATCTGGTAGGGTTCCTCATCCACTTGAGAGATATTACGGTCTTCTCGGTGACAGTAGGAGCGAGGATTGCCTCATGGTAGATGATGGCCCAACTAGGTTTATACAGGTCATCACAAGTGGAGACTTTGTTAAATAGCTGCATGCTATGCTATCAAAGATGGAATCCATATACACCAACAATATATGACTTTGAATGTTGCACCTGAAGGGGTAAAACCCATTGGGAGCAAATTGGATCTTGAGAAGATTCTTGGTGTAGATGGAAAAGTTGAGACTTTCAAAGCTATGCTTAAGTCCATCTGGATCAATGCGCGTATCGCGGAGTTGGAACATCTGTTTTGATGTGGCAGTCAAAGAGTTTGACTTCATGAAAAAGGTAGATGAACCTTGTATATACAAGAAGGTTGTAGATAGTAAGGTTGTCTTCCAGGTATTGTACGTAGATGACATACTCTTGATAGGAAACAGTTTCCTATGCTACACTCAGTCAAGCTCCTCTTATCACGAGGATTCTCCATGGAAGATCTGGATGATACCTACTACATCTTATGGATTATGATCTATGATGATATATCTAAATGGATATTGGGAGTGTCCTAAATCTAGGTACATTAACACTATACTAAAGGGGTTTAGTGTGGAAGATTCTAAGCGTGGTGGTTCACCCACTTACTCATGGATCACTCTCTCCAAAAAGTTGTCTCCCAAAACTGATTTGGAGAGAGCTCGCACTCAAGGGATACCCTATGCTTCGGCAGTAGGCTCTATCATGTGTGCGATATTATGTACCAGACCAGATTTAGCTAACTCATTAGGTGTAGTGATCAGGAATCAATCGAATCTTGGGAGAATCACTGGACAGCTGTGGAGGACACTTTTAAGTACTTGAGAAGCACTAAAAGAATGTTCTTGGTTCGAGCCTCCAGAGTGATAAGGTCGACCGAAAGTCAGTCACAGGCATTGTCTTTACCTTCACTGGAGGGTTGGTATGTTGGAAGAGTTCCAAACTAGATACCGTGACATACTAGACGATAAAGGCTGAATATATCGCTACCAACGATGCTACCAAAGTGGCTGTCTGGGCATTTATTGTTTATGAGATGAACATGGTTCCTAAGATTGAGCGTCCAATAATTGTTATTGTGACAACAATGGAGTTGTGGCTCTGGCCTAGGAACACCGGTCCCATCAACGATCCAGACATATTCTGAGGCAAGTATTACCTGATCAGGGAGATGGTTGATCTCCAGGGATCGAGGTTAGGAGAGTTGACGCGAAGGATAACACGGCGGATCCACTCACAAAGGCCTTTCCCAAGAGAGACTTCTGTAAGATGTTGAGTATGAGATACTGCAATAAATTTCCTTAGTGCAAGAGGGAGATTGTTAGTTATATGTATGCCCTAGAGGCTATTACTGTACATGCGATGTATATTGTAGTGGATGCTAGGATATATATAGGGAGGACTTTCTTGCTCGACAAGATAGTATGCTATCTGGTTGCTCTTTATCTTAATATGTGCACTTATTGTCTCTCTATTAAATGTTGATAAAGCCCATAGGATGAGTACTTGACAACCAGGATTATGATGCGGATCATACTACTGGGGCAGAGGTAGTCGGCAAGTACAGCCTTCAAATGTTCCTAGTCGTGGGGGTATCGAGACAGGGCATCGATACTCCAGAGTAGACTAGCGTATACGCTTCTCGACCCATATGATGGGCGATGGATGATCCCATATCCATTGGTGTTTGACATCAGAGATGGTATACGGGTGCTCAGTGGAGACTGGGTACACTGGACGGACTCGCCAAGAACACCTAGATGGTATTATACCTATCGTTAGATAGCAGTTCTCTGGTGACACTGGTACAGGTTAGTCTGTCGACCCGAGACCGTCAGAGAGTCTTGTGTGATTCCTACTGTGCTTTGATTTCTACCATACCACGTTCAAGTGATCGTGCAAAATGGTGGTTTTTTGGTACAGTCCCGAGTCACTTGGAGGCAATGAGCGATATGAGGGGATTCGTCTCTCCCGGTATTGGGGGTTGATGTTGCGCTATGCTCGATTGGCCATAACAGGAAATCCCTGGCCAGAGTTACTGTGATCTACTGGTAAGTGTTATCAGTAGTTTCTCGAACCGTTATAGACCTTGCATCGGCATTGTTGGATATATATGCCCTAGAGGCCTACATTGTATAGGATGCTTGGGATATGTATGTACATAACAGTCTTGCTTGATATGATAGTACGCTATTTGGTTTGACTTTGTCTTAACGTATGATATATTTTACTTGGTATTTATATATATATGTTGATAAAGCCCATAGGGTGTTTTGTCTGACTACCGGCGTTGTGATGGCAGTCGTACTAGTGGGAGCTGGATAGTCAATAGGCACACCCTTAGATGTCCCTGGTCGCAGGAGTATCGAGATTGGGCATCAATACTCCGGAGTAGACTAGTGTATACATATCTAGACCCTGACGAGGGGCAATGGATTGGTCCCGCAACTATTGGTGGTGTTCACCTAAGATTGTATACAGATGCTCACTGGGTGTGAGTACACCGGACAGGACTCGCCGAGAACTGACTGGATGGTATTATACCTAACGTCAGATAGCTGTTCTCAGGTGACATGTGTGCAGATAGTCCGTTGACTTAAAGTCATCATTTGTCTTGTGTGAGTTCCCACTGTTCTTTGATTATTACCCTACCACGGCTCAAAGGAGTCGTGCAAACAGGTTTCAGTTGGGCACAGTCCCGAGCCACGTGGAGGCAGTGAGTGACTGTTAGGGATTCGTCTCTCCCGGTATAGGGAGTTGATATCGCACGGTGATCGGTTGGTCATTACCATAAGTCCCTGGCCAGGGCTGATTGAGAATTACTGATAGGTTGATCAGTAGATTCTCGGATGGTGATAGAGCCATACCGACACGACTTGTACGGTTATTAGGGGTCTGACGTCCAGCACCTCCCTAGACCATACATGCGATACTCTTAGACGAACAGACCGGACTGCGCGGATATTGTCACAGACAGGCTCAGTAGGATTTCAGATAGGTTACCTCATCAGCTTTCTTATCGACAACTACCTGGGGACCGTTACGTACAGCTAGTGCCGCTTGCGGTCTGTGGTTAAACCCACTGCTAGCGTAGTAGTCGAGTCTTTAGAGTCCCACACAGAGATTTCCCAAACCCAGGCAAAAAGATATAGAGGTCGTATGGTTTTTACGACAAAGGTTCGGACGCATACGTGTTTGAACTCACGTACGACATTCGGACAGTTTTTACTAGTCGGCTTTGGTTTAAGCCAGATTCTAGTATCAGGTTATTGGATTTATACAGTCTAAAGTTTTTCCGTGTTTTCACGGATGAGAGGGGCGTTCTCGTAATTTTCCGAGAAGCTTCTAGAAGGATGTGACATGGAGAGAGAGGTGGCATTTTCATTTAATGATTAAGTGACTCATAGTGAGTGATTCATCATGTCATTAATGCATTATTAAATGCTTAATGACTCACATAATGAATCACCCACTTGCATTAATGAAACATGATGAATAATCTCATATTATTCTTTTCTTTCTTATTCATTATGTTTCATATATCAAGTGAGAAGCTTTTTTATTATCATATAATTTTCATTATCATCTTCTCACTCTCTCTCTTCAAGTTCTCTCTCCTTCACCAAGCCTAATCCTACCCCTCATGAGTTGAGAACAAGGATTAGGAAAGACTAATTACTCCATAACCTATCTCTACATCACCTTAGCTACTCTATTTAGCAACTAGAGAAACTAAGTAACCTCAAGTTTAGAGGTTATAGCTTGGATTAGGGTTCTCGGGTGGATGGTCTATCACGGAAGAAAGCCGAAGAGGACGTGGAGATCCAAAGAGGCCGTAGATAACATTAAGACGAAGGACTAGAACCGTTTGGTATAATCTCTTAACATAGTAGTTTAGAACTCTATAGCTTTTGTTAAAACTTGTTTAGCAAACGATTCATACGGTTAATCGATGTTTGATCATAGAACAAGATTGTTATTCATATTTCCGCCTCCCCACAAGTATTGGGGTGTTGAACATCGACTTACAGTGGTATCAGAGCCTAGCTAAACAATTTTTAACTTACTTGCAAATTTGTATGAATTTCGAACGGAAAAAACGAAACCGGAAAAGCCCGAAAATATCAGTTTCTGTCGATTTTTAAATGAAGTCCAAAAATTTTTCAGGGATGTTCAGAAAGCTTAAAATGACATTACTAGAACACAAAAAAAAATTTGGTCCCCTGAATCGCCTACGGCGCCGCGGAACCGCGGCGGATAGCACCGATCCGCCGCGCTTCCGCCGCCGATTTGACGATCCAGGGACCCATTTTTCTTGTGTTGGTTCTCTGTAATATTTGGGATTTTCTGGAATATTTAATTTTTGCTCAGGTTTCAGATTTGCAGAGAAGTATTGGAGCAAGATTAAAAGTGTTTAATCGATCGAAATTATACAGTATTTGCTTGTTGGATTATATCTGTGATTGTATAATGTGTTCGTAAACCTCCCCTAACTGCTAGTATGTCAGTTGGCAGGGGGTTGCACATTTCTGAAATGGATTTTAACTGTTTGTGTATATAAACTGTATTGGACTGTTGTGGTGATTAGCCGGGTTTTGTGATGGGTTATTGTATTAATTCATTTGATGTAAATGTAACAAGTTGTAATATTATTTTGCGGGGCACATCCAGGTTGCGGTTGTAGCCACCGTTGTATTATTTCTTTTTACTGTTTTTGCTCCTAGGATAGACCCAAGGTGGGGTGCACAAACTACCGGGTATTTTGAAGTGTTGGGGCAGACCGCTTCACTTTTGGTACTTGGCGGGTAGTTTGCCGTACCCGTAGGGGTCTGGGGTGGGAAAATGGCTATTCATCACAACTGTGTAATCCGTCTTTCATTGCAGGCTCAAATGAAATGCGGATTGCTAGCAAATCCAATATTGTTTATCTATGATCTGGAATGCCTATTATTGCGTCTGACGAATGTACAATATCTATATATGATAGCTATTTAGACGTCGCTTATGTTTTACACCCGCGCTAGCCCAGCCCCCGCTCTGTCGTTAGTTAAGTAACCTAACGGGTGATGACGGGACCCCGTGGCGAATGCGGATGGCATAAGAGGACGTCGTATTTTCGTTGTTATCTGTAATGATAGGTTATAGATGGGACGCATTATTATTAATGCAAAGAAAATAAAACCTAAACTGAATCGTTGGAACAATTTCGAACGGATATCATTAACTCACTTTTTCCCGGCACGAAAAATTTTCAAGTGTTGAATTTTTCCTCGAGTTTAAATCTTTCAGAAATAGTGCAAGTTAAGTGGTGGACCCTCTAGAAGACAACAAACCATAACTCGATTGTGTGACCGTCTTGAACTGCCTTTTAAACCTTAGGGTTTGGGGCAGTACGGCGTGCCATATGTGAGACGTTGGCTTGACCCTTCTACGGCTGGACCGCTACTACTGTGACACATTCCGGGGTTTTTGAACTCTGCTCAAGTGTTGAGCTTTAGGAAATTTTGGGTATCTGATTATTCGATCGAAATGTTTAATGCTGTCTATTTATCTGGAATGTGATACAATATGTGGAATTCATATAGTTAGGTATGATATGCGAAGTATGTGATATTTCAGATTTACGATGTCTAAAGATAATGTGGATTCCAAATGTTGTAGTTTTACACTTTCTTTTCTGTAACCGTAAATGTAGTATGTCGCTTATCGCCGGTTTCGTTGCTATAAATAAACGACAATCGGGGTACGCATACTTAGTTACATTGATGATATATGATATTATGTGTTGCTGTGATGTGATGTGAAGGATTGTCGCGATTGAATAGCCGGGTTTTTTTTATGTGAGATGAGAGTTTTATTTTCATTCATGTAAAATTCAAATGTAATGTAATATTCTTTTATTTGGGGCACTTCCGGGTTGAGGTTGATGTCACCAGTGTTGTATATTATTTACTTTCCGCATTAGGATAGACCCAAGGAGGGGAGCACAAGTGACCGGGTTCTGGAGTTCAGTGGGAGGCCATCTCGAGGAGTCGAGACCGGGTCTCCTAAACTCCAGGATTGGTAGGGTCGCTTGCCTCTCTCGTAGGGGTCTAAGGGTGTGGGCTTGTTCCCCTCCGAAGGGCGGCGCATGGGACCGCGATGTCCTGACGCTAGCGATTCGGGGCAGATGCTATTTGGTTTTATCCGTCCACCTCTCTGAAGATGCCAAGTTGATTTATGGCACCAGGTATCGGAGGTTTAGACGGATGCAGCCAATGTAGCAGAAATTGTCAGGTTCCCCCTCACTTGAGGGGTTTTTGATTGTGGGGA
Source organism: Agapanthus africanus (assembly GCA_030015575.1). NCBI lineage: Eukaryota > Viridiplantae > Streptophyta > Magnoliopsida > Asparagales > Amaryllidaceae > Agapanthus > Agapanthus africanus. The sequence goes on along the minus strand of CM057345.1, from coordinate 262,066,026 downwards.
CGCTCTTCCCTGCAGGCGCAAGCCCCTGCAGTTAATTACGCTACCGCATTGCGGTAACAACTTTCTCCTTCTCCAGAATTTCACTTCGTGTCGTGTGTGTTTGTTTTGTTTGTGGTTGCCCGTGGATTGTATACGGAGACTGAGTAATACCGTCGCCTGTAGGACGTGGATTAGTCCAAATCCGTATCTACTTAGATTTGGGTTTGGTGTTTTTAGTTTAAGGATACGTTAGTCGTATTGAGACTAAGATCGACTTAAACGTTCGTCAAGGATACGTTAGTCCTGCTTTAGACTAAGATCAACTTGACGTGGTGATCCATTCAATATATGGCCGTCGGGACTCATCACCTCTCTGACGTCGTTGAAGGATTACAACGATGGATAACAGAGGAGTTCAGAGGTGTACCCTTGAACCAAAGTTGATTTGGAGCTTTATCATTTATTTAAATGTCTAAGGATACGTTAACCGTATTTGGGCTAAGATCAACTTAAACGGGACCGTTTAGATCCGACAAAAGAGCATATGGAGGCTCTATTGTTCCAGTTTAGGGACATAGTGGTCCATGCTCCAGTTTAGGGACATGGTGGTCCATATTCCAGTTTAAGGACGTGGTGGTCCGTATTCCAGTTTAAAGACGTGGTGGTCCGTATTCCAGTTTAAAGACTTGGTGGTCCATATTCCAGTTTAAAGACGTGGTGGTCCGTTATTAGTTTAAGGACGTTTCGGTCCGATATTAGTTTAAGGACGTCTGGGTCCGATATTAGTTTAAGGACGTCTCGGTCCAATATTAGTTTTAAGGACGTCTCGGTCCAATATTAGTTTAAGGACGTCTCGGTCCAATATTAGTTTTAAGGACGTCTCGGTCCAATATTAGTTTTAAGGACGTCTCGGTCCAATATTAATTTATGGACATCTCCGTCCAATATTAGTTTAAGGACGTCTCGGTCTAATATTAGTTTAAGGACGTCTCGGTTCACGAGTTTAAGGACCCCGCAGTCTATATACGTGTGGTCGTTGGGACCCGTCACCTCTCTGACGTCGTTGAAGGATTACAACGACCGGTGTCAGAGGAGTTCGGAGATGTACCCTCGAACCGGTAGTAAATTGATTTGCGAGAGCAATCTCGCTCAGTCAATTTAAGGACTTACAGCCAAAATTGGGCTAAGACCAGTTGAAAATGTTCAACATTTTATTTGCTTTTGCATCGCATTTCTTCTTATTTTTATCTGGGCTTTGCCCAGAAAGGATGCAGAGCATCAATCTGTCTTCGGCTCTGCCCTTTATAAATGATGCAGAGCATCAATTTTATTTGGGCTCTGCCCTTTTATTGCTTTGCAATTTATTTTGGCCTTCTTGGTCTTTTTGATTTGGGCCTGGCCCTTTAAGAAATGCCTTGCATTTGTTAGGCGCTTTGCGCCAATCAGAGAGCGCAAGCGCTCGTGGTGATGACACGTGTCATAGAGCGCAGTGCGCTGCGCTAGTGCGCTACGCTTGCACTGCTGACACGTGACACGCTCTGGTGGCTTGCGCCAATTTCAGAGAGCGAAGCTCTATTCAAAAGCGCATAGCGCAAATGGTTCAGGCGTTGACACGTTGCGCTCTCTGGTGGCTTGCGCCAGCCCAAGAGCGCAACAGTGCAGATTTATAAGTGCAAAGCACTATTAATTTGAGAATCTTTTAGATTCAAGAAGTGCAAAGCACTGTTAAATTTCTTGATCTAATTTAGATCAAAGGAAAAGTTAAGTTTTTTCTTATCTTAAAGAACCAAAGGTTCATGAAAAAGTGCAAAGCACTATTTTTATTTTATTTATTTATTTTATTTGGTTATGTTTAAAGATCAATGTTCTTGTTTTTAGATCGCTGATTTGTTCATAAGAGAATTTTCTCTTCTTTCAAAGGTTTTTACCTTCTATTGTTCTTGAGGAGTTCTCGAGAATTCTCTTCTCTCTTTTTTTTAGAAAGATATTGATCCCTTTGAATTGAGGTCTAGGGTCCTTTTTATAGTGCCCATAAATTAGTTAAATTTGTTAAAGAGATCTTCCTCTGAGTGATTCGGGGAATTTTCCCCACCGTTGGATCTTTGATCCAAGGGCTTCTGTTTTTCAGAAGAAAATCTTCTTGTTTTAACAAGAACAGAAAGATTTCTTTAAAATCTTAATTCTGTTTGGCGCAAATGTCCCAGCGCATGAAACGTGTCACGCAGCGCACAGCGCAGCGCAACTGTGCCAGCGCGGCTGCGCTGACACGTGTCGCGCAGCGCAACAGCGCCAGCGCGTCTGCGCTGACACGTGTCGCGCAGCGCACAGCGCAGCGCAACAGCGCCAGCGCATCTGCGCTGCGCAACAGCGCCTGCGCATCTGCGCTGAACACGTGTCGCGCAGCGCAACTGCGCCAGCGCATCTGTGCTGACACGTGTCGCACAGCGCAGTGCCTGTGCAACTGAAGCGTTGCTTCCCTTAATTTTGTTTAAAACAGAACTTTGCTCTGATTGGGTGCGCTGCCTTGGGCGCTGCGCTGATGCATTTGCGCCTGACACGTGGCGCGTTGCGCCCGGAATTTGAAGCGTTATTTCAAAATTTGAATTTTGAATTTCTAGCAGAGCTTTGCTCTGATTGGGGGAAACAAATGTCCCCCCACCGTTGTGCTTACGTGGCCCTAAACGTGAGTGCAGCGGTGGCAAGCCCCTGACCTTTGGATCAAGTGGTGAGCTGAAGGGGCTCAAGCGCCTTATAAATAGGACCTATGGCCCTTTAGAAAATCTTCACCATCTCAAGATTTTGATTTTCCAGAGCTTTGCTCTCACTCAAGAACTTCAAAGATTTGCTCATTTCTAAAGTCAAAAAACTTTAGGTAAAAAAATTAATTTAAATTAAGTTAGTTTTAAATTAATCTTAACCAAAGAGCTTTGCTCTCACAGATCTTTTGATCTAAAGGGATTCCCATTGGGGTTTCACTAATAGAGCTTTGCTCTCAAGAATCTGTTCCAAGGTTTCTTGACCCATGAACAGAACCTTGCATCTTTGTCGAAACATAGATCTCTTTGATCTAAAAATGACGAACTTTTAAGAGTTTGAATATGAATAATGAAAATTAAAAATGGAGTTTTGTATTTTAATGGACCATATCATCTTTTAATAATAGTGATCTCAGAATCTTGGGGGACTTCTTTAAATTTCCCTTATTAGGATTTTGATAGTCACTCCTGTTCGTAGAGCATTGCACTCGAGGAGTTTAACTGTCTGTGCTCGTTTTTTAACAAGAATTCGCTTAATCAGTCGGTTTGCTAATTCTGGTGATCTTCTTTCACAGGAACCATGAACGCCCACATGTATGCCCTTAACGAGATCATCTCGTATGGGGACATCCGCCGACTTGGCCGTTCTCAAAATCGGGAGTTCACAAACGAGGAGTGCGCCGAAATAATGAGTCGCTTCGATGCGTACAATGGTCCACTACTCCCCCGAGGTTCCTCCCTTCTTAAGCTTATCGTGGGAGCCATTTGGGAAGCGCTTCCCCTCTTCTGTTCCGGTGTGCCGCTTAGGGCGTTGGATGCTGCTGAGGACAAGGTGCACTCGGTGTACCTGTTGAACTTTATCTCGAAGAGACGGCGAGACAGTCTTATCGATCTCTTGCACGAGGTCTTTCAACAGTCCGCCATACTTGCTGCTTATCGGAGGGTGGAAGACATCAGGGGGGACCCTGACGCTTGTGCTCGCGAAAGAAAGCATACTAGGATGGTCCGCAAGGCCTAGAAAGTCATAAATAGGGTTGGTTTCGAGTTCCTCATTCCATGTCCTGGGTTCGAGGTTATTCCCTTGTAATAATGTTTTTCATTTATTGCTTTTATGAATGTAAGAACTATTGGCCATATTAATGGAAAAAATTTATCCCAGCTTGTCTTTATTTTTCGTTTTTGAGTCTTTTTCTTGTGCATGAACGAGTGTGTCTCGAACGCTTGATCAAATATGAATTGGATGTTCCTTCTGTAGCTTTCTTCTTTCTCTTATTATCGGCATGCTATCTTAATAAACATGGTCAACGGATAACAGAGCACGCATCTTGACTTTCTTAAGAAATAGCGATGGATTAGGCCGCAGGTTCAGATCTGCTGCCTAAGACTTTTCAACTCTATGAGCCGTGAGGGTCTCATAGAGACTTTTCTCCCTACGGATCGAGAGGATCTCGTAAGTGGTTTTTCACCTTAGGAATCATGAGGATTCCTAAGTGTAGTTTCCTCCTATAAGTCGTAAGGATCCTATAAGAGAATTTTCCCTCTTACGAGTCGAGAGGACTCGTAAGCGGTCGTTTCCCTCCTTGTCGAAACTCGACCTTGGAGAGTGAGACCCGTGAATAGTATGCAAGAGACCATTTTGGATTGACTTGCAGGGTCCCATTGTTCAGGAAGCAAGTTTTTTAGTCCCTGCTGCCTGAGGTTTCATTTGCAAGTTGAGACGAATCGGGAATTTCCCACGGAGACACCGGTTTCTCTACGAGCCGACGCGAATCAGGAGGCTCTCGTCAAGGATTGTTTGTATCCATGAGTCGAGGAATTTGCTAGAATTATTTGTTTCCCAAGCGCCAAGGATTATTTATTTCCTTGGGGTTTGAAACGAGTCGAGGATTTCCCACGGAGGCACTGGTGGCTCTTCGAGTCGACGCGGATCAGGAGGCTCTCGTCAAGGAGTGTTTGTATCCGTGAGTCGAGGAATTTGCTAGGGATTATTTGTTTCCCAAGCGCCAAGGATTATTTGTTTCCTTGGGGTTTGAAACGAGTCGAGGATTTCCCACGGAGGCACTGGTGGCTCTGCGAGTCGACGCGGATCAGGAGGCTCTCGTCAAGGAGTGTTTGTATCCGTGAGTCGAGGAATTTGCTAGGGATTATTTGTTTCCCAAGCACCAAGGATTATTTGTTTCCTTGGGGTTTGAAACGAGTCAAGGATTTCTTACGGAGGCACTGGTGGCTCTGTGAGTCGACGCGGATCAGGAAGCTCTCGTCAAGAAGTGTTTGCATCCGTGAGTCGAGGAGTTTGTTAGGGATTATTTGTTTCCCAAGTGCCAAGGATTATTTGTTTCCTTGGGGTTTGAAATGAGTCGAGGATTTCCCACGGAGGCACTGGTGGCTCTTCGAGTCGACGCGGATCAGGAGGCTCTCATCAAGGAGTGTTTGTATCCGTGAGTCGAGGAGTTAGCTAGGGATTATTTGTTTCCCAAGCGCCAAGGATTATTTGTTTCCTTGGGGTTTGAAACGAGTCGAGGATTTCCCACGGAGGCACTGGTGGCTCTGTGAGTCGACACGGATCAGGAGTCTCTCGTCAAGGAGTGTTTGTATCCGTGAGTTGAGGAGTTTGCTAGGGATTATTTGTTTCCCAAGAACCAAGGATTATTTGTTTCCTTGGGGTTTGAAACGCGTCGAGGATTTCCCACGGAGGCATTGGTGGCTCTGCGAGTCGACGCGGATCAGGAGGCTCTCGTCAAGGAGTTTTTGTATCCGTGAGTCGGGGAGTTTGCTAGGGATTATTTGTTTCCCTAGCGCCAAGGATTATTTGATTCCTTGGGGTTTGAAACGAGTCGAGGATTTCCCACGGAGGCACTGGTGGCTCTTCGAGTCGACGCGAATCAGAAGGCTCTCGTCAAGGAGTGTTTGTATCCGTGAGTCGAGGAATTGGCTGAAGACACTGGTTTCTTCGGAGTTGGAATAAAACGTCGAGGTTTGGCTTCTTCTTCTGGCGGAGTCTATTGGGAAAGTATGGTTCCCACTTTGTTTATGCCCTTGGATTGTATACAGGGATCGATGTGATCTTAACTGTAGGGACAAAGTTTTATCATCATTTTTTTTATTTTATTTCCGCGATGCTCTATCATTTCAGCTTTTATATCGCGAAGGTCGTGATTGCCCAATCATGTCGGCTATTTTTTCGCGGTGCCCAATCATTTCGACTATTTATTTTATTCTTACTCGCTGTTTTTTATTGCGAGTTGCCCAATCATTTCGGCTTTTTATTTTTTTTATTTTTACTTGCTGCTTTTTATTGCGAGTTGCCCAATCATTTCGCCTTTTTATTTTATTTATTTTTACTCGCTGCTTTTTATTGCGAGTTGCCCAATAATTTCGGCTATTTTGCATGCATACATTTTTACTTGTTGCTTTTTATTGCAAGCTGCCCCATCATTTCGGCTATTTCGTATGCATGTGCGGCCTACTGGTTTTTCGCCGTAAACCTAGAATCAGACGCCGATTTCGGCATCAGCACCGCTACAACTGGGATATTGCTAGGAGCGAATCATCATCTGCCTCTGTCGATGTCGAACAAAGGTGGCTTAGCGACCAGGGTTAAGGTCATGTCGACTAAGGCTTTTGACTTCATGAGCCACAAGGGTCTCACAAAAGTATTTCTTCCTACAAGTCGTGAGGATCTTGTAGGTGCATTTTCTCCTTAAGAATCGTGAGGATTCCTAAGTGTATGTTTCTCTATAAGTCGTAAGGATCCTACGAGAGGGTTTTCTCCTTGTATGTCGAGAGGATTTACAAGGGTTGTGTACCATGCGATCATATCCCCAGTCATGGATGGGACTTGGTTAGGGAAATATTTTATTCGCGTCTGTGGATTGTATACAAGGGCCAGTATTGGACCACTTGTAGGGCAGTATCAGAAGTTGTGGGGGTTGGCTTAAGCACAGGTTTAGGTCTCTGTAACTTAAGACTTTCAAATCTTATGAGCCGTGAGGGTCCCATAAGAGAGCTCTCCTCATGAGTCGTGACGATCTCGTAAGTGTATTTTCTCATTAGGAATCGTGGGGATCCCTAAGTGTGCTTCTCCCTTGTGAGTCGTAAGGATCTCACGCGGGTGGTTTCTTCTTATAAGGTCGAGGGGACCCTGTAAGTGTCTTTTGACGAGGTTGCGCCCTTTCTGGTTTTCACAAACACTCGCCGGTAGTCCTGCTGTTTTTACTCACGGAGCCCTTTCGGGTTTTCATCCGTGCCCATTTTGATCATGGACGTACCGTTTTTTTTATTATTCTTTTTTTATTATTTTCTTCTTTTTTACGAGGTCGCGCCCTTTCGGGTTTTCACGAACACTCGCCGGTAGCCCTGCTGTTTTTACTCACGGAGCCCTTTCAGGTTTTCATCCGTGCCCTTTTTGCTTATGGACATACCGTTTTTTTTATTTTATTTTTATATATATATTTTTTTATCTCATCAGCCTAAAAGATGCTGCGGTATTAGTTTAAAAACATTTCGGTCTACTATTAGTTTAAGGACATTTCGGTCTGACGTTTGCTGATAGAGTTTGAGCTTAGGAAGATAGCGAGCGGACATAGTCGTCGTCATCTACCATTGACCTAGGCTGTGGCTCATTAAGCATAGTATTTCTTTAGGAAGCGACCGTTTATTGGCCCGAAAGGCCTTTCGCCGTGCATGTCCATGAGTAGGTAGGCCCCACCCTGGTAGACCTTATCTTTAATGTATGGGCCTTCATAGTTTGGCTCGAATTTTCCTCGCTTGGCGCGATTTGGTATCATAGGCCTTTTGACCACTAACACAAGTTCGCCTTGGCGGAATGTCCTTGGACGGATCAATCTTTCATATGAGCGCGTCATTTTTGCTTTATAAGCTTCCAGATTTTGCTGCGCTACGAGCCGGGTTTCATCAAGGGCGTCAAGCTCCTCAAGCCGAAGGTGAGCATTTTCTTTGTCCGTCAGTTCGTAGTGAACTGCTACTCGTAGAGAGGGTAACTCTATTTCGAGGGGGAGTACTGCTTCTGTTCCGAACACCAACGTGTATGGCGTTGCGTTCGTGGCCGTCTTGAACATAGTTCGATATGCCCAAAGAGCTTCTTGCAGTCTTTCGTGCCAGTCTTTCTTATTTCGGGACACCGTTTTCTTTATGATTTTTGTCAAGGTCTTGTTGAAGGCTTCAGCTAGTCCGTTGGCTCGCGGATTATAAACCGAGGAATATCTCCAGTCTATATTATGCTGTTGCGCGAAGCGACTGATCTTGTGGCTTCTGTAAGCTGGCCCGTTATCGGAGATGATCCGTCGCGGAGTTCTAAACCGAAATATGACATGCGTTTTGAAGAAATGGAGGATATTCTTCGTCTTAACTTCTCTTAATGGTACTGCTTCTGCCCATTTAGAGAAGTAGTCAGTCGTTGCTAGGATGAAACGATGTCCTCTAGACGATGCTGGTTCGACGGGGCCGACTATATCAGTCCCCCACATTTTGAATGGCCAGCTAGCCACCGTTGGGTGTAGTGGATTTGGATACTGGTGGATGAAGTCCCAATGAATTTGGCATGAGTGGCATTGCTTCGCATATTCGAGGCAGTCCTGGATCATCGTGGGCCAGTAGTAGCCTATCCGTTTGATCTTCAACTTCATCTTTGGGCCTGCTTGGTGAGAACTGCAGAGTCCGTCGTGAACTTCATGGACGACCCTTTTCGCTTCGTCAGGTCCTAAGTATCTCAGCCACAAAGAATCAAATGACCTCTTGTACAGAGTATCATTGACGAAGGCGAAAGACAGAGCTCGTTTCATGAGATGATGTCTCATGGATGCTTCTTCAGGCTTTCGGTGGGACTTGAAGTAATCTATGAAGACATTCCTCCAATCCTCGGTATTTTCCCAATATTTTACTTGCAGGGTTGTTTCCTCGTTCGCTCCTTTTTCTTCGAATGATTCCGGAGATATTTCTGCTGGGGAAAGCACTCGACGGCTTTGCACCACGATTCTAACGTTATCGAGGTTCTCGTTAGCCAGTTCTTTAGCAAGTTTGGCCAATGCGTCTGCTTTGCTATTTTCCGCACGCGGTATGTTCTCCAAAGTATAAGAGGGAATTTAGGTCAACAGTTGTTGCACCTTTTCACCGTATTTCACCAATTCCGGTTTGCACGTTTGGTAGTCGCCGTTTACTTGACTAACGACCAGTTGAGAATCCCCGTATATAAGGAGGTTTTCAATTCCCATGTCAATGGCGATCTCGAGGCCTGCTATCAGAGCTTCATATTCGGCTTCGTTATTTGTCCTCGACTCTGTTAGGGAAAACGTGTAGCGCATTATCCCTCCTTGTGGAGTTATAAAGATGAGTCCTACCCCCGATTTAATTATAGTGGTACTTTGTTTGCGCTTCTTCACGGAAGATGCTCCGTCGAAATAAAGCTCCCATCGGATATTATCACCGTCGATCGCATCAAACGCATGTTCGTCTGGAAGATCGTAATTCAGGGGAGAATCGGCGGGTATCGGATGCTCAGCGAGGAAGTCGGCGATGGCCTGGCCTTTCACTTCCTTGAGAGGTTGATACGTTATCGAGAACTCCATCAAGAGCAGGGCCCATTTAGCGAGTAGTCCCGTCAATATGGCCTTTGACATCAAGTATTTAAGGGGGTCCACCATTGAAATGAGACGGACTTCATGCGCCAACGCATAGTGCCTGAGCTTTGTTATCGCAAAGATCAACGCCAGGCAGAGTTTTTCAATGGGGTAGTAGTTGCTTTCTGCCCCCAGCAGAACTCGAATTAAGTAGTAGAGTGCTCTCTCTTTCCCTTGATCATTCTCTTATGCCCATAATGCGCCTAAGGAACCTTCGAGGGCGGTTGTATAAAGAATGAGGGGTTTTCCCTTGACCGGAGCAGCTAACACCGGCGGGTTCTGTAGGTATTGCTTGATCTCGTCTAGTGCGCTTTGGCATTTTTGGTCCCAGACGAACGGGGTCCCCTTCTTCATCAGGTGGCTGTAGGGACGGCACTTGCCTGAAAGATTGGCTATAAATCGCCGTATGTATGCGAGCTTCCCTTGGAGAGATCGCAACTGTTTGAGAGTTCTCGGCGGAGGCATTTCCATGATCGCTTTGATCTTTGACGGATCTATTTCAATACCTCGGTGTCGAACAATGAATCCCAGGAATTTGCCTGAGGAAACTCCGAATGCACACTTGAGCGGGTTCATTTTCAAGTTGTATTGTCGAAGGCGTTGAAATACGGTCTTCAGATGCTCGAGATATTCCTCGTATGATTTGCTTTTAACCACGAGATCATCGATATAGCATTCGGCGATTTCATGTATAATGTCGTCGAAGATCTTCGTCATGGCCCTTTGGTAGGTGGCACTGGCGTTCTTTAAACCGAAGGGCATCATCTTGTAACAGAATATTCCTAAAGGGTTCCTGAAGGCTGTGTGCTTCTGGGCATTTTTATCTAATTATATCCTGACGAGCCGTCTATAAAGGAGAAAATCTCATGAGTGGACGTATTGTCTATCATCAGTTCGGTGACTGGCACTGGAAAATCGTCCTTTGGACAAGCTTTATTAAGATCCCAGAAGTCTACGCATATACGCATTGTCCCATTTTTCTTCATCACCGGGACGATGTTGGCGATCCACTCCGGGTATTGAACCTCCTGGATGAAGCCAGAGTCGATCAGCTTTTTGACTTCAGCATTGATACTCATTTCAAGCTCGAGCCGCATTCTCCTCGGCGCCTGTTTGACTGGCTTGATGTCCGGGGATATCGCCAATCTGTGTACAGCAATTTCTGGATCTAGTCCCGGCATTTCGAAATAGTTCCACACGAAGCAATCTTTATGCTGTAGAAGCACATCCTTTAACGCAGCCACCCTTTCTTCAGATAGCAGCTCGCTGATGAATGTCGGTCGCGGGTCATTTGCCGTCCCCAACTCAATTTTCTTGAGATTATCTGCAGTGGTATGGATTCCATCTTCCAGCTCTTTTGGCGCTGGCGGGAATTCTGAGATCACCTCATCATTGCTGTTTTCGAAGCACCAGGGAAGGTCATCCATGTTCCCGGGCTCTTCTTTTGATATCATTATCACGTGACAAGTACGGATTCGCTTCCAATCCCAATGCGGAACTGGTTCTTCTTTCGTGGCCTTGGGCTCGTGCTTCTGTGGCAGCGCTACCCTCCAGTTGTCAGACAGAGCGAACTTGCCGAGCTGGTACTGATCTTCAACCCAATTTTTGAAGGTGAAGCAATCTTCGAGAGGGTGTCCTATCACTCGGTGATAAGTGCAATAATTTGGGTTAGAGACTTCACCTGCTCGTTCGGGGTTTTCGGACTCCGGCAGTGTAAGCATTTGATGTTTTAGAGCAAGATCAAGTATCTTCTTCGTCTTGTCCCGAGGAAACGAGTACGCTCGACCCATTTTCTTCATAAGGGATAGATTAATAGCACTTGACTCCTGTTTGCGTGGCTTCTTAGCCTTTCTTTGTTGCTGTTGAGCGCCTTTTCGGCCTTTCGACTTATTTCTGCTTTTGCGTCGAGCCTTGTTTATAACAGGTTGACAGGGAGCAGCCTTTTCATCTTTCACGGCCTGTTGGAGAAGGCGTTGCGTTCTGGCTTTCTCGTAGATGACCATTTCGCGGTTATGATCGTCTCAGACTTTTTGACCCGCTTCCCTTATAAGCTTGTCCATTTGTTCTTCGAATGACGGACTTGTCACTTTTGCATCCGGAACTTTCACTGGCTTAGGATTAGTGTCCTCCCATTGAGCATCCGCTTCTTCATCGAAGTCATACACGATATAGCAGCTGTTTAGTAGCTCTCGCTTCTTTGACCGGATGTATCCAAGTCTGATTGTCTCTATTTTCCCATTAGGCAGTTTGCGTTGAGTCACGGGAACATTCCAGACTTTGTCATATAACTTGGCTTTCCGAACGGTCTGCTTAAAGGATATCCCCTGGCGTTTCAGCAGCTTTTTCAAACCCTCTGTATAATATCTGGGAAGACGGATAGGCTGAAGCCTGTCGAGCGTAGGATCCGCGCCATGCCAGATTTCTTTTTCCACCTTGGTTTCTTCAGAGCGGTAGAACAAAATTGCTTTCTCGCTCTCTCGCCTGGGAGGGATGTAGAATGTTTGTAGCTCTTCTACATTGCAAATATTAAGTGCGTCCAGTTCTTTATGGTGTTTAAGCGGCACTATGGCGACTTGTAAACTTTGCTCTTGGTCAGCAGACGTTCGTATTGAAGGTCGAGCAGAGAGTATAACACGGATCTCATCTTCCGAGTCGCTACCAAAGATCAACGTAGGAGCGGATGGTCCCGGCTTGTTGCGTGGGGGCGGACCCGAATACACTATCTCCTCTTCCTCCTCAGTATCACTGCCGAAGACAGAGATGGTAGCGTTAGTTTTATTCTCCGGTTTGTGACACTTCTCCGTATCTTCGAAATCTGGTAAGAAATATTTGGCGTCTTCATATTTGCGGACGTCGTTGACAGAGAACGGGTTCAGTTCTCCCGTCACGGTATACTCGAAACCATCCTTAAAATACTTCATACACTGATGTTGTGTAGAAGGGATGATGTTGTACTCGTGTAACCATGGTCGACCGAGGAAAGCGTTGTAGCATGTCTTAGCGTCTATGACGTGGAACTTAATGTCCGTGACGAGCAGCCCGAAGCGTAGTGTCAGTATCACAGATCCAAGAGTCTTTGATGATTGGGAGTCGAACCTGGAGATGGTGATCTTGTCTCGAGCAAGGTGCTGGACGCTCATGCAGATTTCTTTTAACACCCGCACGTTAAGGAGATTAACAGACGATCCGTTATCGATCAGGATTTTGCATATCTTTATATCATGGCAGTATCCTGAGACATAGAGAGGGCGATTGTGTTCGCACGTCCCAAGGAGAAGGTCTTCATCACCGAAAGTGACATCGGCCGTGTGCACTTTCTCCAATTCATCCTTTATCTTTTCCTCGGCCAGGCATGCTTGGAATTGTTCCGGATCTTGGAGTGCCTTAATCAACGAATCTCTCGCCTCCTTTGATAACAAAAGGGCGTCAAGAATCCTGAGCTGTGAAGGCAGCTTCCTCAGATGCGCTAAGACGTTGTAATCCACCTTATTTTTCTTTGGCGGGTTGTTGGCGCTTAGCTCCTCCAGAACTTGGTCATCTAAGACGATATCTTCACAGACCTTTTCTTTCCCTTTATCTTTTCTGTTTGAGGGTCCGAGATTCTTTTCAGGCAGCGTTCGATTCCGCAGCTGGATATTTTCGCAGACCTTCGGCTCTTCTTCTTTTCCCGAAGTGGATTCTTTAAAGAGAGGGGCCAGTTCCAGCTCTTCATCAGAATCGCTCCCGAATGTTGGCACTTGTGACCCGCCAGTGTTAACCATGCGACAATTGCCAGTAGTTCTTTTAATCCCTTCGGTCGTATTTCTTTGCTCTCGACGAGTTTTACGCTTTTACCGCTTAAAGCGTTGTCGGTGAGCAACATATCCCTGCCACCATCTATTGAAAGCTTTGCACTCTTCGGCGGGGTGCGAAATCTTTTGATGATATAAGCAATAGGAGGGGTGCGTTTCTATTTCACCAGTGATGTTTCCTTCAAAGGATGGCAGCTTCATGCCCATTGATATGGCCTTAGAAAACTTTTTCCTCATCTTGAATTGACTTTTGTCGGTAACGGAGGTGTTTTGCTCCAGCGGGATCGTATCAGCTCTTCCATCAAGTCGCTGGCGCTTGGCCCTTTCAAATATAGCCGTCTCGCATTCTCGATTAGCTTTACTTTTCAATCGAGCTTCGTTAAGGAACGCGTCAATCATTTCATCTGATAACTCCGGAAATTTTGGTTCAAGATCTGCCCTCAGCGTTTCAGTGCAAGGAGTCTCCCCATCGTTCGTGATCGAATGGGAAATCATATGACAGCTCGTCACATATTCCTCGGATTCATCCGATGAACATTCTCCCTCATCTTCTTCTTGAAATACGTGATTGAGGAACTCTTGGAGCGTAATGGGAGTCCGTGCCTTTTGGTTGTATTCATCCAGCGCAACAATTTGCTTTTGTAAGTCCGTGCGCTTGTCGCCAGGCTTCACGGGCTTCTTAGATTTCTTCTTCTTTTTCAAAGATTTTGACGGCTGGTTGCGAGTGCTTGATCCACCACCATCGGTCTTTGGAGTTGGACGTGGCTTCAACATCCCTTCAATGACCTGCGGTTCCAACGAGTTCTTCCACTTGATCGCTAGGCACACTTGAAGATCGTTTAGCATCCTCTTTGTCTTGGCTGATAATACAACCTCCCAAGGAGCTTCTTCAACGACGGAGCATGTTGCCCCCGGCGTATTCATCCCCTTAGAGGTGTGGGGCTGTGGGGATTCACCTTCCATTTGTCAGATAACGCAAACTTGCCCTGTCGGTACTGGTTTTCAAGCTAATTTTTGAAAACGTAGCAATCTTCGATCGGATGGCCTAGTACTCGATGATAAGGACAATAGTTGGGCTCGTTGACGTCACTTGGTTTCAACGGACGTTTTGGATCCGGCAGATTTATGAGTCTGTTGCATAATGCCAGCTCGAATAACCTCATCGTTTTATCGCGGGGAAAGGAATAAGAATGTCCCATCCTATCGTCAAGGGGTACGTACGGGCGCATATTATTTTGACGAGCAACCGATTTCGGTTCGCTCGGTTGTTGTTGAGCATTAGCGACGACGATCGCTTTTCCCTTCCCATTCTCATTTCGGAAGTCCAGCCTTGGAAGGGGGGTTTATGGCCCATCTGATCCATCTGCGCTAGCTTGTCAATCAAGGCCTGGATGGTAGTTGGCTTGAAAAACATCATAAATTGCGAGATGGTTGCTTGCGGATCAAGGGTCCCCACAAACATACCCACCGCGGGAGCTTCTTCAATGCGCTGCTCGCACTTCAACCACAAGTTCCGCCACCGTATAGCATACTGAACCCACGTTTCGCCTGGCTTTACCCTGGCGTTAATCAGTGCTGTCATCGGGGTACGTTCACTGGCTCTTGCAAAACGCTGAGTAAACAGCAACTCCATCTCCGCGAAGGTTTTAATAGAGTCATTCAGGAGCTCAGAGTACTATTCGAATGCCGTATCTGATAAGCTTCCAACAAACTGGCGAAGCAACAGCTTGTCATCACCGCCGGTGTTGCCGCAGAGTGCCCTGAACTGGACAACATGCTGATGAGGATTGCCCGTTCCTTTGTAGACATGGAACTTAGGAATTGTGTAACCGGGTGGGTACTTGATTTGATCGTACCAACTTGGATATGGCCGCCCTGTTTTTACTACTTGACCGGCCGCTTCGGTCGCATGATGAACCCGTATTTATTGGGCGATGTACTCATCCAAATCAGTTTTGGAGATTGTATCCTCTTTAGCTGTCGATAGAGCTGGTGGAGGATTTGATGTCTCTCCCCTATCGTCTCCAAGGACGATCGGGGGCTCTTCAGCCGGAGGATCTTGTTGTATCATCAGCCCTATCATATCTTGGAAGAGGAGGCCCATACGCTGTATGTTGGCTGGTTGTTCAGCAGCCTCTTTGTCCTTCTTCTCCAATATTCGACGAAGGAATTCAGCGTCGGTTTCTTCCACCTGACGTTCTTCCGAGGACGTTTCAGGGCTTTCTTTTGGTCTGGTAAGTGCAGCCATAGCATTCATCATTTCTTGGAGCTTTTGCTGTTGCTCCTGTGTCTTGGTCACTGATCGGGTGAGCGGTCGATGACCTATAGATATGCGGCTATCTTCTTTACCAGATGCCACGTAGACGGTATGAACTATCATGCCCCCTGACTTAAGGCGTTTGGGTTCACCATTTTTAACTTTTGCCGCTGACGCGGGAGTTTTCTCTGGCCTCCTTCTTTTGTGTGCCGTTGAGGTTGAAAAAACCGTTGAAGGGGGCACCCTAGCAGTTGGTGCAGTTAGAGGCCATTGAATCTTGAGTTCTGCGCCAGGCAAAAGACCAAATCTTAGTAACTTGAAATCCGACGGCAACCATTTACAAACCGCGATTGATTCGCGAAGACGACACACGAAGTGTGGAGTGGAAAGAGGAAAAGGTCCCACCTGGCGTGCCAGAATCTGTTCCCCTCCGAAGGGCGGCGCACGGGACCGCGATGTCCTGACGCTGGCGATTCGGGGAAGATGCTATTTGGTTTTATCTGTCCACCTCTCCGAAGATGCCAAGTTGATTTATGGCACCGGGTATCGGAGGATTAGACGGATGCAGCCGATGTAGCAGACTTCGTCAGATTCCCCCTCACTTGAGGGGTTTTCGATTGTGGGGATGCTCTTCCCTGCAGGCGTAACCCCGTGCAGTTAATTACGCTACCGCATTGCGGTAACAACTTTCTCCTTCCCCAGAATTTCACTTCGTGTCGTGTGTGTTTGTTTTGTTTGTGGTTGCCCGTGGATTGTATACGGAGACTGAGTAATACCGTCGCCCGTAGAACGTGGATTAGTCCAAATCCGTATCTACTTAGATTTGGGCTTGGTGTTTTTAGTTTAAGGATACGTTAGTCGTATTGAGACTAAGATAGACTTAAACGTTCGTCAAGGATACGTTAGTCCTGCTTTAGACTAAGATAAACTTGACGTGGTGATCCATTCAATATATGGCCGTCGGGACTCATCACCTCTCTGACGTCGTTGAAGGATTACAACGATGGATATCAGAGGAGTTCAGAGGTGTACCCTTGAACCAAAGTTGATTTGGAGTTTTATCATTTATTTAAATGTCTAAGGATACGTTAACCGTATTTGGGGCTAAGATCAGCTTAAACGGGACCGTTTAGATCCGGCAAAAGAGCATATGGAGGCTCTATTGTTCCAGTTTAGGGACATAGTGGTCCATGCTCCAGTTTAGGGACGTGGTGGTCCGTATTCCAGTTTAAAGACGTGGTGGTCCGTATTCCAGTTTAAAGACGTGGTGGTCCGTTATTAGTTTAAGGACGTCTCGGTCCGATATTAGTTTAAGGACGTCTCGGTCCGATATTAGTTTAAGGACGTCTCGGTCCGATATTAGTTTAAGGACGTCTCGGTCGGATATTAGTTTAAGGACGTCTCGGTCCGATATTAGTTTTAAGGACGTCTCGGTCCGATATTAGTTTTAAGGACGCCTCGGTCCGATATTAGTTTTAAGGACGTCTCGGTCCGATATTAGTTTTAAGGACGTCTCGGTCCGATATTAGTTTTAAGGACGTCTCGGTCCCATATTAGTTTAAGGACGTCTCGGTCCAATATTAGTTTTAAGGACGTCTCGGTCCACGAGTTTAAGGACCCCGCAGTCCATATACGTGTGGTCATTGGGACCCGTCACCTCTCTGACGACGTTGAAGGATTACAACGACAGGTGTCAGAGGAGTTCGGAGATTTACCCTCGAACCGGTAGTAAATTGATTTAAGAGAGCAATCTTGCTCAGTCAATTTAGGGACATAGGGCTAAAATTAGGCTAAGTCTAGTTGAAAATGTTCAACATTTTATTTGCTTTTGTATTGCATTTCTGCTTATTTTTATCTGGGCTTTGCCCAGAAAGGATGCAGAGCATCAATTTGTCTTAGGTTCTGCCCTTTATAAATGATGCAGAGCATCAATTTTATTTAGGCTCTGCCCTTTTATTGCTTTGCAATTTATTTTGGCCTGCTTGGTCTTTTTGATTTGGACCTGGCCCTTTAAGAAATGCCTTGCATTTGTTAGGCGCTTTGCGCCAATCAGAGAGCGCAAGCGCTCGTGGTGATGACACGTGTCATGCAGCGCAGTGCGCTGCGCTAGTGCGCTACGCTTGCGCTGCTGACACGTGACACGCTCTGGTGGCTTGCGCCAATTTCAGAGAGCGAAGCTCTATTCAAAAGCGTATAGCGCAAATGGTTCAGGCGCTGACATGTGGCGCTCTCTGGTGGCTTGCGCCAGCCCTAGAGCGCAACAGTGCAGATTTATAAGTGCAAAGAACTATTAATTTGAGAATCTTTTAGATTCAAGAAGTGCAAAGCACTGTTAAATTTCTTGATCTAATTTAGATCAAAGGAAAAGATAAGTTTTTTCTTATCTTAAAGATCCAAAGGTTCATGAAAAAGTGCAAAGCACTATTTTTATTTTATTTATTCATTTTATTTAGTTATGTTTAAAGATCAATGATCTTGTTTTTAGATCACTGATTTGTTCATAAGAGAATTTTCTCTTCTTTCAAAGGTTTTTACCTTCTGTTGTTCTTGAGGAGTTCTCGAGAATTCTCTTCTCTCTATTTTTTTTTAAAGATATTGATCCCTTTGAATTGAGGTCTAGGGTCCTTTTTATAGTGCCCATAAATTAGTTAAATTTGTTAAAGAGATCTTCCTCTGAGTGATTCGGGGAATTTTCCCCACCGTTGGATCTTTTGATCCAAGGGCTTCTGTTTTTCAGAAGAAAATCTTCTTGTTTTAACAAGAACAGAAAGATTTCATTAAAATATTAATTCTGTTTGGCGCAAATACCCCAGCGCATGACACGTGTCACGCAGTGCACAGCGCAGCGCAGCTGCGCCAGCGGGTCTGCGCTGACACGTGTCGCGCAGCGCACAGCGCAGCGCAACTGAAGCGTTGTTTCCCTTAATTTTGTTTAAAACAGAGCTTTGCTCTGATTAGGTGCGCTGCCTTGGGCGCTGCGCTGATGCATTTGCGTCTGACACGTGGCGCGTTGCGTCCGGGATTTGAAGCGTTATTTCAAAATTTGAATTTTGAATTTCCAGCAGAGCTTTGCTCTGATTGGGGGAAACAACAGACTTACTCGAGATGATTGTATGTTATCTGGTTTGTCCTTATCATCACTATCACATGTTGATAGAGCCCATAGGATTCTTTCTTGACTACTAGCATTATGGTGGCGATCATATACATGAGATCTAGGTGGTCTATAAGTACATCCTTAAATGTCCATAGTCGTGGGAGTATCGAGACTGGGCATTGATACTCCAGTGTAAACTAGTGTATACAATAAAACTTTTAATGTAATGAACTTGATATCGTTGTAGAATCGAGTGATTTGAAAATGAATGGTTTAACCTCCGCTTTTAAAATCGAGTAGTTTTCAAAACAAACTGAGTGGGTTGTAGAATTTGCTAGCTTTTGCTAAAGAGGTCATTCTCAGTGAAGGTTTCTCGGCTTTTACCTCATCGAATGAGGTGTTGGTTATCCATCAAGGAATACCACTATGCAAATCAATAACTAGAGCTACCTTTTTAAAAAAATTGATTCTACAACATTTTTAGGTTTCTTTTCTTTTCATTAATCTCATTAATGACGTCCCATCATTTCCTAAACATCATAGAAGAAACGAAAATAGAACGTACGCTTATGCCATCCGCATTTGCTACGGGGCCCCATCATCCACCGTTAGGTTCCTTAACTAACGGCAGAACGGGGGCTGGTCTAGCGCGAGTGCAAAACATAAACAACATTTATTATATATACATTATATATATCAACCATTCGTCTCAGGTAGTTATATGATCACATCACAGAACTCAGGCAGCAGAAACAAACATATGAAATATTGGATATACTAGGAGGTCCGTGTTTTAAATTCAGCCAGTAATGAAAAACACGGATTCCATGGTCATGATGAATAGCCAAACCCACATCCCTAGACCCCTACGAGAGCGGCAAACAACCCTTCCAATTCTAGAGTTATGAGACCCGGTCTCGACTCCTCGAGATGGTCTCCTATTGGACTCTAGAACCCGGTTACTTGTGCTCCTCGCCTTGGATCTATCATAATGCGGAAATGTTAATAGTATATATCAATGGTGACATCATCCTCAACCCGGAAGTATCCCAATAAAAGAATATTACATACAGTTTTTACATGAATGAAAATAAAAAAACTCTCATCTCACGCAAAACCCACGGCTATTCAATCATGACGATCCAATATAATATATCACAGCAACACATAACATCACATGTCATTAACGTAAGTAAATATGCGTATCTCGAATGTCGTTGATGTATAGCAATGAAATCTGGGATACCCCACATATTAAAATTACGGTCGCAGAAATGAAATGAAAAATACAATAATTAGAATCCGCATCAAACCTTTGACATCATAAACCCGGAATATCTCTTATCTCAGATTTCATGCCTAACACTTTAAACCTTGCATTTAAGTCTCGAATTGAAAACACTTTTCAATATCAAGTCGAGTAATTCAACAAGATTCCCGATTAAATGATCGAATGCTCATCGGGAACTTTAGTAAATTGCCGCACCCCCTGTGCCGTCAACGAAATGCACTTAGGCGGAACACCATAGCCGCGAGCACCAGACTGGATGCTTTTGGCCTCGGGGTTCTCCTACAGTCACTTCGTCGGGGCTGTGGGGTATGGCTATCTAGTAGTGTTTCTCGGCAACTATCCGCGTACAATACGAGATTGCGATGGAGTTTTGATCCGAATCGAAACTCTATGGCAACCAATCAAAGACTAAAATGCGAGATTTACAAAACACAAACTAGTTTTCACACAACTAATTAATATGGATTCCAAATATTGTATGACATATCATATATATCTAGACGATATTAAACATTTTGATCAATATATCAAACACCCACAAATCACAGAGATCTCAACAACTTGAGTCTCGGTAAAAATACCCAGAAAGTGTAAAATCACAATATGGAGCAGCACAAGAAAATGGAGTCCCAAACTCACCAATAATGCCGTGGAACCGCGGATAAACCCATGGTTCTTCCGCGGTTGCGCGGCCAATTGGTCGAGTTGGGCTATCGTTATTCTTGGTTCTTCATAAAAGACTGCATGATTTTCTGCATATTTTTAATCTGGAAAAATTCAACTTTTGAAAATTTGGACAGAAACATAGAAAATATGGGGTTCTGAAGTTCGATCAAACACTTTAACATCGTTAAGACCAAACCAAATGCTCTAGCTTGGCTCTGATACCATGAAAGTGTGTCTTAGCACCTCTACTAGGTTTCCACATGCATCAAGTATGCATTTTAAAAAATCTAGAGGTCAAAGCTACACTAACCTAGAATCGAATTAGAGAATTAGGGTTTTTAACCATGTAAAAATATATTACACTAAGTGAAGAGGATCACAACCTTTGTAGACCAAGTCCTTCACTTCTAAAGCTCCAAGTAGTTGTCCCTTAGCTCCAAGTAGTGCTCCCTAGAATTCTTCTTAAGCTCCACTTGGTGAAAGGTGTTGGGTTACGCCAGTGCCCCGGCCATCAATCCGTGGCCAAATACGGAATAAAAACTTTTATAAACTGGCGCTAACGGAACCTGAATCCCGGATCATACAATTAACCCTATACTAGTTGTATGTAAAGGAGTTTAGAGAGGTTACACCGAATGATCCGAGTCCTTCAGTTTTCAACCTCTGTCCTAAGCTCCTCGCGGCTTGCTCGATCAAGTTTGCTCTCCGGTCTCCCCACATCGAAGTAGATCCACGTTGAGGGTTAGTAATACGGGCTCCTGCCTCAAAAACGAAGCAACTCAGGTATCTAGTTTGCTAACCTAGATAGCCAAGTTGAAGTAGAGAATGTGTGTGATTACTTTGACTCAATACACCCAAGGATTCTCAACTCATGTGATGGTTTGGGTGGAGGTTGAAGAAGTTGCCATGGAGGAAAGTGTGAGCTCAAGAAAGAAGAAAGTGAAGAAATGGCTTAGTCTTGTGTAAGCATTTGTTGTGAGCATTTTTAAAACCAACTCAAGAAAAATCCCAGCCCCAAAGATCTGCCTATCTTGCTCACTACAAATATCTTACCCAAAATAAAAACATCCATGTAACAATGAATCAACACATGATCCAATACCATGAGTCACCAAGTGCACATGCATGAGTTTAATGCATGCCATGACTCACACTTTCCCACCATATAAACATTTAAACTAAATGTTTAACAAATAGAAATGGTAACTCTAAAGTAAAATTGTAACGAATTACAAGAATACTCCTCATCCGTACATACATACCCGCATTCGTATTCCAACTGAATACGAATACAATGAGACGAAAATAATCCAACAATATAATACTATGATCCGGCTTAAACCAAACCCCACCAGTATTATCCGTCCGATCATGATCCGCACACAAGTGCATGTATATGATCGAACCCTGCCATAAAACCATACGGACTCTACAACGTTTCTCTCGAATAAGGGAAACCCTCTGTGTGGGACTCTAAAGACTCGTCAATACGTTAGCAGTGGGTTTAACCACAAGCACTTCAGTGGCACTAGCTGTACGTAACGGCTACTCAGGTATTGAGTGAAAGGGAGGCCGACAAGCAAACTCATCCTGATGTAAGTCGACGTTAGACACCCTACGAGTTGTGGGGAGGCGGAATAGGTAAAAGAATCATTTTGTTTAAAACAAACATCGATTAACTTACGGATCTTTGTCAAACCTTAACAAACAACATCATAGGAGGGATTATCTACTATGAAAGAAGATTATACCTAATGAACCAAGTCCTTCTTGTTCTCGATGACCACCTCCTCGTCGGCCTCCTCTTTGTGATAGAAGATCCACCCGAGATCTACTACTCCAAGCTTGACCTCTAACTTGAGGTAACTAGGTTACTCAAAGTGCTAATCAAAGCAACCTAGGGAATATAGAGTAGGATTAGGGATTAATAAGTCTTGCTAACCCTTGATCTCAACACATGAGAGGTTAGGGTTAGGGTTTGAAGAGAGAGAGCTTGAGGAGAGAGAAGGTGAGAGTGAGAATCCTTTTGGAATAATGATTCATTTGTGAATATATGAAGCATATGATATTACTAAATGAATAACAAATAATAATATGTCATCATGCTTCATTAACTCACATAGTGATTCATCTCATGAGTTATTTAAATCATAAATGCATCATTAACTCCATGGATGAATCACACCATGACTCATTAAACCAATTAATGCAAATGCCACCTTAGCTTCCAACTCATCAAACTTCTAGAAGCTTCTCGGCAATTTACGAGAACGCCCCTCCTATCCGTGAAAACACGGAAAAACTTTAGACTGTATAAATCAAATAATCCGATACTAGAATCTGGCTTAAACCAAAGCCCGCTAGTAAAAACTGTCCGAACATCGTACGTGCGTAAAAACACGTATGCGTCCGAACCCTGTCGTAAAACCATATGACCTCTATATCGTTTTGCCCGAAGCAGGGAAACTCTCTGTGTGGGACTCTAAAAACACGACTACTACGCTGGCAGTGGGTTTAACCACAGACCGCAAGCGGCACTAGCTGTATGTAACGGTCCCTAGGTAGATGTCGATAAGAAGGCCGATGAGGAAACCCATCCGAACTCCTACTGAGCCCGATGTGACAATCTCCGTACAGTCCGGTCTGTTCGTCTAGGACTATCGCATATCGGGCCTAGGGGTCGGCAAGCGTCAGTCCCCTAAAAGAGGTATAAGTCGTGTCGGAGCGAAGCCCACTACACATTGAGAAACTACTGGAAAACCTACAAGTAAATCTCGCTTGCCATGGCCAGGGACTTTGCGTAACGGCTCTCCAGACACAGCGCGATATCAACTCCCAATACCGGGAGAGACGAATCCTGTCTAACCGCCACTGCCTCCAAGTGCTCGGGACTGCACCCAACTGCTACCTGTTTGCACGACTCCTTTGAGCCGTGGTAGGGTAGCAATCTAAGAACAATGGGAACACACTCGAGGCGAAGCAGCAGTGTCAAGTCTGCGGACTATGCTGTACTCATGTCACCTGGGAACTGTTAACTGACGATGGGTATAATACCAACGAACAGTTCACTGCGAGTCCTGTCCGGTGTACCCGTAACCCAACAAGCACCTGTATACTATCTCCGGTACGACGTACTGATGGCTGTGGGACAGACCATCTCCCTAACTGGGATGAGAAGTGTACACACTAGTCTACTCCGGAGTATCGATGCCCTGTCTCGATAATCCTACGACTAGGGACCTGAAAAAGGATGTGCTTGTAGACTACCCAGCCCCCACTAGTGTGACTGCCATTACAACGCTGGTAGTCAAGCAAGATCCTAAGGGCTCTATCAATACGTACACACATATTAAGATAGATATAAACCAAGTAGCATACTACCATGTTTAGCAAGACTGTTAATATAACTGTGAATATCCCAAGCTTCCATTAAGTAATATACAAGCCAGTATGATGCAATAATGGCTCCTAAGGCATATACACTAACACCTGAAACCCTACTGACCCTGACAGTGATAATATCCGTATTGTCCGGTCCATTTGTCTACGAGTATCTCATATCGAGTCTAGGGGGTGGATAAAGTCAGACCCCTAATAGTTTGACATTTAGTGTCGGTATGAAACCTATCACCACCTGAGAAACTACCAATCCTAGATCAGTAATTCTCGACTACCTTGCCCAAGGATTTCTGGTGATGGCCACCCGTGCACACCGCGACATCAACCCCTAATATCGGGAGAGACGAATCCCCTGACGATCCGCTCACTGCCTCCATGTGGCTCGGGACTGTACCCAATTAAAACCTGTTTGCACGACTCATTTGAGACATGGGAGGGTAGTAATCAAAGCACAGTGGGAACTCACATGAGACAAATGACAATCTCAGGTCGATAGAATAACCTGTACACATGTCACCAGGGAACTGCTATCTAACACTAGGTATAATGCCAAGTAGCATGTTCCCGGCGAGTCCGTCCGGTGTACTCATAACCCATTGAGCAGCTATATAAATCTTAGGTGAACCAACTGACACCAATGGCTTGTGACACCGTCCATCACCCCTCGTCGGGGTCTCGATCAGTAGACACTAGTCTACTCTGGAGTATCGATGCCCAGTCTCGAAACTCCCTTGACTAAGGACATTTTAAGGATGTGCTTATAGACCACCCAACTCTCACGTATATGATTGCCATCATACGCTGGTATTCAAGCAAGAATCCTATGGGCATATATCAACATGTAATAGTGATATGTAGTGTCACCTGAAGCATGTACACGACGATAAAAACAAACCAGATAGCATACTATCATCTCGAGTAAGACTGTTCTACCGGTATAGGTCCTCCCTCAGTCATTGCAAATCACGTGCCTGCAATCCAATAATTGACTTGAGGGCACTATAGCCAACAATCTCCCATATGAACTTAAGGCTAATTATTGTGATGTCGCATACTTACAGCCCGTGTGATACCGAACACCCAACTCCTCTACTAATCATTTTCACAAAGTTTGTTTGTGAAACTAGCGCGTTCGAGAAATAGTCTCAGTGAGTGGATCCGCTCCAATGTTTCTTTCTATATCTCTCTTTATCTCAAGATCGCGGAGAAAACCATTTCCCAAAATGAGCAATACCTGTCTTAGAATAAGTCTGGATATCTGATGAGATCCAGTTCACAAATGAACTCTAAATCCATCAAAACTTCTTAGACTGTATCGTCTACTGAATTTAATCAGTATCCTGCGCCATACCTCCCTCTGTGTCCGCCTAGACCACCTGTCCAAACTACTGCCCCTCAAAAGAGCAAAAATTATAACTTTAACAGTCACTCTGTCATCCTGGTCACCTTGGAAGCCTGGAATGATAACCGTCTCCCGAAGGAGGCTGTCGTTATCATATCCCTAGAACATCATTTTATGTTCATAAACTTCTTCCGAACGTTTCTCCAGGATTGGATTAATATAAACTTATTGCAACTAGTGCAAAAAAAAACATCTGGTGTTGTACTTGACATCTCATGATTGACTCAATTGCCTAAGCAAGTGATATTCCAATCATGCACATCCCTCTCCCCTTTAGTCTGTAAGACACCTTTAGAGAGGGTGACTCCATCACCTGCAGGTACAGTACCATGCCAGGAGTCGTCCATTTTAAAACACCTTTAGAATACTGTCTATGTACCCAGATTAGGAAACTACCAAAATCTAGATCTAAAACCATATATCTAGTAACCAGAATGCCTGATATTATATACATATCCTATATGGAGAAACCACTGTGTGACAACCACAGTATAACCGACTGTAGTATAGGAATTTCACTTCCTACAAAGTGTATGTCATCTAAATACCAGGACATTATACCCTACTACCTTCTTAATAGATCCTTCCCCTATTCTGATGAAGTCAAAAAACCTATGACTGTCACATCAAAAATAGATGATCTATCTCTGCCTACTTGCTTTAGTCTATAAATAGACATAAGCTACTTGTCTACTATGCACGTGCACTTCTAAAGCTAGTTTAGAACGATGCTATAATCATCCTCCTGCCGGGTCTCAGAGTCTAGAATAATAGTAATGGCAAGTCTGGGTAAACAAGAACCTCCCCGTCACCGTCTTTGACGATACCAGAGTACCTCTCGGGTGCCTAAGGTTACCCACCATATCTGCGGAGTGGCTAATGGAATGTCAAACCCGATTGAACCTTTAGGTTCTATTAAATTTTCAGTAATCGTTTGTGGTTCAGGAATCACTTCCAGTTCTACCATACTCCCACTACTGTTTTCTGAAAAAGTCCATTTTGCTAAAACTGTGGTGAGTCAAGAACAATATCACTATTGATCTTCCAAATGGTAGAAAGTTAACCCTTGTCACAGCCCGGGATAACCCATAAACTGCTATTACTGAAACGTGCTTTGAGTTTTTCAGAGTGTGGTTTTAAGCATAAGACGGACAACTCCATATACCTTAACATCGTTAAGATATGAACCATTCTATATACAATATAGAAACAGAGGCACTGATTTAATTGGAACCAGATTCAAATCAAGCAGCTGTCTCTAGTGCATGTCTATAAAATGGAAGGAGGCCGATCAGCATTACTCAACTAGGATTGCATTCAGATATGAGTAACCTAGAAGAGAAGCAAGTTCTCAAAACTATTACTATCAACTGAATACCAAACACAAGTATCTACATTTTCGATCACCTTGAAGAATCCCGATACTTGCAACAGATGGTTCTCTACTTTATTCTTATACCTATAACTTCTCAAAATTTGGACCTTGTATTTCTACTAAACACTTGTCTAAAACTGGAGAAGTCACAAGTAAACAGAATATAGTATGAGCACCAACCCCTCTGTCCTAATGGATACTGGACAACATACAATACTTTGTATAAATCCCCTGAGTTGAATAACTCAAACCCTGTGCGTCGTAGTTTGAAAACTGTACTATGGTTAAGAAGAATTACACCGCTGTTTAATACTCCTTACCTAACCATCAACTGATATAGGTAAATGTCATGGACATAATTTCAAAAACTTATATCTCACTTTATGAAATAAACATACAGATATATCAGTTTGAAATTGGTGCATAACAACGGATATTCAAAACCAAATATTTGTCATCAGGCAAAACCCAGGCGATTTGCTTAAATATCACCAATTACAACGAACTCCGATATAATCACCTAATTCCCAATAATTTAATCCCACTCATCATTTGTAAAACCATACAGATGTGAGAATCAAACCTGGTAAATACATACCCTGGAGCAAGGATCTAATTGGGAAATCAGTTTTCAATTAACAACGCATAGTGAAACTGAAACATGAAAATGTTTCGAAAGGGTATCCGGGTATTCCTAGTAATGCCTCTTCCATTATCCAGATTCATGACTATAACCTTATATTTCTTTGCCATCTCTCCAAATCCCTTTATTTGTCTTTGCTCATTACCTTTTGTACACCACCCTTAGGCTAGATGGTTTTCTTTTTTCCCTACCGTTCGGCACCAGCCTATGGTTTGGAAGAAGACTGTCCAATAAGTGTAATAGGTGTACCCTCCTAATCCTAGTAGCCCACGCTACCTGAGAGAAGGTAAAGATAAAAGACAACAGAATAATCCTTATTCTATTTCTCCTGAACCAGAATCCATCCTCGAACTGGAACAAGTTCCTTCGAGTACGATGGATTATCCAATAACTGTGGATCTTCGTAGTGATACAGGGTGTTCAGAAGAAATTCAAAGGTGAAGTAGGAGTGGCGATGAAATACGCGGTTTGGTCGTGAATGATAGCAGTCGCAATTTTCTTTGCCCTCTTTCTAATCCCTTAATTTTGTCTTTACTTATTACCTTCTGTATACCACACTTTAGGCTAATCGGTTTACTTCCTTCCCTACCTTTCGGCACCTGCCTATGGTTTGGAAAAAGACTATCCAATAAACGCAATAGGTGTACCCTCTCCTAATCTTAGGAGCCCTCACAACCTGAGAGAAGGTAAAAGGAAAAGATAACTGAATAGTCCTATTCATTTTCTCCAGAACCGGAAACCATCCTCGAATTTGAAACAAGTTTCTTCGAATTCGTATGTAACTATACGATAGTCATATCTAATGAAAATGGGATCTTCGTAGTGATACGGAATGTTCTGGAGAAAAAGAAAAGGTTAAAAGTATGAGTGGCAATGAAGTATGCAACTCTGACAATCCAAAAGTCAATGTTTTAAGAAGGTTCGGTTAACTTGGTTTCTGAGTTATAGTCTAGGGTCGGGACATGGTCGCTGCCAAAGAGAGAGAGGGAAAAGAAACACTCAGCGTGCACTCTAACCTAGATCAGAATGGTTAATCACTTTATCTAATCAGGATGTCTCCCACTGTATCCTTAAATTCTCCTCGAAACCTAAAAGAAGAATTAGTCGGGATCATCTAAAATCACCCGAGGAGTAAACCAACTCATCAGTGGGGATCAGGATCCAACTATCATCGCATGATAACCTGATGGAATCCACTCAAGTTATCACACTGCAGAAGGTATGCGCATGCCTGGTGTTCAGTCGAAAATATCGTGCATTTGATATGACATTTTCCTTACTATTTTAAATAATTAAAGGTGTTTAATATAAATATAACACATATGAGGGTTTATCTGTAAAAATACTTATTTAATATGTTTATGTATCATAATTAACATTATGAAGGATAATGTAAGTATATAATATATATATAATATTTAGTCCATTTAAATATGCATATCATATCAAATATCTTTAACCAATTTTCTTAAACTATAATATCATATTCAATGGTTAGGATAATATCTCAATAAAAACAAACTTTACTAACATTATTCTTTGAGATATTGTGCAGAAATTACATCAGGAATGAAATCAAGGAAATCCGAGTTATCGAGATCAAATCTGCCAAAATATTAAAGTAAATCGAAGAAATCAATTCTGGCAGAGACTTAGAGAAGATTTCCAAAATCCAGATATTCAAAAGATCACCGCATGTCAACTAGATGAAACTCCAGAATTTTGAACCAAAGATCACACCAAGACGCGGCCCAACTGTGGCCAAAACAACAAAAGTGCGGCGGATCCACGGCATAAAGGGGGAGTTTGGGTTTGAGATTTTCAGGTTGGATTTGCTAAAACTAAACCTAATTCTGGGAATCTAGGGATTACAACTTCTATGAACCGAGAGCCTCACTTGAAAATTGATCAAACCGACGAGATCACGAAGTCCGAGACAGCTCAAGAATCCAGGTTGATCATCAGCTGTTCATCTACCTCCTTAAGAAGAGATCGAGAAGCAAACTAGGGTTTTGTAATCACTTTCTAAAGGAACAAAGTGTAATTGATCAAGTTGATTAATAAAGGTAGTTATTTTATTCTTATTGCATTTTATTTTCTTTATTTACATCATGGTTTCTATCTGTTGTTTATCTCCATCATGCGCGAGTAATTCTCCTCTTGTTAGGGTTCGTAGGATTAGGGTAGATCAATGGATGATTAAAATACTTTAAATCCTTTTACGTCCTATAAAGTTTATAAACTTTACCAAAAGAATCATTAACATCCTAATCGGGCACGCTATCAATTCATTGATAGTCACGACCATGATTAGAAATTAGATTAACAATTGTTTTGGTAAAGGCTAGACATGAACGGAGATCCATGTCAAGATAGGGGTTAAGAGTGGGAACCCTATTCCCTCCAGAAACCCTAATCTGCATGCATCACTATCGATCTAGATTTAAATCTATTAGAGGATAAAAGGAGTAATCTTTAATTAATCATCCATGACTACTAAATCTTAGCGAACCCTACAAGGCCCCCTTCTAATATAAAACCTATATCCGTAGTTAATCTAGATCTATATCCTACATCCGTGATTGACGTAGATCTAGAATTTACAACCATTCTCTACTGTTCATTATTTTTCATCCTTTCCCAATCAACACATCTAAAGTAAGATTACAAGATTCAACGTTTCCCTGAGGAAGACCCGTACTCATCTCGGTCTAGCTACACGCGATACCGTTATTGATTGCGGTTATTTCTACAAACACTTCTTTAAAACAGACCAATCAAATGGCGCCGTTGCCGGTGATACGCGCGTAATTTTTTATTTTTTACTATTCGTGTTGAATTCTTATCCAAAGATTCATAAATAAACAAAATAGCAAATTGTGTATTTAACGATTATTGTGTGAATTTTGCAAGGGGATCTGGAGTCACAGATTTGAGGAAACAGAGATTCAGAGACATTCATCAAGACCCAGAGGAACAACGGAAGAAACAGTGAAAAAAATTAAACAAAGAACCCCCTGAAGCACGGCGGAACCGCGGCTATTGTGTGCAAACGGCGGCGGAACCGCGGCGGTCTTGAGGAGTTATGCCCTCAAACTTTTCTGGTATCTTTTCTATCTCTTTCTCTCTCCTCTGAAAAATCCAATAATATATTTTCTGCAAGATTCTTTGCAAAATATCGCCGCTTAAAAATCTTTTTGCGTGTTTTGTCTTGCGGGTTGTTTTTGCATATTTTAATACGGACTTTAAAGGGTAAGACCACAATTCAGATTAGGTGGGGATTTCATCACCCTTCCTAGGTCCCACAAATCACAAAATGAGCATCCTCATAACCCTATATTAATTAAAAAATATCTAGATCAAGTCCCTAAAGACCGTCGCGCCCAAATAGGACAGAAGAAGGTCGTGGGTAATCTATCGCTTATCCGCATTTCTTTTGTGCTGTCTAGGCAAGTGTGTCTAAGGAAAGTGGTTACTTAATTAGGCCCGCTATTTTCGATGATTCGTATAGCGGATACCTCCCACTTACCTGGCACTTACCTGGCCACATGAGTTATAAAGAAGTGGTAAAGGATTGATCCTGTGGCATGTCATTTGGATGTCTAGGAGCGGTCTAGTGCTTGACCTAGGTAACCTTAGTTCTAGGGTTTGCTTGTGCATTTTGTGATTTGTTGAGTCAACCCTCAAGTCCCACTTTCAAAGCAAAACAATCCAAATAGAGCTTAAATCTTTTCACCCTCCTCCCTCTTTTCACCTTCTTATAATGGGTAAACCAACTAAAAGAACTCTTGCCGAGTTTTTCTATCTAGAACCAGATATTTCTTATTATCGTAATCACTTCGGTATACCATCCGAATCTACCATGTATTTAAGAGATCGGATAGAGCAACCGGAAAGAAACAATTGTCCACCTCACTCCAGGTCCTATCAACCGCATCAAAATTCTACATCTTCTTTTATTAATACTCCATCTAAAGCGTGTGAGGGAACTCCTAAACGCATGTCCATCGCTGAGTATATAGCAAGGACTAACGGCCAATGTTTCAATCCGGTCAAACCGTTAGGACAACAAATGCCACCACCTTCTAAAGAAGATTTTACTACTTGGTTTGTAGCATATATGACATCTGTTGACAGTCACCAACCACACAACCAATATCAATATTCTTCTAATCACAATGTTGATCCCACTCCTGCCCAATTTTCACAAGCTTTCGATTCCTATCAATCCTATCCGGCTTTTACACCTTCTCTAGACATTCCTTCTAATCAGTTATTTGGGAGTTATACTTATCCACAAGAATTTCAATCTTATGTTAAAACCCCTTACCGACCAATGTCTATTCTTTAACGGACTATGGAAGAATATGTGGTAGCGCCGCGCCGCGCCAGAAAGGAATTGAATGCGTGCATGGCCGTTCTCAATAAATAAAACGAACGAGCAACTAGTTTCAAACCAGCTTAAAATTATCCAATGTATGATACGGCCATTGGACAATTTATGAATTTGGGAAGTGAGAGAGAGCGGTAAACCCTTCCAAATCAAACCTCCCCATCTAAAATTGAAATCCACACCTCCAGTTTCACAGATCTATCGAGTACACCAAATGATTCACCAATTGAAGATAGAATGTCTGATGAGTTGTGTGACTTTGTAGTGTTTGATTTACCCGATTGAGAAGGGTCCATTTCAAGTGAAGCCACACCCAACCCTTGTGATCTCTACACCTCCACTCTAGAACCACAATTGATTGAAAACCCTGCTTTTGATGAGGTGTGTGAGACTTGTAACCTTCACTTGATTGAGGATATTGACGTTGGGGATATATTGGATGATGAGCCTGAAATTTTGGATGAGTTTGTCCCACCAATTCTTAAGGTCCTTTCACTCCCGTGTGGTCATCGTCTCGAACCTTTAACTATTCTTCTGAACCCCATATGTGTAGGGTTCCTAGGCACACAAATGAAGTCTCACAAGGCATCAAACATGGCTAATTTAAATTTTATGAGTGCCGAGAAACCCTAACATGGATCGTTAACTAGATATATAGGCTATGCGATGCAAGTTAACGACTTTAACTTAAAAGGAAAGGGGGTACAACCTTTGTAGATCCGGTCCACCACTTCCTAGGCTCCGCGATGATGTCCCTCCACTGTCCAAATCGAATTCCGGACTCTAGCATCGGCTTCATCGAAGAAATGGGCGGGCTTGATCGTCGGCTTCGATGCCGAAGATGATCTACGTCGAGGCATCACAAGATCAAACTCTCACTTCACCAAGTCATGAAACTTGTGAAGAAAACACCCTATACTACTTGGCAAGAGGTAGAGGATGAAGAAATAGGAAGTGGGTTCACTTTAGAATTGGATTTCTCATTCATTTTCACTAGTTGCCATTGATGGTAGCTAGGTTTTCTTTCTTGCTCAAGATGAAGAAGAAGAAGAAGAAAAGATATGATAAGTGTTATTAAAAATAGAAAATAAAAACAACACTTATCATTTACTAACCTTGGTTGAGTGTAGAGAATAGACCATGGTTAGTTTTAATGGTTAGGGTTAAGCATGAGACAAGAATGGTGGATATGGTCAAAGCTTCATGAAGCTTCAACATGCAAACAAAAACCCCACCATTCTTTCTTTATCTTTTCCAAAATAAGAATTATAAATAAATAGATAAACAAAACCCTAATCATTAGTTTAACCATGGATTAATTCTTTACACTTAACCAAGTAAACATGTATCATCAAACATGATACAATCAAGTGCACAAAAGTATATCACATATACAACTTGCACAATTCAAGTGAGAAAATCCATTTAAAGTGAACCAATACTAGTTAATGCAAAGTAATATATCAAATATATAATTATGCATTAAATCATTGAATCAATACTAGATTTAACGATCCGGTCATATCGCATATAACCGACTAATATCCAATGTATCGGCTTATCGAATCAATCCATGATTCGATAACTAGGTTATATCGCATATACCAATCGATACATTCATCGCGAGAATGCAATACGGTATCACATACACGCATTATTCTCGGTCCCGCACATATCTCATATGCGCTCCTATTTCGTTTCGCTTGAGCCAGGAAACCTCTGTGTAGGACTCTAAAGACTCGTCAATACGCCGGCAGCAGATGATGATCATATCAAACACCCACAAGCCGCAAGCGGTCTGCTAAACGTAACGGCCACCCGGGTACTGAGCGATCAGAAGAACGACGAGCAAGCCCACTCACACTCCTGTGAATCCAACCAGTAACACTTACCGTACAGTCCGGTCTGTTCGTCTGATATGTCGCATATCTCGCCTAGGGATGGTAAACGTCAGACCCCAGTAGCTCGATAAGTCATGCCGACGTGAAGTCCATGACATGTGTGAAACTACTGATAACACTTACCAGTAGGTCACTGCAACCCTGGCCAGGGATTTCCTGTTATGGCCAGTCGAGCATAGCGCAACATCCACCCCCAATACCGGGAGAGACGAATCCCCTCCTATCGCTCATTGCCTCCATGTGAATCGGGACTGTACCCAAAAACCACCTGTTTGCACGGCTCAGTAGAGCCGTGGTAGGGTGGAAATCAAAGCACAGTGGGAGACACACAAGACTCTATGACGATCTCGGGTCAACAGACTAAGCTGTACCAGTGTCACCAGAGAACTGCCATCTGACGTGAGGTATAATACCATCTGGGAGTTCTCGGCAAGTCCGTTCAATGTACCCAGTCTCCTCTGAGCACCCGTATACCATCTATGATGTCAAACACCAATGGATATGGGATCATCCATCGCCCATCGCATGGGTCGAGAAGATATACGCTAGTCTACTCTGGAATATCGATGCCCCGTCTCGATATTCCCTCGACTAGGAACATTGAAGGATGTACTCATGGACTATCCAGGCCCCACTAGTATGATCTGCATCACAGTCCTGGAAGTCGAGTACACATCCTAAGGGCTTTATCAACATATAACAGAGAGACAGAAAGTATACACGTTAAGATAAAGAGCAACCAGATAGCGTACTATCATGTCGAGCAAGAAAGTCCTACCTATATATATCCCAGCATCCACTACAATATACATCCAATGTACAGTAATGGCCTCTAGGGCATACATATAACTAACAATCTCCTACTTGCACTAGGGCCATCTGTAGCAGTGGTTGCAGTATCACATACTCAACCATCCCCTAAAAGTCTCTCTTTGGGAAAAGGCCTTCGTGAGTGGATCCGCCGTGTTGTCCTCTGAGTCTACTCTCCTAACCTCGATCAACCTGGAGATCAACTATCTCCATGATCAGGTGATGCTGCCTCAGAATTTGTCTGGGTCACTGATGGGACCAGGGTTCTAGGGCCGAAGCCACACTTCCATTGTCATACAATGGCTGGAACCTAGTTCATCTTATGAACCAATATACACCCAAACTTCCTCTTTGGTAGTATCTTCAATAGCGATGTTACCAGCCTTTATCGTCTAGTTTGCCACGGTATCTAGCTTGGAACTCTTCCAACATACCGTCCCTTTACTGAGGGTAAAGGCAATGCCTGCGACTGACATTCAGTCGTCTTTATCACCCTGGAACCCTTCCAGTGATTCTCCCCAGGATCGATTGATACCATCTCACTATATCTAGTGAGAATCCTAGCATCCAATTACATCTATCTCATAGATGAAAACTCAGGATTTAGGAGGTATCATTTTGATCCTATTAGAGAATCTATGTGATAAGAGGAGATTGACCGTTCGTAGCATAGGAAACTATTTTCCTATCAAGAGTATGTAATCCACGTACTCTACGAGGATCATTACCATACTCCATACTACCCTTTTATACATACAAGGTTCATCTACCATTTTGATGAAGTCAAACTCTTTGACTACCACATCAAAACAGATGTTCCAACTCCGCGATGCTTGCTTTATTATGTAAAGCAACTTGCACACGTTTCCGCTGCTCCCACTGTTTACGAAGCCCTCTGGCTGTGTTCTTATAGACGTTCTCTTCTAAATCATTATTTAGAAAAGTAGTCATGGCACCCAACCACCAGATATCGTAGTCATGGTATGTAGCAATGGCAAGTAGGATCTGGATGGACTTAAGCATAGTCCCCTGAAAAGATTTCATCATTATCCACGCCTGGTCAATGACGAAAAACCTTTAACAAGTCTAGCTTTGAAAGTCTTAACCTTTCCATCTACACCAAGTAATCTTCTCAAGATATACTTGCCCCTGATGGGGATTTAACCCTTCAGATATCGCAACCAAAGTCCATACTTTGCTGGTGTACATGGATTCCATCTCAGATTGCTAAGCATCCAGCCATTCTTACAGAGTCCCTACTCTCGATGGCCTGCTCGAAACTAGTTAGGTCATCATTTCATGATGTAATCCTCGCTCCCACTGTCATCGAGAAACCGAAGTGTCTCTCATGCAGGTGAGGAACCCTACCAGATCGGCGGAGAGGCTAAGGTTCGTCGGGGATTATTGAACCTTTGGTTCTGTCAAATCATTAGCAGTTTTGTACAGCTGGAACCTTTCCAGTTCTACAGAACTGACCTTGCCTCGATCTTGTCCGGATTTTGCTTTTGACATAGGCCGGACAATCCCAAATCTTAACTAACTTAAGATATGGGCTCTTCCCATACCATATCTCATATGGAATAGTAGGCAGTGATCTGATTCGAACCTAATTCAATAGGTATGCAGCTTCTCAAGCGCATAACACCCAAAAGGAAATAGGTAACTCAGTAATACTCATTATAAAGCACACGATATCTAATATTGTGTGATTGCTCCGCCACGATACACCGTTGTGCTGTGGTGTATTCAGAGGAGTAATACTGAGAGAGAATCTCATTTTCCTTTAGAATAGTCCAAGGATTCCATGCACAAGTATTCTCCTCCCTGATCTCATCATAGGACATAGTACTTATACCCGTATTTTGGTTCACTACTTCCTACTTATATTCTGTGAATACCTCAAAAGGTTCGGACTTATATTTCAACAGAAACATATGACTGAATCTTGAGAGATTGCCAGAGAATATAATGAAGTATAAAGAACCAGTCCTGGCATGTGTAGACAGGAGACCTTACATACATCATCATGTATCAGTCCCAAGAGTTCATTAACTCTTTCTCTGTTTCCAGTAAACGGAGCTATGGTCATCTAATCTTTGTGACATGACTGGCAAGTTTCATAAGATGTAAATTCAAACTGATTTAAATATGCATCTAGATGTAACTTTAGCTAGTCGGGTCACATTGATATGACCTAGTTTACAATACCTCAAGAAGGATCCGTTCATTTCTGAACTCTTCCTCTTGTGTGTGTATTGTATGCTAAAGAACTGTAGTTTGATTTAGAACGTCAATGCTTTTAGGTAACGTGCCTGAACCGATCAACTTTTGATATAGGAAATATTCAAAACATTATCCAACAATACAAAATTATATCCTTTCTTTCCTAATAAAGAGACTGATATGATTTTGTATATCAGGTTCGGTATCTAATAGCATTTGTTCAGAATCAATATATTGGTAATACAGGGTGACAGTGACCAACAGACTTGGCTGCAACACTTGCCCCGTTTTCTGTCTCATGAAACTTATCACCCGTTCTCAGTTTTTCTACCCTTTTGTAGCCCTATGTAACAGATTACATATCTGGGATCCTGATCCGGTATCAAATACCCAGGATACAAAGGATACTAAGAAACAGTTCTGTGTAACGAATACACCCGAAGAAGATGCATCATATGCACTTTCTTCGTTTGGGCGGCATAGGAATTCTGGTATTCCCCTATTTCCTGCTCTGTCTTATAACAATTATAAGTTGGAGCGGGACCAACGTTCCCCAGCTCAGTATAACAAGCGGGTTCGGTCAATACATCCATATTATTATCTTGATTAAGGCGTGATATGGTCGCTACCTGGAGAGAGAGAGAAGAAAACACTCAGCGTGCGCTCTCGCAAGAATAGATTGGTTATTTATTTTATCTAATCAGGATGGCTCCCACTGTTTTTATCAAATCTTCCTTCAAACCCTAAAAGGAAAGACTAGCCGGGATTAATTACACTCTACAAGTTCGCCAATCTTTCAGCCAGGCCAGTGTCGGTACTTTGAGGGAGGTTCCCCGTGCTTTCGCACGGACCTAATCACAGTAAACCTCATTTTCCCAGAGGCGTAACCCCGTTGACACCTTTCTAGACACCTACTTGATCGGCTAATTGCAAAGTGCAAAACTCTCCCAGGAGTAACAATTACTCGCAGTGGGTATCGGGATCCAACTATCATATAGAAGGTATGCAATCTCATTGCAAATTTCAACACTTGAAAATCCCGATAATGATTTTTACCCCTAGCACCTATGACCTTGGCTAAGGTCAACAAATCATAGATACTAGTCAAGTTCTACCCGTCATTTCATGATTAATTAGACCCACCCACATGACTCTTGGCTAAGGTCAACAAAGCCACATGACTGTCCTAACTAATCGCATCATATGCGGTGTAGGAAGACATCACTTAGCTACCGTACACTGTACCTTGACTATGGTCAACAAACACAGCACGAATACTAAGTACTCTACTTCCTAAAATGACGGAGGGTTGCGAATGGTTTTTATGAAAACCTTTAACGCTTTGAACTTGATCTCGTTGCGGAATCAAATGGTTTTTAAATGGAATGTTTTTGAAGCTTTTCTAGTTTTGCTAAAGGGGTCACTCCCGGTGAAGGGATCGTCGGCCCTTTCCTCGTCGAATGAGGTGCGGGATATATCATATATATCACTGTGCAAAGCAGAAACTATAGAAGCAATCAAAAGACAAACCGAGTGTGTAGCATCTGCCAGTTATTGCTAAAGGAGTCACTCCCGGTGAAGGGATCTCGGTCCTTTCCTTATCGAATAAGGTGCAGGACGTTCTACAAGGAACACCGCGATGCAAAGCAAGAACTGTAGCAACCTGTTTTATTTTGAAATTCGATTCCACAACATCAATTAGGTTTATTTTCTTTCATTAATCTCATTAATGAATATCCCATCATTTAAGTCCACCTAACCATCACAGATAAATATAACGTACGCTTATGCCATCCGCATTCGCCTCGATGTCCCGTCTGCACCGTTAGGTTAGGTAACTAACGGCAGAGTGGGGCAGGGCTAGCGCGGGTGTAAAACATAAGCAACGTCTATATAATATATCATATATACTATATACTACATCTATCTGAACAAATCACATGATCACATCACAGATAACGCAGCAGAAAATATCATATGAAATATTGGATATACTAGGACGTCCGTGTTTTCAATACGAGCCAGTATAAAACACGGATTCCACGGTCGTGATGAATAGCCAATCCCACACCCCTAGACCCCTACGAGAGCGGCAAGCAACCTTACCAATTCTAGGGTTAGGAGACCCGGACTCGACACCTCGAGTTGGTCTCCCACTGGACCCCAGAACCCGGTTACTTGTGCTCCCCTCCTTGGGTCTATCCTAATACGGAAAAGTAAATAATATACATCAACGGTGACAACTTCCGCAACCTGGAAGTGCCCCAATAAAAGAATATTACATACAAGTTTTTTACATGAATGAAAATGAAAAAACACTCATCTCACATAAAAAAAAACCCGGCTATTCAAACACGACGATCCAATATAACATATCCAGCAACACATAACATCACATGTCATCAACGTAAGTAAATATGAGCATCCTAATTGTCGTTGACATATAGCAACGAAACCGGCGACATCACATATTACACTTACGGTCACAGAAAAGAAAGTGTAAAACTACAACAGTTGGAATCCGCAATCTCTTTAGACATCGCATGCCTAATCAAATGAATTCCTTAGACATCGCATGCCTAACAATTATAAACCCCGCATTTTAGTCTCATTATCGAAAACACTTTTCAATATCAAGTCGGGCAATTCAACAAGATTCCCGAAAAACTGATCGAATGCTCGTCGTAAACTTTAGTAGGCAGCCGCACCCCTGAGACCGTCGACGAAGTGCACCAAGGCGGAACACCGCTGCCGCGAGCACCCGGACGGATGCTTTCGGCGACGGGGTTCTCCTACAGTCACCTGGTCGGGGCTATGGAGTGAGGTTGTCTATTAAGTTTACCCGGCGAGTATCCGCGTACACTACGTGATTGCGACGGACTTTTGATCACATCAAAATTCCATGGCAACCGATCAAGTGAGACTAAACTGCTATGTTTATAACATTCATCCAGTCATCTCATAACTATTTGCGAATTCCAAGTATTGTATCACATTCCGGATAAATAGAAAATGTTAAACTTTCCGATCGAACAATCGAACACCCAAGTTTTCCCGATACAGTCCAACACATGAAATAAGTCTAAAAACATTCAGTTCGTGCCTCAGTACCAACGGTCCAGCCATAGAAGGGTCAAGCCAACGCCTCACATGTGGCACACCGTACTGCCCCAAACCCTAAGGTTCAAAGGGCAGTTCAAGACGATCACATAATCGAGTTAAGGTTTGTTGTCTTCTAGAGGGACCATCGCATTACTTGCACTACTCAGAACGTCCTTAAACCTCGGAAAAATGTAAGTCTACGCTAGCGCCCCGGCCGTCTACAGACGCCAATTGCGGAACAAAAACTTTTAAACTGGCGCTATCGTATACTTTAACCCGGATCTGCCATTATTGCTAAACTAACAAACTGTAAAGAGTGTAGAAAGGTTATACCGAACGATCCGAGTCCTTCGTTCTTTAACCATCATCCCACGCTCCGTTGCGGCTGCTCCGATCTTGTCGATCTCCGATCTGCTCGTCGAGATGGCACCACATCACTGATTCTTTAAACGGGCTCCCGCCTCTGACTCGAGGCAACTCGGTCGTCAAGTTTGCTAGAAGAGACGACCAAGAATGATGTAGAGAATGAGTAGATGACTTTGTCTCACTTCGTCCAAATCCGTGGACGATCGGTTAATGAAGTTGCCGAGGGAATCGGGTGATGGAATGAAATGGACTGTGAAATTCCATACACCGATAAAACCCATCATAATCTTTTCTAGCAAATGAAAACTCAAGTGAGAGAGTGTATGAGGAGAGAGAGGGGGCCGGCCACTTATAGGAGTGGGGGGGTGACCGTAGGAGAGGGGAGAGTAACCATAGGATAAATATCATAATGTGAACACATGAAAATATCTTAAGGAAAACAAAACCTCATTGAAATCAAAGCATGAGTCACAAGACACCTCACCAAATCTAGAACCTTCTAGAACCTTCTAGAAGCATGACTCACCCTCATCCAAGAAAAGATAAATCCGTCTTTAACCAAATGTTAAAAGACGGCTGATAGAAAACTGGAAACTGGCAACTTCCAAAAGTGATCCTGAAACGACTTTCAGGATAACCCCGTAACTGTATAAATATACCCGCATTTGTATTACGACCGAATACAAATGCAACTGAGACAAAGATATTATACCTACTCAATATAATACTCGGATCCGGCTTAAACCAAAGCCGACCAGTATCATCTGCCCGAAATCTGACACGTGCGTAAACGCACGTGCATTTTCCGAACCCTGCCATAAAACCATACGGCCTCTACAACGTTTCGCCCGAACTTGGGAAACTGTCTGTGGGGGACTCTAATGACTCGTCAGTACCCTGGCAGTGGGTTTAACCACAAACCGTCAGCGGCACTAGCTATGCGTAACGGCTGCCCATGGACTGACCTCAAGGGAGGCTGATGAGCAAACTCAAGGGAGGCCGATGAGCGAACTCATCCAGAAACCCTACTGAGCCTAACAGTGACAATGTATATACAGTCCGGTCCGTTCGTCTATGAGTATCGCATATCCGCCTAGGGGGCTAGTAACGTCAGACCCCCAGAAGCAGTATAAGTCGTGTCGGAGTGTAGCCCAATAACACACTGAGATACTACTGGAGTACCTACCAGTAAATCTCCTGCCATGGCCATGGACTTTGTGTAATGGCTCTCCTAGACACAGCACGACCTCGCCCCCAATACCGGGAGAGACGAATCCCCTGCCGATCAGCTCACGTGCCTCCATATGGCTCGGGACTGTACCCAAAAGCTACCTGTTTGCACGACTCCTTTGAGCCGTGGTAGGGTAGAAATTGAAGCACAGTGGGAACTCACACGAGACAAATGACGACCTCAGGTCGATGAACTAACCTGTACACATGTCACCAGGGAACTGCTATCTGACGATAGGTATAGTACTAACTAGCAGATTCCCGGCGAGTCCTGTCCGGTGTACTCATAACCCAATGAGCACCTGTATACATCTTAGGTGATCCAACTGACACCAGTGGCTTGTGAGACCGGCCACCGCCCCTCGTCGGGGTCTCGACTGTATACACTAGTCTAC
Organism: Agapanthus africanus; assembly: GCA_030015575.1. NCBI lineage: Eukaryota > Viridiplantae > Streptophyta > Magnoliopsida > Asparagales > Amaryllidaceae > Agapanthus > Agapanthus africanus. Next base: position 262,024,315 of record CM057345.1, on the reverse strand, counting down.
TCCGGAGTATCGATGCCCTGTCTCGAAACTCCTACGACTAGGGACCACAATTAAGGATATGCATATAAACTACCCAACTCTCACGTATACGATCGCCATCATACTGTTGGTAGTAAAGCAAGATCCTAAGGGCTCTATCAAAGTGTAACATGCAATCAGTCACCTGAACATGTACACGACTGATAAAGGCAAACCAGATAGCATACTATCATCTCGAGTAAGACTGTCCTACCGGTATAGGTCCTCCGCAATCATTGCAATCACATACCTGCGATCCAATAATTGACTATGAGGGCACTATCTCCAACAATCTCCCACTTGCACTCAAGGCTAATATTGCGATGTCGACTACTCACAGCCCGTGTGAAACCGAACATCCAACTCCTCTACTAATCAGTTTCACAAAGCCCGTTTGTAAAACTATTGTGTTCGAGAAATAGCCTCAGTGTGTGGATCCGCCTAGATGTTTCTTTCTATATCTCTCTTAATCTCAAGTTCGCGGAGAAAGCCATCTCCCGAATCGAGTAATACCTGTCTTAGAATATGTCTGGATATCTGATGGGACCTAGTTCATAAATGAACTGCAAATCCAAACTTCTTAGACTGTATCGATCACTGAACCTAATCAGTATCCGGCACCATGCCTCCCACAGTATCCTCTTGGACCACCTGTCCATAATACTGTTCCTCTTCGCCAGAGGGAAAACTATAACTCTGACAATCACTCTGTCATCCATGTCACCTTTGAAGCCTGGAATGATGATCGTCTCCCGAAGGAGGCTGCCGTCATCAAATCCGTAGAACATCCACTTATGTTCTAAAACTGCTTCCTTATGTCTCTCCAGGATTGGATTAATACAAACTGATTGCATCTAGTGCAAAAACAACATCTGGTGTGGTACTTGACATCTCATGATTGACTCAATTGCCTAAACAAGTGATCTGCCAATCATGCACTCCCTCTCCCTTTTAGTCTATACGACATCTTTAGAGAGGGTGACTCCATTACCTGCAGGTACACCACCATGCTAGGAGTCAACTATTCTAAAAACCATTAGAATATCTGTCAAAGTACCCACATTGGGAAACTACCCAAATCCAGATCTAAAACCATAGATCCAGAAACCAGAATGTCAAATATTATATCCATATCCTGTCTGGAGAAACAACTGTGTGACGACCACAGTACAACCGATCGTAGTATAGGAATTTTACTTCCCACTCTGTGTATGTCATCCAGATACCATGACATCACACCCTACTACCTTCTTAACAGATCCATCCCCTATTCTGATTGAAGTCAAACCTATGACCGTCACATCAAAACTAGATGATCTATCTCCGCTATAACTGCTCAAGTCTATAAATAGACATAAGCTACTTGCCCACTAAACTTCCGCTGCTCCCACTGACTACGACAACCCTCCTACCGGGTCTCATATCCTGGAACAACAGTAGTGTCAAGTCTGGGTAGATAATAACCTCCCTGTTACCGTCCTTGAGGCTACCGAAGTACCTCTCGGGTGTCTGAGGTTACCCACCATATCTGCGGAGTGGCTATTGGAATGTCAAACCTGATTGAATATATAGGTCCTATTAAATTTTCCGTAATCGTTCGCGGTTCTGGAATCACTTCCAGTTCTACCATACTCCCACTACTGTTTTCTGAAAAAATCCATTTTACTAAAACTGTGGCGAGTCAAGAACAATATCACTGTTGATCTTCCAAATGGTAGAATATCAACCCTCGTCATAGCCAGGGTCAACCCACAAACAGCCATTACAGAAACGTGCCCTGAGTTATCCAGAGTCTGCTTTTAAGCATAGGCTGGACAACTCCCCATACCTTAACATCTTTAAGGTACGATCCATTCTATATCCAATACAGAAACTTTGGCACTTATTTAATTGGAACCATATTCAAATCATGCAGCTGTCTCCAGTGCATATCACTTTAATGGAAAGAGGCCAATCAGCATTACTCAACTTAGGAATCCATCCAATTATGAGTAATATGAAAGAGAAACAAGTTTCTCTAAACCATTACTATCATCTGAATACCAATCACAAGAATCTACATCTTCGATCTCTTTGAAGAATCCCGATACTTGTGATACCTGGTTCTCTACTTTATTCTTATACCCACAATTTCTCAAAACTTAGACCTTTTATTTCTACGAAACACTTGTCTAAAAACTAGAGAAGTTATAAGTAAATAGAACATAGTACGAGGACCTACCCCTTTGTCCTGATGGACACTGGATAACATACAATACTCTGTATAAGTCCGCTGAGTTTGAACAACTCATAACCTGTGCGTCGTAGGTTGAAAACTGTACCCTGGCGATTTCCTCAAATATCACCAATTACAACGAATTCCGATATAATGAGGATGATCACCCAATTCCCAATATCTTACTCCCACTCATCATCTGTAAAACCATACAGATATGATAATGAAACCTGGTAAATACATACCCTTGGAGTAAGTGTCTAATCGGGAAAACAGTTTTTCTTTAACAATGCACTGAAACATGAAAATGTTTCGTAGGGGTATCCTGGTATTCATAGCAATGCCTCTTCCATAATCCAATTCATGACTTCAACCGTATATTTTATTGCCATCTCTCCAAATCCCTTTATTTGTTTTTAGTCGTTACCTTCTGTACACAATCGTTAGGCTAAATGGTTTTCTTCATTCCCTACCGTTCGGCACCAGCCTATGGTTTGGAAGAAGACTATCCAGTAAGCATAATAGGTGTACCCTTCTAAACCAAGGAGTACTCGTATCTTGAGAGAAGGTGATGATAAAAGACAACTGAATAATACCTTATTCCTTTAAAGGTGAAATAGGAGTGGCGATGAAGTACGCGGTTTTGGTCGTGAATGATATCAGTCGCAATTTACTTTGCCCTCTTTCAAATCCCTTTATTTTGTCTTTAGTTATTGCCTTCTGCACACCCTACTTAGGCTAATTGGTTTTCTTCATTCCCTACCTTTCGGCACCTGCCTATGGTTTGGAATAAGACTATCCAATAAGCGTAATAGGTGTACTATCCTAAACCAAGGAGCCCTCGCAACTTGAGAGAAGGTGATAATAAAAGACAACTGAATAAACCAATTCTATTTCTCCTGAACCTGGATCCATCCTCGAAGAAGTCCCTTCGAGTTCGTATATAACCATACGATGGATCTATCCAATGGAAGTGGATATCCGTAGTAATACGGGTGTTCTGAGAAATTCAAAGGGTAAAAGAAGGAGTGGCAATGACTTATGCAACATAGACAATCCAAAAGCCAGTATTTTAAGAAGGTTCGGTCAACTTGGTCACTGAGTCATAGTCTAGGGTCGGTCAAAGGTCGCTGCCAAAGAGAGAGAGAGAAAAGAAACACTCTGCGTGCACTCTAACCTAGATCAGAATGGTTATCACTTTATCTAATCCGGAAACCTCCCACTGTCCTGTCAAATTCTCCTCCAAACCTAAAAGAAGAATCAATCGAGATCGCCCGAAGAGTAAACCAACTTATCAGTGGGAATCGGGATCCAACTCTCATCGCATGATAACGTGATGGAATGCATCCACGTTACTCATACTCCAGAAGGTATGCGCATACTTGGCAAGTTTCAGTTTCTTTAGAAACTCCCGATCTGATTTTTGCCCCATGCTCTTATAACCTTGGCGTTCGGTCAAAATGTCATAAGTCACATGCTAAGTTCTACCCATCACTATCTTGTTAATTTGAACCCACCCGCACATGCCCTTGGCGTTAGGTCAAAATGGCAGAACGGCTGTCCCAAACCAACTCATCTATCTATGCAACAATTGAATACCCAGCAGCTACCAAACACTATGCCTTGGCATTAGGTCAAAATACATAGCTTGAATACTACTGAATACCCAAAAGAAGTGACGGAGGGCTACGGCTGGTTTTTGGCGAAAAACCTTTAACGTAGTGAACTTGATATCGCTGAAGGAACCTGATAGCTTTTTAAAATATAGTGGCGAAAACCTTTTGCTAAAGAGGTCACTCCCGATGAAGGGATCTCGGCTCTTTCCTCGTGGAATGAGGTGCAGGATATTCCACTGAATACCGCTATGCAAAGCAACATGTAATCGACTATAGTGAAGTTATTACCCTGACGCAAACTTCTGCCCAAGGGGTCAGTCCCGGTGAAGGGATATCGGCCCTTGCCCCGTCGAATGAGGTGCAGGATATTCCACTGAATACCGCTATGCAAAACAAAAAGGAAACGACTTTGCAATAACACTTTTTAAATTTGTTCCAACAACATCAAACAGGTTTGTTTAACTTTTTGCATTGATCAGAATTAACGCAGTCCCATCAATCAATCACACCAGAAAAGAACGAAAATAAAATGTACGTATATGCCATCCGCATTCGTCACTGGGTCCCGTCATCACCCGTTAGGTTACTTAACTAACGATAGAGCGGGGACTGGACTAGCGCGGGTGTAAAACATATACAACATCTAATAGTATATAAGCCAATATACATAATCGCTCCAGGCGTGATAATATGCAACATTACAGAAAAGTAATAAGCATCACAGAACAATACAGATAATTTGGGATCCCCGGGTTTCACAGAGCCGCTGCTGAAACCCGACGTTCCCCTGTCGTGTGGATAGCCTGTGCAATGAAACCTAGACCCCTACGGGTGCGGCAAGTTACCCGCCAAAACCTGAAGCGAGGTAGTCCCCACTGCATAGTGAATGGAACACCCGGCACTTCACGGAATCTGGTAAATTGAGCACCCCTCCTTGGGTCAACCTGTACCCCCTACGAGCGCGGCGAATAGTCTGCCAATTCTAGAGTGGGACCCCTCTGCCTCTCAAAGCCATGAGATGCGGACCCGTTGCCCCTCAGAACCCGGCTATCCGTGCACTCCGTCGCGGGGTAAAACCTAGTACAATAATGAAAAATAGTACAACAGGTACATCAACCGCAACCTGGTCATGCCCCAAAAGAATATTATACAACAGGCAGTGACGGCAGTCCACAAGTTGGACGCTCGCCCCGCAATATCAAATGTACAAATAAACTCAAAATGTACTACCATTGCACACTGCTATCCACCACGACAAATCCGCAACATCACAGCACAACACAGAACATCAACGCGAATGTCACGTTCGCAAACCCGTCTAAAAAGAACTATAGCAATCGGACGCGGTTTACCGATCAAATGACATTCCCGGTCGGAGATATAATGTAAGCACTGTAAACTAACATGTTTAAATTTCGATCGACAAAATATCAGAAAGTAGGCCCCACGCAAATCTGCAGAACAGTAACAAAACCTGGGCCCAAAAGATATATACCAAAAACCACATTTTCCAGAGGGGAACACACAGAACAAATTTGGGAGCATGATCTCACCAAGTGGCCGCGGAGGCGCGGCCAAACCATGGGTTTGGCCGCGTTTCCGCGGCGGTTTGGTGGAATTACGTGCCCAAATTTTGTCGTCGTTCTTAAAAAACCCTGCACAGTTTTCTGAGATGTGTGAAATATTTTTAGGACACCGTTTAAAATCAACAGAAACTGTCAAGCTTAGAAATTGCGATTTTTGATTTCCGGTTCGATCGATGTTTTAAACGCGTTAGCACAAGTTAGTATAGCAAAATGGTGAGGCTCTGATACCACTGTAAGTCTACGCTAGCGCCCCGGCCGTCTACAGACGCCAATTGCGGAACAAAAACTTTTAAACTGGCGCTATCGTATACTTTAACCCGGATCTGCCATTATTGCTAAACTAACAAACTGTAAAGAGTGTAGAAAGGTTATACCGAACGATCCGAGTCCTTCGTTCTTTAACCATCATCCCACGCTCCTTTGCGGCTGCTCCGATCTCGTCGATCTCCGATCTGCTCGTCGAGGTGGCACCACATCACTGATTCTTTAAACGGGCTCCCGCCTCTGACTCGAGGCAACTCGGTCGTCAAGTTTGCTAGAAGAGATGACCAAGAATGATGTAGAGAATGAGTAGATGACTTTGTCTCACTTCGTCCAAATCCGTGGACGATCGGTTAATGAAGTTGCCGAGGGAATCGGGTGATGGAATGAAATGGACTGTGAAATTCCATACACCGATAAAACCTATCATAATCTTTTTTAGCAAATGAAAACTCAAGTGAGAGAGTGTATGAGGAGAGAGAGGGGGCCGGCCACTTATAGGAGTGGGGGGGTGACCGTAGGAGAGGGGAGAGTAACCATAGGATAAATATCATAATGTGAACACATGAAAATATCTTAAGGAAAACAAAACCTCATTGAAATCAAAGCATGAGTCACAAGACACCTCACCAAATCTAGAACCTTCTAGAACCTTCTAGAAGCATGACTCACCCTCATCCAAGAAAAGATAAATCCGTCTTTAACCAAATGTTAAAAGACGGCTGATAGAAAACTGGAAACTGGCAACTTCCAAAAGTGATCCTGAAACGACTTTCAGGATAACCCCGTAACTGTATAAATATACCCGTATTTGTATTACGACCGAATACAAATGCAACTGAGACAAAGATATTATACCTACTCAATATAATACTCGGATCCGGCTTAAACCAAAGCCGACCAGTATCATCTGCCCGAAATCTGACACGTGCGTAAACGCACGTGCATTTTCCGAACCCTGCCATAAAACCATACGGCCTCTACAACGTTTCGCCCGAACTTGGGAAACTGTCTGTGGGGAACTCTAATGACTCGTCAGTACCCTGGCAGTGGGTTTAACCACAAACCGTCAGCGGCACTAGCTATGCGTAACGGCTGCCCATGGACTGACCTCAAGGGAGGCTGATGAGCAAACTCAAGGGAGGCCGATGAGCGAACTCATCCAGAAACCCTACTGAGCCTAACAGTGACAATGTATATACAGTCCGGTCCGTTCGTCTATGAGTATCGCATATCCGCCTAGGGGGCTAGTAACGTCAGACCCCCAGAAGCAGTATAAGTCGTGTCAGAGTGTAGCCCAATAACACCCTGAGATACTACTGGAGTACCTACCAGTAAATCTCCTGCCATGGCCATGGACTTTATGTAATGGCTCTCCTAGACACAGCACGACCTCGCCCCCAATACCGGGAGAGACGAATCCCCTGCCGATCAGCTCACGTGCCTCCATATGGCTCGGGAATGTACCTAAAAGCTACCTGTTTGCACGACTCTTTTGAGCCGTGGTAGGGTAGAAATCAAAGCACAGTGGGAACTCACACGAGACAAATGACGACCTCAGGTCGATGAACTAACCCGTACACATGTCACCAGGGAACTGCTATCTGACGATAGGTATAGTACTAACTAGCAGATTCCCGGCGAGTCCTGTCCGGTGTACTCATAACCCAATGAGCACCTGTATACATCTTAGGTGATCCAACTGACACCAGTGGCTTGTGAGACCGGCCACCGCCCCTCATCGGGGTCTCGACTGTATACACTAGTCTACTCCGGAGTATCGATGCCCTGTCTCGAAACTCCCACGACTAGGGACCACAATTAAGGATATGCATATAAACTACCCAACTCTCACGTATACGATCGCCATCATACTGTTGGTAGTAAAGCAAGATCCTAAAGGCTCTATCAAAGTGTAACATGCAATCAGTCACCTGAACATGTACACGACTGATAAAGGCAAACCAGATAGCATACTATCATCTCGAGTAAGACTGACCTACCGGTATAGGTCCTCCGCAATCATTGCAATCACGTACCTGCGATCCAATAATTGACTATGAGGGCACTATCTCCAACAAAAAATCCAATACTTGGAAATTTTCCGGCAGGGGAAAAAGTGGGTATTTATATCCGGTCGAACTTTTTAACATATTCTAAAATTACCCGGAAAACACACACTGACAAAATTAGGCAATCCGGTCGAAACACCGAGTCCCCAATACAAACCAAAAAATTCAACTCTTGAATAAATATTAAAAAATTCCCAGGAAAACCAGCACTGCAATCTAAGAATTACTGTACAAAATTCGATGCACAACAAGACAAAATGGCCGCGGAACCGCCGCACGAGCATGCTCGTGCCGCGGATCCGCGGCGCCATTAAGGAATTAGGCCATCGAATTTTACAGTAACCCTTACAATCCCCTGCTGATTTTTCTGCATATTTTTAATTTACAAAAATCCACGAATTTCAAAAATGTACAGAGAGCAATATTAGGGTTAGGGTTTCGGTTCGATCGGATTTCTAACTCCGTCTACGCATCGCCTAAGGCTCTAGCTAGGCTCTGATACCACTGTTGGATTTCTAGGCACACAAATGAAGTCTCACAAGGCATCAAACATGGCTAATTTAAATTTTATGAGTGCCGAGAAACCCTAACACGGATCGTTAACTAGATATATAGGCTATGCGATGCATGTTAACGACTTTAACTTAAAAGGAAAGGGGGTACAACCTTTGTAGATCCGGTCCACCACTTCCTAGGCTCCGCGATGATGTCCCTCCGCTGTCCAAATCGAATTCCGGACTCTAGCATCGGCTTCATCGAAGAAATGGGCGGGCTTGATCGTCGGCTTCGATGCCGAAGATGATCTACGTCGAGGCATCACAAGATCAAACTCTCACTTCACCAAGTCATGAAACTTGTGAAGAAAACACCCTATACTACTTGGCAAGAGGTAGAGGATGAAGAAATAGGAAGTGGGTTCACTTTAGAATTGGATTTCTCACTCATTTTCACTAGTTGCCATTGATGGTAGCTAGGTTTTCTTTCTTGCTCAAGATGAAGAAGAAGAAGAAAAGATATGATAAGTGTTATTAAAAATAGAAAATAAAAACAACACTTATCATTTACTAACCTTGGTTGAGTGTAGAGAATAGACCATGGTTAGTTTTAATGGTTAGGGTTAAGCATGAGACAAGAATGGTGGATATGGTCAAAGCTACATGAAGCTTCAACAAGCAAACAAAAACCCCACCATTCTTTCTTTATATTTTCCAAAATAAGAATTATAAATAAATAGATAAACAAAACCCTAATCATTAGTTTAACCATGGCTTAATTCTTTACACTTAACCAAGTAAACATGTATCATCAAACATGATACAATCAAGTGCACAAAAGTATATCACATATACAACTTTCACAATTCAAGTGAGAAAATCCATTTAAAGTGAACCAATACTAGTTAATGCAAAGTAATATATCAAATATATAATTATGCATTAAATCATTGAATCAATACTAGATTTAACGATCCGGTCATATCGCATATAACCGACTAATATCCAATGTATCGGCTTATCGAATCAATCCATGATTCGATAACTAGGTTATATCGCATATACCAATCGATACATTCATCACGAGAATGGAATACGGTATCACATACACGCATTATTCTCGGTCCTGCACATATCTCATATGCGCTCCTATTTCGTTTCGCTTGAGCCAGGAAACCTCTGTGTAGGACTCTAAAGACTCGTCAATACGCCGGCAGCAGATGATGATCATATCAAATACCCACAAGCCGCAAGCGGTCTGCTAAACGTAAAAGCCACCCGGGTACTGAGCGATCAGAAGAACGACGAGCAAGCCCGCTCACACTCCTGTGAATCCAACCAGTAACGCTTACCGTACAGTCCGGTCTATTCGTCTGATATGTCGCATATCTCGCCTAGGGGTGGTAAACGTCAGACCCCAGTAGCTCGATAAGTCATGCCGACGTGAAGTCCATGACATGTGTGAAACTACTGATAACACTTACCAGTAGGTCACTGCAACCCTGGCCAGGGATTTCCTGTTATGGCCAGTCGAGCATAGCGCAACATCCACCCCCAATACCGGGAGAGACGAATCCCCTCCTATCGCTCATTGCCTCCATGTGAATCGGGACTGTACCCAAAAACCACCTGTTTTCACGGCTCAGTAGAGCCGTGGTAGGGTGGAAATCAAAGCACAGTGGGAGACACACAAGACTCTATGACGATCTCGGGTCAACAGACTAAGCTGTACCAGCGTCACCAGAGAACTGCCATCTGACGTGAGGTATAATACCATCTGGGAGTTCTCGGCGAGTCCGTTCAGTGTACCCAGTCTCCACTGAGCACCCGTATACCATCTCTGATGTCAAACACCAATGGATATGGGATCATCCATCGCCCATCGCATGGGTCGAGAAGATATACGCTAGTCTACTCTGGAATATCGATGCCCCGTCTCGATATTCCCTCGACTAGGAACATTGAAGGATGTACTCATGGACTATCCAGGCCCCACTAGTATGATCTGCATCACAGTCCTGGAAGTCGAGTACACATCCTAAGGGCTTTATCAACATGTAACAGAGAGACAGAAAGTATACATGTTAAGATAAAGAGCAACCAGATAGCGTACTATCATGTCGAGCAAGAAAGTCCTACCTATATATGTCCCAGCATCCACTACAATATACATCCAATGTACAGTAATGGCCTCTAGGGCATACATATAACTAACAATATGTGTCTTGAAGTTGATGGTAAATGTATAACTGAAAAGCAGAACGAAATTCAGCTTTCATTTCCCACATCTGGTTTAGCAATACTCGACACACCAATTTGTTTACCCATTTCATCTTCCACTTTCTCTGATTCTTCTTCCAATCTTCCTTTAATGATAGCGAGTGTTGATGAATCACAATCCGATATTTCGAGTTCGATAATTCTAGAAAGACAACTTGATTTAAACTGTTTTGAGAATGAGGTAGATGAGCTTTACGAGTCTCCTACCTCCATAATTTTTGACAAATCAAGTGTGTTGAATTCTGACGCGACACTTATTGATATTGAAACATTTAATCGGACCATCGATGAAAGTTTCTATGATATTTTCGCCGACGAACTCGCATTCCTAAACGACACGGATTTTGTTATTAATCAACCTCCACCTGAAGAAGTCGAACCACCACCATTTCTTCTTATCCCATATGAGAATGTGACCATTCTTCCCATTTCTAATCATCCACATTCTCATTTCCGTTCACCATTATTATTTCGTCTCTATCAACCGAGACGTAAACCATACTGTCTCCTATCTCCCCACTTCTTCAAATCTCTGATTTTCCACCAACCAGTGCGTTACATCGATAAAATTTTTGAATGGTTGGTATTGACTTTTGGTCTTTGTAAGGCTTTACTTTGACCAATAACTTTAACCCGCCCAAATAATTTTAAATGCTTAATACTATTTTATTCAAGCTGGGGGGGGGGGATATTTTGGCTCTTGAAAGAAATTTTTTATAAAATTGTGAGCCAAAAAATTAGTTTGGGGGAGAATTTTAATTTCACTATTTCATGTCCCCTTTACTAACTTTTCCTTCTGTAACGCTTCAAAAATCGTTACGGCAGTTTTTCGATAATCGGCAAAATAATCAGTCTTTTCCGTAAAAAGTCTAAATAAGTATTTTTTCAATATAGGTCTAATTATACAAAATTTAGATAAGATATTGATAGAAATTGGTCACTAAATTGTCACTTAAAATTTTCTAGTTATTTAAATTTTTTTCCTTAATTAATTATTTTTAATATTATTTTAAGCTTTTAAAAATACATTAAATTAGTGATAAATAAAAATTTAAATGTGTAAATTACACACTTAAGAACCATTATAAACTAAAATAAAGTAGTAACAAAAATTTTACCAAAACTTTCCAAGAATTGTGGTTTTATGGTTTAAAAAATGCATTAAATTGGTTTTTAAAAAAAAATTTGATGTGATAGTCATTTAATGAGCTTGGGAAAGGCTTTTTGTGTAGAAATTTCTACACAAATCTCTCACTACACTCTCCTCCTAGCTCAGGTCGAGCTCAACCTGCAGGTTTCCCCTTCTTTCCCTATTTTCCTTCTCATTTTTCCTTCAAATTCTTGCAAAAATCAACAAAAATCCACAAAAAATTCACAAATTCCTTCACTAATTCAAACCAAAACCCTGTTCCACCTCTTACCAACCCCTAATTTGTTTAAAGCAAGGAGAAAGAAGACATCTTTGGAGGCTTAGTGCAAGGGAATCAACATTTGGGAGGTATAAGTTCTAATCAAGTTGTTTAATAGTAGTTTAAATAAGCTAATTTAGAATTTTAATGTGTTAATTTCATTGTAATGGTTTTCTTTGAAGGTTCTAGTAAAGGTTTGGTGTTTTAATTAGGGCTTGAATTATGATAAGTGGGTTTAAGTTAGTGTTGTGGCCATCTGGTGGGTTAGATCGGACGTTTGTGCGATGTTGCGATCGCTAAATCGTTAATTCGCGAGGTTTGCATCGAAATTTGTATATGAATGCTTACTAGGTTTTTCTAAAAATTAGGAAGTGACTTAATTGCGATATATTGTCGATACTATATACATCTACTATGACTTGTAGGGTGTGCGAATACAGAGTTTGGTTTAGTCGGGTTTTAGTTTTGTTGGTTGCCCCGAAACGATGATTTTAGTTAAGGTTTTAGCGATTTTTGTGTGTTTTCCGCGCACTGAGTGCACGTTGTGCCTAACTTGTGGGCGTTGATCTTTTCATATTGTGACTTGCGTCGTTTCATGATGTGTAATCTTATGTTGTGTGTTATGGAATTTTAGGATCGGCTGCGGAAATATCGGACGCGGCGCACAAAGGCAAAGCGGTGGTTGGATCAGATTAGCGAGGCGTCCGGGTGAGTAGATGTATACATCTATGGAAAAAATCGTCTGGATGGTGTGAGGCACCCCATAGTTAGGATCACTTTATTTCTTGCAAATTATATGCATAGTTAGCTAGTTAACCATCTCATTCATATACATACCCGCCTAGTTATTCGTCTGCTGGCATTGCATGGATATCTATATACCTATGTGTGATATCAACCATTAGGACACTTACACCATTACCATTGACTCATGTTACATGCGCACTATTCATGTGACACACACGCCTTTGGTAATTGCCATGCCACGAGCACTGTAGAACCTGTTTAGTTCAGTATTAACACTTGCATCATACATGATACATTGAATTGCATAGCGTGTATATACCTTATATCATCATCATGCTTGTATAGATTCCTAGTCACAAATCAATTGCATACCTTTGATATCATAAACATTTATCATATACAATATGTTGGGTAGTATGATTTTCTTGAGGATTTCAGTATTGATGCGATTTCTGGATTTCGGGGAAAACCACAAGAATTTAACAAAAGCTTATTATTATCATTTTTTTAAAATAAAGTTGCGTTTTTCTCCTGATGTATGTGTCGTCCACCATGAGTTTTCATGTTTTCTATTGGATTTCGAGACCCGATTCGAGGAGTGGATGAACCGTCTCGGGTACATGGTGGGCCCGGTATGTTACCCCGGGGTAAGAAGATCGAGTTGTAGACGATGAGCCTGGCAGGGTAAGACTACCTACCGGTGATGTCTGGCGCGGCGGATATCCGGAGGATACCGACCGTTGTCATGAGATTTGATGATATGGGCCGATCCGGACTGACGGAGCCCGATGTATTGAGACATTGATATAGTGAGATATTGAGACAGATGTATTTCCATATTTGGTGTCGATGCTTGACACAGTTTTCAGATGATTTCATTGATGGCACTTTAGTTATTGCTCAGATATTCCTTTTTTTCTAAGTTAAGAATGCAGAGAATCACCGTATTTAAATACTAAAAGATTTCTTATTGATGTTGTATACATGTGCATACATACTAGTGGCATTACATCACATCTAGACATACATGTTGTGACGCATTTGCATGCATTCTTACGATAGCCTTACTAGATGTTATATTCTACTCACGAGCTGGCAACTCACCCCCGTTGTTCCACAATGTCTTGCAGGTCGGACCCATCAGCCTTGTAGCGGCGGGCTTATCTTATCATTGGTTTCTTTTGCTCAGACTCGTGACATTGCTTGTAGGTGGGTTGCGAGAACACATTATCTCTTTTTTTGTACTATCATTGTATCTATTATTCTCCATCTACCACTTCTTTTTTGTATATGCGACCTAGTGATGAGACTGAGAGATCTGTGTATATGTAGTTCCTCTGGGGTCGAGCTCACTTGAGCCGACGTTGTGTTTTCTTTATTTTTTGTGCTTCTTTATGCTTATTGCTTGATATTGCATATATATTGCATGTGGTTGTTATCCGCCTTGGGCGAAGAGCTAGCTCCCGCTTGGGGATGCCATTTATCCATTACAGGTTATATATATTGTTGTACCCATTTTTGGGGGCCAGTATTTACAAAGGAGACTCTGCCGAAATTTTCGGAAATTTTTGATGGTTTTAAAAAGGGGTTAATGCAACATAATTGATTTTTAAAGTCATTTTCATAAAAGGTTTTCCTTCACTCTTTTTGATTTTGGTTTAGATTTTCTGGGCTTTGGCTGACTTAGTTTACGTTACGCCTTTGGACGTCTCATAATCTATGTGCCAGTCACGTTCCATACCTTCGGGTCGTGACACCTTCCGAGCTTCATTTGATTGGTCTGTTTTAAAGAAGTGTTTGTAGAAATAACCGCAATCAATAACGGTGTCGCGTGTAGCTAGACAGAGATGAGTATGGATCGTCCTTAGGGAAACGTTAAATCTTGTAATCTTACTTTAGACGTGTTGATTAGGAAAGGAGGAAAAATAATGAATAGTGGAGAATGGTTGTAGATTCTAGATCTACTCCAATCATGGATGTAGGATATAGATCTAGATTAATTACTAATGTAGGTTTTATATTAGAAGGGGGGCTTGTAGGATTCGTTAAGATTTAGTAGTCATGGATGATTAATTAAAGATTACACCTTTTATCCTCTAATAGATTTAAATCTAGATCGATAGTGATGCATGCAGATTAGGGTTTCTGGAGGAAATACGGTTCCCACTCTTAACTCCTATTTTGACATAGATCTCCGTTCATGTCTAGCCTTTACCAAAATAATTGTTAATCTAATCTCTAATCGTGGTCGTGACTATCAATGAATTGATAGCGCACCCGATTAGGATGTTAATAATTCTTTTGGTAAAGTTTATAAACTTTATAGGACGTAAAAGGAGTTAAAGGATTTTAATCACCCATTGATCCACCCTAATCCTACGAACCCTAATAAGAGGAGAATTACTCGCACATGATGGAGATAAAAAACGGATAGAGATCATGATGTAAATAAAGAAAATAAAATGCAATAAGAATAAAACAACTACCTTTATCAATCAACTTGATCAATTACACTTTGTTTCTTTAGAAAGTGATTGCAAAACCCTAGTTTGCTTCTCGATCTCTTCTTACGGAGGTAGATGAACAGCTGATGATCAACCTGGATTCTTGATCCGTCTTGGACTTCGTGATCTCGTCGGTTTGATCAGTTTTCAAGTGAGGCTCTCGGTTCTATTTATAGTCATAGAAGTTGAAATCCCTAGATCCCTAGAATTAGGGTTAGTTGTAGCAAATCCAACTTGAAAATCTCAAACCCCAACTCCCCTTTTATGCCGCGGATCCACCGCACTTTTGTTGTTTTGGCCGTGGTTGGGCCGCATCTTGGTGTGATCTTTGGTTCAAAATTCTGGAGCTTCATCTAGTTGACATGTGGTGATCTTTTGAATATCTGGATTTTGGAAATCTTCTCTAAGTCTCTGCCAGAATTGATTTCGTCGATTTACTTTAATATTTTAGCATATTTGATCTCGATAACTCGGCCTTGATTCCAGTACTGATGTAATTTCGGCACAATATCTCAAAGAATAATGTTAGTAGAATTTGTTTTTATTGAGATATTATCCTAACCATTGGATATGATATTATAGTTTAAGAAAATTGGTTAAAGATATTTGATATGGTATGCATATTTAAATGGACTAAGTATTATATAGATATTATATGCTTAATTTTTCTTCATAATGTTAATTATGATATATAAACATATGAAAATAGTATTTTTACAGATAAACCTTCATATGTGTCATATTTATAATAAACACCTTTTATTATTCAAATATAGTAAGGAAAATGTCATATCAAATTCACGATATTTTCGACTAAACAAATACCCCCAAACTTAACTTTGATCGTCCCGAGTAAGCTAGTTATTCCAGAGAAGGAGAAAAAGAAAAAGAAAACTAAGTAGCACACTTTCGTAGGCAATACGATTGCACTGAGCATGTGCAACAAGCCGTTAAACCTCTAGGTGTCCCTAGTAGGAGGAGTGATGTGTCCTGAGGGTTTTCAGCGGATTACACCGACAAAATCCCATAATAAAAGAAAGATATTGAAAGTTACATACTAAGATAAGAAATATAAAAGTAAGAACTTAAAAATAAGAGTTTCCAACTTCACCAGTTTTTCGGTTGTCATGAGCCCTATCTTAATGGTCGTGAAAAGATGTTAGAAGTCACATCATCTCTCAATAAAACATCGTCTTTAGTCTTCCTCCTTATCTTTCTTCCAAACATTGATCATATACCCCTACGTGTGTGTAAAAGACATCCCTACAATTAGAGAATTCAATTCAAGCTATCATACTTTTGTTCATCTTCCAAAGTACTTTATAGTTGGTGAATATTTTCGATCAAATTGCTCACACATTCATCATGCGACCGTTAATACTTCTTGAGGTACTAACCGACCGATTACAAAATGTGCTCGCGTATTTAGGCGTAATTCCTCGTTTTGCAACACTTAAGGCTTAGCAGTGGCTCCCAAAACCAGTTGGTCTAAGGCACTAGGTGATATAGCACTCTCGCTATATTTTTTTATGCTGCTTTAAGCAATTACAAAACCAGTGTTCATTTTTTTTCTTTACCACTTATATATATATATATATATATATATATATATATATTCATATTAAGTCTTTTAGACAAGAGAATTTTAAGGTATCCTCTTCTATCCCCAGTTTCAAGATGTGTGTAAGCGCGTATAGTAGGGTATCAACATTCAGATGTTTGGCCTTAAGAATAAGAACTATTTTTTTAGGATTATTTTTATCCTCAAATTAATAATTTTCTTCATCTTACTAACCCTTGGGACAACGGCTCATAACTACTTATTACTAGTTTTGTTTAAGAAAACATCTAACTTTCTTGCTTTTCATAAACTTTTCCTATCTTTCATATGTAATTTTTCACTTTCTTCTCTTTTATTATATAAAAAAAAATTTGTATAGTGCCAAGTGCAAAAAGATAATTTAGTGTTGGACACTTCGCCCACTTCCTCGAATCTACCTAAAACGATCCCTACTCCAACTCTGGGATCGATTCCATCCCCACACACTTCTCCACAAATGTTGGACCCAAAACTTGTTGATAAAGCTCCATTTCTAAACAGGTTGAAGGAAAACAAACCTAACGCACAAATGGAGAAGGTTATGGAAATGTTTAAGTAAGTTAACATAAATATCCCTCTCCTAGATGCTATTCAACAAGTTCCGTCTTATGCGAAAATCCTTAAGGACTTGTGCCCTAGGAAGAGAAAAACTCAAGTGCCGAAAAGGGTATTCATGACAAGTAACGCGAGCACAGCTTTTAACCAACAATTGCCTAAGAAACGTAAGGACCCCGGTTGTCCTTCAATATCTATAACTATTGGTGGAAAGAATTAATCGTGCTTTACTTGACCTAGGCACTAGTGTTAACTTGCTTCCATATTTCGTCTATGAGTAGCTAGGTATAGGAGAGTTGAAACCTACCCACTGCACTCTCCAGATGGCAGACCGAACTATCGCCCAACCTAGTGGTGAACTAGAGGATGTGTTAATCAAAGTAGGGGAATTCATATTCCCTGTGGACTTTAGATACATAGCCTGTGGCGAACCCACTCAACCAAATCCCGGTGATACTCGGTCGACCTTTCCTAGCAACTTCCAACGCTGTCATTAATTGTCATAACGGTTATGTTAGTTGTATGTATGCTATAGAGGCCATTATTGTACATGAGATGTATATTATAGTGAATGCTTGGACATATATAGGGAAGAATTTCTTGCTCGACATGACAGTACGCTATCTGGTTGCTCTTTATCTTAACATGTACATTTATCGTCTCTCTCTTACATGTTGATAAAGCCCTTAGGATGTGTACTTGACTTCCAGGATTATGATGTAGATCATACTACTGGGGCCTGGGTAGCCCATGAGTTCATCCTTCAGGGTTCCTATTCGTGGAAATATCAAGACGGGGCATCGATATTCCAGAGTAAACTAGCGTATATTTTCTCGACCCATGTGATGGGCGATGGATGATCCCATATCCATTGGTGTTTGACATCAAAGATGGTATACGGGTGCTCAGTGGTGACTGGGTACACTGAACGGACTCGCCGAGAACTCCTAGATGGTATTATACCTCACGTCAGATAGCAGTTCTCTGGTTACACTGGTACAGGTCAGTCTGTTGACCCGAGATCGTCATAGAGACTTGTGTGTCTCCTACTGTACTTTGATTTCCACCTTACCATGGCTCTACTGAGTCGTGCAAACAGGTGGTTTTTGGGTACAATCCCGAGTCACTTGGAGGCAATGAGCGATAGGAGGGGATTCGTCTCTCCCGGTATTCGGGGTTGATGTTGCGCTATATTCGATTGGCCATAACTGAAATCCCTAGCAAGGGTAGATGAGAATTACTGGTAAGTGTTATCAGTAGTTTCTCAACCCTTTAAGGACCTTACATCGGAATGACTTATCAAGCTATTGGGGTCTGACGTTTACCATCCCTAGGCGAGATATTGGACATATCAGGCAAAGAGACCGGACTGTACGGTAGTGTTACTGATTGGATTCGCAGGAGTATAAGCAGGCTTACTTGTTGATCTTCTAATTGATCAATACCCGGGTGGCTGTTACGTTTAGCAGGCCTCTTGCGACCTGTGGGTGTTTGATATGATCATCACCTACTGCCGGCGTATTGACGAGTCTTTAAAGTCCTACACAGAGGTTTCCTGGCTCAAGCGAAATGGAGTAGAAGCACATATATGATATGTGCGGGACCGAGATTAATATCGCATATGTGATACCGTATTCTATTCTCGCGATTTGTAATATCGGCCGGTTATAAATGATATAGCCGGGTTATCGGATCAAGTGTTGATTCGATAAAATGATACATATTATATTAGTCGGTTGTATGAGATATAGCCGGATTATTAAATCAAGTGTTGATTTAATAATTTAATGTATAATTATATATTAGATATATTAAACTACGTTAACAAATATATATGCTCACTTGACCATTTGTTTTTTCTCACTTTTGCATACATGATATATATGAGATATATGTTAATGTATCATGCTAGGTTATACATGCAACTTGGGTGTATGAGAATCATACCATACTATATGATAATGGTTAGGTTTTATTTATCTTATTAATTCAAAATTAGTGGAAATTTTTCATGCTTCGAAGCTTGGAGAAGCTTGAAGCATCTTTGACAAGGTCTACCTCTTTTGTTTTATCTAAGATATTTATTAACCTAACCCTAATCAATTAGCCATGGTTTATTCTCTACAAGTGTTAGCCATGACATTAACTAACCTATGGTTGAATTTCTAACCTCACTCTCATTCTCTTCATCACTTGATCATCTTCTTCTTCATTAGATTCTAGCTCTCTTGATCTTAAGAAAGTGATGAAATATTGTGAGAAAAATAAATCTAAAGTGAGCCCATTTCCTACTTCATCATCCTCTACTACTGGCCATTTTGTTTAGAGTGTTCTCTTCACAAAGTTCATCACCTAGTGAAGAGGTAGCTTGGGTTTGAGTCTCCTCGACGTAGATCATCTTCGGCCTCGAATACTTCGAGCAAGGCTGTTCATTTCTCCAAGGGAACCCATACTAAAGTTCGGGAGATCACTACTTGCAGTGAAGGGACGTCTACACGGAGCTTTAGAAGTGAAGGACTGGTCTACAAAGGTTGTATTTCTCATTCACTTGTTGTAATGTTTGATTACATTCTTTATATTGTCTATTCACTCTAGCTAGATCCTAGGTTAGGGTTCATTAGCACTCTAGAATTTTTGAAATTGGCATGCTTGATGCCTTGAAAACCAAGTACGGTGCTAAGGAACCCCATCTGTGGTATCAGAGCCGGGCTAGAGTATTAGATGATGTTTGTTAGATTACGAAACCGAATGTACTCCGAAACTTGAAACATCGAAACCTGGTTTCTGTCGATTTTAAAATGGCTTCTAAATTTTTTTTAAACAGGTGCAGAATGTTGTATGAGATATGACATGAACACAGAAGAAATTTGAGACCATTTCGTCGGATTTTGGCGAGCCAGACATGCCCCAAAACCGGTGAGCTTGGCCATGTTAAGGAATTTTGGCCTCGAATTTTTTCTGTGTTCCAGGCTCCGGGGTTTGGTGTTTTAGGTGTTGTTTGTTTTTCCTAAAATTTCATGTGATGCAGTCATACTGTATAGGCAACTCGGAGTGTTTCATATTCATAGTTTAACATTGGTTACGGGTTTTTACATGTTATCTAGGCGAAGTTAAAAAGTTCGATCGAATGTCAAAAACCCATTTTTCCAAGTTTAAGGTATTCGGAAAATCATGCAAGCGATTCTGTGGACCCTCTAGAAGAATGAAACCCTAGCTCGAAATAATGACCATGGAAATGCTTTCGAACCTTAGGGTTTGCGGCAGTTCCGTGGTGCCATTAATGAGGCTTGAGTTTTCCCTTCTACGGTTGGTTCATAGGTGCTGTGGCATGATTCTGGGTATTTTTGAACTGTGATCAAGTGTTGAGCTCTCAGAGAATTGTGGGACTTTGATTAATCGATCAAAAAGTTTAATGTCGTCCGGATATTTATGATGGGATACAATACTTGGAATCCACAATTTTTTAATTTTATAAATCTAGAAATTTAGTCTCATTTGATCGGTTGCCACGGGATTTTGATGTGATCAAAAGTCCGTCTCAATCATGTAGAGTATGCGGATACTCGCTGGGTAACCTTACTAGATAACCACGCCCCATAGCCCTGACCAAGTGACTGTAGGAGGACTCCGTTGCCAAAAGCATCCGTCCGGGTGCTAGCGGCCGTGGTGTTCCGCCTAATTGCACTTCGTCGACGGCATCGGGGGTACGGCCGTCTACTAAATTTTCCAACGAGCATTCGATCAGGATGTCGGGAATCTTGTTGAATTGCCCGACTTATTATTAGAAAGTGTTTTCAATATCGAGACTAAAATGCGGGGTTTATAATTTTTAGGCATGCGATATGTAAGGAATTCATATTGTTAGGCATGAAATTCGGAATATGAGATATTTCGGGTTTATGATATCTAAGATGGTTGCAGATTCCAATTATTGTAGTTTTTACTTACTTTTCTGCGACCGTAAGTGTAATATGTGGTGTATTGCCAGTTTCATTGCTATACGTCAACGGCAATTGGGATACACATATTTACTTACGTTGATGACATGTGATGTTATGTGTTGCTGTGATATGTTGTATTGGATCGTCGTGTTTGAATAGCCGGGTTTTTTTTTATGTGAGATGAGAGTTTTTCATTTTCATTCATGTAAAAACTTGTATGTAATATTCTTTTATTTGGGTACTTCTGGGTTGAGGAAGATGTCACCGTTGATGTATATTATTTACTTTTCCGCATTAGGATAGACCCAAGGAGGGAAGCACAAGTAACCAGGTTCTAGAGTCCAGTAGGAGACCATCTCGAGGAGTCGAGTCTGGGTCTCCTAACTCTAGAATTGGTAGGGTTTCTTACCGCTCTCGTAGGGGTCTAGAGATGTGGGTTTGGCTATTCATCACGACCGTGGAATCCGTATTTTATACAGGCTTAAATTAAAACTCGGAAATCCTAGTATATCCAATATTTCATATGTTGTCATCTGCTGCTGATATTCTGTGATGTGATCACTTTATATTCTGAGATGGATACATTATAATATATATGATATATTATAGATGTTGCTTATGTTTTTCACCCGCGCTAGCCCCGCCCCGCCCGGCTGTTAGTAACCTAACCTAACGTTGCATGACGGGACTTCGTGGCGAATACGGACGGCATAAGCGTACGTTGTATTTATCTGTGATGATTAGGTAACTTAAATGATGGGACATTCATTAATGAGATTAATGAAAGGAAATAAACCTAATGATGTTGTGGAATCGAATTTGAAACCCATTCGACCTTTTACGAAAAACCAAAGTTTCAAAAATCAGATCTTAAGCTACTCCTTTTAAAACCATTTGATTCTACAACGATATCAAGTTCAAAGCGTTAAAGGTTTTTCTTAAAAACCATCTGCAACCCTCGGTCATTTTAGGAAATGAGTACTTAGTATTCATGATGCGTATGTCGACTATAGTTGAGGCGTAGTGTACGGTAGCTAAGTGATGTCTTCCTACACAACATATGATGCGATTAGTTAGGACATTCATGTGATTATGTCGACCATAGTTGAAGGTCATATGAGTGGGTCTAATTAATCATGAAATGACGGGTAAAACTTGACTAGTGCTTATGATATGTTGACCATAGTTAAGGTCATAAGTGCTAGGGGTAAAATCCATTATCGGGAGTTTCAAGTGTTGAAATTTGCAATGAGATTGCATACCTTTTATGAGATAGTTGGATCCTGATACCCACTACGAGTAATTGTTACTCCTGGGAGTGTTTTGCACTTTAAAATTAGCCGATCAAGTAGGTGTCTAGAAAGGTGTCAACGGGGTTACGCCCCTGGAAAAACGAGCTTTATTTTAATTAGGACCGTACGAAAGTACGGGGAACCTCCCTCAAAGTACCGGCACTGGCCTGGCTGAAAGATTGGTGAACTTGTATGGTGTAATTAATCACGGCTAGTCTTTCCTTTTATGGTTTGAAAGGAAGATTTGATAAAAAACAGTGAGAGCCATCCTGATTAGATAAAATATATAACCAATCTAATCTTGCAATAGCGCACGCAGAGTGTTTTCTTCTCTCTCTCTCTCTTCAGGTAGCGACCATGTCACTGTAAGTCTACGGTATCGCCCCAGCCGTCTGTCCGAGGCCAAAAACACGGAAACAAAAACTTTTCTTTAACTAGAAACCGGCGCTACCGCGGACTATAAACCCGGATCGGACCATTAACCTACTACTAGCTAACTAGAGAAAGGGTAGAGAGCTATACCGAGCGATCCGTGTCCTTCGGTCTTTGGCCACCATCCCGATCTCCCCGCGGCATCACTGATCTCCGGTCTCCTCGTCGAAAGGGCACCACATCGAGAATTCTTTTTACGGGCTCCCACCTCTGAACCGAGGAAACTCGGATATGAAGTTGGCAAGCCGAGGTGTCCAAGATTGCTATAGACTGAGTGTAGAATGCTTTGTTTCGAGGGGTTATTAGAAGTTGCCATTTGAAAGTGAAGGTGGAGGAATCAACTTTGAAATGGTGCTATGGAATTTTGTGTGAGCAAATGAGATGAATCCCCACACCAAAAATTTTGCACAGCCCCCATCTTCAAGTGGCCGGCCCTTGCTAAAGAGGAGAGAGGGGAAAAATAATGCAAGAGAGAACTGAGTAATCATCATTCAAAAGCAAGCCTCACTTCATCATCATAACTAATCCAATCTCCATCATATCAAATAGCAAGTAATGATGAACAAAAAGAAGTCAAAGGATGCTAGAACCATCATGAACCCTCTACCACAAAAAACACCCTCCATTACTAATTGCACATTTGCAAAAAGAACCCTCTCCATGGAAAATTCAGCCAAGGAAAGAAAGAAAGGAAAATGGCCGAAAAGGGAAAGCAAGCTGGCAACTTCAAAAAAGCGATCCCGTAATAAATTACAGGGAAACCCCGCGACTGTATATACATACCCGCATTTGTATTCTGACCGAATATAAATGCAATGAGACAAAATATACACAGTGTAATACTAGGATCCGGCTTAAACCAAAGCCCGATAGTATTATCCGTCCGAAACACTACACATGCACAAGTGCACGCGTACGTTCGAACCCTTCCATAAATCCATACGGCCTCTACAGCGTGTAAGTCCACGGTAGCGCCCCGGCCGTCTAACAGACGCCAATATGCGGAACAAAACTTTTACGACTGGCGCTATCGCGTACTATAACCCGGATCTGCCATTAAAGCTAAACTAACAAATTGTAAAGAGGGTAGAATTGTTATACCGAATGATCCGAGTCCTTCGGTCTTCAACCATCATCCGACGCTATGTTGCAACTGATCCGAACTTGCTCGATCTCCGGTCTCGTCGTCCAGGTGGCACCACGTCGACGGATCTTTAAACGGGCTCCCGCCTCTGAACTGAGGAAAATCGATCGTCAAGTTTGCTAAAAGAGACGAACAAGATGAAGTAGAGAATGAGTAGAATACTTTGTCTCGTTACGTCCAAGGATATGAACGAACGGTTAATAGAAGTTGCCATTTGGAATCGGGTGAATGGAAATTGAACTAGGAAATTTCCATACACTAAAGTATCATAATCTTTTGCAAATATGAATGAATCAAAATCATCCCCCCACAAAGAAGTGGCCGGCCAATATTTATGAAGGGGAGGGTGAGTGTAGGAGCTAGCAAGAGGGTGACCATATCCATCATACTTATCAACAAAGAATGAATCATCAACAAATAATAAATGCAACCAATGAACATCTAACTAGTCATCATCCTTCATTAACATCACCATTAATGAACAAATGAGTCAAAAGCCTTGTCACCCTCTCTAGAACCTTCTAGAATACTGACTCATCCCATGGAAGAAAAGATAAATCCGTATTTAACCGAATGTTAAATACAGCTGATAGAAAACTGGAAACTGGCAACATCCAAAAATCATCCCGAAACGAATTTCAGGATAACCCCGTATCGGTATAAACATACCCGCATTTGTATTACGACCGAATACAAATGCAACTGAGACAAAGATATTATATCTACACAGTATAATACTGGGATCCGGCTTAAACCAAAGCCTACCAGTATTATCTGCCCGAAAAATAACACGTGCGAAAACGCACGTGCTTTTTCCGAACCTTGCCATAATACCATACGGCATCTACAACGTTTCGCCCGAACTTGGGAAAGTGTCTATGGAGGACTCTAATGACTCATCAGTACACTGGCACTGGGTATAACCACTAGCACGTCAGAGGTACAAGCTGTACGTAACGTTTTGCCCATGTATTGATTGGAAGGGAAGCTGACGAGCGAACTCATCTACAAGCCCTACTGAGCCTGAATGTGACAATATCCATACAGTCGGGAACATTCATCTATGAGTATCGCATATTAGGCCTAGGGGGCCGGTAAACGTCAGACCCCCAATAGCTTCATAAGTCGTGTCAGAGAGCAGCCCAGAATACCCTGAGATACTACTGGTATACCTACCAGTATATCTCGATTACCCTGGCCAGGGATTTCGTGTAATGGCTCTCCTAAACACAGCGCGATCTCACCCCCAATACCGGGAGAGACGAATCCCCGAAGATCCGCTCACTTGCCTCCAATGTGGCTCGGGACTGTACCCAAAATATACCTGTTTGCACGACTCCTTTGACCCGTGGTAGGGTATAAATCAAAGCACAGTGGGAACTCACATGAGACAAATGACGATCTCAGGTCGATGAATTAAGCTGAACACATGTCACCAGGAAACTGCTATCTGACGATATGTATAATACCAACTAGCATATTCCCGGCGGGTCCTATCCGGTGTACTCATAACCCAATGAGCACCTGTATACATCTTAGGTGATCCAACTGACACCAGTGGCTTGTGAGACCGGCCATCGCCCCTCGTCGGGGTCTCGACTGTATACTTTAGTCTACTCTGGAGTATCGATGCCCTGTCTCGAAACTCCCACGACTAGGGACACTTTATGGAAGTGCTTATAGACCCTAGCTCCCACATATATGTTCGCCATCATACTGCTGGTAGTCAAGTAAGAATCCTATAGGCTTTATCAACATATACATGATGATAAAGACAAACCAGATAGCATACTATCATCTCGAGTAAGACTGTTTTATCGGTATAGGTCCTCCCTCAATCATTGCAATCACGTACCTGCGATCCAATAATTGACTTAGAGGGCACTATATCCAACAATCTCCCACTTGCACTTAAGGCTAATTATTGCGATGTCGTACACTCACAGCTCGTGTGATACAGAGCATCCAACCGCTCTACTAATCAGTTTCATAATGCTCCTTTGTAAAACTCTTGTGTTCGAGAAATAGCCTCAGTGAGTGGATCCGCTTCGGTGTTTCTTTCTGTATCTCTCTATATCTCAACTTCGTGGAGAAAACCATCTCCCGAATTGAGTAATACCTATCTTAGAATATGTTTGGATATCTGATGGGACCTAGTTCATAAATGAACTCCAAATCCTAACTTCTTAGACTGTACCGATCACTCAAACTAATCAGTGTTGCGCACTATGCCTCCCACAGTATCCTCTTGGACCATCTGTCCACAATACTGTCCCTCGTCTGAAGAAAAACTATAACTCTGACAATCACTCTGTCATCTTTGTCACCTTTGAAGCCTGGGATGATAACCGTCTCCCGAAGGAGGCCGCCGTCATCAAATCCGTAGAACATTCATTTATGTTCTAAAACTACTTCCTAATGTTTCTCCAGGATTGGATTAATATAAACTTATGGCATCTTGTGCAATAACAACATCTGGTGTGGTACTTGACATCTCATGATTGACTCAATTGCCTAAGCAAGTGATTTGCCAATCATGCACATCCCTCTCCCCTTTAGTCTGTAAGACACCTTTAGAGAGGGTGACTCCATCACCTGCAGGTTCACCACCATGCCAGGAGTCATTTATTCTAAAATAGTATTAGAATACTGTCAAAGTACTCATATAGGGAAACTACCCAAATCTAGATCTAAAACTATAGATCTAGTAACCAGAATGTCAGATATTATATCCATATCCTTTGTGGAGAAATAACTGTGTGACGACCACGGTACAACCGATCGTAGTATAGGAATTTTACTTCCTACTCTGTGTATGTCATCCAAATACCAGGACATCACACCCTACTACCTTCTTAACAGATCCATCCCCTATTCTGATGAAGTCAAACCCATGACTGCCACATCAAAAATCAGATGATCTTTCTCCGCTATTTCTGCTCAAGTCTATAAATAGACACTAGCTTCTTGCCTACTATGCTTCCGCTGCTCCCACAGACTATGACAACCCTCTGGCAGAATAATATATACGTACATTTCTAAAACTAGTTTAGAATGACGCTATACATATCCTCCTGCCGGGTCTCACAGTCTGGAACAACAGTAGTGTCAAGTCTGGGTAGACAAGAACCTCCCTGTCACCGTCCTTGAGGCTACCGGAGTACCTCTCGGGTGTCTGAGGTTACCCACCATATCTGCGGAGTGGCTATTTGAATGTCAAACCTGATTGAATATATAGGTTCTATTAAATTTTCCGTAATCGTTTGCGGTTCTGGAATCACTTCCAGTTCTACCATACCCCCACTACTATTTTCTGAAAAAATCCATTTTATTAAAACTGTGGCGAGTCTAGAACAATATCACTATTGATCTTCCAGATGGTAGAAAATCAACCCTCGTCAAAGCTAGGGTCAACCCACAAACTGCCATTACAGAAACGTGCCTTGAGTCATCCAGTGTCTGGTTTTAAGCATAAGCTGGACAACTCCCTTTACCTTAACATCGTTAAGATATGAACTATTCTATATCCAGTATAGAAACTTTGGCACTTATTTAATTGGAACCAGATTCAAATCATGCATCTATCTCCAGTGTATATCAACTTAATGGAGAGATGCTAATCAGCATTACTCAACTTTAGGAATGCATCCAATTATGAGTAAGCTGAAAGAGAAACAGGTTTCTCAAAACTATTACTATCGACTGAATACCAATCACAAGAATCTACATCTTCGATTTCTTTGAAGAATCCCGATACTTGCGATACCTGGTTCTCTACTTTATTCTTATACCCTCAACTTCTCAAAACTTAGACATTATATTTCTACGAAACACTTGTCTAAAAACTAGAGAAATCACAAGTAAATAGAATATAGTACGAGGACCTACCCCTTTGTCCTGATGGATACTGGACAATATACAATACTCTGTATAAGTCCGTTGAGTTGAATAACTCTTAACCTGTGCATCGTAGGTTGAAAACTGTACCGAGGCGATTTCCTTAAATATCACCAATTACAATGAATTCCGATATAATGAGGATGATCACCTAATTCCCAATAACTCACTCTCACTCAACATCTGTAAAACCATACAGATGTGAGAATCATACCTGGTAAATACATACCCTGGAGTAAGTATCTAATCGGGAAATCTGTTTTCTATTAACAATGCATAGTGAATATGAAACACAAATATATTTCGTAGGGGTATCCTGGTATTCTTAGTAATGCCTCTTCCATAATCCAAATCATGACTTATACCGTATATTTCCCTGCCATCTTTCCAAATCCCTTTATTTGTCTTTAGTCGTTACCTTCTGTACACCATCATTAGGCTAAACGGTTTTCTTCCTTCCCTACCGTTCGGCACCAGCTTATGGTTTGGAAGAAGAATATCCAGTAAGCATAATAGGTGTACCCTCCTAATCCTAGGAGTACTCGTAACTTGAGAGAAGGTGATGATAAAAGACAACTGAATAATCCTTATTCCTATTTCTCCTGAACCGGAATCCATCCTCGAAAAAATATCCTTAGAGTTCGTATATAACCATACGATGGATTTATCCAATGGAATTGGATGTTTGTAGTAATATGGGGTGTTCTGAGAAATACAAAGGGTAAAAGAAGGAGTGGCAATGACTTATGCAACTTAAGACAATCCAAAAGCCAGTATATTAAGAAGGTTCGGTCAGCTTGGTCACTGAGTTATAGTCTAGGGTCGCTGCCAAAATGAGAGAGAGAGAAAAGAAACACTCTGCGTGCACTCTTACCTAGATCAGAATGGTTATCACTTTATCTAATAAGGAAAACTCCCACTGTTATCTCAAATTCTCCTCCAAACCAGAAAGAAGAATTAGTCGGGGTCAGCCGAAGAGTAAACCAACTCATCAGTGAGAATCGGGATCCAACTATCATCGCATGATAACTTGATGGAAGCCACTCAAGTTAACACACTCCAGAAGGTATGCGCAAGTCTGGCAAGTTTCTTGTATGTTTGAAACTCCCGATTTGATTTTTATCCCATGCACTTATGATCTTGACGTAGGCCAACAAATCATAAGCCACATGTCAAGTTCTACCCGTCATTGTCCTGATTAATTTAAGTCATCGTACATGCCCTTGACGTAGGTGTAACGCCTTGAAAAGTCGTCTTGGTGTTTTCCTGAAAATCGGTGAAAATTCGGTACTTTTCCCAAAACCGTCCTTTTTATTATTTTGCAGTTTAGGGCTAATTATACCTAATTTGGATAGGTAATTGCTAGTTTTTAGTAGCAAATGAGTTAATTATGAAATTCTGGTCGTTTAAAATTTTTCCCTAATTTTTCAAATTTTTAATATTATTTTAAGCCGGTAAGAAAATACATTAAATTAGCGATAAATACAAATTTAAATGGGCTAAATTTAAGCTTTAAAATTATGTTAATTAAAATCTAGTTGTAACATAAATTTTTAGTATTTTATTTTGAGTTTTAACTAATTTTTATTATAGAAAACGAAATTTATTGAATTTAAGCTTAAACTTGCAATTTTGGACTTGTATGGGGTCTTTCTGCAAAAATTTTTTGTGCACTCTCACACACACATCCTCACATCTCCTTGGCTGGCCCAAACTGTAGAAATTCTCCCCCTCTCTTTTGTTTTAAAAACTCTTTTGTTAAGAAAGAAGTGAGTTGATGTGTAGGTTTTAAAATATAGTATGTTGAAGGTATGGTGCTTTGACTTTGGGGGAGTTTGACTAGTGACCATTCCCACACCCCACACCACTCCCCTCTCCCTTTGCTCTGGCCGAAACCAGCAGCCCCCTCCCCTTCATCTCTTTTATTTTCATCTTCTTCAAAATTCTTCAAGTTTGCTTCAAAAAAATTGCAACTTAAACCTCACAATTTAAACCCCATCCTCCATACCTTTTTCCTTCACCTCTCTAGCTTGGAATCAGGGTGCTATGAGGCCATCATTGAGGCAAATTCTTCTTGCTAGATCTATAAAAATTTGAGGTATAATTTCTACTCTTGAAAGTTGATATGGTTAGAATTCTTTAATCTAGTTGTTTAGTGTTAATTTTAGTGTTAATCCTAATCTAGTTTTTTTAAAAGTTAATGGTTGAGTTAACTAGGGTTTCTTGAAACCATGTTTTAGTTAATTACATCTTTTTAATTAATCTAGTTGTTTACTTAACCAATCTATATGGTTACTTTGCTTAAGTGGCTTGATGTTATGCTAATCTAAGTTAACTTGTGTGAAATTTTCATTGTTGTTGCTAATTGCCAAAAAATCAAGAGAAGGGTTTGTGTTGGAATTATGGTTTGATGCATAGTTAATGGTTTAAAATTAGTGTAATAGCTAGCTAGTGTGTTAGTTTGGATTGTTGTGTTGGATTGTGTTAACTTTGTCGCTAATTTTCGATGTTTGTTCCAAATTGCAAGTTTCTAGCTTACTAGGTTTTTATGTAAATTATTGTGACGAATTAATTGCGATATCTAGATTATATTTTTGGCATATCCTATGACATTTAGGATGTGTGAGTGCGGATTTTTGAGTAATCGGGTTTTAGTTTTTCCGGGCGACCAAATCGACATTTTAGTAGATTTTTGCGATTTTCGCGTGTGTTCCGCGCACTTTGTACACGTTGTACCTAGCTTGTGAACTATGGTATTTTCGTTAGGGAATTGTGTCGTTCTTGATATGTAAGCTTATGTTTGTATTGATGTAAATTCCAGGTTCGGTCGCGGAGACGTCTGACGCGGCACGAAAGGGGAAAGCGGTAATTGGACGTGACTAGCTAGGGATTCCGGTGAGTAGATGTAACATCTACGGGGGACTATCGTTGGATGGCGCAAGTCGCCCGATAGTTTTAGTAGCTTAAAAAGATTCTTAGTAATGTTAGTAATTAGGGATGTAATACTTGTATGATTATTTGCTATATTCATGCCTTATATTGACATACATATACGAATCCATTCTATAGGACACCTGCACCATTACCAGGGTTTTTATATGCAGCACGAGCACTATTCATGCTTACACACACACCCTGGTAATTGCCATGCCACCACACTAGATAACCTTTAAATTGAACCCTTTTACTATAATTGGTACTTAAACTTGCGCTATTGCTTTAATTCCTTAAAATGAAATCGTAGGATTGCTATTCATGTGCATGTACTTCATCATATTAATTGTTCATGCCTAATCTATCAATCATACATCGCAACTTGATTATTGACACCATATGCATTCATTATCATTGGCATATGCATTTATGAGGATTTCTTGAGATTTTGTGATATTCTGGATTTCAGGGGAAAGCCGCAAAATTTTTAAACTTATTATATTTTTAAAATATGTAAATTGCGGTTTTCTAGTGATGTAAGTGTCGTCCACCATGAGTTTGCTGTGGTTTTCGAGACCCGTTTGGAGGAGTTGGATGAACCGTCTCGGGTACATGGTGGGCCCGGTAAGGTACCCCGGGGCAAGAAGCTCGTGTTGCTGACGATGAGCATGGCAGGGGACGGATTACCTACCGGTGACTTCATTGGGTACGGCGGATATCCAGAGGATACCGACCGGGGCCGCGAGAGGATGAGATATTGATATTGAGATGCGTCAGCCGGATGGCTGAGGCCAGAGACACTATGACATGGATTTATGAGATTTGAGACGGTTTTTAGGTGTCATTGCTGGACACAGATTGTTGTCGATTCTATGAGTATTATGCTGGCATTCTAAAAGAGTTTCAAAAACAAAATGGGATAAAATGTTTCTTATATATACCTATTGAGACCTCAGATATTCATGTTGCATACATACACCTGCTAGTACACTGATGTTGTATACACACCTGCTAGTTCATCCAGTCATACATGTATTTTAGATGCTAGGATGCTTGTGTGCATGCATACGATAGCCTTTGTAGATGTTATTTATTACTCACGAGTTGGCAACTCACCCCCGTTGTACCACAGTCTTTTGCAGGTCCGCTCCGTCAGTACAGTAGCGGCGGGCGCACTTGTTTCTTTTGCCTCTTTTGCCTGGACTCGAGGTTTTGCTCTTAGGTGGGTTATATTACTATTTTTGTACCACCTTGTATATTCTTTGTATCTAGTGTACTCCATCTACTGTATCTACCAGTATTATTGTATTTTGACCTAGAGATGAGACTGTGAGATTTGTGGACCTTTATGCTGTATTTTGGGGTCGAGCTCACTTGAGTCGACATGCTGTTTTTCTTATGCTTCCTTATGATTATTTCGCATGTTGTTGCTTTATATTGCGTGGGATTTGTGACCACCTTGTGGCGAAGAGCTAGCTCCCGCTTGGGGATGCCTTATTTGTTGAATTCATATATATTCTTCTTGTACCCATTTTGGGGGCTAGTAATTACAAAGGAGACTCTGCCGAAATTTTCAGAAAAATTGATATTGTTTTTAAAAAGGGTTTTATATGACTTATTTGATAAACTCGTTTTCAATTGATTGGGTTCTCTTCACTCTTTTGCTTATTTGGTTTTGGTTTTCTGGGCCTTGGCTTACTTATTTTACGGACGTCTTGAGACGTTTCGTAAACTTAAGTGCCAGTCACGTTCCGTACCCTGCGGGTCGTGACAAAGTTGGTATCAGAGCGATAGGTTTTACCTTTTTGAGTGTAGGATGACCCTTGGTAGATGGAGTAAGTGACCTAAGTAGGGTAACGTAGCACGTGTATGTCCGCGGCATACTTGCGATACGGTACTCCGCCTAAGTGACTTTAGGATATACTTGCTTGAAATTCCTTCTTCAATTCCGTGTATCCTATGATCCTATTGCACTGTTCTTACTATCCGTTTTCCTGTAACAGCCACTATGCCGCCGAAGGCTACGAGGGCACAGAGGGCTGCCGCCCGAGACGAGATTCGAGCTGGCTCGTCCGAGACAAGGACTGAGCAGGGGGGTATGCCTACGCCGCAGGGACAAACCGATCCACCTTCCCCAGGCCGTATGGATAGTCTCGAGACTGGTATGGAGGAGTTGCGACAGATGATGGGAGGCATGCAAGAGCTACGTCAGATGGTAGGATCCCTAATTGCAGCCAGTCGTACACCGAGGCCGGATGACGCACCTACTACATCGCAGACGACCATGATACCTGCTCCTACTACTACCGCCGTGACCATCCCGGTTTCACTACTGGATTTCATGAGGCTGAGACCTCCAGTATTCACCGGCACCGAGGCAGCGGAGGACCCACAGACGTTCCTTGACAGTTTGGCCAGGATCTGCCGTTCGCTGAGATGTTCGGATGATCGATGGGTGGAGCTTGCGAGTTTCCGACTAGAGGGTCTCGCGCAGACATGGTGGGAGTCAGTCTTGAGAGGTCGAGCTGCAGGTCCACCGCCTATGACGTGGGCCGAGTTTACAGCGGTCTTTCTAGCTTGTTTCCTCCCAGAGAGCGTTCGTGACGCCAGAGCTCGTAGCTTCGAGGCCTTAGTCAAGACACCTGGGATGACGGTGTCTGAGTATGACATCCAGTTTACACAGTTATCCCGATATGCTCCGTATTTGGTGGATACCGAAGAGAAGATGGTGAAGAGGTTCGTACAGGGACTTGATGCCCAGCTATATCTTGCTATTGGCGCCCAGCACTACGACACTTATTCAGCTGCTATAGATACGGCATTACGGATGGAGGCACGCATATCACAGACTTCGGCCGTTTCTGGGCCGAAGAGGATTCGCACCGATGTACCGTCTCCGAGGCAGCGCGCCAGATTTTTTCCGAGAGATAGGCCTGGCAGAGGATTTGGTCGGGGACAGTTATATGGTTCTTATCCCCAGGGACAGCACCCGTCGCCAGGGTGTTTTGGGTGCGGGAGTCTGCACCATCTTGTCAGAGACTGTCCGGCGAGACGACAGGGAGCAGCGACAGTTCCGCATGTGACCCTACCACCATCACCACCCCCTCCTCAGAGAGCCCTACTTCCTACCACCGGCGATGCTCCACGCCAGTTAGGTGCACCCAGAGGCCGTGGACGCGGCGGTCCTGTTCAGAGAGGACGAGGAGGCAGAGGCCGAGGTCGAGGTCAGCCCGCTATCGGTGGAGGACAGGCCCGAGTATTTGCTTTGACACCGCAGGATGCGCAGGTATCCAATGCCGTTGTGACAGGTACCCTGCCAGTTTGTTCTTTCGACGCACGGGTATTATTTGACCCAGGTTCCACACATTCGTACGTATCTACACACTTTGCACCGATGTTGGGCCGTGAGTCGTCGTCGTTAGATCATCCGCTTGTTGTTGTTACTCCGGTAGGCGAGTCGTTTGTCGCTCGTTTTGTATTGCGTTTGTGTTCCGTTCGTATCGGGGAGAGGGATTCATTGGTTGATTTGATTCTCCTCGATATGTTGGACTTTGATGTGCTTCTGGGCATGGATTGGCTAGCCATTTGTTATGCTTCGGTAGACTGCCGTGAGAAGGCAGTCAGATTTAGCTTTCCGGGAGAGCCAGTCCTTGTTATTCAGGGAGACCGCAGCGTCACCCTTCCCAGCTTGATTTCGTCTCTTCGCGCTGGTCAGCTCTTGCGGAAGGGATGTCAGGGATTCTTAGCGTATATTTGTGATACTCAAGCTGCAGAGGTTCCGTTGGACCGGGTCCCGGTTGTTTGTGAGTTCCCTGATGTTTTCCCTGATGAGCTACCTGGGCTACCACCTGAGCGCAACGTTGAGTTCTGCATCGATTTGATTCCCGGATCGGGGCCTATTTCTATACCGCCTTATCGGATGGCCCCGGCAGAGCTTCGAGAGCTGAAGGATCAGTTGCAGGAATTGTTAGATAAGGGGCTTATTCGACCTAGTGTTTCTCCGTTGGGTGCTCCGGTCCTGTTTGTCAAGAAGAAGGATGGAAGTTTGCGCTTATGCATCGACTACCACCAGCTGAACAAAGTTACTGTTCGGAACAGATATCCGTTGCCACGCATTGATGATTTGTTTGACCAGCTTCAGGGTGCGGGGTATTTTTCGAGGATCGACTTACGATCAGGATACCACCAGCTGCGAGTCCGACAGGAGGATATATCGAAGACAGCCTTCCGTACACGCTATGGCCACTACGAGTTTTTGGTGATGTCGTTCGGACTCACCAACGCCCCAGCAGCATTCATGGATTTGATGAACCGTACATTCAGGCCGTATTTTGACTTGTTCATCATCATGTTTATCGACGATATCTTGGTGTACTCCCGGAGCAGAGAGGAGCACGAGCAGCACTTGCAGATTACATTACAGACTCTGAGGGAGCAGCAGCTGTTCGCAAAGTTCTCCAAGTGTGCATTCTGGCTGGACAGTGTCGGATTCTTGGGTCACGTGGTTACGAGAGACGGCATTTGTGTGGACCCGAAGAAGATTGAGGCTGTTCAGCAGTGGCCCCGACCTACATCGGTTACTGAGATCCGTACTTTTCTAGGCCTGGCAGGCTACTACAAGCGTTTTGTTC
Source organism: Agapanthus africanus (assembly GCA_030015575.1). NCBI lineage: Eukaryota > Viridiplantae > Streptophyta > Magnoliopsida > Asparagales > Amaryllidaceae > Agapanthus > Agapanthus africanus. The sequence continues at coordinate 261,988,687 of CM057345.1, read as the reverse complement.
AGGACTTCTCCCGTATAGCTGCACCTTTGACCGGTTTGACCCGGAAAGGAGTTCCTTTCGTTTGGACGGAGGAGTGCGAGCACAGTTTTCAGCAGCTACGGACTCATTTGACTACGGCGCCGGTATTATCTTTGCCTTCGGGATCAGGCGGATTTGTGGTCTACTGTGATGCTTCGCGAGTGGGGTTAGGATGCGTATTGATGCAGCATGGCCGGGTAATCGCATATGCTTCTCGGCAGTTGAAGAAGCATGAACAGAACTACCCCACTCATGATTTGGATATGGCTGCAGTGGTCTTTGCATTGAAGATTTGGCGACATTACCTATATGGCGAGTAATGCCAAATATTCACAGACCACAAGAGCTTAAAATACTTATTTCAGCAGCGAGACCTGAACCTCAGACAGCGTCGTTGGATGGAGTTGGTGAAAGACTACGACTGCGAGATCTTATATCACCCAGGCAAGGCGAATGTGGTGGCAGATGCGTTGAGTAGGAGGCCCGGGGGTAGTCTATCCTTTTTGCGCGCAGTGCAGAGGCAGTCGTCAGCAGATTGGCAGATGTTATGCGACAGCCGAGTTGAGTTCGAGTTCACTTAGACAGGGGGACAGCTCGCGCATGTTCGTGCACGCCCACAGTTGCTTGACCGTATATATGAGGCACAGCGCAGTGACGACCGTTGCTCAGAGATCATGGCATAGATGGGACAGGGCAGATTTTCCGAGTTCGTGATTGACGATCAGGGGATTTTACGCTATGGATCTAGACTGTGCATACCAGATGCTGATGGATTGCGGAGCGACATTCTTGAGGAGGCACACCGATCAGTGTATAGTGTCCACCCCGGTTCCACCAAGATGTACCATGATATGAGAGAGACCTACTGGTGGGACAGGATGAAGAGGGACATTGCGGAGTTTGTATCGAGATTCCTGACTTGTCAGCAAGTCAAGGCCGAGCACCAGAGGCCCGTAGGAGAGCTACAGCCGTTACCCATTCCGGAGTGGAAATGGGAGCAGATTTCGATGGATTTCGTTGTGGGTCTACCCAGGACCAGTCGAGGGTATGAATCCATCTGGGTGATCGTAGATCGATTGACGAAAGCGGCTCACTTCCTGCCAGTGAAGACGACTTTCAGCTTCGCTCAGTATGCCCAGCTTTACATCGATGAGATCGTGCGGTTGCATGGCGTACCGACTTGTATCGTGTCAGATCGAAGCACCCAGTTCACGAGCCGACTTTGGCAGAGACTTCAGGAGGCTTTGGGCACTCGTTTGAGCTTCAGCACAGCGTTTCATCCGCAGACCGACGGATAGTCAGAGCGGACCATTCAGACTCTCGAGGACATGCTCAGAGCGTGCGTTTTAGACTTCGGCGGTAGCTGGGATCATCATTTACCTCTAGTGGAGTTCTCCTACAACAACAGCTTCCAGGATACTATTCAGATGGCACCTTTCGAGGCATTGTATGGGAGGAGATGCAGATCGCCCGTCTGTTAGACAGAGCTCAGCGAGAGCAGCTTTTTGGGGCCGCAGCTTGTTGAGGAGACGACAGCGAAGATACAGTTGATCCGAGACCGGATGAGAGCGGCTCAGAGCAGGCAGAAATCGTAGGCGGACAGGCGCCGTCGCAGATTAGAGTTCGCAGTTGGCGACCATGTTTTTCTGAGAGTCTCTCCGATGAAGGGCATGATGCGTTTTGGGCGAAAGGGGAAGCTTAGCCCTAGATTCGTAGGTCCCTTCGAGATCCTCGAGCGTGTCGGCGCTGTTGCATATCGTTTGGCCCTTCCACCCAGCTTTTCCGATGTTCACCCCGTCTTCCATGTTTCGATGCTCCGCAAGTACCTTCACGACCCTTCGCATGCAATTCAGCACTCGACAGTCCAGCTAGAGCGCGACCTTTCGTTTGCAGAGCAGCCGGTGGCCATCCTGGATCGGCAGGTGAAGAAATTGGGATCGAAGATTATACCAACCATCAAGGTCCTGTGGCGTAGCCCGAGCAGCGAGGAGGTTACCTGGGAGACCGAGGGTGAGATGAGGAAGAAATATCCACATCTCTTTGAAGGTACGCGTAGTTATATTTTTAAATTCGGGGACCGAATTTCTTTAAGTGGGGAAGATTGTAACGCCTTGAAAAGTCGTCTTGGTGTTTTCCTGAAAATCGGTGAAAATTCGGTACTTTTCCGAAAACCGTCCTTTTTGTTATTTTGCAGTTTAGGACTAATTATACCTAATTTGGATAGGTAATTGCTAGTTTTTAGTAGCAAATGAGTTAATTATGAAATTCTGGTCGTTTAAAATTTTTCCCTAATTTTTCAATTTTTTAATATTATTTTAAGCCGGTAAGAAAATACATTAAATTAACGATAAATACAAATTTAAATGGGCTAAATTTAAGATTTAAAATTATGTTAATTAAAATCTATTTGTAACATAAATTTTTAGTATTTCATTTTGAGTTTTAACTAATTTTTATTATAGAAAACGAAATTTATTGAATTTAAGCTTAAACTTGCAATTTTGGACTTGTAGGGGGTCTTTTTGCAAAAATTTTTTGTGCACTCTCACACACACATCCACACATCTCCTTGGCTGGCCCAAACTGCAGAAATTCTCCCCCTCTCTTTTGTTTTAAAAACTCTTTTGTTAAGAAAGATGTGAGTTGATGTGTAGGTTTTAAAATATAGTATGTTGAAGGTATGGTGCTTTGACTTTGGGGGAGTTTGACTAGTGACCATTCCCACACCCCACACCACTCCCCTCTCCATTTGCTCTCACCGAAACCAGCAGGCCCCTCCCCTTCATCTCTTTTTCTTTTCATTTTCTTCAAAATTCTTCAAGTTTGCTTCAAAAAAATTGCAACTTGAACCTCACAATTTAAACCCCATCCTCCATCCATTTTTCCTTCACCTCTCTTGCTTGGAATCAGGATGCTATGAGGCCATCATTGAGGCAAATTCTTCTTGCTAGATCTATAAAAATTTGAGGTATAATTTCTACTCTTGTAAGTTGATATGGTTAGAATTCTTTAATCTAGTTGTTTAGTGTTAATTTTAGTGTTAATCCTAATATAGTTTTTTTAAAAGTTAATGGTTGAGTTAACTAGGGTTTCTTGAAACCATGTTTTAGTTAATTAAATCTTTTTAATTAATCTAGTTGTTTACTTAACCAATCTATATGGTTACTTTGCTTAAGTGGCTTGATGTTATGCTAATCTAAGTTAACTTGTGTGAAATTTTCATTGTTGTTGCTAATTGCCAAAAAATCAAGAGAAGGGTTTGTGTAGGAATTATGGTTTGATGCATAGTTAATGGTTTAAAATTAGTGTAATGGCTAGCTAGTGGGTTAGTTTGGATTGTTGTGTTGGATTGTGTTAACTTTGTCGCTAATTTTCGATGTTTGTTCCAAATTGCAAGTTTCTAGCTTACTAGGTTTTTATGTAAATTATTGTGACGAATTAATTGCGATATCTAGATTATATTGTTGGCATATCCTATGACATTTAGGATGTGTGAGTGCGGATTTTTGAGTAATCGGGTTTTAGTTTTTCCGGGCGACCAAATCGACATTTTAGTAGATTTTTGCGATTTTCGCGTGTGTTCCGCGCACTTTGTGCGCGTTGTACCTATCTTGTGAACTATGGTACTTTCGTTAGGGAATTGCGTCGTTCTTGATATGTAACCTTATGTTTGTATTGATGTAAATTCCAGGTTCGGTCGCGGAGACGTCAGACGCGGCACGAAAGGGGAAAGCGGTGATTCGACGTGACTAGCTAGGGATTCCGGTGAGTAGATGTAATATCTACGGGGGACTATCGTTGGATGGCGCAAGTCGCCCGATAGTTTTAGTAGCTTAAAAAGATTCTTAGTAATGTTAGTAATTAGGGATGTAATACTTGTATGATTATTTGCTATATTCATGCCTTATATTGACATACATATACGAACCCATTCTATAGGACACCTGCACCATTACCAGGGTTTTTATATGCAGCACGAGCACTATTCATGCTTACACACACACCCTGGTAATTGCCATGCCACCACACTAGATAACCTTTAAATTGAACCCTTTTACTATAATTGGTACTTAAACTTGCGCTATTGCTTTAATTCCTTAAAATGAAATTGTAGGATTGCTATTCATGTGCATGTACTTCTTCATATTAATTGTTCATGCCTAATCTATCAATCATACATCGCAACTTGATTATTGACACCATATGCATTCATTATCATTGGCTTATGCATTTATGAGGATTTCTTGAGATTTTGTGATATTCTGGATTTCGGGGGAAAGCCGCAAAATTTCTAAACTTATTATATTTTTAAAATATGTAAATTGCGGTTTTCTAGTGATGTAAGTGTCGTCCACCATGAGTTTGCTGTGGTTTTCGAGACCCGTTTCGAGGAGTTGGATGAACCATCTCGGGTACATGGTGGGCCCGGTAAGGTACCCCGGGGCAAGAAGCTCGTGTTGCTGACGATGACCCTGGCAGGGGACGGATTACCCACCGGTGACTTCATTGGGCACGGCGGATATCTAAAGGATACCGACCGGGACCGCGAGAGGATGAGATATTGATATTGAGATGGGTCAGCCGGATGGCTGAGGCCAAAGACACTATGACATGGATTTATGAGATTTGAGACAGTTTTTAGGTGTCGTTGCTGGACACAGATTGTTGTCGATTCTATGAGTATTATGCTGGCATTCTAAAAGAGTTTCAAAAACAAAAAGGGATAAAATGTTTCTTATATATACCTATTGAGACCTCAGATATTCATGTTGTATACATACACCTGCTAGTACACTGATGTTGTATACACACCTGCTAGTGCATCCAGTCATACCTGTATTTTAGATGGTAGGATGCTTGTGTGCATGCATACGATAGCCTTTGTAGATGTTATTTATTACTCACGAGTTGGCAACTCACCCCCGTTGTGCCACAGTCTTTTGCAGGTCCGCTCCGTTAGTACAGTAGCGGCGGGCGCACTTGTTTCTTTTGCCTCCTTTGCCTGGACTCGAGGTTTTGCTCTTAGGTGGGTTATATTACTATTTTTGTACCACCTTGTATATTCTTTGTATCTAGTGAACTCCATCTACTGTATCTACCAGTATTATTGTATTTTGACCTAGAGATGAGACTGTGAGATTTGTGGACCTTTATGCTGTATTTTGGGGTCGAGCTCACTTGAGTCGACATGCTGTTTTTCTCATGCTTCCTTATGATTATTTCGCATGTTGTTGCTTTATATTGCGTGGGATTTGTGACCGCCTTGTGGCGAAGAGCTAGCTCCCGCTTGGGGATGCCTTATTTGTTGGATTCATATATATTCTTGTTGTACCCATTTTGGGGGCCAGTAATTACAAAGGAGACTCTGCCGAAATTTTCGGAAAAATTGATATTGTTTTTAAAATGGGTTTTATATGACTTATTTGATAAACTCGTTTTTAATTGATTGGGTTCTCTTCACTCTTTTTCTTATTTGGTTTTGGTTTTCTGGGCCTTGGCTTGCTTATTTTACGGACGTCTTGAGACGTTTCGTAAACTTAAGTGCCAGTCACGTTCCGTACCCTGCGGGTCGTGACAGTAGGCCAACAAGGCTGTACGTCTGAATTAAACTAATGCATCTATCTATGCAACAAATGAATACCCAGCAGCTACCAAACACTACGCCTTGACGTAGGCCAACAAACATAGCTTGAATACTACTGACCATCCATAAGAAACGACGGAGGTTTATGGCTGGTTTTTGGCGAAAAACCTTTAACGTAATGAACTTGATCTCATTGAAGGAATCTGATAGCTTTTTATGAAAATATAGTGGCAAAAACATTTTGCTAAAGAAGTCACTCCCGGTGAAGGGATCTCGTCTCTTTCCTTGTGGAATGAGGTGCAGGATATTCTAACTGAATACTGCGATGCAAAGCAACTTGTGATCGACTATATTTAAGTTATTACCCTGACAGAAATTTCTGCCCAAGGGGTCACTCCCGGTGAAGGGATCTCGGCCCTTGCCTCGTCGAATGAGGTGCTGGATATTCTAACTGAATACCGCTATGCAAAACAAAAGGAAACGTCTTTGTAATAACTCATTTTAAAATTTGTTCCAACAACATCAAATATAGGTTTGTTTTATTCTTGCATTGATAAGAATCAACGCAGTCCCATCAATCAATCAAACCAGAAAAGAACGAAAATATAATGCACGTATATGCCATCCGCATTCGCCACTGGGTCCTGTCATCACCCGTTAGGTTACTTAACTAACGACAGAGCGGGGTCTGGACTAGCGCGGGTGTAAAACATATACAACATCTAATAGTATATATACTAATATAAAATAATCGCTCCAGGCGTGATAATATGCAATATTACAGAAAAGTAATAAGCATCACAGAACAATACAGATAATCTGGGATCCCCTGGTTTCACAGAGCCGCTACTGAAACCCGACGTTCCCCTGGTTGCGTGGATAGCCTGTGCAATGAAACGTAGACCCCTACGGATGCGGCAAGTTACCCGCCAAAACCTGAAGCGAGGTGGTCCCCACAGCATAGTGAATGGAACACCCGACACTTCACGGAAGCCGGTAAATTGAGCACCCCTCCTTGGGTCAACCTATACCCCCTACGAGTGCGGCGAATAGTCTGCCGATTCTTGAGTGAGGCCCCTTTGGCTCTCAAAGCCATAAGATACGGACCTGTTGTATCATATTCCTTCGCGGGATAAACCTAGTACAGAAATAAAATATATACAACGGGTACATCGACCTCGACCCGGTCATGCCCCAAAAGAATATGATACAACAGGCAGTGACGACAGTCCACAAGTCAGACGCTCGCCCCGCAAAATCAAATGTACAAATAAATCCAAACTGCACTATCATTTCACCCTGCTATCCACCACGACAAAACCGCAACATCACAGCACAACACAGAACATCAGCGCGAATGTCACGTTCGCAAACCCGTCTAAAAGAACTATAGCAATCAGACACGGTTTACCGATCAAATGACATTCCCGGTCGGAGATATAATGTAAATACTGAGAACTAATAAGTTTAAAAATTCGATCGACTAAGGTTCCAGGGTGATAAGGACGACTGAATATCAGTCACAGGCATTGTATTTACCCCTAGTAAAGGGACGGTATATTGGAAGAGTTCCAAGCTAGATACCGTGGCATACTAGACGATAAAGGCTGGATACATCGCTACTTAAGATGCTACCAAAGAGGCAGTCTGGATGTATATTAGTTCATGAGATGAACTTAGTTCCTCCCATTGTGTGACAATGGAGTTGTGGCTTATGCCAGGGAACGCCCGTCCTATCAGTGATCCAGACATATTCTAAGGCAGTGTCACCTCCTCATGGAGATGGTTGATCTCCAGGGGATCGAGATTAGGAGAGCAGACTCAGAGAACAACACGGCGGATCCACTCACAAAGGCTTTTTCCCAGAGAGAGACTTATATGGGATGGTTGAGTATGTGATACTGCAACCATTGCTACCGATGGCCCTAGTGCAAGTGGGAGATTGTTAGTTATATGTATTCCTTAGAGGCCATTACTGTACATTGGATGTATATTGTAGTGGATACTGGGACATATATAGGTAGGACTTTCTTGCTCGACATGATAGTACGCTATCTGGTTGCTCTTTATCTTAACACGTATACTTTCTGTCTCTCTGTTACATGTTGATAAAGCCCTTAGGATGTGTGCTCGATGTTCATATCATAATATTGCAATTCATACGCCACACTTTTATACATTTTATAAGTAAACAGGTACTCTTGACGCATGTTTGTTGCATGATACAGGATACAGGCTCTTGGAGCGAAGACAGCGAGAAAAGACAGAAGATGATACAAAAGAGAGACTTTTGACCAACAAGAAGATGGATCCGAGTCACGAAGAACAGGTTACAAGTGTATTAAGCAGTGCGGTCCGAAATGTCAAAGTGAACGATCAAAAGCTACTAACAAGTTTTCACTGAAAATCTGGAAAAGACCAAGAAGCCAAACAAAGAAAATTAATGAAGAATAAACAAGACCAAACACCCAGAAGGAAGACCAGAAAATTTGGTGGAATGAAGCCACCAAAGGGCCATGGAACCGCGGCCCAAGGCCTATCATTGCCGCGGTTCCGCGGCCGTTTGTTGCCCGTGTCGGCACCGACTACTTGTGTCGGTGCGACGGTGCGAGTGTTAGGATTTTTAGGGGGCAAATCTGTAATTGCACTTCTGAGAGAGTCTGTAACTCTAGCTTCACTGTTTGCTTATAAATTGTACTCACAAATCTGTAAAAGGAGGCCTCTTTTCAATCAATAAAAATTCAGGTTTGCTGGGAGATCTAGAGCATCACTTTTGTAAGTTTTAATTCTTTTAATTCCTGCCTTAGTTCTAATTTTATTACTTGCCCTAGTTAACTAGTTTAGCTCCTTTTAATCTGCAGTAAGTATAACACAAGATCTGAACAAAACACTTTAAAACATAACAACTAAAATGTTGTTTTCAGAAAATTCCCTAATGAGCGAGTAAAATCCTCGCTCGTTAGGGTTAGGAACAAAGGAGGTAGTGAGAGATGAATACCTCTCACCTCCTTCAATGCCAACACATTTTCAAAATAAGAACTTCATGCACACATGTATGATCCACCCCCTATGGCACCCTACCTACGAGGTAACGGTGAACCGTAGTATAAAAGGCCGGACATACATGACGTCCATAAAGATTGTAGCAATTAATAGGAAAGGACGGACAAGGATCTAGAGGAAGAAACTTCGTTTCTTCCTAATCATTCTAATCCCCTTTGCTAATAATTGTTATGATTTTCTAAAAAGCTTTAACCATACGGCATTGAAAGAGGTGACAATATTGATCTCATCAACCCTACCTTAGACCTAACCCTAACGAGTTCTTTTATATCATATAAATTAGTTTTTAAATGCATCAACAAAAACCAAACAACCAATGGAATCAACTCGTGAAAACACAAAAACAGAAATTTACACATCTCTGTGGATCGACCCGTATTCACCGGCTAGCTGCAAAGCGACGCCGTTTCTGATTACGGTAAACTTAAATTTTTGGATTAATCAAATGGCGCTGTTGCCGGGGATGGCGTAATCTTTTTGTTTTGTATGATTTCGGGTTGATTTAAATTTTTGAAAATCATAAAAACCAGAAAATATAAAAAAGTCCAAAAAATTTTATCAATTGTTATCTGTTTCAAAGGTTTATTGCTTGAATCTTGCAGGAACAGCGAAGGATTGCGAATCTGGAACTTTACAGAAGGTCAAAACAGAAAAGGGAACATCAGAACAGAGTAGAAGTGGTGAACAGGAGCTGCACAAAATTTTTCAGAGGCTGAACCCATTGAACTGTCGCTCTTCCGCCGCATAAGTAGGTCTCCCGCCGCGGTTCCACGCTCTTCCAGCCACGTCAGCACCTAAAAATTGCAGGGTTTGATTTCTCCTTCTCCCCTCTTCAACCTCCCATATATCTCTCTGTAAAAACTTTCTGCGGGACTTCTTTGCGCAAAAATCTTCTACCCCTTCTCGATAACAGATTTTCTACAGGTTTCTTTGCGCCGCGCTAAAAATTTGATTGCAAGTGAATTTTGTTTTGCATAATTTAATTGGACTTTAAGGGGCTAATTGACCAAACTCAGATTGGGTGGGGATTTCATCACCCTTCCCAGGACCCCAGAAAACACCTAAAGCATGTGCATTGATCATACTTAATTAAAAAAGACTAGAATCAGACCTAAGGACATCGAGCTCAATAGGAAAAGGACTAGTATAGGCATCGACCGTTTATCCTAACCGACATTGCGGTGTCTAGGCTAGTGGTTATTAATTAGGCCCACTGTAGTGGTGGTTCCTTCCCACTTACCTGGCCGTACTTGTCCGTGAAGAGGCGGTTTGAGGTCCTATTTCTAGCCCTAGTTAGGAGCTGTCTAGCTGACCTAGGCGACCCTAGATCTAGGCCTGATTGTGCATGTGTGGTTGATACATTTGTGTCACGAGTCCCTTCCCAAAAACCTTTTTGCAAAACTCTCACATAAAATAAAAAAAAGAGGAAAAATCTTTTCAAAACTTGCAACTTGCCGCTAAGAAAACTTGCAACTTACTTCCACCACTTTCCCTCACTGACGTTATCTTACCTCCACATTCTATCTTTTTTTTTCTGACTACACTATCCCTTTTAGTGTATGTCACTTTGGGCTAGGGATACTGACGCCCGATTAGTCCGTGTTTCGTTGGTACCGACCGACGAACCTTTCGACACCGAAGTCGAAATTCCGTCCACTTTCTTACCCTCACCTTCAACTTCTTTCACCGAAGGCATGTCGGGATTCAACCCCAACAACACCTTACCGACGGGAAGGATTCCACCTCCGTTAGGTGCGAATGACCCGAACCAGCCGCCTGTTGAAGCGCCCGCACGAGTTGCACTCCAGGACCTCTTTTACCCCATCCGCACTTCTTTACCCACCTGTCTTTCACCCCCACCGGCAAATGGGGACAATTTTGAGATAAAACCACATTTCATCAATATGCTGCCAAAATTTCATGGTTTGGAATCTGAAGATGCATATATCTTTATTAATAAATTCCAAAATGTGTGCGCTATGATGAAAACGACCCAATTGAGTGATGACGCTATAAGGCTAAGGGTCATTCCTTTCACCTTATGTGACCTAGCCGAGAAGTGGCTATATAGCACCGTATCACATTCTATTAGAAATTGGGATGAGTTTGTGAAAGCTTTTCTGAAAAAATTCTATCCTCATCACAAAACTGCTAGAATCCGCAATGAAATAATTCAATTCTCACAACTTCCTTCCGAACCATTTTGGAAGTGCTTCGAGAGATTTAAAGACCTACTAGTTCAATGCCCTCATCATGGGATAGAAAGTTTGCAACTTTGCCAAACATTATATGAGGGATTGAACTCGGCAACGAAGCAGTTGCTAGAAACCATAGGTCAAGGTCATTTTCTCTCCAAGTCTAGTGATGAAGCATGGCAGTTTCTGAGGATCTTAGTGAGCAAATAATTCAGTGGGAGAGTACCAAGACCACATCATCTTCCTCTAGTGGTCAATCTAGGGCAGGCGTACATCAAGTAGAAATGTCGATTGCTATGAAGGCCGAGATGGCCGCTCTTACGAAAAAGCTAGAAGCGATTGAGACCAAAATCTCGTCGTCTTCTCCTGCCCCTGTTGTGCCTCCGAGAACTGTTTGTGCTTGTTGTGCGGATCCATCGCACCTAACCGAAGAGTGTCCTTATAATGCATCTACTCAAGGACAGGATCAAGTCAACGCTGCATTTCAGCAACGACAGAGAAACGATCCTTACTCTTCGACATACAATCCGGGGTGGAGGAATCACCTAAATTTCGCTTGGAACCAAAATCAACAATTCCAAGGAAATAACAATTTTCAAAGACCTTCTCCTCCACAACAACAACAAGCACCGTCAGAAACTCAATTTCAACCGCAACAATTTCAACAACAACCTTACCCTAATCAGGTGAACAATTTTGTGCCTAACAATGCTTACCAGCCAAATAATTATGTTCAACCTAATAATGATAAGGTTAGCTCGCTCGAAAGAAGTCTAGATACGTTCCTTAAGCAATCTACACAGTCTACAGCAAGACTAGAGACTTCTATTCAATCTTTGGTGCAAAACAGTGCCTCACACGATCAAAGCATCAAATCTATTGAGGCACAAATTGCACAACTTAATGCAGCTTTAAGCGAACGCGAAAAAGGAAAACTCCCATCTCAACCACTGCCCAACCCCGGTCACACACATGCTGCAAATCAACAGCAGAATCATAATGTAAATGCGGTGACCACATTGAGATCGGGAAAAGTGTTGCAAAACAATGTGGGTATTGACAATGACACCCCTGCCGGTGGCCCTTCTTCGTCTTCTTCACCATCTTCTTTAGAGCATATTCTCCACCCTTCACACGGCTCTACATCTTCTAGCTCGAACGGACCCATTTCTCACAACACGAACACATCTACACGGGGTGCCGTTCCAACTCGATAATCTGATCCGCAAAAATTGGACTCAACCACCTTTCAAAATGTTCCTTTTCCTAATCGGTTGAGATCCAATAAACCAACTCCACAGATGGAAAAGATTGTTGAGTTGTTCAAACAGGTTAGCATAAATATCCCTCTTTTGGATGCAATCTAACAAGTTCCTTCATATGCAAAAATTTTAAAGGACTTATGCACCAAAAAGAGGAAGTCGCAAGTGCCAAAGAAAGTTTTTGTGGCTAGTGCTATTAGTGATGCTCTTGTAAATTCTCTACCCCCAAAGAAAAAGGACCCCGGGTGTCCTACCATTTCGATAACAATTAGGGACAAGAACATCAATAGAGCACTATTAGATCTTGGTGCGAGTGTCAATTTGCTACCCTATTCTGTGTACGAGCAATTAGGCATTGGAGAACTTAAGACCACTCACTGTACTCTCCAAATAGCCGACCAGTCAATAACCCATCCTAGGGGAGAGCTGGAGGATGTGTTAATTAGAGTAGGTGATTTCATTTTCCCCGTTGACTTTATTGTGATGGATACACAACCTGTTGCTAACCCCCGGAACCAAATTCCGGTAATACTTGGTCGACCATTTCTGGCTACTTCCAACGCAGTGATCAATTGTCGTAATGGTTCAATGAACCTATCTTTCGGCAATATGACAATTGAGCTCAATATTTTCAAGTTGGGAAGTTAGCTTGCTGAGCCTAATGCTAGCGTACTCGATGTTTGCTCGATCAATGAGATCGCGAAGGAGGACTGTGAATTCAAGAATTTTTTGTTCGATCACAGCAATGTTAACGCCACTAGTGCGTTCCTCCTAGAATCCGACACAGCTTTCACAGCGGATAACGATTTTGAGTGCTTTACCTTCGTTGATGACTTTGAAGACTCATCACCGGAATTGGAGTCTTTTGCTTTTTCGGATGAGTTAGTTGAACCATCCGACACTGTTGCGTACACTCGGTTCGAACCTTTGATGGAATCCTTCGAGTTTGAAACAACTACCCCATTATTACCATCTATTGTTTCACCTCCTAAACTCAAATTAAAGCTTTTGCCGACACACCTAAAATATGTTTATCTAGATGATAATGAGACCTTACCTGTCATTATATAAGCCTCTCTAGCCCTTGAGCAAGAGAAGGCTCTTTTGATGGTCTTACATAATAATCGGCAAGCTTTCGGCTGGTCTATGGCGGACATTAAGGGGATTAGTCCCCTCATAGTCGAACATCATATACACTTGATGGATGATGCCAAGCCAGCACGGGATCCAAAAAGGCGCCTTAACCCCATCATGAAAGAGGCTGTTAAGAAGGAAATTGTCAAGTGTCTGGATAGCGGTATCATTTACCCTATCTCGGATAGCCAATGGGTTAGCCCAATCCACGTCGTGCCAAAGAAATCGGGCATTACTATCATTACCAATGAGGCAAATGAGTTGATTCCCACTCGCACCCAAACTGGGTGGCGAGTCTGCATAGATTATAGAAAACTCAATGCCGCAACAAGGAAGGACCACTTTCCTTTACCTTTCATTGACCAAATGCTCGAGCGATTGGTAGGGCACAAGTTCTATTGCTTTCTCGATGGCCATTCTGGTTACAACCAAGTCCCCATCGCCAAAGAGGATCAAGATAAGACAACATTCACTTATCCCTTTGGCACTTTTGATTATCGTCGCATGCCCTTTGGGTTATGCAATGCACCCGCGACATTTCAGCGGTGTATGATGGGAATCTTTTCAGACATGGTCGAAAAGTTCTTGGAGATCTTTATGGATGATTTCTCCATCTTTGGCGACTCCTTCGACGAGTGTTTACGCCATCTTGACGCTGTTCTTACCCGCTGCAGGGATAAGAACCTCACATTGAATTGGGAGAAGTGCCATTTCATGGTGCGAGAGGGCATTGTCTTAGGACATGTCATCTCGCAAAACGGCATCGAAGTTGACAGAGCTAAAATCGAAGTGATTTCTAACCTCCCTCCCCCAAAATGCGTCAAAGACATTAGAGCCTTCCTTGGCCACGCCGGTTTCTACAGACGGTTCATCAAGGACTTTAGCAAGATCGCTAGACCCTTGACTCTATTACTGGCCAAGGACACAATTTTTGCTTTTGACTCCACTTGCATTGAAGCATTCGAGTCTTTGAAACATTCACTCATCACAGCGCCTATCCTCTCATCTCCCGACTGGACGCACCCTTTTGAAATCATGTGCGATGCATCAGACTTTGCTATTGGCGCTGTTCTTGGACAGCACATTAATAAGATGCCGCACGTGATTTATTATGCTAGCCGAACACTAAATGAGGCCCAACTCAACTACACAACAACAGAGAAAGAGTTTTTAGCTGTTGTGTTTGCACTCGAAAAATTTCGGCCTTATTTAATCGGCTCTCCAGTCGTTGTATATACAGATCATTCAGCTCTTCGCCACCTTTTTGCGAAGAAGGATGCTAAGTCAAGGCTAATACGTTGGATCTTTTTATTACAAGAGTTTGACCTTATCATTAAGGACAAAAAAGGATTTGAAAACGTAGTAGCTGATCACCTATCACGACTTCCTTCTTCGCCCACGCTCGATCTTCCAATCACTGATGTTTTTCCCGACGAGCAACTCTTGACCATTTCTTGCGAACCATGGTTCGCCGATATTGTGAACTACTTAGCCACCGGCCTGATACCTAATGATTGGTCGAAACAGGATAAACTTCGATTTTTATCCCAAGTAAAGCATTTTTACTGGGATGAACCCTATCTTTTTAAATACTGTTCCGACCAAATCATTTGTCGGTGTGTACCTGAAAGTGAGGTCAAGAGCGTGCTGTCTTTTTGCCACGATCAAGCATGTGGCGGGCACTTTGGCCCAAAGAAGACAGCCGAAAAAGTTTTGCAGTGTGGTTTCTATTGGCCACGACTCTTCAAGGATGCATTTGAATACTGAAAAACTTGCTCCCGGTGCCAACACTTGGGCCAGATATCACGGAGAAATGAAATGCCGCTCCAACCTATTTTGGTTGTGGACATTTTTGATGTTTGGGGTATAGATTTCATGGGACCATTTCCTAACTCTTTTGGAAATGTGTATATTCTTTTGGCGGTTGACTATGTTTCAAAGTGGGCCGAGGCTGTGCCCAGCCGAACGAACGATAATAAAGTTGTCATTCAGTTTCTTAAAGAACACATATTTTCTCGATTTGGGCACCCTCGGGCGATAATAAGTGATAATGGCTCTCACTTCTGCAACAGGACTTTCGAGTCCTTAATGCGCAAATACTCTATCACCCACAAATTGTCAACGCCATATCACCCCCAAACATGTGGGCAAGCCGAGGTTTCAAATCGGCAAATAAAGCAAATCTTGGAGAAAACGGTTTCCAAAAACCGTAAAGATTGGTCACTTAAACTAATCGATGCACTATGGGCTTTCCGTACTACATACAAAACCGATCTTGGTATGTCACCATACCGGCTTGTGTACGGGAAGGCTTGCTACCTCCCAGTGGAGATTGAGCATAAAGCTTTCTGGGCTATCAAAGAGCTGAATCTATCTTTAGGAGATGCGGGCAGCAATCGAAAGCTGCAATTGAATGAATTGGAGGAGCTGAGGGATGAGGCATATGATAATTCCATAATTGCTAAAAACTGAGCTAAGGTGTTCCACAATAAACACCTTTTGCGAAAAACTTTTGAACCTGGTCAACAGGTTCTACTTTATGACACTCGGTTACATTTTCATCCCGGCAAGCTCCGGTCCAGATGGAGAGGATCTTTTGTAGTCCGCACCGTTTATCCGCACGGTGCGGTTGATCTTAAGAATCCTGAAGACGGTACCTTATTCAAGGTGAATGGGCAACGACTGAAACCGTTCTTCACAGCGGACCCTTCGGAGGAGCTCCTGCTCTTGCAGGAGCCGATCTACACTGAGTGATATTCCTCCACTTTCATCCCCAAATTTCTTTTCCCAAAAACATTATTTCAAATAAGTTTGGTGGTGTGTATATTATTTGTATATATATTTCCAAAATACCATATAAAAATAAAAATAAAAAAAAAATATAAATAAAATTTTTTTTGGACCTAATAGCAAATTTTCAGAATTAAGAGCTGATTTTACAAATAAAACCCTCGTTTTAGAGGGTGTTCTATACAAATAACCATCCCATCCCCTATTTAAAGGAACCCGAGCCCCCTGTTATCTAACCCTAAATTTTTCCTCTTCATAAAACCCTAGCCGCAGCCGCCTTCCCTCTCCAGAAAAATCTCGCAGCAACTCTTCCATACCGCTGCACTTCCGCCGCATCAGCCGCCTCCCGCCACTCTTCCGCCGCCGTTTGGTGTCGTCGCCCCCTGAAATTTTCAGTGGAGGTAAATCTGTCATATTTCTCTCTGTTTTTAGCATACTTTTTCTGTAAAATTATCATGGCACATAAAATGTAATTTGAGAGAGATTTTACCCCAGTTTTCACGCACGAAGTATACGGTAGATATTTCGCACAGGAAATCGAACAAAGGGGCTGGAATTTCCTGCTCTATAATCAATCATCTGCGTTTGCCCTACCTAACCTAGTTCCTCTATTCTATGAATCAATGGAGGATAATAGCCATGACAACATAGGTTACATTAAACTAAATTGGGAAAATCGTGAAATTCACATCTATAGGGACATGATACACGAGATTACACTCATACCACGTGTACCTGCACATGAACACCCATTGCGCTTTGAAGATTATAAACCCTTGATGGGGAATGACTGTGCACGAGAGCCGCGTAAGGGTATCCAAGCACGGACCCTTTTTGCGAACGTTTTAACTGTGTGTCGGTGGGCACAAAACAATATCTTTGGTAGTTCCCACAACACGACTTTTTTCACCCCTTCATTACATGTCGTACACACGCTGATGATGAAAAATCCAAGGTTCGACATGTGCACTGTTTTGCTCCAATCCATAGGTATGGGGAAACGAGGTACTGTATACCCATGTCCCATGCTTGTTACCCAACTCTGCCGTTATTTCCTCCCCGTCGAGGAATTTGACTCATACATGATAGACGGTGTTCCAGTTCAACCACTCGTAGAGGGCGTTACGGCGTCCTATTCTAGACCTACTGACATTTGGACACGAACGGAACCGGCAGAAAATGTACCCGCACACACCCATAGCTCGAGCTCGACTTCGAGCGGGGAAGAACTAACTCCCCAGGAGCATGCGCGATTGATGCGGAGAACAGTGAGAAGAATCGACTCTTTGAGGGATGAGTTTCGGGCAACTGCACGAGATCACGACCGTCGGTTGACGGAAATTGAGAGGGGAATCCAAACACTTTTGGCTAGAGGGGAACGATCACGGTCACGCTCACGAGCGCGACGTGGGGCCGGGCAGTGAAGGCACTGCTTTGCTCAAGTTTGGGAGAGAGGGTAATGTATATAGTTATCTTTTGCATTGCATATTGTATATATTTTTCTTTTCCTTTTGCATATTTAATTTCTGCATAGCATCTTTATATTAAAAAAATCATGAAAATTTGAAAATTTGAAAAATAAAAAAAATTTAGAAAACTGAAAAACCCATAAAAATAGGAAAAAATTAAAAAATTATAAAAATTATTGTATTCAATTTTGGTTAATTGACTTGAGTTTGATAAAAAGGTTAACTGGCTAGGAAAAACTCTATCTTAGACTTAGCAAATTAAAAATCCTAAAAATAACATTCCTTAGAGTTTAATGGTAGAGAATATATGTTTTTGTAGGTTATTTAGGAATAGGCAAATTTTGGGTTCACTTCTTGGGCTAAGCCAAAATGAGGGAAGAGTATTAATATTCTTATTAGAGTATAAGTTCGAAAAATAGTTCCTAGCTTAAGTTTAGATTCTGAAAACATGTACCCTACAAAATGCACAATCACGCACCTCGAAACTTGGATTAGTAGAAGAGACCTTGAATTACTCATGTCTAAAGTCCTTAGCACAATGAAAATAAAAAAAGAAAAAAAAGTGAAAAAAAAAAATGGACACTGGTTTTTGTGATTACTTAGGGCTAGAAAATATTTAGCGAGGGTGCTTCATCACCTAGTGCCTTAGACCAACTGGTTTGGGAGTCACTGCTAAAAGCCTTGGGTATTGGAAAACTAGGAAATACGCTTTAAAGTGCTAAAGCATCTTGTAATCGGCTGTTGGTACCTCAAGAAGTATTAACGGTCGCATGAAGGATGTGTAAGCAAAAGTTAAGAAAAATTCACAAATAAGTGCTGTGGACAATGGACTAGAGTACGATTGCTTGATTTGAATTTCCAAGCGTAGAGGTGACAATTACACACACGTGGGGATATGTGATTAGAGTTTAGATAAGAGAAAGGAATGAAGAATAAAACTTGTATCTTTAATAGAGTTGATAGAAATTCCTAAGTGGAGATGAAACTCTAGAAGAAAAACTTAAGAAATGCTGAATTCTAAGTAATTTTATAGAACATGTACAATCTTAAGTTACATAATAAGGAAATGTGAAGAATATGGGTGGATAATTTGCAGGGCGACGATAATAGAATTCCTTGTTAGAAAACCTAATTGAAGAGCAAAAGTCGAAAAACCAAATTGATAGGATTTTGTGGGTGTAATCCGCTGAAAACCCTCAGGAGACAACACTCCTCCTACTAGGGACACCTAGAGGTTTAACGGCTTGTTGCACGTGCTCAGTGAAATCGCGTTTCCCTGCGAAAGTGCGGCTAGGTTAAAATAAAATAATAAGTTTTCTCGAGGACGAGCGAAAGGGTAAGTTTTGGGGTATTTTTTCATATCATGAAATTGCAATTCATACGCCCCACTTTTATACATTTTATAAGTAAACAGGTACTCTTGACGCATGTTTGTTGCATGATACAGGATACAGGCTCTTGGAGCGAACACAGTGAGAAAAGACAGAAGATGATACAAAAGAGAGACTTTTGACCAACAAGAAGATGGATCCGAGTCACGAAGAACAGGTTACAATTGTATTAAGCAGTGCGGTCCGAAATGTCACAGTGAACGGTCAAAAGCTACTTACAAGTTTTCACTGAAGATCTGGAAAAGACCAAGAAGCCAAACAAAGAAAATTAATGAAGAATAAACAAGACCAAACACCCAGAAGGAAGACCAAAAAATTTGGTGGAATGAAGCCACCAAAGGGTCGCAGAACCGCGGCCCAAGGCCAATCATTGCTGCGATTCCGCGGCCGTTTGTTGCCCGTGTCGGCACCGACTTCTTGTGTCGGTGCGACGGTGCGGGTGTTGGGATTTTTAGGGGGCAAATCTGTAATTGCACTTCTGAGAGAGTCTGTAACCCTAGCTTCACTGTTTGCTTATAAATTGTACTCACAAATCTGTAAAAGGAGGCCTCTTTTCAATCAATAAAAATTCAGATTTGCTGGGAGATCTAGAGCATCACTTTTGTAAGTTTTGATTCTTTTAATTCCTGCCTTAGTTCTAATTTTATTACTTGCCCTAGTTAACTAGTTTAGCACCTTTTAATCTGCAGCAAGTATAACACAAGATCTGAACAAAACACTTTAAAACATAACAACTAAAATGTTGTTTTTAGAAAATTCCCTAATGAGCGAGTAAAATCCTCGCTCGTTAGGGTTAGGAACAAAGGAGGGAGTGAGAGATGAATATCTCTCACCTCCTTCAATGCCAACATATTTTCAAAATAAGAACTTCATGCACGCATGTATGATCCGCCCCCTATGGCACCCTACCTACGAAGTAATGGTGAACCGTAGTATAAAAGGACGGACATAAATGACATCCATGAAGATTGTAGCAATTAATAGGAAAGGACGGACAAGGATCTAGAGGAAGAAACTTCGTTTCTTCCCAATCATCCTAATCCCCTTTGCTAATAATTGTTATGATTTTCTAAAAAGCTTTAACCAAACGGCATTGAAAGAGGTGACAATATTGATCTCATCAACCCTACCTTAGACCGAACCCTAACGAGTTCTTTCATATCATATAAATTAGTTTTTAAATCCATCGACAAAAACCAAACAACCAACGGAATCAACTCGTGAAAACACAAAAACAGAAATTTACACATCTCTGCGGATCGACCCGTATTCACCGGCTAGCTGCAAAGCGACGCCGTTTCTGATTACGGTAAACTTAAATTTTTGGATTAATCACTCGACTTCCAGGACTATGATGCAGATCATACTAGTGGGGCCTGGGTAGTCCATGAGTACATCCTTCAACGTTCCTAGTCGTGGGAATATCGAGACGGGGCATCGATATTCCAGAGTAAACTAGCGTATATCTTCTCGACCCATGTGATGGGCTATGGATGATCCCATATCCATTAGTGTTTGACATCAGAGATGGTATGCGGGTGCTTAGTGGAGACTGGGTACACTGAACGTACTCGCCGAGAACTCCCAGATGGTATTATACCTCACGTCAGATGGCAGTTCTCTGGTGACACTGGTACAGCTTAGTCTGTTGACCCGAGATCGTCATAGAGTCTTGTGTGTCTCCCACTGTGCTTTTATTTCCACCCTACCACGGCTCTACTGAGTCATGCAAACAGGTGGTTTTTGGGTACAGTCCCGATTCACATGGAGGCAATGAGCCATAGGAAGGGATTCATCTCTCCCGGTATTGGGGGTTGATGTTGCGCTATGCACGACTGTCCATAACTGGAAATCCCTAGCCAGGGTTGTAGTGATCTAATGGTAAGTTTTATCAGTAGTTTCATGCTATGTTATGGACCTTATATCGGCATGACTTATCGAGCTACTGGGTCTGACGTTTACCACCCCTAGGCGAGATATGCGACATATCAGACGAACAGACCGGACTGTGCGGTAAGTGTTACTGGTTGGATTCACAGGAGTCTGAGCGGGCTTGCTCGTCGATCTTCTGATCGCTTAATTCCCGGGTGGCCGTTACGTTTAGCAGACCGCTTGCGGCTTGTGGGTGTTTGATATGATCGTCACCTGCTGTCGGCGTATTGACGAGTCTTTAGAGTCCTACACAGAGGTTTCCTGGCTCAAGCGAAACGAAATAGGAGCGCATATGAGATATGTGCGGGACCGAGAATAATGCATCTATGTGATACCGTATTCTATTCTCGCAATGAATGTATTGAATGGTTGTATGCGATATAACCTAGTTATCGAATCGAAGATTGATTCGATAAGTCGATACATTGGATATTAGTCGGTCATATGCGATATGACCGGATCGTTAAATCAAGTGTTGATTTAATGATTTAATGTATAATTATATATTAGATATATTACTTTACATTAACTAGTATTTGTTCACTTTAGATCGATTTTCTCACTTGATGTGCACATTGTATATATGATATAGGTTTGTGCACTAGTTTATATCGTGTTTGATGATACATGCAAACTTGGGTGTGTATGATTAAACCGTGGTTATGTTAATGGTTAGAGTTTTGATTTACTTATCGATTTATTTTTATTTATTCATTTTAAGGCAAGAAACAAAAGGGTGGCTTCTTTTGTTTTTTCTTTGAAACTTCATGAAGCTTTGAAGTTTTAACCATTTTGTTTGTTAGCCTTAACCTAACCATTAAACCTAACCCTAGTTTATTCTCTACACTTAACCATGGTTGCTATATGATAAGAATCACTTATTTTCTATATTCAATAATACTTATCATATTCTTTTTCTTCTTCAACAAGAAAGATGCTTGCTACCATTAATGGCAACATGAGAAAAAGAGTGAGAAATCCAATTCTAAAGTGAACCCACATCCTATTTCTTCATCCTCTACCACTTGCGAAGTAGTATAGGGTGTTTTCTTCATAAGTTTCATGACTTGGTGAAGTTGGAGCTTGATCTTGAGTTGCCTCGACGTAGATCATCTTCGACATCGAAGTCGATGACCTAGCCCGATCATTTTTCCGACGAAACCTTCGCCAGTGTCCGGATTCTAATAGGTACAGCGGAGGGACGTCATCACGGAGCCTAGGAAGTGGAGGACCGGATCTACAAAGGTTGTAGTCACTTTCCTTTAGCAATAAAGTTGTTTACTTGCTTGCATCGCCTTATCATCTAGTTAACGATCTGTATTACGGTTTGTAGGTACATGAAAAAATTTGAATTGGGTATGTTTGATCTGTTGTGAGACCTCATTAGTGTGCCTAGGAACTCTACAGTGGTATCAGAGCCTAGCTAGAGCCTTAGGCGATGAGTAGACGAATCTAGAAGTCCGTTCGAACTCGAAACCCTAACCGAATACCCCTCTCTGTACATTTTTTCAAAACTGGGTTTTTTCCAGATTAAAAATGCTTAAAAAATTCAGCAGGAAGTTCTAAGAATTACAGTGCAAAACGACAAAGTGATACGCCCAAAGCGCCGCGGAAGCGCGGCAGAAGCTTGGCTTCTGCGGCGGTTCCGTAGCAATATGATGACATCAGCCTTTAATTCTTGCACAGTAATTTGTTTCTTTAGGTGCTGAGTTTTCTGGGAATTTTTAATTTGCACTTAAGAGTTGAGTTTTCTGGGGTGTTTTGGGGCTTCGATGATTCGATCGGAAATTTCAAACTTTGTCTATGTGTTTTTCCCGGGTAATTTTAGAATATGTTAAAAAGTTCGACCGGATATAAATACCCATTTTTTCCCTGCCGGGAAATTTCCAATTGTTGGATTTTTCCGTTGTTTAATGACGTTCCAAGTAGTGCAGGTAACGCGATGGTCCTTCTAGAAGACAACAAACCTTAACTCGATTATGTGACCGTCTTGAACTGCCCTTTGAACCTTTGGGTTTGGGGCAGTACGGCGTGCCACATGTGAGGCGTTGGCTTGACCCTTCTACGGCTGGACCGTTGGTACTGAGGCATGAAGTGAATGTCTTTGAACCTATTTCATGTATTGAGCTGTTTCGGGAAAACTTGGGTGTTCGATTGTTCGATCGGAAAGTTTAACATTTTCTATCATATCCGGAATGTGATACAATAATTGGAATTCACAAGTAGTTATGAGATAACTGAATGAATGTTATAAATCTAGCGGTTTAGTCTCACTTGATCGGTTGCCACGGAATTTTGATGTGATCAAAAATCCGTCGCAATCACGTAGCGTACGCGGATACTCACCGGGTAAACTTAATAGACAGCCTCACTCCATACCCCCGACCAAGTGACTGTAGGAGAACCCCGTCGCCGAAAGCATCCGTTCGGATCCTCACGGCAGCTGTGTTCCGCCTTGGTGCGGCCGCCTACTAAAGTTTGCGACGAGCATTCGATCGAAAGCATCCGTCGACGGCATCGGGGGTGCGGCCGCCTACTAAAGTTTGCGACGAGCATTCGATCATGATGTCGGGAATCTTGTTGAATTGCCCGACTTGATATTGAAAAGAGTTTTTGATAATGAGACTAAAATGCGGGGTTTATAATTGTTAGGCATGCGATGTATAAGGAATTCATTTGATTAGGCATGCGATGTCTAAAGAGATTGCGGATTCCAACTGTTGTAGTTTTACACTTTCTTTTCTGTGACCGTAAGTGTAATATGTGATATCGCCGGTTTCATTGCTATATGTCAACGACAATTCGGATGCGCATATTTACTTACGTTGATGACATGTGATGTTATGTGTTGCTGGATATGTTACATTGGATCGTCGTGTTTGAATAGCCGGGTTTTTTTTATGTGAGATGAGTGTTTTTCATTTTCATTCATGTAAAAACTTGTATGTAATATTCTTTTATTGGGGTACTTCCAGGTTGCGGATGATGTCACCATTTGTATATTATTTACTTTTCAGTATTAGGATAGACCCAAGGAGTGGAGCACAAGTAACCGGGTTCTAGGGTCCAGTGGGAGACCATCTCGAGGAGTCGAGTCCGGGTCTCCTAACCCTAGAATTGGTAGGGTTGCTTTCCGCTCTCGTAGGGGTCTAGGGGTGTGGGATTGGCTATTCATCAGGACCGTGGAATCCGTGTTTTATACTGGCTCGTATTGAAAACACGGGCGTCCTAGTATATCCAATATTTCATATGATAATTTCTGTTGCGTTATCTGTGATGTGATCATGTGATTTGTTCAGATAGATATTATATATAGTATATATGATATATTATATAGACGTTGCTTATGTTTTACACCCGCGCTAGCCCTGCCTCACTCTGGCATTAGTTACCTAACCTAACGGTGCAGACGGGACATCGAGGCGAATGCGGATGGCATATGCGTACGTTATATTTATCTGTGATGTTTAGGTGGACTTAAATGATGGGATATTCATTAATGAGATTAATGAAAGAAAATAAACCTAATTGATGTTGTGGAATCGAATTTCAAAATAAAAACAGGTAGCTACAGTTCTTGCTTTGCATCGCGGTGTTCCTTATAGAACATCCTGCACCTTATTCGATGAGGAAAGGACCGAGATCCCTTCACCGGGAGTGACTCCTTTAGCAATAACTGGCAGATGCTACACACTCGGTTTGTCTTTTGATTGCTTCTATAGTTTCTTCTTTGCATAGTGATATATATGATATATCCCGCACCTCATTCGATGAGGAAAGGGCCGACGATCCCTTCACCGGGAGTGACCCCTTTAGCAAAACTTGAAAAGCCTAAAAAACAATCCATTTAAAAACCATTTGATTCCGCAACGTGATCAAGTTCAAAGCGTTAAACGTTTTCATAAAACCAATTGCAACCCTCCGTCATTTTAGGAAGTAGAGTATTTAGTATTCGTGCTACGTTTGTCGACCATAGCCGAGGCGTAGTGTACGGTAGCTAAGTGATGTCTTCCTACACCGCATATGATGCGATTAGTTAGGACAGTCATGTGGCTTTGTTGACCTTAGCCAAGGGTCATGTGGGTGGGTCTAATTAATCACGAAATGACGGGTAGAACTTGACTAGTGCTTATGATTTGTTGACCTTAGCCAAGGTCATAGGTGCTAGGGGTGAAAACCATTATCGGGAGTTTCAAGTGTTGAAATTTGCAATGAGATTGCATACCTTCTATGTGATAGTTGGATCCCGATACCCACTGCGAGTAATTGTTACTCCTGGGAGAGTTTTGCACTTTACAATTAGCCGATCAAGTAGGTGTCTAGAAAGGTGTCAACGGGATTACGCCTCTGGGAAAACGAGGTTTACTGTAATTAGGTCTGTGCGAAAGCACGGGGAACCTCCCTCAAAGTACCGACACTGGCCTGGCTGAAAGATTGGCAAACTTGTAGAGTGTAATTAATCCCGGCTAGTCTTTCCTTTTAGGGTTTGAAGGAAGATTTGATAAAAACAGTGGGAGCCATCCTGATTAGATAAAATAAATAACCAATCTAATCTTGCAAGAGCGCATGCAGAGTGTTTTCTTCTCTCTCTCTCCAGGTAGCGACCATATCATGCCTTAATCAAGATAATAATATGGATGTATTGACCGAAACCCGCTTGTTATATTGAGCTGGGAAACTTTGGTCCCGCTCCAACTTATAATTGTTATAAGACAGAGTAGGAAATAGGGGAATACCAGAATTCCTATGCCGCCCAAACGAAGAAAGTGCATATGATGCATCTCCTTCGGGTGTGTTCATTATACAGAACTGTTTCTCAGTATCCTCTGCATCCTGGGTATCTGATACCGGATCAGGATCCCAGATATGTAATCTGTTACATAGGGCTACAGAAAGGCAGAGAACTGAGAACGGGTGATAAGTTTCATGAGACAGAGAACGGGGCAAGTGTTGCAGCCAAGTCTGTTGGTCACTGTCACCCTGTATTACCAATACATTGATTCTGAACAAATGCTATTAGATACCGAACCTGATATACAAAATCATATCAATCTCTTTATTTATTAAATAAATGATAAAATTTTGTATTGTTGGATAAAGTTTTGAACATTTCCTATATCAAAAGTTGATCGGTTCAGGCACGTTATCTAAAAGCATTGATGTTCTAAATCAAACTACAGTTCCTAATATACAGAACACACACAAGCGGAAGAGTTCAAAAATGAACGAATCCTTCTTGAGGTATTGTAGACTAGGTTATATCAATGTGACCCAACTAGCTTAAGTTACATTTTAGATGCATATTTAAATCAGTTTGAATTTACATCTTATGAAACTTGCCAGTCATGTCACAAAGATAAGACGACCATAGCTCTGTTTATTGGAAACAGAAAAAGAGTTAGTAAACTCTTGGGACTGATACATGATGATGTATATAAGGTCCCCTGTCTACACATGCCAGGGCCGGTTCTTTGTACTTCACTACATTCTCGGATGATCTCTCAAGATTCAGTCATATGTTCCTGTTGAAACATAAGTCTGAACCTTTTGAGATATTCACAGAATATAAGTTAGAAGCAGAGAACCAAAATACGGGTATAAGTATTATGTCCTATGATAAGATCAGGAAGGAGAATACTTGTGCATAGAATTCTAGGACTATTCTAAAAGAAAATGAGATTCTCTCTCAGTATTATTCCTCTGAATACACCACAGCACAACGGTGTATCAGGGCGGAGCAATCGCACCGTATTAGATATGGTGTGCTCTATGATGAGTACTACTGAGTTACCTATTTCCTTTTGGGGTTGTGCACTTGAGAAGATGCATACCGATTGAATTAGATTAGAATCAAATCAGTGCCTACCACTCCATATAAGATATGGTATGGGAAGAGCCTATCTCTTAAGTAAGTTAAGATTTATGATTGTCCGGCCTATGTCAAAAGCAAAATCCGGACAAGATCGAGGCAAGGTCAGTTCTGTAGAAATGGAAAGGTTCCAGCTATACAAAACTGCAGCTGATGATTTGACAGAACCAAAGGATTCAATAGTCCCCAACGAACCTCAGCCTCTCCGTCGAACTAGCAGGGTTCCTCATCCGCTTAAGAGATACTTCGGTTTCTCGATGACAGTTGGAGCGAGGAATGCATCATGAGATGATGACCCAACTAGTTTCGAGCAGGCCATCGAGAGTTGGGACTCTGTAAGAATGGCTGGATGCTTAGCGATCAGAGATGGAATCCATGTACACCAACAAAGTATGGACTTTGGTTGCTATATCTGAAGGGTTAAATCCCCATCAGGAGCAAGTATATCTTGAGAAGATTACTTGGTGTACATGGAAAAGTTGAGACTTTCAAAGCTAGACTTGTTAAAAGTTTGCATCATTGACCAGGTATGGATTATGATGAAACCTTTTTCTAAGTAGCTATGCTTAAGTCCTTCCAGATCCTACTTGCCACGGCTACATACCATGAATACGATATCTGGCGGTTGGGTGCCATGACTGCTTATCTAAATGATGTTTTAGAAGAGTGCGTCTATAAGTACACAGCCAGAGGACTTCGTAGACAGTGGAAGCAGCGGAAACGTGTACAAGATGCTTTATAGGAAAAAGCAGGCATCGTGGAGACGGAACGTCTGTTTTGATTTGTTAGTCAAAGAGTTTGACATCATCCAAATGATAGATGAACCTTGTATAAACAAAAAGATAGTAGGGAGTATGGTGGTGATCCTCGTAAAGTACGTGGATGACATGCTCTTGATGGGGAAGGAGTTTCCTATGCTACGCTCAGTCAATCTCCGCTTATCACAAAGATTCTCCATATAGGATCAAAGCGATACCTCCTGAATCCTGGATTTTGGATCTATGAGATAGATCTAAATGGATGTTAGGATTCTCACTAGATGTAGTGAGATGGTATCAATCGATCCTGGGGAGAATCACTGGTAAGGTTCCAGGGTGATAAGGACGACTGAATATCAGTCACAGGCATTGTCTTTACCCTCAGTAAAGGGACAGTATGTTGGAAGAGTTCCAAGCTAGATACCGTGGCATACTAGACGATAAAGGCTGGATACATCGCTACTTTAGATGCTACCAAAGAGGCAGTCTGGATGTATATTAGTTCATGAGATGAACTTCGTTCCTCCCATTGTGTGACAATGGAGTTGTGGCTTATGCCAGGGAACGCCCGTCCCATCAGTGATCCAGACATATTCTAAGGCAGTGTCACCTCATCATGGAGATGGTTGATCTCTAGGGGATCGAGGTTAGGAGAGCAGACTCAGAGGACAACACGGCGGATCCACTAACAAAGGCTTTTTCCCAGAGAGAGACTTATATGGGATGGTTGAGTATGTGATACTGCAACCACTGCTACAGATGGCCCTAGTGCAAGTGGGAGATTGTTAGTTATATGTATGCCCTAGAGGCCATTACTGTACATTGAATGTATATTGCAGTGGATTATGGGACATATATAGGTAGGACTTTCTTGCTCGACATGATAGTACGCTATCCGGTTGCTCTCTATCTTAACATGTATATTTTCTGTCGCTCTGTTACATGTTGATAAAGCCCTTAGGATGTGTGCTCGACTTCCAGGACTATGATGCAGATCATACTAGTGGGGCCTGGGTAGTCCATGAGTACATCCTTCAATGTTCCTAGTCGTGGGAATATCGAGACGGGGCATCGATATTCCAGAGTAGACTAGCGTATATCTTCTCGACCCATGTGATGGGCGATGGATGATCCCATATCCATTGGTGTTTGACATCAGAGATGGTATGCGGGTGCTCAGTGGAGACTGGGTACACTGAACGGATTCGCCGAGAACTCCCAGATGGTATTATACCTCACATCAGATGGCAGTTCTCTGGTGACACTGGTACAGAGTAGTCTGTTGACCCGAGATCGTCATAGAGTCTTGTGTGTCTCCCACTGTACTTTTATTTCCACCCTACCACGCCTCTAATGAGCGTGCAAACATGTGGTTTTTTAGTACAGTCCCGATTCATATGGAGGCAATGAGCGATAGGAGGGGATTCGTCTCTCCCGGTATTGGGGGTTGATGTTGCGCTATGCATGACTGGCCATAACTGGAAATCCCTGGCCAGGGTTGCAGTGATCTACTGGTAAGTGTTATCAGTAGTTTCATGCTATGTTATGGACCTTATATCGGCATGACTTATCGAGCTACTGGGGTCTGACGTTTACCACCCCTAGGCGAGATATGCGACATATCAGACGAACAGACCGGACTGTGCGGTAAGTGTTATAGGTTGGATTCACAGGAGTGTGAGCGGGCTTGCTCGTCGATATTCTGATCACTCAATACCCAGGTGGCCGTTACGTTTAGCAGACCGCTTGCGACTTGTGGGTGTTTGATATGATCGTCACCTGCTGCCGGCGTATTGACGAGTCTTTAGAGTCCTACACAGAGGTTTCCTGGCTCAAGCGAAACGAAATAGGAGCGCATATGAGATATGTGCGGGACAAAGAATAATGCGTGTATGTGATACCGTATTCTATTCTCGCGATGAATGTATTGAATGGTTGTATGCGATATAACCTAGTTATCGAATCGAAGATTGATTCGATAAGTCGATACATTGGATATTAGTCGGTCATATGCGATATGACCGGATCGTTAAATCAAGTGTTGATTTAATGATTTATTGTATAATTATATATTAGATATATCACTTTACATTAACTAGTATTTGTTCACTTTAGATGGATTTTCTCACTTGATGTGCACATTGTATATATGATATAGCTTTGTGCACTAGTTTGTATCATGTTTGATGATACATGCAAACTTGAGTGTGTATGATTAAACCATGGTTAGTTTAATGGTTAGGGTTTTGATTTACTTATCTAATTATTTTTATTTATTCATTTTAAGGCAAGAAACAAAAGGGTGGCTTCTTTTGTTTTTTCTTTGAAACTTCATGAAGCTTTGAAGCTTTGACCATTTTGTTTGTTAGCCTTAACCTAACCATTAAAACTAACCCTAGTTTATTCTCTACACTTAAATATGGTTGCTATATGATAAGAATCACTTATTTTCTATATTCAATAATACTTATCATATTATTTTTCTTCTTCTTCTTCTTCAACAAGAAGGAAGCTTGGTACCATTAATGGCAACATGAGAAAAAGCGTGAGAAATCCAATTCTAAAGTGAACCCACTTCCTATTTCTTCATCCTCTACCACTTGCCAAGTAGTATAGGGTGTTTTCTTCACAAGTTTCATGACTTGGTGAAGTTGGAGCTTGATCTTGAGTTGCCTCGACGTAGATCATCTTCGGCATCGAAGTCGACGACCTAGCCCGATCATTTTTCCGACGAAACCTTCGCCAGAGTCCGAATTCCGATAGGTAAAGCGGAGGGACGTCATCATGGAGCCTAGGAAGTGGAGGACCGGATCTACAAAGGTTGTGGTCACTTTCCTTTAGCAATAAAGTTGTTTACTTGCTTGTATCGCCTTATCATCTAGTTAACGATCCGTATTAGGGTTTGTAGGCACATGAAAAAAATTGAATTGGGCATGTTTGATCTGTTGTGAGACCTTATTAGTATGCCTAAGAACCCTACAATGTCCAAGGCTATGGACGAACGATTAATAGAAGTTGCCATTTGGAATCGAGTGAATGGAAATTGAACTAGGAAATTTCCATACACTAAAGTATCATAATCTTTTGCAAATATGAATGAATTAAAATCATCCCCCCACAAAGAAGTGGCCGGCCAATATTTATGAAGAGGAAGGTGAGTGTAGGAACTAGCAAGAGGGTGACCATATCCATCATACTTATCAACAAAGAATGAATCATCAACAAACAATAAATGCAACCAATGAACAACTAACTAGTCATCATCCTTCTTTAATATCACCATTAATGAACAAATGAGTCACAAGCCTTGTCACCCTCTCTAGAACCTTCTAGAATACTGACTCACCCCATGGAAGAAAAGATTAATCCGTATTTAACCGAATGTTAAATACGGCTGATAGAAAACTGGAAACTGGCAACTTCCAAAAATCATCTCGAAACGAATTCCAGGATAACCCCGTATCGGTATAAACATACCCGCATTTGTATTACGACCGAATACAAATGCAACTGAGACAAAGATATTATATCTACACAGTATAATACTGGGATCCGGCTTAAACCAAAGCCTACCAGTATTATCTGCCCGAAAAATAACACGTGCGAAAACGCACGTGCTTTTTCCGAACCTTGCCATAATACCATACGTCATCTATAACGTTTCGCCCGAACTTGGGAAAGTGTCTGTGGGGGACTCTAATGACTCATCTGTACACTGGCACTGGGTATAACCACTAGCACGTCAGAGGTACAAGCTGTACGTAACGTTTTGCCTATATATTGATTGGAAGGGAAGCTGACGAGCGAACTCATCTACAAGCCCTACTGAGCCTGACAGTGACAATATCCATACAGTCCAGAACATTCGTCTATGAGTATCGCATATTAGGCCTAGGGGGCCGGTAAACGTCAGACTCCCAATAGCTGCATAAGTCGTGTCAGAGAGCAGCCCAGAACACCCTGAGATACTACTGGTATACCTACCAGTATATCTCGATTACCCTGGCCAGGGATTTCGTGTAATGGCTCTCCTAAACACAGCGCGATCTCACCCCCAATACCGGGAGAGAAGAATCCCCGAAGATCCGCTCACTTGCCTTCAATGTGGCTCGAGACTGTACCCAAAATATACCTGTTTGCACGACTCCTTTGACCCGTGGTAGGGTATAAATCAAAGCACAGTGGGAACTCACACGAGACAAATGACGACCTCAGGTCGATGAACTAACCTGTACACATGTCACCAGGGAACTGCTATTTGACGATATGTATAATACCAACTAGCATGTTCCGGGCGAGTCCTGTCCGCAGTACTCATAACCCAATGAGCACCTGTATACATCTTAGGTGATCCAACTGACACCAGTGGCTTGTGAGACCGGCCACCGCCCCTCGTCGGGGTCTCGACTGTATACACTAGTCTACTCTGGAATATCGATGCCCTGTCTCGAAACTCCCACGACTAGGGACACTTAAAGGATGTGCTTATAGACCCTAGCTCCCACATATATGATCGCCATCATACTGCTGGTAGTCAAGCAAGAATCCTATGGGCTTTATCAACATATACATGATGATAAAGACAAACCAGATAGCATACTATCATCTCGAGTAAGACTATTTAATCGCTATAGGTGCTCCCTCAATCATTGCAATCACGTACCTGCGATCCAATAATTGACTTAGAGGGCACTATATCGAACATAGCGTTTCGCCCAAAACTTGAGAAACTGTCTATGGGGGACTCTAAAGACTCGTCAATACTTTGGCTGTGGATTTAACCACTAGCACGTCAGAGGTATTAGCCGTATGTAACGAGCTACCAGGTATTGACCAAAAGGGAGGTCGATGAGCGAACTCATCCTGACACCCTACTGAGCCGATCAGTGACAATATCCGTACAGTCCGGTCCGTTCGTCTATGAGCATCACATGGCAGGCCTAGGGGGTTGGTAAAAGTCAGACCCCCAAAAGCGGTACAAGTTGTGCCGGAGTGTAGCCCAGAACACCCTGAGATACTACTGGAATACCTACCAGTAAATCTCCTGCCTTGGCCAAGGACTTCGTGTAATGGCTCTCCTAGACACAGCGCGATCTCACCCCCAATACCGGGAGGGACGAAACCCCTGCAGATCCGCTCACTGCCTTCATTTGGCTCGAGACTGTACCGAACTAAAACCTGTTTGCACGACTCCTTTGAGCCGTGGTAGGGTAGTAATCAAAGTACAGTGGGAACTCACACGAGACAAATGACGATCTCAGGTCGATGAACTAACCTGTACACATGTCACCAGGGAACTGCTATCTGACGCTAGGTATAATACCAACTAGAATGTTCCCGGCGAGTCCTGTCCGGTGTACTCATAACCCAATGAGCACCTGTATACATCTTCGGTGATCCAACTGACACCAATGGCTTGTGAGACCGACCACCGCCCCTCGTCGGGGTCTCGACTGTATACACTAGTCTACTCCGGAGTATCGATACCTTGTCTCGAAAACTCCCGCGACTAGGGACCACTTTAAGGATGTGCTTATAGACCCCAGCTCCCATGTATATGATCTCCATCATACTGCTGGTCATCAAGCATGAATCCTAAGGGCTCTATCAACGTGCAATAGTGATCTGTACCATCACCTAAAGCAGTACACGATGATAAAGATAAACCAGATAGTATACTATTTTCTATCAAAGTGTAATAGTGAACTGTACACGATGATAAAGACAAACCAAATAGTATACAAAGCTCTCGAGTAAGACTGTCCTACCAGTATAGGTCCTCCTTCAATCATTGCAATCACGTGCGTGTGATCTAATAATTGACTCTGAGGGCACTATATCCAACAATCTCCCACTTGCACTCAAGGCTAATTATTGTGATGTCGCATACTCACAGCCCGTGTGATACCGAACACCCAACTCCTCTACTAATCAGTCTCACAAAGCTCGTTTACGAAACTATTGCGTTCGAGGAATAGCCTCAGCTAGTGGATCCGCCCTGATGTTTCTTTCTATGTCTCTCTTATCTCAAGTTCACGGAGAAAGCCATCTCCCGAAGTGAGCAATACCTGTCTTAGAATATGTCTGGATATCTGATGGGACCTAGTTCATAAATGAACTCCAAATCCAAACTTCTTAGACTGTATCGTCAACTGAAATCAATCAGCATCCTGCGCCATGCCTCCCTCAGTATCCGCTTGGACCACCTGTCCAAAATACCGCCTCTCGTCAGAGGGAATACTATAACTCTGACAGCCACTCTGTCATCCATGTCACCTCGGAAGCCTGTAATGATAACTGTCTCCTAAAAGATGCTGTTGTTATCATATCCTTAGAACATCCACTTATGTTCTAAAACTGCATCCGAATGTTTCTCCAGAATTGGATCAATATCAACCTACTGCATCTCATGCAAAAACAATATCTGGTGTGGTACTTGACATCTCATGATTGACTCAATTGCCTAAGTAAGTGATCTGCCAATCATGCACATCCCTCTCCCTTTAGTCTGTAAGACACCTTTAGAGAAGGTGACTCCATTACCTTTAGGTACACTACCGTGCCAGGAGTCTTCCATTCTAAAACACCTTTAGAATGCTGTCTAAGTACCCAGATTGGGAAACTACCTTAATCTAGATCTAAAACCATAGATCTAGTAACCAGAATATCTGATATAATATCAATATCCTATGTGGAGAAACCACTATGTGACAACCAAACTATAATCGATCGTAGTATAGGAATTTCTCTTCCTACTCTGTGTATGTCATCCAAGTATCAGGACATCACACCCTACTACCTTCTTAACAGATCCATCCCCTATTCTGATGAAGTCAAACCTATGACTGTCACATCAGAAATAGATGATCTATCTCCGCTATATCCGCTTTAG
This sequence comes from Agapanthus africanus, assembly GCA_030015575.1. Lineage (NCBI taxonomy): Eukaryota > Viridiplantae > Streptophyta > Magnoliopsida > Asparagales > Amaryllidaceae > Agapanthus > Agapanthus africanus. Next base: position 261,954,330 of record CM057345.1, on the reverse strand, counting down.
TCTATAAATAGACATAAGATACCTGTCCACTATGCTTCCGCTGCTCCCACTGACTACGACAACCCTCTGGCAGAGTCATATACACCTATACTTCTAAAGCTAGTTTAGAACGATTCTATACGCATCCTCCTGCCGGGTCTCACAGTCTGGAACAACAGCAATGGAAAGTCTGGGTAAACAAGAACCTCCCTGTCACCGTCCTTGAGGCTACCGGAGTACCTCTCAGGTGCCTAAGGTTACCCACCATATCTGCGGAGTGGCCAATGGAATGTCAATCCAGATTGAATTTTTAGGTTCTTATCAAATTTTCAGAAATCGTTTGCGGTTCTGGAATAACTTCCAGTTCTACCATACTCCCACTACTGTTTTCTGAAAAAGTCCATTTCACTAAAACTGTGGCGAGTCAAGAACAATATCACTATTGATCTTCCAGATGGTAGAAAGTCAACCCTCATCACAGCCTGGGTCAACCCACGAATAGCCATTACAGAAACGTGCCTTGAGTTATCCAGAGTCTGGTTTTATGCATAAGCCGGACAACTCCCCGTACCTTAACAATGTGAAGATATGAACTGTTCTATATCCAATACAGAAACAGAGGCACAGATTTAATTGAACCAGATTCAAATCATGCAGCTGTCTCCAGTGTATGTCAACTAAATGGAGAGAGACCGATCAGCATTACTCAACTTAGGAGGGCTTCCAATTATGAGTAACCTGAAAGAGAAGCCAATTCTCTTAATCATTACTATCAACTGAATACCATACACAAGTATCTACATCTTTGATTACCTTGAAAAATCCCGATACTTGCAACTTCTGGTTCTCTACTTTATTCTTATACCTATAACTTTTCAAAACTTGGACCTTGCATTTCTACGAAACACATGTCTAAGAACTAGAGAAGTCACAAGTAAACAGAATAAAGTATGAGTACCAATCCCTCTGTCCTCATGAACACTGGACAACATACAATACTCTGTATAAGTCCTCTGAGTCTAATAACTCATTCGTTGTGTGTCGTAGGTTAAAAACTGTACTTATGCTTAAGAAGAATTACACCGCTGTATAATACTTCTTACCTAACCATCCACTGATATAGGTAAATGTTATAGACATAATTTCAAAAGGTTATATCTCACTTTATAAAAATAAACATACAGATATATCAATTTGAAATTGGTGCATTATAACGGATATTCAAAACCAAATATTTGTCGTCCGGCAAATAATCCAGGGGATTTCCTCAAATATCACCAATTACTACGAATCCCGATATAATGAGGATGATCACCCAATTCCCAATAACTTACTCCCACTCATCATCAGTAAAACCAAACAGATGTGAGAATCTAACCTGGTAAATACATACCCTGGAGCAAGGACTAATTGGGAAATCAGTTTTCCTTTAACAATGCACAGTGAAACTGAAAAATGTAAATGTTTCGAAGGGGTATCCGGGTATTCCTATTAATGCCTCTTCCATTATCAGATTCACAACTGTAACCGTATATTTCTTTGCCATCTCTTCAAATCCCTTTATATGTCTTTAGTCGTTACCTTCTGTACACCCTCTTAAGCTAATTGGTTTTCTTCCTTTCCTACCGTTCGGCACCAGCCTATGGTTTGGAAGATGACTATCCAATAAGCATAATGGATGTACTGTCCTAATCCTAGGAGCACTCGCAACCTGAGAGAAGGTGAGGATAAAAGACAACTGAATAAAATCTTATTCCTATTTCTCCTGAACCAGAATCCATCTCCGAACTGGAACAAGTTCCTTTCGAGTTCGTATATAACCGTACGATGGAGTATCCAATAAACTGTGGATCTTCGTAGTGATACGGGGTGTCCTGGAGAAATACAAAGGTGAAGTAGGAGTGGCGATGAAATACATGGTTTTGTCGTGAATAGCAGTCGCAATTTACTTTGCTCTCTTACTAATCCCTTTATTTGTCTTTACTTAATACCTTCTGCACACCATCGTTAGGCTAATTAGTTTTCTTCATTCCCCACCGTTCGGCACCAGCCTATGGTTTGGAAGAAGACTATCTGTAAGCGTAACAGGTGTGCTGTCCTAATCCAAGGAACACTCGCAACCTGAGAGAAGGTAAAAGGAAAAGACAACTGAATAGTCCTACTCGTTTTCTCCAGAACCGGAAACCATCCTCGAATAAATTCCTTCGAGTTCGTATATAACCATACGATGGTTTTATCTAATGGAAGTGGATGTTCATAGTAATATGGGGTGTTCTGGAGAAAAAGGGTAAAAGTAGGACTGACAATGAGGTATGCAACTCTGACAATCCAAAAGCCAGTGTTTTAAGAAGGTTTGGTCAACTTGGTCACTGAGTCATAGTCTAGGGTCGGGTCATGGTCGCTGCTAAAGAGAGAGAGAAAAGAAACACTCAGCGTGCACTCTAACCTAGATCAGAATTGTTATCAATTTATCTAATCAGGAAACCTCCCACTGTAATATCAAATTCTCCTCCAAACCTAAAAGAAGAATTAATCGGGATCACCCGAGGAGTAAACCAACTCATCAGTGGGAATCGAGATCCAACTATCATCGCATGATAACGTGATAGAATCCACTCACGTTATCACACTCCAGAAGGTATGCGCATATCTGGCAAGTTTCAGTTTCTTTAGAAACTCCCAATGTGATTTTTACCCCATGCTCTTATGACCTTGACGAAGGTCAACAAATCATAAGTCACATGTCAAGTTCTACCAGTCATTGTCCAGGTTAATTTGAACCCACCCGTACAAGCCATTGATGAAGGCCAACAAGGCTATACGACAGTCCCAAACCAACGCATCAATCTATGCAGCAGAAAGGTAACAAATAGCTACTATACACTATGCCTTGACGAAGGCCAACAAACATAGCATGAATACTAAGTGCTACCCGTCTGAAATGACGGAGGGCTACGAATGGTTTTTGGCGAAAAACCTTTAACATAATGAACTTGATATCGTCGAAGCAGATAGCTTTTTATAAAAATCTAGTGACGAAAACCTTTGCTAAAGAGGTCACTCCTGGTGAAGGGATCTCGGCTCTTTACCCGTAGAATGAGGTGCAGGATATTCCAACTGAATACCACGATGCAAAGCAAAAGGCAATCGGTTATAGTGAAGTTATTACCCTAACGCAAACTCCTGTCCAAGGGTTCACTCCCGGAGAAGGGATCTCGGCCCTTTCCTCGTCGACTGAGGTGCTGGATATTCATAACCGAATACCACTGTGCAAAACAAAAGAGAACGTCCTTGCAATAACAGTTTTTTGAAAAATGTTCCAACAACATCAGAATAGGTTTGTTTAGCTTGCATTGATCCGAATCAATGCAGTCCCATCAATTGATCACACCAATAAAGAACAAAAATAATGATGTACGCATATGCCATCCACATTCGCCACTGGGTCCCGTCATCACCCGTTAGGTTACTTAACTAACGACAGAGCGGGGACTGGACTAGCGCGGATGCAAAACATATACAACATCTACTAGTATATATATTAATATATAATATTCGCTCAAGGCATGATTAAATGCAAGATCACAGAAATGTAATAAGCATCACAGAACAATACAGATATCTGGGATCCCCGGGTTTCAAAGAGCCGCTACTGAAACTCGACGTTCCCCTGGTCGTGTGGATAGCCTGTGCAATGGAATCCTAGACCCCTATGGGCGCGGTAAGTTACCCGCCAAAACCTGAAGCGAGGCAGCCCCTTTCAACAAAGTGAATGGACCACCCAGCACTTCACGGAATCCGGTAACTTGAGCACCCCTCCTTGGGTCAACCTGTACCCCCTACGAGTGTGGCAAACATCCCGCCAATTCTAGAGTGAAGCCTCCTCCGTCTCAAAGCCATGAGATGCGGGCCCGTTGCCCTCTAGAACCCGGCTATCTATGCACCCCACCGCGGGGTAATCCTAGTACAGAAAATAAAATATATATACAACGGGTACATCGACCTCAGCCCGGACGTGCCCCAAAAGAATAATATACAAACAGGCAGTGACGGCAGTCCACATGTCGGACGCTCGCCCCGCAATATAAAATGTACATATACAACAAAACTGTACTACCATTGCATCCAGGCTATCCACTACGACAAATCCACAACATCACAGCACAACACCGAACATTAACGTGAATGTCACGTTCGCAAATCCGTCTAAAAGGGCTATAACAGTTAGACAGGATTTACTGATCAAGTGACATTCACGGTCGCAGATATAATGTAAATACTCTGAACTAACATGTTTACAATTTTCGACCGAAAAAATTTCCCGAAGTGGGCCCCAAGCACCACTGTAGCACTCAAAATAAATCTGGGCCCAAACAGAATATACCAAAAACCCCAATTCCAACACAGAGACCTACTGAAGAAATTTGGTGTACTGTGGCTACAGTACGACCGCGGATCCGCGGCTAAAACGTGGCTACGGCCGCGGTTCCGCCGCGCTACAGTAAAATCAGCCCACCAAATATTCTCAGTTCTCTTAAAAAAGCCGGCACATATTTCTGCAATATACCAAATAATTTTTCGAGCATAAATGAAAATCAACAGAAACTGCATCTTTGAAATTTTCGTTTTTGGAATTTTTGTTCGATCAAAATTCTAAACATGTTAGTGCAAGCTAGAAAAGGTTAATGTCGTGGCTCAGATACCATGTAAGTCTACGGTAGCGCCCCGGCCGCCTGTCCGAGGCTAAAAACGCGGAAACAAAATCTTTTCTTTAACTAGAAACCGGCACTACCACGGACTATAAACCCGGATCGGACCATTAACCTACTACTAGCTAACTAGAGAAAGGGTAGAGAGCTATACCGAGCGATCCGTGTCCTTCGGTCTTTGGCCACCACCCTGATCTCCTCGCGGCATCACTGATCTCTGGTCTCCTCGTCGGAAGGGCACCACATCGAGAAGTCTTTTTACGGGCTCCCACCTATGAACCGAGGCAACTCAAACACGAAGTTGCCAAGCCGACGTGTCCAAGATTGCTGTAGACTGAGTGTAGAATGCTATGTCTCGAGGGGTTATTAGAAGTTGCCATTTGGAAGTGAAAGTGGAGGAATCAACTTTGAAATGGAGCTGTGGAATTTTATGTGAGCAAATGAGATGAATCCCCACACCAAAAATTTTGGACAGCCCCCATCTTCAAGTGGCCGGCCCTTGCTAAAGAGGAGAGAGGGGAAAAATAATGCAAGAGAGAAATGAGTGATCATCATTCAAAAGCAAGCCTCACTTCATCATCATAACCAATCCAATCTCCATCAAATCAAATAGCAAGTAATGATGAACAAAAAGAAGTCAAAGGATGCTAGAACCATCATGAACCCTCCACCACAAAAAACACCCTCCATTACTAATTGCACATTGTTGGAGATAGTGCCCTCAGAGTCAATTATTGGATCACAGGCACGTGATTGCAATGATTGAGGGAAGACCTATACCGGTAGGACAGTCTTTCTTAAGATGATAGTATGCTATCTGGTTTATCTTTATCATCGTGTACTGCTTTAGGTGACATTACGGATCACTATTACACGTTGATAGAACCCCTAGGATTCTTGCTTGACTGCCAGCAGTATGAGGGAGATCATATACATGGGAGCTGGGGTCTATAAGCACATCCTTAAAAGGTCCCTAGTCGTGGGAGTTTCGAGACAGGGCATCGATACTCCAGAGTAGACTAGTGTATACAGTCAAGACCCCGACGAGGGGCGGTGGCCGGTCTCACAAGCCACTGGTGTCAGTTGGTTCACCTAAGATGTATACAGGTGCTCATTGGGTTATGAGTACACCGGACAAGACTCACCGGGAACCTGCTAGTTGGGATTATACCAGACGTCAGATAGCAGTTCCCTGGTGACATGTGTACAGGTTAGTTCATCGACCTGAGATCATCATTTATCTCATTTGAGTTCCCACTGTGCTTTGATTACTACCCTACCATGCTCAAAGGAGACGTGCAAACAGGTTTTAGTTGGCTACAGTCCCGAGCCACATGGAGGCAGTGAGCGGATCTGCAGGGGTTCGTCTCTCCCGGTATTGGGGGTGAGGTCGCGCTGTGTCTAGGAGAGCCAGTACATGAAAGTCCTTGGCCAAGGCAGGAGATTTACTGGTAGGTATTCCAGTAGTTGTAGGGTTCCTAGGCACTCTAAGGAGGTCTCACAAGGCATCAACCATGCCAATTTCAAAAAATACGGTGCCGAGAAACCCTAATACGGATCGTTGGCTAGAAGTTTAGGCGATAAAATGAAACTAGTAAACAACTTAACTAGGCAAACGGAAATACAACCTTTGTAGATCCGGTTCTCCACCTCCATAGCTCCGTGATGAAGTCCTCTCCGCTGTCCAAATCAAACCATGACTCTCACGGTAGTTTCATCGGAGAAAAGAGCGGGCAAGGTCGTCGGCTTCGTGCCGAAGATGATCTACGTCGAGGCATCACAAGATCAAGCTCCCACTTCACCAAGTCATGAAACTTGTGAAGAAAACACACTCTACTACTTGGCAAGAGGTAGAGGATGAAGAAATAGGAAGTGGGTTCACTTTAGAATTGGATTTCTCACTCTTTTTATCAAGACACCATTGTTGGTAGCAAGCTTCTTCTTCATGAAGATGAAGATGAAGAAGATGATAAGTATTATGATTAGCTTTTAGAAAATAGAAAATAAAAGAATACTTATCATAAACTAACCATGGTCAAGTGTAGAGAATGAACTAGGGTTAAGTGGAATGGTTAGGGTTAAGCATGAGACAAAATGGTCACTTAGTCAAAGCTTCATGAAGCTTCATAATACAAACAAAGTTAGCAACCATTTTCTCTTTATAATTTTCATTTTCCAAAAAGAATAAATAAATAAATGAATGAATAAGAAAATGAAAAACCCTAACCATTACACAACTATGGTTTAATCTTTACACAAACCAAAGTTAGCATGCATCATCAAACATGATACAAACTTGTGTACAAAAGTATATCACATATACAATGTGCACAATCCAAGTGAGAAAATCCATTTAAAATGAACCAATACTAGTTAATGCAAAGTAATATATCAAATATATAATTATACATTAAATCATTAAATCAACACTTGGTTTAACGATCCGGTCATATCGCATATAACCGACTAGTATCCTATGTATCGGCTTACCGAATCAATCCTTGATTCGATAACTAGGTTATATCGCATACAACCAATCGATACATTCATCGCGAGAATAGAATACGGTATCACATACACGCATTATTCTCGGTCCCGCACATATCTCATATGCGCTCCTATTTCGTTTCGCTTGAGCCAGGAAACCTCTGTGTAGGACTCTAAAGACTCGTCAATACGCCGGCAGCAGGTGATGATCATATCAAACACCCACAAGCCGCAAGCGGTCTGCTAAACGTAACGGCCACCCGGGTATTGAGCGATCAGAAGATCGACGAGCAAGCCCGCTCACACTCCTGTGAATCCAACCAGTAACACTTACCATACAGTCCGGTCTGATCGTCTGATATGTCGCATATCTCGCCTAGGGGTGGTAAACGTCAGACCCCAATAGCTCGATAAGTCGTGTCGATATGAGGTCTATAACAGTTCGAGAAACTACTGGTAACACTTACCAGTATATCTCAGCAACCCTGGCTAGGGATTTCCGGTTATAGCCAATCGAACACAGCGCAACATCAACTCCCTATACCGGGAGAGACGAATCCCCTTGATTGTTTAAGAATTTTCCGTTGTGTATGTAGAAAATAGAATAGAAATCACAACCAAAAATAATTTTGACCGCAATTAAACTACGGTGTTAATTGTAGTTCATGAATGAGTGCGGATCGTCCACAAGGATTGCACGATTCGTTTGTATTATGATATGCTTGAATTGAAAAGTTAAGCTAAGATAAACGAAAACATGGTTCAATAATTTTGATTTTCAAGTGTCACTATTCTATTCAAGAATCAAGAAAATTTTAAACAATCAAGAATCGGTGTATCGATGATATTTCCAATCAACAGTCAAGAATCTAAATGAGGCTCGTAGGAATCGATCGGATCCATAGACGTGATGTAACCTAAAGATTTCGTGTTCTTGTCCTTCGAAGGGTTGATACTAGATCGATGATCATCGACGAGAGTTAGGGCTTTCTCGTGAAACTAGGGTTTCATCTTATCCCTTGTTCTTTTGTCGATATCATTCACATTCTAGCCTCTAGCAATTTCAAGAAACGATCGTAACTCCCCAATTTCGAGCGATATCATTCAAGAAAGCATCGTAACGAAATGGGTTGTCGGTTCTTGAACTTGCTAGGGTTTACAAAACTTGTAGGAATCAAGAATCGTTTCAGATACATTACATCATCATTCTATTGATCGTCTCGGCTCCTTCACGAGCGGAGTATTACTCAAACATCACAACAAGAAATACAAATAGAAATTGAGATTGAATCATGATGCAAGAATTTAAAGAAAACAAGATAAAAGAAAATCACCTTTTATTTATATCGACAATTTGATTACAATCGCTCAAGAACTACAAGAGGAAGAACGAAATTGTCGATTTGGCTTCGCTCGGCTCCGTGAGTCGCGGATCGTTTAGACCACTTGCTCTGTTGAAGATCGGCTCGGCTCATAAAAGGTTGCAAGGCTTCTTGCTTGATGGGTACTCGGGATCTTGGCTTTTAGAGTTGGAATTAGGGTTAGGGTTTCACACAAGCCCTGTCACTAGACTTGTGGAAGAAGATGAAGAAAGAGAATGGTTCTTGTTTGCTACTAGATTGGGTAAAGATCATTCCTCCCCTATCACCCTAGGTCTAGGCTTCTATTTATAGACTTCCCAAACCCTAGGTTTAGGTTTGAAATGGTAGTTCCCTCCAAAAGTTTGTTGAGTCTTCTAGAAGGTAGTTTGTTAGGAGCTAGCTTAGGGTTTAAGCTAGGTTTAATTAGGCTTGGAAACCCTAGTTTGCTGATCTGGCAGAAACCTCTGGAGTCTTCTGGAATTTGAGATACATTTCTGAACAGTGGGCCCTGAGACAGGAGTTTTGCACCAAAATTGAGGAGGTAACTCCCTGGTTCCACCGCGGATCCGCGGCACAAGCAAGCCATTGCCGTGGATCCGCGGCTCTTTGATGGGCTTGGGCTCTGTACTTTCTTCTGTGGGCTTGTACTGTAGTTTAGGGCTTCTTCTGATCTATTGATTTGTGATTGCTCCTTTGGATTGATACCAGATCTGAAGTTAGTGAGTTAGTGTATCTTTTGAGTAGTGTTGATTTGAGCACGCTTCTAGTTTCCTGCACAAACTTCAAAACATGGGTTTCGACATATAGAAATATTGCGATGCCATGCAATGCAGCCAATTTTCCTAGAAATGCCGGTTTTAAGGTCTAATACATGCAATCTGATAATTTGCGATAAATTTGCTAATATGTGAAATACGAATACCGAACACTTCTATATGAATGCAAATGATGAGGAATTGCCGGTTAAAATATGCAATATTTTCGACTAATCAAATTCCCCCAAACTTAATTTCGATCGTCTCGAGCGAACTGTTTTATTAAAAAGAGAAGGAGAAAATAAAGAAAGAGAAAAACTAACTAGCACACTTTCGTAGGCAACACGATTGCACTGAGCACGTTCAACAAGCCTTTAAACCTCTAGGTGTCCCTAGTAGGAGGAGTGTTGTCTCCTGAGGGTTTTCAGCGGATTGCACCCACAAAATCCAATAATAAAAGGAAAATCATGAATATTACATTTAAAAAACAGAATTGTAAAAGAAAGACCTTGAAAATTAGGGTTTCCAACTAAGCTAGCTTTTCGGTTGTCATGAGCCCTATCTTAATGGTCATGAAAAGATTTTAGAAATCACGTCCTCCCTCAATAAAACATCGTCTTATTCTTCATTCCTATCTTTCTTCCAAACATTGATCATATAACCCTGCGTGTGTGTAAAGGACATCCCTACACCCGGAGAATTCAATTCAAGCTATCATACTCTTGCCCATCAGCCTCAGTACTTTTTGATTAATGAATATTTAAATGAAATTGCTCACACACTTTCATGCGACCGTTAATACTTCTTGAGGTACTAACCGACCGATTACTCATGTGCTTGTTTATTTGGTGTTTTTTCCTCGTCCTGCACCACCTAAGGCATAGCAGTGACTCCCAGACCAGTTGGCCTTAGGGCACTAGGTGAAGAAGCACCCTTGCTATAAATTTTTATTGCCCTCGGCGATAACAAAACCAGTGTTCATTTTTCTCACCACTTTATATATTTTTTATTCACTTTTTCTTTTTATTTCCTTCATACATCGGCTTTAAGACAAGAGCATTTCAAGGTATCCTCTACTATCCCAGGCTTTAAGACGTGTGTAAGTGCGAATAGCAGGGTATCAACGTTCAAAATGTTTGGCTTTCAGAATAGAAACTATTTTTCAGACTTATTTTTATCCTCAGATTTGTGACGTCTTTCATCTTACTAACCCTTGGGACAACGGCTCATAACTACTTATTACTAGTTCGTATAAGAAAACTTCTAATTTTCTTAGTTTTCTTAAATTTTTCTAATCTCATGGATGTAATTTTTCACTATCTAAACTTTTATTATCTTATTTATGTACAAAAAATATTTTTATAGTTTTGAAATTTTTTAATTTTTTATAGGTTTTTAAAATTGTTGTTCTGTGCTTATGCAAATGATATGCAAATGATGCAAAATTAAGCACAAACCTCCCCCAAACTTGTTTTCAACAGTGTCCTCACTGTTGCCATCTGCTAAATCTCGGAAAAAACCTGTAAGCTTGGGAGGAATTAATTAGTGGGGGCAAAATATTTAAGTGAAGAACCTCCCCCAAACTTATTTTTGGCTCAAAAGTTTGTAAAAATTTTCTTTTCAGGAGCCCGAAAATATACCCCCCCAAACTTGAGTTATGCAATGTTAATCTTTTAAAATCACATGTGGGGGTCAAAAAATCAGTGGTCGATGCCAAGCTTTGTAAAGACCAAATGTTAACACCAACCATTCAAAAAATTTATCAATGCAGTGCTCTGGTTGGTGGACGAAGAGGTGGGGAAAGGGTAAGTGGTGGAATAGAATGTGTGTGCGTCTCATTTTGGAGAGACGATGCAGTGAGTGTGACGGATTACTCGCATTCTTTTTACAAGTCAAAAGAAGGGGTGGAGGTTCAATTTCATTGATTGGGAGATGATTCATCTCAACACCCGTGTTATTCAGAAATGCGAGTTCATCAGCGAAGATCTCCTCAAAAGTTTCATCAATACCCCGAAGAATAATGTCATCACAAAGTGCGGGGTGATCTTCAGACTCTAAAAGCAGTTCATAATCCGTGTTCATTGTTGACCCGAACATCTCGGTGGAAGAGTCCGTATATGTATGCTACATAGTTGGGTCAAACAATAACGTATGAAAAGAGTCAAGATCGGTATCAGGAGGATCATTAAATTCGCTGCTGTCGACATCCATTAAGTCGACAGAACAGACCTGAGCAGTAGGTTCGGAGGGTACACTCCCTAACTTGTAAATGTTCATCTCGATTGTCCTCTTCCCGAAAGATAGGGTCATAGAACCGTTACGACAATTGATGATAGCGTTGGAAGTGGCCAAAAAGGGGCGACCTAAAATCACCGGAATTTGATTCCGTGAGTTCGCTACAGGCTGTGTATCAATTACAATAAAGTCTACAGGGAATATAAATTCCCCGATTTTTATTAACACATCCTCTAGTTCACCCCTAGGTCTGGTGATTGATCGGTCAGCCATCTGGAGAGTGTAAGGAGATGGTTTCAACTCTCCGATCCCTAACTGCTCATAAACTGAGAAAGGAAGCAGGTTAACACTTGCTCCAAGATCTAGTAGAGCACGGTTAATGTGTTTCTCCCTAATAGAGATGGAAATAGTAGGATAGCCAGGATCCTTACGTTTCCTCGGTAATTGCTGGGGGAAAGCTGTGTCTACTGTCTTTGCCATGAATATCTTCTTGGGCATTTGTTTCTTCCACTTTCTAGTTCAAAAGTCTTTAAGAACTTTCGCATATGCAGGGACTTGTTGGATAGCATCTAGAAGAGGGATATTGATGTTAACCTGTTTAAACATCTCAGTGATCTTCTCCATTTGTGGACTTAGTGTGTTAGCCCTTAACCGATTAGGATAAGGTGCTTTAGCAATAAGCGCTGGGTCCATCATAGGAGAAGGAAGTGTGTGTGGAACCGATCCCAGAATAGAAGTGGGTATCGTCCGTGGAGGGGTAAAAGAGGTGGGCTGTAGTGGCGAGCCTTTTGGGAAATGGAGAATAGGCTCGGAAGAAGGTGGTTGGGTAGAAGAACTGGGGTCAGAATTAGAAGTGTGTGTGTGTGGAAAGATCTCAGCCGGGGTGTTGATAGGATTGTCAGTATCATCAACTTCTCCCCCAACATGATTGTCAAGCACTCTTCCAGATCTCAACGTGGTGATTGCATTCACATGATGTGAATAGCCAGGATTGGGTAAGGGTTGAGCTGGAAGTTTCCCTTTCTCTCTTGCACTCATTTCGGCTTTTAATCGTGCAATTTCTTCTTCCATTGATTTAATACTCTCGTTTTGGGACGCAGAGTTTTTCTCAATTTTATCGACAGAAGACTTCATTTCAGCCGAAACTTGCATGATATTTGTTAAGACCAAATTCATGTATTGTGCAAAAGAAGAGGATTCATCAGTTCCGGTCAACTATAAAGGACTAGACAGTGCAGGTGTGTTGACCGGATTTTGAAAATTATGTGCTTGAAAGGGGTGCTGACTCAATTGAAGTGGTGGCTGCTGTTGTGGTGGAGGGAGAGCCCTTTGAAAATTGTTTTGCTTTGGAACCGTGTTTTGTGATTGTGATTGGTTCCACGCAAAATTAGGGTGATTCCTCCAACCCTGATTATATGTGGAAGAAAAAGGATCGTTTTTAGGTCGTTGAAATGCGGCATTGGTATGCTCACGACCTTGAAACGGACATTCTTCCGTCAAGTGAGACGGATCAGAATAGCAGCCACATACAGTTTTGGAAAGTGACATTTGATTAAGGGACGCGGCTAAAAATTTGTTTTCCATAGTCTCGAGTTTCTTGTGTATAGCTGAAATGTCAGCTCTAACTCCTATGGAAATATCCGACTGGTTATTGCCACTCCTAAATGATGGACTTTCCCACTGTAAAGACTTTTCAGCGAACTCTTCTAAATATCGCCAAGCTTCCCCATCATCCTTAGACATAAAAGTACCTTGACACATGTTTTCAAGGCTCTGTTTAGTGTTAGGGTTACTGCCCTCATATATGATTCGGCACAATTCCCATCTCGGGATGCCGTGATGAGGACATTGAACCAATAGATCCTTGAAACGTTCAAAGCATTTTGAAAATGGTTCAGCAGGGAGCTGGGCAAATTGATTTAGTTCGCTACGGATTCGAACTGTCTTTTGTATTGGTTAAAATTTCTTAAGGAATGCCGCGACGAATTCTCCCCAATTCGTAATAGAATGTGTGGTAGTGTTATATAGCCACTTCTCGGCTATATCGCACAAAGTAAATGGAAGAAGTCGTAGACGCATAGCATCCACTGAAAGTTGTGACGTACCCATCATTGCGCATACGTTTTCAAATTTGGTAATGAAAACGTAAGCGTCCTCAGTCTCGAGTCCGTAGAATTTGGGTAAAAGATTAATATACTGGGGCTTAATCTCAAAGTTATCCCCATTGGCTGGTGGTGTGGATAAGCAGGTCGAAAGAGGACCTCGAATAGGGTAGCACCTCTCCTGGAGAGAGATGCGGGGTGGATTCTGTGCACCAACGGACGGCGGCAGATTAGGGTTAAAGAAGTTTGATGGATTCGGATCCATCGGTGTGGGTGTGGTAGTGGGTAAAGAAAAGGTAAATGGAGAAATATCGACTTCGGAGTCGATGAAGGGTACGCGGACTAAACGGGCACTAGAATCCCGTGTCCAGCCTATCTTGCACTAAAAAGGGTTAGCACAAGTGACAGCGTGATCTTATAATTAGGGGTAAATGAATGAATGCGGTGTTTTCTTTGAAAAAGGGTCGGATTTTTGAAAAAATGATGCGACAAAACAAATGCAGCACACAAACCCTAGAATCTAGTGGTCACCTAAGTCCGGCTCTAGACCGCTCCTAACTGCCAAAAGACAAGTCGCAGGATAGAATCCTCCACTGCCTCTTTGTTCCCCTGTGGCCGGATAAGTGCCAGGTAAGTGGGAAGGTACTCTACTACGTAAGTAGTGGGCCTAATTAAAAACCACTAGCCTTAGACACACTCGCCTTAGGCACCACAAGAAAACTAGGATAAGCAATGAATTACCCACGGCCTTCTCTTGTCCTAATTGAGCGCGACAGTCCTTAGAGTCTTCTCTAGATTTCTTTTAGTTAATATGGGTCAATGCGGATGCAAGTTTTGTGGTTTTCGGGGCCTAGAAAGGGTAATTAAATCCCCACCTAATTTGGATTTGGCCGTGCCCCTTAAATTCCGTATTAGAATGCAAACAACCAAGAAATCAAAATCATGCACAATTTTAGTTTGCAATTTGCGGCGCTACGATTATTTGCAAAGAATCCTGCAGCAATGTGTTAGTTGGGGCTAAAAGAGGAGAGAGGAGAGAGTAAGAAGTTACCTGAAGCAATTTGGCAGAGAGAAGCCCCTACCCAACCGCGGAACCGCCGCACTTTGGCACTCCCACCGCGGAAACGCGGTCTGTTGATGAGATTACCGCACCAAATTTCTTCAGAGAGTCTCTGTAGACTCCCTCAGTTCTCTGGTAATTTCCAAAAAATTTCTTCAATTTCCAAACAGCTCCAGATTTCCTTGCAATGAACAACAGCAAATCGTTTAGGGTTTGCACGAATTTTGATCTCAAAAAACAACAATGGAATAATTCTTTCAATTCAAACTATAATATGAAACGAATTAGCGCGCGATCCCCGGCAACGGCGCCATTTGATTGTTAAGAATTTTCCGTTATGTATGTAGAAAATATAATAGAAATCACAACCAAAAATAATTTTGACCGCAATCAAACTACGGTATCAATTGTAGTTCATGAATGAGTGCGGATCGTCCACAGGGATTGCACAATTCGTTTGTATTATGATATGCTTGAATTGAAAAGTTAAGCTAAGATGAACGAAAACATGATTCAAGAATTTTGATTTTCAAGTGTCACTATTCTATTCAAGAATCAAGAAAATGTTAAACAATCAAGAATCGGTGTATCGATGATATTTCCAATCAACAGTCAAGAATCTAAATGAGGCTCGTAGAAATCCATCGGATCCATAGACGTGATGTAATCTAAAGATTTCGTGTTCTTGTCCTTCGAAGGGTTGATACTAGATCGATGATCATCGACGAGAGTTAGGGCTTTCTCGTGAAACTAGGGTTTCATCTTATCCCTTGTTCTTTTGTCGATATCATTCACATTCTAGCCTCTAGCAATTTCAAGAAACGATCGTAACTCCCCAATTTCGAGCGATATCATTCAAGAAAGCATCGTAACGAAATGGGTTGTCGGTTCTTGAACTTGCTAGGGTTTACAAAACTTGTAGGAATCAAGAATCGTTTCAGATACATTACATCATCATTCTATTGATCGTCTCGGCTCCTTCACGAGCGGAGTATTACTCAAACATCACAACAAGAATTACAAATAGAAATTGAGATTGAATCATGAAGCAAGAATTTAAAGAAAACAAGATAAAAGAAAATCACCTTTTATTTATATCGACAATTTGATTACAATCGCTCAAGAACTACAAGAGGAAGAACGAAATTGTCGATTTGGCGTCGCTCGGCTCCGTGAGTCGCGGATCGTTTGGACCACTTGCTCTGTTGAAGATCGGCTCGGCTCATAAAAGGTTGCAAGGCTTCTTTCTTGATAGGTACTCGGGATCTTGGCTTTTAGGGTTGGAATTAGGGTTAGGGTTTCACACAAGCCCTGTCACTAGACTTGTGGAAGAAGATGAAGAAAGAGAATGGTTCTTGTTTGATACTAGATTGGGTAAAGATCATTCCTCCCCTATCACCCTAGGTCTAGGCTTCTATTTATAGACTTCCCAAACCCTAGGTTTAGGTTTGAAATGGTAGTTCCCTCCAAAAGTTTGTTGAGTCTTCTAGAAGGTAGTTTGTTAGGAGCTAGCTTAGGGTTTAAGCTAGGTTTAATTAGGCTTGGAAACCCTAGTTTGCTGATCTGGCAGAAACCTCTGGAGTCTTCTGGAATTTGAGATACATTTCTGAACAGTGGGCCCTGAGACAGGAGTTTTGCACCAAAATTGAGGAGGTAACTCCCTGGTTCCACCGCGGATCCGCGGCACAAGCAAGCCATTGCCGCGGATCCACGGCTCTTTGATGGGCTTGGGCTCTGTACTTTCTTCTGTGGGCTTGTACTGTAGTTTAGGGCTTCTTCTGATCTATTGATTTGTGATTGCACCTTTGGATTGATACCAGATCTGAAGTTAGTGAGTTGGTGTATCTTTTGAGTAGTGTTGATTTGAGCACGCTTCTAGTTTCCTGCACAAACTTCAAAACACGGGTTTCGACATATAGAAATATTGCGATGCCATGCAATGCAGTCAATTTTCCTAGAAATGCCGGTTTTAAGGTCTAATACACGCAATCTGATAATTTGCGATAGATTTGCTAATATGTGAAATACGAATACCGAACACTTCTATATGAATGCAAATGATGAGGAAATTGCCGGCTAAAATATGCAATATTTTCGACTAATCACCCCTCCTATCGCTCATTGCCTCCATGTGATTCGGGACTGTACCCAAAAGCCACCGTTTTGCACACCCTCTTGGACGTGGTAAGGTGGAAATCAAAGCACAGTGGGAACCACACAAGACTCTATGACGATCTCGGGTCAACAGACTACTCTGTACCAGTATCACAAGAGAACTGCCATCTGACGTAAGGTATAATACCATCTGGGAGTTCTCAGCGAGTCCGTCCAGTGTACCCAGTCTCCACTGAGCACCCGTATATCATCTCCGATGTCAAACACCAATGGATATGGGATCATCCATCGCCCATCTGTATGGGTCGAGAAGGTATACGCTAGTCTACTCTAGTATATCGATGCCCCGTCTCGATACACCCACGACTAGGGACTTTGAAGGATGTACTTATGGACTACGATGTCCCCACTAGTATGATCCGCATCATAGTCCAGGTAGTCAAGTACACATCCTAAGGGTTTTACCAACATGTAACAGAGAGACAATCTTTGTACACGTTAAGGTAAAGAGTAACCAGATAGCATACTATCATGTCGAGCAAGAAAGTCCTCCCTATATATGTCCCAGCATCCACTACAATATACATCCAATGTACAGTAATGGTCTCTAGGGCTACATATAACTAACAATCTCCCACTTGCACTAGGGCCATCTGATAGCCGTGGTTGTAGTATCTCATACTCAACCATCCCATAATAGTCTATCTCTGGGAATAGGCCTTCGTGAGTGGATCCGCCGTGTTGTCCTCTGAGTCTACTCTCCTTACCTCGATCCCTTAGAGATCAACCATCTCCATGATCAGGTGATACTGCCTTAGAATATGTCTGGATCACTGATGGGACCGGCGTTCCTTGGCATAAGCCAAAACTCCATTGACTCACAATGGTAGGAATGTAGTTCATCTCATGAACCAATATACACCCAAACAGCCTCTTTGGTAGCATCTTAAGTAGCGATGTATCCTGCCTTTATCGTCTAGTATGCCACGGTATCTAGCTTGGAACTCTTCCAACATACCGTCCCTCGATTGAGGGTAAAGACAATGCGTGTGACTGACATTCAGTCATCTTTATCACCCTGGAACCTTTCCAGGGATTCTCCCCAGGATCGATTGATACCATCCCACTACAACTAGTGAGCATCCAATTAGATCTATCTCATAGATCCAAAATCCAGGATTTAGGAGGTATCACTTTGATCCTATATGGAGAATCCATGTGATAAACGGAGATTGATCGAGCGTAGCATAGGAAACTCCTTCCCTATCAAGAGTATGTCATCCACGTACTCTACGAGGATCGTCACCACACTCCCTACTGCCCTTTTGTTTATACAAGGTTCATCTACCATTTTGATGAAGTCAAACTATTTGACTACTACATCAAAACAGATGTTCCAACTCTGCGATGCCTGCTTTATCCTATAAAGCATCTTGTACACGTTTCCGCTGCTCCCACTGTTTACGAGGCCCTGTGGCTGTGTACTTATAGACGCACTCTTCTAAAACATCATTTAGAATAGCAGTCATGACACCCAACCACCAGATATCGTAGTCATGGTATGTAGCCGTGGCAAGTAGGATCTGGATGGACTTAAGCATAGCTCCTTAGAAAAGGTTTCATCATTATCCACGCCTGGTTGATGACGAAAACCTTTAACAAGTCTAGCTTTGAAAGTCTCAACTTTTCCATTTACACCAAGTAATCTTCTCAAGATATACTTGCTCCTGATGGGGATTTAACCCTTCAAATATAGCAACCAAAGTCCATACTTTGTTGGTGTACATGGATTCCATCTCAGATCGCTAAGCATCCAGCCATTCTTACAGAGTCTTACTCCTGATGGTCAGATCGAAGCTAGTTGGGTCATCATCTCATGATGCAATCCTCGCTCCCACTGTCATAGAGAAACCGAAGTAACTCTGAGGTGGGTGAGGAACCCTACTAGATCGGCGGAGAGGCAGAGGTTCGTTGGTTTCTATTGAATCCTTCGGTTCTACCAAATCATCTGCTGTAGTTTGTATAGCTGGAACCTTTCCAGTTCTACATTACAGACCTTGCCTCGAGCTTGTCCGGATTTTTTTTTTAGACATAGGCCGGTCAACCCCAAATTTTAACTAACTTAAGAGATGGGCTCTTCCCTTATCATATCAAATATGAAGTGGTAGGCAACTGATTTGATTTGAACCCTATTCAATAGGTATGCAGCTACTCAAGTGCATAACTCCCTAAAGGAAATAGATAACTCAGTAGTACTCATCATAGAGCACACCTTATCATATAGGGTGTGATTGCTCCGCCCCGGTATACCATCGTGCCATGGTGTATACGGAGGAGTAATACTGAGAGAGAATCTCATTCTCCTTTAGAATAATCCAGGAATTCCGTGCTCAAGTATTCTCCTCCTTGATCACATCAAAGGACATAATACTTATACCCGTATTTTGGTTCTCTACTTCTAACTTATATTCTGTGAATATCTCAAAAGGTTCGGACTTGTGTTTCAACAGGAACATAGGTCTGAAACTCGAAAGATCATCAGAGAATGTAATGAAGTATAAAGAATCATTCCTGGCATGTGTAGACAGGGGACCTTACATACATCATCATGTATCAGTCCCAAGAGTTCACTAACTCTTTCTCTATTTCCAATAAACAGAGCTGGTTTCATTATATCTTTGTGACATGACTGGCAAGTTTCACAAGATGTAAATTCAAACTGATTTAAATATGCATCTAAATGTAACTTCAGCTAGTCGGGTCGCATTGATATGACCTAGTCTACAATACCTCAAGAAGGATTCGTTCATTTCTGAACTCTTCCTCTTGTGTGTGTTCCATATACTAAGAACTGTAGTTTGATTTAGAACATCAACGCTTTTAGATAACGTGCCTGAACCGATCAACTTTTGATATAGGAAATGTTCAAAACATTATCCATCAATACAAAATTTTATCATTTCTTTACTAATAAAAAGACTGATATGATTTTGTATATCAGGTTCGGTATCTAATAACATTCGTTCAGAATCAATGTATTGGTCATACAGGGTGACAGTGACCAACAGACTTGGCTGCAACACTTGCCCCGTTTTCTGCCTCATGAAACTTATCACCCGTTCTCAGTTCTCTACCTATCTGTAGCCCTATGTAACAGATTACATATCTGGGATCCTGATCTGGTATCACATACCCAGGACGTAGAGGATACAGAGAAACAGTTCTTTGTAATGAACACACCCGAAGATGATGCATCAGCATGCACTCTCTTCGTTTGGACGGCACGGGAATTCTGGTAATCCCCAATTTCCTGCTCTGTCTTATAACAATTATAAGTTGGAGCGGGATCAACGTTCCCCAGCTCAGTATAACAAGCGGGTTCGGTCAATATTCCGTATTATTATCTTGATTAAGGCGTGATATAGTCGCTACCTGGAGAGAGAGAGAAGAAAACACTCAGCGTGCGCTCTTGCAAGAATAGATTAGTTATTATTTTATCTAATCAGGATGGCTCCCACTGCTTTTTATCAAATCTTCCTTCAAACCCTAAAAGGAAAGACTAGCCGGGATTAATTACACACTACAAGTTCGCCGATCTTTCAGCCAGGCCAGTGTCGATACTTTGAGGGAGGTCCCCCGTGCTTTCGTACGAACCTAATTAATGTAAACCTCGTTTTCCCAGAGGCGTAACCTCGTTAACACCTTTCTAGACACCTACTTGATCGGCTAATTGTAATGTATAAAACTCTCCCAGGAGTAACTCATACTCACAGCGGGTATCGGGATCCAACTATCTCATAGAAGGTATGCAATCTCATTGTAAATTTCAACACTTGAAATTCCCGATAATGTTTTGCCCCTAGCAGCTATATGACCTTAACATAGTCAACAAATCATAAGTGCTAGTCAAGTTCAACCCATCATTTCCCGATTGAATTAAACCCACCCGCACGACCCTTAACATAGTCAACAAAGTCGCACGACTACCCTAATCCAATCACATCATATGCTTATGCAGATAAGCACTAATTAGCTACCGCACACTACGCCTTAACATTGTCAACAAACGTAGCATGAATACTAACTAGTACTTATCTGAAATGACGGAGGGCTACGACAGGTTTTTCTGAAAACCTATTGCGTAATGAACTTGATATCGTTGTAGAATCAAATGATTTTAAAATAGAGTGCTTTTGTGGCTTTTCTAGTTTTGCTAAAGGAGTCACTCCCGGTGAAGGGATCGTCGGTCCTTTCCTCGTCGAATGAGGTGCGGGATATATCATATATATCACTGTGCAAAGCAAAAACACTTAAAAGCAATCAAAAGACAAACCGAGTGTGTAGCATCTGCCAGTTTTTGCTAAAGGAGTCACTCCCGGTGAAGGGATCTCGGTCCTTTCCTCATCGAATAAGGTGCAGGATATATCATATATACCGCTGTGCAAAGCAAGAACTGTAGCTACCTGTTTTATTTAGAAATTCGATTCTACAACATCTTAGGTTTCTTTTATTTCATTAATCTCATTAATGAAGTCCCATCATTTAAGTACCTAAACATCACAGATAAATACGACGTACACTTATGCCATCCGCATTCGCCACGATGTCCCCTCATGCACCGTTAGGTTAGGTAACTAACGGCAGAGCGGGGCAGGGCTAGCGCGGGTGTAAAACATAAGTAACGTCTATATAATATATCATATATACTATATATAGCATTTATCACAGAACATATCAAAAGATCACATCACAGATATCGCAGCAGAAGAAACATATGAAATATTGCATATACTAGGACGTCCGTATTTTCAATACGAGCCAGTATAAAACACGGATTCCACGGTCGTGATGAATAGCCAAACCCATACCCTTAGACCCCTACGAGAGTGGCAAGCAACCCTACCAATTCTAGAGTTAGGAGACCCGGACTCGACTCCTCGAGTTGGTCTCCCACTGGACTCCAGAACCCGGTTACTTGTGCTCTCCTCCTTGGGTCTATCCTAGTGCGGAAAGGTAAATAATATACAAAGGGTGACTACTTCCGCAACCTGGAAGCGCCCCAATAAAAGAATATTACATACAAGTTTTTACATGAATGAAAATGAAAAAACACTCATCTCACATAAAAACCCCCGGCTATTCAAACACGACGATCCAATATAACATATCCAGCAACACATAACATCACATGTCATCAATGTAAGTAAACATGCGCATCCCAATTGTCGTTGACATATAGCAACGAAACCGGCGATATCACATATTACACTTACGGTCACAGAAAAGAAAGTGTACAACTACAAAAGTTGGAATCCGCAACCACCTCAGACATCGCATGCCTGACCAAATGAATTCTTTAGACATCGCATGCCTAACAATTATAAACCCCGCATTTTAGTCTCAAAATCGAAAACTCTTTTCAATATCAAGTCGGGCAATTCAACAAGATTCCCGACATCCTGATCGAATGCTCGTCGCAAACTTCAGTAGACGGCCGCACCCCCGACGCCGTCGACGAAGTGCACCAAGGCGGAACACCGCCATCGCGAGCACCCGAACGGATGCTTTCGGCGACGGGGTTCTCCTACAGTCACTTGGTCGGGGCTATGGGGTGTAGCTGTCTATTAAGTTTACCCGGCGAGTATCCGCGTATGCTACGTGATTGCGACGGACTTTTGATCACATCAAAATTCCGTGGCAACCGATCAAGTGAGACTAAACCGCTAGATTTATAACATTCATTCAGTTATCTCATAACTTTTTGTGAATTCCAATTATTGTATCACATTCCAGATAAGATAGAAAATGTTAAACTTTTCTATCAAACAGTCAAACACCCAAGTTTTCCCGATACAGCTCAACACATGAAATAAGTCTAACAGCATTCAGTTCGTGCCTCAGTACCAACGGTCCAGCCGTAGAAGGGTCAAGCCAACGCCTCACATGTGGCACGCCGTACTGCCCCAAACCCGAAGGTTCAAAGGGCAGTTCAAGACGGTCACATAATCGAGTTAAGGTTTGTTGTCTTCTAGAGGGACCATCGCGTTACTTGCACTACTTAGAACGTCGTTAAACAACGGAAAAATCCAACAATTGGAAATTTTCCGGCAGGGGAAAAAGTGGGTATTTATATCCGGTCGAACTTTTTAACATATTCTAAAAATACCCGGAAAAACACACTGACAAAATTAGACAATTCGATCGATACACCGAGTCCCCAATACAACCCAGAAAATTCAACTCTTGATAAAACATTAAAAATTCCCAGGAAAACCAGCACTGCAAACTAGAAATTACTGTGCAAAATTGATTGCAAGAAGAGACAAAAGGGCCGCGGAACCGCCGCATTAGCATGCTAATGCCGCGGTTCCGCCGCTCTTTTATGGATTCAGGGGCCCCGTTTTATACAGTAATTCTTAGAATCTTCTACTGAGTTTTCTGCATATTTTTAATTCTCAAAAATCCACGATTTTCAAAAATGTACAGAGAGCAATATTAGGGTTACGGTTTCGGTTCGATCGGATTTCTAACTCTGTCAACGCATCGCCTAAGGCTCTAGCTAGGCTATGATACCACTGTAGGGTTCCTAGGCACTCTAAGGATGTCTCAGAAGGCACCAACCATGCCAATTTCAAAAAATACGGTGCCGAGAAACCCTAATACGGATCGTTGGCTAGAAGTTTAGGCGATAAAATGAAACTAGTAAACAAATTAACTAGGTAAACGGAAATACAACCTTTGTAGATCCGGTTCTCCACCTCCATAGCTCCATGATGAAGTCCTCTCTGCTGTCCAAATCGAACCATGACTCTCACGGTGGTTTCATCGGAGAAAAGAGCGGGCAAGGTCGTCGGCTTCGTGCCGAAGATGATCTACGTCGAGGCATCACAAGATCAAGCTCCCACTTCACCAAGTCATGAAACTTGTGAAGAAAACACACTCTACTACTTGGCAAGAGGTAGAGGATGAAGAAATAGGAAGTGGGTTCACTTTAGAATTGGATTTCTCACTCTTTTTATCAAGACACCATTGTTGGTAGCAAGCTTCTTCTTCATGAAGATGAAGATGAAGAAGATGATAAGTATTATGATTAGCTTTTAGAAAATAGAAAATAAAAGAATACTTATCATAAACTAACCATGGTCAAGTGTAGAGAATGAACTAGGGTTAAGTGGAATGGTTAGGGTTAAGCATGAGACAAAATGGTCACTTAGTCAAAGCTTCATGAAGCTTCATAATACAAACAAAGTTAGCAACCATTTTCTCTTTATAATTTTCATTTTCCAAAAAGAATAAATAAATAAATGAATGAATAAGAAAATGAAAAACCCTAACCATTACACAACTATGGTTTAATCTTTACACAAACCAAAGTTAGCATGCATCATCAAACATGATACAAACTTGTGTACAAAAGTATATCACATATACAATGTGCACAATCCAAGTGAGAAAATCCATTTAAAATGAACCAATACTAGTTAATGCAAAGTAATATATCAAATATATAATTATACATTAAATCATTAAATCAACACTTGATTTAACGATCCGGTCATATCGCATATAACCGACTAGTATCCTATGTATCGGCTTACCGAATCAATCCTTGATTCGATAACTAGGTTATATCGCATACAACCAATCGATACATTCATCGCGAGAATAGAATACGGTATCACATAGATGCATTATTCTCGGTCCCGCACATATCTCATATGCGCTCCTATTTCGTTTCGCTTGAGCCAGGAAACCTCTGTGTAGGACTCTAAAGACTCGTCAATACGCCGGCAGCAGGTGATGATCATATCAAACACCCACAAGCCGCAAGCGGTCTGCTAAACGTAACGGCCACCCGGGTATTGAGCGATCAGAAGATCGACGAGCAAGCCCGCTCACACTCCTGTGAATCCAACCAGTAACACTTACCATACAGTCCGGTCTGATCGTCTGATATGTCGCATATCTCGCCTAGGGGTGGTAAACGTCAGACCCCAATAGCTCGATAAGTCGTGTCGATATGAGGTCTATAACAGTTCGAGAAACTACTGGTAACACTTACCAGTATATCTCAGCAACCCTGGCCAGGGATTTCCGGTTATAGCCAATCGAACACAGCGCAACATCAACTCCCTATATACCGGGAGAGACGAATCCCCTCCTATCGCTCATTGCCTCCATGTGATTCGGGACTGTACCCAAAAGCCACCGTTTTGCACACCCTCTTGGACGTGGTAAGGTTGAAATCAAAGCACAGTGGGAACCACACAAGACTCTATGAGGATCTCGGGTCAACAGACTACTCTGTACCAGTGTCACCAGAGAACTGCCATCTGACGTAAGGTATAATACCATCTGGGAGTTCTCGGCGAGTCCGTCCAGTGTACCCAGTCTCCACTGAGCACCCGTATATCATCTCCGATGTCAAACACCAATGGATATGGGATCATCCATCGCCCATCTATAAGGGTCGAGAAGGTATACGCTAGTCTACTCTGGTATATCGATACCCCGTCTCTATACACCCACGACTAGGGACTTTGAAGGATGTACTTATGGACTACGATGTCCCCACTAGTATGATCCGCATCATAGTCCAGATAGTCAAGTACACATCCTAAGGGCTTTACCAACATGTAACAGAGAGACAATCTTTGTACACGTTAAGGTAAAGAGTAACCAGATAGCATACTATCATGTCGAGCAAGAAAGTCCTCCCTATATATGTCCCAGCATCCACTACAATATACATCTAATGTACAGTAATGGCCTCTAGGGCATAAATATAACTAACAGTAGTATCTCAGGGTGTTCTGGGCTACACTCTGACACGACTTCTACCGCTTTTGGGGGTCTGACTTTACCAAACCCCTAGGCTCGCCATGCGATGCTCATAGACGAACGGATCGGACTGTACGGATATTGTTACTGACAGGCTCAGTAGGGTGTCAGGATGAGTTCGCTCATCGACGTCCCTTTTGGTCAATACCTGGTAGCCCGTCACGTATAGGCTAATACCTCTGACGTGCTAGTGGTTAAATCCACAACCAAAGTATTGACGAGTCTTTAGAGTCCCCGACAGACCGTTTTCTCAAGTTTTGGGCAAAACGCTGTAGAGGCCGTATGGAGATATGGCAGGGTTCGATCAGATACGTCCGGTATTGTATGGATCAAGATCGGACGGATAATACTAGCGGGCTTTGGTTTAAGCCGGATCATAGTATTGTACAGTGTAGATTTTGTCTCATTGAATTTGTATTTAGTGGGAATGCAAATTTTGGTATGTATATACAGTCGCGGGGTTTTCCTGTAATTTATTACGAGATCAGTTTTCTGAAGTTTCCAGTTTGCATTCCGTTTCAGCCAGTTTTCCTTTCTTCCTTTCGTTGGCTGATATTTGATGGAGGGGTTATTTGCAAGTTTGCAAATTAGTTATTGTGGAGGGGTTATTTGTGAAATGGTGGCATCATGATGGGATTCTTTTTCCATCCATTCCTTTGCATTTATGAGATGAGAGTTGATTTGGTTTGGATTAGAAATGGAGGTGACCTTTTTCCATCATGATCTTCACACATTATTCTCTTCTTGCATTATTGATTCCTTTTTCCCTACACCCTATTAGTGGCCAGCCACATATTTGAGTGAGAGAGAGAGTTCTTTTTTAGGGGGGAAATCATTCATCTCAAATTCATTCTATGCTTGCTACCAAAAATCCCACACCTCTCTCCAAAGATTATTTCTTCTCCTCCTTCAAAGGCAACTTCATAACCCCAAAGAGAAAAGCCACTACACTTAGCCTACAGCATTCCTTGGGTACGTCGGCTAGCCAACTTCGTGTCCGAGTTGCCTCGGTCCAGAGGTGGGAGCCCGTAAAAGAACCCGGCGATGTGGTGCCCGTTCCGACAAGGAGCCGAAGATCGGAGATTCCGCGAGGAGATCGGAGTGGAGGCCGAAGACCGAGGGACACGGATCTCTCGGTATAGCCTTCTTCCCATTTTCTAGTTTGCTAGAGTTAGGTTAATGGCTCGATCCTGGATTTTTGTGCGCGGTGGTGATGGTTTCTAAGTTCTAGAAAAGTTTCGTTTCCACATTCCGGCGTCGGATTGAAGGCCGGGGCGCCGCCGTGCACTTACACTGGTATCAGAGCCATGCCATTAGCTTAGTCTAGCTTAGTCTAACGTGTTTACGAGTTCGATCGAACGGATTTTCCGAAAACCCGATTTCATGTGCATCAGTTTCTGTCGAATTTTTTTTAGCTCTAAAAATTTTTCAGTACATTGCAGAATAAAGTGCAGGGAATTCTAAGAAATCTGTAGAAATTTGGTTGCAAGATGTTACTGTTCCACCGCGGAACTGCGGCCCAACCCATGCTCTGGCCGCGGTTCCACCGCCATCTCATCTCTTCTCTGCACCAAATTTCTACAGTGGCTCTTAGGTTTGGAAATGGGGTTTTTGGTATATTCTGTTTAGGCCCAGATTTTATTTGAGTGCTACAGTAGTGCTTGGGGCCCACTTCGGTAAATTTGATCGATCGAAAATTCTGAACATGTTAATTCACAGTATTTACATTATATCTGCGACCGTGAATGTCACTCGACCGGTAAATCCAGTCTATCTGCTATAGCCCTTTTAGACGGATTTGCGAACGTGACATTCACGTTGATGTTCTGTATTGTGCCGTGATGTTGCGGATTGGTCATGGGGGATAGCCTGGATGCAATGGTAGTACAGTTTTGTTTTATATGTACATTTGATATTGCGGGGCGAGCGTCCGACATGTGGACTGTCGTCACTGCCTGTTTGTATATTATTCTTTTGGGGCACGATCGGGCTGAGGTCGATGTACCCGTTGTATGTATATTTTACTTTCTGTACTAGAATTACCCCGCGGTGGGGTCCACGGATAGCCGGGTTCTAGAGGGCAATGAGCCCGCATCTCATGGCGTTGAGACAGAGGGGGCTTCACTCTAGAATTGGCGGGCTATTCGCCGCACTCGTAGGGGGTATAGGTTGACCCAGGAGGGGTGCCCAAGTTACCGGATTCCGTAAAGTGCTGGGTGGTCCATTCAAGTTGCTGAAGGGGGCTGCCTCGCTTCAGGTTTTGGCGGGTAACTTGCCGCGCCCGTAGGGTTCTAGGATTTCATTGCACTTACTATGCACACGACCAGGGGAACGTCTGGTTTCAGTAGCGGCTCTATGAAAGCCGGGGATCCCAGATATCTGTATTGTTCTGTGATGCTTATTACACTTCTGTTATGTTGCATTTTCATCACACCTTGAGTTAATATTATATATTGATATATATATACTAGTAGATGTTGTATATGTTTTGCATCCGTGCTAGTCCAGTCCTAGATCCGTCGTTAGTTAAGTAACCTAACGGGTGATGAAAGGACCCAGTGGCGAATGCCAATGGCATATAAGTACAACATTATTTTCGTTCTTTTGTGGTGTGATCAATTGATGAGACTGCGTTGATTCGGATCAATGAAAGCTAAACAAACCTATTCTGATGTTGTTGGAACATTTTTGAAAAAGCTGTTATTGCAAAGGTGTTCTCTTTTGTTTTGCACTGTTGTATTCGGTTGTGAATATCCAGCTTCTCAGTCGACGAGGTAAGGGCCGAGATCCCTTCACCGGGAGTGACCCCTTGGACAGAAGTTTGCGTCAGGGCAATGACTTCCCTATAGTCGTTTACTTTTGCTTTGCATCGTGGTATTCAGTTGGAATATCCTGCACCTCATTCTACGGGGAAAGAGCCGAGATCCCTTCACCAGGAGTGACCTCTTTAGCAAAAGTTTCCGTCACTATATTTTTATAAAAAGCTATCCAGTTCCTTCAACGATATCAAGTTCATTACGTTAAAGGTTTTCGCCAGAAATCATTCGTAGCCCTCCATCATTTCAGTTAAATATTCGGTAGTATTCAAGCTTTGTATTTTGACCTCACGCCAAGGCATAGTGATTGGTAGCTGCCGAATATTTATCTGTTGCATAGATAGATGCGTTGGTTTGGGACAGTTGTACTACTATTTTGGCCTACATCAAGGGTATGTACGGGTGGGTTCAAATTAACCTGGATAATAATGGATAGAACTTGACATGCGACTTATGCCATTTTGACCTCACGCCAAGGTCATAAAAAGCATGGGGTAAAAATCACATCGAGAGTTTCTAAAGAAACCGAAACTTGCCAGATATGCACATACCTTCTGGAGTGTAATAACGTGAGCGGATTCCGTCATATTATCATGCGATGATAGTTGGATCCCGATTCTCACTGATGAGTTGGTTTACTCCTCGCATGATCCCTACTAATTCTTCTTTCGGGTTTGGAGAAGAATTTGAGGTTACAGTGGGAGGTTTCCTAATTAGATAAAGTGATAACCATTCTGATCTAGGTTAGAGTGCACGCTGAGTGTTTATTTTCTCTCTCTCTTTGGCAGCGACCATGACCCGACCCTAGACTATGACTCAGTGACCAAAATTAACCGAACCTTCTTAAACACTGGCTTTTGGATTGTCAGAGTTGCAAACCTCATTGCCACTTCTACTTTTACCCTTTTCTCCAGGACACCCCGTATTACTACGACGTCCACTTCAATTGGATAAAACCATCGTATGGTTATATACGAACTCGAAGGAATTTATTCGAGGATGGTTTCCGATTCTAGAGAAAACGAATAGGACTATTCAGTTGTCTTTTCCTTTTACCTTCTCTCAGGTTGCGAGTACTTCTTTGTTTAGGAGATAGTACACCTATTACGCAAATTGGATAGTCTTCTTCCAAACCTTAGGCTGGTGCCGACCGGTAGGGAATGAAGAAAACCATTTAGCCTAAATGGTGTACAGAAGGTATTAAGTAAAGACATACCAAGGGATTGGTAAGAGGGCAAAGTAAATTGCGACTGCTATTCATGACCAAACCAAGTATTTCTTCGCCAATCCTAAATCACCTTTGTATTTCTCCAGGACACTCCGTATCACTACGAAGACCCACAGTTTATTGGATACTCCATCGTATGGTTATATACAAACTCGAAAGGAACTTGTTCCAGTTCGGGGATGGATTCTGGTTCAGGAGAAATAGGAATAAGGTTTATTCAGTTGTCTTTTATCTTCACCTTCTCTCGCATTGCGGGTGCTCCTAGGATTAGGACAGTGCACCCATTATGCTTATTGGATCGTCTTCTTCCAAACCATACGCTGGTACCGAACGGTAGGGAAGGAAGAAAACCATTTGGTCTAAAGGGTGTACAGAAGGTAATAACTAAAGACATATAAGGAATTTGGAGAGATGGCAAAAAATTATACGGTTACAGTTGTGAATCTGGATAATGGAAGAGGCATTACTAGGAATACCCAGATACCCATACGAAACATTTCAATGTTTCAGTTTCACTGTATATTGTTAAAAGAAAACTGATTTCTCAATTAGTCCTTACGCCAGGGTATGTATTTACCAGGTTTGATTCTCACATCTGTATGGCATTACAGATGATGAGTGGAAGTAAGTTATTGGCAATTAGGTGATTATCCTCATTATATCGGAATTTGTTGTAATTGGTGATATTTGAGGAAATTGCCTGGGTTGTTTGCCGGACGACAAATATTTGGTTTTGAATATTCGTCGTTGTGCACCAATTTCAAATTGATATATATGTACGTCTATTTTTATAGAGTGAGATATACCTTTTTGAAATTATGTCTATGACATTTACCTATATCAGTGGATGGTTAGGTAAGGAGCATTAAACAGCGGTGTAATTCTTCATAACCATAGTACAGTTTTCAACCTACGACATACAGCGAATGAGTTGTTTGACTCAAGGGACTTATACAGAGTATTTTATGTTGTCCAGTGTCCGTGAGGACAGAGCGGTTGGTCCTCATACTATATTCGGCTTACTTATGACTTCTCTAGTTTTTAGACAAGTGTTTCGTAGAAACACAGGGTCCAACTTTTGAGAAGTTATAGGTATAAGAGTAAAGTAGAGAACCAGCTATTGTAAGTATCGGGATTCTTCAAGGTGATCAAAGATGTAGATAGTTGTGAATGGTATTCAGTTGATAGTAATGGTTAAGAGAACTTGCTTCTCTTTCAGGTTACTCATAATTGGAAGTACTCCTAAGTTGAGTAATGCTGATCGGCCTCATTCCATTTAGTTGACATGCACTGGAGACAGCTGCATGATTTGAATCTGGTTCAATTAAATCAGTGCCTCTGTTTCTATATTGGATATAGAACAGTTCATATCTTGATAATGTTAAGGTACGGGGAGTTGTCCGGCTTATGCTTAAAACCAGACTCTGGATAACTCAAGGCATGTTTCTGTAATGGCTGTTTGTTGGTTGACCCAGGCTATGACGAGGGTTGACATTCTACCATCTAGAAGATCAATAGTGATATTGTTCTTGACTCGCCACAGTTTTAAAAGAAATGGATTTTTTCAGAAAACAGTAGTGGGAGTATGGTAGAACTGGAAGTGATTCTAGAACCGCAAACGATTACTGAAGATTTGATAAGAACCTAAAGATTCAATCTGGTTTGACATTCCATTGGACACTCCGCAGATACGGTGGGTAACTTCAGGCACCCGAGAGGTACTCTGGTAGCCTCAAGGACGGTGGCAGGGAGGTTCTTGTTTACCCAGACTTTCCATTGCTGTTGTTCCAGGCTACGAGACCCGGCGGGAGGATGAGTATAGCGTCGTTCTAAACTGGTTTTAGAAGTGTACGGCTATATGACTCTGCCAAAGGGTTGTCGTAGTCAGTGGGAGCAGCGGAAGCATTGGTGGACAGGTGGCTTATGTCTATTTATAGATTAAAGCAGATATAGCGGAGATAGATCATCTATTTCTAATGTGACAGTCATAGGTTTGACTTCGTCAGAATAGGGGATGGATCTGTTGAGAAGGTAGTAGGGTGTGATGTCATGGCATTTGGATGACATGCACAGAGTAGGAAGTGATATTCCTATACTACGATCAGTTATACTTTGGCCGTCACACAGTGGTTTCTCCACATGGGACTTGGACATTATATCAGACATACTGGTTACTGGATCTATGGTTTTAGATCTAGATTTGGGTGGTTTCCCAATCAGGGTACCTAGACAGCATTCTAAGAGTATTTAGAATGGATGAATCCTGGCACGGTAGTATACCTGCAGGTAATGGAGTCACCCTCTCTAAAGGTGTCTTACAGACTAAAGGGGAGAGGGATGTGCATGATTGGCAGATCACTTGCTTAGGCAATTGAGTCAAACATGAGATGTCAAGTACCACACCAGATGTTTTTTTTGCAGTAGATGCAATAAGTTGATATTAATCCTATCCTGGAGAAACGATCGGAAGCAGTTTTAGAACATAAGTGGATGTTCTAGGGATATAATAACGGCAGCCTCTTTTAGGAGACGGTTATCATTCCAGGCATCCAAGGTGACCTGGATGGCAGAGTGGTGATTGTTAGAGATTCTGCGTGTTCAAGTTTAGTTAATTACCGCAATCAAAGACGGTTTCGCTTGTAGCTAGCCGGTTGAGTACGGGTCGTCCGCAGGGAGATGGGAATCTTTTTCTATATGTTTTAACGAGTTAAGTCCGAAAGTCCAGATTTGTTTGTGATTAGCTAAGTGTTAAAATGATTTGTAAAGAGAGCTTGTTTGGGTTAGGATTAGGTTAGTTTGAGTTAGGAGTCGCTCACTTCTTTCGTTGCCACTCTTAATATCGGTGTTACGGTAATCGGCAACAACGGGGATTAGCACGACTAGGAAGGAACTTGCGAGTATAAGCTAGGCTTTCCAACGCTTAAGTTCCTCCTTTTGGCGCTTGTCCGTCCGTTCTTGGCTCTTAGCCATAACCTCCGGTTAATTCAACCACAACCGGCCTCACTACGAAATCACCGCTATCATGCAGGATAGGGTGCCGAAAGGAGCGGATTGTGGTTCAATTAACGGGAGTCGATTTAAGATGTTGGGCAAGGAAAGAGTGAGAGAGATTTCCTTCTCTCAAACTTCCCTTATCCTACCGTAACAAGTATGGAAACTACTCACACATCATAATTAAAAGAAAAGAAAACAAAAGAGGAAGATAGAAAGAAGGAGATTAGATGATAACAACTAGCTATTTGCGACCTCACCTTGGCAAGGATTAAGCGTAAGCATCATAGTTGTTTAAGGATAAAGGTAAAGAGAGAAGAAAGAAACAACAAGAAATAACAACAACTAAGTTCACAAATGAGAATTACAACAATTAACATAAGAGCAAGACAAGTATAATAATAAAATGAACTTCTTTATTAATCATTCTTCACTCACAAAATCTCACTACAAGTTTTTCAATGGAGAAGAGATGAGAAGAGGAAGAAGAACAAGTATTCTAAACCCTAAAAAATACAAGATTAAGCACACTTGGCTTCACAAGGTTCTGGGCTATTTATAGGCAGGGAACTGGAAATCTAGGGCAAAATTCTGCCTCTACATGCAAATACCAAAATACCCCCAAAGTTTGACATTCTGCCGCCACAGTAAGGCCGCGGTTCCGCGGCCTAAGCCTGCTATTGCCGTGGAACTGCGGCACTTTAGAGGAATTGGTCCACCATTTTTGGTGGCTTTTCCTGTTTTGCTGTGCCCATTAGTCTGGTATATGACTTTTCTCAGAATTGCTTCACGATTTTTCCAGAATTTCTGTTGATCAGAAGGTGATTGGATATGGATCTTTTTGTCACGATTTTCTCGAGCTCCGCGTAGATTTCTTGGATCTTGTGTTGCTATTGATCCTTGTGCATGAAAATGACATTGATTTGCCATTTTGTTTCTTAAACTGGTGTGTGGCAACAGACGGATAAAGAGCGGAGGCCCGTGTTTTATCTGTGGTTGGCAGGAACCCGGATTTTGTCGTGTTTTTCCATGAATTTCACCGTTTTAGAGCTGAGAACCTGTATCCTGCAATTGACTAGCAAACACGGCTCAAGAATACCTACCAATATGCAATGTGATAAAAATTGGGCGGTATGAAAATGCAAAAATCTGATATGAACAAATACCCCCAAACTTATCATTTGCTCGTCCCGAGCAAAGCCAATTTATTCACAAAAAATCCTAACCTCACTTTCACAGGGAACGCGATTGCACTGAGCATGTGCAACAAGCCGTTGAACCTCTAGGTGTCCCTAGTAGGAGGAGTGTTGTCTCCTGAGGGTTTTCAGCGGATACTACCCACAAAATCCGGTCAAGCTAGTTTGTAAGATAACTAAGATTCAAACCCTAAAGTTTTGTTTTAGAAATTAACAATTCTATTATCCTAAGTCTAGACTATCGAACCTTTATTTTTCATACCTCGCTTCTTATTTAACTACAGATTTTATATGTCTTTACGTGCAGTGCAAATAGTGTCGATAAGTTTCCAGAAGGATTGATTTAAGTTATCATGTCACACAATAAAGCCCACATAAAATTTTTAAAAGGATCACATAAGTTTTATAAAGAGTTAAGCATTTTTCAAGTTTCTTTTTCCAGTAAAGTTTCAACTTCAGAATTTCTATCTTCCTTAACAGGAAACTAGGTTTTATTTTTCACTCCACCTTTTTCTTGTTTTCATTTCATACACACCTCTGTGAACGTGCAATAGTCTTTATAATAGAGTAAAACCTTCATATCTCCGCTAAATTTTTCTTATAAAAGCCTGTCTTTTATCAAGATTATTCTCACACAAAGAACCGTTAGGAATTTTAACTCGGAGAGAACACTTGCTTGACTTTGTTTTAAACTGGACTTTCTAGGCTTCTTAGCGAGCTTTGGCCAATGCACCCAAACCAGTTGGTTTTAGGGCATTAGGTGTAGAAACACCCCAGCGGACTTAATTACTCAAGTTACCTAGGTCCAAAAACAAAAGACAGTTTGGCGTGAAAATCATGATGATTTAATACGAACGGAGATATAACCGGCAGTTCAATATTTTTTTTTTTGGATAAAAGACGTGTTTAGTGGGTTAGGTATGTAATCATTCCAATCAAGTTCCAGATGGGTTATTTTTCAGACTTAGTTCCAATTAAGGCATCAATAACATTCTTTCATATTCGCTTTACTTCATAAACTATTCTTGGTATTACTTATTTCAGAACAAACCTATTTGATCCTCAGAAAATCATTTATCTATTTAAAAGTTTTAAACATAAAAGACTTGTCATCTAATTTCCAAAACTCACGACACGTGTAGTGTGATGTAAAGACGTATATCAGCTATAGTTAACTTCAAAGGAGAGTTATCTTTCAGGTTTTCAAAATCTAAAAATAAGATTTAGTTATTCTTATTTTCTCAAGCAAAACAGTCGAAATGTTGAATCGGAGTCCACCCACTAGCTAACTTGACAGAAAAGTGTTTATATTTTTAGAAAATTTTCAGATTTTTATGGATTTTATGGATTTAGTATGCAGATGCAAAATATATATATGAATGCGAAGGTTAGTGCGCACCGAGCGTACCCCCAAACTTAAACTGGACAGTGTCCTCACTGTCATTGCATGAAGAGATCATTTGAAGGGTCAAAATTGTCGGTTAGCTATACACAATTTTTTTGTTGTTTTTGTTTTTAAAGAAAAGAAAAAGATAAAGAATGGAAAAGAATATCCACAAATATATACAAAGTGGTATATACATACCCCCAAACTTATTTGGAACAGTGTCCACTGTTCTTGGCTGGATAACCGAAGTTTGGTGGTAGGCAGAGGAAGATTATGCAGGGTAAACCGGCTCCTGTAAGACCAGGAGTTCCTCTGTTGGTTTGGCGCTAAGGTACAGTTTTAGTCGGTGTCCGTTCACTTTGAAAAATGAACCGTCCTTCGGATTCTCCAAATCCACAGCGCCCTGCGGATACACATTCCGCACAAAATATGGCCATTTCCAGTGAGATCTGAGCTTTCCTGGATGGAAGTGAAGTCGGGTGTCGTAAAGCAGTACCTGCTGACCAGGTACGAAGGTTTTGCGCAAAAGGTGTTTATCGTGAAACACCTTCGTTCGGTTATTAACGACAACCGCGTTATCGTAAGCCTCCTCCCTAAGCTCGCTTAATTCATTCAACTGCAGCTTCCGATGGCTGCCCGCATCTTCGAGAGACAGATTCAGCTCCTTTATCGCCCAAAATGCGTGATGCTCTATTTCGACAGGTAGGTGGCAAGCTTTTCCGTACACAAGCCGATAGGGAGACATGCCAAGGTCGGTCTTATAAGCGGTTCGAAATGCCCGAAGGGCATCAGTGAGTTTCAGCGACCAATCCTTAAGGTTCTTGGTAACCGTCTTCTCTAGTATCTGCTTGATTTGCCGATTTGAAACTTCGGCCTACCCGCAGGTTTGGGGGTGGTAGGGCGTGGATAGCTTATGATTAATGGAATATTTCTGCATTAAAGCCTCGAAAGTCTTATTGCAGAAATGACTTCCATTGTCGCTAATGATCGCTCGGGGGTGCCCAAAACGGGAGAAAATGTTTTCTTTAAGAAACCGAACGACAACCTTGTTGTCGTTAGTCCGGCTGGGCACAGCCTCGACCCATTTAGAGACGTAATCAACAGCGAGAAGGATGTACAAGTTCCCGAAAGAGCTGGGAAACGGCCCCATGAAATCTATCCCCCAAACATCGAAAATCTCCACAACCAAGATTGGTTGGAGCGGCATCTCATTCCTCCGGGATATCCGGCCCAAGTGTTGGCATCTGGAGCAAGTCTTGCAATAGTCATGAGCGTCTTTGAAGAGTTGTGGCCAGTAGAAACCACATTGCAAGATCTTCTCAGCTGTCTTTCTGGGACCAAAATGCCCGCCACATGCTTGATCGTGGCAAAATGACAGCACACTCTTGAATTTCTCGTCAGGGACACACCGACGAATAATCTGGTCGGGACTGTACTTGAATAGATAGGGTTCGTCCCAGTAAAGTGTTTTACTTGGGATAAGAAGCGTAGTCTGTCCTGACTTGACCATTCAGTCGGTAGTAATCCCGTGGCCAAATAGTTCACAATATCTACGAACCAGGGTTCGCAAGATACTGTCAAGTGCTGTTAATCCTGGAAAACGTCGTTGATCGGAATTGGAAGCGAAGGCGAAGAAGGAAGTCGTGAGAGATGGTCGGCAACTACGTTTTTACATCCTCGTTTGTCCTTAATGACAAGGTCAAACTCTTGAAGCAAGAGGATCCAACGTATTAACCGAGATTTTGCATCTTTCTTCGCAAAAAGATGGCGCAGAGCAGAATGGTCTGTGTAGACAATGACTGGAGAGCCGATGAGGTAGGGCCTGAACTTTTCTAAAGCAAATACAACAGCCAAGAATTCCTTCTCAGTTGTTGTATAATTGAGTTGGGCGTCGTTCAGGGTTCGGTTCGCATAATAGATTACGTGCGGCATCTTGTTGATGTGTTGTCCAAGGGCAGCACCAATGGCAAAGTCGGATGCATCGCACATAATCTCGAATGGGTGCGTCCAGTCAGGTGAAGAAAGAACGGGAGCAGAAGTGAGTGAGCTTTTTAGTGACTCGAATGCAGTCACACAGCTCGAGTTGAAGTCGAATGGCGTGTCCTTGGCCAGCAAAAGAGTCGAGGGCCTAGCAATCTTGCTAAAGTCCTTGATGAACCGTCTATAGAAACCGGCATGGCCAAGAAAGGCTCGGATGTCTGTGACGCATCTGGGAGGAGAGAGATTGGAAATGACCTCAATCTTCGCTTTGTCAACCTCTATGCCATTTTGCGAGATGATATGTCCTAAGACAATACCTTCGCGCACCATGAAGTGGCACTTCTCCTAATTCAAAGTGAGATTCTAGTCCTTACATCGGGTAAGGACATCGTCAAGATGCAGCAAACACTCGTTGAAGGAATCGCCGAAGATGGAGAAATCATCCATGAAAATCAACAGAAATTTTTCCACCATGTCCGAGAAGATTCCCAGCATACACCGCTGGAAGGTAGTGGGCGCATTGCATAACCCAAAGGGCATGCGACGATATGCAAACGTGCCGAAAGGACAAGTGAATGTAGTCTTGTCCTGGTCTTTTTCGGCGATGGGAGTCTGATTATAGCCGGAGTAGCCATCAAGAAAGCAGTAGTACTCGTGTCCGGCCAATCGTTCAAGCATTTGGTCAATGAAAGGTAGCGGAAAGTGGTCCTTCCGCGTTGCGGCGTTGAGTTTTCTGTAATCAATGCATACTCGCCACCCAGTTTGGGTGCGAGTAGGGATTAACTCGTTTGCCTCGTTTGTTATGACCGTTATACCTGATTTCTTGGGGGCAACATGGATGGGGCTAACCCACTGGCTATCAGAGATAGGGTAAATGATACCACTATCTAGACATTTTACGATCTCCTTCTTCACAGCCTCTTTCATGACAGGATTGAGACGTCTTTGTGGATCCCGGGCTGGTTTGGCATCATCCATCAGATGAATGCGATGTTCAATGATCAGGGGACTAATCCCCTTGATGTCCGCCATGGACCAGCCAAAAGCTTGCCTGTTGCTGTGCAAGACCGTGAGAAGGGCTTTCTCTTGCTCTGGAGCTAAAGAAGCCGAGATGATGACAGGGAGGGTCTCGTTCTCACCTAAGTAAGCGTACTTAAGGTGAGACGGCAAAGGCTTGAGTTCGAGCGTTGGAGGTGAAACGATGGAAGGCAAGATTGGTGAAACGGTCTCGAACTCAAAAGATTCCAGCAAAGGTTCAAAACGAGTGTAAGCGAGTCGGATGGTTCAGGTAACTCATCCGGAAATTCGAAGGATTCAAACTCGGGTTGCGAGCGGC
The DNA here is from genome assembly GCA_030015575.1 of Agapanthus africanus. Lineage (NCBI taxonomy): Eukaryota > Viridiplantae > Streptophyta > Magnoliopsida > Asparagales > Amaryllidaceae > Agapanthus > Agapanthus africanus. The sequence continues at coordinate 261,915,752 of CM057345.1, read as the reverse complement.
TAAGATCGTTCAAGAACGTGAAACACTCGTAGTCATTGTCGGGCGCAGAAACAGCAGCAGGTTCGAGGAGGAACGCACTAGTGGTGTCAAGGTTATCGTGATCAAACAGAAACTCCTCGAATTCACATTCTTCTGGGGTGATCTCCTGGATCGAGCAGACGTCCAGTATATGAGCATTAGGTTCGGCGGGCTGATTCCCCAACATAAAAATGTTGAGTTCAATCGTCATGTTTCCAAACGAGAGGTTCATCGAACCATTGCGACAATTGATCACAACATTTGAGGTTGCAAGGAATGGGGACCGAGTATCACCGGAATTTGATTCCGGGGGTTAGCTACAGGCTGTGTGTCTAATACAATGAAGTCAACGGGGAATATGAAGTCCCCGACTTTTATTAACACATCCTCTAGCTCACCCCGAGGATGGGTGATCGATCGGTCGGCCATTTGGAGAGTGCAGTGTGTGGGTTTCAGCTCTCCGACGCCTAATTGCTCGTATACTGAGTACGGAAGCAGGTTAACACTGGCACCAAGATCTAATAATGCGCGGTTGATGTTCTTATCCCCAATGGTAATAGAAATCGTAGGACAGCCAGGGTCCTTCCGTTTTTGTGGTAAAGATTGGGTAAGAGCATCACTCACAGCACTAGCCAAGAAAACTTTCTTGGGTACCTGAGACTTCCTCTTTTTCGTGCACAAGTCCTTTAAGATTTTCGCATAGGACGGGACTTGTTGGACAGCATCTAAAAGAGGAATGTTAATGTTAACCTGCTTAAATAACTCCAGAATCTTCTCCATTTGTGGATTTTGTTTATTAGACCTGAACCGGTTTGGAAATGGGACGTTTTTAAAATTGGTTGAGTCTAATGCCTGTGGAGGAGATTGTAGAGTTAGAACGGATCCCAGAACAGGTGTTTTCGTGGAGTGAGAAGTGGGTCCATTCAGAGCAGAAGAAGAGGAAGGAGAGCCTTGTGAAGAACAGAGAATAGGCACAGAAGACGAAGAAGCAGGAGAAGAAGAAGAAGTAGTAGAAGAAGAAGCGGCCGGTGTGTCATCGTTGATCCGTGTGCCGATGTTGTTATGAAGCATCCTTCCCGATCTCAATGTGGTCACGGCACTCACATTATGATTCTGTTGTTCAAAAGAAACATGTACATTATGTGGGTGACCGGGATTAGGGAGTGGCTGGGACGGGAGTTTCCCCTTCTCTCGCTCGCTTAAGGCCGCATTCAGCTGTGCAATCTGGGCCTCGATGGTCTTGATGCTTTGCCCGTGTGCGGCAGTGTGTTGCACTAAGGACTGAATGGAAGACTGGATGTTGGCAGTGGATTATGTCGATTGTTTAACGAACGCCTCCAGACTTCGTTCGAGCGAGGAAACCTTATCGTTGTTTGACGGAACAAAATTGTTTGGTGGAAAAGAATTGTTGGGTGCAAAGTTGTCCGTCTGATTTTGAAAAGGTTGGGGTTGGAAGGGCTGCTGAAATTGAGTTTGTTGTTGCGCTTGTTGTTGCGGCGGAGGGGGCCTTTGGAAATTGTTGCCTTGGAATTGATTCTGATTCTGATTCCAGGCGAAATTGGGGTGGTTCCTCCAACCGGGATTGTAAGTGGAAGAGTATGGATCATTCCTTGGTCTTTGCTGAAATGGAGCATTAACCTGATCCTGTCCTTGCGATGGTGGATTGTAAGGACACTCTTCGGTTAAGTGAGAGGATCGGAACAACAAGCGCAAATGGTACGAAGGGGAAGAACAGGGGCAGGAGCAGGAGAAGAAAATTTGCTCTCTATCGCTTCAAGCTTTCTCGTTATTGCAGCCATTTCTGCTTTCATCGCAATAGAGACATCAAGTTGGTGAATTCGTACCCTAGACTGACCGGTAGAAGTGGAGGTAGAAGAAGAAGAAGTCGGTCTGGTGCTCTCCCATTGTAGCGTTTGCTCCGCAAGGTCGTCGAAGAATTGCCACGCTTTCTCGTCAGATTTTGATAGGAAGTTTCCAACAACTGCTTCGTTGCTGGGTTCAGGCCCTCGTATAAGGTTTGGCAAAGTTGCCATTTCTCTATACCGTGGTGAGGACACTGAACAAGAAGGTCTTTGTACCGGTCAAAGCACTTCCAGAAGGGTTCAGAAGGAAGCTGAGAGAATTGGTTGATTTCATTGCGGATCCTTGCGGTTTTATGATTCGGATAGAACTTTTTGAGAAACGCTTTAACAAACTCGTCCCAACTGGTTATGGAGTGGGAAGCGGTGCTATACAGCCATTTTTCAGCAAGATCGCATAAAGTGAACGGAATGACCCGTAGACGTATAGCATCGTCCGACAGTTTGGTAGTTTTCATCATGGTACAAACATTTTGAAATTTATTGATGAAGATATAGGCATCTTCAGATTCAAGCCCATGAAATCGTGGAAGCATGTTGATGAAGTGGGGCTTAATTTCAAAATTATCCCCATTGGCCGGTGGAAGAGAAAGGCAGGTGGGAAGCGTAGAACGGGTGGAATAGAAACGATCCTGGCGCGCGATTCGCTGCGGCGCTACAACAGGCGGTGGTGGTGGGTTGTTGGTCTCCGTAGGCGGTAGAGCCAATCCAGGGGTAGTCAAAGAGATGTTCGGATTAAATCCTGACATCGCGGAAGAAGAGGTTGGTGATGGTGAAGGTGAAGATGTATGAACAGAATTCCGGTCAACGTCGGAGTTGGCCGGCAAAGGTAAGGGTGAAAGAGGAGTGGACGGAGTTTCGACGTCTGAGTCGATCGCGTAGTCGGTAGCGACTAACGTAACGCAAACTAGGCGGGCGCTAGTGTCCCGAGTCCATGCGGACATACACTAAACGAGCTTAATATAGTCAAAAGCGGAGAAGGTGTGGGTAAGAAAACGTCAATGGAGAAATACGATGGGTGGTGAGTAAAAAATGGATTTGGCGACAAAGGGCGAGTTTTTATAAAAGTTTTTGATTTTTTCCTTTTTTGTTTTGTTTTTTTTTATTTTAGAAAGATCTTTACAGGAATATGTACGGGCTTACGGCTTTAAGCAATCACAAACAAGATATGCACAATCTCACCTAGATCTAAGGTCACCTAGGTCTGCTAGACAGCTCCTAACTATTCCAGAGGGCTAGAAATAGGACCTCAAACCGCCTCTTCTCCGTCAAATGTGGCCAGATAAGTGCCAGGTAAGTGGGAGGTTGTCCAACGCTTTCGCGAAATTCCTTAATTATAAACCACTTGCCTTCGTCACACTTGCCTAGGCACCGCAAAAGTCAGATAGGATAAACGGCCGATGCCTGTAACTAGTCCTCTGTCCTATTGAGCGCGAAGTCCTTAGGGCTGAGTCTCGTATTTTTTAAATTTAACAATGGTCAATGCATATGCTTTTTATGATTTTTGGGGTCCTGGGGAGGGTGATGAAATCCCCACCCAATCTGAATTGGTTTCAAGCCCCTTAAGTCCGTATTAATGAATGCAAAGCAGTAACAAATCAACTGCAAACAATTTTTATTTTAGCACGGCGCAAAGAATCCTGCACAAGAACAGTTTATTGGAAGAGGGAAGAGAATTTGCGCAAAGAATGCTGCAGTAAACACAGTTCAGTGGAGTTCAGAGGAGTGGGGGAGAGATCAGAGATACTCACAGAAAAAATGGCACACTGAAGGCACTGAATGGCCGCGGTTCCACGGCCAAACACGTGCTAAGGCCGCGGTTCCGCGGCTATGTGGAGAGATTGGGGCTTCAAATTTTTTGTGTGTGCTGGTCTGAGAGTCTTCTGCTTGTCTGAATTTGCTGAATCTTGATTTGCTCACTGGAACTGCACCATATTTTACAGTAGACCGTTTGCTTCGTTTTGATCCGTCGCGGTGTAGCCGCGGGATGTGGGTCTATCTTCCCACGTCTTTGGCACTGAACTTGAACTTCGTATTATCCTGCACCCTTGCACAAAAACTAATCAAAAATAACAAGATGATTTTTTTACAAAGTATATTATTTTTTTTGTTTTTCGGTTATATTTATATTCACAAGTTAACCTGAAATTACACAAAGAAATAAACTACCGTCTCCCCGGCAACGGCGCCATTTGATTGTTAGAGATTCTGCGTGTTCAAGTTTAGTTAATTACCGTAATCAAGACGGTTTCGCTTGTAGCTAGCCGGTTGAGTACGGGTCGTCCGCAGGGAGATGGGAATCTTTTTCTATATGTTTTAACGAGTTAAGTCCGAAAGTCCAGATTTGTTTGTGATTAGCTAAGTGTTAAAATGATATATAAATAGAGCTTGTTAGGGTTAAGATTAGGTTAGTTTGAGTTAGGATTCGCTCACTTCTTTCGTTGCCACTCTTAATATCGGTGTTACGGTAATCGGCAACAACGGGGATTAGCACGACTAGGAAGGAACTTGCGAGTATAAGCTAGGCTTTCCAACGCTTAAGTTCCTCCTTTTGGTACTTGTCCGTCCGTTCTTGGCTCTTAGCCATAACCTCCGGTTAATTCAACCACAACCGGTCTCACTACGGAATCACCGCTATCATGTAGGATAGGGTGCCGAAGGGAGCGGATTGTGGTTCAATTAACGGGAGTCGATTTAAGATGTTGGGCAAGGAAAGAGTAAGAGAGATTTCCTTCTCTCAAACTTCCCTTATCCTACCCTAACAAGTATGGAAACTACTCACACATCATAATAAAAAGAAAAGAAAACAAAAGAGGAAGATAGAAAGAAGGAGATTAGAAGATAACAACTAGCTATTTGCGACCTCACCTTGGCAAGGATCAAGCGTAAGCATCATAGTTGTTTAAGGATAAAGGAAAAGAGAGAAGAAAGAAACAACAAGAAATAACAACAACTAAGTTAACAAATGAGAATTACAACAATTAACATAAGAGCAGGACAAGTATAATAATAAAATGAACTTCTTTATTCATCATTCTTCACTCACGAAAGCTCACTACAAGTTTTTCAATGGAGAAGAGATGAGAAGAGGAAGAAGAACAAGTATTCTAAACCCTAAAAAATACAAGATTAAGCACACTTGGCTTCATAAGGTTCTGGGCTATTTATAGGCAGGGAACTGGAAATCTAGGGAAAAATTCTGCCTCTACATGCAAATACCAAAATACCCCCAAAGTTTGACATTCTGCCGCCACAGTACGGCCGCGGTTCCGCGGCCTAAGCCTGCTATTGCCGCGGAACCGCGGCACTTTAGAGGAATTGGTCCATCATTTTTGGTGGCTTTTCTTGTTTTGCTGTGCCCATTAGTCTGGTATATGACTTTTCTCAGAATTGCTTCACGATTTTTCCAGAATTTCTGTTGATCAAAAGGTGATTGGATATAGATCTTTTTGTCATGATTTTTTCGAGCTCCGCGTAGATTTCTTGGATCTTGTGTTGCCATTGAGCCTTGTGCATGAAAATGACATTGATTTGCCATTTTGTCTCTTAAACTGGTGTGTGGCAACAGACGGATAAAGAGCGGAGGCCCGTGTTTTATCTGTGGTTGGCAGGAACCCGGATTGTGTCGTGTTTTTCCATGAATTTCACCGTTTCAGAGCCGAGAACCTGTATCCTGCAATTGACTAGCAAACACGGCTCAAGAGTACCTACCGATATGCAATGTGATAAAAATTGGGCGGTATGAAAATGCAAAAATCTGATATGAACAAGTGGCTATCAAAGTTATAGTTATCCCTCTGATGAGGGGCAGTAGTTTGGACAGGAGGTCCATGCGGAAACTGAGGGAGGCATGGCGCAGGATACTGATTAACTTCAGTTGACGATACAGTCTAAGAAGTTTGGATTTGGAGTTCATTTTTGAGCTAGGTCCCATCATATATCCAGACATATTCTTAGACAGGTAGTGCCCATTTCGGGAGATGGTTTTCTCCGCGAACTTGAGATAAAGAGAGACATAGAAAGAAACATCAGAGCGGATCCAATCACTGAGGTTATTCCTCAAACGTAATAGTTTCGCAAACGGGTTTTATGAGACTGATTAGTATAGGAGTTGTGTGTTCGGTATCACACGGGCTGTGAGTATGCGACATCGCAATAATTAGCCTTGAGTGCAAGTGGGAGATTGTTAGAGATAGTGCCCTCAAAGTAAATTATTGGATCATAGGCACGTGATTGCAATGATTGAGGGAGGACCTATACCGGTAGGACAGTCTTACTCAAGATGATAGTATGCTATCTGGTTTATCTTTATCATCGTGTACTGCTTTAGATGACATTACTGATCACTATTACACGTTGATAGAGCCCCTAGGATTCTTGCTTGACTACCAGCAGTATGAGGGCGATCATATACGTGGGAGATGGGGTCTATAAGCACATCCTTAAAAGGTCCCTAGTCGTGGGAGTTTCGAGACAGGGCATCGATACTCCAGAGTAGACTAGTGTATAATGTCGAGACCCCGACGAGGGGCGGTGGCCGGTCTCACAAGACACTGGTGTCATTTGGTTCACCTAAGATGTATACAGGTGCTCATTAGGTTATGAGTACACCGGACGGGACTCGCCGGGAACCTGCTAGTTGGGATTTTACTAGACGTCAGATAGCAGTTCCCTGGTGACATATGTACAGGTTAGTTCATCGACCTGAGATCGTCATTTGTCTCGTGTGAGTTCCCACTGTGCTTTGATTACTTCCCTACCACGCTCAAAGGAGACGTGCAAATAGGTTTTAGTTGGGTACAGTCCCGAGCTACATGGAGGCAGTGAGCGGATCTGCAGGGGTTCGTCTGTCCCGGTATTGGGGGTGAGGTCGCGCTGTGTCTTGGAGAGCCAGTACATGAAAGTCCTTGGCCAAGGCAGGAGATTTACTTGTAGGTATTCGAGTAGTATCTCAGGGTGTTTTGGGCTACACTCCGACACGACTTGTACCGCTTTTGGGTGTCTGACTTTTACCAACACCCTAGGCCCACCATGCGATGCTCATAGACGAACGGACCGGACTGTACGGATATTGTCACTGACAGGCTCAGTAGGGTGTCAGGATGAGTTCACTCATCGATGTTCCTTTTTGTCAATACCTGGTAGCCCGTCACGTATAGGCTAATACCTCTGTCGGGCTAGTGGTTAAATCCACAACCAAAGTATTGACGAGTCTTTAGAGTCCCCCACAGACCGTTTTCTCAAGTTTCGGGCGAAACACTGTAGAGACCGTATGGAGATATGCCATGGTTCGATCAGATACGTACGGTATTGTATGGATCAAGATCGGACGGATAATACTAGCGGGCTTTGGTTTAAGCCGGATCCTAGTATTGTACAGTGTAGATTTTGTCTCATTGCATTTGTATTCAGTTGGAATACAAATGCAGGTATGTATATACAGTCACGGGGTTTTCCTGTAATTTATTACGTGATCAGTTTTCCGAAGTTGCCAGTTTGCATTCCGTTTCGGCCAGTTTTCCTTTCTTCCTTTCGTTGGCTGATATTTGATGGAGGGGTTATTTGCAAGTTTGCAAATTAGTTATTGTGGATGGGTTATTTGTGAAATGGTGGTATCATGATAGTTCTTGTATGATGAGATTCTTTTTCCATCCATTCCTTTTCATTTATGAGATGAGAGTTGATTTTGTTTGAATTAGAAATGGAGGTGACCTTTTTCCATCATGATCTTCACACATTATTCTCTTTTTGCATTATTGATTCCTTTTGCCCTACACCCTATTAGTGGCCGGCCACATATTTGAGTGAGAGAGAGAGTTCTTTTTGAGGGGGGAAATCATTCATCTCATATTCATTCTATGCTTGCTACCAAAAATCCCATACCTCTCTCCAAAGATTATTTCTTCTCATCCTTCAAAGGCAACTTCATAACCCCAAAGAGACAAGCCACTACACTTAGCCTACAGCATTCCTTGGGCACGTCGGCTTGCCAACTTCATGCCCGGGTTGGCTCGGTCCAGAGGTGGGAGCCCGTAAAAGAACCCGGCGATGTGGTGCCCGTTCCGACGAGGATCCGAAGACCGGAGATTCCGCGAGGAGATCAGAATGGAGGCCGATGACCGTAGGACACAGATCGCTCGGTATAGCCTTCTTCCCATTTTCTAGTTTGCTAGAGTGAGGTTAATGGCTCGATCCGGGATTTTTATGCGCGGTGGTGCCGATTTCTAAGTTCTAGAAAAGTTTCGTTTCCGCATTCCGGCGTCGGATTGACGGCCGGGGCGCCGCCGTGCACTTACACACATTTGCAAAAAGAACCCTCTCCTTGGAAAATTCAGCCAAGGAAAGAAAGAAAGGAAAATGGCCGAAAAGGGAAAGCAAGCTGGCAACTTCAAAAAAGCGATCCCGTAATAAATTACAGGAAAACCCTGCGGCTGTATATACATACCCGCATTTGTATTCTGACCGAATACAAATGCAATGAGACAAAATCTACACAGTGTAATACTAGGATCCGGCTTAAACTAAAGCCCGCTAGTATTATCCATCCGAAACACTACACGTGCATAAGTGCACGCGTACGTTCGAACCCTGCCATAAATCCATATGGCCTCTACAGCGTTTCGTCCGAAACTTGAGAAACTGACTGTGGGGGACTCTAAAGACTCGTCAATACTTTGGCTGTGGATTTAACCACTAGCACGTCAGAGGTATTAGCCGTACGTAACGAGCTACCAGGTATTGACCAAAAGATAGGTCGATGAGCAAACTCATCCTGACACCCTACTGAGCCTGTCAGTGACAATATCCGTACAGTCCGGTCCGTTCGTCTATGAGCATCGCATGGCAGGCCTAGGGGGTTGGTAAAAGTCAGATCCCTAAAAGCGGTACAAGTCGTGTCGGAGTATAACCCAGAACACCCTGAGATACTACTGGAATACCTATCAGTAAATCTCCTGCCTTGGCCAAGGACTTCGTGTAATGGCTCTCCTAGACACAGCGCGATCTCACCCCCAATACCGGGAGAGACGAAACCTCTGCAGATCCGCTCACTGCCTCCATGTGGCTCGGGACTGTACCCAACTAAAATCTGTTTGCATGACTCCTTTGAGCCGTGGTAGGGTAGTAAACAAAGTACAATGGGAACTCACACGAGACAAATGACGATCTCAGGTCGATGAACTAATCTGTACACATGTCACCAGGGAACTGCTATCTGACGCTAGGTATAATACCAACTACCATGTTCCCGGCGAGTCCTGTCCGGTGTACTCATAACCCAATGAGCGCCTGTATACATCTTAGGTGATCCAACTGACACCAATGGCTTGTAAGACTGGCCACCGCCCCTCGTCGGGGTCTCGACTGTATACACTAGTCTACACCGGAGTATCGATGCCCTGTCTCGAAAACTCCCACGACTAGGGACCGCTTTAAGGATGTGCTTATAGACCCCAGCTCCCACGTATATGATCGCCATCATACTGCTGGTCATCAAGCATGAATCCTAAAGGCTCTATCAATGTGCAATAGTGATCTGTACCATCACCTAAAGCAGTACACGATGATAAAGATAAACCAGATAGTATACTATTTTCTATCAACGTGTAATAATGAACTGTACACGATAATAAAGACAAACCAGATAGTATACAAAGCTCTCGAGTAAAACTGTCCTACCGGTATAAGTCCTCCCTCAATCATTGCAATCATGTGCCTGTGATCCAATAATTGACTCTGAGGGCACTATATCCAACAGTCATGCCTTAATAAAGATAATAATATGGATGTATTGACTGAACCAGCTTGTTATACAGTGCAAAGGAACGTTGGTCCCGCTCAAACTTATAATTATTATAAGACCGAGCAGGAAATTGGGGAATACCAGGATACCCATGCTGCACAAACGAAGAAAGTGCATGTTGATGCATTTTCTTCGAGTGTGTTCATTACCGAGAGCTGTTTCTCAGTATCCTCTACGTCCTTGGTATTAGATACCGGATCAGGATCCCACATATGTAATCTGTTACATGGGATATAGAAAGGTAGAGAACTGGGATTAGGTGATAAAGTTTAAAGAGATGGAAACGGTGCAATTGTTGAAGCCAAATCAGTTGGCAAATATCACCTTGTATTACCAAATAGTTTGATTCTGAACGAATGGTATTAGATACTGTACCTTGTATTACCAAATAGTTTGATTCTGAACGAATGGTATTAGATACTGTCATGCCCCGCTTCCCAGAGTACGCTAAAATGGGCATGTGACGTAGCCAACCATGCTACCTGTGGGTAGGAAGTATCCATCCACAGTCACATTACGGCTGTAGAGATATCAAGAACAAAATAAAACTATCTAAAACATGTCCATAATCCAAGATAACATGAGTCAATAATAAATAAATGCGGTAGCAAAAGATCCAATACAAATAACTGGAATGTATGTCCCATAATGCAGGCTCACATCAGGAATAAAAATGCAGGAAAGAAAACTAACTACTGCCAACACTCACAGCTCAGCCTGTCGGCTGAAGTACTCCTGCTCGGACTGCGACATCGGTACAGAATCTGGGCCATGCAAAACCCAGACGTCAGCGCGTCAAGTCATCAAGTAATATAATATGAACAGTGTAGCAGGCAATGCAATATAAACATGAATAAAACAAGAGTAACAATAATATAAGTCAGAGTAGTACAGGGTAGTGTGCTGTGGGTAAACTAAACTGTGCTATCAGGTTCTTTGTTCTAAAGTCTTTGAAATCAAATTGATGAATCATGATGTAACTCAATAGTATCCCGTGCATGCCCGGGACCACGGTCTAAGACTCTCGGGCTGAAACCGAGACGTGCCGCTAGGTACTAACAGGGAAAGGATAAAGACCAACGATGTCAGCAGCATCGTCACGAGGTGGGCCTGGCCTCTAAAACTGATCAGTACAGGTAGTGAACTGTTGAGTGACAATTCAGGTTTCACCTTTGATTTCCCCATACCCCCAAGTTATATGTGCAAGTCAAGTCATGTATCCCGAAATAAAGAAACTAATGCCAACACAGGATCTGGTAAACAGGTTTGTCTGGATAGACAACAGGAACGGTCCATGAGGACTACATGTCAGGTTTGTTGGCATTAGACACACGATCAGGTAATGGATCAGGTCATGGTACATCAGGTCAAGTCAAGCAGAATACGGTACCATGTCGGGTAGAACAATATATATGTACCAAGTCAGGTCAGGATGTAAACAATATCATGGGTGTGCTCACAATCAGTTATACAAGCAAGCATGGTTATCATCAATATGATATAAGCAATAAATTAAGCAATAGGCAAATTTACTCAGATTGCAATACAGTAATCAGTCGTGTCATAGAGATGATTTCAATGTTATGCGAATGCAGTATGACTATTATGGCTTTTTAATCATGTTAACGATTTTAAGCACTTTAGAGGTGCAATGATTTATATAAAGGTTCAATACAGCTATTACAGGTTAAAATGCATACGAGTGTCCGAATGGAACAAAACTATAGAGATAAATTCTATAAGCTATGTTAATATTAAAAATGTGTTTAAAAAGGTAAATGTGGTTATTAGGTTCAATTGCAGGCTGTAGGTTCCAATTTTAAAGATAAAATGATATATAATAATATTGCACATGAAAATGAGAAATGATCGTACCAAAGTTAAATTTAAAGATTTAGGGTGTCATAATATATCTGTAAATATTGTATAGCATGTAGCAAGGGGTACTTGCCTCGACGGGTCGCGAACCGGGAATACGGAACGATAAACGTCAGCGGGAAAACTCGCGACGGGCGCACGGTTCACGGAATGAACCCAAACGACGAACAATGGAACCACACGGGTCGGGGTACCTCGCTGGAACGTCGGGTCACGTCATCGGCATCGTCGGATTCCGGCCAAAAATGTGAACAGTAAAGATCAAGACATGGAATTAAGAAAGGAAAAGAAAAATAGAGAAGAAAGGAGGTAGGATCAGAGAAGGGGTGCTCACGATGATCCGTGGGACGGGTGGTGACGGTCGACCTCGTCGACGGAGCTCCGGCGACCGGCCAACAGTGACCGCGAAAACCTGCAGATCACAAAATGAACACAGAAAAGAAGGAGGGAAGAAAAGGAGAAGGGAGGAGAAGGAGAAGCTTACTGAGGGGATGTGTGAGGCCGGGGAGGCGGATCGAGATCGCCGGCGGTGACTCAAGGCGGTGCGACGGGTGTGCAGGGGTGTGTGCAGGTGTGCGCGGGTCTGGTCGGGGGTGCACCGGGAGAAGGGAGAAGGAGGAAGCATGAGACGAGGTTGAGGAGGCGAGGATCCCGGTGGTGCTAGCGCCGGCGTTGGGGCTGTGGCGGCGAAGTGGGGACGAGGCGGCTGGGACAGTTGCGATGGGTTAGGGTTCTGTGGTTTTTAAAAAAAAGAAAGGAGATGAGAGTATATAAGGGGGAGAGAGAGAGAGAGATTTATGGGGAGAGAGAAAGTTAAAGAGAGATAGAGAGAGATACGGGATAGAGAATTGAGAGAGAAAGATAAGGAGAGAGGAGAGAGAGAGACGGGAAATAGAGTGAGAGAGGAAAGAGAGAGATTTATGGGGCCCACAAGGTTAAAGGAAGAGGTATGATTGGCTGGAGGGATTTTATTAAGGGAAAAATTTTAATTGAGGATTTAAAAGATATGAAAATATAGTGTAAGGTTTAAGAAATTTCGACGGTTTAAAATATTAAGATTTGGGATTTTGGACGCAAAGTAAAACATTTCCAAATCGCGCCCGGGTCGGATCCAAAAATTCGAAATTGAAATAATAGAATTTTTAGCGGGATCCAAAAGTGAAAATGAAGTATTTTATGATCAAAAAACATACCCCCAAAACGGACACACGTTAGTGCACGTAGCCATCCAAACTCGCCCGTTTCACTGAACGGGATGAGAACACGATGCACGGACGCTACAACGGGGTTAGGGGTGTCAAGCAGGCCAAGATGAATATTTTTAATTTTATTTTAGATGCCAAAAATTGTTATATGCAGAAATGAATTTGCCGGGTAAAATTTTTTTATAGTAAGTAACAATCAAGCAAGATAAATGAAATGAGTGCCACACTACGAACGGTAACTGAAATTAGTAGCATTGGGCTCGGGTTTTACATATACCGAACCTGATATGCAACATTATATTAGTCTCTTTATTTACTAAAGAAGGATATAATTTTGTATTGTTGGATAATATTTTGAACATTTCCTATATCAAGAGTTGATCGGATCAGGCACGTTATCTAATGGCATACACGTTCTCAATCAAACTACAGTTCTCAACATACAAAACACACATAAGAGGAAGAGTTCAGAAATGAACGAATCCTTCTTGAAGTATTGTAGACTAGGTCATATCAATGCGACCCGATTAGCTAAGTTACATTAAGATTCATATTTAAATCAGTTTAAGTTTACATCTTGTGAAACTTGCCAGTCATGTCAGAAAGATAAAATGACCATAGCTCCATTTACTGGAAACAGAGAAAGAGTTCGTGAACTCTTGGGATTGATACATGATGATGTATGTTGGTCTCCTGTCTACAAATGCCTGGACTAGTTCTTTGTACTTCATTACATTCATTGATGATCTCTTAAGATTCGGACATGTATTCCTGTTGAAACACAAATCTAAAGTTTTTGAGAAAATCAAAGAATATAAGTCAGAAGTAGAGAACCAAAACTGGGTATAAGTATTTAAGTCCTTTGTTGAGATCAGGGAGGAGAACACTTGCGCATGGAATTCTTGGACTATTCTAAAGGAGAATGAGATTCTCTCTCAGCATTATTCCTCCGTATACACCATAGCACAACGGTGTATCGGGGCGGAGAGATCGTACCCTATTAGATATGGTGCGCTCTATGATGAGTACTGCTGAGTTACCTGTTTCTTTTTGGGGTTATGCGCTTGAAGAAGCTGCATACTTATTGAATTGGGTTCCAATCAAATCAGTGCCTACCACTCCATATGCGATATGGTATGGGAAAAGCCCATTTCTTAAGCAAGTTAAGATTTATGGTTTTTCGGCCTATGCCAAAAGAAAAATCTAGACAAACTCGAGGCAAGGTCTGTTCTGTGGAAGTTTGTTGGATATCCCGAGCATTCGCAAGGGAATATCTTCTACCGTACCGAGAAACAAAACGTGTTTTGTTTCTCGGCATGCTACCTTTTTGAGGAAAAGGAATTTTTTATGGAAGAAATTTGTGGTCATGAGGTGGAACTGGAATAAGTTCCAGCTATACAAACCACAGCTGATGATTTGGTAGAACCGGATGATTCAATAGTTCCCAACGAACCTCAGCCTCTACGCCGATCTAGTAGGGTTCCTCATCTGCTTGAGAGATACTTCGGTTTCTCGATGACAGTGGGAATGAGGATTGCATCATGAGAGATGATGACCCAACTAGTTTCGAGCAGGCCATCATGAGTGGGGACTCTGTAAGAATGGCTGGATGCTAAACGATCTGAGATGGAATCTATATACACCAACAAAGTATGGACTTTGGTTGCTATATCTGAAGGGTTAAATCCCCATCAGGAGCAAGTATATCTTGAGAAGACTACTTGGTGTAGATGGAAAAGTTGAGACTTTTAAAGCTAGACTTGTTGCAAAAGGTTCTCGTCATCGACCAGGCATGGATAATGATGAAACCTTTTCTCCAGTGGCTATGCTTAAGTCCATCAGGATCCTATTTGCCATTGCTATATGCCATGACTAAGATATCTGGTGGTTGGGTGTCATAACTGCTTTTCTAAATAATGATTTGGAAGATAACGTCTATAAGTACAAAGCCAGAGGGCTTCGTAGATAATGGGAGCAGCGGAAACGTGTGCAAGTTGCTTTACGGGTTAAAGCAGGCATCGCGGAGTTGGAACAACTGTTTTGATGTTGTAGTCAAAGTGTTTGACTTCATCAAAATGGTAGATGAACCTTGTAAATACAAAAGGGTAGTAGAGAGTAAGGTGGTCTTCCTCGTATTGTACGTGGACAACATACTCTTGATAGGAAAGGAGTTTCCTATGCTACACTCGGTCAATCTCCTCTTATCACATTGATTCTCCATGTAGGATCTAGGTGATACCTCCTAAATCCTGGTTTTTGGATCTATGAGATAGATCTAAGTGGATGTTAGGATTCTCACTAGGAGTAGTGAGATAGTATCAGATGATCCTAGGAAGAATCACTGGATAGATTTGGAGAACCTTCTTAAGTGCTTGAGAAGCACCAAAGAAATGTTCTTGGAGTTTGGTAACGGTAAACTCCAGTGGGAGTCCTTTACTGACTCGAGCTTCCAGAGTGATAAGGTCGACTGTCTGACAGTCACAGGCTTTGTCTTTACCCTCAGTGGAGGGACAGTATGTTGGAAGAGTTCTAAGCTAGATACCGGGGCAAACTAGACGATAAAGGCTGGATACGCCGCTATCAAAGATACTACCAAAGAGGCGGTCTTGGTGTATATTCGTTCATAAGATGAACTAGGTTCCTACCATTGTGTGACAATGGAGGTGTGGCTTTGGCCTAGGAACCCCAGTCCCATTAGTGACCCAGACATATTCAAAGGCGGTATTACCTGATCAAGGAGATGGTTTATCTCCAAGAGATCGAGGTTAGGGGAGTTGACGCGAAAGATAACACGTCGGATCCACTCACAAAGGCCTTTCCTGTGAGAGACTTTTAGAGGACGTTTGGTATGCTATACTACAACAACTGGCCTTACTGCAAGTGGGAGATTGTTAGTTGTTTGTATGCCCTAGAGGCCATTATTGTACATGAGATGTATATTATAGTGGATGCTTGGATATATATAGGGAAGACTTTCTTGCTCGACATGATAGTATGCAATCTGGTTGCTCTTTATCTTAACATGTACACTTATTGTCTTTCTCTTACATATTGATAAAGCCCTTAGGATGTGTACTTGACTTTCAGGATTATGATGCAGATCATACTAGTGGGGCCTGGGTAGTCCATGAGTTCATCCTTCAAGGTTCCTAGTCATGGGAATATCGAGACGGGGCATCGATATTCCAGTGTAGACTAGCGTATATCTTCTTGACCCATGTGATGGCGATGGATGATCCCATATCCATTGGTGTTTGACATCAGAGATGCTATACGGGATCTCACTGGTGACTGGGTACACTGAACGGACTCGTCGAGAACTCCTAGATTGTATTATACCTCACGTCAAATAGCAGTTCTCTGGTGACACTAGTATATGTTAGTCTGTTAACCCAAGATCATCATAGAGTCTTATGTGTCTCCCACTGTGCTTTGATTTCCACCCTACCACAGCTCTACTGAGTCATGCGAACTGGTGGTTTTTGGGTACAGTCCCGAGTCACATGGAGGCAATGAACGATAGGAGGGGATTCGTCTCTCCCGGTATTGGGGGTTGATGTTGCGCTATGCTCGATTGGCCATAACTGAAATCCCTGGGCAGGGTAGATGAGATTTACTGGTAAGTATTATCAGTAGTTTCTCAATCCTTTAAGGACTTTACATCGGCATGACTTATTAAGCTATTGGGGTCTGACGTTTACCAACCCTAGGCGAGATATGCGACAAATCAGACGAAGAGACCGGACTGTACGATAGTACTACTGATTGGATTCACAGGAGTATAAGCAGGCTTGCTTGTTGATCTTCTGATCGCTCAATACCCGGATGGCCGTTACGTTTAGCAGGCCTCTTGCGGCCTATGGGTGTTTGATATGATCATCACCTACTGCCGCCGTATTGACGAGTCTTTAGAGTCCTACACAGAGATTTCTTGGCTCAAACGAAATGGAGTAGGAGCACATATGTGATATGTGCGGGCCGAGATTAATACGCGTATGTGATTCCATATTCTATTCTCGTGATTTTTAATATCGGCCGGTTATATATGAAATAATCGGGTTATCGGATCAAGTGTTAATTCGATAAAATTGTACATGTTATATTAGTCGGTTGTATGAGATATAGCCGGATTATTAAATCAAAATTTGATTTAGTAATTTAATGTATAATTATATATTAGATATATTAAATTACATTAACTAATATATATGCTCACTTGACCAGTTGTTTTTTCTCACTTTTGCATACATGATATATATGAGATAATGTATCATGCTAGGTTATACATGCAACTTGGGTGTATGAGAATCATACCATGCTATATGATAATTGTTATGTTTTATTTATCTTATTAATTCAAATTTATTGAAAATTTGTCATGCTTCGAAGCTTGGAGAAGCTTGAAGCATCTTTGACAAAGTCCACTTCTTTTGTTTTATCTAAGATATTTATTAACCTAACCCTAATCAATTATCCATGGTTTATTCTCTACAAGTGTTAGCCATGACATTAACTAACCTATGGTTGCATTTCTAACCTCACTCTCATTCTCTTCATCACTTGATCATCTTCTTCTTTATTAGATTCTAGCTCTCTTCATCTTAAGAAAGTGATGAAATATTGTGACAAAAATAAATCTAAAGTGAGCCCATTTCCTACTTCATCATCCTATTCTATTGTCCATTTAGTTTAGGATGTTCTCTTCACAAATTTCATCGCCTAGTGAAGAGGTAGCTTGGGTTTGAGTCTCCTCGACGTAGATTATCTTCGGCCTTGAAGACTTCGAGCAAGATTGTTCATTTCTCCAAGAGAACCCATACTAGAGTTCGGGAGATCACTACTTGCAGCAAAGGGACATCTCTACGGAGCTTTAGAAGTGAAGGACCAGTCTACAAAGCTTGTATTCCTTATTCACTTGTTGTAATGTTTGATTACATGCTTTATATTGTCTATTCACTCTAGCTAGATCCTAGGTTAGTGTTCATTAGCACTCTAAAATTTTGAAATCGGCATGCTTGATATCTTGAAAACCCAGTAGGGTGCAAAGAAACCCCAACAGGTTCTATGAACTTTTCCTTCGGGAAGATGACAATTGAGCTTAATATTTACAAGCTAGGAAGGCAACTATCTGAACCATCTGCTCATTTAATCATGTCTGTTCTATCAACAACATAGCTTCCGACAGCTGCGAAGCTAAAGTACTTTGCTTTGATGATCTCGACAATACTAGTGCGACATTGTTTGATCTGGCAAATTATTATAGTGAGGATATCTATAACGTATTAAAAATAAATAAATAAATAAATAAAATCCATTAGGTGAGTTTTCTGATAATTGGTAAAATAAACCGTATTTTCCGTAAAAATTAACTATAATTATTTTTCAATATAGATTTAAATACGCCTATTTAAATTATGCAATTTCTAGTAATTGATATTATTTTGTCACTTATAAATTTCTAGTCTACCTAAATATTTTTTCCTTAATTAATTATTTAAAAAATTATTATAAGCTTTTAATTATACATTTAATTAATGATAATTACAAAATGGGAATGGGTATATTATACAAATATGAACCATGACAACTTATTAACAAGTTTGTAACATATTCTATTTTCCTCCATTTGTCTCCAAGTTCTAGAGATTTCTAGTTTAATTAGAAAAGAAATTAAAAAAAGAATTTAAGAAAGGTGTATTAAATGAGACTTGTAGGGTGTCTAAACTAGAAATTCCACACACTTAAACACATACACACCACAAATTTAAACCTGGGCCGAGCCCCCCAACCCCATTCTCTCTCTTTAACATCTTTTTCTTACACCAAACATGAAGGAAAATAATAAATTAATGAAAGAACATAATGTAAGATACAAAAGGGACATTCTACACACATCCATAAGCTTCACTCTCTCTCTCATTCTCCCAACCTGCACATGGCCGAGCCCCCTTCCCCTATGGCAACCCCTCATTTCTCCACCTCCTTTTCTCATCAAAACTCTTCAAAAAATTCATGAAAAATCAATAAAAAAATTCCCACAAATTCCTAAATTAATCTTTACCCATTACTCTTTGGCCAAATAAGCTTGGATCTTGGAGCAAAGGAAATATTTTTGAGGTCAAGTTGCATGTTGATCTCATGAATTGGAGGTATAATCCTACGTCCATGTTTTGATTGTTGATTAATTACTTTTATTTAACTAATTAAGTGTTTAAATATGGTTCTAGTTGCTAACTTATGTTTTTCAAGAAAAGGGTTTTGAATTCAGTTAGGTTTTTCACATCATTTCTAGGTTAGTAAAGGGTAGTTTAACATTCTAAGACATGCACAATCTAGTTTAGATGTTAAATTGTAAAGTGTTACTTAAAATTGTTCAATCTAGTTAATTTTGCAAACTAGGTTTTTATATTAATGCCAATAGGTGACATAAAATTTTAGTAATAGCTTGTGTGAGTTAGATAACATATTATGTGAGCAATATGGCCACTAGATAGGTTAAAACATCAAGATTTGTATTAAAACGGTTAATGACCGCTTACTAGGTTTTTGGAAACTAACCGATTTGAATTAAAAAGAAATTTTAATGACCTACAACCTAATTCCTATAATATTTAATGAGTGATGAATGCGCAATTGGTACTAGTGGGTACTAGGATTGGTAGTTGTCTCATATAGCGACCTTAGTCATAATTTATGGCATTGGCGCGAGCGCTTTTGTGCAGCAAGCGGGTGCACGTCTAGTTAATGCGCATGGATTCTTGTTTTGTTTGTTTCCATGGCCATAATTTATTTATCCGTTCAATTGCTTGTGTGCGATTCTACGATCAGGTGCAGAGGCGTCGGTTGTGGCAAGGAAGAGATAGACAGAGATCGGATTGGTTTAGCCGAGGCATCCCAGTGAGTAGATGTATACATCTATGGGGGGATCGTCGGGATGGCGCGAGGCGCCCGATAGTAGGGTTACTAGTAGTAATTTCATTTATATGCGTAGTTTCCTAGTTAGCAGTCTCGTTGCATCGCATCGTTATATATATATATATATATATATATATATATATATATATATATAGGTGATACCATTTCATAGGACACTTGCACCATTACCATTGGTTCCTGCCGCACGTGCACTAATTATGCGAACACACACGCCATTGGTAATTGCTATGTCACGAACACTATAGAACTTATTTAGAATCGATATCCATACAATTGCATCATACATGATATGTAAATGGGTAGTTGAATATTCATTCTTCAAGACTGATACAAAGGATGGATAGTCACATATGCATAGCATCATACTTCATAAATAATTTCTGTTCGCACATTGCATAGCATATACTATCATATTATAGACATTCATCATCATTGATATGCTTACACTTTGTGATTTCTTCTTGAGGATTCAGTATTTATGAGATTTCTGGATTTTGGGGAAAACCGCAAGAATTTATAAAATTATTATCCTTTTTAAAAATATGCAAGTTGCGGTTTTTCTCGTGATGTATGGGTCATCCACCATGAGTTTTCGTGATTGCTGTTGGTTTTCTAGACCCGATTCAAGAAGTAGGATGAACCGTTTTAGGTACATGGTGGGCCCGGTATGGTACCCCGGGGCAAGAAGCTCGAGTTGTAGACGATGAGCCTGGCAGGGGAAGACTACCTACCGGTGATGTCTGGCTCGGCGGATGTCCGGAGGATACCGACCGTTGTCGTGATATTTGATATTATAGGCCGATCCGGACTGACGGAGCCCGAGATATTGAAACTTTGAGATATTGGGACATGGAGATCTTGAGACATATGTTTTGTATCGATACTTGACACGGATTTCTATGGATTTCTTTGATGATTATTCAGACACTTCACAGAAATTTTTCTAAGCAAAATAAAGATTTCTCATACCAACCATACTTAGATTTCATGTTAATTATGCATTTACGTCGCATACATGTTAGTGCATTGCATCATATTACTATATGCGTAAGTTGTGACGCATTTGCATGCATACTTACCATAGCCATATTAGATATTACTTACTACTCACGAGCTGGCAACTCACCCCCGTTGTGCCACAGTATCTTGCAGGTCTGACCCGTCAGTGCAGTAACGGCGGGTGTACCTTCTATTTCGTTCCTTTGCTTCATCTTTCAGCTTGCTCATAGGTGGGTTTTGGAGGATTTGCTTTTGCTCCCACCGTGTATTTTTATTTTTTTATCTAGTATATTCTATCTACCCTTGTATATTGGACTAGACGGTAAGACTTGAGACCTGTATTTGTGGTTTGGTATCGATGCTCACTTGAGCCGACGTGTTGTTTTCTTACTTTCGTTCCTTTACATGCTTATTTTGGTATTGATGATATATATTGTATGTGGTTGTAATCCGCCATTGGCGAAGAGCTAGCTCCCGCTTGGGGATGCCTTATTCTTGATATATATGTATTTCTCTTGTTTGTACCCGTTTCAGGGCCAGTATTTACAAAAGAGACTCTGCCGAAATTTTCGGGAAAATTTGTTTCTCTAATAAAATGTTTAATGTGAATTATTTTGGTTTAGATTTCTGGGCTTTGGCTTACTTAGATTACGTTACGCCTTTAGACGTTTCGTAATTTAAGTACCAGTCACATTCCGTACCTTCGGGTCATGACAAAGTTGGTATCAGAGCGTAGGGTTTTACTTTTCTGAGTGTAGGATGACCCTTGGTAGATGGAGTAGGTTGCTTAAGCTGAGTGGCGTAGCGTGGGTATGTTCCGCGGCATACTTACGATACGGTACTCCGCCTAAATGACCTTAGGATATATATTTGCTTGTATTTCTTTCCTTGATTCCGGAAATCCTTGGTTCGATTGCAATGTTCCTATCGATCATGTTCCTCGTTCCAGCCACTATGCCATCGGAGACTACGAAGGCCAGAGGGCTGCCGCCGGAGATGATGTTAGAGCGGGCTCGTTTGAGATGAGGGCCGATCAGGGCGGTACGCCTACCCCTCAGGGACAAAGTGATCCACTTTTCTAGGACGGATGGCTTGGCTGGAGTCGAGTATTCAGGACGTGCGAAAAATTGTTACTGATGGTTAGCCGGGCTCCGAGAGTCGATGATTACCCTCCTATTTCAGGGACTGTGTTTGTACTTGCTACTCAGGCAGCTGTTTCTGTTATTACAAGTTTATTTTCGTATCCTTATAAGAATTTTGAAGCTGAGGCCTCCAGTTTCTTTTACCGGCACAGATGCAGTGGAGGATCCGTAGACAATCCTCAACAGGATGGCTGGAGTTGTCGTTCACAAAGATGTTCTGATAAGTTATGGGTTGAGTTTTCAAGTTTTCGTCCAGAGTTCTTGCTCAGACGTGGTGCGAGTCCATTGAGAGAGTCCGAGCTACAGATCTACTTCTTATGATTTAGGAGGAGTTAACAGCTGTATTTCTTGCTCGTCTCCTTCCTAGGAGCATTCGAGATGCCCGAGCTCGTACTTTCGAGCCTTACGTAAGACTTCGGGGATGATAGTGTCCGAGTACGTTATTCAGGTTTCTTGGTGGTTCGATATGCTCCTTACCTGGAAGAAACTGAAGTGAAATAGATAAAGGGGTTCGTGTGGGGATTGGACGTGCGGTAAATTCTTGCCATAGGCACCCAGCATTTTGACACTTATGCAGCCATGATGGATGCAACCTTATTGTTGAATGAGCACATTTCTGAGACTTCAGTCATGTCTGGACCAAAGCAGAATTGTACCAGTATGCCAGCTCAGAGGCGGTTGGATAGACGCCGTTGTGAGAGGCTAATCTTTTGGTCGCTCGACATGTTGTTCGGTCGTGATTCGCTTGCATCAGAGATAAAGATTCTTTTGTCAATTTGATTCTTTTTGATATGTTTGATTTCGATGTCCTTCTGAGCATGGAGTGGTTAGCCACGTGTTATGCATCCGTAGACTGCTGTGAGGAGGCAGTCGGATTTAGTTTCTGGGTAAGCTAGTTCTTATTTTCGGGGAGACCATAGCGTCGCCATTCCCTGTTTGAGTTCTCTTTGGCGTTAAGGATGTCAGGAATTCTGGACGTATGTCTGTGATGTTGGAGCCGTAGGGGTCCCATTGGACCAGGTTCTTTTTGAGAGGGAATTTCAAGGTGTTTTTCTTGACGAGTTGCTTGGTTGGTCGCCAGAGCGCGATATTGTGTTCTGCTTTAATTTGAATTCCGGTGAAACGTAAAGAAATGACAGTTGTAAGATTTGTTGAATAAGGGCTTGTTCGTCCGAGTGGGTCACCTTGGAGAGCTCTTGTCCTGTTCGTCAAGAAGAAAGACAGCAGTCTGTGTTGATGCATTGATTATCGTCAGTTAAATCGGGTTACTGTGCGAGACATTTCTCGAAGAATGACTTGCAGTCAGGCTACTACCAGTTGTGGGTTCGAGAAGATGATATTCCGGAGATTATTTTTCACACAAGTTACGGGCGTTATGAGTTTTGGTGATGTCGTTTGAGCTCACTAATGCCCCAGCAGTATTTATAGACTTGATGAACTGTATATTCAGGCCATTTCGTGATCAATCTATCATCGTGTCCATTGAGGACGTCTTAGTGTACTTTCGGAGCCGAATGGAGCCTGGGCAGTAATTGAGGAATTCGATGCAGGCGTTGAAGGAGCGCCAGCTATTCACTGAATTATCTAAGTGTGTTTTCTTGTTAAATTGTGTTGACTCCTTGGGTCAGGTAATTACGAGAGAAAACATATGTATGGAACCGAATGAGATTGATGCCGTTCAGCACAGGCCTAGACCTGTATCAGTGACGGAGGTTCACAGCATTTTGGGTTTGGACAGATGCTATTGACATTCA
Organism: Agapanthus africanus; assembly: GCA_030015575.1. NCBI lineage: Eukaryota > Viridiplantae > Streptophyta > Magnoliopsida > Asparagales > Amaryllidaceae > Agapanthus > Agapanthus africanus. The sequence goes on along the minus strand of CM057345.1, from coordinate 261,892,160 downwards.
TACAAAAAAATTTCAGATAGCTGCAAGTTGACCAGGTTGGCCTGGAAAGGAGTTTATTTTCTTTGGACTGAGGATCAGGCAGTGTTGTTGATTATGGCGATACTTCTCGGCAGTTGATGAAGCGTGAGTAGAATTATTTTATGCATGATTTAGAGATAACCGCAGTGATTTTTATACTTAAGATTGGGAGACGAGTCATGCCAGATATTCACGGACCACAAGAGTTTAAGGTATTCGGAAAATCATGCAATTAATTCTGTGGACCCTCTAGAAGAATGAAACCCTAACTCGACTTAATGACCATGGGAACGCCTTTGAACCTTAGGGTTTGGGGCAGTTCCGCGGTGCCATTGGTAAGGCTTGTGTTTGACCTTCTACGGCAGGTCCGTAGGTACTGTGGCATGTACTGGATATCATTAAACTGTACTCAAGTTTTAGGATGCTAACTTATCAGCAAGTCAGGGTCGGGGGTCAGCAGGAGAATTACAACCTTTGCCCATTCTGGAGTGGAGATGGGAGAAAATTTCTATGGATTTTATCATGGATCTACCTAAGATCAGTTGAGAGTATGACATTATTTGAGTAATCAGAGACCGATTGACAGGAAGAAGCTCATTTTTGCTAGTCAAGACCATTTTTGGATTCGTTTAGTATGCTCAGATATACGTTGATAAGATGGTGCGACTAAATGGAGTTTCGACTTGTTTTATGTCCGATAGAGGCACCCAGTTCACTAGCCGGCTATGGCAGAAACTTCAGGAGGCTTTGGACACCAAATTAGATTCAGTGCAGTTTACTATCCGCAGACCGACGGTCAATCAGAGAAGCCCATTCAGATTCTTGAGGACATGCTCAGAGCTTGTATTCTAGATTTCATGGCAGTTGGGATCGGCACTTACCATTGATAGAGTATTCCAATAATAAGAGCTTCCAGGAGAAAATTCAGATGCCACCTTTCAAGATATTATATAGGAGGAAACATCGATCACCCGTAAGTGAGAGCAGTATTTTGGGGCCACAGATGGTGTAAGAAATGACCGAAAGGACTCAGTGATTCAGGATAGGTTCAGAGCGGCCCAGAGGGGGCAGAAACCTTATGTAAACTGACATCGACATAGACTTAAGTTTACTGTTGATGATCATGTTGTTCTTAAAGGCTTTTCCGATGAAGGGCGTGTTGAGATTCAGGAGGGAAGGAGAGCTTAGTTCCAAATATGTGGGTCCCTTAGAAATTTTCGAGCATATCAGCACAGTTGTTTATCGTTTGGCTCTTCCACCCAGCTTTCCATATGTACACTCGTATTTCATGTATCGATACTCCGCCAGTATCTTCATGACCGCTCTTACGCGATATAGCATCAGATGATTCAGCTGGAGCGCAAGCCTTCTTTCACCGAGCAGCAGATAGTTATTCTAGATCGGCAAATGACGGAACTGAGGTGGACGGAATTGAGGTCCGAGGGCATACCGACCGTAAATGTTCTTTGGCAAGGTCCGAGCAGCGAAGGGGTTACGTAGAAAGCCGATGTCGAGATGCGGGAGAAATATTCCCATCTCTTCGAAGGTATGTGTAGTTAGAATTTAAATTCGGGGACCGAATTTCTTTAAGGGGGGAAGATTGTAACGTATTAAAAATAATTAAATAAATAAATAAATAAAATCCATTAGATGAGTTTTCTGATAATCTGTAAAATAAACCGTATTTTCCGTAAAACTTAACTATAATTATTTTTTAATATAGATTTAAATACGCCTATTTTAACTATGCAATTGCAACTAATTGATATTATTTTGTCACTTATAAATTTCTAGTCTACCTAAATATTTTTTCCTTAATTAATTATTTTAAAAATTATTATAAGATTTTAATTATACATTTAATTAGTGATAATTACAAAATGAGAATCGGTAAATTATACAAATATGAACCATGACAACTTATTAACAACTTTGTAACATATTCTATTTTCCTCCATTTGTCTCCAACATCTAGAGATTTCTAGTTTAATTAGAAAAGAAATTAAAAAAAAAAGAATTTAAGAAAGGTGTATTAAATGAGACTTGTAGGGTGTCCAAACTAGAAATTCCACACACTTAAACACACACACGCCACAAATTTAAACCTGGGCCGAGCCCCACCCCCCCAACCCTATTCTTTCTCTTTAACATCTTTTTCTTACACCAAACATGAAGGAAATTAATAAATTAATGAAAGAACATAATGTAAGATACAAAAGGGACATTCTACACACATCCATAAGCTTCACTCTTTCTCTCTCATTCTCCCAACCTGCACATGGCCGAGCCCCCTTCCCCCATGGCAGCCCCTCATTTCTCCACCTTCTTTTCTCATCAAAACTCTTCAAAAAATTCATGAAAAATCATTAAAAAAAATCTAACAAATTCCTAAATTAATCTTTACCCATGATTCTTTGGCCAAATAAGCTTGGATCTTGAAGCAAAGGAAATATTTTGGAGGTCAAGTTGCATGTTGATCTCATGAATTGCAGGTATAATCCTACGTCCATGTTTTGATTGTTGATTAATTACTTTAATTTAACTAATTAGGTATTTAAATATGGTTCTAGTTGCTAACTTAAGTTTCTCAAGAAAAGGGTTTTGAATTATGTTAGGTTTTTCACATCATTTCTAGGTTAGTAAAGGGTAGTTTAACATACTAAGACAAGCACAATCTAGTTTAGATGTTAAATTGTAAAGTGTTACTTAAAATTGTTCAATCTAGTTAGTTTTGCAAACTAGGTTTTTATATTAATGCCAATAGTTGACATAAAATTTTAGTAATAGTTTGTGTGACTTAGTTAACATATTATGTGAGCAATGTGGCCACTAGATAGGTTAAAACATCAAGATTTGTATTAAAACGGTTAATGACCGCTTACTAGGTTTTTGGAAACTAACCGATTTGAATTAAAAAGAAATTTTAATGGCCTACAACCTAATTCCTATAATATTTAATGAGTGATGAATGCGCAATTGGTATGAGTGGGTACTAGGATGGGTAGTTGTCATGTATAGCGACCTTAGTCGTAATTTGTGGCGTTGGCGCGAGCGCTTTTATGCACCTAGCGGGTGCGCGTCTAGTTAGTGTGCATGGATTCTTGTATTGTTTGTTTCCACGACCATAATTTATTTATCCGTTTAATTGCTTGTGTGCGATTCTAGGATCGGGTGCAGAGGCGTCGATTGTGGTGAGGAAGAGACAGACAGAGATCGGATCGGTTTAGCCGAGGCATCCCGATGAGTAAATGTACACATCTATGGGGGGATCGTCTGGATGGCGCGGGGCGCCCGACAATAGGGTTACTAGTAGTAATTTCATTTATATGCGTAGTTTCCTGTTAGCAGACTCGTTGCATCGCATCGTTATATATATATATATATATGTATGTATATATAGGTGATATCATTTCATAGGACACTTGCACCATTACCATTTGTTCCTGCCGCACGTGCACTAATTATGCGAACACACACGCCATTGGTAATTGCTATGTCACAAACACTATAGAACTTGTTTCGAATCGATATCCATACAATGGCATCATACATGATATGTAAATGGGTAGTTGAACATTCATTCATCAAGACTGATACATAGGATGGATAGTCACATATGCATAGCATCATACTTCATAAATAATTTCTGTTCACACATTGCATAGCATATACTATCATATTATAGACATCCATAATCATTGATATGCTTACACTTTGTGATTTCTTCTTGAGCATTCAGTATTTATGAGATTTCTGGATTTTGGGGAAAACCTCAAGAATTTATGAAATTATTATCCTTTTTTAAAAAATGCAAGTTGTGGTTTTTCTCATGATGTATGGGTCGTCCACCATGAGTTTTTATGATTGCTTTTGGTTTTCGAGACCCGATTCGAGAAGTAGGATGAACCGTTTCGGGTACATAGTGGGCCCGGTATGGTCTCCCGGGGCAAGAAGCTCGAGTTGTAGACGCTGTGCCTAGAAGGGGAAGACTACTTACCGGTGATGTCTGGCGTGGTGGATGTCCGGAGGATACCAATCGTTGTCGTGAGATTTGATATTATGGGCCGATCCGAACTGACGGAGCACGAGATATTGAGACTTTGAGATATTGAGATTTTGAGATCTTGAGACACATATGTTTTGTGTCGATACTTGACACGGATTTCTATGGATTTCTTTGATGATTATTCAGACACTTCACAGAAATTTTTCTAAGCAAAATAAAGATTTCTCATACCAACCATACTTAGATTTCATGTTAATTATGCATTTACGTCGCATACATGTTAGTGCATTGCATCATATTAGTATATGCGTAGGTTATGACGCATTTGCGTGCATACTTATAATAGCCTTATTAGATGTTACTTAATATTCACGAGCTGGCAACTCACCCCCGTTGTGCCACAGTATCTTGCAGATCTGACCCGTTAGTGCAGTAGCGGCGGGTGTACCTTCTATTTTGTTCCTTTGCTGCGTCTTGCAGCTTGCTCACAGGTAGGTTTTGGAGGATTTGCTTTTGCTCCTACCGTGTATTTTTATTTTTTTATCTAATATACTCAATCTACCCTTGTTTATTGGACTAGACGGTGAGACTTGAGACCTATATTTTTGGTTTGGTATCGATGCTCACTTGAGCCGACGTGTTGTTTTCTTACTTTCGTGCTTTTACATGATTATTTTGGTATTGATGATATATATTGTATGTGGTTGTGATCCGCCTTTGGCGAAGAGCTAGCTCCTGCTTGGGGATGCCTTATTCTTGATATATATGTATTTCTCTTGTTTGTACTCATTTCGGCGCCAGTATTTACAAAGAAGACTCTGCCGAAATTTTCAGTAAATTTGTTTCTCTAATAAAATGTTTAATGCGAATTATTTTGATTTAGATTTCTAGGGTTTAGCTTACTTAGATTACGTTACGCCTTTAAACCTTTTTTTAATTTAAGTGTCAGTTACGTTACGTACCTTCGGGTCGTGACAATATCTTCGATGAGTCCTTCCCCGAGTTTGAATCCATTTACTCGTCGCAAAAGTCAGTAGCGCTTTCCGAGTCATTATCCTAAACAAGTTATGAACCTCTTAGGGAGTCCGAGTAACATTCCCATACCTGTAACACCTTAGAATGTGTTTTGGGGATAATTATATTTTAATGTATAGTTTTTATTAAAATGTTTACCAAATTGATTATCAATTATTTTATACTATTTAATGAATATCTTATTATATTTTTCTTAGGCTTGCACACACTTGTGCATGTTAACTAGGGTTGTAATTTAGGGTTTAGCCATGATTAGCAAACATGTTGAGCTAACCATTCCCTAATCCAGTTTTAAAATTTAGATTAAGTGTTTTGGGTTTTAAGTTGGATGGTTGTTTTAAAAATGAAAAAGGATTTTTAAATTGGTTTGAATTGTTGACCATGAGAGAGAGAGGGGCATGGTGCTACATGGCCCAAGCCATGCCTCATTAATGAGGGAAGAGAAAGAGAAGGGAGGTTTTTTTTTTTGAATTTCTCTCATTCCTCTCATTCTCCCATTCTCTCACACTCACACACACACATACACACACAAGTGGCTGAAGCAAGCAACAGCAGCAACAGAAAATGAAGTAGCAGCAACAGCATTAGCAGCAGACAGCATCAGCGGCAGCTTCTGGCAGCAGAAGCAAGAGCCCAGCAACTTGCAGCAGCTCTTCTTCCTACATACACTTCTTCTCCTGCTTCCTAGGACCCTTTAGGGTATATTTTCTGAACACAATTTCCCTTTTTCTTAGCTTGTGTGTTGTTTAGCGTCAGTTTGCGTTTAAAGTTAGTTTCGTGCTAATTATGGTGAATTATGCAGAATTTTGGTTAGGATGTGATTGTGTTGGTTAACCTTACTTATTTAAGTGTTGTTAGGGTCACCTTAACTGAGAGTAACCACAGATTTCACTAAAATACCATAAGGTTTCCATTTGTGTGCAAATTGGTATTTTTAAGCGATATTGGGGATTTCTGTGATCTGCTTTTGACCCGGATCCTTCAGGACAAAATTGAGAAAACTGGAGCATGCTTACAAGGTCTAGAACACACCACCAGAACGCGAGCCCCTAATGCTTCAACTTGGCCGCAAATTAAAGGGTTCTGGCCGCAAATTGCGGCCAGGAAGGGGAGTTTGGTGTTGGGGTCTTGGCTAGGGTAGTCTGTAGTGTTTTCTAGTGTTTTGGCATGTGTAGTTTTGTAAGATTTTACCTGTAGCAAAATCTGGGGCTATATATCATATTTCTAGTTCGTTGTGTTTACGCGATACGCGCGATACGTGAGTGGGTTCTGTGATCCAGTGTGTCGCGGTAGTTTTAAACGCGTATACACACGTTTCAGCGTATCGTGCACACGCGCGTTTAATTTGCGACGCGAGTTTCTCGTTTAGTGTCGATATCACGTTTTGCGAGATATTTGCTTATATATATGATTTCCTTGTCTCATTTTCAGGTTTGCAGGGAAGTATATCGGACGCAGCAACGAGAGGGAAACGGGTGGTAGGATTCACCTAGCTTGGAGCGTAGGTTAGTAGATTTAACATCTACAGTGGAATCGCCCGCATGGCATTATGCGTCTGGGCTAGAAATGTTAATACCTGTCGCATTTTCTAGGTTATATTTAGAATTGTGCATTCACCCAATTACTTTGATGTAGTTGTATTGTGACTAGTAGCCGTAGGATACTGCACATATTATTGACGGTTCATGTTGAACGAGCACGGATTGTATGCTACACACACCGTCAATAATTGCCATGTCACACACAAACCACTTATAGATATTATATTGTTTGGTTAGGGACTTGCGACATCGATTCACATTACTCATCACATATGACATTTAGCTACAAGTATACCTTGCTCACATATTTTACTTATACCCAGAGGGTATACTACATCAGTTCTTATAGGTAGATACCTATACCTTGATACACTTGTATGTTACACATATATCAGTTTCAGTTACATATTTACCTTTACTGATGTTATTCAGCGGTTTCTTCCTTTTATATGCTTACATTTCAGTTATGCCGCACATATTGTATTCATGGATTTGCGCATTCTTATATGGATTTTTCATGATGTTTTCTGGATTTGGGAACCGCGGGAGTTCATGAAATTATGCATACATCGAAAAACCCGGTTTCCTTGATATGATATTTGCGCATCCACCATGAGTTTTATCGTTGCTGATTTATATATATACCCCCTACGAGGAGGTGTCGAGGCTGTAGGGATACATGGTAGGGCCCGGAGGTACCCCGGGGAAAGAAATGGATGTCGGTGTACCACGCCGATGTGCCCGACAGGAGAACCATACCATCTGGTGACAGTACCAATGACTCGGCGGTGATCAAGGGGATACCGTTGGGAGTCATGTACGTATGGATACTTAAAAAGATGAGGGTCAGAGCTAGGCACTCGTGCTTTTCGGGATAGTGTATGATACGTACCTATCAGGATGCTATTCTTGGTGACGGCATCTGATAGATCATTATTTCTGTGTCGATGCTTGGCACATTATTTTCATGATATTTCTTTTAACACCTTTTGTATATATAACAGGGGATTTAGCCGTTATTATATATACCCTTACACCAATATTAGTGGAGTGGGACGCTAATATATGTGTATTGACCCCATCATATTTGTTTCTGCAAATACATATTTAGGATGCTAGAATTTTACTTGAGATTTGATTTGGGATATTAGGTGATTCATTGAGACTGGATACCGGATACATATGAGATTATCGATTTGTATATTCGGGATATAGGAAATTATTCGATATTGTACATTGAGGAGATGTGAGACTGATATGATATGAGAGCCCAACTTGGGGGCTGATTGAGCAATTGTGAATTTGAGTGTCTTGATGGATTGTGATCCTACTACGATGTCAGGATTCCGTGGGAATGACATATTTCACTCCATACCCCACACTTATCTATTTATGCACCGTTTCATGTATTAGTAGTACCTGTTAGTGTACCCTTCATGATTGCTGCATATCTACATTCTCATATCCCTATTGCATGATTATTACATATTATTGACATATCACTATTGCTTCATATATTGGTTGTACCTGCTAGTGTACTTTCCATTTATTCTGCGTTCATATGACCTGTTATTACTGTTAATTGCATATCTTAGATTCATGCTGTACGTACATACTTGCGATTACCTGCACATGTTATCTATTACTCACGAGTTGGCAACTCACCCCCGTTGTGCCATAGTTGTTTTGCAGGTGTTTCCCCAGAGTAGTCGAGGCAGGCTATTCATCTATCATCTTTTACTATAGATACCGCATCGGCTCACAGTGTGCTATTTTGCTTAGGTGGGTTTTGGTGGTTATCTGTATTTTGTATTGTACATTCGTTGTATCTTGTACTCTCCATCTACAATTATGTTGTTAACTTAGAGACTTGGTGAGGACGTTATTATATATTATTTGTGGATTTGTTGTCTTTTATACAGCTTTATCTCTATTGTCTTTATTTCTTCGCTACGGCGTCGTATATTTGTGGTGGTGATTGTTTTCCGCCTTTGGGCGTGTATTTACTCCCGTTTGGGGTGCTTTATTTATCTTATCTGTTGTACCCATTTTGGGGTTAGTTTTTACAAAGGGGGTGCTGCCAAAATTTTAAAGAAAGAAGTTGGACTTTTAAAAAATTTGGGTTGGGATTTCAAATGTTTCAAAAACTTTTATTATCTTTTCCGTATTTTCATGGTTTAGATTTCTTGGTTTTGGCTTTCTTTTACTGCGTTGCGTCTTTAGGCGTTGCGTAGTATTAGGGCCGTCACGTGCCAATTTCGGGTCGTGACAATACCCCACCTTCTATCGTTTCTCCGCCGACACTAAATCTCAAACCGCTACCTTCTCATCTTAAATATGCATATTTAGGTGCGAACGAGTCTTTGCCCGTAATCATATCCGCTTCTCTAGCTTCAGAGCAAGAGAACGCACTTTTAACGGTATTGAGATCAAATCGGCAAGCAATTGGTTGGACAATGGCTGACATCAATGGGATTAGTCCCTTAATTGTTGAACATTATATACAGATGATGGATGAATCCAAGCCAACCCGAGACCCACAAAGATGGTTAAATCCCATTATGAAGGAGGCGGTAAAGAAAGAAATCGTCAAGTGCCTAGATAGTGGTATAATTTATCCAATATCTGATAGCCAATAGGTAAGTCCTATTCATGTGGTCCCTAAAAAGTCTGGCATCACGGTCATAACTAATGAGGCTAATGAGTTGATCCAAGCACGCACCCAAACTGGATGGCGCCTACGTATTGATTACAGAAAACTCAATTCCGCAACGAGGAAGGATCACTTCCCTCTACCTTTCATTGACCAGATATTAGAACGATTAGCTGGACATGAATACTATTGTTTCTTGGATAGATACTCTGGTTATAACCAGGTCCCCATCGCCGAAAAGGATCAAGATAAAACAACAATTATTTGTTCTTTCGGTACTTTTGCTTATAGACGTATGCCCTTTGGGTTATGCAACGCTCCCGCTACATTTTAGCGGTGTATGATAGAGATATTGTCAGACATGGTTAAGAATTTTCTGGAGATATTTATAGACGATTTCTCCATATTTAGGGACTCCTTTGAGGAATGCATACGTCATCTTGATGCGGTTCTTACCCGCTGTAAGGATAAGAGCTTAACTTTAAATTGGGAAAAATGTCATTTCATGGTCCAAGAAGGTATTGTTCTTGGACATATCATTTCACGAAAAGGCATTGAGGTTGACAGATCTAAAGTTGATGTCATCCATAACCTTCCTCCTCCTAAATGCGTCAAAGATATACGATCTTTACTTGGTCACGCAGGATTTTATAGGAGATTCATTAAGGAATTTAGCAAAATTGCTAGACCCTTAACTCTTCTCTTGGCCAAGGATACAACATTTAACTTCGATTCGGATTGTGAGGCTGCTTTTGAATCGCTTAAAAGATCTCTCACTACAACTTCCGTTCTATCATCTCCGGATTGGAACCACCCGTTCGAGCTAATGTGTGATGTATCAGATTTTGCTATTTGTGCAGTCTTAGGACATCACATTGATAAGATGCCACGTGTAATTTACTATGCAAGTAGGACCTTGAACGATGCACAAATTAATTACACAACTACCGAGAAAGAACTCTTGGCAGTTGTATTTGCATTAGAAAAATACAGGCCCTACTTGATTGGCTCGCCAATTGTGGTTTACACTGATCACTCCGCCCTACGACACCTTTTATCGAAGAAGTATGCTAAGGCCAGGCTAATACATTGGATCCTGTTGTTAAAAGAATTCGATCTTGTCATACGAGACAAGAGTGGATGTGAAAATGTCGTAGCCGACCATCTTTCACGCATCAATTCTTCACCAACGTTGACCGTACCAATAAACGATTCCTTCCCTGACGAATAGCTCTTGACCGTATCCTGCGAACCTTGGTTCGTGGATATTGTGAATTATCTAGTGACGGGACATATTCCTAGTGATTGGTCGAAACAAGATAATCTTCGATTTCTATCCCAAGTAAAACACTTTTACTGGGATGAACCTTATTTGTTTAAGTATTGTTCCGATCAAATCATTCGCAGATGTGTCCCTAACGATGAATTCAAGAGTGTATTGTCCTTTTGTCATGATCAGGCATGTGGCGGTCACTTTGTTCCACGTAAAACGGCGGAGAAAGTTTTGCAATATGGTTTTTATTGGCCAACATTATTTAAAGATGCTTATGATCATTGCAAAACTTGTCATCGGTGTCAACATATGGGTCAGATTTCACGAACAAATGAGATGCCGCTCCAACCTGTCTTTGTTGTGGAGATATTCGATGTTTAGGGTATTGATTTTATGGGCCTTTTTCCCAACTCTTTTGAGAATTTATATATCTTGTTAGCGGTTGATTATGTCTCAAAATGGGTGGAAGCAATACCATGTCGCACTAATGACAACAAGGTTGTTATTAAGTTCCTTAAAGAAAATATCTTTTCGTGATTAAGGCACCCTCGCGCTATAATTAGAGACAACGGGACGCATTTCTGTAATCGGTCTTTCGAGGCTTTGATACGGAAATATTCAATCAACCACAAACTTTCTACGCCCTATCATCCCCAAACGAGCAGGCAAACTGAGATTTCCAACAGGCAGATAAAACAAATTTTGGAGAAGACGGTTTCTAAAAACCGTAAAAATTGGTCAACCAAATTGAGGATGCTCTATGGGCATTTCGTACCACTTATAAGACCGATCTTGGCATGTCTCCATATCGCCTAGTGTTTGGAAAGGCTTGCTACCTTCCTGTCGAGATCGAGCATAAAGCAATGTAGGCTATTAAAGAGCTTAACTTCAATTTTGATAAAGCATGCAGCTATCAGAAGCTGCAATTAAATGAACTAAGCAAACTCCGCGATGAAGCTTACGATAATGCGGTTATAGTAAAGAACTGGACTAAAGTGTTCCACGATAAAAACCTTTATAGAAAAACCTTCACACCGGGACAACAAGTCCTTCTTTATGATTCCCGTCTCCACCTTCATCCGGGTAAACTAAAATCTCGTTGGAAAGGACCTTTTGTGGTGCGGTATGTATACCTGCACGGGGCAGTAGAAGTTGAAAATATTTAAAACGGTTCAATTTTCAAAGTAAATGGGTATAGATTGAAACCGTATTTTTCTGCTGACCCAGCGGAGGAGCTCCTGATTTTACAGGAGCCACTTTATCATAACTAAAACTCCTCCGCCTCACCTCCATGTTTCGGTAACATTTTCTCATTTTAAGAATGGAGATAAGTGAAAAATGACTTAACTGAATATCTGTGCGTGCCAAAGTACAAGTTTGGGGGGTAGTTTTCATTTGACTATTATTTTACCCCTCTTAATTTCTCTCCCCAAGTCTACAGGTCTATGCATTCAAAAATGACACTGCTGAAAACAGGTTTGGGGGGAGGTTTTCTATTCACTAAATTATCTTTTGTCACTTGGCACTATACAATTGTTTTTTATATATATAATAAAAGAGTAGAAAGTGAAAAATTACATATGAAAAATAGAAAAAGTTTAAGAAAAGAAAGAAAGTTAGATGTTTTCTTAAACAAAACTAGTAATAAGTAGTTATGAGCCATTGTCCCAAGGGTTAGTAAGATGAAGGAAATTACTAATCTGAGGATAAAAATAAATCTGAAAAAATAGTCCTTAATCTTGAGGCCAAACATCTGAATGTTGATATCCTACTATACGCATTTACACACATCTTGAAACTTGGGATAGTAGAGGATACCTTGAAATGCTTTTGTCTAAAAGACTTAGTATGAAATATATATATATATATATATATATATATATATATATATATATATATATATATATATATATATAAGTGGTGAAGAAAAAAAAACGAACATTGGTTTTGTAATTGCTTAAAGTAGCATAAAAAAAATATAGCAAGAGTGCTTTATCACCTTATGCCTTAGACCAACTGGTTTGGGAGCCACTGCTAAGCGTTAGGTGTTGCGAAACGAGGAATTACGCCTAAATACGCGAGCACATTTTGTAATCGGTCGGTTAGTAGATCAAGAAGTATTAACGGTCGCATGAAAAATGTTTGAGCAATTTTATCGAAAATATTCACCAACTATAAAGTACTTTGGAAGATGGAAAAGAGTATGTTAGCTTGAATTGAATTCCCTAAGTGTAGGGATATGTTTTACACACACGTAGGGGTATATGATCAATGTTTGGATGAAAGATAGGGAGGGAGACTAAAGACGATATTTTATTGAGGGATGATATGATTTCTAACATCTTTTCACGACCATTATGATAGGGCTCATGACAACCGAAAAACTGGTGTAGTTGGAAACTCTTATTTTTAAGTTCTTTCTTTTATAGTTCTTATCTTAATATGTAACTTTCACTATCTTTCTTTTATTATAGGATTTTGTGGGTGTAATTCGCTGAAAACCCTCAGGAGACAACACTCCTCCTACTAGGGATATCTAGAGGTTTAACGGCTTGTTACACGTGCTCAGTGCAATCGTGTTGCCTAAGAAAGTGTTCTACTTAGTTTTCTTTTTCTTTCTATCCTTCTCTTGAATAACTAGTTTGCTCGGGATGATCAAAGTTAAGTTTGGGGGTATTTGTTCAGTCAAAAATATCGTGCATTTGATATGACATTTTCCTTACTATTTTTAAATAATAAAAGGTGTTTATTATAAATATGACACATATGAGGGTTTATCTGTAAAAATACTATTTTCATATGTTTATATATCATAATTAATATTATGAACGAAAATGTAAGCATATAATATCTATATAATTTTCAGTCCATTTAAATATGCATACTAAATCAAATATCTTTAACCAATTTTCTTAAACTATAATATCATATCCAATCTTTAGGATAATATCTCAATAAAAACAAATTCTACTAATATTATTCTTTGAGATATTGTGCAGAAATTATATCAGGAATGGAATCAAGGAAATCCGAGTTATCGAGATCAAATCTGCCAAAATATTAAAGTAAATCAAAGAAATCAATTCTGGCAGAGACTTAAAGAAGATTTCCAAAATCCAGATATTCAAAAGATCACCACATGTCAACTAGATGAAGCTCCAGAATTTTGAACCAAAGATCACACCATGACGCGGCCTAACCGCGGTCAAAACAACAAAAGTGCGGCGGATTCGCAGCAAAAAGAAGGAGTTGGGGTTTGAGATTTTCAGGTTGGATTTGCTAACACTAACCCTAATTCTGGGGATCTAGGGATTTCAACTTCTATGACTACAAATAGAACCGAAAGCCTCACTTGAAAACTGATCAAACCGACAAGATCACGAAGTCAAAGACGGCTCAAGACTCCAGGTTGATCATCGGCTGTTCATCTATCTCCTTAAGAAGAGATCGAGAAGCAAACTAGGGTCTTTTTATCACTTTCTAAAGGAACAAAGTATAATTGATAAAGTTGATTAATAAAGGTAGTTGTTTTATTCTTATTGCATTTTATTTTCTTTATTTACATCATGATCTCTATCCATTGTTTTATCTCCATCATACGCGAGTAATTCTCCGCTTGTTAGGGTTCATAGGATTAAGGTAGATCAATGGATGATTAAAATCCTTTAACTCCTTTTATGTCCTATAAACTTTATAAACTTTACCAAAAGAATCGTTGACATTCTAATCGGGTGCGCTATCACCTGGCAAGTTTCAGTTTCTTTAGAAACTCCCGATGTGATTTTTACCCCATGCTCTTATGACCTTGACAAAGGTCAACAAATCATAAGTCACATGTCACGTTCTACCCGTCATTGTCCAAGTTAATTTGAACCCACCCGTACTCGCCATTGACGAAGGTCAATAAGACTGTACGACTGTCCTAAACCAACGCATCTATCTATGCAACAGAAAAGTAACAAACAGCTACCATACACTATGCCTTGACAAAGGTCAACAAATATAGCATGAATACTAAGTACTACTCGTCTGAAATGACAGAGGGCTACGAATGGTTTTTGGGGAAAAACCTTTAACGCACTACTAAAATAGGGGGTTGCCCTACGGATAATGAAATCCGTAGGGGTAGATTTATTTAGGCCCTACAGACTAATCCATAGGGCCAGACGGTTGTCCCTACGGTCCCAGACGTTTTAATTTAAAAATATTAAATCGTAATTTGTTATTTGCCCCTACGGAGCCGCAAACCAATGACATACGGACTAATCCGTAGGGGCATCTAAATGGGGATTTAATAAAATAGGCACAGAAATGCCCTACGCTGATTATCTCCTCTCGCGCGCGAAACTCCCAAAATCCCCAAATCTCTCATTCCCGCCGCGTCGCCGATCTCGTCGCCGTTCTCTCTCTTTCGTCGCCGATATCGTGTTGGATGTAGTGCCCTCAAAGTCAATTATTGGATCGCAGGCACGTGATTGCAATGATTGAGGAGGACCTATATCGGTAGGACAATCTTACTCGAGATGATAGTATGCTATCTGGTTTAACTTTATCATCGTGTACAGTTTTAGGTGATATAATCAGTATTACACGTTGATAGAGCCCGTAGGATTCTTGCTTGACTACCAGCAGTATGATGGCGATCATATACGTGAGAGTTTGTTAGTCCATAAGGACATACTTAAAAGTGGTCCCTAGTCGTGGGAGTTTTGAGATAGGGCATCGATACTCCGGAGTAGACTAGTATATACAGTCGAGACCCCGACGAGGGACGGTGGCCGGTCTCACAACCCATTGATGTCAGTTGGTTCACCTAAAATGTATACAGGTGCTCATTGGGTTATGAGTACACCGGACAGGACTCGCTGGGAACCTACTAGTTGGTATTATACCTAGCGTCAGATAGCAGTTCCCTGGTGACATGTGTACAGGTTAGTTCATCGACTTGATATCGTCATTTGTCACGTGTGAGTTCCCACTGTGTTTTCATTATTACCCTACCACGGCTCAAAGGAGTCGTGCAAACAGCTTTTAGTTGAGTACAGTCCCGAGCCACATGGAGGCAGTGAGCGGATCGGCAGGGGTTCGTCTCTCCCGGTATTGTGGGCGAGATCGCGCTGTGTGTAGGAGAGTCATTGCACAAAGCCCTCGGCCGAGGCAGGAGATTTACTGGTAGGTACTCCAGTAGTATCTCAGGGTGTTCTGGGCTGCACTCTGACACGACTTATACCTCTATTGCGGGTCTGACGTTACCAGCCCCCTAGGCCCGATATGCGATGTTCATAGACGAACGGACTGGACTATACGGATATTGTCATTGATAGGCTCAGTAGAGTTCCAGGATGAGTTCGCTCATCGGCTTCCCTTTCTCTCAATACATGGGCAGCTGTTACGTACAGCTAGTACCACTGACGCTCTTGTGGTTAAACCTACTACCAGAATATTGACGAGTCTTTAGAGTCCCCCACAGATAGTTTCTCAAGTTCGGGCGAAACGTTGTAGAGACCATATGGTTTTATGGCAGGGTTCGAACATGCACGTGCACTTGTGCACGTGTCATAGTTCGGATAGATAATACTGGTGGGCTTTGGTTTAAGCCGGATCCATGTATTATATTGTGTAGGTATATTTTTTTGTCTCATTGCATTTTGTATTCGGTCGGAATACAAATACGGGTATGTATATACAGTTGAGGGGTAATCCTGTAATTTGTTACGGGATTTCTTTTTGAAGTTGCCAGTTTTTCTCCGTTCGATTAAACATTAGTTTTAATGTTTAATCAAGATTATTGGTTATATATCTTTTTTTGGCCAAAATTCCTTCTATCATATTTTGGCCGAATTCTTTTGTTGGGGGGGATTCATTTGTTGATCGATGAGTCATGGATTAATCTTTCTAGAATAAAATCAGGTGTCGACTTGAGTCATTTTTTTCCATCTTCTAGTGTAGATCTTTTATTTGTGATAAGGATTGATAAGGATCACCACTTGGCTTGTGGTCACTCCCCTTGAATTCCCAGTGAGCATTAGAATTAGCCGGCCCCACTTGTGTGTGGATGATGATTTTAATTTTCATATTGATATATTCCTTCCTTTAGCTCCCCCTCGTTGATTCACAGTGAGCATCCCTGCATAAGTGGCCGAGCACTTTGTGCTGGAAAATGGGCAGAGCCCAATTGTGAGGGGTGAGGAATTTTTATTCTTCATTTGCAAAAATTCATTTGCACATTTCATTATACTCCAATTGCAACTTCAATTTACCTTCACCCAATGACTTGGATGCCTTGAGACAAAATATTCTACACTATCTCTACATCAATCTTGGACATGTCGGTTAGCAAACTTCATGTCCGAGTTGCCTCGGTTTAGTGGAAGGAGCCCGTATAAAGATCCGTTGATGTGGTGCCACCTCGATGAGGAGACAGGAGATCTGAGATGCCGCGAGGAGCGTGGGATAATGGCTAAAGACCGAAGGACACGGATCGATCGGTGTAGCCTTTCTACTCTTTTTGTAGATTGCTAGTTTAGTGTTAATGGCACGATCCGGGTTACAGTTTATGTTAGCGCCAGTTTATGAAAAAGTTTTTATTCCGCGTTTGGCCTCAGATTATTGGTCGGGACGCTACCGTAGACTTACATCTCGTTCCCGATCTCGTCGCCGTTCTTCCTCATCGCTGATTGCATCGATTGTCGACCATCGATCGATCGTTTCCTCCACTGCACATGTTAGTAAATCTTCAATTAAACAAAATTTTGATTATTTTAGGGATAGGGTTCAGGGTTTGGGTACCGATGACGGTTAGGGTTAGACATCGGTTGGGGTTAGCATTAGGGTTACGGTTGGGGTTGCGGTTGGGGCTGGGGCTGGGGTTGCGGTTGGGGTTGGGGTTCGGCTGGGGTTGCGGTTGGGGTTGAGGTTAGGGTTAGGCTTAGGGTTGGGGTTCGGCTGGGGCTGGGGCTGGGGTTAGGGTTAGGGTTGGGGTTGGGGTTCGGCTGGGGATGGGGTTAGGGTTAGGTTGTGATTTTAAGTATAATTTAACTCGATAAAGCCAAAAATTACCATTTTTGATATCAGATACGGAATGGAATAGGTGTTATCATTTTTGTATACGGATATGGATGGTCGTCAAAAATGAAAATATAGGGTCATCGTAGGAGGATGATATGTCGACATCCGAGTCGGAAAATGAGGAAGACGAGAATGAGGATTATTTTTAGATTTATATTTTGATTGATAACTTTTATGCGTATGGTTATTGTTATAGTTAATGGCGTAGTTAGGATATGAACTTGGTTTGTTTATCGGTCACTTTTTAGTATGTTAGAATCGTAGGTTTTTTATGATGATAAATTGTCTTATGGTTTGATTTAGTATTTGACATTATGTTTATATCTTTATGTTTTAACTTTGAATGCATCTAGGCATGTATTATTTAGTTAACTTATTTTCTTTTACCAATGTTTGTTGTGAATCGTGATACTTCATATTTATATTTTTCCAATTCTGTTTGATATTCGTTAGTTTATGTTAGTTGTATGTATGCCCTAGAGGCCAGTATTGTACAGATGATGTATATTATATTGGATGCTTGGACATATATAGAGATGACTTTCTTGCTCGATATGATATTATACTATCTGGTTGCTCTTTATCTTAACATGTATACTTGTCTCTTTATACTGTCTTATAGTTACATGTTGGTAAAGCCCTTAGGATGTGTACTTGACTACCTGGACTATAATGTGGATCATACTAGTAGGGACATGGTAGTCCATATGTATATCCTTCAAGGTCCCTAGTCGTGGGTGTATCGAGACGGGGCATCGATATACCAGTGTTGACTAGCGTATACGCTTCTCGACCCATGAGATGGGCGATGGATGTGTTGGAGATAGTGCCCTCATAGTCAATTATTGGATCGCAGGTACGTGATTGCAATGATTGCGGAGGACCTATACCGGTAGGACAGTCTTATTCGAGATGATAGTATGCTATCTGGTTTGCCTTTATCAGTCGTGTACATGTTCAGGTGACTGATTACATGTTACACTTTGATAGAGCCCTTAGGATCTTGCTTTACTACCAACTGTATGATGGCGATCGTATACGTGAGAGTTGGGTAGTTTATACGCATATCCTTAATTGTGGTCCCCAGTCGTGGGAGTTTCGAGACAGGGCATCGATACTCCGGAGTAGACTAGTGTATACAGTCGAGACCCCGACGAGGGGCGGTGGCCGGTCTCACAAGCCATTGGTGTCAGTTGGATCACCTAAGATGTATATAGGTGCTCATTGGGTTATGAGTACACCGGAAAGGACTCGCCGGAAATCTGCTAGTTAGTACTATACCTATCGTCAGATAGCAGTTCCCTGGTGACATGTGTACAGGTTAGTTCATCGACCTGAGGTCGTCATTTGTCTCGTGTGAGTTCCCACTGTGCTTTGATTTCTACCCTACCACGGCTCAAAGGAGTCGTGCAAACAGGTAGCTTTTGGGTACAGTCCCGAGCCATATGGAGGCACGTGAGCGGATTGGCAGGGGATTCGTCTCTCCCGGTATTGGGGGCGAGGTCGTGCTGTGTCTAGGAGAGCCATTACACAAAGTCCATGGCCATGGCAGGAGATTTACTGGTAGGTACTCCAGTAGTATCTCAGGGTGTTATTGGGCTACACTCCGACACGACTTATACTGCTATTGGGGGTCTGACGTTACTAGCCCCCTTGGCAGATATGCGATACTCATAGACGAACGGACCGGACTGTATATACATTGTCACTTTTAGGCTCAGTAGGGTTTCTGGATGAGTTCGCTCATCAGCCTCCCTTAAGATCAGTCCATGGGCAGCCGTTACGCATAGCTAGTGCCGCTGACGGTTTGTGGTTAAACCCACTGCCAGGGTACTGACGAGTCATTAGAGTCCCCCACAGACAGTTTCCCAAGTTCGGGCGAAACGTTGTAGAGGCCGTATGGTTTTATGGCAGGGTTCGGAAAATGCACGTGCGTTTACGCACGTGTTATTTTTCGGGCAGATGATACTGGTCGGCTTTGGTTTAAGCCGGATCCGAGTATTATATTGAGTAGATATAATATCTTTGTCTCAGTTGCATTTGTATTCGGTCGTAATACAAATGCGGGTATATTTATACAGTTACGGGGTTATCCTGAAAGTCGTTTCGGGATCACTTTTGGAAGTTGCCAGTTTCCAGTTTTCTATCAGCCGTCTTTTAACATTCGGTTAAAAACGGATTTATCTTTTCTTGGATGAGTGTGAGTCATGCTTCTAGAAGGTTCTAGAAGTTTCTAGAATGAGGCGACAAGGATTATGACTCATGCTTTGATTTCTAATAATTCTTGTTTTCCTTAAGATATTTTATTTTGTGTTCACACATGATATTTGCTTAAGGTTACTCTCCCCTCCCCTACACTCACCTCCCTCTTTGCTATATATATGGCCGGCCCCTCCCCCCTCTCTCACACACTTGGTGTTTTTCATTTTGTGAAAAAGATATGATAGATTTTGGGGTGTATGGAATTTCACAGCTCATTTCATTCCATCACCCGATTCCCACGGCAACTTCATTAACCGTTCGTCCATAGCTTTGGACGGAACGAGACAAAGTCATCTACTCATTCTCTACATCATTCTTGGTCGTCTCTTTTGGCAAACTTGACGACCGAGTTGCCTCAAGTCAGAGGCGGGAGCCCGTTTAAAGAATCAGTGATGTAGTGCCACCTGGACGAGCAGATCGGAGATCGAAGAGATCGGAGCAGCCGCAACGGAGTGTGGGATGATGGTTAAAGAACGAAGGACTCGGATCGTTCGGTATAACTTTTCTACACTCTTTACAGTTTGTTAGTTTAGCAATAATGGCAGATCCGGGTTAAAGTATACGATAGCGCCAGTTAAAAAGTTTTTGTTCCGCATTTGGCGTCTGTAGACGGCCGGGGCGCTACAGTAGACTTACAGTGGTATCAGAGCCTCACCATTTTGCTATACTAACCTGTGCTAACGCGTTTAAAACATCGATCGAACCGGAAATCAAAAACCGCATTTTTTCAATTTGACAGTTTCTGTTGATTTTAAATGGTGTCCTAAAAATATTTCACACATCTCAGAAAACTGTACAGGGTTTTAAAAGAGCGCCGACAAAATTTGGGCACGTGATTCCACCAAACCGCCGCGGAAACGCGGCCAAACCCATGGTTTGGCCGCGCATCCGCGGCCACTTGGTGAGATCATGATCCCAAATTTGTACAGTGTGTTCCCCTCTGGAAATTGGGGTTTTTGGTATATATCTTTTGGGCCCAGGTTTTGTTACTGTTCTCCAGATTTGCGTGGGTCCCACTTTGTGATATTTAGTCGATCGAAATTTAAACATGTTAGTATACAGTGCTTACATTATATCTCCGACCGGGAATGTCATTTGATCGGTAAACCGCGTCTGATTGCTATAGTTCTTTTAGACTGGTTTGCGAACGTGACATTCGCGTTGATGTTCTGTGTTGTGCTGTGATGTTGTGGATTTGTCGTGGTGGATAGCAGTGTGCAATGGTAGTACATTTTGAGTTTATTTGTACATTTGATATTGCGGGGCGAGCGTCCAACTTGTGGACTGCCGTCACTGCCTGTTGTATAATATTCTTTTGGGACACGACCAGGTTGCGGTCGATGTACCTGTTGTACTATTTTTTCATTACTGTACTAAGTTTTGCCCCGAGACGGAGTGCACGGATAGACGGGTTCTGGAGGGCAACGGGTCCGCATCTCATGGCTTTGAGAGGCAGAAGGGCCCCACTCTAAAATTGGCAGACTATTCGCCGCACTCATAGGGGGTACAGGTTGACCCATGGAGGGGTGCTCAATTTACCGGATTCCGTAAAGTGTCGGGTGTTCTATTCACTATGCTGTGGGGACTACCTCGCTTCAGGTTTTGGCAGGTAACTTGCCGCACCCGTAGGGGTCTAGGTTTCATTGCACAGGCTATCCACATGACAGGGGAACGTCGGGTTTCAGCAGCGGCTCTGTGAAACCCGGGGATCCCAGATTATCTGTATTGTTCTGTGATGCTTATTACTTTTCTGTAATGTTGCATATTATCATGCCTGGAGCGATTATGTATATTGGTTTATATACTATTAGATGTTCTATATGTTTTACACCCGCGCTAGTCCATTCCCCGCTCTGTCATTAGTTAAGTAACCTAACGGGTGATGACGGGATCCAGTGACGAATGCGGATGTCATATACGTACATTTTATTTTCGTTCTTTTCTGGTGTGATTGATTGATGGGACTGCGTTGATTCTGATCAAAGCAAAGTAAAACAAACCTGTTTGATGTTGTTGGAACAATTTAAAATGTGTTATTGAAAAGACGTTTCCTTTTGTTTTGCATAGCGGTATTCAGTGGAATATCCTGCACCTCATTCGACGGGGCAAGGGTCGATATCCCTTCACCGGGACTGACCCCTTGGGCAGAAGTTTGCGTCAGGGTAATAACTTCACTATAGTCGATTACATGTTGCTTTGCATCGCGGTATTCAGTGGAATATCCTGCACCTCATTCCACGAGGAAAGAGCCGAGATCCCTTTACCGGGAGTGACCTCTTTAGCAAAAGGTTTTCGCCACTATATTTTAAAAAGCTATCAGGTTCCTTCAGCGATATCAAGTTCACTACGCTAAAGGTTTTTCGCCAAAAACCAGCCGTAGCCCTCCGTCACTTCTTTTGGTTATTCAGTAGTATTCAAGCTATGTATTTTGACCTAACGCCAAGGCATAGTGTTTGGTAGCTGCTGGGTATTCAATTGTTGCATAGATAGATGAGTTGGTTTGGGACAGCCGTTCTGCCATTTTGACCTAACGCCAAGGGCATGTGCGGGTGGGTTCAAATTAACAAGATAGTGACGGGTAGAACTTGGCATGTGACTTATGACATTTTGACCTAACGCCAAGGTTATAAGAGCATGGGGCAAAAATCTTATCGGGAGTTTCTAAAGAAACTGAAACTTGCCAAGTATGCGCATACCTTCTGGAGTATGAGTAACGTGGATGCATTCCATCACGTTATCATGCGATGAGAGTTGGATCCCGATTCCCACTGATGAGTTGGTTTACTCTTCGGGTGATCCCGATTGATTCTTCTTTATGTTTGGAGGAGAATTTGACAGGACAGTGGGAGGTTTCCGGATTAGAAAAAGTGATAACTATTCTGATCTAGGTTAGAGTGCACGCAGAGTGTTTCTTTTCTCTCTCTCTTTGGCAGCGACCTTTGACCGACCCTAGACTATGACTCAGTGACCAAGTTGACCGAACCTTCTTAAAATACTGGCTTTTGGATTGTCTATGTTGCATAAGTCATTGCCACTCCTTCTTCTACCCTTTGAATTTCTCAGAACACCCGTATTACTACGGACATCCACTTCCATTGGATAGATCCATCGTATGGTTATATACGAACTCGAAGGGACTTCTTCGAGGATGGATCCAGGTTCAGGAGAAATAGAATTGGTTTATTCAGTTGTCTTTTATTATCACCTTCTCTCAGGTTGCGAGGGCTCCTTGGTTTAGGAGAGTACACCTATTACGCTTATTGGATAGTCTTATTCCAAACCATAGGCAGGTGCCGAAAGGTAGGGAATGAAGAAAACCAATTAGCCTAAGCAGGGTGTGCAGAAGGTAATATGTAAAGACAAAATAAAGGGATTAGAAAGAGGGCAAAGTAAATTGCGACTGATATCATTCACGACCAAAACCGCGTACTTCATCGCCACTCCTATTTCACTTTTAAAAGAATAAGGTATTATTCAGTTGTCTTTTATCATCACCTTCTCTCAATATACGAGTACTCCTTGGTTTAGGAGGGTACACCTATTATGCTTACTGGATAGTCTTCTTCCAAACCATAGGCTGGTGCCGAACGGTAGGGAAGGAAGAAAACCATTTAGCCTAACGAAGGTGTACAGAAGGTAACGACTAAAGACAAATAAAGGGATTTGGAGAGATGGAAATAAAATATACGGTTGTAGTCATGAATTGGATTATGGAAGAGGCATTGCTATGAATACCAGGATACCCCTACGAAACATTTTCATGTTTCAGTGCATTGTTAAAGAAAAACTGTTTTCCCGATTAGACACTTACTCCAAGGGTATGTATTTACCAGGTTTCATTCTCATATCTGTATGGTTTTACAGATGATGAGTGGGAGTAAGTTATTGGGAATTAGGCGATTATCCTCATTATATCGGAATTCGTTGTAATTGGTGATATTTGAGGAAATCGCCAGGGTACAGTTTTCAACCTACGACGCACAGGTTTTGAGTTGTTTAACTCAGCGGACTTATACAGAGTATTGTATGTTGTCCAAGTGTCCATTAGGACAAAGGGGTAGGTCCTCGTACTATGTTCTATTTACTTATAACTTCTCTAGTATTTGGACAAGTGTTTCGTAGAAATACAAGGTCTAAGTTTTGAGATGTTGTGGGTATAAGAATAAAGTAGAGAACCAGGTATCACAAGTATCGGGATTCTTCAAAGAGATCGAAGATGTAGATTCTTGTGATTGGTATTCAGATGATAGTGATGGTTTTGAGAAACGTCTTTCTCTTTCAGGTTACTCATAATTGGATGAATTCCTAAGTTGAGTAATGCTGATTAGCCTCTTTCCATTAAAGTGATATGCACTGAAGACAGCTGCATGATTGAATATGGTTCCAATTAAATAAGTGCCAAAGTTTCTATATTGGATATAGAATAGTTCGTACCTTAAAAGATGTTAAGGTACGGGGAGTTGTCCAGCTTATGCTTAAAACCAGACACTGGATAACTCAGGGCACGTTTCTGTAATGGCTGTTTGTGGGTTGACCCTGGCTATGACGATGGTTGATATTCTACCATTTGGAAGATCAATAGTGATATTGTTCTTGACTCGCCACAGTTTTAGTAAAATGGATCTTTTTCAGAAAACAGTAGTGGGAGTATGGTAGAACTGGAAGTGATTCCAGAACCGCGAACGATTACGGAAAATTTAATAGGACCTATATATTCAATCAAGTTTGACATTCCAATAGCCACTCCGCAGATATGGTGGGTAACCTCAGACACCCGAGAGGTACTTCGGTAGCCTCAAGGACGGTGACAGGGAGGTTCTTATCTACCCAGACTTGACACTACCGTTTTTCCAGGATATGAGACCCGGTAGGAGGGTTGTCGTAGTCAGTGGGAGCAGCGGAAGTTTAGTGGGCAAGTAGCTTATGTCTATTTATAGACTAGAGCAGTTATAGCGGAGATAGATCATCTAATTTTGATGTGACAGTCATGGGTTTGACTTCATCAGAATAGGGGATGGATCTGTTAAGAAGGTAGTAGGGTGTGATGTCATGGTAATTGGATGATATACACAGAGTGGGAAGTAAAATTCCTATACTACGATTGGTTGTACTGTGGTCGTCACACAGTTGTTTCTCCAGACAGGATATGGATATAATATTTGACATTCTGGTTTCTAGATCTATGGTTTTAGATCTGGAATTGGGTAGTTTCCCAATGTGGGTACTTTGACAGATATTCTAATGGTTTTTAGAATAGTTGACTCCTAGCATGGTGGTGTACCTGCAGGTGATGGAGTCACCCTCTCTAAAGGTGTCGTATAGACTAAAAGGGGAGAGGGAAGTGCATGATTGGCAGATCACTTGCTTAGGCAATTGAGTCAATCATGAGATGTCAAGTACCACACCAGATGTTGTTTTTGAACTAGATGCAATGAGTTTGTATTAATCCAATCCTGGAGAAACATAAGGAAGCAGTTTTAGAACATAAGTACATGTTCTACGGATTTGATGACGGCAGCCTCCTTCGGGAGACGATCATCATTCCAGGCTTCAAAGGTGACATGGTTGACAAAGTGATTGTCAGAGTTATAGTTTTCCCTCTGACGAAGAGGGACAGTATTATGGACAGGTGGTCCAAGAGGATACAGTGGGGGCATGGTGCCGGATACTGATTAGGTTCAGTGATCGATACAGTCTAAGAAGTTTGGATTTGGAGTTCATTTATGAACTAGGTCCCATCAGATATACAAACATATTCTAAGACAGGTATTACTCAATTCGGGAGATGGCTTTCTCCGCGAACTTGAGATTAAGAGAGATATAGAAAGAAACATCTAGGCGGATCTACTCACTGAGGCTATTTCTCGAACACAATAGTTTTACAAACGGGCTTTGTGAAACTGATTAGTAGAGGAGTTGGATGTTCGGTTTCACACGGGCTGTGAGTAGTCGACATTGCAATAATTAGCCTTGAGTGCAAGTGGGAGATTGTTGGAAATAGTGCCCTCATAGTCAATTATTGGATCGCAGGTACGTGATTGCAATGATTGCGGAGGACCTATACCGGTAGGACAGTCTTACTCGAGATGATAGTATACTATCTGGTTTGCCTTTATCAGTCGTGTACATGTTCAGGTGACTGATTACATGTTACACTTTGATAGAGCCCTTAGGATCTTGCTTTACTACCAACTGTATGATGGCGATCGTATACGTGAGAGTTGGGTAGTTTATACGCATATCCTTAATTGTGGTCCCTAGTCGTGGGAGTTTCGAGACAGGGCATCGATACTCCGGAGTAGACTAGTGTATACAGTCGAGACCCCGACGAGGGGCGGTGGCCGGTCTCACAAGCCATTGGTGTCAGTTGGATCACCTAAGATGTATACAGGTGCTCATTGGGTTATGAGTACACCGGACAGGACTCGCCGGGAATCTGCTAGTTAGTACTATACCTATCGTCAGATAGCAGTTCCCTGGTGACATGTGTACAGGTTAGTTCATCGACCTGAGGTCGTCATTTGTCTCGTGTGAGTTCCCACTGTGCTTTGATTTCTACCCTACCACGGCTCAAAGGAGTCGTGCAAACAGGTAGCTTTTGGGTACAGTCCCGAGCCATATGGAGGCACGTGAGCGGATCGACAGGGGATTCGTCTCTCCCGGTATTGGGGGCGAGGTCGTGCTGTGTCTAGGAGAGCCATTACACAAAGTCCATGGCCATGGCAGGAGATTTACTAGTAGGTACTCCAGTAGTATCTCAGGGTGTTATTGGGCTACACTCCGACACGACTTATACTGCTATTGGGGGTCTGACTTTACTAGCCCCCTAGGCAGATATGCGATACTCATAGACGAACGGACCGGACTGTATATACATTGTCACTGTTAGGCTCAGTAGGGTTTCTGGATGAGTTCGCTCATCAGCCTCCCTTGAGGTCAGTCCATGGGCAGCCGTTACGCATAGCTAGTGCCGCTGACGGTTTGTGGTTAAACCCACTGCCAGGGTACTGACAAGTCATTAGAGTCCCCTACAGACAGTTTCCCAAGTTCGGGCGAAACGTTGTAGAGGCCGTATGGTTTTATGGCAGGGTTCGGAAAATGCACGTGCGTTTACGCACGTGTTATTTTTCGGGCAGATGATACTGGTCGGCTTTGGTTTAAGCCGGATCCGAGTATTATATTGAGTAGATATAATATCTTTGTCTCAGTTGCATTTGTATTCGATCGTAATACAAATGTGGGTATATTTATACAGTTACGGGGTTATCCTGAAAGTCGTTTCTGTTAATTATATGTATGCCCTAGAGGCCATTACTATACATAGGATGTATATTGTAGTGGATGCTGGGACATATATAGGGAGGACTTTCTTGCTCGACATGATAGTATGCTATCTGGTTGCCCTTTACCTTAACGTGTATGCTGATTGTCTCTCTGTTACATGTTGGTAAAGCCCTTTGGATATGTACTTGACTACCTGGACTATGATGCGGATCATACTAGTGGGGACATGGTAGTCCATAAGTACATCCTTGAAAGTCCCTAGTCGTGGGTGTATCGAGACGGGGCATCGATATACCAGAGTAGACTAGCGTATACCTTCTCGACCCATATAGATGGGCGATGGATGATCCCATATCCATTGGTGTTTGACATCAGAGATGATATATGGGTGCTCAGTAGAGACTGGGTACACTGGACGGACTCGCCGAGAACTCCCAGATGGTATTATACCTCACGTCAGATGGCAGTTCTCTGGTGATACTGGTACAGAGTAGTCTGTTGACCCGAGATCGTCATAGAGTCTTGTGTGGTTCCCACTGTGCTTTGATTTCCATCTTACCACGTCCAAGAGGGCGTGCAAAACGGTGGTTTTTGGGTACAGTCCCGAATCACATGGAGGCAATGAGTGATAGGAGGGGATTCGTCTCTCCCGGTATAGGGAGTTGATGTTGCGCTGTGTTCGATTGGCTATAACAGGAAATCCCTGGCCAGGGTTGCTGAGATTTACTGGTAAGTGTTACCAGCAGTTTCTCGAATTGTTATAGACCTCATATCGACACGACTTATCAAGCTATTGGGGTCTGACGTTTACCACCCCTAGGTAAGATATGCGACATATCAGACTATCAGACCGGACTGTACGGTAGTGTTACTGGTTGGATTCACTGGAGTGTGAGCGGGCTTGCTCGTCGATCTTCAGATCGCTCAATACCCGGGTGGCCGTTACGTTTAGCAGACCGCTTACGGCTTGTGGGTGTTTGATATGATCATCACCTGCTGCCGGCGTATTGACGAGTCTTTAGAGTCCAACACAGTGGTTTCCTGGCTCAAGCGAAACGAAATAGGAGCGCATATGAGATATGTGCGGGACCGAGAATAATGCGTGTATTTGATACCGTATTCTATTCTCGCGATGAATGTATCGATATGGTTGTATGCGATATAACCTAGTTATCGAATCAAGTATTGATTCGATAAGCCGATACATTGAATACTAGTCGGTTGTGTGCGACATGACCGGATCATTGAATCAAGTGTTGATTTAATGATTTAATACATAATTATATATTTGATATATTACTTTGTACTAACTAGTATAGGTTCACTTTAAACGGATTTTCTCACTTGCTTGTACAAGTTGTATATGTGATATACTTTTTTGTGCAAATGTTTGTATCATGTTTGATGATACATGTTAACTTGGTTAAGTGTAAAGATTAAACCATGGTTAAATTGATGATCAGGGTTTTCTTTTTCTTAATCATTTATTTATTTGTTTATTTGGAAAAGATTAGAAATGAAATGGTTGCAAATTTGGTTTCTTTCTTTGAAGCTTCATGAAGCTTTGACTTTGTGACCATTTTGTCTCATGCTTAACCCTAACCCTTGCTATTAACCATGGTCTATTCTCTACACCTAATCATGGTTATTATTATGATAAGTTTCCTTTTTCTTTTCTTTTTAATTAACTTATCATAATAGATCATTATCTTCTTCTTCATCTTCTTCAATGAAGAAAGCTTCTCTTCATCAATGGTGGATTGATGAAACAAGTGAGAAATCCAATTCTAAAGTCTACCCACTTCCTATTTCTTCATCCTCTACCTCTTTCCAAGTAGTAGAGTGTGTTTCCTTCATAAGTTTTCAAGGCTCGGTGAAGGTGGAGCTTGATCTAGCGATGCTTCGACGTAGATCATCTTCGGCACGTTGTCGACGACCTAGCCCGGTCTTTTCTCCGATGAAACCACCGTGAGAGTCATGGTTCGATTTGGAAAGCGGAGAGGACTTCATTGCGGAGCCGTGGAGGTGGAGCACCGGATCTACAAAGGTTGTATTTCCGTATTCTCATAGTTAAGTGTTAACTAGTTTACTTTTCTCCTAGAAATCTAGCCAACGATCCGTTCTAGGGTTTCTCGGCACCGTTGAAATTTGAAATTGGCATGGTTGATGCCTTGTGAGACCTCATTAGGGTGCCTAGGAACCCTACAGTGGTATCAGAGACTAGCTAGAGCCTTAGGCGAAATCTAGACGGAATTTGAAACCCGAACGAACCCGAAACCCAACTCAAACATAGCTCTCTGTCCTTTTTTCAAAAACTGGGATTTTTCCAAATTAAAAATTGCTAAAAAATTCAGCAGGGAAATATAAGAATTACGGCGCAAAAAGTTTCCAATGAACAGTACATATTGCGGCGGAACCGCGGCAGAAGCCTTGCTTCTGCGGCGGTTCCGCGGCCATCTGGTGACGTCAGCCCACATTGTTTGCACAGTAATTCCTGATAAATTATGCTGAGTTTTCTGGGAATTTTTAAAATTTATTCAAGAGTTGAATTTTCTGCAGTTGTTTTGGGGATTCGGTGTTTCGATCGGGATATCAGATTTTGTCTATGTGGCTTTCCGGATAAATTTTAGAATATGTTAAAAAGTTCGACCGGATATAAATACCCAATTTTTCCCCTGTCGGGAAATTTCCAAGTGTTGGATTTTTCCGTAGTTTAACGACGTTCTAAGTAGTGCAAGTAACGCGATGGACCCTCTAGAAGACAACAAACCTTAACTCGATTATGTGACCGTCTTGAACTGCCCTTTGAACCTTCGGGTTTGGGGCAGTACGGCGTGCCACATGTGAGGCGTTGGCTTGACCCTTCTACGGCTGGACCGTTGGTACTAAGATACGAACTGAATGTTGTTAGACTTATTTCATGTGTTGATCTGTATTGGGAAAACTTGGGTGTTCGATTGTTCGATCGGAAAGTTTAACATTTTCTATTTATCTGGAATGGGATACAATAATTGGAATTCACAATAAGTTATGAGATAACTGAATGAATATTATAAACATAGCAGTTTAGTCTCACTTGATCGGTTGCCACGGAATTTTGATGTGATCAAAAGTCCGTCGCAATCAGGTAGCGTACGCGGATACTCGCCGGGTAAACTTAATAGACAGCCTCACTCCATAGCCCGACCATGTGACTGTAGGAGAACCCCGTCGCCGAAAGCATCTGTTCGGGTGCTCGCGGTAGCGGTGTTCCGCGTTGGTTCACTTCGTCGACGGTATCAGGGGTGCAGCCGTCTACTGAAGTTTGCGACGAGCATTCGATCAGGATGTCGGGAATCTTGTTGAATTGCCCGACTTGGTTTGAAAAGTGTTTTCGATAATGAGACTAAAATGCGGGGTTTATAATTGTTAGGCATGCGATGTCTAAAGAATTCATTTGATTAGGCATGCGATGTCTATGCAGGTTGCGGATTCCAACTGTTGTAGTTTTACACTTTCTTTTCTGTGACCGTAAGTGTAATATGTGATATCGCCGGTTTCGTTGCTATATGTCAGCGACAATTGGGATGCGCATATTTACTTACGTTGATGACATGTGATGTTATGTGTTGCTGGATATGTTATATTGGATCGTCGTGTTTGAATAGCCGGGTTTTTTTATGTGAGATGAGTGTTTTTCATTTTCATTCATGTAAAAACTTGTATGTAATATTCTTTTATTGGGGCACTTCCAGGTTGCGGAAGTTGTCACCCTTTGTATATTATTTACTTTTCCGCACTAGGATAGACCCAAGGAGGGGAGCACAAGTAACCGGGTTCTGGGGTCCAGTGGGAGACCAACTCGAGGAGTCGAGTCCGGGTCTCCTAACTCCAGAATTGGTAGGGTTGCTTGCCGCTCTCGTAGGGGTCTAGGGGTGTGGGTTTGGCTATTCATCGCGACCGTGGAATCCGTGTTTTATACTGGCTCGTATTGAAAACACGGACGTCCTAGTATATCTAATATTTCATATGTTTCTTCTGCTGCGATATCTGTGATGTGATCATGTGATGTTCTGTGATAGATACAGTATATAGTATATATGATATATTATATAGACGTTACTTATGTTTTACACCCGTGCTAGCCCTGCCCTGCTCTGCCGTTAGTTACCTAACCTAACGGTGCACGAGGGGACATCGAGGCGAATGCGGATGGCATAAGTGTACGTCGTATTTATCTGTGATGTTTAGGTACTTAAATGATGGGACTTCATTAATGTGATTAATGAAATAAAAGAAACCTAAGATGTTGTAGAATCGAATTTCAAAATAAAACAGGTAGCTACAGTTCTTGCTTTGCACAGCGGTATATATGATATATCCTGCACCTTATTCGATAAGGAAAGGACCGAGATCCCTTCACCGGGAGTGACTCCTTTAGCAATAACTGGCAGATGCTACACACTCGGTTTGTTTTTTAATTGCTTTTAAGAGTTTTTGCTTTGCACAGTGATATATATGATATATCCCGCACCTCATTCGACGAGGAAAGGACCGACGATCCCTTCACCGGGAGTGACTCCTTTAGCAAAACTAGAAAAGCCTCAAAAACACTCCATTTTTTAAAATCATTTGATTCTACAACGATATCAAGTTCATTACGCAATAGCTTTTCAGAAAAACCTGTCGTAGCCCTCCGTCATTTCAGATATGTACTAGTTAGTATTCGTGCTGCGGTAGTTTGGCATTCGTCAAGGCGTAGTGTACGGTAGCTAACTAGTATTTATCTGCTTGAGCATATGATGCGATTGGATTAGGGTATTCGTACGGCGTTGTTTGGCATTCGTCAAGGGTCGTGCGGATGGGTTTAATTCAATCAAGAAATGTACGGGTTGAACTTGACTAGTGGACTATGGGTTGTTTGGCATTCGTCAAGGTCATAGAACACTAGGGGCAAAATATTATCGGGAATTTCAAGTGTTGAAATTTGCAATGAGATTGCATACCTTCTATGAGATAGTTGGATCCCGATACCCACTGCGAGTAAGAGTTACTCCTGGGAGAGTTTTATACATTACAATTAGCCGATCAAGTAGGTGTCTAGAAAGGTGTCAACGAGGTTACGCCTCTGGGAAAACGAGGTTTACATTAATTAGGTTTGTGCGAAAGCACGGGGGACCTCCCTCAAAGTACCGACACTGGCCTGGCTGAAAGATTGGCGAACTTGTAGTGTGTAATTAATCCCGGCTAGACTTTCCTTTTAGGGTTTGAAGGAAGATTTGATAAAAAGCAGTGGGAGCCATCCTGATTAGATAAAATAATAACCAATCTATTCTTGCAAGAGCGCACGCTGAGTGTTTTCTTCTCTCTCTCTCTCCAGGTAGCGACCATATCACGCCTTAATCAAGATAATAATACGGATATTTGACCGAACCCGCTTGTTATACTGAGCTGGGGAACGTTGGTCCCGCTCTAACTTATAATTGTTATAAGACAGAGCAGGAAATTGGGGAATACCAGATTTCCCGTGCCGCCCAAACGAAGAGAGTGCATGCTGATGCATCATCTTCGGGTGTATTCATTACAGAGAACTGTTTCTCAGTATCCTTTACGTCCTGTGTATGTGATACCAGATCAGGATCCCAGATATGTAATTTGTTACATAGGGCTACAGAAATGTAGAGAACTGAGAACGGGTGATAAGTTTCATGAGGCAGAAAACGGGGCAAATGTTGCAGCCAAGTCTGTTGGTCACGTCACCCTGTATTACCAATACATTGATTCTGAACGAATGTTATTAGATACCGAACCTGTTATGCAAAATCATATCTGTCTCTTTATTAGTAAAGAAACGATAAAATATTGTATTGTTAGAAAATGTTTTGAACATTTCCTATATCAAAAGTTGATCGGTTCAGGCACGTTATGTAAAAGCATTGATGTTCTAAATCAAACTACAGTTCTTTAGTATACGGAACACACACAAGAGGAAGAGTTCAGAAATGAACGAATCCTTCTTGAGACATTGTAGACTAGGTCATATCAATGCGACCCGACTAGCTGAAGTTATATGTAGATGCATATCTAAATCAGTTTGAATCTACATCTTGTGAAACTTGCCAGTCATGTCACAAAGATATAATGACACCAGCTCTGTTTATTGGAAACAGAGAAAGAGTTAGTGAACTCTTGGGATGATACATGTTGATGTATGTAAGGTCCCCTGTCTACACATGCCAAGACCGGTTCTTTTTACTTCATTACATTCTCTGATAATCTTTCGAGATTCAGACCTATGTTCCTGTTGAAACACAAGTCCGAACCTTTTGAGATATTCACAGAATATAAGTTAGAAGTATAGAACCAAAATACGGGTAAAAGTATTATGTCCTTTGATGAGATCAAGGAGGAGAATACTTGAGTACGGAATTCCTGGACTATTCTAAAGGAGAATGAGATTCTCTCTCAGCATTACTCCTCCGTATACACCATAGCACGATGGTATATCGGGGTGGAGCAATTACACCCTATGTGATAAGGTGTGCTCTATGATGAGTAATACTGAGTTACCTGTTTCCTTTTTGGGAGTTATGCGCTTGAGAAGCTGCATACCTATTGAATAGGTTCGAATCAAATCAGTTGCCTACCACTTCATATTTGATATGATAAGGGAAGAGCCCATCTCTTAAGTTAGTTAAGATTTGGGGTTGTCCGGCCTATGTCTAAAAGCAAAATCCGGACAAGCTCGAAGCAAGGTCTGTAATGTAGAACTGGAAATGTTCCAGCTATACAAACTACAGCAGATGATTTGGTACAACCAAAGGATTCAATAGTTACCAACGAACCTCAACCTCTCCGCCGATCTAGTAGGGTTCCTCGCCCACCTGAGAGATACTTCGGTTTCTCTATGACAGTGGGAGCGAGGATTGCATCATGAGATGATGACCCAACTAGTTTCGAGCTGGCCATCAGGAGTGAGACTCTGTAAGAATGGCTGGATGCTTAGCAATCTGAGATGGAATCCTTATACACCAACAAAGTATGGACTTTGGTTGCTATATCTGAAGGGTTAAATCCCCATCAGGAGCAAGTATATCTTGAGAAGATTACTTGGTGTAGATGGAAAAGTTGAGACTTTCAAAGCTAGACTTGTTAAAGGTTTTCATCATCGACCAGGCGTAGATAATGATGAAACCTTTTCAAGTATCTATGCTTAAGTCCATCCAGATCCTACTTACCACGGCTACATACCATGACTACGATATCTGGTGGTTGGGTGTCATGACAGCTTTTCTAAATGATGTTTTAGAAGAGAAAGTCTATAAGTACACAGCCAGAGGGCTTCGTAGACAGTGGGAGCAGCGGAAACGTGTGCAAGATATTTTATGTGATAAAGCAGGCATCGCGGAGTTGGAACATTTGTTTTGATGGATTAGTCAAAGAGTTTGAAATCATCAAAATGGTAGATGAACCTTGTATAAACAAAAAGGTAGTAGGGAGTATGGTGACGATCCTCGTAGAGTACGTGGATGACATACTCTTGATAGGGAAGGAGTTTCCTATGCTACGCTCGATCAATCTCCGCTTATCACAATGATTCTCCATATAGGATCAAAGTGATACCTCCTAAATCCTGGGTTTTTGAATCTATGAGATAGATCTAATTGGATGTTAGGATTCTCACTAGTTGTAGTGAGATGGTATCAATCGATCCTGGGGAGAATCACTGGAAGGGTTCCAAGGTGATAAAGACGACTGAATGTCAGTCGCAGGCATTATCTTTACCCTCAGTAAAGGGACGGTATGTTGGAAGAGTTCCAAGCTAGATACCGTGGCATACTAGACGATAAAGGCTTGATACATCGCTATTTAAGATGCTACCAAAGAGGCTGTTTGGGTATATATTGGTTCATAAGATGAACCATGTTCCTCCCATTGTGTGACAATGGAGTTGTGGCTTATGCCAAGGAACGCCGGTCCCATCAGTGATCCAGACATATTCTAAGGCAGTATCACCTGATCATGGAGATGGTTGATCTCCAGGGTGATCGAGGTTTGGAGAGTTGACTCAGAGGACAACACAGCGGATCCACTCACAAAGGCCTGTTCCCAGAGAGAGACTTTTATGGGATGGTTGAGTATGAGATACTGCAACCACTGCTATCAGATGGCCCTAGTGCAATTGGGAGATTGTTAGTTATATGTATGCCCTAGAGGCCATTACTATACATAGGATGTATATTGTAGTGGATGGTGGGACATATATAGGGAGGACTTTCTTGCTCGACATGATAGTATGCTATCTGGTTGCCCTTTACCTTAACGTGTATGCTGATTGTCTCTCTGTTACATGTTGGTAAAGCCCTTAGGATATGTACTTGACTACCTGGACTATGATGCGGATCATACTAGTAGGGACATGGTAGTCCATAAGTACATCCTTGAAAGTCCCTAGTCGTGGGTGTATCGAGACGGGGCATCGATATACCAGAGTAGACTAGCGTATACCTTTTCGACTCATATAGATGGGCGATGGATGATCCCATATCCATTGGTGTTTGACATCAGAGATGATATACGGGTGCTCAGTAGAGACTGGGTACACTGGACGGACTCGCCGAGAACTCCCAGATGGTATTATACCTCACGTCAGATGGCAGTTCTCTGGTGACACTGGTACAGAGTAGTCTGTTGACCCGAGATCGTCATAGAGTCTTGTGTGGTTCCCACTGTGCTTTGATTTCCATCTTACCACGTCCAAGAGGGCGTGCAAAATGGTGGTTTTTGGGTACAGTCCCGAATCACATGGAGGCAATGAGCGATAGGAGGGGATTCGTCTCTCCCGGTATAGGGAGTTGATGTTGCGCTGTGTTCGATTGGCTATAACAGGAAATCCCTGGCCAGGGTTGCTGAGATTTACTGGTAAGTGTTACCAGCAGTTTCTCGAATTGTTATAGACCTCATATCGACACGACTTATCAAGCTATTGGGGTCTGACGTTTACCACCCCTAGGCAAGATATGCGACATATCAGACGATCAGACCGGACTGTACGGTTGTGTTACTGGTTGGATTCACTGGAGTGTGAGCGGGCTTGCTCGTCGATCTTCAGATCGCTCAATACCCGGGTGGCCGTTACGTTTAGCAGACCGCTTGCGGCTTGTGGGTGTTTGATATGATCATCACCTGCTGCCGGCGTATTGACGAGTCTTTAGAGTCCTACACAGTGGTTTCCTGGCTCATGCGAAACGAAATAGGAGCGCATATGAGATATGTGCGGGACCGAGAATAATGCGTGTATGTGATACCGTATTCTATTCTCGCGATGAATGTATCGATATGGTTGTATGCGATATAACCTAGTTATCGAATCAAGTATTGATTCGATAAGCCGATACATTGAATACTAGTCGGTTGTGTGCGACATGACCGGATCATTGAATCAAGTGTTGATTTAATGATTTAATGCATAATTATATATTTGATATATTACTTTGCACTAACTAGTATAGGTTCACTTTAAACGGATTTTCTCACTTGCTTGTACAAGTTGTATATGTGATATACTTTTTTGTGCAAATGTTTGTATCATGTTTGATGATACATGTTAACTTGGTTAAGTGTAAAGATTAAACCATGGTTAAATTGATGATCAGGGTTTTCTTTTTCTTAATCATTTATTTATTTGTTTATTTGGAAAAGATTAGAAATGAAATGGTTGCAAATTTTGTTTCTTTCTTTGAAGCTTCATGAAGCTTTGACTTTGTGACCATTTTGTCTCATGCTTAACCCTAACCCTTGCTATTAACCATGGTCTATTCTCTACACCTAATCATGGTTATTATTATGATAAGTTTCCTTTTTCTTTTCTTTTTAATTAACTTATCATAATAGATCATTATCTTCTTCTTCATCTTTTTCAATGAAGAAAGCTTCTCTTCATCAATGGTGGATTGATGAAACAAGTGAGAAATCCAATTCTAAAGTCTACCCACTTCCTATTTCTTCATCCTCTACCTCTTGCCAAGTAGTAGAGTGTGTTTCCTTCACAAGTTTTCAAGGCTCGGTGAAGGTGGAGCTTGATCTAGCGATGCTTCGACGTAGATCATCTTCGGCACGTTGTCGACGACCTAGCCCGGTCTTTTCTCCGATGAAACCACCGTGAGAGTCATGGTTCGATTTGGACAGCGGAGAGGACTTCATTGCGGAGCCGTGGAGGTGGAGCACCGGATCTACAAAGGTTGTATTTCCGTATTCTCATAGTTAAGTGTTAACTAGTTTACTTTTCGCCTAGAAATCTAGCCAACGATCCGTTCTAGGCTTTCTCGGCACCGTTTAAATTTGAAATTGGCATGGTTGATGCCTTGTAAGACCTCATTAGGGTGCCTAGGAACCGTACAGTTTCGGGATCACTTTTGGAAGTTGCCAGTTTCCAGTTTTCTATCAGCCGTCTTTTAACATTCGGTTAAAAACAGATTTATCTTTTCTTCGATGAGTGTGAGTCATGCTTCTAGAAGGTTCTAGAAGTTTCTAGAATGAGGTGACAAGGATTATGACTCATGCTTTGATTTCTAATAATTCTTGTTTTCCTTAAGATATTTTATTTTGTGTTCACACATGAAATTTGCTTAAGGTTACTCTCCCCTCTCCTACACTCACCTCCCTCTTTGCTATATATATGGCCGGCCCCTCCCCCCTCTCTCACACACTTGGTGTTTTTCATTTTGTGAAAAAGATATGATAGATTTTGGGGTGTATGGAATTTCACAGCTCATTTCATTCCATCACCCGATTCCCACGGCAACTTCATTAACCGTTCGTCCATAGCTTTGGACGGAACGAGACAAAGTCATCTACTCATTCTCTACATCATTCTTGGTCGTCTCTTTTGGAAAACATGACGACCGAGTTGCCTCAAGTGAGAGGCGGGAGCCCGTTTAAAGAATCAGTGATGTGGTGCCACCTGGACGAGCAGGTCGGAGATCGAAGAGATCGGAGCAGTCGCAACGGAGCGTGGGATGATGGTTAAAGAACGAAGGACTCGGATCGTTCGGTATAACCTTTCTACACTCTTTACAGTTAGTTAGTTTAGCAATAATGGCAGATCCTGGTTAAAGTATACGATAGCGCCAGTTAAAAAGTTTTTGTTCCGCATTTGGCGTCTGTAGACGGCCGGGGCGCTACCGTAGACTTACAGGATGATCCCATATCCATTGGTGTTTGACATCAGAGATGGTATACGGGTGCTCAGTGGAGACTGGGTACACTGGACGGACTCGCCGAGAACTCCCAGATGGTATTATACCTCACGTCAGATGGCTGTTCTCTGGTGACACTTGTGCAGGTTAGTCTGTAGACCCGAGATCGTCATAGATTCTTGTGTGATTCCTACTGTGCTTTGATTTCCACCTTACCACGTCTATGAGGGCGTGCAGAACGGTGGTTTTTGGGTACAGTCCCGAGTCACATGGAGGCAATGAGCGATTGGAGGGGTTTCGTCTCTCCCGGTATTGGGGGTTGATGTTGCGCTGTGCTCGATTGGCCGTAACAGGGAAGTCCCTGGCCAGGGCTGTTTTAGAGATTTACTGCTAAGTGTTTCCAGTAGTTTCTCGACCCGTTATGGGCCTCACATCGGCACGACTTATCGGTTATTGGGGTCTGACGTTTACCATTTCTAGGCTCGATATGCAGCATATCTGACGAAGAGACAGGACTACACGGTAGTGTTGCCGGTTGGCTCGACGGGAGTTGTAGCAGGTTCGCTTGTTCTCTTCTGATCGCTCAATACCCGGGTGGCCGTTACGTTTAGCTGACCGCTTGCGGCTTGGGGGTGCTTGATATGATCATCACCCACTGCCGCCGTATTGACGAGCCTTAGAGTCCCACAAAGGAGTTACCTAGTCCAGGCGAAACGTTATGGTGCGCGTATGCGATATGCGCATGGACCCGGTTAAAATGCACGTATGAGATACCGTATATTAATCGGATGGCTTGCTTTTGGTTGGGTCGTATGTGATATGGACGGATTGATAAATCAAGTGTTGATTTATCATTTAACCATTAGTTCCTCACTAGAAATCCTTTCTTGTATTTTTGGGTGTATGCATGCATGTATGCATTCTTTCTTGATTCATGCACATATGGATGTACATGCACACATACATACATACATCATCCTTCATGGTTGTATATACATAGAAGATAGTGGCAATATAAGACTCACACCATGGTTTTATATATATGTATTATTATTGCATTTGTTTTAAAACACAAAAGAAAAATGAAAGGATAATCCATGGTTTGTTTCTATACTCTTCTTTGACCTAACCATGCTCACATACTTTTAACCATGGATTAACTTTCTGTTTTATGTTTTAACACAAATTCAATAATATCTTTATCATTTAACCATATTTTGAGATGAGAGGTGGAAAATATATATACATATATTTTCTATTTTTTCATTAGACATTATCTTTTTCTCTTTTTCTAAAATGGCCATCATCTTCTTCATCCTTCTTCTTTTGCTCTCTAGATTACTCTAGTGAGCAAATTAGTCACCAAGTTAGGATTTTGATGTGAGAAAAGCCACCACAACATCATTGTACACAAGTCTTGCCCACTTGTTTAGAGTGTTAGCTTCATTTCTTTCTCTTGATAAAGTGTAGTTGCAAGCTTGGACAAAGCGGACTCCGGGTGGATCGTCGTGGTCCTAGAGGAGTTCAAGCGGACCTTTTCCAATCCCCAAGTAGCCGAGGAGTCTAGCGTAGGGAGCTACAAAGGTTGTACTCTAAAAAACCCTAGCTTAACCAACTTATGATGATGTGTTGTCTTGAAACCCTAATTTTTCTAGGAATGATTCTTTGTGTGTTCACTTAGCACCCTAAAATATTAATCTTTGGTACATGTGATGCTTCCAAACCCTTCATAAGGTGCTAGGTAAACCTAACATTGGTATCAGAGCCGACCTAGAACATTAGGCGACACTTTAACGAAGTAAAAACTCCGATCGAACCGAAATACGGATTCTTTGCACCGTCTCTGGACATTTTTCCAAAACCGCTTATTTTCAAAATTAAAAATATGTAAAAAATACAGCAGGGAATTCTAAGACACACTGTAAAAAACGAAACCCTAATACCCAAATTCCACTGCGGAACCGCGGCCTAAGCTTGCTTGGGTCGCGGGCTCCGCGGCCGTACAGAGCCATTAAGGCTTCATTTTTGTACAGTGTGCTTCTTGTCTGCTTGTAGATGTTTTTGGGTATTTTTAATCTGATTTCAGTGACAAATGTTCTGGGGATGGTTTTGAGTTCAATGATTCGATCGAAATTTTGATTTCGTGTCTATTCCTGGTAAATTAGAAAGTATTAAATTGTTCGAACAAGTATCATTTGCTCACTTTTCACGGGGTTTAAATCTTTCGGAAATACGTGCAAGTTTTGTGGTGGACCCTCTAGAAGGAAACAAACCTTAACTCGATTATGTGACCGTCTTGAACTGCCTTTTGAACCTTAGGTTTTGGGGCAGTACGGCGTGCCACATGTGAGGCGTTGGTTTGACCCTTCTACGGCTGGACCGCTACTACTGTGACACATTCCGGGGTTTTGAACTCCGCTCAAGTGTTGAGCTTTAGGGAATTTTGGGTATTTCATCATTCGTTCGAAAAATTTAATACTGTCTATTTATCTGGAATGTGATGCAATGTGTGGAATTCATATAGCTAGACATGAAATACGAAGTATGTGATATTTCGCATTTACGATGTCTAAAGAGAATGTGGATTCCAAATATTGCAGTTTTACACTTTCTTTTCTGTGACCGTAAGTGTAGTATGTAGTGGTATTGCCGATTGTCATTACTATACGTCGACGACGATCGGTGTATGCATACTTACTTACGTTGATGATATGAGATATTATGTGTTGCTGAGATATGATGTGCAAGATTGTCGCGATTGAATAGCCCAGGGGTTTTATGTGAGATGAGAGTTTTATTTTTCATTCATGTAAAATTCAATGTAATGTAATATTCTTTTATTTGGGGCACTTCCGGGTTGAGGTTGATGCCACTAGTGTTGTATATTATTTACTTTTCCGCATTATGATGGACCTAAGGAGGGGAGCACAGGTGACCGGGTTTTGGGGTTCACTGGGAGGCCATCTCGAGGAGTCGAGACAGGGTCTCCTAAACTCCAGAATTGGTTGGGTCACTTGCCGCTCTCGTAGGGGTCCAGGGTGTGGGCTTGGCTATTCATCGCGACTGTGGAATCTGTATTTTCT
The DNA here is from genome assembly GCA_030015575.1 of Agapanthus africanus. Taxonomy (NCBI): domain Eukaryota; kingdom Viridiplantae; phylum Streptophyta; class Magnoliopsida; order Asparagales; family Amaryllidaceae; genus Agapanthus; species Agapanthus africanus. The sequence continues at coordinate 261,850,760 of CM057345.1, read as the reverse complement.
ATTGTTGGCCAAATACTAAATACGGACGTCCTAGTATATCCCATATTATATCTATGTTTCTGCTGCGATATCTGTGATGTGATCATTTGATATGTTGTGATGGATACAGTATATAGTATATATGATATATTATATAGACGTTACTTATGTTTTACACCCGCACTAGCCCTGCCCAGCTCTTTCGTTAGTTACCTAACCTAACGGTGCACGAGGGGAGATCGAGGCGAATGCAGATGACATAAGTGTACATCGTATTTATATGTGATGTTTAGGTGACTTAAATGATGGGACTTCATTAATGTGATTAATGAAAGAAAAGAAACCTAAAAGATGTTGTAGAATCAAATTTTTTCAAAAAGGATAGCTACAGTTTTGCTTTGCATAGAGATATAGATGATATATCCCGCACCTTATTCGATGAGGAAAGAGCCGAGATCCCTTCACCGGGAGTGACCTCTTTAGCGAAACTGGCAAATGCTACAACACTCGGTTTGCTTCTGATTGCTTTTTGGAGTTTTGCTTTGCATAGTGATATATATGATATATCCCGCACCTTATTCGATGAGGAAAGAGCCGAGATCCCTTCACCGGGAGTGAGCTCTTTAGCAAAACTAATGAAAGCCTCAAAATCACTCCATTTTCAAAATTCACTCGATTCTACAACGATATCAAGTTCATTACGCTCATGGTTTTTCTGAAAAAAAACCTGCGTAGCTTTCCGTGATTTCGGATAGGTACTACTTAGTATTCATTCTGCGGTAGTTTGGCCTCTGTCAAGGCGTAGTGTATGGTAGCTAACTAGTGCTTATCTTCTAGCATATGATGCGATTGGATTAGGGTATTCGTACGACGTAGTTTGGCCTCCGTCAAGTGTCGTACGAGTGGGTTTAATTCAATCAAGAAATGATGGGTTGAACTTGACTAGCGCCATATGGGTAGTTTGGCCTCCGTCAAGGTCATGGGACGTTAGGGGCAAACGCATTATCGCGAATTTCAAGTGTTGAAATTTGCAATGAGATTGCATACCTTCTATGAGATAGTTGGATCCCGATACCCACTGCGAGTAATTGTTACTCCTGGGAGAGTTTTACACAGGGCAATTAGCCGATCAAGTAGGTGTCTAGAAAGGTGTCAACGGGGTTACGCCTCTGGGAAAATGAGGTTTACTTTAATTAGGTCCGTGCGAAAGCACGGTGAACATCCCTCAAAGTACCGACACTGGCCTGGCTGAAAGATTGGCGAAATTGTAAGGTGTAATTAATCCCGGCTAGTCTTTCCTTTTAGGGTTTGAAAGAAGATTTGATAAAAAACAGTGGGAGCCATCCTGATTAGATAAAATAATAACCAATCTGATCTTGCAAGAGCATACGCTAAAGTGTTTTCTTCTCTCTCTCTCCAGAAAGCGACCATGTCATGCCTTAATCAAGATAATAATATGGATGTATTGACCGAACCCGCATGTTATACTGTGCAGGGGAACGTTGGACCCGTTCTATCTTATAAGTGTTATAAGACTGAACAGGAAACAGGAGAATATCTGGATTCTCTCGCCGCCCAAACAGAGAACATGCATGTTGATGCACCTTCTTCGGGTGTGTTAGTCATTGAGAACTGTTTTTCAGTTCACCCTACGTCCTGGGTATTAGATACCGGATCAGGATCTCACATATGTAAACAATTACATGGGCTACGGAAAGGTAGAGAACTGGGAAAGGGTGATCATTCCATTCAAGTAGGGAATAGTGCAAGTATTGCAGCCAAAGCAGTTGGCGAATATCACCTTATATTACCAAGTTGTAATACACTCGTTCTGAATGAGTGCTATTATATAACGAACATGATGTGTAACATTATATCAGTTTCTTTACTGAGTAAAGTAGGATATAATTTTGTAGTACAGGATAATATTATGAATATCTTCCTAGATCAAAAGTTGATTGCATCAGGCTCGTTATATAATGGCATATTCATTCTCAATCAAAATACAGTTCTCAATTTACAAAACACACACAAGAGGAAGAGTTCAGAACTGAACGAATCCTTCTTGTGGCATTGTAGACTGGGTCACATAAATGCGACACGACTAGCTAAGTTGCATAAGGATGGATATTTGAATCCGTTTGAATTTTCATCTTATGAAACTTGCCATTCATGTCTCAAAGGCAAGATGACTAAAACTCCGTTTACGGGACACGGAGAAAGAGTTACGGAACTCTTAAGGCTGATACATAGTGATGTATGCGGTCCCATATCTACACATGCCAGGAACGGTTCTTCCTACTTCATTACATTCACTGACGATCTCTCTTGATACGGACATGTGTTCCTGATAAAACACAAGTCTGAATCTTTTGAGAAATTCAGAGAATATAAGTACGAAGTAGAGAACCAAACGGGCAAAAGTATTAAGATTCTTCGATCTGATTGAGGAGGAGAATACTTGAGCAATGATTTTCTGGATTATTTAAAAGAGAATGGAATTCTCTCTTAGCTCACTCCTCCTTATACACCACAGCACAACGGTGTATCGGAACGGAGGAATCGCACGCTATTAGATATGGTGCGCTCCATGATGAGCACTGCTGAGTTGCCTATTTCCTTCTGGGGGTATGCGCTTGAGACAGCCATGCACCTATTGAATATGGTTCCTACCAAATCAGTGCCTACTACTCCATATGAGATATGGAAAGGGAAGAGACCATCTCTTAAGTATGTTAAGATATGGGGTTGTCCGGCCTATGTCAAAAGACAAAATCCGGACAAACTCGAGGCAAGATCTGTCTTATGTAAGTTTGTAGGATATCCCCAAAATTCACAAGGGTATATCTTCTACTAACCTGAGGAACAAATGGTGTTTGTTTCTCGACATGCCACTTTCTTAGAAAAATGTTTTCTTATGAAACAGATCAGTGGCATTGAGGTAGAACTGGAAGAGGTTCCAGCGACACAAACTATAACAGAAGACTTGGTAGAACCAGAGGATTCAGTAGTACCTGACGAACCCCAGCCGCTCCGCCGATCTAGCAGGGTTTCTCATCCACCTGAGAGATACTACGGTTTTCTCATTGATGGTGGGAGCGAGGATTGCATCTTGGTTGATGATGACCCGACTAGCTTCGAGCAGGCCATCACGAGTAGGGACTCAGTGAAATGGCTGGATGCTATGCGATCCGAGATGGAATCCATGTACACCAACAAAGTATGGACTTTGGAAGTTGCTCCTGAAGGGGTAAAACCCATTGGGAGCAAGTGGATCTTCAAGAAAAAACTTAGTGTAGATGGGAAAGTGGAGACTTTCAAAGCTAGACTTATTGCAAAGGGTTTTCGTCAAAGACCAGGTGTGGACTATGACGAAACCTTTTCTCTAGTGGCTATGCTTAAATCCATACGGATCATGCTTGCCATTGCTGCATATCATGACTACGAAATCTGGCAAATGGATGTTAAGACCGCCTTTCTAAACGGTGATTTAGAAGAGTGCATGTACATGACTCAGCCAGAGGGCTTCGTAGATAGTGGGAGCAGCGGGAAGGTGTGGAAGCTGCTTAAATCCATTTATGGATTAAAGCAAGTATCGCGGAGTTGGAACATCTGCTTTGACGTCATTATCAAAGAGTTTGATTTCGTCAAAAACGTAGATGAACCTTGTATCTACAAGAAGGTGGCAGAAAGTAAGGTTGTCTTCCTCGTATTGTACGTAGACGACATACTCTTGATAGGAAATGACATTCCTATGCTGCAATCGGTCAAGCTCTTCTTATCACAAAGATTCTCAATGAAAGATCTTGGTGATGCCTTCTGCATATTAGGAATTAGGATCTATAGAGATAGATCCAAACGAAAATTGGGATTGTCCCAATCCAGATACATTGACACCATACTAAAGAGGTTTAGTATGGAAGAATCCAAGCGTGGGAACTTACCCACGATCTCTCGAGTCACTCTCTCCAAAGAGATGTCTCCCAAGACTGATTTGGAGAGAGCTCGCATGCAAGGGATACCCTATGCTTCGGCTGTAGGCTCTATCATGTACGTGATGCTATGTACCAGACCCGATGTAGCATACTCACTAAGTGTAGTGAGCAGGTATCAAGCTGATCCTGGAGAGAGTCACTGGACAGCTGTGAAGAGCATTTTCAAGTACTTACGAAGGACTAAAGAGATGCTCTTGGTGTATGGTAACGGAGAACTCCAAGTGGAGTCCTTTACCGATTCGAGCTTCCAGAGTGATAAGGACGTCTCTAAGTCGCAGTCGGGATTTGTCTTTACCCTTTACAGAGGGGCGGTTAGCTGGAAGAGTTCCAAGCAGGAAACCGTGGCAGACTCGATGATGGAGGCTGAATACATCGCTGCCAACGATGCTGCCAAAGAGGCTGTCTGGATCAAGAAGTTCATTACTGAACTTGGAGTGGTTCCATCCATTGAGAATCCAATACCTTTGTATTGCGATAACAATGGATCGGTGGCTTTGGCCAACGAACCCAGGTCCCATCAGCGATCCAGGCATATTCTGAGGCGGTATCACCTGATCCGGGAGATAGTTGATCGCCGGGATATCGAGGTCAGGAGGGTTGACATGAAGAACAACACAGCGGATCTACTCACGAAGGCTATTCCCCAGATACAGTTTGAGAGACTCTTCGGGATGCTCGGTATGCGATACTACAGCAGCTGGCCCTAGTGCAAGTGGGAGATTGTTAGTTGTATGTATGCCCTAGAGGCCAGTATTGTACAGATGATGTATATTATATTGGATGCTTGGACATATATAGAGATGACTTTCTTGCTCGATATGATAGTATGCTATCTGGTTGCTCTTTATCTTAACATGTATATTTGTCTCTTTATACTGTCTTATAGTTACATGTTGGTAAAGCCCTTAGGATGTGTACTTGACTACGTAGACTATGATGCGGATTATACTAGTGGGGACATGGTAGTCCATAAGTACATCCTTCAAGGTCCCTAGTCGTGGGTGTATCGAGACGGGGTATCGATATACCAGTGTAGACTAGCATATACGCTTCTCGACCCATGAAATGGGCGATGGATGATCCCATATCCATTGGTGTTTGACATCAGAGATGGTATACGGGTGCTGAGTGGAGACTGGGTACACTGGACGGAGTCGCCGAGAACTCCGAGATGGTATTATACCTTACGTCAGATGGCAGTTCTCTGGTGACACTTGTGCAGGTTAGTCTGTAGACCCGAGATCGTCATAGAATCTTCTGTGATTCCCACTGTGCTTTGATTTCCACCTTACCACGTCCATGAAGGCGCGCAAAACGGTGGTTTTTGGGTACAGTCCCGAGTCACATGGAGGCAATGAGCGATAGGAGGGGTTTCGTCTCTCCCGGTATTGGGGTTTGATGTTGCACTGTGCTCGATTGGCCGTAACAGGGAAGTCCCTGGCCAGGGCTGTTTTAGAGATTTACTGGTAAGTGTTACCAGTAGTTTCTCGACCCGTTATGGGCCTCACATCGGCATGACTTATCGGTTATTGGGGTCTGACGTTTACCACCCCTAGGCTCGATATCCAGCATATCTGACGAAGAGACCGGACTGCACGGTAGTGTTGCCGGTTGGCTCGACGGGAGTTGTTGCAGGTTCGCTTGTTCTCTTCTGATCGCTCAATACCCGGGTGGCCGTTACGTTTAGCTGACCGCTTACGGCTTGGGGGTGCTTGATATGATCATCACCCACTGCCGGCGTATTGACGAGTCTTAGAGTCCCACAAAGGAGTTACCTAGTCTAGGCGAAACGTTGTGGTGCGCGTATGCGATATGCGCATGGACCCGGTTAAAATGCGCGTATGAGATACCGTATATTAATCGAGAGGCTTGCTTTTGGTTGGGTCGTATGTGATATGGCCGGATTTATAAATCAAGTGTTGATTCATCATTTAACCATTAGTTTCTCACTAGAAATTCTTTCTTGTATTTTTGGGTGTATGCATGCATGTATGCATTCTTTCTTGATTCATGTACATATGGATGTGCATGCACACATACATACATACATCATCCTTCATGGTTGTATACACATTGAAGATGGTGGCAATATAAGACTCACACTATGGTTTTATATATATGTATTATTATTGCATTTGTTTTAAAACACAAAAGAAAAAGGAAAGGATAATTCATGGTTTGTTTCTACACTCTTCTTTGACCTAACCATACTCACCTACTTTTAACCATGGATTAACTTTCTTTTTTATGTTTTAACTCAAATTCAATAATATCTTTATCATTTAACCATGGTTTGAGATGAGAGGTGGAAAATATATATACATATATTTTCTATTTTTTCATTAGACATTATCTTTTTCTCTTGTTCTAAAAAGGCCATCATCTTCTTCCTCCTTCTTCTTTTGCTCTCTAGATTTCTCTAGTGAGCAAATTACTCACCAAGTTAGGATTTTGAAGTGAAAAGCCACCAAAACATCATTCTACACAAGTCTTGCCCACTTGTTTCGAGTGTTAGCTTCATTTCTTTGTCTTGATAAAATGAAGTTGCAAGCTTGGACAAAACGGACTCCGGGTGGATCATCGTGGACCTAGAGGAGTTCAAGCGGACCTTTTCCAATCCCCAAGTAGCCGAAGAGTCTAGCGTAGGGAGCTACAAAGGTTGTACGCTCAAAAACCCTAGCTTAACCTACTTATGATGATGTGTTGTCTTGAAACTCTAATTTTTCTAGGAATGATTCTTTGTGTGTTCACTTAGCACCCTAAAAAATTAATCTTTGGTACATGTGATGCTTCCAAACTAATCATAAGGTGCTAGGTAAACCTAACAGTTTATTTGATATATATTCTTTCAACTTGGATTTATATTATATTCATCTTGTTTATTGATTTCTTTTCTATGTTGAAGGTATGTATCTCAATCTCATGTCTAATGCATCTTAGTTCTTTAATGCTAAATTCTTCATATATCTTATTCTCAAGTTGCAACTTGCAAGTAACTAAGCAAGTATTATTTCATAAGTTTAAAATCATGTTATATCAGTTACTTTATATTTTATTTAAATATTTCGTATAGTCTATGTGACGAGAAGATTCAATCGTATGATAACCGATAGCAGCCTTACCACCGACAGCCGAAACACACACATACAACAAGAATACACAACAAACGCATCATTAGAGAGTGATTCAAGTTGTTCAAGTTAAAACCAATATATGATATTCGATGATAATATGAATTTTTCATATTCTCATCGATACTTTTATATGAAACTCAAAGCGCCACTTAGTCCCCGTCTATCGGTTAAAATACGTTCGATGTTTGTCGTGACATAGAACTTTACGAAGGTTGTTAAATATCGAACGGTATAGCTCGATACTAACAACCGTCGTATAGTCTATGTGACGAGAAGATTCAATCGTATAATAACCGATAGATTTGTCCCGTGTGGACAAGTTAGGAATGTATAAAGCAAACACCTTCATTCACTTGTGTTTTTATCCGTTTCGAGTTATTTCGTCAGTATCTTTCTGCTGGTTCTCCGTGCACAAAGATAGATTAGATATTCATTTCAACGTTGTTTCACAGCTTTGAAATGATTATCTATTCTATTACAGTGTACTCGGAGAACAGCGGGGAGGTGCTGCCAAATTTACTCGAAACGGTTGAAAGCACAAGCGAATAGGTGTTCGCTCTATACATTCTTAATGGGATAGAAGCCTTACCCCCGACAGCCGAAACACACACATATAACAAAAATACACAACAAACACATCATTAGAGAGTGATTCAAGATGTTCAAGTTTAAACCAATATATGATACTCGATGATAATATGAAACTTTCATATTCTCATCGATGCTCATATATGAAACTCAAAGCGCCACTTAGTCCCCGTCTATCAGTTAACATACATTCGATAATTTATTCTTTTCAACGACAAATGCACATACAAAGCATATACACGGATTTTCTCCTTTGTCAGTAACCATCTCGTTCTTAATTTTCTCAATATAATCACCATAATCTACAATTTATATGTTATAAAGTCTAACATGGTCCATGAGTACGTCAGAGTTAAGGACTGGATGTATGTGGATGTTGTCGCAGGAGTTGCTGCTTTTATTGAAATTGCACGCGCACATAATAAGATCGTGATAGAGAAGATTCTCTGCCCGTGCGATAGATATAGGAATAAGTACTGGCAGAAGGTAGAATTGTCAGAGCTTCATATCGTAAAATATTGTTTTACTAGACTTTATACAACTTGGAAATATAACGGGGAAGGAGAAGAACGCAGTAATGCGACAGAAGAAGAAGGAGAACACGATAATGCGGTAGGAGAAGAAGAAGAAGAAGGTAATGCAGCAGAAGAAGAAGACGGTAATTTATTTCCATCAGAAGAAATGGACGATATGGTAGAGCCTGCCCTAGGTGAATCTATTCATACCAAAGATGACATTCCTTCTGGTCAAGGACTGCGTGCGGATAAATATGAAAATTTCATGAATGATGCTAGAAAACCAATTTATGAGAATGCAAAGTATTCCACCCTCTCATGATTCGTCTAACTTTTTGTTGGATATATGTATGCCCTAGAGACCATTATATAATAGTGGATGTATTTATACATGTATATATATATATTCAGTGTACATTCTTGCTCGACATGATAGTATGCTATCTGGTTCTTCTTTATCTGACATGTTGATTTGATCATGCTTTTATTCATTCACACATGTTGATAAAGCCTTGAGGATATAAGCTTGACTACTGTGATTATGATAGAGATCATATTAGTGGGACATCTGTAGTTTATAAGCATATCCTGAAAAGTCCCTAGTCGTAGGTATGTCGAGACGGGGCATTGATATACCAGAGTAGACTAGCGTATATGAGGGTAGACCCATATGATGGGCGATGGATGTTCCCACATTCATTGATGTTTGACATCGAGATCGTATACGGGTGCTCAATGGTGACTAGGTACAATGGACGGACTTACCGAGAACTCCTATATGGAATTATATCTATCGTCTGATAGCAGTTCTCAGGTGACACTGGTACAGGTTAGTCTGTAGACCCGAGATCGTCATAGAGTCTTGTGTGTTCTCCCACTGTACTTTGATTGCCATCCTACCACGGCTCTACTGTTTCGTGCAAACAGATGGCTGTTGGGTACAGTCAAGAGACACACGAAGGCGATGAGCGATAGGAGGGGTTTCGTCTCTCCCGGTATTGGGAGTTGATGCTGTGCTGTGCTCGATTGGCTATATCAGTAAGTCCCTGACCAGGGCTGTTGAGATTTACTGATAAGTGTTATCAGTAGTTTCTCGATCTGTTATAGACCACTCATCGGCATGACTTATTAAGTTATTGGGGTCGACGTTACCATCCCTAGACTCGATATGCAGCATATCTGACGAAGAGACCGGACTGTACGGTAGTGTTGCCGGTTGGCTCGACGGGAGTTGTGACAGGTTCGCTTGTTTTCTTCTGATCGCTCAATACCCGGGTGGCCGTTACGTTTAGCTGACCGCTTGCGGCTTGGGGGTGCTTGATATGATCATCACCCACTGCCGGCGTATTGACGAGTCTTAGAGTCCCACAATGGAGTTGCCTAGTCCAGGCGAGACGATGTGGTGCGCATATGAGATATGCGCGTGGACCCGGTTAAAATACGCGTATGAGATACCGTATATTGATCGGGCAGTTTGGTTTTGGTCGGGTCGTATGCGGTATGACCGGATTTCTTAATCAAGTGTTGTTTTATCATTGACCATTGGTTTCTCACTTTAAACCCTTTCTTGTCTTTTTGTTGTATGCATGCATGTATGCATTTATTCTCATTTATACACATAGGATGTGCATGCACACATACATGCATACATAATTCTATCATGGTTGTTGATATAGTGGATGGTGGCAATATAAGACTCACACCATATATATAAATATATAGATATTATTTTTTGGAAAAGAAAAATGGAAATGGAAAATTGTTATAATGGTTTATTATTTTATTCATGCACTAACCCCTTGGTTTAACTATGATTCATTTTCTATGGCCATTTTTGTTCCAAACTAAATATCTAGATATTTTATAACTATGGTTATGAATGAGAAACAGAAAATATATATATTTTCATTTCTCATTTTTTTTCTTATGCTTATCATTATCTTGAGCCCTTCACAAGACATTATCTTCTTCCACCTTTCTCTCTTGCTCTCTAGTTTTCTCTTGTGAGCAAAAGAGTCACCAAGTTAGGATTTTGAAGTGAGAAAACAAACCACATCACCATTCTACACTAATTTTTCCCATTAGTGTAGAGTGTTAGCTTCCATTTCTTCTTTTGATCTAGTGGAGCTTCAAGCTTGGACAAAGAGGACTCCGGGTGGATCGTCGTGGACCTAGTGGATCTCAAGCGAACCTTTTTCCAACCCTCAAGTAGCCAAGGAGTCTAGCGTAGGGAGCTACAAAGGTTGTACTCTCAAAACCCTAGCTTTTTACTACTTGTGCTTTTGTTAAAGTTATGTTACCCTATATTTTCTAGCATGATCCTTAAGATAGTTTCTTTAGCACCATATAAATTTTAAATATGGAATGTGTGTTGCCTCCAAACCCTTGTAGTGGTGCTGTAGGAAACCCTTCATAGTATCAGAGCCAAGCTAGAGCCTTAGGGTAACCTAGACGACGTTAAAAACCTCGAACGAACGAAACACGATGCCCGGGGGATGCTCTCTGGAAATTTTTCTAAAACCTGGATTTTTTCAAATTAAAAATGCTTAAAAAATTCAGCAGGGTTTTTTATGGGCACACCAGAAATACGGAGCCCTGACTCATCCGTACGACCGCGGAACCGCGGCCATAGTGGCCTTTCTGCTGCAGTTCCACGGCGCCGTAGGTGAGTTGTGGGCCGTAGTTTCTTGTGCATGCCCGTATGTATTTCCTGCAGTTGCTAGTATTTTTTTGAATCTGCTCTGGTGTCGAGCTTTCTGAGCAGTCTGTAGGTGTTCAATCGTTCGATCGAATGTTTTAACGTAGCCTAGAATATTAATATCTGATACAATAATTGGAATCTACAAATTTATTTGTTGCGTCTAAATCTAGCAGTTCGGTCTCGGCAACAATCGGAAATCTTGTTGAGTTATCTGGCTTGTTTTGAAAAGGTGTTTTCATGGATGAGACCGAAATGCGAGCTTTGCATTGTTAGGCATCAAATCTTGTATATGTGATATTCCGGGTTTGTGTTGTCTAAAGGCGGTTAAGATTCCAATTGTTGTAGTTTTTCATTTTATTTCTCTATGACTGTAAGTGTAGTATGTAGCATATCGCCGGTTTCGTTGCTATACATCAATGACAATCGGGGTACGCATACTTACTTACGTTGATGATATGTGATATTATGTGTTGCTGAGATTTGAAATGTAGGATTGTCGTGATTGAATAGCCGGGGGGTTTGATGTGAGATGAGAGCTTTCTTTTCATTCATGTAAAATTGAAATATAATGTAATATTCTTTTATTTGGGGCACTTCCGGGTTGAGGTTGATGTCACCAGTGTTGTATATTATTTACTTTTCCGCATTAGGATAGACCCAAGGAGGGGAGCATAAGTGACAGGGTTCTGGGGTTCAGAGGGAGGCCATCTCGAGGAGTCGAGACCGGGTCTCCTAAACTCCAGAATTGGTAGGGTCTCTTGCCACTCTCGTAGGGGTCTAGGGGTGTGGGCTTGGCTATTCAACGCGACTGTGGAATCCGTATTTTCTATTGTTGGCTAAATACTAAATACGGACGTCCTAGTATATCCTATATTATCATATCTGTGTTTCTGCTACCAGTATTCTGTGATGTGATCTCTGAGATGAATGATATATTATATATAAGATATATAATAGACATTGCTTATGCTTTACACCCGCGCTAGTCCCGTCCCGGTATGCCGTTAGTTAAGTAACCTAACGGTGCATAATAGAACATTGCGGCGAATGCGGATGGCATAAGCGTATGTTGTATTTTCGTTTTTTTTTCTCTAATTGGCTTAAGGACTTAAATGATGGGGCTACATTAATATGATTAATGTAAAGAAAATAAATCTAAAAATATGTTGTAGAATCGGATTTAAAAACCACTCGGCTCTTTATGAAAAAGCTATATTTCAAAACTGCGGAGCTCAAGCCACTCCTTTTTTGAAAACCATTTGATTCTATAATGATATCAAGTTCAAAGCGTTAAAGATTTGCTTAAAAATCATCCGCAACCTTCCGTCATTTTAGGAAGTAGAGTACTTAGTATTCATGCTACGTTTGTTGACCTTAGCCAAGGCGTAGTGTACGGTAGCTAAGTGATGTCTTCCTATAATGCATATGATGCAGATTAATTGGGACGGGCATATGACTTTGTTGACCTTAGCAAAGGGTCATGTGAACGGGTCTAATTAATTAAGAAAGGACGGGTTGAACTTGACTAGTGCTTGTGATTTGTTGACCATAGCCAAGTTCATGAGTGCTAGGGGTAAAAACCATATCGGGAATTTCAACAGTTGAAATTCCCGATAAGATTGCATACCTTCCATATGATGGTTGGATCCCGATCCCACTGTGGGGAATAGTTGCTCCCAGGAGAGTTTTGCAGTTTGCAATTAGCTAACCCATTAGGTGTCTAGAAAGATGTTAACGGGGCTACCCCTCTAGGAAGACGAGGTTTACTTTAATTAGGTCCGTGCGAAAGCACGGGGAACCTCCCTCAAGTACCGACACTGGCCTGGCTGAACGGTTAGCGAAGTTGTACACTGTAATTAATCCTGGCTAGTTTTCTTTTTAAGGGTTGAAAGAAAAACTTGATTAAAGCAGTGGGAGACATCGATTAGATAAGATAATAACCAATCAGATCTTTGCAAGAGTTTTTGCTGAGTGTATTCTTTTCTCTCTCTTAATGGTAGATACCAATGACAGGACTCAAGCTTCTACTTGATAAAAATAAACTGAATGGGACCAATTATAAAGACTGGCTGAGGAATCTTAACATAGCCTTGACTTGTGATAAGGTATCATATGTCCTCACGGCTCCAGCCCCGCCCGTCCCAGGTCCAAAATCCTCAGTTGCGAATATTGAAGTCCGCAAGACATGGGACGCTGACTGTGCCACGGCTAAATGCCTCGCGCATGCATCGATGGATAACACACATCTAAAGCAGCACGAGAATATGGACGTTCACGCCATATTCCTCCATACAAAGGAGTTGTATGGAGAGCAATCCCGCATATTACGATACGAAGCATCAAGAAAACTGTTTTAGATGCGAATGGCCCCTGGCACACCAGTAGGAGACCATGTTCTGAAGATGATAGCTCTCATAGAAGAGCTTGAGGACCTTGGATGGACAATGAACAATATATAGATATTATTCTGCAGTCCCTCCCCTCCACCTTTGCTCAATTTATAGTTAACTTCAACATGCACAACATGGAGAAGGAACTATCTGAACTCCTTAATATATTAAAGAGTGCAGAGAGCACACTGAAATCAGTGAAAACTCCCGTTTTGAGTGTTGGGCAATCTTCCTCTTCTCGCCCAAAGGCTAAGGCCAAGGGAAAGATAAATAAGAAGCCCACTAATTCTAGGGATGGAGTTAAAAAGGTTAAGGGGAAGGACAAGTCCAAAGCTGGAGAATCGGGAAAAGGGGAATGTTATCACTGCCACAAAACAGGATATTGGAAGTTCAACTGCACGGAGTAATTAAATCTCAAGAAGAAGCATGGGGATGCTTCCGCTTCAGGTGTGTTTGTGAGAGAAAACTGTTTTTCAATAAACTCTGCTTCCTGGGTATTAGATACCGGTTCTGGTTCTCACATTTGCAATTCTATGCAGGGGCTAAGAAATAGCAAGGTTTTGAAGACAGGAGACCATACTCTCCGCGTTGGAAATGGTTCAAATGTACATACTGTTGCAGTGGGAGAGTATCATTTGGGGTTGCCGTCTTGGTGTATATTGGTTTTGAACCCATGTTATTTTTTACCTAGTATGCTTTGTAGTATAATATCCGTTTATTTGTTAGACAATGAAGGATATAATTTTGTATTGCAGAACAATGTTATAAACATTCACCTGAATCAAATGTTGGTTGGGTATGGTACTCTTAATAACGAGATATACGTCCTAAATCAACACACAGTATTCAGCATACAACACACTAATAAATGAAGCTTTTCTTTGGCACTGTAGACTTGGTCATATTAACGAAACAAGACTAAACAAGTTACACAAAGATGGATATTTAAACCCTTTTGAATATAAATCTTATGCGACTTGCCAGTCTTGTATCAAGGGTAAAATGACCAAAACTCCGTTTACCGGACACGGAGAAAGAGCTACTGAGATCTTAGGGCTCATACATAGTGATGTATGCGGGCCAATGTCTACACAGGCTAGAGGCGGTTTTTCATACTTGATTACATTCACTGATGATTTCTCAAGAATCGGTCATGTATTTTTATTAAAGCACAAATCCGAAACTCTCGAGATATTCACTGAATATAAACTCGAAGTAGAAAAACAAACCGTCTTGAGCATCAAAATACTTCGATCAGATCGAGGTGGGGAGTACCTCAGTACAGAGTTTGCAAACTTCTCTCTCAGCTCACTCCTCCTTACACACCACAGCACAACGGTGCGTCAGAACGAAGAAATCGGACCCTATTAGATATGGTTCGTTCCATGATGAGTGATGCTGAGTTACCCGTCTCATTTTGGGGGCATGCATTGGAGACTGCAGCGTTTCTACTGAACAGGGTTCCAACCAAAACCGTGTTTACCACGCCATATGAGATATGGCATGGGAAGAGACCATCTCTTAAGAGAATTAAGATTTGGGGTTGCCCGGCCTATGTTAAAAAGCAGAATCCGGACATACTCAAGACACGGTCGATCATGTGTGAATTTGTGGGATATCTAAGGAATTCTTATGGATATCTTTTCTACCACAAGGAGGAACAAAAGGTGTTTGTTTCTCAGCATGGCACATTTTTGGAAAAAGAGTTTTTCACAAATGAAACTGATGGCAATGTGGTGGATCTAGAAGAGGTTCTAGAGACACATACTACAAATGACGACTTGGTTGAACCGGCTGTTGCAATAGAAACTGAGGAAGCTCGACCACTCCGTAGGTCTGGTAGGACTTCTCGCCCATCGGAGAGGTACTACGGTTTCCTCATTGATGGTGACAGAGAACACTGCATCATGGAGGATGATCATCCTACCAGCTTTCAGCAAGATATCACGAGTGGAGACTCTGTGAAGTGGCTGGATGCCATGAGATCCGTAATGGAGTCTATGTACACCAACAAAGTATGGACTTTGGACGTTGTACCCCCTGGGGTAAAACCTGTGGGGTGCAAATGGATCTTTAAAAGAAAGATTGGTGTAGATGGGCAGGTAGAGACCTATAAGGCAAGACTTGTGGCAAGAAGGTTTTCGTCAAAGACCAGGTTTGGACTATGACGAGACTTTTTCTCCCGTAGCCATGCTTAAATCCATTCGGATCCTACTTGTTATTGCTGCTCACTACGACTATGAAATCTGGCAGATGGACGTTAAAATGACATTTCTAAATGGAGATTTAGAAGAATGCGTTTATATGGATCAGCTAGAGGGCTTCATTGACAGTGAGAGCAGCGGGAAAGCATGTTGATTGCTTAAATCCATTTATGGGTTAAAGCAAGCATCACGGAGTTGGAACATCTGTTTCGATGATATTATCAAAGAGTTTGATTTCATCAAAAATCCAGATGAACCTTGCGTTTATAAGAAAGCTGTAGGGAGAGCTGTCACATTCCTCATATTGTACGTGGATGATATTCTTCTGATAGGAAATGATATTCCTATGCTACAGTCGGTCAAATCTTTCTTATCACTAAGGTTTTCCATGAAGGACCTGGGTGATGCCACATACATTCTGGGCATTTGGATCTATAAGGATAGATCCAAGACGTTATTGGGATTGTCCTAAACCAGGTTCATCAACACCATCCTAAAAAGGTTTAGTATGGAAGACTCCAAGCGGGGTGCCTTACCCGCTTGCCATGGGGTCACTCTCTCTAAGGACTCTTGCCCAAAGACCGATGAAGAGAGAGCCCGCATGAGCATTATACCCTATGCTTCAGCAGTAGGATCTATAATGTATGCAATGTTATGTACACGCCCAGATGTAGCTTATGCACTTAGTGTTGTAAGCAGGTATCAATCTAACCCAGGGGAGAATCACTGGATAGCTGTGAAGAACATTCTTAAGTACTTGCAATGAACTAAAGAATTGTTCTTGGTGTATGGTAATGGAGATCTCCAAATGGAGGCCTTTACCGATTCAAGCTTCCAGAGCGATAAGGACGACAGCAAATCTATCTCCGGGTTTGTATTTACCCTCAATGGAGGAGTGGTATGTTGGAAGAGTTCCAAACAGGATACCGTTGCAGACTCTACGATGGAGGCTGAGTACATTGCTGCGAATGATGCCGCCAAAGAAGCCGTCTGGATGAAGAAGTTCGTCTCGGAGCTAGGAGTAGTTCCAACCATTATTGATCCAATACCATTGTATTATGATAATAATGGGGCTATGGTGTTAGCCAAGGAGCCCAGGTCCCATCAGCGGTCCAGACACCTCCTGAAGCGCTTTCATTTGATCTAGGAGATTGTAGATCGCCGCGAGATCGAGATTAGGAGAGTAGACACAAAGAATAACGCCGCGGATCTACTCACCAAGGCCCTCCCTCAGCCGCAACATGAGCGACTTTTTGAGATGTTGGGATGAGATACGCCAACAACTGGCCTTAGTGCAAGTGGGAGATTGTTGGATATATGTATGCCTTAGAGGCCATTATATGATAGTGGATGTATTTATACATGTGTATATATATATATATATATTCAGTGTACATTCTTGCTCGACATGATAGTATGCTATCTGGTTCTTCATTATCTGACATGTTGATTTGATCATGCTTTTATTCATTCACACATGTTGATAAAGCCCTGAGGATATAGGCTTAACTACTGTGATTATGATAGAGATCATACTAGTGGGACATCTGTAGTTTATAAGCATATCCTAAAAAGTCCCTAGTCGTAGGTATGTCGAGACGGGGCATTGATATACCAGAGTAGACTAGCGTATATGAGGGTAGACCCATATGATGGGCGATGGATGTTCCCACATTCATTGATGTTTGACATCGAGATCGTATACGGGTGATCAGTGGTGACTGGGTACACTGGACGGACTTACCGAAAACTCCTATATGGAATTATATCTATCATCGGATAACAGTTCTCAGGTGACACTGGTACAGGTTAGTCTGTAGACCCGAGATCGTCATAGAGACTTGTGTGTTCTCCCACTGTACTTTGATTGCCACCCTACCACGGCTTTACTGAGTTGTGCAAACAGGTGGCCGTTGGGTACAGTCCTGAGACACATGAACGTGATGAGGGAAAGGAGGGGTTTCGTCTCTCCCGATATTGGGAGTTGAAGCTGTGCTGTGCTCGATTGGCTATATCAGTAAGTCCCTGTCCAGGGCTGTTGAGATTTACTGATAAGTGTTATCAGTAGTTTCTCGATCTGTTATAGACCACTCATCGGCACGACTTATTGAGTTATTAGGGTCGACGTTACCATACCTAGACTCGATATGCAGCATATCTGACGAAGAGACCGGACTGTACGGTAGTGTTGCCGGTTGGCTCGACGGGAGTTGTGGCAGGTTCGCTTGTTTCCTTCTGACCGCTCAATACTCGGGTGGCCGTTACGTTTAGCTGACCGCTTGCGGCTTAGGGGTGCTTGATATGATCATCACCCACTGCCGGCGTATTGACGAGTCTTAGAGTCCCACAATGTAGTTGCCTAGTCCAGGAGAAATGATGTGGTGCGCATATGAGATATGCGCGTGGACCCGGTTTGTTAGTTATATGTATGCCCTAGAGGCCATTACTGTACATATGATGTATATTGTAGTGGATGCTAGGACATTTATAGGGAGGACTTTCTTGCTCGACATGATAGTATGATATCTGGTTGTACTTTATCTTAACATGTACTCTGATTGTCTCTATGTTACATGTTGATAAAGCCCTTAGGATATGTACTCGACTACTGGGACTATGATGAGATCATACTAGTGGGGCCACGGTAGTCGGTGAGTACATCCTATAACTGTTCCTAGTCGAGGGTGTATCGAGACAGGGCATCGATGCACCAGAGTAGACTAGCGTATACGCATCTTGACCCATATGATGGGCGATGGATGATCCCATATCCATCGGTGTTTGACATCAAGGATGGTGTACGGGTGCTCAGTGGAGACTGGGTACACTGGACGGACTCGCCGAGAACTCCCAGATGGTATTATACCATACGTCAGATGGCAGTTCTCCGGTGACACTGGTACAGAGTAGTCTGTTGACCAGAGATCGTCATAGAGTCTTGTGTGATTCCTACTGTGCTTTGATTTCCATCATACCACGTCCAAGAGGGCGTGCAAAAAGGTGGCTTTTGGGTACAGTCCCGAATCACATGGAGGCAATGAGCGATAGGAGGGGATTCGTCTCTCCCGGTATAGGGAGTTGATGTTGTGCTGTGTTCGATTGGCTATAGCCGGAAATCCCTGGCCAGGGTTGCTGAGATTTACTGGTAAGTGTTATCAGTAGTTTCTCGAACTGTTATAGACCTCATATCGACACGACTTATCGAGCTACTGGGGTCTGACGTTTACCACCCCTAGGCGAGATATGCAACATATCAGACGACGAGACCGGACTGTACGGGAGTGTTACTGTTTGGATTCACAGGAGAAGTTACAGGCTTGCTTGTTGATCTTCTGAGTGCTTAATACCTGGGTAGCTGTTACTTTTAGCAGACCGCTTGCAGCTTGTGGGTGTTTGATATGATCATCACCTACTGCCGGCGTATTGACGATTCTTTAGAGTCCTACACAGAGGTTTCTTGACTCAGGCAAAACGGAGTAGGAGCACATATGTGATATGTGCGGGACCGAGGATAATGCGATATGTGATACCGTATTATATTCTCGCGATATATGATATTAGCCGGGTCATCGGATCAAGTGTTGATTCGATGAATCGGTACGGATAAATATTAGTCGGTTATATACGATATAGCCGGATTGTCGGATCAAGTGTTGATTCGATAATTTAATGTATAATAATATATATGATATATTAAATTACATTAACTAATATTAGCTCACTAAAAGATTCTTTTTCTCACTGGATTAATGTAACTACACGGCGGCGCCCCGGCCGTCAATCCGACGGCCAAATGCGGAAGCGGTGAAAAACTTTAAATTTTGCGGACTTAGCAAACCGGCACCACCGCGCACTAAACACCCGGATCGTAACCATTAACAAGTCTAAGCTAACTAGAAGATGGGTTAGAGATATACCGACGATCCTAGTCCTCCGGTCTTCTCGTCATGGTCCCGATCACCTGCGGAAAATCCTGCCTCCTCCTCGTCGCCGGAAATGCACCACATCGCCTACTTTGTTTACGGGCTCCCACCTCAATGCCGAGGCAACTCGGGCACGAAGCCGGCTACTCGACGTGCCCAAGGTTCGCTGTAGAATATGTAGTCCTCAAGTCTCACTTTGGGGTTCATGGAGATGCCATTTTGGTGGAGGGATGATACAAGCTTTTGGAGGAGGAGCTAAAGGGATTTTCCAACATGAAATGAACCAAAAACCCCTTACCAAAATGTTTGGACAGCCCCCATCAAGAGAGTGGCCGGCCATGCTAGATGAGGGAGGGAGTGGAAAAATGAGAGTCTTTCTCATATCAAGCAAGAGAGAGAGAGAGGAATGGTTATCATATGAACCAATGATAACAAAGGAAAACCAACACTCAACTAACAACCATCTCTCATCATCAACAACCATCATCAAAACCATGATGATAAAGAAAGTCAAGCAATCATGAGTTTATGAAGTCAAATGATGGGACAAGTATCATGACATGATAATATGCAAAGACCTCCTCCACAAATGCTTATTTGCAACAATGCAAATAAGCCCTCCTCCACCAATCTTCGGCCAATGAACGGAACAAAGGAAATTGGCCGAAACGGAAAGCAAATTGGCAACTCCAGAAAACTGGTCCCGTAATAAATTACAGGAAAAACCCCGATACTGTGCATACACACCCGCATCTGTATTTCGACCGAAATACAAAAGCAATGAGACAAAATCTACACTGTACTATACTAGGATCCGGCTTAAACCAAAGCCGGCTAGTAATATCTGTTCGATCCTGATCCGTGCAATACCGCACGTATCTGATCGAACCCTGCCATATAACCATACGGCCTATAGTACAAACTGTCCGATCCGGATCCGTGCAATACCGCACGTATCTGATCGGACCTTGCCATATCTCCATACGGCCTCTACAACCTTTCGCCCGAAAGCTGAGTAACTGAATGTGGGGGACTCTAAAGACTCGTCAACATCTTGGTTGTGGATTTAACCACTAGCACTTCAGAGGTATAAGCCAATACGTAACGGGCTACCAGGTACTGACTAAAAGGGACGTCTGTGAGTGAACTCAGCCTGACAACCCTACTGAGCCTGTCAGTGACAATATCCGTACAGTCCGGTCCGTTCGTCTATGAGTATCGCATGGCGGGCCTAGGGGGTTGGTAAAAGTCAGACCCCCAAAAGCGGTACAAGTCGTGTCGGAGTATAGCCCAGAACACCCTGAGATACTACTGGAATACCTACCAGTGAATCTCCTTGCCTTGGCCAAGGACTTTGTGTAATGGCTCTCCTAGACACAGCACGACCTCACCCCCAATACCGGGAGAGACGAACCCCTGAAGATACGCTCACTGCCTCCATGTGGCTCGGGACTATACCCAACTAAAACCTGTTTGCACGACTCCTTTGAGCCATGGTAGGGTAGTAATCAAAGTACAGTGGGAACTCACACGAGACAAATGACGATCCCCAGGTCGATGAACTAACCTGCACACATGTCACCAGGGAACTGCCATCTGACGTCTGGTATATGACCAACTAGCATGTTCCCGGCGAGTCCTGTCCGGTGTACTCATAACCCAATGAGCACCTGTATACATCTTAGGTGATCCAACTGACACCAGTGGCTTGTGAGACCGGCCACCGCCCCTCGTCGGGGTCTCGAATGTATACACTAGTCTACTAATGGAGTATCGATGCCCAGTCTCGAAACTCCCACGACTAGGGACCTTTTAAGGATAAGCTTATAGACCCCCAGCTCCCACTTATATGATCGCCCTCATACTGCTGGTGGTCAAGCAAGAATCCTAGGGGCTCTATCAACGTGTAATAGCGACGTGTCAGGTCACCTAAAGCAGTACACGATGATAAAGGTAAACCAGATAGCATACTATCATCTCGAGTAAGACTGTCCTACCGGGATAGGTCCTCCCTCAATCATTACAATCACGTACCTGTGACCTAATAATTGACTCTGAGGGCACTATCTCCAACAATCTCCCACTTGCACTCAAGGCTAATTATTGCGATGTCGCATACTCACAGCCCGTGTGATACCGAACACCCAACTCCTCTACTAGTCAGTCTCACAAAGCTCGTTTGCGGAACTATTGCGTTCGAGGAATAGCCTCAGTGAGTGGATCCGCTTAGTTGTTTCTTTCTATGTCTCTCTATATCTCAAGTTCGCGGAGAAAGCCATCTCCCGAAAAGAGCAATACCTGTCTCAGAATATGTCTGGATGTCTGATGGGACCTAGCTCATAAATGAACTCCAAATCCAAACTTCTTAGACTGTATCGTCAACTGAACTTAATCAGTATCCTGCGCGCCATGCCTCCCTCAGTATTGCCTTGGACCACCTGTCCAAAATACTGCCCCTCATCAGAAGGAAAACTATAACTCTGACAACCTCCTTGTCGTCCATGTCACCTTGGAAGCCTGGAATGATAACTGTCTCCTGAATGAGGCTGTCGTTATCATCTCCCTAGAACATCCACTTATGTTCTAAAACTGCTTCCGACTGTTTCTCCAGGATTGGATTAATGTCAACTTATTGCATCTAGTGCAAGAACAACATCTGGTGTGGTACTTGACATCTCACGATTGACTCAATTGCCTGAGCAAGTGATCTGCCAATCATGCCCGTCCCTCTCCCCTTTAGTCTGTAAGACACCTTTGGAGAGGGTGACTCCATTACCTGCAGGTACACTACCGTGCCAGGAGTCGTCCATCCTAAATACTCTTAGAACGCTGTCAAGTACCCGGATTGGGAAACCACCCAAATCTAGATCTAAGACCATAGATCTAGTAACCAGTATGTCTGATATAAAATCCATTTCCTTTGTGGAGAAACAACTGTGTGACGACCAAAGTATAACCGATCGTAGTGTAGGAGTTTCTTTTCCTACTCTGTGTATATCATCCAAATACCAGGATATCACACCCTACTACCTTCTCAACAGATCCATCCCCTATTCTGATGAAGTCAAACCCATGACTGTCACGTCAGAAATAGATGATCTATCTCCGCTACATCTGCTCTAGTCTATAAATAGACATAAGCAATCTGTCCACCAATGCTTCCGCTGCTCCCACTGACTACGACAACCCTCTGGCAGAGTCATATAGACGTACACTTCTAAAACTGGTTTAGAACGACGCTATACTCATCCTCCCGCCAGGTCTCGTAACCTGGAACAACAGCAATGGCAATTTTGGGTAAACAAGAACTTCCCTGTCACCGTCCTTGAGGCTACCGTAGTGCCTCTCGGGTGCCTGAAGTTACCCACCTTATCTGCGGAGTGGCCAATGGAATGTCAATCCGGATTGAATCTTTAGGTTCCTTATCAAATCTTCAGTAATCGTTTGTGGTTCTGGAATCACTTCCAGTTCTACCATACTCCCACTACTGTTTTCTGAAAAAATCCATCTTTAATAAAACTGTGGCGAGTCTAGAACAATATCGCTATTGTTCATCCAGATGGTAGAAAGTCAACCCTCGTCATAGCCTGGGTCAACCCACAAACAGCCATTACAGAAACGTGCCTTGAGTTGTCCAGTGTCTGGTTTTAATCATAAACCGGACAACTCCCCGTACCTTAACATCGTTAAGATATGAACTGTTCTATATCCAATATAGAAACAGAGGCACTGATTTAATTGAACAAGATTCAAATCATGCAGCTGTCTTCAGTGCATGTCAACTAAATGGAAGAAGGCCGATCAGCGTAACTCAACTTAGGAATGCTTCCAATTATGAGTAACCTGAAAGAGAAGCAAGTTCTCTTAATCATTACTATCATCTGAATACCATACACAAGTATCTACATCTTCGATCTCTTTGAAGAATCCCGATACTTGCTACACCTGGTTCTCTACTCTATTCAAATACCTATAACTTCTCAAAATTCGGACCCTGTGTTTCCGCGAAACACTTGTCTAAAAACTAGAGAAGTCATAAGTAAACCGAATATAGTACGAGGACCAACCCCTCTGTCCTGATGGACCCTGGACAACATACAATCCTTTGTATAAGTCCCTTGAGTCTGATAACTCATTCACTGTGTGTCGTAGGTTGAAAACTGTACTTATGGTTAAGAAGAATTACACCGCTGTTTAATGCTCCTTACCTAACCATCCACTGATATAGGTAAATGTCGTAGACATAATTTCATAAAGGTATATCTCACTCTATGAAAATAGACGTACAGATATATCAATTTGAAATTGGTGCATAACAGCGGATATTCAAAACCAAATATTTGCCGACCGGCAAACAGCCCAGGTGATTTCCTCAAATATCACCGATTACAACGAATCCCGATATAATGAGGATAATCACCCAATTCCCAATAACTTACTCCCACTCATTATCTGTAAAACCATACAGATGTGAGAATCGTACCTGGTAAATACATACCCTGGAGTAAGTATCTAATCGGGAAATCAGTTTTCCTTTAACATTACACAGTGAAACTGAAACATTGAAATGTTCCGATGGGGTATTCTGGTATTCCTAGTAATGCCTCTTCCAGATTCACGACTGTAACCGTATAGTTCTTTGCCACCTCTCCAAATCCCTTCATATGTCTTTAGTCTTTACCTTCTGCACACCCTTTTAGGCCAAATGGTTTTCTTCCTTCCCTACCGTTCGGCACCATCCTATAGTTTGGAAGAAGACTATCCAATAAGCATAATGGGTGTACTGTCCCAATCCTAGGAACACTCGCAATGAGAGAGGGTGAAGATAAAAGACAACCGAATAAACCTTATTCCTATTTCTCCTGAACCAGAATCCATCCCCGAACTGGAACAAGTTCCATTCGAGTTCGTATATAACCATACGATGGAGTATCCAAATAAACTGTGGATCTTCATAGTGATACGGAGTGTCCTGGAGAAATACAAAGGTGATGTGGGAGTGGTAACGAAATATTTGGTTTGGTCGTGAATATCTGTTGCAATTTACTTTGCCCTCTTACTAATCCCTTGCTTTGTCTGAACTTAATACCTTCTACACACCATCGTTATGATAATTGGTTTTCTTCATTCCCTACCGGTCGGCACCAGCCTAAGGTTTGGAAGAAGACAATCCAATTTGCGTAATAGGTGTACTACCCCTAAACCAAGGAGTACTCGTAACCTGAGAGAGGGTAAAAGGAAAAGACAACTGAATAATCCTATCCGTTTTCTCCAGAACCGGAAACCATCCTCGAATAAATTCTTTCGAGTTCGTATCTAACATACGATGGTTTTGTCCAATGGAAGTGGACGTTCGTAGTAAAACGGGGTGTCCTGGAGAAAAGGGTAAAAGTAGGAGTGGCAATGAGGTTTGCAACTCTGACAATCCAAAAGCCGGTGTTTAAGAAGGTTCGGTCAACTTGGTCACTGAGTCAAAGTCTTAGGGTCGGGTCAAATGGTCGCTGCCAGAGAGAGAGAGAAAAGAAACACTCAGCGTGCACTCTAACCTAGATCAGAATGGTTACCAATTTATCTAATCTGGAATCCTCCCACTGTACCTCAAATTCTCCTCCAAACCTGAAAGAAGAATTAGTCGGGGTCACCCGAGGAGTACACTAACTCATCAGTGGGAATCGGGATCCAACTCTCATCGCATGACAACGTGACGGAATCCGCTCACGGTATCACACTCCAGAAGGTATGCGCATATCTGGCAAGTTTCAGTTCTTTTGAAACTCCCGATGTGATTTCTGCCCCATGCTCTTATGACCTTGACTAAGGCCAACAAATCATAAGTCACATGTCAAGTTCTACCCGTCATTATCCAGGTTGATTTGAACCCACCCGTACAAGCCCTTGACTAGGGCCAACAAGGCTATACGACTGTCCCAAACCAACGCATCTATCTATGCTGCAGAAAGGCAACAAGCAGCTACCATACACTATGCCTTGACGAAGGCCAACAAACATAGCATGAATACTACGTGCTACCCGTCTGAAACGACGGAGGGCTACGAATGGTTTCTAGCGAAAACCTTTAACGCAAAGAACTTGATATCGTTGAAGGAACTGATAGCTTTTTGAAAATATAGTGACGAAAACCGTTGCTAAAGAGGTCACTCCCGGTGAAGGGATCTCGGCTCTTTCCCCGTAGAATGGGGTGCAGGATATTCTAACTGAATACCACGGTGCAAAGCAAAAGTAGTCGGCTATAGTGAAGTTAATGCCCTGACGCAAACTTCTGTCCAAGGGGTCACTCCCGGTGAAGGGATCTCGGCCCTTGCCTCGTCGACTGAGGAGCAGGATATTCCAAATGAATACCACGATGCTAAACAAAAGTGAACGTCCTTGCAATAACAGCTTTTTGAAAAGTGTTCCAACAACATCAGATTAGGTTTGTTTTTAACTTGCATTGATCCGAATCAATGCAGTCCCATCAATTGATCACACCACAAAGAACGAAAATATACTGATGTACGTATATGCCATCCGCATTCGCCACTGGGTCCCGTCATTACCCGTTAGGTTAGCTAACTAACGACAGAGCGGGGACTGGACTAGCGCGGATGCAAAACATATACAACATCTACTAATATATATACCAATATATAGTATTTCGCTCAAGGCGTGAATAAAATGCAACATCACAGAAATGTACAGCATCACAGAAACAATACAGATATCTGGGATCCCCGGGTCTCACAGAGCCACTACTGAAACCCGACGTTCCCCTGGTCGTGTGGATAGCCTGTGCAATGAAATCCTAGACCCCTACGGGCGCGGCAAGTTACCCGCCAAAACCTGAAGCGAGGCAGCCCCCTTCAGCAACGTGAATGGACCACCCAGCACTTCACGGAATCCGGTAACTTGGGCACCCCTCCTGGGTCAACCTGTACCCCCTACGAGTGCGGCGAATAGCCCGCCAATCCTAGAGTGAAGCCCCCTCCGTCTCAATGCCATGAGATGCGGGCTTGTTGCCCTCCAGAACCCGGCTATCCGTGCACCCCTCCGCGGGGCAATCCTAGTACAGAAAGTAAAATATACATACAACGGGTACATCGACCGCAACCATGTCGTGCCCCAAAATAATAATACAAACAGGCAGTGACGGCAGTCCACATGTCGGACGCTCGCCCCGCAATATCAAATGTACATAATACAACAAAACTGTACTAGCATTGCATCCAGGCTATCCCCCACGACCTATCCGCAACATCACAGCAAAAACAAAACATCAACGTGAAAGTCACGTTCGCAAATCCGTCTAACCGGGCTATAGCAGTTAGACCGGATTTACCGATCAAGTGACATTCACGGTCGCAGATATAATGTAAATACTGTGAAAAATGTGTTTAAAATATCCGATCGATCAAAAATTAACAAGTGGGCCCCCAATCAAAACTGTAGCACTCACAGAAATCCTGGGCCCAATTTTAATATTCCAAAACCCATATTTTAAGCCCAGAAGGCCTCTGTAAAAAATTGGTGAAGTGATCTCCACAGTGTGCGGCGGAAGGGCGGCGGGAAGGGGGTTTTCGCGGCGGTTCCGCGCTCCAACTGTGGAGTTACTTCGTCGAATTTTTACAGAGCTCTTAGATTTTCTAGTACATCAATATTTTACAACCTGAAAAATTTTTCGAAACCAAAAATTTCCAACAGAAAACTGATGCTAACAAAAATGTAGTTCTGGAACATTTTGATCGATTGGAAATGCAAACACATTACACAAAACTAGACTAAGTTAATGGCGAGGCTCTGATACCACTGTAACTGCACGGCGGCGCCCCGGCCGTCAATCCGACGGCCAAATGCGGAAGCGGTGAAAAACTTTAAATTTTGCGGACTTAGCAAACCGGCACCACCGCGCACTAAACACCCGGATCGTAACCATTAACAAGTCTAAGCTAACTAGAAGATGGGTTAGAGATATACCGACGATCCTAGTCCTCCGGTCTTCTCGTCATGGTCCCGATCTCCTGCGGAAAATCCTGCCTCCTCCTCGTCGCCGGAAATGCACCACATCGCCTACTTTGTTTACGGGCTCCCACCTCAATGCCGAGGCAACTCGGGCATGAAGCCGGCTACTCGACGTGCCCAAGGTTCGCTGTAGAATATGTAGTCC
This sequence comes from Agapanthus africanus, assembly GCA_030015575.1. NCBI lineage: Eukaryota > Viridiplantae > Streptophyta > Magnoliopsida > Asparagales > Amaryllidaceae > Agapanthus > Agapanthus africanus. Next base: position 261,823,170 of record CM057345.1, on the reverse strand, counting down.
TCAAGTCTCACTTTGGGGTTCATGGAGATGCCATTTTGGTGGAGGGATGATACAAGCTTTTGGAGGAGGAGCTAAAGGGATTTTCCAACATGAAATGAACCAAAAACCCTTTACCAAAATGTTTGGACAGCCCCCATCAAGAGAGTGGCCGGCCATGCTAGATGAGGGAGGGAGTGGAAAAATGAGAGTCTTTCTCATATCAAGCAAGAGAGAGAGAGAGGAATGGTTATCATATGAACCAATGATAACAAAGGAAAACCAACACTCAACTAACAACCATCTCTCATCATCAACAACCATCATCAAAACCATGATGATAAAGAAAGTCAAGCAATCATGAGTTTATGAAGTCAAATGATGGGACAAGTATCATGACATGATAATATGCAAAGACCTCCTCCACAAATGCTTATTTGCAACAATGCAAATAAGCCCTCCTCCACCAATCTTCGGCCAATGAACGGAACAAAGGAAATTGGCCGAAACGGAAAGCAAACTGGCAACTCCAGAAAACTGGTCCCGTAATAAATTACAGGAAAAACCCCGATACTGTGCATACACACCCGCATCTGTATTTCGACCGAAATACAAAAGCAATGAGACAAAATCTACACTGTACTATACTAGGATCCGGCTTAAACCAAAACCGGCTAGTAATATCTGTTCGATCCTGATCCGTGCAATACCGCACGTATCTGATCGAACCCTGCCATATAACCATACGGCCTATAGTACAAACTGTCCGATCCGGATCCGTGCAATACCGCACGTATCTGATCGGACCTTGCCATATCTCCATACGGCCTCTACAACCTTTCGCCCGAAAGCTGAGTAACTGAATGTGGGGGACTCTAAAGACTCGTCAACATCTTGGTTGTGGATTTAACCACTAGCACGTCAGAGGTATAAGCCAATACGTAACGGGCTACCAGGTACTGACTAAAAGGGACGTCTGTGAGTGAACTCAGCCTGACAACCCTACTGAGCCTGTCAGTGACAATATCCGTACAGTCCGGTCCGTTCGTCTATGAGTATCGCATGGCGGGCCTAAGGGGTTGGTAAAAGTCAGACCCCCAAAAGCGGTACAAGTCATGTCGGAGTGTAGCCCAGAACACCCTGAGATACTACTGGAATACCTACCAGTGAATCTCCTTGCCTTGGCCAAGGACTTTATGTAATGGCTCTCCTAGACACAGCACGACCTCACCCCCAATACCGGGAGAGACGAACCCCTGAAGATACGCTCACTGCCTCCATGTGGCTCGGGACTATATCCAACTAAAACCTGTTTGCACGAATCCTTTGAGCCGTGGCAGGGTAGTAATCAAAGTACAGTGGGAACTCACACGAGACAAATGACGATCCCCAGGTCGATGAACTAACCTGCACACATGTCACCAGGGAACTGCCATCTGACGTCTGGTATATGACCAACTAGCATGTTCCCGGCGAGTCCTGTCCGGTGTACTCATAACCCAATGAGCACCTGTATACATCTTAGGTGATCCAACTGACACCAGTGGCTTGTGAGACCGGCCACCGCCCCTCGTCGGGGTCTCGAATGTATACACTAGTCTACTAATGGAGTATCGATGCCCAGTCTCGAAACTCCCACGACTAGGGACCTTTTAAGGATAAGCTTATAGACCCCCAGCTCCCACTTATATGATCGCCCTCATACTGCTGGTGGTCAAGCAAGAATCCTAGGGGCTCTATCAACGTGTAATAGCGACGTGTCAGGTCACCTAAAGCAGTACACGATGATAAAGGTAAACCAGATAGCATACTATCATCTCGAGTAAGACTGTCCTACCGGGATAGGTCCTCCCTCAATCATTACAATCACGTACCTGTGACCTAATAATTGACTCTGAGGGCACTATCTCCAACAATTAATACATTGATATATATGCGATATATGTTAATTGTATTATTTTCTTTTGTTGCAAATATATAATATATATGTGATATATATTATTGTGACATGATATGATTTATTATAAAACATGTTTAAGGATGATATAAAGGGATTAGGGTTTGATTAGGGTTAGCACCTTCTTGTTCATTCTAGAAGGATTCTATTTTCTCATGATAAAGATATTTTGTTATGACTCATGGTTTAAACTAACCAAACCCTAACTCTAGTTTATTCTCTACATTGGTTTAGCCTCTCATCCTTGACCATGGTTTGATAATCAATCATATATTCTTGATTACTATTCATCACAAAAGGATGCTATTATTATTGTTCATCTTCTTCCTCCTTCATTCTTTCATGAAAAGCTTACTAGTTTTTCAAAAGGTGATAAATAAATATGAGAAAAAGATAAATAAAGAGAGCAAAAATCCTACTTCATCATCCTCATCTTCCCTTGCCATTTAGATGAGGGTGTTCACATCATTTCATGAGTGTTAGCTTGTGTTGAAGAAACTTCAAGGTAGATCATCTTAGTATCGAAGATCGGAAGCAAATGTTGCGTCTTTCTCTTCGTGGAACCTCTCGAGAGTCCGGATCCTGATGATCGCAGTGAAGGGACCACAACACGGAGCATATGAAGTGAAGGACCGGATCTACAAAGGTTGTAATCCCTCTCACTTAGTGTTAAAGTGTTTAGCATGCTTGTTTTTGCCTAATCTCTAGTTTAAAGTTCCGTATTCGGGTTGTTCGGCACGGCTAAATTTTCAATCGGGCATGGTTGATGCCTCGTAGACCCTTGTGCGCGTGCCTAGCAACCCTACAGTGGTATCAGAGCCAAGCTAGAGCTTTAGGCGAAGTCTAGACGAAGTTTGAAGTCCGATCGAATCCGGAAAACCCGAACAAACCCCTTCTCTGGAAATTTTCTGAAAGTTTGGATTTTTGCGAATTAAAAATTGCCAAAAAATTCAGCAGGGAATTCTATGAGATACTGTGAAGCACGTGGTTTTAACTCGACAAGTGAGGCGCAGAACCGCGGCCTATCCTTGGTATTAGCGGCGGTTCCGCGGCCATTTGGCTGAGTTACACCACGTGGCTTACACAGTAATTCTTGTCTTGAAGTGCTGAGTCTTCTGGAAATTTTTGTTTTTACTCAACAGTTGAGTTTTTCTGGGGTTGTTTTGGGGATTCAATTATTCGATCGGATTGTCTAATTTTGTCTATGTGTTTTGTCCGGATAATTTTTAGAAACTGTTAAAAAGTTCGAACGGATATCAATAACTCACTTTTTCCCCTGTCGGAAAATTTTTCAAAAGTTGGATTTTTTCTCGTGTTTAAGAATGTTCTAAGTCATGCAAGTAACTCGGTGGACCCTCTAGAAGACAACAAACCTTAACTCGATTATGTGACCGTCTTGAACTGCCCTTTGAACCTTAGGATTTGGGGCAGTACGGCGTGCCACATGTGAGGCGTTGGCTTGACCCTTCTACGGCTGGACCATTGGTACTGTGGCATGTGATGAATGTTTTTAAACTGATTTCAAGTGTTGAGATATATTGGGGAAATCTTGGGTGCTTGATGATTCGATTGGAAAGTTTAACTTTTTCTATTTATCCGGAATGTGATACAATATTTGGAATCCACAAATAGTTATGAGATAACTGATTTGAATATTATAGACATAGCAGTTTAGTCTCAGATGATCGGTTGCCACGGAATTTTGATTTGATCAAAAGTCCGTCGCAATCACGTAGAGTACGCGGATACGCGCCGGGTAAACTTAATAGACAGCTACACCCCATAGCCCCGACCAAGTGACTATAGGAGAACCCCGTCGCCGAAAGCATCCGTTCGGGTGCTCGCGGTAGCGGTGTTCCGCCTTGGTGCACTTCGTCGACGGTATCAGGGGTGCGGCCGTCTACTAAAGTTTGCGACGAGCATTCGATCAGGACGTCGGGAATCTTGTTGAATTGCCCGACTTGATATTGAGAAGAGTTTTCGATAAATGAGACTAAAATGCGGGGTTTATAATTGTTAGGCATGCGATGTCTAAGGAATTCATTTGGTTAAGCATGCGATGTCTAAAGAGGTTGCGGATTCCAACTGTTGTAGTTTTACACTTTCTTTTCTGTGACCGTAAGCGTAGTATGTGGTGTATCGCCGGCTTCGTTGCTATACATCAACGACAATCGGGATACGCATACTTGCTTACGTTGATGATATGAGATATTATGTGTTGCTGTGATATGTTATATTGGATCGTCGCGTTTTGAATAGCCGGGGGTTTTATGTGAGATGAGAGTTTTTTCTTTTTCATTCATGTAAAATTCATTTGTATGTAATATTCTTTTATTGGGGCACTTCCAGGTAGCGGAAGATGTCACCGTTGTATATTATTTACTTTTCTGCATTAGGTAGACCCAAGGCGGGGAGCACAAGTAACCGGGTTCTAGGGTCCAGTGGGAGACCATCTCAAGGAGTCGAGACCGGGTCTCCTAACCCTAGAATTGGCAGTGTTACTTGCCGCTCTCGTAGGGGTCTAGGGATGTGGGTTTGGCTATTCATCGCGACCGTGGAATCCGTGTTTTATACAGGCTCGTATTGAAAACACGGACGTCCTAGTATATCCAATATTTCATATATGTTCTTCTGCTGCAATGTTCTGTGATGAGATCATATTACTGCCTGAGACGAATGTTTATATTATATATATGAGATATATGTTATATTGCAGATTTCGTTTTCAAGAGAGATGCTTGTGAAGCATATTAAAATGGGACTTCATTAATGAGATTAATGAAATAAAAGAACCTAAGATGTTGTAGAAACTTGTTTTAAAAACTGGTAGCTACGGTTCTTGCTTTGCATCGCGGTGTTCCTTGTAGAACATCCAGCACCTTATTCGATAAGGAAAGGACCGAGATCCCTTCACCGGGAGTGACTCCTTTAGCAATAACTGGTAGTTGCTACAAACTCGGTTTGTCTTTTGATTGCTTCTATAGTTCTTGCTTTGCACAGTGATATATATGATATATCCCGCACCTCATTCGACGAGGAAAGGGCCGACGATCCCTTCACCGGGAGTGACCCCTTTAGCAAAACTAGAAAAGCCTCAAAAACACTCCATTTAAAATCACTCGATTCTACGACGATATCAAGTCCATTACGCAAAGGGTTTTCATAAAACCTGACGTAGCCCTCCGTCATTTCAGATAAGGACTGTTTAGTATTCGTGCTGCGTTTGTTGGCCTTTGTCAAGGCGTAGTGTGCGGTAGCTGAATGTACTTATCTGCTTATGCATATGATGCAGATTGGATTAGGGTAGTCGTGCGACCTTGTTGGCCTTTGTCAAGGGCCGTGCGGGTGGGTTTAATTCAATCAAGAAATGACGGGTTGAACTTGACTAGCAGCCTATGGTTTGTTGGCCTTTGTCAAGGTCATAGGACGCTAGGGGCAAAATATTATCGGGAATTTCAAGTGTTGAAATTTGCAATGAGATTGCATACCTTCTATGAGATTGTTGGATCCCGATACCCGCTGCGAGTAAGAGTTACTCCTGGGAGAGTTTTACACATTACAATTAGTCGATCAAGTAGGTGTCTAGAAAGGTGTTAACGGGGTTACGCCTCTGGGAAAACGAGGTTTACATTAATTAGGTTCGTGCGATAGCACGGGGGACCTCCCTCAAAGTACCGACACTGGCCTGGCTGAAAGATTGGCGAACTTGTAGCGTGTAATTAATCCCGGCTAGTCTTTTCTTTTAGGGTTTGAAGGAAGATTTGACTAAAACAGTGGGAGACATCCTGATTAGTTATATTAGATAACCAATCTAATCTTGCAAGAGCATACGCTGAGTGTTTTCTTCTCTCTCTCTCCAGATAGCGACCATATCACGCCTTAATCAAGATAATAATACGGATATATTAACCGAACCCGCTTGTTATACTGAGCTGGGGAACGTTGGTCCCGCTCCAACTTATAATTGTTATACGACAGAGCAGGAAATTGGGGAATACCAGATTTCCCGTGCCGCCCAAACGAAGGAAGTGCATGTTGATGCATCATCTTCGGGTGTGTTCATTACAGAGAACTGTTTCTCAGTATCCTTTACGTCCTGGGTATGTGATACCGGATCAGGATCCCGCATATGTAATCTGTTACATGGGCTACAGAAAGGTAGAGAACTGAGAACGGGTGATAAGTTTCATGAGACAGAAAACGGTGCAAGTGTTGCAGCCAAGTCTGTTGGTCACTATCACCCTGTATTACCAGAATACATTGATTCTGAACAAATGTTATTAGATACCGGACCTGATATACAAAATCTTATCAGTCTCTTTATTAGTAAAGAAAGGATGAAATTTTGTATTGTTGGATAATGTTTTGAACATTTCCTATATCAAGAGTTGATCGGTTCAGGCACCTTATCTAAAAGCATTGACGTTCTAAATCAAACTACAGTTCTTAGTATACGGAACACACACAAGAGGAAGAGTTCAGATATGAATGAATCCTTCTTGAGGTATTGTAGACTGGGTCATATCAATGCGACCCGACTGGCTGAAGTTACATACAGATGCATATTTAAATTAGTTTGAATTTACATCTTGTGAAACTTGCCTGTCATGTCACAAAGATGAGATGACCATAGCTCTGTTTATTGGAAACAGAGAAAGAGTTAGTGAACTCTTGGGAATTGATACATGCTGATGTATGAAAGTCTCCTGTCTACACATGCCAAGACCGGTTCTTTGTACTTCATTACATTCTCTGATGATCTCTCAAGATTCAGACATATGTTCCTGTTGAAACACAAGTCCGAACCTTTTGAGATATTCACAGAATATAAATTAGAAGTAGAGAACCAAAATACGGGTATAAGTATTATGTCCTTTGATGAGATCAGGGAGGAGAATACTTGAGCACGGAATTCCTGGACTATTCTAAAGGAGAATGAGATTCTCTCTCAGCATTACTCCTCCGTATACACCATAGCACGTCGGTGTATCGGGGCGGAGCAATCACACCCTATATGATATGGTGTGCTCTATGATGAGTACTGCTGAGTTTCCTATTTCCTTTTGGGAGTTATGCACTTAAGAAGCTGCATACCAATTGAATAGGGTTCAAATCAAATCAGTTGCCTACCACTTCATATGTGATATGGAAAGGGAAGAGCCCATATCTTAAGTTGGTTAAGATTTGGGTTGTCCGGCCTATGTCTAAAAGCAAAATCCGGACAAGCTCGAGGCAAGTTCTGTTATGTAGAACTGGAAGGGTTCCAGCTATACAAACTACAGCAGATGATTTGATAAAACCAAAGGATTCAATATTTTCCAACGAACCTCAGCCTCTCCGCCGATCTAGTAGGGTTCCTCACCCACCTGAGAGATACTTCGGTTTCTCTATGACAGTGGGAGCGAGGATTGCATCATGAGATGATGACCCAACTAGTTTCGAGCTGGCCATCAGGAGTGGGACTCTGTAAGAATGGCTGGGTGCTTATCGATCTGAGATGGAATCCTTATACACCAACAAAGTATGGACTTTGGTTGCTTTATCTGAAGGGTTAAATCCCCATCAGGAGCAAGTATATCTTGAGAAGATTACTTGGTGTACATGGAAAAGTTGAGACTTTCAAAGCTAGACTTATTAAAGGTTTGCATCATAGACCAGGTATGGATTATGTTGATACCTTTTCTAAGGATCTATGCTTAAGTCCATCCAGATCATACTTGCCACGGCTACATACCATGACTACGATATCTGGTGGTTGGGTGTCATAACTGTTTTTCTAAGTGATATTTTAGAAGAGAACGTCTATAAGTACACAGCCAGAGGGCTTCGTAGACAGTGGGAGCAGCAGAAACGTGTGCAAGATGTTTTATATGATAAAACAGGCATCGCGGAGTTGGAACATCTGTTTTGATGTGGTAGTCAAAGAGTTTGACTTCATCAAAATGGTAGATGAACCTTGTATATACGAAAAGGTAGTAGAGAGTATGGTGGTGATCCTCGTAGAGTACGTGGATGACATACTCTTGATAGGGAAGGAGTTTCCTATGGTACACTCGGTCAATCTCCGCTTATCACAAGGATTCTCCATATAGGATCAAAGTGATACCTCCTAAATCCTGGGTTTTGGATCTATGAGATAGATCTAATTGGATGTTAGGAAACTCAATAGTTGTAGTGAGCTGGTATCAATCGATCCTGCGGAGAATCACTGGAAAGGTTCCAGGGTGATAAGGACGACTGAATGTCAGTCGAAGGCATTGTCTTCACCCTCAGTGGAGGGACGGTATGCTGGAAGAGTTCCAAGCTAGATACCGTGACATACTAGACGATTAAAGGCAAGATACACGTTACCAAGGATGCTACCAAAGAGGCAGTCTGGATATATATATATAAGTTCATAAGATGAACTTCGTTCCTACCATTATGTGACAATGGAGTTGTGGCTTTAGCCAAGGAACTACCGTCCCATCTGAAATCCAGATATAATTCTTAGGCAGTATCACCTGATCATGGAGATGGATGATCTCCAGGGAAATCAAGGTTAGGAGAGTAGACACAGAGGACAACAGCGCGGATCCACTCACAAAGGCCTTTTTCCCAGTAGAGACTTTTATGGGATGGTTGAGTATGAGATACTTCAACCGCAGCTAATTGTTGGGTATGCGATACCATAACAGATGGCCCTAGTGCAAGTGGGAGATTGTTAGTTATATGTTTGCCCTAGAGGCCATTACTGTACATACGATGTATATTGTAGTGGATGCTAGGACATATATAGGGAGGACTTTCTTGCTCGACATGATAGTATGCTATCTGGTTGTACTTTATCTTAACATGTACTCTGATTGTCTCTATGTTACATGTTGATAAAGCCCTTAGGATATGTACTCGACTACTGGGACTATGATGAGATCATACTAGTGGGGCCACGGTAGTCGGTGAGTACATCCTATAACTGTTCCTAGTCGAGGGTGTATCGAGACAGGGCATCGATGCACCAGAGTAGACTAGCGTATACGCATCTTGACCCATATGATGGGCGATGGATGATCCCATATCCATCGGTGTTTGACATCACGGATGGTGTACGGGTGCTCAGTGGAGACTGGGTACACTGGACGGACTCGCCGAGAACTCCCAGATGGTATTATACCATACGTCAGATGGCAGTTCTCCGGTGACACTGGTACAGAGTAGTCTGTTGACCCGAGATCGTCATAGAGTCTTGTGTGATTCCCACTGTGCTTTGATTTCCATCATACCACGTCCAAGAGGGCGTGCAAAAAGGTGGCTTTTGGGTACAGTCCCGAATCACATGGAGGCAATGAGCGATAGGAGGGGATTCGTCTCTCCCGGTATAGGGAGTTGATGTTGTGCTGTGTTCGATTGGCTATAACTGGAAATCCCTGGCCGGAGTCGCTGAGATTTACTGGTAAGTGTTATCAGTAGTTTCTCGAACTATTATAGACCTCATATCGACACGACTTATCGAGCTACTGGGGTCTGACGTTTACCACCCCTAGGCGAGATATGCAACATATCAGACGACGAGACCGGACTGTACGGGAGTGTTACTGTTTGGATTCACAGGAGAAGTTACAGGCTTGCTTGTTGATCTTCTGAGTGCTCAATACCTGGGTAGCTGTTACGTTTAGCTGACCGCTTGCAGCTTGTGGGTGTTTGATATGATCATCACCTACTGCCGGCGTATTGACGATTCTTCAGAGTCCTACACAGAGGTTTCTTGACTCAGGCAAAACGGAGTAGGAGCACATATGTGATATGTGCGGGACCGAGGATAATGCGATATGTGATACCGTATTATATTCTCGCGATATATGATATCAGCCGGGTCATCGGATCAAGTGTTGATTCGATGAATCGGTACGGATAAATATTAGTCGGTTATATGCGATATAGCCGGATTGTCGGATCAAGTGTTGATTCGATAATTTAATTTATAATAATATATATGATATATTAAATTACATTAACTAATATTAGGTCACTAAAAGATTCTTTTTCTCACCGGATTAATACATTGATATATATGCGATATATGTTAATTGTATTATTTTCTTTTGTTGCAAATATATAATATATATGTGATATATATTATTGTGACATGATATGATTTATTATAAAACATGTTTAAGGATGATATAAAGGGATTAGGGTTTGATTAGGGTTAGCACCTTCTTGTTCATTCTAGAAGGATTCTATTTTGTCATGATAAAGATATTTTGTTATGACTCATGCTTTAAAATAACCAAACCCTAACTCTAGTTTATTCTCTACATTGGTTTAGCCTCTCATCCTTGACCATGGTTTGATAATCAATCATATATTCTTGATTACTATTCATCACAAAAGGATGCTATTATTATTGTTCATCTTCTTCCTCCTTCATTCTTTCATGAAAAGCTTACTAGTTTTTCAAAAGGTGATGAATAAATATGAGAAAAAGATAAATAAAGAGAGCAAAAATCCTACTTCATCATCCTCATCTTCCCTTGCCATTTAGATGTGGGTGTTCACATCATTTCATGAGTGTTAGCTTGTGTTAAAGAAACTTCAAGGTAGATCATCTTAGTATCGAAGATCGGAAGCAAAGGTTGCGTCTTTCTCTTCGTGGAACCTCTCGAGTGTCCGGATCCTGATGATCGCAGCAAAGGGACCACAACACGGAGCATATGAAGTGAAGGACCGGATCTACAAAGGTTGTAATCCCTCTCACTTAGTGTTAAAGTGTTTAGCATGCTTGTTTTCGCCTAATCTCTAGTTTAAAGTTCCATATTCGGGTTGTTCGGCACGGCTAAATTTTCAATCGGGCATGGTTGATGCCTCGTAGACCCTTGTGCGCATGCCTAGCAACCCTACATGGTTAAAATACGCGTATGAGATACCGTATATTGATCGGGCGGTTTGCTTTTGGTCGGGTCGTATGCGATATGACCGGATTGCTAAATCAAGTGTTGATTTATCATTGACCATTGGTTTCTCACTTTAAAACCTTTCTTGTCTTTTTGTTGGATGCATGCATGTATGCATTTATTCTCATTTATGCACATAGGATGTCTATGCACACATACATGGATACATAATTTTACCATGGTTGTTGATAAAGTGGATGGTGGCAACATAAAACTCACACCATATATATATAAATATATAGATATTATTTTTTGGAAAAGAAAAATGGAAATGGAAAATTGTTATCATGGTTTATTATTTTATTCATGCACTAACCCCTTGGTTTAACCATGATTCATTTTCTATGGCAATTTTTGTTCCAAACTAAATATCTAGATATTTTATAACTATGGTTAAGAATGAGAAAGAGAATATATATATATTTTCATTTCTCGTTTTTTTTCTTATGCTTATCATTATCTTGAGCTCTTCACAAGCCATTATCTTCTTCCTCCTTTCTCTCTTGCTCTTTAGTTTTCTCTTGTGAGCAAAAGAGTCACCAAGTTAGGATTTTGAAGTGAGAAAACAAACCACATCACCATTCTACACTAGTCTTGCCCATTAGTGTAGAGTGTTATCTTCCATTTCTTCTCTTTATCTAGTGGTGCTTCAAGCTTGGACAAAGAGGGCTCCGGGTGGATCGTCGTGGACCTAGAGGATCTCAAGCGAACCTTTTTCCAACCCTCAAGTAGCCAAGGAGTCTAGCGTAGCGAGATACAAAGGTTGTGCTCTCAAAACCCTAGCTTTTTACTACTTGTGCTTTTGTTAAAGTTAGGTTACCCTATATTTTCTAGCATGATCCTTAAGATAGTTTCTTTACCACCATATAAATTTTAAATATGGCATGTGTGTTGCCTCCAAACCCTTGTAGTGGTGCTGTAAGAAACCCTGCACTTTTCCAGATTAAGTGCCTAAATGGATGGAGCAACAAGTCATTCACAATGCTTCTTTCGTTCTTGAAAGATTCTATGCCCCTAGGAAAAACGTGCCCAATAGCTGGTACGGAGTCCAGAAGATGATGTCTGATTTAGGTATGAAGTGTGAGAAGATTCAAGCATGTCCTAAAAATTACGTGTTGTACCGGAAAGAGAATTCAGATTTGAAAGAGTGTCCAACATACGGAGAGGACAGGTATAAGCCGAAAGATTCTGATAAGAAGCCTGATATACCTGTCAAGATAGAACGATACTTTCCCATAACACAGAGGCTACAGAGGCTATTCAGGTGCAAGAAAACAGCCGAGGCAATGATTTGTCATCACCGTGCTCCTTCAAGTGAAGATGGAAAAATGAGCCATCCAAGAGATTGACTGGCATGGAAGGATTTCGATAGGAGGCACGCAATATTCAGTAGTGATCCTTGCAATGTCCGGCTCGGACTGGATAGTGATGGCTTCTGCCCATTCAACTATATGGCTGGAAGTCACAGCACATGGCCCGTTGTAATGATAATTTATAATCTGTCGCCTTGGTTGCCTATGTGTAAGTCCACGTTGCGACCCCCGGTTCTTACGGGGAGGCGGAAACGGTATAAAAATCAAATTTTTAGCGCAAGGGGCAACATGGACTAAGCAAAGTCGGGAACTTTGACTAAACTAAAACTAGCAAACTTAGCTAAAGAGAGTTAGCTACTCGGATGGAGATGGTTATACCTAAACTTGAACTCCTTCGTCTTCAAGCTCCGATGGTGGTTCGATGGCTCCTTCTCGTTGTCTCCGTACGCCGAAGATAGATCCACTTGAAAGCTCCAACCTTTAGCTCCTTCTTCGTTCTTTGAAGAAACTAGTTCACTTGGTTTGCTAAACCTAGTGAACTAGAATGAGTAGAGAAGAAATAGAATGGGATTTTATCTATGGTTCTTGATTCTCAACTCATGAGACAAGAGAACCATAGATCAAGAGAGGGAGCAAGAGGTTGAGGGTGAGAGCAAGAGGAGAGCTCAAGAACAAGAGAGAGAATGAGCAAGAAAGAATGAGGCTCTCTTTTGTCTCTCACCCTCTCATAATCCAATGTAATCATAACTCATCATATCAATAAAAGTCTTATGTGATGGTTGAAGCAACCATAACCTTATCATGTCATGCACTCATTTTACTCAAATGAACAAGCAAGTAAAAGTCTTTGGCATGAAATGATAACCATGGTTATCATGATGGTCAACTAGTCAAGCCTAGTCAACCGGTCAACAAAGTCAACAAGTCAACAAAAGTCAACAAGTCAACAAAGTCAACAAAAGTCAACAACCAAGTCACCATAATACTTAATTAATATAATAGTTAATCGCATATCATATTCTCATTAGGGTTGAGCAAAAAGTCAAAAAGTCAACGGTCAACTGTCAATAACCCTAATGAGAATCCGCTGTCTGTGCCTCCCTGTCAACTGTGCATACACACCCGCATCCACGTTCCGAGGAACACGAATGCAAACTGGATAAATCCAATCCCATAAAATACACTAGGATCTGGCTTAAACCAAAGCCCGCTAGTGTAAACTGTCCGGACACTGTACGTGCACAAGTGCACGGATGTGACCGAACCCTGTCGCAAAACCATGCGACCTGTCGCAATACCATGCGACCTCTACTCTTTTGCCTAAAGGCGAAAAGCTTTCTATGTGGGACTCTAAAGACTCGACACTACGCTGGCAGTGGGTTTAACCACAGACCGCAAGCGGCACTAGCTGTGCGTAACGGTCACCAGGTAATGCCGACAAGAAGACCGACGAGGCGAAACCCATCTGAACTCCTACTGAGCCTGAGTGTGACATTCTCCGTACAGTCCGGTCTGTTCGTCTGATACATCGCATGGCGGGCCTAGGGGCGGTAAACGTCAGTCCCCCAATAGCGGTACAAGTCGTGCCGGAGCGAAGCCCAAAACACCCTGAGATAACACTGGAAACCTACCAGTATATCTCGTTTGCCCTGGCCAGGGACTACTCGTGTAATGGCTCTCCTAGACACAGCGCGATGTCAACCCCCAATACCGGGAGAGACGAATCCTGTCTAACCGTCACTGCCTCCAAGTGCTTCGGGACTGCACCCAACCACTACCTGTTTGCACGACTCCTTTGAGCCGTGGTAGGGTAGTGATCAAAGTACAGTGGGAACACACTCGAGGCGGAGTGACAGTGTCAAGTCAGCGGACTAAGCTGTACTCATGTCACCTGGGAACTGATAACTGACGATAGGTATAATACCAACTAGTCAGTTCCCGACGAGTCCTGTCCAGTGTACCCGTAACCTAACGAGCACCCGCATACTATCTCAAGTACGACGTACTGACGGCTGTGGGACAGACCGTCTCCCACACTGGGATGAGAAGCGCATGCGCTGGTCTACTCCGGAGTATCGATGCCCTGTCTCGATAGTCCTGCGACCAGGGACCTGCATAAGGATGTGCTTATAGATTACCCAACCCCACTAGTGTGACGGCCATCACATCGCTGGTAATCAAACAAAGATCCTAAGGGCTCTACTAATGTGTATAGGCGATATACAAAAATAAACACATGTACACATTGAAGTAGAAACAAACCAAGTAGCATACTACTATTTTGAGCAAGATTGTATATACAAGGTGAATATCCCAAGCATCCATTAAGTAATATACAAACTAGTATGATACAGTAATGGCCTCTAGGGCATATACACTAACAATCTCCCACTTGCACTAAGGCCATGTACTGGCGTATCGAAGACCTATCATCTCGATCAGCCGCTCGAACTGAGTCTGGGGCAAGGCCTTGGTGAATGGATCTGCAGTGTTATCTTCTGATTTTACTCTCTTTACCTCGATCTCCTGGCGATCAATGATCTCCCTGATCAGGTGGAACCGCCTCAAAATGTGCCTGGACTTCTGATGGGACCTTGGTTCCTTCGCTAAAGCTATAGCGCCGTTGTTGTCACAATACAGCGGTATTGGATCAACACTGGTAGGAACCACCTGAAGTTCCGTGAGGAACTTCTTCATCCAGACAGCTTCCTTTACGGCATCGCAAGCAGCTATGTACTCCGCTTCCATGGTTGAGTCAGCAACGGTTTCCTGCTTGGAACTCTTCCAGCAAACCGCCCCTCCATTGAGGGTAAAGACATAACCTGACATGGACTTGGAGTCATCCTTGTCACTCTGGAAGTTGGAGTCAGCAAAGGCCTCAATCTGGAGGTCTTTTCCGCCATACACCAAGAACATCTCCTTAGTCCTTCTCAGGTACTTGAGAATGTTCTTTACTGCTATCCAGTGTTTCTCCCCTGGGTCCGACTGATACCGGCTTACAACGCTCAATGCGTATGCTACATCTGGTCTGGTACATAACATCGCATACATAATAGAGCCTACCGCAGATGCGTAGGGTATTGATGACATGCGAGCCCTTTCCAAATCAGTCTTGGGAGACATCTCTTTGGAGAGGGTGATTCCGTGACAAGCCGGTAGATTACCGCGCTTGGAATCCTCCATACTGAATCATTTCAGTATGGTGTCGATGTACCTTGACTGTGAAAGTCCCAACATCCTTTTAGATCTATCACGATAGATCTGGATCCCCAGAATGTAGTTGGCATCGCCCAGGTCCTTCATGGAGAACCTCTGTGACAAGAATCTTTTGACTGACTGTAGCATAGGAATATCATTTCCTATTAGGAGAATGTCATCGACGTACAAGACGAGGAATACCACATTTCTCCCTACAATCTTACTGTAAATGCATGGTTCATCTGGGTTTTTGACAAAGTCGAATTCTTTGACAGTATCATCAAAACAGATGTTCCAACTCCGCGATGCCTGCTTAAGTCCATAGATGGACTTGAGCAACTTGCATACTTTACCGCTGCTCCCACTCTGATTGAAACCCTCTGGCTGATCCATATAGACGCACTCTTCTAAATTTCCATTTAGGAAAGCCGTCTTAACGTCCATCTGCCAGATCTCATAATCGTGGAAGGCAGCAATGGCAAGAAGGATCCGAATGGATTTAAGCATGGCTACCGGAGAAAAAGTCTCGTCATAGTCCAAACCAGGTCTTTGACGAAAACCCTTTGCAACGAGCCTAGCTTTATAGGTTTCAACCTGCCCATCTACACCAATCTTCTTTCTGAAGATCCATTTGCAGCCTACGGGTTTTACCCCTTCTGGAGCAAAGTCCAAAGTCCAAACTTTGTTGGTGTACATGGACTCCATCTCGGTCCGCATTGCATCCAGCCATTTTATCGAGTCACCGCTCTGAATGGCTTGCTGGAAGCTAGTAGGCTCATCATAATCTATGATGCAATCCTCTCTATCCCCGTCTATGAGAAAACCGTAGTATCTCTCGGGCGGATGAGACTGCCTACTACTCCTGCGGAGCGGCGTAGGAATGTCCGGTTCCCCTGAACCTTCTGGTTCTACTAAGGTTTCAGTAATAGCTTGTGGTTCTGGAATTTCTTCCAGTTCTATTGCGCTCCCACTTATCTGATTTTCTAAAAACTCAGTTTCCAAGAAGCGGGCATGACGAGAAACAAGGACTTTTTGCTCCTCTGCGTAATAGAAAAGATACCCCTTGGAGTTCTTTGGGTATCCCACAAACTTGCACTGTACTGAGCGTGCCTCGAGCTTGTCCGCATGCTGCTTTTTTACAAAAGCCGGACATCCCCATGTCTTAAAGGATTTAAGACAGGGTCTCTTCCCACTCCACATCTGGTATGGTGTGGTAGGCACTGTCTTAGTAGGAACTTGGTTCAAGAGATGTGCAGCTGTTTCCAGTGCATAACCCCAGAAAGATCGCGGTAACTCAGCCTTACTCATCATGGAACGAACCATATCTAATAGGGTTCGATTCCTTCTTTCCGATACACCGTTGTGTTGTGGTGTGTATGGAGGAGTACGCTGAGAGAGAATTCCATTCTCTTTTAAGTAGTCCAGAAACTCGGCACTTAAGTATTCACCACCTCGATCCGATCTTAGGATCTTGATACTTTTGCCTGTTTGTTTTTCTACTTCATTCTTATATTCTCGAAATTTCTCAAAGGCCTTGGATTTGTGCTTCATTAAGAAGACATGTCCAAACCTAGAGAAATCATCTGTGAAAGTAATGAAGTATGAATAACCGCTTCGCGCATGTGTAGACATTGGACCACACACGTCACTGTGTATAAGTCCCAAGAGCTCGCTCGCTCTTACTCCGTGTCCAGTGAACGGAGTCTTTGTCATCTTTCCCATGAGACAAGATTCACAAGTGGCATAAGACTGGTACTCGAACGGATCCAAGTATCCTTCTTTATGTAACTTAGTCAACCGTGTCTCATTGATGTGACCCAGTCTACAATGCCATAAGAAAGCCTGATTTAATTCTGGAGACTTTCTTTTAAGTGTGTTCTGGACACTGAATATCTGAGCTTGATTCAATACGTATATACCATTATTTAATGTACCTGACCCAATCAGTGCTTGATTTAGGTGGATGTTTACTACATCGCTTACAAAAGAAAAATCATATCCTTCCTTAGAAAGTAAGGATACAGATATGATATTGCAAGTCGCACCTGGTACATACAAACTGTCACGCAGAATCAATATCTGCCCAGTTGTCAGTCCTAGGTGATATTCCCCTACGGATACAGCATCCATGCTCATTCCGTTAGCAACCCTGAGAGTCATATCACCTTTCCTGATAACCCTACGGTTTCTCAGACCCTGTAACGAATTACAGATATGAGATCCTGATCCGGTATCCAATACCCAGGAAGTAGGGTTAACTGACAAACAGTTCTCAATTACAAACACACTCGAAGTCGAAGCCACAACATGCTTCGAATTCTGGCTACTGGCTTTACAAGCCCTGCAATCTTTCTGCCATAGTTCATTCCCGTTACAATAGGAACGTCCCTCTTTTACTATATCCAGTCCTGAAACTTTTGCCCTTGTTTTTCCTTTTTCTTCCCTGGTTTCTTTCAGGGTATAAGCAGAGGGCAGGGACTGTTGAATTAGGTCAGTACTTGACCCATTCTCCAACGTGGTCTCCAGGTCCGTGAGCTCAATATAGCTGGTCTCTGTAAGGACGTTGCCCCTTACAGATGACCCGACTGCCAACCTCGCTTGAAGCAATTCGTTCGAGGTCTCATATCTTGCGATACGAGATTGCTCTCCATATAAAACTTTGTTATGGAGGAAGATAGAAACTGAGTCCATCTTCTCGTGCTGCCTCTGGTTTGTACCATCAACTGAGGCTAACACGAGGCACTTGGCTTTCGCACAATCCTTTTCCGATGTCCTGCGGATGTGAACATCCGTGACAGGGGAAACTGGACCTGAGACAGCAGGGTTTTGATTAGTTAAGAGGTGTCCCAGCTTGTCATGGGCAATGGACATCTGGACAGACCTTTGCCAGTCATAACAGTCAGGTTCAGTCATATTTTTATCTAGATGTAACCTAGGCGTGGTCACAGGGTCGCTGCAATTAAGAGAGAGAAGAAGAAACACTCAGCATGATGCTCTTGCAAGTTTAGAGTGGTTTTTAGTTTGTCTAAACAGGATGGCTCCCACTGTTTCTCGAATCCCTCCTCAAACCATAAAGGAAGAATTAGTCAGGATCAATCCCACCGTACAATACTTGCTTAACCGTTCAGCCAGGCCGGTGTCGGTACTTCGAGGGAGGTTTTCCAACGCTTTCGCGAAGTTCCTTAATTAAAGAACCTCTTTTCCCTGGGGGCGTAGCCCCGCTAACACCTTTCTAGGCACCTACTAGGTTTATAGCATTGATCGTTAAGTGAGAAATTTCCCGAGGAGTAGCATATACTCACAGTAGGATCGGGATCCAAATATCATCGCGTGACGAAACTGAAGGAATCCTACCAGAATCATCACACTCCAAATGGTATGCAAATCTAGCAAGTTTCAGTACTTTTGAAACTCCCGATGTGGATTTTTGCCCCATGCTCTTATGACCTTGACTAAGGCCAACAAATCATAAGTCACATGTCAAGTTCTACCCGTCGTTGTCCAGGTTAATTTGAATCCATCCGTATATACCCTTGACTAAGGCCAACAAAGTAATACGACTGTCCCAAACCAACGCATCTATCTATGCAACATATGAATGTCCACCAGCTACCAATCACTGTGCCTTGACTAAGGCCAACAAACACAGCTTGAATACCGTTGAATATTCATATGAAACGACGGAGGGCTACGAATGGTTTTGGCGAAACCGTGAACGTAGTGAACTTGATTTAGTCGATGTAACGAGATAGCTTTTAAATGGAGTGGCTCAAACTCCGCATTTTAAAAGTTTGTTTTTGAAAAGAACCGAGTGGGTTTTCGAAAGTGTTCCAACGACTTATACTTGGTTTATTTTCTTGCATTAGTTCTTTTAATGCATGTTTTGCTTGCATTAGTTCTTTTAATGCATGATATTCTTGCATTAGTTCTTTTAATGCGTCCCATCAATTAATCCTACCATTGCAGAAAACAACCAAAATATGACGTACGCTTATGCCATTCGCATTCGCCACGGGGCCCCGTCATTACCCGTTAGGTTACTTAACTAACGAAAGAGCGGGGGCTGGGCTAGCGCGTCTGTAAAACATAAGCAACGCCTAAATAATATCATATATAGATATACTGCAATGATAAAACATTTCAAATCACAGATAAATACATTGGATATACTAGGAATCTGTAATTTGTACGAGCCTGTAACAAAAACAGATTACACGGTCGCGGTGAATAGCCAATACCCCACCCAAGACCCCTACGGGTGCGGCAAACTACCCGCCAAGTACCCGAAGCGTAGCAACCTCCCTCATCTCCATGAGTAGGCCACTCGACACTTCGGCATACCCGGTAGTTTGTGCACCCCTCCATGGGTCTATCCTAGGAGCAAAAATAGTAAAAAGAAATTATACAATGACGGCTACAACCCCGACCCGGTTGTGCGGCCATACAAATAATTATTACATCAATTTACAAATTTACATGAATTGCAAGAAAAGAAAACTCTCGTCTCACAACCCCCGGCTATTCACCCGCGACAATCCAACATATTTATATACACATTCCAGCATCAAACACAGATCATGTATAACCCCGACCAATCGACTTATAGCGATTAGCCGACGTTCAATACATGCA
Organism: Agapanthus africanus; assembly: GCA_030015575.1. Taxonomy (NCBI): domain Eukaryota; kingdom Viridiplantae; phylum Streptophyta; class Magnoliopsida; order Asparagales; family Amaryllidaceae; genus Agapanthus; species Agapanthus africanus. The sequence goes on along the minus strand of CM057345.1, from coordinate 261,803,161 downwards.
AACATCACAGATATAACCATCATAGTCAAAGTGCAGTGAAGTTCGGAAAAAAAATACGGAATTATAGGACCCCAAAAGGAAATTTCTTTTCTGGAAAATCTGGGCACATATAATATATTTCAAAAATCCCAAAACCAACACAGACACACACTGCATGAAAAACGATGCAGAGAAGACGACAAACTGCGGCGCTTCCGCGGCACATGCCTACCTAGTGCGGCGGAAGCGCGGCGGTTTGAACGAATTAGGGCAACGTTTTTCTTGGGTGTTCACACAAAACCCTGAGCCGAATTTAGGTATATAAATTTTTTCATTTTGAGCCAAAAAAATTTCAACAGAAACTCAGGTTTTGTAAAAGTTTGGCTTTTGGATTTTTCCGGTTCCGAACTTCGTTACACTTCACTACCAAGCTAGTTTAAGTTTAGTTAGGTTCTGATACCACTGTAAGTCCACGTTGCGACCCCCGGTTCTTACGGGGAGGCGGAAACGGTATAAAAATCAAATTTTTAGCGCAAGGGGCAACATGGACTAAGCAAAGTCGGGATCTTTGACTAAACTAAAACTAGCAAACATAGCTAAAGAGAGTTAGCTACTCGGATGGAGATGGTTATACCTAAACTTGAACTCCTTCGTCTTCAAGCTCCGATGGTGCTTCGATGGCTCCTTCTCGTTGTCTCCGTACGCCGAAGATAGATCCACTTGAAAGCTCCAACCTTTAGCTCCTTCTTCGTTCTTTGAAGAAACTAGTTCACTTGGTTTGCTAAACCTAGTGAACTAGAATGAGTAGAGAAGAAATAGAATGGGATTTTATCTATGGTTCTTGATTCTCAACTCATGAGACAAGAGAACCATAGATCAAGAGAGGGAGCAAGAGGTTGAGGGTGAGAGCAAGAGGAGAGCTCAAGAACAAGAGAGAGAATGAGCAAGAAAGAATGAGGCTCTCTTTTGTCTCTCACCCTCTCATAATCCAATGTAATCATAACTCATCATATCAATAAAAGTCTTATGTGATGGTTGAAGCAACCATAACCTTATCATGTCATGCACTCATTTTACTCAAATGAACAAGCAAGTAAAAGTCTTTGGCATGAAATGATAACCATGGTTATCATGATGGTCAACTAGTCAAGCCTAGTCAACCGGTCAACAAAGTCAACAAGTCAACAAAAGTCAACAAGTCAACAAAGTCAACAAAAGTCAACAACCAAGTCACCATAATACTTAATTAATATAATAGTTAATCGCATATCATATTCTCATTAGGGTTGAGCAAAAAGTCAAAAAGTCAACGGTCAACTGTCAACAACCCTAATGAGAATCCGCTGTCTGTGCCTCCCTGTCAACTGTGCATACACACACGCATCCGCGTTCCGAGGAACACGAATGCAAACTGGATAAATCCAATCCCATAAGATACATTAGGATCCGGCTTAAACCAAAGCCCGCTAGTGTAAACTGTCCGGACACTGTACGTGCACAAGTGCACGGATGTGACCGAACCCTGTCGCAAAACCATGCGACCTGTCGCAATACCATGCGACCTCTACTCTTTTGCCTAAAGGCGAAAAGCTTTCTATGTGGGACTCTAAAGACTCGACACTACGCTGGCAGTGGGTTTAACCACAGACCGCAAGCGGCACTAGCTGTGCGTAACGGTCCCCTGGTAATGCCGACAAGAAGACCGACGAGGCGAAACCCATCTGAACTCCTACTGATCCTGAGTGTGACATTCTCCGTACAGTCCGGTCTGTTCGTCTGATACATCGCATGGCGGGCCTAGGGGGCGGTAAACGTCAGTCCCCCAATAGCGGTACAAGTCGTGCCGGAGCGAAGCCCAAAACACCCTGAGATAACACTGGAAACCTACCAGTATATCTCGTTTTCCCTGGCCAGGGACTACTCGTGTATTGGCTCTCCTAGACACAGCGCGATATCAACCCCCAATACCGGGAGAGACGAATCCTGTCTAACCGTCACTGCCTCCAAGTGCTTCGGGACTGCACCCAACCACTACCTGTTTGCACGACTCCTTTGAGCCGTGGTAGGGTAGTGATCAAAGTACAGTGGGAACACACTCGAGGCGGAGTGACAGTGTCAAGTCAGCGGACTAAGCTGTACTCATGTCACCTGGGAACTGATAACTGACGATAGGTATAATACCAACTAGTCAGTTCCCGACGAGTCCTGTCCAGTGTACCCGTAACCTAACGAGCACCCGCATACTATCTCAAGTACGACGTACTGACGGCTGTGGGATAGACCGTCTCCCATACTGGGATGAGAAGCGCATGCGCTGGTCTACTCCGGAGTATCGATGCCCTGTCTCGATAGTCCTGCGACCAGGGACCTGCATAAGGATGTGCTTATAGATTACCCAGCCCCACTAGTGTGACGGCCATCACATCGTTGGTAATCAAGCAAATATCCTAAGGGCTCTACTAATGTGTATAGGCGATATACAAAAATAAACACATGCACACATTGAAGTAGAAACAAACCAAGTAGCATACTACTATTTTGAGCAAGATTGTATATACAAGGTGAATATCCCAAGCATCCATTAAGTAATATACAAACTAGTATGATACAGTAATGGCCTCTAGGGCATATACACTAACACTATGGACCAATCATACTTTATGATGCCTCTTCTTATCGACGGACCAAACTCACCAGGAAACAATATCGACGTCTATCTCCGACCTCTGATCGAGAAGTTAAAATCTTTGTTCATTGATGGTGTAGAGACTTACGATGCAAACCCAAATACAACCTTCATACTGCGTGTTGTTTTAATGTGGACAATTAATGACTTTCCTGCGTATGGAATACTATCGGGTTGGTCCGTACATGGTCACAAAGCATGTCATCATTGCCATCAACACACAACATCGAAATTCTTGAATTTTAGCTGGAAGGTTTATATTGCGGCTATCGACGTTTCCTGCCTCTAGACCACCCCTACAGGTTAGACACTGTTCACTTTGATGGTCATCAGGAGCTTTTTAAACCTCTAGTCCCATTGTCCGGAGAGGACGTGACTGCTCAGTGGGATGGTTACAATAATGTGACCTACGGGATGGATCCGACAAAACAGGTCAAACCACCATTTTGGAACAAGTAAACATTTTCTTCGAGCTTCCGTACTGGTCAACAAATTTAGTGCGTCATTGTCTGGATGTCATGCATATAGAGAAGTGAGTATCAGAGCACACACTCAACTTGCTTCTTTATAAAGACGGGAAATCGAAAGACAACCTGAATGCTCGGATGGATCTATAGGAGTGGGGAATAAGAAGTGAATTGCACCCTAGACCGGCAGCAAGTAAACCAGGCAAGTTTATACTTCCTAATGCCGCTTATCATATGTCACAACTAGAGAAGAAAAGATTCCTGCAGGTGTTGCATGATTTGAAAGTTCCCACAGGTTTCTCAGGATCATTTAGTAAGAAGATAAAAATTGTGAAAGGCAAGACCGATAGGATGAAAAATCATGATCTCCATGTTATCGTGGAGCACCTTCTTCCATTAGCCCTCAGGACTTCTCTCCCCGAATCGGTTGGTCTAGTAATTAATGACCTATGTTGTTTTTTCAGAGAGTTGTGTGCTAAAACGCTGGAGGTTATGACGCTGGATAAACTAGAAAATTCTATTGCGTTGATACTTTGCAATTTTGAGTGTATTTTCACACCGTCATTCTTCGATATCATAATACACCTGACGGTTCATCTTGCAACTGAGGCTAAGTTAGCCGAACTGGTACAATATCGATGGATGTTTCTCGTCGAGAGGTACGTGGAATTTTTCGTTTCATGGAATTTTTAAAATTATTGTTGTCCTGTATGCCCGTATTTATTTATTCAACATATTTTCTTTAGGTACCTCTACACTCTTAAAAAGTATATACGCAATAGAAATCGACCAGAGGGTTCTATCAAGCAAGGTTATCTTCTTGATGAAGCAACCACATTTTGTTCCCGCTATCTGGATGAGAACATTGAGACGAGACTTAACCGGCCTCGCAGAATTCAAGACGGGCCATATGGTATGATTATAAGAGGGTAGACACTATGTTTATCAACAAGATATACTGATTTATCTTGCTTAATTGCGCATGTCTTGAACAAATTAGAGAGTAAGTTTTTTTGGATTAATTGTTATATTTGTGTTTGTGTGTGTATCAAATGTTATAATATTATTGTCATAATTTATTGTCGAAAACAGAATTCATTTTAACCAGGTACATGAGGGGCATCCTGATTGGAACGATGAACGATTGGAAAGATATCATCAGGATAATTTTTGCGATTGGGTCACAGATCATGTAAGTTATTCGAATAATATGTTATTGCTATCAGTTTTAATCTAAACTTATATCGTTATGTATTTGTCGTTAAATTTGTTTTGTTAGATCCACGATCCGAACTTGTCTGCATCATTTGAGAGTGATTCAAGATGTTTAGCTCAATTTCTTAGTATGGATGTTGCATATTATAAAGGATTCGGTGTCCTTGGATACAAATTCGAAGTTAAGGACATAGAAACATCTAGAACCACTCAGAATAGTGGAATTGCGACGGTAGGATCGGACGGTGTGATTTATTATGGATACTTAAATTGTATACTCGGCATCCACTATCCCGGATGATCAGAACCCTTTCATATATTCCAGTGTAATTGGTACGATACGCGAACCGATACGGATAAATGGAGAAGCAATCTTGGGACTTGGAAAGATGAATATGGATTGACCAGTGTGAACACACTTTGATTTTACGGTCAGGATGATCCGTTTATCTTTCCGAACCAAGCGTTCCAAGTATACTACTCACAGTGTTTGAAGCATCCGGGATGGAGTGTCGTATGCCGTTGGAAACCCAGGGATATCTGTGATGTCCCAGAATTCGAGGACAACGATGAGGAAGAAGAAGAAAGAAGACATAGAGTGCTCTGACCGTCTGTTTCGAAAGACGGGTTGTCTTCGGCTGATCACGAAGTTACGTGGGTTAGAAATGGTATCGATGATGAAATCTAGGTAGATATGTCTAATGCGCCCATGAAACGAAAAAGGTTATCAGTAATGTTATCTTATTACTTGACATTTTACGGTCTATACATATATAGTCAATACTTGTAATGATTTTCTAATGCGTCCACGAACCGTTTATTTAGATTTGATGACGATGACGGGAGCAGCGAGGGGCGGCAGGAGATCCAGCCACAGCACCGGCAGAGGCAGAGGCAGAGTGGTTCTGCCGCCCGGAGAGCTGCGTAGGGAGCTTCAGAGGGCCGGTCTTGCACCCTGATCGGAGACCCCTTCGGATGCCTCCTTCCGTGTGGACTTTGTCCCACCTCCAGGTATATTGCACGCTTATCCATTTTGAATATAATATTATAGATATACATGCCTGTTCATGTCAAAATTACTTAGATTGTCAATGTTTGATTGTCTAGATGTTGGTGATGCGTCAACATCAGGGACAGAGGCCACTCCCGCACCTCCAGGTATGTTTATATATCATATAGTGCATGTATATTGATTTAGAATGCTATATCATAAATATACACACATTCCTTTTGCTCTTTCTTAGATAATCATTTTTTTTATTGTCTAGCTGTAGGTGGTGCCTCCGCATCTCGGGCAGAGGCCACCACCGCACCTGCGGGTATGTTTATATATCCTTAGTGCATGCATATTGATTTAGAATGTTATATTATTGATCTACATATTTTTTTTGCAATTACTTATATAATCTATTTTTAATTGTCTAATTATAGGTGGTGCGTCCACATCTGACGCAGGGGCCACTCCCGCCACTTCCGTACCCTCCGCTCAGTCTGTAGGTTAGTATGAATAATTATAAAATATTTATTCATTTTATGTTAGTTATATGTATGCCTATAGGCCATTACTGTACATACGATGTATACTGTAATGGATGCTTGAACATATATAGGGAGGACTTTCTTGCTCGACATGATAGTATGCTATCTGGTTGTACTTTATCTTAACATGTACTCTGATTGTCTCTATATTACATGTTGATAAAGACCTTAGGATATGTACTCGACTACTGGGACTATGATGAGATCATACTAGTGGGGCCACGGTAGTCGACGAGTACATCCTATAACTGTTCCGAGTCGAGGGTGTATCGAGACAGGGCATCGATACACCAGAGTAGACTAGCGTATACGCATCTTGACCCATATGATGGGCAATGGATGATCCCATATCCATCGGTGTTTGACATCAAGGATGGTGTACGGGTGCTCAATGGAGACTGGGTACACTGGACGGACTCGCCGAGAACTCCCAGATGGTATTATACCTCACGTCAGATGGCAGTTCTCCGGTGACACTGGTACAGAGTAGTCTGTTGACCCGAGATCGTCATGGAGTCTTGTGTGATTCGCACTGTTCTTTGATTTCCATCATACCACGTCCAAGAGGGCGTGCAAAAAGGTGGCTTTCGGGTACAGTCCCGAATCACATGGAGGCAATGAGCGATAGGAGGGGATTCGTCTCTCTCGGTATAGGGAGTTGATGTTGTGCTGTGTTCAATTGGCTATAACTGGAAATCCCTGGCCAGGGTTGCCGAGATTTACTGGCATGTGTTATCAGTAGTTTCTCGAACTGTTATAGACCTCATATCGACACGACTTATCGAGCTACCGGGGTCTGACGTTTAACACCCCTAGGCGAGATATGCGACATATCAGACGACGAGACCGGACTGTTCGAGAGTGTTACTGATTGGATTCACAGGAGAATGTACAGGCTTGCTTGTTGATCTTCTGAGCGCTCAATACCTGGGTGGCTGTTACGTTTAGCTAACCGCTTGCAGCTTGTGGGTGTTTGATATGATCAACACCAACTGCCGGCGTATTGACGATTCTTTAAAGTCCTACACAGAGGTTTCTTGGCTCAGGCGAAACGGAGTAGGAGCACATATGTGATATGTGCGGGACCGAGGATAATGCGATATGTGATACCGTATTGGATTCTCGCGATATGAGATATCGGCCGGGTATATGTGATTTAGCCGGGTCAATGTTTTAGTCGATTATATACGATATAGCCGGATTGTCGGATCAAGTGTTGATTCGATAATTTAATGTATAATAATATATATGATATATTAAATTACATTAACTAATATTAGCTTACTAAATGATTATTTTTCTCACTCGGGTAATACATTGATATATATGCGATATATGTTAATTGTATTATTTTCTATTGTTACAAAGTATATTGTATATTTGATATATAATATTGTAACTTGTTAGGGTTACAAATTTAACTATGGTTTAGGGTTTAAACTTGGTTAGGGTTTGGATTAGGGTTAGCTTTTGCATGAAGCTTCCATGAAGCTTTGACTTTGTGGTTGCTTGATATTTTGTGAAGATATTATGTTAACCCAATCCAAACCATTAACTCTAGTTAACTCTCTACAAAGGTTAACTCTTTCATGCTCAACCCTTGGTTAGATTTGTAACCACTACAATAATTCATTGTTCATCACAAAAGAAAAAAAAGATTATTCATTGTTCTTCTAGCTTGAGTTTCTTCTTGAAAAGCTTTCTAGTTTTGCTTTTGTGATGAAAGTGAGTGAGAAAAAGATTATAAATGAGAGCAAAAATCCTACTTCATCATTCTCATCTATCCTTGCCATTTAGATGAGGGTGTGCACTTCATATTATGAGTGTTAGCATGTGTTAATGAAACTTGAAGGTAGATCATCTTTGTATCGAAGATCGGAAGCAAGCTTGCATCTTTCTCTTCGTGGAACTTCTCGAGAGTCCGGAACACGATGATCGCAGCGAAGGGACCTCAACACGGAGCTTAAGAAGTGAAGGACCGAATCTACAAAGGTTGTAATCCCTCTCACTTAGTGTTAATGTGTTTAACATGTTAGTTTTCGCCTAAACCCTAGTTTAAAGATCCGGCTTCGGGTTGTTCGGCACGGCTAAAATTTTAATTGGGCATGGTTGATGCCTCGTGGACCCTTGTATGCGTGCCTAGCAACCCTACAGTGGTATCAGAGCCAAGCTAGAGTTTTAGGCAAAATCTAGACGAAGTTTAAAGTCCGATCGAACCCGGAAACCCCCATGTTTACCCTTCTCTGTACATTTTTCAAAAATGTGGTTTTTTATGAATTAAAAATGCTCAGAAAAACAAGAAGGAAAAACTATGAATTACTGTGATGTACGGTCCACTAAGTCACTTATTTGACCACGGAATCGCGGCCAAACCAAAGGTTTGGCGGCGGTTCCGTGGCCAAAATTTGGACTTTGTCCCTGGAATTTCACATATTTATTCTTAGGTCCTTTCTTGGCAATTTTTTCTGGGAATTTTTTAATTACACTCAAGTGTTGAGTTTTCTAGGGTTGTATTGGGGACTCGTTGATTCGATCAGATAATTTAACTTTGTTTAGTTTTATCCGGATAATTTTAGAAACTGTTAAAAAGTTTGAACGGATATCAATAACTCACTTTTTCCCCAGTCGGAAATTTTTTCAAAAGTTGGATTTTTTTTCTCGAGTTTAAAACTTTCTAAGTTGTGCAAGTAACGTGGTGTACCCTCTAGAAGACAACAAACCTTAACTCGATTATGTGACCGTCTTCAACTGCCTCTAAACCTTAGGATTTGTGGCAGTACGGCGTGCCACATGTGAGGCGTTGGCTTGACCCTTCTACGGCTGGACCATTGGTACTGTGGCATGCGATGGATGTTTTTAAACTGATTTCAAGTGTTGAGATATATTGGGGAAATCTTGGGTGTTTGATTATTCGATCAGAAAGTTTAACACCATCTTTTTATCTGGAATGTGATACAATATTTGGAATCCACAGGTAGTTATGAGATAACTAATTTGAATGTTATAAATCTAGTAGTTTAGTCTCAGATGATCGGTTGCTATGGGATTTTGATGCGATCAAAAGTCCGTCGCAATCACGTAGCGTATGCGGATACTCGCCGGGTAAACTTAATATACAGCCACGCCCCATAGCCCCGACCAAGTGACAGTAGGAGAACCCCGTCGCCAAAAGCATCCATCAGGGTGCTCGCGGCAGCGGTGTTCCGCCTTAGTGCACTTCGTCGACGGCATCCGGGGGTGCGGCCGTCTACTAAAGTTTGCGACGAGCATTCGATCAGGATGTCGGGAATCTTGTTGAATTGCCCGACTTGATATTGAAAAGAGTTTTCGATAATGAGACTAAAATGCGGGGTTTATAATTGTTAGGCATGAGATGTCTAAGGAATTCATTTGGTTAGGCATGTGATGTCTAAGGAGGTTGCAGATTCCAACTGTTGTAGTTTTACACTTTCTTTTCTATGACCGTAAGCGTAGTATGTGGTGTATCGCCGGCTTCGTTTCTATATATCAACGACAATCGGGATACGCATACTTGCTTACGTTAATGATATGAGATATTATGTGTTGCTGTGATATTGGATCGTCGCGTTTGAATAGCCGGGGGTTTTATGTGAGATGAGAGTTTTTCTTTTTTCATTCATGTAAAATTCATTTGTATGTAATATTCTTTTATTGGGGCACTTCCGGGCTGAGGATGATGTCACCGTTGTATATTATTTACTTTTCCGCATTAGGTAGACCCAAGGCGGGGAGCACAAGTAACTGGGTTCTAGGGTCCAGTGGGAGACAATCTCGAGGAGTCGAGACCGGGTCTCCTAACCCTGGAATTGGCAGAGTTACTTGCCGCTCTCGTAGGGGTCTAGGGATGTGGGTTTGGCTATTCATCGCGACCGTGGAATCCGTGTTTTATACAGGCTCGTATTAAAAACACGGACGTCCTAGTATATCCAATATTTCATATATGTTCTTCTGCTACAATGTTCTGTGATGAGATCATATTACTGCCTGAGACGAATGTTTATATTATATATATGAGATATATGTTGTATTGCAGATTTCGTTTCAAATGTGATGCTTGTGAAGCATAATTAAAAATGGGACTTCATTAGTGAGATTAATGAAATAAAAGAAACCTAAAGATGTTGTAGAAAATTGTTTAAAAACTGGTAGCTCTAGTTCTTGCTTTGCATAGCGGTGTTCCTTGTAGAACATCCAGCACCTTATTCGATAAGGAAAGTGCCGAGATCCCTTCACCGGGAGTGACCTCTTTAGTGAAACTAGCAGATGCTACAAACTCGGTTTGTCTTTTGATTGCTTCTATAGTTCTTGCTTTGCATAGTGATATTTGTGAAATATCCTGCACCTTATTCGATGAGGAAAGGGCCGACGATCCCTTCACCGGGAGTGACCCCTTTAGCAAAACTAGAAAAGCCTCAAAAGCACTCAATTTAAAATCACTCGATTCTACAACGATATAAAGTTCATTAAGCAAAGGGTTTTCTTAAAAACCTGTCATAGCCCTCCGTCATTTCAGATAAGTAATAGTTAGTATTCGTGCTGCGTTTGTTGACTTAGTCAAGGCATAGTGTGCGGTAGCTGATTAGTGCTTATCTGCAAAGCATATGATGCGATTGGATTAGGGTAGTCGTGCGTCCTTATTGACTCAGTCAAGGGTCGTGCGGGTGAGTTTAATTCAATCAGGAAATGACGGGTTGAACTTTACTTGCGGTTTATGATTTGTTGACTCAGTCAAGGTCATAGATCGCTTGGGGCAAAATATTATTGGGAATTTCAAGTGTTGAAATTTGCAATAAGATTGCATACCTTCTATGAGATAGTTGGATCCCAATACCCGCTGCGAGTAAGAGTTACTCCTGAGAGTGTTTTACATATTACAATTAGCCGATCAAGTAGGTGTCTAGAAAGGTCTTAACGGGGTTACGCCTCTGGGAAAACGAGGTTTACTTTAATTAGGTCCTTGCGAAAGCACGGGGCACCTCCCTCAAAGTACCGACACTGGCCTGGCTGAATGATTGGCGAACTTGTAGCGTGTAATTAATCCCGGCTAGTCTTTCCTTTTAGGGTTTGAAGGAAGATTTGATTAAAACAGTGGGAGACATCCTGATTAGATATATTAGATAACCAATCTAATCTTGCAAGAGCATACACTGAGTGTTTTCTTCTCTCTCTCTCTCCAGGTAGCGACCATATCACGCCTTAATCAAGATAATAATACGGATGTATTGACCGAACCCGCTTGTTATACTGAGCTGAGGAACATTGGTCCCGCACTAACTTATAATTGTTATAAGACAGAGAAGGAAATAGAGGATTACCAGAATTCCCGTGCCGCCCAAACGAAGAAAGTACATGTTGATGCATCTTCTTCGGGTGTGTTCATTACACAGAACTGTTTTTCAGTATCCTTTACGTCCTGGGTATTTGATACCGGATCAAGATCCCGCATATATAATTTGTTACATGGGCTACAGATAGGTAGAGAACTGAGAATGGGTGATAAAGTTTCATGAGATAGAAACGGTGCAAGAGTTGCAACCAAGTCTGTTGGTCACTATCACCCTGTATTTCCAGAATACATTGATTCTCAACGAATGTTATTAGATACCGAACCTGATATACAATATCATATCAGTCTGTTTATTTAATAAAGAAAGGATATAATTTTGTATAGTTGGATAATGTTTTGAACATTTCCTATATCAAGAATTGATCGGATCAGGCACGTTATCTGAAATAATTGACGTTCTAAATCAAGCTACAGTTCGTAGTATACAGAACACACACGAGAGGAAGAGTTCAGAAATGAACGAATCCTTCTTCAGGCATTGTAGACTAGGTCATATCAATGCGACCCGACTAGCTGATGTTACATTAAGATGCATATTTAAATTTGTTTGAATTTACATCATGTGAAACTTGCCGGTCAGTCACAGAGATAAGATAACCACAGCTCCGTTTATTGGAAACAGAGAAAGAGTTAGTGAACTCTTGGGATTGATACATGCTGATGTATGATGGTCCCCTGTCTACACATGCCAAGACCAGTTCTTTGTACTTCATTACATTCTCTAATGATCTCTCAAGATTCGGACATATGTTCCTGTTGAAACACAAGTCTGAACCTTTTGAGATATTCACAGAATATAAGTAAGAAGTAGAGAACCAAAAAAACGGGTATAAGTATTATGTCCTTTGATGAGATCAAGGAGGAGAATACTTAAGCACGGAATTCCTAGACTATTCTAAAGGAGAATGAGATTCTCTCTCGGCATTACTCCTCAGAATACACCATAGTACGATGGTATATCGGGGTGGAACAATAGCACCCTATATGATATGGTGTGCTCTATGATGAGTACTACTGAGTTTTCTATTTCCTTTTGGGAGTTATGCACTTGAGAAGCTGCATACCTATTGAATATGGTTCAAATCAAATCAGTTGTCTACCACTTCATATGTGATATGGAAAGGGAAGAGCCCATATCTTAAGTTTGTTAAGATTTGGGGTTGTCCGGCCAATGTTTAAAAGCAAAATCCGGACAAGCTCGAGCAAGGTCTGTTATGTAGAACTGGAAATGTTCCAGCTATACAAACTACAGCAGATGATTTGGTAGAACTAAAAGATTCAATAATTTCCAACAAACCTCAGCCTCTCCACCGATCTAGTAGGGTTCCTCACCCACCTGAGAGATACTTCGGTGTTCTCTATGACAGTGGGAGCGAGGATTGCATCATGAGATGATGACCCAACTAGTTTCGAGCTGGCCATCAGGAGTAGGACTCTGTAAGAATGGCTGGATGCTTATCGATCTGAGATGGAATCCTTATACACCAACAAAGTATGGACTTTGGTTGCTCTATCTGAAGGGTTAAATCCCCATCAAGAGTAAGTATATCTTGAGAAGATTACTAGGTGTACATGGAAAAGTTGAGACTTTCAAAGCTATGCTTAAGTCCATCCAGATCCTACTTGCCACGGCTACATACTATGACTACGATATCTGGCGGTTGGGTGTCATGACTGCTTTTCTAAATGATGTTTTAGAAAAGACCGTCTATAAGTACACAGCCAGAGGGCTTCGTAGACAGTAGGAGAAGCGGAAACGTGTGCAAGATGTTTTATATGATAAAACAGGTATCGCGGAGTTGGAACTTCTGTTTTGATGTGGTAGTCAAAGAGTTTGACTTCATCAAAATGGTAGATGAATCTTGTATATACAAAAAGGTAGTAGGGAGTATGGTGGTGATCCTCGTAGAGTACATGGATGACATACTCTTGATAGGGAAGGAGTTTCCTATGCTACGCTCGGTCAATCTCCGCTTATCACAACGATTCTCCATATAGGATCAAAGTGATACCTCCTAAATCCTGGGTTTTGGATCTATGAGATAGATCTAATTGGACGTTAGGATACTCACTAGTTAAAAGACAGGATACTCACTAGTTGTAGTGAGATGGTATCAATCGATCCTGGGGAGAATCACTGGAATGGTTCCAGGGTGATAAGGACGACTGAATGTCAGTCACAGGCATTGTCTTTACCCTCGGTGGAGGGACGGTATGTTGGAAAAGTTCCAAGCTTGAAACCGTGACTTACTAAATGATTAAAGGCAAGATACATCGTTACCAAGGATGCTACCAAAGAGGCAGTCTGGAAATATTAGTTCCTAAGATGAACTTCGTTCCTACCATTGTGTGATAATCGAGTTGTGGCTTTAGCCAAGGAACTACTGTCCCATCAGAAATCCAGATATAATTCTTAGGCAGTATCTCTTGATCATAGAGATGGTTGATCTCCAGGGCGATCGAGGTTAGGATAGTAGACACAGAGAACAACAACGCGGATCCACACACAAAGGCCTTTTTCCCAGTAGAGACTTTTATAGGTTGGTTGAGTATGAGATACTTCGACCACAGCTAATTGTTGGGTATGTGATACCATAACAGATGGCCCTAGTGCAGGTGGGAGATTGTTAGTTATATGTATTCCCTAAAGGTCATTACTGTACATACGATGTATATTGTAATGGATGCTTGGACATATATAGGGAGGACTTTCTTGCTCGACATGATAGTATGCTATCTGGTTGTACTTTATCTTAACATGTACTCTGATTGTCTCTATATTACATGTTGATAAAGCCCTTAGGATATGTACTCGACTACTGGGACTATGATGAGATCATACTAGTGGGGCCACGGTAGTCGACGAGTACATCCTATAACTGTTCCTAGTCGAGGGTGTATCGAGATAGGGCATCGATACACCAGAGTAGACTAGCATATACGCACCTTGACCCATATGATGGGCGATGGATGATCCCATATCCATCGGTGTTTGACATCAAGGATGGTGTACGGGTGCTCAGTAGAGACTGGGTACACTGGACGGACTCGCCGAGAACTCTCAGATGGTATTATACCTTACGTCAGATGGCAGTTCTCCGGTGACACTGGTACAGAGTAGTCAGTCTTGTGTGATTCCCGCTGTGCTTTGATTTCCATCATACCACGTCCAAGAGGGCGTGCAAAAAGGTGGCTTTTGGGTAGAGTCCCGAATCACATGGAGGCAATGAGCGATAGGAGGGGATTCGTCTCTCCCGGTATAGGGAGTTGATGTTGTGCTGTATTCGATTGGCTATAACTGGAAATCCCTGGCCAGGGTTGCCGAGATTTACTGGTAAGTGTTATCAGTAGTTTCTCGAACTGTTATAAACCTCATATCGACATGACTTATCGAGCTACTGGGGTCTGACGTTTACCACCCCTAGGCGAGATATGCGACATATCAGACGACGAGACCGGACTGTACAGGAGTGTTGCTGATTGGATTCACAGGAGAATGTACAGACTTGCTTGTTGATGTTCTGAGTGCTTAATACCTGGGTGGCTGTTACGTTTAGCTGACCGCTTGCAGCTTATGGGTGTTTGATATGATCATCACCTACTGCCGGCGTATTGACGATTCTTTAGAGTCCTACACAGAGGTTTCTTGGCTCAGGGAAAACGGAGTAGGAGCACATATGTGATATGTGCAGGACTGAGGATAATGCGGTATGTGATACCATATTGGATTCTCGCGATATGAGATATCGGCCGGGTATATATGATATAGCCGGGTCAATGTATTAGTCGGTTATATACGATATAGCCGGATTATCGGATCAAGTGTTGATTCGATAATTTTCTGTATAATAATATATATGATATATTAAATTACATTAACTAATATTAGCTTACTAAAAGATTCTTTTTCTCACTTGGGTAATACAATGATATATATGCGATATATGTTAATTGTATTATTTTCTATTGTTACAAAATATATTGTATATTTGATATATAATATTGTAACATGTTAGGATTACAAATTTAACTATGGTTTAGGGTTTAAACTTGGTTAGGGTGTGGATTAGGGTTAGCTTTTGCATGAAGCTTCCATGAAGCTTTATGAAGTTTTGATTTTGTGGTTGCTTGATATTTTGTGAAGATATTATTATGTTAACCCAGTCCAAACCATTAACTCTAGTTAACTCTCTACAAAGGTTAACTCTTTCATGCTTAACCCTTGGTTAGATTTGTAACCACTACAATAATTCATTGTTCATCACAAAAGAAAAAAAAGATTATTCATTGTTCTTCTAGCTTGAGTTTCTTCTTGAAAAGCTTTCTAGTTTTGCTTTTGTGATGAAAGTGATTGAGAAAAAGATTATAAATGAGAGCAAAAATCCTACTTCATCATCCTCATCTATCCTTGCCATTTAGATGAGGGTGTTCATTTCATATTATGAGTGTTAGCTTGTGTTAATGAAACTTCGAGGTAGATCATCTTTGTATCGAAGATCGGAAGCAAGCTTGCATCTTTCTCTTCGTGGAACTTCTCGAGAGTCCGAAACACGATGATCGCAGCGAAGAGACGTCAACACGGAGCTTAAGAAGTGAAGGACCAGATCTACAAAGGTTGTAATCCCTCTCAATTAGTGTTAATGTGTTTAACATGTTAGTTTTCGCCTAAACCCTAGTTTAAAGATCCAGTTTCGGGTTGTTCGGCACGGCTAAAATTTTAATTGGGCATGGTTGATGCCTCGTGGACCCTTGTATGCGTGCCTAGCAACCCTACATTTTACATATCTTCTAATGAATAAATATGAACTTCATGGAAATTTAGCGTCAAAGTTTATTTTCTAGTTGGATGGGATGCGTCCGCATCCGGGTCACCGGCTGTTCCACACCGGAGGAACTATCGTCCCGCTAGTGCTGCTGCCCGGGCCCAGGCTCGTGCTTTAGTCACCGGAGGTATATATCACACTTCAATTTTCGTTAAATCTTGATTTCTTAATACAACTTTGTCTTAATAGTTATTTTCTTAATATTTCTTGCAAACGCAGGGCCTCCCCATCCCTAGAGGGGGACTCGAGGCCCGAATCAGTCCCACAGGCTGAGGCCCGACAGAGCTAGGGGAAGGCAGCATTCCCCCTCTTTTTTACCCCTGATTATCGCTATACCGGCGATCATGCCAAGAGGTTCGGCCGGTATATGGGGGATGAGAGCCGACTCGTGAAGAACTATCCACTTCACGTTGAGTAGGGCGACCAGCACCGGCGCTCATTCGCCCTCTTCTGGGATCAGGCTCCGGTATTAATATATATTTTCATTTGATTTATCCAATATATTTATTATTAAAACTTGCAATCTAATATCAATGTTTTTTTTGTATTTTCAGTTGGATTACGATTTTCAGCCTGTACCCGACCCTGATCACCCTGGAAGGGTGCTCGATCTTCACGCTCTGTACAATGGCCTGATGAAGAACATGAAGACGAAGGTCCGATACAACAGGAATGAGCTGAAGACCGACTACTATTCCCTGTAGATGGCGACCCCCGAGGCAGAGAGAGCGGCCCTCCTATCTACTCCGGCCTTTGCGAGAGTCGACGTAGAGACATGGCCTCTATTGTGCGAATATTTCGACTCTCGTCGCAAACATGTATGTATTTTAAATGTAATTCATTGTTTAGTATATAATTTATTTTTTTGTGTTGCTTAATTAGAAAACTAAATGTGAATGTGTTGTGCAGAAACAGGCCGGTAAAAATAAAGAGAATAGGAAGTCGGCGAAGAAGGGTCGCCCCACTTATACAGGTGGCTCGAGGAATATTACTCGTGCCATGGAGTTATCGGTAAATTACAATAGACCGGCCTTTGTGATATAATGCAATATTAAGAGTTATTTTCTAATATACCTAATATTAAGAGTTATTTTCTAATATTCCAGAGAGCTCAGACCCTGGCGCAAGGTGGTACACCGAGCGTGCTGTCCGCATATCTTATCGTCCACGGTGTAAGTCCACGTTGCTCACCCAGGTTCTTACGGGGAGGCGGAAACGGCGAAAAACAATAATATTGGTGCAAGGCAACATGGACTAAAAGTCGGATCTTTACTAAACTAGAAACTAGTAAACACTAAGAGGTTTTAACTACTATGCTTGTAGAAAGTATAACTCACGGAACTGGTCCTTCGGGTCTTCATTCCGCTGTCCCGTTCGTCCATCCAGGCTCCAAGCGTCGATCCGGACCTTGGGCATCTCCGCGGCCTTCTTGAGTCGAAGACGATCCACCCGAGAGTTGTACACTAAGCTTCGCCTCAAGCCAAGGCAACCAGGGCAAGGTGATTGCTAGTCAAGAAGCCCTAGAATGTGTAGAGGAGATGTATGGATGTATTTGTCTATGTGGATTCTTTTTCTCTCAACACATGAAATCAAAAGAAGAGATCAAGAGGAGGAGGAAGAAGGAGAAAGTTTGCAACCATGGAGCTTTTCTTTTCTTCTCACTTCATGAGAGAGAATGAGAAGAGAATAATGAAAAGATTAACCCAAAAGAAATGAACCATGGTTGCAATAATACACTAAGATCATCATTACTAATCCTATCATGATATAAGTTGATGGCACATTGAATTGACCATTATCATAACACATAAATTAAAAAGAAAATAAAAGAAGAGTGTGGATCTCTCTTGAAGGTCAATGGTCAATATGGTCAACAAGGTCAAGAGAGATCTAAGTGGTCAAATGGTCAATGCAATTAGCCATCACTAATCTATCACTAAAAGGATTAGTAAACATGCCTCCGGCTCATAACGGTTTTGACCAAACGAACTGTCAAAACCCCAATGAGTATGCCACATTATGGTTTTGGCCAAACCAACTGCCAAAACCCTAATGTGGCACCTCCTCCTTCATCACTCCTCAAAATTGTGCATACACACTCGCATCCGCATTCCGTAGAATGCGAATGCACAGAAGACAAATCAAATCCATCTGTGCAATACTAGGATGTGGCTTAAACCAAAGCCTACTAGTATTGCCTGCCCGAATAGCATACGCACACAAGTGCACGTAAGTGATCGTAGCCCTGCCGTAAAAACCAAACGGCCTCTACACGTTTCGCTCAGTGAAGGGGAACTCCCTGTGTGGGACTCTAACGACTCGACACTACGCTGGCAGTGGGTTTAAGCCCAGACCGCAAGCGGCACTAGCTGTACGTAACGGTCCCCAGGTAGATGTAGATAAGAAGGCCGATGAGGTAAACCCATCCGAACTCCTACTGAGCCTGTATGTGACAATCTCCGTACAGTCTTGTCTGTTCGTCTGATACATCGCATGGCGGGCCTAGGGGGCGGTGAACGTCAGTCCCCTAATAGCGGTACAAGTCGTGTCGGAGTGTAGCCCAGAACACCCTGAGATAACACTGGAAACCTACCATTATATCTCGCTTGCCCTGGCCAGGGACTACTTGTGTAATGGCTTTCCTAGACACAGCGCGATGTCAACCCCTAATACCGGGAGAGACGAATCCTGTCTAACCGTCACTGCCTCCAAGTGCGTCGGGACTGCACCCAACTACTACCTGTTTGCACGACTCCATTGAGCCGTGGTAGGGTAGTAATCTAAGTACAGTGGGAACACACTCGAGGCGAAGTGACAGTGTTAAGTCCGCGGACTAAGCTGTACTCATGTCACCTGGGAACTGATAACCGACGATAGGTATAATACCAACCAACAGTTCCCGACGAGTCCTGTCCAGTGTACTCGTAACCTAACGAGCACCTGCATACTATCTCAAGTACGACGTACTGACGGCTGTGGGACAGACCGTCTCCCCCGCTGGGATGAGAAGCGCATATGCTAGTCTACTCCGGAGTATCGATGTCCTGTCTCGATAGTCCAATGACCAGGGACCTGTATAAGGATGTGCTTATGGATTACCCAGCCCCCATGAGTGTGAGTGCCATCACAACGCTGGTAATCAAGCAAAGATCCTAAGGCTCTACTAATATGTATATAAGCGATATGCTAAAAGAAACACATGCACATATTGAAGTAGAGACAAACCAAGTAGCATACTACCATTTTGAGCAAGATTTTCTATACAACTGTGAATATCCCAAGCTTCCATCAAGTAATATACAAGCTAGTATGATACAGTAATGGCCTCTAGGGCATATACACTAACAATCTCCCACTTGCACTAAGGCCATGTACTGGCGTATCGAAGACCTATCATCTCGATCAGCCGCTCGAACTGAGTCTGGGGTAGGGCTTCGTGAGTGGATCTGCAGTGTTGTTCTCCGTATTTACTCTCTTCACCTCGATCTCCCGGAGATCTACGATCTCCCTGATCAGGTGGTACCGCCTCAAAATGTGCATGGACTTCTGATGGGACCTGGGTTCCTTCGCTAAAGCTATAGCTCCGTTGTTGTCGCAATACAGCGGTATTGGATCAACAATGGTAGGAACCACCTGAAGCTCCGTGAGGAACTTCTTCATCCAGACAGCTTCCTTTGCGGCATCGCAAGCAGCTATGTACTCCGCTTCTATAGTTGAGTCTGCAACGGTCTCCTGCTTGGAACTCTTCCAGCAAACCACCCCTCCATTGAGGGTAAAGACATAACCCGACATGGACTTGGAATCATCCTTGTCACTCTGGAAGCTGGAGTCAGCAAAGGCCTCGAGCTGGAGGTCTTTTCCGCCATACACCAAGAACATCTCCTTAGTCCTTCTCAGGTACTTGAGAATGTTCTTTACCGCTATCCAGTGTTTCTCCCCTGGGTTTGACTGATACCGGCTTACAACGCTCAATGCGTATGCTACATCTGGTCTGGTACACAACATCGCATACATTATAGAGCCTACCGTAGAAGCGTAGGGTATAATAGACATGCGATCCCTTTCCAAATCAGTCTTGGGAGACATCTCTCTGGAGAGGGTGATCCCGTGACAAGCCGGTAAATTACCGCGCTTAGAATCTTCCATACTGAATCTTTTTAGTATGGTGTCGATGTACCTTGACTGTGAAAGTCCCAACATCCTCTTAGATCTATCACGATAGATCTGGATCCCCAGAATGTAGTTGGCATCGCCCAGGTCTTTCATGGAGAACCTCTGTGACAAGAATCCTTTGACTTACTGTAGCATAGGAATATCATTTCCTATTAGGAGAATGTCATCCACGTACAAGACGAGGAATACTACAGTTCTCCCTACAATCTTACTGTAAATGCATGGTTCATCTGGGTTTTTGATAAAGTCGAATTCTTTGACAGTATCATCAAAGCAGATGTTCCAACTCCGCGATGCCTGCTTAAGTCCATAAATGGACTTGAGCAACTTGCACACTCTACCGCTGCTCCCACTCTGATTCAATCCCTCCGGCTGATCCATATAGACGCACTCTTCCAAATTTCCATTCAGGAAAGCTGTCTTTACGTCCATCTGCCAGATTTCATAATCATGGAAGGCAGCAATGGTAAGAAGGATCCGAATGGATTTCAGCATAACCACTGGAGAAAAGGTCTCATCATAGTCCAAACTAGGTCTTTGACGAAAACCTTTTGCTACAAGTCTTGCTTTATAGGTCTCAACCTGCCCATCTACACCAATCTACTTTCTGAAGATCCATTTGCATCCTACGGGTTTTACCCCTTCTGGAGCAAAGTCCGATGTCCAAACTTTGTTGGTGTACATAGACTCCATCTCAGCCCGCATTGCATCCAGTCATTTTACCGAGTCACCGCTTTGAATGGCTTGCTGGAAGCTAGTAGGCTCACCATAATCCATAGTGCAATCCTTTCTATCCTCGTCAATGAGAAAACCGTAGTATCTCTCGGGCGGATGAGACTGCCTACTACTCCTGCGGAGTGGCATAGGAATGTCCTGTTCTTTCGAACCCTCTGGTTCTACTAAGCTTTCAGTAATAGCTCGTGGTTCTGGAATTTCTTCCAGTTCTATTGCGCTCCCACTTATCTAATTTTCCAAAAACTCAGTTTCCAAGAAGCGGGCATGACGAGAAATAAAAACCTTTTGTTCCTCTGCGTAATAGAAAAGATACCCCATGGAGTTCTTTGGGTATCCCACAAACTTACACTGTACCGAACGTGCCTCGAGCTTGTCCGCATGCTGCATTTTTACAAAAGCAGGACACCCCCATGTCTTAAAGTGTTTAAGACTGGGTTTCTTCCCACTCCACATCTGATATGGTGTGGTAGGCACTGACTTAGTAGGAACTTGATTTAAAAGATATGCAGCTGTTTCTAGTGCATAACTCCAGAAGGATCGCGGCAACTCAGCCTTACTCATCATGGAACGAACCATATCCAATAGGGTTCGATTCCTTCTTTCCGGTACACCGTTGTGTTGTGGTGTGTATGGAGGAGTAAGCTGAGAGAGAATTCCATTCTCTTTTAAGAAGCCCAGAAACTCGGCACTCAAGTATTCACCACCTCGATCAGATCTCAGTGTCTTGATACTTTTGCCTGTTTGTTTTTCAACTTCATTCTTGTATTCCTGAAATTTCTCGAAAGCCTCGGATTTGTGCTTCATCAAGAAGACATGCCCATACCTAGAGAAATCATCTGTTAAAGTAATGATGTATGAATAACCACTTCGCGCATGTGTAGACATTGGACCACACACATCACTGTGTATGAGTCCCAAGAGCTTACTCGCTCTTTCTCCGTGTCCAGTGAACGGAGTCTTTGTCATCTTTCCCATGAGACAAGATTCACAAGTGGCATAAGACCGGTACTCGAACGGATCCAAGTATCCTTCTTTATGTAACTTTGTCAATCGTGTCTCATTGATGTGACCCAGTCTATAATGCCATAAGAAAGCCTGATTTATTTTCGGAGACATTCTTTTAAGTGTGTTCTGGACACTGAAGACCTGAGCTTGATTCAAGACGTCTATACCGTATTTCAATGTACCTGACCTAATCAGTACTTGAGTTAGGTGGATGTTTACTATAACGCTTACAAAAGTAAAATCATATCCTTCCTTAGAAAGTAAGGATACAGATATGATGTTACAAGTCGCACCTGGTATATAAAAACAGTCACGCAGAATCAATATCTGCCCAGTTGTCAGTCCTAGATGATATTCCCCTACGGATTCAGCATACATGCTCATTCCGTTAGCAACCCTGAGAGTCATATCACCTTTCCTGATAACCCTACGGTTTCTCAAAGCCTGTAACGAATTACAGATATGAGATCCTGATCCGGTATCCAATACCCAGGAAGTCGGGTTGACTGACATACAGTTCTCTATCACAAACACACCCAAAGCCGAAGCAACAACATGCTTCGAATTCTGGCTACTGGCTTTACAAGCCCTGCAATCCTTCTGCCCATGTTCATTCCCGTAACAATAGGAACATCCCTCTTTTACTACATCTGTTCCTGAAACTTCTGCCCTTCCCTTTCTTTCTACTTCCCTAGTTTCCTTCAGGGTAGTAGGCGGAGACTGTTGAACTGAGTCAGCATCTGACCCGTTCTTCAACGTGGTCTGCAGGTCC
This sequence comes from Agapanthus africanus, assembly GCA_030015575.1. Classification (NCBI taxonomy): domain Eukaryota; kingdom Viridiplantae; phylum Streptophyta; class Magnoliopsida; order Asparagales; family Amaryllidaceae; genus Agapanthus; species Agapanthus africanus. The sequence goes on along the minus strand of CM057345.1, from coordinate 261,780,399 downwards.
GAGAGCTCAAAAGAGCTGGTCTCTGTAAGGACGTTGCCCCCTACAGATGACCCGATAGCCAACCTCGCTGGAAGCAATTCGTTCGAGGTCTCATATCTTTCGATACGAGATTGCTCTCCATATAAAACTTTTTTATGGAGGAAGATAGAAGCTGAGTCCATCTTCTCGTGCTGCCTCTGGTATACACCATCAACTGAGGCTAACACGAGGCACTTGGCTTTCGCACATTCTTCTTCCGATGTCCTATGAATATCAATATCCGTGACAGAGGAAACTGGACCTGAGACGGCAGGGGTTGATCAGTCAAGAGGTGTCCCAGCTTGTCCTAGGCAATGGACATCTGGACAGACCTTTGCCTGTCATAACAGTCAGATTCAGTCATTTTATTATCTAGATGTTACCTATGTGCGGTCACAGGGTCGCTGCAATTAAGAGAGAGAGAAGAAAACACTTAGCATGATGCTCTTACAAGTTTAGATTGGTTTTTCATTTATCTAAACAGGATGGCTCCCACTGTCTCTCGAATCCCTCCTCAAACTATAAAGGAAGAATTAGTCGGGATCTTTCTTACCGTACAATACTTGCTTAACCGTTCAGCCAGGCCAGTGTCGGTACTTCGAGGGAGGTTTTCCAACGCTTTCGCGAAGTTCCTTAATTTAAGAACATCTTTTCCCTGGGGGCGTAGCCCCGCTAACATCTTTATAGACACCTACTTGGTTTATAGCATTGATCGTTAAGTGAGAAAGTTCCCGAGGAGTAGCATATACTCACAGTAGGATCGGGATCCAAATATCATCGCGTGATAAAACCGAAGGTATCCTACCAGAATCATCACACTCCAAATGGTATGCAGCGCTAGCAAGTTTCAGTACTTTTGAAACTCCCGATGTGGATTTTTGCCCCATGCTCTTATGACCTTGACTAAGGCCAACAAATCATAAGTCACATGTCAAGTTCTACCCGTCGTTATCCAGGTTAATTTGAACCCACCCGTATATACCCTTGACTATGGCCAACAAAGAAATACGACTGTCCCAAACCAACGCATTCTATCTATGCAACATATGAGTACCCACCAGCTACCAAACACTGTGCCTTGACTAAGGCCAACAAACACAGCTTGAATACTATTGAATATTCATATGAAACGACGGAGGGCTATGAATGGTTTTGGCGAAACCATGAACGTAGTGAACTTGATATAGTCGATGGAACGAGATAGCTTTTAAAAGGAGTGGTTCATGCTCCGCGTTTAAAATACTTGCTTTTGAAAAGAACCGAGTGGTTTTCAAAGTGTTCCAACGACTTTTACTTGGTTTATTTTCTTGCATTAGTTCTTTTAATGTGTCCCATCAATTAATCCTACCATTGCAGAAAACAACCAAAATATGACGTACGCTTATGCCATTTGCATTCGCCACGGGGCCCCGTCATCACCCGTTAGGTTACTTAACTAACGACAGAGCGGGGGCTGGGCTAGCGCGGCTGTAAAACATAAGCAACGCCTAAATAGTTATCATATATAAATATATAGCAATGATAGACATTACAGATCACAGATGAACACTTTGGATATACTAGGAATCCGCGATTCGTTCGAGCCTGCAACGAAAAACGGATTACACGGTCGCGATGAATAGCCAAACCCCACCCTAGACCCTACGGGTGCGGCAAACTACCCGCCAAGTACCCGAAGCGAAGCAACCTCCCTCAACACCGTGAGTAGGCCAATCGGCACTTCGAGACACCCGGTAGTTTTTGCACCCCACCTTGGGTCTATCCTAGGAGCAAAAAACATTAAAAAGAAATTATACAATGACGGCTACAACCCGACCCGGTTGTGCGGCCAACCAAATAATATTACATCAATTTACATATTTTACAATGAATGAAAGAAAAAGAAACTCTCATCTCACACCCTTTCCCGGCTATTCATCCGCGACAATCCACCGAGTTCATATACACAAACCATCAACATTACAGATCACAGATATGTATAACCCCCACTAATCGACGTATAGCGATTAGTGGACGTTCAATACATATATCACATCACAGATAATATACATTAGCCAAAGAGTACGGAATATCGATCAAAATACGGATTTTTAACCACCCCAAAAGTCAATTTGCTCTCTGGAAAATCTGGGTAGAAAAAACATGTATTAAAAATCCCAAAACATCCAAACTAAAACACTGCACCAAACCCGATCCAGTGCCGTGTCAGAACGGCGGCGGAACCGCGGCAATGAGCATGTCATTGCCGCGGAACCGCGGTCGTTTGATCGAATCACTGGATCGTTTTTCTGCAGTGTTTTCACAAAACCTTGAGACGATTTTTGAAGTATGATTTTTTAATTTTAGAGCAGAAAAAAATCAACAGAAAGTTGTGGTTTTGCGGATGTGTTTTGCGACTTTTTTCCGATCGATGTTCTTAACACTTTGCTAACTTACTAATTTATGTTTAGCTAGGCTCTGATACCACTGTAAGTCCACGTTGCTCACCCCGGTTCTTACGGGGAGGCGGAAACGGCGAAAAACAATAATATTGGCGCAAGGCAACATGGACTAAAAGTTGGATCTTTGCTAAACTAGAAACTAGTAAACACTAAGAGGTTTTAACTACTATGCTTGTAAAAGTATACCTCACGGAACCGGTCCTTCGGGTCTTCATTCCGCTGTCCCGTTCGTCCATCCAGGCTCCAAGCGTCGATCCGGACCTTGGGCACCTCCGCGGCCTTCTTGAGTCGAAGACGATCCACCCGAGAGTTGTACACTAAGCTTCGCCTCAAGCCAAGGCAACTAGGGTAAGGTGATTGCTAGTCAAGAAGCCCTAGAATGTCTAGAGGAGATGTATGGATGTATTTGTCTATGTGGATTCTTTTTCTCTCAACACATGAGATCAAAAGAAAAGATCAAGAGGAGGAAGCAGAAGGAGATAGTTTGCAACCATGGAGCTTTTCTTTTCTTCTCACTTCATGAGAAAGAATGAGAAGAGAATAATGAAAAGATTAACCAAAAAGAAAGGAACCATGGTTGCAATAATACACTAAGATCATCATTACTAATCCTATCATGATATAAATTGATGGCACATTGAATTGACCATTATCATAACACATAAATTAAAAAGAAAATAAAAGAAGAGTGTGGATCTCTCTTGAAGGTCAATGGTCAACATGGTCAACATGGTCAACAAGGTCAAAAGAGATCTAAGTGGTTAAATGGTCAATGCAATTAGCCATCACTAATCTATCACTAAAAGGATTAGTAAACAATGCCTCCGGCTCATAACGGTTTTGACCAAACGAACTGTCAAAACCCTAATGAGTGTGCCACATTATTGTTTTGGCCGAACCAACTGCCAAAACCCTAATGGGGCACCTCCTCCTTCATCACTCCTCAAAACTGTGCATACACACTCGCATCCGCATTCCGTAGAATGCAAATGCATAGAAGACAAATCAAATCCATCTGTGCAATACTAGGATCTGGCTTAAACCAAAGCCCACTAGTATTGCCTGCCCGAACAGCATACGCACACAAGTGCACGTAAGTGATCGTAGCCCTGCCGTAAAAACCATACGGCCTCTACACGTTTCGCTCAGTGCAGGGGAACTCTCTGTGTGGGACTCTAAAGACTCGACACTACGCTGGCAGTGGGTTTAACCACAGACCGCAAGCGGCACTAGCTGTACGTAACGGTCCCTAGGTAGATGTCGATAAGAATGCCGATGAGGTAAACCCATCCGAACTCTTACTGAGCCTGTATGTGACAATCTCCGTACAGTCCGGTCTATTCGTCTGATACGTCGCATGGCGGGCCTAGGGGGGCGGTGAACGTCAGTCCCCTAATAGCGGTACAAGTTGTGTCGGAGTGTAGCCCAGAACACCCTGAGATAACACTGGAAACCTACCAGTATATCTCGCTTGCCCTGGCCAGGGACTACTTGTGTAATGGCTCTCCTAGACACAGCGCGATGTCAACCCCCAATACCGGGAGAGACGAATTCTGTCTAACCGTCACTGCCTCCAAGTGCTTCAGGACTGCACCCAACTACTACCTGTTTGCACGACTCCTTTGAGCCGTGGTAGGGTAGTAATCTAAGTACAGTAGGAACACACTCGAGGCTAAGTGACAGTGTCAAGTCGGCGGACTAAGCTGTACTCATGTCACCTGGGAACTGATAACTGACGATAGGTATAATACCAACTAACAGTTCCCGACGAGTCCTGTCCAGTGTACTCGTAACCTAACGAGCACCCGCATACTATCTTAAGTACGATGTACTGACGGCTGTGGGACAGACCGTCTCCCCCGCTGGGATGAGAAGCGCATATGCTAGTCTACTCCGGAGTATCGATGCCCTGTCTCGATAGTCCAACGACCAGGGATCTGTATAAGGATGTGCTTATGGATTACCCAGCCCCCACGAGTGTGAGTGCCATCACAACACTGGTAATCAAGCAAAGATCCTAAGGGCTCTACTAATATGTATATAAGCGATATGCTAAAAGAAACACGTGCACATATTGAAGTAGAGACAAACCAAGTAGCATACTACCATTTTGAGCAAGATTGTCTATACAACTGTGAATATCCCAAGCTTCCATCAAGTAATATACAAGCTAGTATGATACAGTAATGGCCTCTAGGGCATATACACTAACACACGGCACCTCGACAGATCCCGCCACTGGCGAGCTTTAATACCCCGACGTCGCTACCCGGGAGTATTGCGTAAGTGTTAATATTTATTCAACTCCTATTTGAAATTTTAGTTTTGAGAGGTTCAAATTTAAATGATATACTTATATTTTACTGGTTAATGTGGGTGTAGGAGGGGGTGGTTGAGCAGGCCGAGGCATCAAGGATCGATTTTACTGGACAGAACGATCCGATGCTGCTGACCCCAGTCCTGGATGCCGCACATGGAGGGCACCACGAAGGTTGGGAGAGAGGCCGGGGACTGGGCCCTAGCAGGGACCATATGAGGTTGGACTCCACTCCGGCGGTTACTTCCTCCGTCTCCAATGAGCGACGTTTCCAGCAAAAACTGGAGAGCTTGAAGGGCACCGTTCAGAAGTTGAAGGAGATGTTGGTATGTATACTACTTAATAGTAAAATATTATGTCATATTATAGATATCAACATATCCAATATTAGTACGTAGCCTGAGCTTATTTGGTTGTAGACTTAGCTTTGATTAATCATACATACATATCTAATTAAAATAAACAATAGTTTTCCAAACTAGATATCCAAACGAGGCCTAAGTCCTTAAGTATACATAGATTGGGGTTTCGAAATAACTTGATAATGATACGAACTCGACTAATACACAGTTCTTACTCGTTTATTACATACGTAGGTCCAGACGCGGCAGGGTACATCGGCCGACCCTCCACATGCATCTCCTTCGACTGAGGCTTCGTAAGCCACTATATCAGCCGCGGTTCCGCAAACAGCTCCTATAGCTCCACTGCCCGATCAGACTCCTGCAGCCGTGGCTCCGCAAGCCACTACCTCGGCGGCGGCTGCGCAGACCACTCCTACAGCTCCATAGCCCGCTCAGACTCCCGCACACTCCGTATTGCATGATTTATTGACTCAGGGTATATCCGAGGAGCAGGCGCGCCAGATTATGACGTTTATCAGAGGTGGAGCTGGACCGAGCTAGGGTAGCTTTTCAATTCTTATATTTTAAACATGTATTTATTTATATGATACATATTGTACTATATTTTGGACGATATTGATATTGGTGGTGTTTACGTGTTTATATTGATATGATATTCAGCTTGCTGATTTCTTTTGTATATTATGCGTGAGATGTGATTATGAATACTGTGATATATGTTCTGCGTGCTGATTAATTTTATATATGATGTATATATTATTGTGCATAGGGAGAGAGAAAAAATAGGCAACCTTTTTTTTAAAAAAACTGATAATATGTACCTACGGATTAATCCGTAGGGTCCAACAATGCCCCTACGGATTAATCCGTAGGGGCAAAATATCAGGATACCTGGTATTTTTCCCCTATGATCTCAGTATTAGGGTTTACGGTTGTCCCTACGGATATATCCGTAGGTGCAAACAAATGCCCCTGCACAGGTATCCGTAGGGACAAAATATCAGGATACCTGATATTTTGTCCCTACAGATTTATACCTACTCACTTATCCGTAGGGGCAACTATTTGGCCCTATGGATAAGTCCGTAGGGACACCTAATTTATTTTATGAACTGATAAATTAAATAAATTTTTTGTCCCTACAGCCTAATCCGTAGGGACAACTGGACCTACACATTACTCCGTAGAGGCAAGTTTTTGACCGTAGGGGCATGTTCAAGGCTAAGACTTGCACCTACGGCGTTTGCACCTACAGGGTATTTTCTTGCCCCTACGGATATATCCGTAGGGGCAGTGGTTTGCTCCTACGGATAAATCCGTAGGGGCAACCCTTATTTGTAGTAGTGACGTAATGAACTTGATATCGTTGAAAGAACCGGATAGCTTTACAAATATATAGTGGCGAAAACGTTTGCTAAAGAGGTCACTCCCGGTGAAGGGATCTCGGCTCTTTCCTCATGGAATGCGGTGCAGGATATTCCCAACCGAATACCGCGATGCAAAGCAAAAGTTAATCAACTATAGTGAAGTTATTACCCAGACGCAAAATTCTGCCCAAGGGATATGTTACGACCCGAAATAGCCCGTGACTGGCCCTTGAATCATATGAAGTCTATAGGACCCCATCTAATTCAAGTAAGCCAAAAACCTAGAAATCTAAAACCATTTTAAATAATAACTGAAGGAAAATAGTTTTAAGAAGTGAAGAAAACATGTTTTGAAAATAAGGTTTTTAAATAAGTAAGCCGAATATGCATTTTTAAAATGTCTCGTCTTTTCTGAAAATTTCGGTAGAGTTTCCTTTGTAAATACTGGCCCCAAACGGGATACAACAAGAATAATATATATACAATGATAAAAGGCATCCCCAAGCGGGAGCTACCTCTTCGTCAATCGACGGTCACAACCACGCAAGCATGATAATATACAACGCCAAAGGGCGAGGATCAAAACTCAAAAGAAACTCAAAATATCAAGAAAACCATAATACTACATCGCACGACTCTAAGGTCGAAATAATACATAACTGGTTTTCTAAATCTGAAACAATATACAAGTTTGGTTGATGGAATTTCTAGATACAACTGAATAATACATATACAATGGTGGTCCTGATGCAAAAGAACCCACCTACCAAAGCAAATCACCCGTAAGGGTAGCAGTGTGCCAGAAGCCGCAATGGAACCTGTACGGCAAAACTTGCAAGAACTGTGGCACAACGGGGGTGAGTTGCCAACTCGTGAATAGAAAAAATCACAGAGCAGAAATCACATGTATGACACAATCCTAGGTCAATACGATCATATATATATATATATATATATATATATATATATAAACCTCAAATGAATAAGTCTGAACATGATAAGGTGGAAATGTAACATCTATACATGAGTGTAGTGCCAAGTGCTCATGCCAATGACTCAGGTAATAACATATCATATATATGAGGTATGATCAATGTCGACTATATCATGAAGTCTATAAATATATGGATATCATCCAACTATGTGATCAATGTCATCATTGTCAACTATATGTATGTGGATATCATCCAACTATGTGATCAATATCATCAATGTCAACTATATGTATGTGGAAATCGTCCACGTGTCACCCAATGACAATAAGCATTATGCATGTAAATATCATAAAGCATATGCATGGAAGTATGAGGATGTAAATCAACATGTGTCGCTCAGGACATATCAAATCGTAGAACCTGAGTATCAAGCATCGACACTCGAAAACATCATGAAACCTGTGCCTAGCATCGGCACGTAAATCCTCATATACATAGGGCTCCGTCAGTCCGGATCGGCCCGTCTCACCTCTCAACTCCGGTCGGTATCTCCCAGATATCCGCCGAGCTCAAAAACAATCACCGGTAGGTAGTACTCCCATGCCAGGCTCACCGTCTAACATATACGAGTCTTCTTGCCCGTGGGTACCTCACCGGGTCCACCATGTACCCACAGACGGTGCCTACCTCTCATCGAATCGGGTTTCACATGTCGCTCTAAGAACCGAGAAAACACTTGGTGGACGAACTGAAATATCATATCAAGGGTAACCGGGTTTTTAGAACAATACATACTCTCTTTTGAAATACCCCCGGTTCCTAAATCCAGAAATATCATGGAAACAACATATCTCAATGCGTATAATCATAAAGCATGATGTATGCGACATGTAAACGAAATGTAAGCATATCAGTATATCATGCAAAATGGAATAGTAATATGCACATATTGGGGGAAACCGCTCCTTTAAAATGAATCAGTTGTAAAGAGCATCTTGCAGTTCCCAAATCTCCAAATCAAGCGAGAATCATCTATGTATGTGCGAATACGTATGTATGCACGTATGAGTGTACAATAGGTATGTGCACAAGTATGAGTATACAGTAGGTATGTGCACAAGTATGAGTGTACAGTATGTGTGTACACAAGTATGAATGTACAATATGTAGGTGCACAAGTATGAGCGTACAGTAGGTATGTGCACAAGTATGAGTGTACAGTAGGTATGTGCACAAGTATGAGTGTACAGTATGTGTGTACACAAGTATGAATGTACAATATGTAGGTGCACAAGTATGAGTGTACAGTAGGTACGTGCACAAGTATGAGTGCACGGTATGTGTGTACACAAGTATGAATGTACAATATGTAGGTGCACAAGTATGAGTGTACAGTAGCTATGTGCATAAGTATGCGTGTACAGCCGGTATGTGCATAAGTATGAGTGTACAGTATGTATGTACACAAGTATGAATGTACAATATGTAGGTGCATAAGTATGAGTGTACAGTATGGTTTTAATATAACAATAAACGTATTTCATCATGCCTTGTGATGCGAAAAGCAAGTATATGCGGAAAATGGATAATAACACAACAGTCCAGTATCTATATCAATGTATCTATGCCATACCGTTTTGCCATTTGAAAGAAGACGAATCGGGATTTTTAGGAAAATAGGGGTTACGGTGTTTTTAAGAAAAGATGCGTCTTTTGAAATATCCAGAGAATCCCTTGCCTGTATTTAAAATACTCCCGATTCGTTAGATTTGAAATAGGTATGACATCGGCCTAGTCTAATATCTACTAGCAAAACTACGGCTCTAACTAACAAGTCAATCAGGAGGGGTATGGAAACCACTAAAATCTTAGTCGAAATATATATATATATATATATATATATATAATAGTCGGTGATCCCGCCTCAAAGGTACCGCGTATGATACAATATCATATGACATCCTTGAGTCATGAGTGCGGATCTATCATCAATATAAAGATTGTACGGTAAATCATCGTACGTGTAAGTGCACGTTGGCGCCCCAGCCGTCAATCCGAGGCCAAAATGCGGAAACGATGCTTTTCTTTAGCTTGTAAACCGGCACCACCGCACACTTTAAACCCGAATCGGGCTATTAACCTACTCCTAGCGAAAAAGAGAAGGGGTGGAGAGATTTACCGAGCGATCGGTCTCCTTCGGTCTTCTCGTCATCGTCCTGATCTCCCTGCGGAATCTCTGGTCTTCATCACCTCGTCGGAAGGGCACCACATCGCCGGGTTCTTTTACGGGCTCCCACCTTTGGACCGAGGTAACTCGTGCATGAAGTTGGCGAGTCGACGTGTGCAAGAATTGCTGTAGAATAAGTGTAGTGTTCTTTGTCTCTCTTGGGGTTGAAGTTGCCATTTGGTGGTGGAATGAGATGAAGTATATTTTGGGGATGAACAAAAGGATTTAGCAAGCCAAAATGAGAACGATTTTTCCCTTCCTAAATTTTGGACAGCCCTCATGAAATGTGATCGGCCTCTTTTTGTGGAGAATGAGAGAGAGAGTATGAATGAGGGAGCCCCAAAAAATAATGCATGAAAGTGAAAAGGTTATCATGATGAATCATGATCGCAAACCAAGTCCAACACTCATAAACCCATCATCAAACCCATGTCATCACAAAAGTCAAGCCATGATGAAGTCAAATGAAGTCAATGGATAGTGCACCATCATGAAACCATCATGGTGCAAAAGTCTTCTCAATTGTTAATTGCATAATTGCAAATAACCCCCGCCACGAAATTTCAGCCAAAGAAAGGAAACAAAGGAAAATGGCCGAAACGGAAAGCAAACTGGAAACTTCATAAAACTGATCCCGTAATAAATTACAGGAAAACCACACGACTGTATATACATACCCGCATTTGTATTCCGACCGAATACAAATGCAATGAGACAAAATCTACACTGTACAATACAAGGATCCGGCTTTAACCAAAGCCCGCTAGTATTATTCGTCCGATCATGATCCATGCAATACCGCACGTACATGATCGAACCCTGCCATATCTTCATACGGCCTCTACAGCGTTTCGCTCAAAACTTGAGAAAACGGTCTGTGGGGGACTCTAAAATCTTGTCAGTAATTTGGTTGTGTATTTAACCACTAGCACGTCAGAGGTATTAGCCATACGTAACGGGCAACCAGGTATTGACCAAAAGGGACGTCGACAAGCGAACTCATCCTGACACCCTACTGAGCCTGTCAGTCACAAATCCGTACAGTCTGGTCCGTTCGTCTATGAGCATCGCATGGCGGGCCTAGGGGGTTGGTAAAAGTCAGACCCCCAAAAGCGGTACAAGTCGTGTCGGAGTGTAGCCCAGAACACCCTGTGATACTACTGGAATACCTACCAGTAAATCCCCTGCCTTGGCCAATGACTTCGTGTAATGGCTCTCCTAGACACAGCGTGACTTCACCCCCAATACCGGGAGAGACGAACCCCTGCAGATCCGCTCACTGCCTCCATGTGGCTCGGAACTGCACCCAACTAAAACCTGTTTGCACGTCTCCTTTGAGCGTGGTAGGGTAGTAATCAAAGTACAGTGGGAACTCACACGAGACAAATGACGATATCAGGTCGATGAACTAACCTGTACACATGTCACCATGGAACTGCTATCTGACGTCAGGTATAAGACCAACCAGTATGTTCTCGGCGAGTCATGTCCAGTGTACTCATAACCCAATGAGCACCTGTATACATCTTAGGTGAACCAACTACACCAGTGGCTTGTGAGACCGGCCACCGCCCCTCGTCGGGGTCTTGACTGTATACACTAGTCTACTCTGGAGTATCGATGCCCTGTCTCGAAACTCCCACGACTGGGGACCTTTTAAAGATGTGCTTATAGACCCCAGCTCCTATGTATATGATCGCTATCATACTGCTGGTCGTCAAGAAAGAATCCTGAGGGCGCTATCAACGTGTAATAGTGACCTGTAAGGTCACCTGAAGCAGTACACGATGATAAAGGTAAACCAGATAGCATACTATCATCTTAAGTAAGACTGTCCTACCGGTATAAGTCCTCCTTCAATCATTGCAATCACGTGCCTGTGATCCAATAATTGACTCCGAGGGCACTATCTCCAACAATCTCCCACTTGCACTCAAGGCTAATTATTGCGATGTCGCATACTCACAGCCCGTGTGATACCGAACACCCAACTCCTCTACTGATCAGTCTCACAAAACCAGTTTGCGAAACAAATGTGTTCGAGGAATAGCCTCAGTGAGTGGATCCGCCTTGATGTTTCTTTCTATGTCTCTCTTTATCTCAAGTTCGCCGAGAAAGCCATCTCCCGAAATGAGCAATACCTATCTTAGAATATGTCTAGATATCTGATAGGACGTAGCTCATGAATGAATTCCAAATCCAAACTTCTTAGACTGTATCGTCAACTGAACTCAATCAGTATCCTGCGTCATGCCTCCCTCTGTATCCTCTTGGACCACCTGTCCAAAATACTGCCCCTCGTCAGAAGGAAAACTATAACTCTGACAACCTCTCTGTCATCCATGTCACCTTGGAAGCCTGGAATGATAACTGTCTCCTAAAAGAGGCTGTTGTTATCATATCCCTTGAACATCCACGTATGTTCTAAAACTGCTTCCGTTCGTTTGTCCAGGATTGGATCAATGTGAACATATTGCATCTACTGCCAAAAAAAACATCTGGTGTGGTGCTTGACATCTCATGATTGACTCAATTGCCTAAGCAAGTGATCTGCCAATCATGCACATCCCTCTCCATTTTAGTCTGTAAGACACCTTTAGAGAGGGTGACTCGATCACTTGCAGGTACACTACCGTGCCTAAAGTCGTCCATTCTAAAACACCTTTAGAATGCTGTCTAAGTACCCAGATTGGGAAACTACCCAAATCTAGATCTAAAACCATAGATCTAGTAACCAGAATATCTGATATAATATCCAATTCCTATGTGGAGAAACCACTGTATGACAACCAAAGTATAACCGACCGCAGTATAGGAACTTCACTTCCTACTCTGTGTATGTCATCCAAATACCAGGACATCACACCCTACTACCTTCTTAACAGATCCATCCCCTATTCTGATGAAGTCAAACCTATGACTGTCATATCAGAAATAGATGATCTATTTCCGCTACATCTGCTTTAGTCTATAAATAGACATAAGCCACTTGTCCACCAATGCTTCCGCTGCTCCCACTGACCATGACAACCCTCTGGCAAATTCATATAGACATACACTTCTAAAGCTAGTTTAGAATGACGCTATACTCATCCTCCTGCCGGGTCTCACAATCTGGAACAACAGCAGTGGAAAGTCTGGGTAAACAAGAACCTCCCTGTCACCATCCTTGAGGCTACCGGAGTACCCCTCGGGTGCCTGAGGTTACCCACCATATCTGCGGAGTAGCCAATGGAATGTCAAGCCAGATTGAATCTTTAGGTTCCTATCAAACTTTCAGTAATCGTTTGCGGTTCTGGAATCACTTCCAGTTCTACCATACTCCCACTACTGTTTTCTGAAAAAATCCATTTTGGTTAAAACTATGGCGAGTCAAGAACAATATCACTATTGATCTTCCAGGTGGTAGAAAGTCAACCCTCGTCATAGCCTGAGTCAACCCACAAACAACCATTACAGAAACGTGCCTTGAGTTATTCAGAGTCTGGTTTTAATCATAAGCCGGAAAACTCCCCGTACCTTAACAATGTTAAGATATGAACCGTTCTATATCCAATACAGAAACAGAGGCACAGATTTAATTGAACCAGATTCAAATCATGCAACTGTCTCCAGTGCATGTTAACTAAATGGAGAGAGGCCGATCAGCGTTACTCAACTTAGGAATGCTTCCAATTATGAGTAACCTGAAAGAGAAGCAAGTTCTCTTAATCATTACTATTAACTGAATACCATACACAAGTATCTACATCTTCGATCACCTTGAAGAATCCCGATACTTGCAACACCTGGTTCTCTACTTTATTCGTATACCTATAACTTCTCAAAACTTGGACCCTGTGTTTCTACGAAACACCTGTCTAAAAACTAGAGATGTCATAAGTAAACCGAATATAGTACGTGGACCAACCCCTCTGTCCTAATGGACACTGGACAACATACAATACTCTATATAAGTCCCTTGAGTTTAATAACTCATTCCCTGTGTGTCGTAGGTTGAAAACTGTACTTATGGTTAAGAAGAATTACACCGCTGTTTAATGCTCCTTACCTAACCATCCACTGATATAGGTAAATGTCATAGACATAATTTCAAAAAGGTATATCTCACTTTATAAAAATAGACGTACAGATATAACAATTTGAAATTGGTGCATAACAGCGGATATTCAAAACCAAATATTTGTCGTCCGGCAAACAACCCAGGTGTCTTCCTCGAATATCACCAATTACAACGAATTCCGATATAATGAGGATGATCACCTAATTCCCAACAACTTACTCCTACTCACCATCTGTAAAACCATACAGATGTGAGAATCATACCTGGTAAATACATAGCCTGGAGCAAGGGCTAATTAGGAAATCAGTTTTCTTTTAACAGTACACAGTGAAACTGAAACATTGAAATGTTTCGATGGGGTATCCTGGTATTTCTAGTAATGCCTCTTCCATTATCCAGATTCACAACTGTAACCGTATATTTCTATGCCATCTCTCCTCATCCCTTCATATGTCTTTAGTCATTACCTTCTGTACACCCTCTTAGGCTAAATGGTTTTCTTCCTTCCCTACCGTTCGGCACCAGCCTATGGTTTGGAAGAAGACTATACAATAAGCATAATGGGTGTACTGTCCTAATCCTAGGAGCACTCGCAATGCGAGAGAAGATAAAAGACAACTGAATAAACCTTATTCTAATTTCTCCTGAACCAGAATCCATCCCCAAACTGGAACAAGTTCCTTTCGAGTTCGTATATAACCATACGATGGAGTATCCAATAAACTGTGGATCTTCTTAGTGATACAGAGTGTCCTGGAGAAATACAAAGGTGATTTTGGATTGGTGAGGAAATACTTGGTTTCGTCTTGAATAGCAGTCGCAATTTACTTTGCCCTCTTACTAATCCCTTGATATATCTTTACTTAATACTTTCTGTACACCATCGTTATGCTAATTGGTTTTCTTCATTCCCCACCGTTCGGCACCAGTCTAAGGTTTGGAAGAAGACTATCCAATTTGCGTAATAGGTGTACTATCTCCTAAACCAAGGAGTACTCGCAACCAGAGAGAAGGTAAAAAGAAAAGGCAACTGAATAGTTCTATTCGTTTTCTCCAGAACCGGAAACTATTCTCGAATAAATTCCTTCGAGTTCGTATATAACCATACGATGGTTTTATCCAATGGAAGTGGACGTTCGTAGTAATACGGGGTGTCTTAGAGAAAAGGATAAAAGTAGGAGTGGCAATGAGGTTTGCAACTCTGACAATCCAAAAGCCAGTGTTTGAAGAAGGTTCGGTTAATTTTGGTTACTGAGCCATAGTCAAGGGTCGGGTCGTGGTCGCTGCCGAAGAGAGAGAGAGAAAAGAAACACTCAGCGTGCACTCTAACCTAGATCAGAATGGTTGTCACTTTATCTAATCAGGAAACCTCCCACTGTACCGTCAAATTCTCCTCCAAATCTGAAAGAATAATTAGTCGGGATCACCCGAGGAGTAAACCAACTCATCAGTGGGAATCGAGATCCAAATATCATCGCATGATAACGTGACGGAATCCGCTCATGTTATCACACTCCAGAAGGTATGCGCATATCTGGCAAGTTTCGGTTTCTTTAGAAACTCCCGATGTGATATTTACCCCATGCTCTTATGACTTTGACTTTGGCCAACAAATCATAAGTCACATGTCAAGTTCTACCCGTCATTCTCCAGGTTGATTTGAACCCACCAGTACCTACCCTTGACTTTGGCCAACAAGGCAGTACGACTGTCCCAAACCAACGCATCTATCTATGCTGCATATGAATACCCAATAGCTACCAAACACTGTGCCTTGACTTTGGCCAATAAACACAGCTTGAATACTATTGACTATCCACATGAAACGACGGAGGGCTACGAATGGTTTTTGGCGAAAAACCTTTAACGTAATGAACTTGATATTGTTGAAGGAACTGGATAGCTTTATAAAAATATAGTGACGAAAACCTTTGCTAAAGAGGTCACTCCCGGTGAAGGGATCTCGGCTCTTTCCCCGTAGAATGAGGTGCAGGATATTCCAACTGAATACCACGATACAAAGCAAAAGTAATCGGCTATAGTGAAATTATTACCCAGACACAAACTTCTATCCATGGGGTCACTCCCGGTGAAGGGATCTCGGCCCTTGCCTCGTCGACTGAGGTGCTGGATATTCATAACCGACTACCACTGTGCAAAAAAAAAGAGAACGCCCTAGCAATAACAGCTTTTTGAAAATTGTTCCAACAACATCAGAATAGGTTTGTTTAGGTTGCATTAATCTGAATCAACGCAGTCCCATCAATTGATCACACTAATAAAGAACGAAAATAATGATGTACGTATATGCCATCCGCATTCGCCACTGGGTCCCGTCATTACCCGTTGAGTTACTTAACTAACGACAGAGCGGGGACTGGACTAGCGCGGATGCAAAACATATACAACATCTACTAGTATATATATCAATATATAATATTCGCTCAAGGCGTGATAAAAAAGCAACATCACAGAAATGTAATAAGCATCACAGAACAATACAGATATCTGGGATCCCCGGGTTTCATAGAGCCGCTACTGAAACCCGATGTTCCCCTGGTCGTGTGGATAGCCTGTGCAATGAAAACCTAGACCCCTTACGGGCGCGGCAAGTTACCCGCCAAAACCTGAAGCGAGGCATCCCCCTTCAACAACATGAATGTACCACCCAGCACTTCACGAAATCTGGTAACTTGGGCACCCCTCCTTGGGTCAACCTGTACCCCATACAAGTGCGGCGGATAGCCCGCCAATTCTAGAGTGAAGCACCCATCCGTCTCAAAGCCATGAGATGCGGGCTCGTTGCCCTCTAGAACCCGGCTATCCGTGCACCTCACCTTGGGGTAATCCTAGTACAGAAAGTAAAGTATACATACAACGGGTACATCGACCTCACTCCGGTCGTGCCCCAAAAGATTAATATACAAACAGGCAGTGACGGCAGTCCACATGTCGGACGCTCGCCCCGCAATATCAAATATACATAAATAACCAAACTGCACTACTATTGCATCCAGGCTATCCTCCACGACCAATCCGCAACATCACAGCACAGCACAGAACATCAACGTGAATGTCACGTTCACAAATCCGTCTAAAAGGGCTATAGCAGTTAGACAGGATTTACCGATCAAATAACATTCACGGTCGCAGATATAATATAAATACTGTGAACTAGCATGTTTAAAATTTTCGATCGACTAAAAATTTCCCAAAGTGGGCCCTAAGCACAACTGTAGCACTCAAAGAAATCTGGACCCAAACAGAACATTCCAAAAACCCCAATTTCAACTCAGAAGCTCTCTGTAAAATTTTGGTGCATTGAACGGTAAAAGTGACGGCGGAACCGCGGCCAATGCTTGGGTTTGGCCGCGGTTCCGCTGTGGAACAGTGCCTTCATTCTACCAAATTTTTACAGAATGCATAAAAACCCATGCACGTATTTTTACAGTGTACCAAATAATTTTTTGAGTACTGCAAAAATTCGACAGAAACTGATGCTAGAAAATACGGTTTTTGGAAAATCCGATCGATCGAACTTGTAAACACGTTAGAGCAAGCTAGACTAGGTTAATGGCGTGGCTCTGATACCAGTGTAAGTGCACGGCGGCGCCCCGGCCGTCAATTCGAGGCCAAAATACGGAAACGATGCTTTTCTTTAACTTGTAAACCGGCACCACCGTGCACTTTAAACCTGAATTGGGCCATTAACCTACTCCTAGCTAACAAGATAAGGGGTAGAGAGATATACCGAGTGATCCGTGTCCTTCAGTCTTCTCGTCGTCGTCCCGATCTCCCCGCGGAATCTCCGGTCTTCATCTCCTCGTCGGAAGGGCACCACATCGCCGGGTTCTTTTACGGGCTCCCACCTCTGGAACGAAGCAACTCGGGCATGAAGTTGGCGGGTCGACGTGTCCAAGAATTGCTGTAGAATAAGTGTAATGCTCTTTGTCTCTCTTGGGCTCGAAGTTGCCATTTGGTGGAGGAATGAGATGAAGTACACTTTGGGGATGAACAAAAGGATTTTGCAAGCCAAAATGAGAACAATTTTTCCCTTCCTAAATTTTGGACAGCCATCATGAAATGTGACCGGCCACTTTTTGTGGAGAATGTGAGAGAGAGTAGGAATGAGGGAGCCCCAAAAAATAATGCATGAAAGAGAAAAGGTTATCATGATGAATCATGATCACAAACCAAGTCCAACACTCATAAACCTATCATCAAACCTATGTCATCACAAAAGTCAAGCCATGATGAAGTCAAAAGAAGTCAATGGATGGTGCACCATCATGAAACCATCATGATGCAAAAGTTTTCTCAATTGTTAATTGCATAATTGCAAATAACCCCCTCCACTAAATTTCAGCCAAAGAAAGGAAACAAAGGAAAATGGCCGAAACAGAAAGCAAACTGGCAACTTTATAAAACTGATTCCGAAATAAATTACAGGAAAACCCCGCGACTGTATATGCATACCCGCATTTGTATTCCGACCGAATACAAATCCAATGAGACAAAATCTACACTGTACAATACTAGGATCCGGCTTTAACCAAAGCCCGCTAGTATTATCCATCCGATCATGATCCGTGCAATACCGTACATACATGATCGAACCCTGCCATATCTCCATACGACCTCTACAGCGTTTTGCCCGAAACTTGAGAAAATTGTCTTTGGAGGACTCTAAGGACTCGTCAATACTTTGGTTGTGGATTTAACCACTAGCACGTCAGAGGTATTAGCCATACGTAAAGGGCAACCAGGTATTGACCTAAATGGACGTCGATGAGCGAACTCATCCTGACACCCTACTGAGCCTGTCAGTGACAATATCCGTACAGTCCGGTCCATTTGTCTATGAGCATCGCATGGTGGGCCTAGGGGGTTGGTAAAAGTGAGACCCCTAAAAGCAGTAAAAGTCGTGTCGGAGTGTAGCCCAGAACACCCTGAGATACTACTGGAATACCTACCAGTAAATCTCCTGCCTTGGCCAAGGACTTCGTGTAATGGCTCTCGTAGACACAGCGCGACCTCACCCCCAATACCGGGAGAGACGAACCCCTGCAGATCTGCTCACTGCCTCCATGTGGCTCGGGACTGCACCCAACTAAAACCTGTTTGGACGTCTCCATTGAGTGCGGTAGGGTAGTAATCAATGTATAGTGGGAACTCACAAAAGACAAATGACGATCTCAGGTCGATGAACTAACCTGTACACATGTAACCATGGAACTGCTATCTGACGTCAAGTATAAGACCAATTAGCATGTTCCCGGCGAGTCCTGTCCGGTGTACTCATAACCCAATGAGCACCTGTATACATCTTAGGTGAACCAACTGACACCAGTGGCTTGTGAGACCGGCCACCGCCCCTTGTTGGGGTCTCGACTGTATACACTAGTCTACATTGGAGTATCGATGCCCTGTCTCGAAACTCCCACGATTAGGGACCTTTTAAGGATGTGCTTATAGACCCCAGCTCCCACGTATATGATCGCCATCATACTGCTGGTCATCAAACAAGAATGCTAAGGGCTCTATCAATGTGTAATAGTGACATGTAAGGTCACCTGAAGCAGTACACGATGATAAAGGTAAACCAGATAGCATACTATCATCTTGAGTAAGACTGTCCTACCGGTTTAGGTCCTCCCTCAATCATTGCAATCACGTGCCTGTGATCCAATAATTGACTCTGTGGGCACTATCTCCAACAGTACGACATCACAAATGCTGGATACGGGTCAATATCACATTCATCTCATCAATTATCTAGTATCCTTATCATTATATCTCATGATCCGGGGTACAGATCTATGTCTAGTACAAATCGATACCATCTATATAAATATAAATGCGTGTGTGAAACACACGTCCAAAGGCCCGCTAAAAACTCATGTCGTATCCCAAATATGAATCACATCATATCACCGATCTCATGGCGCTATGCCCAATCTCATCGACTCATCTCCAAATATCATACACTATCCTCATCATCCAGGTATAAGTATAACAGATAAGCATGCGTGTGTGTGTGGGTGTAAACCTATTCTAGGGTTCGTAACTAGGAAACTATACTAGTTTACTTCTAAACCCTAATCTATCCATAGTATACCTAATCACATCTAGAATATCCATGTCACACAAAACGCTATCATACTTATATTTATAGTATATATATAGTATACTAAACATCTAACTGCGGGGGTGCTATACGCCATCCACCCGACTTCCTCCGTAGATATAATATACTCACCTTGCATCCTGCGTGTCGGCGTCGATGCCGCCTTCATCTTCTTCCTCGTATGAAGCCCTCGAGAAGGTACCTACAAGATAACACAATCGCAAATGCACCTTTAAATCACATCGAGAAAACCAAACGACGCGGTAAGGCCTATAGGTCAAAACCTATGGACTACGCTTTCAAAACCATCAAACAATCCTCGATATCATCGTACAAACGTCAAGTGATCGAGGTAAAACAAAATACTAGAATTCTAGAATTCAAAATACACAAAACGAAACTTTGAATCAAAAAAGCAACTTAGGAAAAAGGTCCCAGATTTCACCCTAGGTCAAATTGGTCAATTTTTCATATGCCAAAGGTCTAATTTACAAATGAGGGGATCACAGAACCAACATGAGGCACATTGGCCCAGGTCTGGCCGCAAATTGCGGCTAGACAGAATAAATCTGCGGCCAAGGAATGGAATTGGTGGTATGTTCTAAATCACCTGCACATCTCTCTGTGTTTGCAAAATAATTTTCAGAGTCTCCGAGTGACAGCAGATTTCAATTAACCCTCACAGAATCCCCAATTTCCCGATATCGGCTTTTCTAAATCCGTATTCCGGTGTTCTAGTCTCTGTTTTAGGCCTGAATTCTTGCATTAGGGGGTTTGTATGGCCTCTATTGAGCTTAATTACACATTACAACCCAAAGTTTCCCTAAAGCCTAACTAGAGTTTTCAAAGTTCACCCAAACCACACGATATCGGTTCTAATCTAACATGGAGGTAAAAGTAATGGAAATACTAAGCTAAATGTTCAGAAAATATCTCATTTGGCAACTCAAGAATTTTCTTGAGTTGCCCTAAGTGTCCAAAATTGGATTTTTCTTGGTCCAATGTGCTTCCCTTGAGCTTGTGCCCCTTTTCAATGAAAAGGGTAATGGGTTTTGAGGTGTTTATTATGATGATTTGAGAGGGTTGAAGAGGGTGGAGGAGGAGGTGGCGGCAGCAGCAGCAAGGAAGGAGAGAGGAGAGTAAAAGATGGAAATGGTGAGATGCAAGTCAAAGATAACCCCCCTCACCTTCTCTCTCTCACCCATACCTAATATTCTATTCATCTTTTCCTTTCCTTTTCTTTTCTAATTTCCTTCTCTCAACAACAGTAACCCCAAAACTAAAGCCATGCACCCAAAAACATGTAGTAAAATGCAACAAGCGTTAACAAAAGATATGGTGCATGTTTCCACAAAATACGCTTAAAGCACGATTAGCGATTTTTAATCGCGATTAGCACTAAATTAGCGTATAATTAAACATAAAAACTTAAAAATTGCATAATTCCATAAAACAACATCTTTTTAGTAATTTCCAAAATTTTCAAAATTTTTCCCAATTTTATCGGTATTTAATTATACCGCCTTATTAAAATATTCAATATTTTATTATTAAATTATAATAATTCCCCAAAAATAATATTTAATTTTTTTGAAATGTTACAATCTTCCCCGCCCCCCCCCGCCCCCCGTAAAGAAATTCGGTCCACGAATTGAACTTTAAAACCCCCCAAATACTAAGACATTTCAGTATAGTCCAAGTCGTCGGGGCTCCGAAATCATCAATTCATAAAACGCATCTTAGCGCAATGCATGCGCATAAACAATGGGCAGATAACTCAAAAACAAAGCTTCGTCAAGCATCCAGCAATCATCGGAATCATGGTAATGACACAATTGTCAAATCCAAAATAAAACCAGTATGATATAAATCAAAACTACACATGTAAACATCAAATCTATACATGTAAATATCTGAAGGAAATGCATGCCAAAACCTTTTCATGCTGTTATGCTATGCGCGTACCGCGGCACAGTGGCGGACGTCTATTGTAAGAAAATAGCTATATATATATATATATATATATATATATATCTTTTGTTTAATATGTACGTTCCGCCGTTTTGAAAACAATTTAGAAGGGTTTCCTTATTTTAACGTGTCATGTCATATCAGGCACGTAGGTAAATACTGAGAATATAGGTCGCTTTTTGGAAATCCCATCGATAACTATCAATGCATGTAAAATATATCCAGGTACTGTCCTCTGACTAGTCCTGCTCAGTACGAAAACATATAGAAAATATCATAAAAACGTACTACTCCATAAGAAATAAATCCCAAAATGTATATAAGAATACCCTGTGCGTCTGGTGCGTACGGAAATCAAAATCCATATATGTGCCATACATGTGCACCGAAACAACATCTAGGTGCAACGGGTGTGCATGAAACATCTGTCATAGGCAACGTGTGTGCCTGACAGCAAAATCATGTATATCTGATATGCACGAAGAATCCCGATTTAGTGCATCGGTTGTGCACCAAAACCGTATCTCAAAACACGCGCTCAACACGCGCGAAAATCCAAATCAGGTGCATCCATCATGCATGAATAAAATCTAAATCATGCGCATTCAACATGCACAAAATCACGAAATCCAATATCAAGCGTCGAACATGTGCAAAATCCAAATCAAATGCACGGAGTGCAAGAAATCAACATCAATATCAGATTCAAAGTCGACGGTATACAATACGGGTCAATCAAAATCAGGTATACCGCGGTATATAATCTCTCAACCATGTGCACCAGTATGCACAAATCAAATCAAAAAACTAAAAGTGTATGAAAATGATGCCGAAGGTATAAGTCAAATCGCATGTATAACATAAGCATGAAATCAAAATCAATGTGTCGAATGACATCAAATCGAAGTCAGGTGCAACCGTAGTACACAAAATATAAATCCGGTGCCACAAAGGCACGAAATATATATCTGGTGCGATAAACGCACGAAACATAAAACTGGTGTGACAAACGCACGAAATATAAAACTGGTGCATCCTGGGCAAGAAATACAAATACGGTGCATCATGTGCACAAATACCAAACAATAACTCAAATGCGTAAATAGCAACACCGAGTGTACCCAGGTGTAAAGAAAATCATAAACGTGTGCAACTGCGTGCACAAAACACATATCAATGCACTACAAGCACATATAAGCTATACCGAGTGCAAAAGCCAAATCATGTGCATACCGTGTGCACAAAATCAACCCAACAGTAAGAAATCCATGAAGTCATAAGCATGTGCAATCAAGGCACAAAAACGATATCAGGTGCAATAACTGTGCACAAATATGAATATCCAGTAGGTGCAACCATGGTGCACGAAAACAGAAATCATGGAACTCAGCCATCAAGACTAAATCATGCGAATAGATCGCCCAAAATACCAAAATCCAAAGTGACGGATACGTGATAATCAAATCACCAAATCACAAATAACAATTACCGCCGTCGTTATTTCCTCCTTCGAAGTCGAGAAGGTGTTGGTGCATCCAATGCTAGCATAGCAGATATCCACTTGCCTCTCGTTCATGGTCTGGCGTCCTCTGTCTCTGGGCCCTTATCTTCCCTGTGGATTACCAATTTCGCGATCCATCGGCTCATCGGCCCTGTCAGGTGTGCTAATAGGGACGATTCCGTTCTGGCACTTTCCGTGTCATCTCTCGGTCAATCCTCACGGCCACTCGTAAAGCAGCACGCCACTGGCGCCGACCTCTAGTCCTCTGAATACACATTACACATATGATCCCGAGTGCAAATCTTATCGCAGCTGTGTCCTGGAAGGAATCCTGCTCAAGGTCTCTTCCGATCTCGCCTATGCCGAACTGTACGGAGGCTGGTACTCTTGCATAATCTCTTCTTGCTCTATGGACATCTGCGTCCTTAGCACAGCATTTTCTCGGAAACTGGTCGCATCCCAATTCCACTGTAGACATATCCGACCTTTAATCTTAACGGGGAGTAACAACAGCTCGTCATCATCTCGTACGAACCTCTTGCCCCACTTGTCTGTATCATCGTTCACTTTGACGTCACGTCTCTATCTGCGCACTGCAAAGGTTCTCGGCTACGGTCAATCCGAAGTCTCTCACACGGACTCAAAATCACGAGTTCGGTGTCTTCATCACTCTATGGAAGATATCCAGCCGAACACGTCCTCAGGAATTCATCCCAACCTACGGAGGTATACTCCATACACGTCCATTCTTGATCAACTCACAACACATCTGGTTGAGGTCCTTTATCTGAACCTGGTCAACTATCTCATCGACGATGCCGAACTCTGGTCTGCTGGGTGCGCACAATATGACCTCTCCTGGGTCCAAGCCTTCTCGTATAGTATTCCAGAAAGGTCCTGTCGAGGTCTCTCTCTAATCTTGTTTCTGCCGAATTGCCCGGAAGTTACCATCCCTCACTATATCTGTTTCTTGTTCCGGAACGGCAGCATACTCATGGCGACTTCTTCTGGAAGGTATATCAATAATCAACGCCTCTGCATGCGTATCGCATCTCTGATGTCAGCGGAGTGAAACGTCATCTCTTGCGAACTCTTTACTCCGCTCTGCTCCAATGTCGTCTGATTCGGACTCGTCTTCTTGTGGCTGCATGGACTGCGCTCTAACGGCTATACTCGTATCAAGAGTCTCCCAAGCAATGTATCCCATCACATGATATCCGAATGATGTCGAACCATCCGATCGATTTGTCAAAACCTCATAATCCCCCAAGAGATCAACATCTTAAGTACAGTTTAATAGTATTCCAGTACATACCACAGTACCTGTGGACCAACCATAGAAGGGCAAACCCAAGCCTCACAAATGGCACCGCTAAACTGCCACAAACCTTAAGGTTCGAAGGCGTTCCATGGTCATTACGTCGAGTTAGGGTTTCATTCTTCTAGAGGGTCCATAGCATTACTTTCATTGTCTTCCGAATACTTTAAACTTGGAAATGGGTTCCTGATGTTCGATCGTCTCTATCGACTCTCAACGAATCTGCGTGAAGTCGTCTCTAGCTAGAATCAATCTATCTGATGAGCTCGCATTGGTGTAAGCGAACGAACCAACTGTCCTAGTCGTTCCTCCATGGGTGACTAGCGACCTTCCATCATATCTCTAAGTATATACTCATGCTGCAGTAGCTCCAATCATCTGGGGGATATCTCGTCATTCGCAGCAACAACTGGCTCATTTATCTGTACGCTGAACAGCGCCTCAGTCATCATGAGTAAGCGATATATCAATAGTCATCATATTCTGGCAGGCCTCTAGCAGTAGCCCGATCCTCTGGTGCTGATCTGCATGTCCGAGAAATCTCGTAAAAGCGATCTGTCAAACGCTCATGGCGCCAAAACACAAGAAAACACAATAAAATGAAGCCTCTATGCAATCGTATGTCCCTGGAATCACACCTTGGTCAGTCCTCGTCCGTGACGAGCTCATGCTGATGCAACTCTAGCCGCAGCTCTCTCTGCCCGTGTAATCGTGGCAGCAAAATCATAACCAGTATCGATGAGAATAGATCACAAGAATGAATATAATATTGTGCAAGGAAATGTACATCCTATGGTTTCTTAAGCGGAGTAGCGTATCGTGAGTATGTCGCGGAACCTACGTACGGTACGTCACTCTACTCAAGCTACCTACTCCATCAACCAAGGGTCATCCTACGCGACGAAAGTTTGGGTATAATACCCCCTCGACTAAGTCTAAGTTCCGTAAGGTCAAGCCTATGTTCCGTATATATATAAACGCTCTAGGTTCCGCATAGTCAAACTTAGACTCGAACCAAAGTTAAACTAGCGCTCTGATACCAAATTTGTCACGACCCGAAATAGCCCGTGACTGGCCTTGAATTATATGAAGTCTATAAGACCCCATCTAATTCAAATAAGCGAAAAGCCCAGAAATCTAAAACCATTTTAAATAATTATTGAAGGAAAATAGTTTTAATAAGTGAAGAAAACATGTTTTAAAAACAAGGTTTTTAAATAAGTAAACCGAATATGCATTTTTAAAATGTCTCGTCTTTTCTGAAAATTTCGGCAGAGTTTCCTTTGTAAATACTGGCCCCAAACGGGGTACAACAAGAATAACATATATACAATGATAAAAGGCATCCCCAAGCAGGAGCTAGCTCTTCGTCAATCGACGGTCACAACCGCGCAAGCAGTATAATATACAACGCCGAAGAGCGAGGATCAAAACTCAAAAGAAACTCAAAATATCAAGAAAACCATAATACTACATTGCGCGACTCTAAGGTCGAAATAATATATAACTGGTTTTCTAAGTCTGAAACAATATACAAGTTTGGTTGATGGAATTTCTAGATACAACTGAATAATACATATACAATGGTGGTCTGATGCAAAAGAACCCACCTACCAGAGCAAATCATCCGTAAGGGAAGCAGTGTGCCAGAAGCTGCAATGGAACCTGTACGGCAAAACCTGCAAGAACTGTGGCACAACAGGGGTGAGTTGCCAACTCATGAATAGACAACATCACAGAGCAGAAATCGTATGTATGATACAATCCTAGGTCAATACGATCAGATATATATATAAACCTTAAATGAATATGTCTGAAGCATGATAAGGTGGCAATGTAACATCTATACATGAGTGTAGTGCCAAGTGCCCGTGCCAGTGCCTCAGGTAATAACATATCATAAATATGAGGTATGATCAATGTCGACTATATCATGAAGTAAATGAATATGTGGATATCATCCAACTATGTGATCAATGTCATCAGTGTCAACTATATGTATGTGGATATCATTCAACTATGTGATCAATATCATCAATGTCAACTGTATGTATGTGGAAATCGTCCACGTGTCACCCAATGAAAATAAGCATCATGCATGTAAATATCATAAAGCATTTACATAGAAGTATGAGGATGTAAATCAACATGTGTCGCTCGCGACAAATCAAATCATGGAACCTGAGTGTCAAGCATCGACACTCGAAAACATCATGAAACCTGTGCCTTGCATCGGCAAGTAAATCCTCTATACATAGGGCTCTGTCAGTCCGGATCGGCCCGTCTCGCCTCTCAACTCCGGTCGGTGTCCTCCAGATATTCGCCGAGCTCAGAAACAATCACCGGTAGGTAGTACTCCCTTGCGAGGCTCACCGTCTAACATATACGAGTCTTTTTGCCCTAGGGTACCTCACCGGGTCAGCCATGTACCCGTAGACGGTGCCTATCTCTCCTTGAATCGGGTTTCACATGTCGCTCTCAGAACCGAGAAAACACATGGTGGACGAACTGAAATATCATATCAAGGGTAACCAGGTTTTTAAAACAATACATACTCTATTTTGAAATACCCGTGGTTCCCAAATCCAGAAATATCATGGAAACAACATATCTCAATGTTTATAATCATAAAGCATGATATATGCGACATGTAAACGAAATGTAAGCATCTCAGTATGTCATGCAACATGGAATAGTAATATGCACATATTGGGGGAAACCGCTTCTTTAAAATGAATCAGTTGTAAAGAGTATCTTACGGTTCCTAAATCTCCAAATCAAGCGAGAATCATCTATGTATATGCGAATACGTATGCATGCACGTATGAGTGTACAACAGGTATGTGCACAAGTATGAGTGTACAGTAGGTATATGCACAAGTATGAGTGTACAGTAGGTATGTGCACAAGTATGAGTGTACAGTATGTGTGTACATAAGTATGAATGTACAATATGTAGGTACACAAGTATGAGCGTACAGTAGGTATGTGCAGAAGTATGAGTGTAAAGTAGGTATGTGCACAAGTATTAGTGTAAAGTAGGTATGTGCACAAGTATGAATGTACAATATGTAGGTGCACAAGTATGAGTGTACAGTAGGTATGTGCACAAGTATGAGTGTACAGTATGTGTGTACACAAGTATGAATGTACAATATGTAGGTGCACAAGTATGAGTGTACAGTAGGTATATGCGCAAGTTTGAGTGTACAGTTGGTACGTGCACAAGTATGAGTGTACAGTATGTGTGTACACAAGTATGAATGTACAATATATAGGTGCACAAGTATGAGTGTACAGTATGGTTTTAATATAACAATAAACGTATTTCAACTTGCCATGCGATGCAAAAAGCAAGTATATGCGGCAAATGGATAATAACACAACAATGCAGTATCTACATCAATGTATCTATGTCATACTGTTTTGCCATTTGAAAGAAGACGAATCGGGGTTTTTAGGAAAATAAGGGCTACGGTGTTTTTAAGAAAAGATGCGTCTTTTGAAAATATCCGTAGAATCCCTTACCTGTCTTTAAAATACTCCCAATTCGTTAGTTTTGAAATAGGTATGACATCGGCCTAGTCTAACATCTACTAGCAAAACTACGGCTCTAACTAATAAGTCAATCAGGAGGGGTATGGAAACCACCTAAATCTGAGTCAATATATATATATATATATATATATATATATAATAGTCGGTGATCCCGCCTCAAAGGTACTGCATACAATATAATATCATATGCCATCCTCGAGTCATGAGTGCGGATCTATCATCAATATAAAGCTCGTACGGTAAATCATCGTACGGCATCCCAAAAGCTGGGTACGGGTCAATATCACATTCATCTCATCAATTATCTGGTATCCTTATCATCATATCTAATGATCAGGGGTACTAGTCTAAGTCTAGTACAAATCGATACCATCTATATAAATATAAATGCGTGTGTGAAACACATGTCTAAAGGCCCGCTAAAAACTCATGTCGTGTCCCAAATACGAATCACATCATATCACCGATCTTATGGCGCTATGCCCAATCTCATCGACTCATCTCCAAATATCATACACTATCATCATCATGTAGGTATAAATATAACAGATAAGCATGTGTGTGTGTGTGTGGGTGTAAACCTATTCTAGGGTTCGCAACTAGGAAACTCTACTAGTTTACTTCGAAACCCTAATCTATCCACAGTACACCTAATCACATCTAGAATATCCATGTCATACAAAACGCTATCATACTTATATATATAGTATATATATAGTATACTAAATATCGAACTGCGGGGGTGCTATACGCCATCCACCCGACTTCCCCCGTAGATATAATCTACTCACCTTGCATCCTGTGTGTTGGCGTCGATGTCACCTTCATCTTCTTCCTCGTATGAAGCCCTCGAGAAGGTGCCTACAAGATAACACAATCGCAAATGCACCTTAAAATCACATCGAGAAAACCAAACGACGCGCTAAGGCCTATAGGTTAAAACCTATGGACTACGCTTTCAAAACAATCAAACAATCCTCGATATCATCGTACAAACGTCAAGTGATCGAGGTAAAACAAAATACTAGAATTCTAGAATTAAAAATACGCAAAACGAAACTCCGAATCAAAACAGCAACTTAGGAAAAAGGTCCCAGATTTCACCCTAGGTCAAATTGGTCAATTTTGCATATGCCAAGGGTCTAATTTACAGATGAGGGGACCACAAACCAACACGAGGCACATTGGCCAAGGTCTGGCCACAATTGCGGCCAGACAGAAAAAATCTGCGGCCAAGGAATGGAATCAGGGGCTGGGGTTTTGGTGGTATATTCTAAATCACCTGCACATCTCTCTGTGTTCGCAAAATAATTTTCAGAATCTCCGAGTGATAGCAGATTTCAATTAACCCTCACAGAATCCACAATTTCCCGATATCGGTTTTTCTAAATCTGTATTCCGGTGTTCTAGTCTCTGTTTTAGGCCTGAATTCTAGCACTAGGGGGTTTGTATGGCCTCCACTGAACTTAATTACACATTACAACCCAAAGTTTCCCTAAAGCCTAACTAGAGTTTTCAAAGTTCACCCAAACCACACGATATCGGTTCTAATCTAACATTGGGGTAAAAGTAATGGAAATACTAAGCTAAATGTTCAGAAAATACCTGATTTGGCAACTCAAGAATTTTCTTGAGTTGCCCTAAGTGTCCAAAAATGGATTTTTCTTGGTGCAATGTTCTTCCCTTGAGCATGTGCACCTTTTAAATGAAAAAGGGTAATGTGTTTTGAGGTGTTTATTGTGATGATTTGAGAGGGTTGAAGAGGGTAGAGGAGGCGGCGGCAGCGGCAGCAGCAGCAGCAAGGAAGAAGAGAGGAGAGTAAAAGATCGAAATGGTGAGATGCAAGTCAAATATAACCCCCCTCACCTTCTCTCTCTCACCTATACCTAATATTCTATTCATTTTTTCCTTTTCTTTTCTTTTCTAATTTCCTTCTCTCAACAATAGCAACCCCAAAACCAAAGCCATGCACCCAAAAACATGTATTAAAATACAACAAGTGTTAAAAAAAGATATTGTGCATGTTTGCACAAAATATGCTTAAAGCGTGATTAGCAATTTTTAATCGCGATTTGCACTAAATTAGCGTATAATTGAATATAAAAACTTAAAAATTTCATAATCCCATAAAACACCATCTTTTTATTACTTTCCAAAATTTTCAAAATTTTTCCCAATTTTATCGGTATTTAATTATACCGCCTTATTAAAATATTCAATATTTTATTATTAAATTATAATAATTCCCCAAAAATAATATTTTATTTTTTTGAAATATTACAGGATAACTCCCGGTGAAGAGATCTCGGCCCTTGCCTCTTCAAATGAGGTGCTGGATATTCATAAGTGTAAGTCTATGTTGCCCACCCCGGTAGTTACAGAGAGGCGGAAAGAGTAAAAATCGAATTTTTCTTACTAGGAAACATAGACTAACCATAAAGGATCTTTACTAAACAAAAGCTAACAAACTATCTACAAGTTCTAACTACTAGGTTAGAAGTTATACCAAGTTCTAGAACTCCTTCTCTTCTTGTGTTGCTTTCCTTTCTTGTGTGCTCTTTTGAGTGGTGTAGTCGGCTCCTCCTCTTCGTCTTCTCTTTGCCGAAGAAAGATCCACCCGAAACCCTCTACCTTGAGCTCCTACCTCAACAAAGAAGTAAGTAGAATGCTTGGCTTGCTAGACTAAGAACCCTAGAGTGAGTAGAGAGATGTTTTGATGGTTTTATCTCACAAAGCTCATGTTTTTCAACTCATGAAACAAGAGAGCTTTTGAGAGAGAGGAAGAGGGAGAGCAAACCATGAGAGAGAAAGGTTATGAGAGAATGAGAGTCTAGAATGAACCTTGTTCTCATATTAGAGATATAAGATAATAATAATAATCATTAAGAAAATTGTGATGGTTAGTTGATTTGACTATTCTCATTTCACATTTAATGCTAAGCAAGCTTCAAGAAGCATCTTTTGCTTAACAAAAAGAAAATATCAAGGTCAACAAAGTCAACAAGTCAAATGGTCAATCCAACCCTAACCATGACACAATTATCCTTAATTAATATTATTAATCATATTTCTCATTCTTATTAGAGTTTTTGTAACACCCGAGTTCAATTATACCAATTCCAGTTTCCATATTTACGTATCCATGGTATTTTCTTGATTTATCGTATTTTGATGCGAATGGTAGTTTACATTTTACTTTGTATTCGACCCGACCCGCTTGCTTGAACCTGTTGATTCATATTTATGATTTACCTTTACTTGTTGGGTAGACTGTGCACTTCATGTATACTGCACACTTGCATTTTATCTGACATTGTATTTTCTACCATATAACATTTTAAGTCACAGAAAATATTTTGAAATTACATTTCATAGCCTGCATGATACCCCTAACCCCGTGGTAGCGTCCGTGCATCTTGTTCTCGCCCCGTTCAGCGAAACGGACGTGTTTGGATAGCTACGCACACGTACGTGCATCCGTTCTTGCGGGTCGGCATTTTTGTTACCTGAGCATTCATTTTGAAATTTGGTCATCACATATATTTTTCGTATTTTAAATCTGAATTTTTAGACCCGATCCGGGAGCGTTTTGGAATATTTTTGTATTCCGCCAAAATTCAAATTAATTAATTAATTATTCTTATATTTTAATCGGCTTTTAAAATTTTGATACCAACCTAAAATCTTTTTGAATATTTTTTTAAATCTCAATCCCAGCTCTCTCTCTTTAACCCGGCCCCACTCCCTCTCTTTCTCTCTCTCTTTTCTTTCTCCCTTCTTTCTCTTCCTTTCTCTCTCTCCCCAGATAAAACAATTCTATCTCTCCTCACTATTCATGCTCTCTCTCTCCTCTCGATCTCCTTTCTCTTTCTTCTCTCTCTCTCTCAGAACGTCTCTCTCTCTCTCTTCTTGCTTCTGGTTCTTTTATTTTTTCCAGCGTCGCCTCTCCACGAGAAAACCCATGCCTCACCCCAGCCTCGCGCCCTCGTCGCCGTCGTCGCCTCACCCTTCGTCTCCTCACCGCCGACCACCTCGTCGGCCTCCCCTCTCCTTTACCACCTCCTCAACGTCCTCCTCCACTAGCCACGACCTTTGCATTTCCCTGCACCGAGCACCAACCACCGATCACCATCGTCGTCGTCTTCATCCTAGAGCACCACCACCTTCATCCACATCGACCATCACCATAGCCCTCCATCACACCTTCTCTCCTTTCCCCGCACGATAACCCACATGAACCCAGCAACCCAATGAACTCACGAACCCTAACTCTAGCTTCCGCCGGAGACCACGTCGTCATCTCTTCATCTCCCCTCACCTCCTCTCTTCCCTCGAGCATCCCTCTTCTTTCCCTGACCAACCTTTTACCTATACACCATGATCCCTGCAGCCTCACAATTCACTGCAAATCGATAACACCCTCCAACCCATCACCGGCTCCTCGCCGGAGCTCCGACCTCATCGGCCTCATCACCATCACCAACATCTCTCTCATCTCCTTCCCTGCAAGCCACGACCCATGCACCAAATCCCAAGAACCCAGGAAACCCTCCATGCACATCCACTGCCTCGCCGGCAAACCCCATCGCCGGTGACCCACCACCTCGTCTTCGCCCCTCGCTGCCTTCTCTGATCCATGAATCCAAACCCTGAGCCATACCTGAGACCCCATTTCCCTTTTCTTTCTTCTTGCTCTTATTCTTCTTTCTTCTCTTTACATTTCAA
Source organism: Agapanthus africanus (assembly GCA_030015575.1). Taxonomy (NCBI): domain Eukaryota; kingdom Viridiplantae; phylum Streptophyta; class Magnoliopsida; order Asparagales; family Amaryllidaceae; genus Agapanthus; species Agapanthus africanus. The sequence continues at coordinate 261,747,466 of CM057345.1, read as the reverse complement.
TTCTTGATCCGTATTTTTCCGGTCATCACCGGAGTCGTCCCGCTGCCGTCGATCCAAGCAACCCTGTGGACGTCCCCTACCCACATGGTTACCTTCTTGCCGTGCCTGGACCTGTCCCGTGTGCGCGTGTGGATGTTGCGACATTTGCCGACGTCAGACGTGCCGTGCGTATCCGTATCGCGATCCATCGAGGCAAGTAAAACTTGTTACATGCTATCTATATGATTTTTATAACTATTTATTTGCATATTAAACCTGTAGATCGAATCTAAAGTCACGTGTTCCAATTTAACAGTTCGATGTTCCGTTTATATCTTTTAGATTCAAAACTTGAGACATACCCGTTGCATTTTAGTTTACTATACACAGGACCCCCATCCATATTTAAATCACATAGTAATTATCTGCATAGCCCACAGTACCTTTTAATAGTTTCTACCCTATCGGACACCCGTTTGCATCCATCTAACCTGTTTTATATATAATTGCATCAATAAGCCATTTAATACATGTTAATGTGATTTTAATATTCTATATTCATTTAAGTGTATGATACTTACTGTTGGAACCATAACCCTAACTCTAATCGATAACCGTATATCTATATAGTTTAATCTGTACCTATTTGCATATCATATTACATGTTCCAGTTTATTGTTCTATTAGTACCCATGCTTGTTTTGTATACCCATGCTTATGCTAGTTTGATTATGATCACCCACTTGACATCTGGTGCACCCTGACATGACTTGTTACACCTATTACTTGACACGACATGGTACCGTGCAGCTCTTGACATGACATGACACCTATATACATTACTTGACCTGACCTGATGTACCATGCCTTTACCTGTTACCTGATCTTGTGACTAATGCCAACAAACTTTATATGTTGTCCCTACGGACATTTCCTATTGTCTATCCAGACAAACCTGTACCTGCCTGATCTTGTGTTGGCATTTGCTCCAGATTATTTAATACCTGACTTGAAAACATATAACCTGCGGTATGAGGAAATCAATGATGAAACTTGACTTGTAACTCGACAGTTCGCTACCTTTACTGAACTGTTTTAGAGGCTAGACCCTCCTTGGGATGATGCTGCTGACATCATCCATTGTTATCCACTACCTTTTAGGGGCTAGGCCAGCCTTGGGATGATGCCATGGACATCATTCATCGTTACCCCTTTTCCTTTTAGTGACTAGCGGCATATCTCGGTTTCAGCCCGAGAATCTTCACCGTGATCCCGAGCACGCACGGGATACTATTGAGTTATATCGATGATTCATCAAATTGATTTCAAAGACTTGAGAGTAGTTAACCCATTAGACCAGTTTAGATTACTCACTGCACACTGCCCTTCACTGCCCTGATTTATAATGCTGATACACCTGCTTTACCTTTTATGATCCTACTTGCATGTCTTGCTACCCTGTTTATATAGTATTGCTTCATGTTATGACGCGCTGACATCTGGGTTTTGCATGGCCCGGATTCTCTACCTTTGTTGCAGACTGATCAGGAGCATTGCCACTGTTAGACCGAGCGGTGAGGATCCTGTTGGTATCCAGTTTTACTTTCCAGGTGTTTTATTTATTGGATCTTTTGCTTCCGCATATTATTATTTCTTGACTCATTATTCTAGCTCATGGACATGTACTAGATAGTTTAGTTTACTTTTCTGTTCTTGATATCTCTACAGCCGTAATGTGATTGTGGAGGGATTTTTCCTATCCACAGGTAGCATGGTTGGCTATGTCACGTGCCCATCTTAGCGTACTCTGGGAAGAGGGGCGTGACATGGTTCTTTTGGTATCACAGCCATACGATATAGGTTAATCAAGTTTGATTCTTTTTGTAGTTGGGTATTTGACCCAATACACGAATCAGAATACTCGTGATTAGGAACATGTCCTGCCACCTTGTTATCGTGATTCTTGAATCATATCTTTCTTTTAACCTTCGCCTTGACGATATGCAAACCACTTGCATCTCGACTTGAAACATTTTTGGTTCACCATTGTTTCTCCCTGTTTCTTGATTCTGATACTAGGATTTAGGCGACTTGAGTGGAGTTATGTAATTGTACCCATGAACTGCAGCATGGTTACAATGCGGTACTCTATTTGAGTAACTTGGAGTCCTGGTCTTGATTCACTTCCTTATTCCATGATCGGTATATTACCTTGTTTTTCTCAGTTTCATTGCTTACCAGCTATTGTTTTATCGCCAGCTTGAAGCATGTTTCCCGTGCTTAATCCTCTTCGGTATCTTGACTTTGGATGAAGTCATCTCGGTATCTTACTTGTTCATGTTTTCCCCGCATTAGATTTATTCAATTCTGGTGCATCCCTTTGTTTGTTGTTGTCTTAGGAATGGATTTTCGCGGCACTTTCCACGCTCATATTGATTGTAAGGAAAGGAAAGTGATTCTCCAGATTCCCGGACATCCGGAGTTTGTTTTGCTGGAGGAAGCAGTTTTGTCGGGCCAGTCGAGTTTTGGGCTAGGCCGACAAACAATGTTCTTTCGTCGATGGAAGTTGATAAGAAAGAAGCGCCGGCTATAGTTCGAGAATTCATGGACGTGTTCGAAGACTCCTCGGGTTTATCGCCAAAACGAGATGTGGAGTTTACGATTAATCTTGTTCCTGGTGCAGCGCCAATCTCAAAGGCGTATTATCCCATGGCACCAATAGAGTTGGAAGAAGTCAAGAAGCAGGTTGCTGAATTACTTGAGAAGGGTTGGATTCACAGCAGTAACTCACCTTGGGGAGCACCAGTTCTTCTAGTACAGAAGATGATGTCATAAGGAGGATGTGCATCGATTATCGAGAATTAAACCGGGTGACTATTAAGAACAGGTACCCGATCCCTCGCATTGGTGAATTATTTGAGCAGCTTAGTGGCGCGAGGGTATTCTCGAAGCTGGATTTGCGATCCGGATATCATCAGGTCCGAGTTAAGTTAGAGGATATTTGCAAGACTGCGTTCAGAACCTTGTATGGACATTACGAGTATTTGGTGATGCCCTTCGGAGTAACGAATGCGCTAGCAATATTTATGGACTTGATGAACCGAATCTTTCACCGTTCTTGGACCAGTTTATAGTGGTGTTCATCGATGATATTCTGGTCTACTCAGGGAGCAAGGAAGAGCATGTAGAATACTTGAATATTGCACTGCAGACATTGAGGCAAGGAAATTGTATGCAAAGATGCGCAAGTGCGAGTTTTGGGCTTGAAGGAGTGAAATTTCTGTGGCACGTTGTGGCTGGCGATGGAATCGCCGTTGATCCGAAAGATTAGAGCAGTTTGAGATTGGTCGATTCCGAAGAATATTGCATGGATAAGAAGTTTCTTGGACAAGCCAGGTATTATAGAAGGTTCATGGAGAATTTTTTTTTCTTGTTTGGCTGAGCCTTTGACCAAGCTTACGTGCAAGGAGGTATCATTTGTGTGGACGGATAGGTGTGCGTCAGCTTCTGAGGCGCTGAAGCATATGTTGATAACCTCTCCTATTCTAATCGTGCCAGACAATTCCGGAGGATTGGTGATTCATAGCGAAGCACCTGAGAAAGGATTGGGATGTGTTTGATGCAGCATGGGAAGGTTACAGCGTACCCATCGAGACAGTTGAAGACCCATGAGAAGAATTACCCAACTCATGGCTTGGAGTTAGAAGCTGTGATTTTCGCTTTGATGATTTGGAGATACTGCCTATTGGGCGATAGGGTGGAGGTATTCACCGATCATAAAAGCCTGAAGTTTGTGTTCAGACAGAAGGAGCTTAGTATGAGGCAGCGTAGATGGTTGGAGCTGATGGCCGACTACGATCTTCATCTTAAGTTCCATCCGGGGAAGATTAATGTTGTGCCGGATGCGCTTAGTCGGTTGCCAGCAATTCAGATGTTGATTGCACAGAAGGGACTTATTGAAGACATTCAAAAGTTTGATTTGGAGATTGTGCTACCGCATTCTTGGGGGACAGTTAATGCAGCTGCAAGTACAGTCGTTGTTGATCAAGATTGTTAAAGCAGCGCAGCCATAGGGCCCATGATTGCAAAGGTTTCGAGAACAGGTTGAAGCTGGACTTCGAACAGACTTACTGATCTATGAAGATGGTTCGCTGCGATATGGTATCTGTTTGTGTGTGCCAAAGGGAGATATTCGCAAAGAGCATATGATGGAGGCACGAAGATGTACCGAGATATACGACAGCAATTCTGGTGGGAAGGCATGAAACGGGAGATTGCCCGCTTTGTAGCAAAGTGCTTGGCGTGTCAACAAGTTAAGGCTGAACATCAACGGGTTGCTGGTTTATTGCAACCACTTCCGATTCCTCAATGGAAGTGGGAACATATAACCATGGATTTCGTGACGGCTCTACCGAGTAGTCCGAATGGAAACAATGCAGTTTGGGTGTTTGTTGATCGTTTGACCAAGGCAGCTCATTTCATACCATTTCGAGTTGGCCAATCAATAGAAACTTTGGCAGAACGGTACATGCAAGAGATTGAAAGATTGCATGGTGTACCAGTGAGCATCGTGTCCGACCGTGACACTCGTTTCCTATCACACTTTTGGAGGAGCTTACAGGAAAGTTTGGGGACTCGATTGAAGTCTAGCACAGCTTATCATCCTCAGACCGATGGCCAGTCGGAGAGGACGATCCAAATTCTTGAAGACATGTTGAGAGCCCGCATGTTAGACTTCAAGGGTTCGTGGGAGGATCATCTGCACTTGATGGAGTTTTCGTACAAAAACAGCTTTCAGGAGACTATTCAGATGGCTCCTTTCAAAGCAGTGTATGGTCGCAAATGTCATTCACCTGTTTGTTGGGACGATATTGGAGAACAAAGATTGTTGGGACCGGATTGATCGGGAAAACAGTTGAGAAGGTCAATACTATTCGGAATCATATGAAAGCAGCATAAGACCGACAGAAGAGTTGGGCAGATACATCGAGATGATCTCTGGAGTTCGTGGTTAGTGATTTAGAAATTTGAAGATATCATCAACTAGAAGAGTTTTTCGTTTTGGGAGTCGAGGCAAGCTTAGTCCTCGATTTGTCGGACCTTTCGAAATTTTGGAGCGTGTTGGAGAATAGCATATCGTTTGGCGTTAGCACAATCTTTGGAGAATATTCCTGACATGTTTTACGTACCTCAACTCCGTAGGTATGTTCGAGATGAAACACATGTGTTGAATTAATCAGAGCTAACCGTACGTGAAGATTTGACTTTTGAGGAGCGATCGATGTCGATTGTGGATCGTAGGGAAAAGGTTCTTATGAACGAGGTTATTCCCCTTGTACTTGTTTCCTGGGTAAGTTGCTCACATAGAGAGTCAACTTGGGAACGAGAAGACAAAATCCGACTGAAGTTTCCACATCTATTCTTGCAATTCTTGATTGTTTATCCTTTCTTGTTCTTGGAATTTCGAGGACGAAGTTCTTTTGTAGTTGGGTATAATGTAACACCCGAGTTCATTTATACCAATTACAGTTTCCGTATTTACGTATCCATGGTATTTTCTTGATTTATCGTATTTGGATGCGAATGGTAGTTTACATTTTACTTTGCATTCGACCCGACCCGCTTGCTTGAACCTGTTGATTCATATTTATGATTTACCCTGACTTGTTGCGTAGACTGTGCATTTCATGTATACTGCACACTTGCATTTTATCTGACAATGCATTTTCTACCATATAACATTTTAAGTCACAAAAAATATTTTGAAATTACATTTCATAGCCTGCATGATACCCCTAACCCCGTGGTAGCATCCGCGCATCTTGTTCTTGTCCCGTTCAATGAAACGGACGTGTTTGGATGGCTACGCGCACGTACGTGGTTCCGTTCTTAGGGGTAGGCATTTTCGTTACCTGAGTATTCATTTTGAAATCTGGTCATCACATATATTTTTCATATTTTAAATCTGAATTTTTAGAGCCGACCCGGGCGTGTTTTGGAATATTTTTGTATTCCGCCAAAATTCAAATTAATTAATTTAATATTCTTATATTTTAACGGGCTTTTAAAATCTTGATACCAACCTAAAATCTTTTTGAATATTTTTTTAAATCTTAATCCTAGCTCTCTCTCTCTTTAACCCGGCCCCACTCCCTCTCTTTCTCTCTCTCTTTTCTTTCTCCCTTCTTTCGCTTCCTTTCTCTCTCTCCCCAGATAAAACAATTCTCTCTCTCCTCACTATTCACGCTCTCTCTCTCTTCTCTCTCTCTCTCTCTCAGAACGTCTCTCTCTCTCTCTTCTCGCTTTGTAACATTTCAAAAAAATAAAATATTATTTTTGAGAATTTTTATAATTTAATATTATTTTATTGAATATTTTAATATTTTGGTATTATTAAATACAAATAAATGGGAAAATTTTTGGAAAATTATAAAGTAGGGTATTTTATAGAATTATGCCATTTTTAAGCTTTTATGATTAGTTATATGCTAATTTAGTGCTAATCGCGATTAAAAATCGCTAATCGGTTTTTTAGCATTTTTGTGCAAAACATGCACATCTTTTTCTACACTTGTGCATTTTTCTTGCCATGGTTCACTTTGGGTTTACTATTCTTGGGAGAAGGATTTTGAGAGAATAAGAAAAGAAAAAGAAAATGAAAAAGGATTATTATATGAGGTTTGGTGAGAAAGAGAGGTATGGTCCTCTTTTGACCAAGACTTAGCCATTTCCCCCATCCCTTCACTCATCTCCCTCCATCTTCAGCCCCTTTCTGCAGCTGCTGCTCCCTCTTCTTCCACCCACCTTCAAGCCTTCAATTCATCTCTAAAACAACTCTAAAACCCCACTCTCATTTCACTGAAAGTGTGCACAACCTTAAGATCTACACATTGGACCAAGGAAGCAAGGATTTTTTCCACTAGGGGCAACTCAAGAAAATTCTTGAGTTGCCAAATGAGGTATTTTCTAGACTATTAGCTTAGTTTAAGCATTGCTTATACCCCCATGTTTAGATTGAACCGATATTATTTGATATTGTGGATTTAAGGAAAACCTAGTTAGGGTTTGAGGAAATTTTGTGTTGTAATATGAAATTGAGCTCAGTTGAGGTTATATAAACACCCTAGTGCATGAATTGAGACCCAAACCTGAAGCTTAAACCCAGAATACGGATTTGTAGAAACCGATATCGGAAAATTTGTGAAATCTGTGAAGGTTATTTGGGATCTGCTATCAACCCGAGACTCTGAAAATTATATTGATTGGACAGTGACATGTGCAGGCACCCAGGAAGCTACCACCAAGACCCCAACCCTTAACTCATTGACCCGACCGCAGATTTATTCTGTTTGGCCGCAATTTGTGGCCTGGACCCCACCAAACTTGCTCGTTTTGGTTTTGGTGTTCCCTTATCTGTAGATTAGGCCCTTGATATGTATAGATTTGTCTAGATTGACCTAGGATGAAATCTGGAGCCTATTTCCTAAGTTGCTGTTTTGGATTCGTGTTTCCGTATTCCGTATTTTTAATTCTACAATTGTGTATTGTGTTTTACCTCGACTGTTTGGCGTTTATACGATGATATCGAGGATTGATTGATGGTTTTGAAAGCGTGCCCATAGGTTCCAACCTATAGGCCCCTTATCGTATCGTTTTGGGATTCGTATGCCGTTTTAGTATTGATTTGGTTTTAATGCGCATTTACGATACGTTGATGTGTAGGTACCCCATGAAGACTTCGGGACGACAAGCAAACGCGTGGTGACGTCGACAATGAAGACAAAGTGAGTAGATTATATCTACGGGGGGAAGTCGGGTGGATGGCGTATAGCACCCCCGCAGTCCGTAGATAGTACACTATATGTATATAATATATGATAGTTTTTGTGCATTGTGGATATTGTGTTAAGTGTATTATGGATAGTTTAAGGCTGACCCGGACTGACGGATGCCCGATATATGAGATAGTGGGGCTGACCCGGACTGACGGATGCCCGATATATAAGATAGTGGGGCTGACCCGGACTGACGGATGCCCGATATATGAGAGAGTGGGCTGACCCGGACTGACGGATGCCCGATATATGAGATAGTGGGGCTGACCCGGACTGACGGATGCCCGATATAAGAGATAGTGGGGCTGTCCCGGACTGACAGATGCCCGATATATGAGATAATGGGGATGACCCGGACTAACGGATTCCCGATATATGAGATAGTGGGGCTGACCCGGACTGACGGATGCCCGATATATGAGATTGTGGGGCTGACCCGGACTGACGGATGCCCGATATATGAGAGAGTGGGCTGACCCGGACTGACGGATGCCCGATATATGAGATAGTGGTGCAGACCCGTACTGACGGATGCCCGATATATGAGATAGTGGGGCTGACCCGGACTGACGGATAGACCATATATGAGATAGTGGGGCTGACTCGGACTGACGGATGCCCGATATATGAGAGAGTGGGCTGACCCGGTCTGACGGATGCCCGATGTATGAGGATTTACGTGTCGATGCTAGGCACAGGTTTTATGATGTTTTCCATGATTTTGATTATATCCTCATATTTGCATGCATGATGCTTATTGTCATTTAGTGACAGGTGGACGGGATCCACATACATACAGACTTTTATTACATTGATCACATACAGACTGGATTCATATTGATCATTCTTTATTTGTATATAAAACAGGGTATGAGGGCGCTGTTATATATACTCTTACACTAATATTAGTGGAATGAGACGCTAATATATGTGTATTGATATCCATTTGATATTTCATCATATTTACTTCATACAGACATACCCTATACTTATGACATGTTATTACCTGAGTACTTGGCACTACATACATGTTTAGATGTTACATTGCCATCTTATCGTGCATCAGACTTACTCTTGAAGTTTATATCATATACTGATCGTATTGACTTAGGATTATGTCTTGCATTCGGTTTCTTCTTGTAGATGTTTCTATTCATGAGTTGGCAACTCACCCCGTTGTGCCACAGTTCTTCCAGGTTTTTCCGTACAGGTTCCTTAGCGGCATTTCTGGCACACTGCTACTTTGCGGGTGAATTGCTTTGGTAGGTGGGTTCGTTGTATCCGAACCACCATTGTACTTGCATTATTCATTGTATCTAGAAATTCCATCAACCAAAACTTGTATATTGTTTCAGACTTAGACACTAGTGATGTATTATTTCGACCTTAGAGTCGCGCTTAGCAGTATTACGGTTTCAAGCTTATTGAGTTTCTTTTGAGTTTGACCCTCGCCATTCGGCGTTGTATATTATATTGCTTGTGTGGTTGTGACCGTCGATTGATGAAGAGCTAGCTCCCGCTTGGGGATGCCTTTTATCTCCACATATATATATTGTACTTGTTTTACCCAGTTCGGGGCCAGTATTTACAGAAGAAACTCTGCCGAAATTTTTAGAAAAGACTTTACATTTTCAGAATGCATATTCGGCTTAGTTATTTAAAAACCTTGACTTCAAAACATGTTTTCTTTACCTATTAAAAACCAGTTTTCTTTATTTATCCTTAAAATGGTTTTAGATTTCTGGGCTTTTGGCTTACTTGGATCAGATGGAGTCCTATAGACTTCATATGGTTCAAGGGCCAGTCACGTGCTCTTTCGAGTCGTGACAAAGTTGGTATCATAGCGTTAGGTTGACATTGGTTCTAGTCTAAGTTTGATTATGTGGAGCCTATGGCAATTATATATATACGGAACTTAGGCTTGACCTTACGGAACTTAGACTTAGTCGTGGGGGTATTAGACTCGAACTTTCATCGCGTAGGATATCCCTTGGTTGATGGAATAGGTGACTAAAGTAGAGTGACGTACCGTGGGTATATTCCACAGCATACTTACGACACGCCACTCCGCTTAAGGAACCTTAGGTTGTACATATTTTCGAGATCAGAGATTCTCTTCATATCCATGATTATACATCCATTTGAGATCCTCGATTATATTAGTTTCATGATCATACCTTCAATGATGCTGTTCCTTCTTATGATCATGTATCCACTCTGGATTTGTTGTTTTCTTTCTTGCCATTGATCTGCTCTCTTCGATACTCGATTGATGTTCCTGTCGCCATTGTTGAGCGCAGTTCGGGCTGCTGCTAGGGTTACGGTCAGGGCGAGCTCATCTGGTACGAGGGCCGACCATTGTGTTTTCTGGTGACATGGGAACGTCTCAAGTTAGTATTGGTGATTGTGACCTCTAGTTGAGGCGACTGCTTGGTTTTGCACCGGATGATCGGGCCATTGTTAGAGCTGCCAGTTGAGAGAGGACTGTTGATGTACATCATACCTCAGAGATTATGATGTCGCCTACCGTGCAGACAGATGGACCAGCTGTTGCTGAGATTGACAGGATGTCGCTTCCGGAGCTTACGAGCTGAGATTGCCGGAGCTTCCAGGCGGATATGAGACAGATGATAGCTAGTCTACCCGATTTGAGAGACGAAGGTGATTCGTTCGATTTATACGCCGGAACAGGCCCAGTTGAATTGAAGATTTCTAGTGCGGAGAGTCTTACTCAGATCTAGAGCAGACCGATTTAGAGATGACCGCCAATGTATTTCCTTTCCTGGAGGATTGAGGTGTTGTTCGGCGTACAGATGAATGAGCCAGTTGTTGCTGCAAATAACGAGATATCGCCCAGATGATTGGAGCTACTGCAGCATGAGTTTATACTTAGAGATATGATGGACGGTCGCTAGTCACCGGGGGTGGATGACTTGGGCGTGTGGTTCGTTCGCTTACCGATGCGAGGTCATCAGATAGGTTGCTTCCGGCTAGAGACGACTTCATGCAGGTTCGTTGAGAGTCGATAGAGACGATTGAATGTCATGAGCCCATTTTCCAAGTTTAAAGTATACGGAAAGACATGCAGGTGATTCTATGGACCCTCTAGAAGAATGAAACCCTAACTCGACTTAATGACCGTGTGAAAGCCTTTGAACCTTAGGGTTTGCGGCAGTTCCGCGGCGCCATTAGTGAGGCTTGGGTTTGCTCTTCTACGGATGGACCACCGACGCTGTGGCATGTACTCGATACTATTAAGCTGTACTCATGATGTTGATCTCTTGGGGGATTATAAGGTTCTGACGAGTCGATCGAATGATTCGACATCATTCGGATATCATGTGATGGGATGCATTGCTTAGGAGACTCCAGATACGAGTATAGCCGTTGGAGCACGGTCCATGCAGCCACGATGAGACGAGTCCGAATCAGTCGACATTGAAGCAGAGTGAAGTAAAGAGTTCGCTAGAGATTTCGATGAGATGACGTTCCCCTCCGCTGACATCAGAGATGCGCTACGCACGCGGAGGCATTGTTTATGGATATACCTTCCAGAAAGAGGCATGATGAGTGTGCAGCCATTCCGGAACAAGAATTAGCTTCAGCATTGGACGATGACTTCCGGGCAATTCGGCAGAAAAGAGATATGCGAGAGATTTCGGATCGACCGTATCCGAGAGAATTGAAGTGCGCAGATTGAGACGTAACGTCGAAGTGGACGGAAATACAGACAAGTGGACAAGAGGTTCGTGCGAGACGCTGACGAGCTGTCATTTCTTCCCATCGAGACCAGAGGTCAGATATACTTACAGAGGCGTTGGGATGAAACCAGATTCCGAGAAATGTTGTGCTAAGGACACAGATGTCCATTGAGCGAGAAGAGATTATGCAAGAGTACCAGCCTCCGTACAGATCGGCATAGGCATGATTGGAAGAGACCCTGAACAGGATTCCTTCCAGGACATTGCTGCAATGATGTTTGCACCCAGGATCAGATGTGTGATGTGCATTCAGAGAGCCAGAGGTCGACGTCAGTAATATGCAGCTTTATGAGTGGTTGTGAGGATTGACCGAGAGATGACCAGAGAAGTGCAAGAACGGAATTGTCCCTGTTAGCACACCTGACAGGTCCGATGAGCCGAATGACTGCGAGATAGGTAATCCGCAGCGAAGATAAGGACCCAGAGTCAGAGGACGCCAGACCGTGAGCAAGAGGCAAGTAGATATCTTGCGCTGCTAGAATTGGATGCACCGACTCCTTCTCGACCTTGAAGGAGGAACTACCGACGACGATACTTATGATTTGTGAGTTTGTGATTCGGTTAACACGTATCCGTCATCTTGGATTTCGGTATTTTGGGCGTTCTGTTTGCATGATTTATTTTTGATGACTGAGTTTCATGATATTTGTTTCATGCACCCACCGGGTATTTATATTTTGCGCATAGTTATTACATTTGAGCTATTGATTGTGATTTCACGCCTATCTTATGCAGTGATTTGATTTACACTTCCAGCATAGTTTTCATGCACCTTTAGTGTTTTGATATACGATTTTGGTGCATGCCAGATGCACTAAATAGGGATTCTTCGTGTATGTCATATGCATCTGATTTTACTGTTAAGCACACACGTTGCCTATGACAGATGTTTCGTGCACAACCATTGCACCTAGATCTTGTTTTGTGCCCATGTATGGTACATATATGGATTTTGATTCCTTGCGCACCAGACGCAAAGGATATTCTTATATATACATTTTGGGGATTGATTTCTAATAGAGCGGTACATTTTTATGATATTCGCTATGTATTGATGTTTTCGGAGCACCGATAATTTGGATTTTTACTGAAATGTTTTAGTATTTGGGGGTTTAAATTTAAATTCGGGGACCGAATTTATTTAAGAGGGGAAGATTGTAACATTTCAAAAAAATAAAATAATATTTTTAGGAATTTTTATAATTTAATATTATTTTATTGAATATTTTTATATTTTGGTATTATTAAATACAAATAAATGGGAAAAATTATGGAAAAATTATGGAAAATTATAAAATAGGGTATTTTATAGAATTATGCCATTTTTAAGTTTTTATGATTAGTTATATACTAATTTAGAGCTAATCGCGATTAAAAATCGCTAATCGGTTTTTTAGCATTTTTGTGCAAAACATGCACATATCTTTTTCTACACTTATGCATTTTTCTTGCCATGGTTCACTTTGGGCTTACTATTCTTGGGAGAAGGATTTTGAGAGAATAAGAAAAGAAAAAGAAAATGGAAAAGGATTATTATATGAGGCTTGGTGAGAGAGAGGTATGGTCCTCTTTTGACCAAGACTTGGCCATTTCCCCCATCCCTTCACTCATCTCTCTCCTTCTTCAGCCCCTTTCTGCAGCTGCTGCTCCCTCTTCTTCCTCCTACCTTCAAGCCTTCAATTCATCTCTAAAACAACTTCAAAACCCCACTCTCATTTCACTAAAAGTGTGCACAAGCTCAAGATCTACACATTGGACCAAGAAAGCAAGGATTTTGGCCACTAGGGGCAACTCAAGTAAATTCTTGAGTGGCCAAATGATGTATTTTCTGGACTATTAGCTTAGTTTTAGCATTGCTTATACCCCCATGTTTAGATTGAACCGATATTATTTTATATTGTGGAGTTAAGGAAAACCTAGTTAGGGTTTGAGGAAATTTTGTGTTGTAATATGAAATTGAGCTCAGTTGAAGTTATATAAACACCCTAGTGTATGAATTGAGACCCAAACCTGAAGCTTAAATCCAGAATACGGATTTGTAGAAACCGATATCGAAAAATTTATGAAATCTGTGAAGGTTATTTGGGATCTGCTATCAACCCGAGACTCTGAAAATTATATTGATTGGACAGTGACATGTGCAGGCACCCAGGAAGCTACCACCAAGACCCTAACCCCTAACTCATTGACCCGGCTGCAGATTTATTCTGTTTGGCAGCAATTTGCGGCCTGGACCCCACCAAACTTGCTCGTTTTGGTTTTGGTGTTCCCTTATCTGTAGATTAGGCCCTTGATATGTATAGATTTTTCTAGTTTGACCTAGGATGAAATCTGGAGCCTATTTCCTAAGTTGCTGTTTTGGATTCGTGTTTCCGTATTCCGTATTTTTAATTTTGCAATTGTGTATTGTGTTTTACCTCGACTGTTTGGCGTTTATACGACGATATCGAGGATTGATTGATGGTTTTGAAGGCGTGCCCATAGGTTCAAACCTATAGGCCCCTTATCGTATCGTTTTGGGATTCGTATGCCGTTTTAGTATTGATTTGGTTTTAATACGCATTTACGATACGTTTATGTGTAGGTACCCCATGAAGACTTCGGGACGACAAGCAAACGCGTGGTGACGTCGATAATGAAGACAAAGTGAGTAGATTATATCTATGGGGGGAAGTCGGGTGGATGGCATATAGCACCCCCGCAGTCCGTAGATAGTATACTATATGTATATTATATATGATAGTTTTAGTGCATTGCGGATATTGTGTTAGGTGTATTATGGATAGTTTAGGGTTAAAAGTAACTAGTGTGGTTCATAGTCGCGAACCGTAGAATAGCTTTACACCTACACGCACACCCTTGCATATTCATTATACTTGCACTATGTTTGATGATATTGGATGACAATGGAGATGAGTCGATGATGTTGGGCATTATTCCGCGAGATTGGTGATTTGATATGTTTCGTATTTGGGATACGACATGTGATCTCTAGCGGGCCTTTGGACGCGTGCTTACACACGCAGTATATAGATGGTATCGATTTATACTAAACTTAGATCAGTACCCCAGATTATGTGATATGATGATAATGATACCTGATATTTGTTGAGAGGAATGTGATATTGACCCGTACCCAGCTATTGGGATGTCGTACGACGATTTACCGTACGAGCCTATATTGATGATAGATCCCCACTCATGACATGAGGATTGGCATATGATATACTGTATCGTACGCGATACTTTTGAGGCGGGATCACCGACTATTATATTATATTATATATATATATATATATATATATATATATCGACTCAGATTTAGGTGCTTTCCTTACCCCTCCTGATGGACTGGGCTTAATTGATGTTAGACTTGACCCGAGTCATACCAATTTCAAAACTAACGAATCGGGAATATCTTAAGGACAAGTAAAGGGATTCTACGGGTATTTTAAAAAGACGCATCTATTCTTAAAAACACTGTAACCCTTATTCTACTAAAACCCTGATTGGTCTTATTTCAAATGGCACCACTGCATGACATATACATATTGGTGTAGATTCTTCACTGTTGCGTTGATTTATTCGATTCCGCATCTCATTGTATGTGCATACTATTATTCCATGTTGCATGATATCCTGTTATACTTGCATTTCATTTATATGTCACATACATCATGTTTTCTGATTATACGCAGCGAGATATTCGTTTTCATGATATTTCTGGATTTGGGAACCGTGGACAATTTCCAAGGAAAGTATGTACTTATTTGAAAAACCCGGTTTCCTTGATATGATATTTGCGCTGCCACCATGAGATTTATCGGTTCTGATTTTATACCCCTTACGAGGAGTGGGTGCCTTATGAGGGTACATGGTGGGGCCCGATATATGAGATAGTAGGGTTGACCCTGACTGAGGGATGCCCGATATATGAGATAGTGGGGCTGACCCGGACTGACGGATGCCCGATATATGAGATAGTGGGGCTGACCCAGACTGACGGATGCCCGATATATCAGAGAGTGGGCTGACCCGGACTGACGGATGCCCGATATATGAGATAGTGGGGCTGACCCGGACAGACGGATGCCTGATATATGAGATAGTGGAGCTGACCCGGACTGACGGATGCCTGATATATGAGATAGTGGGGCTGACCCGGACTGACGGAAGCCCGATATATGAGATAGTGGGACTGACCCGGACTGACGGAAGCCCGATATATGAGATAGTGGGACTGACCCGGACTGACGGATGCCCGATATATGAGATAGTAGGGCTGACCCGGACTGACGGATGCCCGATATATGAGAGAGTGGGCTGACCCGGACTGACGGATGCCCGATGTATGAGGATTTACGTGCCAATGCTAGGCACAGGTTTTATGATGTTTTCCATGATTTTGATTATATCCTCATATTTGCATGCATGATGCTTATTGTCATTGGGTGATAGGTGGACGGGATCCACATACATACAGACTTTTATTACATTGATCACATACAGACTGGATTTACATTTGATCATACTTCATTTGTATATATAACAGGGTATGAGGGCGCTGTTATATATACATTTACACCAATATTAGTGGAATGGGACGCTAATATATGTGTATTGATATCCATTTGATACTTCATCATATTTACTTCATGCAGACATACCCTATACTTATGATATGTTATTACCCGAGTACTTGGCACTACATACATATATAGATGTTACATTGCCACCTTATCGTGCATCAGACTTACTCTTGAGGTTTATATCGTATACTGATCGTATTGACTTAGGATTATGTCTTGCATTCGGTTACTGCTTGTAGATGTTTCTATTCACGAGCTGGCAACTCACCCCCATTGTGCCACAGTTCTTGCTTGTTTTTCCGTACAGGTTCCTTAGCGGCATTTCTCTCACACTGCTTCCTTGCGGGTGAATTGCTTTGGTAGGTGGGTTCGTTGTATCCGAACCACCATTGTACTTGTATTATTCATTGTATCTAGAAATTCCATCAACCAAAACTTGTATATTGTTTCAGACCTAGACACTAGTGATGTATTATTTCGACCTTAGAGTCGCGCTTAACAGTATTACGGTTTCATGCTTATTGAGTTTCTTTTGTGATTGACCCTCGCCATTCGGCATTGTATATTATATTGCTTGTGTGGTTGTGACCGTCGATTGACGAAGAGCTAGCTCCCGCTTAGGGATGCCTTTTATCACCGAATATATATATTGTTCTTGTTGTACCCCGTTCGGGGCCAGTATTTACAAAAGAAACTTTGCCGAAATTTTTAGAAAAGACTTTACATTTTCAAAATGCATATTTGGCTTAGTTATTTAAAAACCTTGACTTCAAAACATGTTTTCTTTACCTATTAAAAACAAGTTTTCTTTATTTATCCATAAAATGGTTTTAGATTTTTGGGCTTTTGGCTTACTTGGATCAGATGGAGTCCTATAGACTTCAGATGGTTCAAAGGCCAGTCACGTGCTCTTTCGGGTCGTGACACGCTTCTTCTTCTTTTATTTTTTTCCAGCGTCGCCTGTTCAGTTGATAAAATTGCACATTTGTATTACATTTTTCCTACCATTTTCATATTAAAAAAGGACTTTATTATAATATATTATACATATGAGGGTTTATGTGTAAAAACACCATTTTCCATGGGTTAATATATTTTAATTAGTATTTGGTAGGAAAATGTATGCAAATAAATCTATTGACCAAATCCTAGTAGAACTAAGTCTACTAAATATTATTTAAGATTATTGTGCAGAATTTTCCAAGTTGTTATGCAGAATATATCAAAGAAATCAATTTGTTGAAGAAAACTTGCCAAATTAAGAAGCAAAACTTGGAGACCAAGTCTGGAAGCAACCGAGAGAAGATTTATGAATTCTAAAGGTGCCTAGGATTGCCACATGTCACAAGAAGAAAGCCTAAGAATTTTGATGAAGAGATCCTCACCATTGGCCGCGAAACCGCGGCCAAACCCCCTGTTGGCCGCGGATCCGCGGCAATCTAAAGAGATCATTTGCTAAGATTTTGTGGCTTGAATCTCTGTTATATTTTACCAACTTTTGAAGCAAAATATTGTGGCTTTGGACTATAAAAGGGCACCGAGAGCCTCTTGGAAAAATCATCAAGCCGACGAGATCACGAAGCCCCAGATGCTCACGCATCCAGGCTGATCATCAACTATTCGCCTACCTCCTTGGAAGAGATCGACAAGCAAACTAGTCTTTGTAATTATTTTCTAAGGAATCAAAGTGTAGATTGTTCAAGTTGATTAATAAAGGTAGTTGTTTTATTTAATTCTTTTGCATTTTACATTATGTTTTCCCTCTCTGTGTTTTCATCTTGTTCTCCCAACATGCGCGAGTAATTCTCCGCTTGTTAGGGCTCGTAGGATTAGGGTAGGCTAATGGATGATGAACATCCCTAAACCCTTTTTAAGTCCTATAAAGTTTATGAACTTTATCAAAAGAATCATTGACATCCTAATCGGGCGCGCTAGCAATTCTTTGCTAGTTCCGACCGCGATTAGAGATTAGATTAATGATTGTTTTGGTAAAGGCTAGATAATGAATGGAGTTCCGTGTCGAGATAAGGGTTAAGAGTGGGATTCCTTTTCCCTCCAGAAACCCTAATCTACACGCATCACCGTCGTTCTAGTTTTAAATCTATTAATGGATAAAAAGGGTAACTTTTAATTAATCGTCCATAACTACTAAATCCTAACGAACCCTACAAGCCCACTTATTATATTATCTAAATCTCTAAAATAATCTAGATCTATATTTTACATTCTTGTTTAACGTAGATCTAGAAACCATTCTATAAAATTCTTTATTCCTCCTCTCTTTCTCAACACATCTAAAGTAAAAGTAAAAGGTTCCACGTTTCCCAGAGGACGACTCGTACTCATCTCGGTCTAGCTACATGCGACACCGTTATTGATTACGGTTAACTACAAACACAATTTTTCGTATCAATCAAATGGCGCCGTTGCCGGGGAAACGTGCGTAATTTTTTATTCTTGCTATTTGTGTTGAATTCTTAGACGATTCATATCATTATTAAAACAAAACTGCAAATTGCATATTTAACGATTTGTGTGTGAATTTTGAGAGGGAATCTGGAGTCACGGACTTGAGGAAACAAGAGATCTAGGGTTTCACACTTCTCTGGTATCTTTCTTAACTCCTTCTCTCTCCTCTCAACTCCAATAAAATCTTTTTTCTGCAGGATTCTTTGCAAAATATCTCCGCTCAAAATCTTTTTGCAAAGTTTTGTTTTGCGGTTTGTTTTTGCATACTTTAATACGGATTTTTAAGGGGCAAAGACCAAATCAAGATTAGGTGGGGATTTCATCACCCTTCTTAAGCCCCACAAATCACAAACCGTGCATCTGCATCAACCCTACATTAATTTAAAAAATATCTAGACCAGACTCTAAGGACTGTCGCGCTCAATAAGGACAGAGGAAGGTCGAGGGTAATCTATCGCTTATCCGCATTACTTTTGTAGTGTCTAGGCAAGTGTGTCAAAGGCTAGTAGTTTTTAATTAGGCCCACTACTGTGGTTCCTTCCCACTTACCTGGCACTTACCTGGCTACAAGGGTAGTACAGAGGCGGTAGAGGATTGATCCTGCGGCTTGTCCTTTGGAAGTCTAGGAGCGGTCTAGAGACTGGACCTAGGTAACCATAGTTCTAGGGTTGTGCATTTTTGTGTGATTTGTCTAAATCCTTCATTTTTCAAAACAAACCAATTATTTTACCCCTTCCCCCTTCTTCTCTTCTTATAATGGGTGACCTAAACAGAAGAACACTTGCCGAGCTTTACTGTCCACAACCAGATATCTCTTGTTTTCGTAATCCCTTCGGTATACCGTCTGGCTCTTCCATGTCCTTAAGAGATCATATAGAACAAGCAGGAAGAAACAGTTGGCCACCTCAGTCTAGGTCTTATCAACCGTATCCTAATCCTACACATGTTTCAGTTGATACCCAGAGTGAGGAAGCTCCTAGACGAATTTCCATTGCTGAGCACATAGCTAGGTCTAGAGGCCAAAGTTCCAACCCGGACCAATATCAACCATCACCACCACTGTCCAGAGAAGAGTTTGATATGCGGTTTGTGCCATATAAGATGTCTGTTGAAAATAGCCAACCAACCAACCCATATCAATATTTTTCTTATCATAATATTGATCCTACTCCTACCCAAGTTCCGCAACCATTCTATTCCTATCAATCCAATCCGACTTTTCCACCTACTCTAAACAGTTCTTCTAATCAATCATTTGGGAGTTTTAATTATCCACAGGAATTTCAATCTTATACTGAAACCCCTTATCAGCCCAAGACTAGTCTGGAGCAGACATTAGAAAAATTTATGGAAATGTCGAACCAAATTATGAAGGATTTGGGTAGTAAGACAGAACTGTACACCCTTCCTAATCAAACCTCCCCATTCCAACCTGAAATCCACAACTCCAGTTTCATAGATTCATCATGTACAATGTCTGATGAGTTGTGTGACTTTGTAGTGTTTGATTTACCCAACTGTGAAGGGTCCATTTCAAGTGAAACCATACCCAACCCTTGTGATCTCTACACCTCTACTCTTGAACCAAAACTGATTAAAAGCCATACCTTTGATGAGGTGTTTGAGAATTTTAACCTTCACTTGAATGAGGTAATTGACATTGGGGATATATTGATTGATGAACCCGAAATTTTGGATGATTTTATTCCACCAATTCATCAAATCCTTTTACTTCTTTATGGTCATCATCTTGAGCCTTTAATTCTTCCCGAACCCCAAATATGTCTTGAAGTTGATGATAAAGGTATACCCGAAGATCAGATCGAAATACAGCCTCCATCTTCCACATCTGGTTCAGCAACACTCGACACACCAATTTGTTTACCCAATTCACTTTCTACTTTCTCCGGTTCTTCTTCTGTTCCTATAGTTTCAGTGAGTTTTGATAAATCGCAATCCGTTAATTCAAGTTCAGTAATACCAGAAATTCAACTTGATTTGGATATTTTTGAAAAAGAGGTAGATGAGTTTTTCGAGTCCTCTACCTCAGTGATTTTTTATGAATCAAGTAGAATAAATTCTGGCATAAAACTCTTTGACAGCAAAATGTTCAATCACACCATTGATAAAAGTTTTGAAGAACTTTTTGCTGACGAACTTGAATTTTTAAACAATACTGATTTTATGATTGATCAATCTCCACCTATAGAGGTTGAACCGTCACCATTCCTTCTTCCTAATCATTCACATTCCTCCTCATTCTTTCTTTTCTCTAAATTCAAACCCTTTCCTGACCACCTCTTATCCCTTCCCCACTTTTTCTTGACTCGATACAATACATTCTTCCACCAACCTATACGATATACTGATAAAATCTTTGAATGGTTGGTGTTGACTTTTGGTCTTTGTAAAGTCTTACTTTGACCAAATGACTCACCCCCTCTTAAAATGCTTCGTATTGTCTAACTCATGTTTGAGGGGGGATATATTTTTGGCTCTTGATCATAACTTTTGTCCTCAAATTTGTGAGCCAAAAATAAGTTTGGGGGAGGATTTTCACATTCATATATTCTTGCCCCCATTAATAATTTCTTCCCAAGTCTACAGGTTTGTGAGCTTAACAGATGACATCAGTGAGGACACTGCTGTAAACAGGTTTAGGGGAGGTTTGTGCTTATTTACACATCAATTTGCATCATATTTTGCATAAGCACAACATTTTCAAAAATTTTTTAAAAAAAATTCTTTTATAACAAAAAAGTAGAAAGTGAAAAATTACATCCAAAAGATAGGAATAGTTTAAGAAAACCAAGAAAATTAGAAGTTTTCTTAAACGAACTAGTAATAAGTAGTTATGAGCTGTTGTCCCAAGGGTTAGTAAGATGAAGGAAGTCACTAATCTGAGGATAAAAATAAGTCTGAAAAATAGTTTCTATTCTGGAAGCCGAACATTTGAATGTTGATACCCTACTATATGCACTTACACAAGTCTTGAAACTCGGGATAGTAGAGGATACCTTGAAATGCTCTTGTCTAAAAGCCAAAGTATGAAGGAAGTGAAAAAAATGAAGAAAATATAAAAATGGTGAAAAGAAAAAAATGAACACTGGTTTTTTATCGCCAAGGCAGCAATAAAAAAATATAGCGAGGGTGCTTCTTCACCTAGTGCCCTAAGGCCAACTGGTCTGGGAGTCACTGCTAAGCCTTAGGTGGTGCAAGACGAGGAAAATATTATCACCTAATCAGCAAGCACAGGAGTAATCGGTTGGTTAGTACCTCAAGAAGTATTAACGGTCGCATGAAAATGTGTGAGCGAATCTTAATATTCATCAAATTAAAAAGTACTAATGTAGATGGACAAGAGTATGATAGCTTGAATTGAATTCTCCGAGTGAAGGGATGTCCATTTCACACACGTGGGGTTATATGATCAATGTTTGGATGAAAGGTGGGAATGAAGAATAAAGACGATGTTTTATTGAGAGATGATGTGATTTCTAACATTTTTTCATGACTATTAAGATAGGGCTCATGATAACTGAAAAGCTAGTATAGTTGGAAACTCTTCTTTTCAAGGCCTTTCTTTTATGGTTCTTATCTTTATATGTAAATTTCACCATCTTTCTTTTGTTATTGGATTTTGTGGGTGTAATCCGCTGAAAACCCTCAGGAGATAACACTCCTCCTACTAGAGACACCTAGAGGTTTAACGGCTTGTTGCACGTGCTCAGTGCAATCGTGTCTGCCAACGAAAGTGTGCTTAGTTTTCTCCTTTCTTTTTTTTCCTCTTGAATAAACTAGTTTGCACGGGACGATCAAAGATAAGTTTGGGGGTATTTGTTCAGTTGATAAAACTGCACATTTGTATTACATTTTTCTTACCATTTTCATATTAAAAAAGGACTTTATTATAATATATTATACATATGAGGGTTTATGTGTAAAACACCATTTTCCATGTGTTAATATATTTTAATTAGTATTTGGTAGGAAAATGTATGCAAATAAATCTATTGACCAAATCCTAGTAGAACTAAGTCTACTAAATATTATTTAAGATTATTGTGCAGAATTTTCCAAGTTGTTATGCAGAATATACCAAAGAAATCAATTTGTTGAAGAAAACTTGCCAAATTAAGAAGCAAAATTTGGAGACCAAGTCTGGAAGCAACCGAGAGAAGATTTATGAATTCTAAAGGTGCCTAGGATTGCCACATGTCACAAGAAGAAAGCCCAAGAATTTTGATGAAGAGATCCTCACCATTGGCCGCGGAACCGCGGCCAAACCCCCCTGTTGGTCGCGGATCCGCGGCAATCTAAAGAGATCATTTGCTATGATTTTGTGGCTTAAATCTCTGTTATATTTTACCAACTTTTGAAGCAAAATATTGTGGCTTTGGACTATAAAAGGGCACCGAGAGCCTCTTGGAAAAATCATCAAGCCGACGAGATCACGAAGCCCCAGACGCTCACGCATCCAGGCTGATCATCAACTGTTCGTCTACCTCCTTGGAAGAGATCGAGAAGCAAACTAGTCTTTGTAATCATTTTCTAAGGAATCAAAGTGTAGATTGTTCAAGTTGATTAATAAAGGTAGTTGTTTTATTTAATTCTTTTGCATTTTACATTATGTTTTCCCTCTCTGTCTTTTCATCTTCTTCTCCCAACATGCGCGAGTAATTCTCCGCTTGTTAGGGTTCGTAGGATTAGGGTAGGCTAATGGATGATGAACATCCCTAAACCCTTTTTAAGTCCTATAAAGTTTATGAACTTTATCAAAAGAATCATTAACATCCTAATCGGGTGCGCTAGCAATTCTTTGCTAGTTCCGACCGCGATTAGAGATTAGATTAATGATTGTTTTGGTAACGGCTAGATAATGAATGGAGTTCCGTGTCGAGATAAGGGTTAAGAGTGGGATTCCTTTTCCCTCCAGAAACCCTAATCTACACGCATCACCTTCGTTCTAGTTTTAAATCTATTAATGGATAAAAGGATAACTTTTAATTAATCGTCCATAACTACTAAATCCTAACGAACCCTACAAGCCCTCTGATTATATTATCTAAATCTCTAAAATAATCTAGATCTATATTTTACATTCTTGTTTAACGAAGATCTAGAAACCATTCTATAAAATTCTTTATTCCTCCTCTCTTTCTCAACACATCTAAAGTAAAAGTAAAAGGTTCCACGTTTCCCAGAGGACGACCCGTACTCATCTCGGTCTAGCTACACGCGACACCGTTATTGATTGCGGTTAACTACAAACACAATTTTTCGTATCAATCATCGCCTCCCCATGAGAAAACCCATGCCTCACCCCAGCCTCGCACCCTCGTCGCCATCGTCGCCTCACCCTTCGTCTCCTCACCGCCGACCACCTCATCGGCCTCCCCTCTCCTCTACCACCTCCTCGACGTCCTCCCGTACTAGCCACGACCTTTGCATTTCCCTGCACCGAGCACCAACCTCCGATCACCATCGTCGTCGTCTTCATCCAAGAGCACCACCACCTTCATCCACATCAACCATTACCATAGCCCTCCTTCACACCTTCTCTCCTCTCCCCGCATGAGAACCCACATGAACCTAACAACCCAACGACTCGCGAACCCTAACCATAGCTTCCGCCGGAGACCACGTCGTCGTCGCTTCATCTCCCCTCTCCTCCTCTCTTCCCTCGAGCATCCCTCTTCTTTCCCTGACCAACCTTTTACCTGTACACTATGATCCCTGCAGCCTCACAACTCACTGCAAATCGATAACACCCTACAACCCATCACCGGCTCCTCGCCGGAGCTCCGACCTTATCGGCCTCAGCACCATCACCAACATCTCTCTCATCTCCTTCCCTGCAAGCCACGACCCATTCACCAAATCCCAAGAACCCAGGAAACCCTCCCTGCACATCCACTGCCTCGCCGGTAAACCCCATCGCCGGTGACCCACCACCTCGTCTTCGCCCCTCGCTGCCTTCTCTGATCCATGAATCCAAACCCTGAGCCATACTTGAGACCCCAGTTCCCTTTTCTTTCTTCTTGCTCTTATTCTTCTTTCTTCTCTTTACATTTCAATTCTTGATCCGTATTTTTCCGGTCATCGCCGGAGTCGTGCTGCTGCCGTCGATCCAAGCAACCCTGTGGACGTCCCCTACCCGCGTGGTTACCTTCTTGCCATGCCTGGACCTGTCCTATATGCGCGTGTGGTTGTTGCGACATTTGCCGACGTCAGACGTGCCATGCGTATCCGTATCGCGATCCATCGAGGTAAGTAAAACTTGCTAAATGCTATCTATATGATTTTTATAACTATTTATTTGCATATTAAACCTGTAGATCGAATCTAAAGTCACATGTTCCAATTTAACAGTTCGATGTTCCGTTTATATCTTTTTGATTCAGAACTTGATATATACCCGTTGCATTTTAGTTTACCATACATAAGACCCCCATCCATATTTAAATCACATAGTAATTATCTGCATAGCCCACAGTACCTTTTAAAAGTTTCTACCCTATCGGACACCCGTTTGCATCGATCTAACCTGTTTTATATATAATTGCATCAATAGGCCATTTAATACATGTTAATGTGATTTTAATATTCAATATTCATTTAAGTGTATGATACTTAATGTTGGAACCATAACCCTAACTCTAATCGATAACCGTACATCTATATAGTTTAATCTATACCTATTTGTATATCATATTACATGTTCCAATTTATTGTTCTATTAGTACCCATGCTTGTTTTGTATACCTATGCTTATGCTAGTTTGATTATGAGCACCCACTTGACATCTGGTGCACCCTGACATGACTTGTTACACCTATTACTTGACACGACATTGTACCGTGCAGCTCTTGACAAGACATGACACCTATATACATTACATGACTTGACCTGATGTACCATGCCTTTACCTGTTACCTGATCTTGTGACTAATGCAAACAAACTTTATCTATTGTCCCTACGGACATTTTCTCTTGTCTATCCAGACAAACCAGTACCCGCCTGATCCTGTGTTGGCATTAGCTCCAGATTTTTTAATACCTGACTTGTTTACATATAACCTGCGGTATGGGGAAATTAATGATGAAACCTGACTTGTAACTCGACAGTTCGCTACCTTTACTGATCAGTTTTAGAGGCTAGGCCCGCCTTGGGATGCTGCTGCTGATGTGAGTGTTTATGCCTTAGAAGGCCATTACTGTATCATACTAGTTTGTATATTACTTAATGGAAGCTTGCGATATTCACAATTGTATTGACAGTCTTGCTAAAAATGGTAGTATGCTACTTGGTTTATGTCTACTTCAATATGTGCATATGTTTCTTGTAACGTATCGCTTATACATATTAGTAGAGCCCTTAGGATCTTTGCTTGATTATTAGCGTTGTGATGGCAGCCACACTAGTGGGGGCTGGGTAGTCTATAAGCAACATCCTATACAGGTCCCTAGTCGTAGGATTATTGAGATAGGGCATCGATACTCCGGAGTAGACTAGTGTGTACGCTTCTCATCCCAGTTGGGGAGATAGTCTGTCCCACAGCCATCAGTACATCGTACTGGAGATAGTATACAGGCGCTCGTTAGGTTACGGGTACACCGGACAGGACTCACGGGGAACTGTTGGTTGGTATTATACCCGTCGTCAGTTAACAGTTCCCAGGTGACATGAGTACAGCATAGTCCGCAGACTTGACACTGCTGCTTCGCCTCGAGTGTGTTCCCACTGTTCTTAGATTGCTACCCTACCACGGCTCAAAGGAGTCATGCAAACAGGTAGCAGTTGGGTGCGGTCCCGAAGCACTTGGAGGCAGTGGCGGTTAGACAGGATTCGTCTCTCCCGGTATTGGGAGTTGATATCGCGCTGTGTCAGAGAGCCATTACGCAAAGTCCCTTGCCAGGGCAAGCGAGATTTACTGGTAGGTTCCAGTTGTTTCTCAGGGTGTAATGGGCTACGCTTCGTCATGACTTATACCGCTATTAGGGGACTGACGCTTGCCACCCCTAGGCCCGATATGCGATAGTCTTAGACGAACAGACCGGACTGTACGGAGATTGTCACAGCAGGCTCAGTAGGAGTTCGGATAGGTTTCCTCATCGGCCTTCTTATCGACATCTACCTGGGGACCGTTACGTACAGCTAGTACCGCTTGCGGTCTGTGGTTAAACCAACTGCCAGCGTAGTAGTCGAGTCTTTAGAGTCCCACACAGAGAGTTTTCCTGCTCCAGGTGAAACGTTATAGAGGTCGTATGGTTTTACGACAAGGGTTCGGACGCATACGTGTTTAAATGCACGTACGTCGTTCGGACAGTTTTTACTAGTCGACTTTGTTTTAAGCCAGATTCTATTATCAGATTATTGGATTTATACAGTCTAAAGTTTTTCCGTGTTTTCACGGATAGGATGGGCGTTCTCGTAATTTCACGGGAAGCTTCTAGAAGGATGGTGACTTGAGGGTTTAGGTGGCATTTGCATTTATTATGTTAATGACTCTTTTGTGTGATTCATCCATGGAGTTAATGCATCATTTATTGATCTAATGACTCATGAGATGAATCACTCATATGAATAAACGAAGCATGGTTGTTAAATGATTTAATTTATTTATTTCATAAAAGATAATGCTTCAAATATTCAAATGAGTTCATTATCTCTTCTCATTCTCAATGCTCACCTTCTCTCTCCACAAGCTCACTCTCTCTTCAAACCCTAATCCTACCACTCATGTGTTGAGACCAAGGATTAGAATACACTAATTAATCCATAACCCTTCTCTATATCATCTAGATACTTTGATTAGCAACTAAAGAAACCTAGTTACCTCAAGTTTAGAGGTGAAGCTTGGAGTAAAGCTCTCGGGTGGATCATCTACTACATAGAGAAGGCCGGAGAGGAGGTGGAGAACGAAAAGATGAAGGACACGGTTCATTAGGTATAATCATTTCTCATAGCAGTTAACAACTTCTATGTTTCTTGTTAGTTATAGTTTAGCAAAGATTCTTCGGTTAGTCGATGTTTACGCAAAGAACAAGATCGTTTTTCATTTTTCCTCCTCCCCGCAAGTCGTGGGGTGTTGTACATCGACTTACAGTGGCATCAGAGGCTCGCTAAACAATAATTAACTCATTAGCAAAGTCGTAAGAATTTCGAACGCAAAAAGAACCGGAAAAATCATCGATTTAATACAGTTTCTGTCGAATTTAAAACGTGGTCCAAAAATTTTTCTGGGACCTCTAAAAATACAATCCGGGAATAGTAGGGCTACTGCAGAAATTTTGACTCATGACTCGGCAAACTCAACGCGGAACCGCGACGGATCCATGCGATCCGCCGTGGATCCGCGGCCGAGTTGGGGCCGAGTCAGCCCAAATTTCTTCAGTAACTCTTATGTGTTAATAATGATATTTCTGCGATATTTTATTTTCTGCTAAGATCTCAAGGGCACAGAGAAGTTTTGGAGTAGAATATAAAGTGTTTGCTCGATCAAAATTTTACGATGTTTGCTAATTTGATTCTATCTGTGACTGTATAATGTATTCGTAAACCTCCCTAACTGCTAATATGTCGGTTGGCAGGGGGTTGCACATTTCTATGATGATTTTAACTGTTTGTGGTTATGAACTGTATTGGATTGTTGTGATGATCAGCCGTGGTATGTGATGGGGTTTTATATTAATTCATTCGATGGAATTGTAATATGTTGTAATATTATTTTGCGGGGCGCATCCAGGTTGCGGTTGTAGCCACTGTTGTATTATTTCATTTTACTGTTTTTGCTCCTAGGATAGACCCAAGATGGGGTGCACAAACTACCGGGTACTTTGAAGTGTTTAGTGGCCTACTCACGTCGTTGAGGGAGACCGCTTCACTTCGGGTACTTGGCGGATAGTTTGCCGTACCCGTAGGGGTCTAGGGTGGGGTAATAGCTATTCATCACAACTGTGTAATCCGTCTTTCGTTGCAGGCTCAAAAGAAACGCGGATTGCTTGCATATCCAATAATGTTCATCTGTGATCTGGAATGCCTATTATTGCGTCTGACGAATGTACAATGTCTATATATGATAGCTATTTAGACATCACTTATGTTTTACACCCGCGCTAGCCTAGCCCCCGCTCTGCCGTTAGTTAAGTAACCAACGGGTGATGACGGGACCCAGTGGCGAATGCGGATGGCATAAGAGGACGTTGTATTTTCGTTGTTTTCTGCAATGATAGGTTAATGATGGGACGCATTATTATTAATGCAAAGAAAATAAACCAATGTTAAATCGTTGGAACGGTTTAAAGGAAACCACTCGGTTATTTTTAAAACAGAAGATATTTTTAATTGCGGAGCTTTAACCACTCCTTTTAAAAAGGCTATCAGGTTTCTTCGGTTATATGAAGTTCACTACGTTCACGGATTCGCCAAAACCATTCGTAGCCATCCGTCATTTCATTTGGGTATTCAGGAGTATTCAAGCTATGTATTTTGGCCAAAGTCAAGGCATAGTGTTTGGTAGCTGCTGGGTATTCATTTGTTGCATAGATAGATGAGTTAGTTTGGGACAGTCGTATTATCATTTGACCAAAGTCAGGGGTATATACGGATGGGTTCAAATTGACAAGATAATGACGTGTAGAACTTAACATGTGACTTATGACATTTTGACCAAAGCCAAGGTCATAAGAGCATGGGGCAAAAATATATATCGGGAATTTCTAAAGAAACTGAAATTTGCAAAGAGATGCATACCATTTGGAGTTTGATGAGCACTGGTAGGATTCCTCCAGCATTATCATACAATGATATTTGGATCTCGATCCTACTATGAGTATATGCTACTTATCAGGAGATTCGTCACTTAACGATCAATGCTAAAAACCAAGTAGGTGTCAAGAAAGGTGTCAGCGAGGCTACGCCCCCAGAGAAAAGAGGTTATTTAATTAAGGAACTTCGTGAAAGCGTTGGAAAACCTCCCTCCAAGTACCGACACCGGCCTGGCTGAACGGTTAAGCAAGTATTGTACGGTGAGAATAGTCCTGGCTAATTCTTCTTTTATGGTTTGAGGAAGGATTCGAGAAACAGTGGGAGCCATCCAGTTTGGATAAATTAAAAACCAATCTAAACTTGCAAGAGCGTCATGCTAAAGTGTTTTATTCTCTCTTTCTCATTGCAGCGACCTTGTGACCATGACTAGGTTACATCTAGATAACAATTTGACTTAATCTGACTTATATGACTGGCAAAGGTCTGTCCAGATGTCCATTGCCTATGACAAGCTGGACCACCCTATTACTACTCAAGATCCCGCCGTCCCAGGTCGAGTTTCCACCATCGCGGATATGGATATCCGTCAGACAAGGGAAAAGGATAAAGTGAAAGCCAAGTGCCTCATGTTGGCTTCAGTTGATGGTGTATACCAGAACCAGCACGAGAAGATGGACTCAGTTTCCATCTTTCTCTATAACAAAGATTTATATGGAGAGCAATCTCATATCACAAGATATGAGGCCTCGAACGAATTAATTCAAGCGAGGTTGGCTGTCGGGCCATCAGTAGGGGACAACGTCCTTACGATGACTAGCAATATTAATGAGCTCAAGGACCTGGAGACCACGTTGGGAAACATGTTATATGCTGACTTATTTCCACAGTCCCTACCCTCTACTTACACCCTGAAAAAAACCAGGAAGACACAAGCTCTGCTTAATGGGGGACCTTCTTCTTCTACATCCAAGGTGAAAGCAAAGGGTGAAAAGAAGAAGACCTCTACAAAACCGATATATGGTGTTAGTAAAGTAGGAGGAAAGGGAAGAGCAAAAGTTTCGGGACTTAGTGTAGGTAACGAGGGATGTTCCTATTATTATGGGAACGGACATTGGTATAAGGATTGCAGGGCTTTGGAAGCCAGTAGCCAGGATACGAGGCATGTTGTGGCTTCGGCCTCAAGTGTGTTTGTAATTAAGAATTGTTTGTCAATTAACTCTACTTCCTGGGTACTAGATACCGGAGTAGGAACTCATATCTGTAATTCATTACATGCTTTGAGAAACCGTAGAGTTATAAGGGTAGGTGATTTGTCTCTCAGAGTTGCAAACGGAATGATCGTGGATGCTGAATCCGTGGGAGAATATCGCCTAGGTTTGACAAGTGGGCAGATATTGATTCTAAGTAACTGTTTGTATGTACCTAGTTTGACTTGTAATATCATATCAGTGTCCTCACTTTCGAGAGAGGGATATGATTTTACATTCGTAAGCGATGTAGTTCACATCCACCTAAATCAAGTTCTGATTGGGTCCGGTACATTAGATGACGGTATATACGTATTGAATCAAGCTCAGGTTTTTAATGTCCAGCACATACTTAAAAGAAAGTCTCCAGAAATAAATCAGGTTTTCTTATGGCATTGTAGACTAGGTCACATCAATGAAACACGGTTGACGAATTTGCATAGAGAAGGATATTTGAATTCGTTCGAATATCAATCTTATGCTACTTGTGAATCTTGTCTCATAGGAAAGATGACAAAGGCTCCGTTTACTGGACACGGAGTAAGAGCGAGCGAGCTCTTAGGACTCGTACACAGTGACATGTGCAGTCTAATGTCTATATATGCACGAGGTGGTTATTCCTACTTCATTACTTTCACGAATGATTTCTCTAGGTATGGACATATCTTCTTAATGAAGCATAAATCCGAGGCCTTTGAGAAATTCCGGGAATATAAGAGTGAAGTGGAAAACCAAACAGGAAAAAGTATCAATACATTGAGATCTGATCGAGGTGGTGAATACTTAAGTGCCGAGTTCCTGGGTTATTTAAAAGAGAATGGGATTCTCTCTCAGCTTACTCCTCCATACACACCACAACACAATGGTGTATCGGAAAGGAGGAATCGAACCCTATTAGATATGGTTCGTTCCTTGATGAGTTAGGCTGAGTTACCACGATCTTTCTGGGGTTATGCACTAGAATCGACTGCATTTCTTTTGAACCAGGTTCCAACCAAGACTGTGCCTACCACACCATATCAGATGTGCAGTGGGAAGAAACCCTGTCTTAAACAGTTTAGGACATAGGGATGTCCAGCTTTTGTAAAAAAGCAGCATGTGGACAAGCTCGAGGCACACTCAGTACGGTGTAAGTTTGTGGGATATTTAAAGAACTCCAAGGGATATTATTTCTATTACACAGAGGAACAAAATGTTTTTGTTTCTCGTCATGCCCACTTCTTAGAAACTGAATTTTTAGAAAATCAGAAGAGTGGGAGCGCAGTAGAACTGGAAGAAATTCCAGAACCACAAGCTATTACTGAAAGTTTGGTAGAACCAGAAGTTTCAGAAGAAAGGGACGTACCAGCGCCTATCCGCAGAAGTAGTAGGCAGTCTCATCCGCCCGAGAGAAACTACGGTTTTCTCATAGATGGGGATCGAGAAGATTGCATCATTGATAATGATGACCCTACTAGCTTCCAGAAAGCCATTCAGAATGGCGACTCGGTAAAATGGCTGGATGCAATGCGGACCGAAATGGAGTCTATGTACACTAACAAAGTATGGACTTTGGATATTGCTCCAGATGGGGTAAAACCCGTAGGATGCAAGTGGATCTTCAGAAAGAAGATTAGTGTAGATGGACAGGTTGAAACCTATAAGGCTAAACTTGTTGCAAAGGGTTTCCGTCAAAGACCTGGTTTGGACTATGACGAAACCTTTTCTCCGGTGGTTATGCTCAAATCCATTCGGGTCCTTCTTGCTATTGCTGCCTTCCATGATTATGAGATCTGGCAGATGGACGTAAAGACGGCCTTTCTAAATGGTAATTTGGAAGAGTGCGTCTATATGGATCAGCCAGAAGGATTCATTCAGAGTGGGAGCAGCGGTAAAGTGTGCAAGCTGCTTAAGTCCATTTATGGACTAAAGTAGGCATCGCGGAGTTGGAACATCTGTTTTGATGATATTGTCAAAGAATTCGACTTTATCAAAAATCCATATGAACCATGCATATATAGTAAGATTGTAGGGAGAGTTGTATTCCACGTCTTGTACGTGGATGACATTCTCCTAATAGGAAATGATAATCCTATGCTACAGTCAGTCAAAAGATTCTTGTCACAGAAGTTCTCCATGAAGGACCTGGGTGATGCCACCTACATTCTTGGGATCCAGATCTATCGTGATAGATCAAAGAGGATGTTGGGACTTTCGCAGTCCAGGTACATAGACACCATATTGAAAAGATTCGGTATGGAACATTCTAAGTGCGGTAACCTACCGGCTTGTCACGGAATCGCCCTCTCCAAAGAGATGTCTCCCAAGACTGATTTGGAAAGGGATCGAATGTCGATTATACCCTACGCTTCAGCGGTAGGCTCTATAATGTATGCGATGTTATGTACCAGACTAAATGTAGCATACGCATTAAGTGTTGTAAGCCGGTATCAGGAAAACCCAGGGGAGAAGCACTGGATAGCAGTAAAGAACATTCTCAAGTACCTGAGGAGGACAAAGGAGATGTTCTTGGTGTACGGCGGAAAAGACCTCCAGATCGAGGCCTTTGCCGACTCCAGCTTCCAGAGTGACAAGGATGACTCCAAGTCCATGTCGGGTTATGTCTTTACCCTCAATGGAGGGGCGGTCTGTTGGAAGAGTTCCAAGCAGGAGACCGTTGCTGATTCAACGAAGGAAGCGGAGTACATAGCTGCTTGCGATGCTGCAAAAGAAGTTGTCTGGATAAAGAAGTTCCTCATAGAACTTCAGGTGGTTCCTACCAGTGTTGGTCCAATACCTCTGTTTTGCGACAACAATGGCGCTATAGCTTTAGAGAAAGAACCCTGGTCCCATCAGAAGTCCAGACATATCTTAAGGCGGTATCACCTGATCAGGGAGATCATAGATCGCCAGGAGATCGAGGTAAAGAGAGTAGAGACGGAGAATAACGTTGTTGATCCATTCACAAAGGACATTCCTCAGACGCAGTTCGAGAGGCTATTCGAGATCATTGGTCTGCGATATGCTAGTACATGGCCCTAGTGCAAGAGGGAGATTGTTAGTGTTTATGCCCTAGAATGCCATTACTGTATCATACTAGTTTGTATATTACTTAATGGAAGCTTGGTATATTCACAGTTGTATTGACAGTCTTGCTAAAAATGGTAGTATGCTACTTGGTTTATGTCTACTTCAATTTGTGCATATGTTTCTTGTAACGTATCTCTTATACATATTACTAGAGCCCTTAGGATCTTTGCTTGATTACCAGCGTTGTGATGGCAGTCACACTAGTGGGGGCTGGGTAGTCTATAAGCAACATCCTATACAGGTCCCTAGTCGTTGGATTATCGAGATAGCGCATCGATACTCCGGAGTAGACTAGTGTGTATGCTTCTCATCCCAGTTGGGGAGATGGTCTGTCCCACAGCCATCAGTATGTCGTACTAGAGATAGTATACAGGTGCTCGTTAGGTTACGGGTACACCGGACATGACTCGCAGGGAACTGTTGGTTTGTATTATACCCGTCGTCAGTTAACAGTTCCCAGGTGACATAAGTACAGCATAGTCCGCAGACTTGACACTGCTGCTTCGCCTCGAGTGTGTTCCCACTGTTCTTAGATTGCTACCCTACCACGGCTCAAAGGAGTCGTGCAAACAGGTAGCAGTTGGTTGCAGTCCCGAAGCACTTGGAGGCAGTGGCTGTTAGACATGATTCGTCTCTCCCGGTATTGGGAGTTGATATCGCGCTGTGTCAGAGAGCCATTACGCAAAGTCCCTGGCCAGGGCAAGCGAGATTTACTGGTAGGTTCCAGTTGTTTCTCAGGGTGTAATGGGCTACGCTCCGACACGACTTATACCGCTATTAGGGGACGACGCTTGCCGCCTACCTTGGCCCGATATGTGATAGTCTTAGACGAACAGACCGGACTATACGGAGATTGTCACAGCAGGCTCAGTAGGAGTTCGGATGGGTTTTCTCATCGGCCTTCTTATCGACATCTACCTGGGGACCGTTACGTACAGCTAGTGCTGCTTGCGGTCTGTGGTTAAACCCACTGCCAGTGTAGTAGTCGAGTCTTTAGAGTCCCACACAGAGAGTTTCCCTGCTCTAGGCGAAACGATATAGAGGTCGCATGGTTTTACGACAAGGGTTCGGACGTATACGTGTTTAAACGCACGTACATCGTTCGGACAGTTTTTACTAGTCGGCTTTGGTTTAAGCCAGATTATAGTATCGGATTATTGGATTTATACAGTCTAAAGTTTTTCCGTGTTTTCACGGATAGGAGGGGCATTCTCGTAATTTCACGGGAAGCTTCTAGAAGGATGGTGACTTGAGGGTTTAGGTGGCATTTGCATTTATTATGTTAATGACTCTTTTGTGTGATTCATCCATGGAGTTAATGCATCATTTATTGATCTAATGACACATGAGATGAATCACTCATATGAATAAATGAAGCATGGTTGTTAAATGATTTAATTTATTTATTTCATAAAATATAATGCTTCATATATTCAAATGAGTTCATTATCTCTTCCCATTCTCAAAGCTCACCTTCTCTCTCCTCAAGCTCACTCTCTCTTCAAACCCTAATCCTACCACTCTTGTGTTGAGACCAAGGATTAGAATAGACTAATTAATCCATAACCCTTCTCTATATCATCTAGGTACTTTGATTAGCAACTAAAGAAACCTAGTTACCTCAAGTTTAGAGGTGAAGCTTGGAGTAAAGCTCTCGGGTGGATCATCTACTACATAGACAAGGCCGGAGAGGAGGTGGAGAACGAAAAGACGAAGAACACGGTTCATTAGGTATAATCACTTCTCATAGTAGTTAACAACTTCTATGTTTCTTGTTAGTTATAGTTTTGCAAAGATTCTTCGGTTAGTCGATGTTTACGCAAAGAACAAGATCGTTTTTCATTTTTCCGCCTCCCCGCAAGTCGTGGGGTGTTGTACATCGACTTACAGTTGACATCATCCATCGTTATCCACTACCTTTTAGAGGCTAGGCCAGCCTTGGGATGATGCCATGGACATCATTCATCGTTTCCCCTTTTCCTTTTAGTGCCTAGCGGCATGTCTCGGTTTCTGCCCGAGAATCTTCACCGTGATCCCAGGCACGCACGGGATACTATTGAGTTACATCGATGATTCATCAAATTGATTTCAAAGACTTGAGAGTAGTTAACCCATTAGAACAGTTTTGATTACTCACTGCACACTACCCTTCACTGCCCTGATTTATAATGCTGATACAGCTGCTTTACCTTTTATGATCATACTTGCATGTCTTGCTACCCTGTTTATATATTATTGCTTGATGTTATGACGTGCTGACGTCTGGGTTTTGCATGGCCTAGATCCTCTACCTTTGTTGCAGACTGATCAGGAGCATTGCCGCTGTTAGACCGAGTGGTGAGGATCCTGTTGGTATCCAGTTTTACTTTCCAGGTGTTTTATTTATTGGATCTTTTGCTTCCGCATATTATTATTTCTTGGCTCATTATTCTGGCTCATAGACATTTACTAGATAGTTTAGTTTACTTTCCTGTTCTTGATATCTCCACAGCCGTAATGTGACTGTGGAGGGATTTTTCCTATCCACAGGTAGCATGGTTGGCTATGTCACGTGCCCATCTTAGCGTACTCTGGGAAGCGGGGCGTGACAGTTTTGATCAAGTCAATGGTCAAAAACCCTAATGAGGTTTCTCCCTCTCCGCTTCTGTCAACTGTACATACGTACGTTCCCGCATTCGCGTTCCGAAGAAACATGAA
Organism: Agapanthus africanus; assembly: GCA_030015575.1. NCBI lineage: Eukaryota > Viridiplantae > Streptophyta > Magnoliopsida > Asparagales > Amaryllidaceae > Agapanthus > Agapanthus africanus. Next base: position 261,711,049 of record CM057345.1, on the reverse strand, counting down.
TACAATGAGACAAGACCAATCCCAAAACAAATATTAGGATCTGGCTTAAACCAAAGCCCACTAGTAATAACTGCCCGGACACCAAACGTGCACAAGTGCGCGTATGTGAACGAACCACGTCGTAAGACCATTCGACCTCTACTCTGTTTTGCCAAAAGGCGAACAACCCTCTTTGTGGGACTCTAATGACTCGACACTACACTGGCTGTGGGTTTAACCACAGGCCGCAAGCGGTACTACCTGTACGTAACGGTCCCCAGGTATATACCGATAAGAAGACCGATGAGGTGAACCCATCCGAACTCCTACTGAGCTTGAATGTGACAATCTCCGTACAGTCTGGTCTGTTCGTCTGAGAGTATCGCATGTCGGGCCTAGGGGGCGGTAAATGTCCGTCCCCTAATAGCGGTACAAGTCGTGTCGGAGTGTAGCCCAGAACACCCTTAGAAAATACTGGAAACACTACCAGTAAATCTCGCTTGCCCTGGCCAGGGACTTTGTGTAATGGCTCTCCTAGACACAGCGTGATATCAACTCCCAATACCAGGAGAGACGAATCCTGTCTAACCGTCACTGCCTCTAAGTGCTTCCGGACTGCACCTAACTACTACCTGTTTGCATGACTCATTTGAGCCGTGGTAGGGTAGTAATCTAAGAACAGTGGGAACACACTCGAGGCGAAGTGACAGTGTCAAGTCAACGGACTAAGCTGTACTCATGTCACCTAGGAACTGATAACTTACAATAGGTATAATACCAACCAACAGTTCCCAGCGAGTCCTGTCCAGTGTACTCGTAACCTAACGAGCAACTGCATACTATCTCCAGTACGACGTACTGATGGCTGTGGGACAGACCATCTCCCCTCCTGGGATGAGAAGCGTATACACTAGTCTACCCTGTAGTATCGATGCCCTGTTTCGATAATCCTACGACCAGGGACCTATATAAGGATGTGCTTATAGACTACCCAGCCCCCACTAGTGTGACTGCCATCACAACGCTGGTAGTCAAGCAAAAGATCCTAAGGGCTCTATCAATATGTATTAGAAATATGTCAAAAGAAACACATACACATATTAAAATAGATACAAACCAAGTAGCATACTACTATATTAAGCAAGAATGTCAATCCGTGTATATATCCCAAGCTTTGAAAATGTAATATACAAACTAGTACTATACAATAATGGCCTTTAGGGCATATCACACTAACAATCTCCCACTTGCACTAAGGCCATATGCTGGCATATTGCAGACCTATCATCTCGAATAGCCTCTCGAACTGCGTCAGAGGAATGGCCTTTGTGAATGGATCTGCAGTGTTATCTTCAGTAGCAACCCACCGAACCTCGATCTCCCGGTGATCCACGATCTCCCTTATCAGTTGATACCGCCTCAAGATGTGTCTGGACTTCTAACTGGACCAGGGTTCCTTTGCTAAGGCTATAGCCCCATTGTTGTCACAATACAGAGGTATTGGATCAACAATGGACGGAACCACCTGAAGTTCTGTCAAGAACTTCTTCATCCAGTCAGCTTCTTTTGCGGAATCAGATGCTGCGATATACTCCGCTTCCATCGTCGAGTCAGCAACGGTTTCCTGTTTGGAACTCTTCCAACACACGGCCCCTCCATTGAGAGTAAAGACATAACTCGACATGGATTTGGAGTCATCCTTGTCACTCTGGAAGCTGGAGTCAGCAAAGGCCTCGATTTAGAGGGCTTTTCTGCCGTAAACCAAAAACATATCCTTAGTCCTTCTCAGGTACTTCATAATGTTCTTTACCACTATCCAGTGCTTCTCCCAAGGGTTTGACAGATACCAGCTTACTACACATAGTGCATAAGCTACATCTGGTCTGGTACACAACATCGCATACATTATAGAGCCTACCGCAGAGGCGTAGGGTATAATAGACATGCGATCCCTTTCCAAATCAGTCTTGGGAGACATCTCTTTGGAGAGGGCGATCACGTGACAAGACGGTAAATAACCACGCTTAGAATCTTCCATACTGAATCTTTTCAGTATGGTGTCGATGTACTTGGTGTTAGTTGTATATATGCCCTAGATGCCAGTATTGTACAGATGATGTATATTATATTGGATGCTTGGTCATATATAGAGAAGACTTTCTTGCTCGATATGATAGTATGCTATCTGGTTGCTCTTTATCTTAACATGTATACTTGTCTCTTTATACTGTCTTAAAGTTACATGTTGGTAAAGCCCTTAGGATGAGTACTTGACTACCTGGACTATGATGCGGATCATACTAGTGGGGACATAGTAGTCTATGTAGGGTTCCTAGGCACACTAATGAAGTCTTGCAAGTGATCAAACACGGCCAATTTAAATTTTACAAGTGCCGAGAAACCCTAATACGGATCGTTAACTAGATATATAGGCTATGCAATGCAAGTTAACGACTTTTAACTAAAGGAAAGAAGCTACAACCTTTGTAGATCCGGTCCTCCACGTCCAAGGCTCCACGACGATGTCCTTCCGCTGTCCAAGTCGGATCCCGAACTCTAGCATCGGCATCATCGAAGAAATGGGCGGGCTTGATCGTCGGCTTCGATGCCGAAGATGATCTACGTCGAGGCATAACAAGATCAAACTCCGACTTCACCAAGTCATGAAACTTGTGAAGAAAACACCCTTTACTACTTGGCAAGAGGTATAGGATGAAGAAATAGGAAGTGGGTTCACTTTAGAATTGAATTTCTCACTTGTTTTCATCACTTGCCATTGATGTAGCAAGCTTTTCTTCATGGAAGAAGAAGATGAATAAGAAGAAGATGATATGATAAGTTATTTAAAAATAGATAATAAAATGAATATTTATCATAATCTTAACCTTAGTTAAGTGTAGAGAATTGACTAAGGTTAGGTTGAATGGTTAGGGTTAAGGATGAGAACAAAAAGGTCATTTAGTCAAAGCTTCATGAAGCTTCAACTAAAAACAAATGAAGCCACCATTCATTTATCTTTCAATTTATTCAAAATGAAAAAATAAATAAGATAAATGAATAAGTAAAACCCTAATCAACAACTTAACCATGGTTTAATTCTTTACACTTAACCAAATAAGCATGTATCATCAAACATGATACAATCAAGTGCATAAAAGTATATCACATATACAACTTGCACAAATCAAGTGAGAAAATCTACTTAAAGTGAACCAATACAAGTTAATGCAAAGTAATATATCAAATATATAATTATACATTAAATCATTAAATCAACACTTGATTTAACGATCCAGTCATATCGCATATAACCGACCAGTATCCTATGTATCGGCTTATCGAATCAATCGTTGATTCGATAACTAGGTTATATCGCATATAACCAATCGATACATCCATCGCGACAATGAAATACGATATCACATACACGCATTATTCTCGGTCCTGCACATATCTCATATGCGCTCCTATTTCGTTTCGCTTGAGCCAGGAAACCTCTGTGTAGGACTCTAAAGACTCGTCAATACGCCGGCAGCAGATGATGATCATATCAAGCACCCACAAGCCGCAAGCGGTCTGCTAAACGTAACGGCCACCCGGGTATTGAGCGATCATAAGATCGACGAGCAAGCCCGCTCACACTCCTGTGAATCCAACCAGTAACACTTACCGTACAGTCCGGTCTGTTCGTCTGATATGTCGCATATCTCGCCTAAGGGTGGTAAACGTCAGACCCCAATAGCTTGATAAGTCATGCCGACGTAAGGTCCATAACATGTGTGAAACTACTGATAACACTTACCAGTAGGTCACCGCAACCCTGGCCAGGGATTTCCTGTTATGGCCAGTCGAGCATAGCGCAACATCAACCCCCAATACCGGGAGAGACGAATCCCCTCCTATTGCTCATTGCCTCCATGTGAATCGGGACTGTACCCAAAAACCACATGTTTGCACGACTCAGTAGAGCCGTGGTAGGGTGGAAATCAAAGCACAGTGGGAGACACACAAGACTCTATGACGATCTCGGGTCAACAGACTAAGCTGTACCAGTGTCACCAGAGAACTGCCATCTGACGTGAGGTATAATACCATTTGGGAGTTCTCGGCGAGTCCGTTCAGTGTACCCAGTCTCCACTGAGCACCCGTATACCATCTCTGATGTCAAACACCAATGGATATGGGATCATCCATCGCCCATCGCATGGGTCGAGAAGATATACGCTAGTCTACTCTGGAATATCGATGCCCTGTCTCGATATTCCCTCGACTAGGAACATTGAAGGATATACTCATGGACTATCCAGGCCCCACTAGTATGATCTGCATCACAGTCCTGGAAGTCAAGTACACATCCTAAGGGCTTTATCAACATGTAACAGAGAGACAGAAAGTATACACGTTAAGATAAAGAGCAAACAGATAGTGTACTATCATGTCGAGCAAGAAAGTCCTACCTATATATGTCCCAGCATCCACTACAATATACATCCAATGTACAGTAATGGCCTCTAGGGCATACATTTAACTAACAATCTCCCACTTGCACTAGGGTCATCTGTAGCAGTGGTTGCAGTATCACATACTCAACCATCCCCTAAAAGTTTCTCTATGGGAAAAGGCCTTCGTGAGTGGATCCGCCGTGTTGTCCTCTGAGTCTACTCTCCTAACCTCGATCAACCTGGAGATCAACTATCTCCATGATCAGGTGATGCTGCCTCAGAATTTGTCTGGGTCACTGATGGGACCAGGGTTCCAGGGCCGAAGCCACACTTCCATTGTCATACAATGGCAGGAACCTAGTTCATCTTATGAACCAATATACACCCAAACTGCCGCTTTGGTAGTATCTTTAATAGCGATGTTACCATCCTTTATCGTCTAGTTTGCCACGGTATCTAGCTTGGAACTCTTCCAACATACCGTCCCTTTACTGAGGGTAAAGACAATGCTGTGACTGACATTCAGTCGTCTTTATCACCCTGGAACCCTTCCAGTGATTCTCCCCAGGATCGATTGATACCATCTCACTTCATCTAGTGAGAATCCTAGCATCCAATTAAATCTATCTCATAGATGAAAACTCAGGATTTAGGAGGTATCACTTTGATCCTATATGGAGAATCCATGTGATAAGAGGAGATCGACCGATCGTAGTATAGGAAACTCTTTTCCTATCAAGAGTATGTTGTCCATGTACAATACGAGGATGACCACCTTACTCTCTACTACCGTTTTGTATATACAAGGTTCATCTACCATTTTGATGAAGTCAAACACTTCGACTATCACATCAAAACAGACGTTCCAACTCCGCGATGCTTGCTTTATTATGTAAAGCAACTTGCACACGTTTCCGCTGCTCCCACTGTTTACGAAGCCCTCTGGCTGTGTTCTTATAGACGTTCTCTTCTAAATCATTATTTAGAAAAGTAGTCATGGCACCCAACCACCAGATATCGTAGTCATGGTATGTAGCAATGGCAAGTAGGATCTGGATGGACTTAAGCATAGTACCCTGAAAAGATTTCATCATTATCCACGCCTGGTCGATGACGAAAACCTTTAACAAGTCTAGCTTTGAAAGTCTCAACCTTTCCATCTACACCAAGTAATCTTCTCAAGATATACTTGCCCCTGATGGGGATTTAACCCTTCAGATATCGCAGCCAAAGTCCATACTTTGCTGGTGTACATGGATTCCATCTCAGATTGCTAAGCATCCAGCCATTCTTACAGAGTCCCTACTCTCGATGGCCTGCTTGAAACTGGTTGGGTCATCATCTCATGATGTATTCCTTGCTCCCACTGTCATCGAGAAACCGAGGTATCTCTCAGGCGGATGAGGAACCCTACCAGATCGGCGGAGAGGCTGAGGTTCGTCGGGAATTATTGAATCCCTTGGTTCTGTCAAATCATCAGCTGCAGTTTTGTATAGCTGGAACCTTTCCAGTTGCTACAGAACTGACCTCGCCTCGATCTTGTCCGGATTTTGCTTTTGACATAGGCCGGACAATCCCAAATCTTAACTAACTTAAGATATGGGCTCTTCCCTTTCCATATCACATATGAAGTGGTAGGCAGTGATTTGATTCGAACCTAATTCAATAGGTATGCAGCTTCTCAAGCGCATAACATCCAAAAGGAAATAAGTAACTCAGTAATACTCATCATAGAGCACACGATATCTAATATTGTGTGATTGCTCCACCCCGATACACCGTTGTGCTGTGGTGTATTCAGAGGAGTAATACTGAGAAAGAATCTCATTTTCCTTTAGAATAGTCCAAGGATTCCATGCACAAGTATTCTCCTTCCTGATCTCATCATAGGACATAATACTTATACCCGTATTTTGGTTCTCTACTTCCTAGTTATATTCTGTGAATACCTCAAAAGGTTCGGACTTATATTTCAACAGGAATATATGACTGAATCTTGAGAGATTATCAGAGAATATAATGAAGTATAAAGAACCAGTCCTGGCATGTGTAGACAGGAGACCTTACATACATCATTATGTATCAGTCCCAAGAGTTTACTAACTCTTTCTCTGTTTCCAGCAAACGGAGCTATGGTCATCTAATTTATGTGACATGACTGGCAAGATTCACAAGATGTAAATTCAAACTGATTTAAATATGCATCTAAAATGTAACTTCAGCCAGTCGGGTCGCATTGATGTGACCTAGTCTACAATGCCTCAAGAAGGATTCGTTCATTTCTGAACTTTTCTTCTTGTGTGTGTTCTATATACTAGGAACTGTAGTTTGATTTAGAATGTCAATGCTTTTAGATAACGTGCCTGAACCGATCAACTTTTGATATAGGAAATGTTCAAAACATTATCCATCAATACAAAATTTTAACATTTCTTTACTAAATAAAGAGAGTGATATGATTTTGTATATCAGGTTCGGTATCTAATAGCATTTGTTCAGAATCAATGTATTGGCAATACAGGGTGACAGTGACCAACAGACTTAGCTGCAACACTTGCCCCGTTTTCTGTCTCATGAAACTTATCACCCGTTCTCAGTTTTTCTACCCTTTTGTAGCCCTATGTAACAGATTACATATCTGGGTTCCTGATCCGGTATCATATACCCAGGATGCAGAGGATACTGAGAAACGGTTCTTTGTAATGAACACACCCGAAGGAGATGCATCTCATGCACTTTCTTCGTTTGGGCGGCATGGGAATCCTGGTATTCCTCTTATTTCCTGCTTTGTCTTATAACAATTATAAGTTGGAGCGGGACCAACGTTCCCCAGCACAGTATAACAAGCGGGTTCGGTCAATTCATCCGTATTATTATCTTGATTAAGGCGTGATATGGTCGCAACCTGGAGAGAGAGAGAAGAAAACACTCTGCGTGCGCTCTTACAAGATTAGATTGGTTATTTATTTTATCTAATCAGGATGGCTCCCACTGTTTTTATCAAATCTTCCTTCAAACCTTAAAAGGAAAGATTAGCCGGGATTAATTACACTCTACAAGTTCGCCAATTTTTCAGCCAGGCCAGTGTCGGTACTTTGAGGGAGGTTCCCCGTGCTTTCGCACGGACCTAATTACTGTAAACCTCGCTTTTCCAGAGGCGTAACCCCGTTGACACCTTTCTAGACACCTACTTGATCGGCTAATTGTAAAGTGCAAAACTTCCCAGGAGTAACAATTACTCGCAGTAGGTATCGAGATCCAACTATCACATAGAAGGCATGCAATCTCATTGCAAATTTCAACACTTGAAACTCCCGATAAAGATTTTTACCCCTAGCACTTATGACCTTAACTATGGTCAACAAATCATAAGCACTAGTCAAGTTCTACCCGTCATTTCGTGATTAATTAGACCCACCTACATGACCCTTAACTAAGGTCAACAAAGTCACGCGACTGTCCTAACTAATCGCATCATATGCGGTGTAGGAAGACATCACTTAGCTACCGTACACTGTGCCTTGACTATGGTCAACAAACACAGCACGAATACTAAGTACTCTACTTCCTAAAATGACGGAGGGTTGCGAATGGTTTTTGTGAAGACCTTTAATGCTTTGAACTTGATCTCGTTGCGGAATCAAATGGTTTTTAAATGGAATGTTTTTGAGGCTTTTCTAGTTTTGCTAAAGGGGTCACTCCCGGTGAAGGGATCGTCGGCCCTTTCCTCGTCGAATGAGGTGCGGGATATATCATATATATCACTGTGCAAAGCGGAAACTATAGAAGCGATCAAAGACAAACCGAGGGTTGTAGCATCTGCCAGTTATTGCTAAAGGAGTCACTCCCGGTGAAGGGATCTCGGTCCTTTCCTCATCGAATAAGGTGCAGGATGTTCTATAATGAACACCGCGATGCAAAGCAAGAACTGTAGCTACCTGTTTTTATTTTGAAATTCGATTCCACAACATCAATTTGGTTTATTTTCTTTCATTAATCTCATTAATGAATATCCCATCATTTAAGTCCACCTAAACATCACAGATAAATATAACGTACGCTTATGCCATCCGCATTCGCCTCGATGTCCCGTCTGCACCGTTAGGTTAGGTAACTAACGCCAGAGCGAGGCAGGGCTAGCGCGGGTGTAAAACATAAGCAACGTCTATATAATATATCATATATACAATATATAATATCTGTCACAGAACATCACATGATCACATCACAGATAAATCACAGCAGAAGAAACATATGAAATATTGGATATACTAGGACGTCCGTGTTTTCAATACGAGCCAGTATAAAACACGGATTCCACGGTCGTGATGAATAGCCAATCCCACACCCCAAGACCCCTACGAGAGCGGCAAGCAACCCTACCAATTCTAGGGTTAGGAGACCCGAACTCGACTCCTCGAGATGGTCTCCCTCTGGACCCCAGAACCCGGTTACTTATGCTCCCCTCCTTGGGTCTATCCTAATGCGGAAAAGTAAATAATATACAATGGGTGACATCTTCCGCAACCTGGAAGTGCCCCAATAAAAGAATATTACATACAAGTTTTTTTACATGAATGAAAATGAAAAACACTCATCTCACATAAAAACCCCCGGCTATTCGAACACGACGATCCAATATAAAATATCCAGTATCACAAAACATCACATGTCATCAACGTAAGCAAACATGCGTATCCCAATTGTCGTTGACATATAGCAACGAAACCGGCGATATCACATATTACACTTACGGTCACAGAAAAGAAAGTGTAAAACTACAACAGTTGGAATCTGCAATCTCTTTAGACATCGCATGCCTAATCAAATGAATTCCTTAGACATCGCATGCCTAACAATTATAAACCCCGCATTTTAGTCTCATTATCGAAAACACTTTTCAATATCAAGTCGGGCAATTCAACAAGATTCCCGAAAAACTGATCGAATGCTCGTCGCAAACTTTAGTAGGCGGCCGCACCCCCGACGCCGTCGCCGAAGTGCACCAAGGCGGAACACCGCTACCGCGAGCACCCAAACGGATGCTTTCGGCGACGGGGTTCTCCTACAGTCACTTGGTCGGGGCTATGGGGTGAGGTTGTCTATTAAGTTTACCCGGCGAGTATCCGCATACGCTACGTGAATGCGACGGACTTTTGATCACATCAAAACTCCGTGGCAACCGATCAAGTGAGACTAAACTGCTATGTTTATAACATTCATTCCGTTATCTCATAACTACTTGTGAATTCCAATTATTGTATCACATTCCGGATAAATAGAAAACGATAAACTTTTCGATCGAACAATCGAACACCCAAGTTTTCCCGATACAGCTCAACACATGAAATAAGTCTAACAGCATTCAGTTCGTGCCTCAGTACCAACGGTCCAGCCGTAGAAGGGTCAAGCCAACGCCTCACATGTGGCACGCCGTACTGCCCCAAACCCAAAGGTTCAAAGGGCAGTTCAAGACGGTCACATAATTGAGTTAAGGTTTGTTGTCTTCTAGAGGGACCATCGCATTACTTGCACTACTTAGAACGTCGTTAAACTACGGAAAAATCCAACAATTGGAAATTTCCCGGCAGGGGAAAAAGTGGGTATTTATATCCGGTCGAACTTTTTAACATATTCTAAAAATACCCGGAAAAACACACCGACAAAATTAGACAATCCGATCGATACACCGAGTCCCCAATACAACCCAGAAAATTCAACTCTTGAAAAAATATTAAAAATTCCCAGGAAAACTAGCACTGCAAACTAGGAATTACTGTGCAAAATTTATTGCAAGAGGAGACAAAAGGGCCGCGGAACCGCCGCATTAGCATGCTAATGCCGCGGTTCCGCCGCGCTTTGATGGATTCAGGGGCCTCGTTTTATACAGTAATTCTTAGAATCTTCTACTGAGTTTTCTGCATATTTTTAATTCTCAAAAATCCACGATTTTCAAAAATGTACAGAGAGCAATATTAGGGTTAGGGTTTCGGTTCGATCGGATTTCTAACTCCGTCTACGCATCGCCTAAGGCTCTAGCCAGGCTCTGATACCATTGTAGGGTTCCTAGGCACACTAATGAAGTCTTGCAAGTGATCAAACACGGCCAATTTAAATTTTACAAGTGCCGAGAAACCCTAATACGGATCGTTAACTAGATATATAGGCTATGCGATGCAAGTTAACGACATTTAACTAAAGGAAAGAAGCTACAACCTTTGTAGATCCGGTCCTCCACGTCCTAGGCTCCACAACGATGTCCTTCCGCTGTCCAAGTCGGATCCCGAACTCTAGCATCGACTTCATCGAAGAAATGGGCGGGCTTGATCGTCGGCTTCGATGCCGAAGATGATCTACGTCGAAGCATCACAAGATCAAACTCCGACTTCACCAAGTCATGAAAATTGTGAAGAAAACACCCTATACTACTTGGCAAGAGGTAGAGGATGAAGAAATAGGAAGTGGGTTCACTTTAGAATTGGATTTCTCACTTTTTTCATCACTTGCCATTGATGTAGCAAGCTTTTCTTCAAGGAAGAAGAAGATGAAGAAGAAGAAGATGATATGATAAGTTATTTAAAAATAGATAATAAAATGAATACTTATCATAATCTTAACCTTAGTTAAGTGTAGAGAATTGACTAAGGTTAGGTTGAATGGTTAGGGTTAAGGATGAGAACAAAAAGGTCATTTAGTCAAAGCTTCATGAAGCTTCAACTAAAAACAAATGAAGCCACCATTCATTTATCTTTCAATTTATTCAAAATGAAAAAATAAATAAGATAAATGAATAAGTAAAACCCTAATCAACAACTTAACCATGGTTTAATTCTTTACACTTAACCAAATAAGCATGTATCATCAAACATGATACAATCAAGTGCACAAAAGTATATCACATATACAACTTGCACAAATCAAGTGAGAAAATCTACTTAAAGTGAACCAATACAAGTTAATGCAAAGTAATATATCAAATATATAATTATACATTAAATCATTAAATCAACACTTGATTTAACGATCCGGTCATATCACATATAACCGACCAGTATCCTATGTATCGGCTTATCGAATCAATCCTTGATTCGATAACTAGGTTATATCGCATATAACCAATCGATACATCCATCGCGAGAATGAAATACGATATCACATACACGCATTATTCTCGGTCCTGCACATATCTCATATGCGCTCCTATTTCGTTTCGCTTGAGCCAGGAAACCTCTGTGTAGGACTCTAAAGACTCGTCAATACGCCGGAAGCAGATGATGATCATATCAAGCACCCACAAGCCGCAAGCGGTCTGCTAAACGTAACGGCCACCCGGGTATTGAGCGATCAGAAGATCGACGAGCAAGCCCGCTCACACTCCTGTGAATCCAACCAGTAACACTTACTGTACAGTCCGGTCTGTTCGTCTGATATATCGCATATCTCGCCTAGGGGTGGTAAACGTTAGACCCTAATAGCTTGATAAGTCATGCCGACGTAAGGTCCATAACATGTGTGAAACTACTGATAACACTTACTCAGTAGGTCACCGCAACCCTGGCCAGGGATTTCCTGTTATGGCCAGTCGAGCATAGCGCAACATCAACCCCCAATACCGGGAGAGACGAATCCCCTCCTATCGCTCATTGCCTCCATGTGAATCGGGACTGTACCCAAAAACCACATGTTTGCACGACTCATTAGAGCCGTGGTAGGGTGGAAATCAAAGCACAGTGGGAGACACACAAGACTCTATGACGATCTCGGGTCAACAGACTAAGCTGTACCAGTGTCACCAGAGAACTGCCATATGACGTGAGGTATAATACCATCTGGGAGTTCTCGGCGAGTCCGTTCAGTGTACCCAGTCTCCACTGAGCACCCGTATACCATCTCTGATGTCAAACACCAATGGATATAGGATCATCCATCGCCCATCGCATGGGTCGAGAAGATATACGCTAGTCTACTCTGGAATATCGATGCCCCGTCTCGATATTCCCTCGATTAGGAACATTGAAGGATGTACTCATGGACTATCCAGGCCCCACTAGTATGATCTGCATCACAGTCCTGGAAGTCGAGTACACATCCTAAGGGCTTTATCAACATGTAACAGAGAGACAGAAAGTATACACGTTAAGATAAAGAGCAACCAGATAGCGTACCATCATGTCCAGCAAGAAAGTCCTACCTATATATGTCCCAGCATCCACTACAATATACATCCAATGTACAGTAATGGCCTCTAGGGCATACATATAACTAACAGTCTATAAGTACATCCTTCAAGGTCCCTAGTCGTGGGTGTATCAAGACGGGGCATCGATATACCAGAGTAGACTAGCGTATACGCTTCTCGACCCATGAGATGGGCGATGGATGATCCCATATCCATTGGTGTTTGACATCAAAGATGGTATATGGGTGCTCAGTAGAGACTGGGTAAACAGGACGGACTCGCCGAGAACTGCCAGATGGTATTATACCTCACGTCAGATGGCAGTTCTCTGGTGACACTTGTCCAGGTTAGTCTGTAGACCCGAGATCGTCATAGAGTCTTGTATGATTCCCGCTGTGGTTTGATTTCCACCTTACCACGTCCATGAGGGCGTGCAAAACGGTGGTTTTTGGGTATAGTCCTGAGTCACATAGAGGCGATGAGCGATAGGAGGGGTTTCGTCTCTCCCGGGATTGGGTTTGATGTTGCGCTGTGCTCGAATGGCCATAACAGGGAAGTCCCTAGCCAGGGCTCAGTTAGAGACTTACCGGTAAGTGTTACCAGTAGTTTCTTGACCCGTTATAAGCCCCACATCGGCAGGACTTATTGGTTATTAGGGTCTGACATTTACCACCCCTAGACTTGATATGCGACATATCAGACGAGGAGACCGGACTGTACGGGAAGTGTTACCGGCAGGCTTTTACAGGAGTTGGAGCGGGCTTGCTTGCTGATCTTCTGATCGCTCAATACCCGAGTAACTGTTACGTCTAGCTAGTACCGCTGACGGCTTGTGGGTGCTTGATGTGATCATCAGCTACTACCGGCGTATTGACTAGTCTTTAGAGTCCTACACAGAGGTTTTACTGGCTCAGGCAAAACGAAATAGGAGCGCATATGTGATATGTGCGGGACTGAGAATAATGCGTGTATGTGATACCGTATTCTATTCTCGTGACTTTTTGTATCGGTCGGTTATATATAATATAGCCGGGTTATCGAATCAAGTGTTGATTCGATAAGTCGATACAATGGATGTTAGTCGGTTATATGAGATATGACCGTATTATTGAGTCATGTGTTGATTTGATAATTTAGTGTATAATTGTATATTTGATATACTAGTTTACATTAACTAGCATATGTTCAGTTAGAGTTTTTTCTCACACGTACACAACTTTACTATATATATGATATATATTAAAATGTGTTATCTTTTTGTATCATGGTTGATGATACATCATCCATGGGTGTATGAGACTTACACTATGCTAATTTTTAGTTTGGGTTTTAATATTTAAAGTAATTACAAAATCAAGTGGAGGATTAGAAAATGCATGAAGCTTGTGGAAGCTTGTGGATGCATTGACTAATTCCAATTGAGTTTGTTTTTTACTATGGATATTTATTAACCCAACCATAACAATTAGCCATAGGTTAAGTCTCTACTGAGTTAGTATATGATACTCACTTACCATGGTTAGCTCACTCACTTGATCATTATCCTCATCTCTTTCTTTTGTTCATCTTCTTCTTGGTTCAAAAGAAAAAGCTAACTGGTGTTTGATCCGAAGTGAGAATCATTGTGAGAAATAAAATTCCAAAGAGAACCCACTTCCTATTTCTCCATCCTCTACTAGACTACCACTTTAGTTTAGGGGGTTTGCTTCACTAATTCTCTAGTAAGTGAAGTAGTAGCTTGAGTCGGTATTCCCTCGACGTAGATCTTCTTCGGCCTCGGAGACTTCAAGCAAGGACGTGTCTTTCGCCTCGAGAAGCCATGCAAGAGACCGGGAGAACCATGATCACAGCGAAGGGACTATGACAAGGAGCCTTAGAAGTGAATGACCGATCTACAAAGGTTGTATTTCGCATACCCTTAGTCGTAAAGTTGTTTACTTGCTATATGATTCGCTTAATCTCTAGTATACGATCTTGCTTAGGGTTGTTCGGCACATAAAAATTTAATTTTGGCATGGTCGATGCCTTGTAGAGCCTTGTTAGTGTTCCTAATAGCCCTACAGTGGTATCAGAGCCTAGCTAGAGCATTAGGCGATGTGTTAACAAAGTTAAAACCTCGATCGAACCCGGAAATGCAAATTTAACCCCCTCTCTGGACAATTTTTAAAAACTGGGTTTTTTCTGAATCAAAAATACCTAAAAAATTCCGCAGGGTTTTCTAAGAATAACGGTGCAAATTTGATGACGTAAGCAGTACGGACCGCCGCGGTTCCGCGGCAATACCCTGCTTGTGCCGCGGAACCGCGGCCGTACATTGATATTGGGCTTTTCTATTTGTGCAGTAATGTTCACTTCTGTTATTGGATCTTTATGGGTATTTTTAATTTGACTCAAGTGTTGAGTATTTTGGGGTTTATTTTGTAATCGTCGATTCGATCGGAGAATTTAATTTTATATTGTTATTCCGGATAATTTAGAAAGTATTAAAATGTTCGAACGGATATCATTAACTCAATTTTTCCCGGCACGAAAAACATTCAAGTGTTGAATTTTTCTCAGGTTTAAATCTTTCAGAAATGCATGCATGTGACGCGATGGACCCTTTAGAAGACAACAAAACTTAACTCGATTATGTGACCGTCTTGAACTGCCTTTTGAACCTTAGGGTTTGAGGCAGTACAGCGTGCCACATGTGAGGCGTTGGCTTGACCCTTCTACGGCCGGACCGTTGCTACTGTGACGTATTCTGGAATTTTTGAACTCCGCTCAAGTGTTGAGCTATTTTGGAAATCTCGGGTATTTGATTATTCGATCGGAAAGTTTAATACAGTCTATTTATCTGGAATGTGATACAGTATGTGGAATTCATACAGTTGGGCATGAAATGCGAAGTATGTGATATTTCGGATTTACGATGTCTAAAGAGATTGTGGATTCCAAATGTTGTAGTTTTATACTTTCTTTTCTCTGACCGTAAGTGTAATATGTGATATCGCCGGTTTCGTTGCTATATGTCAACGACAATTGGGATGCGCATATTTACTTACGTTGATGACATGAGATATTATGTGTTGTTGGATATGTTATATTCGATAGTCGTGTTTTGAATAGCCGGGGGTTTTTATGTGAGATGAGAGTTTTTATTTTCATTCATGTAAAATTAAATGTATGTAATATTCTTTTATTGGGGCACTTTCGGGATGAAGTTGATGTCACCTTTTGCATATTATTTACTTTTCCACACTAGGATAGACCCAAGGAGGAGATGTAAGCCCGCGACGGCGCCCCGGCCGTCGATCCGACGCCGGAAACGCGGAAACAAAAACTTTGCAAAACATGCAACCGGCACCACCGCGCACTTTTCACCCGGATCGGGCTATTAACTTAGCAACTAGCAAAATAGAAAAGAGTAGAGATGCTTTACCAAGCGATCCGTGTCCTTCGTTCTTCGTCTCTACTCCGATCTCCTGCGGAAAGTCCGTCCATCACCTCCTCGTCGGAAAGGGCACCACGTAGCCGGAATCTTTTACGGGCTCCCGCCTCTTAACCGAGGCAACTCGGGCGCGAAGTTGGCTAGCCGACGCGTCCAAGACTTTGCTATAGAATAGTGTAGTAGCCATGTCTCTTTAGGGGTTCATGAAGTTGCCTTGATGGAGGGATGTGAGGAGGAGAACGAATGAAGGAGAGAAGCTTGGAATTTTGGCAAGCAAAGAAGCATGAAAATGAGATGAATCAATCCTTCACTCAAAAGAGCACTCCCAATCTCCCCTCACCATAGTGGCCGGCCCCTTTCTTGTGTGTATGGTGGAGGGAATAGTTTCAAGCAAATCAAGTGGAGAAAAGAAAAAGAATAATCTAAAAAGATAATTGTCACAACCATTTCCAATCTCATTCTTATCACATAAATGCAAAAGAATGATGCAAAGAGAATCTCATGATGATGGTCAAATCATAATCCACACATATGCAAGAAAACCCTCCACTAAACGTTATTTGCACAATTGCAAATAACACCCTCCAACAGAAAGTCCGGCCGCGAAGCAACAAAGGAAAACCGGCCGGAACGGAATGCAAACTGGCAACTTTAGAAATCTGATCCCGTAATAAATTACAGGAAAACCCCGCTACTGTAAATACATGCCCGCATTTGCATTCCCACTGAACACAAATGCAACGAGACAAAATCTACACTACCTAATACTAGGATCCGGCTTAAGCCAAAGCCGGCTACTAAAAACCGTCCGATCACGATCCGTGCAATACCGCACGTATCTGATCGAACCCTGCCATATCTCCATACGGCCTCTACAGCGTTTCGCCCGAAACCTGAGTAACTGTGTGTGGTGGACTCTAATGACTCATCAATACTATGGCTGTGGATTTAACCACTAGCACGTCAGAGGTATCAGCCATACGTGACGGGCCACCAGCTCCTGACTAAAAGGGACGTCGATAAGCAAACTCATCCTAACACCCTACTGAGCCTGTCAGTGACAATATCTGTACAGTCCGGTCCGTTCGTCTATGAGTATCGCATGGCGGGCCTAGGGGGTTGGTAAAAGTCAGACCCCCAATAGCGGTACAAGTCGGGTCGGAGTGTAGCCCAGAACACCCTGAGATACTACTGGAATACCTACCAGCAAATCTCCTGCCTTGGCCAAGGACTTTTCATGTTCTGGCTCTCTTAGACACAGCGCGATCTCACCCCCAATACCGGGAGAGACGAACCCCTGCAGATCCGCTCACTGCCTCCATGTGGCTCGGGACTGTACCCAACTAAAACCTGTTTGCACGAATCCTTTGAGCCGTGGTAGGGTAGTAATCAAAGCACAGTGGGAACTCACACGAGACAAATGATGATCTCAGGTCGATGAACTAACCTGTACACATGTCACCAGGGAACTGCTATCTGACGTCTGGTATAATCCCAACTGGCAGGTTCCCGGCGAGTCCTGTCCGGTGTACTCATAACCCAATGAGCACCTGTATACATCTTAGGTGAACCAACTGACACCAGTGGCTTGTGAGACCGGCCACCGTCTCTCGTCGGGGTCTCGACTGTATACACTAGTCTACTCTGGAGAATCGATGCCCTGTCTCGAAACTCCCACGACTAGGGTCCTTTTAAGGTTATGCTTATAGACTCCAGCTCGCACTTATATGATCGCCCTCATCCTGCTGGTAGTCAAGCAAGAATCCTAGGGGCTCTATCAACATGTAATAGCGACTCGTAAGGTCACCTAAAGCAGTATACGATGATAAAGATAAACCAGATAGCATACTACCATCTTGAGTAAGATTGTCCTACTGGGACATGTCCTCCCCTCAATCATTGCAATCACGTGCCTGCGATCCAATAATTGACTCTGAGGGCACAATCTCCAACAATCTCCCACTTGCACTCAAGGCTAATTATTGCGATGTCGCATACTCACAGCCCGTGTGATACCGAACACCCAACTCCTCTACTAGTCAGTCTCACAAAGCTCGTTTGCAAAACTATTGCGTTCGAGGAATAGCCTCAGTGAGTGGATCCGCTCTGATGTTTCTTTCTACGTCTCTCTTTATCTCAAGGTCGCGGAGAAAGCCATCTCCCGAAATGAGCAATACCTGTCTTAGAATGTGTCTGGATATCTGATGGGACCTAGCTCATAAATGAACTCCAAATCCAAACTTCTTAGACTGTATCGTCAACTGAACTTAATCAGTATCCTGCGCCATGCCTTCCCTCAGTATCTACTTGGACCAACTGTCCAAAATACTGCCCCTCGTCAGAGGGAAAACTATAACTCTGACAGCCACTCTGCCATCCATGTCACCTTTGAAGCCTGGAATGATAACTGTCTCCCGAAGGAGAATGCTGTTATCATATCCCTAGAACATCAACTTATGTTCTAAAACTGCTTCCGACTGTTTCTCCAGGATTGGATCAATATCAATTTATTGCACCTACTGCAAGAACAACATCTGGTGTGGTACTTGACATCTCATGATTAACTCAATTGCCTAAGCAAGTGATCTGCCAATCATGCACATCCCTCTCCTCTTTAGTCTGTAAGACACCTTTAGAGAGGGTGACTCCATCACCTTCAGGTATACTACCGTGCCAGGAGTCGTCCATTCTAAATACTCTTAGAATGCGGTCAAAGTACCCAGATTGGGAAACCACCCAAATCTAGATCTAAAACCATAGATCTAGTAACCAGAATGTACGATATAATATCCAAGTCCTGTGTGGAGAAACCACTGTGTGACGACCAAAGTATAACCGATCGTAGTATAGGAATATCTCTTCCTACTCTATGTATGTCATCAAATACCAGGACATCACACCCTACTACCTTCTTAACAGATCAATCCCTATTCTGATGAAGTCAAACCTATGACTGTCACATCAAAAATAGATGATCTATCTCCGCTATATCTGCTTTAGTCTATAAATAGACATAAGCCTGATGTCCACCATGCTTCCGCTGCTCCCAATGACTACGACAACCCTCTGGCAGAGTCATAAACACGTGCACTTCTAAAGCTAGTTTAGAACGACGCTATACTCATCCTCCTGCCAGATCTCATAGTCTGGAACAACAGCAATGGCAAGTCAGGGTAAACAAGAACCTCTTTGCCACCGTCCTTGAGCATACCGAAGTACCTCTCGGGTGCCTGAGGTTACCCACCTTATCTGCGGAGTGGCCAATGGAATGTCAAACTAGATTGAATCTTTAGGTTCTTATAAAATCTTCAATAATCGTTTGCGGTTCTGGAATCACTTCCAGTTCTACCATACTCCCACTACTGTTTTCTGAAAAAATCCATTTTTATTAAAACTGTGGCGAGTCAAGAACAATATCACTATTGATCTTCCAGATGGTAGAAAATCAACCTTCGTCATAGCCCGGGTCAACCCACAAACAGCCATTACAGAAACGTGCCTTGAGTTTTCCGGAGTCTGGTTTTAAGCATAGGCCGGAAAACACCCCATATCTTAACAATGTCAAGATATGAACTGTTCTATATTCAATATAGAAACAGAGGCACTTATTTAATTGAACCAGATTCAAATCAGACAGCTGTCTCCAGTGCATGTCAACTAAATGGAAGGAGGCTGATCAGCGTTACTCAACTTAGGAGTACTTCCAATTATGAGTAACCTGAAAAAGAAGCAAGTTCTCTTAATATTTACTATCAACTGAATACCATATACAAGTATCTACATCTTCGATCACCTTGAAGAATCCCGATGCTTGCAATATCTGGTTCTCTACTTTATTCTTATACATATAACTCCTCAAAACTTAGACCCTGTGTTTCTACGAAACACATGTATAAGAACTAGAGAAGTCATAAGTAAACAGAATATAGTACGAGGACCAACCCCTTTGTCGTAATGGACACTGGATAATATACAATACTCTGTATAAGTCCCCTGAGTCTAGTGACTCATTCACTGTGTGTCGTAGGTTGAAAACTGTACTATGATTATGAAGAATTACACCGCTGTTCAATGCTCCTTACCTAACCATCCACTGATATAGGTAAATGTCATAGACATAATTTCAAAAAGGTATATCTCACTCTATAAAAATAGACGTACAGATATATCAATTTGAAATTGGTGCATAACAACGGATATTCAAAACCAAATATTTGCCGTCCGGCAAACAACCCAGGTGACTTCCTCAAATATCACCAATTACAACGAATCCCGATATAATGAGGATGATCACTTAATTCCCAATAACTTACTCCCACTCATCATCTGTAAAACCATACAGATGTGAGAATCCAACCTGGTAAATACATACCCTGGAGCAAGTTTCTAATCGGGAAATCAGTTTTCTTTTAACAGTACACAGTGAAACTGAAACATTGAAATGTTTCGATGGGGTATTCTTGTATTCCTAGTAATGCCTCTTCCATTATCCAGATTCACAACTGTAACCGTATAATTCTTTTCCACTTCTCTAAATCCCTTTATATGTCTTTAGTCATTACCTTCTGCATACCCTTTTAGGCCAAATGGTTTTCTTCCTTCCCTACCGTTCGGCACCAGCCTATAGTTTGGAAGAAGACTATCCAATAAGCATAATGGGTGTACTGTCCTAATCCTAGGAACACTCGCAACGCGAGAGAAGGTGAAGATAAAAGACACCTGATTGTACTTTATTCCTATTTCTCCTGAACCAGGATCCATCCCCGAACTGGAACAAGTTCCTTTCGAGTTCGTATATAACCATACGATGGAATATCCAATAAACTGGGATCTTCGTAGTGATACGGAGTGTCCTCGAGAAATACAAAGGTGATTTAGGATTGGCGAAGAAATACTTGGTTTGGTCGTGAAAAGCAGTCGCAATTTACTTTGCCCTCTTACTAATCCCTTGCTTTGTCTGAACTTGATACCTTCTGTACACCGTTTAGGCTAATTGTCTTTCTTCATTCCCCACCGCTTGGCACCAGCCTAAGGTTTGGAAGAAGACTATCCAATTTGCGTAATAGGTGTACTATCTCCTAAACCAAGGAGTACTCGCAATCTGAGAGAGAAGGTAAAAGGAAAAGACAACTGAATAGTCCTATTCGTTTTCTCCAGAACCGAAAACCATCCTCGAATTCCTTCGAGTTCGTATATAACCATACGATGGTTTTGTCCAATGGAAGTGGACGTTCGTAGTAATACGGGGTAACCTGGAGAAAAGGGTAAAAGTAGGAGTGGCAATGAGGTCTGCAACTCTGACAAACCAAAAGCCAGTGTTAAGAAGGTTCGGTCAACTTGGTCACTGAGTCATAGTCTAGGGTCGGGACAATGGTCGCTGCCAAAGAGAGAGAGAAAAGAAACACTCAGCGTGCACTGTAACCAAGATCAGAATGGTTATCACTTTATCTAATCTGGAAACCTCCCACTGTAACGTCAAATTCTTCCCCAAACCTGAAAGAAGAATTAGCCGGGATCACCCGAGGAGTAAACTAACTCAACAGTGGGTATCGGGATCCAACCATCATCGCATGATAACGTGACGGAATCCGCTCACGCTATCACACTCCAGAAGGTATGCGCTTATCTGGCAAGTTTCAGTTCTTTTGAGACTCCCGATGTGGATTTTTACCCCATGCTCTTATGACCTTGACGAAGGCCAACAAATCATAAGTCACATGTCAAGTTCTACCCGTCATTATCCAGGTTGATTTGAACCCACCCGTACAAGCCCTTGACGAAGGCCAACAAGGCTATACGACTGTCCCAAACCAACGCACCTATCTATGCAGCAGAAAGGCAACAAGCAGCTACCATAACCTTTAACGTAATGAACTTGATATCGTTGAAGGAACTGGATAGCTTTGAAAAATATAGTGACGAAAAACCTTTGCTAAAGAGGTCACTCCCGGTGAAGGGATCTCGGCTCTTTCCCCGTAGAATGAGGTGCAGGATATTCCAACTGAATACCACGATGCAAAGCAAAAGTAATCGGCTATAGTGAGGTTATTGCCTTGATGCAAACTTCTGTCCAAGGGGTCACTCCCGTTGAAGGGATCTCGGCCCTTGCCTCGTCGACTGAGGAGCAGAATATTCCAACTGAATACCACTGTGCAAAACAAAAGTGAACGACCTTGCAATAACAGCTTTTTGAAAAATGTTCCAACAACATCAGAATAGGTTTGTTTATCTTGCATTGATCCGAATCAACGCAGTCCCATCAATTGATCACACCACAAAAGAACGAAAATATACTGATGTACGTATATGCCATCCGTATTCGCCACTGGGTCCCGTCATCACCCGTTAGGTTTGCTAACTAACGACAGAGCGGGGACTGGACTAGCGCGGATGCAAAACATATACAACATCTACTAGTATATATATATATATAAATAATTTTCGCTCAAGGCGTGATAAAATGCAACATTACAGAAATGTACAGCATCACAGAATAATACAGATATCTGGGATCCCCGGGTTTCACAGAGCCGCTACTGAAACCCGACGTTCCCCTGGTCGTGTGGATAGCCTGTGCAATGAAAATCCTAGACCCCTACGGGCGCGGCAAGTTACCCGCCAAAACCTGAAGAGAGGCAGCCCCCTTCAGCAACGTGAATGGACCACCCAGCACTTCACGGAATCCGGTAACTTGGGCACCCCTCCTGGGTCAAACTATACCCCCTACGAGTGCGGCGAATAGCCCGCCAATTCTAGAGTAAAGCCCCCTCCGTCTCAATGCCATGAGATGCGGGCTTGTTTCCCTCTAGAACCCGGCTATCCGTGCACCCCTCCGTGGGGTAATCCTAGTACAGAAAGTAAAATATACATACAACGGGTACATCGACCTCGACCTGGTCGTGCCCCAAAAGAATAATACAAACAGGCAATGACAGCAGTCCACATGTCGGACGCTCGCCCCGCAATATCAAAAGTACATAATACAACAAAACTGTACTAACATTGCATCCAGGCTATCCCCCACGACCGATCCGCAACATCACAGCAATACACAGAACATCAACGTGAATGTCACGTTCGCAAATCCGTCTAAAAGGGCTATAGCAGATATACTGGATTTACCGATCGAGTGACATTCACGATCGCAGATATAATGTAAATACTGTGAACTAGCATGTTTAAAATATCCGATCGAACAAATTTTATCAAGTGGGCCCCCAAGCAATACTGTAGCACTTACAGAAAAACTGGGCCCAAAAATAATATCCCAAAACCCCTATTTTTAACTCAGAAGGAATCTGCAAAATTTTGGTCAAGTGATCAATCAAAAGCGCGGCGGAACCGCGGCCCAAGCATAGGTTTGGCCGCGGTTCCACGGCGGTATGGAGAGATCACGCCACCAAATTTTCACAGATTGCTTCTATGTCCATGCACAGTATTCTGAGACAACCTGAAAAATTTTTGGAGCAGAAAAAATTTCGACAGAAAACACATGTGCATACAAAATACGGTTTTTAGTGAATTTTGTTCGATCGAGTACTAAACTTACTAGAGCAAGCTAGGCATGGTTAATGGCGTGGCTCTGATACCAATGTAAGCTCGCGGCGGCACCCCGGTCGTCGATCCGACGCCAGAAACGCGGAAACAAAAACATTGCCAAACTTGCAACCGGCACCACCGCGCACTTTTCACCCGGATCGGGCCATTAACCTAGCAACTGGCAAAATAGAAAAGAGTAGAGATGCTATACCAAGCGATCCGTGTCCTTCGGTCTTCGTCTCCACTCCGATCTCCTGCGGAAAGTCCGTCCATCACCTCCTCGTCGGAAAGGGTACCACGTAGCCGGAATCTTTTACGGGCTCCCGCCTCTTGACCGAGGCAACTCGGGCGTGAAGTTGGCTAGCCGACGCGTCGAAGACTTGCTATAGAATAGTGTAGTAGCCATGTCTCTTTAGGGGTTCATGAAGTTGCCCTGATGGAGGGATGTGAGGAGGAGAATGAATGCAGGAGAGAAGCTTGGAATTTTGGCAAGCAAAGAAGCAAGAAAATGAGATGAATCAATCCCTCACTCAAAAGAGCACTCCCATTCTCCCCTCACCATAGTGGCCGGCCCCTTTCTTGTGTGTATGGTGGAGGGAATAGTTTCAAGCAAATCAAGTGGAGAAAAGAAAAAGAATAATCTAAAAAGATAATTGTCACAAACATTTCCAATCTCATTCTTATCACATAAATGCAAAAGAATGATGCAAAGAGAATCTCATGATGATGGTCAAATCATAATCCACACATATGCAAGAAAACCCTCCACTAAACGTTATTTGCACAATTGCAAATAACACCCTCCAACAGAAAGTCCGGCCGCGAAGGAACAAAGGAAAAACGGCCGGAACGGAATGCAAGCTGGCAACTTCAGAAAACTGATCCCGTAATAAATTACAGGAAAACCCCGCTACTGCAA
The DNA here is from genome assembly GCA_030015575.1 of Agapanthus africanus. Taxonomy (NCBI): domain Eukaryota; kingdom Viridiplantae; phylum Streptophyta; class Magnoliopsida; order Asparagales; family Amaryllidaceae; genus Agapanthus; species Agapanthus africanus. The sequence continues at coordinate 261,686,558 of CM057345.1, read as the reverse complement.
ATACATGCCCGCATTTGCATTCCCACTGAACACAAATGCAAAGAGACAAAATCTACGCTACCTAATACTAGGATCCGGCTTAAGCCAAAGCCGGCTAGTAAAAACCGTCCGATCACGATCCGTACAATACCGCACGTATCTGATCGAACCCTGCCATATCTCCATACGGCCTCTACAGCGTTTCGCCCGAAACCTGAGTAACTGTGTGTGGTGGACTATAAAGACTCGTCAATACTATGGCTGTGGATTTAACCACTAGCACGTCACAGGTATCAGCCATACGTGACGGGCCACCAGCTCCTGACTAAAAGGGACGTCGATGAGCGAACTCATCCTGACACCCTACTGAGCCTGTCAGTGACAATATCTGTACAGTCCGGTCCGTTCGTCAATGAGTATCGCATGGCGGGCCTAGGGGGTTGGTAAAAGTCAGACCCCCAATAGCGGTACAAGTCGTGTCGGAGTGTAGCCCAGAACACCCTGAGATACTACTGGAATACCTACCATCAAATCTCCTGCCTTGGCCAAGGACTTTTCATGTTCTGGCTCTCCTAGACACAGCGGGATCTCACCCCCAATACCGGGAGAGACGAACCCCTGCAGATCCGCTCACTGCCTCCATGTGGCTCGGGACTGTACCCAACTAAAACCTGTTTGCACGACTCCTTTGAGCCGTGGTAGGGTAGTAATCAAAGCACAGTGGGAACTTACACGAGACAAATGACGATCTCAGTTCGATGAACTAACCTGTACACATGTCACCAGGGAACTGCTATCTGACGTCTGGTATAATCCCAACTGGCAGGTTCCCGGCGAGTCCTGTCCGGTGTACTCATAACCCAATGAGCACCTGTATACATCTTAGGTGAACCAACTGACACCAGTGGCTTGTGAGACCGGCCATCGCCCCTCGTCGGGGTCTCGACTGTATACACTAGTCTACTCTGGTGAATCGATGCCCTGTCTCGAAACTCCCACGACTAGGGACCTTTTAAGGATGTGCTTATAGACTCCAGCTCTCACTTATATGATCGCCCTCATACTGCTGGTAGTCAAGCAAGAATCCTAGGGGCTCTATCAACATGTAATAGCGACTCGTAAGGTCACCTAAAGCAGTACACGATGATAAAGATAAACCAGATAGCATACTACCATCTTGAGTAAGATTGTCCTATTGGGACATGCCCTCCACTCAATCATTGCAATCACGTGCCTGCGATCCAATAATTGACTCTGAGGGCACAATCTCCAACAGGAGAGCACAATTAACCGGGTTCTAGTGTCTAGTGGGAGACCAACTCGAGGATTCGAGTCCGGGTCTCCTAACTCTAGAATTGGTAGGGTTGCTTGCCGCTCTCGTAGGGGTGTGGGTTTGGCTATTCATCGCGACCGTGGAATCCATGTTTTATAGAGGCTCAAAATAAAACACGGACGTCCTAGTATATCCAATATTTCATATGTTTCTTCTGCTGCGATATCTGTGATGTGTTCATGTGATGTGATGTGATAAATACTGTATATAGTATATATGATATATTATATAGGCGTTACTTATGTTTTACACCCGCGGTAGCCCAGCCCCGCTCTACCGTTAGTTACCTAATCTAACGGTGCACAAGGGGACATCAAGGCGAATGCGGATGGCATAAGTATACGTCGTATTTATCTGTGATGTTTAGGTGACTTAAATGTTGGGACTTCATTAATGTGATTAATGAAAGAAAAGAACCCTAAAAGATGTTGTAGAATCAAATTTTTCAAAAAGGGTAGCTACAGTTTTGCTTTGCATAGCGATAAATATGATATATCCCACACCTTATTCGATGGGGAAAGTGCCGAGATCCCTTCACCGGGAGTGACCTCTTTAGCAAAACTGGCAGATGCTACAACACTCGGTTTGCTTTTGATTGCTTTTGGAGTTTTGCTTTGCATAGTGATATATATGATATATCCCGCACCTTATTCCATAAGGAAAGAGCCGAGATCCCTTCACCGGGACTGACCTCTTTAGCAAAACTAATGAAAGCCTCAAAATCACTCCATTTCAAAATTCACATGATTCTACAATGATATCAAGTTCATTACGCAATAGGTTTTCAGAAAAACCTGTCGTAGCCCTCCGTCATTTCAGATAAGTCCCGCTTAGTATTCGTGCTGCATTTGTTGACCTTATCAAGGCGTAATGTGCGGTAGCTGACCAGTATTTATCTGTTTATGCATATGATGCAGATTGTTTTAGGGTAGTCGTACGGCCTTGTTGACCTTGTCAAGGGTCGTGCGGGTGGGTTTAATTCAATCAAGAAATGACGGGTTGAACTTGACTTACGGTCTATGGTTTGTTGACCTTTTCAAGGTCATAGATCGTTTGGGGCAAAATATTACCGGGAATTTCAAGTGTTGAAATTTGCAATGAGATTGCATACCTTCAATGAGATAGTTGGATCTCGATACCTACCGCGAGTAATTGTTACTCCTTGGAGAGTTTTACACAAGACAATTAGCCGATCAAGTAGGTGTCTAGAAAGGTGTCAACGGGGTTACGCCTCTGGGAAAACGAGGTTTACTTTAATTAGGTCCATGCGAAATACGGGGAACCTTCCTCAAAGTACCGACACTGGCCTGGCTGAAAGATTGGCGAAGTTGTAGGGTGTAATTAATCCCGGTTAATCTTTCCTTTTAGGGTTTGAAGGAAGATTTGATAAAAACAGTGGAAGCCATCCTGATTAGATAAAATAATAACCAATCTGATCTTGCAAGAGCATACGCTAAAGTGTTTTCTTCTCTGTCTCTCCAGGTAGCGACCATATCATGCCTTAATCAAGATAATAATATAGATGTATTGACCGAACCCGCATGTTATACTGTGCTGGGGAACGTTGGTTCTGTTCTTTCTTATAAGAGTTATAGGACTGAACAGGATATAGGTGAATACCAGGATTCCCATGCCATCCGAATGAAGAAAGTACATATCGATGCATTTTCTTCGGGTGTGTTCATTACAGAGAACTGTTTCTCTATTTCCTCTACGTCCTGGGTATTAGATACCGGGTCAGGATCCCATATATGTAATCAATTACATGGGTTTAGGAAAGGTAGAGAACTTGGAGAAGGTGATAAAGACATAAGGGTTGGAAATAGGGCAGTTGTTGCAGCTAAAATCGTCGGGGAATATCACCTTGTATTGCCAACTGGTAATACATTGATTCTGAACGAATGCTATTACATGCCGAACCTGATATGCAACATTATATCGGTTTCTTTGTTGAGTAAAGAAGGATATAATTTTGTATTACAGGATAATGTTATGAACATTTTTCTAAACCAAAAGTTGGTTGGATCAGGCACGATGTGCGATGGCATTAATGTTCTAAATCAATCAACGGTTATGAGCATAACAAACACACACAAGAGGAAGAGTTCAGAAATGAACGAGCCTTCTTTTGGTATTGTAGACCGGGTCACATCAATGCAATACGACTAGCTAAGTTGCATAAAGATGGATATTTGAATCCATTTGAATTTTCATCTTATGACACTTGCCAGTCATGTCTCAAAGGCAAGATGATCAAAACACCGTTTATGGGACACGGAGAGAGAGTTACGGAACTCTTGGGACTGGTACATAGTGATGTATGCGGCCCCATGTCTACACATGCCAGGAATGGTTCTGCGTACTTCATTACATTCACCGACGATCTCTCTAGATTCGGATATGTGTTCCTGATGAAACACAAATCAGAAGCTTTTGAGAAATTTAGAAAATATAAACAAGAAGTCGAGAACCATACTGGGAAAGTATTAAAATTCTTCGATCTGATTGAGGAGGTGAATACATGAGCAATGAATTCCTGGACTTCCTAAAAGAGAATGGGATTCTCTCTCAGCTAACTCCTCTATATACACCACAGCACAACAGTGTATCGGAACGAAGGAACCGCACCCTATTAGATATGGTGCGCTCTATGATGAGCACAGCTGAGTTACCTATTTCCTTCTGGGGGTATGCGCTGGAGACAGCAGCATACCTATTGAATCAAGTTCCATCTAAATCTGTACCTACCACACCATATGAGATATGGAGTGGGAAGAGACTATATCTTAAACGAGTTAAGATATGGGGTAGTCCGGCCTATGTCAAAAGACAAAATCCGGACAAACTCGAGGCACGGTCAGTTCATTGCAAGTTTGTGGGATATCCGAAGAACTAATATGGGTATTTTTTCTACCACAGTGAGGAACAAAAAGTGTTTGTTGCTCAACATGCCACCTTTTTAGAAAAGGAATTTATTGTAAAAGAAATTAGTGGCAAAGTGGTAGAGCTGGAAGAGGTTCCAGATACACAAACTGCAACTGATGATTTAGTGGAACCAGAGGATTCAGTAGTTCCCAACGAACCTTAGCCTCTCCGCCGATCTAGTAGGGTTCCTCACCCACCTGAGAGATACTACGGTTTTCTCATGGATGGTGGGAACGAGGATTGCATCATGGTTGATGATGACCCAACCAGCTTCGAGCAGGCCATCACGAGTGGGGACTTAGTGAAATGGCTGGATGGAATGCGGTCCGAGATAGAATCCATGTACACCAACAAAGTGTGGACTTTGGAAGTTGCTCCTGAAGGGTTAAAACCCATTGGGAGCAAGTGGATCTTCAAGAAAAAAACTTGGTGTAGATGGGAAAGTGGAGACTTTCAAAGCTAGACTTGTTGCAAAGGGTTTTCGTCAAAGACCAGGTGTGGACTATGACGAAACCTTTTCTCCAGTTGCTATGCTTAAATCCATCTGGATCGTGCTTGCCATCGCTGCATATCATGACTACGAAATCTGGCAAATGGATGTTAAGACAGGCTTTCTAAACGGTGATTTAGAAGAGTGCGTGTACATGACTCAGCCAGAGGGCTTCGTAGATAGTGGGAGCAGCGGGAAGGTGTGCAAGCTGCTTAAATCCATTTATGGATTAAAGCAAGTATCGCGGAGTTGGAACATCTGCTTTGACATCGTTATCAAAGAGTTTGATTTCGTCAAAAACGTAGATGAACCTTGTATCTACAAGAAGGAGGCAGAGAGTAAGGTTGTCTTCCTCATATTGTACGTGGACGACATACTCTTGATAGGAAATGACATTCCTATGCTGCAATCGGTCTAGCTCTTCTTATCATAAAAATTCTCAATGAAAGATCTAGGTGATGTCTCCTGCATACTGGGAATTATGATCTATAGAGATAGATTTAAAAGGATATTGGGATTGTCCCAATCCAGGTACATTGACACCATACTAAAGAGGTTTAGTATGGAAGAGTCCAAACGTGGGTTTTTACCCACGATCTCAGGGCTCACTCATTCCAAAGAGATGTCTCCGAAGACTGATTTGGAGAGAGCTCGTATGCAAGGGATATCCTATGCTTCGGCTGTAGGCTCTATCATGTACGCGATGCTATGTACCAGACCCGATGTTGCATACTCACTAAGTGTAGTGAGTAGGTATCAAGCTGATCCTGGAGAGGGTCACTAGACAGCTGTGAAGAGCATTCTCAAGTACTTACGAAGGACTAAAGAGATGCTCTAGGTGTATGGTAATGGAGAACTCCAAGTGGAGTCCTTTACCGATTCGAGCTTCCAGAGTGATAAGGACGACTCTAAGTCGCATTCGGGATTTGTCTTTACCCTTTATGGAGGGGCGGCTAGCTGGAAAAGTTCCAAGCAGGAAACCGTGGCAGACTCGACGATGGAGGCTGAATACATCGCTGCCAACGATGCTGCCAAAAAGGCTGTCTGGATTAAGAAGTTCATTACTGAACTTGGAGTGGTTCCATCCATTGAGCATCCAATACCTTTGTATTGCGATAACAATGGAGCGGTGGCTTTGGCCAATGAACCCAGGTCCCATCAGCGATCCAGGCATATTTTGAGGCGGTATCACCTGATCCAGGAGATAGTTGATTGCCGGGAGATCGAGGTCAGGAGGGTTGACACGAAGAACAACACAGCGGATCCACACACGAAGGCCATTCCCCAGATACAGTTTGAAAGACTCTTCGGGATGCTTGGTATGCGATACTACAGCACCTGGCCCTGGTGCAAGTGGGAGATTGTTAGTTGTACGTATGCCCTAGAGGCCAGTATTACACAGATGATGTATATTATATTAGATGCTTGGACATATATAGAGAGGACTTTCTTGCTCGATATGATAGTATGCTATCTGGTTGCTCTTTATCTTAACATGTATACTTGTCTCTTTATACTGTCTTATAGTTACATGTTGGTAAAGCCTTTAGGATGAGTACTTGACTACCTGGACTATGATGCGGATCATACTAGTGGGGACATGGTAGTCCATAAGTACATCCTTCAAGGTCCCTAGTCGTGGGTGTATCGAGACGGGGCATCGATATACCAGAGTAGAGTAGCGTATACGCTTCTCGACCCATGAGATGGGCGATGGATGATCCCAGATCCATTGGTGTTTGATATCAAAGATGGTATACGGGTTCTCAGTGGAGGCTGGGTACACTGGACGGACTCGCCGAGAACTCCCAGATAGTATTATACCTCACGTCAGATGGCAGTTCTCTGGAGACACTTATGCAGGTTAGTCTGTAGACCGGAGATTGTCATAGAGTCTTGTGTGATTCCCACTGTACTTTGATTTCCACCTTACCACGTCCATGAGGGAGTGCGAAACGGTGGTTTTTGGGTACAGTCCCGAGTCACATGGAGGCAATGAGCGATAGGAGGGGTTTCGTCTCTTCCGGTATTGGGGGTTGATGTTGCGCTGTGCTCGATTGGCCATAACAGGGAAGTCCCTGGCCAGGGCTCAGTTAGAGATTTACTGGTAAGTGTTACGAGTAGTTTCTCGACCCGTTATGAGCCTCACATCGGCACGACTTATCGGTTATTGGGGTCTAACTTTTACCACCCTTAGACTTGATATGCGACATATCAGACGAGGAGACCGGACTGTACGGGAAGTGTTACCGGCAGGCTTTTACAGGAGTTGGAGTGGGCTTGCTTACTGATCTTCTGATAGCTCAATACCCGGGTAACCGTTACGTCCAGCTAGTACCGCTGACGGCTTTTGGGTGCTTGATGTGATCATCACCTACTGCCGGCGTATTGACGAGTCTTTAGAGTCCTACACAGAGGTTTTACTGTCTCAGGCAAAACGAAATAGGAGCGCATATGTGATATGTGCGGGACCGAGAATAATGCATGTATGTGATACCGTATTATATTCTCGCGACTTTTTGTATCGGTCGGTTATATATGATATAGCCGGGTTATCGAATCAATTGTTGATTCGATATGTCGATACAATGGATGTTAGTCGGTTATATGAGATATGACCGGATAATTGAATCAAGTGTTGATTTGATAATTTAGTGTATAATTGTATATTTGATATACTAGTTTACATTAACTAGCACATGTTCACTTAGGGTTTTTTCTCACATGTACACAACTTTACTATATATATGATATATATTAAAATGTGTTATCTTTTTGTATCATGGTTGATGATACATCATCCATGGATGTATGAGACTTACACTATGCTAATTTTTAGTTTGGGTTTTAATATTTAAAGTAATTACAAAATCAAGTGGAGGATTAGAAAATGCATGAAGCTTGTGGAAGCTTGTGGATGCATTGACTAATTCCACTTGAGTTTGTTTTTTACTATGGATATTTATTAACCCAACCATAACAATTAGCCATGGGTTAAGTCTCTACATGAGTTAGTATATGATACTCACTCACCATGGTTAGCTCACTCACTTGATCATTATCCTCATCTCTTTCTTTTGTTCATCTTCTTCTTGGTTCAAAAGAAAAAGCTAACTAGGGTTTGATCCAAAATGAGAATCATTGTGAGAAATAAAATTCCAAAGAGAACCCACTTCCTATTTCTCCATCCTCTACTAGACTAGCACTTTAGTTTAGGGTGATTACTTCACTAATTCTCTAGTAAGTGAAGTAGTAGCTTGAGTCGGTATTCCCTCGACGTAGATCATCTTCGGCCTTGGAGACTTCAAGCAAGGACGTGTCTTTCCCCTCGAGAAGCCATGCAAGAGACCGGGGAGAACCATGATCGCAGCGAAGGGACTACGACAAGGCGCCTTAGATGTGAAGGACCGATCTACAAAGGTTGTATTTCGCATACCCTTAGTCGTAAAGTTGTTTACTTGCTATATGATTCGCCTAATCTCTAGTATACGATCTTGCCTAGGGTTGTTCGGCACATAAAAATTTAATTTTGGCATGGTCAATGCCTTGTAGAGCCTTGTTAGTGTGCCTAGTAACCCTACACCTGGACTGTGAAAGTCCTAATATCTATCACGATAGATCCGGATCCCAGAATGTTAGAAGCATCACCCAGGCCTTTCATAGAGAACCTGTGTGACAAGAACCCTTTGACAGATTGTAGCATAGGAATGTCATTTCCTATCAAGAGAATGTCATCCATGTATAAAACGAGGAATACGAAAGTTCATGCTACAATCTTACTATAAATACATAGTTCATCTGGATTTTTGATAAAGCCAAATTCTTTGACTGTCTCATCAAAACAGATGTTCCAACTCCGCGATGCCTGCTTCAGTCCATAAATGGACTTAAGCAACTTGTACACCTTCCCACTACTTCCACTCTGAATGAAACCTTCTGGCTGGTACACATAGACACACTCCTCTAAATTACCATTTAGAAAAGTGGTTTTTACGTCCATCTGCCAAATCTCCTAATTGTGGAAGGCAGCAATGGCAAGAAGGATCCGAATGGATTTGAGCATAACCACTGGAGAAAAGGTTTCATTATAGTCCAAACCAGCTCTTTAACGAAAGCCTTTTGCAATAAATCTAGCCTTATAAGTCTCAACTGTTGCGCCACGGCAGCGCCCCGGCCTCTTTCTCGAGGCCAAAATGCGGAATAAAAATTTTTGCGAACTTTGCAAAACGGCGCTACCGCGGACAATTAAAACCCGGATCGAAACCATTAACCTAGCTAGCTATCTAGAGAGATAGGGTGAGAAGTATACCGAGCGATCCGTGTCCTTCGGTCTTCGTCTCCACTCCGATCTCCCGCGGAATCTCCGTCACCTCCTCGCTCGTCGGAAAGGGCACCACGTAGCCGGAATCTTTTACGGGCTCCCGCCTCTTGACCGAGGCAACTCGGGCGCGAAGTTGGCTAGCCGACGCGTCCAAGGCTTGCTATAGAATAGTGTAGTGAACTTGTCTCTTTTGGGGTTATTAGGTTGCCTTGATGGAAGGAAAAAATGAAACTTATGAGAAGGAGAAATATATGGAGCTCTCAAGTTTTCTTAGAATGAGATGAGAAGAATTTTTCCTCATATGAACCTCTCTCTCTCTCCACAAGATGTGGCCGGCCCCCCAAAGAAGGAATGAGATTGGAGAGAGAAAAGAAAAACTCTCCATTTATCATATTGTGAAAAAGAAATGATAATGCAAAGATAAAGGTCACTCTCAATACTCTTTTCAACTCACAAATCAAACCATCAAATGAAAAGCAAGGATGAGACCAAAATAGAATATCATCATGAAGCAAGTCTCATCATAATGCAACATATGCAAGAAAGCCCTCCACTAGATGTTAATTGCAAACTTGCAATTAACACCCTCCATCAAGAAAGTCCGACCGAGAAGGAATGAAGGAAAACCGGCCGGAACGGAATGCGAACTGGCAACTTCAGAAAAACTGATCCCGTAATAAAATACGGGAAAACCCCACTACTGCAAATACATGCCCGCATTTGTATTCCCACTGAACACAAATGCAAAGAGACAAAACTACACCATCAAATATTAGAATCCGGCTTAAGCCAAAGCCGGCTAGTAAAAACTGTCCGATCACGATCCGTGCAATACCGCACGTATCTGATCGAACCCTGCCATATCTCCATACGGCCACTACAGCGTTTCGCCCGAAACTTGAGTAACTGAGTGTGGTGGACTCTAAAGACTCGTCAATACGATGGCTGTGGATTTAACCACTAGCACGTCAGAGGTATAAGCCAATACGTGACGGGCCACCAGGTATTGACCAAATGGGACGTCGATGAGGAAGCTCACCCCGACACCCAACTGAGCCTGTCAGTGACAATATCCGTACAGTCCGGTCCGTTCGTCTATGAGCATCGCATGGCGGGCCTAGGGGGTTGGTGAAAGTCAGACCCCCAAAAGCGGTACAAGTCGTGTCGGAGCGTAGCCCAGAACGCCCTGAGATACTACTGGAATACCTACCAGTAAATCTCCTGCCTCGGCCGAGGGCTTTGCGTAATGGCTCTCCTAGACACAGCGCGACCTCACCCCCAATACCGGGAGAGACGAACCCCTGCAGATCCGCTCACTGCCTCCATGTGGCTCGGGACTGTACCCAACTAAAACCTGTTTGCACGACTCCTTTGAGCCGTGGTAGGGTAGTAATCAAAGCACAGTGGGAACTCACACGAGACAAATGACGATCTCAGGTCGATGAACTAACCTGTACACATGTCACCAGGGAACTGCTATCTGACATCTGGTATAAGACCAACTAGCAGGTTCCCGGCGAGTCCTGTCCGGTGTACTCATAACCCAATGAGCACCTGTATACATCTTAGGTGAACCAACTGACACCAGTGGCTTGTGAGACCGGCCACCGCCCCTCGTCGGGGTCTCGACTGTATACACTAGTCTACTAACGGAGTATCGATGCCCTGTCTCGAAACTCCTACGACTAGGGACCTTTTAAGGATGTGCTTATAGACCACCAGCTCCCACGTATATGATCGCCATCATACTGCTGGTAGTCAAGCAAGAATCCTAGGGGCTCTATCAACGTGTAATAGCGACATGTCAGGTCACCTAAAGCAGTACACGATGATAAAGATAAACCAGATAGCATACTATCATCTCGAGTAAGACTGTCCTACCGGGATAGGTCCTCCCTCAATCATTGCAATCACGTGCCTGTGATCCAATAATTGACTCTGAGGGCACTAACTCCAACAATCTCCCACTTGCACTCAAGGCTAATTATTGCGATGTCGCATACTCACAGCCCGTGTGATACCGAACACCCAACTCCTCTACTAGTCAGTCTCACAAAACCTGTTTGCGAAACTATTGCGTTCGAGGAATAGCCTCAGTGAGTGGATCCGCAGTGATGTTTCTTTCTGCGTCTCTCTATATCTCATGTTCGTGGAGAAAGCCATCTCCCGAAATGAGCAATACCTGTCTTAGAATGTCTGGATGTCTGATGGGACCTAGCTCATAAATGAACTCCAAATCCAAACTTCTTAGACTGTATCAACAACTGAAACTAATCAGTATCCCGCGCCATGCCTCCCTCAGTATTACCTTGGACCACCTGTCCAAAATACTGCCCCTCGTCAGAAGGAAAATCTATAACTCTGACAACCTCCTTGTTGTCCACGTCACCTTGGAAGCCTGGAATGATAACTGTCTCCCAAATGAGGCTGTCGTTATCATATCCCTAGAACATCCACTTATGTTCTAAGACTGCTTCCGACTGTTTCTCCAGGATTGGATCAATATCAACTTATTGCATCTAGTGCAAGAACAACATCTGGTGTGGTACTTGACATCTCATGATTGACTCAATTGCCTAAGCAAGTGATCTGCCAATCATGAGTATCCCTCTCCCCTTTAGTCTATAAGACACCTTTAGAGAGGGTGACTCCATTACCTGCAGGTACACTACCGTGCCAGGAGTCGACCATTCTAAATACTCATAGAATGCTGTCAAGGTACCCAGATTGGGAAACCACCCAAATCTAGATCTAAAACCATAGATCTAGTAACCAGTATGTCTGATAAAATATCCAAGTTCTGTGTGGAGAAACCACTGTGTGACGACCAAAGTATAACCGATTGTAGTATAGGAGTTTCTTTTCCTATTCTGTGTATGTCATCCAAATATCAGGATATCACACCCTACTACCTTCTCAACAGATCCATCCCCTATTCTGATGAAGTCAAACCTATGACTGTCACATCAGAAATGGATGATCTATCTCCGCTACATCTGCTTTAGTCTATAAATAGACATAAGCCTGATGTCCACCAATGCTTCCGCTGCTCCCACTGACTACGACAACCCTCTGGCAGAGTCATATAGACGTACACTTCTAAAACTAGTTTAGAACGACGCTGTACTCATCCTCCCGCCGGGTCTCGCAGCCTGGAACAACAGCAATGGTAATTGTGGGTAAACAAGAACTTCCCTGTCACCGTCCTTGAGGCTACCGTAGTACCTCTCGGGTGCCTGAAGTTACCCACCGTATCTGCGGAGTGGCCAATGGAATGTCAAATCAGATTGAATCTTTAGGTTCCTTATCAAATCTTCAGTAATCGTTTGTGGTTCTGGAATCACTTCCAGTTCTACCATACTCCCACTACTTTTTCTGAAAAAATCCATTTTTAATAAAACTGTGGCGAGTCTTGAACAATATTTCTATTGATCTGCCAGATGGTAGAAAATCAACCCTCGTCATAGCCTGGGTCAACCCACAAACAGCCATTACAGAAACGTGCCTTGAGTTATCCGGAGTCTGGTTTTAAGCATAAGCCGGACAACTCCCCGTACCTTAACATCGTTAAGATATGAACTGTTCTATATCCAATATAGAAACAGAGGCACTGATTTAATTGAACCAGATTCAAATCATGCAGCTGTCCCCAGCGCATGTCAACTAAATGGAAGGAGGCCGATCAGCGTTACTCAACTTAGGAATGCTTCCAATTATGAGTAACCTGAAAAAGAAGCAATTTCTCTTTATCATTACTATCAACTGAATACCATACGCAAGTATCTACATCTTCGATCACTTTGAAGAATCCCGATACTTGCTATACCTGGTTCTCTACTCTATTCAAATACCTATAACTCCTCAAAACTTAGACCCTGTGTTTCCACGAAACACATGTCTAAGAACTGGAGAAGTTAAAAGTAAACAGAATATAGTACGAGGACCAACCCCTCTGTCCTAATGGACACTGGACAACATACAATACTCTGTATAAGTCCGCTGAGTCTAACAACTCTTTCACTGTGTGTCGTAGGTTGAAAACTGTACTTATGGTTAAGAAGAATTACACCGCTGTTTAATGCTCCTTACCTAACCATCCACTGATATAGGTAAATGTCATCGACATAATATCAAAAGGTATATCTCACTCTATGAAAATAGACGTACAGATATATCAATTTGAAATTGGTGCACAACAGCGGATATTCAAAACCAAATATTTGCCGACCGGCAAACAACCCAGGTGACTTCCTCAAATATCACCGATTACAACGAATCCCGATATAATGAGGATGATCACCCAATTCCCAATAACTTACTCCCACTCAGCATCTGTAAAACCATACAGATGTGAGAATCCAACCTGGTAAATACATACCCTGGAGCAAGTGTCTAACTGGGAAATCAGTTTTCCATTAACAGTACACAGTGAAACTGAAACATTGAAATGTTTCGTTGGGGTATCCTGGTATTCCTAGTAATGCCTCTACCATTATCCAGATTCACAACTATAACCGTATAATTCTTTGCCACCTCTCCAAATCCCTTTATATGTCTTTAGTCAATACCGTCTGCACACCCCTTTAGGCCAAATGGTTTTCTTCTTTCCCTACTGTTCGGCACCAGCCTATGGTTTGGAAGAAGACTATCCGAAAAGCATAAAGGGTGTACTGTCCTAATCCTAGGAGCACTCGCAACGCGAGAGAAGGTGAAGATAAAAGACACCTGAATGTACTTTATTCCTATTTCTCCTGAACCAGGATCCATCCCCGAACTGGAACAAGTTCCTTTCGAGTTCGTATATAACCATACGATGGATTATCCAATAAAATGGGATCTTCGTAGTGATACGGAGTGTCCTGGAGAAATACAAAGGTGATTTAGGATTGGCGAAGAAATACTTGGTTTGGTCGTGAATATCAGTTGCAATTTACTTTGCCCTCCTACTAATCCCTTACTTTGTCTTGACTTAATACCTTCTGCACACCTTCATTATGCTAATTGGTTTTCTTCATTCCCCACCGTTCGGCACCAGCCTAAGGTTTGGAAGAAGACTATCCAATTTGCGTAATAGGTGTACTACTCCTAAACCAAGGAGTACTCGCAATCTGAGAGAAGGTGAAAAGTAAAGACAACTGAATAATCCTATCCGTTTTCTCCAGAACCAGAAACCATCCTCGAAGTCCTTCGAGTTCGTATCTAACCATACGATGGTTTTGTCCAATGGAAGTGGACGTTCGCAGTAATACGGGGTGTCCTGGAGAAAAGGGTAAAAGTAGGAATGGCAATGAGGTCTGCAACTCTGACAATCCAAAAGCCAGTGTTAAGAAGGTTCGGTCAACTTGGTCACTGAGTCATAGTCCAGGGTCGGGTCAATGGTCGCTGCCAGAGAGAGAGAAAAGAAACACTCAGCGTGCACTCTAAGCTAGATCAGAATGGTTATCACTTTGTCTAATCTGGAAACCTCCCACTGTACCTCAAATTCTCCTCCAAACCTGAAAGAAGAATTAGTCGGGGATCACCCGAGGAGTAAACCAACTCATCAGTGGAAATCGGGATCCAACTATCACCGCATGATAACGTGACGGAATCCACTCACGTCACCACACTCCAGAAGGTATGCGCATGCCTGGCAAGTTTCAGTTCTTTTGAAACTCCCGATGTGATTTTTACCCCTAGGACTCAAGTGACCTTGACGGAGTCAACAAATCAAAGAGTCCTAGTCAAGTTCAACCCGTCATTATCTGGATTGCATTAAACCCACCCGTACGTGCCCTTGACGGAGTCAACAAGGCCGCACGACTGTCCTAACCAATCCCACTTATGCGACAAACAAGTACCACTTAGCTACCGTACACTACGCCTTGACGGAGTCAACAAACGCAGCACGAATACTAAATAATACCCATAAGAAATGACGGAGGGCTACGAATGGTTTTTGGCGAAAAACCTTTAACGTAATGAACTTGATATCGTTGAAGGAACTGCATAGCCTTTTATAAAATATAGTGACGAAAACCTTTACTAAAGAGGTCACTCCCGGTGAAGGGATCTCGGCTCTTTCCCCGTAGAATGAGGTGCAGGATATTCCAACTGAATACCACGATGCAAAGCAAAAGTAATCGGCTATAGTGAAGCTATTGCCCTGACGCAAACTTCTGTCCAAGGGGTCACTCCCGGTGAAGGGATCTCGGCCCTTGCCTCGTCGACTGAGGAGCAGGATATTCCAAATGAATACCTCGATGCAAAACAAAAGTGAACGTCCTTGCAATAACAGCTTTTTGAAAAAGTGTTCCAACAACATCAGATTAGGTTTGTTTATCTTGCATTGATCCGAATCAATGCAGTCCCATCAATTGATCACACCACAAAGAACGAAAATATACTGACGTACGTATATGCCATCCGCATTCGCCACTGGGTCCCGTCATCACCCGTTAGGTTAGCTAACTAACGGCAGAGCGGGGACTGGACTAGCGCGGATGTAAAACATATACAACGTCTACTAATATATATACCAATATATAGTATTTCGCTCAAGGCGTGAATAGAATGCAACAACACAGAAATGTAAAGCAACATAGAACAATACAGATATCTGGAAACCCCGGGTTTCACAGAGCCGCTGCTGAAACCCGACGTTCCCCTGGTCGTGTGGATAGCCTGTGCAATGAAATCCTAGACCCCTACGGGCACGGCAAGTCACCCGCCAAAACCTGAAGCGAGGCAGCCCCCTTCAGTACCGTGAATGGACCACCCAGCACTTCACGGAATCCGGTAACTTGGGCACCCCTCCTGGGTCAACCTGTACCCCCTACGAGTGCGGCGAATAGCCCGCCAATCCCAGAGTGAAGCCCCCTCCGTCTCAATGTCATGAGATGCGGGCTTGTTGCCCTCCAGAACCCGGCTATCCGTGCACCCCTCCGCGGGGTAATCCTAGTACAGAAAGTAAAATATACATACACCGGGTACATCGACCGCAACCAGGTCGTGCCCCAAAAGAATAATACAAACAGGCAGTGACGGCAGTCCACATGTCGGACGCTCGCCCCGCAATATCAAATGTACATAATACATCAAAACTGTACTAGCATTGCAGCCAGGCTATCCCCCACGACCGATCCGCAACATCACAGCATAAACATAAAACATCAACGTGAAAGTCACGCTCGCAAATCCGTCTAACCGGGCTATAGCAGTTAGACCGGATTTACCGATCGAGTGACATTCACGGTCGCAGATATAATGTAAAAACTGTGAACTGGCATGTTTAAAATATCCGATCGAACAAATATATCAAAGTGGGCCCCAAAAACTACTGTAGCACTTACAGAAAAACTGGGCCCAAATAAAATATCCCAAAAGCCCTATTTCCAACTGATAAGCTTACTGGGAAAATATGGTGCCACAATTCCCTATTTCCGCCGAGCAAGCGCGGCCAAACCAGGGGTTTGGCCGCGCTTCCGCGGTCGAAGTATGGAATGAGTGGATCGTATTTTCCCAGATTTCTTATAATTGCTTGTACATGCCTCTGAAACAACCTGAAAAATTTTAGGAGCTCAAAAAATTTTAACAGAGAACACATGTGCACAAAATACGGTTTTTGGGGATTTTCGTTCGATCGAGCACTAAACATACTAGAGCAAGCTAGGTAGGTTAACGGCGTGGCTCTGATACCATGTTGCGCCACGGCAGCGCCCCGGCCTCTTTCTCGAGGCCAAAATGCGGAATAAAAATTTTTGCGAACTTTGCAAAACGGCGCTACCGCGGACAATTAAAACCCGGATCGAAACCATTAACCTAGCTAGCTATCTAGAGAGATAGGGTGAGAAGTATACCGAGCGATCCGTGTCCTTCGGTCTTCGTCTCCACTCCGATCTCCCGCGGAATCTCCGTCACCTCCTCGCTCGTCGGAAAGGGCACCACGTAGCCGGAATCTTTTACGGGCTCCCGCCTCTTGACCGAGGCAACTCGGGCGCGAAGTTGGCTAGCCGACGCGTCCAAGGCTTGCTATAGAATAGTGTAGTGAACTTGTCTCTTTTGGGGTTATTAGGTTGCCTTGATGGAAGGAAAAAATGAAACTTATGAGAAGGAGAAATATATGGAGCTCTCAAGTTTTCTTAGAATGAGATGAGAAGAATTTTTCCTCATATGAACCTCTCTCTCTCTCCACAAGATGTGGCCGGCCCCCCAAAGAAGGAATGAGATTGGAGAGAGAAAAGAAAAACTCTCCATTTATCATATTGTGAAAAAGAAATGATAATGCAAAGATAAAGGTCACTCTCAATACTCTTTTCAACTCACAAATCAAACCATCAAATGAAAAGCAAGGATGAGACCAAAATAGAATATCATCATGAAGCAAGTCTCATCATAATGCAACATATGCAAGAAAGCCCTCCACTAGATGTTAATTGCAAACTTGCAATTAACACCCTCCATCAAGAAAGTCCGACCGAGAAGGAATGAAGGAAAACCGGCCGGAACGGAATGCGAACTGGCAACTTCAGAAAAACTGATCCCGTAATAAAATACGGGAAAACCCCACTACTGCAAATACATGCCCGCATTTGTATTCCCACTGAACACAAATGCAAAGAGACAAAACTACACCATCAAATATTAGAATCCGGCTTAAGCCAAAGCCGGCTAGTAAAAACTGTCCGATCACGATCCGTGCAATACCGCACGTATCTGATCGAACCCTGCCATATCTCCATACGGCCACTACAGCGTTTCGCCCGAAACTTGAGTAACTGAGTGTGGTGGACTCTAAAGACTCGTCAATACGATGGCTGTGGATTTAACCACTAGCACGTCAGAGGTATAAGCCAATACGTGACGGGCCACCAGGTATTGACCAAATGGGACGTCGATGAGGAAGCTCACCCCGACACCCAACTGAGCCTGTCAGTGACAATATCCGTACAGTCCGGTCCGTTCGTCTATGAGCATCGCATGGCGGGCCTAGGGGGTTGGTGAAAGTCAGACCCCCAAAAGCGGTACAAGTCGTGTCGGAGCGTAGCCCAGAACGCCCTGAGATACTACTGGAATACCTACCAGTAAATCTCCTGCCTCGGCCGAGGGCTTTGCGTAATGGCTCTCCTAGACACAGCGCGACCTCACCCCCAATACCGGGAGAGACGAACCCCTGCAGATCCGCTCACTGCCTCCATGTGGCTCGGGACTGTACCCAACTAAAACCTGTTTGCACGACTCCTTTGAGCCGTGGTAGGGTAGTAATCAAAGCACAGTGGGAACTCACACGAGACAAATGACGATCTCAGGTCGATGAACTAACCTGTACACATGTCACCAGGGAACTGCTATCTGACATCTGGTATAAGACCAACTAGCAGGTTCCCGGCGAGTCCTGTCCGGTGTACTCATAACCCAATGAGCACCTGTATACATCTTAGGTGAACCAACTGACACCAGTGGCTTGTGAGACCGGCCACCGCCCCTCGTCGGGGTCTCGACTGTATACACTAGTCTACTAACGGAGTATCGATGCCCTGTCTCGAAACTCCTACGACTAGGGACCTTTTAAGGATGTGCTTATAGACCACCAGCTCCCACGTATATGATCGCCATCATACTGCTGGTAGTCAAGCAAGAATCCTAGGGGCTCTATCAACGTGTAATAGCGACATGTCAGGTCACCTAAAGCAGTACACGATGATAAAGATAAACCAGATAGCATACTATCATCTCGAGTAAGACTGTCCTACCGGGATAGGTCCTCCCTCAATCATTGCAATCACGTGCCTGTGATCCAATAATTGACTCTGAGGGCACTAACTCCAACATCAACCTGTCCATCTACACCAATCTTCCTTTTGAAGATCCATTTGCAGCCTATGGGTTTTACCCCTTCTGGAGCAACGTCCAAAGTCCATACTTTGTTGGTGTACATGGACTCCATCTCGGTCCGCATTGCATCCAACCATTTTGCTGAGTCAGTTCTCTGAATGGCCTGCTGGAAGCTAGTAGGCTGATCATTATTAATGATGCAATTCTCTCTATCCCCGTCTATGAGAAAACCGTAGTATCTCTCAGGTGGATGAGAAAGCCTACAACTACTGCGGAGCGGCGTAGGAATGTCCTATCCTTTTGAACCTTCTGGTTCTACTAAGCTTTCAGTAATAACTTGTGGTTCTGTAATTTCTTCCAGTTCTATTGCGCTCCCACTTGTTTCTTTTTCTAAGAACTGATGTTCCAGAAAGTAGGCATGACGAGAAACAAAAACCTTTTGTTCTTCTCCATAATAGAAAAGATACCCCCTGGAGTTCTTTGGGTATCCTACAAACTTGCACAGTACTGAGCATTCCTCGAGTTTGTCCGTATGCTGCTTTTTAACAAAGGCTGGACAATCCATATCTTCAGATATTGAAGATAGGGTTTCTTCCCACTCCATATCTGATATGGTGTGGTAGGCACAGTTTTGGTAGGAACCTTGTTTAAAAGATATGCAGCTGATTCTAGTGCATAGCCCCAGAATGATCGCAATATCTCAGCATTACTCATCATGGAACGTACCATATCCAATAGGGTTCAGTTCCGTCTCTCCGATACACCGTTATGTTGTGGAGTGTGTGGAGGAGTACGCTGAGGGAGAATTCCATTCTCTTTTAGCTAATCCAGGAACTAGACACTTAGGTATTCACCACCTCAATCAGGTCTCAGTGTCTTGATACTTTTTCCCGTTTTTTTCTACTTCATTCTTATATTCCTGGAATTTTTCATAGGCTTCAGATTTATGCTTCATTAAGAAAACATGTCCATACCTTGAAAAATCATCCATAAAAGTAATGAAGTAAGAATAACCACTTCACACATGTGTAGACATTGGACCACATACATCGCTGTGTACGAGTCCCAAGAGCTCGCTTGCTCTTACTCCGTATCTAGTGAACGGAGTCTTTGTCATCTTTCCTTTGAGACATGATTGACAAGTTGCATATGATTGATATTCGAACGGATCCAAATATCCTTCTTTATGCAACTTAGTTAACCTTGTCTCATTGATGTGACCCAATCAACAATGCCATATGAAAGCATGATTTATTTCTGGAGACATTCTTTTGTGTGTATTCTGGATATTGAAAATCTACGGTTGGTTTAATACGTATATCCCATTTCTTAATGTACCCGACCCAATCAAAACTTGATTAAGGTGAATGTTTACAACATTACTTACAAATGCAAAATCATAACCTTCTTTAGACATTAAAGATACAGATATGATATTACAAGTCAAACTGGGTACAAAATAACAGTTGCGCAAAACCAAAACATGTCCATCTGTCAACCCTAAGTGATAGTCCCCCACGGACTAAGCATCCATGCTTGCTCCATTTGCAACTCTGAGGGTCATATCACCTTCCTTCAAAGCTCTACGCCTTCTCAGTGCCTGCAAAGAATTACAGATATGAGATCCTGATCCGGTATCCAATATCTAGGAAGTAGAATTGATTGACAGACAGTTTTCAATAACATACACACCTGGAGCCGAAGACACAACTTGCTTCGGGTCCTGGTTCTTGGCCTTCCAAGCCCTGCAATCTTTCTTCCAGTGTCCTTTCTTGTGACAATAAAAGCATTCTTCCTTCCCCACAATTTGTCCCGCTACCTTTGCTACCTTTGCCTTTCCCTTGGCTTTCACCTTACTAACACCGCCCTTTGGTTTGTTAGGGGCCTTGTTCTTCTTTCCTTTGGCTTTTGCCTTGGACCTTGAAGAGGAAGCTCATCCAACAAACAAAGCGGGTGTTTCCCTGACTTTCTGCAGGGTGCCTTCTGTACTCCTCAACATGTTGAGGAGTTCCGGAAGTTCAACTTCTTTTCTTTGCATATTGAAGTTCAGGATAAACTGGGCGTAGGTGGAAGGAAGGGACTGGAGAATCAAGTCAGTGTAGAGCTCGTTCTCTAACGTGGTCCCGAGGTCCGCGAGCTCCTCAATGTAGCCAATAATCTTAAGTACGTGTTCCGCTACAGATGATACGACGGACAACCTTGCTGAATATAACTTTTTCGAGGTTTCGTATCTGGCGATACGAGATTGCTCTCCATATAGTTCCTTAGTATGGAGAAATATCGATTCAAGGTCCGTATTCTCGTGCCTCCTATGATGTTCATTGTCCATAGAGGCAAGCACGATGCACTTGGCCTTCGCGCAGTTAATCTCCCAGGTCTTACGGATTTCCTTATCCGCGACACTGGATTCTTGACCTGGGACGGCGGGGGCTTTAGTGGTAAGGAGATACCCTAACTTGTCATAAGTGATTGCCATTTTGACATTCCTGAGCCAATTTTTGTAGTTTGGCCCTGTCGGTATATTTTTATCTTGTAGTAACTTAAGGCCGGTCATGATGTTTGGTCGCTGCAATTAGGAGTGAGAGAAGAAACACTATAGCATGATGTTCTTGCAAGTTTAGAGTGGTTTTTTGTTTGCCTAAACATGATGGCTCCCACTGTTTCTCGAATCCTTCCTCAAACAATAAAAGAAGAAATAGTCGGGATCAATCTCACCGTACAATACTTGCTTAACCGTTCAGACAGGCCAGTGTCGGTACTTCGAGGGAGGTTTTACGACGCTTTTGCGAAGTTCCTTAATTAAATAACCTCTTTTCCCTGTGGGCGTAGCCCCGCTAACACCTTTCTAGACACCAACTAAGTTTATAGTATTGATCGTTAAGTGAGAAAGTTTCCGAGGAGTAGCATATACTCACAGTCGGATCGGGATCCAAATATCATCGTGTGATAAAGCTGAAGGAATCCTACCAAAATCATCACACTCCAAATGGTATGCAACACTAGCTAGTTTCAGTTTCTTTAGAAACTCCCGATGTGGATTTTTGCCCCATGCTCTTATGACCTTGATGAAGGCCAACATATCATAAGTCACATATCAAGTTCTACCCATCATTATCCAGGTTAATTTGAACCCACCCGTACATACCCTTGACGAAGGCCAAAATAGTAGTACGACTGTCTCAAACCAACGCATCTATCTATGCAACAGATAAATATTCGGTAGCTGCCAATCACTATGCCTTGGCGAAGGTCAAAATACATAACTTGAATACTACTAAATATTTAACTGAAATGGCGGAGGGCTACGAATGGTTTTGGCAAAACTGTGAACGTTGTGAACTTGATATAATCGAAGGAACCTAATAGCTTATAAAATGACTGGTTTAAGCTCCGCGTTTTTAAAAGTTTTCTGTTTTGAAAAAAAACCGAGTTGTTTTGAAATTGTTGCAACGATTTAACTTTGGTTTATTTTCTTTGCATTAAAATAATGCGTCCCATCAATTAATCCTACCATTACAGAAAACAACGAAAATATGACGTACGCTTATGCCATTCACATTCGCCACGGGGCCCCGTCATCACCCCTTAGGTTACTTAACTAACGACAGAGCGGGGGCTGGACTAGCGTGGATGCAAAACATAAGCAACGCCTACTAGATATCATATATAGATATATACATTCGTCAGACGCAATGATAGTCATTCCAGATCACAGATGAACACATTGGATATGCTAGCAATCCGCGTTTCGTTTGAGCCTGCAACGAAAGACGGATTACATGGTCGCAATGAATAGCCAAACCCCACCCTAAACCCCTACGGCTGCGGCAAACTACCCGCCAAGTATCCGAAGTGAAGCAACCTCCCTCAACAACATGAGCAGGCCACTCGGCACTTCAAAGTACCAGGTCGTTTGTGCACCCCACCTTGGGTCTATCCTAGGAGTAAAAACAGTAAAAGAAATAATATACAATGGCAGCTACAACCTCAACCCGGATGTGCGGCCATAAAAATAATATTACATCAATTTACAATTTTTTTACATTGAATGAAAAATAAATAAACACTCATCTCACAACCCCGGCTATTCATCTGCGACAACCCAACAAGTTCATATACACAAACCAACATCACAGATCACAGATATGTACAACCCCCACTAATCGACGTATAGCGATTAGTCGACGTTCAGTAAATATATCACATTATAGATATAATAAAATAGCTAAAGTTTATAGAATTTCGATCAATATTCCAATTTGAAACTACCCCAAATACAACACTGTTCTCTGAAGAATCTGGGCAGAAACAAAGCATCTGAAAAATCACAAAACATCAAGCTGGACACACTGCAGGAAAAATGAGTTGACTCTGAGTCGACTCGGCCGCGGATCCGCGTCGAAACGCATGGTTTCGCTACGCTTCCGCGGCAGTCTGATCGAGTCACGAGCTCGTTTTTCTTTGGTGTCCTTAAAAAACCATGCACGTATTTTTCAGGCCTCTGGAAATATTCTTAGACCTGTTTTTAAAATCTGCAGAAAACACTAGTTTTTGTTGTTTTTTGCGATTTTTTTCGGATCGAAGTTCTAAATACTTTGCTAACATGTTAGTTGTTGTTTAGCGAGGCTCTGACACCACTGTAAGTCTCTGTTACCCACCCCGGTAGTTACGGGAAGGCGGAAAGAGTAAAAACCGAATTTTTCTCACTAGGAAACATAGACTAACCATGAAGGATCTTTGCTAAACAAAAGCTAACAAACTATCTACAAGTTCTAACTACTAGGTTAGAAGGTTATACCTAGTTCTTGAACTCCTTCTCTTCTTGTGTTGCTTTCCTTTCTTGTGTGCTCCTTTGAGTGGTGTAGACGGCTCTTCCTCTAAGTCTTCTCTTTGCCGAAAAAAGATCTACCCGAAGGCCTCTACCTTGAGCTCCTACCTCAACAAAGAAATAACTAGAGTGCTTGGCTTGCTAGACTAAGAACACTAGAGTGAGTAGAGAGGTGTTTTAATGGTTTTATCTCACAAAGCTCATATTTTTCAACTCATGAAACAAGAGAGATTTTGAGAGAGGAAGAGGGAGAGCAAACCATGAGAGAGAAATGTTATGAGAGAATGAGAGTCTAGAATGAACCTTGTTCTCATATTAGAGATATAAGATAATAATAATAATCAATAAGAAAATTGTGATGGTTAGTTGATTTGACCATTATCATTTCATATTTAATGCTAAGCAAGCTTCAAGAAGCAACTTTTGCTTAACAAAAAG
Source organism: Agapanthus africanus (assembly GCA_030015575.1). Lineage (NCBI taxonomy): Eukaryota > Viridiplantae > Streptophyta > Magnoliopsida > Asparagales > Amaryllidaceae > Agapanthus > Agapanthus africanus. Next base: position 261,662,431 of record CM057345.1, on the reverse strand, counting down.
AAAATATCAAGGTCAACAAAGTCAACAAGTCAAATGGTCAATCCAGCCCTAACCATGACACAATTATCCTTAATTAATATTATTAATCATATTTCACATTCTCATTAGGGTTTTGATCAAGTCAATAGTCAAAAACCCTAATGAGGTTTCTCCCTCTCCGCCTTTATCAACTGTACGCACGTACGTTCCGGCATTCGTGTTCCGAAGAAACACGAATACAATGAGACAAGACCAATCCCAAAACAAATAGTAGGATCTGACTTAAACCAAAGCCCCTAGTAATAACTGCATGGACACCAAACGTGCACAAGTGCGCGTTTGTGAACGAACCCCGTCGTAAAACCATACGACCTCTACTCTGTTTTTCCCAAAGGAGAACAACCCTCTGTGTGGGACTCTAAAGACTCGACAGTACGCTGGAAGTGGGTTTAACCACAGGCCACAAGCGGTACAAGCTGTACGTAACTGTCCCCAGGTAGATACCGATAAGAAGACCGATGAGGTGAACCCATCCGAACTCATACTGAGCCTGAATGTGACAATCTCCGTACAGTCCAGTATGTTCGTTTGATAATATTGCATGTCGGGCCTAGGAGGCGGTAAACGTCAGTCTCCTAATAGCGGTACAAGTCATGTCGGAGTGTAGCCCAGAACACCGTGAGAAAATACTGGAAACACTACTAGTAAATCTCGCTTGCCCTGGCCAGGGACTTTGTGTAATGGCTCTCCTAGACACAACGCGATATCAACTCCCAATACCGGGACAGACGAATCCTATCTAACCGTCACTGCCTCTAAGTGCTTCGGGACTGCACCCAACTACTACCTGTTTGCACCACTCATTTGAGCCGTGGTAGGGTAGTCATCTAAGAACAGTGGGAACATACTCGAGGCGAAATGACAGTGTCAAGTCAACGGACTAAGCTGTACTCATGTCACTTGGGAACAGATAACTGACGATAGGTATATTACCAACCAACAGTTCCCAGCGAGTCCTGTCCAGTGTACTCGTAACCTAACGAACACCTGCATACTATATCTAGTACGACGTACTGATGGCTGTAGGACAGACCATCTCCCCTCCTGGGATGAGAAGCGTATACACTAGTCTACCGTAGAGTATCGATGCCCTGTCTCGATAATCCTATGACCAGGGATCTGTATAAGGATATGCTTATAGACTACCCGCCCCCACTAGTGTGACTGCCATCATAACTGTTGGAGATAATGCCCTCATAGTCAATTATTGGATCGCAGGTACGTGATTGCAATGATTGCGGTGGACCTATACCGGTAGGACAGTCTCACTCGAGATGATAGTATGCTATCTGGTTTGCCTTTATCAGTCGTGTACATGTTCAGGTGACTGATTACATGTTACACTTTGATAGAGCCCTTAGGATCTTGCTTTACTACCAACAGTATGATGGCGATCATATATGTGAGAATTGGGTAGTTTATATGCATATCCTTAATTGTGGTCCCTAGTCGTGGGAATTTCGAGACAGGGCATCGATACTCCGGAGTAGACTAGTGTATATAGTCGAGACCCCGACGAGGGGCGGTGGCCGATCTCACAAGCCACTGGTGTCAGTTGGATCACCTAAGATGTATACAGGTGCTCATTGGGTTATGAGTACACCGGACAGGACTCGCCGGGAATCTGCTAGTTAGTACTATATCTATCGTCAGATAGCAGTTCCCTGGTGACATGTGTACAGGTTAGTTCATCGACCTGAGGTCATCATTTGTCTCGTGTGAGTTCCCACTGTGCTTTGATTTCTACCCTACCACGGCTCAAAGGAGTCTTGCAAACAAGTAGCTTTTGGGTACAGTCCCGAGCCATATGGAGGCACGTGAGCGGATCGGCAGGGGATTCGTCTCTCCCGGTATTGGGGGCGAGATCGTGCTGTGTCTAGGAGAGCCATTACACAAAGCCCACGGCTGTGGCAGGAAATTTACTGGTAGGTACTCCAGTAGTATCTCAGGGTGTTATTGGGCTACACTCCGACACGACTTATACTGCTATTGGGGGTCTGACGTTACTAGCCCTCTAGGCAGATATGCGATACTTATAGACGAACAGACCGGACTGTATATACATTGTCACAGTTAGGCTCAGTAGGGTTTCTGGATGAGTTCGCTCATCAGCCTCCCTTGAGGTCACTCCATGGGCAGCCGTTACGCATTGCTAGTGCCGCTGACGGTTTGTGGTTAAACCCACTGCCAGGGTACTGACGAGTCATTAGAGTCCCCCACAGACAGTTTCCCAAGTTCGGGCGAAACGTTGAAGAGGCCGTATGGTTTTATGGCAGGGTTCGGAAAATGCACGTGCGTTTACGCACGTGTTATGTTTCGGGCAGATGGTACTGGTCGGCTTTGGTTTAAGCCGGATCCGAGTATTATATTGAGTAGATATAATATCTTTGTCTCAGTTGCATTTGTATTCGGTCGTAATACAAATGCGGGTATATTTATACAGTTACGGGGTTATCCTGAAAGTCGTTTCAAGATCACTTTTGGAAGTTGCCAGTTTCCAGTTTTCTATCAGCCGTCTTTTAACTTTCGGTTAAAGACGGATTTATCTTTTCTTGGATGAGGGTGAGTCATGCTTCTAGAAGGTTCTAGAAATGGTGACTAGGCTGATGAGGTGTATTATGACTCATGCTTTGACTTTAATGATTCTAGTTTTCCTTAAGATATTTGTTCTTGATATTTTTGTGAGGATAAGCTTCTTGTTTATGGTCACCTCCTTGATTGCTCCTACACTCACCCTCCTCTTCCATATAAGTGGCCGGCCCCCTCTCCTCCTACTCACTCACTTGAAAAGATTATGGTTGTTAAAAAGAAAAGACCAAAGTTTTGGATGCATGGAAATTTCATAGTTCATTTCTTGTTCCATTTCATTTCCATCGGCAACTTCATTAACCGATCGTCCACGGTTTTGGACGAAGTGAGACAAAGTCATCTACTCATTCTCTACATCATTCTTGGTCATCTCTTTTAGCAAACTTGACGACCGAGTTGCCTCGAGTCAGAGGCGGGAGCCCGTTTAAAGAATCGTCGACGTGGTGCCACCTGGACGAGCAGATCGGAGATCGACGAGATCGGAGCAGCCGCAATGGAGCGTGGGATGATGGTTAAAGAACGAAGGACTCGGATCGTTCGGTATAACCTTTCTACACTCTTTAAAGTTTGTTAGTTTAGCAATAATGGCAGATCTGGGTTAAAGTATACGATAGCGCCAGTTAAAAAAATTTTGTTCCGCATTTGGCGTCTGTAGACGGCCGGGACGCTAGCGTAGACTTACAGTGGTATCAGAGCCTAACCATTTTGCTATACTAACTTGTGCTAACGCGTTTAAAACATCGATCGAACCGGAAATCAAAAACTGCAAAATCCAATTTTCACAATTTCTGTCGATTTTAAATGGTGTCCTAAAAATATTCCACATATCTCAGAAATCTGTGCAGGGTTTTATAAGAACACCGACAAAATTTGGGCACGTGATTCCACCAAACCGCCGCGGAAACGCGGCCAAACCCATGGTTTGGCCGCGCATCCGCGGCCATTTGGTAAGATCATGCTCCCAAATTTGTACAGTGTGTTCTCCTATGGAAATTGGGGTTTTTGGTATATATCTTTTGGGCCCAGATTTTATTACTGTTCAGCAGATTTGCGTGGGGCCCACTTTGTGATATTTTGTCGATCGAAATTTAAACATGATAGTTTACAGTGCTTACATTATATCTCCAACCGGGAATGTCATTTGATCGGTAAACCGCATCTGATTGCTATAGTTCTTTTAGACGGGTTTGCGAACGTGACATTCGCGTTGATGTTCTGTGTTGTGCTGTAATGTTGCGGATTTGTCGTGGTGGATAGCAGTGTGCAATGATAGTGCAGTTTGAGTTTATTTGTACATTTGATATTGCGGGACGAGCGTTCAACATGTGGACTGCCGTCACTGCTTGTTGTATAATATTCTTTTAGGGCACGACCAGGTTGCGGTCGATGTACCTGTTGTACTATTTTTCGTTACTGTACTAGGTTTTACCCCGCGACGGAGTGCACGGATAGCCGGGTTCTGAGGGGCAACGGGTCCGCATCTCATGGCTTTGAGAGGCAGAGGGGCCCCACTCTAGAATTGGCAGACTATTCGCCGCACTCGTAGGGGGTATAGGATTGACCCAAGGAGGGGTGCCCAAGATTACTGGATTCCGTGAAGTGCTGGGTGGTCCATTCACTATGCTGTAGGGGGCTTCCTCGCTTCAGGTTTTCGCGGGTAACTTGCCGCACCCGTAGGGGTCTAGGTTTCATTGCACAGGCTATCCACACGACAAGGGAACGTCGGGTTTCAGCAGCGGCTCTATGAAACCCGGGGATCCCAGATTATCTGTATTGTTCTGTGATGCTTATTACTTTTCTGTAATGTTGCATATTATCACGCCTGGAGCGATTATTGTATATTGGTTTATATACTATTAGATGTTGTATATGTTTTACACCCGCGCTAGTCCAGTCCCCGCTCTGTCGTTAGTTAAGTAACCTAACGGGTGATGACGGGACCCAGTGACGAATGCGGATGGCATATACGTACATTTTATTTTCGTTCTTTTCTGGTGTGATTATTGATAGGACTGCATTGATTCTGATCAATGCAAAGTAAAACAAACCTGTTTATAGTTGTTGGAAAAAATTTAAAAAGTGTTATTGCAAAGACGTTTCCTTTGTTTTGCATAGCGGTAGTCAGTAGAATATCCTGCACCTCATTCGACGGGGCAAGGGCCGATATCCCTTCACCGGGACTGACCCCTTGTGCAGAAGTTTGCGTCAGGGTAATAACTTCACTATAGTCGATTACAAGTTGTTTTGCACCGTGGTATTCAGTGGAATATCCTGCACCTCATTCCACGAGGAAAGAGCCGAGATCCCTTTACCGGGAGTGGCCTCTTTAACAAAAGGTTTTCGCCACTATATTTTAAAAAGCTATCAGGTTCCTTCAGCGATATCAAGTTCGTTACGTTAAAGGTTTTTCGCCAAGAACCAGCCGTAGCCCTCCGTCACTTCTTTTGGGTATTCAGTAGTATTCAAGCTATGCATTTTAGCCAAAGTTAAGGCATAGTGTTTGGTAGCTGCTGGGTATTCATTTGTTGCATAGATAGATGAGTTAGTTTGGGACAGTCGTTCTGCCGATTGGCCAAAGTCAGGGGCATGTGCGGGTGGGTTCAAATTGACAAGATAGTGACGGGTAGAACTTGGCATGTGACTTATGACATTTTGACCAAAGCCAAGGTTATAAGAGCATGGGGCAAAAATCATATCGGGAGTTTCTAAAGAAACTGAAACTTGCCAAGTATGCGCATACCTTCTGGAGTATGAGTAACGTGGATGCATTCCATCACGTTATCATGCGATGAGAGTTGGATCCCGATTCCCACTGATGAGTTGGTTTACTCTTCGGGTGATCCCGATTGATTCTTCTTTGGGTTTGGAGGAGAATTTGACAGGACAGTGGGAGATTTCTGGATTAGATAAAGTGATGACCATTCTGATCTAGGTTAGAGTGCACGCAGAGTGTTTCTTTTTTCTCTCTCTTTAGCAGCGACCTTTGACCGACCCTAGACTATGACTCAGTGACCAAGTTGACCGAACCTTCTTAAAATACTGGCTTTTGGATTGTCTGAGTTGCATAAGTCATTGCCACTCCTTCTTTTACCCTTTGAATTTCTCAGAACACCCGTATTACTACGGATATCCACTTCCATTGGATAGATCCATCGTATGGTTATATACGAACTCAAAGGGACTTCTTCGAGGATGGATCCAGGTTCAGGAGAAATAGAATTGGTTTATTCAGTTGTCTTTTATTATCACCTTCTCTTAGGTTGCGAGGGCTCCTTGGTTTAGGAGAGTACACCTATTACGCTTATTGGATAGTCTTATTCCAAACCATAGGCAGGTGCCAAAAGGTAGGGAATGAAGAAAACCAATTAGCATAAGTAGGGTGTGCAGAAGGTAATATGTAAAGACAAAATAAAGGGATTAGAAAGAGGGCAAAGTAAATTGCGACTGTTATCATTCACAACCAAAACTGCATACTTCATCGCCACTCCTATTTCACCTTTAAAGAAATAAGGTATTATTCAGTTGTCTTTTATCATCACCTTCTCTCAAGATGCGAGTACTCCTTGGTTTAGGAGGGCACACCTATTATGCTTACTGGATAGTCTTCTTCCAAACCATAGGCTGGTGCCGAACGGCAGGGAAGGAAGAAAACCATTTAGCCTAACGATGGTGTACAGAAGGTAATGACTTAAGACAAATAAAGGGATTTAGAGAGATGGCAAAGAGATATACGGTTGAAGTCATGAATTGGATTATGGAAGAGGCATTACTATGAATACCAGGATACCCCTACGAAACAATTTCATGATTCAGTGCATTGTTAAAGGAAAACTGTTTTCCCGATTAGATACTTACTCCAAGGGTATGTATTTACCAGGTTTCATTCTCATATCTGTATGGTTTTACAGATGATGAGTGGGAGTAAGTTATTGGGAATTAGGTGATCATCCTCATTATATCGGAATTCGTTGTAATTGGTGATATTTGAGGAAATCGCCGGGGTACAGTTTTCAACCTACGACGCACAGGTTTTGAGTTGCTTAAACTCAGCGGACTTATACAGAGTATTGTATGTTGTCCAGTGTCCATCAGGACAAAGGGGTAGGTCCTCGTACTATGTTCTGTTTACTTATAACTTCTCTACTATTTAGACAAGTGTTTCGTAGAAATACAAGGTCTAAATTTTGAGAAGTTGTGGGTATAAGAATAAAGTAAAGAACCAGGTATCACAAGTATCGGGATTCTTCAAAGAGATCGAAGATGTAGATTCTTGTGATTGGTATTCAGATGATAGTGATGGTTTTGAGAAACGTGTTTCTCTTTCAGGTTACTCATAATTGGATGGATTCCTAAGTTGAGTAATGCTGATTAGCCTCTTTCTATTAAGTTGATATACACTGGAGACAGCTGCATGATTTGAATATGGTTCCAATTAAATAAGTGCCAAAGTTTCTATATTGGATATAGAATAGTTTGTACCTTAAAAGATGTTAAGGTACGGGGAGTTGTCCAGCTTATGCTTAAAACCAGACTCTGGATAACTCAGGGCACGTTTCTGTAATGGCTGTTTGTAGGTTGACCCTGGCTATGACGAGGGTTGATATTCTACCATTTGGAAGATCAATAGTGATATTGTTCTTGACTCGCCACAGTTTTAGTAAAATGGATTTTTTCAGAAAACAGTAGTGGGAGTATGGTAGAACTGGAAGTGATTCCAGAACCGCAAACGATTACGGAAAATTTAATAGGACCTATATATTCAATCAGGTTTGACATTCCATTAGCCACTCCGCAGATATGGTGGGTAACCTCAGACACCCGAGAGGTACTCCGGTAGCCTCAAGGACGGTGACAGGGAGGTTCTTATCTACCCAGACTTGACACTACTATTGTTCCAGGCTATGAGACCCGGTAGAAGGGTTGTCATAGTCAGTGGGAGCATCGGAAGCATAGTGGGCAAGTAGCTTATGTCTATTTATAGACTAGAGCAGTTATAGCGGAGATAGATCATCTATTTTTGATGTGACAGTCATGGGTTTGACTTCAATCAGAATAGGGGATGGATCTGTTAAGAAGGTAGTAGGGTGTGATGTTATGGTATGTGGATGACATACACATAGTACGAAGCAAAATTCCTATACTACGATCGGTTGTACTGTGGTCGTCACACAGTTGTTTCTCCAGACAGGACATGGATATAATATTTGACATTCTGGTTTCTGGATCTATGGTTTTAGATCTGGATTTGGGTAGTTTCCCAATGTGGGTACTTTGACAGATATTCTAATGGTTTTTAGAATAGATGACTCCTAGCATGGTGGTGTACCTACAGATGATGGAGTCACCCTCTCTAAAGGTGTCTTACAGACTAAAGAGGAGAGGGATGTGCATGATTGACAGATCACTTGCTTAGGTAACTGAGTCAATCATGAGATGTCAAGTACCACACCAGATGTTGTTTTTGCACTAGATGCGATGAGTTTATATTAATCCAATCCTGGAGAAACATAAGGAAGCAGTTTTAGAACATAAGTGCATGTTCTACGGATTTGATGACGGCAGCCTCCTTCGGGAGACGATTATCATTCCAGGCTTCAAAGGTGATATGGATGACAGAGTGATTGTCAGAGTTATAGTTTTCCCTCTGACGAGGGACAGTATTATGGACAGGTGGTCCAAGAGAATACTGTGGGAGGCATGGTGCCGGATACAGATTAGGTTCACTGATCGATACAGTCTAAGAAGTTTGGATTTGGAGTTCATTTATGAACTAGGTCCCATCAGATATCCAGACATATTCTAAGAGAGATATTACTCAATTCGGGAGATGGCTTTCTCCGCGAACTTGAGATTTAGAGAGATATAGAAAGAAACTTCTAGGCGGATCCACTCACTGAGGCTATTTCTCGAACACAATAGTTTTACAAACGGGCTTTGTGAAACTGATTAGTAGAGGAGTTGGATGTTCGGTTTCACACGGGCTGTGAGTAGTCGACATCGCAATAATTAGCCTTGAGTGCAAGTGGGAGATTGTTGGAGATAGTGCCCTCATAGTCAATTATTGGATCGCAGGTACGTGATTGCAATGATTGCGGAGGACCTATACTGGTAGGACAGTCTCACTCGAGATGATTGTATGCTATCTGGTTTGCCTTTATCAGTCGTGTACATGTTCAGCTGACTGATTACATGTTACACTTTGATAGAGCCCTTAGGATCTTGCTTTACTACCAACAGTATGATGGCGATCATATACGTGAGAGTTGGGTAGTTTATATGCATATCCTTAATTGTGGCCCCTAGTCGTGGGAGTTTCGAGACAGGGCATCGATACTCCGGAGTAGACTAGTGTATACAGTCGAGACCCCGACGAGGGGCGGTGGCCGGTCTCACAAGCCACTGGTGTCAGTTGGAGCACCTAAGATGTATACAGGTGCTCATTGGGTTATGAGTACACCGGACAGGACTCGCCGGGAATCTGCTAGTTAGTACTATATCTATCGTCAGATAGCAGTTCCCTGGTGACATGTGTACAGGTTAGTTCATCGACTTGAGGTCGTCATTTGTCTCGTGTGAGTTCCCACTGTGCTTTGATTTCTACCCTACCACGGCTCAAAGGAGTCGTGCAAACAGGTAGCTTTTGGGTACAGTCCCGAGCCATATGGAAGCACGTGAGCGGATCGGCAGGGGATTCGTCTCTCCCGGTATTGGGGGCGAGATCGTGCTGTGTCTAGGAGAGCCATTACACTAAGCCCAGGGCCGTGGCAGGAGATTTACTGGTAGGTACTCCAGTAGTATCTTAGGGTGTTATTGGGCTACACTCCGACACGACTTATACTACTATTGGGGGTCTGATGTTACTAGCCCTCTAGGCAGATATGCAATACTCATAGATGAACGGACCGGACTGTATATACATTGTCACTGTTAGGCTCAGTAGGGTTTCTGGATGAGTTCGCTCATCAGCCTCCCTTGAGGTCAGTCCATGGGCAGCCGTTACACATTGCTAGTGCCGCTGACGGTTTGTGGTTAAACCCACTGCCAGGGTACTGACGAGTCATTAGAGTCCCCCACAGACAGTTTTCCAAGTTCGGGCGAAACGTTGTAGTGGCCGTATGGTTTTATGGCAGGGTTCGGAAAATGCACGTGCGTTTACGCACGTATTATTTTTCGGGCAGATGGTACTGGTCGGCTTTGGTTTAAGCCGGATCCGAGTATTATATTGTGTAGATAAAATATCTTTGTCTCAGTTGCATTTGTATTCGGTCGTAATACAAATGCGGGTATATTTATACAGTTACGGGGTTATCCTGAAAGTCGTTTCAGGATCACTTTTGGAAGTTGCCAGTTTCCAGTTTTCTATCAGCCGTCTTATAACATTCGGTTAAAGACGGATTTATCTTTTCTTGGATGAGAGTGAGTCATGCTTCTAGAAGGTTCAAGAAATGGTGACTAGGCTGATGAGGTGTATTATGACTCATGCTTTGACTTTAATGATTCTTGTTTTCCTTAAGATATTTGTTCTTGATATTTTTGTGAGGATAAGCTTCTTGTTTATGGTCACCTCCTTGATTGCTCCTACACTCACCCTCCTCCTCCATATAAGTGGCCGGCCCCCTCTCCTCCTACTCACTCACTTGAAAAGATTATGGTTGTTAAAAAGAAAAGACCAAAGTTTTGGATGCATGGAAATTTCATAGTTCATTTCTTGTTCCATTTCATTTCCATCGGCAACTTCATTAACCGATCGTCCACGGTTTTGGACGAAGTGAGACAAAGTCATCTACTCATTCTCTACATCATTCTTGGTCGTCTCTTTTAGCAAACTTGACGACCGAGTTGCCTCGAGTCAGAGGCGGGAGCCCGTTTAAAGAATCGTCGACGTGGTGCCACCTGGACGAGCAGATCGGAGATCGACGAGATCGGAGCAGCCGCAACGGAGCGTGGGATGATGGTTAAAGAACGAAGGACTCAGATCGTTCGGTATAACCTTTCTACACTCTTTACAGTTTGTTAGTTTAGCAATAATGGCAGATCCGGGTTAAAGTATACGATAGCGCCAGTTAAAAAGTTTTTGTTCCGCATTTGGCGTCTGTAGACGGCCGGGGCGCTAGCGTAGACTTACAATAACGCTGGTAGTCAAGCAAAAGGTCCTAAGGGCTCTATCAATATGTATTAGCAATATGTCAAAAGAAACACATACTCATATTAAGATAGATACGAACCAAGTAGCATACTACTATATTGAGCAAGAATGTCAATCCGTGTATATATCCCAAGCTTCCAAAATGTAATATACAAACTAGTACTATACAATAATGGCCTCTAGGGCATATCACACTAACAATAACGATTACCACTGTGCAAAACAAAAGTGAACGTCCTTGTAATAACAGCTTTAAAAAATTTGTTCCAACAACATCAAATAGGTTTGGTTTCCTTGCATTGATCAGAATCAATACAGTCCCATCAATTAATCACACCAGAAAATAACGAAAATATGATGTATTTATATGCCATCCGCAATCGCCACTGGGTCCCGTCATCACCCGTTAGGTTACCTAACTAACGATAGAGCGGGGACTGGACTAGCGCGGGTGCAAAACATATACAACATCTACCAGTATATATATAACAATATATAAAAATCGCTCCAGGCATGATAAATACAACATCACAGATAAGCGATAAGCATCACAGAACAATACTGATAATCTGGGAACCCCGGGTTTCCTTTGAGCCGCAACTGAAACCCAACATTCCACTGGTCGTGTGGATAGCCTGTGCAATGAAAACCTAGACCCCTGCGAGCGTGAAAAGTTACTCGCCAAAACCAGAAGTGAGGCAGCCCCCTTCATCAAAATGAATGGGCCACCCGGCACCTCACGGAATCCGGTAACTTGAGCACCCCTCCTTGGCTCAACCTGTGCCCCCTACGAGTGCGGTGAATAGCCCGCCAATTCTAGAGTGAGGCTCCCTCCGTCTCAACACCATGAGATGCGGGCCAGTTTCCCTCTAGAACCAGGCTATCCGTGCACTCCATCATGGGGTAATCCTAATATAGAAAAGAAAATATGTACAATGGTTACATCGACCTCAACCCGGTCGTGCCCCAAACAAATAATATACAAACAGGCAGTGACGGTAGTCCAAATGTCGGACGCTCGCCCCGCAATATCAAATGTACAAATAAAACTAAACTATACTAACATTGTACCCATGCTATCCACCACGACGATCCAGCCAACACACAACACAACACAGAACATCAACGTGAATGTCGCATTCGCAAACACGTCTAAAAGAACTATAGCAATCAGACAAGTTGTACCTCTCTAATGATATTCACGGTTGCAGATAGTAATGTATGTACTGTAAACTACGACATTAGAATTCCGCACGCAATTAGCAAACCAAACCAATTTCCAAAACCATGGAAAAAAAACAGTGAGCTAAAGTTCCAAAAACCGACTGTTTAAAGCTGATTCGGAAGTCCGAATCAAAATGAAATATGCCTGAACCATCGCGGGGAGTTAGAGAAAGAAATTAACTTTGAGTCGGGGAGCATAGAAGGGGTACCCCACCCCTAAGGCCACCATGAAATGGCCAGGGTGTGAGGCAGACCCAAAACTGCCCAAGATGGGGCAGTTTGAGGTCCCCACCACCAAGACCAACTTGTTGTGGACTTGGGGAGAGGGCCCGGCCATTCGGTCCCCCCGGAGAATCCCCAGGGTGCCCATTCACTACCCTTCAGATTCTCCGTTCAAGCCGTGATCCCATGGGGTGTGCAAAAATCTCAAACTTTCAGTTTTTGGAGCTGTTTTTGTCCGCAGTTATTCAAGACAAAAACGGCGGATTTCTAATGTCGCAATGAATTAGTATGGGATTAATGGATTGGCTCTGATACCATGTTGGGTTACGCCAGCATCCCGTCCATCAATCCATGGCCAAATGTGGGACAAAAACATTTATAAACCGGTGCTAACGGAACCCGATTCCCGGATCGTACCATTAACCCTATACTAGTTGTATGTAAAGGAGTTTAGAGAGGTTATACCGAATGATCCGAGTCCTTCGGTCTTCAACCTATGTCCCAAGCTCCTCGTGGCTTCCTCGATCAAGTTTGCTCTCCGGTCTCCCCACATCGAAGAAGATCCACGTCGAGGGTTAGCAATACGGGCTCCCGCCTCAAAACCGAAGCAACTCGGGTATCTAGTTTGCTAACTTAGATAGCCAAGATCAAGTAGAGAATGTGTGTGATTACTTTGTCTCAATACACCCAAGGATTATCAACTCATGAGACGGTTTTGGTGGAGGTTGAAGAAGTTGCCATGGAGGAAAGTGTGAGCTCAAGAAAAAAGCAAGTGAAGAAATGGCTTAGTCTTGTGTATGTATTTGTTGTGAGCACTTTTAAAACCAACTCAAGAAAAATCCCAGCCCCAAAGATCTGCCTCTCTTGCTCACTACAAATATCTTACCCAAAATAAAAACATCCATGTCACTATGAATCAACACATGACCCAATATCATGAGTCACCAAGTGCACATGCATGAGTTTAATGCATACCATGACTCACACTTTCCCACCATATAAACATTTAAACTAAATGTTTAACAAAAAGAAATGGCAACTCTAAAGTAAACTTGTAATGAATTACAAGAATAGCCCTCATCCGTATATACATACCCGCATCCATATTCCGACTGAATACGAATACAATGAGACGAAAATAATCCAACAATATAATTCTAGGATCCGGCTTAAACCAAAGCCCACTAGTATTATCCGTCCGATCATAATCCGTGCACAAGTGCATGTATATGATCGAACCCTGCCATAAAACCATACGTCCTCTACAACGTTTCGCCCGAACCAGAAAAACCCTTTATATGGGACTTAAAAACTCGTCAATACGCTGGCAGTGGGTTTAACCTTTAAGTCGACGTTAGACACCCGACAAGATGCGGGGAGTTGGAATAGGCAAAACAATCATTTTTGTTTAAGGTAACATCGACTAACTTTACGGATCTTTGCTAAACTACTATGATAGATGATTATACCTCAAGTGTCTAGTCCTTCTTATTCTAGTTGTTCACCTCCTCGTCGGCCTCCTCGATGTGATAGAAGATCCACCCGAGAGTTCCTTCTCCAAGCTTTAACCTCTCACTTGAGGTAACTAAGGGGCTTGGATTGCTAATCCAAGTGACCTAGAGGATATAGAGAAGGATTAAAGATTGATTAGTCTTTCTAATCCTTGGGATCTCAATACATGAGAGGATTAGGGCTAGGGTGAAGAAGAGAGAGAGCTTGAGGAGAGAGAATGTGTTTGTTATTATGGAATGAAAAATAACTCATTTGTGTATATATTATGAAGCATAAAATATCTTGTACAAATATCTTCATGCTTCATTTAATATAAATGAATGAATTATCTAATGAGTCATAGCTTCATTTAATGCAAATTACATATCATCTCCTCCACCTCATTAAGCTTAATCCGTAAATGAATTAAAACATAATATGTCACCTTTATTCTAGATGCTTCTCGAGCAATTACGAGAATGCCCCTCATATCCGAAAAACACGGATATACTGAGACTGCATAAATCCAATAATCCAATACTAGAATCTGGCTTAAACTAAAGCCCGCTAGTATAAACTGTCCGAACATCATACGTGCACAAGTACACGTATATGCCTGAACCCTGTCGTAAAACCATACGACCTCTATATCGTTTCTCCTGAAGCAGGGAAACTCTCTGTGTGGGACTCTAAAGACTCGACACTACGCTGGCAGTGGGTTTAACCACAGGCCGCAAGCTGTACTAGCTGTACGTAACGGTCTCCAGGTAGATGTCGATAAGAAGGCTGATGAGGAAACCCATCCGATCTCCTACTGAGCCTGATGTGACAATCTCCGTACAGTCTGTTCTGTTCGTCTAAGACTATCGCATATCGGGCCTAGGGGGTGGCAAGCGTCAGTCACCTAAAAGGCGGTATATGTTGTGTCGGAGTGAAGCCCATTACACCTTGAGAAGCTACTGGAAATCCTACCAGTAAATCCCATTTGCCTTGGCCAGGGTCTTTGCGTAATGGCTCTCCAAACACAGTGGGATATCAACTCCCAATACCGAAAGAGATGAATCCTTTCTAACTGCCACCGCCTCCAAGTGCTTCGGGACTGCACCCAACTGCTACCTGTTTGCACGACTCCTTTAAGCCGTGGTAGGGTAGCAATCTAAGAACAGTGGGAACACACTCAAGACGTAGCAACAGTGTCAAGTCTACGAACTATGCTATACTCATGTCACCTGGGAACTGTTAACTAACGACGGGTATAATACAAACCAACAGTTCCCTGCGAGTCCTATCCGGTGTACCCGTAACCCAACGAGCACCTACATACTATCTCCAGTACAACGTACTAATCGCTGTGGGACATACCATTTCCCCAACTGGGATGAGAATCGTACACACTAGTCTACTCCGGAGTACCGATGCCCTGTCTCGATAATCCTACGACTAGGGACTTGAAAAAGGATGTGCTTGTAGACTACCCAGCTCCCACTAGTGTGACTGCCATCACAACGCTGGTAGTCAAGCAAGATCCTATGGGCTCTATCAATATGTATTTGCGATATGCTAAAAGAAACATATACACATATTAAGATAGATATAAACCAAGTAGCATACTACTATGTTTAGCAAGACTGTTAATACAACTGTGAATATCCCAAGCTTCCATTAAGTAATATAAAAGCTAGTATGATACAATAATGGCTCCTAGGGCATATACACTAATAATCTCTCACTTGCACTAGGGCCATATACTGGCATATCGAAGACCTATCATCTCGAATAGTCTCTCGAACTGTGTCTGAGGTAAGGCCTTCGTGAATGGATCTGCAGTGTTCTCCTCTGTAGAAACTCTCCGGACCTCGATCTCCTGGCGATCTATGATCTCCCTGATCAGGTGATACCGCCTTAAGATGTGTCTGGACTTCTGATGGGACCTGGGTTCCTTCGCTAAAGCTATAGCGCCGTTGTTGTCACAATACAGGGATATTGGATTAACAATGGTAGGAACCACCTGAAGTTCTGTTAGGAACTTCTTCATCCAGACTGCTTCTTTTGTGGCATCGCAAGCAGCTATATATACTCCGCTTCCATCATTGAGTCAGCAACGGTGTCCTGCTTGGAACACTTCCAGCACACCGTCCCTTCATTGAGGGTAAAGACATAACCTGACATAGACTTGGAGTCATCCTTGTCACTCTGGAAGCTGGAGTCAGCAAAAGCCTCGATCTGGAGGTCTTTTCCCCCGTAAACCAAGAACATATCCTTAGTCCTTCTTAGGTACTTGAGAATGTTCTTTACTGCTATCCAGTGCATTTTCCCTAGGTCTGACTGGTACCGGCTTACCACGCTCAGTGCGTAAGCTACATCTAGTCTGGTACACAACATCGCATACATTATAGAACCTACCGCAGAAGCATAGGGTATAACTGACATGCGATCCCTTTCCAAATCAGTCTTGGGAGACATCTCTTTGGAGAGGGTGATTCCATGACAAGCCGGTAAATTACCGAGCTTAGAATCTTCAATACTGAATCTTTTCAGTATAGTGTTGACATACCTGGACTGCGAAAGTCCCAACATCCTCTTAGATCTATCACGATAGATCTGGATTCCTAAGAATGTAAGAGGCATAACCCATGTCTTTCATGGAGAACCTGTGTGACAAGAATCTTTTGACAGATTGTAGCATAGGAATGTCATTTCCTATCAAGAGAATGTCATCCACGTATAAGACAAGGAATACGACAGTTCGTGCTACAATTTTACTATATATACATAGTTCATATGGATTTTTGATAAAGTCATATTCTTTGACCGTTTCATCAAAATAGATGTTCCAACTCCGCGATGCCTGCTTTAGTCCATAAATGGACTTAAGCAACATGCACACTTTCCCGCTGCTCCCACTCTGATTGAAACCTTCTGGTTGATCCGTATAGACGCACTCTTCTAAATTACCATTTAGAAAATCCGTCTTTACGTCCATCTTCCAAATCTCATAATCATGGAAGGCAGCAATGGCAAGAAGGATTCGAATGGATTTGAGCATTTCCACTGGAGAAAAAGTTTCGTCATATTCCAAACCAAGCCTTTGACGAAAATCCTTAGCAACAAGTTTAGCCTCGTAGGTTTCCACCTGTCCATCTACACTAATCTTCTTTCTGAAGATCCACTTGCATTCAATGGGTTTTATCCCATCTGGAGCAAAGTCCAAAGTCCATACTTTGTTGGTATACATGGACTCCATCTCGGTCCGCATTGCATCCAACCATCTTACTGAGTCGCCGTTCATAATGGCATGCTGGAAGTTAGTAGGTTCATCATCATCAATGACGCAATCCTCTCTATCCCCGTCGGTGAGAAAACTGTAGTATCTCTCAGGTGGACGAGACGACCTACTACTCCTGCGGAGGGGTGCGGGAATGTCCTGTTCTTCTGGAACTTCTGGCTCCACCAAACTTTTAGTAGTAGTTTGTGGTTCTCGAATTTCTTCCAGTTCTATTGAGCTCCCACTTGTTTCCTTTTCTAAAAATTGCTGTTCTAGAAAATGGGCATTATGAGAAACAAAAACCTTTTGTTCCTCTGCGTAATAGAAAAAATACCCCTTTGAGTTCTTTAGATATCCCATAAACTTACACTGTACTGATCGTGCCTCGAGTTTGTCCGCATGCTGCTTTTTAACAAAAGCCGGACATCCCCATATCTTCAGATACTGAAGATAGGGTTTCTTTCCACTCCACATATGATATGGTGTGGTAGGCACAGTCTAGGTAGGAATCTTGTTCAAAAGATATGCAGCTGATTCTAGTGCATAACCCCAGAAAGATCACGGTAACTTAGCATTACTCATCATGGAACGTACCATATCCAATAGGGTTCGGTTCCGTCTTTCCGATACACCGTTATGTTGTGGAGTGTATGGAGGAGTAAGCTGAGAGAGAATTCCATTCTCTTTTAGGTAACCCAGGAACTCGGCACTCAAGTATTTACTACCTCGATCAGATCTTAGTGTGTTGATACTTTTGCCGGTTTGGTTTTCTACTTCATTCTTATATTCTCGGAATTTCTCAAAAGCCTCGGATATATGTTTGATCAAGAAAATGAATCCATACCTAGAGAAATCATCCGTAAAAGTAATGAAATATGAAAAACCGACTCTTGCATGAGTAGACATTGGACCACATACATCGTTGTGTATAAGTCCTAAGAGCTCGCTCTCTCTTACTCTATGTCCAGTGAATGGAGTCTTTGTCATCTTTCATTTGAGACATGATTGACAAGTGGCATAAGATTGATATTCGAACGGATCCAAATATCCTTCTCTATGTAACTTAGTTAACCTTGTCTCATTAATGTGACCCAGTCTACAATGCCATATGAAAGCCTGATTTATATCTGGAGACTTTCTTTTTAGTGTGTTCTGGACATTGAAAATCTGCAATTGGTTTAACACGTATATACCGTTATCTAGTGTAACGGACCCAATCAAACCATGATTAAGGTGGATGTTAACAACATCACTTACAAATGTGAAATCATAACCTTCTTTTGATAACAACGATACTGATATGATATTACACGTTAAACTAGGTACACAAAAACAGTTGCGCAAAACAAAAATATGTCCACTCGTCAATCCAAGGTGATAATCCCCTATGGACACAGCATTCACGCTAGCTTAGCAACCTGGAGGGTCATATCACCAACCTTCAGCACTCTACTGTTTCTCAGTGCCTGCAATGAATTGCATATATGAGATCCTGATCCGATATCCAATACTCAGGAAGTAGAATTGATTGGCAGACAATTTTCAATTACAAATACACCTGAAGCCGAAGCCACAACTTGCCTTGGGTCCTGGTTCTTGGCAATCCAAGCTTTGCAATCTTTCTTCCAATGGCCTTTCCTACGACAGTGGAAGCACTCGTCCTTTGCCACTACTGGCACCACAGCCTTTGCCTTTCCCTTGGTTCCTACCTTACCAACACCACCTCTTGGTTTGGTAGCGGCCTTCTTCTTCCTTCCTTTGGCCCTTGCCTTGGACCTAGAAGAAGAAGCACCACGAACAAACATAGTGGGTGTTTCCCTTGCTTTCTGCAAGGTGTCCTCAGCACTCTTCAACATGTTAAGGAGTTCTGGAAGTTCAACTTCTTTACCATGAATGTTGAAATTCAAGATAAACTAGGCGTAGGTGGATGGAAGGGAATGGAGAATCAAGTCTGTATACAGCTCGTTCTCTAATGTTGTCCCGAGGTCTGCGAGCTCTTCAATATAGCTAATCATCTTAAGGACATGTTCCCCTACAGATGATCCGACGGCCATCCTCGACTGAAACAAGTTCTTCGAGGTCTCGTATCTAGCTATAAAAGATTGCTCTCCATACAGTTCCTTGGTGTAGAGAAATATGGATTCTAGATCCATATTCTCGTGCCTCCTCTGATGTTTATTATTCATAGAGGCAAGCACGATGCATTTGGCCTTCGCGCAATCTAACTCCCAGGTTTTGCGGATTTCCTTATCCACGACACTGGATTCAGGACCTAGGACGATAGGGGCCCTAGTAGTAAGGATATACCCCAATTTGTCATAGGTAATTACCATCTTAACATTCTGGAACCAATCTTTATAGTTTGGCCCTGTCAAAATATTTTTATCTAATAATAATTAAGGCCTATCATGTTCTGGGTCGCTGCAATTAGGAGAGAGAGAGAGAAAACACTTTAGCATGATGCTCTTGCAAGTTTAGAGTGGTTTTTAGTTTATCTAAATAGGATGGCTCCCACTGTTTCTCGAATCCCTCCTCAAATCAAAAAAGAAGAACTAGTCAGGACTATTCTTACTGTACAATACTTGCTTAACCGTTCAGCCAGGCAAGTGTCGGTACTTCGAGGGAGATTTTACGACGGTTTCGCGAAATTCCTTAATTAAATAACATCTTTTCCCTGGGGGCGTAGCCCCGCTGACACCTTTCTCGACACCTACTTGGTTTATAGCATTGATCGTTAAGTGAAAGAATCTCCCGATGAGTAGCATATACTCACAGTAGGATCAGGATCCAAATATCATCGTGTGATAAAGTGGAAGGAATCCTACCAAAATTATCACACTCCAAATGGTATGCAACACTAACAAGTTTTAGTTTCTTTAGAAACTCCCGATATCGATTTCTTCCCCATGCTCTAATGACCTTGGCGTTGGTCAAAATATCATAAGTCACATGTCAAGTTCTACCCATCATTATCTTGTTAATTTGAACCCACCCGTACATACCCCTGACGTTGGCCAAATGGCAGTACGACTGTTCTAAACCAATTCATCTATCTATGCAACAGATGAATACCCAGCAGCTACCAAACACTATGCCTTGGCGTTGGTCAAAATGCATAGCTTGAATACTACTGAATAGCCAAATGAAATGACGGAGGGCTACGAATGGTTTTGGCAAAACCGTGAACGTAGTGAACTTGATATGATCGAAGGAACCTGATAGCTTTTAAAAGGAGTGGTTTAAGCTCTGCAATTAAAAAAAATCTTATATTTTAAAATAACCGAGTGGTTTTTTTTAAGCCGTTCCAACGATTCAACTTTGGTTTATTTTCTTTGTATTAATATAATGCGTCCCTTCAATTAACCTATCATTGCAGAAAACAACGAAAATACAACGTCCTCTTATGCCATCCGCATTCGCCACTGGGCCCCGTCATTCACCCGTTAGGTTACTTAACTAACGACAGAGCGGGGGCTGGGCTAGGGCTGGTGCAAAACATAAGTAACTCCTACTAGATATCATATATAGATATTGTACATTCGTCACACGCAATAATAGGCATTCCAGATCACAGATGAACATATTGGATATACAAGCAATCCGTATTTCTTTTGAGCCTGCAATGAAAGAAGGATTACACAGTCACGATGAATAGCCAAACCCCCACCCTAGACCCCTACGGGTACGGCAAACTACCCACCAAGTACCCGAAGTGAAGCGGTCTCCCTCAACAACGTGAGTAGGACACTAAGCACTTCAAAGTACCTGGTAGTTTGTGCACCCCACCTTGGGTCTATCCAAGGAGCAGAGAACAGTAAATGAAATAATACAATGGTGGCTACAACCTCAACCCGGATGTGCCCCGCAAAATAATATTACAACAAATTACAATTTATATTTGAATGAAACAAACACTCGTCTCACATCCCCGGCTATCCATTCATGACAATCCAACAAGTTCATATTCATAAACCAGTTAAAACCATTACAGAAATGTGCAACCCCCTGCTAACCGACTTACTAGCAGTTAGGGGAGGTTTACGAACAAATAAAACACAACACAGATATAATCCAGTTAGCCAAAAATTTTAGAATTTCGATCAAGCAACATATATGAATCTACTCCAAACAATTCTCTGTGCACATAAAATCTGAGCAGAAACAAAACATCCCAGAAAACACAACATCAACACAGAAGAATAACTGAATAAATTTGGGTTGACTCGGTGTCAACTCGGCCGCGGATCCGCAGGGATCGCTTGGATCGGCCGCGGTTCCGTGGTGGTTTGGTCGAGTCACGATCCCAAATTTCTTCACAATTCTTAAAAATCCCTGCTTGTATTTTTAAGGGTCCCTGAAAAATTTTTAGACCCCGTTTTAAAATCGGCAGAAACATGGTCAAAACTTCGGTTTTTCGGGATTAAATCGCGATCGAATTTCTAAAGACTTTGCTAACATGTAATTTAGGGTTTAGCTAGGCTCTGATACCACTTTAAGTCGACGTTAGACACCCCACAAGATGCGGGGAGGCGGAATAAGTAAAACAATCATTTTGTTTAAGGTAACATCCACTAACTTTACGGATCTTTGCTATACTACTATGATAGATGATTATACCTCAAGATACTAGTCCTTCTTGTTCTTGTTGTTCACCTCCTCGTCGGCCTCCTCGATGTGATAGAAGATCCACCCGAGAGTTCCTTCTCCAAGCTTTAACCTCTCACTTGAGATAACTAAGTGGCTAGGATTGCTAATCCAAGTGACCTAGAGGATATAGTGATGGATTAAGGATTGATTAGTCTTTCTAACCCTTGGGATCTCAACACATGAGAGGATTAGGGTTAGAGTGAAGAAGAGAGAGAGCTTGAGGAGAGAGAATGTGTTTGTTATTTTGAAATGAAAAATAACTCATTTGTGTATATATTATGAAGCATAAAATATCTTGCACAAATATCTTCATGCTTCATTTAATACAAATGAATGAATCATCTAATGAGTCATGGTTTCATTTAATGCAAATTACATATCATCTCTTCCACCTCATTAAGCTTAATCCATAAATGAATTAAAACATAATGAGTCACCTTTCTTCTAGAAGCTTCTCGAGCAATTACGAGAATGCCCCTCCAATCCGAAAAACAAGGATATACTGAGACTGAATAAATCTAATAATCCAATACTAGAATCCGGCTTAAACCAAAGCCCGCCAGTACAAACTGTCCGAACATCATACGTGCACAAGTACACGTATATGTTCGAACCCTGTCGTAAAACCATACGACCTCTATATCGTTTCTCTTAAAGCAGGGAAACTTTCTGTCTGGGATTCTAAAGACTCGACACTATGCTGGCAGTAGGTTTAACCACAGGCCGCAAGTGGTACTAGTTGTACGTAACGGTCCCCAGGTAGATGTCGATAAGAAGGCCGATGAGGAAACCCATCCGAACTCCTACTAAGCCTGATGTGACAATCACCGTACAGTCCGGTCTGTTCGTCTAAGACTATCGCATATCGGGCCTAGGGGGCGGCAAGCGTCATTCCCCTAAAAGGCGATATAAGTCATGTTGGAGTGAAGCCCATTACACCTTGAGAAGCTACTGGAAATCCTACCAGTAAATATCGTTTGCCCTGGCCAGGGACTTTGCGTAATGGCTCTCCAAACACAATGCGATATCAACTCCCATACTGGGAGAGATGAATCCTTTCTAACTGTCACTGCCTCCAAGTGCTTGGGACTGCACCCAACTGCTACCTGTTTGCACGACCCCGTTGAGCCATGGTAGGGTAGCAATCTAAGAATAATGGGAACACACTCGAGACGAAGCAGCAGTGTCAAGTCTACGGACTATGCTGTACTCATGTCACTTGGGAACTGTTAACTGACGACAGGTATAATACCAACCAACAATTCCCTGCGAGTCCTGTCCGGTGTACCCATAACCCAACGAGCACCCTCATACTATATCTAGTACAACGTACTAATGGTTGTGGGACATACCATTTCCCCAACTGGGATGAGAAGCGTACACACTAGTCTACTCCGGAGTACCGATACCCTATCTCGATAATCCTACGACTAGGGACCTGAAAAAGGAGGTGCTTGTAGACTACCCAGCTCCCACTAGTGTGACTGCCATCACAACGCTGGTAGTCAAGCAAGATCCTATGAGCTCTATCAATATGTATTCGCGATATACTAAAAGAAACATATACACATATTAAGATAAATATAAACCAATTTTCATACTACTATGTTGAGCAAGACTGTTAATACAACTATGAATATCCCAAGCTTCCATTAAGTAATATACAAGCTAGTATGATACAATAATGGCTCCTAGGGCATATACACTAACATAACCATAAGCACATCAGTGACATTAGCTGTACGTAACGGCTACCCAGGTATTGAGCGAAAGGGAGGCCGACGAGCAAACTCATCCTGAAACCCTATTAAGCCTGACAGTGACAATATCCGTACACTCCGGTCCGTTCGTCTATGAGTATCGTATATCGAGCCTAGGGGTGGATAAAGTCAGACCCCTAATAACTTGACATTTAGTGTCGGTATGAAACCTATCATCACCTGAGAAACTACCAATCCTAGATCAGTAATTCTCGACTACATTGGCCAAGGATTTCTGGTGATTGCCACCCATGCACACTGCGACATCAACCCCCAATACCGGGAGAGACGAATCCCATGACGATCCCCTCACTGCCTCCATATGGCTTTGGACCGTACCCAACTAAAACCTGTTTGCACGACTCTTTTGAGCCATGGTAGGGTAGTAATCAAAGCACAGTGGGAACTTACACGAGATAAATGACGATCTCAGGTCGATAGACTAACCTGTACACATGTCACGAGGGAACTGCTATCTGACAATAGATATAATACCAACTAGCATGTTCCCGGCGAGTCCGTCCGGTGTACTCATAACCCAATGAGCACCTGTATACATCTTAGGTGGACCAACTGACACCAATGGCTTGTGAGACCGGCCACCGCCCCTCGTCGGGGTCTCGATCAGTACACACTAGTCTACTCTGGAGTATCGATGCCCTGTCTCGAAACTCCCTCGACTAGGGACATTTTAAGGATGTGCTTATAGACCACCCAACTCTTACGTATATGATCGCCATCATACAGCTGGTAGTCAAGCAAGAATCCTGTGGGCTCTATCAACATGTAATAGTGATCTGTAGTGTCACCTGATGTATGTACACGGTGATAAAGACAAACCAGATAGCATATTATCATCTCGAGTAAGACTGTTCTACCGGTATAAGTCATCCCTCAATCATTGCAAATCACGTGTCTGCGATCCAATAATTGACTTGAGGGCACTATAGCCAACAAAAGGAACGAGCTTACTTCATCGTCTTCGAGGCCGAAGATGATCCACCTTGAAGTTACTCTAACTCAAGCTACCTCTTCACTAATCAAGGAATTAGTGAAGCAAACAACCTAATTTTATGGGCTAGATGAGAGTAGGTTGATGAAGTAGGAATTTTGCTCACTTTAGAACTCACTTTCTTCTTTTCTTTTCTCACCTCATGAAAAGCTAGAGAGCAAAAATGAGATGAAGAAGATGAACTAGGGTGAGCGAAAAGCCTCAAGAGATACGTAGAGAGTTAACCATGGGCTAAACATAATGGTTGAGTAAGAAAATATCTAGAGTAAAACAAAATTAGTGGAATGAGTCATGGCTTCTACATCCTTCCATAAGCATCTAAGCCAAGCTCATTTCCCACCTAATTTTGAATTAACTCTTAATAAATATTCAACCAACTTATCTTTAGTTTTGGTGTGAGTCTTATACACCCATGTTCTATGTATCATCCACCATGACACAATATATGAACACATATAATATATATCACATATATATTAAATGTATTTCAAAGAGAATAAATTCTTTAAGTGAGCACAATATTAGTTAATATATATAAATATCAAATATAAATATATATATATCAAATTATTAAATCAACACTTGATTCAATAATCCAGTTATATCATATATAACCGACTAATATCAATTATATGTATATCACATATAACATATCATTAAATCAACACTTGATTCAACAATCCGGTTATATCACATATAACCTAACCGATATCACACATCGCGAGATTAGAATACAGTATTACATACTCAGGTTCCCGCACATATCACCATATGTACGCTACTTCGTTTCGCTTGAACTAGGAAACCTCTATGTGGGACTCTAAAGACTCGTCAATACGCCAGCAGTAGGTAATGATCACATCAGTCACCCACAAGCCGTCAGCGGAACTAGCTGGACGTAACGGCTACCCAGGTATTGAACGAATAGAAGATCAACAAGCAAGCTTGTCCAAACTCACGTAAAGCCTATAAGCAACACTTACTGTACAGTCCGGTCTTTTCGTCTGATATGTCGCATATCAAGTCTATGGGTGGAATCGTCAGACCCCAGTAACTTGATAAGTCATGCCGATGTGTGGCCTATAACCGTTCGAGAAACTATTGATAACACTTACCAGAAAATCTCAGTAGCCCTGGCCAGGGTGTTGCTTTTATAGCCAATCGATTATAGCGCAACATCAACTCTCAATACCAAGAGAGACGAAACACCTCCTATCGCTCATTTCCTCTATGTGACTTAAGACTGTACCCAAAATCCACCTGTTTGCACGAATCCTTTGAGCCGTGGTAGGGAGGAAATCGAAGAAAAGTAGGAACCACACAAGAATCTATGATGATCTCGGGTCTACAGACTAACCTGTACCAGTGTCACCGGAAAACTGCTATCTGACGATAGGTATAGTACCAACTAGGAGTTCTCGGTGAGTCCTGTTCGGTGTACCCATTCTCTAATGAGCAGCTGTGTACAATCATTGATGTTAAACACCAATGAATGTGGGATCAACCATCACCCCCATACAGGGTCAAGAAACATACACACTGGTCTACTCTGGAATATCGATGCCCTATCTCGATATCCCCTCAACTAGGAACTGTTAGAGCATGTGCTTGCGGACTACACAAGCCCCACTAGTATGATCTGCATCATAGTCCTGGTAGTCAAGCTAACATCCTAAGGGCTTTATCAACATGTATCAGAGAGACAGTATAATAATACTAGTATACATGTTAAGATAAAGAGCAACCAGATAGTATACTATCACGTCGAGTAAGAAAGTCCTCTATATATATATGTCCCAGTATCCACTATATCATACAATAATGGCCTCTAGGGCATAAATATTCCTAACATGTGATACATATATTCTTCTCTTTATGTATATATTATATATAATATAAAGAGAAATGAGAACAAAAGAAACGAAAAGAAAAGAAGATAAGAAGATGAGAAGCTTCTTATCTCATCTCCTCTCTTCCTTTTCTTTAATTAATCTTTATCTTGTTCTTCTTCTTCTCATGTTTTCTCGCTCCCTCTCAAGATTTTCTTGTAAAAAAAAGAGTTACACTTGAGTGAAATGATTGTGAGCTAAATATTCTGCATCACTTGCAAAGGTTTCCTAGCAAGTTAACTTTGCAAGGTTCTTCATGAAGACATAATCTAATGGAGCAAAAGCTATGGTTAGACTTCCTCAAGGTGGATCATCTTTGACGAGGATATTTTCGTGCAAGCTCGATTCAAACAAAGTGGAGGCTAGCTTGGGCCTTTCCCTAGGCGAGAGAACACGCTACAAAGGTTGTAACCGCTAAAACCCTTAGTTTAGCTCTCTTTATTGTTTGAAGTTGTGGTCTTTTGGGTAGTTTCTAAGGTTGTGATGCTTTGAGCTCTCTATAATTTTGAAATAATACGTTCCGCTGTGCTTTAAATCAGTACTAGACGAGCTATGCATCCTAACATGAATAACATAAATACATCTTAATGTAGGCGTTTGTATGCATTTTTACTCATTGCAAATAAACTTCTAAGGGTGTAAATAGAATTTAAATTAAATGGATGTGGTTAGTAATAATTTTATAACTGAGAAATTTATGAGTCAATAAAATAACCATGATATAGGGGTTTATTTATAAATTTGTAAAGCCTGTATCTTTTTGGGTTTTGGAGAATGAAAAAGAATGTCTAATGAATGAGAGAAAGAACATAGTTGGCTTTGCATTAACTTATTTTTGTCTTTTATTTACTTAGGAGAAATAAAAATAGTGGATGAAGTAGACATCTTCTATACCTAAATTTGGCTATAGAAATTTTGTCATTTTCTCGATTTTATATTTTGCAAATTAATGACATGTCACGCCCTGCTTCCCAAAATATATAACTACGGAACACAACAAAACCAATCATCCTACATATGGGGAATTATCCTTCCATAATCATATTACGGCTGTCAATCAGATATCAAGAACAATAAATAAACATCTATCCATCTCATGTCCAAACCACCACGCTAAATAATGACGAAAAGGTAGCATAAATAAATAAAGATCCAACAAAGAAGTAATATCTTAGCCTCGTCCCTTATGGGTAACAATGACGAATCCATAACTAGAAAATAAATCCAAAGCATCACTAAACTAAACTAAGTGGAAAGCTCTTCACCGCTTGGCTTTCCTGTTACAGTATTCCCGGTCCTCCTATGGTAAGGTCAAAAGATCTGGGCCATGCAAAACCCAAACATTAGTGCGTCAAAGATATCATAATAATAGTATGAACAGTATTTTATATAGGATGTCACGTGCAAGAGTGAGATATCATGAGTATAACCAAAAGCAGTCGCATGTGATATACCAAGCAAGATATAGTTAGTCAACATGTCACGTGTATCCTATGGGTCCATGTTTCTATGTTATCTATCTTACATGTATTTGAAACAAATTAATGTACTTCTCCATATAACTCAAAAGTATATAACCCGTTACCCCTCGGGACCATGGACGTAAGATATATCTGTTACCCCCGAGACTACAGATGCAAGATGTATAAATCAATAATGATTTTTGTTCCGTTAACCCCTGGAACCACGGAAACATGTAATATCACTTTGAGTTACACTTCAGTTACACTTTTGATTTCCCTATTTCCCCAGGTTTCATCTTCCAAGTCAGGTATGAAGAATATCTACCTAATGCCAACACAGGAACATGAAGGTACAGATTATATCTATCAAGATAACAGCTCACGTCCATCTGGATAACAAGTCACGATTTTTGGCATCAGTAGGTATTAAAGGCAACATGTATTAATATGATAACAAAAATAGTACAGTCTAGCAGGTTACAAACATGTCAATGATGGTGTGCTAAATCAGATGAAGTGTTTATTTTGTAAGAATATCATGATGAATACGGTTGTAACCGTTATCTCGTTGCGAAATATGATGTAAAGAAATAACCATATCAATTCCTACCAATTCAATATATTGATTTGACCATAATAGAATAGTTTGTATAATTACCAGGTATTATTCGTTAGATATAAATTGCATAGACATTATAAACTTCAATTGTAAAACTTATTAATGTTAGTCTATCTAACGGTATACGGATTATATATATAATAGTATAATAATAATAATATTACAAATATATATACATATATATATATAACGTAAACTATAGCCTGTAGTAAGTTAGAAACTTGCCTCGGTCTCGACGAATATGGATACGAACACGAACGGAGAAAAACAAGCACGGAACAAAGGAAACACGAAGACAAAATCCAAGCTTGAGCTCGACTTGGAGATGAAGTCGATGACGATTGGCTACTGCCGATGGTGGTCTCCGGTTAAGTGTTTAAGCGTTGTCGGCATCGTCAATGGGTTGATCGACTGTGAGCTCTCGAGGTGATCGATGATGGGGTAGCGGTCGAGATGAGTTATTTCAGTTGATGTTGAGGATGGATATCGGCGATGGAGATGATGGTGAGATGGGTTCTGGTGTGGCGAAGCCTCTGGGTCGAAGGGAGTTGGGGTGGCGATGGTGGTGATGGTGATCAGTAATCTTCATAGGTGAGGGTTAATGGGTTCGAGTTTGATTACGAGGAGGGTGCTCGGGTTTGAAGTGGAGTGCCGGTGATGGGTTTTGAGGGACGGAGGAGATGGGTGGTCGGGTGTCTTGAGGTGAGGAGGGATGATAGAGGACGACAATGAGGTGCTGGGTTCTCGGGATATGTGATGGGCTCGGGCGATGACAACTGGTGGAAGAAGGAGATGAGAGAGATGATGGTGGTCGGAGGAGTTGAAGGTGATGGGGTGGTCGGCAGTGATCAGAGGTGAAGACGGGGGAAGCAACGATGGTGAGCAAGGGTCAGAGATTTGAGAGAAAGATACGAGAAAGGGAGAGAAAGAGATAGGAGGAGATGAGTTTAAAAAAATATATTTTAATTTTATATTTATAATATATATAGGTGTGTGTGTGTGTGTAATTCATTTAACTAAATAATATTATATAAAGATACTATGATCCCCTATCCGTCTCAAATGAAATCTCAAAATATATCCAGAAGTTATCTACACATACGTATTATCTTAACAGCCCACTTAAACCATAATATAATGGCTAGAAAATATTCTAATATAATATTTCATACACAATATGTTAGGATGTTTATGTATTTACATGCAATAGATAACAGTCAATAAAATATCATAGAATATTTAAATAGGATAAAAGCACACTAACAGTTAAAGGTTAGATATATAATACTCCATAATTTATGGCTACAAAAATATATATTCCTGTTTAAATATCATATATTTATTATTTGGGATTCCTATAGATATATTCTATGGATAAATATCAATAAAATATACTCTATCTAAATAGCAACACATAATGGATTTCACGCAATCGGGTCGGATCTGATAATCACGCATACTATCCAAAACCAATCACCACCGAAACAAAAGAATGATTTAAAAGAAACCTTAAGCATTATTTAATATCACTAAAACGTACGATCATGCTAGGGTATTACATTATACCCAACTACAAAAAGAATTTCGTCCTCGAAATTCGCAGAAACATGAAAAAGAAACGAACAAGGAAATACGGATTTAAGGAAAAAGATTTGGAAACTTTTGTCGAATTTCATCTTAACATTCCTATGTAGATTCTCCATGTGAACGATTTCCCCACGAAACAAGCACAAGAGGGATCACTTTATTCTTGAGAACTTTTTCTCGTCGATCCACAATTACCATCAGTTGCTCTACATAAGTAAAATTATCCCTCACTGTCAATTCCGAATGATATAGGACGTGCGTTTCATCTCGAACATACTTGCGAAGTTGAGATACATAAAACACGTCATGCACACCTGCCAAGGACGGTAGTAAAACCAATCGATAATCCACTTTTCCAATACGCTCATATCTAAAGGCCCTACGAATTGAGGACTAAGCTTGTCTCGACTACCAAACCGGATTACTCCCCTATCGAAAGAACACATGATCATGAAAAGAAAACTTTAATGGTCTTCTTCCAATATCAGCCCAACTTTTCTGTTGATCTTGTTCTACCTTCATATGATCAAGAATCAAGTTAACTTTCTCCACAGTTACAACAATTAGTTCCGGTCCTAACAATCTTCTTTCTCCAACATCGTCACAACATATTGGCGAGCGACACATACGACCGTACAATGCTTCAAATGGAGCCATCTGTATAGTCGCCTAAAAACTGTTATTGCATGAGAACTTCACTAAATGTAAATGATCCTCCTATGAACCCTTGATGTTTAATATACATCCTCTCAACATATCTTCAAGAGTTTGGATCGTTCACTCTGACTGTCCATCCGTCTGAAGGTGATAGGCCGTACTAAACTTCAAGCGAGTTCCCAAAATTTTTTATAGACTCCTCCAAAACTGTGATAGGAACTGGGTATCATGATCAGAAATAATACTCACTGGTACCCCATGCAATCTCACAATCTCCAGCATGTACCTCTCTGCTAAACCCTCCGTCGACTGACCGACTCGAAATGGTATAAAATGAGCTACCTTGGTCAGTTGATCGACAATCACCCATACTGCGTTATTACCCTGTGGACTCCATGGTAATGCTATCATGAAATCCATGGTTATATGTTCCCACTTCCATTGGGGAATCGGATGTGGTTGCAACAAACCAGCGACCCTTTGATATTCAGCTTTGACTTGCTGACACACAAAACACCTCGACACGTAACGAGCGATCTCTCTTTTCATGCCTTCCCACAAAAAGTGTTGTCACAAATCTCTATACATTTTCGTGCCTCCTGGATGTATTGAATATGTGGAACTATGAGCTTCCTTCTTGACTTCATCACGAACTTCTTCTTTAGGCACACACATACGACTTCCATAGCTCAAGGAACCATCTTTAGAAATCAATAAATTCGTTCGAAGTCCTGCCTCTACTTGTCCTCGAAATTTCTGCAATTTATGATCATGCAACTGCGCTGCCTTAATGCTATCAATCAATGATGATTGAACTCGCAATTGCATCAATTGTCCCGAAGAATCTGGAAGTACGAGCTCCAACTTGAATCTCTGAAAATCCGCTATATCTCCTTCTGCGAAGTCAACATCCGTATTGCTGGAAATAGACTTAAAGCATCCGGTACTACATTAACTTTCCCCGGATTGTACTTTAGAATAAGATCATAGTCAGCCATCAGCTCCAACCACCTACACTGTCTCGTGTTGAGCTTATTCTGTGTGAACACATACATTAAGCTTTTATGATCGGTAAACACCTCGACCTTCTTGTTCAATAAGTAGTGTATCCAAATCTTTAGCACAAAAATAACAGATGCTAGTTCAAAGCCGTGAGTTGGGTAGTTCTTTTCATGAGTCTTCAACCGCCTCGATGCATAAGGTACAACTTTTCCATGCTGCATCAAAACACACCCTAATCCTTTCCCAGATGTATCGCTGTGAATAAATAATCCACCGGAACTTTCTAGCATGGTTAAATTAGGAGCGGTTGTCAACCTTTACTTCAGTGCCTCAAAAACTTGCGCACAATTCTTGGACCAAACAAACGGTACATCCTTTCGTGTTAGCTTGGTTAATGGCTCTTCTCTCTGCGCGAAGTTATCCACAAACCTTCGATAGTATCCAGCAAGCCTAAGGAAACTTCTGATCTCCCCTACATTCTTTAGAGTCGGCCAATTATGAACGACTGCAATCTTTTCAGGGTCTACTGTGATTCCATCTCCGGATACAACATAACCCAAGAACTTCACTTCATCGAGCCAAAACTCGCACTTGCTCATCCTGGTATACAGCTTTTGTCGTCTAAATGTTTGCAGTACGATCTATAAGTGTTATTCAGGCTCTTCTTTGCTCCTCGAGCAAACCAGAATATCATCAATGAAGACCACCATGAACTGATCTAGAAATGGTGAAAGATCCGGTTCATCAAGTCCATAAATATCGCCGACGCGTTAGTAACTCTAAATGGCATAATTAAATACTCATAATGCCCATATCGAATTCGGAATGCCATCTTGCAAATGTCTTCTATTTTCATCCGAACTTGGTGATAACCCAATCGCAAATCAAATTTCCAAAATACTCTCGCGTCACTACGTTGATCGAATAATTCGCCTATGTGAGGAATTTGATACTTATTCTTGATGGTCACCCGATTAAACTCTTGATAGTCGATGCACATTCTCTGTGTGCCATCTTTCTTCTTGACCAAAAGAACTGGAGCTCCCCATAGTGAACCACTGCTGCAAATCCAACCCTTCTCTAATAATTCAGAAACTTGTCTCTTCACCTCTTCCAGTTCTACCGGTGCCATCGGATAATAAGCCTTCAAAATTGGCGCTGCTCCAGGAATAAGATCAATTGCGAACTCCACATCTCGTTTTGGCTGTAAACCCGAGATTTCCTTGAACAAATCAAAGAAATCCTGAACTACTACTTATGCTTCCTCCTTGATTACCTCCATCGATGAGAAAATGGTATTTGTTGGTTTAGCCTTAAATTTGACTAGCCCGACTGACTTGCTGCCTCCTAAGAATTCAAACTCCGGATGTCCGGGAATTTGGAAAATCACCTTCTTTGCTCTAAATTCTATGTGGGCATGGAAAATGCCAAGAAAGTCCATTCCCAAGACAACGTCATAACTGCCTGTATCTATCACCAAGAAGTCTGCGAACAACTCTCGTCCGCAAATAACAATAGAACAACCGTTGCATTCACTACAAGATATAATTCTCCCTTCCCAGTGTGTATGTCCTAACTGCTAGATAGGGCCATGTGTGGAATAGAATGTGCACCAATAAATTTGGACGATATAAAGCAATGGGATGCACTAGAATCAAATAATGCCAATGTGGGAAAATTATAGACAAGTAGGATACCTGAAATAACATCGTCTGTAGCTTTGGCCTCCTCGGCCGTCAGGGTGAAGGCCCGTCCCTAATTAGGCCTCTAAGTAATCTTCTTTAGCCCATAAGTCTACTTTTGTGGTGTTTTCTGGACATCGTCTTTCAGCTGTAGTTTCGAAGGACACGTACCAATCGAATGGTCAGCTGATCCATAAATTAAACAAAGTCCATGTTTCCTCCGACAATCTTTCTTCATATGGCCAGGTAAATAGCAGAAATCACAAACCGCACTCCTTTTCTGATTTGACACGAAAGGCCTATCCATAGGTATTGTCCCCTGTCTATTGACCGGAATGCCCTTACGTCCAGGAGCTCTGAGTGGTGCATACAAGGTCATCCGCACCACAACCACTTGTTGTTGAGTACCCTTTACTCTCACTGATAATCTCTATTGTTCCCTAACCGCCGTGAGAAATGGAGAGAAAATGGTCAATCCCAACGATGTGATATGCCTCTGAATCTCCATATCCAAACTGCGCATGAACCGCCTTGCCCTATCTGCCTCGTTGGCAACCAAGGGCCCTGCAAATCGACTG
Source organism: Agapanthus africanus (assembly GCA_030015575.1). Classification (NCBI taxonomy): domain Eukaryota; kingdom Viridiplantae; phylum Streptophyta; class Magnoliopsida; order Asparagales; family Amaryllidaceae; genus Agapanthus; species Agapanthus africanus. The sequence goes on along the minus strand of CM057345.1, from coordinate 261,628,559 downwards.
AGCCAGGTCTACTCAGCCGCATGTATATCAACAGATCCGGCATTCTACTTTAAGCTATTTGTCACGACCAGAAATTTAGTTCGTGACCAGCACTTAAATCATGCCACGTCTAAAGGCGTAACGTAAATTAAGTAAGCCGAAGCCCAGAAATCTAAACCTTTTTAAGAAAATAAAAGATGTGAAGTTTTGAAATAAAGGTATGATGAAATCAAAAGTTTTCTTAAATGCATAGATAATGGAACATGAAAATGCAAGTGGATTATACTATTTGAAAAACATGTTTCGTCTTTTTAAAGATTTGGGCAGCAACTCCCTTGTATATTTTGATCCAAAACCACATATACACAATAACAATAAAGGCATCCCCAAGCGGGAGCTAGCTCTTTGCCAATCGGTGGAATCACAACCACGCAAGTCATAATATATGTATACGACGCCTAACGGCGAAGATCAACACAAAAAGATAATATAAAGGAGCAAGACATCAAACTACCACTAGCAAACATACCCCATTGCTCTAAGTCTTGCAAACGCAAGTCCTTCTAAATATACAAATACTAGTTTTCTGATTGATGGAGTTAACTAGGTGCAAAAGGAATAGTAATACAATAGTGGGAACGATCCAAATGTCCCACCAAACAAAGCAATCACCTGAAAGCAAGCAGTGTGCCAGTGATACCGCTACTGATCCATGCAGTCAAACCTGCAAGAACTGTAGCACAACGGGGCTTAGTTGCCAACTTGCGAGTAGAAAACATCAGCAGGTAGAAATCGAATAAAACAATGACTCCTAGGTCTACTATATCATAAAGGTAATACTATGATATCTAGGGTGACCGTATCTGCAAATGTGCCAACAACATAATCAATGCCTATCAGCATGTGGATGACATCTACGTATCCACGAATGATACAACAACAACATGCATGTATATATCATGAAAGCATATGCATGTAAATATGAGAATATCAATCAGCGTGTGTCCATCAATGACGCATCAAAACCATGGAACCTGAGTGTCCAACATCGACACTCGAAACATCATGAAACCGGTGTCCAGCATCGACACGTAAATCCTCATATCTCGGGCTTCGTCAGTCCGGATCAGCCCACGGGCTCTGTCAGTCCGAATCGGCCCATATCATCTCACGACTCCGGTCGGTATCCTCCAGATAACTGCCGAGCCTAAATACAATCATCGGTAGGTAGTATTCCCTCTACCAGGCTCATCGTCTACTGCACAACATACCTTTCTTGCCCCAGGATACCATACTGGGTCCATCATGTACCCATAAATGGCCTCATCCAGCTCCTCGAATCAGGTATCGCATAACTCATAACCGAGAAAACACATGGTGGACGTATCGAAATATCATAACAAGATAAATCGGATTTTTAAAACAATACTTAATTTCCTTTGAAATATAACCACGGTTCTCAAATCCAGAATCTCATGAAAACAGCATCTCAATGCGTAATATCATAAAGCATGATGTATGCAACATAGAACAGAAATGTGAGCATATCAATATATCATGCAACATAGAACAGTGGTGTGAGCATATCAGTATATCATGCAACATATCATAATGATGTGTCAATTCTACCGTGTAAGTGACAAGGCAATTATCGATGATGAAAGTATGTGAATCGGCAATCTGTGTAAGTGTAACATACGCATCATCGATAATTGTGTAGGTGTACTAGCACAGGTATATGTAATACAATGATAATAACATGAACGTAGCATAAAGTACATCGTAAGAGAAATGCTATAAGGTATATGTATCTATAACATATCCGAGTCGATGAATCTATCAATCAACATCCAGCCTCACAATATCACGTACGGTATAATACATCGTACGACATCCTCTAGTCAAGGGTATGGATCAATCATCAGATAAAACTCATCACGTATAACAATTCATCGTACGGCGGCATTAAACAATTAGGGATTCTATCAACCTATATGACAATGAGGGTACAGACCTAACGTTTCGCACAGCATATCACTCATTATTCATATCATTATCCATATATATATACCTATATCTCAGGTCACATCCGTATCAATTCTCATATCATGGGACCGACAAAGGTATCAATTATCTCATATTGACTCGCATCCATATAACGACATATCAAACCAAGTCATCATATCACATCGTATACTCTTTTCATCACATTAATATCTCACATCAAGTCATCTTCTTAATCTTATATCATATTTATCAATCTCATAACATGCCACTAAAATCTCATACTGATTCTCTTTCACTACAAATATATATATATATATATATATATATATATATACACATATCGTGATTCACATACACATTTCGCATCCTTATATATCAATTCGAGACATCATTTCTCTCATATCGTGTCACACTAAACCATAAACTATAACCTTAAGTCGTGGTATATCTTGTCTCCTACTAATTCTTTAACCATATCCATAAGTTTCTAACATGGTTTCGTTAACCATATTCTATATCGGTTTCCATTATAATTTGCGGGGGTGCTATACGCCATCCACCCGACTTCCCCCGTAGATATAAATCTACTTACCTGCGGAACTCCTTATTCAGCAGTAGTCGATGTGCTTCGTCGTCTCGGAATCCACGCAAAAGTACCTACAATCAATACACAATCGCAATGCTATTAAAATCAATGTCCGGAAAACCGATATGGCACACGGTGCGCTCAAAGGTTAGAACCTATAGCCTACGCATGCAAAAACAACCAAACAACCCTCGTCGTCGACGTACAAATATCCAACGACCAAATAAAATATCAAATATCAAAACCAATAATCCCAATATCGGAAAACATATCCAAAACCAACCCAATATGCTCCAAGATTTATCTCAGGTTAAATTTGTAACGCTTCGCAAATCGTTTAGGCAGTTTTTCGGTAGTCGGCTAAATTTGCTGTCTTTTCCGTAAAAAGTTAAAATAGGTATTTTTCATTATAGGCCTAATTATACAAAATTTAGATAAGATATTACTATAAATTGGTCACTAAAATGTCACTTAAAATTTTCTAGTTCATTAAAAAAATTTCCTTAATTAATTATTTTTAATATTATTTTAAGCTTTTAAAAATACATTAAATTAGTGATAAATACAAATTTAAATGGGTAAATTACACACTTAGGAAACTTTATAAACTAAAATATAGTAGTAACAAAAATTTTACCAAAACTTTCCAAGAATTGTTGTTTTATGGTGTAAAAAATGCATTAAAATGGGTTTTTTTTGTAAAAAGTTGATGTAACATTCATTAATTGATCTTTGAAGAAGCTTTTTGTGTAGAATTTTCCACACAATTCTCTCTCACTCTCCTCCTCCACCTCCAGGTCGTGCAACCTGCAGCAAACCACCTCCCGTTTCCCCCATTTTGTTTAGCTCATAGTTCTTGCAAAAATCCTCCGAAATCCACAAAAATTCAAACTTTTCTTCGCTAATTCAAACCTAAACCCTAATCCATCCCTTTCCTAACCCTAATTTGTTTAAAAACTGGAGAAAAGAGGTGTCTTGGAGGCGATCTAATTGTGTTATGTTGGCGATATAATTAGCATCTCATACGACTATTAGTGTGCGCGAATGCAGGGTTTTGTCTAGTCGGGTTTTAGTTTTGACGATTGCCCCGAAACGACGATTTTAGCTAAGGTTTTAGCGATTTTCGTGCGTTTTCCCCGCACTGAGTGCACGTTGTGATAAATTCGAGAGTGTCAATCTTTTCATATTATGAGTTGCGTCATTTCAGGAACCTGTAATCTTATATTGTATGTTATGCAATTCTAAGATCGGTCGTGGAAACATCGGACGCGGCGCGCAAAGGCAAGGCGGTGGTCGGATCTGATTAGCGAGGCATTCAGGTGAGTAGATGTATTCATCTATGGGGGAATCGTCTGGATGGTGCGAGGTGCCCCTAGTTAGAATTACCTTATTTCTTGCTACATATGTATTGTTAGTTAGCTAACCCCCCTCATTCACATATCATACAATTATAGCTTTTCGTCTGCAAGATTTGCATAGGATGTCCATATACACATGTGCGATATCACTTCATAGGACACGTACAACATTACCTTTGGATCCTGTTGCACGCGCACTATTCATGTGATACACACGCCTTTGGTAATTGCCATGCCACGAGCACCATAGAACCTGTTTAGCCTAGATCATCACTTGCATCATACATGATACATGAAATCGCATAGCATGTATATACCTCACATCATCATCATACTTACATAGATTTCTAGACACAAATCACATCGCATACCTTGATATCATAGACATTTATCATACACAACATGTTGGGTATTATGATTTTCTTGAGGATTTCAGTATTGCTGCGATTTCTGGATTTTGGGGAAAACCGTAAGAATTTAACAAAAGCTTATATTTATCATTTTTAAAACAAGTTGCGGTTTTCTCGTGATGTATGTGTCGTCCACCATGAGTTTTCATGTTTTCTGTTGGATTTCGAGACCCGATTCGAGGAGTGGATGAACCATCTCGGGTACATGGTGGGCCCGGTATGGTACCCCGGGGCAAGAAGATCGAGTTGTAGACGATGAGCCTGGCAGGGGAAGACTACCTATCGATGATGTATGGTGCGGCGGATATCCGGAGGATACCGACCGTTGTCGTGAGATTTGATGATATGGGCCGATCCGGACTGACGGAGCCCGATGTATTGAGACATTGATACAGTGAGACATTGAGATAGATGTGTTTTCATATTTGGTGTCGATGCTTGACACGGGTTTCAGATGATTTCTTGATGGTATTTAACTATTATACAGATATTCTTTTTCTAAAGTTAAGAATGCAGAATCATAGCATTTAAAACACTTAAAGATTTAGTATTGACATTGCATACATGTGCATGCATACTAGAGGTACTACATCACATCTGGACATACATGCTGTGACCCATTTGTGTGCATTCTTACGATTGCCTTACTAGATGTTATATTCTACTCACGAGCTGGCAACTCATCCCCGTTGTGCCACAGTGTCTTGCAGGTCGGACTCATCAGCCTATTAGCGGCGGCTTATCTTGTTAGTGACTTCTTTTGCTCAGACTCGCGACATTGCTCGTAGGTGGGTTGCGAGAGCCCTATTATCTCTTTTTGTACTATTTTTATATCTAGTATTCTCCATCTACCACTTCATATGTGTATATGCGACCTAGTGATGAGACTGAGAGATTTGTGTATATGTGGCTTCTTTTGGGTCGAGCTCACTTGAGCCGACGTTATGTTTTCTTATATTTTGCATTTCTTTATGCTCTTTTCTTGATATTACATATATATATTGCGTGTGGTTGTGATCCGCCTTGGGCGAAGAGCTAGCTCCCGCTTGGGGATGCCATTTTGTGATTACCGGTTTATATATATTGTTGTACCCATTTTGGGGGATAGAATTTACAAAGGAGACTCTGCCGAAATTTTCGGAAATTTTTGATGTTTTTTTGAAGGGGGTCAATGCAACTAAATTGATTTCAAGTCGTTTTTCATGAAAGGTTTCCTTCACTCTCTTTGGTTTTGGTTTAGATTTTCTGGGCTTTGGCTGACTTAGTTTACGTTACGCCTTTAGACGTCTCATAATCTAAGTGCCAGTCACGTTCCGTACTTTCGGGTCGTGACAAAATTAGGACTAAACTAGCAAGTATAGGAGATAGTCTATAGGTATTAGGAGCTACACCCAAAAACTCAACATCAGAAGCCTACAAAAATCCGGCGACAACATCATGTAATCCGAGCTCGCCGGCCTGGGGTGCCTTGATTGGGTTCATATCTTCAGGGTGGTCTTCCAGTGGTCTATCTAGGTTTCTAGGCTTGCTAGTTTTTCTCGTATAGGTCTCAGGTCATCCCAGATTCCCTGTAGGCACACAATACTTCACAAAACCGACACGAGACCATTTCTAAGTTCGTATTTTGGTTTCTATTCTCTATTTTTGGCCATACAATCCACACTAAGGTCCTATAACAGCCACTACACAGCACCACAACACAACTCAACCCTAAACCTTATCTAGGAAATTTCTAAGATCATAATCCATACTTAATCACATTCTAAACAAAAATAGAATACACTAAACATAATAACTTAGCTAGTGTCTAGAATTATACCTCATTTGGCAACTCAAGAATTTTCTTGAGTTGCTCAAAATCTTCAAAATCCAACTTTACTTGGTCCAAAGTGTTGAGGATGAGGTGGGGATCATTTTTAATGAAATGAGTATAGGGTTTTGGTGAAGAAATTGAGATGATACTTAGAGATGAAGGTGGAGGAAGCAAGAGGAAGAAGGAGTTGAAGAAAAGCAAATGGGAAAGAATGAAGGCAACCCCCTCTCTCTCCTATCCTCACTCTCTCTTATTCTCACCCCTTACAAGCCCATGCCTCACTCTCTCTCTCTCTCCAATAATTCCCTTTCTCACCTTTTCTCGTTTTCTTTTCTTTTAAAACCAAATATCAACAAATACAAATGAAACAACATGCAACAAAAATGCTACATGTCATGTTGCAGTAACCATGGAAAATTGTAGAAACACGGATTTGGTTTAATCGCGATTAGTAGTGCACTAATCAATTTTTATTTAAACTGCATATAATTAAATTTAAAAGTGCCAAATCTAGTAAATATATTTTTAAATGAATAAATCATTTTAATCTCCAATTATTTCATAAATATTGGTATATATTTATACCATTTTACGAAAACCCCAAATTCGTAAATCGGGTAGTTTTCGCGAAATATATTATTTTAATATTAAATTCCAAAAATAATATTTTATATTTTCTGAAATGTTACACTAATAAACTTCTCTTCCATTTTCTTTCTAGAAGATTGTAGAAAGAACTTCTCTAAGAAACTCCGTGTAAAAGTCGGCCGTCTGATCGGTTTTGCCAAATGGGTCTCCTCAACAAACCACCATTCATAAGCATAATTCACCACCTGGATGCGTACTAAATCTACACTTTTCTCGTCCAGGATCTGTGCAGCAACTAGAAGATTTTCTATATCCACCAGCGACTGCTCCGCCGATAAAGGCTCCTCCAATCCTATGATCATTTCCGGACTAAGCTTCCTGAAGCCCGCCACAGTACCCTCATGCTGAGCTGGTCTAGGAACTGCCGCCCTCTCAGCTGGAATGATAGAAGTCAGTTGGGCCATCCTCAAGCCCTCTTAGAAAGCCTCAACCTGTCGTTGGTTCAGCTCTTTCTGACGTTTCTGGTTCTCCAACATACCGCGTATGACCCCAAGTAGTGCGGCGTCATCTACACGTCTCTGATATACCCCTAAATCTTTTCCCGCCATGATTCTAAAGTCAAGAACATTTGAAGAGGATTAGAAATGGAAACACGATTCAATAAAACAAGGATCCAATAAACTGTAGATTCAAGAATGGTAAGGCAATAATGTGGCAGGACAAATTCCTAATTCCGGGTTTTCAAGTCAGTGTATTGTGTACAATACACAACTACAAATTAAACCAAACCCAGCTAATTTAAAACCTAGACTCTGATACCAACAAAACCTTGTCTTGCCCTATTTCCTAAAATACATAAATATGGAACGTAACAAAAGCAACCATGCGACCAATGGGGAGGAATTATCCCTCCATAGTCACATTACGGCTGTCAATCAGATATCAAGAACAGTAAATAAACATCTATCTATCTCATGTCAAAACTGCCATAATAAATAATAACGAAAAGGTAGCGGAAACAAATAAAGATCCAACAATGAAGTAATATCCTAGCCTCGTCTTTTATGAGATCACAGCGACAAATTCATAACTAGAAAATAAATCTAAAGCATCACTAAACTAAAATAAGCGAAAAGCTCTTCACTACTCGGCTTGCATGCCACATAATTCCTCGTCCTCCTGTGATAAGATAAAAGGATCTGGGTCATGCAAATCCCAAACGTTAGTGTGTCAAAGATATCATAATAATAGTATGAACGGTATGCTATATGGGATGTCACGTGAAAGAGTAAGATATCATGAGTATAACCAAAAGTAGTTGTAGAGCGTTTTTGTTCACCCTATTGAGATAGGAGTACACGTAGCTTGTTAGGCTTATTACATATTCTCCCTGACTGGGGTAGACCGGGGTCTATTTGTAACATTTCAGAAAAATAAAATATTATTTTTGGGAATTTTTATGATTTAATAATAATTATTATGAATATTTTAATATGGCGGTATAATTAAATACCGATAAATTGGGAAAAATTTGGAAAATTATAGGAATTACTGAAATGAGGGTGTTTTATATTATTTTAGCAAATTATAAATCTATATGATTAATTATATTCCATTTTAATGCTAATCGCGATTAAATATCACTAATCGTGTATTAAGCCGGATTTGTGCACATGACATGCACCATATCATTTTTCACACTTGTTACATTTTATCCTCCATGTTTTCTTTATGCTTGGTTTTGTTTATGTGAGAAGAGAGGGAAAAAGATAACAAAGAAAAGGAAAAGGAAAAGGAAAACAATAAACAAAGAGGGATGGGCATGAGAGAGAGTGGGGTGATGGGTTCTCTTGACTTGGTCTCACTTCATCATCCTCTTCATTTTCTTCTCTTCTTCAACCATGGCAGCCCCATCTCCCTCCTCCACTACAACCCTCATAACACACCATAAAAACAACTCAAAACATCATCCCCCTTTCACAAGAAACATGCACAAGCTCACTACATGCACTTTGGACCAAGAAAAATTTGATTTTGAGCTCTAGGGGATTCTAGGGTTTGCCAAATGAGGTAATTCTTTAACATTAAGTGTAGTTTTTCTTTCACTTTAACACATATATATGTTTAGAAGTGATATTGTGTGGTATTGTGAGCTTTGAAATTTCCTAGAAGAGGTTTTGAGGAATCCTTAAAGTGAGATGGTGAAATTGAGCTTAGTGGTGACCTTAAACCCCCCTTGGTTCTAGAAACCCAGACCAAACTGAAACAAAACCCAAAATAGAGAATTTATAAACTTCCATGTCGGTTTTGGGATTACTTTGAGGGTGCAGGGAATTTGGAGTGACTCGGGAATTTTACTAGAAAACCAAACAACACCACAAGCCTAGATGGACCACTACGAGACCACTCTGCAAGAACGAACCCTATCCAAGATGCCAGAACCGAGCTCACCGGATTTAGGGTGGTAGTGGCTGACCATTCTTTAAAATTTTGTGCCCAGGTTTCTTCTGTAGGTTATATACACCCTATAAATCACCCCAGTAATGTTTGTTTAGGATAATTTCACTCTAACTAAAATCTAGAACAAGTTTTGTAAGTTGCTGCTTTGGTTTCCTCGATGTTTATGAATTTAAGTTTTAGTATTTGGTATTCTATTCGGTCACTTGATGTTTGTACGTCTATATCGAATGTTAGTTGGTTGATTTGCGTGAGTAGACCATAGGTTTTAACCTATGAGTGTTTCGTGTGTCGTTTCGATTGCGAATTGGATTTTAATGCGATACGATGTGTTATGATGTGTAGGTACCCCCACGAGAACTTCGAGATGACAAGAAAGCGCGTGGCGACATCGGCATCGGCAAGCGAAGATTAAGGTGAGTAGATATATATCTACGGGGGAAGTCGGGTGGATGGCATATAGCACCCCCGCAGTTCGTAGCGTAGTGTATATATATATATATATATATATATATATTATATAAACCTTAAGTATTATGATATGTAGATGCTTATCAGGATAGAGTTATGTGTTCAAGGGTTAGATTAGTGTAGTTAGAAGTAATGTAGTTTAGCTTCTTAGTCGCGAAGAGTAAAGATTACACCCGCACGCACGCACACACATGCATACATTTTATTACTTCTATGTATATGGGGATATGTATATATACATATATATACGCATAGGTATGGGACTATATATATATATATATACGTATACATATATATGGATGATCGGGATAGTATATGGTATTTGGGGATGAGTCGATGTGATTTGGGCATGATACCATGAGATCGGTGATGTGTTTTGGTTCGTATTATGAGATACGACATGATGTTATAGCGGGTCTTTAGGCGATGTGTTTTCATACACACGCACATATATATGTCGATGGTATTAGTATGTACTAGACTTTAGATCAGTACCCCAGTTCATGATATGATGATAAGGATACCAGATAAATAATGAGAAAAATGTAATATTCGACCCGTACCCAGATTTGGGATGCCGTACGATGGATTTACCGTACGAGATATAATTATGATGATTGATCCGCACTCTTGACTCGAGGATGTCATATGATATAGTGTATTGTACGTGATACTATTAAGGCGGGATCACCGACTATTAGCTATGCATATATCGACTCAGACTTAGGTGGTTTTCCTTACCTTTTCGACTAGTCTGTTAGTTTAGACCAGTAGTTTACTCAGTAAATGTTAGTTTGGACCTGAGTCATACTTATTTCAAAATCTAACGGATTGTGAGTATTTCAAAGACAGGCCAAGAGATGCTACGGATATTTCAAAGGACATACCTTTTCTTAAAAAACACCGTAGTCCCTATTTTTTTCTAAAGCACCACGATTCGTGCTTTTTCAAATGTCAAAACCGTATGACTTGTTTATATAAATGCATATTCCTTATTGCTGCGTTTACTATTCATTTCCGCATATTCTTACTATTCGCATCGCATGCTTATTTGTGTTTCCGTATTATTATGAAATCCATGCTGTCCGGACACCAGCACCATTACCGATGATGCGAATACTCCACGTACACCTGCTAGCCGGCACACGCACATCATCATCGGTAATTTCCCTGCCATGTACACACTAGAAAATATTATTTCATTAGTATAAATGGTTAGCTGATAGTTTCGACATAATACTAGTGCGCTCGCTTTATATGATAGCTTAGACATTGCATTTATTATTGCGATAGCTCATGCATGTGTATTTTATTTGTCATGCAATATTATGGAATTCATTGTTTATTTACTCATGAGATTTCTGGATTTGAGAACCGTGGGTATTTCAAAAGAAAGTATGTATTGTTTTAAAAACCCGGTTTCTCTTGATATGATATTTCAGTGAGTCCACCATGCGTTTTCTCGGTCTGAGACGTGTAACAGTGATAACCTGATTCGAGGAGTTGGATGATCCATTTGTGGGTTCATGGTGGACCCGGTACAGTACCCCAGGGTGAGAAGATCATGGGGATGACGATGTGCCTGGTAGAGGGACTACTACCTACCGGTGATTGGTTGGACCTGGCGGTTATCGGGAGGATACCGACCGGAGTCATGAGATGGTTATAAGCTGATCCGTACTGCTGTAGCCCGAGGGCCGATCCCGCAGACGATACGGAGCCTGAGATATGAGGATTTATGTGTCAATGCTGGGCACTTATTTTCATGATGTTTTTAAGTGTTGAGATTGGACACTCTGGTTCCATGATTTTGATGTGTCACGAGGGACACACGTTGATTTTATCCTCATACTTTCATGCATATACTTTTATGATTTTTACATGCATGATGTGGTTGTGTAATCGGTTGACACGTGGATGAGATCCACATGCATAAAGGCATTTATCATATTGCTGGATGATATCGACTTGTGTATAGACTTGGTTATTGGCACACATGCAGATACGGTCACCCTAGATATCATAGTATTACCTTTATGATATAGTTGACCTAGGATATCATTGTTTATTCGATTTCTGCTATGTGATGTCTTCTACTCATGAGTTGGCAACTCATCCCCGTTGTGCCACAGTATCTTGCAGGTTTTGCCGTACAGGTTTCGTTGCGGCTTTCCTGGCATACTGCTTCCATTCCGGGTGATTGCTTTAGTAGGTGAGTTCACTTGCATCGTGGCCACTATTGTACTTTGTTTTATTCTGTCGTATCTAGTAAACTCCATCAACCAGACCTGTATTATTTATTTGACTTAGAGACCAGTGTATATGCTTTCGACCTTAGAGTCCCGCTTTGTATTATTATGAGTTTTCTTGTTGATTTGAGTTTCCTTTTGAGTTTTGATTCTCGCCCTTCGACGTTGTATATTATATTGTTTACGTGGTTATGACCGTCGATTGACGAAGAGCTAGCTCCCGCTTAGGGATGCCTTATATCATTTATGCTTATATTATTCATGTTGTACCTAGTTGGGGTCAGTATTTACAAAAGAAACTCTGCCGAAATTTTCAAAAAAGACTTGAGATTTTAAAAATGCAATATTTCGGTTTATGTTATTAAAACCACTTATTTTAAAACTAGTTTTCTTAACTTCTTTCTGTAAAAATGGTTTAGATTGCTGAGATTTTGGCTTACTTGAATTAGATGGGGTCCTATAGACTTCATATGATTCAAGTGCCAATCACGTGCCATTTCGGGTCATAACAAAGTTGGTATCAGAGTACTAGGTTAACCTTAGTTCAAGTCTATGTTTGACTATGCGGAGCCTAGGGCGTTTGTATATATACGGAATCTAGGCTTGACTTACGGAACATAGACTTAGTCAAGGAGGTATTAGACCCGAACTTTAGTCGCGTAGGTTGACCTTGGTTGATGGAGTAGGTGACTTAAGGATAGTGACGTACCGTGTGTATGGTCCACGGCATACTTACGATACGCTCCGCTTAAGAAGCCTTAGGATATACATTTCCTTGCACAGTATTATATTCATTCATGATCTATTCTCATCGATATCGGTTTATGGTTTTGCTGCCACGATTACACGGGCAGAGAGAGAGAGAGAGCTGCGGCTAGAGTTGCGGTCAGCATGAGCTCGTCACGGACGAGGACTGACCAGGGCATGATTCCAGGGTCACACGATCGCATTGATGTATCGTTTATTTGTGTTTTCACACCATGAGCTTTTGATGGATTGCACTTTAAAAATTTCTCGAACGTGCAGATCAGCACCAGAGGATTAGGCCACTGCTAGAGGCCAGCCAGAATGTGATGACCTCCGATCCGCCGATTATTCTTGATGATCGAGGCACTGTTCAGCGTGCAGACAAATGAGCCAGTTGTTGCTGCGAATGATAAGATACCGCCCCAGATGTTGGATCTCCTGCAGCACGAGTTTATACTTAGAGATATGATAGAAGGTCGCTAGTCACCGAGGATGAATGACTAGGACATGTGGTTCGTTCGCTTACCCCGATGCGAGGTCATCAGTTTGATTGATTCCAGCTTGAGGAGACTTCACTCAGGTACGTTGAGAGTCGATAGAGACGATCGAAAGTCAGAAGCCCATTTTCTAAGTTTAAAGTATTCGGAAAGACATGCATGTAATTCTACGGACCCTCTAGAAGAATGAAACCCTAACTCGATATAATGACCATGTCAAAGCCTTTGAACCTTAGGGTTTGCGGCAGTTCCGCGGTGCCATTAATGAGGCTCTGGTTTGCCCTTCTACGGTTGGTCCATAGATGATGTGGCATGTACTCGATATTATTAAACTGTACTTAAGATGTTGAACTCTTGGGGGATTATGAGGTTTTGACGAATCGATCGAATGGTTCGACGTTATTCGGATATCATGTGATGGGATACATTGCTTGGGAGACTCCAGATACGAATATATCCATTGGAGCGCAGTCCATGCAGCCACGAAGAGGCGAGTCCGAATCAGTCGACATTAGAGAAAAAGTGGAGTAAGAGGTTCGCACGAGATTTCGAGATGATGTTCCACTCCGCTGACATCAGAGATGTGATACGCATGCAGAGGCGTTGTATATTGATATATCTTCCAGAATGATTCGCGATGAGTTTGCAACCATTCGGAAACAAGAAATAGATTAGCAAAGGTGATAATTTCCTGGCAGTTTAGCAGAAATGAGATTTGGGGGAGACTTCGACAGGACCTTTCTTGAATACTATACGAGAAGACTTGGACCCAGGATCGGTCATATTACGTACACCCGGTAGGCTAGAGTTCGGCATCGTCAACGAGACATGTTGTGAGTAACCATGATAGTTGGCCAGAGATCTTTAGAGGATGTGCTAGGGCGAGACTATTTCCGTCATCTTTGATTTTGATATTTTAGGCGATTTATTGCATGATTGAGATTTTGTGCACCACAGTTGCACTTAACTTCGATTTGATGTCATTCGAGATGTTGATTTTGGTTTCATGCTTACAGTATGCATGTGATTTGACTTATGCTTTCGGCATAGTTTTCATGCACTTTTAGTTTTTGATTCAATTTTTGTGCACGCTGATGCACATGGTTGTGAGATTATATACCACGGTATACCTGATTTGGATTTGAATTGAAATGTGCTATATACCGTCGATTTCGATTGTGATATTCGATATTTGTTTTCATGCACCTTGTGCACTTGACTTGATATCTTGTGCATACTTGGGCACTTGATGCGATTTTGGTGCACGCCAGATGCACTAAATCGAGATTCTTCGTGCATATCAGATGCACCTGATATTGCTGTCAGGCACACACGTTGCTCTTAACGGGTGTTTTCGTGCACACCCGTTGCACTCAGATTTTTTTCTGTGCACATGTATGGCACATTCATTGATTTCGATTTTCGTGCGCACCAGACGCACGTGGCATTCTTAAATGCATTTTGGGATTGATTTCCTTTGAGCAGCATGTTTTATGATATTTACTATTAGATATAGTAGCTGACCAGGACTAGTTAGGACAGTACCTGGACATATTTTTGCATGCATTGATAGTTATTGAAAGGATTTCCAAAAAGGATCTATAGTCTCAGTATTTACCTACGTGTCTGAGATGACACGAAACGTTTAACAAAGGAAACCCTTCTAAATTATTTTCAAAACGGAGGGACGTGTATGTTAAACAAAGGATATATATAGATATAGTTATTTTCTTTCAATAAACGTCCGCCACTGTGCCGCGATACGCGCATCGCACAGCAACATAAAAGGTGTAGCATGCATTTCCTTCAGATGTTTACATGTATAGTTTTGAAGTTTACATGTATAATTTTGATGTATATCATATTGGTTTTCATATAGGATTTAGACATTGGTGTCTTCACCATAACTCCGATGATTGTGGGAGGCTTGACAGAGTTTGGATTTTGGTTTAGGTACTCGTTTCCATGCGCATGCATTGCGCTACGATGTGTTTTATGTATTTATGTTTTCGGAGCCCCGACGACTTGATCTTTTTACTAAAATGTTTTAGTATTTGAGGGGTTTAAATTTAAATTCGGTGACCGAATTTCTTTAAGGGGGAAGACTGTAACATTTCAGAAAAATAAATTATTATTTTTGGGAATTTTTATGATTTTAATAATAATTATTATGAATATTTTAATATGGCGGTATAACTAAATACCGATAAATAGGGAAAAATTTGGAAAATTATAGGAATTACTGAAATGAGTGTGTTTTATATGATTTTAGCAAATTATAAATCTATATGATTAATTATATTCCATTTTAATTTTAATCGCGATTAAATATCACTAATCGTGTATTAAGCCGAATTTGTGCACATGACATGCACCATATCATTTTTCACACTTGTTACATTTTATCCTCTATGTTTTCTTTGTGCTTGGTTTTGTTTATGTGAGAACGGAGGGAAAAAGATAACAAAGAAATGAAAAGAAAAAGGAAAACAATAAACAAAGTGGGATGGGCATGAGAGAGAGTGAGGTGAGGGGTTCTCTTTACTTGGTCTCACTTCATCATCCTCTTCATTTTCTTCTCTTCTTCAACCATGGCAGCCCCATCTTCTTCCTCCACTACAACCCTCACAACACACCCTAAAACAACTCAAAAGATCATCCCCCTTTCACAAAAAACATGCACAAGCTCACTACATGCACTTTGGACCAAGAAAAATTTGATTTTGAGCTCTAGGGGATTCTAGGGTTTGCCAAATGATGTAATTCTTTAACATTAAGTGTAGTTTTTCTTTCAATTTAACACATATATATGTTTAGACGTGATATTGTGTGGTTTTGTGAACTTTGAAATTTCCTAGAAGATGTTTTGAGGAATCCTTAAAGTGAGATGATGAAATTGAGCTTAGTGGTGACCTTAAAACCCTCTTGGTTCTAGAAACCCAGACCAAACTGAAACAAAACGCAAAATACAGAATTTAGAAACATCCATGTCGGTTTTGGGATTACTTTGAGGGTGCAGGGAATCTGGAGTGACTCGGGAATTTTACTAGAAAACCAAACAACACCATAAGCCTAGATGGACCACTATGAGACCACCATGCAAGAACGAACCCCATCCAAGATGCCCGAACCGAGCTCACCGGATTTAGGGGGCTAGTGGCCGGCGATTATGTAAAATATGGTGCCCAGGTTTCTTCTGTAGGTTATATACACCCTATAAATCACACCAGTAATGTTTGTTTAGGCTAATTTCACTCAAACTAAAATCTGGAGCAAGTTTTGTAACTGCTTTGGTTTCCTCGATGTTTAGGAATTCAAGTTTTAGTATTTTGTATTGTATTCGGTCACTTGACGTTTGTACGTCTATATCGAATGTTATTTGGTTGATTTGCGTGAGTAGACCATAAGCTTTAACCTATGAGTGTTTCGTGTGTCGTTTCGATTGCGAATTGGATTTTAATGCGATATGATGTGTTATGATATGTAGGTACCCCCACGAGGACATCGAGACGACAAGCAAGCGCGTGGCGACATCGGCATCGGCAAGCGAATATCAAGGTGAGTAGATATATATCTACGGGGGAATCGGGTGGATGGCGTATAGCACCCCCACAGTTCGTAGCGTAGTGTGTATATATATATATATATTATATAAACCTTAAGTATTGTGATATGTGGATGCTTATCAGGATAAAGTTATGTGTTCAAGGGTTAGATTAGTGTAGTTAGAAGTAATGTAGTTTAGCTTCTTAGTCGCGAAACCCTAGAGTAAAGATTACACCCACACGCACACGCACACATGCATACATTTTATTACTTGTGCGTATATGGGGATATGTATATATATATATATATAAGCATAGGTTGGGACTATGTATATATATATATACGTATACATATACTTGGATGATGAGGATAGTATATGGTATTTGGAGATGAGTCGATATGATTTGGGCATGATGCCATGAGATCGATGATGTGTTTTGTTTCGTATTATGAGATACAACATGATGTTATAGCGGGTCTTTAGGTGATGTGTTTTCATACACACGCACATATATATGTCGATGGTATCAGTATGTACTAGACTTTAGATTAGTACCCCAGTTCATGATATGATGATAAGGATACCAAATAAATAATGAGAACAATGTGATATTCGACCCGTACCCAGATTTGGGATGCCGTACGAGTACGAGATATAATTATGATGATTGATCCGCACTCTTGACTCGAGGATGTCATATGATATAGTGTATCGTACGTGATACTACTGAGGCGGGATCACCGACTATTAGCTATGCATATATCGACTCAGACTTAGGTGGTTTTCCTTACTTTTTCGACTAGTCTGTTAGTTTAGACCAGTAGTTTACTCAGTAAATGTTAGTTTGGACCCGAGTCATACTTATTTCAAAAACTAACGCATCATGAGTATTTCAAAGCAATGCCAAGGGATGCTACGGATATTTCAAAGGACGTACCTTTTCTTAAAAAACACTGTAGTCCCAATTGTTTTCTAAAACACTACGATTCGTGCTTTTTGAAATGTCAAAACTGTATGACTCGTTTATATAAATGCATATTCCTTCTTGCGGCGTTTACTATTCATTTCCGCATATTCTTACTATTCTCATCGCATTGCATGCTTATTTGTGTTTCCGTATTATTATGAAACCCATGCTGTCAGGACACCAGCACCATTACCGATGATACGTATACTCCACGTACACCTGCTAGCCCGCTCACGCACATCATCTTCGGTAATTGCCATGCCACGTACACACTAGAAAATACTATTTCATTAGTATCAATGGTTAGCTGATAGTTTCGACATAATACTAGTGCGCTCGCTTTATATGATTGCTTAGACATTGCGTTTATTATTGCGATAGCTCAAGCATGTGTATTTTATTTGTCATGCAATATTATGGAATTCATTGTTTATTTACTCATGAGATTTCTGGATTTGAGAACCGTGGATATTTCAAAAGAATGTATGTATTGCTTTAAAAACCCGGTTTCTCTTGATATGATATTTCAGTGAGTCCACCATGCGTTTTCTCGGTTCTGAGACGTGTGACAGTGATAACCCGGTTCGAGGAGTTGGATGATCCGTATGCGGGTTCATGGTGGATCCGGTACGGTACCCCGGGGCGGGAAGAGCGTGGGGATGACGATGAGCCTGGCAGACGGACTACTACCTACCGGTGATTGGTTGGACCTGGCGGTTATCCGGAGGATACCGATCGGAGTCATGAGATGGCTATAGGCTGATCCGTACTGCCGGAGCCCGCGGGCCGATCCCACAGACGATACGGAGCCTGAGATATGTAGATTTATGTGTCGATACTGGGCACTGGTTTTCATGATTTTTTCGAGTGTTGAGATTGGACACTCTGGTTCCATGATTTTGATGTATTGCGAGGGACACACGTTGATTTATATCCTCATACATTCATGCATATACTTCTATGATTTTTACATATATGATGTGGTTGTGTCATCGGTTGACACGTGGATGAGATCCACAAGCATAAAGGCATTTATCATATTGTTGGATGATATCCACTTGCGTATAGACTTGGTTATTGGCACACATATAGATACGGTCATCCTAGATATCATAGTATTACCTTTATGATATAGTTGACCTTGGATATCGTTGTTTATTCGATTTCTGCTCTGTGATGTCTTCTACTCATGAGTTGGCAACTCACCCCCGTTGTGCCACAGTTTCTTGCAGGTTTTGCCGTACAGGTTTCGTTGCGGTTTTGCTGGCACACTGCTTCCATTCTGGGTGATTGCTTTGGTTGGTGGGTTCACTTGCATCGTGACCACCATTGTACTTTGTTTTATTCAGTCGTATCTAGTAAACTCCATCAACCAGACCTGTATTATTTATTTGACTTAGAGACCAGTGTTTATTCTTTCGACCTTAGAGTCGCGCGTTGTATTATTATGAGTTTTCTTGTTGATTTGAGTCTCCTTTTGAGTTTTGATCCTCGCCCTTCGGCGTTGTATGTTATATTGCTTGTGTGGTTGTGACCGTCGATTGACGAAGAGCTAGCTCCCGCTTTGGGATACATTTTATCATTTATGCTCATATTATTCATGTTATACCCGGTTGGGGCCAGTATTTACAAAGGAAAGTCTGCCGAAATTTTCAGAAAAGACTTGAGATTTTAAAAATGCAATACTTTGGTTTATGTTATTAAAACTACTTGTTTTAAAATTAGTTTTGTTCACTTCTTTCTTTAAAAATGGTTTAGATTGCTGGGATTTTGGCTTACCTGAATTAGATGGGGTCCTATAGACTTTATATGATTCAAGTGCCAGTCACATGCCATTTCGGGTCGTGACATTATTGATTGTAGGGATCCGAATCTCCGGTAGCCGTGGACTAAGCTGCCGTTAATTATCCCTCACTTTTGGAGCGGGATAACCTTCGATTGACGGGTAAGACTGGTCATGCGAACGCAATGTGCAGTGTACGTGTGTTGTGATTTTATGGGATCTTAGACGTTTTGGGGGCCTCACAGAGTTTACGGGGGTCCCGTGGGTCACGTGTGTTGGGGTTCCTAGCTCCCTAGCCATCGACTGCGGCCGTTGCGGAACGAAAAATTTTGGTGCTTAAAACTCGGCGCTAGAAATAACTACCTAGAATCGAAACCAAATATGAAACTAGCAAGCTACAAAGATGTTATCTACTGTGATAGAGTTATTTTACCAAAAGATCCGTGTCCTTCAGTCTTCTACCTTCTTCCTTAGCTCCTTGAGATCTCCTTGATCGAGCTTGACCGCCAGTCTTCCTCCGTCGAAGATGATCCACCCGAGGGATATGGTTCATGGCTCTAGCTCCATACTAAATATCTAGTGGAGCAACTAGAGACTCTAGGTATCTAATCTAGAGTGTCTAGGGATGTATTGAGTAGCTCTAAATGTATATCTATCTCTCTTCTATCCTTAATTCTCAACACGTGAGATAGTAGGGTAGAAGATGAAGAAGGAGGAGAAGGAGCTAAAGAAACGTAAGTGAGGAGAGATAACCAAAATGGTGAGATTGAGAAATCCTATAAGAGAGAAAAAGATGAAGAATGGTTTTGTAAATTATATTTTTCAATAAACATTTAGCAACCATACATGAATAGTTTGCACAAATGAATTAACAATTCATTTGTCAACACTATTCAAGCATTGTTCTCACCATTCTCACCTCACTACCTTTACACCTCATTTCCATTTAAATTAATAAATGGATAAACCAAAATGAGGTGTCCACCTTCTAGAATGTTTTCCGTATAAATACGGAATACTCTCAACTGCATATACATACCCGTATTCTTATTAAAATACGAATACCCAAAGAGATAGAATAACATAAAGAACACAATACTAGAATATACATATTGAAATATATATACGAAAATTATTAAATCAATACCTGATTTAATAATCCGGCTCAATCCTAAGCCGGCTAGTATTATCAACCGTCCGATCGAAAGTCCGGGTAACAAGTACAATCATTCGATCGAAACCCTGCACGTATCAAAATACGGCTACTACATCATTTCGCCTGAACCAGGAAAACCCTTTGTGTGGGACTCTAAAGACACGTTAATACGCTGGCAGTGGGTTTAACCACAAGTACGTCAGCGACCCTAGTTGTAGGTAAGGGCTACCCAGGTATTGAGCGAAAGGAATGCCGATGAGCAAACTCATCCGAATCCCTACTGAGCCTGTCTGTGACAATATCCATACTGTTTGGTCTGTTCGTCTAAGAGTATCGCATATCGAATCTAGGGTGTGGATAAAGTCAGACCCCTAATAACAAAATATTTCGACTTAGTGTGAAGCCCATCACCCACTGAGAAATTACTGATCCAAATCAGTAATTCTCATCTACTTTGGCCAAGGAATTTTGGTGATGGCCACCCGTGCACAGCGCGACATCAACCCCCAATACCTGAAGAGACGAATCCTCGACGATCTGCTCATTGCCTCCATATGGCTCAGGATTGTACCCAACTGAAACCTGTTTGCATGACTCATTTGTACCATGGTAGGGTAGTAATCAGAGCACAGTGGGAACTCACACGAGAAAAATGACGATCTCCGGTCGAAGGACTAACCTGTACTCATGTCACCTGAGAACTGCTATCTGACAATAAGTATAATACCATCTAGCAAGTTCCCAGCGAGTCCATCCAGTGTACTCACCTCAAGTGAGCACCTGTATACAATCTTAGGTGCGAAAGTCCAATGGCCGTTGGACCAACTGTCATGACCTTAAATTGGCACGTGACGGCCCTTAAACTACGCAACGTCTACAGGCGTAACGCAATTTAAGTAAGCCGAAACCCAGCAATCTAAACCATCAAAAGTAGTAAAATATAAGAACATTGTTTAAGCTTTTGAAACCTCGATACAAATTCTTTATAGTCCAATTTAGTTTCTTTAAAAATTTGGTAGCACCTCCTTTGTTAAACAAGCCCCCCAAAAGGGTAAAATATAAGTAAAAGCATCCCAAACGGGAGCAAAATCCATGCCCGAAGGTGGAAAACAACCACCACAATAAATATACGACGCCGTAGCGAAGAAAAAAGACGATATAATAAAACTGCATAAAATACATCCAAGTCACAAAATAACATATAATATCGTCCTCACATAAGTCTCTAAGTCATACATGAAGATGGTAGATAGAGAGTACAGGATACAACGAATATACAAAGAACATAAACGATAACCACAAAACCCACTTAAAGCAAAACTGCACACTGTGAGACGAAGCGGTATCCGCAGCAAAAGATGATAAGATAGGTGAAAATAGCCCTGCCTCTGACTACTCTGAGGAACAACCTGCAAAATACTGTGGCACAACGGGGGTGAGTTGCCAACTCATGAATAGTAAATAATATATGCAGGTTATCACAAGTATGCATGTGCAGCGCGAATCTAACATATGCAAGCTAATAGCAATGATAGTCATATACATGCAACAGTCATGAAAGGTACTCTAGCAGGTACAACTAATACATGAAGCAATAATATGACAATATGTATATGCAACAGTCATGAAAGGAACTCTATCAGGTACTACTAATACATGAAGCAATGCATATAAAATAACAGTATGTAAATGCAATAGTCAAGAAAGGTACTCTATCAGGCACTACTAATACATGAACAATGCAAATACAATAAATCCGGAGTATGGGATAAAACATGTCATCCTCACGGAATCCTTTCCTCGTGATAGGATCCAAGTCCATCAAAACAATCTAAATCCCAATTCCCACAAATCAGCCCCCAAATTTGCTCTCATATCATGTAAGTCTCATATATCCTAAATGTACAATATCAAGTAAATCTCATATATCATGAATGTACTGTAAGTCTACGCCAGCGCCCCGGCCAATAATCTGAGGCCAAACGCCGAATAAAACTTTTTCATAAACTGGCGCTAACATAGACTGTAACCCGGATCGTGCCATTAATATTAAACTAGCAAACTATAAAAAGATAGAATGGCTATATCGATCGATCCGTGTCCTTTAGTTTTTATCCATCATCCCACGCACTTCGCGGCATCTCCGATCTCACTCGATCTCCGGTCTTCTCGTCGAGATGGCTCCATGTCAACGGATCTTTATACGGGCTCCGGCTTCTAAACCGAGGCAACTCGGAAATGAAGTTTGCTAACCAACATGTCCAAGATTGATGTAGAGAGTGTGTAAAATAGTTTGTCTCAAGAAACCCAAGCCATTGGGTGATGGTAAATGAAGTTGCCAATTTGGGTGAAGGAATGAGCTTTGAAATCATGCAAATGAATCCATTTTCCAACAAAAATGGGGTTGGCCATTTTTTGGGCAGCCATGAAAAAATGGGTCGGCCATTTAGGAATGGGGATGACCATAAGAATAGAAAAATGGTGACTATATAGAAAAGATCTTTACAAAAGATCAAGACTAAATATCCGAAGAAATCCAAAAGACTTTAAATGAAAAGATGACTCACAAAAACACCTCATTCTAATCTAGAACCTCTATGGTTCTGCTGGAGCCCCTAACCACAAAAAAAAACCTCACATTTAAAAGCCAACAATTGCACATAACCCCCTCAGCTAAAAATCAGCCACAAAAGAATGGCTAACCAAAAACCATTAATTAAACATTATAGCTAATGTTCAATCAAGCGGGGAAAAAACCTGGCAACTTCAAAAAGTAATCCCGTAACGAATTACAGGATTACCCCACAATGGAATATACATACCCATATTTGTATGACGACCGAATACAAAATGGAAAGAGACAAAAAAATCCCAACACAATATAATACATGGATCCGGCTTAAACCAAAGCCCACCAGTATTATCTTTTCGAACCATGACACATGCACAAGTACACGTGCTTGTTCGAACTCTGCCATAAAACCATACGACCTCTACAACGTTTCTTCCGAACTTGGGAAACTATCTGTGGTGTACTCTAAAGACTCGTCAATATGCTGGTAGTGGATTTAACCACAAGCCGTCAGTGGTACTAGCTGTACGTAACGACTGCCCATGTACTAACCGAAAGGGAAGCTGATGAGCGAACTCATCCTGGAACCCTACTGAGCCTATCAATGACAAAATCCGTACAGTCAGGTCCGTTCGTCTATGAGCATCGCATATCGGGCCTAGGGAGCTGGCAACGTCAGACCCCCAATAGCGGTATAAGTTGTGTCAGAGTGTAGCCCAGAACACCCTGAGATACTACTGGAGTACCTACCAGTAAATCTCCTGCCTCGGTCGAGGGCTTTATGTAATGGCTCTCCTAGACACAACGCGATCTCACCCCCAATACCGGGAGATACGAATCCTCTGCCAATCCGCTCACTCGCTTCCATGTGGCTCGGGACTGTACCCAACTAAAACATGTTTGCATGACTCATTTGAGCCGTGGTAGGGTAATAATCAAAGCACAGTGGGAACTCACACGAGACAAATGGCGACCTCAGGTCGATGAACTAACCTGTACACATGTCACCTAGGAACTGCTATCTAACGCTAGGTATAATACCAACTAGCAGGTTCCCGGCGAGTTCTGTCCGGTGCACTCATAACCCAATGAGCACCCGTATACATCTTAGGTGATCCAACTGACAGCAATGGCTTGTGAGACCGGCCACCGCCCCTCGTCTGGGGCTCGACTGTATACACTAGTCTACTCTGGAGTATCGATGCCCCGTCTCGAAACTCCCACGACTAGGGACCACTTTTAAGGATGTGCTTATGGACTACCCAACTCTCACGTATATGATCGCCATCATACTGCTGGTAGTCAAGCAAGAATCTTAAGGGCTCTATCAACGTGTAATAGTGATCATGTCACCTAAAGCTGTACACGATGATAAAGACAAACCAGATAGCATATTATCATCTTGAGTAAGACTGTCATACCGGTATAGGTCCTCCTCAATCATTGCAATCACGTGCCTGCGATCCAATAATTCACTTTGAGGGCACTACATCCAACAATCTCCCACTTGCACTTAAGGCTAATTATTGCGATGTCGCATACTCACAGCCCGTGTGATATCGAACACCCAACTCCTCTACTAAGCAGTTTCACAAAGCCCGTTTGTAAAACTATTGTATTCGAGAAATAGCCTCAGCGAGTGGATCCGCCCTGATGTTTCTTTCTATGTCTCTCTTAATCTCATGTTCGCGGAGAAATCCATCACACGAATTGAGTAATGCCTGACTTAGAATATGTCTGGATATCTGATGGGACCTAGTTCATAAAATAACTCCAAATCCAAACTTCTTAGACTGTATCGTCATCTGAACCTAATCAGTATCCTGCACCATGCCTCCTTCAGTATCCGCTTGGACCACCTGTCCAAACTACTGCCCCTCGTCAGAGGGAAAACTATAACTCTGACAATCACTCTGTCATCCATGTCACCTTGGAAGCCAGGAATGATAACCGTCTCCTAAAGGAGGCTGCCGTTATCAAATCCCTGGAACATCCACTTATGTTCTAAAACTGCTTCCGTATGTTTCTCCAGGATTGGATTAATATAAACTTATTGCATCTAGTGCAAAAAAACATCTGGAGTGGTACTTGACATCTCATGATCGATTCAATTACCTAAGAAAGTGATATGCCAATCATGCAAATCCCTCTCCCCATTTAGTCTTTAAGACACCTTTAGAGAGGGAGACTCCATCACCTGCAGGTACACCACCATGCCAGGATTCGTCCATTCTAAAATACCTTTTAGAATACTGTCTAAGTACCCAGATTGGGAAACTACCCAAATCTAGATCTAAAACTATAGATCTAGCAACTAGAATGTCAGATATTATATCCATATCCTGTGTGGAGAAACTACTGTATGACAACCAAAGTATAACGGATCGTAGGATAGGAATCTTACTTCCTACAAAGTGCATGTCATCCAAATACCAGGACATCACACCCTACTCCCTTCTTAATAGATCCATCCCCTATTCTGATGAAGTCAAACCCATGACTGTCACATCAAAAATAGATGATCTATCTCCGCTATATCTATTTTAGTCTATAAAAAGATATAAGCTACTTGCCCAGTATACTTCCGCTGCTCCCACTAACTACGACAACCCTCTGCCAGAGTCATATACACGTGCACTTCTAAAACTAGTTTAGAACGACACTATACTCATCCTCCTGCCGGGTCTCATAGCCTGGAACAACAGTAGTGTCAAGTCTGGGTAAACAAGAACCTCCCTATCACCGTCCTTGAGGCAACCGGAGTACCTCTCGGGTGTCTGAGGTTACCCACCATATCTGCGGAGTGTCTAATGGAATGTCAAACCTGATTGAATCTTTAGGTCCTATTAAATTTTCTATAATCGTTTGCGGTTCTGGAATCTCTTCCAGTTCTACCATATTCCCACTACTGTTTTCCGAAAAAACCCATTGTACAAAAACTGTGGCGAGTCAAGAACAATATCTCCATTGTTCTTCCAGATGGTAGAAAGTCAACCCTCGGCATAGCCTGGGCCAACCCATAAACTGCCATTACAGAAACGTGCCTTGAGTTATCCAAACTCTGGTTTTAAGCATAAGCTGGACAACTCCCCGTAGCTTAACATCGCTAAGATATGAACCATTCTATATCCAATATAGAAACATAGGCACTGATTTAATTGGAACCAGATTCAAATCATGCAGCTGTCTCCAGTGCATGTCAACAAAATGGAGAGAGGCCAATCAGCATTACTCAACTTAGGAGTCCATCCAATTATGAGTAATCTGAAAGAGAAACAAGTTTCTCAAAACCATTACTATCAACTGAATACCAATCACACGTATCAACATCTTCGATCTCCTTGAAGAATCCCGATACTTGCGACACCTGGTTCTCTACTTTAATCTTTTACCTATAACTTCTCAAAACTTAGACCTTGTATTTCTACGAAACACTTGTCTAAAAACTAGAGAAGTCACAAGTAAACAGAATAAAGTACGAGGACCAACCCCTTAGTCATAATGGACACTGGACAACATACAATACTCTGTATAAGTCCATTGAGTTGAATAACTCAAAACCTGTACATCGTAGGTTGAAAACTGTACTTATGGTTAAGAACTACTCCGCTGTTCAATGCTCCTTACCCAATCGTCAACTGATATAGGTATATGTCATCGACATAATTTCAAAAGCTTATATCTCACTTTATAAAAATAAACGTACAGATAAATCAATTTGAAATTGGTGCATAACAACGGATATTCAAAACCAAATACTTGCCGTGAAGCAAAATCCCAGGCGATTTCCTCAAATATCACCCAATACAACAAATTCCGATATAATGAGGATAATCACCCAATTCCCAATAACTAACTCCCACTCATCATCTGTAAAACCGTACAGACGTGAGAATCATACCTGGTAAATACATACTCTGGAGTAAGTATCTAATCGGGAAAACAATTTTCCTTTAACAACGCATAGTGAAACTGAAACATGAAAATATTTCGAAGGGGTATCCGGGTAGTCCTATTAATGCTTCTTCCATAATCCAATTCATGACTGTAACCGTATATTTCTTTGCCATCTCTCCAAATCACTTTATTTGTCTTTAGTCGTTACCTTCTGTACACCATTGTTAGGCTTAATGGTTTTCTTCTTTCCCTACCGTTCGGCACCAGCCTATGGTTTGGAAGAAGACTATCCAATAAGCGTAATAGGTGTATACTCCTAATCCTAGGAGTACTCGCAACCTGAGAGAAGGTGATGATAAAAGACAACTGAATAAAACCTTATTCTATTTCTCCTGAACTGGAGAAAAAGCAAAGGTGAAGTAGGAGTGGCGATGAAGTACGCGGTTTGGTCGTGAATGATAGCAGTCGCAATTTACTTTGATCTCTTTCTAATCCCTTTATTTTGTCTTTACTTATTACCTTCTGTACACCCTACTTAGGATAATTGGTTTTCTTCATTCCGTACCTTTCAGCACCTGCTTATAGTTTGGAAGAAGACTATCCAATAAACGTAATAGGTGTACCGTCTTCTAAACCAAGGAGTACTCTCAACCTGAGAGAAGGTGATGATAAAAGACAACTGAATAAACCAATTCAATTTCTCCTGAACCTGAATCTATCCCCGAAGAAGTCCCTTCGAGTTCGTATATAACCATACGATGGATTTATCTAATGGAAGTGGATGTTCGTAGTGATACGATGTGTTCTGGAGAAATGCAAAGGGTAAAAGAAGGAGCGGCAATGATGTATGCAATTCAGACAATCCAAAAGCCAGTATTTTAAGAAGGTTCGGTCAACTTGGTCACTGAGTCATAGTCTAAGGTCAGTCAATGGTCGATGCCAAAGAGAGAGAGAAAAGAAACACTCTGCGTGCACTCTAACCTAGATCAGAATGGTTATCACTTTATCTAATCAGGAAACCTCCCACTGTACCATCAAATTCTCCTCCAAACCTAAAAAAAGAATTAGTCGGGATCACCCGAAGAGTGAACCAACTCATCGGTGGGAATCGGGATCCAACTCTCATCGCATGATAACTTGAAGGAATCCACTCACGTTATCACACTCCAGAAGGTATGCGCATGCCTGACAAGTTTCAGTTTCTTTAGAAACACCCGATATGGATTTTTGCCCCATGCTCTTATGACCTTGACGTTGGCCAAAATATCATAAGTCACATGTCAAGTTCTACCCATCATTATCTTGTTAATTTGAAACCACCCGTACATACCCCTGACGTTGGCTAATTGGCAGTACGACTGTCCCAAACCAACTCATCTATCTATGCAACAGATGAATACCCAGCAGCTACCAAACACTATGCCTTGGCGTTGGACAAAATACATAGCTTGAATACTACTGAATACCTAACTGAAATGACGGAGGGCTAAGGCTGGTTTTTGGCGAAAAACCTTTAACGTAACGAACTTGATATTGTTGAAGGAACCTGATAGCTTTTTCCAAATATATAGTGGCGAAAACCTTTGCTAAAGAGGTCACTCCTGGTGAAGAGATCTCGGCTCTTTCCTCGTGGAATGAGGTGCAGGATATTCCAACTGAATACCACGATGCAAAGCAAAATAGTAATCGGCTATAGTGAAGTTATTACCCTGACGCAAACCTCTACCCAAGAGGTCACTCCCGATGAGGGGATCTCGGCCCTTACCTAGTCGAATGAGGTGCAGGATATTCCAACTGAATACCACTGTGCAAAACAAAAGAAAACGTTCTTGTAATAACAACTTTTTGAAAATTGTTCCAACAACGTCAAACAGGTTTGTTTTCTTTGCATTGATCAGAATCAACGCAGTCCCATCAATTAATCACACCAGAATAGAACGAAAATAAAATGTGCGTATATGCCATCCGCATTCGTCACTGGGTCCCGTCATCACCCGTTAGGTTACTTAACTAACGACAGAGCGGGGACTGGACAAGCACGGGTGCAAAACATATACAACTTCTACTAGTATATATACCAATATACAATAATCGCTCCAGGCATGATAAATGCAACATTACAGAAAAGTAATAAGCATCACAAAACAATACGGATAATCTGGGATCCCCGGGTTTCACAGAGCCGCTACTGAAACCCGACGTTCCCCTGGTCATGTGGATAGCCTGTGCAATGAAACCTAGACCACTACGGGTGCGGCAAGTTACCTACTAAAACCTGAAGCGAGTCAGCCCCCTACAGCAAAGTGAATGGACCACCCGACACTTCACGGAATCCGGTAACTTAAGCACCCCCTTTCGGTCAAACTGTACCCCCTACGAGTGCGGCGAATAGCCCGCCAATCCTAGAGTGAGGTCCCCTCCTTCTCAAAGCCATGAGATGCGGACCTGTTGCCCTCCAGAACCCGGCTACCCGTACACTCCATCGCGGGGTAAACCTAGTACAGAAATGAAAATATGTACAACGGGTACATCGACCCCAACCCGGTCGTTTCCCAAAAGAATAATATACAAACAGGCAGCGACGACAGTCCACATGTCGAACGCTCTCCCCGCGATATCAAATGTACAAATAAATCCAGACTGCACTATAATTGCACACAGCTATCCACCACGACAAATCCGCAACATCACAGCACAATACAGAACATCAACGCGAATGTCACGTTCGCAAAACCGTCTAAAAGGACTATAGCAATTAGACGAGATTTACCGCTCGAATGACATTCACGGTCGCGGATATAATGTAAGCACTGCGAACTAACTCATTTAAAATTCCGATTGACAAAACTTTCCGAAGTGGGGCCCCAAGTACAAATCCAGTACTCAAACAAATCTGGGTCCAAACAAAATATTCCAGAAACCACAATTCCACATGAAACACACCCAGAAGAAAAATGGTGGACTGAAGCTCCAAAACGGCGGCGGAACTGCGGCAAACCCATGGGTTCTACAGCGGTTATGCGGCGGTTTTGTGAGATCAGTCTACCAAATTTCTTCTGCAATCTTAGAAAAGCCTGCTCAATTTTCTGACATACTCAAAATAATTTTTAGACGACAAAGAAATTTCGACAGAAACTTTAACTTTGGAATCGCGATTTTGGAAATTTTGTTCGATCGATATTTTAAACATGTTAGAACAAGCTAGTAATTTTTAATAGCGTGGCTCTGATACCATGTAAGTCTACGCCAGCGCCCCAGCCAATAATCTGTGCCCAAACGCGGAATAAAAACTTTTTCATAAACTAGCGCTAACATAGACTGTAACCCGGATCGTACCATTAACTTTACACTAGCAAACTGTAAAAAGATAGAATGGCTATACCGATCGATCCGTGTCCTTCGATCTTTAGCCATCATCCCATGCACCTCGCGGCATCTCCGATCTCGCTCGATCTCCGGTATTCTCGTCGTGGTGGCTCCACGTCAACGGATCTTTATACGGGCTTCCGCCTCTAAGCCGAGGCAATTCGGACATGAAGTTTGCTAACCGACATGTCCAAGATTGATATAGAGAGTGTGTAGAATAGTTTGTCTCAAGAAACCCAAACCATTGGGTGAAGGTAAATGAAATTTCTAATTTGGGTGAAGGAATGAGATTTGAAATAATGCAAATGAATCCATTTTCTAACAAAAATGGGGTCGGTCATTTTTTAGGCAGCCATGAAATAATGGCTCGGCCATTTAGTAATGGGGGTGACCACAAGAATAGAAAATTGGTGACTATATAGAAAATATCTTTACAATAGATCAAGACTAAATATCCTAAGAAATCCAAAAGACTTTAAATGAAAAGATGACTCACAAAAACACCTCATTCTAATCTAGAACCTCCATAGTTCTGCTGGAGCCCCTAACCATTAAAAAAAACCTCACATTTAAAAACTAACATTTGCAAATAGCCCCCTCAGCTAAAAAATCAGCCACAAAAGAATGGCCAACAAAAAACCACTAATTAAACATTATAGCTAATGTTTAACCAGGCGGGGAAAAAACCTGGCAACTTCAAAAAGTAATCCCGTAACAAATTACTGGATTACGCCACAACAGTATATACATACCCGCATTTGTATTCCGATCGAATACAAAATGCAAAGAGACAAAAATATCCCTACACAATATAATACATGGATCCGGCTTAAACCAAAGCCCACCAGTATTATCTGTCCGAGCCATGAGACCAAAGCCCACCAGTATTATCTGTCCGAACCATGACACTGCACAAGTGCACGTGCATGTTCGAACCTGCCATTAAACTATATGGCCTCTACAACGTTTCGCCCGAACTTGGGAAACTATCTGTGGTATACTCTAAAGACTCATCAATATGCTTGCAGTGGATTTAACCACAAGCTGTCAATGGTACTAGCTGTACGTAACGGTTGCCCATGTACTAATCGAAAGAGAAGCTGATGAGCGAACTCATCCTGGAACCCTACTGAGCCTATCAGTGATAATATCCGAACAGTCCGGTCCATTCGTCTATGAGCATCGCATATCGGGCCTAGGGTCTGGTAACGTTAGACCCCCAATAGCAGTCGTGTCAGAGTGTAGCCCAGAACACCCTGAGATACTACTGGAGTACCTACTAGTAAATCTCCTGCCTCGACCGAGGGCTTTGTGTAATGGCTCTTCTAGGCACAGCGTGATCTCACCCCCAATACCGGGAGAGACGAATCCCCTGCCGATCCGCTCACTTGCCTCCATGTGGCTCGGGACTGTACCCAACTAAAACCTGTTTGCATGACTCCTTTGAGCCGTGGTAGGGTAATAATCAAAGCACAGTGGGAACTCACACAAGACAAATGACGACCTCAGGTCGATAAACTAACCTATACACATGTCACCTGGGAACTGTTATTTGATAATACCAACTAGCAGGTTCCCGGCGAGTCCTGTCCGGTGCACTCATAACCCAATGAGCACCTGTATACATCGTAGGTGATCCAACTGACACCAAAGGCTTGTGAGACCGGCCACCGCCCCTCGTCGGGGTCTCAACTGTATACACTAGTCTACTCTGGAGTATCGATGCCCTGTCTCGAAACTCCCATGACTAGGGACTAGTTTTAAGGATGTGCTTATGGACTACCCAACTCTCACGTATATGATTACCATCATACTGCTGGTAGTCTATCAACGTTTAATAGTGTTCAAGTCACCTAAAATTGTACACGATGATAAAGAAAAACCAGATAGCATACTATCATCTTGAGTAAGACTGTCATACCGGTATAGGTCCTCCTCAATCATTGCAATCATATGCCTGCGATCCAATAATTGACTTTGAGGGCACTACATCCAACATGTACAACATCAAGTAAGACTCATATATTCTGAATGTGCAACATCAAGTAAATCTCATATATTCTGTATCCAATATCAAGTGAATCTCATATATCCTGAATGTGCAACATCAAGTAAATCTCATATATTTTGTATCCAATATCAAGGGAATCTCATATATCCTGTATCCAATATATTTGCAAGATTATAATGATGATGAATATAAATTACATGTGTATACATATATATTAGCGTCCTACTCCAGTAATATATATATATATGCGTATATAACAGCGTCCCATTACACTGTTATATATACTTATGAGTAAAAATATCATGAAACCAATTGTCAAGCATTGACACATAAATACTGATCTATCAGGTGCTGTCACCACGACTGGCCCCCTGATAGGTACGTATCATATGCTATCCCAAAAACTCGAGTGCCCAGCTTCGATCCTTGCCTTTCGATGAATCCATACGCACATGACTCCCGTCGGTACCCCCACGATAACCACCGAGTCATAGGTACTATCACCGATAGGTATGGTTCCCCTGTCAGGCTCAATCGGCAAGGTCCTTCAATCTTCTTGCCCCGGGGTACCTCCCGGCCCCACCATGTACCCGCACACGGCCTCGACGCCTCCTCGCATGGGGTATATATATCAGAACCGATAAATCTCATGGTGGCTGCTGAAATATCATATCAAGGGAAACCGGGTTTTTCAAATACTGCATAATTTCATGAAACTACCACGGTCTCCAAATCCAGAAAATATCATGAAAAATCCATATCTCAATGCGAAAATCCATGAATATAATATATGCAACATAAAAACTGAAATATGAGCATATAAAGGAAAAACCGCTATTTAACTGTAACAAGTTAATATATAAATCATTCGGTTCCTAATTTCTCCAAGTCTATATAACATCAAATAAAGTTTAACATGTAGCTATGTCTTATATGTGTAAACATGTAGATATAGCAATGTATATGTATCTACCTAT
Source organism: Agapanthus africanus (assembly GCA_030015575.1). Lineage (NCBI taxonomy): Eukaryota > Viridiplantae > Streptophyta > Magnoliopsida > Asparagales > Amaryllidaceae > Agapanthus > Agapanthus africanus. Next base: position 261,595,121 of record CM057345.1, on the reverse strand, counting down.
CAATAATGATGTAATACCCTCCAGGTATATGCATAAGTATGTATGCAAGAGGTACATGTAGCTATGTCTCAGGTGTGAATATACCTATCACTAATGGTATAATAACATATAGGTATATAGGTAACTAGCATTTAAGCATTTCAAGGCATATGTGTAAGCATGTAGGTATACAGGTATGCTATAAGTCATATGCACAAAGAAATATGAATCAAGGTCCCTATGTCCCTAACCATACTGTATCATGTATGTATAGGTTTCAACTACATCTCGTATGTATAAAAGTTGTGCGTGTCAAGGCAATTATCGACGGGGTGTGTGTAGCATACAATTAGTGCTCGTGAAATATGAACCGTTAATAAAAGTTTTGTGTCTTATTAATACTAAGTCCATACCTAATAGGAAATGAGATATAGAACAAAGGTACACATGCACAATCAATATCCGTATACATCTAACCAATAGTCATATCATTTAATCTAGCCCGGACGCATAACGCCATGCAGGAGATTCCCCTCTAGATGTTAAATCTACTTACCAACCGTCCTGGTTAAGTAAAGCCAACTACTCGCTTTCCCCTGTTCGAGGAGCCCGAAGTCCCCACCTGCGATCCTGAAAGCATATAACAATATAACAAGTATATATTAGCAATCGAACAATAACATGTACCAACTACGTTTGACCGACGCACCAACTCCAAACATACTCTCAAGTGTTCGTTAAGTGGCTAACGCGCATAGCGACACTACGAAACCAACTCAAGAGCAAAAGCTACACAAAGACACAAACGACATCGGCACGACCCCAGCTAGGAATGCAAAGAGACACAACTACCAAGCCTAGAACCTGATCGTACCGATCGCGCATTCACAACACAATAATAAACATGGAATCTAATATAATTAACGTCGCAAAGTCAAAAGAATCCCACGCCAAAACTTACCGAAATCTTGTAAGCAACATATCTCATTTTAGCACAATACTACAAGTTTTTACCAAAATAAGAATTTACAAATATCACAATATAGCAAGATTAAACCATTCATACCTTTATTAGAATTTTAATCTTGCCTAATTAGGATTTAGTAAAAGTCTAGTTTGTAATTAAGCTAATTTAATAATTAGAAAAATAACATTTAACAAAGTAGCAAACTAGGTTAAGTTTTCATTTGATTAACACTAACAATTAAGCTTTTCACTAATCAAAACCCTAATTGATTACCCAAAAACCTTTTCTTGACTTACAAAACATGCATATCAAGGCTTTAAATTAATAACTAATAAGCTAATTAAAGTATTGGAACAACAAAGAGATTAGGGTTAGGGTTTTATACCTCCAAATTTGATTTGAAACTTGCAACAAGAAAACCAAAGTTAGCCTCCAAAAACCAAGACTTTTCTTGAAGATCCAAGCTAGATTAGTGAAAGGAAATGATGGGTTAAATTTTATTTATGAATTTGTGGATTTATTTTGGGAATTTTAATGAATTTGGAGAGCTTGGAGATGAAGAAAAGAGCCAAGGAAAAGAAATAGGCTGATTGGGGGAGGGGCTTGGCCAAATAGTAGTGGGGGGTGTTTTGTGTAAATTGTGAAGAAATTTCTTGGACAATTCCATTAAAGCTTCAATTAATGCAAATTGCCACCTTTTCTTTTTTTCTTTTCTTTTAAATATTCATTTTAAATTCACAAAATATCTAGATATTTGGATGGATGGATTAACAAAAATATCTAGTGATTAGATTAGCAATGATTCAAATTAGAAGTAATTAATCCAAAATGTAATTACCACTAATTAAGTGCACAAATAAAGCATTAAAATAATTTTTAATTAGGGAAAAATTCTATGTGAACCAAAACTTCTCATTGACCCCCAAAGCCCGCGCACTACCTTCATTCTAGCTAAAGTAGGTGTCGTGAAGCCTATATAGAAGTTTGATCACAATCGGGTTAAAACGGAAAAGACCGACTATTTTACCCTAAAACAGAAAAATTCGCATAGCGATTTCTAAAACATTACAATCTTCCCCCTTAAAGAAATTCGGTCCCCGAATTTAAAATTCATCTACGCGTACCGTCAAAATGATGAGGGAAAGTCTTCCGCATCTCGCTCACAGCCACTCAAGTGATCACCTCACTAGACGGTTACGCCAAAGAACCTTCACATATAGCAAGACCTTTGACCGAAGTTTCTCCACCCGCCGATCCACAAAAACTATCGGCTGCTGGTGAATGAAAGATCGCGTCCTGAAGAATGGTCCGGTGCTGAATCATGTGAGAAAGATCATGAAGGTAATTGCGAAGTATTGACACAAGGAATACGGGCGAATACTCAATAATCTGGGCGGAAGTGCCAAATTATAGGAAACGGAACTCACTCGCTTTAAGGATCTCAAAAGTACCAACAATCTGGGGCCAAGCTTCCCAAAACTCAACACGTCACTCATCGGAAAAATCCATAGGAATACATGATCTCCCACTGCGAATCAAGTCTGCGACCACCCCGGCCGGCATAAGATTTTTGTCTGCACTGGGCTACTCTCATCCAGACCTGAATCAAATGGATCATCACCGAAGTCTCATGACTAGCTGGGGTCCAAAAATCCTACTCATGCAGAGTTAGAAAACAGACTGGCGATCGACACCACCTAACAACAAGCCTAAAGATTGCCAATTGGAACGTCTTCTGATAACGGCTATCGAAGGAGAACCCTAACAATGGCAAGTGACGATCCTACAGCCAACAACCACTTAGTACGTACGCACAAGCATACCCTCCACAGTCTGTATAGTCCGCTCTGTCTAACCATCGGCCAACGGATGGAAAACAGAGCTAAAGCTCAACCAGTACCCAAGGCTTCCTGAAGCTTCTGCCAAGAACGACAAGCAAACAGGGTGCCTCCATTGGATACAAAACATGAAGGAACTCTATACAAACGCACAAACTTAACAAAGAACAACTGAGCAAACTGAGCATAACCGGAGAACAACACCCAAATGGAGTCATACCCTGTCTACACCTGGGTAGTCACCACAACGAAAATCATGGAGATCTGTTCGCATTCCCACTCTGGAACGCTTAAAGGTTGCAACTCTCCTACCGGTCTCCAAATGCTCAACCTTAGCTCACAACAGGTCAGACACCTCAAAATGAAATCCGAAACTTCACTCTTCATCCTTGCCCACCCGTAACTATCTCACAGGTCATGTTACATATTGGTGAACTTGAATAAAAACATAAAGCTGACTGATGTGCTTGCTCTAGGATTTCGTGTTTCTACCCATCAATATCAGGTACACACAAACGCGTCCCTAAACGTAGCACACCCTTGTCACAAATCAAGGACTCCGAATCTTTACCCTGCCGAACATGCTCAGGTATCACAGACAACGAGCATGGGTGGGCTGTGCCTCACGAAAACGATTAAGTAAAAGTGGACGGGAGCGGACATGAACAAGCTATTCCCCCTCCCCTTAGAAGAGGCGAACTTAGCTGTACTCCACGATCGCACAAGAACTGTAAATCTACAGAAGACTGTCTCAGAACTGCGCACAACTGGGACAAGCTAACCCCGGGCCTACGACTCAAGCATCAGCTGCCACAATCGTCTTGCCACGGGTAATAAAGGATCTCACAATCACAATCCTTTACAAACTCCATCCAACGGCGCTGTCTCAACAATCAAAACCCGCTGTAGGAAGATGTACATTATGATCTGGTGGTCCGTGAAAATCTAACACGACTCTCCGCACAAGTAGTGTCCTCAGATCTTCAACGCACGACCACCGCGGCCATCTCCAGATCATGAGTGGAAAATCCTGCTCGTACTTCCTACAACTGTCGAGAAGCAAAAGCGATAACTCTATAATGCCATATCAACGCAAAATCAAGCCCTACTCACGAAACAGCACAGTTAAACAACAAAGTCACCCGAACCAGAAAGAAAAGAAAGAACTGGTGCAGTTGTCAACCGAGTCTTCAACTGCTGAAAACTCCGCACGCATGACACAGTCCAAAGAAAAGGAAACTCCCTTCCTGGTCAACCCGGTCAACGGTGCTGCGCTACACAAGCAATCCTGCACGAAACGGCGGTAAAAACTTGCTAAGCCCAAAAACTGCGGACCTCCGTCCCTGCTACAAGCCTGGGCCAAAGCTGTACGACCTCGACTTCCCTCGGGTCCATATGAAAAACCGTCTCCCGTAACTATAATACCTAGGAGTAAACACAATCAAGCCTGAAGGAACATTCCGAGAATTTAGCAAGCAGCTGGTGCTCTCCCAATGTCTGCAAAACAAATCCTCGAGCGCTGCTCATGTTCCTCACAACTCTTAGAATAGACCAGAATGTCATCAATAATACAACAATCAACTGGTCGAGGAACGACCTGAAGAAATCTGGTACACCACATCCTGGAATGCTGCTAGGGCATTGGTGAGTCCACGACACCACCAAAACTTATACTGCCCATAGCACGCACAAAAGCAGTCTTCGGAATGACATCACTCCGAACCTACAACCAATATTGACCTGATCCCAAACAAACTTAGAAAATGTCTTGCACCCTGAAGCAAGTCGAACAAATCGTCAATGCGAGGTAAAAGATACCCATCCGCACCGTAACTCGGTTGAATTGAGGATCAATCAACACACAACCTCAAACTGCCGTCATTCTCTTGACGAACAGAATAGGAGCTCCCCAAAGCGAAACACTTGGACATATAAGTCCACCAACGAACAACTCTGTAGCTGATCCTTAAGATCCCTAAGCTCCGCCGGCTTATCTGGAACAAAGTCGAAAACTCCCGCACGATGGAAAGCCAGTCAAACAACCCACTGTGGCTCCGGTATCATGAATGAAAGCCAAGAATCCTCGACATCCTCTCCTCAAAAGCCGACTAGCGAAAAAGGCTGAATTCCTGCTGTGATGGGCGGCACCACTGTCCCCCTGCACAACAAGAACTGACTCACTGGAAAACAAATCCTGACTGTTTTCTCGCAGCAGTCCATAGATGCGTAGCACGTAGCTAACCAGTCCCTGCCCAGGAGAACGTCAAATCCAACATCACAAGAAGGATCAAAATGACGGACGAATCTCTATCTCCTACCCGATTGGCACAAGACTGAAATACGTATCGCGCAACAAAAGAATCGCTGACAGAAATTAACACAACAAACGGCTGATCTAGCTAACACGACTCTCGGCCCAACTACGGCACAAAGTGTGTAAAACAAACAAGTGCATAGATCCCTGAACTAAACAAACCTAGTAATCAAAAGAACATACAAATCTTGAATACCTGAAAACTCAGCATTAGACGCCCGCGCATCCCGATGAGTAGAAGCATATTCTCGTGTCTGCCCTCTACCCGCAACTGTCAGAACTCTTCCTCTGCCAACCCGTCCTCTCGAAACAAACCCTTCGCGTCCCCGACCTTTCTAAACATGGGTCTGACGCGGTACTGAGGAACAATCCCTGATGAAGTGATGAAGGCTCTCGCATCGAAAACATTCATACGATGGCTGCTGACCCTCCTGGGGATGAGAGCTGAACGACTGTCCTCGTCCTAAGACTCTGCTACTCCCGCGACGTGCACGAAACCTATCACGGTGATTAAACCTCTATCTCTTGGCTGGTACACCTGTACGAGCCCTCCTCTATTCTGGAACTCCCAAAGTCTCTGGAAGACGTGCCTCATCAACTATGGCTGCATCCACTGGTGCTGTGTAAGTGACGAAATGTTGTATGCTGATCGCAAGGAACAACCGGGTAACAGGGGTGGCAACCTCCAGTCGCCGCGCTCTACTGGCCTCAACCAAAGACCTCATCGTCTGGCGCAAGTTCTGCATCTCTGCCTCAAGCCTAGCGATACGATCAATCAAAGGCGGATCCATCTGCTCCTGTACAAGGAGCGTGCCATCCTGTTCAGTTCTCGTCCCATACGAGTTAACTCTGACCTCAGCTCTCGCCGCACCACTCTGAGTCCGCATAGTCATCGGCGGCAAAGGTTATAAATGGAAAAAGGATTCGATATGAACACGAAAATCGAATCACAAGGATATGTATCATCAATGAAGGAATTTCAAGCATTTAGTACTTAGGTCACTTTAGGCGGAGTACCGTGATCGTGAGTATGCCGCGGACATACACATACTACGTTACTCTGCTTAAGCTACCTACTCCATCATACCATGGTCATCCTACACTCTGAAAGGTAAAACCTAGCGCTCTGATACCAAATTTGTCACGACCCAAAATTGGCACGTGACGGCCCTTAAACAACGCAACGTCTACAGGCGTAACGCAATTTAAGTAAGCCGAAACCTAGCAATCTAAACCATCAAAAGTAGTAAAAGATAAGAACATTGTTTAAGCTTTTGAAACCTCGATAAAATTCTTTAAAGTCCAATTTAGTTTCTTTAAAATTTTGGCAGCAACTCCTTTGTAAAACAAGCCCCCAAAAAGGGTACAACATAAATATAAGTAAAATCATCGCAAACGGGAGCAAAATCCATGCCCGAAGACGGAAAACAACCACCACAACAAATATACGATGTCGTAGCGAAGAAAAAATACGATATAATAAAACTGCATAAAAGACATCCAAGTCACAAAATAACATACAATATCGTCCTCACATTAGTCTCTAAGTCATACATGAAGGTGGTAGATGGAGAGTACAGGAAACAACGAATAAACAAAGAACATAAACGGATAACCATAAAACCCACCTAAAGTAAAACTACACACTGTGAGCCGAAACGGTATCCGCAGCAAAAGATGATAAGATAGGTGAAAATAGCCCTGCCTCTGACTACTGTGAGGAACAGCCTGCAAAACACTGTGGCACAACGGGGGTGAGTTGCCAACTCGTGAATAGTAAATAACATATGCAGGTAATCACAAGTATGCACGTGCAGCGCAAATCCAACATACGCAAGCTAATAGCAATGATAGTCATATGCATGCAACAGTCATGAAAGGTACTCTAGCAGGTACAACTAATACATGAAGCAATAATATGACAATATGTATATGCAACAGTCTTGAAAGGTACTCTATCAGGTAGTACTAATGCATGAAGCAATGCATATAAAATAACAGTATGTAAATGCAACAGTCATGAGAGGTACTCTATCAGGTACTACTAATACATGAACAATGCAAATACAATAAATGCGGAGTATGGGATAAAACATGTCATCCTCACGGAATCCTGACCTTGTGATAGGACCCAAGTCCATCAAGACAATCTAAATCCCAATTCCCACTAATCAGCCCCCAAATTGGCTCTCATATCATGTAAGTCTTATATATCCTGAATGTACAATATCAAGTAAATCTCATATAACCTGAATGTACAACATCAAGTAAGACTCATATATCCTTAATGTGCAACATCATGTAAATCTCATATATCCTGTATCCAATATCAAGTGAATCTCATATATCCTGAATGTGCAACATCATGTAAATATCATATATCCTGTATCCAATATCAAATGAATCTCATATATCCTGTATCCAATATATTTGCAAGATTATAATGTTGATGAGTATAAATTAGATATGTATACATATATATTAGCGTCCCACTCCACTAATATATATAAATAAATATATATATATATATATATGCATATATAACAGCGTTTCATTCCACTGTTATATATAATTAGGAGTACAAATATCATGAAACCAAGTGTCAAGCATCGACACATAAATACTGATCTATCAGGTGCTGTCACCACGACTGGCCCCCTGATTGGTATGTATCATACGCTATCCCAAAAACTCGAGTGCCCAGCTTCGACCTTTGCCTTTCGACGTATCCATACGTACATGACACCCGTTGGTACCCCCACGATAACCGTTGAGTCATAGGTACTGTCACCGGTAGGTGTGGTTCCCTTGTCAGGCTCAATCGGCAAGGTCCTTCAATCTTCTTGCCCCGGGGTACCTTCGGGCCCCACCATGTACCCGCACACGGCCTCGATGTCTCCCCACATGGGTATATATATCAGAACCGATAAATCTCATGATAGCTGCTGAAATATCATATCAAGGGAAACCGGGTTTTTCAAATAATACATAATTTGATGAAACTACCACGGTCCCCAAATCCCGAAAATATCTTGAAAAATCCATAACTCAATGCGAAAATCCATGAATATAATATATGCAACATAAAAACTGAAATGTTAGCATATAAAGGAAAAGCCGCTATTTAACTGCAACAAGTTAATATATAAATCATGCGGTTCCTAATTTCTCCAAATCTATATATCATCAAATAAAGGTGTACATGTAGCTATATCTCATATATGTAAACATGTAGGTATAGCAATGTATATGTATATACCTATCAGTAATGATGTAACACCCTCCAGGTATATGCATAAGTATGTATGCAAGAGGTACATGTAGCCATGTCTCAATTGTGAATATACCTATCACTAATGAAACAATACCATATAGATATATAGGAACTAGCATGTAAGTATGTCAGGCATATGTGTAAGCATGTTGGTATAGAGGTATGCTATATGTTATATGCACAAAGAAATATGAATCAATGTCCTTATGTCCCTAACCATATAGTATCACGTATGTATATGTGTCAACTACATCTCGTTTGTATATAAGTTGTGCGTGTCAAGGCAATTATCGACGGAGTGTGTGTAGTATACAATTAGTGCTCGTGAAACATAAACCGTCAAAAAAAGTATTGTGTCTCATTAATACTAAGACCATACCTAATAGGAAATGAGATATGCAACAAAGGTACCCATGCACAATCAATATCCGTATACATCTAACCAATAGTCATATCATTTAATCTAGCCCGGACTCGTAACGCCATGCGGGCGATTCCCCTGTAGATGTTAAGTCCACTCACCAACCATCCTGGCTAAGTAAAGCCAACTACTCACTTTCCCCAGTTCGTAGTGCCCGAAGTCCCCGCCTGCGATTCTGAAAGCATATAACAATATAACAAGTATATATTAGCAATCGACCAATAACACGTACAAATTACGTTTGACCGACGCACCAACTCCAAACATACTCTCAAGTGTTCGTTAAGTGGCTAACGCGCGTAGCGACACTACGAAATCAACTCAAGAGCAAAAGCTATACAAAGACACAAACGACATCGACACGACCCTAGCTCGGAACGCAAAGCGACACAACTACCAAGCCTAGACCCAGATCGTACCGATCGCGCATTCATAACACAATAATAAACGTGGAATATAATATAATTAACGGAGTAACGTTAAAAGAAACCCACGCCAAAACTTACCGAAATCAAGTAAGCAACATATCTCATTTTAGCACAAAACTACAAGTTTTTACCAAAACTAGAATTTACAAACATCACAATATAGCAAGATTAAACCATTCATACCTTTACTAGAATTTTAATCTTGCCTAATTAGGATTTAGTAAATGTCTAGTTTGTAATTAAACTAATTAAATAATTAGGAAAATAATATTTGACAAACTAGCAAACTAGGTTAAGTTTTCATTTGATTAACACTAACAATTAACCTTTTCACTAATCAAAACCCTAATTTATTACCCAAAAACCATTTTTTGAATCACAAAACATGTATATTAAAGCTTTAAATTAACAACTAATAAGCTAATTAAAGTATTAGAACAACAAATAGATTAGGGTTAGGGTTTTATACCTCCAAATTTGATTTGAAGCTTGCAACAAGAAAACCATAGTTAGCCTCAAAAAACCAAGAACTATCTTGAAGATCCAAGCTAGATTAGCGAAAGGAAATGATGGGTTAAGTTTTATTTATGAATTTGTGGATTTATTTTGGGATTTTGTTGAATTTGGAGAGCTTGGAGATGAAGAAAAGAGCTAAGGAAAAGAAATGGGCAGATTAGGGGGTGGCTCGGCCAAATAGTAGTGGGGGTGTTTTGTGTAAATTGTGAAGAAATTGTTACGCCACAGCAGCGCCCCGGCCTTCAACTTGAGGCCAAAATGCGGAATCAAAATTTTTTCTTAACTTTAATCCGGCGCTACCGCGGACAATATACCCGGATCGTAACCATTAACCTAATCCTAGCTATCAAGAGAAGGGGTGGAATACTATACCGAGCGATCCGTGTCTTTCGGTCTTCGTCTCCACTCCGATCTCCCGCGGAATCTCCGTCTGTCACCTCCTCGTCGGAAAGGTCACCACGTAGCCGAATACTTTTACGGGCTCCCACCTCTTGACCGAAGCAATTCGGACGCGAAGTTGGCTAGCCGACGCGTCCAAGAGTACTGTAGGTTGTAGTGTAGAAAACATTGTCTCTATTTGTGGTTTATGTAGTTGCCATGGTGATGGAGAAGAGAAAGAACTTTGGAGATGATGAAGGTGTATCATTTTTCAAGCATGAAGAATGATATGAATAAATCCCACCACAAGAAAAAAAACAACTCTCTCATTCTCTCCTCTCAAAATGTGGCCGGCCTACCTCAAGGAAATGGTGGAGAAAAAACATAATACATGAGGGAGGTGAGTGTAGTAGAAGAATAATGGTGACCACACCCAAAAACCATGATAACAATATCATATCAACCTCAAATCCTTACTTATCTCAAAAAACCAAAGGAAAAGACTAATAAAGAATCTCATCATGATGAAGCTACAAATGCAAGAACCCCCTTCCACAAATGTTATTTGCAAACTTGCAAATAACTCCCTCCATCGGAAAGTCCGGCCGCGAAAGAACAAAAGAAAACCGGCCGGAACGGAATGCAAACTGGCAACTTCAGAAAACTGATCCCGTAATAAAAGACATGAAAACCCCGTGACTGCACATACAGTCCCGCATCTGTATTCCCACTGAATACACATGCAAAGAGACAATCTACACTGTCTAATACTAGGATCCGGCTTAAGCAAAAGCCGGCTAGTAAAATGTGTCCGATCACGATCCGTGAAATACCGCACGTATCTGATCGAACCCTGCCATATCTCCATACGGCCTCTACAGCGTTTCGCCCGAAACTTGAGTAACTGTCTGTTTGGGGGACTCTAAAGACTCGTTAATACTATGGTTGTGGATTTAACCACCAGCACGTTAGAGGTATTAGCCATACGTGACAGGCTACCAGCTATTGACCAAAAGGGACGTCGATGAGCGAACTCATCCTGACACCCTACTGAGCCTGTCAGTGACAATACCCGTACAGTCCGGTCCGTTCGTCTATGAGTATCGCATGGCGGGCCTTGGGGGTTGGTAAAAGTCAGACCCCCAATAGCGGTACAAGTCGTGTCGGAGTGAAGCCCAGAACACCCTGAGATACTACTGGAATACCTACCAGTAAATCTCCTGCCTCGGCCGAGGGCTTTGTGTAATGGCTCTCCTAGACACAGCGCGACCTCACCCCCAATACCGGGAGAGACGAACCCCTGCAGATCCGCTCACTGCCTCCATGTGGCTCGGGACTGTACCCAACTAAAACCTATTTGCACGACTCCTTTGAGACATGGTAGGGTAGTAATCAAAGCACAGTGGGAACTCACACGAGACAAATGACGATCTCAGGTCGATGAACTAACCTGTACACATATCACCAGGGAACTGCCATCTGACGTCTCGTATAATCCCAACTAGCAGGTTCCCGGCGAGTCCTGTCCGGTGTACTCATAACCCAATGAGCACATGTATACATCTTAGGTGAACCAACTGACACCAGTGGCTTGTGAGACCGGCCACCGCCCCTCGTCGGGGTCTCGACTGTATACACTAGTTTACTAATAGAGTATCGATGCCCAGTCTCGAAACTCTCACGACTAGGGACCTTTTACGGATGTGCTTATAGACCACCAGCTCCCACGTATTTGATCGCCCTCATACTGCTGGCAGTCAAGCAAGAATCCTAGGGGCTCTATCAACGTGTAATAGTGACTCGTAAGGTTACCTAAAACAGTACACGATGATAAAGATAAACCAGATAGCATACTATCATCTTGAGTAAGACTGTCCTACCGGGATAGGTCCTCCCTCAATCATTGCAATCACGTGCCTGCGATCCAATAATTGACTCTGAGGGCACTATCTCCAACAATCTCCAACTTGCACTCAAGGCTAATTATTGCGATGTCGCATACTCACAGCCCATGTGATACCGAACACCCAACTCCTCTACTAGTCAGTCTCACAAAGCTCGTTCGCAAAACTATTGCGTTCGAGGAATAGCCTCAGTGAGTGGATCTGCTGTGATGTTTCTTTCTATGTCTCTCTATATCTCAAGTTCGCGGAGAAAGCCATCTCCCGAAATGAGCAATACCTGTCTTGGAATGTCTGGATGTCTGATGGGACCTAGTTCATAAATGAACTCCAAATCCAAACTTCTTAGACTGTATCGTCAACTGAACTTAATCAGTATCCGCCTGGACCACCTGTCCAAAATACTACCCCTCGTCAGAGGGAGAACTATAACTCTGACGGCCACCCTGTCGTCCAGGTCACCTTGGAAGCCTGGAATGATAACCGTCTCCTAAAGGAGGCTGCCGTTATCAAATCCCTAGAACACGGACTTATGTCTTAAAACTGCTTCCGATCGTTTCTCCGGGATTGGATTAATATCAACTTATTGCATCTACTGCAAGAACAACATTTGGTGTGGTACTTGACATCTCATGATTGACTCAATTGCCTAAGCAAGTGATCTGTCAATCATGCACATCCCTCTCTACTTTAGTTTATAAGACCCCTTTAGAGAGGGTGACTCCATCACCTGTAGGTACACTACCGTGCCAGGAGTCGTCCATTCTAAATACTCATAGAATGCTTGTCAAAGTACCCAGATTGGGAAACTACCCAAATCTAGATCTAAAACCATAGATCCAGTAACCAAAATGTCTGATATAATATCCACGTCCTATGTGGAGAAACTACTGTGTGACAACCAAAGTATAACAGATCGTAGTGTTGGAATTTCACCTCCTACTCTGTGTATGTCATGCAAATACCAGGACATTACACCCTACTATCTTCTTAACAGATCCATCCCCTATTCTGATGAAGTCAAACCTATGACTGTCACATCAGAAATAGATGATCTATCTCTGCTATATCTGCTTTAGTCTATAAATAGACATAAGCCACCTGTCCACCAATGCTTCCGCTGCTCCCACTGACCATGACAACCCTCTGGCAGAGTCATATAGACGTACACTTCTAAAGCTAGTTCAGAACGACGCTATACTCATCCTCCTGCCGGGTCTCACAGTCTGGAACAACAGCAATGGCAAGTCTGGGTAAACAAGAACCTCCCTATCACCGTCCTTGAGGCTACCAGAGTACCTCTCGGGTGCCTGAGGTTACCGACCATATCTGCGGAGTGGCTAATGGAATGCCAAACCAGATTGAATTTTTAGGTTCTTATCAAATCTTCAGTAATCGTTTGCGGTTCTGGAATCACTTCCAGTTCTACCATACTCCCACTACTGTTTTCTGAAAAAATCCATTTCTTTTAAAATTGTGGCGAGTGAAGAACAATATCACTATTGATCTTCCAGATGGTAGAAAGTCAACCCTCGTCATAGCCTGGGTCAACCCACAAACAGCCATTACAGAAACGTGCCTTGAGTTTTCCAGTGTCTGGTTTTAAGCATAAGCTGGACAACTCCCCGTACCTTAACAATGTCAAGATAGGAACTGTTCTATATCCAATATAGAAACAGAGGCACTGATTTAACTGAACCAGATTCAAATCATGCAGCTGTCTCCAGCGCATGTCGACTAAATGGAGAGAGGCCGATCAGCGTTACTCAACTTAGGAGTACTTCCAATTATGAGTAACCCGAAAGAGAAGCATGTTCCCTTAACCATTACTATCAACTGAATACCATACACAAGTATCTACATCTTCGTTCACCTTGAAGAATCCTGATACTTGCAACTCCTGGTACTCTACTTTATTTATACACCTGTAACTTCTCAAAACTTAGACCCTATGTTTCTACAAAACACCTGTCTAAGAGCTAGAGAAGTCATAAGTAAACGGAATATAGTACGAGGACCAACCCCTCTGTCCTAATGGACACTGGACAATATACATTACTCTGTATGAGTCCCTTGAGTCTAATAACTCATTCACTGTGTGTCGTAGGTTGAAAACTGTACTGTGGTTATGAAGAATTACACCGCTGTTCAATGCTCCTTACCTAATCATCCACTGATATAGGTAAATGTCATGGACATAATTTCAAAAAGTCATATCTCACTCTATAAAAATAGACGTACAGAGATATCAATTTGAAATTGGTGCATAACAACGGATATTCAAAACCAAATATTTGCCGTCCGGCAAACAACCCAGGTGACTTCCTCAAATATCACCAATTACAACGAATCCCGAGATAATGAGGATGATCACCTAATTCCCAATAACTTACTCCAACTCATCATCTGTAATACCATACAGATGTGAGAATCATACCTGGTAAATGCATACCCTGGAGCAAGTGTCTAATTGGGAAATCAGTTTTCTTTTAACAGTACACAGTTAAACTTAAACATTGAAATGTTTCGATGGGGTATCCAGGTATTCTTAGTAATGCCTCTTCCATTATCCAGATTCACAACTGTAAACGTATAATTCTTTTCCATCTCTCCAAATCCCTTTATATGTCTTTAGTCATTACCTTCTGCACACCCCTTTAGGCCAAATGGTTTTCTTCCTTCCCTACCGTTCGACAGCAGCCTATGGTTTGGAAGAAGACTATCCAATAAGCATAATGGGTGTACTGTCCTAATCCTAGGAGCACTCACAATGCGAGAGAAGGTGAAGATAAAAGACAACCGAATAAACCTTATTCCTATTTCTCCTGAACCAGAATCCATCCCCGAACTGGAACAAGTTCCTTTCGAGTTCGTATATAACCATACGATGGAATATCCAAATAAACTGTGGATCTTCGTAGTGATACGGAGTGTCCTGGAGAAATACAAAGGTGATTTAGGATTGGCGAAGAAATACTTGGTTTGGTCGTGAATAGCAGTCGCAATTTACTTTGCCCTCCTACTAATCCCTTTCTTTGTCTTAACTTAATACATTCTGTACACCATCGTTATGCTAATTGGTTTTCTTCATTTTCCACCGTTCGGCACCAGCCTAAGGTTGGGAAGAAGACTATCCAATTTGCATAATAGGTGTACTATTTCCTAAACCGAGGAGTACTCGCAACCTGAGAGAAGGTAAAAGGAAAAGACAACTGAATAGTCCTATTCGTTTTCTCCAGAACCGGAAACCATCCTCGAATAAAATCCTTCGAGTTCGTATATAACCATACGATGGTTTTTTCTAATGGAAGTGGACGTTCGTAGTAATACGGGGTGTCCTAGAGAAAAGGGTAAAAGTAGGAGTGTCAATGAGGTTTGCAACTCTGACAATCCAAAAGCCAGTCTTAAGAAGGTTCGGTCAACTTGGTCACTGAGTCATAGTCTAGGGTCGGGTCAATAGTCGCTGCCAAAGAAAGAGAGAAAAGAAACACTCAGCGTGCACTCTAACCTAGATCAGAATGGTTATCACTTTATCTAATCAAGAAACCTCCCACTGTAACCTCAAATTCTTCTCCAAACCTGAAAGAAGAATTAGTCGGGATCATCCGAGGAGTAAACCAACTCATCAGTGGGAATCGGGATCCAACTATCATCGCATGATAACTTGGCGGAATCCACTCAAGTCACCACACTCCAGAAGGTATGCGCATGCCTGGAAAGTTTCAGTTTCTTTAGAAACTCCCGATGTGTGTTTTTTTTACCCCTAGGACCCAAGTGACCTTGACGGAGTCAACAAATCAAAGAGTCCTAGTCAAGTTCAACCCGTCATTATCTGGATTGCATTAAACCAACCCGTACGTGCCCTTGACGGAGTCAACAAGGCCGCACGACTGTCTTAACCAATCCCATTTATGCAACAAACAAGCACCACTTAGCTACCGTACACTACGCCTTGACGGAGTCAACAAACGCAGCACGAATACTAAATAATACCCATAAGAAATGACGGAGGGCTACGACTGGTTTTTGGCGAAAAACCTTTAACGTAATGAACTTGATATCGTTGAAGGAACTGCATAGCTTTTTTATAAAAATATAGTGACGAAAACCTTTGCTAAAGAGGTCACTCCCGGTGAAGGGATCTCGGCTCTTTCTCCGTAGAATGAGGTGCAGGATATTCCAACTGAATACCACGATGCAAAGCAAAAGTAATCGGCTATAGTGAAGTTATTCCCCTGACGCAAACTTCTGTCCAAGGGGGTCACTCCCGGTGAAGGGATCTCGGCCCTTGCCTCGTCGACTGAGGAGCAGCATATTCGAACTAAATACCACTGTGCAAAACAAAAATGAACGTTCTTGCAACAACATCTTTTTGAAAAATGTTCCAACAACATCGGAATAGGTTTGTTTATCTAGCATTGATCTGAATCAACGCAGTTCCATCAATTGATCACACCAATAAAGAACGAAAATATTGATGTACGTATATGCCATCCGCATTCGCTACTGGGTCCCGTCATCACCCGTTAGGTTACTTAACTAACGACAGAGCGGGGACTGGACTAGCGCGGATGCAAAACATATACAACATCTACTAGTATATATATAATATATAATTTTCGCTCAAGGCGTGATAAAAAGGCAACATCACAGAAATGAACAGTATCACAGAACAATACAGATATCTAGAAGCCCCGGGTTTCACAGAGCCGCTGCTGAAACCCGACGTTCCCCTAGTCGTGTGGAAAGCCTGTGCAATGAAAATCCTAGACCCCTACGGGCGCGGCAAGTTACCCGCCAAAACCTGAGGCGAGGCAGCCCTCTTCAGCAACGTAAATGGACCACCCAGCACTTCACGGAATCCGGTAACTTGGGCACCCCTCCTGGGTCAACCTATACCCCCTACGAGTGTGGCCAATAACCCGCCAATTCTGAAGTGAAGCCCCCTCCATCTCAACACCATGAGATGCGGGCCCGTTGCCCTCTAGAACTCGGCTACCCGTGCACCCCTCCGCGGGGTAATCCTAATACAGAAAGTAAAAATATACATACAACGGGTACATCGACCTCGACCTGGTCGTGCCCCAAAAGAATAATACAAACAGGCAGTGACGGCAGTCCACATGTCGGACGCACGCCCCGCAATATCAAATGTACATATAAAACAAAACTGCACTACCACTGCATCCAGGCTATCCCCATGACCGATCTGCAACAACACAGCACAATCACAGAATATCAACGTGAATGTCACGCTCACAAATCCGTCAAACCGGGCTATAGCAGTTAGACAGGATTTACCGATCAAGTGACATTCACGGTCGCTGATATAATGTAAATACTGTGAACTAGCGTGTTTAAAATTTCCGATCGAACAAATTTACCAAGTGGGCCCCAAAGCATTACTGTAGCACATAAAGAAATTCTGGGTCCAAACAAAGTATACCAAAACACCTATTTTCAGCCCAAAAGCCCACTGCAAAAAATTGGTGAAGTGAAGCCAACATACTGCGGCGGAACCGTGGCCAAATAGGGGTTATGGCCACGGATCCGCAGTCTTATGAAGGGATCAAGTTACCAAAATTTTACAGTGTTCTTAGAATTCCATGTACATCATTCTGCAACAACCTGAAAAAAAATTTTAGCTAAAAAAATTTCGACAGAAACTGATGCACGTGAAAACGCGGTTTCAGGAATTTTGTTCGATTGGAAATGTAAACACAATAGACAAAGCTAGACTAGGTTAATGGCCTGGTTCTGATACCATGTTGCGCCACGGCAGCGCCCCGGCCTTCAACTCGAGGCCAAAATACGGAATCAAAATTTTTTCTTAACTTTAACCGGCGCTACCGCGGACAATATACCTGGATCGTAACCATTAACCTAATCCTAGCTATCAAGAGAAGGGGTGGAATGCTATATCGAGCGATCCGTGTCCTTTGGTCTTCGTATCCGCTCTGATCACCCGCGGAATCTCCGTCCGTCACTTCCTCGTCGGAAAGGACACCATGTAGCCGAATACTTTTACGGGCTCACACCTCTTGACCGAGGCAACACGAGCGCGAAGTTGGCTAGCCGACGCGTCCAAGAGTATTGTAGGTTGTAGTGTAGAAAACATTGTCTCAATTTGGGGTTTATGTAGTTACCATGGTGATGGAGAAGAGAAAGAACTTTGGAGAGGATGATGGTGTATCATTTTTCAAGCATGAAGAATGAGATAAATAAATCCCACCACAAGAAAAAAACAACTCTCTCATTCTCTCCTCTCAAAATGTGGCTGGCCTACCTCAAGGAAATGGTGGAGAAAAAACATAATACAAGAGGGAGGTGAGTGTAGTAGAAGAATAATGGTGACCACACCCAAAAACAATGATAACAATATCATATCAACCTCAAATCCTTACTTATCTCAAAAAAGTAAAGGAAAAGACTAATAAAGAATCTCATCATGATGAAGCTACAAATGCAAGAAACCCCCTTCCATAAATGTTATTTGCAAACTTGCAAATAACCCCCTCCATCGGAAAGTCCGGCCGCGAAAGAACAAAGGAAAACCGGCCGGAACGGAATGCAAACTGGCAACTTCAGAAAACTGATCCCGTAATAAATTACAGGAAAACCCCGTGACTGCATATACAGGCCCGCATCTGTATTCCCACTGAATACAAATGTAAAGAGACAATCTACACTGTCTAATACTAGGATCCGGCTTAAGCAAAAGCCGGCTAGTAAAATGTGTCCGATCACGATCCGTGCAATACCGCACGTATCTGATCGAACCCTGCCATATCTCCATACGACCTCTACAGCGTTTCGCCCGAAACTTGAGTAACTGTCTGTGCAGGGGACTCTAAAGACTCGTCAATACTATGGCTGTGGATTTAACCACCAGCACGTCAGAGGTATTAGCCATACGTGACAGGCTACCAGCTATTGACCAAAAGGGACGTCGATGAGCGAACTCATCCTGACACCCTACTGAGCCTGTCAGTGACAATATCCGTACAGTCCGGTCCGTTCTTCAATGAGTATCGCATGGCAGGTCTAGGGGGTTGGTAAAAGTCAGACCCCCAAAAGCGGTACAAGTCGTGTCAGAGTGAAGCCCAGAACACCCTGAGATACTACTGGAATACCTACCAGTAAATCTCGTGCCTCGGCCGAGGGCTTTATGTAATGGCTCTCCTAGACACAGCGCGACCTCACCCCCAATACCGGGAGAGACGAACCCCTGCAGATCCGCTCACTGCCTCCATGTGGCTCGGGACTGTACCCAACTAAAACCTGTTTGCACGACTCCTTTGAGCCGTGGTAGGGTAGTAATCAAAGTACAGTGGAAACTCACACGAGAAAAATGACGATCTCAGGTCGATGAACTAACCTGTACACATGTCACCAGGGAACTGCCATCTGACGTCTGGTATAATCCCAACTAGCAGCTTCCCGGCGAGTCCTGTCCGTTGTACTCATAACCCAACGAGCACCTGTATACATCTTAGGTGAACCAACTGACACCAGTGGCTTGTGAGACCGGCCACCGTCCCTCGTCGGGGTCTCGACTATATACACTAGTCTACTAATAGAGTATCGATGCCCAGTCTCGAAAATCCCATGACTAGGGATCTTTTAAGGATGTGCTTATAGACCACCAGCTCCTACGTATATGATCGCTCTCATACTGCTGGCAGTCAAGCAAGAATCCTAGGGGCTCTATCAACGTGTAATAGCGACTCGTAAGGTCACCTAAAGCAGTACACGATGATAAAGATAAACCAGATAGCATACTATCATCTTGAGTAAGACTGTCCTACCAGGATAGATCCTCCCTCAATCATTGCAATCACGTGCCTTTGATCCAATAATTGACTCTGAGGGCACTATCTCCAACAGAAATTTCTAGCACAATTCCATTAAAGCTTCAATTAATGCAAATTGCCACCTTTTCTTTCTTTTCTTTTCTTTTAAATATTCATTTTAAATTCAAAAAATATATAGATATTTGGATGGATAGATTAACAAAAATATCTAGTGATTAGATTAGCAATGATTCAAATTAGAAGCAATTAACCCAAAATGTAATTACCATTAATTAAGCGCACAAATAATGTATTAAAATAATATTTAATTAGGGAAAAATTCTATGTGAACCAAAACTTCCTCTTGACCCCTAAAGCCCACGCACTAGCTTCATTCTAGCTAAACCAGGTGCCGTCAAGCCTATACAGAAGTTTGATCACAATCGGGTTAAAACGGAAAACACCGACTATTTTACCCTAAAACGGAAAAATTCGCATAACGATTTCTAAAACGTTAGACCAACCATCGCCCCTTGTCGGGTTCTGAAAACGTATACACCAGTCTACTCCGGAATATTGATGCACAGTCTCGATACTCCCACGACTAGAGACATTTAAGGATGTGCTTATGGACTACCTAGCCCTTACATGTATGATCGCCATTATAACGTTGGTAGTCAAGCAAGAATCCTATGGGCTCTATCAACATGTAATAGTGATTTGTAATACCACATGATGATAAAGTGTAACGTTTCAGAAATCGTTTAGGGGAATTTTTTCGTTAATCGGTAAATAATTTGGGTTTTCCATAAAAACCAAGATGTGATCATTTTTCAACACAGACTTAACTGCACCTAGTTTAACCAGGAAATTTCTAGTATGCGGTATTTAGTTAGTCGCTTGTAAATTTTAGTTTACTTAAATATTTTTCCTTAATTAAAATATTATTATAAGCTTTTAATTATTCACTTAATTAGTGGTAATTACAATTTGGTTTGGGTTAATTGTGCTGAAGTGAACCATGACAACTTAATTACAAGATTAACCATTTTTGCCTTGTTTTCAAAATATCTAAGTGTTCTAGATATTTCTAGGGTTTAAATGAAATTAGAAAAGAAAAGAATTAAAAGCTGGCATAAAGTTAAGTTTATTAACTAAGCTTTAATGGTTGTTTTAAGCTAGAAACTTCCACACTCACCCACAACAACCTCCTTCCCTTCATTGGCCGACCCCTCCCCTTGGCTGACCCATCATTTTCCCCACTCCATTTCCACTTTTAAACGCTTCAAAAATTCATCAAAAATCAAGGAAAAATCCCACAAACTCTTAATTAAATCCCTACCCATTATTCATTAGCCTAATCTAGCTTGGATCAAGAAGAAAGTTAGCATTTTGGAGGCCATTTTGGAAGTGTATTTGCAAGTTTGAGAATCATGTTTGTGAGGTATAAATCTTAACCTTAAGCTTAAGTGTAGTTTAAATACCTTAATCTAGTTTATTAGATGTTTAAATATGGTGTTAATTAGAAAGTTTTGAAATTCAAGAGAGGGTTTTGATTAATTAGTTATGGTTTATGTGTAGGTTAACATGTTTAGACATGGAAAATCTAACCTAGTTGTGAAATTGTAATTTGTTATTTTCTATTTGTCCAAACTAAACTTGATTTGGAAACTTACTTTTACTAAATCTAATATGGGTGAGATTAAAAAGTTAGTAAGGGTTATGGAGGCTTAATTAAGCTATTATGTGTGATTGTATCCACTAGATTTGTTTAAATATCTAGATTGGTGCTAAAATTGTTAAAAGATGCTTACAAGGTCTTCGGTAAAATTAGACATGAGTTTTATGTGGCGTAGTGATGAAAAATGTATTGTCTTGTACGATATTTATTGTGTTGTGAATGAGTATTGGTACGATTGGGTTTTAGGCTTGGCGGCTTCATGAATAGCGACCCTAGTTAGGGTTTTGGCTATGTTTTCCGGTATTAGGATTATTGGTTTTGAGATTTGATATTGTATTTGGTCGTTGGATGTTTGTACGTCAATGACGAGGGTTGTTGGGTTGTTTTGCATGCGTATGCTATAGGTTCTAACCTATGAGCGCACCGCGTGCCGTATTTGGATTTCAGAACTTGATGTTAATAGCTTTGCGATTTCATATTGATTGTAGGTACATTCGCGTGGATTCCGAGACGACGAAGCGCATTGACTACGGCTAAGCATGGAGTTTAGCAGGTTAGTAGATTTATATCTACGGGGGAAGTCGGGTGGGTGGCGTATAGCATCCCCATAAATTTATGAATGGAGACCGATATATATACATAGAATACAGTAGGAGAAACCTACATTAAAAAACTATAGATGTGGTTAAAAAGATAGTTAGAGGTGTTAATGATTTAGTATATATATCGAGATATGAGATGAAATCTATAGGAACATAACTCTTGGAGATTTATATGATAGAATGCATATGTAAAATGACTTGATGTGAGAGATTGATGCGATGAAAAGAGTATACGATGAGATATGATGACTTGGTTCATATGTCGTTATATGGATGCGAGTCGATAAGAAATAGTTGATACCTTGCCGGTCCCCTGATACGATATTGACACGGAGGCGACCTGAGAGATAGGTATATATATATATATATATATATATATATATATGGATAATGTTGTGCATAATGAGTGATATGCCGTATGAGACCTAGATCTGTACCTCGTTGCTGTATAGGTTGATAGAATCCCTAATTGTTTAATGTCGCCGTACGATGGATTACCGTACGCGATGAGTTTTACCTGTTTATTGATCTATACCCTTGATTAGAGCATGTCGTACGATAGATTATACCGTACGTGGTGTTTTGAGGCTAGATGCCGATTGATAGATTCACCGACTCGGATATATTGTTGATACGTAAACCTGATAGCATTTCGCGTATGATGTATCTTATGTTACGTTTATAAAATTCTCATTGCATTATATATGTACCTGTGCTAGTACACCTACACCATTATCGATGATGCGCATGTTACACTTACACCGATTGCCAGCTCAAACACTTCATCATCGATAATTTTTATGTCACTCACACAATAGAATTGCTACAACATGCTATGATATACTTGCTATGCTCATATCATTTTGCTATGTTGCATGACATACCCTGCTATAGCTGCACATACACCTATGTGGTATTGTTTCATTATTGACATTTAGACATTGATTGTGCTATTGCGCATATGAAATGCATCATGCTTACATACTATATGCATATACACACATCTTGCTAGAGCTACATGTACGCCTTTATATGATGTTGCATTTGATTTTGGAGGAACTGGGAACCGCATGATATATTTTAAATCTGGACCCATTTAAAAGAGCGGTTTTCCCTTAATACGCTCATATTGTTGTTCTATGTTGCATACATTGGTTTTCATGTGATTTACGGATTTGAGAACCGTGGGGGTATTTCAAGAAAATTTATGTATTGTTTTGAAAACCTGGTTTCTCTTGATATGATATTTCAGTGCATCCACCATGAGTTTTCTCGGTTCTGAGACTTATGTTAGAAACCCGATTCGAGGAGCGGTAGGCAGCGTCTGCAGGTACATGGTGGACCCGGTATGATTCTCCTGGGCAAGAGGTGATTTTAGTGGTATAGAAGATGATCCTAGCAGGAGGACTAGTACCTACCGGTGATAGTATTTGGACTCGGCGGTTATCCGGAGGATACTGACCGGAGTCGTGAAATGATACGGGCCGATCCAGACTGACGGAGCCTGTGGGCCGATCCGGACTGACGGAGCCCGAGATATTGATGAGGGCCGATCCGGACTAACGGAGCTTGAGATATGAGGATTTACGTGTTGATGCTGTACACGGGTTTCATGATGTTCCGAGTGTCGGTGTTGGACACTCAGGTTCCATGATTTGATGTGTCATTGATGGACACATGTTCTTTGATATCCTCATATTTTTCTATGCATATGCTTTCATGATGTTTATTGTTGGATGAGATCCACCTGCATACATGCATTTGTTATATTGTTGGACGAGATCCACATGCATAGAGGCATTGATTATTATTGGCATATATGTAGACACAGTCACCCTAGATATCATAATATTACCTTTATGATATAGTTAACCTAGGAAATCATTGTTTTATTCGATTTCTACCAGCTGGTGTTTTCTACTCACGAGTTAGCAACTCACCCCCGTTGTGACACAGTTCTTGCAGGTTGACCACATGGATCAGTAGCGGCATCGCTGGCACACAGCTTACATTCGGGTGATTTGCTTTGGTAGGTGGTACATGTTGGATCGTGCCCCTCTTGCATTATTATTATTCCTATTGTATCTAGTCAACTCCATCAATCAGAAACTAGTGTTTGTATATGTTGTAAGTGTTGGAGATAGTGCCCTCAGAGTCAATTATTAAGTCACAGGTATGTGATTGTAATGATTGAGGGAGGACCTATCCCGGTAGGACAGTCTTACTCGAGATGATAGTATGCTATCTGGTTTACCTTTATCATCGTGTACTGCTTTAGGTGACCTGACACGTCGCTATTACACGTTGATAGAGCCCCTAGGATTCTTGCTTGACCACCAGCAGTATGAGGGCGATCATATAAGTGGGAGCTGGGGGTCTATAAGCTTATCCTTAAAAGGTCCCTAGTCGTGGGAGTTTCGAGACTGGGCATCGATACTCCATTAGTAGACTAGTGTATACAGTCGAGACCCCGACGAGGGGCGGTGGCCGGTCTCACAAGCCACTGGTGTCAGTTGGATCACCTAAGATGTATACAGGTGCTCATTGGGTTATGAGTACACCGGACAGGACTCGCCGGGAACATGCTAGTTGGTCATATACCAGACGTCAGATGGCAGTTCCCTGGTGACATGTGTGCAGGTTAGTTCATCGACCTGGGGATCGTCATTTGTCTCGTGTGAGTTCCCACTGTACTTTGATTACTACCCTACCACGGCTCAAAGGAGTCGTGCAAACAGGTTTTAGTTGGGTACAGTCCCGAGCCACATGGAGGCAGTGAGCGTATCTTCAGGGGTTCGTCTCTCCCGGTATTGGGGGTGAGGTCGTGCTGTGTCTAGGAGAGCCATTACACAAAGTCCTTGGCCAAGGCAAGGAGATTTACTGGTAGGTATTCCAGTAGTATCTCAGGGTGTTCTGGGCTACACTCCGACACGACTTGTACCGCTTTTGGGGGTCTGACTTTTACCAACCCCCTAGGCCCGCCATGCGATGCTCATAGACGAACGGACCGGACTGCACGGATATTGTCACTGACAAGCTCAGTAGGGTTGTCAGGCTGAGTTCACTCACGGACGTCCCTTTTAGTCAATACCTGGTAGCCCGTTACGTATTGGCTTATACCTCTAACGTGCTAGTGGTTAAATCCACAACCAAGGTGTTGACGAGTCTTTAGAGTCCCCCGCATTCAGTTACTCAGCTTTCGGGCGAAAGGTTGTAGAGGCCGTATGGAGATATGGCAAGGTCCGATCAGATACGTGCGGTATTGCACGGATCAGGATCGGACAGTCTGTACTATAGGCCGTATGGATATATGGCAGGGTTCGATCAGATACGTGCGGTATTGTACGGATCAGGATCGAACGGATATTACTGGCCGGCTTTGGTATAAGCCGGATCCTAGTATAGTACAGTGTAGAGTTTGTCTCATTGCATTTGTATTTCGGTCGAAATACAGATGCGGGTGTGTATGCACAGTATTGGGGTTTTCCTATA
Source organism: Agapanthus africanus (assembly GCA_030015575.1). Taxonomy (NCBI): domain Eukaryota; kingdom Viridiplantae; phylum Streptophyta; class Magnoliopsida; order Asparagales; family Amaryllidaceae; genus Agapanthus; species Agapanthus africanus. Next base: position 261,569,537 of record CM057345.1, on the reverse strand, counting down.
ATTTATTACGGGACCAGTTTTCTGGAGTTGCCAGTTTGCTTTCCGTTTCGGCCGATTTCCTTTGTTTCGTTCATTGGCCGAAGATTGGTGGAGGAGGGCTTATTTGCATTGTTGCAAATAGGCATTTGTGGAGGGGGTCTTTGCATATTTCCTTGTATCATGATGGCTCACCATCACTTGACTTTCTATGCTCATGATGGCTTGACCTTTTTGGAGCCATCATGCATGAGATGATGGTTGTGTGGAGTGTTGGCATAGTTTTGTGATCATGGTTTTTTATGATAACCATTCCTCTCTCTTTTTCTTGGATGATTGATATGGTCACCCCCCCTTGACTTTTTGCTCTCTCCCATTTTTTCCTAAGAGGTCCGGCCACTATTGGAAGGGGGTTGATTGATTTTGGTGTGGCAATTTTTTGGTTCTCTTGATGCTCCAAAAATCACACAGGAAGACTCTCCAAAAATTCCAAGTTCTTTTTCCTCCACTACAAAGGCAATTCCACAAACCCCAAATGAGACATGATTCTTCACTACACATTCTACAGCAAATCTTGGGCACGTCGAGTAGCCGGCTTCGTGCCCGAGTTGCCTCGGCATTGAGGTGGGAGCCCGTAAAACATGGAGACGATGTGGTGCCCTTCCGGCAAGGTGGCGACGACCGGAGATTCCGCAGGAGATCGGGACGATGATGAGAAGACCGGAGGACTTGGATCGTCGGTATATCTCTAACCCTTCTTCTAGTTAGCTTAGACTTGTTAATGGTTACGATCCGGATGTTTAGTGCGCGGTGGTGCCGGTTTGCTAAGTCCGCAAAAATTTAAGTTATTCACCGTTTCCGCATTTGGCCGTCGGATTGACGGCCGGGGCGCCGCCGTGCACTTACAGTGGTATCAGAGCCTCCCCATTAACTTAGTCTAGCTTTGTTTAAAGTGTTTTACGTTTCCGATCGAACAAAATCCCGAAAACGCGTATTTCAAGCACATCAGTTTCTGTCGAATTTTTTTTGAGTCCAAAAATTTTTCAGGTTGTCTCAGAGTGATGTGCAGGGAATTAGAAGCATACTGTAAAAATTTGGTACCATGAACCCACCATTCCACCGCGGAAGGGCGGCCAAAACCCTACTTCGGCCGCGTTTCCGCGGCAAAGTTTACTGTTCATGACCCCAAAACTTTGCAGAATGTTCCTGAGTTGAAAATGTGCTTTCTGGAAGGTTAAAGTTGGGCCAATTTTTTCTGTGAGTGCTACAGTTTTCTTTGGGGCCCACTTGTTAATTGTTTGATCAATCGGAAAATTTTAAACACATTTTTCACAGTATTTACATTATATCTGCGACCGTGAATGTCACTTGATCGGTAAATCCGGTCTAACTGCTATAGCCCAGTTAGACGGATTTGCGAACGTGACATTCACGTTGATGTTCTGTTTTTGCTGTGATGTTGCGGATCGGTCGTGGGGGATAGCCTGGATGCAATGCTAGTACAGTTTTGTTGTATTATGTACATTTGATATTGCGGGGCGAGCGTCCGACATGTGGACTGCCGTCACTGCCTGATTGTATTATTATTTTGGGGCACGACATGGTTGCGGTCGATGTACCCGGTGTATGTATATTTTACTTTCTGTACTAGGATTGCCCCGCGGAGGGGTGCACGGATAGCCGGATTCTTGAGGGCAACAAGCCCGCATCTCATGGCATTGAGACGGAGGGGGCTTCACTCTAGGATTGGCGGGCTATTCGCCGCACTCGTAGGGGGTACAGGTTGACCCAGGAGGGGTGCCCAAGTTACCGGATTCCGTGAAGTGCTGGATGGTCCATTCACGTTGCTGAAGGGGGCTGCCTCGCTTCAGGTTTTGGCGGGTAACTTGCCGCGCCCGTAGGGGTCTAGGATTTCATTGCAAAGGCTATCCACACGACCAGGGGAACGTCGGGTTTCAGCGGCTCTGTGAAACCCGGGGATCCCAGATATCTGTATTGTTTCTGTGATGCTGTACATTTCTGTGATGTTGCATTTTATTCATGCCTTGAGCGAATATAATATATTGGTATATATATTAGTAGATGTTGTATATGTTTTGCATCCGCGCTAGTCCAGTCCCCGCTCTGTCGTTAGTAAGCTAACCTAACGGGTAATGACGGGACCCAGTGGCGAATGCGGATGGCATATACGTACATCAGTATATTTTCGTTCTTTTTGGTGTGATCAATTGATGGGACTGCGTTGATTCGGATCAATGCAAGTTTAAAAACAAACCTAATCTGATGTTGTTGGAACACTTTTCAAAAAGCTGTTATTGCAAGGACGTTCACTTTTGTTTTGCATCGTGGTATTCATTGGAATATCCTGCTCCTCAGTCGACGAGGCAAGGGCCGAGATCCCTTCACCGGGAGTGACCCCTTGGACAGAAGTTTGCGTCAGGGCATTAACTTCACTATAGCCGATTACTTTTGCTTTGCATCGCGGTATTCATTTGGAATATCCTGCACCCCATTCTACGGGGAAAGAGCCGAGATCCCTTCACCGGGAGTGACCTCTTTAGCAACGGTTTTCGTCACTATATTTTTAAAAAGCTATCCGTTCCTTCGACGATATCAAGTTCATTACGTTAAAGGTTTTCGCCTGAAACCATTCGTAGCCCTCCGTCATTTCAGACGGGTAGCACGTAGTATTCATGCTATGTTTGTTGACCTTCGTCAAGGCATAGTGTATGGTAGCTGCTTGTTACCTTTCTGTTGCATAGATAGATGCGTTGGTTTGGGACAGTCGTATAGCCTTGTTGACCTTCGTCAAGGGCTTGTACGGGTGGATTCAAATTAACCTGGATAATGACGGGTAGAACTTGACATGTGACTTATGATTTGTTGACCTTCGCCAAGGTCATAAGAGCATGGGGCAGAAATCACATCGGGAGTTTCAAAAGAACTGAAACATGCCAGATATGCGCATACCTTCTGGAGTGTGATAGCGTGAGCGGATTCCGTCACGTTATCATGCAATGATAGTTGGATCCCGATTCCCACTGATGGGTTAGTTTACTCCTCGGGTGACCCCGACTAATTCTTCTTAAGGTTTGGAGGAGAATTTGAGGTACAGTGGGAGGTTTCCAGATTAGATAAATTGGTAACCATTCTGATCTAGGTTAGAGTGCACGCTGAGTGTTTCTTTTCTCTCTCTCTCTGGCAGCGACCATTTGATCCGACCCTAGAACTTTGACTCAGTGACCATGTTGACCGAACCTTCTTAAACACCGGCTTTTGGATTGTCAGAGTTGCGAACCTCATTGCCACTCCTACTTTTACCCTTTTCTCCAGGACACCCCGTTTTACTACGAACGTCCACTTCCATTAGACAAAACCATCGTATGGTTAGATACGAACTCGAAAGAATTTATTCGAGGATGGTTTCCGGTTCTGGAGAAAACGGATAGGATTATTCAGTTGTCTTTTCCTTTTACCCTCTCTCAGGTTACGAGTACTCCTTGGTTTAGGGGTAGTACACCTATTACGCAAATTGGATTGTCTTCTTCCAAACCTTAGGCTGGTGCCGACCGGTAGGGAATGAAGAAAACCAATTAGCATAACGATGGTGTGCAGAAGGTATTAAGTTCAGACAAAGCAAGGGATTAGTAAGAGGGCAAAGTAAATTGCAACAGATATTCACGACCAAACCAGGTATTTCATTACCACTCCCAAATCACCTTTGTATTTCTCTAGAACACTCCGTATCACTACGAAGATCCACAGTTTATTGGATACTCCATCGTATGGTTATATACGAACTCGAATGGAATTTATTCCAGTTCGGGGATGGATTCTGGTTCAGGAGAAATGGGAATAAGGTTTATTCAGGTGTCTTTTATCTTCACCCTCTCTCATTGCGAGTGTTCATAGGATTGGGACAGTACACCCATTATGCTTATTGGATAGTCTTCTTCCAAACCATAGGCTGGTGCCGAACGGTAGGGAAGGAAGAAAACCATTTGGCATAAAGGGGTGTGCAGAAGGTAAAGACTAAAGACATATGAAGGGATTTGGAGAGGTGGCAAAGAACTATACGGTTACAGTCGTGAATCTGGAAGAGGCATTACTAGGAATACCAGAATACCCCATCGGAACATTTCAATGTTTCAGTTTCACTGTGTACTATTAAAAGAAAACTGATTTCCCGATTAGACACTTACTCCAGGGTATGTATTTACCAGGTACGATTCTCACATCTGTATGGTTTTACAGATGATGAGTGGGAGTAGGTTATTGGGAATTGGGTGATCATCCTCATTATATCGGGATTCGTTGTAATCGGTGATATTTGAGGAAATCACCTGGGCTGTTTGCCGGTCGGCAAATATTTAGTTTTGAATATCCGCTGTTATGCACCAATTTCAAAATGATATATCTGTACGTCTATTTTCATAGAGTGAGATATACCTTTCTGAAATTATGTCTACGACATTTACCTATATCAGTGGATGGTTAGGTAAGGAGCATTAAACAGCGGTGTAATTCTTCTTAACCATAAGTACAGTTTTCAACCTACAACACACAGGGAATGAGTTGTCAGACTCAAGGGACTTATACAGTGTATTGTATGTTGTCCAGTGTCCATTAGGACAGAGGGGTTGGTCCTCGCACTATATTCGGTTTACTTATAACTTCTCTAGTTTTTAGACAGGTGTTTCGTGGAAACACATGGTCTGAATGTTGAGAAGTTATAGGTATTTGAATAGAGTAGAGAACCAGGTGTAGCAAGTATCGGGATTCTTCAAAGTGATCGAAGATGTAGATACTTGTCAATGGTATTCAGTTGACAGTAATGATTAAGAGATCTTGCTTCTCTTTAAGATTACTCATAATTGGAAGTATTCCTAAGTTGAGTAACGCTGATCGGCCTCCTTCCATTTAGTTGACATGCGCTGGGGACAGCTGCATGATTTGAATCTGGTTCAATTAAATCAGTGCCTCTGGTTCTATATTGGATATAGAACAGTTCATACCTTAACGATGTTAAGGTACGGGGAGTTGTCCGGTTTATGATTAAAACCAGACACTGGACAACTCAAGGCACGTTTCTGTAATGGCTGTTTGTGGGTTGACCCAGGCTATGACGCGGGTTGATTTTCTACCATCTGGATGAACAATAGCAATATTGTTCTAGACTCGCCACAGTTTTAATAAAAATGGATTTTTTCAGAAAACAGTAGTGGGAGTATGGTAGAACTGGAAGTGATTCCAGAACCACAAACGATTGCTGAAGATTTGATAAGGAACCTAAAGATTCAATCTGGATTGACATTCCATTGGCCACTCCGCAGATAAGGTGGGTAACTTCAGGCACCCGAGAGGCACTACGGTAGCCTCAAGGACGGTGACAGGGAAGTTCTTGTTTACCCACAATTGCCATTGCTGTTGTTCCAGGTTACGAGACCCGGCGGGAGGATGAGTATAGCGTCGTTCTAAACAAGTTTTAGAAGTGTACGTCTATATGACTCTGCCAGAGGGTTGTCGTAGTCAGTGGGAGCAGCGGAAGCATTGGTGGACAGGTTGCTTATGTCTATTTATAGACTAGAGCAGATGTAGCGGAGATAGATCATCTATTTCTGACGTAACAGTCATGGGTTTGACTTCATCAGAATAGGGGATGGATCTGTTGAGAAGGTAGTAGGGTGTGATATCCTGGCATTTGGATGATATACACAGAGTAGGAAAAGAAACTCCTACACTACGATCGGTTATACTTTGGTCGTCACACAGTTGTTTCTCCACAAAGGAAATGGATTTTATATCAGACATACTGGTTACTAGATCTATGGTTTTAGATCTAGATTTGGGTGGTTTCCCAATCAGGGTACTTAACAGCATTCTAAGAGTATTTAGGATGGACGACTCCTGGCATGGTAGTGTACCTGCAGGTAATGGAGTCACCCTCTCCAAAGGTGTCTTACAGACTAAAGGGGAGAGGGACGGGCATGATTGACAGATCACTTGCTCAGGCAATTGAGTCAATCGTGAGATGTCAAGTACCACACCAGATGTTGTTCTTGCACTAGATGCAATAAGTTGACATTAATCCAATCCTGGAGAAACAGTCGGAAGCAGTTTTAGAACATAAGTGGATGTTCTAGGGATATGATAACGACAGCCTCATTCAGGAGACAGTTATCATTCCAGGCTTCCAAGGTGACATGGACGACAAGGAGGTTGTCAGAGTTATAGTTTTCCTTCTGATGAGGGGCAGTATTTTGGACAGGTGGTCCAAGGCAATACTGAGGGAGGCATGGCGCGCAGGATACTGATTAAGTTCAGTTGACGATACAGTCTAAGAAGTTTGGATTTGGAGTTCATTTATGAGCTAGGTCCCATCAGACATCCAGACGTATTCTAAGACAGGTATTGCTCTTTTCGGGAGATGGCTTTCTCCGCAAACTTGAGATATAGAGAGACATAGAAAGAAACAACTAAGCGGATCCACTCACTGAGGCTATTCCTCGAACGCAATAGTTCCGCAAACGAGCTTTGTGAGACTGACTAGTAGAGGAGTTGGATGTTCGGTATCACACGGGCTGTGAGTATGCGACATCGCAATAATTAGCCTTGAGTGCAAGTGGGAGATTGTTGGAGATAGTGCCCTCAGAGTCAATTATTAGGTCACAGGTATGTGATTGTAATGATTGAGGGAGGACCTATCCCGGTAGGACAGTCTTACTCGAGATGATAGTATGCTATCTGGTTTACCTTTATCATCGTGTACTACTTTAGGTGACCTGACACGTCGCTATTACACGTTGATAGAGCCCCTAGGATTCTTGCTTGACCACCAGCAGTATGAGGGCGATCATATAAGTGGGAGCTGGGGGTCTATAAGCTTATCCTTAAAAGGTCCCTAGTCGTGGGAGTTTCGAGACTGGGCATCGATACTCCATTAGTAGACTAGTGTATACAGTCGAGACCCCGACGAGGGGCGGTGGCCGGTCTCACAAGCCACTGGTGTCAGTTGGATCACCTAAGATGTATACAGGTGCTCATTGGGTTATGAGTACACCGGACAGGACTCGCCGGGAACATGCTAGTTGGTCATATACCAGACGTCAGATGGCAGTTCCCTGGTGACATGTGTGCAGGTTAGTTCATCGACCTGGGGATCGTCATTTGTCTCGTGTGAGTTCCCACTGTACTTTGATTACTACCCTACCACGGCTCAAAGGAGTCGTGCAAACAGGTTTTAGTTGGGTACAGTCCCGAGCCACATGGAGGCAGTGAGCGTATCTTCAGGGGTTCGTCTCTCCCGGTATTGGGGGTGAGGTCGTGCTGTGTCTAGGAGAGCCATTACACAAAGTCCTTGGCCAAGGCAAGGAGATTTACTGGTAGGTATTCCAGTAGTATCTCAGGGTGTTCTGGGCTACACTCCGACACGACTTGTACCGCTTTTGGGGGTCTGACTTTTACCAACCCCCTAGGCCCGCCATGCGATGCTCATAGACGAACGGACCGGACTGCACGGATATTGTCACTGACAGGCTCAGTAGGGTTGTCAGGCTGAGTTCACTCACGGACGTCCCTTTTAGTCAATACCTGGTAGCCCGTTACGTATTGGCTTATACCTCTAACGTACTAGTGGTTAAATCCACAACCAAGGTGTTGACGAGTCTTTAGAGTCCCCCACATTCAGTTACTCAGCTTTCGGGCGAAAGGTTGTAGAGGCCGTATGGAGATATGGCAAGGTCCGATCAGATACGTGCGGTATTGCACGGATCAGGATCGGACAGTCTGTACTATAGGCCGTATGGATATATGGCAGGGTTCGATCAGATACGTGCGGTATTGCACGGATCAGGATCGAACGGATATTACTGGCCGGCTTTGGTATAAGCCGGATCCTAGTATAGTACAGTGTAGAGTTTGTCTCATTGCATTATTATTTCGGTCGAAATACAGATGCGGGTGTGTATGCACAGTATTGGGGTTTTCCTGTAATTTATTACGGGACCAGTTTTCTGGAGTTGCCAGTTTGCTTTCCGTTTCGGCCGATTTCCTTTGTTTCGTTCATTGGCCGAAGATTGGTGGAGGAGGGCTTATTTGCATTGTTGCAAATAGGCATTTGTGGAGGGGGTCTTTGCATATTTCCTTGTATCATGATGGCTCACCATCACTTGACTTTCTATGCTCATGATGGCTTGACCTTTTTGGAGCCATCATGCATGAGATGATGGTTGTGTGGAGTGTTGGCATAGTTTTGTGATCATGGTTGTTTATGATAACCATTCCTCTCTCTTTTTCTTGGATGATTGATATGGTCACCCCCCCTTGACTTTTTGCTCTCTCCCATTTTTTCCTAAGAGGGCCGGCCACTATTGGAAGGGGGTTGATTGATTTTGGTGTGGCAATTTTTTGGTTCTCTTGATGCTCCAAAAATCACACAGGAAGACTCTCCAAAAATTCCAAGTTCTTTTTCCTCCACTACAAAGGCAATTCCACAAACCCCAAATGAGACATGATTCTTCACTACACATTCTACAGCAAATCTTGGGCACGTCGAGTAGCCGGCTTCGTGCCCGAGTTGCCTCGGCATTGAGGTGGGAGCCCGTAAAACATGGAGACGATGTGGTGCCCTTCCGGCAATGTGGCGACGACCGGAGATTCCGCAGGAGATCGGGACGATGATGAGAAGACCGGAGGACTTGGATCGTCGGTATATCTCTAACCCTTCTTCTAGTTAGCTTAAACTTGTTAATGGTTACGATCCGGATGTTTAGTGCGCGGTGGTGCCGGTTTGCTAAGTCCGCAAAAATTTAAGTTATTCACCGCTTCCGCATTTGGCCGTCGGATTGACGGCCGGGGCGCCGCCGTGCACTTACAGTAAGCTTAGCAAGACTTGTAGTTGCGAGACTTAGAGCGATGGGTTTTATGTTCGCTTGGTCGGTTTGATGTCTTGCTTTTCATTTTCCTTTGTGTTGATCTTCGCCGTTGGGGATCGTATACATTATCACGCCCTGCTTCCCGGTGTACGGCGAAGGGAACACGACGAGGTCCGCTACGTATATACTTAGAAGTACATACGCTAAGCGTAACTAAGCAATATAAAAATAAATCACAAGAGACAAGAGATATAGAAATAACAGCAACTTTATTAATAACATTCTTTTGTACAATACCTGAAAAGTAAATACAACTGAAATGAAAAGCTATGCCTAAACAATGGCATAACAGGAAATGAAAATACTGAATAGAATAAGGTGCAATGTCTAGAGCTCGGGGTCTTCGTGAAACTGCTCCAAGTCTTCACCGGTGGGCTCGATCTCTGCTGGGTCCAAAGCACTTGACGACATTCAAAGAAGAAAGAAATAGAATGTCGTCAGCGAACGGGTCGCTCGGTAAGTCCCAAAGATAAAGAAGAATTAGAAAAGACAGAATAAGAGTATTTTCTAAAGAGATTGTAAAATATTGTAGAATATTGTGTTAACGCTATTGTTTGTAGCTTGGTACAGAAGGATGCCAGTGTATACGAGAGGGGTCTCTATATGCTAGAGACCAGGGCAAACGGAATATACAAGGAACCGTTAAGCCACGGTACAACAGCAACGGAATATAGGTTAGGTGTCTTAATCTGACCATCTTGTGTCACTTTTAACACCTTCCGTACCAATCTACCCATTAAACCCCGTAGTGTTTTGACAGTATTATAGTATTGTATTGTGTAAGTTGGATGACTGACCAAAACCATGATATCAGTAAACAGATTGTAACTGCATAATCAGCTAAATGAAATAACGGAATAATAGATGTATATCCATGGTTCGATTCAGTCAAGTTGTATAGATTGTTAACTGGATTCTGGGATTCATGTGTTCATATTGAGTTGGAATATTAAAGAATATAGATTGACTTGAATCATATTCAAGTCAGAAATAATCAGACTCAAACCCGAGTCAGACTAAAAGAAATGTAAGTCGAAGTTCTATATTTGTTAGGGTAATTAATGTAATTTATAAAACTTGAGGGGGGTTTATGTAAAAATACTTTTGTATAGTTTTCAAGATACACCTCAAGTATTTATTATTCGTCTTTATAGTTATAATGAGTGTGATTTATTTTTGTGATATTTCTAGTGAAAATATCCTAGTTTCATAAATAAAGGTATTAATTTGTAATATTGATTTATTTGAAATTCATGGTATTTTAATGTAACTTTTAATCTTGTAATTTTTAGGAAAAGGTGAAAACTTTATTTTATAATAAAATAGGTGTTTAAATGATAAATATACATATGTTTATACAAGAATAATTTTTAATTAATTTTCCAAAAAAATCTCATTTTTCTTAAATGTCGTATTTTAAACCTTTCGGGACCGAATGCTCCTTGCGGAGGTCTGAATTTCGCACTACTAAGCCCGAGGGTGCACGATAAACTGTACTATCCCTAACGGGTTCCCCAAAGGTGGGTTGTAGTAGCGCTTTGCAAAGATTTAATAAATACTAATCATTTAGAAAACGGTTTTATAAAGATAAGTTATTTATTTGTAAAAGGGTGTAAATTTCCGTATTTTAGATTCTAGGGTTTCCTAAGCCAACTAACCTATTTCTAAATGGTCTAAACAACAATTCATTAGAAGCCTCAAATCACCTCTTCACCGCCAATTGCGGCCAGGTAAGTGCCAGGTGAGTGGGAGGCTCTCCACTACAAATTGTGGACCTAATTAAGTAACCACTCGCCTTAGACACACTTGCCGAGACACCACAAAGTCAGGTTTAGATAAACGATCGATGCCCCAACTTATCGTATTTCCTATTAAAAGATATTGCATTAAAATTGTATACAACTTAGAACTTTTAGAAAACGTTTAAAAAGAAAAATGGTATTTTAATGTAAAATCTTGTTTTATCGTATTCTATGTTTTCAAGGTAGCGTGTTATGATTTCATATGAGTGTGTGTGGAGGTCGGTCATTACCTCATGATCTACGCTAATGTATAGTAAAGTTTAGGGGTTAAAGGTGATAAACTAAATATAGTGGTATTTAAATGAAAGAATACGATATATTACAAAAGCTATCATTTCATGTGTGAAAACTTGTTCAAATTAATTTTTAAGTGATTAGTAGTCAACATGAATATGTTTAAGCATTATGGAATTAGTGATAAGTGAGTTTTGATAGAAAACCGAATCAGAAATCGGTTTGTTCCGATTTCCGTCGGGTTTGAAAAGTCGTATTTTAATGAAAGAAAAGAAAGGTAGAAAAGAGGGACTTACGGGTTTGGACAACGCTAGAGAGTGAGAGGGAGGTAGAGGATTTGCCGGCGCGTCGAAACGTCGTCGAAAGTTCCTAGCACGATCACCGGAAAGTCGCCGTCGATTTCGTCAGCGCTTCGCCTTTCGCTCGTTTTCCGATGTACCAAAGTTCTCTTGGAATTTTAAGAGGGTGGACTTAGAAAAATTGATGAGAGGGTAGAAGGTAGGGGTGTTTATATAGGGTTAGGCTAGGGTTAGGGTTTTAATTTAAAAAAAATATATAAAAATTTATTAAAACTCATTAAACCTAGGATTAAAAAGGATTTATTGGCCAAATGATAACCGATCCTGTAGGGTTCTTAGGCACACCCATGAGGTTCTACAACTGATCAAATATGGCCAATTCAAAATTTTCATGTGCCAAAGAAACCCTATTGCGAGATCGTTAACTAGAGGCAAAGGCGAAACGACAACAAGTTAACAACTTTAACTAAAAGGAAAGTGACTACAACCTTTGTAGATCCGGCCCTCCACTTCCTTGGCTCCGTGATGACGTCCCTCCGCTGCAACCATCGGAATCTTAGACTCTCACGGTGGTTTCATCGGAGAAAAGATCGGGCTAGGTCGTCGACTTCGATGCCGAAGATGATCTACGTCGAGGCAACTCAAGATCAAGCTCCACCTTCACCAAGTCATGAAACTTGTGACGAAAACACCCTATACTACATGGAAAGTGGTAGAGGATGAAGAAATAGGAAGTGGGTTCACTTTTGATTTGGATTTCTCACTTGGAATCATCACTTAGGAATTTCAAGCGAAGGTTTTCTTTTTCTCTTCATGAAGAAGATGAAGAAGAAGAATGAAAAAGAATTATCAATCATATAAAAAACAAGTGATGGTTATCATAATGCAACCATGGTTAAGTGTAGAGAATAAACTAGGGTTAGGTGAATGGTTAGGTTAGGCAAAAGAAACAAAAATGCTTGAACATTTCAAAGCTTCATGAAGCTTCAAAGTAAAATCCAAAATAAGCAACCATTTCTTTTCTTGATAAAAGAATAAATAAATAAAATAAGTAATCAAGAGAAGATAATAAAACCCTAACCATTCAGTTAAACATGGTTTAAAGTAAACACAAACCCAAGTTTGCATGTATCATCAAACATGATACAAACTAGTGCACAAAACTATATCATATATACAATGTGCACATCAAGTGAGAAAATCTATCTTAAGTGAACCAATACTAGTTAATGTAAAGTAATATATCAAATATATAATTATGCATTAAATCATTAAATCAACATTTGATTTAACGATCCGGTCATATCGCATATGATCGACTAATATCCAATGTATCGGCTTATTGTATCAATCCTCGATTCGATAACTAGGTTATATCGCATACAACCAATCGATACATTCATTGCGAGAATAGAATACGGTGTCACATATACGCATTATTCTCGGTCCCGCACATATCTCATATGCGCTCCTATTTCGTTTCGCTTGAGCCAGGAAACCACTGTGCAGGACTCTAAAGACTCGTCAATACGCCGGCAGCAGATGATGATCATATCAAGCACCCACAAGCCGCAAGCGGTCTGATAAACGTAACGTCCACCAAGGTATTGAGCGATCAGAAGATCGACGAGCAAGCCCACTCACACTCCTGTGAATCCAACCAGTAACACTTATCGTACAGTCCGGTCTGATCGTTTGATATGTCGCATATCTCGCCTAGGGGTGGTAAACGTCACACCCCAGTAGCTCGATAAGTCGTGTCGATATGAGGTCTATAACAGTTCGAGAAACTACTGGTAACACTTACCAGTAAATCTCAGCAACCCTGGCCAGGGATTTCCGGTTATAGCCAATCGAACACAGTGCAACATCAACTCCCTATACCGGGAGAGACAAATCCCCTCCAATCGCTCATTGCCTCCATGTGATTCGGGACTGTACCTAAAAACCTCCGTTTTGCACGCCCTCTTGGACGTGGTGTTGGAGATAGTGCCCTCAGAGTCAATTATTGGATCACAGGCACGTGATTGCAATGATTGAGGGGAGGACCTATCCCGGTAGGACAGTCTTACTCGAGATGATAGTATGCTATCTGGTTTATCTTTATCATCGTGTACTGCTTTAGGTGACATGACAAGTCGCTATTACACGTTGATAGAGCCCCTAGGATTCTTGCTTGACCACCAGCAGTATGAGGGCGATCATATAAGTGGGAGCTGGGGGTCTACAAGCACATCCTTAAAAGGTCCCTAGTCGTGGGAGTTTCGAGACAGGGCATCGATTCTCCAGAGTATACTAGTGTATACAGTCGAGACCCCGACGAGGGGCGGTGGCCGGTCTCACAAGCCACTGGTGTCAGTTGGTTCACCTAAGATGTATACAGGTGCTCATTGGGTTATGAGTACACCGGACAGGACTCGCCGGGAACCTGCTAGTTGGGATATACCAGACGTCAGATAGCAGTTCCCAGGTGACATGTGTACAGGTTAGTTCATCGACCTGGGATCGTCATTTGTCTCGTGTGAGTTCCCACTGTACTTTGATTACTACCCTACCACGGCTCAAAGGAGTCGTGCAAACAGGTTTTAGTTGGGTACAGTCCCGAGCCACATGGAGGCAGTGAGCGGATCTGCAGGGGTTCGTCTCTCCCGGTATTGGGGGTGAGGTCGTGCTGTGTCTAGGAGAGCCAGAACATGAAAAGTCCTTGGCCAAGGCAGGAGATTTGCTGGTAGGTATTCCAGTAGTATCTCAGGGTGTTCTGGGCTACACTCCGACACGACTTGTACCGCTTTTGGGGGTCTGACTTTTACCAACCCCCTAGGCCCGCCATGCGATGCTCATAGACGAACGGACCGGACTGTACGGATATTGTCACTGACAGGCTCAGTAGGGTGTCAGGATGAGTTCGCTCATCGACATCCCTTATGGTCAATACCTGGTGGCCCGTCACGTATTGGCTTATACCTCTGACGTGCTAGTGGTTAAATCCACAGCCATAGTATTGACGAGTCTTTAGAGTCCACCACACAGACAGTTACTCAAGTTTCGGGCGAAACGCTGTAGAGGCCGTATGGAGATATGGCAGGGTTCGATCAGATACGTGCGGTATTGCACGGATCGCGATCGGACAGTTTTTACTAGCCGGCTTTGGCTTAAGCCGGATCCTAGTATTAGATAGCGTAGTTTTGTCTCTTTGCATTTGTGTTCAGCGGGAATACAAATGCGGGCATGTATTTGCAGTAGCGGGGTTTTCCTGTAATTTATTACGGGATCGGTTTTCTGAAGTTGCCAGTTTGCATTCCGTTCCGGCCGGTTTTCCTTCATTCCTTCTCGGCCGGACTTTTGGTGGAGGGGGTTATTTGCAATTTGCAAATAACTCTTTTGTGGAGGGTTTTCTTGCACTTGTGGATTATGATGAGACTTGCTTCATGATGATATTCCTTTCTTATCCTTTTGATGGCTTTTCACTTGATGGTTTGATTAGTGAAATGAGAGTGACCTTTTTTCTATATTGTTGATATATTCTTTTCTTGCATTTTTTCTCTCTCCAATCTCATTCTTGAGGAGAGAGGGTCGGCCACTATGGGGAGGGGAGAGATGAGAGGAAATTTCATGGTGTATGGAAATTATATCATCTCATTCTTGCTTGCTCCAAAAATCCAATAACCCTTCTCCAAAGTTCTTTCTTGTTTCCTCCACAAACCATGGCAACCTCATAAACCCCAAGAGACAAGCTTCTACACTATTTCTATAGCAAGTCTTGGACGCGTCCGCTAGCCAACTTCGCGCCCGAGTTGCCTCGGTCAAGAGGCGGGAGCCCGTAAAAGATTCCGGCTACGTGGTGCCCTTTCCGACGAGCAAGGAGGTGACGGAGATTCCGCGGGAGATCGGAGTGGAGACGAAGACCGAAGGACACGGATCGTTTGGTATAGCATCTCTACTCTTTTCTTATTTGCTAGCTAGCTAGGTTAATGGCCCGATCCGGGTAAAAAGTCCGCGGTGGTGCCGTTTTGCAAAGTTCGCAAAGTTTTTGTTTTCCGCGTTTCCGGCGTCGGGTCGACGGCCGGGGCGCCCCCGCGGGCTTACAATGGTATCAGAGCCGCGCCATTAACCTTGCCTAGCTTGCTCTAGCGCGTTTAGAACTCGATCGAACAAAAACCCGAAAACCGTATTTTTGTGCACATGTGTTCTCTGTTAAAATTTTTTGAGCTCCTAAAATTTTTCTGGTGATTGCAGAGACATGTACAAGAAATTATAAGAATTCTGGGAAAATACGATCCACTGATTCCTCACTTCCACCGCGGAAGCGCGGCCAAAACCCTGGTTTGGCCGCGCTTGCGCGGCGGATAAGAGGAATCGTGGCACCATATTTTCCCAGTAAGCTTATGAGTTGGAAATAGGGCTTTTGGGATATTTTCTTTGGGCCCAGATTTTCTGTAAGTGCTACAGTACTGCTTGGGGCCCACTTTGATAAATTTGTTCGGTCAGATATTTTAAACATGCTAGTTCACAGTTTTTACATTATATCTGCGACCGTGAATGTCACTCGATCGGTAAATCCGGTCTAACTGCTATAGCCCGGTTAGACGGATTTGCGAACGTGACTTTCACGTTGATGTTCTGTGATTGTACTGTGTTGTTGCGGATTGGTCGTGGGGATAGCCTGGTTGCAGTGGTAGTACAGTTTTGTTTTATATGTACATTTGATATTGCGGGGCGAGCGTCCGACATGTGGACTGCCGTCACTGCCTGTTTGTATTATTCTTTTGGGGCACGACCTGGTTGCGGTCGATGTACCCGTTGTATGTATATTTACTTTCTGTACTAGGATTACCCCGCGGAGGGGTGCACGGATAGCCGGGTTCTAGAGGGCAACAAGCCCGCATCTCATGGCATTGAGACGGAGGGGGCTTCACTCTAGAATTGGCGGGCTATTCGCCGCACTCGTAGGGGGTATAGGGTTGACCCAGGAGGGGTGCCCAAGTTACCGGATTCCGTGAAGTGCTGGGTGGTCCATTCACGTTGCTGAAGGGGGCTGCCTCGCTTCAGGTTTTGGCGGGTGACTTGCCGCGCCCGTAGGGGTCTAGGATTTCATTGCACAGGCTATCCACACGACCAGGGGAACGTCGGGTTTCAGCAGCGGCTCTGTGAAACCCGGGGATCCCAGATATCTGTATTGATTTGTGTTGCTATACATCTCTGTGTTGCTTTTATCACGCCTTGAGCGAATACTATATATTGGTATATATATTAGTAGATGTTGTATATGTTTTTCATCCGCGCTAGTCCAGTCCCCGCTCTGTCGTTAGTTAGCTAACCTAACGAGTGATGACGGGACCCAGTGGCGAATGCGGATGGCATATACGTACATCAGTATATTTTCGTTCTTTGTGGTGTGATCAATTGATGGGACTGCATTGATTCGGATCAATGCAAGTTAAACAAACCTATTCTGATGTTGTTGGAACACTTTTTCAAAAAGCTGTTATTGCAAGGGCGTTCTCTTTTGTTTTGCACAGTGGTATTCAGTTGGAATATCCTGCTCCTCAGTCGACGAGGCAAGGGCCGAGATCCCTTCACCGGGAGTGACCCCTTGGACAAAAGTTTACGTCAGGGCATTAACTTCACTATAGCCGATTGCTTTTGCTTTGCACCGTGGTATTCAGTTGGAATATCCTGCACCTCATTCTACGGGGAAAGAGCCGAGATCCCTTCACCGGGAGAGACCTCTTTAGCGAAGGTTTTCGTTACTATATTTTTCTAAAAAGCCATCCGTTCCTTCAACGATATCAAGTTCATTACGTTAAAGGTTTTCGCCAGAAACCATTCGTAGCCCTCCGTCATTTCAGTTAAATATTCGGTAGTATTCAAGCTATGTATTTTGACCTCACGCCAAGGCATAGTGTTTGGTAGCTGCCGGGTATTTATCTGTTGCATAGATAGATGCGTTGGTTTGGGACAGTCGTACTACTATTTTGGCCTACGTCAAGGGTATGTACGGGTGGGTTCAAATTAACCAGGATAATGACGGGTAGAACTTGACATGTGACTTATGATATTTTGACCTCACGCCAAGGTCATAAGAGCATGGGGCAAAAATCCACATCGGGAGTTTCAAAAGTACTGAAACTTGCCAGATATGCGCATACCTTCTGGAGTGTGATAACGTGAGCGGATTCCGTCACATTATCATGCGATGAGAGTTGGATCCCGATTCCCACTGATGAGTTGGTTTACTCCTCGGGTTATCCCGGCTAATTCTTCTTTCAGGTTTGGGGAAGAATTTGACGTTACAGTGGGAGGTTTCCAGATTAGATAAAGTGATAACCATTCTGATCTAGGTTAGAGTGCACGCTGAGTGTTTCTTATCTCTCTCTCTTTGGCAGCGACCATTGACCCGACCCTAGACTATGACTCAGTGACCAAGTTGACCGAACCTTCTTAACACTGGCTTTTGGATTGTCAGAGTTGCAGACCTCTTTGCCACTCCTACTTTTACTCTTTTCTCCGGGACACCCCGTATTACTACGAACGTCCACTTCCATTGGACAAAACCATCGTATGGTTATATACGAACTCGAAGGACTTCGAGGATGGTTTCCGGTTCTGGAGAAAACGAATAGGACTATTCAGTTGTCTTTACCTTTTACCTTCTCTCAGGTTGCGAGTACTCCTTGGTTTAGGAGATAGTACACCTATTACGCAAATTGGACAGTCTTCTTCCAGACCCTAGGCTGGTGCCGACCGGTAGGGAATGAAGAAAGCCAATTAGCCTAAACGGTGTACAGAAGGTATTAAGTTCAGACAAAGCAAGGGATTAGTAAGAGGGCAAAGTAAATTGCGACTGCTATTCACGACCAAACCATGTACTTCTTTGTCAATCCTAAATCACCTATGAATCAAGTTCATTCGGTTGTCTTTTATCCTCACATTCTCTCGCATTGCGAGTGCGCCTAGGACTAGGACAGTACACCCATTATGCTTATTGGATAGTCTTCTTCCAAACCATAGGCTGGTGCCGAACGGTAGGGAAGGAAGAAAACCATTTGGCCTAAAGGGGTGTACAGAAGGTAATGACTAAAGACATATAAAGGGATTTGGAGAGGTAGCAAAGAATTACACAGTTATAGTTGTGAATCTGGATAATGGAAGAGGCATTACTAGGAATACCAGGATACCCCATCGAAACATCTCAATGTTTCAGTTTCACTGTGTACTGTTAAATGAAAACTGATTTCCCAATTAGGCACTTGCTCCAGGGTATGTATTTACCAGGTAGGATTCTCACATCTGTATGGTTTTACAGATGATGAGTGGGAGTGAGTTATTGGGAATTAGGTGACCATCCTCATTATATCAGGATTCGTTGTAATTGGTGATATTTGAGGAAGTCACCTGGGTTGTTTGCCGGTCGGCAAATATTTGGTTTTGAATATCCGTTGTTATGCACCAATTTCAAATTGATATATCTGTACGTCTATTTTTATAGAGTGAGATATACCTTTCTGAAATTATGTCTATGACATTTACCTATACCAGTGGATGGTTAGGTAAGGAGCATTGAACAACGGTGTAATTCTTCTTAACCAAAAGTACAGTTTTCAACCTACGACACACAGTGAATGAGTCACAAGACTCAAGGGACTTATACAGAGTATTGTATATTGTCCAGTGTCCATTAGGACAGAGGGGTTGGTCCTCGTACTATATTCTGTTTACTTTTAACTTCTCTAGTTCTTAGACATGTGTTTCGTAGAAACACAGGATCTAAGTTTTGAGGAGTTATAGGTATAAGAATAAAGTAGAGAACCAGATGTTGCAAGTATCGGGATTCTTCAAGGTGATCGAAGATGTAGATACTTGTGTATAGTATTCAGTTGATAGCAATGATTAAGAGAACTAGCTTCTCTTTCAGGTTACTCATAATTGGAAGTACTCCTAAGTTGAGTAACGCTGATCGGCCTCTCTTCCATTTACTTGACATGCACTGGAGACAGCTGCATGATTTGAATCTGGTTCAATTAAATCAGTGCCTCTGTTTCTTGGATATAGAACAGTTCATATCTTGACATTGTTAAGATACGGGGAGTTGTCCGGCTTATGCTTAAAACCAGACTCTGGACAACTCAAGGCACGTTTCAGTAATGGCTGTTTGTGGGTTGACCCGGGCTATGACGAGGGTTGACTTTCTACCATCTGGAAGATCAATAGTGATATTGTTCTTGACTCGCCACAGTTTTATCAAAAATGGATTTTTTCAGAAAACAGTAGTGGGAGTATGGTAGAACTGGAAGTGATTCCAGAACCACAAACGATTACTGAAGATTTAATAAGAACCTAAAGATTCAATCTGGTTTGACATTCCATTGGCCACTCCGCAGATAAGGTGGGTAACCTCAGGCACCCGAGAGGTACTTCGGTATGCTCAAGGACGGTGGCAGGGAGGTTCTTGTTTACCCAGACTTGCCATTGCTGTTGTTCCAGGCTGCGAGACCCGGCGGGAGGATGAGTATAGCGTCGTTCTAAACTTGCTTTAGAAGCGTACGTGTATATGACTCTGCCAGAGGGTTGTCGTAGTCAGTGGGAGCAGCGGAAGCATTGGTGGATATCAGGCTTATGTCTATTTATAGACTTAAGCAGATATAACGGAGATAGATCATCTATATCTGATGTGACAGTCATAGGTTTGACTTCATCAGAATAGGGGATGGATCTGTTGAGAAGGTAGTAGGGTGTGATGTCCTGGTATTTGATGACATACACGGAGTAGGAAGTGATATTCCTATACTACGATCGGTTATACTTTGGTTGTCACACAATAGTTTCTCCACATAGGATTTGGATATTATATCAGACATTCTGGTTACTAGATCTATGGTTTTTAGATCTAGATTTGGGTGGTTTCCCAATCTGGGTACTTTGACCGCATTCTATGAGTATTTGGAATGGACGACTCCTGGCACGGTAGTGTACCTGCAGGTAATGGAGTCACCCTCTCTAAAGGTGTCTTACAGAATAAAGGGGAGAGGGACACGCATAATTGACAGATCACTTGCTTAGGCAACTGAGTCAATCATGAGATGTCAAGTACCACACCAGATGTTGTTCTTGCAGTAGGTGCAATAAGTTGATATTAATCCAATCTTGGAGAAACAGTCGGAAGCAGTTTTAGAACATAAGTGGATGTTCTAGGGATATGATAACGGCAGTCTTCTTTGGTAGACAGTTATCATTCCAGGCTTCCAAGGTGACCTGGATGGCAGAGTGGCTGTCAGAGTTATAGTTTTTCCTCTAACGAGGGGCAGTATTTTGGACAGGTGGTCCAGGTGGAAACTGAGGGAAGGTATGGCGCAGGATACTGATTAAGTTCAGTTGACGATACAGTCTAAGAAGTTTGGATTTGGAGTTCATTTGTGAGCTAGGTCCCATCAGACATCCAGACATTCTAAGACAGGTATTGCTCATTTCGGGAGATAGATTTCTCTGCGAAAATGAGATATAGAGAGACATAGAAAGAAACATCAAAGCGGATCCACTCACTGAGGCTATTCCTCGAACGCAATAGTTTCGCAAACGAGCTTTGTGAGACTGACTAGTAGAGGAGTTGGGTGTTCGGTATCACACGGGCTGTGAGTATGCAACATCGCAATAATTAGCCTCGAGTGCAAGTGGGAGATTGTTGGAGATAGTGCCCTCAGAGTCAATTATTGGATCACAGGCACGTGATTGCAATGATTGAGGGGAGGACCTATCCCGGTAGGACAGTCTTACTCGAGATGATAGTATGCTATCTGGTTTATCTTTATCATCGTGTACTGCTTTAGGTGACATGACAAGTCGCTATTACACGTTGATAGAGCCCCTAGGATTCTTGCTTGACCACCAGCAGTATGAGGGCGATCATATAAGTGGGAGCTGGGGGTCTACAAGCACATCCTTAAAAGGTCCCTAGTCATGGGAGTTTCGAGACAGGGCATCGATTCTCCAGAGTAGACTAGTGTATACAGTCGAGACCCCGACGAGGGGCGGTGGCCGGTCTCACAAGCCACTGGTGTCAGTTGGTTCACCTAAGATGTATACAGGTGCTCATTGGGTTATGAGTACACCGGACAGGACTCGCCGGGAACCTGCTAGTTGGGATATACCAGACGTCAGATAGCAGTTCCCAGGTGACATGTGTACAGGTTAGTTCATCGACCTGGGATCGTCATTTGTCTCGTGTGAGTTCCCACTGTACTTTGATTACTACCCTACCACGGCTCAAAGGAGTCGTGCAAACAGGTTTTAGTTGGGTACAGTCCCGAGCCACATGGAGGCAGTGAGCGGATCTGCAGGGGTTCGTCTCTCCCGGTATTGGGGGTGAGGTCGTGCTGTGTCTAGGAGAGCCAGAACATGAAAAGTCCTTGGCCAAGGCAGGAGATTTGCTGGTAGGTATTCCAGTAGTATCTCAGGGTGTTCTGGGCTACACTCCGACACGACTTGTACCGCTTTTGGGGGTCTGACTTTTACCAACCCCCTAGGCCCGCCATGCGATGCTCATAGACGAACGGACCGGACTGTACGGATATTGTCACTGACAGGCTCAGTAGGGTGTCAGGATGAGTTCGCTCATCGACATCCCTTATGGTCAATACCTGGTGGCCCGTCACGTATTGGCTTATACCTCTGACGTGCTAGTGGTTAAATCCACAGCCATAGTATTGACGAGTCTTTAGAGTCCACCACACAGACAGTTACTCAAGTTTCGGGCGAAACGCTGTAGAGGCCGTATGGAGATATGGCAGGGTTCGATCAGATACGTGCGGTATTGCACGGATCGCGATCGGACAGTTTTTACTAGCCGGCTTTGGCTTAAGCCGGATCCTAGTATTAGATAGCGTAGTTTTGTCTCTTTGCATTTGTGTTCAGCGGGAATACAAATGCGGGCATGTATTTGCAGTAGCGGGGTTTTCCTGTAATTTATTACGGGATCGGTTTTCTGAAGTTGCCAGTTTGCATTCCGTTCCGGCCGGTTTTCCTTCATTCCTTCTCGGCCGGACTTTTGGTGGAGGGGGTTATTTGCAATTTGCAAATAACTCTTTTGTGGAGGGTTTTCTTGCACTTGTGGATTATGATGAGACTTGCTTCATGATGATATTCCTTTCTTATCCTTTTGATGGCTTTTCACTTGATGGTTTGATTAGTGAAATGAGAGTGACCTTTTTTCTATATTGTTGATATATTCTTTTCTTGCATTTTTTCTCTCTCCAATCTCATTCTTGAGGAGAGAGGGCCGGCCACTATGGGGAGGGGAGAGATGAGAGGAAATTTCATGGTGTATGGAAATTATATCATCTCATTCTTGCTTGCTCCAAAAATCCAATAACCCTTCTCCAAAGTTCTTTCTTGTTTCCTCCACAAACCATGGCAACCTCATAAACCCCAAGAGACAAGCTTCTACACTATTTCTATAGCAAGTCTTGGACGCGTCGGCTAGCCAACTTCGCGCCCGAGTTGCCTCGGTCAAGAGGCGGGAGCCCGTAAAAGATTCCGGCTACGTGGTGCCCTTTCCGACGAGCAAGGAGGTGACGGAGATTCCGCGGGAGATCGGAGTGGAGACGAAGACCGAAGGACACGGATCGTTTGGTATAGCATCTCTTCTCTTTTCTTATTTGCTAGCTAGCTAGGTTAATGGCCCGATCCGGGTAAAAAGTCCGCGGTGGTGCCGTTTTGCAAAGTTCGCAAAGTTTTTGTTTTCCGCGTTTCCGGCGTCGGGTCGACGGCCGGGGCGCCCCCGCGGGCTTACACGTGGTAAGGTGGAAATCAAAGCACAGTGGGAATCACACAAGACTCTATGACGATCTTGGGTCTACAGACTAACCTGTACCAGTGTCACCAGAGAACTGCCATCTGACGTAAGGTATAATACTTTATGGGAGTTCTCGGCGAGTCCGTCCAGTGTACCCAGTCTCCACTGAGCACCCGTATATCATCTCTGATGTCAAACACCAATGGATATGGGATCATCCATCGCCCATCTGTATGGGTCAAGAAGGTATACGCTAGTCTACTCTGGTATATAGATGCCCCGTCTCGATACACCCACGACTAGGGACCTTGAAAGATGTACTTATGGATTATTATGTCCCAACTAGTATGATCTGCATCATAGTCCAGGTAGTCAAGTACACATCCTAAGGGCTTTACCAACATGTAACAGAGAGACAATCAGTGTACACGTTAAGGTAAAGAGCAACCAGATAGCATACTATCATGTCGAGCAAGAAAGTCCTCCCTATATATGTCCCAGCATCCACTACAATATACATCCAATATACAGTAATGGCCTCTAGGGCATACATATAACTAACAATCTCCTACTTGCACTAGGGCCATCTATAGCAGTGGTTGTAGTATCTCATACTCAACCATCCTATAAAAGTCTCTCTCTGGGAATAGGCATTCGTGAGTGGATCCACCGTGTTGTCCTCTGAGTCTACTCTCCTAACCTCGATCACCCTGGAGATCAACCATCTCTATGATCAGGCGACACTGCCTTAGAATAAGTCTGGATCACTGATAGGACGGTCGTTCCTTGGCATAAGCCATAACTCCATTGTCATACAATGGGAGGAACGAAGTTCATCTCATGAACAAATATACATGCAGACTGCCTCTTTGGTAGTATCATAAGTAGCGATGTATCCAACCTTTATCGTTTAGTATGCCACGGTATCTACCTTGGAAATCTTCCAACATACCGTCCCTTTACTGAGGGTAAAGACAATGCCTGTGACTGACATTCAGTCGTCTTTATCATCCTGGAACCCTTCCAGTGATTCTCCCCAGGATCAATTGATACCATCTCACTACAACTAGTGAGAATCCTAACATCCATTTACTTCTATCTCATAGATTAAAACTCATGATTTAGGAGGTATCATCTTGATCCTATATGGAGAATCCTTGTGATAAGCGGAGATTGATCGAGCGTAGCATAGGAAACTCCTTTCTTATTAAGAGTATGTCATCCATGTACTCTACGAGGATAACCACCATACTCCCTACTACCCTTTTGTTTATACAAGGTTCATCTACCATTTTGATGATGTCAAACTCTTTGACTAACACATCAAAACAGACGTTCCAACTCCGCGATGCCTTCTTTATCAGATAAAACATCTTGCTCGCGTTTCCGCTGCTCCCACTGTCTATGAAGCCCTCTTGCTGTGTACATATAGACGCTCTCTTCTAAAACATCATTTAGAAAAGCAGTCATGACACCCAACCACCAGATATCGTAGTCGTGGAATGTAGCCGTGGCAAGTAGGATCTGGATGGACTTAAGCATAGCTACTTGAAAAGGTTTCATCATTATCCATGCTTGGTCGATGACGAAAACCTTTAACAAGTCTAGCTTTGAAAGTCTCAACTTTTCCATCTACACCTATTAATCTTCTCAAGATATACTTGCTCCTGATGGGGATTTAACCCTTCAGATAAAACAACCAAAGTCCATACTTTGTTGGTGTATAAGGATTCCATCTCAGATCGCTAAGCATCCAGCCATTCTTACAGAGTCCCACTCTTGATGGCCAGCTCGAAACTAGTTGGGTCATCATCTCATGATGCAATCCTCGCTCCCACTATCATCGAGAAACAGAAGTATCTCTCTGGCGGATGAGGAACATTACCAGATCGCCGGAGAGGCTGAGGTTCGTCGGGAACTTTTGAATCCTTTGGTTCTGCCAAATCATCAGTAGTTTTGTATAGCTGGAACCTTTCCAGTTCTACAGAACTGACCTTGCCTCGATTTTGTCCGGATTTTTCTTTTGACATTGGCCGGACAATCCCAAATCTTAACTTACATAAGAGATAGGCTCTTCCGATACCATATCTTATATGGAGTGGTAGGCAGTGATCTGATTCGAACCTAATTCAATTGGTATGCAGCTTCTCAAGTGC
Organism: Agapanthus africanus; assembly: GCA_030015575.1. Classification (NCBI taxonomy): domain Eukaryota; kingdom Viridiplantae; phylum Streptophyta; class Magnoliopsida; order Asparagales; family Amaryllidaceae; genus Agapanthus; species Agapanthus africanus. The sequence goes on along the minus strand of CM057345.1, from coordinate 261,544,349 downwards.
ACAACCCCTTAAAAGAAACAGGTAACTTGGTAATACTCATCATAGAGCACACCATATCTAATATGGTGCGATTGCTCCGCCCCGATACACCGTTGTGCTGTGGTGTATTCAAAGGAGTAATACGGAGAGAGAATCTCATTCACCTTTAGAATAGTCCAAGAATTCTATGCACAAGTATTCTCCTCCCTGATCTTATCACAGGACATAATACTTATACCCGGTTTTTGGTTCTTTACTTCTAACTTATATTCTGTGAATATCTCAAAAGCTTCAGACTTATGTTTCAACAGGAACATATGACTGAATCTTGAGAGATTATCAGAGAATGTAATGAAGTACAAAGAACGGGTCTTGGCATATGTAGACAGGGGACTTTGCATACATCACTATGTATCAGTCCCAAGAGTTTAACAACTCTTTCTCTGTTTCCAATAAATAGAGCTACGGTCATCTAATCTTTGTGACATGACTGGAAAGTTTCACAAGATATAAATTCAAACTGATTTAAATATGCATCTTAAATGTAACTTAAGCTAGTCGGGTTGCGTTGATATGACCTAGTCTACAATGCCTCAAGAAGGATTCGTTAATTTCTGAACTCTTCCTCTTGTGTGTGTTCTGTATACTAGGAACTGTAGTTTGATTTAGAACATCAATGCTTTTAGATAACGTGCCTGAACCGATCAACTTTTGATATAGAAAATGTTCAAAACAATATCCAACAATACAAAATTTTATCATTTCTTTACTTGTAAAGAGACTGATATGATTTTGTATATCAGGTTCGGTATCTAATAACATTCGTTCAGAATCAATGTACTGGTAATACAGGGTTACAGTGACCAACAGACTTGGCTGCAACAATTGCCCCATTTTCTGTCTCATGAAACTTATCACCCGTTCTCAGTTCTCTGCCTTTCTATAGCCCTATGTAACAGATTACATATCTGGAATCCTGATCCGGTATCAGATACCCAGGACGCAGAGGATACTGAGAAACAGTTCTGTGTAACGAACACACCCGAAGGAGATGCATCTCATGCACTTTCTTCGTTTGGGCGGCATAGGAATTCTGGTATTCCCCTATTTCCTGCTCTGTCTTATAACAATTATAAGTTGGAGCGGGACCAATATTCCCCAGCTCAGTATAACAAGCGGGTTCGGTCAATACATCCATATCATTATCTTGATTAAGGCATGATATGGTTGCTACCTGGTGAGAGAGAGAAGAAAACACTTTGCGTACGCTCTTGCAAGATTAGATTGGTTATATATTTTATCTAATCAGGACGGCTCCCCCTGGTTTTATAAAATCTTCCTTCAACCCTTAAAAGGAAAGACTAGCCGGGATTAATTACACTCTATAAGTTCGCCAATCTTTCAGCCAGGCCAGTGTCGGTACTTTGAGGGAGGTTCCCCGTGCTTTCGCACCGACCTAATTACAGTAAACCTTGTTTTCCCAGAAGCGTAACCCCGTTGACACCTTTCTAGACACCTACTTGATTGGCTAATTGCAAAGTGCAAAACTCTCCCAGGAGTAACAATTAATCGCAGTGGGTATCGGGATCCAACTATCATATAGAAGGTATGCAATCTCATTGCAAATTTCAACACTTGAAACTCCCGATAAAGGTTTTTACCCCTAGCACCTATGACCTTAACTATGGTCAACAAATCATAAGTACTAGTCAAGTTCTACCCGTCATTTCATGATTAATTAGACCCACCCACATGACCCTTAACTAAGGTCAACAAAGTCACGCGACTGTCCTAACTAATCGCATCATATGCGGTGTAGGAAGACATCACTTTGCTTCCGTACACTGTGCCTTGACTATGATCAACAAACACAGCACGAATAATAAGTACTCTACATCCTAAAATGATGGAGGGCTGCGAATGGTTTTTATGAAAACCTTTAACGCTTTGAACTTGATCTCGTTGCGAAATCAAATGGTTTTAAATGGAATGTTTTTGAGGCTTTTCTAGTTTTGCTAAAGGGGTCACTCCCGGTGAAGGGATCGTCGGCCCTTTCCTCATCGAATAAGGTGCAGGAAATATCATATATACCACTGTGCAAAGAAGAAACTATAAAAGCAATCAAAAGACAAACCGACGGTTGTAGCATCTGCCAGTTATTGCTAAAGGAGTCACTCCCGGTGAAGGGATCTCGGTCCTTTCCTTATCGAATAACGTGCAGGATGTTCTACAAGGAACACCGCGATGCAAAGCAAGAACTGTAGCTACCTGTTTTATTTTGAAATTCGATTCCACAACATCTTTTAGGTTTATTTTCTTTCATTAATCTCGTTAATGAATATCCCATCATTTAAGTCCACCTAAACATCACAGATAAATATAACGTACGTTTATGCCATCCGCATTCTCCTCGATGTTCCGTCTGCACCGTTAGGTTAGGTAATTAACGCCAGAGCGAGGCAGGGCTAGCGCGGGTGTAAAACATAAGCAACGTCTATATAATATATAATATATACTATATATAATATCTATCTGAACATATCACATGATCACATCACAGATAACACAGCAGAAAATATCATATGAAATATTGGATATACTAGGACGTCCGTGTTTTTAATACGAGCCAGTATAAAACATGGATTCCACGGTCGTGATGAATAGCCAATCCCACACCCCTAGACCTCTACGAGAGCGGCAAGCAACCCTACCAATTCTAGGGTTAGGAGACCCGAACTCGACACCTCGAGATGGTCTCCCACTGGACCGTAGAACCCGGTTACTTATGCTCCCTTCCTTGGGTCTATCCTAATGCGGAAAAGTAAATAATCTACAAATGGTGACATCATCCATAACCTGGAAGTGCCCCATAAAAGAATATTACATACAAGTTTTTACATGAATGAAAATGAAAAACACTCATCTCACATAAAAACCCCCCGGCTATTCAAACACGACGATCCAATATAACATATCCAGCAACACATGACATCACATGTCATCAACGTAAGTAAACATGCGTATCCCAATTGTCGTTGACATATAGCAACGAAACCGGTGATATCACATATTACACTTACGGTCGCAGAAAAGAAAGTGTAAAACTACAACAGTTGGAATCCGCAAACACTTTAGACATCGCATGCCTAATCAAATGAATCCCTTAGACATTGTATGCCTAACAATTATAAACCCCGTATTTTAGTCTCTTTATCGAAAACTCTTTTCAATATCAAGTCGGGTAATTCAACAGGATTCCCGACATCCCGATTGAATGCTCGTCGCAAACTTTAGTAGACGGATGCACCCCCGATGCCGCCGTCGAAGTGCACCAAGGCGGAACACCACTACCGCGAGCACCCGAACGGATGCTTTTGGCGACAGGGTTCTCCTACAGTCACTTGGTCGGGGCTATGGGTTGAGGCTGTCTATTATGTTTACCCGGCGAGTATCCGCGTACGCTACGTGATTGCGACGGACTTTTGATCACATCAAAATTCCGTGGCAACCGATCAAGTGAGACTAAAGTGCTATGTTTATAACATTCAAATCAGTTATCTCTTAACTACTTGTGGATTCTAAATATTGTATCACATTCCAGATAAATAGAAAATGTTAAACATTCCGATCGAACAGTCAAACAGCCAAGTTTTCCCCAAACAGCTCAACACATGAAATAAGTTTAAAAACATTCACTTCATGCCTCAGTACCAACGGTCCAGCCGTAGATGGGTCAAGCCAACGCCTTACATGTGGCACGCCGTACTGCCCCAAACCCTAAGGTTCAAAGGGCAGTTCAAGACGGTCACATAATCGAGTTAAGGTTTGTTGTCTTCTATAGGGTCCATCGCGTTACTTGCACTACTTAGAACGTCTTTAAACTACGGAAAAATCCAACAATTGGAAATTTCCCGGCAGGGGAAAAAGTGGGTATTTTTATCCGGTCGAACTTTTTAACATATTCAAAAATTACCGGGAAAAACACATAGACAAAATTAGACAATCCGATCGAATCTACGAACTCCCAATACAACCCAGAAAACTCAACTCCGGAGTGCATTTTAAAAATTCCCAGAAAACTCAGCACAACAATAAAGGAATTACTGTGCAAGATTCAATGAAGGATGCTTCTGTACGGCCGCGGAACCGCCGCACGAGCCATGCGCGTGCCGCGGTTCCGCGGCGGTTTGATCGAGTTAGCCGCTCATTTTGCACAGTATTTCTTACAATTCCCTGCTGATTTTTCTGCATATTTTTAATTCACAAAAATCCCAGTTTTTAAAAATTGTACAGAGAAAGATTTAGAATTAGGGTTTCGGGTTCGATCGGGTTTCTAACTTCGTCTACCCATCGCCTAAGGCTTTAGCCTGGCTTTTATACCACTGTAGGGTTCCTAGGTACACCAATGAGGTTCTACAACTGATCAAACATGGCCAATTCAAAATTTTCATGTGCCAAAGAAACCCTATTGCGAGATCGTTAACTAGAGGCAAAGGCGAAACGACAACAAGTTAACAACTTTAACTAAAAGGAAAGTGACTACAACCTTTATAGATCAGGTCCTCCACTTCTTTGGCTCCGTGATGACGTCCCTCCACTGCAACCATCGGAATCCTATACTCTCGCGGTGGTTTCACCGGAGAAAAGATCGGGCTTGGTCGTCGACTTCGATGCCGAAGATGATCTACGTCGAGGCAACTCAAGATCAGGCTCCACCTTCACCAAGTCATGAAACTTGTGAAGAAACACCCTATACTACATGGCAAGTGGTAGAGGATGAAGAAATAGGAAGTGGGTTCACTTTTGATTTGGATTTCTCACTTGGAATCATCATTTAGAAATTTCAAGCAAAGGTTTTCTTTTTCTCTTCATGAAGAAGATGAAGAAGAAGAATGAAAAAGAATTATCAATCATAGAAAAAACTAGTGATGGTTATCATAATGCAACCATGGTTAAGTGTAGAGAATAAACTAGGGTTAGGTGAATGGTTAGGTTAGGCAAAAGAAACAAAAATGCTTGAACGTTTCAAAGCTTCATGAAGCTTCAAAGTAAATCCAAAATAAGCAACCTTTTCTTTTCTTGCTAAAAGAATAAATAAATAAAATAAGTAATCAAGAGAAGATAATAAAACCCTAACCATTCACTTAAACATGGTTTAAAGTAAACACAAACCCAAGTTTGCATGTATCATCAAACATGATACAAACTAGTGCACAAAACTATATCATATATACAATGTGCACATCAAGTGAGAAAATCTATCTTAAGTGAACCAATACTAGTTAATACAAAGTAATATATCAAATATAAAATTATGCATTAAATCAACATTTTATTTAACGATCCGGTCATATCGCATATGATCGACTAATATCCAATGTATCGGCTTATCGAATCAATCCTCGATTCGATAACTAGGTTATATCGCATACAACCAATCGATACATTCATCATTGGAATAGAATACGGTATCACATATACGCATTATTCTCGGTCCCGCACATATCTCATATGCGCTCCTATTTCGTTTCGCTTGAGCCAGGAAACCTCTGTGTAGAACTCTAAAGACTCGTCAATACGCCGGCAGCAGATGATGATCATATCAAGCACCCACAAGCCGAAAGCGATCTGCTAAACGTAACGGCCACCCGGGTATTGAGCGATCAGAAGATCGACGAGCAAGCCCGCTCATACTCCTGTGAATCCAATCAGTAACACTTACGGTACAGTCCGGTCTGATCGTCTGATATGTCGCATATCTCGCCTAGGGGTGGTAAACGTCAGACCCCAGTAGCTCGATAAGTCGTGTCGATATGAGGTCTATAACAGTTCGAGAAACTACTGGTAACACTTACCAGTAAATCTCGGCAACCCTGGCCAGGGATTTCCGGTTATAGCCAATCGAACACAGTGCAACATCAACTCCCTATACCGGGAGAGACGAATCCCCTCCTATCGCTCATTGCCTCCATGTGATTCGGGACTGTACCCAAAAACCACTGTTTTGCACGCCCTCTTGGACGTGGTAAGGTGGAAATCAAAGCACAGTGGGAATCACACAAGACTCTATGACGATCTCGGGTCTACAGACTAACCTGTACCAGTGTCACCAGAGAACTGCCATCTGACGTAAGGTATAATACCATCTGGGAGTTCTCGGCGAGTCCGTCCAGTGTACCCAGTCTCCACTGAGCACCCGTATATCATCTCTGATGTCAAACACTAATGGATATGGGATCATCCATCGTCCATCTGTATGGGTCGAGAAGGTTTATGCTAGTCTACTCTGGTATATCGATGCCCCGTCTCGATACACCCACAACTAGGGATCTTGAAGGATGTACTTATAGACTACCATGTCCCCACTAGTATGATCTGCATCATAGTCCAGGTAGTCAAGTACACATCCTAAGGGCTTTACCAACATGTAATAGAGAGACAATCAGTGTACACGTTAAGGTAAAGAGCAACCAGATAGCATACTATCATGTCGAGCAAGATAGTCCTTCATATATATGTCCCAGCATCCACTACAATATACATCCTATGTACAGTAATGGCCTCTAGGGCATACATATAACTAACAGATCTAAGCATTTAGAGTATGCAGGAGGGTGGACCAGGTCAAGACCCAACTTTTCTCTTTTGGTGACTCGGCCGTCCGGCCGAGTCCGGCCGGCGGCGCCGGACCGATTCGGCCGAGTCGCTGGCCGGCGGCGCCGAGTCGGGCCGAGTCAGGGGTCAAATGGCCAGGGATTCTTCGGGGGTACAATTTGGTTTATTTACTTTTTGTGTCAAGTACATATTTTGTGAGATATGTCCTTTTAACCGTTGACTTTCCAAAAAAATAAAACAAAATAAATACAAAAATAATGTGGGGCATGGGATTTGAACTCTGGTGGCTTGGTTCAGTAGTGCAAGGTATTACCAATGAGCCACAAGCTCCTTCTTGTAATTATGGAGTGAAATAAATACTTAAAGAGATATCAGCTGCAATAAATACTCTAAGTATAAATTGAATTTAAATTAATTCTTTGTACATTAAAAATGGAGTTGTTATAGTCTACCCTTCTAACAAAAATTTCGTCCTCGAAATTTACAACTTTTATTTGAGGTCTAGTTTACAAAGAGGTGTGGATATCTAGTACGCATTTCATCCTCCCTTTCCCAAGTGGACTCTCCTGGAGTGTCTTTCCTCCATATTACTCGAACCAAGTTAACTTCCTTGTTCCGAAGTGTCTTCACTTTCCTGTCCAGGATCTCCACGGGCTGTTGCTCACAAGACAAGTCGGACTGTATAGTGAGCTAGGAATGATCAAGTACATAACTGGGGTCACTCACATACTTTCTGAGTTGGGATATGTGGAACACATTATGCACTCCTTCCAATGAAGGTGGAAGCGCTAAGCTGTAAGCCACTTCACCGACTCGTTCGAGTATGTCGAACGGTCCAATATATCTCAGACTCAACTTATCCCGTCTTCCAAATCGGATCACTCCGCGTTTCGGAGATATTTTCAAGAATACGTGATCTCCTGGCTGGAACTCCAAGTGTCGTCTCTTTGCATCAGCCCAGTGCTTCTGTCGATCTTGGGCTATGCGCATCCTTTCTTTGATAGTACGGATCACATCAACAGTCGCTACTATCATCTCTGGTCCAAGAAGTTCCCTATCTCCGACGTCGTCCCAACTTAATGGCGATCAACACTTCCTTCCATACAATGCTGCAAAAGGTGCCATTCCTATGCTTGCTTGGTAGCTGTTGTTGTACGAAAACTCCACAAGATATAGGTGATCTTCCCACGATCCTTTGAAGTCTAACATACACGCTCTGAGCATATCCTCCAAGATCTGAATAGTTCGTTCCGACTGACCATTTGTTTGTGGATGATAAGCCGTGCTGAAGTTCAGACTTGTTCCCAAGCTTGCTTGCAGACTCTGCCAAAATTGCGATCGGAACCTGGTGTCACGATCGGAGACAATGCAGACCGGTACTCCATGAAGTCTCACAATTTCCTGTATGAGTTCATGGGTATCAGAGATACTACATTATAAGAGTTTAAATCTTAATTGGATTATTACCTCCATGTACTTCTTTGCTAGTGTCTCAGTTGATTGGCCAACTCGAAATGGGATGAAGTGAGCCTACTTTATGAGTCGATCAACAATGACCCATATGGAATCGTTACCCTTTGTGCTGCGAGGAAGAGCAGTCACAAAGTCCATTGTGATGTGTTGCCACTTCCATTCTGGGATTGGTAACGGTTGAAGTAATCCAGCAGTCCTGTGATGTTCAGCCTTTACTTGCTGACACACCAAGCATTCTGCGACGCTTCTGGCTACTTTACACTTCATTCCATGCCACCAATAATTCTTACGTAGATCTTTGTACATTTTGGTACCTCCAGGGTGTACTGAATAGGGAGAGCTGTGAGCTTCTTTCATTAACTCTTCCCGAACAGGACCTTTTGGTACACACAATCTGCTGCCGTATCTCAAAGATCCGTCTTCATGGATGATGAAGTCTGTTCTGAGTCCATTCTCCACTTGTTCTCTGATCTTTTGCAACTTAGCATCACTTGCTTGAGCTGCTTTGATCTGATTGACAATGGTTGATTGAACTTGTAAATTCATCAAACTTGAAGCATTACCTGGCATGACTACTTCAATCTCCATCTGATGCAAGTCTTGTTGAAGCTTCCACTGAGCGGTGAGATTCATTGCTAATGGTTGGCGACTAAGAGAATCAGGTACTACATTCATCTTCCCTGGGTGATATTGCAATTTGATGTCAAAATTCGCCATGAGTTCCAACCATCTTCTCTGCCGCATATTCAACTCCTTCTGAGTAAACACGTACTTTAGGCTCTTATGATCTGTGTAGATGTTCACTCGTTCACCAAGTAGATAATGACGCCAAATCTTGAGAGCAAAGATGACGGCTGCCAACTCCAAATCATGCATCGGATAATTGCGCTCATGAATCTTCGGCTGTCTTGAAGCATAAGCCACAACCTTACCGTGCTGATGTAGAACACATCCTAATCCCTTACCGGATGCATCGCAATGAACTTCGAATCCTCCAGATTGATTCGGTATGACGAGAATGGGTGCTGATGTCAACCTTGACTTGAATTCTACGAAAGCTTATTCGCATGCTTCTGACCACACAAATTCTTCATCTTTACATGTGAGCTTGGTCAGGGGCGTTCCAATCTTTGAAAAGCCTTCAATAAACCTTCTGTAATATCCAGCTGAACCCAAGAAACTTCGAATATCCTTCACTGACTTTGGTGTAGGCCATTCGCTAAATGCCGAAACTTTCGCTGGATCCACAGAGATTCCTTCTCCTGATACGGTATGTCCAAGAAAACAAACTTGATTTAGCCAAAACTCGCACTTGCTGTACTTGGCATAGAGCTGATATTGACGAAGAGTTTCCAGGACAATTCGTAGATGTTCTGCATGTTCTTTCCGACTCTTAGAATATACCAGGATGTCGTCAATGAAGATGACAACAAACCTGTCTAAATATTCCCGGAAAACTTGATTCATAAGGTTCATGAATATTGCGGGTGCGTTGGTCACTCCAAATGGCATCACTAAAAATTCGTAATGTCCATAGCGAGTTCTGAAAGCTGTTTTGTGAATATCAGCTTCCTTGACCTTTACTTGATGATAACCTGAACGAAGATCTAATTTAGAGAAAACACAAGATCCACTTAGCTGATCGAATAAATCATCGACGCGCGGGAGTGGATACTTGTTCTTTATAGTGACTTCGTTCAAGGTTTTGTAATCGATGCACATTCTGTATGAACCTTCTTTCTTCTTCACAAGTAGTACAGGTGATCCCGAACTTGAAGTGCTGGGACGAATCTATCCTTTCGCCAGTAATTCGTCCAACTGTGTCCGGACTTCCTTCAAACCTTCTGGACTTAAACGATAGGGTGCTTTGATCACCGGTTGTGTTCCTGGTACTAAATCAATATTGAATTCAAGAGCTCGATCAGGAGGCAAACTTGATATATCGTCAGTAAATACATCGTCGAACTCTCGAACCACATCTGGTCTTGATTCTTCCTTCGCTTGAGCTGCTGCAACTACTGCTTCTCTTGGCATCGCTTTGTAGGTACTTGGCTCCAGTGTACGGTCTCCGCTTTTGAAATAGAAGAACGGATGGTCTGGAATCTCGAATACTACCCTCCTTTGACGACAGTCGATGGTAGCATAAAAAGTTCCAAGCCAATCCATTCCTAGAACCACATCGAAGTTCGGTATGTCCAGTACTTTGAAGTCAGCATAAAACTCTCGACTGTAGACGATGACTGGACACAAGCTGTATCCCATAGTTGTCTTTAGAACGCTATTTCCTGAACTGACATTCCAGCTGGATACAAGCGGTGAGACTGGAATCGCATGGGTTCAGACAAACCATTGCGACATAAAGCAGTGTGATGCTCCAGTATAAAACAGTGCAAGTCCAGGGATTGAGGATACTAAGATTGTAACTAAGGTATGTGGGATTTGTCTTAGGTATAGAAAATATGTAACTAAGTTGCAGGATAGAAAAGCAAAGATTGAAAAGAAGAGTTTACCAGTGATGACTTGGCCAGTGGTTGTAGCTTCTTCCATGGACATCGTGAAAGCCTGGCGCCTTAGTACATTCCTCCTGGCCTGAGGAGCATTCCTCGGAACATTCCTTTGAGCTTGATGGAACTGACGAGGAGGTGTTGCAGCTTGTGGTCCTCTGGGTGGTGCAGGTAGTGCAGGTCTGGGAGCAGGTGCCTGAAGAGCTGGTCGCTGCGGATAAGTAATTGCTGGCCTGGGTGCAGTAACTAGGTTCTGTCTTTGGGGACAAGACCCAATATCGTGAGCAGCTGAGCCATAGACTAAGCAAAGGCGGTTGGCTCGACGGCAGTCTTTCATCATATGTCCAGTTCTCTTGCTGTAGGTGCAACAGGCTGGGCAGGGACGATGGGTTGGTACTCCGGGTCGCCTTGGCACGAAACGTGGTATGGACGAGGCTCCACCCGCTATCTGGTTGGCAGGGCGTTTGACTCCTACAGACTGAGGTCTGCCTCTTGCTTTTATCACTGCCTCATAACTGCGGGCAGCTTGCAAAGCATCCTAATGAGTCAAAAATTTTCCCGTGGATAGGGCAGCCTGAATCTCCGTGTTCAGTCCTTGTTGAAAACGACAGGCTCTGATCTCGTCCATCGGTATCAAGTGTGCCGCGAATCTGCTTAAAGATTGTGTTAGCTGTGTTGTATGTGATATTTTAAAAATTGAACCATTATGACATATCTTACCGGCTTAACATGGTGAATTCAGCGTCGTATTCATCTACCGATTTGTCCCATATTGAACCCTGTTGTAGATGAATAAGCTGCTGCTGTAGGGTTCCTAGGCACTCTAATGAGGTCTCACAAGGCATCAACCATGTCAATTTGAAATTTTACGGGTGCCGAGAAACCCTAATACGGATCGTTAACTAGATTTTAGGCGAAAACAAGAACTAGTAAACTACTTTACTAAGAGTAAACGGAAATACAACCTTTGTAGATCCGGTCCTCCACCTCCATAGCTCCGCAATGAAGTCTCCTCGCTGTCCATAACAAGTTCCGGGCTCTAGCGTCGGCTTCATCGGAGAGTGGACGGGCTAGGTCATCGATGTCCATGCCGAAGATGATCTACGTCGAGGCATCGCTAAATCAAGCTCCGACTTCACCAAGTCAAGAAACTTGTGAAGGAAACACACTCTACTACTTGGCAAGAGGTAGAGGATGAAGAAATAGGAAGTGGGTAGACTTTAGAATTGGATTTCTCACTCTTTTTCATCACTTGCCATTGATGGAGGCAAGCTTTCTTCACTTGAAGAAATGAAGAAGAAGAAGGAAATTGTTATGATAAGTTAATTAAAAAATGAAAAGAAAAATCAAAACTTATCATAATCTAAACCATGGTCAAGTGTAGAGATTAAACTAGGGTTAAATCAAATGGTTAGGTTAAGCATGAGATAAGAATGGTGGACAAAGTCAAAGGTTCATGAATCTTCAACTACAAACAAAGAAAGCCACCATTCTTCTCATTTCTTTTTCCAAAAAGAAAATAAATAAATAAATGAATAATGGGCGATGGATGATCCCATATCCATCGGTGTTTGACATCAGAGATGATATACGGGTGCTCAGTAGAGACTGGGTACACTGGACGGACTCGCCGAGAACTCCCAGATGGTATTATACCTCACGTCAGATGGCAGTTCTCTGGTGACACTGGTACAGAGTAGTCTGTTGACCCGAGATCGTCATAGAGTCTTGTGTGGTTCCCACTGTGCTTTGATTTCCATCTTACCACGTCCAAGAGGGCGTGCAAAACGGTGGTTTTTGGGTACAGTCCCGAGTCACATGGAGGCAATGAGCGATAGGAGGGGATTCGTCTCTCCCGGTATAGGGGGTTGATGTTGCGCTGTGTTCGATTGGCTATAACAGGAAATCCCTGGCCAGGGTTGCTGAGATTTACTGGTAAGTGTTACCAGTAGTTTCTCGAACAGTTATAGACCTCATATCGACACGACTTATTGAGCTATTGGGGTCTGACGTTTACCACCCCTAGGCGAGATATGCGACATATCAGACGATCAGACCGGATTGTACGGTAGTGTTACTGGTCGGATTCACTGGAGTGTGAGCGGGCTTGCTCGTCGATCTTCAGATCGCTCAATACCCGGGTGGCCGTTACGTTTAGCAGACCGCTTGCGGCTTGTGGGTGTTTGATATGATCATCATCTGCTGCCGGCGTATTGACGAGTCTTTAGAGTCCTACACAGAGGTTTCCTGGCTCAAGCGAAACGAAATAGGAGCGCATATGAGATATGTGCGGGACCGAGAATAATACATGTATGTGATACCGTATTCTATTCTCGCGATAAATATATCGAATGGTTGTATGCGATATAACCTAGTTATCGATTCAAGCGTTGATTCGATAAATCGATACATTGGATATTAGCCAGTTATATGCGATATGACCGGATCGTTAAATCAATTGTTGATTTAATGATTTAATGTATAATTATATATTTGATATATTACTTTGCATTAACTAATATTGGTTCACTTTAGATGGATTTTCTCACTCGGATGTGCGCATTATATATGTGATATGATTTTGTGCATTTGCTTGTATCATGTTTGATGATACATGCTTTTTGGTTTGTGTAAAGATTAAACCATGGTTATTTAAATGGTTAGGGTTTTGTTTTTCATATCTATTTATTCATTTAAAAACTTTTATGTAATATTCTTTTATTGGGGCGCTTCCAGGTTGCGGGAGTTGTCACCTGTTGTATATTATTTACTTTTCCGCACTAGGATAGACCCAAGGAGGAGGGCACAAGTAACCGGGTTCTGGAGTCCAGTGGGAGACCAACTTGAGGAGTCGAGTCCGGGTCTCCTAACTCCAGAATTGGTAGGGTTGCTTGCCGCTCTCGTAGGGGTCTAGGGGTGTGGGTTTGGCTATTCATCACGACCGTGGAATCCGTGTTTTATACTGGCTCGTATTGAAAACACGGACGTCCTAGTATATCCAATATTTCATATGTTTCTTCTGCTGCGATATCTGTGATGTGATCATGTGATGTTCTGTGATAGATACATATATAGTATATATGATATATTATATAGACGTTACTTATGTTTTACACCCGCGCTAGCCCTGCCCCGCTCTGCCGTTAGTTACCTAACCTAACGGTGAACGAGGGGACATCGAGGCGAATGCGGATGGCATAAGTGTACGTCGTATTTATCTGTGATGTTTAGGTACTTGAATGATGGGACTTCATTAATGTGATTAATGAAATAAAAGAAACCTAAGATGTTGTAGAATCGAATTTCAAAATAAAAAAGGTAGCTACAGTTCTTGCTTTGCACAGCGGTATATGAGATATATCCTGCACCTTATTCGATGAGGAAAGGACCGAGATCCCTTCACCGGGAGTGACTCCTTTAGCAATAACTGGCAGATGCTACACACTCGGTTTGTCTTTTGATTGCTTTTAAAAGTTCTGCTTTTCACAGTGATATATATGATATATCCCACACCTCATTCGACGAGGAAAGGACCGACGATCCCTTCACCGGGAGTGACTCCTTTAGCAAAACTAGAAAAGCCTCAAAAGCACTCCATTTCAAAATTCATTCGATCCTACAACGATATCAAGTTCATTACGCAATAGGTTTTCAGAAAAACCTGTCGTAGCCCTCCGTCATTACAGATAAGTACTAGTTAGTATTCGTGCTACGGTAGTTTGGCATTCGTCAAGGCGTAGTGTGCGGTAGCTAACTAGTATTTATCTGCTTATGCATATGATGCAGATTGGATTAGGGTATTCGTACGGCGTTGTTTGGCATTCGTCAAGGGTCGTGCGGGTGGGTTTAATTCGATCAAGTAATGTACGGGTTGAACTTGACTAGTGGACTATGGGTTGTTTGGCATTCGTCAAGGTCATAGCGAGCTAGGGGCAAAATATTATCGGGAATTTCAAGTGTTGAAATTTGCAATGAGATTGCATACCTTCTATGAGATAGTTGGATCCCGATACCCGCTGCGAGTAAGAGTTACTCCTGGGAGAGTTTTATACATTACAATTAGCCGATCAAGTAGGTGTCTAGAAAGGTGTCAACGAGGTTACGCCTCTGGGAAAACGAGGTTTACATTAATAAGGTTCGTGCGAAAGCACGGGGGACCTCCCTCAAAGTACCGACACTGGCCTGGCTGAAAGATTGGCGAACTTATAGTGTGTAATTAATCCCGGCTAGTCTTTCCTTTTAGGGTTTGAAGGAAGATTTGATAAAAAGCAGTGGGAGCCATCCTGATTAGATAAAATAAAAACCAATCTATTCTTGACAGAGCGCACGCTGAGTGTTTTCTTCTCTCTCTCTCCAGGTAGCGACCATATCACGCCTTAATCAAGATAATAATACGGAATATTGACCGAACCCGTTTGTTATACTGAGCTGGGGAACGTTGGTCCCGCTCCAACTTATAAATGTTATAAGACAGAGCAGGAAATTGGGGAATACCAGAATTCCCGTGCCGCCCAAACGAAGAGAGTGCATGCTGATGCATCATCTTCGGGTGTGTTCATTATACAGAGAACTGTTTCTCAGTAACCTTTACGTCCTGGGTATGTGATACCAGATCAGGATCCCTGATATGTAATCTGTTACATAGGGTACAGAAAGGTAGAGGACTGAAAACGGGTGATAAGTTTCATGAGGCAGAAAACGGGGCAAGTGTTGCAGCCAAGTCTGTTGGTCACTGTCACCCTGTATTACCAATACATTGATTCTGAACGAATGTTATTAGATACCGAACCTGATATACAAAATCATATCTGTCTCTTTATTAGTAAAGAAACGATAAAATTTTGTATTGTTGGATAATGTTTTGAACATTTTCTATATCAAAAGTTGATCGGTTCAGGCACGTTATCTAAAAGCATTAATGTTCTAAATTAAACTACAGTTCTTAGTATACTGAACACACACAAGAGGAAGAGTTCAGAAATGAACGAATCCTTCTTGAGGCATTGTAGACTAGGTCATATCAATGTGACCCGACTAGCTGAAGTTACATGTAGATGCATATTTAAATCTGTTTGAATTTACATCTTATGAAACTCTCCAGTCATGTCACAAAGATAAGATGACCACAGCTCTGTTTATTGGAAACAGAGAAAGATTTAGTAAACTCTTGGGATGATACATGTTGATGTATGTAAGGTCCCCTGTCTACATTAGCCAAGACTGGTTCTTTATACTTCATTACATTCTCTGATGATCTTTCGAGATTCAGACCTATGTTCCTGTTGAAACACAAGTCCGAACCTTTTGAGATATTCATAGAATATAAACGAGAAGTAGAAAACCAGAATACGGGTATAAGTACTATGTCCTTTGATGAGATCAAGGAGGAGAATACTTGTGCACGGAATTCCTGGACTATTCTAAAGGAGAATGAGATTCTCTCTCAGCATTACTCCTCCGTATACACCATAGCACGATGGTATATCGGGGTGGAGCAATAACACCCTATGTGATAAGGTGTGCTCTGTGATGAGTACTACTGAGTTACCTATTTCCTTTTGGGAGTTATGCGCTTGAGAAGCTGCATACATATTGAATAGGGTTCCAATCAAATCAGTTGCCTACCACTTCATATGTGATATGGAAAGGGAAGAGCCCATGTCTTAAGCTAGTTAAGATTTGGGGTTGTCCGGCCTATGTTTAAAAGCAAAATCCGGACAAGCTCGAGGCAAGATCTGTTATCTACAGCTGGAAAGGTTCCAGCTATGCAAACTATAGCAGATGATTTGGTAGAACCAAAGGATTCAATAGATACCAACGAACCTCAGCCTCTCCGCCGATCTAGTAGGGTTCCTCACCCACCTGAGAGATACTTCTGTTTCTCTATGACAGTGGGAGCGAGGATTGCATCATGAGATGATGACCCAACTAGTTTCGAGCTGGCCATCAGGAGTGAGACTCTGTAAGAATGGCTGGATGCTTAGCGATCTGAGATGGAATCCTTATACACCAACAAAGTATGGACTTTGGTTGCTATATCTGAAGGGTTAAATCCCCATCAGGAGCAAGTATATCTTGAGAAGATTACTTGGTGTACATGGAAAAGTTGAGACTTTCAAAGCTAGACTTGTTAAAGGTTTGCATCATTGATCAGGTGTGGATCATGATGAAACTTTTTCTAAGGATCTATGCTTAAGTCCATCCAGATCCTACTTGCCACGGCTACATACCATGACTACGATATCTGGTGGTTGGGTGTCATGACTGCTTTTCTAAATGATATTTTAGAAGAGTGGGTCTATAAGTACACAGCCAGAGGGCTTCGTAGACAGTGGGAGCAGCGGAAACGTGTGCAAGATGCTTTATAGGATAAAGCAGGCATCGCGGAGTTGGAACATCTGTTTTGATGGATTAGTCAAAGAGTTTGACATCATCAAAATGGTAGATGAACCTTGTATAAACAAGAAGGGTAGTAGGGAGTATGGTGACGATCCTCGTAGAGTATGTGGATGACATACTCTTGATAGGGAAGGAGTTTCCTATACTACGCTCGATCAATCTCCGCTTATCACAATGATTCTCCATATAGGATCAAAATGATACCTCCTAAATCCTGGGTTTTTGGATCTATGAGATAGATCTAATTGGATGTTAGGACTCTCACTAGTTGTAGTGAGACGGTATCAACCGATCCTGGGGAGAATCACTGGAAGGGTTCCAGGGTGATAAAGACGACTGAATGTCAGTCACAGGCATTGTCTTTACCCTCAGTAAAGGGACGGTATGTTGGAAGAGTTCCAAGCTGGATACCGTGACATACTAGACGATAAAGGCAGGATACATCGCTACTTAAGATGCTACCAAAGAGGATGTTTGGGTGTATATTAGTTCATGAGATGAACTACGTTCCTACCATTGTGAGACAATGGAGTTATGGCTCATGCCAAGGAACGCCGGGTCCCATCAGTGATCCAGACTTATTCTAAGGCAGCATCGCCTGATCATGGAGATAGTTGATCTCCAGGGTGATCGAGGTTAGGAGAGTAGACTCAGAGGACAACACAGCGGATCCACTCACAAAGGCCTGTTCCCAAAGAGAGACTTTTATGGGATGGTTGAGTATGAGATACTACAACCACTGCTATCAGATAGCCCTAGTGCAAGTGGGAGATTGTTAGTTATATGTATGCCCTAGAGGCCATTACTGTACATAGGATGTATATTGTAGTGGATGCTGGGACATATATAGGGATGGCTTTCTTGCTCGACATGATAGTACGCTATCTGGTTGATCTTTACCTTAACGTGTACACTGATTGTCTCTCTGTTACATGTTGGTAAAGCCCTTAGGATGTGTGCTTGACTACCTGGACTATGATGCGGATCATACTAGTGGGGACAAGGTAGTCCATAAGTACATCCTTCAAAGTCCCTAGTCGTGGGTGTATCGAGACGGGGCATCGATATACCAGAGTAGACTAGCGTATACCTTCTCGACCCATACAGATGGGCGATGGATGATCCCATATCCATCGGTGTTTGACAAAAGTAAACCCTAACCATTTCATTAACCAAGGTTTAATTCTTTACACTTAACCAAAAAGCATGTATCATCAAACATGATACAAGCAAATGCACAAAATCATATCACATATATAATGCGCACATCCGAGTGAGAAAATCCATCTAAAGTGAACCAATATTAGTTAATGCAAAGTAATATATCAAATATATAATTATACATTAAATCATTAAATCAACACTTGATTTAACGATCCGGTCATATCGCATATAACTGGCTAATATCCAATGTATCGATTTATCGAATCAACGCTTGAATCGATAACTAGGTTATATCGCATACAACCATTCGATACATTTATCGCGAGAATAGAATACGGTATCACATATATGCATTATTCTCGGTCCCGCACATATCCCATATGCGCTCCTATTTCGTTTCGCTTGAGCCAGGAAACCTCTATGTAGGACTCTAAAGACTCGTCAATACGCCGGCAGCAGATGATGATCATATCAAACACCCACAAGCCGCAAGCGGTCTGCTAAACGTAACGGCCACCCGGGTATTGAGCGATCTGAAGATCGACGAGCAAGGCCGCTCACACTCCAGTGAATCCGACCGGTAACACTACCGTACAGTCCGGTCTGATCGTCTGATATGTCGCATATCTCGCCTAGGGGTGGTAAACGTCAGACCCCAATAGCTCAATAAGTCGTGTCGATATGAGGTCTATAACTGTTCGAGAAACTACTGGTAACACTTACCAGTAAATCTCAGCAACCCTGGCCAGGGATTTCCTGTTATAGCCAATCGAACACAGCGCAACATCAACCCCCTATACCGGGAGAGACGAATCCCCTCCTATCGCTCATTGCCGCCATGTGACTCGGGACTGTACCCAAAAACTACCGTTTTGCACGCCCTCTTGGACGTGGTAAGATGGAAATCAAAGCACAGTGGGAACCACACAAGACTCTATGACGATCTCGGGTCAACAGACTACTCTGTACCAGTGTCACCAGAGAACTGCCATCTGACGTGAGGTATAATACCATCTGGGAGTTCTCGGCGAGTCCGTCCAGTGTACCCAGTCTCTACTGAGCACCCGTATATCATCTCTGATGTCAAACACCGATGGATATGGGATCATCCATCGCCCATCTGTATGGGTCGAGAAGGTATACGCTAGTCTACTCTGGTATATCGATGCCCCGTCTCGATACACCCACGACTAGGGACTTTGAAGGATGTACTTATGGACTACCTTGTCCCCACTAGTATGATCCGCATCATAGTCCAGGTAGTCAAGCACACATCCTAAGGGATTTACCAACATGTAACAGAGAGACAATCAGTGTACACGTTAAGGTAAAGATCAACCAGATAGCGTACTATCATGTCGAGGAAGAAATTCATCCCTATATATGTCCCAGCATCCACTACAATATACATCCTATGTACAGTAATGGCCTCTAGGGCATACATATAACTAACAGCTGCTCCAAAGCAAACTTGGCAGTCACAGGGAAGTATTTCGCATCGAACTTCTCGCGAAAAGTATTCCATTCAATAGGCTGCACCAGACGGCTTTCTTTTGCCTTCAACCAGTTGCGAGCATTGTCCGTGAGCTGTAGTTTCGCCACATGGACCCAAGCGATGTCTGGCACTTGAGCTGCTGCCAGATCGTCATCGATGCTTTGTGCCCATTATTCAGGTTCAAGTGGGCTTCCTTTAACAGAGAACTGCTTAGGATGTAAAGCCCTGAATTGCTTTACTCCTGGTGCGTCGGTTTCAGGACGGTTCAGTAGTTGTTGTTGTCCCTCAAGAAGGCTGCGAATCGCCTCAAGTAGCACCGTTTGCTCGGTGGGTGGTGCAGGAACAGCTGGTGCGAGTGGTAGTGCTGGAGGTGTGTTGTTGACATTGGTGCTGGTGTTGTTCGGGGAATCCATAACCTTAAAGAAAAATTTGGGTTAGGACAGATTCAAGTACATGAAATGATAAGATTCAAGGAATAGAAATTTGTAAGATTCAAGAAATATGAATTGTAAAGAATGTTTTAGTTGCTGGTTCTTGTGTTATATTGCTTAGGTTGTTCACGCAGACCAGAACTGCATGATAGGGATTCATACAGCTCTGACCTGCATGGGCCACCAACAAAACCTTTCACGCCCCGCTTCCCGGTGTATGGCGAAGAGGACGCGGCGAGGTCCGCTACGTATATACTTAGAAGTACATACGCTAAGCGTATCTAAGCAATATAAAAATAAATCACAAGAGACAAGAGATATAAAAATAACAGCAACTTTATTGATAACATTCTTTTGTACAATGCATGAAAAGTGAATACAACTGAAATGAAAAGCTATGCCTAAACAATGGCATAACAGGAAATGAAAATACCGAATAGAACAAGGTACAATCTCTAGAGCTCAGGGTCTTCGTGAAACTGCTCCAAGTCTTCACCGGTGGGCTCGATCTCTGCATGGTCCAAAGCACCTGACGACATTCAAAGAAGAAAGAAATAGAATGTCATCAGCGAACAGGTCGCTCGGTAAGTCCCAATGATAAAGAAGAATTAGAAAAGACAGAATAAGAGTATTTTCTAAAGAGATTGAAAAATATTGTAGAATATTGTGTTAACGCTGTTGTTTGTAGCTTGGTACTGAAGGATGCCAATGTATACGAGAGGGGTCTCTATATGCTAGAGATCAGGGCAAACGGAATGTACAAGGAACCGTTAAGCCACGGTACAACAGCAACGGAATATAGGTTAGGTGTCTTAATCTGACCACCTCGTGTCACTTTTAACACCTTCCGTACCAATCTACCCCTTAAACCCCGTAGTGTTTTGACAGTATTGTTGTATTGTATTGTGTAAGTTGGATGACTGACCAAAACTGTAATATCAGTAAACAGATTGTAACTGCATAATCAGGTAAATGGAATAACGGAATAATAGATGTATATCCATGGTTTGATTCAGTCAAGTTGTATAGATTGTTAACTTGATTCTGGGATTCATGTGTTCATATTGAGTTGGAATATTAGACAATATAGATTGACTTGAATCATATTCAAGTCAGAAATAATCAGACTCAAACCCGAGTCAGACTAAAAGAAATGTAAGTCGAAGTTCTATATTTGTTAGGGTCATTTTTGTAATTTATAAAACTTGAGGGGGGTTTTATGTAAAAATACTTTTGTATAGTTTTCAAGATACACCTCAAGTATTTATTATTTGTCTTTATAGTTATAATGAGTGTGATTTATTTTTGTGATATTTCTAGTGAAAATAACCTGGTTACATAAATAAAGGTATTAATTTGTAATATTGATTTATTTGAAATTCATGGTATTTTAATGTAACTTTTAATCTTGTAATTTTTAGGAAAAGGTGGAAACTTTATCTTATAATAAAATAGGTGTTTAAATGATAAATATACATATATTTATACAAGAATAATTTTTAATAAATATTTTATTTCCCAAAAAAATCTCATTTTTTTAAATGTCGTATTTTAAACTTTTCGAGACCGAAGGCTCCTTGCGGAGGTCTAATCTCGTACTACTAAGCTCGAGGGTGCACGATAAACCGTACTATCCCTAACGGGTTCCCCAAAGGTGGGTTGTAGTAGCGCTTTGCAAAAATTTAATAAATACTAATCATTTAGAAAATAGTTTTATAAAGATAAGGTATTTATCTGTAAAAGGGTGTAAATTTCTGTATTTTAGATTCTAGGGTTTCCTAAGCCAACTAACCTATTTCTAAATGGTCTAAACGACAAGTCATTAAAAGTCTCAAACCGCCTCTTCACCGCCAATTGTGGCCAGGTGAGTGGGAGGCTCTCCACTACAAGTAGTGGACCTAATTAAGTAACCACTCGCCTTAGACACACTTGCCTAGACACCACAAAGTCAGGTTTAGATAAACGATCGATGTCCCAACTTATCGTATTTCTTATTAAAATATATTACATTAAAATTGTTTACAACTTAGAACTTTTAGAAAACGTTTATAAAGAAAATGGTATTTTAATGTAAAATCTTGTTTTATCATATTCTAAGTTTTCAAGGTAGAGTGTTATGATTTCATATGAGTGTGTGTGGAGGTAGGTCATTACCTCGTGATCTACGCTAATGTATAGTAAAGTTTAGGAGTTAAAGGTGATAAACTAAATATGGTGGTATTTAAGTGAAAGAATACGATATATTACAAAAGCTATCATTTCATGTGTGAAAACTTATTCAAATTAATTTTTAAGTGATTAGTAGTCAACATGAATATGTTTAAGTATTATGGAATTAGTGATAAGTGAGTTTTGATAGAAAACCGAATCGGAAATCGGTTTGTTCCGATTACCGTCGGGTTTGAAAAGTCGTATTTTAATGGAAGAAAAGAAAGATAGAAAAGGGAGACATACGGGTTTGGACAACGCTAGAGAGTGAGAGGGAGGTAGAGGGTTTGCCGGCGCGTCGAAACGTCGTCGAAAGCTCCTAGCACGATCACCGGAAAGTCGCCGTCGATTTCGTCAGCGCTTCGCCTTTCGCTCGTTTTCCGACGTACTAAAGTTCTCTTGGAATTTTGAGAGAGTGGACTTAGAAAAAGTGATGAGAGGGTAGAGGGTAGGGGTGTTTATATAGGGTTGGGATAAGGTTAGGGTTTTAATTAAAAAAAATATAAAAAATATATAAAAATTCATTAAAACTCATTAAACCTAGGATTAAAAGGGATTTATTGGACAAATGATAACCGATCCAAGTATTTAGAGTATGCAGGAGGGTGGACCAGGTCAAGACCCAACTTTTCTCTGTTGGTGACTCGGCCGTCCGGCCAAGTCCGGCCGTGTCACCGGCCGGCGGCGCCGAGTCGGGCCGAGTCAGGGGTCCAATGGCCGGGGATTCTTCAGGGGTACAATTTGGTATATTTATTTTTTGTTGTCCAGTACATATTTTGTGAGTTATGGCCTTTTGACCGTTAACTTTCCAAAAAAATAAAACAAAATAAATACAAAAATAATGTGAGGCATGGGATTTGAACTCTGGTGGCTTGGTTCAGCAGTGCAAGGTATTACCAATGAGCCATAAGCTCCTTCTTGTAATTATGGAGTGAAATAAATACTTAAAGAGATATGAGCTGCAAAAAATACTCCAAGTATACATTGAATTTAAATCAATTCTTTGTACATTAAAAATGGAGTTGTTACATACATATATATGCCTGTGGTGCCTGTTTCCACCGTTGGGCGTGATTTGCTCCCGTTTGGGGATGCTTTCTTTATATTTTATGTTTTACCCGTTTCGGGGCTAGTTTTTACAAAGGAGGTGCTGCCGAAATTTTTAAGAAAACAAAAGAAAGTAAAAAATAAGTTTAAGGATTTTTACTTAAGGTTTCCGAATGTTGTATCATTGTTTTCATTACTTATCTCTTTTGAAAGGTTTAGATTTCTAGGTTTCGGCTCACTTAAGTTACGTTACGCCTATAGACGTTGTGTAATCTAAGTGCCGGTCACGAGCTAATATTTCGGGTCGTGACAAAGTTGGTATCAGAGCGCTAGGTTTAACCTTGGTTCAAGTTTAGGTTTAACTATGTGGAGTCTGGGGTGTAAAATATTTCGGAATCTAGGCTTAACCTTACGGAACTTAGACTTGAACATAGGGTATTAGACCCGAACTTTCGATACATAGGCTGACCCTGATTGATGGAGGAGGTAGCTTGAGTAGAGTGACGTATCGTATGTTCCGCGGCATATTTACGATACGATACTCCATTTAAGTGACCTTAGGATGTACATATCTTGAGACTTGTGATTCTCTTTGTCCCCTTGATTATACATCCGTTTGAGATCCTTGATTCTATTTGTTTCCATGATCATACTCTCTCTGATTATGTTCCTCCTTATGATCATGTATTCATTCTGGATCAGTTGATTCATTTCAACCCTTTGATCTAATATCGTCGATATATAATTGAGGTTCCTGTCACCATAGTTTGAGTGAAGTTTGAGCTGCTGCTAGTGATGCGGTCAAGGAGAGCTCATCATGGAGGAGGACTGATCATCATGTTTTTCTTGGTGACATGGGAACGTATCGATTTAGTGCTTGTGTTGTGACCTCTCGTTGAGACGAGTGTTCGGATTTGTTGGATATGTATGTCCTAGAGGCCATTATTGTATAGAACTAGTTTGTATATTACATTTTGGAAGCTTGGGATATATACATGGATTGACGAAAGTCTTGGTCGATATTGTATTATGCTACTTAGTTTTTATCTATCTTAATATTTGTACATATTTTTTTAACATATCGCTAATACATATTGATGGAGCCCTTAGGATCTTTGCTTGACTACCGGCGTTGTGATAGAAATCACACTAGTGGGGGCTGGGTAGTCTATAAGCACATCCTTATACAGGTCCCTACTCGTAGGATTATCGAGATAGGGCATCGATACTCCAGAGTAGACTGGTGCATACGCTTCTCATCCCAGCAGGGGAGATGGTCTGTCCCATAGCCATAAGTACGTCGTACTGGAGATAGTATGCAGTTGATTGTTAGGTTACGAGTACACTGGACATGACTTGTCGGGAACTGTTGGTTTGTACTATACCTATCGTCACGTAGCAGTTCTCAGGTGACATGAGTACAGCACAGTCGGTTAACTTGACACTGCTACTTCGCCTTAGGTGTGTTCCCACTGTTCTTTGATTGCTATCCTACCACGGCTCTATTGAGTCGTGCAAATAGGTAGTAGTTGGGTACAGTCCCGAAGTACTTCGAGGCAGTGGCGATTAGACAGGATTCGTCTCTCCCGGTATTGGGGGTTGATATCGCGCTGTGTTTGGAGAGCCGTTACACGTAGTCCCTGTCCAGGGCAAGCGAGATTTACTGGTAGGTACTCCAGTATTTTCTCAGGTGTTTTGGGCTACACTCCGACATGACTTATACCGCTATTAGGGGTCTGACGTTTACCGCACCCTAGGCCCGTTATGCGATACTCTTAGACGAACAGACCGGACTGTACAGAGATTGTCACATTCAGGCTCAGTAGGAGTTCGGATGGGTTCACCTCATCGGTCTTCCTATCGGCATCTACCTGGGGACCGTTACGTATAGCTAATACCGCTTGCGGCCTGTTGTTAAATCCACTGCCAGCGTAGTATCGAGTTTTTAGAGTCCCACACAGAGGGTTGTTCACCTTTGGGCAAAACGGAGTAGAGGTCGTATGGTTTTACGACATGGTCCGTTCACATACGCGCACTTGTGCGTGCTTGGTGTTCGAGCAGTTGACACTAGTGGGCTTTGGTTTAAGTCAGATCCTAGTATTTAGTTTTGGGTTGGTTCGGTCTCATTGTATTCGTGTTCCTCGGAACACAGATGCGGGTGTGTATAAACAGTTGACAGAGGCAAAGAAACCTCATTAGGGTTTTGACCATTGACTTGATTAAAACAATAATGAGATGGAGGAAATTGATTAATGAGTTTTAATTAGAGATAATTGTATCATGGTTAATTGGTTTGACCATTTGACTTGTTGACTTTTGTTGACTTAGATATTTTTTTAAAGCATGAGATATTTTGTGCTTAGCATTAATTGTGACATGATAATGGTCAAATCAACATCAACCATGACAATTATCCTAATTAAAATTATAATTATTCTTTTTTTCATCATATGAGAGCAAACACCTCATTTTATCATGACACTTTCTCTCTCTTGCTAGCTCTCTCCTCTTCCCCTCTCAAGGCTCTCTTGTTTCATGAGTTGAAAATCAAGAGCATTGTGAGATCAAACGACCAAAATAATTCTCTAATAACTCTAGGGTCCTTAGTCTAGCACACTAAGCACCTTAGTTACTTCAAGATAGAGGTTGGAGCTCAAGGTAGAGGCCTTCGGGTGGATCTTTCTTTGGCATAGAGAAGACGGTGAGGATGAGCCATCTACACCACTCCAAGGAGCTCACAACAAGGAGAAGCACCATAAGAAGAGAAGGAGTTCAAGTTTGAGGTATAAATTTCTATCATAGTAGATAGAATCTTCTTTTGCTAGTTAGGTTTATGGTAAAGATCCGGTTTAGGGTTTATTCTAGCGCCAAGTTTTGTATCGTAGTAAAATTTTTGTTCCGCATTTGGCCACGGAAGTTGGCCGGGGCACTAGTGTAACCCTTCATGGTATCAGAGCCTACCCATAAACCCTACTTGCTAGTTCGCACAAGGTTAAAATCTCGATTGACAAAATTTTCCGAATCACGAATCTATGTTTATGAGCTTGCTGTCGATTTTCAAAGTTGTCCTAAAATTTTTCTGGGTATCTTAGAATTATGTGCAGGCGAAACTATAGCTACAGAAAAAATTTGGGGGCCTAACTCCAAAATACCGCCGTGGAAAGTGAGCAAAATGTCACATTTTACGGCCCTTCCGCGGCTCTTTTTGGGCTACAGTACCCCAAAATTTTTCTTGGACTCTAGTTCATGAAAATATGATATTTGTGATATATAGTTTTGGCCTAGGTTTATTTGAGTGCTGGAGTTGCATTTGGGGCCTATTTGAAAAACTTTAGTCGATTGAAATTTTAAATGTGTATTTTACAGTACATTCACTTTTATCAGCGACCGGGAATGTCACTCGATCGGTAAAACGCGTCTGATTGCTATATGTTCTTTTAGACGGGTTTTGCGAACGTGACATTTGCGTTGATGTTTTGTTCTTGTGCTGTGATTGTGGTTGGATAGTCGTGATGGATAGCATGTGGTGCAATGTTAGTAGTACAGTTTATATTCACTTGTATATTTGTTATTGCGGGGCGAGCGTCCGACATGTGGACTGCCGTCTTTTCCAGGATGTATAATATTTTGGGGCACGACCGGGTTGAGGTCGATGTCACCGTTTGTACATATTATTTTCTTTTTCTGTATTACGATTACCCCACAGAGGAGTGCACGAATAGCCGGATTCTAAAAGGCAACAAGCTCGCATCTCATGGCGTTGAGACGGAGGGGGCTTCATTATAGAATTGGTGGGCTATTCGCCGCACTCGTAGGGGGTACAGGTTTTCATTGCACAGGCTATCCACACGACCGGGAACGTCGGGTTTTATTTGCGTCTCAAATGAAACTCGGGGCTCCAAGATTATCCACCATTCTGTATTGTTGGCTGAGTTTCTGTGATGTTGATTATTATCATGCCTGGGACGAATGTTGTATATACTTATATATATACTAAAAGATGTTGTATTTGTTTTGCACCCGCGCTAGTCCAGCCCCCGCTCTGTCGTTGGTTAAGTAAGCTAACGGGTGATGACGGGGCCCAGTGGCGAATGCGGATGGCATATACGTACATCATATTTTCGTTCTTTTCTGGTGTGATAGGTTATATTGATGGGACCGCGGTAATTTTGATTAATGCAAGAAAATAAACCTAAAAGATGTTGTTGGAACAGATTTCGAAAAACTGACATTACAGACGTTCTCTTTTTCTTTGCACAGTGATATTCAGTTTGGAATATCCTGCACCTCATTCGACGAGGCAAGGGCCGAGATCCCTTCATCGGGAGTGACCCCTTGAGTAAAAGTTTGCGTCAGCGTAATAACTTCACTATAGTCGATTATTTTTGCTTTGCATCATGATATTCAGATTGGAATATCCTGCACCTCATTCGACGAGGAAAGAGCCGAGATCCCTTCACAGGGAGTGACCTCTTTAGCAAAAGTTTTCGCCACTATATATTTACAAAACTACTCAGGTTCCTTCAACCATATCAAGTTCATTACGTTAACTGGTTTTTCGCCAAAAACCCAGTCGTAGCCCTCCGTCATTTCGGATGAGTTGTACCTAGTATTCGTGTTGCGTTTGTTGGCCTTTGTCAAGGCGTAGTATACGGTAGCTAGATATTGCTTGTCTGTTGCATATTAAGATGCGATTATCTAGGACAGTCGTACAACCTTGTTGGCCTTTGTCAAGGGTATGTACGGATGGGTCTAGGTTAATCCTGGATAATGACGGGTTGAAATTGACTAGTGGATTATGATTTATTGGCCTTTGTCAAAGTCATAAACCGCTAGGGACAAAAACTACATCGAGAGTTTCAGACATACAGGAAACTTGCAGATTTAGCATACCTTCTAGAGTGTAGTGACTAGAGTGGATCCCATCTAGGTCATTACACAATGATAGTTGGATCCCGATCCTACTGATGAGTTGGATTACTCTCGGGAGATTATTTTACTTAACAATCAATGATATAAACCAAGTAGGTGTCTAGAACGGTGTTAGCGGGGCTACGCCTCCAGGGAAAAGAGGTTATATAATTAAGGAACTTCGTGAAAGCGTTGGAAACCCTCCCTCAAAGTACCAACACTAGCCTGGCTGAAAGGTTAAGCATGTATTGTGACTTGTGATTAAATCCTGACTAGTTCTTCTTTTAGGGTTTGTAGAAGAATTTGAGAAAACAGTGGGAGCCATCCTGGTTAGATAAATTAATAACCAATCTAATTTTGCAAGAGCGCAAGCCGGGTGTTTCTTTTCTCTCTCTCCAGGTAGCAACCATTGCATGCCCTAATCAAGATAATAAAATGTATCGCTTGACCGATCCGAATTCTTATTCGGGGCCGGGGAACGTCAGTTCGGCTCTAACTTACGACAACGGTCATAATTGTGAGGAGGGAAAACGGGATTGTATGGATTCCAAGGAAACCCAATTGAAGAAGAAGCATACTATTGCATCTACTTCAGGTGTTCCTGTAATTCAGAACTGCTTTTCGGTCTGTCCTACCTCATGGGTACTAGATACCGGATCAGCATCTCATATCTGTAATTTAATACAGGGACTGAGAAAAAGTATGATAGTCGGACCTGGTGATATGTCCCTCAGGGTAGGGAATAGAGCACAAGTTAATGCTGCAGCCGTCGGTGTATATCACCCAGTGTTGCCAAATGGCATTACTATGATTTTGAACAATTGCTACAATGCACCTTCCCTGGTTTGCAACATCATATCAGTTTCTTTACTTAATAAAGATGGATATAACTTTGTTCTTGATAGAAATATTATGAACATTTACCTTGATAAGGTACTAGTTGCAGAAGGTACACTGTGTAGTGGTATCTATGTTCTAAATCGGAATACAGTTCTCAATGTACAAAACACACGCAAGAGGAAGAGTTCAGATACGAACAAATTCTACTTGTGGCATTGTAGACTTGGTCATATCGGAGAGAAAATACTAAGCAAGTTACATAAAAATGGACTCTTGAATACATTCGAATTTTCATCTTATGAAACTTGTCAATCTTGTCTCAAAGGAAAGATGACCAAATCTCCGTTCACCGGACATGGAGAAAGAGCAGCAGAGCTCTTGGGACTCATACACAGTGATTTGTGTGGTCCGATGTCTATACATGCAAGGGAAGGGTTCTCATACTTCATCACATTCACTGACGATCTCTCTAGATTCGGATATGTGTATCTTATGAAACACAAATTTGAAGCTTTTGAGAAATTCAAAGAATTCAGAAACGAAGTAGAAAACCATGTTGGCAAAAGTATCAAGATCCTCCGGTCTGATAGAGGAGGGGAGTGCTTAAGCACGGAATTCCTAGATTACTTAAAAGAGAATGGAATTCTCTATCAACTTACACCTCCTTACACACCACAGCACAATGGTGTATCGGAGTAGAGGAATCGTACCTTATTGGATATGGTTCGCTCCATGATGAGTGATACTGAGTTGCCACTTTCATTTTGGGGACATGCGCTTCAAACAGTAGCATATCTTTTGAATCAGGTTCCTTCCAAATCTGTGCCTAAAACTCCGTATGAAATATGGAAAGGAAAAGTACCTTGTCTTAAAGGTATTAAGATATGGGGTTGTCCGGCCTATGTGAAAACACAGAAACCGGACAAACTAAAGGCACGGTCAGTCTTATGTAAGTTTGTTGGATATCCAATGCACTCGCATGGATACCTGTTCTACCACACTGAGGAAGAGAAGGTGTTTGTTGCTCGCCACAAAGTCTTTTTAGAGAAGGAATTTCTTGCAAAAGAAATTAGTGGGAGCACGGTAGAACTGGAAGAAATTCCAGGGGAACAAACTATAACTGAAGCTTTAGAGGAACCAGAAGATTCAATAGTCCCAGACGAACGTCAGCCACTCCGCAGATCTGGTAGGATTTCTCATCCGCCCGAGAGATACTACGGTTTTCTTATAGACGGGGAACGAGAGGATTGCATCTTGGAAAAAGATGACCCTACCAGTTTCAGGCAGGCCATTATCAGTAGGGACTCTGATAAGTGGCTGGATGCTATGCGATCAGAAATGGAGTCCATATACACAAATAAAGTGTGGACCTTCGATATTGCTCCACCTGGGGTAAAACCCGTTGGATGCATATGGATCAATAAAAGGAAACTTGGTGTAGATAAGCAGGTGGAAACCTATAAAGCTAGACTCGTTGCAAAAGGTTTTCGTCAAAGGCCTGGTGTGGACTATATCGAAACTTTTTCTCCAGTGGCTATGCTCAAATCCATCCGGATCCTACTTTCCATTGCTGCCTTCCATGACTATGAAATCTGGCAGATGGACGTAAAAACGTCTTTTCTAAATGGCAGTTTGGAAGAGTGCGTTTATATGGATCAGCCAGAAGGTTTTGTAGACAGTGGGAGCAGTGGGAAGGTGTGCAAGTTACTTAAATCCATTTATGGATTAAAGAAGGCATCGCGGAGCTGGAACATCTGTTTTGATGAAGCAATCGAGGAATTTGACTTCATCAAGAACGAGGATGAGCCTTGTATTTATAAGAAGATTGTTGGACGAACTGTCGTATTCCTAGTCTTGTACGTGGACATCATTCTTTTTATAGGAAATAACATTCCTATGCTACGATCGGTCAAGCTATTCTTGTCACAACCGTTCTCCATGAAAGACCTGGGTGATGCCTCGTGCATTTTGGGGATCAAGATCTACAGAGATAGATCTTAAGAGATTACTGGGACTTTCGCAGTCCAGGTACATAGAGACCGTACTAAAGAGGTTTAGTATAGATGATTCCAAGCGCGGTAATATTCCCGCATTGCACAGAATCACCCTCTCCAAGAAGATGTCTCCTAAGACTGACGAGGAGAGGGTTCGCATGAGCACTATACCTTACGCTTCGGCGGTAGGATCTATAATATATGAGATGCTGTGTACAAAACCAGATGTAGCTTACGCACTAAGCGTGGAAAGCCGGTATCAGTCAGACCCAGGTGAGAACCACTGGACTGCAGTGAAGAACATTCTCAAGTACCTAAGAAGGACTAAGGAGATGTTCCTGGTTTACGGTAATGGAGACCTCAGGGTCGAGTCCTTTACCGATTCAAGCTTCCATAGTGACAAGGACGACGACAAGTCTATCTCGGGTTTTGTGTTTACCCTTAACAGAGGAGCGGAGTGTTGGAGGAGTTCCAAACAGGATACCGTCGTAGACTCGAACATGGAGGCTGAATACATTGCTGCAAGCGATGCCGCAAAAAAAGCGGTCTGGATGAAGAAGTTCATTAGTGAACTTCAGGTGGTTCCGTCCATTGTTGACCTAATACCTTTCTATTGTGATAACAATAGGGCTATAGCTTTAGCGAAGGAACGACGGTCCCATCAGAAATCCAGACACATCTTAAGGTGGTATCACCTGATCAGGGAGATCATTGATCGCCAGGAGATCGAGGTACGGAGAGTGGACACTAAAGACAACACGGCAGATCCATTCACAAAGGCCCTCCCTCAAGCACAGTTCGATCGAATTTTTGAGCTATTGGGTATGCGGTACGCCAGCAGCTGTCCTTAGTGCAGATGTTGGGTATGCGGTACACCAATTACTGGCCTTTAGTGCAAGTGGGAGATTGTTGGATATGTATGCCCTAGAGGTCATTATTGTATAGTACTAGTTTGTATATTACATTTTGGAAGCTTGGGATATATACATGGATTGACGACAGTCTTGCTCGATATTGTAGTATGCAACTTGGTTTGTATCTATCTTAATATGTATACATGTTTCTTTTAACATATCGCTAATACATATTGATGGAGCCCTTAGGATCTTTGCTTGACTACCGGCGTTGTGATGGCAATCACACTAGTGGGGGCTGGGTAGTCTATAAGCACATCCTTATACAGGTCCCTAGTCGTAGGATTATCGAGACAGGGCATCGATACTCCTGAGTAGACTAGTGCATACGCTTCTTATCCCAGCAGGGGAGATGGTCTGTCCCACATCCATCAGTACGTCATACTGGAGATAGTATGCAGGTGCTCGTTAGGTTACGAGTACACTGGACAGGACTCGTCGGGAACTGTTGGTTGGTACTATACCTATCGTCAGGTAGCAGTTCCCAGGTGACATGAGTACAACATAGTCCGTTGACTTGACACTGCTACTTCGCCTGAGTTGTGTTCCTACTGCTCTTTGATTGCTACCCTACCACAGCTCTATTGAGTCGTGAAAACAGGTAGTAGTTGGGTACATTCCCGAAGCACTTGGGGGCAGTGGCGGTTAGACATGATTCGTCTTTCCCGGTATTGGGGGTTGATATCGCGTTGTGTTTGGAGAGCCATTACACGAAGTCCCTGGCCAGGGCAAGCGAGATTTACTGGTAGGTACTCCAGTAGTTTCTCAGGTGTTTTAGGCTACACTCCGACATGACTTATACCGCTATTAGGGGACTGGCGTTTACCGCCCCTAGACCCGATATGCGATACTCTTAGACGAACAGACCGGACTGTATGGAGATTGTCACATTCAAGCTCAGTAGGAGTTCGGATGGGTTCACCTCATCGGTCTTCTTATCGGCATCTACCTGGGGACCGTTATGTACAGCTAGTACCGCTTGCGGCCTGTGGTTAAACCCATTGCTAGCGTAGTGTCGAGTCTTTAGAGTCCCACACAGAGGGTTGTTCACCTTTGTGTAAAACGGAGTAGAGGTCGTATGGTTTTACGACATGGTCCATTCACATACGCGCACTTGTGCGTACTTGGTGTTCAGGCAGTTGACACTAGTGGGCTTTGGTTTAAGCCAGATCCTAGTATTTAGTTTTGGGTTGATTCGGTCTCATTATATTCGTGTTCCTCGGAATACGGATGCAAGTGTGTATATACAGTTAACGGAGGCAGAGAAACCTCATTAGGGTTTTGACCATTGACTTGACTAAAACCATAATGAGATGGAGGTAATTGTTTAATGAGTTTTATTTAGATATAATTGTATCATGGTTAATTGGTTTGACCATTTGACTTGTTGACTTAGATATTTTGGTAAAGCATGAGATATTTTGTGCTTAGCATTAATTGTGACATGATAATGGTCAAATCAATATCAACCATGACAATTATCCTAATTAAAATTATCATTATTCTTTTTTCATCATATGAGAGCAAACACCTCATTTTATCATGACACTTTCTCTCTCATGCTAGCTCTCTCTCCTCTTCCTCTCTCAAGGCTCTCTTATTTCATGAGTTGAAAATCAAGAGCATTGTGAGATCAAACCACCAAAACAATTCTCTACTCAGTCTAGGGATCTTAGTCTAGAACACCAAGCACCTTAGTTACTTCAAGATAGAGGTTGGAGCTCAAGGTAGAGGCCTTCGGGTGGATCTTTCTTTGGCATAGAGAAGACGGTGAGGCGGAGCCATCTACACCACTCCAAGGAGCTCACAACAAGGAGAAGCACCACAAGAAGAGAAGGAGTTCAAGTTTGAGGTATAACTTTCTATCATAGTAGATAGAACCTTCTTTTGCTATTTAGGTTTATAGTAAAGTTCCGGTTTAGGGTTTATTCTAGCGCCAAGTTTTGTATCGTAGTAATATTTTTGTTCCGTATTTGGCCACGGAAGTTGGCCGGGGTGCCAGTGTAACCCTTAAGGATTTGCACCGGATGATCGGGCCATTGTTAGAGGCTGCTTATTATGAGAGGACTGTTGATGTACAGCATACCTCAGAGATTATGATATCATCTACCGTGCAGACAGATGACCCAGCTGTTGCTGAGATTGATGTGATGTCGCTTCCAGAGCTTAGGAGCTGAGATCGCTGGAGCTTCCAGGCAGAGATGCAACAAGTGATAGCTAGTCTATCTTGAGTTGAGAGACGAAGTGATTCATCAGATATGATGCGCCGACGCAGGCCTAGTGAGTTGAAGATTTCCAGTATGGAGAATCTTATTCAGGTCTAGAGTAGATCGATCCAGAGATGACATTGTTCGTTGGATGCTCCGATAGAAGATCTGTAAGTGGACCAGCTTCAGATAGAGGACCTCACCTAGATGTGTTGTGGGTTGATCGAGAACGGATGAGTATTGAGTATTCCTTCGATGGTTGGGACTAGTTCCGAAGGACGTGTTCGGCTTGAGATCTTCTACAGAGTGATGAAGATACCAAGTTCGCGATTTCTATTCCGTGTGAGAGATTCCGGATTGACTGTAGCCGAAAACATTTGCAGTATGCAGATAGCATGACGTGACGTCGAAGTGGACGATAATAAAGACGAGTGGAGCAACAGGTTCGTGCGAGATGCTGACGAGCTGTTGTTACTCCCCGTTGATATTAGAGATCTGATATGTATACAGAGGCGTTGGGATACGGCCAGTTTTCGAGAAAATGCTGTGCTTAGAATGCAGATGTCTAGAAAACGAGAAGAGATTTTGCAAGAGTACCACCCTCCGTATAGTTCGGCATAGGCGACATCGGAAGAGACCTTGAGAAGGTTCTTTCTAGGACACTGCTGCGCTAAGATTTGCACCGAGGATCAGTTGTGTTACGTGTATTCATAGGGCCAGAGGACGACGCCAGTGACGTGCTGCTTTACGAATGATCATACTAATTGGCCGAGAGATGACCAGAGGAGTGCCAGAGCGGAATCATTTCCGTTAGCACCCCTGACCGGGCCGACGAGCCGATGGATTGTGAGATTGGTAATCCGCAATTAAATAAGGACCCAAAGACAGAGGACGCCAGACTGTGAGCAGGAGGCAAGCGGATGTTCTTGCTCTGCCAGTTTTGGGCGCACCAACATTTTTTCGACATTGTAGGAGGCATACCTCAATGTCATTTGTTGCGATTTGTGTTTGTGATCCGGGTATCACGCTTATATCACTTGGATTTGAGTTTTGATGATTAAGTTTCATGATATTGTTTTCGTGCACCATGGCTGCACGTACTGGGTATCTACATTTTGTGCATAGTTATTGCACTTGATAAATATATTTTATACACCATTTTGTTGATTTGCGATTTTTGCATATCTATTGCGTTTGATGTCGTTTTATTCCTTAGCTGCACATGTTTATAATTTCCTAGATTTTCCTATAGTTGATTTGATTTGTGTGTGTGGTACGCACTCGATTTGATTTCTGCACTCGGTATAGCTCGCATATGATTACAGTGCATCGATATATGTTTTGTGCACGCAGTTGCACACGTTTATGATTTTTATACACCTTGGTACACTCGGTGTAGTTTTCATACGCATTTGAGTTATTGGTGAGTTCCCGTGTATTTGTTGCACTGGATTGGGTATTTCGTGCACTAGATGCACTGGATTTGTATTTCGTGCACTGGATTTGTATTTCATGCACTGGATGCACTGGATTTGTATTTCGTGCACTGGATGCACTAGATTTGTATTTCATGCACTGGATTTGTATTTCGTGCACTGGATGCACCCGATTGTTATTTTGCGTATTTGTTACACTAGATTGTTATTTCGTGCATTGATTGCACCGGATTTATATACCGTGCCTTGGTTGCACCCTATTTATGTCTTGAGCATTTGTGTTACTAGATTTATGTTTTTGTGTGCGTTCGCACTTGATGTTTGTATTCGTGCATGCTACCGCACCAGATTGTTTTACGGACCTGACGTGCTTGGGCCGGATTTTTGCGCATATTAGGCGCTGGGTACTGGATTTTGTGCACACCAGGATGCACTTGATAGAGATTTTCATTCGTGCATATTAGTTGCACTGGGTTGAGTTTTTCTTGCACTATAGATGCATTGGATATTGTTGTCGTGCACATCCGTTGCACTGGACATATGCTTTCTTGCACACCCGCTGCACCTAGTTTTGCTCGTGTACATTCGTAGCACTTGCATTTGGTTTTGATTTCAGTGCGCACCAGACGCACGTGATTGTTGGATACGCCTTTTGAGGCTGATTTTGCTTTTGAGCATTTTGTTTTCATGATGGGCACTGTATTATGTAGTAGCCGAACAGGACTGATCAGAGGACAGTACCTGAGTACTTTGCATGCATAAAAAGTTTAACAAGAGGTTTTCAAAAAGGAGCTATAGTCTCGCTATTTCTTACGTGTCCACGAGCGACATGAACGTTTATAAAGGGAAAGCCTTTTGGGATATTTTAAAAAGGGCGGAACGTATATTTTGGAAAAACATATAAGAATATAAATTTATTACTTCATTAATGAGAGTCTGTCACTTGTACCGTGAGTTACGAATCACACGGCGATTCAAAAAAGATTTTGCATATATTTTATTCAGTTTTAATAGCTTTTTCAAGGATGTGTACTATATACGTATTATAGTATTTGATTAGAGCATATGGGATTTCGGTAGTGGATTTCAAGATCTGTATCTCTTTTGTGACTCCGATGATATGCGTGCAAGTCTGATGATTTGCGTGACGCTTGACGGAGTTCGGTTTTGAGTTTCGTACTCATTCTCCGGCACACAGGATGCGCTGTGGTATTTTTGTATCTTCTGTGATTTCGGAGCCCCGTTGATTTGAGCTAATTATTGAAATGTTTTAGCATTTGGGGGTTTAAATTTAAATTCGGGGACCGAATTTCTTTAAGGGGGGAAGATTGTAACGTTTGAGAAATCATTTAGGCGAATTTTTCCGTTAATCGGTAAATAATTTAGGTTTTCCGTAAAAAGCAAGATATGATCATTTTTCAACATAGACTTAACTGCACCTAGTTTAACCAGGAAATTTCTTTTATGCGGTATTTAGTTAGTCGCATGTAAAGTTTAGTTCACTTAAATATTTTTCCTTAATTAAAATATTATTATAAGCTTTTCATTATTCACTTGATTAGTGGTAATTACAATTTGGTTTGGGTTAATTGTGCTAAAGCGAAACATGACAACTTAATTACAAGATTAAGCATTTTTGTCTTGTTTTCAAAATATCTAAGTGTTCTAGATATTTCTAGGGTTTAAATGAAATTAGAAAAGAAAAGAATTAAAAGGTGGCATAAAGTTAAGTTTATTAACTAAGCTTTAATGGTTGTTTTAAGCTAGAAACTTCCACACTCACCCACAACAACCTCCTTCCCTTCATTGGCCGACCCCTCCCCTTGGCTGCCCCATCATTTTCCCCACTCCATTTCCACTTCTAAAAGCTTCAAAAATTCATCGAAAATCAAGGAAAAATCCCACAAACACTAAATTAAATCCCTACCCATTATTCATTAGCCTAATCTAGCTTGGATCAAGAAGAAATTTAGCATTTTGGAGGCTATTTTTGAAGTGTATTTGCAAGTTTGAGAATCAAGTTTGTGAGGTATAAATCTTAACCCTATGATTAAGTGTTGTTTAAATACCTTAATCTAGTTTATTAGATGTTTAAATATGGTGTTAATTAGTATGTTTTGAAATTCAAGAGAGGGTTTTGATTAATTGGTTATGGTTTATGTGTAGGTTAACATGTTTAGACATGGAAAATCTAACCTAGTTGTGAAATTGTAATTTGTTATTTTCTATTTGTCCAAACTAAGCTTGATTTGGAAACTAACTTTTACTAAATATAATATGGGTGAGATTAAAAAGTTAGTAAGGGTTTGGGAGGCATAATTAAGCTATTATGTGTGATTGTGGCCACTAGATTTGTTCAAATATCTAGATTGATACTAAAATTGTTAAAAGATGCTTACTAGGTTTTCAGTAAAATTAGACGTGAGTTTTATGTGGCGTAGTGATGAAAAATATATTTTCTTGTACGATATTTATTGTGTTGAGAATGAGTATTGGTACGATTGGGTTTTAGGGTTGGCAATTTCATGAATAGCGACCCTAGTTAGGGTTTTGGCTATGTTTTCCGGTATTGGGATTATTTGTTTCGAGATTTGATATTGTATTTGGTCGTTGATTGATCTCAAAAACTATCTATTACCGCAATCAAGAACGGTGTCGCATGTAGCTAGCCGGTGAGTACGGGTCGATCCACAGGGATGTGGTGAATTTCCTAATTGTTCTTACGAGTTAATTCCAAAAGGTGTGAATGGATTAATTAAATCTAAAAACTAAATTAATCTAGGGCAATTGAATTAAAGATCTAACAATCTAACTAGAGCAAGGAATTAAATTTAATCTAGGGCAGAGAATGAAAAATTAGCTAGGGCAAGAATTGAAATTATCTACTTACTTTACAGATGGCTCTCTCCAAACATCAACACAAGACTTTTCAGATCTGAATTTCTGAAATGAAAAGAGGCATCGATGCTCTCCAAAAGAAATCTAAATTTTATTGATAAAAAGAGGCATAGGGAGGCATACCCTTTATAATGATTTAGAGTTCCTATTTATAGAGGATAGGAAACCCTAGGTTACAATTGATTCGCATGTCTGCAATTACAAATTTGCCCTTAGGAAATCTTTTCAGCGCCGCAACCATATTTTGGTAAAATTTTCACGCAACCCGGGCTTCTTATGGCCGCGGAACCGCGGCATTGGTCGGCTTGGGCCGCGGTTCCGCGGCCCATTGGTCGTCTTGTGTGCTTAAATGTTTGGGTATGCTTCTGGGTCTTTTTGGGCTTCTGATTCTTTGGTTCTTTTATCAATTGGGCTTCTAAGTTGGTTCCAGATCTCAAGTGAACAATTTGCAATGGATTTTTAACCGTTCGCTTGTAATCTTGGACCTTGCGTTGCCTTGTACATTGTGAACTATTCTTCGTCTAGGCTTGACTAAGATCCTTCTATTTGTTGGTCAAAGTCCCTTTTTATGTCGTCTTTTTTCTTTTTCACTGTTTGCGCTCCAAGAACCTGTAACCTGTACTATGTAGCAGACATGGGTCAAAAATACCTGTTTTATTGTAAAATGCATAAGAATGGGGAATATAAAATGCAATATTACGATATGAACAAATACCCCCAAACTTATCTTTTGCTCGTCCTCGAGCAAACTTATTCATTTATTCTCGACAAACCTACCCGCACTTTCGCAGGGAAACGCGATTGCACTGAGCACGTGCAACAAGCCGTTAAACCTCTAGGTGTCCCTAGTAGGAGGAGTGTTGTCTCCTGAGGGTTTTCAGCGGATACTATCCACAAAATCCTATCAATTCGGCCCATTAACTTTAATTCTCCAATTAGGTCTTCTAACAAGGAATTCTATTATCGTCAATTCGTAAATTATCCACCCATATTCTTCACACTTCCTCATCATCTAACTAAAGATTATATATATTCTGCAGACCTACTTAGCTTTCTGCATTTCTTAAGTTTTCCTTCTAGGGTTCCATCTCCACTTAGGAATTTCTATCAACCCTTACTAAAGATACAAGTTCTATTCTTCACTCCTTTCTCTCATCTAAACTCCAATCACATATCCCCACGTGTGTGTATAAATCACCCCTACACTTGGAAATTCAAATCAAGCAATCATACTCTTGTCCGTTGTCCAAAGTACTTATTAATTGGTGAATTTTTAAATGAATTTTGCTACAATCCTTCATGCGACCCTTAATACTTCTTAAGGTACCAACGACCAATTACAAAATGCGTTTGCACTTTAAAGCATACTTCCTAGTTTTGCAACACCCAAGGCTTTAGCAGTGACTCCCAAACCAGTTGGTCTAAGGCACTAGGTGATGAAGCACCCTCGCTAAATATTTTTTTTATTTTTTCAGCCTTAAATAATCACAAAAACCAGTGTTCAATTTTTTTCTTTTATTGACACTTGTATTTTTTTTATTTTCCATCATACTAAGGACTTTAGACAAGAGCATTTCAAGGTCTCCTCTACTATTCCAAGTTTCAAGGTGCGTGTTTGTGCAAATTGTAGGGTATACATTTTCAGAATCTAGACTTAAGCTGGGAATTATTTTTCAAACATATACTCTAATAAAGATATCAATACTTTTCCTTTGTTTCAACTTAGCCCAAAAACTGAACTCAAAATTTGCCTATTTCTAAATAAACTTCAAAGACATGTACTCTCTACCGTTAAACTTTAAGGAAGGTTATTTTTAGGGTTTTTAATTTACTAAGTCTAAGTTCTAGTTGTTCCTAGCCAGTTAACCTATTCGTTAAACTTAAGTCAACTAGCCAAAATTGAATACAATAATTTTTATAATTTTTTAAAATTTTCAAATTTTTATGGGTTTTCAAATAAATATGCAAATGCAAAAATATACAAATGAATGCGAAGGAAGAAGACGTACCGAGCATACCCCCGAACTTAAACTTGACAGTGTCCTCGCTGTCATGCTGCACCAAGAGGGTTAAAATTTTCGGCACTCCCCTGTTTATTTATTTATAAAAATTTTTATATTTTTTTAATGTTTTGAAATTTTTTTTTATTTTTTTATAGAAAAAGAAAAAAATATATATATACATATATGCAACAAGGCTCCCCCCAAACTTAAGCTTGGCCTTACACAAGTCAAAGGTTAGCACCAACCATTCAAAAATCTTATCGTGATAATGGTCGAGTTGGTGAAAGAATGGAGTGGAAAGAAAAGAAATGAGAAACACACGAGACCGTATGGGAAGAAGAGTGGAATATGGTCTCGGTGGAGGAGAAGAAGGGCGGAAAAGAGAAAGAAGGGTTGCACGATCTTGAGGGTGTAAATTGAGTGAATAAATTTGCACAATTTGTGATGACCGATGTGTTAAAAGCGATTGTGCTAACCTATCAACCCGTCGAGAAATGGGGTCAAATCCCTTAAGATTCGCAAGAAAGCATGGGTACATCGAACTCGGTAGTGGAGATGAAGGCGTAACGGTCTCTTGTACGGTCGGAACAATGTAAGGTAGGGAAGGGAGTGAATTAGGGGTAGTCTCTTTCTCACCTTAGTAAACTGTCTCAAATTGGAAAGATTCCATCAATGGTTCGAAACGACTGTAAGCAACTGAGTTTGATGGTTCGACTAACTCATCTAAAAATGTAAAGGACTTAAACTTGGGGGTGAGTCATCAACATCGTCCGAAAAAGTGAAACACTCGTAAGTGTTATCGGCTGTGAGAACTGTGTCAGATTCAAAGGAAAATTTTTCAAGCTCACAGTCTTCAAGCATGATCTTATGCGTGGTCGGAACGATGGAAAGGAGGGAGGGTGATATAACAGTTAAAGGTTCAAGAGGATGAATTGGAAAATCCGACACATCAAACAAAAATGGTTCAACCTCAATATGATCCTCAAAACTCTCCTTAATACTATCCTTATAATTCTCCTCGAAATTCAACTCATCCATGCCATTATCATCAAAATCAGGACGCATATGAGATTCGGGAGAAACATTTAAGGACTCGGGATGATGAATTGGACATAAAATTTCAATCAAATCGACAGGTTCACCATCCGAAATATTCCCGGCATCTATATCCTCAATCAAGTGAAAATCAATTTTTTCTGACACCTCATCAAAAGCATGGATATTTATAGATTCAGGTTCTAGAGTGGAGGTGTAAAGATCGAAAGGATTAAGTGTGATTTCACTCGAAAGGGGTTCTTCACAATTTGGCAAATCAAGCACTAAAAAGTCGCATAACTCATCATTTTGGACACATTTTTGAAAATTGGAGCTGTTGGATTCAATTTGGTATAGGTAGGTTTGATTTGGAAATCCTCTCACATTCTCACTCTGTCCAACCACCTCCTTATACATTGAAAAATTTGAAGCTAGTGGGAAACTAGCTACCGGTTCACTAGGTTGCATAAGGGCGGCCACGGACGCTTCCACATTCCTAGTCATTTTGTTTGTTGCTAAGATATAAGTCTCCAACGATTTTTCCAAACTAGACTTGGGTGGTAAGGGGGTTTCGGTAAAAGATTCGAAATTATTTGGATATGTGAAACTCCCAAAAGGCTGTGTAGAAACAGTGTCTAGTGACGGTGGGAAAGTCGTGTAGGACTGGTAGGAAGTGGATGGTTGGACAGGATTAGGATCAACATGTGGAGAAAAAGGTGGATGAACTTGTTGATCCCTAGAACTAGATGAGTGGAGAGGGGTGAAAGATCGGCTACGAGATTGAGCAATATGCTCAGCAATGGACATCGGTTTAGGAGTTACAGCAGGACTCGGAAAAGTGGTATCAACATATGAAGGTGGTAAAGGTGGACATGGTTGACACAAAGTAGGTTGCAAAGTCAAACTGTTTCTCCTAGACGCTTCTATTTGATTTTTCAAAGATATTTTGGGCACGGAGGGATCTTCCTTAAATCGACCGAAACAATTGACGTACGACGCAAAGTTAGGTTCGGGATACAAAAGTTCGGCAAGAGATTTATGATTTTGGGTACCCATGTTAGAAGAAAGGGGGAAAGAAAGATGGTTGTGTGGTGCAAGATTTCTTAGCAACAAAAATTTTGCAAGTCTGTTTATAAAAAGATTTAATTTTCTTTTTCCTATTTCTCTTTATTTGGAAATTTTAGCCATAAGATTTTCGATAAAAGATATGCAAACAGGGAAGATTACTTGCAATCAATTTCTATTTTAAGCGAGTCGCAAAAATTCCTGCACAAGAGTTGTTATTTAGAAGGGAGAATATTTTTAAAGCGCACGGAATTCTGCAGGCAATTTTTAGAAAAGATATATCAAAATTTCCAGAGAAAGAACAGACGATCTTACAGAGGAAATTCCACGAGATGATGTCACAAC
Organism: Agapanthus africanus; assembly: GCA_030015575.1. Lineage (NCBI taxonomy): Eukaryota > Viridiplantae > Streptophyta > Magnoliopsida > Asparagales > Amaryllidaceae > Agapanthus > Agapanthus africanus. The sequence continues at coordinate 261,501,386 of CM057345.1, read as the reverse complement.
GGCACCGCTTTTCCACGTCAAAGGGTGGTTCCCACCGCGGTTCCGCGGCGGGGAAGTGAGCACGGATCCCGAGAAATTTTCTGAACTCCTGATTTGACCAGACGGCCGTGTTTTCACGGTTGGAGATGGGTATGCGCGGCGGAAACGCGGTGCGATAGAAGGCTCGGATCTCTGGAAAAATTCTGCTGCTCTGATTTCGTAGTCGCCTTCTGTTTTGATATTTTATTTTCTGTTTCTCTTTCTGTAGATTTCCAGATCCGAATTTGTATATAGATCCTGTAAAATTCAAACAAAATACCTTTTCCAAAAACAACCGAAGATATATTTTTATACTTTTTTGATTTTTCAGATTTTTATGACTTTTTGAATTTTGATTAACCCGAAATTGCAAAAAGGAAATAACATGCCATCCCCGGCAACGACGCCATTTGATTGATCTCAAAAACTTTCTATCACCGCAATCAAGAACGTCGTTGCATATAGCTAGCCGGTGAGTACGGGTCGGTTCACAGGGATGTGTTGAATTTCCTAATCGCTCTTACGAGTTAATTCCAAACGGTGTGAATGGATTAATTAAATCTAAAAACTAAATTAATCTAGGGCAATTGAATTAAAGATCTAACTATCTAACTAGGGCAAGGAATTAAATTTAATCTAGAGCAGAGAATGAAAAATTACCTAGGGAAAGAATTGAAATTACCTACTTACTTTACAGATGGCTCTCTCCAAATATCAACACAAGACTTGTCAGATCTGAATTTCTGAAATGAAAAGAGGCATCGATACTCTCCAAAAGAAATCTAAATTTTATTGATAAAAAGAGCCATAGGGAGGCATAGCCTTTATACTGATTTAGAGTTCCTATTTATAGAGGATAGGAAACCCTAGGTTACAATTGATTCGCATGTCTGCAATTACAAATTTTCCCTTAGGAAATATTTTCAGCGCCGCAACCATATTTTGGTAAAATTTTCACGCAATCCGGGCTTCTTATTGCCGCGGAACCGCGGCATTGGTCGGCTTGGGCTGCGGTTCCGCGGCCCACTGGTCGTCTTGTGTGCTTAAAAGTTTGGGTATGCTTCTGGGTCTTTTTGGGCTTCTGATTCTTTGGTTCGTTTATCAATTGGGCTTCTAAGTTGGTTCCAGATCTCCAGTGAACAATTTGTAATGGATTTTTAACCGTTCGCTTGTAATCTTGGACCTTGCGTTGCCTTGTACATTGTGAACTGTTCTTCATCTAGGCTTGACTAAGATCCTTCTATTTGTTAGTCAAAGCCCTTTTTTGTGTCGTCTTTTGTCTTTTTCACGGTTTGCGCTCCAAGAACCTGTAACCTGTACTATATAGCAGACATGGGTCAAAAATACCTATTTTATTGTAAAATGCATAAGAATGGGGAATAAAAAATGCAATATTACGATATGAACAGTCGTTGGTTATTTGTACGTCAACGACGAGAGTTGTTGGGTTATTTTGCATGCGTAGGCTATAGGTTCTAACCTATGAGCGCACCGCGTGCCATATTTGGATTTCGAAACTTGATGTTAATAGCTTTGCGATTTCATATTGATTGTAGGTACATTCACGTGGATTCCGAGACTACGAAGCGCGTCGACTACGGCTAAGCGAGGAGTTTAGCAGGTGAGTAGATTTATATCTATGGGGGAAGTCGGGTGGATGGCGTATAGCACCCCCGCAAATTTATGAATGGAGACCGATATATATAGATAGAATACAGTAGGAGAAACCTACATTAGAAAACTATAGATGCGGTTAAAAAGATAGTTAGAGGTGATATTAATGATTTAGTATATATATCAAGATATGAGATGAAAGCTATAGGGACATAACTTTTGGAGATTTATATGATAGAATGCATATGTAAAATGACTTGATATGAGAGATTGATGTGATGAAAATAGTATACGATGAGATTTGATGACTTGGTTGATATGTCGTTATATGGATGTGAGTCGATAAGAAATAGTTGATACCTTGCCGGTCCCCTGATACGATATTGACACGGAGGCGACCTGAGAGATAAGTATATATATATATATATATATATATATATATATATATGGATAATGTTATGCATAATGAGTGATATGCCGTACGAGTCCTAGATCCGTACCTCGTTGTTGTATAGGTTGATAGAATCCCTAATTGTCTAATACCGCCGTATGATGGATTACCGTACGTGATGAGTTTTACCTATTTATTGATCTATACCCTTGATTAGAGGATGCCGTACAATAAATTATACCGTACGTGGTGTTGTGAGGCTGGATGCCGATTGATAGATTCACCGACTCAAATATATTGTAGATACGTATACCTGATAGCATTTCGCGTATGATGTACCTTATGCTACGTTTATAATATTCTCATTGCATTATATATATACCGGTGCTAGTACACCTATACCATTATCGATGATGTGTATGTTACACTTACACAGATTGCCGGCTCACACACCTCATCATCGATAATTGCTATGTCACTCACACAATAGAATTGCTACATCATGCTATGATATACTTGCTATGCTCACATCATTTTGCAATGTTGCATGACATACCCTGCTATAGCTGCACATACACCTATGTGGTATTGTATCATTATTGACATTTAGATGTTGATTCTTCTGCTATTGCGCATATGAAATGCATCATGCATACATACATACTACATGTATATACACACATCTTGCCAGAGCTACATGTACGCCTTTATATGATGTTGCATTTGATTTTGGAGGAATTGGGAACCGCATAATATATTTTAAAACTGGACCCGTTTAAAAGAGCTTTTTTCCCTTAATATGCTCATATTGTTGTTCTATGTTGCATACAACAGTTTTCATGTGATTTATGAATTTGAGAACCGTGGGGTTATTTCAAGAAAATTTATATATTGTTTTGAAAACCCGGTTTCTCTTGATACGATATTTCAGTGCGTCCACCATGTGTTTTCTCGGTTCTGAGACTTGTGTTAGTAACCCGATTCGAGGAGCGGTAGGCACCGTCTGCGGGTACATGGTGGATCCAGTATGGTTCCCCGGGGCAAGAGGTGATTTTCGTGGTATAGACGATGATCCTGGCAAGTGGGCTAGTACCTACCGGTGATAGTATTTGGACTCGACGGTTATCCGGAGGATACCGACCGGAGTCGTGAGATGATATGGGCCGATCCGGACTGACGGAGCCCGTGGGCCGATCCGGACTGACGGAGCTCGAGATATTGATGAGGGCCGATCCGGACTGACGGAGCCTGAGATATGAGGATTTTCATGTCGATACTGGACACGGGTTTCATCATGATGTTTCGAGTGTCGGTGTTGGACACTCAGTTTCTATGATTTGATGTGTCATTGATAGACACATGTTCTTTGATATCCTCATATATTTCTATGCATATGTTTTCATGATGTTTATTGTTGGATGAGATCCACCTATATACATGCATTTGTTATATTGTTGGACGAGATCCATATGCATACAGGCATTGATTATTATTGGCATATATGTGGACACGGTCACCCTAGATATCATAGTATTACCTTTATGATATAGTTGACCTAGGAAATTATTGTTTTATTCGATTTCTACTCATGAGTTGGCAACTCACCCTTGTTGTGCCATAGTTCTTGCAGGTTGACTGCATGGATCAGTAGCGGCATCACTGGCACACAGCTTGTATTCAGGTGATTTGCTTTGGTAGGTGGTACATGTTGGATCGTGCCATTCTTGCATTATTATTCCTATTGTATCTAGTCAACTCCACCAATCAGAAACTAGTGTTTGTATATGTTGTAAGACTTAGCAAGACTTGTAGTTGTGAGACTTAGAGCAATGGGTTATATGTTCGCTTGGTGGGTTTGATGTCTTGCTTTTCATTTTCCTTTGGGTTGATCTTCGTCGTTGGGCGTTGTATACATATATATGCTTGTGGTGGTTGTTTCCGCCGTTGGGCATGATTTGCTCCCGTTTGGGGATGCTTTCTTTATTTTCTATGTTTTACCCGTTTCGGGGCTAGTTTTTACAAAGGAGGTGCTGCCGAAATTTTTAAGAAAACAAAAGAATGTAAAAAATAAGTTTAAGGATTTTTACTTAAGGTTCCCAAATGTTGTATCAATGTTTTCATTACTTACCTCTTTTGAAAGGTTTACATTTCTGGGTTTCGGCTTACTTAAGTTACGTTATGCCTGTAGACGTTGCGTGATCTAAGTGTCGGTTGTAAGTGCACGGCGGCGGCCCGGCCGTCTGTCCGAGGCCAAAATGCGGAAACGATACTTTTACGAAACTTGTAAACTGGCACCACCGCGCACTATAAAACCCGGATCGGGCCATTAACCTAATCCTAGCTAACTATAGAAGGGGTAGAGAGATATACCGAGCGATCCGTGTCCTTCGGTCTTCTCGTCATCATCCCGATCTCCCCGCGGAATATCCGGTCTTCATCTCCTCGTCGGAAGGGCACCACATCGCTGGGTTCTTTTACGGGCTCCTATCTTTGGACCGAGGAAACTCGGGCACAAAGTTGGCGAGTCGACGTGTCCAAGAATGCTGTAGGCTAAGTGTGGATTACTTTGTCTCAAAGGGTTATGTGAAGTTGCCTTTTGGAAGTGGTGAAGGAGATGCAAGCTTTTTGGATGAACTTAGGAATTTTTGCAAGCATGAAGAGAACAAAAACCCTCAAAAAAATTTTGGACAGCCCCTCACAAAATGTGGCCGGCCCTTGCTTGAAGAACGAGAGAGGATGGAGAAAAGTCAAGGGGGGGTGAGCACAAGATAGTGCAAGGTGACCATAAGAAAAGGTGGGCAATGATGATAAACAATGATCACAAACAAGTCTCCACTCCATCACCTAATCATATCCCAAAAGTCAAGCAATCATGAACAATCATGAAGTCAAGAGATGGTGGAACCATCATGAAGCTACTACTTGCAAATAACACCTTCCACTCTTCAAATTTGCATGCTTGCAAATAACCCCCTCTCCACCAAAATTCAGCCAAAGAAAGAAAGAAACAAAGGAAAAATGGTCGAAATGGAAAGCAAAATGGCAACTTCAGAAAACTGATCCCGTAATAAATTACAGGAAAGCCCCGCGACTGTATATACATACCCGCATTTGTATTCCGACCGAATACAAATGCAATGAGACAAAATCTACACTGTATAATACTAGGATCCGGCTTAAACCAAAGCCCGCTAGTATTATCCGTTCGATCATGATCCGTGCAATACCGCATGTATATGATTGAACCCTGCCATATCTCCTTCCGGCCTTTACAGCGTTTCGCCCGAAATTTGAGAAGCGGTCTGTGGGGGACTCTAAAGACTCGTCAATCCCTTGGCTGTGGATTTAACCACTTGCACGTCAGAGGTATTAGCCATACGTAACGGGCTACCAGGTATTGACCAAAAGGGACGTCGATGAGCGAACTCATCCTGGCACCTTACTGAGCCTGTCAGTGACAATATCCGTACAGTTCGGTCCGTTCGTCTATAAGAATCGCATGGCGGGCCTAGGGGGTTGGTAAAAGTCAGACCCCCAAAAGCGGTATAAGTCGTGTCGGAGTGTAGCCCAGAACACCCTGAGATACTACTGGAATAGCTACCATTAAATCTCCTGCTTTGGCCAAGGACTTCGTGTAATGGCTCTCTTAGACACAGCGCGACCTCACCCCCAATACCGGGAGAGACGAACCCCTGAAGATCCGCTCACTGCCTCCATGTGGCTCTGGACTGTACCCAACTAAAACCTGTTTGCACAACTCCTTTGAGCGTAGTAGGGTAGTAATCAAAGTACAGTGGGAACTCACACGAGATAAATGACGTTCTCAGGTCGATGAACTAACCTGTACACATGTCACCAGGGAACTGCTATCTGACGTCATGTATAAGACCAACTAGCATGTTCCCGGCGAGTCCTGTCCGGTGTTCTTATAACCCAATGAGCACCTGTATACATCTTAGGTGAACCAACTCACACCAGTGGCTTGTGAGACCGGCCACCGCCCCTCATCAGGGTCTCGACTGTATACACTAGTCTACTCTGGAGTATCGATACCCTGTCTCGAAACTCTCACGACTAGGGACCTTTTAAGGATGTGCTTATAGACTACCAGCTTCCATGTATATGATCGCCATCATACTGCTGGCTATCAAGCAAGAATCCCAAGGGCTCTATCAAAGCACAATAATGATCGGTAAGGTCACCTAAAGCAGTACACGATGATAAAGATAAACCAGATAGCTTACTATTATCTTTAGTAAGACTGTCCTACCGGCATAGGTCCTCCCTCAATCGTTGCAATCACGTGCCTGTGATCCAATAATTGACTCTGAGGGCACTATCTCCAACAATCTCCCACTTGCACTCAACGCTAATTACTGCGATGTCGCATACTTACAGCCCGTGTGATACCGAACAACCAACTCCTCTACTAATCAGTCTCACAAAACCCGTTTGCGAAACTAATGCGTTCGAAGAATAGCCTCAGTGAGTGGATCCGCTCAGATGTTTTTTTCTATGTCTCTCTTTAACTCAAGTTCGCGGAGACACCCATCTTCCGAAATGAGCAATACCTGTCTTAGAATGTGTCTGGATGTCTGATGGGACCTAGCTCATAAATGAACTCCAAATCCAAACTTCTTAGACTGTATTGTCAACTGAATTTAATCAGTATCCTGCGTCATGCCTCCCTCAGTATCCCCTTAGACCACCTGTCCAAAATACTGCCCCTCGTCAGAGGGAAAACTATAACTCTGACAGTCACTCTGTCATCCAGGTCACCTTGGAAGTCTGGAATGGTAACTGTCTCCCGAATGGGGCTGTCGTTATCATATCCCTAGAACATCCACTTATGTTCTAAAACTGCTTCTGACCGTTTCTCAATGATTGGATAAATATCAACTTATTTCATATACTGCAAAAACAACATCTGGTGTGGTACTTGGCATCTCATAATTGACTCAATTGCCTAAGCAAGTGATCTGTCAATCATGCACATCCCTCTCCCCTTTAGTCTATAAGACACCTTTAGAGAGGGCGACTCCATCACCTGCAGGTACACCACTATGCCAGGGTTGTCCATTCTAAATACCTTTAGAATGCTATCTAGGTACCCTGATTGGGACATTTCCCAAATCTAGATCTAAAACCATAGATCTAGTAACCAGAATGTTTAATATTATATCTATATCCTATGTGGAGAAACCACTGTGTGACATCCAAAGTATAACCGATCGTAGTATAGGAACTTCACTTCCTACTATGTGTATGTCATCCAAATACCAGGACATCACACCCTACTGCCTTCTTAACAGATCCATCCCCTATTCTGATGAAATCAAACCTATGACTGTCACATCAGAAATAGATGATCTATCTCCGCTATATCTTCTTTAGTCTATAAATAGACATAAGCCACCTGTCCATTAATGCTTCCGCTGCTCCCACTGACTACGACAACCCTCTGGCAGAGTCATATACAAGTGCACTTCCATAGCTAGTTTAGAACGACGCTATACTCATCCTCCTGCCGGGTCTCATAGCCTGGAACAACAGCGATGTCAAGTCAGGGTAAACAAGAACCTCCCTGTCACCGTCCTTGAGGCTACCGGAGTGCTTCTCGGGTGCCTGAGGTTACCCACCATATCTGCGGAGTGGCCAATAGAATGTCAAACCAGATTGAATCTTTAGGTTCTTATCAAATTTTCGGTAATCGTTTGCTGTTCTGGAATCACCTCCAGTTCTACCATACTCCCACTTCTGTTTTGTGAAAAAATCCATTTTACTTAAAACTGTGGCGAGTCAAGAACAATATCACTATTGATCTTCCATATGGTAGAAAGTCAAACCTCGTCATAGCCTGGGTCAACCCACAAACAGCCATTACAGAAACGTGCCTTAAGTTATCCAGAGTCTGGTTTTAATCATATGCCGGACAACTCCCCGTACCTTAACAATGTTAAGATATGAACTGTTCTATATCCAATACGGAAACAGAGGAACTGATTTAATTGAACCAGATTCAAATCATGCAACTATCTCCAGTGCATGTCAACTAAATAGAAGAAGGCCGATCAGCGTTACTCAACTTAGGAATGCTTCCAATTATGAGTAACCTAAAAGAGAAGCAAGTTCTCTTAATCATTACTATCAAATGTAAGGTTTACCTAGCACCCTATGAAAGGTTTGGAAGTATCACATGTCTTAAAGATTAAATTTTTAGAGTGCTAAGTGAACACACAAAGAATCAATCCTAGAAAATTAAGGTTTTATAACTTTAATCAACATCACAAGCAACAAAGGCTAGGGATTTGAGAGTACAACCTTTGTAGCTCCCTACGCCAGACTCCTTGGCCACTTGAAGGTTGGAGAAGGGTTCGCTTGAGGTCTTCTAGTGTCCACGACGATCCACCCGAAGCTCCTTTGTCCAAGCTTGCAACTTCACTTGATCAAGAGAAAGAAATGAAGCTAACACTCTAAACAAGTGGGCAAGACTTGTGTAGAATGTTGTTGTGGTGGCTTTTCTCACTTTAAAATCCTAACTTGGTGAGTAATTTGCTCACAAGAGAAATCTAGAGAGCAAAAGAAGAAGGAGGAAGAAGGAGGAAGAAGATGATGGCCTTTTTAGAACAAGAGAAAAGATAATCTCTCATGAAAAAATGGAAAATATATGTATATATATTTTTCACCCTTCATCTCAAACCATGGTTATATCATATGGATATTATTTCACTTGAGTTAAAACATAAAAGAAAAGATTAACACATGGTTAAAAGGTAGTTGAGCATGGTTTGTTGAAGATGAGTGTAGAAACCATGTATTAATCTTTATCTTTTGTTTTGTTTTAAAACAAATGCAAATAAATATATATCCATATATATAAACATAGTGTGTGATTCTTATATTGCCATCATTTCCTATGTATACACAACCATGAAGGATGATGTTTGTATGTATGTGTGCATGCATATCCATATGTGCATGAACAAGAATTAATGCATACATGCATGCATACATCCAAAAATACAAGAAAGGATTTATAGTTAGAAACTAATGGTCAAATGATAAATCGACACTTGATTTAGCAATCCGGTCATATCACATACGACCTGACCAAAAGCAAGCCGCCCTATTAATATACGGTATCTTATACGCGCATTTTAACCGGGTCCATGCGCATATCGCATACGCGCACCACAACGTTTCGCCTGGACTAGGTAACTCCTTTGTGGGACTCTAAGACTCGCCAATACGCCAGCAGTGGGTGATGATCATATCAAGCACCCCCAAGCCGCAAGCGGTCGGCTAAACGTAACGGCCACCCGGGTATTGAGCGATCAGAAGAAAACAAGCAAACCTGCTATAACTCCCATCGAGCCAACCGGCAACACTACCATACAGTCCGGTCTCTTCGTCAGATATGCTGCATATCGAGCCTAGGGATGGTCACGTCGACCCCAATAACTCAATAAGTCATGCCGGTGAGTGGTCTATAACAGATCGAGAAACTACTGATAACACTTATCAGCCCTGGCCAGGGACTTACTGATATAACCAGTCGAGCACAGCACAGCATCAACTCCCAATACCGGGAGAGACGAAACCCCTCCTATCGCTCATCGCCTTCGTGTGTCTCGGGACTATACCCAACGGCCACCTGTTTGCACGACTCAGTAGAGCCGTGGTAGGGTGGTGATCAAAGTACAGTGGGAGAGCACATAAGACTCTATGACGATTTCGTGTCTACAGACTAACCTGCACCAGTGTCACCTAAGAACTGCTATCCGACGATAGATATAATTCCATATAGGAGTTCTCAGTGAGTCTGTCCAGTGTACCCAGTCACCACTGAGCACCCGTATATGATCTCGATGTCAAACATCGATGAATGTGGGAACATTCATCGCCCATCGTATTGGTCTAGTATCATATACGCTAGTCTACTCTGGTATATCAATGCCCCGTCTCGATATACCTACGACTAGGGACATTCCAGGATATGCTTAGGAACTACAGATGTCCCACTAGTATGATCTCCATCATAATCACAGAAGTAAGCCGATATCCTCAGGGCTTTATCAGCATGTATGAATGAATAAAAGCATGATCAAATCAACATGTCAGATAAAGAAGAACCAGATAGCATACCATCATGTCGAGCAAGAATGTACACTGAATATATATATATACATGTACAGATAAATCCACTATCATATAATGAATTTTAGAGTATACATATATCCAACAATCTCCCACTTGCACTAAGGCCAGTTATTGGCATATCTCATACCAAACATCTCAAAAAGTCGCTCATGCTGCGGCTGAGGGAGGGCCCTGGTAAATGGATCCGCGGCGTTATTCTTTGTGTCTACTCTCCTAATCTCGATCTCGCGGCGATCTACAATCTCCCGGATCAAATGAAAGCGTCTCAGGATGTGTCTAGACCGCTGATGGGACCTGGGCTCCTTGGCTAACGCCATAGCCCCATTATTATCACAATACAATGGTATTGGATCAATAATGGTTGGAACTACTCCTAGCTCCATGACGAACTTCTTCATCCAGACGGCTTCCTTGGCGGCATCATTTGCAGCAATGTACTCAGCCTCCATCGTAGAGTCTGTAACGGTATCCTGTTTGGAACTCTTCCAACTTACCGCCCCTCCATTGAGGGTAAATACAAACCCAGAGATAGATTTGTTGTCGTCCTTATCGCTCTGGAAGCTCGAATCGGTAAAGGCCTCCATTTGGATATCTCCATTACCATAAACCAAGAACAGGTCTTTAGTCTTTCGTAAGTACTTAAGAATGTTCTTCACAGCTGTCCAGTGATTCTCCCCTTGGTTGGATTGATACCTGCTTACAACACTAAGTGCATAAGTTACATCTGGGCGTGTAGATAACATCGCATACATTATAGATCCTACTGCCGAAGCATAGGGTATAATGCTCAAGCGTGCTCTCTCTTCATCGGTCTTTGGGCAAGAGTCCTTAGAGAGAGTGACCCCATAGCAAGCGGGTAAGGCACCCCGCTTGGAGTCTTCCATACTAAACCTTTTTAGGATGGTGTTGATGTACCTGGTTTAGGACAATCCCATTAACCTTTTGGATCTATCCCTAGAGATATTTATGCCCAGAATGTATGTGGTATCACCCAGGTCCTTCATGGAGAACCTTAGTGATAAGAAAGATTTGACCGACTGTAGTATAGGAATATCATTTCTTATCAGAAGAATGTCGTCCATGTACAATACGAGGAATGTAACAGCTCTCCCTACAGCCTTCTTATAAACACAAGGTTCATCTGGATTTTTGATGAAATCAAACTCTTTGATGACATCATCGAAACAGATGTTCCAACTCCGTGATGCCTGCTTTAACCCATATATGGATTTAAGTAATTTACATGTTTTCCCGCTGCTCCCACTGTCGATGAAGCCCTCTGGCTGATCCATACAAACTCATTCTTCTAAATTTCAATTTAAAAATGCTGTTTTAACGTCCATCTGCCAGATTTCATAGTCGTAGTGAGCAGCAATAGAAAGTAGGATCCGAATGGATTTAAGCATGGCTATGGGAGAAAAAGTCTCGTCATTGTCCAAACCTGGTCTTTGACGAAAACCCTTCACCACAAGACTTGCCTTATAGGTCTCCACCTGCCCATCTACACCAATCTTTCTTTTAAAGTTCCATTTGCACCCCAGGGGGTACAACGTCCAAAGTCCATACTTTGTTGGTGTACATAGACTCCATTTCGGATCTCATGGCATGCAGCCACTTCACTGAGTCTCCACTCGTGATAGCTTGCTGAAAACTGGTAGGATCATCATCATCCATGATGCAGTCTTCTCCGTCACCATCAACAAGGAAACCGTAGTACCTCTCCGATGGGCGAGAAGTCCTACCAGACCTACGGAGTGGCCGAGGTTCCTCAGTTTCTTTTGCAACAGCCGGTTCAACCAAATCGTCATTTATAGTTTGTGTTTCTAGAACCTCTTCTAGATCCACCACCTTGCCATCATCTTTATCTGTGAAAAACTCTTTTTCTAAGAATGTGGCATGCTAAGAAACAAACACCTTTTGTTCCTCCTTGTGGTGGAATAGATATCTATAAGTGTTCCTTGGATATCCCACAAAGTTACACATGACTGACCGTATCTCGAGTTTGTCCGGATTCTGCTTTTTAACATAGGCCGGGCAACCCCAAATCTTAATTCTCTTAAGAGATGGCCTCTTCCCATGCCATATCTCATATGGCGTAGTAGATACGGCTTTGGTTGGAACCCTGTTCAGTAGAAACGCTGCAGTCTCCAATGCATGCCCCCAAAATGAGACGGTTAACTCATCATCACTCATCATGGAACGGACCATATCTAACAAGGTCCGATTCCGTCGTTCTGACACACCGTTGTGCTGTGGTGTATAAGGAGGAGTGAGCTGAGAGAGAATCCTATTCTCTTTTAGGAAGTTTGCAAATTCTGTACTGAGATACTCACCACCTCGATCTGATCGAAGCATCTTGATACTGAAGCCGGTTTGTTTTTCTATTTCTTGTTTATATTCAATGAATTTCTCGAAAGCTTCCGACTTGTGCTTTAATAAAAATACATGACCGAATCTTGAGAAATTGTCAGTGAACGTAATGAAGTATGAAAAACCGCTTCTAGCCTGTGTAGACATTGGCCCGCATACATCACTATGTATGAGGCCTAGGAGCTCAGTAGCTCTTTCTCCGTCTCCGGTAAACGGAGTTTTAGTCATTTTACCCTTGATACAAGACTGGAAAGTCGCATAAGATTTATATTCAAAAGAGTTTAAATATCCATCTTTGTATAACTTGTTTAGTCTTGTTTCGTTAATATGACCAAGTCTACAGTGCCAAAGAAAAGCTTCATTTAATTCTGAAAGTTTTCTTTTATTAGTGTGTTGTATATTGAAAAATGTGTGTTGATTTAGGACATATATTCCGTTATTAAGCGTACCATACCCAACCAACATTTGATTCAGGTGAATGTTTATAACATTGTTCTGCAATACAAAATTATATCCTTCATTGTCTAACAAAGAAACGGATATTATATTACAAAGCATACTTGGTATAAAATAACATGGGTTCAAAACGAATATACATCCAGATGGCAACCCAAGTGATACTCTCCCACTGCGACTGTATGTACATTGGAACCATTTTCAAGGTTTACCTAGCACCCTATGAAAGGTTTGGAAGCATCACATGTCTCAAAGATTAAATTTTTTGAGTGCTAAGTGAACACACAAAGAATCAATCCAAGAAAATTAAGGTTTGATAACTTTAATCAACATCACAAGCAACAAAGGCTAAGGTTTTGAGAGTACAACCTTTGTAGCTCCCTACGCCAGACTCCTTGGTCACTTGAAGGTTGGATAAGGGTTCGCTTGAGGTCTTCTAGTGTCCACGACGATCCACCCGAAGCTCCTTTATCCAAGCTTGCAACTTCACTTGATCAAGAGAAAGAAATGAAGCTAACACTCTAAACAAGTGGGCAAGACATGTGTAGAATGATGTTGTGGTGGCTTTTCTCACTTCAAAATCCTAACTTGGTGAGTAATTTGCTCACTAGAGAAATCTAGAGAGTAAAAGAAGAAGGAGGAAGGAGATGATGGCCTTTTTAGAACAAGAGAAAAGATAATCTCTCATGAAAAAATGGAAAATATATGTATATATATTTTTCATCTTTCATCTCAAACCATGGTTATATAATATGGATATTATTTCACTTGAGTTAAAACATAAAAGAAAAGATTAACACATGGTTAAAAGGTATGTGAGCATGGTTAGTTGAAGAAGAGTGTAGAAACCATGTATTAATCTTTATCTTTTGTTTTGTTTTAAAACAAATGCAAATAAATATATATCCATATATATAAACATAGTGTGTGATTCTTATATTGCCATCATTTCCTATGTATACACAACCATGAAGGATGATGTTTGTATGTATGTGTGCATGCACATCCATATGTGCATGAACAAGAATGAATGCATACATCCAAAAATACAAGAAAGGATTTCTAATGAGAAACTAATGGTCAAATGATAAATCAACACTTGATTTAGCAATCCGGTCATATCACATACGACCTGACAAAAAGCAAGCCGCCCGATTAATATACGGTATCTTATACGCGCATTTTAACCGGGACCATGCGCATATCGCATACGCGCACCACAACGTTTCGCCTGGACTAGGTAACTCCTTTGTGGGACTCTAAGACTCGTCAATACGCCGGCAGTGGGTGATGATCATATCAAGCACCCCCAAGCTGCAAGCGGTCAGCTAAACGTAACGGCCACCCGGGTATTGAGCGATCAGAAGAAAACAAGCGAACCTGCTACAACTCCCGTCGAGCCAACCGGCAACACTACCGTACAGTTCGGTCTCTTCGTCAGATATGCTGCATATCGAACCTAGGGATGGTCACGTCGACCCCAATAACTCAATAAGTCATGCCGGTGAGTGGTCTATAACAGATCGAGAAACTACGGATAACACTTATCAGTAAATCTCAGCAGCCCTGGCCAGGGACTTACTGATATAACCAGTCGAGTACAGCACAGCATCAACTCCCAATACCGGAAGAGAAGAAACCCCTCCTATCGCTCATCGCCATCGTGTGTCTCGGGACTGTACCCAACGGCCACCTATTTGCACGACTCAGTAGAGCAGTGGTAGGGTGGTGATCAAAGTACAGTGGGAGAGCACACGAGACTCTATGACGATCTCGGGTCTACAGACTAACCTGCACTAGTGTCACCTGAGAACCGCTATCCGACGATAGATATAATTCCATATAGGAGTTCTCAATGAGTCCGTCCAGTGTACCCAGTCACCACCGAGCACCCGTATATGATCTCGATGTCAAACATCGATGAATGTGGGAACATTCATCGCCCATCGTATGGGTCAAGTATCATATACGCTAGTCTACTCTGGTAAATCAATGCCCCGTCTCGATATACCTACGACTAGGGACATTCCAGGATATGCTTATGAACTACAGATGTCCCACTAGTATGATCTCCATCATAATCACAGTTGTCAAGCCGATATCCTCAGGGCTTTATCAGCATGTATGAATGAATAAAAGTATGATCAAATCAACATATCAGATAAAGAAGAACCAGATAGCATACTATTATGTCGAGCAAGAATGTACACTCAATATATATATATATATATACATACATGTACAGATACATCCACTATCATATAATGGCCTCTAGGGCATACATATATCCAACATCAACTGAATACCATACACAAGAATCTACATCTTCGATCACCTTGAAGAATCCCGATACTTGCAATACCTGGTTCTCTACTTTATTCTTATACCTATGACTTCTCAAAACTTGGACCTTGTGTTTCTACGAAACATCTGTTTAAAAACGAGAGAGGTCATAAGTAAATCGAATATAGTACGAGGACCAACCCCTCTGTACTAATGGACACTGGACAACATACAATACTCTGTATAAGTCCTTTGAGTCTAATACTCATTCCCTGTGTGCCGTAGGTTGAAAACTGTACTTATGGTTAAGAAGAATTACACCGCTGTTTAATTCTTCTTACCTAACCATCCACTGATATAGGTAAATGTCATAGACATAATATCAAAAAGGTATATCTCATTCTATAAAAATAGACGTACATATATATCAATTTGAAATTGGTGCATAACAGCAGATATTCAAAACCAAATATTTGCCGTCCGGCAAACAACCCAGGCGATTTCCTCAAATATCACCAATTACAACGAATTCCGATATAATGAGGATGATCACCTAATTCCTAATAACTTACTCCCACTCATCATCTGTAAAACCATACAGATGTGAGAATCATACCTGGTAAATACATACCCTGGAGTAAGGACTAATTGGGAAATCAGTTTTCTTTTAACAGTACACAGTGAAACTGAAACATTGAAATTTTTCGATGGGGTATCCGGGTATTCTTAGTAATGCCTCTTCCATTATCAGATTCACAACTATAACCGTATATCTCTCTACCATCTTTCCAAATCCCTTTATATGTCTTTAATCATTACCTTCTGTGCACCCTCTTAGGCTAAATGGTTTTCTTCCTTCCCTAGCTTTCGGCACCAGCCTATGTTTGGAAGAAGACTATCCAATAAGATTAATGGGTGTACTGTCCTAATCCTAGGAGCACTCGCAATGCGAGAGAAGGTGAAGATAAAAGACAACCGAATAAACCTTATTCCTATTTCTCCTGAACCAGAATCCATCCCCGAAATGGAACAAGTTCCTTTCGAGTTCGTATATAACCATACGATGGAATATCCAATAAACTGTGGATCTTCGTAGTGATATGGGGTGTTCTGGAGAAATACAAAGGTGATGTAGGATTGTCGAAGAAATACTTGGTTTGGTCGAGAATAGCAGTCGCAGTTTACTTTGCCCTCCTTCTAATCCCTTTATTTGTCTTTACTTAATACCTTCTGCACACCATCGTTAGGCTAATTGGTTTTCTTCATTCCACACCGTTCGGCACCAGCCTAAGGTTTGGAAGAAGACTATCCAATTTGCGTAATAGGTGTACTATCTCCTAAACCAAGGAGCACTCGCAACCTGAGAGAAGGTAAAAAGGAAAAGACAGCTGAATAGTCTTATTCGTTTTCTCCAGAACCGGAAACCATTCTCGAATAAATTCCTTCGAGTTCGTATATAACCATACGATGGTTTTGTCCAATGGAAGTGGACGTTCGTAATAATACGGGGTGTCCTGGAGAAAAGGGTAAAAGTAGGAGTGGCAATGAGGTATGCAACTCTGACAATCCAAAAGCCAGTGTTTAAGAAGGTTCGGTTAACTTGTTCACGAGTCATAGTCAAGGGTCGGGCCATGGTCGCTGCCAAAGAGAGAAAGAAAAGAAACACTCAGCGTGCACTCTCGCCTAGATCAGAATGGTTATCACTTTATCTAATCAGGAAACCACCCACTGTAACATCAAATTCTCCTCCAAACCTGAAAGAAGAATTAGTCGGGATCACCCGAGGAGTAAACCTACTCATCAGTGGGAATCGGGATCCAACTATCAACGCATGATAACGTGACGGAATTCACTCACGTTATCACACTCTAGAAGGTTTGCGCATATCTGGCAAGTTTCAGTTTCTTTAGAAACTCCCGATGTGGTTTTTCCCCCATGCTCTTATGACCTTGACTAAGGCCAACAAATCATAAGTCACATGTTAAGTTCTATCCGTCATTGTCCAGGTTAATTTGAACCCACCCGTACAAGCCCTTGACTAGGGCCAACAAGGCTATACGACTGTCCCACACCAACGCATCTATCTATGCAGCAGAAAGGTAACAAGCAGCTACCATACACTATGCCTTGACTAAGGCCAACAAACATAGCATGAATTCTACGTGCTACCCGTCTGAAATGACGGAGGGCTACGAATGGTTTTTGGCGAAAAACCTTTAACATAATGAACTTGATATCGTTGAAGGAACCGGATAGCTTTTTAAAAATATAGTGACGAAAACCTTTAATAAAGCGGTCACTCCCGGTGAATGGATCTCGGCTCTTTCCCCGTAGAATGAGGTGCAGGATATTCCAACTGAATACCACGATGCAAAGCAAAAGTAATCGACTATAGTGATGTTATTGCCCTGACGTAAACTTCTGTCCAAGGGGTCACTCCCGGTGAAGGGATCTCGGCCCTTGCCTCGTCGACTGAGCTGCTGGATATTCATAACCGAATACCACTGTGCAAAACAAAAGAGAACGCCCTTGCAATAACAGCTTTTTGAAAAATGTTCCAACAACATCAGAATAGGTTTGTTTAGTTTGCATTGATCCGAATCAACGCAGTTCCATCAATTGATCATACCAATAAAGAACGAAAATAATGATGTACGTATATACAATCCGCATTCGCCACAGGGTCCCGTCATTACCCGTTAGGTTACTTAACTAACGACAGAGCGGGGACTGGACGAGCGCGGATGCAAAACATATACAACATCTACTAGTATATATATCAATATATAATATTCGCTCCAGGCATGATAAAATGCAACATCACAGAAATGTAATAAGTATCACAGAACAATACAGATCTCTAGGATCCCCGGGTTTCATAGAGCGGCTACTGAAACTCGACGTTCCCCTGGTCGTGTGGATAGCCTGTGCAATGAAATCCTAGACCCCTACGGGCGCGGCAAGTTAACCGCCAAAACCTGAAGCGAGGCAGCCCCCTTCAGCAACGTGAATGGACCACCCAGCACTTCACGGAATCCGGTAACTTGGGCACCCCTCCTTGGGTCAACCTATACCCCCTACGAGTGCGGCGAATAGCCTGCCAATTCTAGAGTAAAGCCTCCTCCGTCTCAAAGCCATGAGATGCGGGCTCGTTACCCTCTAGAACCCGGCTATCCGTGCACCCCACCGCGGGGTAATCCTAGTACATAAAGTAAAATATACATACAACGGGTGCATCGACCTCAGCCAGGTCGTGCCCCAAAAGAATAATATACAAACAGGCAGTGACGACAGTCCACATGTCGGACGCTCGCCCCGCAATATTAAATGTACATATACAACCAAACTATACTAACATTGCATCCAGGCTATCCACCACGACAAATCCGCAACATCACAGCACAACACAGAATATCAACGTGAATGTCGCGTTCGTAAATCCGTCTAAAAGGGCTATAACAGTTAGACAGGATTTACCGATCAAGTGACATTCACGGTCGCAGATATAATGTAAATACTGTGAACTAACATGTTTAAAATTTTCGATCGACTAAATTTACCAAAGTGGGCCCCAAGCATAACTGTAACACTCAAAGAAAATCTGGGCCCAAACAGAACATACCAAAAACCCTATTTCCATGTCCGAAGCCCACTGTAAAAATTTGGTGTAGTTAAGCTACAGTACGGCCGCGGATCCGGCGCCAAAATGTAGTTTTGGCCGCGGATCCGCCGCGCTACAGTAATATCAGCCGACCAAATTTTCACAGAATTCTCAAAAAACCCTAAACGTATTTTTCCAATATACCAAATAATTTTTAGATCAAGGAAAAATTCGGCAGAAAGTGCGACATGGAAATGCGGTTTTTGGAAAATTCGTTCGATCGAACTTGTAAACACGTTAGAGCAAGCTAGACTAGGTTAATAGCCTGGCTCTGATACCATTGTAAGTGCACGGCGGCGCTCCGGCCGTCTGTCCGAGGTCAAAATTTGGAAACGATACTTTTACGAAACTTGTAAACCGGCACCACCGCGCACTATAAAACCCGGATCGGGCTATTAACCAAATCCTAGCTAACTAGAGAAGGGGTAGAGAGATATACCGAGCGATCCATGTCCTTCGGTCTTCTCGTCGTCATCCCGATCTCCCCACGGAATCTCCGGTCTTCATCTCCTCGTCGGAAGGGCACCACATCGCCGGGTTCTTTTACGGGCTCGCACCTCTGGACCGAGGCAACTCGGGCATGAAGTTGGCGAGTCGACGTGTCCATGAATGCTGTACGCTAAGTGTGGATTACTTTGTCTCAAAAAGGTTATGTGAAGTTGCCTTTTGGAAGTGGTGAAGGAGATGCAAGCTTTTTGGATGAACTTGGGAATTTTTGCAAGCATGAAGAGAACAAAAACCCGTACAAAAATTTTGGACAGGCCCTCACAAAATATGGCCGGACCTTGCTTGAAGAAGGACAGAGGATGGAGAAAAGTCAGGGGGGGTGAGCACAAGCTAGTGCAAGGTGACCATAAGAAAAGGTAGGCAATGATGATGAACAATGATCACAAACAAGTCTCCACTCCATCACCTAATCATATCCCAAAAGTCAAGCAATCATGAGCAATCATGAACAATCATGAAGTCAAGAGATGGTGGAACCATCATGAAGCTACTACTTGCAAATAACACCCTCCACTCTTCAAATTTGCATGCTTGCAAATAACCCCCTCTCCACCAAAATTCAACCAAAGAAAGAAACAAAGGAAAAATGGCCGAAACAGAAAGCAAACTGGCAACTTCAGAAAACTGATCCCGTAATAAATTACAGGAAAACCCTGCGACTTTATATACATACCCGCATTTGTATTCTGACCGAATACAAATGCAATGAGACAAAATCTACACCGTACAATACTAGGATCCGGTTTAAACCAAAGCCCGCTAGTATTATCCGTCCGATCATGATTCGTGCAATACCGCACGTATATGGTTGAACCCTGCCATATCTTCATACGGCCTCTACAGCGTTTCGCCTGATACTTGAGAAGCGGTCTGTAGGGGACTCTAAAGACTCGTCAATCCCTTGGCTGTGGATTTAACCACTAGCACGTCAGAGGTATTAGCCATACGTAACGGGCTACCAGGTATTGACCAAAAGGGACGTCGATGAGCGAACTCATCCTGACACCCTACTGAGCCTATCAATGACAATATCCGTACAGTCCGGTCCATTCGTCTATAAGCATCGGATGGCGGGCCTATGGGGTTGGTAAAAGTCAGACACCAAAAAGCGGTACAAGTCGTGTCGGAGTGTAGCCAAGAACACCCTGAGACTGAGATACTACTGGAATACCTACCAGTAAATCTCCTGCCTTGGCCAAGGACTTCGTGTAATGGCTCTCCTAGACACAGCGCGACCTCACCCCCAATACCGGGAGAGACGAACCCCTGAAGATCCGCTCACTGCCTCCATGTGGCTCGGGACTGTACCCAACTAAAACTAGTTTGCACAACTCCTTTGAGCGTGGTAGGGTAGTAATCAAAGTACAGTGGGAACTCACATGAGACGAATGACGATCTCAGGTCGATGAACTAACCTGTACACATGTCACCAAGGAACTACTGTCTAACGTCAGGTATAAGACCAATTAGCATATTCCCGGCGAGTCCTGTCCGGTGTACTTATAACCTAATGAGCACATGTATACATCTTAGGTGAACCAACTGACACCAGTGGCTTGTGAGACCGGCCACCGCCCCTCGTCAGGGTCTCGACTGTATACACTAGTCTACTCTGGAGTATCGATGCCTTGTCTGGAAACTCCTACGACTAGGGACCTTTTAAGGATGTACTTATAGACTACCAGCTCCCACGTATATGATCGCCATCATACTGTTGGCTGTCAAGCAAGAATCCCAAGGGCTCTATCAACACGCAATAGTGACCTGTAAGGTCAGCTAAAGCAGTACAAGATGATAAAGATAAACCAGATAGCATACTATCATCTTGAGTAAGACTGTCCTACCGGCATAAGCCCTCCCACAATCGTTGCAATCACGTGCCCGTGATCCAATAATTGACTCTGAGGGCACTATCTCCAACATCGGTCACGAGCTAATATTTCGGGTCGTGACAAAAAGACAAACCAGATAGCATACTATCATTTTGAGTAAAACTGTTCTACCCGTATAGATCCTCTCTCAATCATCACAATCGCAAGCCTACGATTGCAATAATTGACTTGAGGGCACTATATCCAACAATTTCCCTTTTGCACTTAAGGCTAATTATTACGATGTCGCATACTCACAGCCCGTGTGATACCGAACACCCAACTTCTCTACTAATTAGTCTCACAAAGCCCGTTTGTGAAACTATGGCGTTCGAGAGATAGCCTCAGTGTGTTGATCCGCTCCAATATTTCTATCTTTATCTATCTATATCTCAATTTGGCGGAGAAAGACTATCTCCCGAAATGAGCGATACATGTCTTATAATTTGTTTGGATATCTGATGGGACCCAGTTCACAAATGAACTCCATATCCAATAAACTTCTTAGACCGTATCTTCCACTGAATTTAATCAGTATCCTGTGCCATGCCTTTCTCAGTATCCGCTTTGACCACGTGTCCAACATACTGTCCCTAAAAAGAGGGAAAACTATATTTCTAATAGTCACTTTGTCATCCAGGTCACCTTGGAAGCCTGAATGATAACCGCCACCTGAAGGAGGCTGTCGTTACCATATACCAAGAACATCCACTTATGTTTAAAACTGCTTCCCAATGTTTTTCCAGGAATGGATTAATATATACTTATTACAGCTAGTGCAAAAGCAATATCTGGTGTGGTACTTGGCATTTCATGATTAACTCAATTGCCTAAGCAAGTGATATGCCAATCATACAAATCTCTCTCCTCATCAGTCTAGAAGACATCTATTTAGAGAGGGTGACTCCGTCACCTGCGGGTACACCACCACGCCAGGAGCCGTCCATTCTAAAACACTTTAGAATAGTGTCAATGTACCAAAATTGGGACATTTCCCAAATCTAGATCTAAAACCATTGACCTAGTGACCAGAATCCCTGATATTTTATCCAAATCCTGTGTGGAGAAATACCTTGTGACAACCACAGTATAACCGATCGTAGTATAGGAATATCACTTCCTATCAAGAGCATGTCATCCAAATACCAAGACATCACTCCCTACTCCCTTCTTACTAGGTCTATCTATTGTTCTAATGAAGTCAAACTCTATGACTGTCACATCAAAAATAGATGATCTATCTCCGCTATACATGCTTTAGTCTATAAATAGACATAAGCTACTGGCCTACCACGCTTCTGCTGCTCCCACTGACTACAACAACCCTCTGGCAGAGTCATATACACATACACATCTAAAGCTTATTTAGAACGACGTTAAATTCATCCACCTGCCAGATTTCATAGTCTAGGACAGCAGTAGTGGCAAGCTTGGGTCATCAAAACCTCTCTGTCACCGTCTTTGAGGAGACCGAAGTACCTTTCGGGTGGGTGAGGTTACCCACCAAATCTGCGGAGTGGCTAATGGATTCTCTAATCCAATTGAATCTTTAGGTTCTACTAAATTTTCGGTAATCGTTTGTGGTTCTGGAATCACTTCCAGTTCTACCATACTCCTATCAATGTTTCATGAAAAGAATTCAATTTACTAAAACGGGTGGCGAGTCAAGAACAATATAACTATTGATCTTCCAAATGGTAGAATGTTAACCCTCGTCAAAGCCCGGGAAAACCCACAAACTGCCATTACTGAAACTGCCTAAAGTTTATCCATATTTTGGTTTTAAGCATAAGCCGGACAACTCAATATACCTTAACTTCGTTAAGATATGAATCCATTCTATATACAATATAGAAATAAAGGCACTAATTTAATTGGAACCAAATTCAAAATACATGCAGCTATTTCCGGTGCATATCGACTAAATGGAAGAAAGCCAGGCAGCATTACTCATCAAGTAGCGTACTCACTGATAAGTACCCTGAGAGAGAAGCAAGTTCTCAAATATATTACTTACAATGGAATACCTACCATAAGTATCTACATCTTCGATCACCTCGAAAAATCCTGATATTTGTAACATATGGTTCTCTACTTTATCCTTATACCTATAACTTCTCAAAATTTGGACCTTGTATTTCAACAAAATTCTTGTCTAAAACCAGAGAAATCATAAGTAAACGGAATATAGTACGAATACCAACTCCTTTATCCTAACGCACATCGGACAACATACAATACTTTGTATAAGTCCTCTGAGTTTAATAACTCAAACCCTGTGCGTCGTAGGTTGAAAACGATGCTATGATTAAGAAGAGTTACATCGCTGTTGAATGCACCATACCTAACAATCAACTGATATAGGTAAATTTCATAGATATAATTTCAAAAGGTTATATCTCACTTTATAAAATAAACGTACAGATATATCAGTTTGAAATTGGTGCATAACAACGGATATTCAAAAGCAAATATTTGCCATTAGGCAAAACCCAGGTGATTTTCTCAAATATGACCAATTACAAAGAATTATAATATATAGAGGATCTAATCACCCAATTCCTAATATCTTACTCCCACTCAGCATCCATAACGCCATACAGATGTAAGAATCAAGTCTGGTAAATACATACCCTGGAGTCAGAATTTTGGAAAACAGTTTTCAATTAACACCGCACAGTAAAACTGAAACATGAAAATGTTTCGAAGGGGTGGCCGGGTATTCCTAGTAATGCATCTTCCACTATCCAGATTCATGACAGTAACCGTATATTTCCTTGCCCTCACTCCAATCCCTTCATATGTCTTTATTTCTTACTTTCTGCACACCATACTTAGGCTAATTGGTTTTCTTCCTTCCCTACCTTTCGGCACCGGCCTAAGGTTTGGAAGAAGACTATCTAATAAGCGTAATAAGTGTACTCTTCTAATAATAGGAGCCCTCGCAACCTGAGAGAAGGTAAAGAGAAAAGACAACCGAATAATCATATTCAATTTCTCAAGAACCGGAAACCGTCCTCGAACAGAAACAAGTTTCATCGAGTTCGTATGCAACTATACGATGGAATATCCAAGCAATATGGATCTTCGTAGTGATATGGAGTGTTCTGGAGAAATTCAATGGGGAAGTAGGAGTGGAAGGGATATACGCGGCTTCGTCGTGAATGATAGTAGTCGCAATTTTTTTTGCCCTTACGAATAATTCTGTTTTAGAGAAGTTTGTAATAATCGCAATCAATAACGGTGTCATGTGTAGCTAGCCGAGATGAGTACAGGTCGTCCGCAGGGATTCGTGGAACCTTTAATCTTGCTTTGGACAAGTTGAATAAAGAATAGAAGAAGAATAGGATGAATAGTTGTAGATCCTAGATCTATGTTAAATACGGATATAGAATATATAAGAAGATGGCTTATAGGGTTTGTTAGCATTTAGTAGTCATAGATTACTAATAAAGATGACTCTTTTTATCTATTTATAGATTTAAAACTAGATTGATAGTGATGAGTGGGGATTAGGCTTCTTGGAAGAAACTAGTGTTTCCCCACTATTGACCCTTGTCATTTCATTGATTACTATTCATATATAGCCCATAACAAAACAATTGTTAATCAAATCTCAAATCGTGGTTGAGACTAGCAATAAATTGGTAGCGCACCCGATTAGGATGTTAATGATTCTTTTGCTAAATTTTATAAACTTCATAAGATATAAAAGACATAAAAAAAAATCTCATCCATTGTTCTACCCTAATCCTACGAAACCTATCAAGAGGAAAATTACTCGCGCATGATGAAGAGAGAAGAAGAATGGATAGAGATGATAATGTAAATACAGAAATTAAAATTAATCTAATGATCTACCTTTATTAATCAACTTCACAAGTAAAATTTTTCGAGTTTAGATTACAAGAGGAAGAAGAAGTTGCTCTCAATCTCTGCCTTGTAGAAAGTAGATGCTCCGTCAAATCTAACGTCGCCTTATCACGTCGAATCGCAGACCTGTCGTGGATCACTTGTTCTTTGATGGCGATTGGCTTCGTGTAAAAGGTGATGATTTCTAAGCTTAGCCCTCGGTCCTTTATATAGCCCAGGAAGCAGAAATCCTAGATCCTAAGTATTAGGGATTGTTGTGAAAATCCAAACCATTTTATGGCCGCGAATCTGCCGCATTTTATGTGTATTAGCTGCGGAAGAGCGGTTCTTTAGTTGACTTAGGGTTTCAAACTTCTGGGGCTTCTACACTTTGACACATGGAGATTTATGTGATGTCTGGAATTTTCATATCTTTTCTGAGTCTCTGCCAGTATTGATTCTTTGATTTTTTTCTAACTTTATCGGCATATTTTGGATTACTGACATCTCGATATCCCGATTTCCTGACCTGAGCTAAATCTTGCACAATATCTCTATGAATAATGTTAGTAATATTTGTTATAGAGATATTATTCTAATCATTTGTATGATGCTATATCGTTTAAAGAATCTTGATTAGAATATTTGATACGATATGCATAATAAAAATTTTATATAAATATTATATACTTACATTTTCCTTCATAATATTAATTATAATATATAAACATATGGTAAATAGTATTTTTACAGATAAACCCAAATATGTTCTATTTTTATAATAAACACATTTAGATATTTAAGAGAAGTAAGGGAAATGTTATATAAAATGCACGATATTTTCGACTGAACAAATACCCCCAAACTTAATTTTGATCGTCCCGAGCAAACTATTTATTCAAGAGAGGGAGAAAAAGAAAAAACCTAAGTTGCACACTTTCGCAGGCAATACGAATGCACTGAGTGTTTGTGTATATGCCCCAGAGGCCATTATTATATCATACTGGATTGTATATTACTTAATAGAAGCTTGGGATGTTCACAGTAGTATTGACAGTCTTGCTCAAAATGGTAGTATGCTACTTGGTTTGTTTCTACTTCAATATGTGCATATGTTTCTTTTAATGTATTACTTATACATATTAGTAGAGCCCTTAGGATCTTTGCTTGATTACCAGCGTTGTGATGGCAGTCACACTAGTAGGGGCAGGGTAATCTACAAGCACATCTTTATACAGGTCTTTAGTCATAGGATTATCGAGACAGGGCATCGATACTCTGGAGTAGACTAGTGTATACGCTTCTCATCCCAACAGGGGAGATGGTCTGTCCCACAGTCATTAGTATGTCGTACTAGAGATAGTATGCAGGTGCTCGTTAGGTTACGAGTACACTGGACATGACTTTTCGGGAACTGCTGGTTGGAACTATACCTATCGCCAGGTAGCAGTTCCCAGTTGACATGAGTACATCTTAGTCCGTTGACTTGACACTGCCACTTTGCCTCGAGTGTGTTCCCACTGTACTTTGATTACTACCCTACCACGGCTATATTGAGGCGTGCAAACTGGTAGTAGTTGGGTGCAGTCCTAAAGCACTTGGAGGCAGTGGCGGTTAGATAGGATTCGTCTTTCCCGGTATTGGGGGTTGATATCGCGCTGTGTTTGGAGAGCCATTACGCAAAGTCCCTGGCCAGGGCGAGCGAGATTTACTGGTTGGTACTCCAGTAGTTTCTCAGGGTGTAATGGGCTACACTCTGACACGACTTATACCGCAATTAGAGGCCTGATGTTTACTGCCCCCTAGGCCAGATATGCGATACTCTTAGACGAACAGACCAGACTGTACGGAGATTATCACATTCAGTCTCAGTAGGAGTTCGGATGGGTTTCCTCATCGGCCTTCTTATCGTCATCTACCTGGGGACCATTACGTACATCTAGTACTACTTGCGGCCTGTGGTTAAACCCACTGCCAGCATAGTGTAGAGTGTTTAGAGTCCCACACAGAGAGTTTCCCAGCTTCGGGCGAAATGAGTAGAGGTCGTATGGTTTTACGACAGTGTTCAATCACATACGTGTACTTGTACGCGTGTTGTGTTCGAGCGGACAATACTAGTGGGCATTGGTTTAAGCCGGATCCTAGTATTTGATTATTGGATTAGCTTCATCTCATTGTATTCGTGTTTCTCGGAACACGGATGTGGGTATGAATATGCGGATGAGAGGGGGTGAAGAAGGAAGCTTCTCATTAGGGTTTTGACCATTGACTTGGTCAAAGCAAATATGAGAAGAGGAAAAGTATTTGTTGTTTTTTATAAATGATAATCTTTTTGGCATGGCAATTTGGTTGACCATTTGACTTGGCTTGACTTGTTGACCATAGATATTTTGATGAGATATTTTTGAACTAGATATTTTGATGAGATATTTTTCAAGCCATGACAAATGGTCATATATAAGTTATCCATTCGAATTTTTATTATCATTATCACAAATACATTCTCTCTCCTCAAGCTTGCTCTTTCCTTCTTCGTCTCAAAACCCTAGTGTCTCATGAGTTGAGAATCAAGGGTTAGTGAGACTAAGCTACTCTAAATCACTCTCTACTCATTCTAGGTTACTTAGTTTAGCACAGAAAGTGATCTAGTTGCCTCAACTTGGAGGTTTAGCTCAAGGTTGGAACTCTCGGGTAGATCTTCTACTACATCGAGAAGCCGACAAGGAGATGCTTTCCATTTCACTCCAAGGAGCTTGCAAGGAGAAGGAGGACAACGGAATGAAGAGAAGGACTTAGAACTTTAGGTATAATCTTCTAACATAGTAGATAATACCACTAGCTAGTTTGTTAGTTATGGTTTAATAAAGATCTTGTGTTAAAGTCATTGTTACCTTGTTTATAAAAATCGTTTTTTACCCATTCCGCCTCCCCGCAAACCCGTGGGGTGTGTAATGTTGACTTACAGTGGTATTAGAGCCCAGCTAAACCATAACTTACATGTTAGCCATGCTTTTAGAACTTCGATCACGGAAATATCCCGAAAACACAATTTTTTATGCACTTTCTGTCGAATTTTAAATCTGGTCTAAAAATATTTTCAGAGACCTGAAAAATTCGTGCAGGGTTTTTAAAGAATACTGAAGAAATTTGGGCTCATGACTCGGTCAGACTACCGCGGAACCGCGGCCGAACCATGAGTTCTGCCGCGGATCCGTGGCCGAGTCGACTCCGAGTCGGTCCAAATTTCTTTTGTTGCTCTTTTATGTTATGTTGTGTTAACTGGGATATTTTGTTTCTGCCCAGAATCTTAAGAGTACAGTGTTGTATTTGGGGTAGATTCAAATTTGGATATTGATCGAAATTCTATGATCTTTGGCTAATCGGATTATATCTGTGATGTGTTATATGCGCTGAACGTCTGCTAATCGTTATACGTCGATTAGTGGGGGTTGAACATATCTGTGATCTGTGATGTTGGTTTGTGTATATGAACTTGTTGGATTGTCGTGGATGAATAGCCGGGGATGTGAGATGAGCGTTTTATCTTTCATTTGATGTAAATTGTAAATTGATGTAATATTATTTTATGGTCGCACATCCGGGTTGAGTTTGTTCGTTATATGTATGCCCTAGAGGCCATTACTGTACATTGGATGTATATTGTAGTGGATGCTGGGACATATATAGGTAGGACTTTCTTGCTCGACATGATAGTACGCTATCTGGTTGCACTTTATCTTAACATGTATACTTTCTGTCTCTCTGATTACATGTTGATAAAGCCCTTAGGATGTGTACTCGACTTCCAGGACTATGATGCGGATCATACTAGTGGGGCCTGGGTAGTCAATGAGTACATCCTTCATTGTTCCTAGTCGTGGGAATATCGAGACGGGGCATCGATATTCCAGAGTAGACTAGCGCATATCTTCTCGACCCACGCGATGGGCGATGGATGATCCCATATCCATTGGTGTTTGACATCGAGGATGGTATGCGGGTGCTCAGTGGAGACTGGGTACACTGAACGGACTCGCCGAGAACTCCCAGATGGTATTATACCTCACGTCAGATGGCAGTTCTCTGGTAACACTGGTACAGCTTAGTCTGTTGACCCGAGATCGTCATAGAGTCTTGTGTGTCTCCCACTGTGCTTTGATTTCCACCCTACCACGGCTCTACTGAGTCGTGCAAACAGGTGGTTTTTGGATACAGTCCCGATTCACATGGAGGCAATGAGCGATAGGAGGGGATTCGTCTCTCCCGGTATTGGGGGTTGATGTTGCGCAATGCACGACTGGCCATAACAGGAAATCCCTGGCCAGGGTTGCAGTGATATACTGGTAAGAGTTATCAGTAGTTTCACGAATGTCATGGACCTCAAGTCGGCATGACTTATCGAGCTATTGGGGTCTAACGTTTACCACCCCTAGGCGAGATATGCGACATATCAGACGAACAGACCGGACTGTACGGTAAGTGTTACTGGTTGGATTCACGGGAGTGTGAGCGGGCTTGCTCGTCGATCATCTGATCGCTCAATACTCGGGTGGCCGTTACGTTTAGCAGACCGCTTGCGGCTTATGGGTGTTTGATATGATCATCATCTACTGCCGGCGTATTGACGAGTCTTTAGAGTCCTACACAGAGGTTTCCTGGCTCAAGCGAAACGAAATAGGAGCGCATATGAGATATGTACGGGACCGAGAATAATGCGTGTATGTGATACCGCATTCTATTCTGGCGATGAATGTATCGATTGGTTATATGCGATATAACCTAGTTATCGAATCAAGGATTGATTCGATAAGCCGATACATTGGATACTAGTCGGTTATATACGATATGACCGGATCGTTAAATCAAGTGTTGATTTAATGATTTAATATATAATTATATATTTGATATATTACTTTGTATTAACTAGTATTGGTTCACTTTAAATGGATTTACTCACTTGTTTTGTGCACATTGCATATGTGATATATTTTATGCACATGATTGTATCATGTTTGATGATACATGCAAGCTAGGCTTAGTGTAAAGAATTAGACCATGGTTAAGATTATGATTAGGGTTTTCTTTTTCTTATTTATTTATTTATTTATTTTGGTTAAAGGTGAGAAAAGAATGGTTGCTATTTTTGTTTGCTAGTTGAAGATTCTTGAAGCTTTGAATTAGTCCACCATTCTTGTCTCATCCTTAACCCTAACCATTCAAGTTAACCATGGTCCATTCTCTACAACTAACCAAGGGTTAGTAAATGATAAGTATTGATTTATTTATCATTTACTTAATACTTATCATATTCTTTTTCTTCATCTTCTTCTTCTTCAACATGAGAAAAAGCTTGCTACATCAATGGTGATTGATGAAAAAGTGTGGGAAATCCAAAACTAAAGTCTACCCAATTTCTATTTCTTCATCCTCTACCTCTTGCCAAGTAGTATAGGGTGTTTCCTTCACAAGTTTTCAAGGCTTGGTGAAGTTGGAGCTTGTTCTTGTGATGCCTCGACGTAGATCATCTTCGGCATCGAACCGACGATCAAGCCCGCCCATTCTTCGATGATGCCAATGCTAGAGTCAAGGGTTCGATTTGGACAGCGGAGGGAGATCATCGTGGAGTTTAGGAAGTGGTGGACCGGATCTACAAAGGTTGTAGCCCCTTTCCTTTAGATACATTTCCATTTACTTGCTTGTTTCGCCTAGATATCTAGTAAACGATCCGTATTAGGGTTTGTAGGCACCCGTAAAATTTGATTTGTGCATGTTTGATCACTTGTGAGACCTCACTAGGGTGCCTAGGAACCCTACAGTGGTATCAGAGCCTAGCTAGAGCCTTAGGCGAAGTCTCGACGGAATTAGAAGTCCGATCGACCCGAAACCTCGATTTTAATATGCTCTCTGGACTTTTTTGAAATTGATGGATTTTTGTGAATTAAAAATATGCAGAAAATTAAGGAGAATATTGTAAGAATTACTGTACAAAACGGAAGGCCTAAATCGATTAAGTAGCCGCGGAAGAGCGGCACAAGCTGGCTTGTGCGGCGCTTCCGCGGCCGTACGGCCTGTTCTGCCAATTTAATTTGCACAGTAATTTTATATTAATATTCCTGAGTTTTCTGGGAATTTTCAATTTGCATTCCAGAGTTTTATTTTCTGGGTTGTATTGGGAACTCAGTGTATCGATCGGACTGTCTAATTTTGTCGGTGTGCTTTTCCGGGTATTTTTAGAATATGTTAAAAAGTTCGACCGGATATAAATACCCACTTTTTCCCCTGCCGGGAAATTTCCAATTGTTGGATTTTTCCGTAGTTTAACGACGTTCTAAGTAGTGCAAGTAACGCGGTGGACCCTCTAGAAGACAACAAACCTTAACTCAATTATATGACCGTCTTGAACTGCCCTTTGAACCTTCGGGTTTGGGGCAGTACGGCGTGCCACATGTGAGGCGTTGGCTTGACCCTTCTACGGCTGGACCGTTGGTACTGAGGCACGAACTGAATGTTGTTAGACTTATTTCATGTGTTGACCTGTTTCGGGAAAACTTGGGTGTTCGAATATTCAATCGGAAAGTTTAACATTTTCTGTTTATCCGAATGGGATACAATATTTGGAATTCACAAGTAGTTATGAGATAACTAAATGAATGTTATAAACATAGCAGTTTAGTCTCACTTGATCGGTTGCCACGGAATTTTGATGTGATCAAAAGTCCGTCGCAATCACGTAGCGTACGCGGATACTCGCCGGGTAAACTTAATAGACAGCCTCACTCCATAGCCCCGACCAAGTGACTGTAGGAGAACCCCGTCGCCGAAAGCATCCGTTCGGGTGCTCGCGGCAGCGGTGTTCCGCCTTGGTGCACTTCGTCGACGGTATCGGGGGTGCGGCCGCCTACTAAAGTTTGCGACGAGCATTCGATCAGAATGTCGGGAATCTTGTTGAATTGCCCGACTTGATATTGAAAAGAGTTTTCGATAATGAGACTACAATGCGGGGTTTATAATTGTTAGGCATGCGATGTCTAAGTATTTCATTTGGTCAGGCATGCGATGTCTGAGGAGGTTGCGGATTCCAACTGTTGTAGTTTTACACTTTCTTTTCTGTGACCGTAAGTGTAATATGTGATATCGCCGGTTTCGTTGCTATATGTCAACGACAATTGGGATGCGCATATTTACTTACGTTGATGACATGTGATGTTATGTGTTGCTGGATATGTTATATTGGATCGTCGTGTTTGAATAGCCGGGGTTTTTTTTATGTGAGATGAGTGTTTTTCATTTTCATTCATGTAAAAACTTGTATGTAATATTCTTTTATTGGGGCACTTCCAGGTTGCGGAAGTTGTCACCGTTGTTGTATATTATTTACTTTTCCGCATTAGGATAGACCCAAGGAGGGGAGCACAAGTAACCGGGTTCTGTGGTCCAGTGGGAGACCAACTCGAGGAGTCGAGTTCGGGTCTCCTAACCCTAGAATTGGTAGGGTTGCTTGCCGCTCTCGTAGGGGTCTAGGGGTGTGGGATTGGCTATTCATCACGACCGTGGAATCCGTGTTTTATACTGGCTCGTATTGAAAACACGGACGTCCTAGTATATCCAATATTTCATATGTTTCTTCTGCTGTGATTTATCTATGATGTGATCATTTGATGTTCTGTGACAGATATTATATATAGTATATATGATATATTATATAAACGTTGCTTATGTTTTACACCCGCGCTAGCCCTGCCCCGCTCTGCCGTTAGTTACCTAACCTAACGGTGCAGACGGGACATCGAGGCGAATGCAGATGGCATAAGCATACGTTATATTTATCTGTGATGGTTAGGTGGACTTAAATGATGGGATATTCATTAATGAGATTAATGAAAGAAAATAAACCTAATTGATGTTGTGGAATCAAATTTCAAAATAAAAACAGGTAGCTACAGTTCTTGCTTTGCATCGCGGTGTTCATTATAGAACATCCTGCACCTTATTCGATGAGGAAAGGACGGAGATCCCTTCACCGGGAGTGACTCCTTTAGCAATAACTGGCAGATGCTACACACTCGGTTTGTCCTTTGATCGCTTCTATAGTTTCCGCTTTGCACAGTGATATATATGATATATCCCGCACCTCATTCGATGAGGAAAGGGCCGACGATCCCTTCACCGGGAGTGACCCCTTTAGCAAAACTAGAAAAGCCTCAAAAACATTCCATTTAAAAACCATTTGATTCCGCAACGAGATCAAGTTCAAGGCGTTAAAGGTTTTCACAAAAACCATTCGCAACCCTCCGTCATTTTAGGAAGTAGAGTACTTAGTATTCGTGCCGTGTTTGTTGACCATAGTCAAGGCACAGTGTACGGTAGCTAAGTGATGTCTTCCTACACCGCATATGATGCGATTAGTTAGGACAGTCGCGTGACTTTGTTGACCTTAGTTAAGGGTCATGTGGGTGGGTCTAATTAATCACGAAATGACGGGTAGAACTTGACTAGTACTTATGATTTGTTGACCATAGTTAAGGTCATAGGTGCTAGTGGTAAAAATCATTGTCAGGAGTTTCAAGTGTTGAAACTTGCAATGAGATTGCATACCTTCTATATGATAGTTGGATCCTGATACCCACTGCGAGTAATTGTTACTCCTGGGAGAGTTTTGCACTTTGC
The DNA here is from genome assembly GCA_030015575.1 of Agapanthus africanus. Taxonomy (NCBI): domain Eukaryota; kingdom Viridiplantae; phylum Streptophyta; class Magnoliopsida; order Asparagales; family Amaryllidaceae; genus Agapanthus; species Agapanthus africanus. Next base: position 261,467,536 of record CM057345.1, on the reverse strand, counting down.
AATTAGCCGATCAAGTAGGTGTCTAGAAAGGTGTCAACGGGGTTACGCCTCTGGGAAAACGAGGTTTACTGTAATTAGGTCCGTGCGAAAGCACGGGGAACCTCCCTTAAAGTACCGACACTGGCCTGGCTGAAAGATTGGCGAACTTGTAGAGTGTAATTAATCCCGGCTAGTCTTTCCTTTTAAGGTTTGAAGGAAGATTTGATAAAAACAGTGGGAGCCATCCTGATTAGATAAAATATATAACCAATCTAATCTTGCAACAGCGCACGCAGAGTGTTTTCTTCTCTCTCTCTCCTGGTAGCGACCATATCACGCCTTAATCAAGATAATAAAATGGATGTATTGACCGAACCCGCTTGTTATTCTGAGCTGGGGAACGTTGGTCCCGCTCCAACTTATAAATGTTATAAGACAGAGCAGGAAATAGGGAATACCAGAATTCCTATGCCGCCCAAACGAAGACAGTGCATATGATGCATCTCCTTCGGGTGAGTTCATTACAAAGAACTGTTTCTCAGTATCCTCTGCATCCTGGGTATATGATACCGGATCAGGATCCCAGATATGTAATCTGTTACATAGGGCTACAAAAAGGTAGAAAAACTGAGAACGGGTGATAAGTTTCATGAGACAGAAAACGGGGCAAGTGTTGCAGCCAAGTCTGTTGGTCACTGTCACCCTGTATTACTAATACATTGATTCTGAACAAATGCTATTAGATACCGAACCTGATATACAAAATCATATCAGTCTCTTTATTAGTAAAGAAATGATATAATTTTGTATTGTTGGATAATATTTTGAACATTTCCTATATCAAAAGTTGATCGGTTCAGGCACGTTGTCTAAAAGCATTGACGTTCTAAATCAAACTACAGTTCCCTGTATACTGAACACACACAAGAGGAAGAGTTCAGAAATGAACAAATTCTTCTTGAGGTATTGTAGACTAGGTCATATCAATGCGACCAGACTGGCTGAAGTTACATTCAGATGTGTATTTAAATCAGTTTGAATTTACCTCTTGTGAAACTTGCCAGTCATGTCACAAAGATAAGATGACCATAGCTCTGTTTATTGGAAACAGAGGAAGAGTTGGTAACTCTTGGGACTGTTACATGATGATGTATGTAAGGTCTCCTGTCTACACATGCCAGGACTGGTTCTTTATAATTCATTATATTCTCTGATAATCTCTCAAGATTCAGTCATATATTCCTGTTGAAATATAAGTCCGAACCTTTTTAGGTATTCACAGAATATAAGTAGGAAGTAGAGAACCAAAATACGGGTATAAGTATTATGTCCTATGATGAGATCAGGGAGGAGAATACTTGTGCATAGCATTCCTGGACTATTCTAAAAGAAAATGAGATTCTCTCTCAGCATTACTCCTCCGTATAAACCATAGCACGATGGTATATCGGGACGGAGCAATCACACCCTATATGATAAGGTGTGCTCTATGATGAGTACTACTGAGTTACCTATTTCCTTTTTGGGGGTTATGCACTTGAGAAGCTGCATACCTATTGAATTAGGTTTGAATCAAATCAATGCCTACCACTTCATATGTGATATGGAAAGGGAAGAGCCCATATCTTAAGTAAGTTAAGATTTGGGATTGTCCGGCCTATGTCAAAAGCAAAATCCGGACAAGATCGAGGCAAGTTCAGTTCTGTAGAACTGGAAAGGTTCCAGCTATATGAAACTACAGCTGAAGATTTGACAGAACCAAAGGATTCTATAGTCCCCGACGAACCTCAGCCTCTCCGCCGATCTGGTAGGGTTCCTCGCCTGCCTGAGAGATACCTCGGTTTCTCGATGACAGTGGGAGCGAGGATTGCATCATGAGATGATGACCCAACTAGTTTCGAGCAGGCCATCGAGAGTAGGGACTCTGTAAGAATGGCTGGATGCTTAGCGATCTGAGATGGAATCCATATTCACCAGCAAAGTATGGACTTTGGTTGCTATATCTGAAGGGTTAAATCCCCATCAGGAGCAAGTATATCTTGAGAAGATTACTTGGTGTACATGGAAAGGTTGAGACTTTTAAAGCTAGATTTGTTAAAGGTTTTAGTCATCAACCAGGTGTGGATAATGATGAAACCTTTTCTAGGGACTATGCTTAAGTCCATCCAGATCCTACTTGCCACGGCTACATACCATGAATACGATATCTGGTGGTTGGGTGCCATGACTAATTTTCTAAATATTGATTTAGAAGAGAACGTCTATAAGAACACAGCCAGAGGACCTCGTAGACAGTGGGAGCAGCGGAAACGTGTGCAAGTTGCTTTACATATTGAAGCAGGCATCGCGGAGTTGGAACGTCTATTTTGATGTGATAGTCAAAGTGTTTGACTTCATCAAAATGGTAGACGAACCTTGTATATACAAAAGGGTAGTAGAGAGTAAGGTGGTCATCTTCGTATTGTATGTAGACAACATACTCTTGATAGGAAAAGAGTTTCCTATACTACGATCGGTCAATCTCCTATTATCAGTAGGATTCCCCAAATAGGATCAAAGTGATACCTCCTAAATCCTGAGTTTTCATCTATGAGATAGATGTAATTGGATGTTGGGATTCTCACTAGATGTAGTGAGATGGTATCAATCGATCCTGGGGGAAATCACTGGAAGAGTTCCAGGGTGATAAAGACGACTGAATGTCAGTCACGGGCATTGTCTTTACCCTCAGTAGAGGGACGGTATGTCGGAAGAGTTCCAAGCTAGATACCGTGGCAAACTAGACGATAAAGGCTGGTAACATCGCTATTAAAGATACTACCAAAGAGGCAGTTTGGGTGTATATTAGTTCATAAGATGAACTTGGTTCCTGCCATTGTATGACAATGGAAGTGTGGTTTTGGCCCTGGAACCCTGGTCCCATCAGTGACCCAGACATATTCTGAGACAGCATCACCTGATCATGGAGATAGTTGATCTCCAGGTTGATCGAGGTTAGGAGAGTAGACTCAGAGGAAAACACGGCGGATCCACTCACGAAGGCCTTTTCCCAGAGAGAGACTCATATGGGATGGTTGAGTATTAGATACTACGACCACTGCTACAGATGGCCCTAGTGCAAGTGGGAGATTGTTAGTTATATGTATGCCCTAGAGGCCATTACTGTACATTGGATGTATATTGTAGTGCATGCTGGGACATATATAGGTAGGACTTTCTTGCTCGACATGATAGTACGCTATCTGGTTGCTCTTTATCTTAACATGTATACTTTCTGTCTCTCTGATTACATGTTGATAAAGCCCTTAGGATGTGTACTCGACTTCCAGGACTATGATGCAGATTATACTAGTGGGGCCTGGGTGAAAGGTTTCTAGGCATCCTAATGAAGTCTCACAAGGCATCAACCATGCCATTTTCAAAAATTATGGAAGCCGAGAAACCCTAACACGGATCGTAGACTAGAATTCTAGGCGAAAAACTAAACTAGTTAGCAAATAAACTAAAGGTCGGAAACTACAACCTTTGTAGATCCGGATATCCACTTGCTTAGCTCCATGTGGTCGTCCCCTCGCTGTCCATCACGAACTTCGGACTCTCGCGACGGCTTCATCGGAGAAGTGAGCGGAATAGTTCGACGGCTTCGTGTCAAAGACGATCTACGTCGAGGTTGCACTAGTTCAAGCTCCGACTTCACCAAGTAGTGAAACTTGTGAAGAAAACACCCAAAACCACTTGGCAAGAGGTAGAGGATGAAGAAATAGGAGGTGGGTTCACTTTTAATTTGGATTTCTCTCACTAAAACTCAAGTTGTCATTGATGTAGCAAGCTTGAAGAAGAAGAAGAAGATGATGGTTATGATAAGTTCTTCTAAAAAGAAAATAGAAAATCAATACTTATCATAACTTAAACTAGGGTTAAGTGTAGAGAATAAACCATGGTCATTTGAGTGGGTTAGGGTTAAGCATGAAGACAAGAATGGTTAGCAAAGTCAAAGCTTCATGAAGCTTCAACATAAAACAAATAAAGCCACCATTCTTATCTTAATCCATTTCAAATAAATAAATAAACAAATAAATAAATAAATGAATATGCAAAACCCTAATTATCAAATTAACCATGGATTAATTCTATACACTTAACTAAATGATCAAGTATCATCAAACATGATACAAAAATATGCACGAAAGCATATCACATATACAATGTGCATCAAGTGAGAAAAATCCGTTTAAAGTGAACCAACACTAGTTAATGCAAAGTAATATATCAAATATATAATTATACATTAAATCATTAAATCAACACTTGATTCAATGATCCGGTCATGTCGCACATACGGGCTCCGTCAGTCCGGATCGTCCTTATCACTCTGGAAGCTCGAATCGGTAAAGGACTCCACTTGGAGTTCTCCGTTACCATACACCAAGAACATATCTCTAGTCCTTCGCAAGTACTTGAGAATGCTCTTCACAGCTATCCAGTGACTCTCTCCAGGATCAGCTTGATACCTGCTCACTATACTTAGTGAGTATGCAACATCGGGTCTAGTACATAGCATCGCATACATGATAGAGCCTACTGCCGAAGCATAGGGTATCCCTTGCATGCGAGCTCTCTCCAAATCAGTCTTGGGAGACATCTCTTTGGAGAGAGTGACTCTAGAGATCGTGGGCAAGTTCCCACGCTTGGACTCTTCCATACTAAACCTTTTTAGTATGGTGTCAATGTACCTGGATTGGGACAATCCCAAAATCCTTTTGGATCTATCTCTATAGATCCTAATTCCCAATATGCAGGAGGCATCACCAAGATCTTTCATTGAGAATCTTTGTGATAAGAAGAGCTTGACCGATTGCAGCATAGGAATATCATTTCCTATCAAGAGTATGTCGTCCACGTACAATACGAGGAAGACAACCTTACTCTCTGCCACCTTCTTGTAGATACAAGGTTCATCTGGATTTTTGACGAAATCAAACTCTTTGATAACGACGTCAAAGCAGATGTTCCAACTCCGCGATGCTTGCTTTAATCCATAAATGGATTTAAGCAGCTTGCACATCTTCCCGCTGCTCCCACTGTCTACAAAGCCCTCTGGCTGAATCATGTACACGCACTCTTCTAAATCACCATTTAGAAAGGCGGTCTTAACATCCATTTGCCAGATTTCGTAGTCATGAAAGGCAGCAATGGCAAGCATGATTCGGATGGATTTAAGCATAGCCACTGGAGAAAAGGTTTCGTCATAGTCCACACCTGGTCTTTGACGAAAACCCTTTGCTATAAGTCTAGCTTTGAAAGTCTCCACTTTCCCATCTACACCAAGTTTTTCTTGAAGATCCACTTGCTCCCAATGGGTTTTACCCCTTCAGGAGCAACTTCCAAAGTCCATACTTTGTTGGTGTACATGGATTCCATCTCGGACCGCATAGCATCCAGCCATTTCACTGAGTCCCTACTCGTGATGGCCTGCTCGAAGCTAGTTGGGTCATCATCTTCCATGATGCAATCCTCGCTTCCACCGTCAATGAGAAAACCGTAGTATCTCTCAGGTGGACGAGATACCCTACTAGATCGGAGGAGAGGCTGGGGTTCGTTGAGTTCTACTGAATTCTCTGGCTCCACCAAGTCTTCTGTTACAGTTTGTGTTGCTGGAACTTCTTCCAGTTCTACCTCAATGCCACTAATCTGTTTCATAAGAAAACCTTTTTCTAAGAAAGTGGCATGTCGAGAAACAAACACTTTTTGTTCCTCGGGGTGGTAGAAGATATACCCTTGTGAATTTTTGGGATATCCTACAAACTTACATAAGACAGATCTTGCCTCGAGTTTTTCCGGATTTTGTCTTTTGACATAGGCTGGACAACCCCATATCTTAACATACTTAAGAGATGGTCTCTTCCCTCTCCATATCTCATATGGAGTGGTAGGCACTGATTTGGTAGGAACCATATTCAATAGGTGTATGGCTGTCTCAAGCGCATACCCCCAGAAGGAAATGGGTAACTCAGCTGTGCTCATCATTGAACGCACCATGTCTAACAGGGTGCGATTCTTTCGTTCCGATACACCGTTGTGCTGTGGTGTATAAGGTGGAGTAAGCTGAGAGAGAATCCCATTCTCTTTTAGATAATCTTGGAACTCATTGCTCAAGTATTCTCCTCCTCGATCAGATCGAAGGATCTTAATACTTTTGCCCGTTTGGTTCTCTACTTCGTGCTTATATTCTCTGAATTTCTCAAAAGCTTCAGACTTGTGTTTCAACAGGAACACATGCCCGTATCTAGAGAGATCGTCAGTGAATGTAATGAAGTAGGAAGAACCATCCCTGGCATGTGTAGACATAGGACCGCATACATCACTATGTATCAGTCCTAAGAGTTCAGTAACTCTTTCTCCGTGTCCACTAAACGGAGCTTTGGTCATTTTTCCTTTGAGACATGAATGGCAAGTATCATAAGATGATAATTCGAACGGATTCAAATAACCATCTTTATGTAACTTAGCCAGTCGTGTCGCATTGATATGACCAAGTCTACAATGCCACAAGAAGGATTCGTTCATTTCTGAATTTTTCCTCTTGTGTGTGTTTTGTATATTGAGGACTGTATTTTGATTTAGAATGAATATGCCATTATGTAGCGAGCCTGATGCAATCAACTTCTGATCTAGGAATATGTTCATAACATTATCCTTTACTACAAAATTATATCCTTCTTTACTCAATAAAGAAACTGATATAATGTTGCACACCATGTTCGGTATATAATAGCACTCATTCAGAATTATTGTATCACCACTTTGTAATACTAGGTGATATTCGCCAACTGCTTTGGCTGCAACACTTGCACCGTTCCCAACTTGAACGGAATGATCACCCTTCACCAGTTCTCTACCTTTTCGTAGCCCATGTAACTGTTTACATATGTGGGATCCTGATCCGGTATCTAATACCCAGGACGTAGGGTGAACTGAGAAACAGTTCTCAATAACTAACACACCTTTAGAAGATGCATCAACATGCATGTTCTTTTGGGCGTCTTGAGAATCCAGATATTCTCCTGTTTCCTGTTCATTCTTATAACACTTATAAGATAGAACGGGTTCAACGTTCCCCTACACAGTATAACATGCGGGTTCGGTCAATACATCCATATTATTATCTTGATTAAGGCATGAAATGGTCGCTACCTGGAGAGAGAGAGAAGAAAACACTTTAGCGTATGCTCGTGCAAGATCAGATTGGTTATTATCTTATCTAATCAGGATGGCTCCCACTGCTTTTTATCAAATCTTCCTTCAAACCATAAAAGGAAAGACTAGCCGGGATTAATTACACACTACAGGTTCGTCAATCTTTCAGCCAGGCCAGTGTCGGTACTTTGAGGGAGGTCCCCCGTGCTTTCGCACGAACCTAATTAATGTAAACCTCGTTTTCCCAGAGGCGTAACCTCGTTAACACCTTTCTAGACACCTACTTGATCGGCTAATTGTAATGTGTAAAACTCTCCCAGGAGTAACTCTTACTCGCAGCGGGTATCGGGATCCAACTATCTCATAGAAGGTATGCAATCTCATTGCAAATTTCAACACTTGAAATTCCCGATAATATTTTACCCCTAGTGTTCTATGACCTTGACGAATGCCAAACAACCCATAGTCCACTAGTCAAGTTCAACCCGTACATTTCTTGATTGAATTAAACCCACCCGCACGACCCTTGACGAATGCCAAACAACGCCGTACGAATACCCTAATCCAATCTGCATCATATGCATAAGCAGATAAATACTAGTTAGCTACCGTACACTACGCCTTGACGAATGCCAAACTACCGTAGCACGAATACTAATTAGTACTTATCTGAAATGACGGAGGGCTACGCAGGTTTTCATAAAACCATGAGCGTAATGAACTTGATATCGTTGTAGAATCAAATGAAGTTTTTAAAATGGAGTGATTTTGAGGCTTTTCTAGTTTTGCTAAAGGGGTCACTCCCGGTGAAGGGATCGTCGGCCCTTTCCTCGTCGAATGAGGTGCGGGATATATCATATATATCGCTGTGCAAAGCAAAAACCCAAAAGCAGTCAAAAGCAAACCGAGTGTGTAACATCTGCCAGTTATTGCTAAAGGAGTCACTCCCGGTGAAGGGATCTCGGTCCTTTCCTCATCGAATAAGGTGCGGGGTATATCATATATACCGCTATGCAAAGCAAGAACTGTAGCTACCTGTTTTATTTTAAAATTCGATTCCACAACATCTTAGGTTTCTTATCTTTCATTAATCACATTAATGAAGTCCCATCATTTAAATACCTAAACATCACAGATAGATATAACGTACACTTATGCCATCCGCATTCGCCTCGATGTCCCCTCGTGCACCGTTAGGTTAGGTAACTAACGACAGAGCAGGGCAGGGCTAGCGCGGGTGTAAAACATAAGTAACGTCTATATAATATATCATATATACTATATACTATATCCATCACAGAATCACATCACAGATATCGCAGCAGAATAAACATATGAAATATTGGATATACTAGGACGTCCGTGTTTTCAATACGAGCCAGTATAAAACACGGATTCCACGGTCGTGATGAATAGCCAATCCCACACCCCTAGACCCCTACGAGAGCGGCAAGCAACCCTGCCAATTCTAGGGTTAGGAGACCCGGACTCGACTCCTCGAGTTGGTCTCCCACTGGACCCCAGAACCCGGTTACTTGTGCTCCCCTCCTTGGGTCTATCCTAATGCGGAAAGGTAAATAATATACAAAGGGTGACAGCTTCCGCTACCTGGAAGTGCCCCAAATAAAAGAATATTACATACAAGTTTTTACATGAATGAAAATGAAAAACACTCATCTCACATAAAAACCCCCGGCTATTCAAACACGACGATCCAATATAACATATCCAGCAACACATAACATCACATGTCATCAACGTAAGTAAATATGCGCATCCCAATTGTCGTTGACATATAGCAACGAAACCGGCGATTCACATATTACACTTACGGTCACAGAAAAGAAAGTGTAAAACTACAACAGTTGGAATCCGCAACCTCTTTAGACATCACATGCCTAACAGTTACAAACCCCGCATTTTAGTCTCATTATCGAAAACTCTTTTCAATATCGTATGGGACTAAACTGCTAGATTTATAACATTCATCCAGTTATCTCATAACTGTTTGTGAATTCCAATTATTGTATCCAATTCCGGATAAATAGAATATATTAAACTTTCCGATCGAACATTCGAATACCCAAGTTTTCCCGACACCGATCAACACATGAAATAGGTTCAAAAACATTCACTTCATGCCTCAGTACCAACGGTCCAGCCGTAGAAGGGTCAAGCCAACGCCTCACATGTGGTACGCCGTACTCCCCCAAACCCGAAGGTTCAAAGGGCAGTTCAAGACGGTCACATAATCGAGTTAAGGTTTGTTGTCTTCTAGAGGGACCATCGCGTTACTTGCACTACTCAGAACGTCTTTTAACCACAGAAAAATCCAACACTTGGAATTATTCCGGCAGGGGAAAACTTGGGTATTTATATCCGGTCGAACTCTTTAACATATTCTACAGTTATCTGGAAAAACACTTAGACAAAGTTTGATATTCCGATCGAATCGTCGATTCCCAATATAACCCCAGAGCACTCAACCCTTAAAACAATTTAAAAATACCCAGAAAACTCACCAGAATTTATCAGGTATTACTGTGCAGTGAAACAAGGCTGACGTCACTTTATGGCCGCGGAACAGTGGCAGAAGCCATGCTTCTGCCGCGCTTTCGCGGCTCATGGAACTGTTCATGGGAAACGTTTTATACAGTAATTCTTAGAATTCTTTGGGGAATTTTTTAAGCATTTTTAATATCAAAAATTCCCAGATTTCAGAAAATGTCCAGAGAGCTCTTGGGTATCGGGGTTTCGGGTTCGTTCGGACTTCAAACTCCGTCTAGACTTCGCCTAAGGCTCTAGCTAGGCTCTGATACCACTGAAAGGTTCCTAGGCATCCTAATAAAGTCTCACAAGGCATCAACCATGCCATTTTCAAAAATTATGGAAGCCGAGAAACCCTAACACGGATCGTAGACTAGAATTCTAGGCGAAAAACTAAACTAGTTAGCAAATAAACTAAAGGTCGGAAACTACAACCTTTGTAGATCCGGATATCCACTTGCTTAGCTCCATGTGGTCGTCCCCTCGCTGTCCATTACGAACTTCGGACTCTCGCGACGGCTTCATCGGAGAAGTGAGCGGAATAGTTCGACGGCTTCGTGTCAAAGACGATCTACGTCGAGGTTGCACTATTTCAAGCTCCGACTTCACCAAGTAGTGAAACTTGTGAAGAAAACACCCAAAACCACTTGGCAAGAGGTAGAGGATGAAGAAATAGGAGGTGGGTTCACTTTTAATTTGGATTTCTCTCACTAAAACTCAAGTTGCCATTGATGTAGCAAGCTTGAAGAAGAAGAAGAAGATGATGGTTATGATAAGTTCTTCTAAAAAGAAAATAGAAATTCAATACTTATCATACCTTAAACTAGGGTTAAGTGTAGAGAATAAACCATGGTCATTTGAGTGGGTTAGGGTTAAGCATGAAGACAAGAATGGTTAGCAAAGTCAAAGCTTCATGAAGCTTCAACATAAAACAAATAAAGCCACCATTCTTATCTTAATCCATTTCAAATAAATAAATAAACAAATAAATAAATAAATGAATATGCAAAACCCTAATTATCAAATTAACCATGGATTAATTCTATACACTTAACTAAATGATCAAGTATCATCAAACATGATACAAAAATGTGCACGAAAACATATCACATATACAATGTGCATCAAGTAAGAAAAATCCGTTTAAAGTGAACCAACACTAGTTAATGCAAAGTAATATATCAAATATATAATTATACATTAAATCATTAAATCAACACTTGATTCAATGATCCGGTCATGTCGCACATGACCGACTAGTATCCAATGTATCGGCTTATCGAATCGATCTTCGATTCGATAACTAGGTTATATCGAATATAACCATTCGATACATATATCGCGAGAATGGAATACGGTATCACATACACGCATTATTCTCAGTCCTGCACATATCTCATATGCGCTCCTATTTCGTTTCGCTTGAGCCAGGAAACCTCTGTGTAGGACTCTAAAGACTCGTCAATACGCCGGTAGCAGATGATGATCATATCAAACACCCACAAGCCGCAAGCGGTCTGCTAAACGTAACGGCCACCCGGGTATTGAGCGATCAGAAGATCGACGAGCTAGCCCGCTCACACTCCTGCGAATCCGACCAGTAACACTTACCGTACAGTCCGGTCTCTTCGTCTGATACGTCGCATATCAAGTCTAGGGGTGGTAAACGTCAGACCCCAATAACCCGATAAGTCGTGCCGATGTGAGGCTCGTAACGGGTCGAGAAACTACTGGTAACACTTACCAGCAAATCTCTGATCAGCCCTGGCCAGGGACTTCCCTGTTACGGCCAATCGAGCACAGCGCAACATCTACCCCCAATACCGGGAGAGACGAAACCCCTCCTATCGCTCATTGCCTCCATGTGACTCGGGACTGTGCCCAAAGACCACCGTTGCACGCCCTCATGGACGTGGTAAGGTGGAGATCAAAGCACAGTGGGAATCACACAAGACTCTATGACGATCTCGGGTCTACAAACTAACCTGTACAAGTGTCACCTGAGAACTGCCATCTGACGTGAGGTATAATACCATCTGGGAGTTCTCGGCGAGTCCGTCCAGTGTACCCAGTCTCCACTGAGCACCCGTACACCATCTCTGATGTCAAACACCAATGGATATGGGATCATCCATCGCCCATCTCATGGGTCGAGAAGCGTATACGATAGTCTACACTGGTATATCGATGCCCCGTCTCGATACACCCACGACTAGGGACCTTGAAGGATGTACTTATGGACTACCATGTCCCCACTAGTATGATCTGCATCATAGTCCAGGTAGTCAAGTACAAATCCTAAGGGCTTTACCAACATGTAACTATAAGACAGTATAAAGAGACTAGTGTACATGTTAAGATAAAGAGCGACCAGATAGCATACTATCATGTCGAGCAAGAAAGTCATCTCTATATATGTCCAAGCATCCAATATAATATACATCATCTGTACAATACTGGCCTCTAGGGCATACATACAACTAACACTGGGTAGTCAATGAGTACATCCTTCATTGTTCCTAGTCGTGGGAATATCGAGACGGGGCATCGATATTCCAGAGTAGACTAGCGCATATCTTCTCGACCCATGCGATGGGCGATGGATGATCCCATATCCATTGGTGTTTGACATCGAGGATGGTATGCGGGTGCTCAGTGGAGACTGGGTACACTGAACGGACTCGCCGAGAACTCCCAGATGGTATTATACCTCACGTCAGATGGCAGTTCTCTGGTAACACTGGTACAGCTTAGTCTGTTGACCCGAGATCGTCATAGAGTCTTGTGTGTCTCCCACTGTGCTTTGATTTCCACCCTACCACGGCTCTACTGAGTCGTGCAAACAGGTGGTTTTTGGGTATAGTCCCGATTCACATGGAGGCAATGAGCGATAGGAGGGGATTCGTCTCTCCCGGTATTGGGGGTTGATGTTGCGCAATGCACGACTGGCCATAACAGGAAATCCCTGGCCAGGGTTGCAGTGATATACTGGTAAGAGTTATCAGTAGTTTCACGAATGTCATGGACCTCAAGTCGGCATGACTTATCGAGCTATTGGGGTCTGACGTTTACCACCCCTAGGCGAGATATGCGACATATCAGACGAACAGACCGGACTGTACGGTAAGTGTTACTGGTTGGATTCACAGGAGTGTGAGCGGGCTTGCTCGTCGATCTTCTGATCGCTTAATACCCGGGTGGCCGTTACGTTTAGCAGACCGCTTGCGGCTTGTGGGTGTTTGATATGATCATCATCTGCTGCCGGCGTATTGACGAGTCTTTAGAGTCCTACACAGAGGTTTCCTGGCTCAAGCGAAACGAAATAGGAGCGCATATGAGATATGTGCGGGACCGAGAATAATGCGTGTATGTGATACCGCATTCTATTCTCACGATGAATGTATCGATTGGTTATATGCGATATAACCTAGTTATCGAATCAAGGATTGATTCGATAAGCCGATATATTGGATACTAGTCGGTTATATACGATATGACCGGATCGTTAAATCAAGTGTTGGTTTAATGATTTAATGTATAATTATATATTTGATATATTACTTTGCATTAACTAGTATTGGTTCACTTTAAGTGGATTTACTCACTTGTTTTGTGCACATTGCATATGTGATATATTTTGTGCACATGATTGTATCATGTTTGATGATACATGCAAGCTAGGCTTAGTGTAAAGAATTAGACCATGGTTAAGATTATGATTAGGATTTTCTTTTTCTTATTTATTTATTTATTTATTTTGGTTAAAGGTGAGAAAAGAATGGTTGCTATTTTTGTTTGCTAGTTGAAGATTCTTGAAGCTTTGAATTAGTCCACCATTCTTGTCTCATCCTTAACCCTAACCATTCAAGTTAACCATGGTCCATTCTATACAACTAACCAAGCGTTAGTAAATGATAAGTATTGATTTATTTATCATTTACTTAATACTTATCATATTCTTTTTCTTCATCTTCTTCTTCTTCAACATGAGAAAAAGCTTGCTACATCAATGGTGATTGACGAAAAAGTGTGGGAAATCCAAAACTAAAGTCTACCCAATTCCTATTTCTTCATCCTCTACCTCTTGCCAAGTAGTATAGGGTGTTTCCTTCACAAGTTTTCAAGGCTTGGTGAAGTTGGAGCTTGTTCTTGTGATGCCTCGACGTAGATCATTTTCGGCATCGAAACGACGATCAAGCCCGCCCATTCTTCGATGATGCCAATGCTAGAGTCAAGGGTTCGATTTGGACAACGGAAGGAGATCATCGTGGAGCTTAGGAAGTGGTGGACCGGATCTACAAAGGTTGTAGCCCCTTTCCTTTAGATACATTTCCATTTACTTGCTTGTTTCGCCTAGATATCTAGTAAACGATCCGTATTAGGGTTTGTAGGCACCCGTAAAATTTGATTTGTGCATGTTTGATCACTTGTGAGACCTCACTAGGGTGCCTAGGAACCCTACAGAGTTTGTATCCACCATTGTATATTATTTCTTTTACCGTTTTTTGCTCCTAGAACAGACCCAAGGTGGGGTGCACAAACTACCGGGTACTTTGAAGTGCCGAGTGGCCTACTCACTTCGTTGAGAGAGGTTGCTTCACTTCGGGTATTTGGTAGGTAGTTTGCCTCACCCGTAGGGGTCTAGGGTGGGGTTTGGCTATTCATCGCGACCGTGTAATCCGTCTTTCGTTTCAGGATCGAACGAAACGCGGATTCCTAGTATATCCAATGTGTTCATCTCTAATCTGGAATGCCTATCATTGCGTGTCACGACCCGAAATAGCACGTGACTGGCACTTGAATCATATGAAGTCTATAGGACCCTATCTAATTCAAGTAAGCCAAAAGCCCAGAAATCTAAAACCATTTTAAGAAGTGAATAAAGAAAACTAGTTTTTAAGAGGTGAAGAAAACATGTTTTAAAAACGAGGTTTTTAAATAAGTAAGCCGAATATGCATTTTTAAAATCTATAGTCTTTTCTGAAAATTTCTACGGAGTTTCTATTGTAAATACTGGCCCCAAACGGGGTACAACAAGAATAATATATATACAATAAAAAAGGCATCCCCAAGCGGAAGCTAGATCTTCGTCAATCGACGGTCACAACCAAGCAAGCAGTAATATACAATGCCGAAGGGCGAGGATCAAAACTCAATAGGAAACTCAAAATCAGCATGAAAACCATAATACTACAACGCGCGACTCTAAGGTCGAAATAATACATAACTGGTTTTCTAAGTCTGAAACAATATACAAGTTTGGTTGATAGAATTACTAGATACAACTGAATAATACATATACAATGGTGGTTCTGATGCAAAAGAACCCACTTTCCAAAGAAAATTACCCGTAAGGGAAGCAGTGTGCCAGAAAAGCCGCAATGGAACCTGTATGGCAAAAACTGCAAGAACTGTGGCACAACAGGGGTGAGTTGCCAACTCGTGTGTAGAAAACATCACCGAGCAGAAATCGTATGTATGACACAATCCTAGGTCAATACGATCAGATATATATATAAACCTCAAATGAATAAGTCTGAAGCATGATAAGGTGGCAATATAACATCTATACATGAGTGTAGTGCCATGTGCTCGTGCCAGTGCCTCAGGTAATAACATATCATAAATATGAGGTATGATCAATGTCGACTATATCATGAAGTCTATGAATATGTGGATATCATCCAACTGTGTGATCAATGTCATTATATGTATATGGAAATCGTCCATGTGTCACCCAATGACAATAAGCATCATGCATGTAAATATCATAAACATATGCATGGAAGTATGAGGATGTAAATCAACATGTGTCGCTCGCGACATATCAAAATCATGGAACCTGAGTGTCAAGCATCGACACTCGAAAACATCATGAAACCTGTGCCTAGTATCGGCACGTAAATCTTCATATATCGGGCTCCGTCAGCCCGGATCGGCCCACGGGCTCCGTCAGTCCGGATCGGCCCATATCATCTCTCGACTACGGTCGGTATCCTCCTGATATCCGCCGGGCCCAAATACTATCACCGGTAGTTATTAGTCCCTCTGCCAGGCTCACCGTTTAATTCACGGCGATCCGTTCTCGTCCTGGGGTACCATACCGTGTCTACCATGTACCCGCAATCGGCCTCATCCGCCTCCTCGAATCGGGTTTACATGTCGCTCTCAGAACCGAGAAAACACATGGTGGACGCACTGAAATATCATATCAAGGGTAACCGGGTTTTTAAAACAGTTACATACTCTCTTTTGAAATACCCACGGTTCCCAAATCCAGAAATATCATGGAAACAACTTATCTCAATGCGTATAATCAAAAAGCATGATATATGCGACATGTAAAAAAAAAGTATGCATATCAGTATATCTTGCAACATGGAATAGTAATATGCACAAATTGAGGGAAAACCGCTCTTTTAAAATGAATCAGTTTTAAAGAGTATCTTGCGGTTCCCAAATCTCTAATCAAGCCAAAAGCATCTATGTATGTCCAATTACTTATGTATGTAAGTATGGGTGTACAATAGGTATGTACACAACTATGAATGTACAATAGATGCGTGCACAAGTATGAGTGTACAATATGTAAGTACACGAGCATGCCATGCAAGGGTCATATCTTGAATGCAACAGTACTACAGTGTAGTGACATGGCAATTATCGATGATGAAGTGTGTGAGCCAGCAAGCAGGTGTACGTGGAATATATGCATCATTGATAATGGTGCCGGTGTCCTAACAGCATGATTTTAGTATAACAATAACCATTTTCACATGCTATGCGATGCGAATAATAAGAATATGCAGAAATCGACTAATAAACGCAATAGTGATGCATCTGCATCAATATAAAAATGTCATACAGTTTGCCTTTTGAAATAAGATGAATCGGGGTTTTTAGTAAAATAAGGGCTACGGTGTTTTTAAGAAAAGATGTGTCTTTTGAAAATATCTGTAGTATCCCTGTGCCAATCCTTGAAACACTCCCGATTCGTTAGTTTTGAAATAGGTATGACATCGGCCTAGTCTAACATCTACTAAGCAACTACAGATCTAGCTAACACGCTAATCGGGAGGGGTATGGAAACCACCTAAATCTGAGTCGATATATATATATATATATATATATATATATAATTGTCGGTGATCCCGCCTCTATAGTATCACATACGATACAGTATATCATATGACGTCCTCGAGTCATGAGTGCGGATCTATCATCAATATAAAGCTCGTACGGCAAATCATCGTACGACATCCCAAAAGCTGGGCACGGGTCAATATCACATTCATCTCATCAATTATCTGGTATCCTTATCATCATATCTCATGATCTGGGGTACTGATCTAAGTCTAGTACAAGTCGATACCATCTATATAAATATAAATGCGTGTGTGAAACACACGTCCAAAGGCCCGCTAAAATCTCATGTCGTATCCTAAATACGAACCACATTATATCACCGATCTCATAGCACTATGCCCAATCTCATTGACTCATCTCTAAATATCATCCACTATACTCATCATCTAGGTATATGTATATATAATACATAAGCATGTGTGTGCGTGTGGGTGTAAACCTATACTAGGGTCCGCAACTAGGAAACCATACTAGTTTACTTCTACCCCTAATCTATCCATAGTACACCAACACACCTCTAGAATATCCATGTCATGCAATAAGCTATCATATATAGTATATATATAGTATACTAAATATCAAACTGCGGGGGTGCTATACGCCATCCACCCGACATCCCCCGTAGATATAATCTACTCACCTTGCATCCTGTGTGTCAGTGCCGATGTCGCCTTCATCTTCTTCATCATATGAAACCCTCGAGAGGGTACCTACAAGATAACACAATCGCAAATGCGCCTTAAAATCACATCGAGAAAACCAAACGACGCGCTAAGGCCTATAGGTTAGAACCTATGGACTACGCTTTCAAAACCATCAAACAATCCTCGATATCGTCGTAAAAACACCAAGTAATCGAGGTAAAACACAATTATACAAATCCAGAATTTAAAATACGCAATACGAAAACACGAATCAAAACAGCAACTATAGAAAAGGGTCCCAGATTTCACCCTAGATCAAATTAGACAATTTTGCATGTACCAAGGGTCTAGTGTACATGAAATAAAGCTTCAGAACCAACACGAGCCAAAATGGTGGGACCCAGGCCGCAATTTGCGGCCAATTGGATTAAATCAACGGCCAGTTTGGGGAATTAGGGGCTAGGGTTTTGGTGGTAGCTGCCTATTTTCCTGCATGTCTCACTGTCCTTACAAAATAATTTTCAGAGTCTCGGGGTGATAGAAAATTTCATTTAACCCTCACAGAATCCACAAATTTCCGATATCGGCTTTTCTAAATCCGTATTCCGGATTTCTAGTCTCCGGTTTAGGCCTAGATTCTAGCACTAGGGGGTTTGTGTGGCCTCTACTAAGCTCAACTTCACATCACAACTCTCAAATTCCTTTAACCCTAACTAGAATTCTTCTAAGTCCACAAAATCACACGATATCGGTTCTATCATAACATGGGGGTAAAAGTAATGCAAATACTAAGCTAAAGGTTCAGAAATTACCTTATTTGGCAACTCAAGAAAATTCTTGAGTTGCCCTAAGTGGCCAAAATCTCTGCTTTCTTGGTCCAATGTGTTTCCCTTGAGCTTGTGCATCTTTTTTGTGAAATGGGATTTGGGTTTTGAGTTGATTTTCATGGAATTTTATGGCTTGAATATGGAGGAGGAAGGGGAGGCAGCAGCAGCAACAGCAATAAGAGGAGGGAAGAGGGAATGAGTGAAGGAACATGATGGGGGATGGCTCAAGACAAGGTTGACCCCTCACACTCTCTTTCTCTCTCTCACCCATACCTCACACTATTCCATTCTTTATTCAATTTCTTTTCTTTTCTAATCCATTTTCCTTCTCTCCTCAATTGTAAACCCAAAATAAAAGCCATGCAAAAATGCAACAAGTGTAAAAATGATGCGGTGCAACGTTTTGCACAAAATACGCTTAAAGCGCGATTAGCGATTTTTTATCGCGATTAGCACTAAATTAGTGTCAAACTAATCATAAAAACTTATAATTTGCATAATTCACATAAAACACTCTCTTTCTAGTAATTTCTATAATTTTCTAAATTTTTCCCCATTTATCGGTATTTAATTATACCAAAATATTAAAATATTCATTAAAATTAATATTAAATTATAAAAATTCCCCAAAAATAATATTTTATTTTTCTGAAATATTACAATCTTCCCCCTTAAAGTAATTCGGTCCCCAAATTTAATTTAAAACCCATCAAATTCTAAAACATTTCAATAAAAGTCCAAGTCATCGGGGCTCCGAAATCATCAATAAATAAGACGCATCGTAGAGCAATGCATGCGCATGAGAAATGAGCAGATATCTCAAAATCAAAACTCCGTCAAACATCCCGCAATAATCGGATTCATGGTAAAGACACAAATGTCAAAACCAATATGATATATATCATAACCATACATCTAGACATCAAATCTATACATGTAAATATCTGAAGAAATGCATGCCAAAATATATCCCAAAATGTATATACGAATACCCTGTTCGTCTGGTGCGCACGGAAATAAAAATCCATATATGTGCTATACATGTGCACAGAAACATCATCTAGGTGCAACGGGTGTGCACGAAACATCTGTCATAGGCAACGTGTGTGCCTGACAGTAAAATCAGGTGCATTTGACATGCACAAGGAATCCCGATTTAGTGCATCTGGTGTGCACCAAAATCGTATCTCAAAACAGGCGCTCAACATGCGCGAAAATCCAAACCAAATGCACGGAGTGCAAGAAATCAACATCAATATCAGAATCAAAGTCGACGGTATACAATACGGCTCAATCCAAAACAGGTATACCACGGTATATAAGCTCACAAGCATGTGCATCAGTGTGCATAAATCAAATCAAAACACTAAAAGTGCATATAAACGATGCCAAAGGCATAAGTCAAATCGCATGCATATCATAGGCATAAAATCAAAATCAACATATCGATTGACATCAAATCGAAGTCAGGTGCAACCGTAGTGCACAAAATATAAATCCGGTGTAACAAAGGCACGAAATATAAATCCGGTGTGATAAACGAATGAAGTATAAAGCTGGTGCATCCTGTGCACAAATATGAATACACAGTAGGTGCAACCATGGTGCATGAAAACAGAATCATGGAACTCAGCCATCAAGACCAAATCATGCGAACAGATCGCCCAAAATACCGAAATCCAAGGTGACAGATACGTGATAATCGAATCACAAAATCACAAATCATAAATACCGTCGTCGATATATCCTCCTTCAAGGTTGAGAAGGTGTCGGTGCATCCAATGCTGGCAGCGCAAGATATCTACTTGCCTCTTGCTCACGGTCTGGCGTCCTCTGTCTCCGGACCCTTATCTTCTCTGTGGATTACCTATCTCGCAATCCATCGGTTCATCGGTCCTGTCAGGTGTGCTAACGGGGTTGATTTCATTCTGGTACTTCTATGGTCCTTTGAATACACATTACATATCTGATCCCGAGTGCAAATCTTATCGCAGCTGTGTCCTGGAAGGAACCCTGCTCAAGGTCTCTTCCGATCTCTCCTATGCCGAACTGTACGGAGGCTGGTACTCTTGCATAATCTTTTCTCGGTCTCTGGACATCTGCGTCTTCAGCACAGCATTTTCTCGGAAACTGGTCACATCCCAACGCCTCTGTTGACATATCCGACCTTAATCCGAACGGGGAGTAACAACAGCTCGTCAGCATCTCGTAAGAACCTCTTGTCCCACTTTTCTGTATCATCGTTCACTTCGACGTCATGTCTCTATCTGCGCACTGCAAATGTTCTAGGCTACAGTCCATCCGAAGTCTCTCACACGGACTCAAAATCACGAACTTGGTATCTTCATCACTCCGTGGAAGATATCTAGCCGAACACGTCCTCAGGAATTCGTCCTAACCTGTGGAGGTATACTCCATACACATCCCTTCTTGATCAATTCACAATGCATCTGGGTGAGGTCCTCTATCCGAACCTGGTCAATTATCTCTTCGATGATGTCGAACTCTGGCCTGCTGGGTGTGTGCAATATGACCACTCATGGGTCCAGGTCTTCTCGTATAGTATTCCAAAAAGGTCCTGTCGAGGACTCTCTCAATTCTCGTTTCTGCCGAATTGCCCGGAAGTTACCATCTTTAACTATATCTTTTTCTTGTTCCGGAACGGCTGCATACTCATCGCGACTCTCTGGAAAGTATATCTATAATTAACGCCTCTACATGCGTATCGTATCTCTGATGTTAGCGGAGTGGAACCTCATCTCATCAAGATCACATACGAATCTCTTACTCCACTTTTCTCTGCTGTCGACTGCTTCGGACTCGTCTCATCATGGCTGCATGGACTATGCTCCAACGGCTATGCTCGTATCTGGAGTCTCTCAAGCAATGTGTCCTATCACATGATATCCGAATGATGTCGAATCATCCGATTGATTTTTCAGAACCTCATATTCCCCCAAGAGATCAACATCTTGAGTACAGTTTAATAGTATTCCAATACATACCACAGCACCTGTGGACCAACCGTAGAAGGGCAAACCCAAGCCTCACAAATGGCACTGCTAAACTGCCGCAAACCCTAAGGTTCGGAGGTGTTCCATGGTCATACGTCGAGTTAGGGTTTCATTCTTCTAGAGGGTCCATAGTATTACTTGCATTGTCTTCCGAATACTTTAAACTTGGAAATGGTTTCCTGACATTCGATCGTCTCTATCGACTCTCAACGAATCTGCGTGAAGTCGTCTCTAGCTAGAATTAATCAATTTGATGACCTCGCATCGGGGTAAGCGAATGAACCACATGTCCTAGTCGTTCCTCCTTGGGTAACAAGCGACTTTCCATCATATCTCTAAGTATATACTCATGCTGCTGTAGCTCCACCATCTGGGCAATATCTCGTCATTTGCAGCAACAACTGGATCATTCGTCTATATGCTGAATAGCGCCTCAATCATCCTGAATAAGCGATATATCAATGGTCATCACATTCTAGCTGGGCACTAGCAGTAGCCTGATCCTCTGGTGCCAATCATCACATCCGGGAAATCTCGTAAAAGCGATCTATCAAACGCTCATGGCGCGAAAACGCAATAAAACGACGCCTCTATACGCAATCGTACGTCTCTGGAATCATGCCCTGGTCAGTACTCGTCCGTGATAAGCTTAAGCTGATGCAACTCTAGCCGTAGCTCTCTCTGCCCGTGTAATCGTGGCAGCAAAATCATAACCAACATCGATGAGGATAGATCATAGGAATGAATATAATATTGTGCAAGAAAATGTACATCCAAAGGTTTCTTAAGCGGAGTAGCGTATCGTAAGTATGCCGCGGAACATACGTACGGTACGTCACTCTGCTCAAGCTACCTACTCCATCAACCAAGGGTCATGCTACGCGACAAAAGTTCGGGTATAATACCCCCTCGACTCAGTCTAAGTTCCATAAGGTCAAGCCTAAGTTCCGTATATATATAAACGCTCTAGGCTCCGCATAGTCAAACATAGACTCGAACCAAGGTTAACCTAGCGCTCCGATATGAACTTTGTCACGACCCGAAATAGCACATGACTGGCACTTAAATCATTTGAAGTCTATAGGACCCCATCTAATTCAAGTAAGCCAAAAGCCTAGAAATCTAAAACCAATTTAAGGAGTGAATAAAGAAAACTAGCTTTTAAAAGGTGAAGAAAACATGTTTTAAAAACGAGGTTTTTAAATAAGTAAGCCGAATATGCATTTTTAAAATCTATAGCCTTTTCTGAAAATTTCGGCAGAGTTTCCTTGGTAAATACTATCCCCAAACGGGGTACAACAAGAATAATATATATACAATAAAAAAGGCATCCCCAAGCGGGAGCTAGCTCTTCGGCAATCGACGGTCACAACCACGCAAGCAGTAATATACAACACCGAAGGGCGAGGATCAAAACTCAAAAGGAAACTCAAAATCAGTATGAAAACCATAATACTACAACGCGCGACTCTAAGGTCGAAATAATACATAACTTGTTTTCTAAGTCTGAAACAATATACGAGTTTGGTTGATGGAATTAGTAGATACAACTGAATATTACATATACAATGGTGGTTCTGATGCAAAAGAAGCCACTTACCAAAGCAAATTACCCGTAAGGGAAGCAGTGGGCCAGAAAAGCTGCAATGAAACCTGTACGGCAAAACCTGCAAGAACTGTGGCACAACGTGAGTGAGTTGCCAACTCGTGAGTAGAAAACATCACAGAGCAGAAATCGTATGTATGACACAATCCTAGGTCAATACGATCATATATATATATATATATATATATATATATATATAAATATATATAAACCTCAAATGAATAACTCTGAAGCATGATAAGGTGGCAATGTAACATCTATACATGAGTGTAGTGTCAGGTGCTCGTGCCAGTGCCTCAGGTAATAACATATCATAAATATGAGGTATGATCAATGTCGACTATATCATGAAGTCTATGAATATGTGGATATCATCCAACTGTGTGATTGTTAGTTATATGTATGCCCTAGAGGCCATTACTGTACATACAATGTATATTGTAGTGGGTGCTAGGACAGATATAGGGAGGACTTTCCTGCTCGACATGATAGTATGCTATCTGGTTGTGCTTTATCTTAACATGTACTCTGATTGTCTCTATGTTACATGTTGATAAAGCCCTTAGGATATGTACTCGACTACTGGGACTATGATGAGATCATACTTGTGGGGCCACAGTAGTCGACGAGTACATCCTATAACTGTTCCTAGTCGAGGGTGTATCGAGACAGGGCATCGATACACCAGAGTAGACTAGCTTATACGCATCTTGACCCATATGATGGGCGATGAATGATCCCATATCCATCGGTGTTTGACATCAAGGATGGTATACGAGTGCTCAGTGGAGACTGGGTACACTGAACGGACTCGCCGAGAACTCCCAGATGGTATTATACCTTACGTCAGATCGCAGTTCTCCGGTGACACTGGTACAGAGTAGTCTGTTGACCCGAGATCGTCATAGAGTCTTATGTGATTCCCACTGTGCTTTGATTTCCATCATACACGTCCAAGAGGGCGTGCAAAAAGGTGGCTTTTGGGTACAGTCACGAATCACATGGAGGCAATGAGCGATTGGAGGGGATTCGTCTCTCCCGGTATAGGGAGTTGATGTTGTGCTGTGTTCGATTGGCTATAACCGGAAATCCCTGGCCAGGGTTGCTGAGATTTATTGGTAAATGTTATCAGTAGTTTCTCGAACTGTTATAGACCTCATATCGACACGACTTATCGAGCTACTGGGTTCCGACGTTTACCACCCCTAGGTGAGATATGCGACATATCAGACGAAGTAACCGGACTGTATGGGAGTGTTACTAATTGGATCCACAGGAGAATGTACAGGCTTGCTTGTTGATCTTCTGAGCGCTCAATACCCGGGTGGCTGTTACGTTTAGCTGACCGCTTGCAGCTTGTGGGTGTTTGATATGATCATCACCTACTGCCGGCGTATTGACGATTCTTTAGAGTCCTATACAGAGGTTTCTTAGCTCAGGCAAAATGGAGTAGGAGCACATATGTGATATATGCGGGACCTTGGATAATGCGTTATGTGATACCGTATTGGATTCTCGCGATATGAGATATCGGCCGGGTATATGTGATATAGCCGGGTCATCGTATTAGTCGGTTATATGCGAAATAGCCGGATTATCGGATCAATTGTTGATTCGATAATTTAATGTATAATAATATATATGATATATTAAATTACATTAACTAATATTATCTCACTAAAAGATTCATTTTCTCACGGGATAATACATTGATATATATGCGATATATGTTAATTGTATTATTTACTATTGTTACAAAATATATTGTATATGTGATATATAATATTGTAACATGTTAGGGTTACAAATTTAACAATGGTTTAGGGTTTAAACTTGGTTAGGGTTTGGATTAGGGTTAGCTTTTACATCAAGCTTCCAAGAAGCTTTGACTTTGTGTTTTGCTTGATATTTTGTGAAGATATTATGTTAACCCAATCCAAACCATTAACTCTAGTTAATTCTCTACAAGGGTTAACTTCTTCATTCTTAACCCTTGGTTAGATTTGTAACCACTATAATTAATTCATTATTCATCACAAAAGGATTATGATATTCATCTTCTTCTTCTTTGAGTTCCTTGTTGAAAAATCTTTCTTTTGTGATGAAAGTGAGTGAGAAAAAGATTATAAATGAGAGCAAAAATCCTATTTCATCATCCTCATCTATCATTGCCATTTAGATGAGAGTGTTCACATCATTTCATGAGTGATAGCTTGTGTTAACGAAACTTCAAGGTAGATCATCTATGTTATCGAAGATCGGAAGCAAGGTTGCATCATTCTCTTCGTGAAGCCACTCGAGAGTCCGGAACACGATGATCGCAGCGAAGGGACTTCAACACGGAGCTTAAGAAGTGAAGGACCGGATCTATAAAGGTTGTAATCCCTCTCACTTAGTGTTAAAGAGTTTAACATGCTTGTTTTCGCCTAAACCCTAGTTTAAAGATCTGGCTTTGGGTTGTTCGGCACGGCTAAAATTTTAATCGGGTATGGTTGATGCCTCGTAGACCCTTGTGAGCATGCCTAGCAACCCTACGGTGGTATCAAAGCCAAGATAGAGGTTTAGGCGAAATCTAGACGAAGTTTAAAGTCCGATCGAACCCGAGAACCCCGATAAAAACCCTTCTCTGGAAATTTTCTAAAACTGTGATTTTTTATGAATTAAAAATCCTTAAAAAAATCAGCAGGGAATTCTATGGACACGTGTGCAAAACGACAGTCTGAATCGCTCAAAGCACCGTTGAACCGCGGCCAAACTAGGGTATTGACGACGGTTCCACGGCCGTACTTAGGGATTAATGGTTAGTTTTTGCACAGTAATAACCGTTGGTACTTGCTGATTCTTCTGGGAATTTTTATTTTTCACTCAAGTGTTGACTTTTCTGGGTTGTATTAGGGACTTGATGATTCGATCGGATAATTTAACTTTGTTTAGATTTTCCGGATAATCTTAGAACGTGTTAAAAAGTTCGACAGGATATCAATAACTCACTTTTTCCCGATCCGGAAAATTTCCAAGAGTTGGATTTTTCCGTTGTTTAAGAACGTTCTAAGTCGTACAAGTAACGCGATTGACCCTCTAGAAGACAACAAACCTTAACTCTATTATATGACCGTCTTGAACTGCCTCTAAACCTTAGGGTTTGGGGCAGTACGGCGTGCCACATGTGAGGCATTGGCTTGACCCTTCTATGGCTAGACTATTGGTACTGTGGCATGTGATGGATGTTTTTAAACTGATTTCAAGTGTTGAGATATATTGGGGAAATCTTGGGTGTTTGATTTTTCGATCGGAAAGTTAAACATTGTCTATTTATCTGGAATGTGATACAATATTTGGAATCCACAGGTAGTTATGAGATAACTAATTTGAATGTTATAAATCTAGCAGTTCAGTCTCAGATGATCGGCTGCCACGGAATTTTGATGTGATCAAAAGTCTGTCGCAATCACGTAGTGTATGCGGATACTCGCCGGGTAAACTTAATAGACAACCACGCCCCATAGCCCCGACCAAGTGACTGTAGGAGAACCCCGTCGCCAAAAGCATCCGTTCGGGTGCTCGCGACAGCGGTGTTCCGCCTTAGTGCACTTCGTCGACGGCATCCGGGGGTACGGCCGTCTACTAAAGTTTGCGACGAACATTCGATCAGGATGTCGGGAATCTTGTCGAATTGCCCGACTTGATATTGAAAATAGTTTTCGATAATGAGACTAAAATGCGGGGTTTATATTTTTTAGGCATGCGATGTCTAAGAAATTCATTTGGTTAGGCATGCGGCGTCTAAAAAGGTTGCGGATTCCAACTGTTGTAGTTTTACAGTTTCTTTTCTGTGAACGTAAGCGTAGTATGTGATGTATCGCCGGCTTCGTTACTATACATCAACGGCAATCGGGATACGCATACTTGCTTACGTTGATGATATGAGATATTATGTGTTGCTGTGATATGTTATATTGGATCGTTGCGTTTTGAATAGCCGGGGGTTTTATGTGAGATGAGAGTTTTTTCTTTTTCATTCATGTAAAATTCACTTGTATGTAATATTCTTTTATTGGGGCACTTCCGGGCTGAGGATGATGTCACCATTGTATATTATTTACTTTTCCGCATTAGGTAGACCCAAGGCGGGGAGCATAAGTAACCGGGTTCTAGGGTCCAGTAGGAGACCATCTCGAGGAGTCGAGACCGGGTCTCCTAACCCTAGAATTGGCAGTGTTGCTTGCCGCTCTCGTAGGGGTCTAGGGATGTGGGTTTGGCTATTCATCGCGACCGTGGAATCCGTGTTTTATACAGGCTCGTATTGAAAACACGGACGTCCTAGTATATACAATATTTCATATATGTTCTTCTGCTGCAATGTTCTGTGATGAGATCATATTACTGCCTGAGATGAATGTTTATGTTATATATATGTGATATATGTTATATTGCAGATTTCGTTTCAAATGAGATGCTTGTGAAGCAAATTAAAATGGGACTTCATTAATGAGATTAATGAAATAAAAGAAACCTAAGATGTTGTAGAAACTTGTTTAAAAACTTGTAGCTCTAGTTCTTACTTTGCATAGCGGTGTTCCTTGTAGAACATCCAGCACCTTATTCGATAAGGAAAGAGCCGAGATCCCTTCACCGAGAGTGACCTATTTAGTGAAACTAGCAGTTGCTACAAACTCGGTTTGTGTTTTGATTGGTTCTATAGTTCTTGCTTTGCATAGTGATATTTGTGAAATATCCTGCACCTTATTCGATGCGGAAAGGGCCGACGATTCCTTCACCGGGATTGACCCCTTTAGCAAAACTAAAAAAGTCTAAAAAACACTCCATTTAAAATCACTCGATTCTACAACGATATCAAGTTCATTACGCAAAAGATTTTCTTAAAATCCTGTCGTAGCCTTCCGTCATTTCAGATAAGTACTGGTTAATATTCGTGCTACGTTTGTTGACCTTAGCCAAGGCGTACTGTGCGGTAGCTGATTAATGCTTATCTGTATAAGCATATGATGCGACTGAGTTAGGGTAGTCGTGCAACTTTGTTGACCTTAGCCAAGGGTCGGGCGGGTGGGTTTAATTCAATCGGGAAATGACGGGTTGAACTTGGCTAGCACTTATGATTTGTTGACCTTAGCCAAGGTCATAAGCTGCTAGGGGCAAAATTATCGGGAATTTCAAGTGTTGAAATTTGCAATAAGATTGCATACCTTCTATGAGATAGTTGGATCCCGATACCCGCTGCGAGTAAGAGTTACTCCTGGGAGAGTTTTAGACATTACAATTAGCCGATCAAGTAGGTGTCTTAAAAGGTGTTAACGGGGTTACACCCCTGGGAAAATGAGGTTTACTTTAATTAGGATCGTGCGAATGCATGGGGGACCTCCCTCAAAGTACCGACACTGGCCTGGCTGAAAGATTGGTGAACTTGTAGCGTGTAATTAATCCCGGCTAGTCTTTCCTTTTATGGTTTGAAGGAAGATTTGATTAAAACAGTGGGAGACATCCTGATTAGATATATTAGATAACTAATCTAATCTTGCAAGAGCATACGCTGAGTGTTTTCTTCTCTCTCTCTCCAGGTAGCGACCATATCACGCCTTAATCAAGATAATAATACGGATATATTGACCAAACCCGCTTGTTATACTGAGCTGGGGAACGTTGGTCCCGCTCTAACTTATAATTGTTATAAGACAGAGCAAGAAATTGGGGATTACCAGAATTCCCGTGCCACCCAAACGAAGAAAGTGCATGTTGATGCATCTTCTTCGGGTGTGTTCATTACAGAGAACTGTTTCTCAGTATCCTTTACGTCCTGGGTATGAGATACTGTTAGTTATATGTATGCCCTAGAGGCCATTACTGTACATAGGATGTATATTGTAGTGGATGCTGGGACATATATAGGGAGGACTTTCTTGCTCGACATGATAGTATGCTATCTGGTTGCCTTTTACCTTAACGTGTACGCTGATTGTCTCTCTGATACATATTGGTAAAGCGCTTAGGATGTTTACTTGACTACCTGGACTATGATGCGGATCATACTAGTGGGGACATGGTAGTCCATAAGTACATCCTTCAATGTCCCTAGTCGTGGGTATATCGAGACGGGGCATCGATATACCAGAGTAGACTAGCGTATACCTTCTCGACCCATACAGATGGGCGATGGATGATCCCATATCCATTGGTGTTTAACATCAGAGATGATATACGGGTACTTAGTGGGGACTGGGTACACTGGACGGACTCGCCGAGAACTCCCAGATGGTATTATACCTTACGTCAAATGGCAGTTCTCTGGTGACACTGGTACAGAGTAGTCTGTTGATCCGAGATCGTCATAGAGTCTTGTGTGGTTCCCACTGTGCTTTGATTTCCACCTTACCATGTCCAAGAGGGCGTGCAAAACGGTGGTTTTTGGGTACAGTCCCGAATCACATGGAGGCAATGAGCGATAGGAGGGGATTCGTCTCTCCCGGTATAGGGAGTTGATGTTGCGCTGTGTTCGATTGGCTATAACCGGAAATCCCTGGCCAGGGTTGCTGAGATTTACTGGTAAGTGTTACCAGAAGTTTCTCGAATTGTTATAGACCTCATATCGACACGACTTATCAAGCTATTGGGGTCTGACGTTTACCACCCCTAGGCGAGATATGCGACATATCAGACGATCAGACCGGACTGTACGGTAAGTGTTACTGGTTGGATTCACAGGAGTGTGAGCGGGCTTGCTCGTCGATCTTCTGATCGCTCAATACCCGAGTGGCCGTTAAGTTTAGCAGACCGCTTGAGGCTTGTGGATGTTTGATATGATCATCATCCGCTGCCGGCGTATTGACGAGTCTTAGAGTCCTACACAGAGGTTTCCTGGCTCAAGCGAAACGAAATAGGAGCGCATATGAGATATGTGCGGGACCGAGAATGATACCAGTATGTGATACTGTATTCGATTCTCGCGATTTCTGACATTGATCGGTTATATGCGATATAGCCGGGTTATCGGATCAAGTGTTGATTCGATAAGTTGTTACTGTTGATACTAGTCGGTTATATGCGATATGACCGGATCATTAAATCAAGTGTTGATTTAATGATTTAATGTATAATTATATATTTGATATATTACTTTGCATTAACTAGTATCGGTTCACTCTCAATGGATTTTCTCACTCGGATGTGCACATTGTATATGTGATATACGTTTGTGCACTTGGATGTATCATGTTTGATGATACATGTTTACTTGAGCTTGTGTAAAGAATAAACCATAGTTTTATGAATGGTTAGGGTTTTGATTTCTTATTCATTTATTCTTTTGAGAAATGAAAGGATAATGAACAAAATGGTTTCTTCTTTATTTCTTTCTTGAAGCTTCATGAAGACTTTGACCAAGTGACCATTTTGTCTCTTGCTTAACCCTAACCATTCCACTTAACCATGATTCATTTTCTACACTTGACCATGGTTTGATTATGATAAGTATTCATTTTTCTTTTCAATTTAAATTAACTTATCATATTCATTCTTTCTTCTTCTTCTTCTTCATCACATGAAGAAAGCTTGCTACTACAATGGCAACTTGAGAAAACAAGTGAGAAATCCAATTCTAAAGGGAACCCACTTCCTATTTCTTCATCCTCTACCTCTTGCCAAGTAGTATAGGGTGTTTCCTTCACAAGTTTTCATGGCTTGGTGAAGGTGGAGCTTGATCTAGTGATGCCTCGACGTAGATCATCTTCGGCATCGTCGTCGATGACCTAGCCCGCTTTTTCTCCGATGAAGCCGATGCAAGAGTCATGGTTCGATTTGGACAACGGAGAGGACTTCATCATGGAGCTATGAAGGTGGAGAAACGGATCTACAAAGGTTGTATTTCCGTTTACCATTTAGTTAAGTTGTTAACTAGTTTCTTTTTCGCCTAAACTTCTAGCCAACGATCCGTATTAGGGTTTCTCGGCACCCCTAAAATTTGAAATTGGCATGGTTGATTCCTTGTGAGACCTCTTGAGAGTGCCTAGGAACCCTACAGTGGTATCAGAGCCTAGCTAGAGCCTTAGGCGACGCGTAGACGGAGTTAGAAGTCCGATCGAACTAAAACCTAACCCGGAAAATGCTCTCTGGACTTTTTTCAAAAACTGGGTTTTCTCCAGATTAAAAATTCTTAAAAAATTTAGCAGGAAAAACTAAGAATTACGATGAAAAATTTATCGAGTGACGATGCTACAGTGCGGCAGAACCGCGGCAGAAGCTTGGCTTCTGCGGCGGTTCCGCGGCCAATAAATGTGATCACTGTTTACTTTTTGCACAGTAATTCATGTTTTCAGGTGTTGAGTTTTCTGGGAATTTTTAATTTTTTTTCAAGAGTTGAATTTTCTAGGATTGTTTTGGGGATTCGTTTATTCGATCGGATTGTCAAACTCTGTCTATGTGTTTTTCCGGATAATTTTTGAATATGTTAAAAAGTTCGACCGGATAAAAATACCCACCTTTTCCCCTGTCGGGAAATTTCCAAGTGTTGGATTTTTCCGTAGTTTAATGACGTTCTAAGTAGTGCAAGTAACGCGATGGTCCCTCTAGAAGACGACAAACCTTAACTCGATTATGTGACCGTCTTGAACTGCCCTTTGAACCTTCGGGTTTGGGGAAGTACGGCGTGCCACATGTGAGGCGTTGGCTTGACCCTTCTACGGCTGGACCGTTGGTACTGAGGCATGAACTGAATGTTTTTAGACTTGTTTCATGTGTTGATCTGTTTCGGGAAAACTTGGGTGTTTGACTGTTCGATCGAAAAGTTTAACATTTTCTATTTATCTGGAATGGGATACAATAATTGGAATTCACAATTAGTTATGAGATAACTGAATGAATGTTATAAACATAGCAGTTTAGTCTCACTTGATCGGTTGCCACGGAATTTTGATGTGATAAAAAGTCCGTCGCAATCACGTAGCGTACGCGGATACTCGCCGGGTAAAATTAATAGACAGCCTCACTCTATAGCCCCGACCAAGTGACAGTAGGAGAACCCTGTCGCCGAAAGCATCCGTTCGGGTGCTCGCGGTAGCGGTGTTCCGCCTTGGTGCACATCGTCGACGGTATCGGGGGTGCGGCCGTCTACTGAAGTTTGCGACGAGCATTCGATCAGGATGTCGAGAATCCTGTTGAATTGCCCGACTTAGTATTGAAAAGTGTTTTCGATTTTGAGACTAAAATGCGGGGTTTATAATTGTTAGGCATGTGATGTCTAAGGTATTCATTTGATTAGGCATGCGATGTCTAAAGAGGTTGTGGATTCCAACTGTTGTAGTTTTACACTTTCTTTTCTGTGACCGTAAGTGTAATATGTGATATCGCCGGTTTCGTTGCTATATGTCAACGACAATTGGGATGCGCATATTTACGTTGATGACATGTGATGTTATGTGTTGCTGGATATGTTATATTGGATTGTCGTGTTTGAATAGCCGGTTTTTTTTATGTGAGATGAGTGTTTTTCATTTTCATTCATGTAAAAACTTGTATATAATATTCTTTTATTTGGGGCACTTCTAGGTTGCGGAAGATGTCACCCTTTGTATATTATTTACTTTTCCGCACTAGGATAGACCCAAGGAGGGGAGCACAAGTAACCGGGTTCTGGGGTCCAGTGGGAGACCAACTCGAGGAGTCGAGTCCGGGTCTCCTAACTCTAGAATTGGTAGGGTTGCTTGCCGCTCTCGTAGGGGTCTAGGGGTGTTCTCGTAGGGGTCTAGGGGTGTGGGTTTGGCTATTCATCGCGACCGTGGAATCCGTGTTTATACTGGCTCGTATTGAAAACACGGACGTCCTAGAATATCTAATATTTCATATGATTCTTCTGCTGCGATATCTGTGATGTGATCATGTGATGTTCTGTGATAGATACTGTATATAGTATATATGATATATTATATAGATGTTACTTATGTTTTACACCCGTGCTAGCCCTGCCCTGCTCTGCCGTTAGTTACCTAACCTAACGGTGCACGAGAGGACATCGAGGCGAATGCGGATGGCATAAGTGTACGTCGTATTTATCTGTGATGTTTAGGTACTTAAATAATGGGACTTCATTAATGTGATTAATGAAATAAAAGAAACCTAAGATGTTGTAGAATCGAATTTCAAAATAAAACAGGTAGCTACAGTTCTTGCTTTGCACAGCGGTATATGTGATATATCCTGCACCTTATTCGATGAGGAAAGGACCGAGATCCCTTCACCGGGAGTGACTCCTTTAGCAATAACTGGCATATGCTACACACTCGGTTTGTCTTTTGATAGCTTTTAAGAGTTTTTGCTTTGCACAGTGATATATATGATATATCCCGCACCTCATTCGATGAGGAAAGGACCGACGATCCCTTCACCGGGAGTGACTCCTTTAGCAAAACTAGAAAAGCTTCAAAAACACTCCATTTTTAAATCATTTGATTCTACAACGATATCAAGTTCATTACGCAATAGGTTTTCAGAAAAACCTGTCGTAGCCCTCCGTCATTTCAGATAAGTCCTACTTAGTATTCGTGCTACGTTTGTTGACCTCCGTCAAGGCGTAGTGTGCGGTAGCTGACTAGTATTTATCTGCTTATGCATATGATGCAGATTAGATTAGGGTAGTCGTGCGGCCTTGTTGACCTCCGTCAAGGGTCGTGCGGGTGGGTTTAATTCGATCAAGAAATAACGGGTTGAACTTGACTAGCAGCCTATGGTTTGTTGACCTCCGTCAAGGTCATAGGACGCTAGGGGCAAAATATTATCTGGAATTTCAAGTGTTGAAATTTGCAATGAGATTGCATACCTTCTATGAGATAGTTGGATCCCGATACCCGCTGCGAGTAATTGTTACTCCTGGGAGAGTTTTACATATTACAATTAGCCGATCAAGTAGGTGTCTAGAAAGGTGTCAACGAGGTTACGCCTCTGAGAAAACGAGGTTTACATTAATTAGGTTCGTGCGAAAGCACGGGGGACCTCCCTCAAAGTACCGACACTGGCCTGGCTGAAAGATTGGCAAACTTGTAGTGTGTAATTAATCCCGGCTAGTCTTTCCTTTTAGGGTTTGAAGGAAGATTTGATAAAAAAGCAGTGGGAGCCATCTTGATTAGATAAAATAATAACCAATCTATTCTTGCAAAAGCGCACGCTGAGTGTTTTCTTCTCTCTCTCTCCAGGTAGCGACCATATCACGCCTTAATCAAGATAATAATACGGAATATTGACCGAACCCGCTTGTTATACTGAGCTGGGGAACGTTGGTCCCGTTCCAACTTATAATTGTTATAAGACAGAGCAGGAAATTGGGGATTACCAGAATTCCCGTGCCGCCCAATTGAAGAGAGTGCATGCTGATGCATCATCTTCGGGTGTGCTCATTACAGAGAACTGTTTCTCAGTATCCTTTACGTCCTGGGTATGTGATACCAGATCAGGATCCCAGATATGTAATCTGTTACATAGGGCTACAGAAAGGTAGAAGACTGAGAACGGGTGATAAGTTTCAAGAGGCAGAAAATGGGGCAAGAGTTGCAGCCAAGTCTGTTGGTCACTGTCACCCTGTATTACCAATACATTGGTTCTGAACGAATGTTATTAGATACCGAACCTGATATACAAAATCATATCAGTCTCTTTATTAGTAAAGAAATGATAAAATTTTGTATTGTTGGATAATGTTTTGAACATTTCCTATATCAAAAGTTGATCGGTTCAGGCACGTTATCTAAAAGCGTTGATGTTCTAAATCAAACTACAGTTCTTTAGTATACGGAACACACACAAGAGGAAGAGTTCAGAAATGAACGGATCTTTCTTGAGGCATTGTAGACTAGGTCATATCAATGCGACCCGACTGGCTGAAGTTACATTTAAATGCATATTTAAATAAGTTTGAATTTACATCTTATGAAACTTTCCAGTCAAGTCACAGAGATAAAATGACCATAGCCCTGTTTATTGGAAACAGAGAAAGAGTTAGTAAACTCTTGGGATGATACATGTTGATGTATGTAGGTCCCCTGTCTACATATGCCAGGACTGGTTCTTTGTACTTCGTTACATTCTCTGATAATCTCTCAAGATTCAGACATATGTTCCTGTTGAAACACAAGTCCGAACCTTTTGAGATATTCACAGAATATAAGTTAGAAGTAGAGAACCGATAAGGGTATAAGTATTATGTCCTACGATGAGATCAAGGAGGAGAATACTTGAGCATGGAAATCCTGGACTATTCTAAACGAGAATGAGATTCTCTCTCAGCATTACTCCTCCGTATACACCATAGCACGATGGTATATCGGGGCGTAGCAATCACACCCTATATGATAAGGTGTGCTCTATGATGAGTACTACTGAGTTACCTATTTTCTTTTTGGGAGTTATGCACTTGAGAAGCTGCATACCTATTGAATAGGGTTCGAATCAAATCAGTTACCTACCACTTCATATGTGATATGGAAAGGGAAGAGCCCATGTCTTAAGCTAGTTAAGATTTGGGGTTGTCCGGCCTATGTCTGAAAAGCAAAATCCGGACAAGCTCGAGGCAAGATCTGTTATGTAGAACTGGAAATGTTCCAGCTATACAAACTACAGCAGATGATTTGATAAAACCAAAGAATTCAATAGTTACCAACGAAGCTCAGCCTCTCCGCCGATCTAGTGAGGTTCCTCACCCGCTTGAGAGATACTTCGGTTACTCTATGATAGTGGGAGCGAGGATTGCATCATGAGATGATGACCCAACTAGCTTCGAGCTGGCCATCAGGAGTGGGACTCTGTAAGAATGGCTGGATGCTTAGTGATCTGAGATGGAATCCATGTACACCAACAAAGTATGGACTTTGGTTGCTATATCTGAAGGGTTAAATCCTCATCAGGAGCAAGTATATCTTGAGAAGATTACTTGGTGTAGATGGAAAAGTTGAGACTTTCAAAGCTAGACTTGTTAAAGCTTTTCGTCATCGACCAGGTGTGGATAATGATGAAACCTTTTCCAGTACTTACGCTTAAGTCCATCCAGATCCTATTTACCACGGCTACATACCATGACTACGATATCTGGCGGTTGGGTGTCATGACTGCTTTTCTAAATATTGCTTTGGAAGAGAACGTCTATAAGTACACGGCCAGAGGGCTTCGTTGACAGTGGGAGAAGCGGAAACGTGTACAAGATGCTTTATAGGATAAAGCAGGTATCGCGGAGTAGGAACATCTGTTTTGATGTCTTAGTCAAAGAGTTTGATATCATCAAAATGGTAGATGAACCTTGTATAAACAAAAAGGTAGTAGGGAGTATGGTGATGATCCTCGTAGAGTACGTGGATGACATACTCTTGATATGAAAGGAGTTTCCTATGCTACGCTCGGTCAATCTCCGCTTATCACAACGATTCTCCATATAGGATCAAAATGATACCTCCTAAATCCTGGGTTTTGGATCTATGAGATAGATCTAATTGGATGTTAGGATTCTCACTAGTTGTAGTGAGATGGTATCAACCGATCCTGGGGAGAATCACTGGAAGGGTTCCAGGGTGATAAAGACGACTGAATGTCAGTCACAGGCATTGTCTTTTCCATCAGTGGAGGGACGTTATGTTGGAAAAGTTCCAAGCTAGATACCGTGGCATACTAGACGATTAAAGGCTGAATATGTCGCTACTTAAATTGCTACCAAAGAACCTGTCTAGGTGTATATTAGTTCATGAGATGAACTTAGTTCCTCCCATTGTGTGACAATGGAGTTGTGGCTTATGCCAAGGAACGTCCGTCCCATCACTGATCCAGACATATTCAAAGGCAGTACCACCGGATCATAGAGATGGTTGATCTCCAGGGTGATCGAGGTTAGGAGAGAAGACTCAGAGGGCAACATGGCGGATCCACTCACAAAGGCCTTTTCCCAGAGAGTGACTTTTATGGGATGGTTGGGTATGAGATACTGCAACCACTGCTACAGATGGCCCTAGTGCAAGTGGGAGATTGTTAGTTATATGTATGCCCTAGAGGCCATTACTGTACATAGGATGTATATTGTAGTGGATGCTGGGACATATATAGGTAGGACTTTCTTGCTCGACATGATAGTATGCTATCTGGTTGCCCTTTACGTTAACGTGTACGCTGATTGTCTCTCTGATACATGTTGGTAAAGCCCTTAGGATGTTTACTTGACTACCTGGACTATGATGCGGATCATACTAGTGGGGACATGGTAGTCCATAAGTACATCCTTCAAAGTCCCTAGTCGTGGGTATATCGAGACGGGGCATCGATATACCAGAGTAGACTAGCGTATACCTTCTCGACCCATACAGATGGGCGATGGATGATCCCATATCCATTGGTGTTTAACATCAGAGATGATATACGGGTGCTCAGTGGGGACTGGGTACACTGGACGGACTCGCCGAGAACTCCCAGATGGTATTATACCTTACGTCAGATGGCAGTTCTCTGGTGACACTGGTACAGAGTAGTCTGTTGACCCGAGATCGTCATAGAGTCTTGTGTGGTTCCCACTGTGCTTTGATTTCCACCTTACCACGTCTAAGAGGGCGTGCAAAACGGTGGTTTTTGGGTACAGTCCTGAATCACATGGAGGCAATGAGCGATAGGAGGGGATTCGTCTCTCCCGGTATAGGGAGTTGATGTTGCGCTGTGTTCGATTGGCTATAACCGGAAATCCCTGGCCAGGGTTGCTGAGATTTACTGGTAAGTGTTACCAGTAGTTTCTCGAATTGTTATAGACCTCATATCGACACGACTTATCAAGCTATTGGGGTCTGACGTTTACCACCCCTAGGCGAGATATGCGACATATCAGACGATCAGACCGGACTGTACGGTAAGTGTTACTTGTTGGATTCACAGGAGTGTGAGTGGGCTTGCTCGTCGATCTTCTGATCGCTCAATACCCGGATGGCCGTTACGTTTAGCAGACCGCTTGCGGCTTGTGGATGTTTGATATGATCATCATCCGCTGCCGGCGTATTGACGAGTCTTTAGAGTCATACACAGAGGTTTCCTGGCTCAAGCGAAACGAAATAGGAGTGCATATGAGATATGTGCGGGACCGAGAATGATACCAGTATGTGATACTGTTTTCGATTCTCGCGATTTGTGACATTGATCGGTTATATGCGATATAGCCGGGTTATCGGATCAAGTGTTGATTCGATAAGTTGTTACTGTTGATACTAGTCGGTTATATGCGATATGACTGGATCATTAAAGCAAGTGTTGATTTAATGATTTAATGTATAATTATATATTTGATATATTACTTTGCATTAACTAGTATCGGTTCACTTTAAATGGATTTTCACACTCGGATGTGCACATTGTATATGTGATATACGTTTGTGCACTTGGATGTATCATGTTTGATGATACATGTTTACTTGAGCTTGTGTAAAGAATAAACCATGGTTTTATGAATGGTTAGGGTTTTGATTTCTTATTCATTTATTCTTTTGAGAAATGAAAGGATAATGAACAAAATGGTTTCTTCTTTATTTCTTTCTTGAAGCTTCATGAAGACTTTGACCAAGTGACCATTTTGTCTCTTGCTTAACCCTAACCATTCCACTTAACCATGATTCATTCTCTACACTTGACCATGGTTTGATTATGATAAGTATTCATTTTTTCTTTTCAATTTAAATTAACTTATCATATTCATTCTTTCTTCTTCTTCTTCTTCTTCATCACATGAAGAAAGCTTGCTAGTACAATGGCAACTTGAGAAAACAAGTGAGAAATCCAATTCTAAAGTGAACCCACTTCCTATTTCTTCATCCTCTACCTCTTGCCAAGTAGTATAGGATGTTTCCTTCACAAGTTTTCATGGCTTGGTGAAGGTGGAGCTTGATCTAGTGATGCCTCGACGTAGATCATCTTCGGCATCGTCGTCGATGACCTAGCCCGCTTTTTCTCCGATGAAGCCGATGCAAGAGTCATGGTTCGATTTGGACAGCGGAGAGGACTTCATCATGGAGCTATGGAGGTGGAGAAACGGATCTACAAAGGTTGTATTTCCGTTTACCATTTAGTTAAGTTGTTAACTAGTTTCTTTTTCGCCTAAACTTCTTGCCAACGATCCGTATTAG
This sequence comes from Agapanthus africanus, assembly GCA_030015575.1. Classification (NCBI taxonomy): domain Eukaryota; kingdom Viridiplantae; phylum Streptophyta; class Magnoliopsida; order Asparagales; family Amaryllidaceae; genus Agapanthus; species Agapanthus africanus. Next base: position 261,428,443 of record CM057345.1, on the reverse strand, counting down.
GGTTTCTCGGGACCCCTAAAATTTGAAATTGGCATAGTTGATGCCTTGTGAGACCTCTTGAGAGTGCCTAGGAACCCTACAGATACCGGATCAGGATCACACATATGTAATCTGTTACATGGGCTACAGAAAGGTAGAGAACTGAGAACGGGTGATAAGTTTCATGAGACATAAAACGGTGCAAGTGTTGCAGCCAAGTATGTTGGTCACTATCACCCTGTATTACCAGAATACATTGATTCTGAATGAATGTTATTAGATACCGAACCTGATATACAAAATCATATCAGTCTCTTTATTAGTGAAGAAGGATATAATTTTGTATTGTTGGATAATGTTTTGAATATTTCCTATATCAAGAGTTGATCGGTTCAGGCACGTTATCTAAAAGCATTAACGTTCTAAATCAAACTACAGTTCCGAGTATACAGAACACACACAAGACGAAGAGTTCAGAAATGAACGAATCCTTCTTGAGGCATTGTACACAAGGTCATATCAATGCGACCCGACTAGCTGAAGTTATATTAAGATGCATATTTAAATTTGTTTGAATTTACATCTTGTGAAACTTGTGTTAGTTATATGTATGCCCTAGAGGCCATTACTATACATAGGATGTATATTGTAGTGGGTGCTTGGACATATATAGGGAGAACTTTCTTGCTCGACATGATAGTATGCTATCTGGTTGCTCTTTACCTTAACGTTTACACTGATTGTCTCTCTGTTACATGTTGGTAAAGCCCTTAGGATGTGTACTTGACTACCTGGACTGTGATGCAGATCATACTAGTGGGGACATGGTAATCCACAAGTACATCCTTCAAGGTCCCTAGTCGTGGGTGTATCGAGATGGGGCATCGATATAGCAGAGTAGACTAGCGTATACCTTCTCGACCCATACAGATGGGCGATGGATGATCCCATATCCATTGGTGTTTGACATCAGAGATCATATACGGGTGCTCAGTAGAGGCTGGGTACACTGGACGGACTCGCCGAGAACTCCCAGATGGTATTATACCTTACGTCAGATGGCAGTTCTCAGGTGACACTGGTATAGAGTAGTCTGTTGACCCGAGATCGTCATAGAGTCATGTGTGGTTCCCACTGTGCTTTGATTTCCAACTTACCACATCCAAGAGGGCATGCAAAACGGTGGTTTTTGGGTACAGTTCCGAGTCACATGGAGGCAATGAGCGATAGAAGGGATTCGTCTCTCCCGGTATAGGGAGTTGATGTTGCGCTGTGTTCGATTGGCTATAACCAGAAATCCCTGGCCAGGGTTGCTGAGATTTACTGGTAAGTGTTACCAGTAGTTTCTCGAACTGTTATAGACCTCATATCGACACGACTTATCGAGCTATTGGGGTCTGACGTTTACCACCCCTAGGCGAGATATGCGACATATCAGACGACGAGCCCGGACTGTACGGTAAGTGTTACTGGTTGGATTCACAGGAGTGTGAGCGGGTTTGCTCGTCGATCTTCTGATCGCTCAATAGCCGGGTGGCCGTTACGTTTAGCAGACATCTTGCGGCTTGTGGGTGTTTGATATGATCATCACCTGCTGCCGGCGTATTGACGAGTCTTTAGAGTGCTACACAGAGGTTTCCTGGCTCAAGCGAAACGAAATAGGAGCGCATACGAGATATGTGCGGGACCGAGAATAATGAGTGTATGTGATACCGTATTCTTTTCTCGCGATGAATGTATCGATATGGTTGTATGCGATATAACCTAGTTATCGAATCAAGGATTGATTCGATATGCCGATACATTGAATACTAGTCGGTTATATGCGATATGACCGGATCGTTAAATCAAGTGTTGATTTAATGATTTAATGTATAATTATATATTTGATATATTACTTTGCATTAACTTGTATTGGTTCACTTTAAATGGATATTCTCACTTGGATTGTGCAAGTTGTATATGTGATATACTTTTGTGCACATGATTGTATCATGTTTGATGATACATTATTGCTAGGGTTTTTGTGTAAAGAATTAAACCTTGGTTAAGTAAATGGTTAGGGTTTTTCTTTTATCATTCATTTATCTTTTTAATTTAGATTAAAAAGAAATGGCAAAGGAAAACAAAATGGTTTCTTTCTTTCTTTCTTTCTTTCATGAAGCTTGTTGAAGCTTCATGAAGCTTTGACCAAAGTGACCACTTTGTCTTCATCCTTAACCCTAACCATTCATCTAACCTTAGTCAACTCTCTACACATAACCATGGTTCATATTATGATAAGTATTCATTTTTCTTTTGAATTTAATTAACTTATCATAACAATATCATATTCTTCATCTTCTTCAAGATGAAGAAGCTTGATTCCATCAATGGTGATTTGATGAAAAGAGTGAGAAATCCAATTCTAAAGTGAACCCACCTCCTATTTCTTCAGCCTCTACCTCTTGCCAAGTAGTATAGGGTGTTCCCTTCACAAGTTTTCATGGCTTGGTGAAGTGGGAGCTTGATCTTTTGATGCCTCGACGTAGATCATCTTCGGCATCGAAGCCGACGACCAAGCCCGCCCATTTTTCCGATGAAGTCGATGCCAGAGTCCGGGATCCGATTTGGACAGCGGAAGGACATCATCGCAGAGCTATGGAGGTGGAGAACCGGATCTACAAAGGTTGTATTTCCGTTCTTTTAGTTAAGTTGTTAACTACTTATTGTTTTCGCCTAAAATTCTAGTTAATGATCCGTATTAGGGTTTCTCGGCACCCGTAACTCTGAAATTGGCATGGTTGATGCCTTGTGAGACCTCATTAGAGTGCCTAGGAACCCTACAGTGGTATCAGAGCCTAGCTAGAGCCTTAGGCGATGCGTAGACGATGTTAGAAACCCGATCGAACCCGAAACCCCAATTTTACATGCTCTCTGGACTTTTTTCAAAAACATGGATTTTTGTGAATTAAAAATTCTTAGAAAATAGAGCAGGAAATTCTAAGAGTTACTGTAGAAAACGAACCCCTAACTCCACTAAAGAGCCGCGGAACCGCGGCAATAGCCTCCTTGTGCGGCGGTTCCGCGGCCGTCTGTAATGATTAGGGAGTCGTTTTCATACAGTAATGCCCGTATCTGTTTCCTGTGTTCTCTGGAAAGTTTTAATCTGCACTCAACAGTTGAGTTTTCTGGGGTTGTATTGGGACTTCGGTGATTCGATCGGATTGTCTAATCTTGTCTGTGTTTTTCCGGGTATTTTTAGAATATGTTAAAAAGTTCGACCGGATATAAATACCCAATCTTTCCCCTGTCGAAAAAATTTCCAAGTGTTGTATTTTTCTGTGGTTTAAGGACGTTCTGAGTAGTGCAAGTAACGCGATGGTCCCTCTAGAAGACAACAAACCTTAACTCGATTATGTGACCGTCTTGACCTGCCCTTTGAACCTTCGGGTTTGGGGCAGTACGGCGTGCCACATGTGAGGCGTTGGCTTGACCCTTCTACGGCTGGACCGTTGGTACTGAGGCACGAACTGAATGTTTTTAGACTTGTTTCATGTGTTGATCTATATCGGGAAAACTTGGGTGTTCGATTGTTCGATCGGAAAGTTTAACATTTTCTAGTTATCCGGAATGTGATACAATAATTGGAATTCACAAGTAGTTATGAGATAACTGAATGAATGTTATAAATCTAGCGGTTTAGTCTCACTTGATCGGTTGCCACGGAATTTTGATGAGATCAAAAGTCCGTCGCAATCACGTAGCGTACGCGGATACTCGCCAGGTAAACTTAATAGACAGCTACACCCTATAGCCCCGACCAAGTGACTGTAGGAGAACCCCGTCGTCGAAAGCATCCGTTCGGGTGCTCGCGGTAGCAGTGTTCCGCCTTGGTGCACTTCGTCGACGGCATCGGGGGTGCGGCCATCTACTAAAGTTTGCGACGAGTATTCTATCAGGATGTCGGGAATCCTGTTGAATTTCCCGACTGGATATTGAAAAGAGTTTTTGATTTTGAGACTAAAATGCGGGGTTTATAATTGTTAGGCATGTGATATCTAAGGAATTCATTGGTTTAGACATGCGATGTCTAAGGAGGTTGCGGATTCCAACTGTTGTAGTTTTACACTTTCTTTTCTGTGACCGTAAGTTTAATATGTGATATCGCCGGTTTCGTTGCTATATGCCAATGACAATTGGGATGCGCACATTTACTTACGTTGATGACATGTGATGTTATGTGTTGTTGGATATGTTATATTGGATTGTCGTGATTGAATAGCCGGGGGGTTTTTATGTGAGATGAGTGTTTTTCATTTTCATTCATGTAAAAACTTGTATGTAATATTCTTTTATTGGGGCACTTCCAGGTTGCGGAAATTGTCACCTTTTGTATATTATTTACTTTTCCGCATTAGGATAGACCCAAGGAGGAGAGCACAAGTAACCGGGTTCTGGAGTCCAGTGGGAGACCAACTCGAGGAGTCGAGTCCGGGTCTCCTAACTCTTGAATTGGTAGTGTTGCTTGCCGCTCTCGTAGGGGTCTAGGGGTGTGGGTTTGGCTATTCATCGCGACCGTGGAATCCGTGTTTTATACTGGGTCGTATTGGAAACACGGACGTCCTAGTATATCCAATATTTCATATGTTTCTTCTGCTGCGATATCTGTGATGTGATCATGTGATGTTCTGTGATAGATACAGTATATAGTATATATGATATATTATATAGACGTTACTTATGTTTTACACCCGCGCTAGCCCTGCCCCACTCTGCCGTTAGTTACCTAACCTAACGGTGCACGAGGGGACATCGAGGCGAATGCGGATGGCATAAGTGTACGTCGTATTTATCTGTGATGTTTAGGTACTTAAATGATGGGACTTCATTAATATGATTAATGAAAGAAAAGAAACCTAAGATGTTGTAGAATCGAATTTCAAAAATAAAACAGGTAGCTACAGTTCTTGCTTTGGACAGCGGTATATGTGATATATCCTGCACCTTATTCGAAGAGGATAGGACCGAGATCCCTTCACCGGGAGTGACTCCTTTAGCAATAACTGGCAGATGCTACACACTCGGTTTGTCTTTTGATTGCTTTTATGTGTTTTTGCTTTGCACAGTGATATATATGATATATCCCGCACCTCATTCGACGAGGAAAGGGCCGACGATCCCTTCACCGGGAGTGACCCCTTTAGCAAAACTAGAAAAGCCTCAAAATCACTCCATTTCAAAACTTCATTTGATTCTACAATGATATCAAGTTCATTACGCTTATGGTTTTCAGAAATACCTGCGTAGCCTTCCGTCAATTCAGATATGTAATATTCAGTATTCGTACTACGGTTGTTTGGCATGCGTCAAGGCGTAGTGTACGATAGCTGATTATTACTTATCTGTAGCATGAGATGCGATTGGATTAAGGTATTCGTACGGCGTTGTTTGGCATGCGTCAAGGGTCGTACGGGTGGGTTTAATTCAATCACGAATTGTACGGGTTGAACTTGACTAGCGGACTATGGGTTGTTTGGCATGCGTCAAGGTCATAGCACGCTAGGGGCAAAATATTATCGGGAATTTCAAGTGTTGAAATTTGCAATGAGATTGCATACCTTCTATAAGATAGTTGGATCCCGATACCCACTGCGAGTAATTGTTACTCCTGGGAGAGTTTTACACATTACAATTAGCCGATCAAGTAGGTGTCTAGAAAGGTGTTAACGGGGTTACGCCTCTGGGAAAACGAGGTTTACATTAATTAGGTCCGTGCGAGAGCACGGGGAACCTCCCTCAAAGTACCGACACTGGCCTGGCTGAAAGATTGGCGAACTTGTAGTGTGTAATTAATCCCGGCTAGTCTTTCCTTTTAGGGTTTGAAGGAAGATTTGATAAAAACAGTGGGAGCCATCCTGATTAGATAAAATAATAACCAATCTATTCTTGCAAGAGCGCACGCTGAGTGTTTTCTTCTCTCTCTCTCCTGGTAGCGACCATATCGCGCCTTAATCAAGATAATAATACGGATTATTGACCGAACCCGCTTGTTATACTGAGCTGGGGAACGTTGGTCCCGCTCCAACTTATAATTGTTATAAGACAGAACAGGAAATTGGGGAATACCATATTTCCCGTGCCGCCCAAACGAAGAGAGTGCATGTTGATGCATCATCTTCGGGTGTGTTCATTATAATGAACTGTTTCTCAGTATCCTCCGCATCCTGGGTATATGATACTGGATCAGGATTCCAGATATGTAATCTGTTACATAGGGCTACAAAAGGGTAGAAAAACTGAGATTGGGTGATAAGTTTCATGAGGCAGAAAACGGGGCAAGTGTTGCAGCTAAGTCTGTTGGTCACTGTCACCCTGTATTGTAATACATTGATTCTGAACGAATGTTATTAGATACCGAACCTGATATACAAAATCATATCTGTCTTTTTATTAGTAAAGAAACGATAAAATTTTGTATTGTTGGATAATGTTTTGGACATTTCCTATATCAAAAGTTGATCGGTTCAGGCACGTTATCTAAAAGCATTAATGTTCTAAATCAAACTATTGTTCTTAGTATACAGAATACACACAAGAGGAAGAGTTCAGAAATGAACGAATCCTTCTTGAGGCATTGTAGACTAGGTCATATCAATGCGACCCGACTAGCTGAAGTTACATGTAGATGCATATTTAAATCAGTTTGAATTTACATCTTGTGAAACTTGCCAGTCATGTCACAGAGATAAGATGACCATATCCCTGTTTATTGGAAACAGAGAAAGAGTTAGTAAACTCTTGGGATGATACATGATGATGTATGTAAGGTCCCCTGTCTACACATGCCAGGACCGGTTCTTTATACTTCATTATATTCTCTGATAATCTCTCAAGATTCAGTCATGTGTTCCTGTTGAAACATGAGTCCGAACTTTTTGAGATATTCACAGAATATAAGCGAGAAGTAGAGAACCAAAATATGGGTATAAGTATTATGTCCTATGATGAGATCAGGGAGGAGAATACTTGTGCATGGAATTCCTGGACTATTCTAAAGGAGAATGAGATTCTCTCTCAGCATTATTCCTCCGTATACACCATAGCACGATGGTATATCGGGGCGGAGCAATCACACCCTATATGATAAGGTGTGCTCTATGATGAGTACTGCTGAGTTACCTTTTTCCTTTTGGGAGTTATGCACTTATGAAGTTGCATACCTATTGAATAGGGTTCCAATCAAATCAGTTGCCTACCGCTTCATATGTGATATGATAAGGGAAGAGCCCATCTCTTAAGTTAGTTAAGATTTGGGGTTGTCCGGCCTATGTCTAAAAGGCAAAATCAGGACAAGCTCGAGGCAAGGTAAGTTATGTAGAACTGGAAGTGTTTCAGCTATACAAACTACAGAAGATGATTTGGTACAACCAAAGAATTCAGTAGATTCCAACGAACCTCAGCCTCTCCGCTGATCTAGTAGGGTTCCTCACCTACCTGAGAGATACTTCGGTTTCTCTATGACAGTGGGAGCGAGGATTGCATCATGAGATGATGACCCAACTAGTTTCGAGCTGGCCATCAGGAGTGAGACTCTGTAAAAATGGCTGGATGCTTAGCGATCTGAGATGGAATCCTTATACACCAACAAAGTATGGACTTTGGTTGCTATATCTGAAGGGTTAAATCCCCATCACGAGCAAGTATATCTTGAGAAGATTACTTGGTGTACATGGAAAAGTTGAGACTTCTAAAGCTAGACTTGTTAAAGGTTTGCATCATTGACCAGGCGTGGATAATGATGAAACCTTTTCAGTGCCTATGCTTAAGTCCATCCAGATCCTACTTGCCACGGCTACATACCATGACTACGATATCTGGTGGTTGGGTGTCTTGACTGCTTTTCTAAATGATGATTTGGAAGAAAGCGTCTATAAGTACACAGCCAGAGGGCTTCGTAGACAGTGGGTGCAGCGGAAACGTGTGCAAGATGTTTTATAGGATAAAGCAGACATCGCGGAGTTGGAACGTCTGTTTTGATGAAGTAGTCAAAGAGTTTGACATCATCAAAATGGTAGATGAACCTTGTATAAACAAAAAGGTAGTAGGGAGTATGGTGGTGATCCTCGTAGAGTACGTGGATGACATACTCTTGATTGGGAAGGAGTTCCCTATGCTACGCTCGATCAATCTCCGCTTATCACAATGATTCTCCACATAGGATCAAAGTGATACCTACTAAATCCTGGATTTTGGATCTATGAGATAGATCTAAATGGATGTTAGGCTACTCACTAGTTGTAGTGAGATGGTATCAGTTGATCCTGGGGAGAATCACTGGAGGGGTTCCAGGGTGATAAAGACGACTGAATGTCAGTCACAGGCATTGTCTTTACCCTCAGTAAAGGGACGGTATGTTGGAAGAGTTCCAAGCTAGATACCGTGGCTAACGAGACGATAAAGGCTGGATACATCGCTACTTAAGATGCTACCAAAGAGGCTGTCTGGGTGTATATCAGTTCATGAGATGAACATAGTTCCTCACATTGTGTGACAATGGAGTTGTGGCTTATGCCAAGGAACGTCCGTCCCATCAGTGATCCAGACATATTCTAAAGCAGTATCACCTGATCATGTAGATAGTTGATCTCCAGGGTGATCGAGGTCAGGAGAGCAGACTCAGAGGACAACACAGCGGATCCACTCACGAAGGCCTATTCCCAGAGAGAGACTTTTATGGGATGGTTGAGTATGAGATAATACAACCACTGCTACAGATGGCCCTAGCGCAAGTGGGAGATTGTTAGTTATATGTATGCCCTAGAGGCCATTACTATACATAGGATGTATATTGTAGTGGATGCTTGGACATATATAAGGAGGACTTTCTTGCTCGACATGATAGTATGCTATCTGGTTGCTCTTTACCTTAACGTTTGCACTGATTGTCTTTCTGTTACATGTTGGTAAAGCCATTAGGATGTGTACTTGACTACCTGGACTGTGATGCAGATCATACTAGTGGGGACATGGTAGTCCACAAGTACATCCTTCAAGGTCCCTAGTCGTGGGTGTATCGAGATGGGGCATCGATATACCAGAGTAGACTAGCGTATACCTTTTCGACCCATACAGATGGGCGATGGATGATCCCATATCCATTGGTGTTTGACATCAGAGATCATATACGGGTGCTCAGTAGAGACTGGGTACACTAGACGGACTCGCCGAGAACTCCCAGATGGTGTTATACCTTACGTCAGATGGCAGTTCTCAGGTGACACTGGTACAGAGTAGTCTGTTAACCCGAGATCGTCATAGAGTCTTGTGTGGTTCCCACTGTGCTTTGATTTCCACCTTACCACATCCAAGAAGGCATGAAAAACGGTGGTTTTTGGGTACAGTCCCGAGTCACATGGAGGCAATGAGCGATAGGAGGGGATTCGTCTCTCCTGGTATAGGGAGTTGATGTTGCGCTGTGTTCGATTGGCTATAACCGGAAATCCCTGGCCAGGGTTGCTGAGATTTACTGGTAAGTGTTACCAGTAGTTTCTCGAACTGTTATAGACCTCATATCGACACGACTTATCGATCTATTGGCGTCTGACGTTTACCACCCCTAGGCGAGATATGCGACATATCAGATGACGAGACCGGACTGTACGGTAAGTGTTACTGGTTGGATTCACAGGAGTGTGAGCGGGCTTGCACGTCAATCTTCTGATTGCTCAATACCCGGGTGGCCGTTACGTTTAGCAAACCGCTTGCGGCTTGTGGGTGTTTGATATGATCATCACCTGCTGTCGGCGTATTGACAAGTCTTTAAAGTCCTACACAGAGGTTTCCTGGCTCAAGCGAAACAAAATAGGAGCGCATATGAGATATGTGCGGGACCGAGAATAATGCGTGTATGTGATACCGTATTCTATTCTCGTGATGAAGGTATCGATATGGTTGTATGCGATATAACCTAGTTATCGAATCAAGGATTGATTCGATAAGCCGATACATTGAATACTAGTCGGTTATATGCGATGTGACCGGATCGTTAAATCAAGTGTTGATTTAATGATTTAATGTATAATTATATATTTGATATATTACTTTGCATTAACTAGTATTGGTTCACTTTAAATGGATATTCTCACTTGGATTTTGCAAGTTGTATATGTGATATACTTTTGTGCACATGATTGTATCATATTTGATGATACATTATTGCTAGGGTTTTTGTGTAAAGAATTAAACCTTGGTTAAGTAAATGTTTAGGGTTTTTCTTTTATCATTCATTTATCTTTTTAATTTAGATTAAAAAGAAATGGCAAAAGAAAACAAAATGGTTTCTTTCTTTCTTTCTTTCATGAACCTTGTTGAAGCTTCATGAAGCTTTGACCAAAGTGACCACTTTGTCTTCATACTTAACCCTAACCATTCATCTAACCTTAGTCAACTCTCTACACATAACCATGGTTCATATTATGATAAGTATTCATTTTTCTTTTGGATTTAATTAACTTATCATAATAATATCATCTTCTTCTTCTTCTTCAAGATGAAAAAGCTTGATTCCATCAATGGTGATTTGATGAAAAGAGTGAGAAATCCAATTCTAAAGTGAACCCACCTCCTATTTCTTCATCCTCTACCTCTTGCCAAGTAGTATAGGGTGTTCACTTCACAAGTTTTCATGGCTTGGTGAAGTGGGAGCTTGATCTTGTGATGCCTCGACGTAGATCATCTTCGGCAACGAAGCCGACGACCAAGCCCGCCCATTTTTCCGATGAAGCCGATGCCAGAGTCCGGGATCCAATTTGGACAGCGGAGGGACATCATCGCGGAGCTATGGAGGTGGAGAACCGGATCTACAAAGGTTGTATTTCCGTTCTTTTAGTTAAGTTGTTAACTACTTATTGTTTTCGCCTAAAATTCTAGTTAACGATCCGTATTAGGGTTTCTCGGCACCCGTAACTCTGAAATTGGCATGGTTGATGCCTCGTGAGACCTCATTAGAGTGCCTAGGAACCCTACAACTTGCCGGTCATGTCACAAAGATAAGATGACCACAGCTCTGTTTGTTAGAAACAGAGAAAGAGTTAGTGAACTCTTGGGATTGATACATGCTGATGTATGAAAGTTTCCTGTCTACACATACCAAGACCGGTTCTTTGTACTTCATTACATTCTCTGATGATCTCTCAAGATTCAGACATATGTTCCTGTTGAAACACAAGTCCGAAGCTTTTGAGATATTCACAGAATATAAGTTAAAAGTAGAGAACCAAAAACGAGTATAAGTATTATGTCCTTTGATGAGATCAAGGAGGAGAATACTTGAGCACGGAATTCCTGGACTATTCTAAAGGAGAATGAGATTCTCTCTCAGCATTACTCCTCCGTATACACCACAGCATGTCGGTGTATCGGGGCGGAGGAATAGCACCCTATGTGATATGGTGTGCTCTATGATGAGTACTACTGAGTTTCCTATTTCCTTTTGGGAGTTATGCACTTGAGAAGCTGCATACCTATTGAATAGGGTTCAAATCAAATCAGTTGCCTACCACTTCATATGTGATATGGAAAGGGAAAAGCCCATATCTTAAGTTTGTTAAGATTTGGGGTTGTCCGGCCTATGTCTAAAACCAAAATCCGGACAAGCTCGAGGCAAGGTCTGTTATGTAGAACTGTAAATGTTCCAGCTATACAAACTGCAGTTGTTGATTTGGTAGAACCAAAGGATTCAATAGTTTCCAACGAACCTAAGCCTCTCCGCCGATCTAGTAGGGTTCCTCACCCACCTGAGAGATACTTCGGTTTCTCTATGACAGTGTGAGCGAGAATTGCATCATGAGATGATGACCCAACTAGTTTCGAGCAGGCCATCAGGAGTGGGACTCTGTAAGAATGGCTGGATGCTTATCGATCTGAGATGGAATCCTTATACACCAACAAAGTATGGACTTTAGTTGCTTTATCTGAAGGGTTAAATCCCCATCAGGAGAAAGTATATCTTGAGAAGATTACTTGGGGTACATGGAAAAGTCGAGACTTTCAAAGCTATGCTTAAGTCCATCCAGATCCTACTTGCCACTGCTTCATACCATGACTACGATATCTGGTGGTTGGGTGTCATGACTGCTTTTCTAAATATTAATATGGAAAAGAGCGTCTATAAGTACACAGCTAGAGGGCTTCGTAGACAGTAGGAGCAGCGGAAACGTATGCAAGATGTTTTATGTGATAAAACAGGCATCGCGGAGTTGGAACATCTGTTTTGATGTGGTAGTCAAAGAGTTTGACTTCATCAAAATGGTAGATGAACCAAGTATAGACAAAAAGGTAGTAGGGAGTATGGTGGTCCTCGTAGAGTATGTGGATGACATACTCTGGATAGGGAAAGAGTTTCCTTTGCTACGCTCGGTCAATCTCCGCTTATCACAACGATTCTCCTTATAGGATCAAAGTGATACCTCCTAAATCCTGGGTTTTTGGATCTATGAGATAGATCTAATTGGATGTTAGGATTCTTACTAGTAGTAGTGAGATGGTATCAATCGATCCTGGGGAGAATCACTGGAAAGGTTCCAGGGTGATAAGGACGACTGAATGTCAGTCGCAGGCATTATCTTTACCCTCAGTGGAGAGACGGTATGTTGGAAGAGTTCCAAGCTAGATACCGTGACATACTAAATGATTAAAGGTAAGATACATCGTTACCAAGGATGCTACCAAAGAGGAGTCTGGATATATATAAGTTCATGAGATGAACTTCGTTCCTACCTTTGTGTGACAATGGAGTTGTGGCTTTAGCCAAGGAACCCCCGTCCCATCAGAAATCCAGATATAATTCTTAGGAAGTATCACCTGATCAAGGAGATGGTTGATCTCCAGGAAGATCGAGGTTTGGAGAGTAGACATAGAGGACAACAACGCGGATCCACACACAAAGGCCTTTTCCCCAGTAGAGACTTTTATAGGATGGTTGAGTATGAGATACTTCAACCGCAGCTAATAGTTGGGTATGTGATACCATAATAGATGACCCTAGTGCAAGTGGGAGATTGTTAGTTATATGTATGCCCTAGAGGCCATTACTGTACATATGAAGTATATTGTAGTGGATGCTAGGACATATATAGGGAGGACTTTCTTGCTCGACATGATAGTATGCTATCTGGTTGTACTTTATCTTAACATGTACTCTGATTGTCTCTATGTTACATGTTGATAAAGCCCTTAGGATATGTACTCGACTACCGGGACTATGATGAGATCATACTAGTGGAGCCACAGTAGTCAACGAGTACATCCTATAACTGTTCCTAGTCGAGGGTGTATCGAGACAGGGCATCGATACACCAGAGTAGACTAGCGTATACGCATCTTGACCCATATGATGGGCGATGGTTGATCCCATATCCATCGGTGTTTGACATCAAGGATGGTGTACGGGTGCTCAGTGGAGACTGGGTACACTGAACGGACTCGCCGAGAACTCCCAGATGGTATTATACCTTATGTCAGATGGCAGTTCTCCGGTGACACTGGTACAGAGTAGTCTGTTGACCCGAGATCGTCATAGAGTCTTGTGTGATTCCCACTGTGCTTTGATTTCCATCATACCACGTCTAAGAGGGCATGCAAAAAGGTGGCTTTTGGGTACAGTCCCGAATCACATGGAGGCAATGAGCAATAGGAGGGGATTCGTCTATCCCGGTATAGGGTGTTGATGTTATGCTATGTTCGATTGGCTATAACCGGAAATCCCTGGCCAGGGTTGCTGAGATTTACTAAAAAGTGTTATAAGTAGTTTCTCGAACTGATATAGATCTCATATCGACATGACTTACCGAGCTACTGGGGTTTGACGTTTACCACCCCTAGGCGAGATATGCGACATATCAGACGAAGAGACCGGACTGTACGGGAGTGTTATTGATTGGATTCACAGGAGAATGTAAAGGCTTGCTTGTTGTTCTTCTGAGCGCTCAATACCCGGGTGGCTGTTATGTTTAGCTGACCGCTTGCAGCTTGTGGGTGTTTGATATGATCATCACCTACTGCCGGCGTATTGACGATTCTTTAGAGTCCTACACAGAGGTTTCTTGGCTCAGGCAGAACGGAGTAGGAGCACATATGTGATATATGCGGGACCGAGGATAATGCGGTTTGTGATACCGTATTGGATTCTCGCGATATGAGATATCGGCCGGGTATATGTGATATAGCCGGGTCATCGTATTAGTCGGTTATATGCGAAATAGCCGGATTATCGGATCAAGTGTTGATTCGATAATTTAATGTATAATAATATATATGATATATTAAATTACATTAACTAATATTAGCTTACTAAAAGATTCATTTTCTCACGGGATAATACATTGATATATATGCGATATATGTTAATTGTATTATTTTCTATTGTTACAAAATATATTGTATATGTGATATATAATATTGTAACATGTTAGGGTTACAAATTTAACAATGGTTTAGGGTTTAAACTTGGTTAGGGTTTGGATTAGGGTTAGCTTTTGCATGAAGCTTCCATGAAGCTTCATGATGCTTTGACTTTGTGTTTTGCTTGATATTTTGTGAAGATATTATGTTAACCCAATCCAAACCATTAACTCTAGTTAATTCTCTACAAATGTTAACTCCTTCATGCTTAACCCTTGGTTAGATTTGTAACCACTACAATTAATTCATTATTCATCACAAAAGGATTATGATATTCATCTTCGTCTTCTTTGAGTTCCTTCTTGAAAAAGCTTTCTTTTGTGATGAAAGTGAGCGAGAAAAAGGTTATAAATAAGAGCAAAAATCCTACTTCATCATCCTCATCTATCCTTGCCATTTAGATGAGGGTGTTCACATCATTTCATGAGTGATAGCTTGTGTTAACGAAACTTCAAGGTAGATCATCTATGTTATCGAAGATCGGAAACAAGGTTGCATCATTCTCTTCGTGAAGCCTCTCGAGAGTCCAGAACACGATGATCGTAGCGAAGGGACTTCAACACGGAGCTTACGAAGTGAAGGACCGGATCTACAAAGGTTGTAATCCCTCTCACTTAGTGTTAAAGTGTTTAACATGCTTGTTTTCGCCTAAACCCTAGTTTAAAGATCCGGCTTGGGTTGTTCGGCATGGCTAAAATTTTAATCGGGCATGGTTGATGCCTCGTAGACCCTTGTGAGCATGCCTAGCAACCCTATAGTGATCAATGTCATCAATGTCAATATATGTATGTGGAAATCGTCCACGTGTCACCCAATGAAAATAAGCATAATGCATGTAAATATCATAAACATATGCATGGAAGTTTGAGGATGTAAATCAATATGTGTCGCTCGCGACATATCAAAATCATCGAACCTGAGTGTCAAGCATCGACACTCCAAAACATCATGAAACCTGTGCCTAGCATTGGCACGTAAATCCTCATATTTCGGGCTCCGTCAGTCCGGATCGGCCGACGGGCTCCGTCTGTCCGGATCGGCCCATATCATTTCTCGACTACTGTCGGTATCCTCCGGATATTCGCTGGGCCCAAATACTATCACCGGTAGGTAGTAGTCCCTCTGCCAGGCTCACCGTCTACTATACAGCGATCCGTTCTTGTCCCGGGGTACCATACCGGGTCCACCATCTACCCACAATCGGCTTCATCCGCCTCCTCGAATCGGGTTCACATGTCGCTCTCAGAACCGAGAAAACACATGGTGGACGCACTGAAATATCATATCAAGGGTAACCATATTTTTAAAACAGTAACATACTCTCTTTTGAAATACCCACGGTTCCCAAATCCAGAAATATCATGGAAACAGCATATCTCAATGCGTATAATAAAAAAGAATGATGTATGTGACATGTAAAAGAAATGTAAGCATATCAGTATATCATGCAACATGGAATAGTAATATGCACATATTGAGGGAAAACCGCTCTATTAAAATGAATCAGTTTTAAAAAGTATCTTACGGTTCCCAAATCTCTAATCAAGCCAGAAGCATCTATGTATGTGCAATTACTTATATATGTAAGTATGGGTGTACAATAAGTATGTACACAAGTATGAATGTACAATAGATGTGTGCACAAGTCTGAGTGTACAATATATAAGTACACGAGTATGCCATGCAAGGTTCATATCCTGAATGCAACTGTACTACAGTTTAGTGACATGGCAATTATCGATGATGAAGTGTGTGAGCGGGCAAGCAGTTGTACGTGGAATATATGCATCATCGATAATGGTGCTGGTGTCCTAACAGCATGGTTTTACTATAACAATAACCATTGCACATGCTATGCGATGCGAATAACAAGAATATGCAAAAATCGATTAATAAACGCAATAATGACGCATCTGCATCAATATAAAAATGTAATACAGTTTGCCTTTTGAAATAAGTCGAATCGGGGTTTTTAGTAAAATAAGGGCTACAGTGTTTTTAACAAAAGATGCGTCTTCTGAAAATATCCGTAGTATCCCTGTGCCTATCCTTGAAACACTCCCAATTCGTTAGTTTTGAAATAGGTATGACATCGGCCTAGTCTAACATCTACTAAGCAAATACAAATCTAGCTAACACGCTAATCGGGAGGGGTATGGAAACCACCTAAATCTGAGTCGATATATATATGTATATATAATAGTCGGTGATCCCGCCTCAATAGTATCACGTACGATACAGTATATCATATGACGTCCTCGAGTCATGAGCGCGGATCTATCATCAATATAAAGCTCGTACGGCAAATCATCGTACGGCATCCCAAAAGCTGGGTATGGGTCAATGTCATATTCATCTCATCAATTATCTGGTATCCTTATCATCATATCTCATGATCTGGAGTACTGATCTAAGTCTAGTACAAGTCGATACCATTTATATAAATATAAATGCGTGTGTGAAACACACGTCCAAAGGCCCGCTAAAATCTCGTGTCGTATCCCAAATACGAACCACATTATATCACCGATCTCATGGTATTATGCCCAATCTCATTGACTCATCTCCAAATATCATCCACTATACTCATCATCTAGGTATATGTATATATAATACACAAGCATGTGTGTGCGTGTGGGTGTAAACCTATACTAGGGTCCGCAACTAGGAAACCATACTAGTTTACTTCTACCCCTAATCTATCCATAGTACACCTACAAACCTCTAGAATATCCATGTCACACAATAAGCTATCATATATAGTATATATATATATATATTATACTAAACATCGAACTGTGGGGGTGTTGTACGCCATCCACCCGACTTCCCCCGTAGATATAATCTACTCACCTTGCATCCTGCGTGTCGGTGTCGGTGTCGCCTTCATCTTCTTCATCATATGAAACCCTCGTGAAGGTACCTACAAGATAACACAATCGCAAATGCACCTTAAAATTGTAAGTCCATGCTATCCCTCCCCGGTTCTTTGGGGTTGCGGAAACGTTCAAAAAATAATTTTTGCTAGGGTGGTAACATGGACAAAATACGGATCTTTGTTAAACAACTAGCTAAGGACCTAACTAGGAGTTGTTTACCTACTCGGTTAGGGGGTTATACCTTTCTTGAACTCCTTCGTCATCAACTCTTGATGGTGTACGGATCGGTTTCACCACGTCGTCTTCTCACGCCGAAGATCGATCCACCCGAAAGCTTCTACCTTTGGCTTCTACTTCGAACTTGAAGAAACTAGAACACTTGGCTTGCTAGGCCTTGTGAACTAGGATGAGTAGAGGAGTGTTTTGGTGTTTTTATATCTAGGCAATGGTTCTCAACTCATGAGAGGGAGTTGCCTTGAGCAAGAGAGAGCAAGAGGAAGAGGGAGAGCTTGAGCAAGTGATGGCAAGAGAGAATGAATAATCCTTTTGCCATGCAAGCTCTCATAATCCAAAAATCATCATAACAATGTAATAATAATTGAGTATATTGTAATGGTTGTTATCATGACAAATGACACTATCATTTCTTGCATTAAATGCAAATGGTGAACAAAACAAGCAAGCATAAGTCAATGCAACCAAATGATGGCCATTGTCATGATGGTGGTCAACAAGTCCAACCTATTTAACCGGTCAACAAAAGTCAACAAGGTCAACCTTTCAACCCTAACCATGTCACTATAATACTCAATTAATATTATTGTTAATCTTATTTCTAATCCTTATTAGGGTTAAGCAAAAGTCAACAGTCAACAACCCTAATGAGAATCCTCTGCCTCTGTCTCTGTCAACTGTGCATAAACACCCGTATCCGCGTTCCGGGGAACACGAACACAAACGAGATAAAACCAATCCCAAAACGTATACTAGGAACTGGCTTAAAAAAAGCCCACTAGTAAAAGCCGCCCGGTCACTAAACGTGCATAATTGCGCGGATGTGACCGAACCCTGTCGCAAAACCATGCAACCTGTCACAAAACCATGCGACCTCTACTCTTTTGCCTAAAGGCGAATAGCTCTCTGTGTGGGACTCTAAAGACTCGACACTACGCTGGCAGTGGGTTCAACCACAGACCGCAAGCGGCACCAGCTGTGCTTAACGACCCCCATGTAGATGCCGATAAGAAGACGGACGAGGTGAAACCCATCTGAACTCCTACTGAGCTTGAATGTGACAGTCTCCATACAGTCCGGTCTATTCGTCTGAGAACATCGCATGGCGGGCCTAGGGGGCGGCAAACGTCAGTCCCCTAATAGCGGTACAAGTCATGTCGGAGTGTATCCTAGAACACCCTGAGATAACACTGGAAACCTACCAGTATATCTCGCTTGCCCTGGCTAGGGACTACTTGTGTAATGGCTCTCCTAGACACAACGCGATATCAAGCCCCAATACCGGGAGAGACGAATCCTGTCTAACAGTCACTGCCTCCAAGTGCTTCGGGACTGCACCTAACTACTACCTGTTTGCACGACTCCTTTGAGCCGTAGTAGGGTAGTAATCAAAGTACAGTGGGAACACACTCGAGGCGAAGTGACAGTGTCAAGTCAGCGGACTAAGCTGTACTCATGTCACCTAGGAACTGATAACTGACGATAGGTATAGTACCAACCAATCAGTTCCCGACGATTCCTGTCCAATGTACTCGTAACCTAACGAGCACCCGCATACTATGTCAAGTACGACGTACTAACGGCTGTGGGACAGACTGTCTCCCCTGCCGGGATGAGAAGCGCATACGCTAGTCTACTCCGGAGTATCGATGACCTGTCTCGATAGTCCTACAACTAGGGACCTGTATAAGGATGTGCTTGTGGATTACCCAGCCCCCACGAGTGTGACTGCCATCACAACGCTGGTAATCAAGCAAAGATCCTAAGGGCTCTACTAATATGTATAAGCAATATGCTAAAAGAAACACATGCACATATTAAAGTAGAAACAAACCAAGTAGCATACTACCATTTTGAGCAAGATTGTCTATATAACTGTGAAAATCCCAAGCTTCCATTAAGTAATATACAAACTAGTATGATACAGTAATGGCCTCTAGGGCATATACACTAACAATCTCTCCTACTTGCACTAAGGCCATGTACTGGCGTATCGAAGACCTATCATCTCGATCAGCCGCTCGAACTGAGTCTGGGGCAAGGCCTTGGTGAATGGATCTGCAGTGTTATCTTCTGAAGCAACCTTCCGAACCTCTATCTCCTGGCGATCCACGATCTCCCTGATCAGGTGATACTGCCTCAAGATGTGTCTGGATTTCTGATAGGACCTGGGTTCCTTCGCTAAAGCTATAGCATCGTTGTTGTCGCAATACAGAGGTATTGGATCAACAATGGACAGAACCACCTGAAGTTCTTTCAAGAACTTCCTCATCCCGACGGCTTCTTTTGCGGCATCAGCAGCAGCGATGTATTCTGCTTCCATTGTCGAGTCAGCAACGGTTTCCTGTTTGGAACTCTTCCAACACACCGCCCCTCCATTGGGGGTAAAGAAAAAACCCGACATGGACTTGGAATCATCCTTGTCACTCTGGAAGCTGGAGTCAGCAAAGGCCTCGATCTGGAGGTCTTTTCCGCCAAACACCAAGAACATCTCCTTAGTCCTTCTCAGGTACTTGAGAATGTTCTTCACCGCTATCCAGTGTTTCTCCCCAGGGTTTGACTGATACCGGCTTACCACACTCAGTGCATAAGTTACATCCGGTCTGGTACATAACATAGCATACATTATAGAGCCTACCGCAGAAGTGTAGGGTATAATAGACATGCGATGCCTTTCCAAATCAGTCTTGGGAGACATCTCTTTGGAGAGGGTGATCCCGTGACAAGCCGGTAGATTACCGCGCTTGGAATCTTCCATACTGAATCTTTTCAGTATGGTGTCGATGTACCTGGACTGTGAGAGTCCAAATATCCTCTTGGATCTGTCACGATAGATCCGGATCCCCAGGATGTAAGAGGCATCACCCAGGTCTTTCATGGAGAACCTGTGTGACAAGAACCCTTTGACAGATTGTAGCATAGGAATGTCATTTCATATCAAGAGAATGTCATCCACGTATAAAACGAGGAACACGACAGTTCTTGCCGCAAATCTACTATAGATGCATGCTCATCTGGATTTTTGATAAAGCCAAATTCTTTGACCGTCTCATCAAAACAGATGTTCCAACTCCGCGATACCTGCTTTAGTCCATAGATGGACTTAAGCAACTTGCACACCTTTCCGCTGGTCCCACTCTGAATGAAACCCTCTGGCTGGTTCATATAGACACACTCCTCTAAATTTCCATTTAGAAAAGCGGTCTTTTCGTCCATCTGCCAAATCTCATAATCGTGGAAAGCAGCAATGGCAAGAAGGATCCGAATGGATTTCAGCATAGCCACTGGAGAAAAGGTTTCGTCATAGTCCAAACCAGGTCTTTGACGAAAACCTTTGCAACAAGTCTAGCCTTATAGGTCTCAACCTGTCCATCTACACCAATATTCCTTTTGGTGATCCACTTGCATTCTACGGGTTTTACCCCATCTGGAGAAATGTCCAAAGTCCACACTTTGTTGGTGTACATGGACTCCATTTCGGTCCGCATTGCATCCAGCCATTTTACCGAGTCAGCGCTCTGATTGCCCTGCTGGAAGCTAGTAGGCTCATCACTATCAATGATGCAATCCTCTCTATCCCCGTCTACGAGAAAACCGTAGTATCTCTCGGACAGATGAGACTGCCTACTACTCCTGCGGAGCGGCGTAGGAATGTCCTGTTCTATTGAACCCTCTGGTTCTACTAAGCTCTCAATAATAGCTCGTTGTTCTGGAATTTCTTCCAGTTCTACTGTGCTCCCAGTTATCTGGTTTTCTAAAAACTCAGTTTTCAAGAAGCAGGCATGACGAGAAACAAAAATCTTTTGTTCCTCTTCGCAATAGAAGAAATATCCCTTGGAGTTCTTTGGATATCCCACGTACTTCCACTGTACTGAGCATGCCTCAAGTTTGTCCGCATGCAGCTTTTTGACAAAAGCTGGACATCCCCATGTCTTAATGTGCTTAAGATAGGGTTTCTTCCCACACCACATCTGATATGGTGTGGTAGGCACAGTCTTAGTTGGAACTCGGTTCAAAAGATATGCAGCTGATTCTAGTGCATATCCCCATAATGATCGCGGTAACTTAGCGTTACTCATCATGGACCGTACCATAACCAATAGGGTCTGGTTCCGTCTCTCCAATACACTGTTATGTTGTGGAGTTTATGGAGGAGTAAGCTGAGAGAGAATTCCATTCTCTTTTAGCTAATCCAGGAACTCGGCACTCAAGTATTCACCACCTCGATCAGATCTCAGTGTCTTGATAATTTTGCCGGTTTGTTTTTCTACTTCATTCTTATATTCCTAGAACTTTCCTAAGCCTTCGGATTTATGTTTCATTAAGAAGACATATCTGTACCTTGAAAATTCATCCATAAAAGTAATGAAGTAAGAATAACCGCTTCGCGCATGCGTAGACATTGGACCGCACACGTCGTTGTGTACGAGTCCCAAGAGCTCGCTCGCTCTTACTCCGTGTCCAGTGAACGGAGTCTTTGTTATCTTTCCTTTGAGACAGGATTGACAAGTTGCATACGACTGATATTCGAACGGGTCCAAAATATCCTTCTGTATGTAACTTCGTCAACCTTCTCTCATTGATGTGACCCAGTCTACAATGCCATAAGAAAGCCTGATTTGTTTCCGGAGACTTTCTTTTGTGTGTATTCTGAACATTGAAAATCTGTGGTTGGTTTAATACGTATATACCATTGCTCAATGTACCTGATCCAATCAAGGCTCGATTAAGGTGAATGTTCACAACATTACTTACAAATGCAAATTCATAACCTTCTTTAGATAACAAAGATAAAGAAATGATAATACAAGTTTCATTGGGTACAAAATAGCAATTACGCAAAACCAAAACGTGCCCATCTAACAATCCCAGGTGATAGTCCCACACGGACTCAGTATCCATGCCAGCTCCATTTGCAACTCTGAGGGTCATGTCACTTGCCTTCAAAAACCTACGCTTTCTCAACCCCTGCAAAGTATTACAGATATGAGATCCTGATCCGGTATCCAATACCCAGGAAGTATAGTTTACTGATAGACAGTTTTCAATAACATACACACCTGAAGCTGAAGCCGCAACCTGCTTCAGATCCTGTGTTCTGGCCTTCCAAGCCCTGCAATCTTTCTTCCACTGTCCACTCTTATGACAGTAGAAGCATTCATCCTTTCCTACAAGCTTCCCCGCTACCTTTGTTGCTTTTGCCTTTGCCTTCGTATCCACTTTACTAACAACGCCCCTTGGTTTGGCGGGGGCTTTCTTCTTCTTTCCCTTGGCTTTCGCCTTGGACTTAGAAGAGGAAGATCCTCCTACAAACAAAGTGGATGTTTCCTTACCTTTCCGAAGGGTGCCTTCTGCACTTCTCAGCATGTTGAGGAGCTCCGGAAGTTCAACTTCTTTTCCTTGTAAGTTGAAGTTCAGGATAAACTGGGCGTAAGTGGAAGGAAGGGACTGGAGAATCAAGTCCGTATAGAGCTCGTTCTCTAACGTGGTCCCAAGGTCCGCGAGCTCCTCAATGAAGGCAATCATCTTAAGCACGTGTTCCGCTACTGATGATCCGACGGCCAATCTTGCTGAAAACAACTTCTTCGACACTTCGTATCTTGCGATACGAGATTGCTCTCCATACAGTTCTTTTGTATGAAGAAATATGGATTCAAGGTCCATATTCTCGTGCCTCCTCTGATGTTCATTGTCCATAGAGGCAAGCACGAGGCACTTGGCCTTCGCGCAATCGATCTCCCAAGTCTTACGGATTTCCTTATCCGCGATGCTGGATGTGGGACCTGGGACAAGGGGAGCTTTGGTGGTAAGGAGATACCCCAGTTTGTCGTAAGTGATTGCTATTTTGACATTCCTGAGCCAATCTTTGTAGTTTGGCCCTGTCAGTATATTTTTATCTAGAAGTACTTAAGTCCGATCATGTCGATTGGTCGCTGCAGTTAGGAGAGAGAGAAGAAACACTCAGCATGATTCTCTTGCAAGTTTAGAGTGGATTTTAGTTTGTCTAAATAGGATGGCTCCCACTGTTTCTCGAATCCTTCCTCAAACCATAAAGGAAGAATTAGTCACGATCAATCTCACCGCACAATACTTGCTTAACCGTTCAGCCAGGCCAGTGTCGGTACTTCGAGGGAGGTTTTCCAACGCTTTCGCGAAATTCCTTAATTTAAGAACCTCTTTTCCCTTGGGGCGTAGCCCCGCTAACACCTTTCTAGACACCTACTAGGTTTATAGCATTGATCGTTTAGTGAGAAATTTCCCGAGGAGTTGCATATATTCACAGTACGATCGGGATCCAAATATCATCGCGTGACGAAACTGAAGGAATCCTACCAGAATCATCACACTCCAAATGGTATGCAACACTAGCAAGTTTCAGTTCTTTTGAAACTCCCGATGTGGATTTTTGCCTCATGCTCTTGTGACCTTGACTTTGGCCAACAAATCATAAGTCACATGTCAAGTTCTACCCGTCATTCTCCAGGTTAATTTGAACCCACCAGTACCTACCCTTGACTTTGGCCAACAAGGCAGTACGACTGTCCCAAACCAATGCATCTATCTTTGCTGCACATGAATACCCAATAGCTACTAATCACTATGCCTTTACTTTGGCTAACAAACATAGCTTGAATACTATTGACTATTCATGTGAAACGACGGAGGGCTACGAATGGTTTTGGCAAAGCCGTGAACGTAGTGAACTAGATATAATCAATGGAACGAGATATCTTTTAAAAGGAGTGGCTCAAACTCCGCGTTTAAAAGTTTGTTTTTGAAAAGAACCGAGTGGTTTTTGAAAGTGTTCCAACGACTTTACTTTGGTTTATTTTCTTGCATTAATTTTAATGCGTCCCATCATTTAATCCTACCATTGCAGAAAACAACCAAAATATGACGTACGCTTATGCCATTCGCATTCGCCACGGGGCCCCGTCATTACCCGTTATGTTACTTAACTAACGACAGAGCGGGGGCTGGACTAGCGCGGATGCAAAACATAAGCGATGCCTAAATAAATATCATCTATAGATATATTGCAATGATAGTCATTTCAGATCATAGATGAACACACTGGATATACTAGGAATCCGCAATTCGTACGAGCCTGTAACGAAAAGCGGATTACATGGTCGCGGTGAAAAGCCAATACCCTACCCAAGACCCCTATAGGTGCGGCAAACTACCCGCCAAGTACTCGAAGCGAAGCAACCTCCCTCAACACGGTGAGTAGGCCACTCGGCACTTCGAGATACCCAGTAGTTTATGCACCCCCTCCATGGGTCTATCCTAGGAGCAAAAACAGTAAAAGAAATTATACAATGACGGCTACAACCTCACCCCGGTTGTGCGGCCAAATAAATAATATTACATCAATTACAAATTTTACATG
Organism: Agapanthus africanus; assembly: GCA_030015575.1. Lineage (NCBI taxonomy): Eukaryota > Viridiplantae > Streptophyta > Magnoliopsida > Asparagales > Amaryllidaceae > Agapanthus > Agapanthus africanus. The sequence continues at coordinate 261,403,516 of CM057345.1, read as the reverse complement.
TATTGATAGAAAAGAAAACTCTCGTCTCACAAACCCCCCGGCTATTCACCCGTGACAATCCAATGAATTCATATATGTTAGTTATATGTATGCCCTAGAGGCCATTACTGTACATAGGATGTATATTGTAGTAGATGCTGGGACGTATATAGGTAGGACTTTCTTGCTCGACATGATAGTACGCTATCTGGTTGCTCTTTATCTTAACGAGTACACTGATTGTCTCTCTGTTACATGTTGGTAAAGCCCTTAGGATGTGTACTTGACTACCTGGATTATGATGCGGATCATACTAGTGGGAACATTGTAGTCCATAAGTACATCCTTCAAGGTCCCTAGTCGTGGGTGTATCGAGACGGGGCATCGATATACCAGAGTAGACTAGCGTATACCTTCTCGACCCATACAGATGGGCGATGGATGATCCCATATCCATTGTTGTTTGACATCAGATATGATATACGGGTGCTCAGTGGAGACTGGGTACACTGGACGGACTCGCCGAGAACTCCCAGATGGTATTATAACTTATATCAGATGGCAGTTCTCAGGTGACACTGGTACAGGTTAGTCTGTAGACCGGAGATTGTCATAGAGTCTTGTGTGATTCCCACTGTGCTTTGATTTCCACCTTACCACGTCCAAGAGGGCGTGCAAAGCGGTGTTTTTTGGGTACAGTCCCGAATCACATGGAGGCAATGAGCGATAGGAGGGGATTCGTCTCTCCCGGTATAGGGAGTTGATGTTGCGCTGTGTTCGATTGGCTATAACCGGAAATCCCTAGCCAGGGTTGCTGAGATTTACTGGTAAGTGTTACCAGTAGTTTATCAGACTATTACAGACCTCATATCGACACGACTTATCGATCTACTAGTGTCTGACGTTTACCACCCCTAGGCAAGATATGCGGCATATCAGACGAACAGACCGGTCTGTACGGTATGTGTTACTGGTTGGATTTACAGGAGTGTGAGCGGGCTTTCTCGTTGATCTTCTGATCGCTCAATACCTAGGTGGCCGTTACGTTTAGCAGACCGCTTGCGGCTTGTGGGTGTTTGATATGATCATCACCTACTGCCGACGTATTGACGAGTCTTTAGAGTCCTACACAGAGGTTTCCTGGCTCAAGCGAAACGAAATAGTAGCGCATATAAGATATGTGCGGGACCGAGTATAATATCAGTATGTGACACTGTATTCTATTCTCGCGATCTGTATCATTGGACGGTTATATGAGATATAGCCAGGTTACCGAATCAAGTGTTGATTCGATACATTAATACACTTGATATTAGTCGGTTATATGCAGTATGACCGGATCATTAAATCAAGTGTTGATTTAATGATTTAATGTATAATTATATATTTGATATATTACTTTAGATTAACTAGTATTTGTTCACTTAAGATTGATTTTCTCACTTGATTGTGCACATTGTATATATGATATATGTTTGTGCATTAGTTTGTATCATGCTTGATGATACATGCAAACTTGGTTGTGTATGCTTTAAGCCATAGTTTAGGTTAATGGTTAAGGTTTTATTTATTTTTTTATTTATTTAATTTGGAAAAAACCAAAATGGTGGCTTTATTTATTTTCTTGCTTGAAGCTTCATAATGTTTCTTTTAAGCATCTTTGAAAATTGTAACCATTTTGTTTTATGCCATAACCTAACCATCAACCTAAACCCTAGTTTATTCTCCACACAAGTTAACTCACCCATGGTTGCTAAATGATAGACTTCACTTGAATTTCTTTTTGAAGATAATTTATTTATTCTTTTCTTCTTCTTCTTCATCTTCATGAAGAAAAGAAGAAAGCTTTCTTGAAAAATTTCAAGTGATGAAATCAAGTGAGAAATCCAAATCCAAAGTGAACCCACTTCCTATTTCTTCATCCTCTACCACTTTCCATGTTGTATAGGGTGTTTTCTTTACAAGGTTCATGGCCAAGTGAAGATGGAGCTTGAGTTTGAGTCGCCTCGAATTAGATCATCTTCGGTATCGAAGTCAACGACCTAGCCCGATCATTTCTCCGACGAAACCATCGCTAGAGTCCGGGATCCCAATGATCGCAGCGGAGGGACATCATCACGGAGCTAAAGAAGTGGAGCACCGGATCTACAAAGGTTGTAATCCATTTCACATAGTAGCAAAGTAGTTTGCTTGCATTTGTTATCGCCTATCCTCTAGTTAACGATCTTTATTAGGGTTTCTCGGCACATAAAATTTGAACTGGACATGTTTGATACCTTGTTGAACCTCTTGAGTGTGCTTAGGAACCCTACAGTGGTATCAGAGCCTAGCTAGAGCTTTAGGTGAAGTGTAGACGATATTAGAAATCCGATCGAACCCCGAAACCCTAACTCAAACTCTTCTCTGTACATTTTCTGAAAATGTGGATTTTTCCAAATTAAAAATATCTAAAAAATTCAGCAGGCTGTTCTATGAATTACTATGCTTCACGTACCCCCAGATCGTTTAAAGCGCCGCGGAACCGCGGCCCCACCATGGGTTACGCGGCGGTTCGACGGCCATAATGATGATTCATAGCACGTGATTTGCACAGTAATGTCTTTTTGAAAGTGCTGTGTTTTCTGGGAATTTTTAAATTTTACTCAAGAGTTGAGTTTTCTGGGTTGTATTGGGGACTCGATATTTCGGTCGGAAAGTTTAACTTCGTCTGTGTTTTTCCGGATAATTTTAGAACATGTTGAAAAGTTCGACCGGATATAAGTACCAATTTTTTCCCCTGCCGGGAAATTTCCAAGTGTTGGATCTTTCCGTAGTTTAAGAACGTTCGAAGTAGTGCAAGTAACGCGATGGACCCTCCAGAAGACAACAAACCTTAACTCGATTATGTGACCGTCTTGAACTGCCCTTTGAACCTTAGGGTTTTGGGCAGTACGGCGTGCCACATGTGAGGTGTTGGCTTGACCCTTCTACGGCTGGACCGTTGGTACTGTGGCATGAAGTGAATGTTTTAAAACTTATTTCTTGTGTTGAGCGATTTCGGGAAAACATGGGCGTTTGATTGTTCGATCGAAAAGTTTAACATTTTCTATTTATCTGGAACGTGATACAATATTTGGAATTCACAAGTAGTTATGAGATAACTAATATGAATATTATAAACATAGCACTTTAGTCTCACTTGATCGGTTGCCACGGAATTTTGATGCGATCAAAGGTCCGTCGCAATCACGTAGCGTACGCGGATACTCGCTGGATAAACTTAATAGACAGCTACACCCCTTAGCCCCGACCAAGTGACTGTAGGAGAACCCCGTCGCCGAAAGCATCCGTTCGGGTGCTCGCGGTAGCGGTGTTCCACCTTGGTGCACTTCGTCGACGGTATCGGGGGTGCGGCCGTCTACTAAAGTTTGCGACGAGCATTCGATCAGAATGTCGGGAATCCCGTTGAATTGCCCGACTTGATATTGAAAAGAGTTTTCGATAAATGAGACTAAAATGCGGGGTTTATAATTGTTAGGCATGCGATGTCTAAGGAATTCATTTGGTTAGGCATGCGATGTCTAAGGAAGTTGCGGATTCCAACTGTTGTAGTTTTACACTTTCTTTTCTGGGACCGTAAGTGTAATATGTGATATCGCCTGTTTCATTGCTATATGTCAACGATAATTGGGATGGGCATATTTACTTACGTTGATGACATGTGATGTTATGTGTTGCTGCATATGTTATATTGGATCGTCGTGTTTGAATAGCCGGGGGTTTTTTATGTGAGATAAGTGTTTTTCATTTTCATTCATGTAAAAACTTGTATGTAATATTCTTTTATTGGGGCACTTCCAGGTTGCGGAAGCTGTCACCGTTGATGTATATTATTTACTTTTCCGCACTAGGATAGACCCAAGGAGGGGAGTATAAGTAACCGTGTTCTAAAGTCCAGTGGGTGACCAATTCGAGGAGTCGAGTCCGGGTCTCCTAACTCTAGAATTGGTAGGGTTGCTTGCCGCTCTCGTAGGGGTCTTGGGGTGTGGGTTTGGCTATTCATCGCTACCGTGGAATCCGTGTTTTATACCGGCTCGTATTGAAAACACGGACGTCCTAGTATATCCAATGTTTCATATGATCTTCTGCTGCGATATCTGTGATGTGATCATTTGATATATTGTGATAGATACTGTATATAGTATAAATGATATATTATATAGACGTTACTTATGTTTTACACCCGCGCTAGCCCGTCCCCACTCTGTCGTTAGTTACCTAACCTAACGGTGCACGAGGGGACATCGAGGTGAATGCGGATGGTATAAGTGTACGTCGTATTTATCTGTGATGTTTAGGTAACATAAATGATGGGACTTCATTAATATGATTAATGAAAGAAAAGAAACCTAAGATGTTGTGGAATCGAATTTTCAAAAATAGGTAGCTACAGTTCTTGCTTTGCATCATGGTGTTCCTTGTAGAACATCCTGCACCGGGAGTGACCCCTTTAGCAAAAACTGGCAGATGCTACAACCCTCGGTTTGTCTTTTGATTGCTTCTATAGTTTTTGCTTTGCACAGCGGTATATATGATATATCCTGCACCTTATTCGATGAGGAAAGGGCCGACGATCCCTTTACCGGGAGTGACCCCTTTAGCAAAACTAGAAAAGCCTAAAAAACACTCCATTTTAAAATCATTTGATTCTACAACGATATCAAGTTCATTACGCAATAGGTTTTCTTAAAAACCTGTCGTAGCCATCCGTCATTTTGGATAAGTTGTATATAGTATTCGTGCTACATTTGTTGGCTTTCGTCAAGGTATAGTGTGCGGTAGTTATATGTGTTAGTGTATATGCCCTAGAGGCCATTACTGTATCATACTAGCTTGTATATTACTTAATGGAAGCTTGGGATATTCACAGTTGTATATACAATCTTGCTCGAAATGGTAGTATGCTACTTGGTTTGTCTCTGCTTTAATATGTGCATGTGTTTCTTTTAGCATATTGCTGGTATACATATTAGTAGAGCCCTTAGGATCTTTGCTTGATTACCAGCGTTGTGATGGCGCTCGCACACGTGGGAGCTGGGTAATCTATAAGCACATCCTTATACAGGTCCCTGGTCGTTGGACTATCGAGACAGGGCATCGATACTCCGGAGTAGACTAGCGTATGCGCTTCTCATCCCAGTGTGGGAGACGGTCTGTCCCACAGCCGTTAGTACGTCGTACTTGGGATAGTATGCGGGTGCTCGTTAGGTTACGAGTACACTGGACAGGACTCGTCGGGAACTGTTGGTTGGTAATATACCTATCGTCAGTTATCAGTTCCCAGGTGACATGAGTACAGCTTAGTCCGCTGACTTGACACTGTCACTTCGCCTCGAGTGTGTTCCCACTGCACTTTGATTACTACCCTACCACGGCTCAAAGGAGCTGTGCAAACAGGTAGTTTTTGGGTGCAGTCCCGAAGCACTTGGAGGCAGTGACGGTTAGACAGGATTCGTCTCTCCCGGTATTGGGGGTTGACATCGCGCTGTGTCTAGGAGAGCCATTACACGAGTAGTCCCTGGCCAGGGCAAGCGAGATATACTGGTAGGTTTCCAGTGTTATCTCAGGGTGTTCTGGGCTACACTCCGACACGACTTGTACCGCTATTAGGGGACTGACGTTCACCGCCCCCCTAGGCCCGCCATGCGATGTATCAGACGAACAGACCGGACTGTACGGAGACTGTCACATACAGGCTCAGTAGGAGTGCAGATGGGGTTCACCTCGTCAGTCTTCTTATCGACATCTACCTGGGGACCGTTACGTACAGCTAGTGCCGCTTGCGGTCTGTGGTTAAACCCACTGCCAGCGTAGTGTCGAGTCTTTAGAGTCCCACACAGAGAGCTATTCGCCTTTAGGCAAAACGAGTAGAGGTCGCATGGTTTTGCGACAGGGTTCGTTCGCATCCGCGCACTTGTGCACGTTTGCTGTCCGGACAGTTTATACTAGCGGGCTTTGGTTTAAGCCGGATCCTAGTATATGATTTGAGATTGGTTTTTCTCATTGTGTTCGTGTTCCTCGGATCACGAATGCGGGTGCGTATGCACAGTTGCTTGAGATTGGGGGAGAGGACCTTGTTTAGGGTTAATGGCCTTTGTCATTTTATTAACCCTATTGATTTTGTGTGGATTATTGTTAATTGATAATTAGCTTAATTATTGTGCATGGTTGTTGTTGACAATTTGACTTCATTGACTTGTTGACCATGTTGACAACTTGACCATAATCATTTCATTTGGAAGATGCTCTTTGATCTTTGCAAAAATGAAATGATAATGGTCAATTCATGATTTATCATGACAATTTTCAAGCTAATTATCTAATTAAACTTATCCTCACATATTAGTGAGAATGGCTCACTATTTTTCTCATTCTCTCATTTCTTTTCTCTCTCTTGCTCATCCTCTCCCTCAAGCTCTCTCCCTCTCATGTGTTGAGAAACAAAAAGCTTGAGAAAAAACCCTCTCTTGATCTTCTCTACTCACTTCTAGGGTTCAAGTCTTAGCATTTCTTGCACTCTAGTTACTCCTAGCTTGGAGTTGAAGCTAAAGGTGGTGGCTTTCGGGTGGATCCTTCTTTGACGGGAGAAGACAAGCAAGGTGATCCTTTTCTACCATACCTAGGAGCAAGGAGAGAAGGACTAAAGACCAAAGGTATAACCTTTCATCACTTAGCTACTTTGTAGTTAGGGTTAGCTAGTTTATGTTTAGCAAAGATCCTCACAAGCATAGTCCATGTTGCCTAAGTCATTAAAAATCCGATTTTTATTATGTTTTCCGCCTCCCCGTAAGCACCGGGGTGGGCAACACGGACTAACAGTGGTATCAGAGCCTAACTAAACTCAAACTAGCTAGGTAGTGAAGTGTAACGAAGTTTCGAAACCGAAAATCCAAAAACCGAACTTTTGAAAAACCCTAGTTTCTGTTGAAATTTTTTCTGCTCAAAATGAAAAACTGTATATTTGTAAATTCATCTCAGGGTTTTTTATGAACACCCATGAAAAACGACACAGAGATTCGTTCAAACCGCCGCCCTTCCGCCGCACGAGGTAGGCTCGTGCCGCGGAACCGCCGCGGTTTGATGTCCTCTCTGCATCGTTTTTCGTGCAGTGTCTGTATGTGTTGATTTTGGGATTTTAAGGATATATAATATATGCCCAGATTTTCCAGAACTAAAATTTACTTTTGGGGGCCTATAAATCCGTATTTTTCGGAACTTCACTACACTTTAACTACATCGGTTATATCTGTAATGCTTGTATGTATTGAACGTCGGCTAATCGCTATAAGTCGATTAGTCGGGGTTATACATCTCTGTGATTTGTGATTGTTGGTTTGTGGATATGAATGGATTGGATTGTCGCGGGTGAATAGCCGGGTTGGATGTGAGATGAGTGTTATTTTCTTTCATTCATTTGTAACATGTAAATTGATGTAATAATATTCTTTGTATGGCCGCACAACCGGGTCGGGGTTGTAGCCGTCATTGTATAATTCTTTTTACTGTTTTTGCTCCTAGGATAGACCCATGGAGGGGGTGCACAAACTACCGGGTATCTCGAAGCGCCGAGTGGCCTACTCACGGTGGTGAGGGAGGTTGCTTCGCTTCGGGTGCTTGGCGGGTAGTTTGCCGCACCCGTAGGGGTCTTGGGTGGGGTATTGGCTATTCACCGCGACCGTGTAATCCGCTTTGCGTTGCAGGCTCGAACGCATTGCGGATTCCTAGTATATCCAATGTATTCATCTGTGATCTGTAATGTCTATCATTGCTATATATTTATATATAATAACTATTTAGGCGTTGCTTATGTTTTACAGCCGCACTAGCCCAGCCCCCGCTCTGTCGTTAGTTAAGTAACCTAACGGGTGATGACGGGGCCCCGTGGCGAATGCGAATGGCATAAGCGTACGTCATATTTTGGTTGTTTTCTGCAATGGTAGGATTAAATGATGGGACGCATTAAAAGAACTAATGCAAGAAATAAACCAAGTAAAAGTCGATTGGAACACTTTGAAAACCACTCGGTTCTTTTCAAAACTAAAACTTTTAAACGCGGAGCTTGAACCACTCCTTTTAAAAGCTATCTCGTTCCATCGATTATATCAAGTTCACTACGTTCACGGTTTCGCCAAAACCATCCGTAGCCCTCCATCATTTCGGTTAAATATTCGGTAGTATTCAAGCTATGTATTTTGACCTCACGCCAAGGCATAGTGATTGGTAGCTGCCGGATATTTATCCGTTGCATAGATAGAATGCGTTGATTTGAGACAGTCGTACTGCCGTTTTGGCCTACGTCAAGGGTAGGTACGGGTGGGTTCAAATTAACCAGGATAATGATGGGAAGAACTTGACATGTGACTTATGACATTTTGACCTCACGCCAAGGTCATAAGAGCATGGGGCAAAAATCCACATCGGGAGTTTCATAAGTACTGAAACTTGCTAGCGTTGCATACCATTTGGAGTGTGATAATTCTGGTAGGATTCCTTCGGTTTTATCACGCGATGATATTTGGATCCCGATCCTACTGTGAGTATATGCTACTCCTCGGGAAAACTCTCACTTAACGATCAATGCTATAAACCTAGTAGGTGCCTAGAAAGGTGTTAGCGGGGCTACGCCCACAGGGAAAAGAGGTTACTTAATTAAGGAACTTCGCGAAAGCGTTGGAAAACCTCCCTCGAAGTACCGACACTGGCCTGGCTGAACGGTTAAGCAAGTATTGTACGGTGAGAATGATCCCGGCTAATCCTTTTCTTTATGGTTTGAGAAGGGATTCGAGAGACAGTGGGAGCCATCCAGTTTAGACAAACTAAAAACCACTCTAAACTTGCAAGAGCATCATGCTAAAGTGTTTCTTTTCTCTCTCCTAATTGCAGCGACCATTCAAGATGACCGGACATAAGTTACTATTAGATAAAAACATATTGACAGGGCCAAACTACAAAGATTGGCTCAGGAATGTCAAGATGGCTATCACTTATGACAAGCTGGGGTATATACTTACCACCAAAGCTCCCCCCGTCCCAGGTCCCACCTCCAGCGTCGCGGATGTAGAAATCCGTAAGACATGGGAGATAGATTGCGCGAGGGCCAAATGCCTCGTATTAGCCTCGATGGACAACGACCATCAGAGGAGGCACGAGAATATGGACCTAGAGTCCATATTTCTCCATACAAAAGAACTGTATGGAGAGCAGTCTCGTATCGCAAGATACGAAGTGTCGAAGAAGCTCTTTTCGGCAAGGTTGGCCGTCGGATCATCGGTAGCGGACCACGTGCTTAAGATGATCGGCTACATAGAGGAGCTCGCGGACCTTGGGACCACGTTGGAGAATGAACTCTATACTGATCTGATTCTCCAGTCCCTTCCTTCCACTTACGCCCAGTTCATTCTTAACTTCAACATGCAAGGAAAGGAGGTTGAACTTGCCGAGCTTCTGAACATGTTGAGGACTGCTGAGGGCACCCTACAGAAGGGTAGGGAGACATCCACTTTGTTTGTAGGAGGATCTTCCTCTTCTAGGTCCAGGGCGAAAGCCAAGGGCAAGAAGAAGAAAGCCCCCGCCAAACCAAGAGGCGGTGTCGGTAAAGTGGATACGAAGGGAAAGGGTAAAGCAACAAAGGTAGCGGGGAAGCTGGAGGGGAAGGAAGAATGCTTCTATTGTCACAAAAGTGGCCACTGGAAACAAGATTGCAAGGCTTGGAAAGCCAGAACACAGGATTTGAAGCGAGTTGCAGCTTCAGCTTCAGGTGTGTATGTTATTGAAAACTGTCTATCAATAAACTCTACATCCTGGGTATTGGATACCGGATCAGGATCTCATATCTGTAATTCTTTGCAGGCGTTGAGAAAGCGTAGAGTTTTGAAGGCAGGTGACATGACCCTCAGAGTTGCGAACGGTGCTAGCATGGATGCAGAGGCCGTGGGGGACTATCACCTGGGATTATCAGATGGACACTTTTTGGTTTTGCGTAGTTGTTATTATGTACCAAATGCAACCTGTAATATCATTTCTGTATCTTTATTATCTAAAGAAGGTTATGAATTTGCATTTGTAAGTAATGTAGTGAACATTCACCTTAATCAAGTTTTGATTGGGTCAGGTACATTAAACAACGGTATTTACGTTTTAAACCAACCACAGGTTTTCAATATCCAGAATACACATAAAAGAAAGTCTCCAGATATTAATAAAACTTTCTTATGGCATTGTAGACTGGGTCACATCAACGAGAGAAGATTGACTAAGTTACATACTGAAGGATATTTAGATTCGTTCGAATATCAATCGTATGCAACTTGTCAATCCTGTCTCAAAGGAAAGATGACAAAGGCTCCGTTTTCTGGACACGGAGAAAGAGCGAGCGAGCTCTTGGGACTCGTACACAGCGACGTGTGCGGTCCAATGTCTACACATGCGCGAAGCGGTTTTTCTTACTTCATAACTTTTACGGATGATTTCTCAAGATTCGGACATGTCTTCTTAATAAAGCATAAATCCGAAGCTTTTGATAAGTTCCAGGAATATAAGAATGAAGTAGAAAAACAGACTGGCAAAAGTATCAAGATCCTAAGATCGGATCGAGGAGGAGAATACTTAAGTGCCGAATTCCTGAATTACTTAAAAGAGAATGGAATTCTCTCTCAGCTTACTCCTCCATACACCCCGCAACATAACGGTGTATCGGAGAGACGGAACCGAACCCTATTGGATATGGTACGGTCCATGATGAGTAATGCTGAGTTACCGCGATCTTTCTGGGGATATGCGCTAGAAACAGCTGCATATCTTTTGAACCGTGTTCCCACTAAGACTGTGCCTACCACACCATATGAGTTATGGAGTGGGAAGAAACCCTATCTTCAATACTTGAAGATTTGGGGATGTCCAGCTTATGTCAAAAAGCAGCATACGGACAAGCTCGAGGCACGCTCAGTACTGTGCAAGTTTGTGGGATACCCAAAGAACTCCAGGGGGTATCTTTTCTATTACGCAGAGGAACAAAAAGTCCTTGTTTCTCGCAATGCCCACTTTCTGGAACATCAGTTTTTAGAAAAAGAAATAAGTGGGAGCGCAATAGAACTGGAAGAAATTCCAGAACCACAAACTATTACTGAAAGTTTAGTGGAACCAGAAGGTTCAAAAGAACAGGACATTCCTACGCCGCTCCGCAGGAGTAGTAGGCAGTCTCATCCGCCCGAGAGATACTACGGTTTTCTCATTGACGGGGATAGAGAGGACTGCATCCTAGATTGTGATGAGCCTACTAGCTTCCAGCAAGCCATTCAGAGCGTCGACTCGGTAAAATGGCTGGATGCAATGCGGACCGAGATGGAGTCCATGTACACCAACAAAGTATGGACGTTGGACATTGCTCCAGACGGGGTAAAACCCGTAGGATGCAAGTGGATCTTCAAAAGGAAGATTGGTGTAGATGGACAGGTTGAGACCTATAAAGCTAGACTGGTAGCAAAGGGTTTTCGTCAGCGACCTGGTTTGGACTATGACGAAACCTTTTCTCCAGTAGCTATGCTGAAATCCATTCGGATCCTTCTTGCCATCGCTGCTTTCCACGATTATGAGATTTGGCAGATGGACGTAAAGACAGCTTTTCTAAATGGTCATTTAGAGGAGTGTGTCTATATGGACCAGCCAGAGGGTTTCATTCAGGGTGGGAGCAGCGGAAAGGTGTGCAAGTTGCTCAAGTCCATTTATGGACTCAAGCAGGCATCGCGGAGTTGGAACATCTGTTTTGATGAGACGGTCAAAGAATTTGGCTTTATCAAAAATCCAGATGAACCATGCATCTATTGTAGATTTGTAGCGAGAACTGTAGTATTCCTCGTGTTATACGTGGATGACATTCTCTTAATAGGAAATGACATTCCTATGCTACAATCTGTCAAGGGGTTCTTGTCACACAGGTTCTCCATGAAAGACCTGGGTGATGCCTCCTACATTCTGGGTATCCGGATCTACCGTGACAGATCCAAGAGGATATTAGGACTCTCGCAGTCCAGGTACATCGACACCATACTGAAGAGATTCAGTATGGAAGATTCCAAGCGCGGTAATCTACCGGCTTGTCACGGGATCACCCTCTCCAAAGAGATGTCTCCCAAGACTGATTTGGAGAGGGATCGCATGTCTATTATACCCTACGCTTCTGCGGTAGGCTCTATAATGTATGCGATGTTATGTACCAGACCAGATGTGGCTTATGCACTGAGTGTGGTAAGCAGGTATCAGTCAAACCCAGGGGAGAAACATTGGATAGCAGTAAAGAACATTCTCAAGTACCTGAGAAGGACTAAGGAGATGTTCTTGGTGTATGGCGGAAAAGACCTGCAGGTTGAGGCCTTTGCTGACTCCAGCTTCCAGAGTGACAAGGATGATTCCAAGTCCATGTCGGGTTTTGTCTTTACCCTCAATGGAGGGGCGGTGTGTTGGAAGAGCTCCAAACAGGAAACCGTTGCTGACTCGACTATGGAAGCGGAATACATCGCTGCATCTGATGCCGCAAAAGAAGCTGTCTGGATGAGGAAGTTCTTGAAAGAACTTCAGGTGGTTCCGTCCATTGTTGACCCAATACCTCTGTATTGCGACAACAACGGGGCTATAGCTTTAGCGAAGGAACCCAGGTCCCATCAGAAATCCAGACACATCTTAAGGCGGTATCACCTGATCAGGGAGATCGTGGATCGCCAGGAGATCGAGGTCCGGAGAGTTGCATCAGAGGATAACACAGCAGATCCATTCACCAAGGCCTTGCCCCAGACTCAGTTCGAGCGGCTGATCGAGATGATAGGTCTTCGATACGCCAGTACATGGCCTTAGTGCAAGTGGGAGATTGTTAGTGTATATGCCCTAGAGGCCATTACTGTATCATACTAGCTTGTATATTACTTAATGGAAGCTTGGGATATTCACAGTTGTATATACAATCTTGCTCGAAATGGTAGTATGCTACTTGGTTTGTCTCTGCTTTAATATGTGCATGTGTTTCTTTTAGCATATTGCTGGTATACATATTAGTAGAGCCCTTAGGATCTTTGCTTGATTACCAGCGTTGTGATGGCGCTCGCACACGTGGGAGCTGGGTAATCTATAAGCACATCCTTATACAGGTCCCTGGTCGTTGGACTATCGAGACAGGGCATCGATACTCCGGAGTAGACTAGCGTATGCGCTTCTCATCCCAGTGTGGGAGACGGTCTGTCCCACAGCCGTTAGTACGTCGTACTTGGGATAGTATGCGGGTGCTCGTTAGGTTACGAGTACACTGGACAGGACTCGTCGGGAACTGTTGGTTGGTAATATACCTATCGTCAGTTATCAGTTCCCAGGTGACATGAGTACAGCTTAGTCCGCTGACTTGACACTGTCACTTCGCCTCGAGTGTGTTCCCACTGCACTTTGATTACTACCCTACCACGGCTCAAAGGAGCTGTGCAAACAGGTAGTTTTTGGGTGCAGTCCCGAAGCACTTGGAGGCAGTGACGGTTAGACAGGATTCGTCTCTCCCGGTATTGGGGGTTGACATCGCGCTGTGTCTAGGAGAGCCATTACACGAGTAGTCCCTGGCCAGGGCAAGCGAGATATACTGGTAGGTTTCCAGTGTTATCTCAGGGTGTTCTGGGCTACACTCCGACACGACTTGTACCGCTATTAGGGGACTGACGTTCACCGCCCCCCTAGGCCCGCCATGCGATGTATCAGACGAACAGACCGGACTGTACGGAGACTGTCACATACAGGCTCAGTAGGAGTGCAGATGGGGTTCACCTCGTCAGTCTTCTTATCGACATCTACCTGGGGACCGTTACGTACAGCTAGTGCCGCTTGCGGTCTGTGGTTAAACCCACTGCCAGCGTAGTGTCGAGTCTTTAGAGTCCCACACAGAGAGCTATTCGCCTTTAGGCAAAACGAGTAGAGGTCGCATGGTTTTGCGACAGGGTTCGTTCGCATCCGCGCACTTGTGCACGTTTGCTGTCCGGACAGTTTATACTAGCGGGCTTTGGTTTAAGCCGGATCCTAGTATATGATTTGAGATTGGTTTTTCTCATTGTGTTCGTGTTCCTCGGATCACGAATGCGGGTGCGTATGCACAGTTGCTTGAGATTGGGGGAGAGGACCTTGTTTAGGGTTAATGGCCTTTGTCATTTTATTAACCCTATTGATTTTGTGTGGATTATTGTTAATTGATAATTAGCTTAATTATTGTGCATGGTTGTTGTTGACAATTTGACTTCATTGACTTGTTGACCATGTTGACAACTTGACCATAATCATTTCATTTGGAAGATGCTCTTTGATCTTTGCAAAAATGAAATGATAATGGTCAATTCATGATTTATCATGACAATTTTCAAGCTAATTATCTAATTAAACTTATCCTCACATATTAGTGAGAATGGCTCACTATTTTTCTCATTCTCTCATTTCTTTTCTCTCTCTTGCTCATCCTCTCCCTCAAGCTCTCTCCCTCTCATGTGTTGAGAAACAAAAAGCTTGAGAAAAAACCCTCTCTTGATCTTCTCTACTCACTTCTAGGGTTCAAGTCTTAGCATTTCTTGCACTCTAGTTACTCCTAGCTTGGAGTTGAAGCTAAAGGTGGTGGCTTTCGGGTGGATCCTTCTTTGACGGGAGAAGACAAGCAAGGTGATCCTTTTCTACCATACCTAGGAGCAAGGAGAGAAGGACTAAAGACCAAAGGTATAACCTTTCATCACTTAGCTACTTTGTAGTTAGGGTTAGCTAGTTTATGTTTAGCAAAGATCCTCACAAGCATAGTCCATGTTGCCTAAGTCATTAAAAATCCGATTTTTATTATGTTTTCCGCCTCCCCGTAAGCACCGGGGTGGGCAACACGGACTAACAATATGCTGCTTATCTACTGCATATGATGAGATTGGATTAGGGTACTCGTGCGACTTTGTTGGCTTTCGTCAAGGGTCGTTCGGGTGGGTTTAATTCAATCAAGAAATGACGGGTTGAACTTGACTAGCGGGCTATGGTTTGTTGGCTTTCGTCAAGGTCATAGCACGTTAGGGGCAAAATTATCGGGAATTTCAAGTGTTGAAATTTGCAATGAGATTGCATACCTTCTATGAGATAATTGGATCTCGATACCCGCTGCGAGTAAGAGTTACTCCTGGGAGAGTTTTACACATTACAATTAGCCGATCAAATAGGTGTCTAGAAAGGTGTTAACGAGGTTACGCCTCTGGGAAAACGAGATTTACTTTAATTAGATTCGTGCGAAAGCACGGGGGACCTCCCTCAAAGTACCGGCACTGGCCTGGCTGAAAGATTGGCGAACTTATAGTGTGCAATTAATCCCGGCTAGTCTTTCCTTTTAGGGTTTGAAGGAAGATTTGATAAAAACAGTGGGAGCCATCCTGATTAGATAAAATAAATAACCAATCTAATCTTGCAAGAGCGTACGCCGAGTGTTTTCTTCTCTCACTCTCCAGGTAGCGACCATATCTCGCATTAATCAAGATAATAATATGGATGTATTGACCGAACCCGCTTGTTTTACTGAGCTGGGGAACGTTGGTCTCGCTCCAACTTATAATTGTTATAAGACCGAGCAGGAAATAGGGGAATACCAGAATTCCCGTGCCGCCCAAAAGGAGAAAGTGCACGAGATGCATCTCCTTCGGGTGTGTTCATTATAAAGAACTGTTTCTCAGTATCCTCTACGTCCTGGGTATTTGATACCGGATCAGGATCCCGCATATGTAATTTGTTACATGGGCTACAAATAGGTAGAGAACTGAGAATGGGTGATAAGTTTCATGAGGCAGAAAACGGTGCAAGTGTTGTAGCCAAGTCTGTTAGTTACTTTCACCCTGTATTACCAGTACATTGATTCTGAACGAATGTTATTAGATACCGAATCTGATATACAAAATCATATCAGTCTCTTTATTAGTAAAGAAATAATAAGATTTTGTATTGTTGGATAATGTTTTGAACATTTCCTATATCAAGAGTTGATCAGTTCAGGTACGTTATCTAAAAACATTGATGTTCTAAATCAAACTACAGTTCTTAGTATACGGAACACACACAAGAGGAAGAGTTCAGAAATGAACGAATCCTTCTTGAGGCGTTGTAGACTAGGTCATATCAATGCGAACCGACTGGCTGAAGTTACATTTAGATGTATATTTAAATTAGTTTGAATTTACATCTTGTGAAACTTGCCAGTCATGTCACAGAAATAAGATAACCATAGCTCTGTTTACTGGAAACAGAGAAAGAGTTAGTAAACTCTTTGGATGATACATGTTGATATATGTAGGTCCCCTGTCTACACATGCCAAGATCGGTTCTTTGTATTTCATTACATTCTCTGATAATCTCTCAAGATTCAGACATATGTTCCTGTTGAAACACAAGTCCGAAGCTTTTGAGATATTCACAGAATATAAGTTAGAAATAGAGAACCAAAACGGGTATAAGTTATATCCTTTGAAGTGATCAAGGAAGAGAATACTTAAGCATGGAATTCCTGGATTATTCTAAAGGAGAATGAGATTCTCTCTCAGCATTACTCCTCCGTATACACCACAACACGTAGGTGTATCGGGGCAGAGCAATCACACCCTATTTGATATGGTGCACTCTATGATGAGTACTACTGAGTTACCTATTTCCTTATAGGGAGTTATGCACTGGAGAAGTTGCATACCTATTGAATAGGGTTCCGTTCAAATCAGTTGCCTACCACTTCATATGAGATGTGGAAAGGGAAGAGCCCATATCTTAAGTTTGTTAAGATTTGGGGTAGTCCAGCCTATGTCTAAAAGCAAAATCCGGACAAGTTCGAGGCAAGATCTGTTATGTAGAACTCGAAATGTTTCAGCTATACAAATTGTAGCTGATGATTTGGTAGAACCAAAGGATTCAATAGTTACCAATGAACCTCAGCCTCTCCGCCGATCTGGTAGGGTTCCTTACCCACCTCAGAGATACTTCTGTTTCTCGATGACAATGGGAGCAAGGAATGCATCATGAGATGATGACCTTACTAGTTTCGAGCTGGCCATCAGGAGTGGGACTCTGTAAGAATGGATGGATGCTTATTGATCTGAGATGGAATCCTTATACACCAACAAAGTATGGACTTTGGTTGCTTTATCTGAAGGGTTAAATCACCATCAGGAGCAAGTATATCTTGAGAAGATTACTTGGTGTAGATGGAAAAGTTGAGACTTTCAAAGTTAGACATGTTAAAGGTTTTCATCATCGACCAGGCATGGATAATGATGAAACCTTTTTCAGTGGCTATGCTTAAGCCCATCCGGATCCTACTTGCCATTGCTACATACCATGACAACGATATCTGGTGGTTGGGTGCCATGACTGCTTTTCTAAATAATGATTTAGAAGAGAACGTCTATAAGAACACAGCCAGAGGGCTTCGTAGACAATGGGAGCATCGGAAACGTGTGCAAGTTGCTTTACAGAATAAAGCAGGCATAGCGGAGTTGGAACATCTGTTTTGATGTGGTAGTCAAAGAGTTTGACTTCATCAAAATGGTAGATGAACCTTGTATATACAAAAAGGTAGTAGAGAGTAAGGAGGTCATCCTCGTATTGTACGTGAACAACATACTCTTGATAGGAACAGGGTTTCTTATCCTACGCATGGTCAATCTCCTCTTATCATAAGGATTCTCCAAATAGGATAAAGGGGATACCTCCTAAATCCTGGGATTTGGATCTATGAGATAGATCTAAAGGGATGTTAGGGTTCTCACTAGGTTTAGTGAGTTGGTATCAATTGATCCTGGGGAGAATCACTGGAAAAGTTCCAGGGTGATAAGGACGACTGAATGTCAGTCATAGGCATTGCCTTTACCCTCAGTAGAGGGACGGTATTTTGGATGAGTTCCAAGCTAGATACCGTGGCAAACTAGACGATAAAGGCTGGTGACATCGCTATTAAAGATACTACCAAAGAGGCAGTTTGGGTGTATATTGGTTCATGAGATGAACTAGGTTCCTACCATTGTGTGACAATGGAAGTGTGGCTTTGGCCCAGGAACCCCTGTCCCATCAGTGACCCCGACGTATTCTGAGGCAGCATCACCTGATCATGGAGATAGTTGATCTCCAGGGTGATCGAGGTTAGGAGAGCAGACTCATAGGATAACACGGCAGATCCACTCACGAAGGCCTATTCCCAGAGAGAGACTTACATGGGATGGTTGAGTATGTGATACTGCAACCACTGCTATAGATGGCCCTAGTGCAAGTGGGAGATTGTTAGTTATATGTATGCCCTAGCGGCCATTACTGTACATAGGATGTATATTGTAGTGGATGCTGGGACATATATAGGTAGGACTTTCTTGCTCGACATGATAGTACGGTATCTGGTTGCTCTTTATCTTAACGTGTACATTGATTGTCTCTCTGTTACATGTTGGTAAATCCCTTAGGATGTGTACTTGACTACCTGAATTATGATGCGGATCATACTAGTGGGGACATGGTAGTCCATAAGTACATCCTTCAAGGTCCCTAGTCATGGGTGTATCAAGACGGGGCATCGATATACCAGAGTAGACTAGCGTATACCTTCTCGACCCATACAGATGGGCGATGGATGATCCCTTATCCATTGGTGTTTGACATCAGAGATGATATACGGGTGCTCAGTGGAGACTGGGTACACTGGACGGACTCGCCGAGAACTCCCAGATGGTATTATACCTTACATCAGATGGCAGTTCACTGGTGACACTGGTACATGTTAGTCTGTAGACCCGAGATCGTCATAGAGTCTTGTGTGATTCCCACTGTGCTTTGATTTCCACCTTACCACGTCCAAGAGGGCGTGCAAAACAGTGGTTTTTGGGTACAGTCCCGAATCACATTGAGGCAATGAGCGATAGGAGGGGATTCGTCTCTCCCGGTATAGGGAGTTGATGTTGCGCTGTGTTCGATTGGCTATAACTGGAAATCCCTGGCCAGGGTTGCTGATATTTACTGGTAAGTGTTACCAGTAGTTTCTCGAACTGTTATAGATCTCATATCGACACGACTTATCGAGCTAGTAGGGTCTGACGTTTACCACCCCTAGGCAAGATATGCGACATATCAGACGAACAAACCGGACTGTACGGTAAGTGTTTCTAGTTGGATTCACAGGAGTGTGAGCGGGATTTCTCGTTGATCTTCTGATTGCTCAGTACCCGGATTGCCGTTATGTTTAGCAGACCGCTTGAGGCTTGTGGGTGTTTGATATGATCATCACCTACTGCCGGTGTATTGACGAGCCTTTGGAGTCCTACACAGAGGTTTCCTGGCTCAAGCGAAACGAAATAGGAGCGCATATGAGATATGTGCGGGACCGAGAATAATACCAGTATGTGATACTGTATTCTATTCTTGCGATCTGTATCATTGGACGGTTATATGAGATATAGCCTGGTTACCGAATCAAGTGTTGATTCGATACATTGATACACTTGATATTATTCGGTTATATGCAGTATGACCGGATCATTAAGTCAAGTGTCGATTTAATGATTTAATGTATAATTATATATTTGATATATTACATTACATTAACTACTATTTGTTCATTTAAGATTGATTTTCTCACTTGATTGTGCACATTGTATATATGATATATGTTTGTGCACTAGTTTGTATCATGTTTGATGATACATGAAAACTTGGGTGTGTATGCTTTAAGCATAGTTTAGGTTAATGGATAAGGTTTTATTTATTTATTTATTGATTTAATTTGGCAAAAACCAAAATGGTGGCTTTATTTGTTTTCTTGCTTGAAGCTTCATGAAGTTTCTTTTATGCATCTATGAAAATTCTAACCATTTTGTTTTATGCCTTAACCTAACCATCAACCTAAACCCTAGTTTATTCTCTACACAAGTTAACTCACCCATGGTCGCTAAATGATAGACTTCACTTGAATTTCTTTTTGACGATAATTGATTTATTCTTTTCTTCTTCTTCTTCTTCTTCATGAAGAAAAGAAGAAAGCTTTCTTGAAAAATTTCAAGTGATGAAATCAAGTGAGAAATCCAAATCCAAAGTGAACCCACTTCCTATTTCTTCATCCTCTACCACTTGCCATGTTGTATAGGGTGTTTTATTCATAAGGTTCATGACCAAGTGAAGATGGAGCTTGAGTTTGAGTCGCCTCGACGTAGATCATCTTCGGCATCGAAGTCAACGATCTAGCCCGATCATTTCTCCGACGAAACCATCGCTAGAGTCCGGGATCTCGATGATCGCAGCAGAGGGACGTCATCACGGAGCTAAAGAAGTGGAGCACCGGATCTACAAAGGTTGTAATCCGTTTCACTTAGTAGCAAAGTAGTTTGCTTGCATTTGTTATCGCATATCCTCTAGTTAACGATCTTTATTAGGGTTTCTCGGCATATAAAATTTGAATTGGACATGTTTGATGCCTTGTTGAACCTCTTGAGTGTGCCTAGGAACCCTACAATATACATATACCATCAACATTACAGATCACAGATATGTATAACCCCCACTAATCGACGTATAGCGATTAGCAGACGTTTAATACATATAACACATCGTAGATATAAACCCGTAAGCTTTAGTCTACTAGAAGTTCGATCAAAATACGGTTTTTTAAGCCCCAAAAACAAATTTTCCTTTCTGGAAAATCTGGGCAGAAAAAACATACTGTAAAAATCCTAAAACAACCCCAGAAACACGCTGCAAGAAAACAGTGCCGCAACCGAGTCAACTCGGCCACGGTTCCACGGCGGGAGCAAGCTCCCGCCGCGGTTCCACGGCGGGAGCAAGCTCCCGCCGCGGTTCCACGGCGCTTTGATCGAGTCAGTGGACCTGTTTTCTTGGGTGTCTTAACAAAAGCCTGAGCCGATTTTTCATGTATGATTTATTACTTTTGGAACAGAGGAAAAAATCGGCAGAAACTATGCTACTCGGGTATGTTTCGTGATATTTTCTCCTATCGAACTTCTACTTAAATTGCTAACATGTTAGATAGCGTTTAACTAGGCTCTGATACCACTGTAACTCCATGCTACCCTTCCCCGGTTCTTTGGGGTTGCGGAAATGGTCAAAAAACTATTTTTGCTAGGGTGGTAACATGGACTCAAAATACGGATCTTTGTTAAACAACTAGCTAACGACCTAACTAGGAGTTGTTTACCTGCTCGGTTAGGGGATTATACCTTTCTTGAACTCCTTCGTCTTCAACTCTTGGTGGTGTACGGATCGGCTTCATCCCGTCGTCTTCTCACGCCGAAGATCGATCCATCCGAAAGCTTCTACCTTTGGCTTCTACTTTGAACTTGAAGAAACTAGAACACTTGGCTTGCTAGGCCTTGTGAACTAGGATGAGTAGAGGAGTGTTTTGGTATTTTCATCTCTAGGGAATGGTTCTCAACTCATGAGAGGGAGTTGCCTTGAGTAAGAGAGAGCAAGAAGAAGAGGGAGAGCTTGAGCAAGTGATGGTAAGAGAGAGAAATGAAATGAGAGAATGAATAATCCTTTTGCCATCCAAGCTCTCATAATCCAAAAATCATCATAATAATGTAATAATAATTGAGTATATTGTAATGGTTGTTATCATGACAAATGACACTAACATTTCTTGCATTAAATGCAACTGGTGAACAAAACAAGCAAGCATAAGTCAATGCAACCAAATGATGGCCATTGTCATGATGGTAGTCAACAAGTCCAACCTAGTCAACCGGTCAACAAAAGTCAACAAGTCAACTAGGTAAACCTTTCAACCCTAACCATGTCACTATAATACTCAATTAATATTATTGTTAATCACATTTCTAATTCTCATTAGGGTTAAGCAAAATTCAACAGTCAACAACCCTAATGAGAATCCACTGCCTCTGTCTCTGTCAACTGTGCATACACACCCGCATCCGCGTTCCGGGGAACACGAACACAAACGAGATAAAACTAATCCCAAAACGTATACTAGGATCTGGCTTAAAACAAAGCCCACTAGTAATAACCCTCCGGTCACTAAACGTGCACTAGTGCGCGGATGTGACCGAACCCTGTCGCAAAACCATGCAACCTGTCGCAAAACCATGCGACCTCTACTCTTTTGCCTAAAGGCGAATAACTCTCTGTATGGGACTCTAAAGACTCGACACTACGCTGGCAGTGGGTTTAACCACAGACCGCAAGCGGCACTAGCTGTGCGTAACGGCCCCCAGGTAGATGCCGATAAGAAGACGGAAGAGGTGAAACCCATCTGAACTCCTACTGAGCCTGGATGTGACAGTCTCCGTACAGTCTGGTCTGTTCGTCTGAGAACATCGCATGGCGGGCCTAGGGGACAGCAAACGTCAGTCCCCTAATAGCGGTACAAGTCGTGTCGGAGTGTAGCCCAGAATACCCTGAGATAACACTGGAAACCTACCAGTATATCTCACTTGCCCTGGCTAGGGACTACTTGTGTAATGGCTCTCCTACACACAGCGCGATATCAACCCCTAATACCGGGAGAGAAGAATCCTGTCTAACCGTCACTGCTTCCAAGTGCTTCGGGACTGCACCCAACTACTGCCTGTTTGCACAACACCTTTGAGCCGTGGTAGGGTAGTAATCAAAGTACAGTGGGAACACTCGAGGCCAAGTGACAGTGTCAAGTCAGCAGACTAAGCTGTACTTATGTCACCTGGGAACTGATAACTGATGATAGGTATAGTACCAACCAATGAGTTCCCGACGAGTTCTGTCCAGTGTACTCGTAACCTAACGAGCACCCGCATACTATGTCAAGTACGACGTACTGACGGCTGTGGGATAGACCGTCTCCCCTGCTGGGATGAGAAGCGCATACGCTAGTTTACTCCGGAGTATCGATGCCCTGTCTCGATAGTCCTATGACTAGGGAGCTGTATAAGGATGTGCTTGTAGATTACCCAGCCCCTACGAGTGTGACTGCCATCACAACGCTGGTAATCAAGCAAAGATCCTAAGGGCTCTACTAATATGTATAAGCAATATGCTAAAAGAAACACATGCACATATTAATGTAAAAAAAAACCAAGTAGCATACTACCATTTTGAGCAAGATTGTCTATACAACCGTGAATATTCCAAGCTTCCATTAAGTAATATACAAACTAGTATGATACAGTAACGGCCTCTAGGGCATATACACTAACAAAAATCACATTGAGAAAACCAAACGACGCACTAAGGCCTATAGGTTAGAACCTATGGACTACGCTTTCAAAACCATCAAACAATTCTCGATATCGTCGTACAAACGCCAAGTAATCGAGGTAAAATGCAATTAAACAAATCCAGAATTAAAAATACACAATAGGAAAACACGAATCAAAACAGCAACTATAGAAAAGGGTCCCAGATTTCACCCTAGGTCAAATCAGACAATTTTGCATATACCAAGGGTCTAGTGTACATGAAATAAACCTTCAGAACCAACATGAGCCAAAATGGTGGGACCCAGGCCGCAATTTGCGGCCAATTGGATTAAATCTGTGGCCAGTTTGGGAAATTAGGGACTAGGGTTTTGGAGGTGGCTTCCTACTTGCCTGCATGTCTCACTGTCCTTACAAAATAATTTTCAGAGTCTCGGGGTGATAGAAGATTTCATTTAACCATCACAGAATCCACAAATTTCCTATATCGACTTTTCTAAATCCGTATTTCGGGTTTCTAGTCTTTAGTTTAGGCTTGGATTCTAGCACTAGGGGGTTTGTGTGGTCTCTACTGGGCTCAACTTCACATCACAACTCTCAAATTCCTTTAACCCTAACTAGAATTCTTCTAAGTCCACAATATCACACGATATCGGTTCTATCATTACATGGGGGTAAAAGTAATGCAAATACTAAGCTAAAGGTTCAGAAATTGCCTTATTTGGCAACTCAAGAAAATTCTTGAGTTTCCCTAAGTGGCCAAAATCCTTGCTTTCTTGGTCCAATGTGTTTCCCTTGAGCTTGTGCATCTTTTTTGTGAAATGGGATTTAGGTTTTGAGTTGATTTTCATGGAGTTTTGTGGCTTGAAGATAGAGGAGGAGGGAGAGGCAGCAGCAGCAGCAACAAGAGGAGGGGAGAGGGAATGAGTGAAGGAAAATGATGGGGGATGGCTCAAGACAAGGTTGACCCCTCACACTCTTTTTCTCTCTCACCCATACCTCACACTATTCCATTCTTTATTCAATTTCTTTTCTTTTCTAATACATTTTCCATCTCTCCTCAATAGTGAACCTAAAATAAAAGCCATGCAAAAATGCAACAAGTGTAAAAATGATACGGTGCAACGTTTTGCACAAAATACGCTTAAAGAGCAATTAGCGATTTTTAATCGCGATTAGCACTAAATTAGTGTCAAAATAATCATAAAAACTTAAAATTTGCATAATTCACATAAAACACGCTCTTTCTAGTAATTTCTATAATTTTCCATAATTTTCCCCATTTATCGGTATTTAATTATACCAAAATATTAAAATATTCATTAAAATTAATATTAAATTATAAAAATTCCCCAAAAATAATATTTTATTTTTCTGACATGTTACATTGCGTCTGACGAATGTATATAACTATATATGATATCTAGTAGACGTTACTTATGTTTTGCATCCGCGCTAGTCCATCCCCCGCTCTGTCGTTAGTTAAGTAACCTAACGGGTGATGACGGGGCCCCATGGCAAATGCAGATGGCATAAGCGTACATTATATTTTCTTTGTTTTCTGCAATGGTAGGATTAAATGATGGGACTGCATTAGATTAATGCAAAGAAAATAAACCAAAGCTGAATCGTTGGAAAAAATTTTAAAAACCGCTCGGTTATTTTAAAAACTGCAGACTTTTAAAATGCGGAGCTTAAACCACTCCTTTTAAAAACTATCAGGTTCCTTCGATTATATCAAGTTCACTGCGTTCATGGTTTCGCCAAAACCATTCGTAGCCCTCTGTCATTTCATATGAATATTCAATAGCATTCAAGCTATGTTTGTTGGCCTTAGTCAAGGCATAGTGATTGGTAGCTGCTGGTTATTCATATGTTGCATATATAGATGCGTTGGTTTGGAACAGCCGTACTACTTCGTTGGCCATAGTCAAGTGTATGTACGGGTGGGTTCAAATTAACCTGGACAGTGACGGGTAGAACTTGACATGTGACTTATGATTTGTTTGCCTTTGTCAAGTTCATAAGAACATGGGGCAATAATCCATATCGGGAGTTTCTAAAGAAACTGAAACTTGCTAGTGTTGCATACCATTTGGAGTTTGATGATGTTGGTAGGATTCCATCAGCATTATCACACAATGATATTTGGATCCCGATCCTACTGTGAGTATCCACTACTCCTCGGAAGATTTTTTCACTTAACGATCAATACTATAAACCAAGTAGGTGTCTAGAACGGTGTTAGCGGGGCTACGCCTCTATGGAAGAGAGGTTATTTAATTAAAGAACTTAGTGAAAGCGTCGTAAAACCTCCTTCGAAATACCGACACTAGCCTGGCCGAACGGTTAAGCAAGAATTGTACGGTGAGATCAATCCTGACTACTTCTTCTTTTATGGTTTGAGAAAGGATTCGAGAAATAGTGGAAGCCATCATGCTTAGATAAATTAAAAACCAATCTAAAATTGCAAGAGCATCATACTAAGTGTTTTTCTTCTATCTCCCCTGCAACGACCCAGTGACCAAGACTAGGTTACATCTAGATAATAAAATGAATGAATCTGACTATAATGACCGCCAAAGGTCTGTCCAGATGTCCACTTCCTATGACAAGCTGGTGTTGGAGATAGTGCCCTCATAGTCAATTATTGGATCGCAGGTACGTGATTGCAATGATTACGGAGGACCAATACCGGTAGGACAGTCTTACTCGAGATGATAGTATGCTATCTGGTTTGCCTTTATCAGTCGTGTACATGTTCAGGTGACTGATTACATGTTACACTTTGATAGAGCCCTTAGGATCTTGCTTTACTACCAATGGTATGATGGCGATCATATACGTGAGAGTTGGGTAGTTTATATGCATATCCTTAATTTTGGTCCCTAGTCGTGGGATTTTCGAGACAGGGCATCGATACACCGGAGTAGACTAGTGTGTACAGTCGAGACCCCGACGAGGGGTGGTGGCCGGTCTCACAAGCCACTGGTGTCAGTTGGATCACCTAAGATGTATACAGGTGCTCATTGGGTTATGAGTACACCGGACAGGACTCGCCGGGAAGCTGCTAGTTGGTATTATACATATCGTCAGATAGCAGTTCCCTGGTGACATGTGTACAGGTTAGTTCATCGACCTGAGGTCGTCATTTGTCTCGTGTGAGTTCCCACTGTGCTTTGATTTCTACCCTACCACGGCTCAAAGGAGTCGTGCAAACAGGTAGTTTTTGGGTACAGTCCCGAGCTATATGGAGGCACGTGAGCGGATCGGCAGGGGATTCGTCTCTCTCGGTATTGGGGGCGAGGTCGTGCTGTGTCTAGGAGAGCCATTACACAAAGTCCATGGCCATGGCAGGAGATTTACTGGTAGGTACTCCAGTAGTATCTCAGGGTGTTATTGGGCTCACTCCGACACGACTTATACTGCTATTGGGGGTCTGACGTTACTAGCCCCTAGGCAGATATGTGATACTCAAAGACGAAGGGACCGGACTGTATATACATTGTCACTGTTAGGCTCAGTAGGGTTTCTGGATGAGTTCGCTCATCAGCCTCCCTTGAGGTCAGTCCATGGGCAGCCGTTACGCATTGCTAGTGCCGCTGACGGTTTGTGGTTAAACCCACTGCCAGGGTACTGACGAGTCATTAGAGTCCCCCACAGACAGTTTCCCAAGTTCGGGCGAAACGTTGTAGAGACCGTATGGTTTTATGGCAGGGTTCGGAAAATGCACGTGCGTTTACGCACGTGTTATTTTTCGGGCAGATGATACTGGTCGGCTTTGGTTTAAGCCGGATCCAAGTATTATATTGAGTAGATATAATATCTTTGTCTCAGTTGCATTTGTATTCAGTCGTAATACAAATCCGGGTATATTTATACAGTAACGGGGTTATCCTGAAAGTTGTTTCAGGATCACTTTTGGAAGTTGCCAGTTTCCAGTTTTCTATCAGCCGCCTTTTAACATTCGGTTAAAGACGGATTTACCTTTTCTTGGATGAGGATGAGTCATGCTTCTAGAAGGTTCTAGAAGGTTCCAGAAGGTGGTGACAAGGTTAGAATGGTGTTGTGTTTTCATTGGTTGCTTTTGGTGTGTTCATACTTGGTGTTCACACTAGAGATATTTGTTTGTGTTCACACATGATATTTATCCTTATGCTCACCCCCTTTGCTCTTACACTCACCCTCCTCCTCCCTATATATGGCCGGCCCCTTCCCCCTCCTCTCTTTCACACTCTCACTTGGAAAAGATGGTTGAAAAAGATATGATAGATTTTGGGGTGTATGGAATTTCACAGCTCATTTCATTCCATCACCCGATTCCCACGGCAACTTCATTAACCGTTCGTCCATGGTTTTGGACGAAGCGAGACAAAGTATTCCACTCATTCTCTACATCATTCTTGGTCGTCTCTTTTAACAAACTTGACGACCGAGTTACCTCAAGTTAGAGGCGGGAGCCCGTTTAAAGAATCGTTGACGTGGTGCCACCTGGACGAGCAGATAGGAGATCGAAGAGATCAGAGCAGCCGCAACGGAGCGTGGGATGATGGTTAAAGAACGAAGGATTCGGATCGTTCGGTATAACCTTTCTACACTCTTTACAGTTTGTTAGTTTAGCAATAATGGCAGATCCGGGTTAAAGTATACGATAGCGCCAGTTAAAAGTTTTTTGTTCCGCATTTGGCGTCTGTAGACGGCCGGGGCGGTAGCGTAGACTTACAGTGGTATCAGAGCCTCACCATTTTGCTTTACTAACTTGTGCTAACGCGTTTAAAACATCGATCGAACCGGAAATCAAAAACCGCATTTTTTCAATTTCACAGTTTCTGTCGATTTTAAATGGTGTCCTAAAATTATTCCACATATCACAGAAATCTGTGCAGGGTTTTTTAAGCACGACGACAAAATTTGGGCAACTGATTCGACTATACTGCCGCGGAATCGCGGCGCATCCGCGGCCATTCTATGGGATCCGTGCACCAAATTTTGTCTGTGTCTTCTCTGTTGGAATTTGGGGTTTTTGGTATATATCTGTTGGGCCCAGGTTTTGTTACTGTTCACCAGTTGTTCGTGGGGCCCACTTTGTGATATTTAGTCGATCGAAATTTAAACATGTTAGTTTACAGTGCTTACATTATATCTCCGACCGGGAATGTCATTTGATCGGTAAACCGCGTCTGATTGCTATAGCTCTTTTAGACGGGTTTGCGAACGTGACATTCGCGTTGATGTTCTGTGTTGTGCTGTGATGTTGCGGATTTGTCGTGGTGGATAGCAGGGTGCAATGGTAGTGCAGTTTGAGTTTATTTATACATTTGATATTGCGGGGCGAGCGTCCAACTTGTGGACTGCCGTCACTGCCTGTTGTATAATATTCTTTTAGGGCACGACCAGGTTGCGGTCGATGTACCTGTTGTACTATTTTTCATTACTGTACTTGGTTTTACCCCGTGACGGAGTGCACGAATAGCCGGGTTCTGGAGGGCAACGGGTCCGCATCTCATGGCTTTGAGAGGCTGATTAGTCCAAAAATTTGTAGTTTACCGTAATCAGAAACGGCGTCGCTTCGCAGCTAGCCGGTGAATACGGGTCGATCCGCAGGGATGTGTTAGTTTCTGATTTTGTGTTATAACGAGTTGATTCAAATCGTTGTTTGGTTTTTATCGATTGAGTTTAAGACGAATTTATGTGATGAGAAAGAACTCATTAGGGTTAGGTTGAAGGTAGGTGAGTTGAGATCAATGTGTTCACCTCTTTCAATGCCGTGATTTAAGCTTTTAGGAAAATCACAACAATCAATAGGAAAAGGGATTAGGATGATCGGGAAGAAACTAAGTTTCTTCCTCTAGATCCTTGTCCGTCTTTTCTTATTCATTGATGTGATCTTCATGGACATCATATAAGTCCGGCCTTTTATACTACGGAACACCGTTACCTTGTAGGTAGGGTGCCGTAGGGGGCGGATCGTATATGTGTGCATGAAGGTTTCGTTTAAAAATAAGTTGACATTGAAGGAGGTGAGAGACATCCGTCTCTCACTCACTCCCTTGTTCCTGACCCTAACGAGCGAGAATTTTACTCGCACATTAGGGAATTATGAGTAAGAATCATTTTTATGTTTTATGTTTTAAATAGTTACCTCACGACAGATTAAATATTAGCTAACTAGCAATTAAATGATTACTAGGGCAAGTAGAACAATTATACTAATGCAGGAATTAAATAAAATTAAAGACTTACGCGAAGAAGATGATGCTCTTGATTTCTCCAACAAATCTCACTTTTATTGAATATAAAGAGGCATACAATTTTTTAGATTTAGATTACAATTTATAAGCAAACAGAAGAATTAGGGTTTCAGAGTCTCGCGCATGTTAATTTACAGATTTGACCCCTGAGAATCCTAACATCTGCACCGACGCAACTGCACAAAATAAATCCACCGACACGGGCTCTGTATGGCCGCGGATCCGCGGCATTTGTTGGCTTGGGCCGCGGATCCACGGCCCTTTGGTGGTCTTGGGCCACCAACTTTCTGTGCTTGGTTGCTCTTCTCTTGGGCTCTCTGTTTTCACTGTTCTTTTCTCTGTTGGGCTTTTTGTTATTCTTCAGATTCTCAGTGAAACTCGTAAGGATCTTTTTGACCGTTTCACTTGACGTTCGTCTCGGCTTGAGTAGGATCAGTGTGCTGGTTGGTCAAAAGTCCATTTCCTGTATCATCTTTGTCTTTTTCACTGTATTTGCTTCAAAGTCTGTATCCTGTATCATGTAACAAACGATCGTCAAAAGCACCTGTTTACTTATAAATTGCACAAAAATGGGGCGTATGAATTGCAATATTATGATGTGAACAAATAATGCCGCGGATCCGCGGCCCTTTGGTGGTCTTGGGCCACCAACTTTCTGTGCTTGGTTGCTCTTCTCTTGGGCTCTCTGTTTTCACTGTTCTTTTCTCTGTTGGGCTTTTTGTTATTCTTCAGATTCTCAGTGAAACTCGTAAGGATCTTTTTGACCGTTTCACTTGACGTTCATCTCGGCTTGAGTAGGATCAGTGTGCTGGTTGGTCAAAAGTCCATTTCCTGTATCATCTTTGTCTTTTTCACTGTATTTGCTTCAAAAGTCTGTATCCTGTATCATGTAACAAACGATCGTCAAAAGCACCTGTTTACTTATAAATTGCACAAAAATGGGGCGTATGAATTGCAATATTATGATGTGAACAGAGGCAGAGGGGCCTCACTCTAGAATTGGCAGACTATTCGCCGCACTCGTAGGGGGTACAGGTTGACCCAAGGAGGGGTGCCCAAGATTACCGGATTCCGTGAAGTACAGGGTGGTCTATTCACTATGCTGTAAGGGGGCTGCCTCGCTTCAGGTTTTGGCAGGTAACTTGCCGCACCTGTAGGGGTCTAGGTTTCATTGCACAGGCTATCCACACGACAGGGGAACGTCGGGTTTCAGCAGCGGCTCTGTGAAACCTGGGGATCTCAGATTATCTGTATTGTTCTGTGATGCTTATTACTTTTCTGTAATGTTGCATATTATCACTCCTGGAGCGATTATTGTATATTGGTTTATATACTATTAGATGTTGTATATGTTTTACACCCGCGCTAGTCCAGTCCCCGCTCTGTCGTTAGTTAAGTAACCTAACGGGTGATGACGGGACCCAGTGACGAATGCGGATGGCATATACGTACATTTTATTTTCGTTCTTTTCTAGTGTGATTATTGATGGGACTGCGTTGATTCTAATCAATGCAAAGGAAAACAAACCTGTTTACAGTTGTTGGAACAAATTTAAAAAGTGTTATTACAAAGACGTTTCCTTTTTTTTTGCATAGCGGTATTCAGTGGAATATCCTGCACCTCATTCGACGGGGCAAGGGCTGATATCCCTTCACCGGGACTGACCCCTTGGGCAGAAGTTTGCGTCAGGGTAATAACTTCACTATAGTCGATTACAAGTTACTTTGCATCGTGGTATTCAGTGGAATATCCTGCACCTCATTCCACGAGGAAAGAGCCGAGATCCCTTCACCGGGAGTGACCTCTTTAGCAAAAGGTTTTCGCCGCTATATTTTAAAAAGCTATCAGGTTCCTTCAGCGATATCAAGTTCACTACGTTAAAGGTTTTTCGCCAAAACCAGTCGTAGCCCTCCGTCACTTCTTTTGGGTATTCAGTAGTATTCAAGCTATGTATTTTGACCAACGCCAAGGCATAGTGTTTGGTAGCTGCTGGGTATTCAATTGTTGCATAGATAGATGAGTTGGTTTGGGACAGTTGTTCTGCCATTTTGGCCAACGTCAAGGGCATGTGCGGGTGGGTTCAAATTGACAAGATAGTGACGGGTAGAACTTGGCATGTGACTTATGACATTTTGACCAACGCCAAGGTTATAAGAGCATGGGGCAAAAATCGTATCGGGAGTTTCTAAAGAAACTGAAACTTGCCAAGTATGCGCATACCTTCTGGAGTATGAGTAACGTGGATGCATTCCATCACGTTATCATGCGATGAGAGTTGGATCCCGATTCCCACTGATGAGTTGGTTTACTCTTCGGGTGATCCCGATTGATTCTTCTTTAGGTTTGGAGGAGAATTTGACAGGACAGTGGGAGGTTTCCGGATTAGATAAAGTGATAACCATTCTGATCTAGGTTAGAGTGCACGCAGAGTGTTTCTTTTCTCTCTCTCTCTGGCAGCGACCATTGACCGACCCTAGACTATGACTCAGTGACCAAGTTGACCGAACCTTCTTAAATACTGGCTTTTGGATTGTCTATGTTGCATAAGTCATTGCCACTCCTTCTTTTACCCTTTGAATTTCTCAGAACACCCGTATTACTACGGATATCCACTTCTATTAGATAGATCCATCGTATGGTTATATACGAACTCGAAGGGACTTCTTCGAGGATAGATCCAGGTTCAGGAGAAATAGAATTGGTTTATTCAGTTGTCTTTTATTATCACCTTCTCTCAGGTTGCGAGAGCTCCTTGGTTTAGGAGAGTACACCTATTACGCTTATTGGATAGTCTTATTCCAAACCATAGGCAGGTGCCGAAAGTAAGGGAATGAAGAAAACCAATTAGCCTAAGTAGGGTGTGCAGAAGGTAATATGTAAAGACAAAATAAAGGGATTAGAAAGAGGGCAAAGTAAATTGCGACTGATATCATTCACGACCAAAACCGCGTACTTCATCGCCACTCCTATTTCACCTTTAAAGGAATAAAGTATTATTCAGTTTTCTTTTATCATCACCTTCTTTCAAGATACGAGTACTTCTTGGTTTAGGAGGGTACACCTATTATGCTTACTGGATAGTCTTCTTCCAAACCATAGGCTGGTGCCGAACGGTAGGGAAGGAAGAAAACCATTTAGCCTAACGATGGTGTACAGAAGGTAACGACTAAAAACAAATAAAGGGATTTGGAGAGAGGGCAATAAAATATACGGTTGAAGTCATGAATTGGATTATGGAAGAGGCATTACTATGAATACCAGGATACCCCTACGAAACATTTTCATGTTTCAGTGCATTGTTAAAGAAAAACTGTTTTCCCGATTAGACACTTACTCCAAGGGTATGTATTTACCAGGTTTCATTCTCATATCTGTATGGTTTTACAGATGATGAGTGGGAGTAAGTTATTGGGAATTAGGTGATTATCCTCATTATATCGGAATTCGTTGAAATTGGTGATATTTGAGGAAATCGCCAGGGTACAGTTTTCAACCTACGACGCACAGGTTTTGAGTTGTTTAACTCAGCGGACTTATACAGAGTATTGTATGTTGTCCAAGTGTCCATCAGGACAAAGGGGTAGGTCCTCGTACTGTGTTCTATTTACTTATGACTTCTCTAGTTTTTAGACAAGTGTTTCATAGAAATACAAGGTCTAAGTTTTGAGAAGTTGTGGGTATAAGAATAAAGTAGAGAACCAGGTATCACAAGTATCGGGATTTTTCAAAGAGATCGAAGATGTAGATTCTTATGATTGGTATTCGGATGATAGTGATGGTTTTGAGAAAAGTGTTTCTCTTTCAGGTTACTCATAATTGGATGGATTCCTAAGTTGAGTAATGTTGATTAGCCTCTTTCCATTAAAGATGATATGCACTGGAGACAGCTGCATGATTTGAATATGGTTCCAATTAAATAAGTGCCAAAGTTTCTATATTGGACATAGAATAGTTCGTACCTTAAAAGATGTTAAGGTACGGGGAGTTGTCCAGCTTATGCTTAAAACCAAACTCTGGATAACTCAGGGCACGTTTCTGTAATGGCTGTTTGTGGGTTGACCCTAGCTATGACGAGGGTTGATTTTCTACCATTTGCAAGATCAATAGTGATATTGTTCTTGACTCGCCACAGTTTTAGTAAAATGGATTTTTTCAGAAAACAGTAGTGGGAGTATGGTAGAACTGGAAGTGATTCCAGAACCGCGAACGATTACGGAAAATTTAATAGGACCTATATATTCAATCAGGTTTGACATTCCATTAGCCACTCCGCAGATATGGTGGGTAACCTCAGACACCCGAGAGGTACTTCGGTAGGCTCAAGGACGGTGACAGGAAGGTTCTTATCTACCAAGACTTGACACTACTGTTGTTCCAGGCTATGAGACCCGGTAGGAGGGTTGCCGTAGTCAGTGGGAGCATCGGAAGCATAGTGGGCAAGTTGCTTATGTCTATTTATAGACTAGAGCAGTTATAGCGGAAATAGATCATCTAATTTTGATGTGACGGTCATGGGTTTGACTTCAATCAAAATAGGGGATGGATCTGTTAAGGAGGTAGTAGGGTGTGATGTCATGGTATCTGGATGACATACACAAAGTAGGAAGTAAAATTCCTATACTACGATCGGTTGTACTGTGGTCGTCAGACAGTTGTTTCTCCAGACAGGATATGGATATAATATTTGACATTATGGTTTCTAGATCTATGGTTTTAAATCTGGATTTGGGTAGTTTCCCAATGTTGGTACTTTGACAGTATTCTAATGGTTTTTAGAATAGATGACTCCTAGCATGGTGGTGTACCTGCAGGTGATGGAGTCACCCTCTCTAAAGGTGTCTTACAGACTAAAGGGGAGAGGGATGGGCATGATTGACATATCACTTGCTTAGGCAACTGAGTCAATCGTGAGATGTCAAGTACCACACCAGATGTTGTTTTTGCACTAGATGCAATAAGTTTGTATTAATCCAATCCTGGAGAAACATAAGGAAGCAGTTTTAGAACATAAGTACATGTTCTACGGATTTGATGACGGCAGCCTCCTTCGGGGGACGGTTATCATTCCAAGCTTCAAAGGTGACATGGTTGACAGAGAGATTGTCAGAGTTATAGTTTTTCCCTCTGATAAGGGACAATATTATGGACAGGTGGTCCAAGAGGATACTGTGGGAGTCTTGGTGCAAGATACTGATTAGGTTCAGTGATCGATACAGTCTAAGAAGTTTGGATTTGGAGTTCATTTATGAACTAGGTCCCATCAGATATCCAGACATATTCTAAGACAGGTATTACTCGATTCGGGAGATGGCTTTCTCCGCGAACTTGAGATTTAGAGAGATATAGAAAGAAACTTCTAGACGGATCCACTCACTGAGGCTATTTCTCGAACACAATAGTTTTACAAACGGGCTTTGTGATACTGATTAGTAGAGGAGTTGGATGTTCGGTTTCATACGGGCTGTGAGTAGTCGACATCGCAATAATTAGCCTTGAGTGCAAGTGGGAGATTCTTGGAGATAGTGCCCTCATAGTAAATTATTGGATCGCAGGTACGTGATTGCAATGATTGCGGAGGACCTATACCGGTAGGACAGTCTTACTCGGGATGATAGTATGCTATCTGGTTTGCCTTTATCAGTCGTGTACATGTTCAGGTGACTGATTACATGTTACACTTTGATAGAGCCCTTAGGATCTTGCTTTACTACCAACAGTATGATGGCGATCATATACGTGAGAGTTGGGTAGTTTATATGCATATCCTTAATTTTGGTCCTTAGTCGTGGGAGTTTCGAGACAGGGCATCAATACTCCGGAGTAGACTAGTGTGTACAGTCGAGATCCCGACGAGGGGCGGTGGCCGGTCTCACAAGCCACTGGTGTCAGTTGGATCACCTAAGATGTATACAGGTGCTCATTGGGTTATGAGTACACCGGACAGGACTCGCCGGAAACCTGCTAGTTGGTATTATACATATCGTCAGATAGCAGTTCCCTGGTAACATGTGTACAGGTTAGTTCATCGACCTGAGGTCGTCCTTTGTCTCGTGTGAGTTCCCACTGTGCTTTGATTTCTACCCTACCACGGATCAAAGGATTCGTGCAAACAGGTAGTTTTTGGGTACAGTCCCGAGCCATATGGAGGCACGTGAGCGGATCGGCAGGGGATTCGTCTCTCCCGGTATTGGGGGCGAGGTCGTGCTGTGTCTAGGAGAGCCATTACACAAAGTCCATGGCCATGGCAGGAGATTTACTGGTAGGTACTCCAGTTGTATCTCAGGGTGTTATTGGGCTACACTCCGACACGACTTATACTGCTATTAGGGGTCTGACGTTACTAGCCCCCTAGGCAGATATGCGATACTCATAGACGAACGGACCGGACTGTATATACATTGTCACTGTTAGGCTAAGTAGGGTTTCTGGATGAGTTCGCTCATCAGCCTCCCTGAGGTCAGTCCATGGGCAGCCGTTACGCATTGCTAGTGCCGCTGACGGTTTGTGGTTAAACCCACTGCCAGGGTACTGATGAGTCATTAGAGTCCCCCACAGACAGTTTCCCAAGTTCGGGCGAAACGTTGTAGAGGCCGTATGGTTTTATGGCAGGGTTAGGAAAATGCGCGTGCGTTTACGCACGTGTTATTTTTCGGGCAGATGATACTGGTCGGCTTTGGTTTAAGCCGGATCCAAGTATTATATTGAGTAGATATAATATCTTTGTCTCAGTTGCATTTGTATTCGGTCGTAATACAAATGCGGGTATATTAATACAGTAACGGGGTTATCCTGAAAGTTGTTTCAGGATCACTTTTGGAAGTTGCCTGTTTCCAGTTTTCTATCAGCCGTCTTTTAACATTCGGTTAAAGATGGCTTTATCTTTTCTTGGATGAGGGTGAGTCATGCTTCTAGAAGGTTCTAGAAGGTTCCAGAAGGTGGTGACAAGGTTAGAATGGTGTTGTGTTTTCATTGGTTGCTTTTGGTGTGTTCACACTTGGTGTTCACACTTGAGATATTTGTTTGTGTTCACACATGATATTTATCCTTATGCTCACCCCTTTGCTCCTACACTCACCCTCCTCCTCCCTATATATGGCCGGCCCCTTCCCCCTCCTCTCTCTCACACTCTCACTTGGAAAAGATGGTTGAAAAAGATATGATAGATTTTGGGGTGTATGGAATTTCACAGCTCATTTCATTCCATCACCCGATTCCCACGGCAACTTCATTAACCGTTCGTCCATGGTTTTGGACGAAGCGAGACAAAGTATTCCACTCATTCTCTAAATCATTCTTGGTCATCTCTTTTAGCAAACTTGACGACCGAGTTGCCTCAAGTCAGAGGCGGGAGCCCGTTTAATGAATCGTTGATGTGGTGCCACCTGGACGAGCAGATCGGAGATCGAAGAGATCGGAGCAGCCGCAACGGAGCGTGGGATGATGGTTAAAGAACGAAGGACTCGGATCGTTCGGTATAACCTTTCTACACTCTTTACAGTTTGTTAGTTTAGCAATAATGGCAGATCTGGGTTAAAGTATACGATAGCGCCAGTTAAAAGTTTTTTGTTCCGCATTTGGCGTCTGTAGACGGCCGGGGCGCTAGCGTAGACTTACAGCTGGGACACCTCATTACTACTCAAGCCCCTGTCGTCCCAGGTCCAGTTTCCACCGTCACGGATATTGATATCCGCAAGACATCGAAAAAGGATTATGTGAATGCCAAGTGCTTCGTGTTGTTCTCAATGGATGGTGTAAACCAGAGGCAGCACAAGAAAATGGACTTAGCTTCCATCTTCCTCCATAACAAAGATTTATATGGAGAGCAATCTCATATCGCAAGATATAAGACCTCGAAGGAATTGCTTCAAGCGAGTTTGGCTGTCAGGTCATCTGTAGGGGACAACGTCCTTAAAATGAGAAGCTATATTGATGAGCTCGTGGACCTGAAGACCACGTTGGGAAACAGGTCATATGCTGACTTGTTTCTACAGTCCCTACCCTCTACTTACACCCTGAAGGAATCCAAGGAGACCCGCTCTGCTTATTGGGGAATCTTCCACTTCTGCATCCAAGGCGAAAGCAAAGGATAAGAAGAAGAAGACCTCCACAAAGCCGATATACGGTGTCAGGAACGTTGAAAGAAACGGAAGGGCAAAAGTTTCGGGACTAAAAGTAGGAAAGGAGGGATGTTCCTATTGTTACGGGAAAAGACATTGGCAGAGGGATTGCAGGGCATAGAAAGCCAGTAGCCAGGATTTGAAGCATGTTGTGGCTTCAGCTTCTGGTGTGTTTGTAACAGAAAACTATATGTCAATTAACTCTACTTCCTGCGTACTAGATACCGGATCAGGATCTCATATCTGTAATTCATTACAGGCTTTAAGAAACCGTAGAGTTATCACGGTAGGTGATATGACTCTCAGAGTTGCGAACGGAATGAGCGTGAGCGCTGAATCCGTAGGGGAATATCATCTAGGATTGACAAGTGGGCAGATATTGATTCTACGTAACTGTTTGTATATACCTTGTGTAGCTTGTAATACCATATCTGTATCCTTACATTCTAAGGATGGATATGATTTTACATTTGTAAGCGATGTGGTCCACATCCACCGAGTTCTGATTAGATCAGGTACATTAGAAAACGAAATTTACGTATTAAATCAAGATCAGGTTTTCAGTGTCCAGAAAGAAAGTCTCCGGAAACAAATCAGGCTTTCTTATGGCATTGCAGACTGGGTTGGAGGGTTACTAGGCACTCTGAAAAGGTTCTACAAGGCATCAACCATGCCCGATTTAAAACTTATCCGTGCCGAACAACCCTAAACCAAGATCTTAAACTAGAGATTAGGCGAAACAAAGCATGTTAAAAACTTTAACACTAAAGGTTTGGGATTACAACCTTTGTAGTCCGGTCCTTCACTTCTAAAGCTCCGTGTTGAGGTCCCTTCGCTGCGATCATCATGTTCCCGACTCTCGAGAGGCTCCATGAAGAGGATGATGCACCTTACTTGAAGACTTCACTAATCCAAGATGATCTACCTTGAAGAAACTCAAACCCAAGCTCTTGCTTTGCTCATCAAGTATTAGCAAAGCAAACACCCTAATCTTAGTGGCTAGAATAGATGAGGATGATGAAGTGGGAATTTTTCTCTCTTTTGTTTTCATATTCTCACTCATTATCATCACTTATGAAAAAGCTAGTGAAGCTTTTCATCAAGAAGAAAGAAGAAGAAGATCAAGCCAATCCTTTTGTGATGAATAATAAATTATTGTAGTGGTTACAAATCTAACCAAGGGTTAAGCATGAAGGAGTTAACCCTTGTAGAGAATTAACTAGAGTTAATGGTTTGGATTGGGTCAACAAAATATCTAGCCAAAAACAAAGTCAAAGCTTCATGAATCTTCATGGAAGCTTCATGCAAAAGCTAACCCTAATCCAAACCCTAACCAAGTTTAAACCATAAGCCATTGTTAAATTTGTAACCCTAACATGTTACAATATTATATATCACATATACAATATATTTTGTAACAAAAGAAAATAATACAATTTACATATATAGCATATATATCAATGTATTATCCCGTGAGAAAATGAATCATTAAAGCGAGCTTATATTAGTTAATGTAATGTAATATATCTCATATATAATATACATTAAATTATCGAATCAACACTTGATCCGATAATCCGGCTTTAATACATATAACCGACTAATATAACATGTACCATTTCATCGAATCAACACTTGATCCGATAACCCGGCTATATCACATATACCCGGCCGATAACTCATATCGTGAGAATAGAATACAGTATCACATACTCGTATTATTCTCGGTCCCGCACATATCACATATGCGCTCCTACTCCGTTTTTCCTGAGCCAGGAAACCTATGTGTAGGACTCTAAAGAATCGTCAATACGCCGGCAGTAGGTGATGATCATATCAAATACCCACAAGCTGCAAGCAGTCAGCTAAACGTAACAGCTACCCAGGTATTGAGCGATCAAAAGATCAACAAGCAAGCCTGTACATTCTCCTGCGAATCCAATCAGTAACACTCCCGTACAGTCCGGTCTCTTCGTCTGATATGTCGCATATCTTGCCTAGGGGTGGTAAACGTCAGACCCCAGTAGCTGGATAAGTCGTGTCGATATGAGGTCTATAACAGTTCGAGAAACTACTGATAACACTTACCAGTAAATCTCAGCAACCCTGGCCAGGGATTTCCAGTTATAGCCAATCAAACACAGCGCAACATCAACTCCCTATACCAGGAGAGACGAAACCCCTCCTATCGCTCATTGCCTCCATGTGATTCGGGACTGTACCCAAAAGCCACCTTTTTGCACGCTCTCTTGGACGTGGTATGATGGAAATCAAAGCACAGTGGGAATCACATAAGACTCTATGACGATCTCGGGTCCACAGACTAACCTGTACCAGTGTCACCAGAGAACTGCCATCTGACGTGAGGTATAATACCATCTGGGAGTTCTCGGCGAGTCCGTTCAGTGTACCCAGTCTCCACTGAGCACCCGTATACTATCTCTGATGTCAAACACCAATGGATCTGGGATCATCCATTGCCCATCTGCATCGGTCGAGAAGATACGCTAGTCTACTCTGGTATATCGATGCCCTGTCTCGATACACCTATGACTAGGAACATTTGAAGGATGTACTTAGCGACTACACTGTCCCCACTAGTATGATCTGCATCATAGTCCTGGTAGTCAAGTATTCATCCTAAGGGCTTGATCAACATGTAACATAGAGACTATCAGAGTACATGTTAAGATAAAGAGCAACCAGATAGCATACTATCATGTCGAGCAAGAATGTCCTCCATATATATGTCCAAGCATCCACTACAATATACATGGCATGTACAGTAATGGCCTCTAGGGCATACATATCACTAACAATTTCCCACTTGCACTAGGGCCATCTGTTGTAGTATCTCATACCCAACAATTAACTGTGGTTGAAGTATCCCATACTCAACCATCCCATAAATGTCTCTACTGGGATATAGGCCTTTGTGAGTGGATCCGTGCTGTTGTCCTCTGTGTCTACTCTCCTAACCTCGATCTCCCTGGAGATCAACCATCTCCATGATCAGGTGATACTGCCTAAGAATTTTATCTGGATTTCTGATGGGACAGGGGTTCCTTTGCATAAGCCACAACTCCATTGTCACACAATGGTAGGAACAAAGTTCATCTCATGAACTAATATATATCCAGAATGCCTCTTTGGTAGCATCTTTGGCAATGATATATCTAGCCTTTAATCGTCTAGTAAGTCACGGTATCTAGGTTGGAACTCTTCCAACATACCGTCCCTCCACTGAGGGTAAAGACATGCCTGCGACTAACATTCAGTCGTCCTTGTCACCTTGGAACCTTTCCAGTGATTCTCCCCAGGATCGATTGATGCCATCTCACTACAACTAGTGAGTATCCTAACATCCAATTACATCTATCTCATAGATCAAAACCCAGGATTTAGGAGGTATCACTTTGATCCTATATGGAGAATCCTTGTGATAAGCGGAGATTGACCGAGCGTAGCATAGGAAACTCCTTCCCTATCAGGAGTATGTCATCCACGTACTCTACGAGGATCACCACCATACTCCATACTTCCTTTTTATGAAAGGTTCCTAGGCACACTAGTGAGGTCTCACAAGGCATCAACCATGCCATTTCAAAAAATTAGAGGTGCCGAGAAACACTAATACGGATCGTTGGCTAGAAGTTTAGGTGAAACGATAACAAGTTAATTACTTAACTATGAGTTTACGAAAATACAACCTTTGTAGATCCGTTTCTCCACCTCCATAGCTCAGTGACGAAGTCCTCTCCGCAGTCCAAATCAAACCATGACTCTAGTATCGGCTTCATCGAAGAATGGGCGGGCTAGGTCATCGACGACGATGCCGAAGATGATCTACGTCGAGGCATTACTAGATCAAGCTCCCACTTCACCAAGTCATGAAACTTGTGAAGAAAACACACTCTACTACTTGGCAAGAGGTAGAGGATGAAGAAATAGGAAGTGGGTTCACTTTAGAATTGGATTTCTCACTCATTTGCTCAAGTTGCCATTGTTGAAGCAAGCTTTCTTCAAGTGAAGAAGAAGAAGAAGAAGATGAATATTGTGATGAGTTATTTTGCAAAATAGAAAATCAATGAATACTTATCATAATCCAACCCTAGTTAGGTGTAGAGAATTAACTAAGGTTAGCTTGTATGGTTAGGGTTAGAGAAAGAAACAAAATGGTCAACCATTTCAAAGCTTCATGAAGCTTCAAGGATAATCCAAAATTGGCCACCATTTTATTTCTTTCACAAATCATTGAATAAATAAAATAATAAGTAAATGAAGCATAAGAAACCCTAACCGTTGACCAACCATGGTTTAAACCATACACCAAACTATCATGTATCATCAAACATGATACATACAAGTGCACAAAATTATATCACATATACAATGTGCACATGAAGTGAGAAAACCCATTTAAAGTGAACCATTACTAGTTAATGCAAAGTAATATATCAAATATATAATTATGCATTAAATCATTAAATCAATACTTGATTTAACGACCCGGTCATATCGCATATAACCGACTAATATTCAATGTATCGGCTTATCGAATCAATGCTTGAATCGATAACTAGGTTATATCGCATACAACCAATCGATACATTCATCGCGAGAATAGAATACGGTATCACATACACGCATTATTCTCGGTCCCGCACATATCTCATATACGCTCCTATTTCGTTTCGCTTGAGCCAGGAAACCTCTGTGTAGGACTCTAAAGACTCGTCAATACGCCGGCAGCAGATGATGATCATATCAAGCACCCACAAGCCGCAAGCGGTCTGCTAAACGTAACGGCTACCCGGGTATTGAGCGATCAGAAGATCGACGAGCTAGCCCGCTCACACTCCAGTGAATCCAACCAGTAACACTACCGTACAGTCCGGTCTGTTCGTCTGATATGTCGCATTTCTTGCCCAGGGGTGGTAAACGTCAGACCCCAATAGCTCGATAAGTCGTGTCGATATGAGGTCTATAACTATTCGAGAAACCACTGGTAACACTTACCAGTAAATCTCAGCAACCCTGGCCAGGGATTTCCGGTTATAGCCAATCGAACACAGCGCAACATCAACTCCCTTTACCGGGAGAGACGAATCCCCTCCTATCGCTCATTGCCTCCATGTGATTCGGGACTGTACCCAAAAACCACCGTTTTGCATGCCCTCTTGGACATGGTAAGGTGGAAATCAAAGCACAGTGGGAACCACACAAGACTCTATGACGATCTCGGGTCAACAGACTACTCTGTACCAGTGTCACCAGAGAACTGCCATCTGACGTAAGGTATAATACCATCTGGGAGTTCTCGGCGAGTCCGTCCAGTGTACCCAGTCCCTACTGAGCACCCGTATATCATCTCCGATGTCAAACACCAATGGATATGGGATCATCCATCGCCCATCTGTATGGGTCGAGAAGGTATACGCTAGTCTACTCTGGTATATCGATGCCCCATCTCGACATACCCATGACTAGGGACCTTGAAGGATGTACTTATGGACTACCATGTCCCCACTAGTATGATCCGCATCACAGTCCATGTAGTCAAGTACACATCCTAAGGGCTTTACCAACATGTAACAGAGAGACAATCAGTATACACGTTAAGGTAAAGAGTAACCAGATTGCATACTATCATGTCGAGCAAGAAAGTCCTCCCTATATATGTCCCAGCATCCACTACAATATACATCATATGTAAAGTAATGGCCTCTAGGGCATACATATAACTAACAATCTCCCACTTGCACTAGGGCCATCTGTAGCAGTGGTTGCAGTATCTCATACTCAACCATCCCATAAAAGTCTCTCTCTGGGAATAGGCCTTCGTGAGTGGATCCGCCGTGTTATCCTCTGAGTCTACTCTCCTAACCTCGATCCCCTGGAGATCAACCATCTCCATGATCAGGTGATACTGCCTTAGAATATGTCTGGATCACTGATGGGACCGGCGTTCCTTGGCATAAGCCACAACTCCATTGTCACACAATGGTAGGAACGTAGTTCATCTCATGAACCAATATACACCCAAATAGCCTCTTTGGTAGCTTCTTAAGTAGCGATGTATCCTGCCTTTATCTTCTAGTATGCCATGGTATCCAACTTGGAACTCTTCCAACATACCGTCCCTTTACTGAGGGTAAAGACAATGCCTGCGACTGACATTCAGTCGTCTTTATCACCCTGGAACCCTTCCAGTGATTCTCCCCAGGATCGATTGATACCATCTCACTACAACTAGTGAGTGTCCTAATATCCATTTAGATCTATCTCATAGATCCAAAACCCAGGATTTAGTAGGTATCAGTTTGATCCTATGTGGAGAATCATTGTGATAAGCGGAGATTGATCGAGCGTAGCATAGGAAACTCCTTCCCTATCAAGAGTATGTCATCCACGTACTCT
This sequence comes from Agapanthus africanus, assembly GCA_030015575.1. Taxonomy (NCBI): domain Eukaryota; kingdom Viridiplantae; phylum Streptophyta; class Magnoliopsida; order Asparagales; family Amaryllidaceae; genus Agapanthus; species Agapanthus africanus. The sequence continues at coordinate 261,359,511 of CM057345.1, read as the reverse complement.
ACGAGGATCGCCTCCATACTTCCTACTACCCTTTTGTTTATACAAGGTTCATCTACCATTTTGATGATGTCAAACTCTTTGACTAACACATCAAAATAGACGTTCCAACTCCGCGATGCCTGCTTTATCCTATAAAGCATCTTGCACACGTTTCCGCTGCTCCCACTGTCTACGAAGCCCTCTGGCTGTGTACTTATAGACGCTCTCTTCCAAAACATCATTTAGAAAAGCAGTCATGACACCCAACCACCAGATATCGTAGTCATGGTATGTAGCCGTGGCAAGTAGGATCTGGATGGACTTAAGCATAGATCTTTAGAAAAAGTTTCATCATGATCCACACCTGGTCAATGATGCAAAGCTTTACTAAGTCTAGCTTTGAAAGTCTCTACTTTTCCATGTACACCAAGTAATCTTCTCAAGATATACTTGCTCCTGTTGGGGATTTAAGCCTTCAGATATAGCAACCAAAGTCCATACTTTGTTGGTGTATAAGGATTCCATCTCAGATCGCTAAGCATCCAGCCATTCTTATAGAGTCTCACTCCTGATGGCCAGCTCGAAACTAGTTGGGTCATCATCTTATGATGCAATCCTCGCTCCCACTGTCATAGAGAAACAAAAGTATCTCTCAGGTGGGTGAGGAACCCTACTAGATCGGCGGAGAGGCTGAGGTTCGTTGGAATCTACTGAATCCTTTGGTTCTGTCAAATCATCAGCTGCAGTTTGTATAGATGGAACATTTCCATTTCTACATAACAGACCTTGCCTCGAGCTTGTCCGGATTTTGCTTTTAGACATAGGCCGGACAACCCCAAATTTTAACTAACTTAAGATATGGGCTCTTCCCTTTCCATATCACATATGAAGTGGTAGGCAACTGATTTGATTGGAACCCTATTCAATAGGTATGCATCTTCTCAAGTGCATGATTCCCAAAAGGAAAAAGGTAACTCAGTAATACTCATCATAGAGCGCACCTTATCATATAGGGTGTGATTGCTCCGCCCCGATATACCATCGTGCTATGGTGTATACGGAGGAGTAATGCTGAGAGAGAATCTCATTCTCCTTTAGAATAATCCAGGATTTCCGTGCTCAAGTATTCTCCTCCTTGATCACATCAAAGGACATAATATTTATACCCGTATTTTGGTTCTCTACTTCTAACTTATATTCTGTGAATATCTCAAAAGGTTCGGACTTGTGTTTCAACAGGAACATAGGTCTGAAACTCGAAAGATCATCAGAGAATGTAATGAAGTATAAAGAACCGGTCTTGGCATGTGTAGACAGGGGACCTACATACATCAACATGTATCATCCCAAGAGTTCACTAACTCTTTCTCTGTTTCCAATAAACAGGGCTATGGTAATCTTATCTCTGTGACATGACTGGCAAGTTTTATAAGATGTAAATTCAAACTGATTTAAATATGCATCTATATGTAACTTCAGCTAGTCGGGTCGCATTGATATGACCTAGTCTACAATACCTTAAGAAGAATTTGTTCATTTCTGAACTCTTCCTCTTGTGTGTGTTCCGTATACTTAGAATTGTAGTTTGATTTAGAACATTAATGCTTTTAGATAACGTGCCTGAACCGATCAACTTTTGATATAGGAAATGTTCAAAACATTATCCAACAATACAAAATTTTATCATTTCTTTACTAAGATATGATTTTGTATATCAGGTTCGGTATCTAATAACATTCGTTCAGAATCAATGTATTCTGGTAATACAGGGTGACAGTGACCGACAGACTTGGCTGCAACTCTTACCCCGTTTTCTGCCTCATGAAACTTATCAACCGTTCTCAGTTTTTCTACCTTTTTTCAGCCCTATGTAACAGATTACATATCTAGGATCCTGATCCGGTATCATATACCTAGGATGCGGAGGATACTGAGAAACAGTTCTTTGTAATGAACACACCCGAAGATGATGCATCAGCATGCACACTCTTCGTTTGGGCGGCACAGGAAATCTGGTATTCCCCAATTTCCTACTCTGTCTTATAACAATTATAAGTTGGAGCGGGACCAACGTTCCCTAGCTCAGTATAACAAGCGGGTTCGGTCAATAATCCGTATTATTATGTTGATTAAGGCGTGATATAGTCGCTACCTGGAGAGAAAGAGAAGAAAACACTCAGCGTGCGCTTTTTCAAAAATAGATTGGTTATTATTTTATCTAATCAGGATGTCTCCCACTGCTTTTTATCAAATCTTCCTTCAAACCCTAAAAGGAAAGACTAGCCGGGATTAATTACACACTACAAGTTCGCCAATCTTTCAGCCAGGCCAGTGTCGGTACTTTGAGGGAGGTCGCCCGTGCTTTCGTACGAACCTAATTAATGTAAAACTCGTTTTCCCAGAGGCGTAACCCCGTTGACACCTTTCTAGACACCTACTTGATCGGCTAATTGTAATGTATAAAACTCTCCCAGGAGTAACGCTTACTCGCAGCGGGTATCGGGATCCAACTATCTCATAGAAGGTATGCAATCTCGTTGCAAATTTCAACACTTGAAATTCCCGATAATATTTTGCCCATAACCTCCTATGACCTTGACAAAGGCCAACAAACCATAGGATGCTAGTTAAGTTCAACCCGTCATTTCCTTGATTGAATTAAACCCACCCGCACGGCCCTTGACAAAGGCCAACAAGGTCGCACGACTACCCTAACCCAATCTGCATCATATGCATAAGCAGATAAGCACCAGTTAGCTACCGCACACTGGGCCTTGACAAAGGTCAACAAACGCAGCACGAATACTAACTACTACTTATCTGAAATAACGGAGGGCTATGACAGGTTTTTCTGAAAACCTATTGCGTAATGAACTTGATATCGTTGTAGGATCGAATGAATTTTGAAATGGAGTGTTTTTGAGGCTTTTCTAGTTTTGCTAAAGGAGTCACTCCCGGTGAAGGGATCGTCGGTCCTTTCCTCGTCGAATGAGGTGCGGGATATATCATATATATCACTGTGCAAAGCAAAAACACTTAAAAGCAATCAAAAGACAAACCGAGTGTGTAGCATCTGCCAGTTATTGCTAAAGGAGGCACTCCCGGTGAAGGGATCTCGGTCCTTTCCCTATCGAATAAGGTGCAGGATATATCATATATACCTCTGTGCAAAGCAAAAACTGTAGCTACCTGTTTTATTTTGAAATTCAATTCTACAACATCTTAGGTTTCTTTTATATCATTAATCTCATTAATGAAGTCCCATCATTTAAGTACCTAAACATCACAGATAAATACGACGTACACTTATGCCATCCGCATTCGCCTCGATGTCCCCTCGTGCACCGTTAGGTTAGGTAACTAACGACAGAGCGGGGCTGGGCTAGCGCGGGTGTAAAACATAAGTAACGCCTATATAATATATCATATATACTATATTCTGTATCTATCACAGAACATCACATGATCACATCACAGATATCGCAGCAGAAGAAACATATGAAATATTGGATATACTAGGACGTCCGTGTTTTCAATACGAGCCAGTATAAAACACGGATTCCACGGTCGTGATGAATAGCCAAACCCACACCCCTAGACCCCTACGAGAGCGGCAAGCAACCCTACCAATTCTGGAGTTAGGAGACCCGGACTCGACTCCTCGAGTTGGTCTCCCACTGGACTACAGAACCCGGTTACTTGTGCCCTCCTCCTTGGGTCTATCCTAGTGCGGAAAAGTAAATAATATAAAAAAGGTGACAACTTCCGCAACCTGGAAGTGCCCCAATAAAAAAATATTACATACAAGTTTTTACATGAATGAAAATGAAAAACACTCATCTCACATAAAAAACCCCGGGCTATTCAAACACGACGATCCAATATAACATATCCAGCAACACATAACATCACATGTCATCAATGTAAGTAAATATGCGCATCCCAATTGTCGTTGACATATAGCAACAAAACCGGCGATATCACATATTACACTTACGGTCACAGAAAAGAAAGTGTAAAACTACAACAGTTGGAATCCGCAACCTCCTCAGACATCGCATGCCTGACCAAATGAATTTCTTAGACATCGCATGCCTAACAATTATAAACCCCGCATTTTAGTCTCATTATCGAAAACACTTTTCAATATCAAGTCGGGCAATTCAACAAGATTCCCGACAGCCTGATCGAATGATCGTCGCAAACTTTAGTAGGCGGTCGCACCCCCGACGCCGTCGACGAAGTGCACCAAGGCGGAACACCGCCACCGCGAGCACCCGAACGGATGCTTTCGGCGACGGGGTTCTCCTACAGTCACTTAGTCGGGGCTATGGGGTGTAGCTGTCTATTAAGTTTACCCGGCGAGTATCCGCGTACGCTACGTGATTGCGACGGACTTTTGATCACATCAAAATTCCGTGGCAACCGATCAAATGAGACTAAACTTCTATGTTTATAACATTCATTCAGTTATCTCATAACTTCTTGTGAATTCAAATTATTGTATCCCATTCCGGATAAATAGAAAATGTCAAACTTTCCGATCGAACAATCGAACACCCAAGTTTTCCCGATACAGATCAACACATGAAACAAGTCTAAAAACATTCAGTTCGTGCCTCAGTACCAACGGTCCAGCCGTAGAAGGGTCAAGCCAACGCCTCACATGTGGCACGCCGTACTGCCCCAAACCCGAAGGTTCAAAGGGCGGTTCAAGACGGTCACATAATCGAGTTAAGGTTTGTTGTCTTCTAGAGGGTCCATCGAGTTACTTGCACTACTTAGAACGTCTTTAAACTACGGAAAAATCCAACACTTGGAAATTTCCCGACAGGGGAAAAATTGGGTATTTATATCCGGTCGAACTTTTTAACATATTCTAAAATTTATCCGGAAAGCCACATAGACAAAATCTGATACTCCGATCGAAACACCGAATCCCCAAAACAACCCCTGAAAATCCAACTCTTGAATAAATATTAAAAATTCCCAGAAAACTCAGCATTAAAATAAAGAAGTTACTGTGGCAAAATCGTTGACTGATGAGACTTGTTGACCGCGGAACCGCCGCATAATCCATGCTTATGCCGCGGTTCCGCTGCTCTTTGGAGGAATCATGAGTCCCGTTATGTACAGTAATTCTTAGAATCTCCTTCTTAGTTTTCTGCATATTTTTAATACTCAAAAATCCAGAGAGCCGTTTTGAGTTGGGGTTTCGGGTCGATCGGACTTCAAACTCCGTCTAGACTTCGCCTAAGGCTCTAGCTAGGCTCTGATACCAATGAAAGGTTCCTAGGCACACTAGTGAGGTCTCACAAGGCATCAACCATGCCATTTTCAAAAATTAGAGGTGCCGAGAAACCCTAATACGGATCGTTGGCTAGAAGTTTAGGTGAAACGATAACAAGTTAACTACTTAACTATGAGTTTACGAAAATACAACCCTTGTAGATCCGTTTCTCCACCTCCATAGCTCCGTGACGAAGTCCACTCCGCTGTCCAAATCAAACCATGACTCTAGTATCGGCTTCATCGAAGAATGGGCGGGCTAGGTTATCGACGACGATGCCGAAGATGATCTACGTCGAGGCATTACTAGATCAAGCTCCCACTTCACCAAGTCATGAAACATGTGAAGAAAACACACTCTACTACTTGGCAAGAGGTAGAGGATGAAAAAATAGGAAGTGGGTTCACTTTAGAATTGGATTTCTCACTCATTTGCTCAAGTTGCTATTGTTGAAGCAAGCTTTCTTCAAGTGAAGAAGAAGTAGAAGAAGATGAATATTATGATGAGTTATTTTGCAAAATAGAAAATCAATGAATACTTATCATAATCCAACCCTAGTTAGGTGTAGAGAATTAACTAAGGTTAGGTTGTATGGTTAGGGTTAGAGAAAGAAACAAAATGGTCAACCATTTCAAAGCTTCATGAAGCTTCAAGGATAATCCAAAATTGGCCACCATTTTATTTCTTTCACAAATCATTGAATAAATAAAAGAATAAGTAAATGAAGCATAAGAAACCCTAACCATTGACCAACCATGGTTTAAACCATACACCAAACTATCATGTATCATCAAACATGATACATACAAGTGCACAAAACTATATCACATATACAATGTGCACATGAAGTGAGAAAACCCATTTAAAGTGAACCATTACTAGTTAATGCAAAGTAATATATCAAATATATAATTATGCATTAAATCATTAAATCTATACTTGATTTAACGACCCGGTCATATCGCATATAACCGACTAATATTCAATGTATCGGCTTATCGAATCAATGCTTGAATCGATAACTAGGTTATATCGCATGCAACCAATCGATACATTCATCGCGAGAATAGAATACGGTATCACATACACGCATTATTCTCGGTCCCGCACATATCTCATATACGCTCCTATTTCGTTTCGCTTGAGCCAGGAAACCTCTGTGTAGGACTCTAAAGACTCGTCAATACGCCGGCAGCAGATGATGATCATATCAAGCACCCACAAGCCGCAAGCGGTCTGCTAAACTTAACGGCCACCCGGGTATTGAGCGATCAGAAGATCGACGAGCTAGCCCGCTCACACTCCAGTGAATCCAACCAGTAACACTACCGTACAGTCCGGTCTGTTCATCTGATATGTCGCATATCTTGCCTAGGGGTGGTAAACGTCAGACCCCAATAGCACGATAAGTCGTGTCGATATGAGGTCTATAACTATTCGAGAAACTACTGGTAACATTTACCAGTAAATCTCAGCAATCCTGGCCAGGGATTTCCGGTTATAGCCAATCGAACACAGCGCAACATCAACTTCCTATACCGGGAGAGACGAATCCCCTCCTATCGCTCATTGCCTCCATGTGATTCGGGACTGTACCCAAAAACCACCGTTTTGCATGCCCTCTTGGACGTGGTAAGGTGGAAATCAAAGCACAGTGGGAACCACACAAGACTCTATGACGATCTCGGGTCAACAGACTACTCTGTACCAGTGTCACCAGAGAACTGCCATCTGACGTAAGGTATAATACCATCTGGGAGTTCTCGGCGAGTCCGTCCAGTGTACCCAGTCCCAACTGAGCACCCGTATATCATCTCCGATGTCAAACACCAATGGATATGGGATCATCCATCGACCATCTGTATGGGTCGAGAAGGTATACGCTAGTCTACTCTGGTATATCGATGCCCCGTCTCAACATACCCACGACTTGGGACCTTGAAGGATGTACTTATGGACTACCATGTCCCCACTAGTATGATCCGCATCACAGTCCAGGTAGTCAAATACACATCCTAAGAGCTTTACCAACATGTAACAGAGAGACAATCAGTATATGTTCATACCAGAATATTGCATTCTACACCGCCCATTCTTACGATCGTTTTTTTATAGGCAGGAGCTTTTTATCCGTGTTTGCTAGTAATTGCAGGATACAGGTTCTCGGCTCTAAACGGTGAAATTCATGAAAAAACACGACAAAATCCAGGTTCCTGCCATTCACAGATAAAACACGGATCTCCGCTCTTTATCCGTCTGTTGCCACACACCAGTTTAGGAGACAAAATGGCAAATCGATTGTCACCTTCATGCATAAGGCTCAATGGCAACACAAGATCCAAGAAATCTACGCGGAGCTCGAGGAAATCATGATAAAAAGATACACATCAAATCACCTTTCTCTCAACAGAAATTCTGGAAAAATCGTGAAGCAAGTTTGAGAAAACACATATACCAGATTGAAGGGCACGACAAACCAGGGAAAATCACCAATTTTGGTGGCCTAAATCCCCCATAGGGCCGCGGAACCGCGGCCGTACGGCCTCCACAGAGCATCATTTTTCAGGGGTATTTGGGTATTTTTATGTAGGTTCTGAATGTTGCCCTAGATTTCCAGCTCCCTGTCTATAAATACTCTAAAACTGAGCTAAGCCAAGGGTCCAATTTGGTGTTCATTCTTTGTTCCTCTTTTGTAGGTTTTAGTGTAGTTCTTCTTCTTCTTCTTCATTCTTCCTCCATGGAAATGTAGTGAGAGCATTGAGTGGGTGTTAATGAAGATGAGGGTTTTTGTATCTTTCTTGTTAGTTTAACTTCCCCTTGAGATTTTTGCTTCCTCTTGATCTTTCAACCTCTTCATTGAGCTTGAAAGGTTAAGGGTTAGTTATTGATCTCAAGGGTCGTATTTTCTTATGGAATTAGCACTTCATTTCACATGCGTTCTCTACCCTTCTCTTGATCTTGCAACCTCTTGATTGAGTTTGCAAGTTTAAGGGTTGGCTATTGATCCCATGCTTGTCTTGAGTTCTAGTTTCTAATTCTTTTTATTACTTGCTTTTTATTATCTTGCTTTACTTTCTTGCAATTTATATTCATGCACTTAATTACTTGTAATCTTTTCTTTTCTTTGTTCTTTTCTTTTGCTCTTCTTTGTTCTTTTTTGTGAATCAATGTAATTATCGTTGTTAAGAATAAAGACGGTATTGTAAGTTAAGATTTTCTTTTCTCATTTCCTTTTCCCGTTATTTTCCATTGAACTCCGTCCAAACCATACGCAAGCGCTCCGTTAGGCACCCTACCCCAACAAGGTAACGGTGATTCCTAACCGCGACCGGTTGCGTTCGGTTTGGCCGGAGGCGAAAGCAAGAGACAAGAACGGAAGGACAAGGGTAAATAAGCCGGATTCCACGAATATCGCGCTTAAATCCCCTAGTCCACGTTGTTGCCGATTGCTCTAGCTTCAATCGGTCAAGACTCGGCTCAAAGGTTTTGAGTACGGATTTCCTTAGCTTACAATCTCGTATCTTTTTCTTAACAGCTTCATACTTGCAAATAAATACACATAGGTTAGATTGAACAAACTCATACAAATTCTTTATTGACTCGTCTAAAACAAGAACGGAAATACAACCATTTCCCTGTGGATCGACCCGTGCTCAACCGGCTAGCTGCATAGCGACACCGTCTTGATTGCGGTTAACTTTAATTCTTTCAATCAAATGGCGCCGTTGCCGGGGAGACGGTAGCGTATTTTCTTTCTTGTTATTCGGGTTAATATTCTTTTTGTATATATTTATAAAAAAAAAATCTTTTTGTTTTTTTCGATCATTTTTGTGGGCAAGTGTGCAGATTTTTGCGTATTTGCAAACTGCAATTGTGGGGAGCAAAGTGTACGTTCAAGGTTAAGGTGATTACGAAGTACAGTGCCAAAGATCCGGGTAGTTTGACCTGCGCAAGCGAACTTTTCAAGCTTACCGGATTTGATTCAACGGGGGTTTCCTAACCCAAAACTTAACGGTACGTATTTTACTAACACCTTCTTCTCAAATCCGACGCATCCAATATACTATTCTTTGCAGGATTCTTTGCAAGTTCGCTAGCAAACGTTAAAAATTGACTAACCCGTATTTGTTGCAGTGCCGCGCTTAAACTGGAAAAACGATTGTTTAATTCTTTATAGAATTTTTATTGATTTGAGCATTGCATACATTAATACGGACTTAAGGGCAAGCGAACCCCACAACATACGGCAAAGGATTTCATCACCTTTTCCGTGGCCCACAAATCACGAACTTGAGCATAACGTTTACCCGCACAAAATTTAAAAGAAACTAGACTTTAAGCCTTAAGGACTTCGCGCTCACTAGGAGAAGTTAACTTTGTTTAGAACCTTGCTTAACGGTATATTGTTTACGGGGTGTCTAGGAAAGTGTTAACGGCGAAACCGCCAAAAGAGAAAGGGTTATTTAATTAAGGAATTCGCGAAAGCGTTGGAAAACCTCCCCTTATCTCTGCACTTACCTGGCCTCGTGATCAGTGTATCTTGAGCATGTTTCTCGACACAGTTTTACTTCGACAATCAAGTTCTGGAGCAGGTCTAGTTGACCTAGGTGAACCCTAGAACGATTAGGTGTGTGGTATTTTTGTGTCGTGATTGTTTTTGTCAATATTCTTTTTGTGTGTATATTTCATTCTTCTGTTAATATATAAGCTAAAAAAAAATTTAAAAAATAAAAAAAATATCACATTCTTTTTCCCTTCCTTTTCTCTGCCTTTCTTTCTTTCTCTTTTCATATCATGGGTACTCCACCTCGCAAAACTCTTGCCGAACTTTGGTACCCACAACCAGACATTACTTCTTACAGTTCTTGCTTTGGCCGAACTTCGAACGACCCCTCCATGCCCAAAATTTCATTGAGAGATCGGATAGACGCGTCTAGGACAAACAATTTGACTCCGCAATCCACTTCGTATCAACCATTTCATACATTCACCCCTTCTTACGTTGATACCCCTTCCTCGAGTCATGTTGCAACTCCTAGACCTATGTCTATTGCAGAATGTATTGAACAATCTCGTAGCTGATCTTTCACTCCTTTCACCACTTCAAATTCTTAGGATCAACAATTCCATTCACCTTCCTATCCAAATGTTGATCCTGCTCCTGTCCAGCCATTCAATTCCTACCAATCCTACCCTACTTTTGCACCTTCCCTAGACATTACATCAGAACCGCCATTTGGGATGTTTCAGTATCCAAACAACTTTGAATCTTTTACTGAAACCCCTTCACAACCAATGTCTAGTCTAGAACAGTCGTTGGAAGACTTTAGGGTAGCGTCAAGCCAACAGATGATGGATTTGAATGCGTCCATGGCCGCTCTCATACAACCTACTGACCCGGTAGCTAGTTTCCAGCTAGCTCCAAATTTTCCAATGTATGATGAGGCGGTAGGAAAGGCGGAGAATTTGAGTGGAGAAAGTGAGCTGTATACCCTTCCAAATCAAACCTACCCGTCTCAAATTGAATCCCACAACTCCTGTGTTGAAAGTCTATCAAGTGTCCCAAATGAATTATCAATTGAAGATAGAATGATGAATGAGTTGTGCGACTTCGTAGTGTTTGATTTACCCGATTGTGAAGGGTCTCTTCCAAATGAAACTGATCCTAAACCTTTTAACCTCTACACCTCCACTTTAGAACCTGAATCAATTGATATCCATGCTTTTTTTGAGATGTCAGAGAATTTTGATTTTCACTTGATTAAGGATATTGACGCCAGGAATATTTCGGATGATGAACCCGTAGATTTGGCTGAGTTTGTCTCTTCAAATCATCATCCCGAGTCATTAAATGTTTTTCCCGAACCCCATATGCGTCTGGATTTTGAAGAGAAGTGCATGGATGTGCTAAATTTTGAGGACAATATTAAGGATAGTTTTGAGGATGAACCAGTTTTAATTGATGAGTCGGATTTTCCCATTCATCATGTCCCTGTCATTGACTGTGTACACCCTCCTGAACCATTAACCGATACCCCTCCTCGATCACTTCCCTCCATTCTTTCCATCGTTCCGACCTTGCAAGAAACCGTCTCACTTTCATTTCGTATGTCTGGTTTACCAAGTTCGGCGTACCCATGGTTTCTTACGAATCTTGAGGGATTTGACCCAATCTCTCGCCGGGTTAATAGATTAGCACAATCGCTGTTTACACATCGCTCATCACAAATTGTGCTAATCTATTCACTCCATTTGCACCCTCAAGTTCGTACTCCACTTCTTTTTCCCTTCCGCCATTCTTCTTCTAATATACCGAGACCGTATCCCGCTTCTATCTCCATACGGTCTCGCGTATTCTCCATTTCTTACCTCTTCACCTTCTTTCCCCAACCACTGCTTCACCATGATAAAATCTTTGAATGGTTGGTGTTAACTTTTGGCCTGTGTAAGGCCTTGTATAGCTTGATACTGTTCTTTCCCCCCTAATCCTGAACTTCAACGCTTAACAGTGGAAACACTGTTTTACTTAAGTTTGGGGGGGGGGGCACTTTTTTTTTGTATATATTTTTGTTTTCCTTTTTGTTTTGTATATAATTTTTTTTTAAGGAGCGCCGACAATTTTGACCCTCTTGGTGTAGCCTGACAGTGAGGGCACTGTCAAGTTTAAGTTTGGGGGTGTGCTCGGTAAGCTTTCTTCCTTCGCATTCATTTGTATATTTTGCATTTGCATACCTTATTAAAAAACCCACAAAAATCGAAAAATTTTCCAAAAATATAAAAACTTTGTCGTCAAGTTAGCTAGTAGGGTAACTTAGATTTTTATTCTGAAAGTTTAGTTGATATGTTAGAAATAACTAAATTCTAGACTTAGGAATTGAAAATCCTTAAAATAACCCTCATTCTGTCTAACTTTGGTAAGTATACGCCCTTACATTTTTTGTGTTCAGTTCTTGAGTCAAGTCAAGATGAAGGGAAAGTATTGAAGCTTTACTGGAGGATAAGTCTGAAAAATAGTTTCTTTTCTCGAGTTCAAATTTAGAAAGTATATACCCTACAAACTGCACTTACACGCACCTTTAAACTTGGGATAGTAGAGGATACCTAGAAATACTCTTGCCTGAAAGCCTAGTATGAAAGAAAAAACGGTATTTAAAGCTAAACACCAAAAGAGCATATTGAGAAATATATCCGGTCTTGAAAAAGAAAAAGAAAAAGAAAAAGAAAAAGAAAAAAATAGAATAAAGTCAAGACCTGGAAACTGCTATTTACGCTTTAAAGTTCACACATTCAGTAATCGGTCGTTAGTGTCTCAAGAAGCATTAATAGTCGCATGAAAGGTGTGTGAGCAAATCCGTCCATCCTTAATGAAAAGAAGTAGTATTAGGTATTAGGGCAAGGGTATTATAGCTTGAATTGAATTCTTGAGTGTAGGGGTGCAAATATACACACACGTAGGGGTATACAATCGATGTTTGGATAAAAGATGGAAATAAAGAATAAGACTTGTGTTTTCTGTAAAGTTGATAAAAATCCCTGATTTGAGGCTGCGCTTTAGAAGGAAAACTCAGGAGATACCAATATCTTTCTAAACTTTTTTGGAACGTATATGATCTAAGGTTAAATAGATAGGAGGTGTGAAAAATAGGGGTTGGATATTTCTAACTTAGGATGATAGAGTTTCTAACATAAATACTAAACTGTAGGAGTAGAATCGATGTTAACTTATGCCACTAGCTTGACGGGATTTTATGGGTAGTATCCGCTGAAAACCCTCAGGAGACAACACTCCTCCTACTAGGGACACCTAGAGGTTTAACGGCTTGTTGCACATGCTCAGTGCAATCGCGTTCCCTGCGAAAGTGCGGTTAGGATTTTATTTTTGTGAATAATTGGTTTTGCTCGGGACGAGCAAAAGTTAAGTTTGGGGGTATTTGTTCATACCAGAATATTGCATTCTACACCGCCCATTCTTACGCTCGTTTGTTTAAAGGCAGGAGCTTTTTATCCGTGTTTGCTAGTAATTGCAGGATACAGGTTCTCGGCTCAAAACGGTGAAATTCATGAAAAAACACGACAAAATCCGGGTTCCTGCCATTCACAGATAAAACACGGATGTCCGCTCTTTATCCGTCTGTTGCCATACACCAGTTTAGGAGACAAAACGGCAAATCGATTGTCACCTTCAAGCACAAGGCTCAATGGAAACACAAGATCCAAGAAATCTACGCGGAGCTCGAGGAAATCATGACAAAAAGATACACATCAAATCACCTTTCTCTCAACAGAAATTCTGGAAAAATCGTGAAGCAAGTTTGAGAAATCACATATACCAGATTGAAGGGCACGACAAACCAGGGAAAATCACCAATTTTGGTGGCCTAAACCCCCCATAGGGCCGCGGAACCGTGGCCGTACGGCCTCCACAGAGCATCATTTTTCAGGGGTATTTGGGTATTTTTATGTAGGTTCTGAATGTTGCCCTAGATTTCCAGCTCCCTGCCTATAAATACTCCAGAACTGAGCTAAGCCAACGGTCCAATTTGGTGTTCATTCTTTGTTCCTCTTTTGTAGGTTTTAGTGTAGTTCTTCTTCTTCTTCTTCATTCTTCCTCCATGGAAATGTAGTGAGAGCATTGAGTGGGTGTTAATGAAGATGAGGGTTTTTGTATCTTTCTTGTTAGTTTAACATCCCCTTGAGATTTTTGCTTCCTCTTGATCTTTTAACCTCTTCATTGAGCTTGAAAGGTTAAGGGTTAGTTATTGATCTCAAGGGTCGTATTTTCTTATGGAATTAGCACTTCATTTCACATGCGTTCTCTACCCTTCTCTTGATCTTGCAACCTCTTGATTGAGCTTGTAAGTTTAAGGGTTGGCTATTGATCCCATGCTTGTCTTGAGTTCTAGTTTCTAATTCTTTTTATTACTTATTTATTACTTGCTTTTTATTATCTTGCTTTACTTTCTTGTAATTTATATTCATGCACTTAATTACTTGTAATCTTTTCTTTTCTTTGTTCTTTTCTTTTGCTCTTCTTTGTTCTTTTTTGTGAATGAATGTAATTATCGTTGTTAAGAATAAAGACGATATTGTAAGTTAAGATTTTTTTTTCTCATTTCCTTTTCCCGTTATTTTCCATTGAACTCCGCCCAAACCATACGCAAGCGCTCCGTTAGGCACCCTACCCCAACAAGGTAACGGTGATTCCTAACCGCGACCGGTTGCCTTCGGTTTGTCCGGAGGCGAAAGCAAGAGACAAGAACGGAAGGACAAGGGTAAATAAGCCGGATTCCACGAATATCGCGCTTAAATCCCCTCATCCACGTTTTTGCCGATTGCTCTAGCTTCAATCGGTCAAGACTCGGCTCAAAGGTTTTGAGTACGGATTTCCTTAGCTTACAAACTCGTATCTTTTTCTTAACAACTTCATACTTGCAAATAAATACACATAGGTTAGATTGAACAAACCCTTACAAATTCTTTATTGACTCGTCTAAAACAAGAACGGAAATACAACCATCTCCCTGTAGATCGACCCATGCTCAACCGGCTAGCTGCATAGCGACATCGTCTTGATTGCGGTTAACTTTAATTCTTTCAATCAGTATACACGTTAAGGTAAAGAGTAACCAGATAGCATACTATCATGTCGAGCAAGAAAGTCCTCCCTATATATGTCCCAGCATCCACTACAATATACATCATATATACAGTAATGGCCTCTAGGGCATACATATAACTAACATTTTATATATACAAGGTTCATCTACCATTTTGATGAAGTCAAACTCTTTGACTACCACATCAAAACAGATGTTCCAACTCCGCGATGCCTGATTTATCACAAAAAACATCTGGCATGCGTTTCCGCTGCTCCCACTGTCTACGAAGCCCTCTTGCTGTGTACTTATAGACGCTCTCTTCCAAATCAACATTTAGAAAAGCTGTCATGACACCTAACCGCCAGGTATCGTAGTTATGGTATATAGCCGTGGCAAGTAGGATCTGGATGGACTTAAGCATAGCTTAGAAAGTCTCAACTTTTCCATCTACACCAAGTAATCTTCTCAAGATATACTTGCTCCTGATGGGGATTTAACCCTTCAGATAAAGCAACCAAAGTCCATACTTACAGATCGTTAAGCATCCAGCTATTCTTACAGAGTCCCACTTCTGATGGCCAGCTCGAAACTAGTTGGGTCATCATCTCATGATGCAATCCTCGGTCCCACTGTCATAGAGAAAACCGAAGTATCTCTCAGGTGGGTGAGGAACCCTACTAGATCGGCGGAGAGGCTGAGGATCATTGAAAACTATTGAATCCTTTGGTTCTGCTACCAAATCATCAGCTGCAGTTTGTATAGCTGGAACTCTTTCCAATTCTACCTCATGACCAATAATTTCTTCAAAAGAAATTCCATTTCACAAAGGTGGCATGCTGAGAAACAAAACATCTTTTGTTCCTCAGTTTGGTAGAATATATTCCTTTGCGAATGCTTGGGATATCCTACAAATTTTTACAGAACTGACTTTGTCTCGAGTTTGTCCGGATTATGCTTTTAGACATAGGCTGGACAACCCCAAATCTTAACATACTTAAGATATGGGCTCTTCCCATTCCATATTACATATGAAGTGGTAGGCATCTGATTTGATTGGAACCCTATTCAATAGGTATGCAGCTTTTCAAGTGCATAACTCCCAAAAGGAAATAGTAACTCAGTAGTACAAATCATAGAGCACACCATATCACATAGGGTGTAAATGCTCCGCCCCGATACACCGACGTGCTATGGTGTATACGGAGGAGTAATGCTGAGAGAGAATCTCATTCTCCTTTAGAAAAGTCCAGGAATTCCATGCTCAAGTATTCTCCTCCCTGATCACATCAAAGGACATAATACTTATACCCAGTTTTTGGTTCTCTACTTCTAACTTATATTCTATGATTATCTCAAAAGTTTCAAACTTTTGTTTCAACAGGAACATATGTCCGGATCTTGAGAGATAATCAGTGAATGTAATGAAGTACAAAGAACCGGTCTTGGCATTTGTAGACAAGGGACCTTACATACATCATCATGTATCAATCCCAAGAGACTAACTCTTTCTCTGTTTCCAATAAACAGAGCTATGGTCATCTTATCTTTGTGACATGACCCGCAAGTTTCACAAGATGTAAATTCAAACTAATTTAAATATGCATCCAAATGTAACTTCAGCTAGTCGGGTCGCATTGATATGACCTAGTCTACAATGCCTCAAAAAGGATTCGTTCATTTCTGAACTCTTCCTCTTGTGTGTGTTCTGTACGTTAAGAACTGTAGTTTGATTTAGAATGTCTATGCTTTTAGATAACGTGCCTAAACCGATCAACTCTTGATATAGGAAATGTTCAAAACATTATCCAACAATACAAAATTATATCCTTCTTTACTAATAAAGAGACTGATATGATGTTGTATATCAGGTTCGGTATCTAATAACATTCGTTCAGAATCAATGTATTCTGGTAATACAGGGTGATAACTGCCAACAGACTTGGCTGCAACACTTGCATTATTTCCAACTCTTGAAACTTATCACCCGTTCTCAGTTCTCTACCTATCTGTAGCCCATGTAACAAATTACATTTGTGGGATCCTGATCCGTTATCTCATACCCAGGACGTAAAGGATACTGAGAAACAGTTCTCGGTAATGAACATACCCGAAGATGATGCATCAACATGTACTTTCTTCGTTTGGGCGGCACGGGAATTCTGGTAATCCCCTATTTCCTGTTCTGTCTTATAACAATTAAAAGTTGGAGCGGGACCAACGTTCCCCAGCTCAGTATAACAAGCGAGTTCGGTCAATACATCTGTATTATTATCTTGATTAAGGCGTGATATGGTCGCTATCTGGAGAGAGGGAGAAGAAAACACTTAGCGTATGCTCTTGCAAGATTAGATTGGTTATTTAATATATCTAATCAGGATGTCTCCCACTGTTTTAGTCAAATCTTCCTTCAAACCCTAAAAGGAAAGACTAGCCAGGATTAATTACACGCTACAAGTTCGCCAATCTTTCAGCCATGCCAGTGTCGGTACATTGAGGGAGGTTCCTCGTGCTTTCGCACGGACCTAATTAAAGTAAACCTCGTTTTCCCAGGGGCGTAACCCCGTTGACACCTTTCTAGACACCTACTTGATCGGCTAATTGTAATGTGTAAAACTCTCCCAGGAGTAACTCTTACTCTTAGCGGGTATCGGGATCCAATTATCTCATAGAAGATATGCAATCTCGTTGCAAATTTCAACTCTTTAAACTCCCAATAATATTTTCCCCCGAGCGATCTATGACCTTGACAAGGTCAACAAACCATAGACCGCAAGTCAAGTTCAACCCGTCATTTCCAGATATGAATTAAAACCACCCGCACGACCCTTGACAAGGTCAACAAAGTCGCACGACTACCCTAATCCAGTCGCATCATATGCTTATACTGTTGGAGATAGTGCCCTCAGAGTCAATTATTGGATCACAGGCACGTGATTGCAATGATTGAGGGAGGACCTATCCCGGTAGGACAGTCTTACTCAAGATGATAGTATGCTATCTGGTTTATCTTTATCATCGTGTACTGCTTTAGGTGACCTTACGAATCGCTATTACACGTTGACAGAGCCCCTAGGATTCTTGCTTGACTACCAACAGTATGAGGGCGATCATATACGTGAGAGCTGGAGTCTATAAGCACATCCTTAAAAGGTCCCTAGTCGAGGGAGTTTCGAGACAGGGCATCGATTCTCCAGAGTAGACTAGTGTATACAGTCGAGACCCCGACGAGGGACGGTGGCCGGTCTCACAAGCCACTGGTGTCTGTTGGTTCACCTAAGATGTATACAGGCGCTCATTGGGTTATGAGTACACCAGACACGACTCGCCGGGAACCTGGTAGTTGGGATTATACCAGATGTCAGATAGCAGTTCCCTGGTGACATGTGTACAGGTTAGTTCATCGACCTGAGATCGTCATTTGCCTCGTGTGAGTTCCCACAGTGCTTCGATTACTACCCTACCACGGCTCAAAGGAGTCGTGCAAACAGGTTTTATTTGGGTACAGTCCCGAGCCACATGGAGGCAGTGAGCGGATCTGCAGGGGTTCGTCTCTCCCGGTATTGGGGGTGAGGTCGCGCTGTGTCTAGGAGAGCCAGTACATGAAAAGTCCTTGGCCAAGGCAGGAGATTTGCTGGTAGGTATTCCAGTAGTATCTCAGGGTGTTCTGGGCTACACTCCGACACGACTTGTACCGCTTTTGGGGGTCTGACTTTTACCAACCCCCTAGGCCCGCCATGCGATACTCTTAGACGAACGGACCGGACTGTACGGATATTGTCACTGACAGGCTCAGTAGGGTGTCGGGATGAGTTCGCTCATCGACGTCCCTTTTGGTCAATAGCTGGTTGCCCGTCACGTATGGCTAATACCTCTGACGTGCTAGTGGTTAAATCCACAGCCATAGTATTGACGAGTCTTTAGAGTCCACCACACATACAGTTACTCAAGTTTCGGGCGAAACGCTGTAGAGGCCGTATGGAGATATGGAAGGGTTCGATCAGATACGTGTGGTATTGCACGGATCGTGATCGGACGGATTTTACTAACCGGCTTTGGCTTAAGCCGGATCCTAGTATTAGATAGTGTAGATTTTGTCTCGTTGCATTTGTGTTCAGTGGGAATACAAATGCGGGCATGTATTTGCAGAAGTGGGGTTTTCCTGTAATTTATTACGGGATCAGTTTTCTGAAGTTGCCAGTTTGCATTCTGTTCCGGCCGGTTTTCCTTTGTTCTTTCGCGGCCGGACTTATAGTTGAAGGGGGTTATTTGCAGTTTGCAAATAACTTATTTGTGGTGGGGAATCTTGCATATGTGAGGCATCATGATTGTTTATTCATCATGAGATGCCTTTTTGGTCCATTCCTTTGCTTTTTGGTGATGGTGCTTTGATTAGATGAGAATAGAAGTGTGTGTGACATTATTCCTTGCATTATCTTTTCTTTTCTCCATGATAATTTGATTCCTATATCACCGCCATGGAGGAGAGGGGGGCGGCCATATCTAGGGAGAGGGAGAGGTTCATTTTGAGGGGTGGCAAAAATGTTCATCTCATTTTTCCATTCATCCTACAAAGAGATTTTCACTCCAAAGTTTTTTCTTCACCTCCATCATTCCATGGCAACTTCAGATACCCCAAAGAGACATAGACTCTACACTATATCTACAGCAAATCTTGGACGCGTCGGCTAGCCAACTTCGCGCCCGAGTTGCCTCGGTCAAGAGGTGGGAGCCCGTAAAAGATTCCGGCTACGTGGTGCCTTTTCCGACGAGGAGGTGATGGACGGAGTTTCCGCGGGAGATCGGAGTGGAGACGAAGACCAAAGGACATGGATCTCTTGGTATAGCTTCTCTACTTTTTTCATTTTTGCTAGTAGCTAGGTTAATGGCCCGATCCGGGTGAAAAGTGCGCGGTGGTGCCGATTCAATAGTTTTTGAAAGTTTTTGTTTCCGCATTTCCGGCGTCGGATCGACGGCCGGGGCGCCGCCGCGGACTTACATTGGTATCAGAGCCACGCCATTAACCATGCCTAGCTTGCTCTAGTATGTTTAAAACCCGATCGAACAAAATCCCAAAAAACCATATTTCTAGTGCATGTGTTCTCTGTTGAAATTTTTCCAGCTCCAAAAATTTTTCAGGTCATTGCAGAAAGACATGCAAGAAATTCTAAGAATTCTGGGAAAATACGATTCACTGATTCCTTACTATGACCGCGGAAACGCGGCCAAACCCCTGGTTTGGCCGTGGTTCCGCGGTGGGTAAGTGGAATCGTTGCAGCAAATTTTTCCAGTGGGCTTTTGGGTTGGAAATAGGGGTTTTGGGATATTTTTTGGGCCCAGAATTTCTGTAAGTGCTACAGTACTGCTTGGGGCCCACTTCGATAAATTTGATCGATCGGATATTTTAAACATGCTAGTTCACAGTATTTACATTATATCTGCGACCGTGAATGTCACTCGATCGGTAAATCCTGTCTAACTGCTATAGCCCGGTTAGACGGATTTGCGAACGTGACATTCACGTTGATGTTCTGTGATTGTGCTATGTTGTTGCGGATCGGTCGTGGGGGATAGCCTGGTTGCAATATAGTACAGTTTTTTTTTATATGTACATTTGATTTTGCGGGGCGAGCGTCCGACATGTGGACTGCCGTCACTGCCTGTTTGTATTATTCTTTTGGGGCAGGACCAGGTTGCGGTCGATGTACCCGTTGTATGTATATTTTACTTTCTGTACTAGGATTACCCTGCGGAGAGGTGCACGGATAGCCGGGTTCTAGAGGGCAACGAGCCCGCATCTCATGGCGTTGAGACGGGGGGGCTTTACTCTAGAATTGGCGGGCTATTCGCCGTACTCGTAGGGGATACAGGTTGACCCAGGTAGGGTGCCCAAGTTACCGGATTCCGTGAAGTGCTGGGTGGTCCATTCACGTTGCTGAAGGGGGCTGCCTCGCTTCAGGTTTTGGTGGGAAACTTGCCGCGCCCGTAGGGGTCTAGGATTTTCATTGCACAGGCTATCCACACGACCAGGGGAACGTCGGGTTTCAGTAGCGGCTCTATGAAACCCGGGGATCCTAGATATCTGTATTGTTCTGTGTTGCTATACATTTCTGTGTCGTTGCATTTTATCACGCCTTGAGCGAAAATTATATATTATATATATACTAGTAGATGTTGTATATGTTTTGCATCCGCGCTAGTCCAGTCCCCGCTCTGTCGTTAGTTAAGTAACCTAACGGGTGATGACGGGACCCAGTGGCGAATGCGGATGGTATATACGTACATCATTATTTTTGTTCTTTTGTGGTGTGATCAATTGATGGGACAGCGTTGATTCGGATCAATGCAAGATAAACAAACCTAATCTGATGTTGTTGGAACACTTTTTCAAAAAGCTGTTATTGCAAGGGCGTTCTCTTTTGTTTTGCATCATGGTATTCAGTTGGAATATCCTGCTCCTTAGTCGACGAGGCAAGGGCCGAGATCCCTTCACCGGGAGTGACCCCTTAGACAGAAGTTTGCGTCAGGGCAATAACTTCACTATAGCCGATTGCTTTTGCTTTGCATCGTAGTATTCAGTTGGAATATCCTGCACCTCATTCTACGGGGAAAGAGCCGAGATCCCTTCACCGGGAGTGACCTCTTTAGCAAAGGTTTTTGTCACTATATTTTTTTAAAAGCTATCAGTTCCTTCAACGATATCAAGTTCATTACGTTAAAGGTTTTCGCCAGAAACCATTCGTAGCCCTCCGTCGTTTCATATGGATAGTCAATAGTATTCAAGCTGTGTATGTTGGCCAAAGTCAAGGCACAGTGTTTGGTAGCTGTTGGGTATTCATATGCAGCATAGATAGATGCGTTGGTTTGGGACAGTCGTACTGCCATTTTGGCCAAAGTCAAGGATAGGTACGGGTGGGTTCAAATTAACCTGGATAATGACGGGTAGAACTTGACATGTGACTTATGATATGTTGGCCAAAGTCAAGGTCATAAGAGCATGGGGTAAAAATCCACATCGGGAGTTTCAAAAGAACTGAAACTTGCCAGATATGCGCATACCTTCTGGAGTGTGATAACGTGAGCGGATTCCATCACGTTATCATGCGATGATAGTTGGATCCTGATTCCCACTGATGAGTTGGTTTACTCCTCGGGTGATCCCGGCTAATTCTTCTTTCATGTTTGGGGAAGAATTTGACGTTACAGTGGGAGGTTTCCAGATTAGATAAAGTGATAACCATTCTGATCTAGGTTAGAGTGTACGCTGAGTGTTTCTTTTCTCTCTCTCTTTGGCAGCGACCATTGACCCGACCCTAGACTATGACTCAGTGACCAAGTTGACCGAACCTTCTTAACACTAACTTTTGGATTGTTAGAGTTGCAGACCTCATTGCCACTCCTACTTTTACCTTTTTCTCCAGGACACCCCGTATTATTTCGAACGTCCACTTCCATTGGACAAAACCATCGTATGGTTATATACGAACTCGAAGGAATTCGAGGATGGTTTCTGGTTCTGGAGAAAACGAATAGGACTATTCAGTTGTCTTTTCCTTTTACCTTCTCTCAGGTTGCGAGTACTCCTTGGTTTAGGAGTAGTATACCTATTACGCAAATTGGATAGTCTTATTCCAAACCTTAGGCTGGTGCCGACCGGTATGGAATAAAGAAAACCAATTAGCCTAACGGTGGTGTACAGAAGGTATTATGTAAAGACAAAGAAAGGGATTAGTAAGAGGGCAAAGTAAATTGCGACTGCTATTCACGACCAAACCAGGTATTTCTTTGCCAATCCTAAATAACCTTTGTATTTCTCCAGGACACTCCGTATCACTACGAAGATCCCAAGTTTATTGGATAATCCATCGTATGGTTATATACGAACTCGAAAGAAACTTGTTCCAGTTCGGGGATGGATCCTGGTTCAGGAGAAATAGGAATAAAGTTCATTCAGGTGTCTTTTATCTTCACCTTCTCTCGCGTTGCGAGTGCTCCTATGATTAGGACAGTACACCCATTATGCTTATTGGATAGTCTTCTTCCAAACCATAGGCTGGTGCCGAACGGTAGGGAAGGAAGAAAACCATTTGGCCTGAATGGGTGTACAGAAGGTAACGACTAAAGACATATAAAGGGATTTGGAGAGGTGGCAAAGAATTATACGGTTATAGTTGTGAATCTGGATAATGGAAGAGGCATTACTAGGGATACCAGGATACCCCATCGAAACATTTCAATGTTTCAGTTTCACTGTGTACTGTTAAAAGAGAACTGATTTCCTAATTAGACACTTGCTCCAGGGTATGTATTTACCAGTTTTGATTCTCACATCTGTATGGTTTTACAGATGATGAGTGGGAGTAAGTTATTGGGAATTAGTTGACCATCCTCATTATATCGGGATTCGTTGTAATCGGTGATATTTGAGGAAGTCAGCTGGGTTGTTTGCTGGTCGGCAAATATTTGGTTTTGAATATCCTTTGTTATGCACCAATTTCAAATTGATATATCTGTACGTCTATTTTTATAGAGTGAGATATACCTTTTTGAGATTATGTCTATGACATTTACCTATACCAGTGGATGGTTAGGTAAGGAGCATTGAACAACGGTGTAATTCTTCTTAACCATAAGTACGGTTTTCAACCTACGACAAACAGTGAATGAGTTATTAGACTCAGGGGACTTGTACAGAGTATTGTATATTGTCCAGTGTCCATTAGGACCGAGGGGTTGGTCCTCATACTATATGCTGTTTACTTATGACTTCTCTAGTTCTTAGACATGTGTTTCGTAGAAATGCAAAGTCTAAGTTTTGAGGAGTTATTGGTATAAGAATAAAGTAGAGAACCAGATGTTGCAAGTATCAGGATTCTTCAAGGTGATCGAAGATGTAGATACTTGTATATGGTATTCAGTTGATAGTAATGGTTAAGAGAACTTGCTTCTCTTTCAGGTTACTCCTAATTGGAAGTACTCCTAAATTGAGTAACGCTGATCGGCCTCCTTCCATTCAGTTGACATGCACTGGAGACAGCTGCATGATTTGAATCTGGTTCAATTAAATAGTGCCTCTGTTTCTATATTTGATATAGAACAGTTCATATCTTAAAGATGTTAAGATACGGGGAGTTGTCCGGCTTATGCTTAAAACCAGACTCCGGATAACTCAAGGCACGTTTCTGTAATGGCTGTTTGTGGATTGACCCGGGCTATGACGAGGGTTGATTTTCTACCATCTGGAAGATCAATAGTGATATTGTTCTTGACTCGCCACAGTTTTAATTAAAAATGGATTTTTTCAGAAAACAGTAGTGGGAGTATGGTAGAACTGGAAGTGATTCCAGAACCGCAAATGATTACTGAAGATTTGATAAGAACCTAAAGATTCAATCTGGTTTGACATTCCATTAGCCACTCCGCAGATTTGGTAGGTAACCTCAGGCGCTCGAGAGGTACTTCGGTATGCTCAAGGACGGTGGCAGGGAGGTTCTTGTTTACCCAGACTTGCCATTGCTGTTGTTCCAGACTGTGAGACCCGGCAGGAGGATGAGTGTAGCGTCGTTCTAAACTAGCTTTAGAAATGTACGTCTATATGACTCTGCCAGAGGGTTGTCGTAGTCAGTGGGAGCAGCGGAAGCATTGGTGGACATCAGGCTTATGTCTATTTATAGACTAAAGCAGATATAGTGGAGATAGATCATCTATTTCTGATGTGACAGTCATAGGTTTGACTTCATCAGAATAGGGGATGGATCTGTTAAGAAGGTAGTAGGGTGTGATGTCCTGGTATTTGATGACATACACAGAGTAGGAAGTAATATTCCTATACTACGATCGGTTATACTTTGGTTGTCACGTAGTAGTTTCTCCACACAGGACTTGGATATTATATCAGACATTCTGGTTACTAGATCTATGGTTTTAGATCTAGATTTGGGTGGTTTCCCAATCAGGGTACTTTGACCGCATTCTAAGAGTATTTAGAATGGACGACTCCTGGCACGGTAGTATACCTGCAGGTGATGGAGTCACCCTCTCTAAAGGTGTCTTACAGACTAAAAGGGAGATGGATACGCATGATTGGCAGATCACTTGCTTAGGCAACTGAGTCAATCATGAAGTGTCAAGTACCACACCAGATGTTGTTCTTGCAGTAGGTGCAATAAGTTGATATTGATCCAATCCTGGAGAAATCGTCGGAAGCAGTTTTAGAACATAAGTTGATGTTCTAGGGATATGATAACAGCATTCTCCTTCGGGAGACAGTTATCATTCCAGACTTCCAAGGTGACCTGGATGGCAGAGTGGTTGTCAGAGTTATATTTTTCCCTCTGACGAGGGGCAGTATTTTGGACAGGTGGTCCAAGTAGATACTGAGGGAAGGCATGGCGCAGGATACTGATTAAGTTCAGTTGATGATACAGTCTAAGAAGTTTGGATTTGGAGTTCATTTATGAGCTGGGTCCCATCAGATATCCAGACACATTCTAAGACAGGTATTGCTCATTTCGAGAGATGGCTTTCTCCGCGAACTTGAGATAAAGAGAGACATAGAAAGAAACATCAGAGCGGATCCACTCACTGAGGCTATTCCTCGAACGCAATAGTTTCGCAAACGAGCTTTGTGAGACTGACTAGTGGAGGAGTTGGGTGTTCGGTATCACACGGGCTGTGAGTATGCGACATCGCAATAATTAGCCTTGAGTGCAAGTGGGAGATTGTTGGAGATAGTGCCCTCAGAGTCAATTATTAGATCACAGGCAGGTGATTGCAATGATTGAGGGAGGACCTATCCCGGTAGGACAGTCTTACTCAAGATGATAGTATGCTATCTGGTTTATCTTTATTATCGTGTACTGCTTTAGGTGATCTTACGAGTCGCTATTACACGTTGACAGAGCCCTTAGGATTCTTGCTTGACTACCAGTAGTATGAGGGCGATCATATAAGTGAGAGCTGGAGTCTATAAGCACATCCTTAAAAGGTCCCTAGTCGAGGGAGTTTCGAGACAGGGCATCGATTCTCCAGAGTAGACTAGTGTATACAGTCGAGTCCCCGACGAGGGGCGGTGGCCGGTCTCACAAGCCACTGGTGTCTGTTGGTTCACCTAAGATGTATAAAGGCGCTCATTGGGTTATGAGTACACAGGACAGGACTCGCCGGGAACCTGCTAGTTGGGATTATACCAGACGTCAGATAGCAGTTCCCTGGTGACATGTGTACAGGTTAGTTCATCGAACTGAGATCGTCATTTGTCTCGTGTGAGTTCCCACTGTGCTTTGATTACTACCCTACCACGGCTCAAAGGAGTCGTGCAAACAGGTTTTAGTTGGGTACAGTCCCGAGCCACATGGAGGCAGTGAGCGGATCTGCAGGGGTTCGTCTCTCCCGGTATTGGGGGTGAGGTCGCGCTGTGTCTAGGAGAGCCAGTACATGAAAAGTCCTTGGCCAAGGCAGAAGATTTACTGGTAGGTATTCCAGTAGTATCTCAGGGTGTTCTGGGCTACACTCCGACACGACTTGTACCGCTTTTGGGGGTCTGACTTTTACCAACCCCTTAGGCCCGCCATGCGATACTCTTAGATGAACGGACCGGATTGTACGGATATTGTCACTGACAGGCTCAGTAGGGTATCAGGATAAGTTCGCTCATCGACGTCCCTTTTGGTCAATAGCTGGTTGCCCGTCACGTATGGCTAATACCTCTGACGTGCTAGTGGTTAAATCCACAGCCATAGTATTGACGAGTCTTTAGAGTCCACCACACATACAGTTACTTAAGTTTCGGGCGAAACGCTGTAGAGGCCATATGGAGATATGGCAGGGTTCGATCAGATACGTGCGGTATTGCACGGATCGTGATCGGACGGATTTTACTAGCCGGCTTTGGCTTAAGCCGGATCCTAGTATTAGATAGTGTAGATTTTGTCTCTTTGAATTTGTGTTCAGTGGGAATACAAATGCGGGCATGTATTTGCAGTAGTGGGGTTTTCCTGTAATTTATTACGGGGTCGGTTTTCTGAAGTTGCCAGTTTGCATTCCGTTCCGGCCGGTTTTCCTTTGTTCTTTCGCGGCCGGACTTTTAGTTGGAGGGGGTTATTTGCAGTTTGCAAATAACTTATTTGTGATGGGGCATCTTGCATATGTGAGGCATCATGATTGTTTATTCATCATGAGATGCCTTTTTGGTCCATTCCTTTGCTTTTTGGTGATGGTGCTTTGATTAGATGAGAATAGACGTGAGTGTGACATTATTCCTTGCATTATCTTTTCTTTTCTCCATGATAATTTGATTCCATTATCACCACCATGGAGGAGAGGGGGCCGGCCACATCTTGGGAGAGGGGGAGGTTCATTTTGAGTGGTGGCAAAAATGTTCATCTCATTTTTCCATTCATCCTACAAAGAGATTTTCACTCCAAAGTTCTTTCTTTACCTCCATCATTCCATGGCAACTTCACATACCCCAAAGAGACATAGACTCTACACTATATCTACAGCAAATCATGGACGTGTCGGCTAGCCAACTTCATGCCCGAGTTGCCTCGGTCAAGAGGTGGGAGCCCGTAAAAGATTCCGGCTACATGGTGCCCTTTCCGACGAGGAAGTGATGGACGGAGTTTCCGCGGGAGATCGGAGTGGAGACGAAGACCGAAGGACACGGATCGCTTGGTATAGCTTCTCTACTCTTTTCATTTTTGCTAGTAGCTAGGTTAATGGCCCGATCCGGGTGAAAAGTGCGGGGTGGTGCCGGTTCAATAGTTTTTGAAAGTTTTTGTTTCCGCGTTTCCGGCGTCGGATCGACGGCCGGGGCGCCGCCGCGGACTTACATATACAGATAAGCAGTAATCAGCTACCGCATACTACGCCTTAACCAGATCAACAAACGCAGTACGAATACTAACTATTACTTATCTGAAATGACGGAGGGCTACGACAGGTTTTAAGAAAACCCTTTGCATAATGAACTTGATATCGTTGTAGAATAGAGTGATTTTAAATGGAGTGTTTTTGAGGCTTTTCTAGTTTTGCTAAAGAGGTCACTCCCGGTGAAGGGATCGTCGGCTCTTTCCTTATCGAATAAGGTGCAGGATATTTCACAAATATCACTATGCAATGCAAAGACTATAAAAACAATCAAAAGACAAACCGAGTTTGTAGTATCAGCTAGTTTCGCTAAAGAGGGCACTCCCGGTGAAGGGATCTCGGCTCTTTCCTTATCGAATAAGGTGCTGGATGTTCTACAAGGAACACCTCTATGCAAAGCAAGAACTAAAGCTACCAGTTTTTAAACAAGTTTCTACAACATCTTTAGGTTTCTTTTATTTCATTAATCTCATTAATGAATTCCCACTTTATTATACTTCACAAGCATCACATTTAAATGAAATCTGCAATATAACATATATCTCATATATAAAATATAAACATTCATCTCAGGCAGTAATATGATCTCATCACAAAACATTGCAGCAGAAGAACATATATGAAATATTCGATATACTAGGATGTCCGTGTTTTAATACGAGCCTGTATAAAACACGGATTCCACGGTCGCGATGAATAGCCAAACCCACATCCCTAGACCCCTACGAGAGCGGCAAGCAACACTGCTAATTCTAGGGTTAGGAGACCTGGTCTCGACACGAGATGGTCTCCCACTAGACCCTAGAACCCGGTTACTTCTGCTCCCCGCCTTAGGTCTACCTAATGCGGAAAAGTAAATAATATACAATGGTGACATCATCCTCAGCCCGGAAGTGCCCCAATAAAAGAATATTACATACAATGAATTTTACATGAATGAAAAAGAAAAACTCTCATCTCACATAAAAGCCCGGGCTATTCAAAACGCGACGATCCAATATAACATACCACAGCAACACATAATATCACATATCATCAACGTAAGTAAATATGTGTATCCCAATTGTCGTTGATGTATAGCAACGAAACCGGCGATACACCACATATTACACTTACGGTGGCAGAAAAAAATATAAAACAAAAACAGTTGGAATCCGCAACCTCCTGTTCAGTTGAAAATATTGCACTTTGGTATAAATATTTTCCTTATATTTCTTAAATAATAAAAGGTGTTTATTATAAATATTAAACATACTTGGATTTATCTGCAAAATACTATTTGCCATATGTTTATATATTATAATTAATATTATGAAGGAAAATAAAGGCATTTTATATTTATATAATATTTTGGTAATTGAAAATATGCATATCATATCAAATATTCTAATCACAATTCTTAAAAGATATAATATCATACAAATGGTTAGAATAATATTTCAAAATATATTAGTAGTTAAAAGATGCATAGCATATTAAATATTCTTAATCATGTTTCTTAAAGATTTATTAGCATATAAAGTGCATAGCATATTAAATATTCTTAATCATGTTTCTTAAAGATTTATTACCATATATAGTGATTAAGATACTCTCTCTAATTTAATAAATAAACTAAAATTATTCATAGAGATATTGTGCAAGATTTAGCTCAGGTCAAGAGATCAAGGTGTTCAAGATGTCAGGATCAAAAATCTGCCAAAATCATGAAATCAATACTAACAGGGACTCGGAATCCAGGCATGGAAAGTCACCATATTAGGAAGTCACCATATACGGTAACTAGTTTTTCTTCTTTGAGGGCCATATAAAGGACCAAGGGCTAAAATTAGAATGCATCAAGCCGAAGAGATCACAAAGTCCAAGACGGCTCACGCATCCAGGCTGATCATCAACTGTTCATCTACCTCCTTTGCAAGAGTTCGAGAAGCAAACCAAGTTTTTGTAATCATTTTCTAAGGAATAAAGTGTAGATTGTTCAAGTTGATTAATAAAGATAGTTGTTTTATTTAATTCTTTTGCATTTTACATTAAGTTTTCCCTCTCGGTCTTTTCATCTTCTTTTCCCAACACGCGCGAGTAATTCTCCGCTTGTTAGGGTTCATAGGATTAGGGTAGATTAATGGATGATGAAGATCCTTAAACTCTTTTTACGTCCAATAAAGTTTATAAACTTTACTAAAAGAATCATTAACATCCTAATCGGGTGCGCTATCAATTTATTGTTAGTCTCGACTGCGATTAGAGATTAGATTAATGATTGTTTTGGTAAAGGCTAGATATGAACGGAGTTCCATATCGAGATAGGGGTTAATAGTGGGTACCCTTTTCCCTCCAAAAACCCTAATCTACATGCATCTCTGTCGTTCTAGTTTTAAATCTATTAAAGGATAAAAAGAGTAATCTTTAATTAACCATCCATAGTCCTAAATCCTAATGAACCCTACAAGCCACCTTTTAATATTGAACTTACATCCATAATTAATCTAGATCTATATTTTGTATCCGTGTTTAACGTAGATCTAGAACCTACAACCATTCTTATTTCTTCCTCCTTTCCTTCTCAACACGCCTAAAGTAAGAATAAAATATTCTACGTTTCCCTGCGGACGAGCCGTACTCATCTTGGCTAGCTATAAGCGACACCGTTATTGATTGCGGTTATTCTACAAACACTTTTTCATATCAATCAAATAGCGCCGTTGCCCGGGATACGTGCGTAATTTTTTTTCTTACTATTCGTGTTGAATTCTTATTCGATCTATATCATAAATAAACAAAACTGCAAATTGTATATTTAACCATTATTGTGTGAATTTTGCGAGGGAATCTGGAGTCATTTGAGTGAGGAGATAAAGATTCAGAGACATTCATCATGAGGCAGAGGAGGAAGGGAGGCCACGTAGCAAAATTCTTCATCAGATCTTCCTAGTCGGCGGCGGAACCGCGGCATAAAGAGCCTATTGGCGGCGGAACCACGCCTCATTAAGGGATTTAGGGTTTCCAATTTCTCTAGTATCGTCTTTACATCTTTCTCTCTCTTCTGAAATCCAATAAAATATTTTTTCTGCAGGATTCTTTGCAAAATATCGCCACTCAAAAATCTTTTTGCAAAGTTTTGTTATTGATTTGTTGTTGCATATTTTAATACGGACTTTAAGGGGCAC
This sequence comes from Agapanthus africanus, assembly GCA_030015575.1. Classification (NCBI taxonomy): domain Eukaryota; kingdom Viridiplantae; phylum Streptophyta; class Magnoliopsida; order Asparagales; family Amaryllidaceae; genus Agapanthus; species Agapanthus africanus. The sequence continues at coordinate 261,328,609 of CM057345.1, read as the reverse complement.
GACCACAATTCAAATTAGGTGGGGATTTCATCACCCTTCCTAGGCCCCACAAATCACAAAACGAGCATCCGCATCAGCCCTATATAGACAAGACTCTAAGGACTGTCGCGCTCAATAAGGACAAAAGAAGGTCGTGGGTAATCTATCGCTTATCCGCATTACTTTTGTGGTGTCTAGGAAAGTGTTTCTAAGGCAAGTGGTTACTTAATTAGGCCCACTACTTACGTAGTGGAGAACCTCCCACTTACCTGGCACTTACCTGGATACAAGAGTAGTAAAGAGGTGGTAGAGGATTGATCCTGCGGCTTGTCCTTTGGAAGTCTAGGAGCGGTCTAGAGACTTGACCTAGGTGACCATTAGATATAGGGTTGCTTGTGCATGTTTGTGTGAATTTTCATAAATCCGTCTTTTTTCAAAACAAACCAATTATTTCCCCCTTTTTTTACCCTTCTTTTCCCCCTCTTCTCTTCTTATAATGGGTGACCCAAATAGAAGAACTCTTGCCGAGCTTTGCTGTCCACAACCAGATATTTCTTGTTTTCGTAATCCCTTCGGTATACCGTCCGACTCTCCCATGTCCTTAAGAGATCGGATAGAACAAGCGGGTAGAAACAGTTAGCTACCTCAGTCTAGGTCTAATCAACCGTATCCTAATTCTACATCCGTTTCAGTTGATACTCCGAGTGAGGATGCCCCTAGACGCATGTCCATTGCTGAGCATATAGCTAGGGCTAGAGGCCAAAGTTTCAATCCGAACCAATATCAACCGTATCCTAATTCTACATCCGTTTCAGTTGATACTCCGAGTGAGGATGCCCATAGACGCATGTCCATTGCTGAGCATATAGCTAGGGCTAGAGGCCAAAGTTTCAATCCAGACAATTATCAATCATCAGCTCCACTTTCTAAAGAAGAATTTCATAATCGGTTTGTGGCATGTATGATATCCAATAGCCAACCGACCAACCAATATCAATATTTTTCTTATCACAATGTTGACCCTACTCCTTCCCAATTTTCACAACCATTCTGTTCCTATCAATCAAATCCGAATTTTCCACCTTCTCTAAACGGTCCTTCTAATCAGTCATTCGGGAGTTTTAATTGTCCACAAGAATTTCAATCATATACTGAAACTCCTTATCAACCCAAGTCTAGTCTTAAGCAGACATTAGAAGATGGTTTAGTGATGTTAAACCGCATCAGAGAGGAATGGAAGGTGAGCATGTCTAAATATTAAGTAGCAACTAATTTCAAACCAGCCCAAAATTTTTCAGTATATAATTCAGGCCTTGGACAAAATGAGAATTTGGGCAGTGAGAGAGAACTGTACACCTTTCCTAATCAAACATTCCCTTTCCAAACTGAAATCCACAACACCAGTTTCACAGATTCATCGAGTATACCAAATGATTCACTAATTGACGATAGAATGTATGAGAAGTTGTGTAATAATGCAGTGTTTGATTTACCCGACTGTGAAGGGTCCATTTCGAGTGAAACCATACCAAATCTTTGTGATCTCTACACCTCCACTCTTGAACCAAAATTGATTGAAAACTATACTTTTGATGAGGTGTTTGAGAATTTTAACTTTCACTTGAAAGAGGCAATTGATGTTAGGGATATATTGATTGATGAACCCGAAATTTTGGATGAGTTTGTCCCACCAATTCATCAGGTCCTTTCACTTCCTTATGCTCATCATCTTGAGCCTTTGATAATTCTTCTTGAACCCCAAATGCTTCTCCAAGTTGATAATAATGGTATAACCGAACAGCAGACCGAAATTCAGCCTACATCTTCCATATCTGGTTTTACGATCCTTGACACACCAATTTATTTACCCATTTCACCTTCTACTTTCTCCAGTTCTTCTTCTATTCTTCCTATAGTTTCAGTGAGTTTTGATGAATCACAATCCGATAATTCAAGTTCGACAATCGCAGAAAGCCAACTTGATTTGGATATTTTTGAAAATGAGGTAGATGAGTTTTTCGAGACTTCTACCTCCATGTATTTTGACAAATAAAGTATGGTAAAATTTGACCCAAAACTTATTGACAGTAAAATATTCAATAACATCATCGACGACAGTTTTGAAGAACTTTTTGCTGACGAACTTGCATTCCTAAACAATATGGATTTTGTGATTGATCAACCTCCACCTATAGAAGTTGAACCGCCATCACTCCTTCATCCTAATCATTCATATTCTCCCTATCATTCATCCTCATTCTTTCATTTCTATAATTTAAAACTCAAATCCATTTCAGACAACCACTTATCTCTTCCTTATTTCTGCCTGACTCTATATAACATGTTCTTCCACCGACCTATACGCTACACTGATAAAATCTTTGAATGGTTGGTACTAATTTTTGGTCTTTGTAAAGTCTTATTTTGATCAAATGACTTACCCCCCTTTTAAAATGCTTAATATTGTCTAACTTTTGTTTGAGGGGGGGTATATTTTTGGCTCTTGAAAATAAAAGTTGTCCTCAAAAATTGTGAGCAAAAATTAAGTTGGGGGAGGATTTTCACTTTCACTTATTCTTTCCCCCATTAATAATGTTCTCCCAAGCTTATAGGTTGTTTGAGGTTTAGCAGAAGACAACAGTAAGGACACTGTTCTAGACAAGTTTGGGGGAGGTTTGTGCTTTTACGCATCACTTAGCATACTTTGCATAAGCACAAAACATATAAAAAAAAATAAATTTTTTTTTTGTACATAAATAAGATAATAAAAGATTAGTTAGTGAAAAATTGCATCGAAAAGATTGGAAAAATTGAAGAAAACCAAGAAAATTAGAAGTTTTCTTAAATGAACTAGTAATAAGTAGTTATGAGCCGTTGTCCCAAGGGTTAGTAAGATGAAAGAAGTCACTAATCTAAGGATAAAAATAAGTCTGAAAAATAGTTCCTATTCTGGAAGCCAAACATTTGAACGTTGATATCCTACTATACGCACTTACACACGTCTTGAAACTCGGGATAGTAGAGGATACCTTGAAATGCTCTTTCTAAAAGCCAAAGTATGAAGAAAATAAAAAATTGAATAAAATATAAAATGGTGAGAAAAATGAACACTGGTTTTGTTATCACCAAGGCAGCAATAAAAAATATAGCGACGGTGCATCATCACCTAGTGCCTTAGACCAACTGGTCTGGGAGTCACTGCTAAGCCTTAGGTGGTGCAAGACGAGGAATACACCTAATAAGCAAGCACATGAGTAATCGGTCTGTTAATACCTCAAGAAGTATTAACGGTCGCATGAAAGTGTGTGAGCAAATTTCATCTAGATATTCATCAATTAAAAAGTACTCAGATAGATGGACAAGAGTATGATAACTTGAATTGAATTCTCCGAGTGTAGGGATGTATTTTACACACACGTGGGGGTATATGATCGATGTTTGGAAGAAAGATAGGAATGAAGAATAATGACGATGTTTTATTGAGAGATGATGTGATTTCTAACATTTTTTCATGACTATTAAGATATGGCTCATGACAACCGAAAAACTGGTGTAGTTGAAAACTCTTATTTTCAAGTTCTTTCTTTTATAGTTCTTATCTTTATATGTAATTTTCACCATCTCTATTTTATTATAGGATTTTGTGGGTGTAATCCGCTGAAAACCCTCAGGAGACAACTCTCCTCCTACTAGGGACACCTAGAGGTTTAACGGGTTGTTGCATGTGCTAAGTGCAATCGTGTTTACTTAGGAAAGTATGCTATTTAGGTTTTTCTTTTTCTTTTTCTCTTTCTCTTGAATAACTAGTTTGCTCGGGACGATCAAAGTTAAGTTTTTGGGTATTTGTTCAGTTGAAAATATTGCACTTTGGTATAAGTATTTTTCTTACATTTCTTAAATAATAAAAGGTGTTTATTATAAATATTAAACATATTTGGATTTATCTGCAAAATTCTATTTGTCATATGTTTATATATTATAATTAATATTATGAAGGAAAATATAGGCATTTTATATTTATATAATATTTTGGTAATTGAAAATATGCATATCATATCAAATATTCTAATCACAATTCTTAAAAGATATAATATCATACAAATGGTTAGAATAATATTTCAAAATATATGCATAATATTTTAGTAATTAAAAGACGCATAGCATATCAAATATTCTTGATCATGTTTCTTAAAGATTTATTACCATATAAAGTGCATAGCATATTTAATATTCTTAATCAAGTTTCTTAAAGGTTTATTACCATATATAGTGATTAAGATACTCTCTCTAATTTAATAAATAAACTAACATTATTCATAGAGATATTGTGCAAGATTTAGCTCAGGTCAAGAGATCAAGGTGTTCAGGATGTCAGGATAAAAAATATGCCAAAATCATAAAATCAATACTGACAGGGACTCAGAATCCACGCATAGAAAGTCACCATATTAGGAAGTCACCATATATGGTAACTAGTTTTTCTTCTTTGAGGGCTATATAAAGGACCAAGGGCTAAAGTTAGAAAGCATCAAGACGAAAAGATCATGAAGTCCAAGATGGCACACGCATCGAGGTTGATCATCAACTGTTCATCTACCTCCTTCGGAAGAGTTCGAGAAGCAAACCAAGTTTTTGTAATCATTTTCTAAGGAATAAAGTGTAGATTGTTCAAGTTGATTAATAAAGGTGGTTGTTTTATTTAATTCTTTTGCATTTTACATTATGTTTTCCCTCTCTGTCTTTTCATCTTCTTTTCCCAACATGCGCGAGTTATTCTCCGCTTGTTAGGTTCATAGGATTAGGGTAGATTAATGGATGATGAAGATCCTTAAACTCTTTTTAGGTTCTATATAGTTTATAAACTTTAATAAAAGAATCATTAACATCCTAATCGGGCGCGCTAACAATTTATTGTTAGTCTCGACCGCGATTAGAAATTAGATTAATGATTGTTTTGGTAAAGGCTAGATATGAACGGAGTTCCATGTCGAAATAGGGGTTAAGAGTGGGAACCCTTTTCCCTTAGAAACCCTAATCTACATGCATCTCTATCATTCTAGTTTTAAATCTATTAAAGGATAAAAAGAGGAATCTTTATTTAACCATCCATAACTACTAAATCCTAATGAACCCTACAAGCCCCCTTTTAATATTGAACTTACATCCATAATTAATCTAGATCTATATTTTGTATCCGTGTTTAACGTAGATCTAAAACCTACAACCATTCTTATTTCTTCCTCCTTTCTTTCTCAACGCGCCTACAGTAAGAATAAAATATTCTACGTTTCCCTGCGGACGACCCGTACTCATCTCGGCTAGCAACAAGCGACACCGTTATTGATTGCGGTTATTCTACAAACACTTTTTCATATCAATCACCTCCATAGACATCTCATGCCTAACCAAATGAATTCCTTAGACATCGCATGCCTAACAATTTTAAACCCCGCATTTTAGTCTCATTATCGAAAACACTTTTCAATATCTAGTCGGGCAATTCAACAAGATTCCCGACATCCTGATCGAATGCTCGTCGCAAACTTTAGTAGACAGCCGCACCCCCGGATGCCATCGACGAAGTGCACTAAGGCGGAACACCGCTGCCGCGAGCACCCGAACGGATGCTTTTGGCGACGGGGTTCTCCTACAGTCAGTTGGTCGGGGCTATGGGGCGTGGCTGTCTATTAAGTTTACCAGGCGAGTATCCGCATTCGCTACGTGATTTAATAATCTGGCTATATCACATATAACAAACTAATATTAAATGTAACATCTTATCGAATCAACACTTGATCCGCTAACCCGGTTATATCTCATATCACCAATCATGTCACACTCGCGAGAATATTATACGGTATAACATATCGTATTAATCTCAGTTCCGCACATATCACATATGTGCTCCTACTCCGTTCCGCTTGAGCCAGGAAACCTCTGTGTAGGACTCTAAAGACTAGTCAATACGCCGGCAGTAGGTTATGATCATATCAAACACCCACAAGCCGCAAGCGGTTTGCTAAACGTAACGGCCACCCGAGTATTGAGCGATCAAAAGATCAACAAGAAAGCCTGCTCGTACTCCTGCGAATCCAGTCAGTAACACTACCGTACTGTCCGGTCTCTTCGTCTGATATGTCGCATATCTCGTCTAGGGGTGGTAAATGTCAGACCCCAGTAACTCGATAATTCGTGCCGATATGAGGTTCATAATGGGTCAAGAAACTACTGATAACACTTACCAGTATATCTCGGAGTCAGCCCTGGCCAGGGACATCTTGTTATAGCCAATCGAGCATAGCGCAACATCAACTCCCTATACCGGGAGGGACGAAACCCCTCCTATCGCTCATTGCCTCTATGTGATTCGGGAATATACCCAAAAGCCTCAGTTTTGCACGTTCTCTTGAACGTGGTAAGGTGGAAATCAAAGCACAGTAGGAATCACACAAGACTCTATGACGATCTTGGGTCTACAGACTAACCTATACCAGTGTCACCAGAGAACTGCCATCTGACGTGAGGTATAATACCATCTGGGAGTTCTCAGCGAGTCCGTCCAGTGTACTCAGTCTGTACTGAGCACCCGTATACCATCTGTGATGTCAAACACCAATGGATATGGGATCATCCATCACCCATCACATGGGTCGAGAAGCGTACACGCTTGTCTACTCTGGTATATCGATGCCCTGCCTCGATACACCCATGACTAGGAACATTTGAAGGATGTACTTAACGACTACTCTATCCCGAATAGTATGATCTACATCATAGTCCTGGTAGTCGAGTACTCATCCTAAGGGCTTTATCAACATGTAACGTAGAAACAATCAGCGTACATGTTAATATAAAGAGCAACCAGATAGCATACTATCATGTCGAGCAAGAAAGTCCTCACTATATATGTACAAGCATCCACTACAATATATATCGTATGTACAGTAATGGCCTCTTGGGCATACATATAACTAACAATCTCCCACTTGCACTAGGGCCATCTGTTGTAGTATCTCATACCCAACAATCAGTAGTGGTTGCAGTATCTTATACTCAACCATCCCATAAAAAGTCTCTACTGGGAAATAGTCCTTTATGAGTGGATCTGCCGTTGTTGTCCTCTGTGTCTACTCTCCTAACCTCAATCTCCCTAGAGATCAACCATCTCCATGATCAGGTGATACTGCCTCAGAATATGTCTGTATTATTGATGGGACGGGGGTTCCTAGGCCAAAGCCACAATTCCATTGTCTCACAATGGTAGGAACAAAGTTCATCCCATGAACTTATATATACACAGACTGCCTCTATGGTAGCATCGTTGGTAGCAATGTATCTAGCTTTTATCGTCTAGTCTACCATGATATCTAGCTTAGAACTCTTCCAACATACCGTCTCTCCACTGAGGGTAAAGACAATGTCTGTGACTGACATTCAGTCGACCTTACCACCGTGGATCCTATCCAGGGATTCTCCCCAGGATCGATTGATACCATCTCACTACACCTAGTGAGGATCCGAACATCCATTTAGATCTATCTCATAGATCCAAAACCCAAGATTTAGGAGGTATCACCTTGATCCTATATGGAGAATCCATGTGATAAGAGGAGATTGACCGAGCGTAGCATAGGAAACTCCCTCCCTATCAAGAGTATGTCATCCACGTACTTTACGTGGATCACCACCATACTCCCTACTACCTTTTTGTATATACAAGGTTCATCTACCATTTTGATGAAGTCAAACTCTTTGACTACCACATCAAAACAGATGTTCCAACTCCGCGATGCCTGCTTTAACTCATAAAGCAACTTGCACACGTTTCCGCTACTCCCACTGTATACGTAGCCCTCTGGCTGTGTACTTATAAATGCTCTCTTCTATATCACTATTTAGAAAAGCAGTCATGACATCCAACCGCCAGATATCGTAGTCATGGTATGTAGCAATTGCAGGTAGGATCTGGATGGACTTAAGCAGGGCTTTGAAAGTCTCAACTTTTCTATCTACACCAAGTAATCTTCTCAAGATATACTTGCTTCTGATGGGGATTTAACCCTTCAGATAAAGAAACCAAAGTCCATACTTTGTTGGTGTATATGGATTCTATCTTAGATCGCTTAGCATCCAGCCATTCTCACAGAGTCTCTACGCCTGATGGCCTGCTTGAAACTAGTTGGGTCATCATCTCATGATGCAATCCTCGCTCCTACTGTCATGGAGAAACTGAAGTATCTCTCAAGTGGATTAGGAACCCTACCAGATCTGCAGAGAGGCTGAGGTTCGTTGGAAACTATTGAATCCTCCGGTTTTATCAAATCATCAGATGTAGTTTGTATAGCTGGAACTCCTTCCAGTTCTACCGCTTTCTCAAAAGGTGGTATGCCGAGAAATAAAACATCTTTTGTTCCTCGGTGTGGTAGAAGATATTCCCTTACGAATGGTTGGGATATCCAAAAAACATCCACAGAACTGATCTTGCCTCGAGCTTGTCCCGATTTTGCTTTTAGACATAGGCCGGACAACCCCAAATCTTAACAACCTTAAGAGATGGGCTCTTCCCATACCATATCGCATATGGAATGGTAGGCATCTGATTTGGTTGGAACTCAATTCAATATGTATGCAGCTTCACAAGTGCATTACTCCCAAAAGGAAATAGGCAACTCAGTAATACTCATCATAGAGCACACCATATCACATAGGGTGCAATTGCTCCGCCCCGATACACCAACGTACAGTGGTGTATACGGAGGAGTAATGCTGAGAGAAAATCTTATTCTCCTTTAGAATAGTTCAGGAATTTCGTACTCAAGAATTCTCTTCCTTGATCACATCAAAGGACATATAACTTATTCCCGTTTTGGTTCTCTACTTCTAACTTATATTCTATGAATTTCTCAAAAGCTTCAGACTTGTGTTTCAACAGGATCATATGTCCGAATCTTGAGAGATCATCAGTGAATATAATGAAGTACAAAGAACCGGTCCTGGCATGTATAGACAGGGGACTTACATACATCAGCATGTATCAATCCCAAGAGTTTACTAACTCTTTCTCTGTTTCTAATAAATGGATCTATCGTCATCTTATCTTTGTGACATGACTGGCAAACTTGTGTTTCAACAGGAACATATGTCCGAATCTTGAGAGATCATCAGTGAATGTAATGAAGTACAAAAAACCGGTCCTGGCATTTGTAGACAGGGGACTTACATACATCAGCATGTATCAATCCCAAGAGTTCACTAACTCTTTCTTTGTTTCCATTAAACGGATATATGGTCATCTTATCTTTGTGACATGACTGGAAAGTTTCACAAGATGTAAATTCAAATTGATTTAAATATGCATCTTTATGTAACTTAGTTAGTCGGGTCGCATTGATATGACCTAGTCTACAATGCCTCAAAAAGGATTCGTTCATTTCTGAACTCTTCCCCTTGTGTGTGTTCTGTACATTAAGAACTGTGGTTTGATTTAGAACATATATGCTTTTAGATAACGTGCCTGAACCGATCAACTCTTTATAGATGAATTGTTCAAAATATTATCCAACAATACAAAATTATATCCTTCTTTACTAAAAAAAGTGACTGATATGATGTTGTATATCAGGTTCGGTATCTAATAACATTCGTTCAGAATCAATGTATTTGGTAATACAAGGTGATAACTGCCAACATTCTTGGCTGCAACACTTGCACCGTTTTCAACTCTTGAAATTTATCACCAGTTCTCAGTTCTCTGTAATGAACACACCCGAAGAAGATGCATCATCATGCACTTTTTTCGTTTGGGCGGCACGGGAATTCTGGTAATCCCCTATTTCCTGCTCGGTCTTATAACAATTATAAGTTGGAGCAGGACCAACGTTCCTTAGCTTAGTATAACAAGCGGGTTCGGTCAATACATCCGTATTTTTTTTCTTGATTAAGACATGACATGGTCGCTACCTGGAGAGAGAGAGAGAAGAAAACACTCAGCGTATGCTCTTGCAGGATTAGATTGGTTATTAATATATCTAATCAGAATAGCTCCCACTGTTTTAGTCAAATCTTCCTTCAAACCCTAAAAGGAAAGACTAGCCAGGATTAATCACACCCTACAAGTTCGCCAATCTTTCAACCAGGCCAGTGCCGGTACTTTGAGGGAGGTTCCCCGTGCTTTCGTACGGACCTAATTAAAATAAACCTCGTTTTCCCAGGGGCGTAACCCCGTTGACACTTTTCTAGACACCTACTTGATCGGCTAATTGTAATGTGTAAAACTCTCCCAGGAGTAACTCTTACTCGCAGTGGGTATCGGGATCCAACTATCTCATAGAAGATATTCAATCTCATTGCAAATTTCAACACTTGAAATTCCCGATAATATTTTGCCCCGAGCGATCTATGGCCTTGATAAGGTCAACAAACCATCGACCACAAGTCAAGTTCAACCCGTCATTTCCTAATTGAATTAAGCCCACCCGCATGACCCTTGACAAGGTCAACAAGGTCACACGACAACCCTAACTCAATTGCATCATATGCTTATGCAGCATAATACGCCTTGACAAGGTCAACAAACGCAGCACAAATACTATGAAGTACTTATCTAAAATGACTGAGGGCTACGGCAGGTTTTTATGAAAACCTTTTGCGTAATGAACTTGATATCGTTGTAGAATCAAATGATTTAAAATGGAGTGTTTTTTAGGCCTTTGCTAGTTTTGCTAAAGAGGTCACTCCCGGTGAAGGGATCGTCGGCTCTTTCCTTATCGAATAAGGTGCAGGATATTTCACAAATACCACTCTGCAAAGCAAGAACTAGAAAAGCAATAAAAAGACAAAACTGAGGGTTGTAGCATCTGCCAGTTATTGCTAAAGAGGTCACTCACGGTGAAGGAATCTCGGCTCTTTCCGTATCGAATAAGGTCTCTACAAGGAACACCGCTATGCAAAGCAACAACTAGAGCTACCTGTTTTTGATCATTCGATTCCACAACATCTTTTGGTTTATTTTCTTTCATTAATCTCTTAATTAAGTCCCATCATTTTCAATTTACCTAAACATCACAGATAAATACAACGTACGCTTATGCCATCCGCATTCGTCTCGATGTCCCCTCGTGCACCGTTAGGTTAGGTAACAAATGGCAGAGCGAGGCAGTGCTAGCGCGGGTGTAAAACATAAGCAACGTCTATATAATATATCATATATACTATATCCTGTATTCATCTCAAAATATCAAATGATCACATCACAGATATCGCAGTAGAAAACAACATATGAAATATTGGATATACTAGGATTTCCGTGTTTTAAATTAAGGTTGTATAAAACACAGATTCCACGGTCGTGATGAATAGCCAAACCCACATCCCTAGACCCCTACGAGAGCGGCAAGAAACCATACTAATTCTAGATTTAGGAGATCCGGTCTCGACTCCTCGAGATGGTCTCCCACTGGACCCTAGAACCCGGTTACTTGTGCTCTCCGCCTTGGGTCTATCCTAATGCGGAAAAGTAAATAATATACAATGGTGACATCATCATCAACCCGGAAGTGCCCCAATAAAAGAATATTACATACAAATGAATTTTACATGAATGAAAATGAAATACTCTCATTTCACATAAAACCCCCGGCTATTCAAAACACGATGATCCAATATAACATATCCCTGCAACACATAACATCACATGTCATCAACGTAAGTAAATATGCGTATCCCAATTTTCGTTGACATATAGCAACGAAACCGGCAATACACCACATATTACATTTACGGTCTCAGAAAAGAAAGTGAAAAACTGCAACAGTTGGAATCCGCAACCATCTTAGACATCATATGCCTAACCAAATGAATTCCTTAGACATCGCATGCCTAACATTTATAAACCCCGCATTTTAGTCTCAATATCGAAAACACTTTTCAATATCAAGTTGGGCAATTCAACAAGATTCCCGACATTCTGATCGAATGCTCATCGGAAACTTTAGTAGACGGCCGCACCCGCGATGCCGTCATCGAAGTGCACTGAAGCGGAACACCACTACCGCGAGCACCCAAACGGATGCTTTTGGCGACGGGGTTCTCCTACAGTAACTTGGTCGGGGCTATGGGGCATGGATATCTATTAAGTTTACCGGCGAGTATCCGCACACGCTACGTCATTGCGACGGACTTTTGAACACATTAAAATCCCATGGCAACCGATTAAATGAGACTAAACTGCTAGATTTATAAAATTCAAACTAGTTATTTCATAACTACATGTGGATTCCAAATATTGTATCCCATCACATGATATCCGGACGATGTTAAACTTTTCGATCGATTCATCATAGTCCCACAATTTCTCGACAGCTCAACACTTGAGCACAGTTTTAATAATACCCAGATGATGCCACAGTACCTGTGAACCAGCCGTAGAAGGGTCAAACCAACGCCTCACATGTGACAACACTAAACTACCACAAACCCTAGGGTTCAGTGGTGGTTTTAACGTCCACATAATCGAGTTAAGGTTTCATTCTTCTAGAGAGTCCACAGAATCACTTGCATATTTTTCCAAATACGTTAAACATTGAAAAAATAGGTTTTTGAGCATCGTTCGAACTTTTAAACTTCGCCTAGACAATATGTAAACAACCCGAAACAATGTTAAAACTACGAATACGAAACACTCCGAATTGCTTATAGTGTAAAATTACATCACATGCTAAATTAGCAAAAATAAACAATACCTGAAACACCAAAACCCAGTCACTTGAATACTGAAAAAGATTTTGGGGGGGTGGGGTGGGGCTCGGATTTGGCCGAGATTAGCATGATGGTGCTTGGCCCAATTTTGTCCAAATGGCCTCAAATTTTGTCAGTGTTCTTGATATATCCTATAAATCACTCAGTACTTGTTTAAAAAAAATTTTGACAACTTTTTAAAATCGACAGCAAGCAAGTTTTGACGATGCAGATTTCGGAGTATTTCGGTTTTGAAATCTTAACAAAATCCGTATAAATTTCTAGCATGGCTCTGATACCACTGTAGGGTTTCCTAAGACGGCAACAAGGTTTTGGGAGGCATCGTCCATGCCAAATTCAAAATTTTGCCGTTCTAGCTAACCCTAACCATGAATCGTTAACTAGAAATCTATGGAATCAATATGCAAACACTTTGAAATATGAAAAAGAGCAAGGAATACAACCTTTGTAGACCGGTCCTTCACTTCATTAGCTCCGTGTAGTCGTCCCTTCGCTACGATCATGAACTTCGGGCTCTAGAGAGGCTCCATAAGAAGAATAGAACAAGCTTGCTTCGAAGTCTTCGAGGCCGAAGATGATCTATGTCGAGGAGACACTAACCCAAGCTATCTCTTCACTGACCATGAAATAAATGAAGCAAAAACCTTATACTGCATAGCAAGTAATAGAGGATGATGAAGTAGGAATTTTGCTCATTTTAGTTTAGATTTTCTCACATAGTTCATCATATTTCCATGAAGCTAGAAAGCTTCAAATGAGAGGAAGAAGAAGATGAAGTTGTAATGAACTCAAGAATAAATTCATAAGGTTAAAAATTCAACCATGGTGAAATAATATCATGGCTAACTCATGTAAAGAATAAAGCATAGCCAATGGTTAAAGGTTGGGTTAATAAAAATCCTAAGGTAGACAAACAAATGGACTGAGTCAAGGTTTTCCACAAGCTTCATAAAGCATCAACCATGACTCATTATCCATTTGTTTGAATTACTTAAGAAAAATAAAAACCCTAACATTAACCTAGCATGGTGTGAGTCTCATACATCCATGTTGCATGTGTAACCAAGCATGACACACTAAAATATATCACATATATAATAAGTGTGCAAAAAGAAAACAACACATTTAACATATATCACATATATATCAAAGTGTCATCTAGTGAGAAAAATGAATACTTAAGTAAACTAATATTAGTTAATGTAATGTAATATATCAAATATATAATTATACATTAAATTATCAAATCAACACTTGATTTAATAATCCGGCTATATCACATATAACAGACTAATATCAAATGTAACATCTTATCGAATCAACACTTGATCCGCTAACCCGGTTATATCTCATAAAACCAATCAAGTCACACTCGCGAGAATATAATACGGTATCACATATCGTATTAATCTCGGTCCCGCACATATCACATATGTGCTCCTACTCCATTTCTCTTGAGCCAGGAAACCTCTGTGTAGGACTCTAAAGACTCGTCAATACGCCGGCAGTAGGTGATGATCATATCCAACACCCACAAGCCGCAAGCGGTCTGTTAAACGTAACAGCCACCCGGGTATTGAGCGATCAGAAGAAAAAGAAGAAAGCCTGCTCGTACTCCTGCGAATCCAGTCAGTAACTGTTAGTTGTATGTATGCCCTAGAAGCCAGTATTGTATAGATGATGTATATTATATTGGATGCTTGGACATATATGGAGATGACTTTCTTGCTCGATATGATAGTATGCTATCTGGTTGCTCTTTATCTTAACATGTATACTAGTCTCTTTATACTGTCTTATAGTTACATGTTGGTAAAGCCCTTAGGATGTGTACTTGACTACCTGGACTATGATGCAGATCATACTAGTGGGGACATGGTAGTCCATAAGTACATCCATCAAGGTCCCTAGTCGTAGGTGTATCGAGACGGGGCATCGATATACCAGTGTAGACTAGCGTATACGCTTCTCGACCCATGAGATGGGCGATGGATGATCCCATATCCATTGGTGTTTAACATCAGAGATGGTATACGGGTGCTCAGTGGAGACTGGGTCCACTGGACGGACTCGCCGAGAACTCACAGATGGTATTATACCTCACGTCAGATGGCAGTTCTCAGGTGACACTTGTGCAGGTTAGTCTGTAGACCCGAGATCGTCATAGAGTCTTATGTGATTCCCACTGTGCTTTGATTTCCACCTTACCACGTCCATGTGGGCGTGCAAAACGGTGGTTTTTGGGTACAGTCCTGAGTCACATGGAGGCAATGAGCGATAGGAGGGGTTTCGTCTGTCCCGGTTGTAACGTTTTGAAAATCGTTTCGGTGAAATTTCGAAAAAACGGTAAAATAATGGGGGTTTCTGTAAAAAGTCAAAATGCAAATATCTTTATTATAAAATTAAATATACATATTCTAGCTATGTAATTGCTAGTATTTGGAGTTTATTGAGCCACTGGTGAAATTTCAAATTTTCTGAAAAATTTTCCGAAATTAATTATTTTAATATTATTTTAAGCCGTCATTAATACATTTAATTAGGGAAAATTAAAATTGGAATGAGTTGAAACAAATTTTGTGCATCATAAAACATTAAATAAAATTTTATCATGTGGTTATTGAAATGAAATCGTTTGCCAAAACGGTTGAGAAAATATTGAAGAAAAAGGCTTTTTTTTTATTGTAAATGGATGTTTGGGGTATTGTATTTATCATTTTCCATCACCCTACACACATACCCACACTCACACACCCCCTTTTATTTATTCCCTTGGCTGAATTCAGCAGCCCCCACCCATGTTCCTCACTTGAATTTCAAAGAAAGAAAAGAAAAGAAAAGAAATGAGAATGGATAAAAGAGTCGGTATTTGGTTGACTTGGACTTTTCCCTCACCATACCTCACACCACACTCCCTCTCTCCTCTCCCCCACCTGCAATGGCCGAGCCCCCCCTCCATTTCAGCCCCTTCATTCTTCATCTCTTTATCTTTAAAAAAAATTCATCAAAAATGCTTGAAAATCCACAAAAAATCAAGCAAAAATCCAAATCAAAATCCACCTCCTATCCATTTTTCCTTGGCTACCATTACATGGATCTAGGGATTTAGATTTCAATTTGGGAGGCTAAGTGTTCTTGTGGGATCTTCAAATTTATTTAGGTATAATTCTAACCTTTTTGTTAAATTGTTGTTAATTGCTTTAAGTTAGCTTAATTAGGTGTTTAATTAGGTTTAATTGCTAGTATGGAAAATTTATGAGTTAGGGTTTGAATTCAAAAATGGTTATTGTCACTTGTTTAAGTTTACAAAGTGTATTTTGTCATGGAAAACCTAATCTAGTTGCTATTATGTAAATTGTTGCATTTAAATTGTCCAAATCAAGTTTTGAAGCAAACTAGGTTTTTGAAATTTGATTAAGTAATGGAGATAAAATTCTAATTAGGGTATTCATGGCATTATTAACATTTTAAAGTGTAGTTTAATACTTTTGTTCATGAAAATCCAAGCTAGATTATGGTTTGTGCATTTTTTTGCTATAAAATTGTTAAAATTTGGGTATATTGTAAACTAGAATTTTGGAATTTATGGAAATTGATGAGAATAAATTATAGGAATGGTTTATATAACTTTATTATGATATTTAGTGAATATTGTGGCCGCTAGATTCGTTTAAACATCAAGATGTTGTATTAAAGCGGTTAATTTTGCTTATTAGGTTTTCGGAAAAATAGCTTTAAAGCGAATTTGAAGTTTTGGTGATTTTAACCGTATTTTATATATATAATTAAGGTGTTGTGAAACCACGATTGATACGTTTGAGTTTTTCTCGATGGTTTGGCGTTTGTACACCGACGTCGAGCGTTTTTGGATTGATTTGTGAAAGCAACCATAGGTTTTGACCTATGTGGGATTCACGTGTCGTTTTTGGGTTCATGAGTCGGATTTTAATATGACACGGTGCGTTATGATATGTAGGTATCCCATGTGGACTTCGAGACGACAAGCAAGCGCGTGGCGACGTCGGCACCGGCGAGCGAGGACCAGGTGAGTAGATTTATATCTACGGGGAGAAGTCGGATGGATGGCGTATATCACCCTTGCAGTCCGTAGTATAGTTCATATATATATGTTTATATAGGTATTTTATGATAAGAGAATGTTTATTCATGTTATGTTTAGGTGTTCATGGATTAGCTTTGGGTTAGTTGCCAAACCCTAGAGGTTGTTATACCCATATACGCACACACAGACTTGCATACATTACTTTCTTATGCGTAGATAGGGATGTGTATATATGTATATATGCGTAGGTATGGGACTATGAACATATACATTCATATACACATGCATGGATGACGAGGATAGTACTTGGGATTTAAGATGAGTCGATGAGATTTGATTTGAGGCTGTGAGATCGGTGATATAGCAGGGTTCGTATTTGAGATACGACATGACGTTGTAGCGGGTCCTTGACGTAGTGTTTCACACACGTCCATGCATACTTAGGCGGTATCAGTATTGTACTAGACGTAGATCAGTACCCCGGATTATAATCTTTGATAAAGAGGATACTAGATGAACAATGTGATGAATGTGATATTGACCCGTACCCAGATTTGGGATGCCGTGCGACGGATTTACGTACGAGCTATATATTGATGATTGATCCGCACTCTTGACTTGGGAATATCTGATTATAGATATGGTATCGGATTGATAGTATCGAGGCGGGATCACAGACTAATATATATATTCATATATGTATCGACTCAGATGCTAGGCGGTTTCCTTACCTTAAGTTCAGCCGTATAGTTTAGTGTAGTTGTCAGACTAGATTAGATTTCTACATATTTCAAAATTAATGGATCGTGGGTATTTTAAAAGACAGGTCAAGGGATCTACGCATATTTCAAAAGACGTATCCTTTATTAAAACCACCGTAGCCCTTATTTTCAAAACCCCATGATTCGTGTTACTTCAAAGGGCACCATTGTTTAGTATTTAGCTCCCGCTCATTATTGTTGTTCGCCCCGCATCGCATGCTTATATTATGATTCATATCCTATTATTAATATCATGCTGTTAGGACACCAGCACCATTACCGATGACGCGTATGTACCACGTACACTTACTTGCCGGCTCACACACATCTTCATCGGTAATTGCCATGTCACGAACACTTTAGAAAATACTATTTAATTTGACAAAGGTTGTTAGCTAAAAGTTTAGATATGATATTAGTGTACTTGCTTTATATGCTAGTTAGACATTGTAGTTATTGCCTACTAATTCATGCATGTTATTATTCACTGTTGTGTCGCATTCATGGATTCTCATGCCTATATTCACTGTTTACGTGCTATTGATGACTTGGATTCGGATTTCATGAGATTTCTTGGATTTGGAGGAAAACCGCAAAAATATAAATAAACTTTTTCTCTCTTTTAAAATAAAAAGTGCGGTTTTCCCATGATGTATGAGTCGTCCACCATGAGTTTGCTGATGGATTTCGAGACTGATTCGAGGAGTGGAGGAACCGTTTTGGGTACATGGTGGGCCCGGTGCGGTACCCCGGGGCAAGAGGATCGTGTTGTTGACGTTGAGCCTGGCAGGGGAGCACTACCGACCGGTGATTTTTCCCGACGCGTCGGATATCCGGAGGATACCGTCGTGGTCTTGAGATGGATGGTAGGGGCCTATCTGGACTGACGGCGCCCTAGATATTGTGATTGAGACGTTGAGATTTTGAGATATTGAGGTACAGAGATTGTGACACAGAGATATCAAGATATTTGGATACTTGTTTTGTGTCGATGCTGGGCACTATTTTATACTGATTTCATTTATGGTACCTCCTATTTGAAATACAGAAATCTCACTGATTTATGAAAGTAGCTTTATTCAGTACATGCATTCTGTTTCATGCATTCATACATCATCCATATGATATATCGCTACCTGAGGCATTAACACGGGCGCATGAGATTACACTCGGTTAGGTATTACCCTAGCCATTGTTATAGGCTGCATGTTATACATATATTTGAGGATATATTATGATCTTTGACCTAGGTTGCATTATTTATGCGATTTCTGTTCGTAGAAGTTTTTCTACTCCCGAGTTGGCAACTCACCCCCGTTGTGCCACAGTTTCTTGCAGGTTTTGCCTTACAGGTTTCATTACGGCTTTGCTGGCACTGCTTCCCATTTCCGGATGACTTTCTAGTAGGTCGGTTCACTTGTATCGTACCCCCATTATATATCTTGTATATCATTATTCTGTTGTATCTAGAAGTTCCATCAACCAAACATGTATTTATTTAAGATAGAGACCAGTGATGTTTATTCTTTCGACCTTAGAGTCGCGCGTTGTATTCCTGTGAATTTCTTGTTGTTTTGAGTTTCTATTTGAGTTTTGATTCTCGCCCTTGGCGTTGTATATTATATTGCTTGTGTGGTTGTGACCGTCGATTGACGAAGAGCTAGCTCCCGCTTGGGGATGCCTTTTCTTTTGATTTCGTATACCATTCATGTTGTATCCCGTTCGGGGGCCAGTATTTACAAAAGAGACTCTGCCGAAATTTTCAGGAAATATTTGATGTTTTTAAAAAAAAAAGGCATAATTCGGCTTATGCTATTAAAACTACTTGATTTAAATTGGTTTTCCTTCACTCTACTACTTTTCTTGGTTTGGATTTCTGGGTTTTTCGGCTTACTTAGATTACGTACGCCTCGAGACGTTTCGTAGTCTAAGTGCCGTTCATGTTCCGTACTTTCGGGTCGTGACAAAGTTGATATCAGAGCGTTAGGTTTTACCTTCGGAGCATAGGATGACCCTTGGTTGATGGAATAGGTGACTAAAGTCGAGTGACGTACCGTGGGTATGTTCCGCGGCATACTTACGACACGCCACTGCACTTAAGGAGCCTTAGGATGTACATTTCTTTGCTCAGTATTATATTCATTCCTGATCTATCCTCATCAGTACCAGTTATGGTTTTGCTGCCACGATTACGGGCAGGGGGAGCTACGGCTAGAGTTGCGGTCAGCATGAGCTCGTCACAAACGAGGACTGACCCGGGCGTAATTCCGGTGACACACGATTGCGGAGATGTGTCTTTTTACTGTGTTTTCGCACCACGAGCGTTTGATGGATCGCTGTATGAGGTTACTCGGATGTGCTGATCGACACCAGAGAATTGAGCCAATGATAGAGGCCAGCTAGATTTTGATGACCGTTGGTGTATTGCTCACTCATGATGATTGAGGCACTGTTCAGCTTGCAGACGAGTGAGACAGTTGTTGCTGCGAGCGACGGGATATCGCCCCAGATGTTGGAGCTATTGCAGTACGAGTTGTACTAAGAGATGATAGAAGGTCGCTAGTCACTAAGGATGAATGACTAGGACATGTGGTTCATTCGCTACACCGATGCGAGGTCATCAGATAGATTGATTCCAGCTAGAGACGACTTCACGCGGAGACGTTAAGAGTCGACAGAGACGATCGAATGTCAGAAACCTATTATTCCAAGTTTAAAGTATTTGGAAGGGCATGCAGGCAATTCTATGGACCCTCTAGAAGAATGAAACCCTAACTCAACTTAATGACTGTGTGAAAGCCTTTGAACCTTCGGGTTAGCGGCAGTTCTACGGCGCTATTAGTGACGCTTGGGTTTGCCCTTCTACGGCTGGACCATCGATGTTGTGGTATGTATTCGATACTATTAAACTGTGCCCAAGATGTTGAGCTCTTGGAGGGTTATGAGGTTTTGACGACTCGATCGGATGGCTCGACTTAATTCGGATGCTAGGTGGTGAGATGCATTTCTTGGGAGACTCCCGATACGAGGATAGCCGTTGGAGCTCAGTCCATGCAGCCGCGATGAGACGAGTCCAAAGTAGACGACATTAGAGAAAAGTGGAGTAAGAAGTTCGTACGAGATCTTGATGAGACGACGTTCCACTCCACCATCAGAGATGCGATACGCATGCCAAGACATTGTACTTGGATTTACCTTCCAGAAGGAGTCGCGATGAGTATGCAGTCGTTCCAGAGCAAGATGCAGATATAGGAAAGGACGATGACTTCCGGACAGTTGGCAGAGACGAGACATGGAAGAGACCATGAGCAAGATTCCTTCCAGGACACTGCTGCAATGATACTTGCACCCAGGATCAGATGTGTCATGTACATTCAGAGAGCCAGAGGCCGACGCCAGTGATATGCTGTCTTACGAGTGGCCGCGATGATTGACCGAGAGATGACCAGAGAAGTGCCAGAACGGGATCATCCCCGTTAGCACACCTGACAGGGCCGATGAGCCGATGGACCGAGAGATTGGTAATTCACAGTGAAGACCTTGACCCAGGAGTGGTCATTGTTACGCACACCAGCAGGCCAGAGTTCATGATCATCGACGAGACGTCCCACTAGTGACCGCGACAGTTGGTCCGAGATTCTTAGAGGATGCACTTGAGCGGTACTATTCCGCCATTATTGATTTCGATGTTTTGGGTGATTTATTCGCATGATTTGATTTTGATGATTGAGGATTTACGATCTTTGCACAGTGTTGCACTTGATATCGTTTTCGTGCTTTGGTTTCACATGTATGTGATTTTACGGTTTTAGACATTTGAGTTGATTTTGTGTGTATGCACGCACACGATTTAGTTCCTGCACTCTGTATAGTTTATATATGCTTGCAGTGCAGTGATACGCCTTTTGTGCACTTAGATGCACTGGACTTCGATTTCGATTGTGATACTCGATATTTGTTTTGTGCACCTTATGCACCTGATTTGATTTTACGCATGTTCGGCGCTTGATATTGGATTTCATGATTTCGTGCATGATGGATGCCCCTGGTTTTGGGTTTTCACGCATGTTGAGCGCATGTCTTGAGATGCGATTTTAGTGCACACCAGATGCACTAAATCGAGATTTATTTTGCGTGCATGTCAGATGCACCTGATTTTGCTGTCAGGCACACACGTTGCCTACGACAGATGCTTTGTGCACACCCGATGCACTTAGATCTTGTTTCTGTGCACTTGTATGGCACGTATATGGATTTTGATTGTCGTGCGCACCAGACGCACGTAGTATTCATACACGTATTTTGGGATTGATTTCTTATAGAGCAGTACGTTTTTTTTATGATAATTGCGATGTGTTTTCGTACTAAGCAGTGCTAGTCAGAGGACAGTACCTGAATGTATTTTGCATGCATTGATAGCTATTGAAGGGAATTCCAAAAAGCGAGCTATAGTCTCAGTATTTACCTTCGTGTCTGATATGACGCGAAACGTTTAAAACAAAGAAAACCCTTCTAAATTGTTTTCCAAAACGGCGGAACGTACATTTCAAACAAAGGCATATATGTATATAGTTATTTTCTTATGATAGACGTCCGCCACTGTGCAGTGCTACGAGCATCGCACAGCGATTTGAAAAAGGTTTGTCATGCATTGCTTCTAGATGCTTTAATGAAGTATATCATGTTGGTTTTCGTATTGGATCTTGACATTGATGTCTTCCCCATGACTCCGATGATTGTGGGATGCTTGACGGAGTTTTGATTTTGAGTTTTATGCTCATTTTTCATGCGCATGCATTGCGCTATGATGTGTTTATGTATTTATGATTTCGGAGCCCCGGCGATTTGATGGTTTTGGCTGAAATATTTGAGTATTTGGGGGGGAGTTTTAATTTAAATTCGGGGACCGAATTTCTTTAAGGGGGGAAGATTGTAACGTTTTGAAAATCGTTTCGGTGAAATTTCGAAAAAACGGTAAAATAAGAGGGTTTTCTGTAAAAAGTCAAAATGCAAATATCTTTATTATAAAATTAAATATACATATTCTAACTATGTAATTGCTAGTATTTGCTGTTTATTGAGCCACTGGTGAAATTTCAAATTTTCTGAAAATTTTTCCGAAATTAATTATTTTAATATTATTTTAAGCCGTCACTAATACATTTAATTAGGGAAAATTACAAATTGGAATGAGTTGAAACAAATTTTGTGCATCATAAAACATTAAATAAAATTTTATCATGTAGTTTTTGAAATGAAATCGTTTGCCAAAACGGTTTAGAAAATATCGAAGAAAAAGGCTTTTTTTTATTGTAAATGGATGTTTGGGGTATTGTATTTATCGTTTTCCATCACCCCACACCCATACCCACACTCACACACCCCCATTTATTTATTCCCTTGGCTGAATTCAGCAGCCCCCACCCATTTTCCCCACTTGAATTTCAAAGAATGAAAAGAAAAGAAATGAGAATGGATAAAAGAGTTGGTATTTGGTTGACTTGGACTTTTCCCTCACCATACCACACACCACACTCCCTCTCTCCTCTCTCCCACCTGCAATGGCCGATCCCCCCTCCATTTCAGCCCCTTCATTCTTCATCTCTTTCTCTTTAAAAAAAATTCATCAAAAATGCTTGAAAATCCACAAAAAATCAAGCAAAAATCCAAATCAAAATCCACCTCCTACCCATTTTTCCTTGGCTACCATAGCATGGATCTAGGGATTTAGATTTCAATTTGGGAGGCTAAGTGTGCTTGTAGGATCTTCAAATTTATTTGGGTATAATTCTAACCTTTTTGTTAAATTGTTGTTAATTGCTTTAAGTTAGCTTAATTAGGTGTTTAATTAGGTTTAATTGCTAGTTTGGAAAATTTATGAGTTAGGGTTTGAATTCAAATATAGTTATTGTCACGTGTTTAAGTTTACAAAGTGTATTTTGGCATGTGAGAGCATGGAAAACCTAATCTAGTTGCTATTATGTAAATTGTTACATTTAAATTGTCCAAATCAAGTTTTTAAGCAAACTAGGTTTTTGAAATTTGATTAAGTAATGGAGATAAAAATCTAATTAGGGTATTCAAGCCATTATTAACATTTTAAAGTGTAGTTTAATACTTTAGTTCATGAAAATCCAAGCTAGATTATGGTTTGTGCATTTTTTTGCTATAAAATTGTTAAAATTTCGGTATATTGTAAACTAGAATTTTGGAATTTATGGAAATTGATGAGAATAAATTATAGGAATGGTTTATATGACTTTGTTATGATAATTAGTGAATATTGTAGCCGCTAGATTCGTTTAAACATCAAGATGTTGTATTAAAGCGGTTAATTTTGCTTATTAGGTTTTCGGAAAAATAGCTTTAAAGCGAATTTGAAGTTTTGGTGATTTTAACCGTATTTTATATATATAATTAAGGTGTTGTGAAACCACGATTGATACGTTTGAGTTTTTGTCGATGGTTTGGCGTTTGTACGCCGACGTCGAGGGTTTTTGGGTTGATTTGTGAAAGCAACCATAGGTTTTGACCTATGTGGGATTCGGGTGTCGTTTTTGGGTCATGAGTCGGATTTTAATACGACACGGTGCATTATGATATGTAGGTACCCCATGTGGACTTCGAGATGACAAGCAAGCGCGTGGCGACGTCTGTAAGTGCACGGCGGCGCCCCGGCCGTCAATCCGACGGCTAAATACGGAAGCGGTGATAAACTTTAATTTTACTTGAACTGGCAAACCGCCGCGCACTAATACCCGGATCGAACCACTAACTAGTCCTAGCTAACAATAAGATGGGAAAGAGATATACCGACGATCCAAGTCCTCCGGTCTTCTCGTCATCGTCCCGATCTCTTGCGGAATGTCCCGTCTCCTCCTCGTCGCCGGAAGTGCACCACATCGCCTACTTCTTTTACGGGCTCCCACCTCAATGCCGAGGCAACTCGGGCACGAAGCCGGCTACTCGACGTGCCCAAGATTCGCTGTAGAATATGTAGTCCTCAAGTCTCACTTTGGGGTTGTAGGAATTGCCTTTTGGTGGAGGAAATGATATGAGAACAATGTGGAGGGACTTGTGGGATTTTACAAAAGCAAAAGAGCAAAAATCCCACATGCAAAAATTTGGACAGCCCCTAATGCTTTTGGCCGGCCATCTCAAGTGAGTGAGGGAGAGAATGAGATAGAATCCCATGAGGGAGTGAGTGGCTTGAACAATAATGCAAGGCATCAAAAACAAATCATGAAAGAATATGATCATAAGCAAAACCACACACAACTCCAACCATCAACAACCATCATGACCACTAAAAGTCAAGCTATCACGAAAAAGGAAAGTCAAGGGATGGTGCATATCATGAAAACCATCATGATACAAATAATATGCAAAGGACCCCCTTCCAAATACTTATTTGCAACAATGCAAATAAGCCCTCCTCCACCAATCTTCGGCCAATGAACGAAACAAAGGAAATCGGCCGAAACGGAAAGCAAACTGGCAACTCCAGAAAACTGGTCCCGTAATAAATTACAGGAAAACCCCGATACTGTGCATACACACCCGCATCTGTATTTCGACCGAAATACAGATACAATGAGACAAAGTCTACACTGTACTATACTAGGATCCGGCTTAAACCAAAGCCGGCTAGTAATATCCGTTCGATCCTGATCAGTGCAATACCGCACGTATCTGATCGAACCCTGCCATATATCCATACGGCCTATAGTACAAACTGTCGGATCCTGATCCATGCAATACCGCACGTATCTGAACGGACCTTGCCATATCTCCATACGGCCTCTACAACCTTTCGCCCGAAAGCTGAGTAACTGAATGTGGGGGACTCTAAAGACTCGTCAACACCTTGGTTGTGGATTTAACCACTAGCACGTCAGAGGTATAAGCCAATACGTAACGGGCTACCAGGTACTGACTAAAAGGGATGTCTGTGAGCGAACTCAGCCTGACAACCCTACTGAGCCTGTCAGTGACAATATCCGTACAGTCCGGTCCGTTCGTCTATGAGCATCGCATGGCGGGCCTAGGGGGTTGGTAAAAGTCAGACCCCTAAAAGCGGTACAAGTCGTGTCGCAGTGTAGCCCAGAACACCCTGAGATACTACTGGAATACCTACCAGTAAATCTCCTAGCCTCGGCCGAGGGCTTCGTGTAATGGCTCTCCTAGACACAGCACGACCTCACCCCTAATACCGGGAGAGACGAACCCCTGAAGATACGCTCACTGCCTCCATGTGGCTCGGGACTGTACCCAACTAAAACCTGTTTGCACGACTCCTTTGAGCCGTGGTAGGGTAGTAATCAAAGTATAGTGGGAACTCACACAAGACAAATGACGATCCCCAGGTCGATGAACTAACCTATACACATGTCACCAGGGAACTGCCATCTGACGTCTGGTATATGACCAACTAGCATGTTCCCGGCGAGTCCTGTCCGGTGTACTCATAACCCAATGAGCACCTGTATACATCTTAGGTGAACCAACTGACACCAGTGGCTTGTGCGACCGGCCACCGCCCTTCGTCGGGGTCTCGACTGTATACACTAGTCTACTATGGAGAATCGATGCCCTGTCTCGAAACTCTCACGACTAGGGACCTTTTAAGGATATGCTTATAGACCCCCAGCTCCCACTTATATGATCGCCCTCATACTGCTGGTGGTCAAGCAAGAATCCTAGGGGCTCTACCAACGTGTAATAGCGACTTGTCAGGTCACCTGAAGCAGTACACGATGATAAAGGTAAACCAGATAGCATACTATCATCTCGAGTAAGACTGTCCTACCGGGATAGGTCCTCCATCAATCATTACAATCACGTACCTGTGACCTAATAATTGACTCTGAGGGCACTATCTCCAACAATCTCCCACTTGCACTCAAGGCTAATTATTGCGATGTCGCATACTCACAGCCCGTGTGATACCGAACATCCAACTCCTCTACTAGTCAGTCTCACAAAGCTCGTTTGCGAAACTATTGCATTCGAGGAATAGCCTTAGTGAGTGGATCCGCTTTGTTGTCTCTTTCCATGTCTCTCTATATCTCAAGTTCGCGGAGAAACCCATCTCCCGAAATGAGCAATACCTGTCTTAGAATGTGTCTGGATGTCTGATGGGAAATAGCTCATAAATGAACTCCAAATCCAAACTTCTTCGACTGTATCGTCAACTGAACTCAATCAGTATCATGCGCCATGCCTCCCTCAGTATTGCCTTGGACCACCTGTCCAAAATACTGCCCCTCGTCAGAAGGAAAACTATAACTCTGACAACCTCCTTGTCGTCCCGGTCACCTTGGAAGCCTGGAATGATAACTGTCTCCTGAATGAGGCTGTCGTTATCATATCCCTAGAACATCCACTTATGTTCTAAAACTGCTTCCGACTATTTCTCCAGGATTGGATTAATGTCAACTTATTGCATCTAGTGCAAGAACAACATCTGGTATGGTACTTGACATCTCATGATTGACTCAATTGCCTAAGCAAGTGATCTGCCAATCATGCACATCCCTCTCCCCTTTAGTCTGTAAGACACCTTTAGAGAGGGTGACTCCATCACCTGCAGGTACACTACCGTGCCAGGAGTCGTCCATTCTAAATACTCTTAGAATGCTGTCTAAGTACCCTGATTGGGAAACCACCCAAATCTAGATCTAATACCATAGATCCAGTAACCAGTATGTCTGATATAATGTCCAAGTCCTGTGTGGAGAAACCACTGTGTGACGACCAAAGTATAACCGATTGTAGTATAGGAATATCACTTCCTACTCTGTGTATGTCATCCAAATACAAGGACATCACACCCTACTACCTTCTCAACTGATCCATCCCCTATTCTGATGAAGTCAAACCCATAACTGTCACGTCAGAAATAGATGATCTATCTCCGCTACTGGTGCTTGAGTCTATAAATAGACATAAGCTACCTGTCCACCAATGCTTCCGCTGCTCCCACTGACTACGACAACCCTCTGGCAGAGTCATATACATGTACACTTCTAAAACTAGTTTAGAACGACGCTATACTCATCCTCCCGCCGGGTCTCGCAGCCTGGAACAACAGCAATGGTAATTGTGGGTAAACAAGAACTTCCCTGTCACCGTCCTTGAGGCTACCGGAGTACCTCTCGGGTGCCTGAAGTTACCCACCTTATCTGCGGAGTGGCCAATGGAATGTCAATCCAGATTGAATCTTTAGGTTCCTTATCAAATCTTCAGTAATCGTTTGTGGTTCTGGAATCACTTCCAGTTCTACCATACTCCCACTACTGTTTTCTGAAAAAATCCATTTTTTAATAAAACTGTGGCGAGTCTAGAACAATATTGCTATTGTTCATCCAGATGGTAGAAAGTCAGCCTGCGTCATAGCCTGGGTCAACCTACAAACAGCCATTACAGAAACGTGCCTTGAATTGTCCAGTGTCTGGTTTTAAGCATAAGCCGGACAACTCCCCGTACCTTAACATCGTTAAGATACGAACTGTTCTATATCCCATATAGGACCAGAGGCACTGATTTAATTGAACCAGATCAAAATCATGCAACTGTCTCCAGTGCATGTCAACTAAATGGAAGGAGGCCGATCAGCATTACTCAACTCAGGAATGCTTCCAATTATGAGTAACCTGAAAGAGAAGCAAGATCTCTTAGTCACTACTATCAATTGAATACCATATACAAGTATCTACATCTTCGATCACTTTGAAGAATCCCGATACTTGCTACACCTGGTTCTCTACTGTATTCAAATACCTATAACTTCTCCAAATTCGGACCCTGTGTTTCCACGAAACAATTGTCTAAAAACCAGAGAAGTCATAAGTAAACCGAATATAGTACGAGGACCAACCCCTCTGTCCTGATGGACCCTGGACAACATACAATACTCTGTATAAGTCCCTTGAGTCTAATAACTCATTCATTGTGTGTCGCAGGTTGAAAACTGTACTTATGGTTAAGAAGAATTACACCGCTGTTTAATGCTCCTTACCTAACCATCCACTGATATAGGTAAATGTCGTAGACATAATTTCAAAAAGGTATATCTCACTCTATGAAAATAGACGTACAGATATATCAATTTGAAACTGGTGCATAACTGCGGATATTCAAAACCAAATATTTGCCAACCGGCAAACAGCCCAGGCGATTTCCTCAAATATCACCGATTACAACGAATCCCGATATAATGAGGATAATCACCCAATTCCCAATAACTTACTCCCACTCATCATCTGTAAAACCATACAGATGTGAGAACCGTACCTGGTAAATACATACCCTGGAGCAAGTGTCTAATCGGGAAATCAGTTTTCCTTTAACAGTACACAGTGAGACTGAAACATCGAAATGTTTTGATGGGGTATCCTGGTATTCTTAGTAATGCCTCTTCCAGATTCACGACTGTAACCGTATAATTCTTTGCCACCTCTCCAAATCCCTTCATATGTCTTTAGTCTTTACCTTCTGCACACCCCTTTAGGCCAAATGGTTTTCTTCCTTCCCTACCGTTCGGCACCAGCCTATGGTTTGGAAGAAGACTATCCAATAAGCATAATGGGTGTACTGTCCCAATCCTAGGAACACTCGCAATGAGAGAGGGTGAAGATAAAAGACAACCGAATAAACCTTATTCCTATTTCTCCTGGACCAGAATCCATCCCCGAACTGGAACAAGTTCCTTTCGAGTTCGTATATAACGATGGAATATCCAAATAAACTGTGGATCTTCGTAGTGATACGGAGTGTCCTGGAGAAATTCAGAGGTGATTTTAGGATTGGCGAAGAAATACCTGGTTTGGTCATGAATATCAGTTGCAATTTACTTTGCCCTCTTACTAATCCCTTGCTTTGTCTTAACTTAATACCTTCTGCACACCATCGTTAGGCTAATTGGTTTTCTTCATTCCCTACCAGTCGGCACCAGCCTAAGGTTTGGAAGAAGACTATCCAATTTGCGTAACAGGTGTACTACTCCTAAACCAAGGAGCACTCGCAACCGGAGAGGAGGCAAAAGGAAAAGACAACTGAATAATCCTATCCGTTTTCTCCAGAACTGGAAACCATCCTCGAATAAATCCCTTCGAGTTCGTATCTAACCATACGATGGTTTTGTCCAATGGAAGTGGACGTTCGTAGTAATACGGGGTGTCCTGGAGAAAAGGGTAAAAGTAGGAGTGGCAATGAGGTCTGCAACTCTGACAATCCAAAAGCCAGTGTTCAAGAAGGTTCGGTTAACTTGGTCACTGAGTCATAGTCTTAGGGTCGGGTCAATGGTCGCTGCCGAAGAGAGAGAGAAAAGAAACACTCAGCGTGCACTCTAACCTAGATCAGAATGGTTACCAATTTATCTAATCTGGAATCCTCCCACTGTACCTCAAATTCTCCTCCAAACCTGAAAGAAGAATTAGTCAGGGTCACCCGAGGAGTAAACTAACTCATCAGTGGGAATCGGGATCCAACTATCATCACATGATAACGTGACGGAATCCGCTCATGCTACCACACTCCAGAAGGTATGCGCATATCTGGCATGTTTCAGTTCTTTTGAAACTCCCGATGTGATTTCTGCCCCATGCTCTTATGACCTTGGCGTGAGGTCAAAATATCATAAGTCACATGTCAAGTTCTGCCCGTCATTATCCAGGTTAATTTGAACCCACCCGTACATACCCTTGACGTAGGCCAAAATAGTAGTACGACTGTCCCAAACCAACGCATCTATCTATGCAACAGATAAATACCCGGCAGCTACCAATCACTATGCCTTGGCATGAGGTCAAAATACATAGCTTGAATACTACCGAATATTTAACTGAAATGACGGAGGGCTATGAATGGTTTCTGGCGAAAACCTTTAACGTAATGAACTTGATATCGTTGAAGGAACAGATAGCTTTTAAAAAATATAGTGACGACAACTTCCGCTAAAGAGGTCACTCCCGGTGAAGGGATCTCGGCTCTTTCCCCGTAGAATGGGGTGCAGGATATTCCAACTGAATACCACGGTGCAAAGCAAAAGTAATCGGCTATAGTGAAGTCATTGCCCTGACGCAAACTTTTGTCCAAGGGGTCACTCCCGGTGAAGGGATCTCGGCCCTTGCCTCGTCGACTGAGGAGCAGGATATTCCAACTGAATATCACGATGCAAAACAAAAGTGAACGTCCTTGCAATAACAGCTTTTTGAAAAGTGTTCCAACAACATCAGATTAGGTTTCTTTTTAACTTGCATTGATCCGAATCAATGCAGTCCCATCAATTGATCACACCAAAAAGAACGAAAATATACTGATGTACGTATATGCCATCCGCATTCGCCACTGGGTCCCGTCATTACCCGTTAGGTTAGCTAACTAACGACAGAGCGGGGACTGGACTAGCGCGGATGCAAAACATATACAACATCTACTAATATATATACCAATATATTATATTTCGCTCAAGGCGTGAATAAAATGCAACATCACAGAGAATGAACAGCATCACAGAACAATACAGATATCTGGGATCCCCGGGTTTCACAGAGCCGCTGAAACCCGACGTTCCCCTGGTCGTGTGGATAGCCTGTGCAATGAAATCCTAGACCCCTACGGGCGCGGCAAGTTACCCGCCAAAACCTGAAGCGAGGCAGCCCCCTTCAGCGACGTGAATGGACCACCCAGCACTTCACGGAATCCGGTAACTTGGGCACCCCTCCTGGGTCAACCTGTACCCCCTACGAGTGCGGCGATTGGCCCGCCAATCCTAGAGTGAAGCCCCCCTCCGTCTCAATGCCATGAGATGCGGGCTTGTTGCCCTCCAGAACCCGGCTATCCGTGCACCCCTCCGCGGGGTAATCCTAGTACAGAAAGTAAAATATACATACACCGGGTACATCGACTGCAACCAGGTCGTGCCCCAAAATAATAATACAATCAGGCAGTGACGGCAGTCCACATGTCGGACGGTCGCCCCGCAATATCAAATGTACATAATACAACCACAACTGTACTAGCATTGCATCCAGGCTATCCCCCACGACCGATCCGCAACATCACAGCAAAATCACAAAACATCAACGTGAAAGTCACGTTCGCAAATCCGTCTAACCGGGCTATAGCAGTTAGACCGGATTTACCGATCAAGTGACATTCACGGTCGCAGATATAATGTAAATACTGTGAAATAATGTGTTTAAAAAATATCCGATCGATCAAATTATAACAAGTGGGCCCCAAGCACTACTGTAGCACATCAAGAAACTCTGGGCCCAATATTAATATTCCAAAACCCATATTTTAAGCCCACAAAGACACTGTAGAAATTTGGTGCAGGGATCTCCACAGTGCGCGGCGGAACAGCGGCGGGAAGGGGGTTTGTGCGGCGGTTCCGCGCTCCCACAGTGGAATCACTTCATCGAATTTTTACAGAGCTCTTATAATCTCCAGTACATCAATTTTATACAACCTGAAAAATTTTTGGAGACCAAAAAATTTCAACAGAAAACTGTCGCTTTGAAAAACTCGGTTTTGGAACTTTTGATCGATCGGAAATGCAAAACACATTAAACCAAGCTAGACTAAGTTAATGGCGAGGCTCTGATACCACTGTAAGTGCACGGCGGCGCCCCGGCCGTCAATCCGACGGCCAAATGCGGAAGCGGTGATAAACTTTAATTTTACTTGAACTGGCAAACCGCCGCGCACTAATACCCGGATAGAACCACTAACTAGTCCTAGCTAACAATAAGATGGGAAAGAGATATACCGACGATCCAAGTCCTCCGGTCTTCTCGTCATCGTCCAGATCTCTTGCGGAATGTCCCGTCTCCTCCTCGTCGCCGGAAGTGCACCACATCGCCTACTTCTTTTACGGGCTCCCACCTCAATGCCGAGGCAACTCGGGCACGAAGCCGGCTACTCGACGTGCCCAAGATTCGCTGTAGAATATGTAGTCCTCAAGTCTCACTTTGGGGTTGTAGGAATTGCCTTTTGGTGGAGGAAATGATATGAGAACAATGTGGAGGGACTTGTGGGATTTTACAAAAGCAAAAGAGCAAAAATCCCACATGCAAAAATTTGGACAGCCCCTAATGCTTTTGGCCGGCCATCTCAAGTGAGTGAGGGAGAGAATGAGATAGAATCCCATGAGGGAGTGAGTGGCTTGAACAATAATGCAAGGCATCAAAAACAAATCATGAAAGAATATGATCATAAGCAAAACCACACACAACTCCAACCATCAACAACCATCATGACCACTAAAAGTTAAGCTATCATGAAAAAGGAAAGTCAAGGGATGGTGCATATCATGAAAACCATCATGATACAAATAATATGCAAAGGACCCCCTTCCAAATACTTATTTGCAACAATGCAAATAAGCCCTCCTCCACCAATCTTCGGCCAATGAACGAAACAAAGGAAATCGGCCGAAACGGAAAGCAAACTGGCAACTCCAGAAAACTGGTCCCGTAATAAATTACAGGAAAACCCCGATACTGTGCATACACACCCGCATCTGTATTTCGACCGAAATACAGATGCAATGAGACAAAGTCTACACTGTACTATACTAGGATCCGGCTTAAACCAAAGCCGGCTAGTAATATCCGTTCGATCCTGATCAGTGCAATACCGCACGTATCTGATCGAACCCTGCCATATATCCATACGGCCTATAGTACAAACTGTCCGATCCTGATCCGTGCAATACCGCACGTATCTGAACGGTCCTTGCCATATCTCCATACGGCCTCTACAACCTTTCGCCCGAAAGCTGAGTAACTGAATGTGGGGGACTCTAAAGACTCGTCAATACCTTGGTTGTGGATTTAACCACTAGCACGTCAGAGGTATAAGCCAATACGTAACGGGCAACCAGGTACTGACTAAAACGGATGTCTGTGAGCGAACTCAGCCTGACAACCCTACTGAGCCTGTCAGTGACAATATCCGTACAGTCCGGTCCGTTCGTCTATGAGCATCACATGGCGGGCCTAGGGGGTTGGTAAAAGTCAGACCCCCAAAAGCGGTACAAGTCGTGTCGGAGTGTAGCCCAGAACACCCTGAGATACTACTGGAATACCTACCAGTAAATCTCCTAGCCTCGGCCGGGGGCTTCGTGTAATGGCTCTCCTAGACACAGCACGACCTCACCCCCAATACCGGGAGAGACGAACCCCTGAAGATACGCTCACTGCCTCCATGTGGCTAGGGACTGTACCCAACTAAAACCTGTTTGCACGACTCCTTTGAGCCGTGGTAGGGTAGTAATCAAAGTACAGTGGGAACTCACACAAGACAAATGGCGATCCCCAGGTCGATGAACTAACCTGTACACATGTCACCAGGGAACTGCCATCTGACGTCTGGTATATGACCAACTAGCATGTTCCCGGCGAGTCCTGTCCGGTGTACTCATAACCCAATGAGCACCTGTATACATCTTAGGTGAACCAACTGACACCAGTGGCTTGTGAGACCGGCCACCGCCCCTCGTCGGGGTCTCGACTGTATACACTAGTCTACTATGGAGAATCGATGCCCTGTCTCGAAACTCTCACGACTAGGGACCTTTTAAGGATATGCTTATAGACCCCCAGCTCCCACTTATATGATCGCCCTCATACTGCTGGTGGTCAAGCAAGAATCCTAGGGGCTCTACCAACGTGTAATAGCGACTTGTCAGGTCACCTGAAGCAGTACACGATGATAAAGGTAAACCAGATAGCATACTATCATCTCGAATAAGACTGTCCTACCGGGATAGGTCCTCCATCAATCATTTCAATCACGTACATGTGACCTAATAATTGACTCTGAGGGCACTATCTCCAACAACGTCGGCACCGGCGAGCGAGGACCAGGTGAGTAGATTTATATCTACGGGGCGAAGTCGGGTGGATGGCGTATAGCACCCCCGCAGTCCGTAGTATAGTTCATATATACATATGTTTATATAGGTATTTTATGATACGAGAATGTTTATTCATGTTATGTTTAGGTGTTCATGGATTAGTTTTGGGTTAGTAGCCAAACCCTAGAGTAGTTGTTATACCCACATACGCACACACAGACTTGCATACGTTACTTTCTTGTGCGTAGATAGGGATGTGTATATAAGTATATATGCGTGGATTTGGGACTATGCATATATACATTCATATACACATGCATGGATGATGAGGTTAGTACTTGGGATTTAAAATGAGTCGATGAGATTTAATTTGAGGCTGTGAGATCGGTGATATAGTAGGGTTCGTATTTGAGATACGACATGACGTTGTAGCGGGTCCTTGACGTAGTGTTTCACACACGTCCATGCATACTTAGGCGGTATCAGTATTGTACTAGACGTAGATTAGTACCCCGGATTATGATCTTTGATAAAGAGGATACCAGGTGAACAATGTGATGAATGTGATATTGACCCGTACCAAGATTTTGGATGCCGTACGACGGATTTACGTACGAGCTATATATTGATGATTGATCCGCACTCTTGACTTGGAATATCTGATTATCGATATGGTATCGGATTGATAGCATCGAGGCGGGATCACCGACTAATATATATATTCATATATGTATCGACTCAGATGCTAGGCGGTTTCCTTACCTTTCGTTCAGCCGTATAGTTTAGTGTAGTTGTCAGACTAGATTAGATTTCTACCTATTTCAAAATTAACGGATCGTGGGTATTTTAAAAGACAGGTCAAGCGATCTACGGATATTTCAAAAGACGTATCCTTTATTAAAACCACCGTAGACCTTATTTTCAAAACCACACGATTCGTGTTACTTCAAAGGGCACCATTGTTTAGTATTTGGCTCCCGCTCATTATTGTTGTTCGCTCCGCATCGCATGCTTATATTATGATTCATATCCTATTATTAATAACATGCTGTTAGGACACCAGCACCATTACCGATGACGCGTATGTACCACGTACACTTACTTGCCGGCTCACACACATCTTCATCGGTAATTGCCATGTCACGAACACTTTAGAAAATACTATTTAATTTGACATAGGTTGTTAGCTAATAGTTTAGACATGATATTAGTGTACTTGCCTTATATGCTAGTTAGACATTGTAGTTATTGCCTACTACTTCATGCATGTTATTATTCACTATTGTGTCGCATTCATGGATTCTCATGCCTATATTCACTGTTTACATGCTATTGATGACTTGGATTCGGATTTCATGAGATTTCTTGGATTTGGAGGAAAACCGCAAAAACATAAATAAACTTTTTCTCTCTTTTAAAATAAAAAGTGCGGTTTTCTCATGATGTATGAGTCGTCCACCATGAGTTTGCTGATGGATTTCGAGACCTGATTCGAGGAGTGGAGGAACCGTTTCGGGTACATGGTAGGCCCGGTGCGGTACCCCGGGGCAAGAGGATCGTGTTGTTGACGTTGAGCCTGGCAGGGGAGCACTACCGACCGGTGATTTTTTCCGACTCGTCGGATATCCAGAGGATACCGTCGTGGTCTTGAGATGGATGGTAGGGGCCGGTCTGGACTGACGGCGCCCTAGATATTGTGATTGAGACATTGAGATTTTGAGATATTAAGGTACAGAGATTGTGACACAGAGATATCGAGATATTTGGATACTTGTTTTGTGTCGATGCTGGGCACTGTTTTATGCTGATTTCATTTATGGTACCTCCTATTTGAAATACAGAAATCTCACTGAGTTATGAAAGTTGCTTTATTCAGTACATGCATTTTGTTTCATGCATTCATACATCATCTATATGATATATCGCTACCTGGGGAACTAACACGGGTACATGAGATTACACTCGGTTAGATATTACCCTAGCCATTATTATAGGCTGCATGTTATACATATATTTGAGGATATATTATAATCTTTGACCTAGGTTGCGTTATTTATGCGATTTCTGTTCGTAGAGGTTTTTCTACTCCCAAGTTGGCAACTCACCCCCGTTATGCCACAGTTTCTTGCAGGTTTTGCCGTACAGGTTTCATTACGGCTTTGCTGGCACTGCTTCCCATTTCCGGGTGACTTTCTAGTAGGTGGGTTCACTTGTATCGTACCCCCATTATATATCTTGTATATCATTATTCTGTTGTATCTAGAAGTTCCATAAACCAAACATGTATTTATTTAAGATAGAGACCAGTGATGTTTATTCTTTCGACCTTAGAGTCGCGCGTTGTATTTCTGTGGATTTCTTGTTGTTTTGAGTTTCTATTTGAGTTTTGATCCTCGCCCTTGGCGTTGTATATTATATTGCTTGTGTGGTCGTGACCGTCGATTGACGAAGAGCTAGCTCCCGCTTGGGGATGCCTTTTTTTTTATTTCGTATACTATTCATGTTGTATCCCATTTAGGGGCCAGTATTTACAAAGAGACTCTGCCGAAATTTTCAGGAAATATTTGATATTTTAAAAAAAAAAAGCCATAATTCGGCTTATGCTATTAAAACTACTTGATTTAAATTGGTTTTCCTTCACTCTACTACTTTTCTTGGTTTGGATTTCTGGGTTTTTCGGCTTACTTAGATTACGTACGCCTCGAGATGTTTCGTAGTCTATGTGCCGGTCATGTTCCGTACTTTCGGGTCGTGATACCGGTATTGGGGGTTGATGTTGCGCTTTGCTCGATTGGCCGTAATAGGGAAGCCCCTGGCCAGGGCTGATTCAGAGATTTGCTGGTAAGTGTTACCTGTAGTTTCTCGACCCGTTATGAGCCTCACATCGGAACGACTTATCGATTATTGGGGTCTGACGTTTACCACCCTTAGACTTGATATGCGACATATCAGACAAGGAGACCGGATTTTACGGGAAGTGTTGCCGGTTGGCTCGACGGGAGTTGTAGCAGGTTCGCTTGTTCTCTTCTGATCGCTCAATACCCGGGTGGCCGTTACGTTTAGCTGACCGCTTGCGGCTTGTCGGTGCTTGATATGATCATCACCCACTGCCGGCGTATTGACGAGTCTTAGAGTCCCACAATGGAGTTTCCTAGTCCAGGCGAAACGTTGTGGTGCGCGTATGCGATATGCGCATGGACCCGATTAAAACGCGCGTATATGATACCGTATATTGATCGGGCGGCTTGCTTTTGGTAGGGGTCGTATGTGATATGGCCGGATTGATAAATCAAGTGTTGATTTATCATTTAACCATTAGCTTCTCACTTGAAATCCTTTCTTGAGTATAATGGATGTATGCATGCATGTATACTTTCTTTATAGATTCATGCACATATGGATGTGCATACATACATACATACATACATACATCAATTATGGTTGCTTATACAAAGAAAATGGTGGCAATATAAGACTCACACCATGATTTTTTATATTGAATATTATTGTATTTAAGAAAAAAACAAAAGGAAAAAGAAAAGGGTTAGTTTTGGATAGTTTCTACATCCTTCTTGACCTAACCATTCTCACCTACCATTTGACCATGGATTACTTTTCCTTTTGTGTTTTTAACTCAAATTCAATAATATCCTAACCATGGTTTGATATGACAAAAGGAAAATATATATTGATATATTTTTCTATTTTCTTTGATGAGTTGAACTTATTTTCTTCTTAAAAGCCATCATCTTCTTCCTCCTTCTTCTATTGCTCTCTAGATTTTTCAAGTGAGCATAATACTCATCAAGTTAGGATTTTGAAGTGAGAAAGAGAACCACAACACCATTCTACACAAGTCTAGCCCACTTGTTTAGAGTGTTAGCTTCGTTTCATCTTCTTGATAAAGTGAAGTTGCAAGCTTGGACAAAGCGGACTCCGGGTGGATCATCGGTGACCTAGAGGTGATCAAGCGGAGCTTTTCCAAACCCCAAGTGGCCAAGGAGTTTAGCGTAGGGAGCTACAAAGGTTGTACTCTCAAAACCCTAGCTTTTCTTGCTTATGTTGATATGCAAAAGTTTTAGAAACCCTAATTTTCTAGGAACGATTCTTTGTTCGTTAACTTAGCACCCTAAAAATTCAACCTTTGGTTCATGTGATGCTTCCAAACCCTTCATGAGGTGCTAGGCTAACCTTTCATTGGTATCGGAGCCGACCTAGAACATTTGGCGACACGTTAACGAAGTTAAAACTCCGATCGAACCGAAATACGGCCTTTTAGAATGCTTTCTGGACATTTTTTTAATTCTGGTTATTTTCATAATTAAAAATATGCAAAAAATTCAGCAGGTAAAAATAAGAGTTACTGTGAAAAACGAGTCAATGAACAGTTATTTTCGCCGCGGAACCGCGGCAATAGCCTGCTTAGGCCGCGGTTCCGCGGATGTTCTGTTGACACATGGACTCGTTTTTGTACAGAAACTAATTTCTCTGCTTGTATATGGTTTTGGGTATTTTTAATCTGAATTAAGTTCTATAAATTATGGAGATGGTTTTGGACTCGTCGATTCGATCGGAATTTTCATTTCGTGGCTTTTCCGGATAAATTAGAAAGTATTAAAGTGTTTGAACGAGTATCATTTGCTCACTTTTCACGGGGTTTAAAAGCTTTCGGAAATACGTGCAAGTTTGTTTGTGGTGGA
Organism: Agapanthus africanus; assembly: GCA_030015575.1. Lineage (NCBI taxonomy): Eukaryota > Viridiplantae > Streptophyta > Magnoliopsida > Asparagales > Amaryllidaceae > Agapanthus > Agapanthus africanus. The sequence goes on along the minus strand of CM057345.1, from coordinate 261,289,483 downwards.
CCCTCTAGAAGACAACAAACCTTAACTCGATTATGTGATCGTCTTGAACTGCCTTTTGAAACTTAGGGTTTGGGGCAGTACGGCGTGCCATATGTGAGGCGTTGGCTTAACCCTTCTACGGCTGGACCGCTACCACTGTGTCACACTCCGGGTTTTTGAACTCCGCTCAAATGTTGAGCTTTAGTGAATCTTGGGTATTTGATCGTTCGTTCGAAAACTTTATTACTGTCTAATTATCTGGAATGTGATGCAATGTGTGGAATTCATATTATAAGACATGAAATACGAGGTATGTGATACTTCACATTTACGATGTCTAAAGAGAATGTGGATTCCACATATTGCAGTTTTACACTTTCTTTTCTGTGACCGTAAGTGTAGTATGTCGATATCGCCGGTTTCGTTGCTATACGTCAACGACAATTGGGGTACGCATACTTACTTACGTTGATGATATGAGATATTATGTGTTGCTGAGATACGATGTGCAGGATTGTCGCAATTGAATAGTCGGGGGTTTTATGTGAAATGAGAGTTTTATATTTTCATTCATGTAAATTCAAACGTAATGTAATATTCTTTTATTTGGGGAACTTTCGGGTTGAGGTCGATGCCACCTGTGTTGTATATTATTTACTTTTCCGCATTAGGATGGACCCAAGGAGGGGAGCACAGGTGACCGGGTTCTGGGGTTCAGTGGAAGGCCATCTCGAGGAGTCGAGACCGGGTCTCCTAAACTCCAGAATTGGTAGGGTCGCTTGCCGCTCTCATAGGGGTCCAGGGTGTGGGCTTGGCTATTCATCGCGACTGTGGAATCCGTATTTTCTATTGTTGGTTAGATACTAAATACGGACGTCTTAGTATATCCCACATTATATCTATGTTTCTGCTGCGATATCTGTGATGTGATCATGTGATGTGTTGTGATAGATACTTTATATAGTATATATGATATATTATATAGACGTTACTTATGTTTTGCACCCGCACTAGCCCTGCCCTGCTCTGTCGTTAGTTACCTAACCTAACGGTGCACGAGGGGACATCGAGGCGAATGCGGATGGCATAAGTGTACGTCGTATTTATCTGTGATGTTTAGGTGACTTAAATGATGGGAATTCATTAATGTGATTAATGAAAGAAAAGAAACCTAATAGATGTTGTAGAATCAAATTTTTAAATAAAAAAAGGGTAGCTACAGTTTTGCTTTGCATAGCGGTATATGTAATATACCGTGCACCTTATTCGATGAGGAAAGGGCCGAGATCCCTTCACCGGGAGTGACCCCTTTAGAAATAACTGGCAGATGCTACACACTTGGTTTGTCTTTTGATTGCTTCTAAAGTTTCTGCTTTGCACAATGATATATATGATATATCCCGCACCTCATTCGACGAGGAAAGGGCCGACGATCCCTTCACCGGGAGTGACCCTTTTAGCAAAACTAGAAAAGCCTCAAGAACACTCCATTTTCAAAATTTATTTGATTCTACAACGATATCAAGTTCATTACGCAATAGGTTTTCAGAAAAACCTGTCGTAGCCCTCCGTCATTTCAGATAAGAACTGTTTAGTATTCGTGCTGCGTTTGTTGGCCTTTGTCAAGGCGTAGTGTGCGGTAGCTGAGTAGTGCTTATCTGCTTATGCATATGATGCAGATTGTTTCAGGGTAGTCGTACGACCTTGCTGGCCTTTGTCAAGGGTCATGAGGGTAGGTTTGATTGAATCAAGAAATGACGGGTTGAACTTGACTAGCATCCTATGAGTTGTTAGCCTTTGTCAAGGTCACGGGGGTTAGGGGCAAAATATTATCGGGAATTTCAAGTGTTGAAATTTGCAATGAGATTGCATACCTTCTATAAGATAGTTGGATCCCGATACCCACTGCGAGTAATTGTTACTCCCGGGAGAGTTCTACACAGGACAATTAGGCGATCAAGTAGGTGTCTAGAAAGGTGTCAACGGGGTTACGCCTCTGGGAAAATGAGATTTACTTTAATTAGGACCGTGCGAAAGCACGGGGAACCTCCCTCAAAGTACCGACACTGGCCTGGCTGAAAGATCGACGAAATTGTAAGGTGTAATTAATCCCGGTTAGTCTTTCCTTTTAGGGTTTGAAGGAAGATTTGATAAAAACCAGTGGGAGCCATCCTGATTAGATAAGATAATAACCAATCTGATCTTGCAAGAGCATACGCTAAAGTGTTTTCTTCTCTCTCTCTCCAGGTAGCGACCATGTCATGCCTTAATCAAGATAATAATATGGATGTATTGACCGAACCCGCATCTTATACTGTGCTGGGGAACGTTGGTTCCGTTCTTTCTTATAAGAGTTATAGGACTGAACAGGACATAGGGGAATACCAGGATTCCCATGCCACCCGAATGAAGAAAGTACATGATGATGTATTTTCTTCGGGTGTGTTCGTTACAGAGAACTATTTCTCCATTTGCCCTATGTCCTGGGTATTAGATACCGGGTCAGGATCCCATATATGTAATCAGTTACATGGGCTTAGGAAAGGTAGAGAACTTGGAGAAGGTGATAAAGACATAAGAGTTGGAAATGGTGCAATTGTTGCAGCTAAGACTGTCGGGGAATATCACCTTGCATTACCAACTGGTAATACATTAATTCTGAACGAATGTTATTACATGCCGAACCTGATATGCAACATTATATCGGTTTCTTTACTGAGTAAAGAGGGATATAATTTTGCATTACAGGATAATGTTATGAACATTTTCCGTAACCAAAAGTTGGTTGGATCAGGCACGTTGTGCAATGGCATTTATGTTCTAAATCAATCAACAGTTCTAAGTATAACAAACACACACAAGAGGAAGAGTTCAGAACTGAACGAATCCTTCTTACGGCATTGTAGACTGGGTCACATCAATGCGATACGACTGGCTAAGTTGCATAAAGATGGATATTTGAATCCGTTTGAATTATCATCTTATGACACTTGCCAGTCATGTCTCAAAGGAAAGATGACCAAAACTCCGTTTACGGGACATGGAGAAAGAGTTACCGAACTCTTGGGACTGATACATGGTGATGTATGCGGTCCCATGTCTACACATGCCAGGGATGGTTCTTCGTACTTCATTACATTCACTGACGATCTCTCTAGATTTGGATATGTGTTCCTGATGAAACACAAATCAGAAGCTTTTGAGAAATTTAGAGAATATAAACAAGAAGTCGATAACCAAACCGGAAAAAAGTATTAAAATCCTTCGATCTGATCGAGGAGGTGAATACTTGAGCAATGAATTCCTGGACTTCCCAAAAGAGAATGGGATTCTCTCTCAGCTGACTCCTCCATATACACCACAGCACAACAGTGTATCAGAACGGAGGAACCGCACCCTATTAGATATGGTGCGCTCTATGATGATCACAGCTGAGTTACCTATTTCCTTCTGGGGATATGCACTGGAAACAGCTGCATACCTATTGAATCAAGTTCCAACTAAATCTGTACCTACCACACCATATGCGATATGGAGTGGGAAGAGACCATGTCTTAAACGAGTTAAGATATGGGGTTGTCCGGCCTATGTCAAGAGGCAAAATCCGGACAAACTCGAGGCGCGGTCAGTTCTATGCAAGTTTGTGGGATATCCCAAACATTCACATGGATATCTTTTCTACCATGCAGAGGAACAAAAAGTCTTTGTTTCTCGACATGCCACCTTTTTAGAAAAGGAATTTCTTACAAAAGAAATTAGTGGCGACAAGGTAGAACTGGAAGAAATTCCGGCTACACAAACTCAAACTAAAGATTTAGTGGAACCAGAGGATTCAGTAGCTCCCAACGAACCTCATCCTCTCCGCCAATCTAGTAGGGTTCCTCGCCAACCTGAGAGATACTATGGTTTTCTTATGGACGGTGGGAGCGAGGATTGCATCATGGAGGATGATGACCCAACTAGCTTCGAGCAGGCCATCACGAGTGGGGACTCAGTGAGATGGCTGGATGCTATGCTGTCCGAGATGGAATCCATGTACACCAACAAAGTATGGACTTTGGAAGATGCTCCTGAAGGGGTAAAACCCATTGGGAGCAAGTGGATCTTCAAGAAAAAACTTGGTGTAGATGGGAAAGTGGAGACTTGTTGCAAAGGGTTTTCCACAAAGACCAGGTGTGGACTATGACGAAACCTTTTCTCCAGTGGCTATGCTTAAATCCATCCTGATCATGCTTGCCATCGCTGCATATCATGACTACGAAATCTGGCAAATGGATGTTAAGACCGCCTTTCTAAACGGTGATTTAGAAGAGTGCGTGTACATGACTCAGCTAGAGGGCTTCGTAGATAGTGGGAGCAGCGGGAAGGTGTGCAAGCTGCTTAAATCCATTTATGGATTAAAGCAAGCATCACGGAGTTGGAACATCTGCTTTGACGTCGTTATCAAAGAGTTTGATTTCGTCAAAAACCCAGATGAACCTTGTATCTACAAGAAGGTAGTAGAGAGTAAGGTTGTCTTCCTCGTATTGTACGTGGATGACATACTCTTGATAGGAAATGACATTCCTATGCTGCAATCGGTCAAGCTCTTCTTCTCACAAAGATTCTCAATGAAAGATCTTGGTGATGCCTCCTGCATATTGGGAATTAGGATCTATAGAGATAGATCCAAACGGATATTGGGATTGTCCTAATCCAGGTACATTGACACCATACTAAAGTGATTTAGTATGGAAGAATCCAAGCATGGGAACTTAACCACGATCTCTGGAGTCACTCTCTCCAAAGAGATGTCTCCTAAGACTGATTTGGAGAGAGCTCGCATGCAAGGGATACCCTATGCTTCAGCTGTAGGCTCTATCATGTACGCGATGCTATGTATCAGCCCCGATGTAGCATACTCACTAAGTGTAGTGAGCAGGTATCAAGCTGATCCTGGAGAGAGTCACTGGACAGCTGTGAAGAGCTTTCTCAAGTACTTACGAAGGACTAAAGAGATGCTCTTGGTGTATGGTAACGGAGAACTCCAAGTGGAGTCCTTTACCGATTCGAGCTTCCAAAGTGATAAGGACGACTCAAAGTCACAGTCGGGATTTGTCTTTACCCTTTACAGAGGGGCGGTTAGCTGGAAGAGTTCCAAGCTGGAAACCGTGGCAGACTCGACGATGGAGGCTGAATACATCGCTGCCAACGATGCTGCCAAAGAGGCTGTCTGGATCAAGAAGTTCATTACTGAACTTGGAGTGGTTCCATCCATTGAGCATCCAATACCTTTGTATTGCAATAACAATAGAGCGGTGGCTTTGGCCAAGGAACCCAGGTCCCATCAGTGATCTAGGCATATTCTGAGGCGGTATCACCTGATCCGGGAGATAATTGATCGCCGGGAGATCGAGGTCAGGTGGGTTAACACGATGAATAACACAGCGGATCCACTCACGAAGGCCATTCCCCAGATACAGTTTGAAAGACTCTTCGAGATGCTCGGTATGCGATACTACAGCAGCCGGCCCTAGTGCAAGTGGGAGATTGTTAGTTGTATGTATGCCCTAGAGGCCACTATTGTACAGATGATGTATATTATATTGGATGCTTGGACATATATAGAGATGACTTTCTTGCTCGATATGATAGTATGCTATCTGGTTGCTCTTTATCTTAACATGTATACTAGTCTCTTTATACTGTCTTATAGTTACATGTTGGTAAAGCCCTTAGGATGTGTACTTGACTACCTGGACTATGATGCAGATCATACTAGTTGGGACATGGTAGTCCATAAGTACATCCTTCAAGGTCCCTAGTCGTAGGTGTATCGAGACGGGGCATCGATATACCAGTGTAGACTAGCGTATACGCTTCTCGACCCATGAGATGGGCGATGGATGATCCCATATCCATTGGTGTTTGACATCAGAGATGATATATGGGTGCTCAGTGGAGACTGGGTACACTGGACGGACTCGCCGAGAACTCACAGATGGTATTATACCTCACATCAGATGGCAGTTCTCAGGTAACACTTGTGCAGGTTAGTCTGTCCCAGTATTGAGGGTTGATGTTGCGCTGTGATCGATTGGCCGTAACAGGGAACTCCCTGGCCAGGGCTGATTCAGAGATTTGCTGGTAAGTGTTACCAGTAGTTTCTCGACCCGTTATGAGCCTCACATCGGCACGACTTATCGGTTATTGCGGTCTGACGTTTACCACCCCTAGACTTGATATGCGACATATCAGACGAGGAGACCGGACTGTACGGGAAGTGTTGCCGGTTGGCTCGACGGGAGTTATAGCAGGCTCGCTTGTTCTCTTCTGATCGCTCAATACCCGGGTGGCCGTTACGTTTAGCTGACCACTTGCGGCTTGTGGGTGCTTGGTATGATCATCACCCACTGCCGGCGTATTGACGAGTCTTAGAGTCCCACAATGGAGTTTCCTAGTCCAGGCGAAACGTTGTGGTGTGCGTATGCGATATGCGCATGGACCCGATTAAAATGCGCGTATATGATACCGTATATTGATCGGGAGGCTTGCTTTTGGTAGGGGTCGCATGTGAAACGGCCGGATTGATAAATCAAGTGTTGATTTATCATTTAACCATTAGCTTCTCACTTGAAATCCTTTCTTGAGTATGATGGATGTATGCATGCATGTATACTTTCTTTATAGATTCATGCACATATGGATGTGCATACATACATAAATCATCAATTATGGCTGCTTATACAAAGAAAATGATGACAATATAAGACTCACACCATGGTTTTTTATATGGAATATTATTGTATTTAAGCTAAAAACAAAAGGAAAAAGAAAAGGGTTAGTTTTGGATAGTTTCTACATCCTTCTTGACCTAACCATTCTAACCCACCATTTGACCATGGATTACTTTTCCTTCTGTGTTTTTAACTCAAAATCAATAATATCCTAACCATGGTTTGATATGAGAAGAGGAAAATATATATTGATATATTTTTCTATTTTCTTTGATGAGTTGAACTTATCTTCTTCTTAAAAGCCATCATCTTCTTCCTCCTTCTTCCATTGCTCTCTAGATTTTTCAAGTGAGCACAATACTCATCAAGTTAGGATTTTGAAGTGAGAAAGAGAACCACAACACCATTCTAAACAAGTCTAGCCCACTTGTTTAGAGTGTTAGCTTCGTTTCATCTTCTTGATAAAGTGAAGTTGCAAGCTAGGACAAAGCGGACTCCGGGTGGATCATCGGTGACCTAGAGGTGATCAAGCGGAGCTTTTCCAAACCCCAAGTGGCCAAGGAGTCTAGCGTAGGGAGCTACAAAGGTTGTACTCTCAAAACCCTAGCTTTTCTTGCTTATGTTGATAAGCAAAAGTTTTAGAAACCCTAATTTTCTAGGAACGATTCTTTGTTAGTTAACTTAGCACCCTAAAATTCAACCTTCGGTTCATGTGATGCTTCCAAACCCTTCATGAGGTGCTAGGCTAACCTTTCAGTAACACTATCGTATAGTCCGGTCTCTTCGTCTGATATGTCGCATATCTCGTCTAGGGATGGTAAACGTCAGACCCCAGTAAATCGATAAGTCGTGTCGATATGAGGCTCATATCGGGTCAAGAAACTACTGATAACACTTACCAGTATATCTTGGAGTCAGCCCTGGCCAGGGACTTCCTGTTATAGCCAATCGAGCGTAGCGCAACATCAACTCCCTACACCGGGAGAGACGAAACCCTTCCTATCCCTCATTGCCTCCATGTGATTCGGGATTGTACCCAAAAGCCACCGTTTTGCACGTTTCTTGAACGTGGTAAGGTAGAAATCAAAGCACAGTGGGAATCGCACAAGACTCTTATGACGATCTCGGGTATACAGACTAACCAATACCAGAGTCACTAGAGAACTGGCATCCGACGTGAGGTATAATACCATCTGGGAGTTCTCGGCGAGTCCGTCCAGTGTCCTCAGTCTGCACCGAGCACCCGTATACCATCTCTGATGTCAAACACCAATTGATATAGTGTCACACCCCGCTTCCCAAAATAAGAAATACGAGGGGTTGACAGGGCCAGCCATGCTCCTACGGTCAAGGAAATATCCTGTCGTAGTCACACTTCGGCTTCTAGCTTTACGTGGTAATCAGTAAACAATGCACAGGTAATGAGAAATGCAGTAACTAAATCAAAAGAACTAACCAGATGGGGATCAAAGGAGTATAGATCTGGGTCGCTGATCACGATGTCCGCGATATCCTCGAGGTACGTCAGGTCCTAGTCCCAGCTAGATCCACTTCTCACTCTGAGCATGCATAATCAGGTCGTCAGAGCGACACGATAGCAATATATATAGATAGAAATGGTAACTCGTGCAGTAATAATGAATATGTAACAGTAAAACAAGAAAATAAGGACGTGAACATGAAGTAGCCAATGCAGATATCTAATAAAGCAGGTAAACAGTAAAGCAGTAAACGGTATGGCATGGATGTTGAATCAGTAAGCAACGCATGTCAATGTCACTATCCCTATCAGTCTCTAAGTCTCACTGTACATGTCACTAAGCCTATCGTCAGTCCAAGTGTGAGAGTCAACCACTCGTGAGTATCCCCGGCCCATGGGTAGGACCCAAGGACAAAGGAACACGGGCCCGAGTCGCTCGCTAATAATCAGTGATATCCCTATATATCTCCATATATCTCCATATGTGCCGGCATGGGACTCCCGAGATTCTGTTGAACTCACACTCAAACTACCCCACACCCCGTGGTCTATATCAAACGCCAACCATAAACTCAAATACCGGTCGGTCCATAACAAGTCTGCGCGAGAACTGGAGACAGGATCTCCATCAAGCATGTCTTGACTGGAACCCAAGATAAATGGACTGTATTTGACGCCTTACCTATGACACCAATATAAGTGCTTCCATAACCGTCTCATACCAGTTATAGTTACACTTACATATGCCCCATAGGCGTCGACAATGCAAGAAATTAACTGGGTCCGCTGATTGTGTACAAGTACGTGTCACTTCACTTATTCATTTACGCTTTAACACTAACGTACTTGCCACAATCCAATCACTAAAATCTAACACTAGGTAATGTACACGATCACTAGGTTATCAAAGCTAATGAACACTATTTACACGAGTATGACAATCATGCACATGGTGTGGACATAGTAAATGTACTGCTAGCAATATATAAACAACCGGTGTCGGTTGGAGTAGGAAAATCATAAAAAATCACACGTGCATAATTTAGCAAAATGATGTAAAAGGAGTAGGCAGTATATTTAATCATATATACAACAACATTGGTTTCGTGTCCATCGGGTTTCAGGTTTGTTAGTTATGGTCATTATATTTTAAGTTTTCCCTGCTGGAAATCCAATTCCTGAATTGCAAGTCCGTTTCGTAACGCATTTTAATCCCAGTTGGGATCAGAATTTAGCGACACTACTGTTGAATTAAATTTAGGGTTTTCAATAAGGTTTCTGACGCACTATACGGATTCTCAATCGCGTCTCTACGTCAGAAGTTATGCACTGTTCAACACTAGGGTATCAATTCTGGTTCTGTTTGGGACTGCTATACGTCCCGATCTTTTAAATTGCAGTTTAAATAGTAAACGACGATATAAAGGGGTGAAATCACTTGAGTTATTTAGATAATAGATTCATCTTCAATATGGTGTAGGGTTCCGCAACATACAGGTTCAGGAAGCAAGGTAGTAAGCATTACGAGATAGAAATTAACAGCCACAGCTGCTCTGGACTGCAGTCCAGAGCCGCTCTCCGGACCAATTCTCATCATAATTTCAGTACAGAAATAATTAAGAACTTGCATAGGGTTACAGGTCATCGAGTCGGCTTCGATTTGAGCCCTTGAACGCATCATTTCAATAAACACACAATTAATTATCATTTTCACAAGTTTCAGGTGCGGGAAATTCCCAGTTTTTACGGGTATAAATGGGGGTGATCGTTTAAGCCAGTAACAATCATATTTTTCAGTCAAATTTCTACACAAGATTCATCGGAAGATGGGCCAGCATATGCTACTAACTTCCGTCAGTTTAATGTAACATTTTTGTTCGGGTCTCGCATCAAACACTTACATCATTTAAGTTTTCATGAATAATAAACATGGAATTAATACGGTTTTGTTTTGTAACGGAAATAATCTAGCATGTAGTAAGTAGGGCACTTGCCTCGAGACGCTTTGGCTATGCATGGCAGCGGCACGAATGCGCAACGAACGGTACGGTTAGGGATCACGGCCTCGGCTCGAGCTTAGGCTTAGTTAAACACTTACTCGAGACGACGGTCACGACGGCGATGGATGTAGTCACTATGATATGGAAACAAGGCAATCGACGTGGCGACTGTAACTGTGGCTGGAACTGTGTCAAAAAGCCGGAAACACCATAGTAGCGACGGCGACTGGAACTCCCTTAACTGAACTGCAGCGACGGCGGCGGAGGCGGCGCTGGGCGAAGTCGTCAGCGACGAGGTGGCTGGAGTTGGATCGTTGGGTGTTGCTGCGAAGGAGAGGATGGAGCTAGGTTAAGGTACTCGTTTGGGGTCGCTCCGGCGGCGGGCAGCAGGGGGATGAGGTTGCAGCAAGGGTTTGGTGTGGTTTTTTTTTGGAGAGAGAGAGGTAGGGGGGCTCGGAAAAGTAGTGATGGTGGTGATGCTGACGATGCAGAGGGTGCAAGGGCATCGACGATGTGGTGGGGAGCTCGCCGGCGTGAGGGTGCGGGGGTGGCCGAGCTCAGATGTGCACGGGAGTTCGAGCGAGGAGATGGGTGCTCGGTTGAGGGGGTGAGTTCTGGAGAGAAGAAGGCGAGGGAGGAAGGACGAGGAGGTTGTCGTGGTCATCGGCGGCGGCGAGTGGAGTTGGGAGTTGAGAGAGAGGAGAGTATGGGTTGGAGAGTGAGAGGATAGAGGAAAAAGGGGGCGAGGAGTGGGTTGATGAGCTCGAGGGCGCAGTTGTCGGAGGCGAGCGTGTTAGTGTATATGCCCTAGAGGCCATTACTGTATCATACTAGTTTGCATATTACTTGATGGAAGCTTGGGATATTCACAGTTGTATATGCAATCTTGCTCGAAATGGTAGTATGCTACTTGGTTTGTCTCTACTTCAATATGTGCATGTCTTTCTTTTAGCATATCTCTGATATACATATTAGTAGAGCCCTTAGGATCTTTGCTTGATTACCAGCGTTGTGATGGCGCTCGCACTCGTGGGGGCTGGGTAATCTATATGCACATCCTTATACAGGTCCCTGGTCATTGGACTATCGAGACAGGGCATCGATACTACGGAGCAGACTAGCGTATGCGCTTCTCATCCCAGTGTGGGAGACGGTCTGTCCCACAGCCGTCAGTACGTCGTACTTGAGATAGTATACAGGTGCTCGTTAGGTTACGAGTACACTTGACAGGACTCGTCGGGGACTGTTGGTTGGTATTATACCTATCGTCAGTTATCAGTTCCCAGGTGACATGAGTACAGCTTAGTCCGTTGACTTGACACTGTCACTTCGCCTCGAGTGTGTTCCCACTGCACTTTGATTACTACCCTACCACGGCTCAAAGGAGTCGTGCAAACAGGTAGTTTTTGGGTGCAGTCCCGAAGCACTTGGAGGCAGTGACGGTTAGACAGGATTCGTCTCTCCCGGTATTGGGGGTTGATATCGCGCTGTGTCTAGGAGAGCCATTACACAAGTAGTCCCTGCCCAGGGCAAGCGAGATATACTGGTAGGTTTCCAGTGTTATCTCAGGGTGTTCTGGGCTACACTCCGACACGACTTGTACCGCTATTAGGGGACTAACGTTCACTGCCCCCCTAGGCCCGCCATGCTATGTATCAGATGAACAGACCGGACTGTACGGAGACTGTCACATACAGGCTCAGTAGGAGTTCAGATGGGGTTCACCTCGTCAGTCTTCTTATCGGCATCTACCTGGGGACCGTTACGTACAGCTAGTGCCGCTTGCGGTCTGTGGTTAAACCCACTGCCAGCGTAGTGTCGAGTCTTTAGAGTCCCACACAGAGAGCTATTCGCCTTTAGGCAAAATGATTAGAGGTCCCATGGTTTTGCGACAGGGTTCGTTCGCATCCGCGCACTTGTGCACGTTTGCTGTCCGGACAGCTTATACTAGTGGACTTTGGTTTATGCCGGATCCTAGTATATGATTTGGGATTGTTTTTTCTCATTGTATTCGTGTTCCTCGGATCACGAATACGGGTGCGTATGCACAGTTGCTTGAGACAGAGAGAGAGGACTTTGATTAGGATTAATGACTATTGTCATTTTATTAACCCTAATGCTTTTGTGTGAATTATGGTTAATTAATATTAGTTTAATAATTGTGTATGGTTATGGTTGTTGACCATTTGACCTATCTTGACTTGTTGACCTTGTTGACACTTTGACCATCATCATTTCATTTGGAAGATACTCTTTGATCCTTGCAAATTGCATTAAAAATGAAATGATAATGGTCATGTCTTGATTAACCATGATAATTATCTAGCTAATTATCTAATTACAATAATTCACACATATATGTGAGAATGGTTTATTTTATTCTCATTCTATCATTCCCTTTCTCTCTCTTGTTCTTCCTCTCCCTCAAGCTCTCCCTTTTCATGTGTTGAGAAACACTTGAGCTTGAGAAAAACACCTTCTTGATAATCTCTACTCTCATCTAGGGTTCAAGGATTAGCACTTCTTGCACCCTAGTTACTTCTAGCTTGGAGTTGAAGCCAAAGGTTGAAGCTTTCGGGTGGATCCTTCTTTGACGTGAGAAGACAACAAAGGTGACCCTTTTCCACTACTCCAAGGAGCAAGGAGAGAAGGACATAAAGCCCTAGGTATAACCTTTCTAATACTTAGCTAGTTACTAGTTAGCTTTAGCTTGTTTTTGTTTAGCAAAGATCCTTCTTTGTCTAGTCCATGTTTCCTAAGTTGATAAAAATTTGATTTTTATTCCGTTTTCTGCCTCCCCGTAAGTACCGGGATGGGCAACGTGGACTTACAGTGGTATCAGAGCCTAACTAAACATAAACTAGCTAGGTAATGAAGTGTAACGAAGTTCGAATCGGAAAAATCGAAAAACCAAAATATCAAAACCCTAGTTTTCTGTTAAATTTTTTTCTGTTCAAAACAAAATAAATCATACTTCAAAAATCATCTCAGGGTTTTGTGAAGAAAGCCACCAAAAACGATCCAGTGATTCGACTAAAGAGCCGCGGTTCCACGGCAATAGCAAGCTATTGCCGCGCAACCGCGGCCGTCTTGGCTCGTCTCTGGGTCGAGTTTGGTGCAGTGTATTTCTGGCTTGGTTTTGGGATTTTTAAGATGGTTTATATGTGCCCAGATTTTCCAAAATAGAAATTCGTTTTTGGGGGCCTATAAATCCGTATTTTTTTCGAACTTCACTGCACTTTGACTATAAGAGTTATATCTGTGATGTTTATATGTATTGAACGTCGGCTAATCGCTATATGTCGATTAGTCGGGGTTATACATATCTGTGATCTGTGTTTGATGATGGTTTGTGTATATGAATGGGTTGGATTGTCACGGGTGAATAGCCGGGGTGGATGTGAGATGAGTGTTGCTTTTTCTTTCATTCATTGTAATATGTAAATTGATGTAATATTATTATTTGTATGGCCGCACAACCGGGTCGGGGTTGTAGCCGTCATTGTATAATTCTTTTTACTGTTTTTGCTCCTTGGATAGACCCATGGAGGGGGTGCACAAATTACCGGGTATCTCGAAGTGCCAAGTGGCCTACTCACGGTGTTGAGGGAGGTTGCTTCGCTTCGGGTACTTGGCGGGTAGTTTGCCGAACCCGTAGGGGTCTTGGGTGAGGTATTGGCTATTCACCGCGACCGTGTAATCCGCTTTTCGTTGCAGGCTCGACCGGATTGCGGATTCCTAGTATATCCAATGTATTCATCTGTGATCTGTAATGTCTATCATTGATATATATTTATATATGATAACTATTTAGGCGTTGCTTATGTTTTACAGCCGCGCTAGCCCAGCTCCCGCTCTGTCGTTAGTTAAGTAACCTAACGGGTGATGACGGGGCCCCGTGGCGAATGCGAATGGCATAAGCGTACGTCATATTTTAGTTGTTTTCTGCAATGGTAGGATTAAATGATGGGACGCATTAAAAGAACTAATGCAAGAAAATAAACCAAGTAAAAGTCGATTGGAACACTTTGAAAACCACTCGGATCTTTTCAAACTAAAACTTTTAAACGCGGAGCTTGAACCACTCCTTTTTAAAAGCTATCTCGTTCCATCGATTATATCAAGTTCACTACGTTCACGGTTTCGCCAAAACCATTCGTAGCCCTCCGTCATTCCACATGAATGGTCAAAAAGTATTCAAGCTATGTATTTTGGCCAAAGTCAAGGCATGGTGATTGGTAGCTATTGGGTATTTATGTGCAGCATAAATAGATGCGTTGGTTTGGGACAGTCGTGCTTCCATTTTGGCCAAAGTCAAGGGTAGGTACGGGTGGGTCCAAATTAACCAGGAGAATGACGGGTAGAACTTGACATGTGACTTATGATATTTTGGCCAAAGTCAAGGTCATAAGAGCATGGGGCAAAAATCCACATCGGGAGTTTCATAAGTACTGAAACTTGCTAGCGCTGCATACCATTTGGAGTGTGATGATTCTGGTAGGATTCCTTCGGTTTTATCACGCGATGATATTTGGATCCCGATCCAACTGTGAGTATATGCTACTCCTCGGGAAAACTCTCACTTAACGATCAATGCTATAAACTTAGTAGGTGTCTAGAAAGGTGTTAGCGGGGCTACGCCCCCAGGGAAAAGAGGTTCTTAAATTAAGGAACTTCGCGAAAGCGTTGGAAAACCTCCCTCGAAGTACCGACACTGGCCTGGCTGAACGGTTAAGCAAGTATTGTACGGTGAGATTGATCCTGACTAATCCTTTCTTTACGGTTTGAGAAGGGATTCGAGAGACAGTGGGAGCCATCCAGTTTAGACAAACTAAAAACCACTCTAAACTTGCAAGAGCATCATGCTAAAGTGTTTCTTTTCTCTCTCGTAATTGCAGCGACCATTCAACATGACCGGACTTAAGTTATTACTGGATAAAAACATATTGACAGGGCCAAACTACAAAGATTGGCTCAAGAATGTCAAGATGGCAATCACTTACGACAAGTTGGGGTATGTCCTTACCACCAAAGCTCCCCCTGTCCCAGGTCCTACCTCCAGCGTCGCGGATAAGGAAATCCGTAAGACATGGGAGATAGATTGCGCGAAGGCCAAATGCCTCGTACTTGCCTCGATGGACAATGAACATCAGAGGAGGCACGAGAATATGGACCTAGAGTCCATATTTCTCCATACAAAAGAACTGTATGGAGAGCAGTCTCGTATCGCAAGATACGAAGTGTCGAAGAAGCTATTTTTGGCAAGATTGGCCGTCGGATCATCGGTAGCAGAACACGTGCTTAAGATGATTGGATACATTGAGGAGCTCGCGAACCTTGGGACCACGTTGGAGAATGAACTCTATACTGATTTAATTCTCAAGTCCCTTCCTTCCACTTACGCCCAGTTTATCCTTAATTTCAACATGCAAGGAAAGGAGGTTGAACTTTCCGAACTTCTGAACATGTTGAGGAGTGCTGAGGGCACCCTACAGAAAGGTAGGGAGACATCCACTTTGTTTGTAGGAGGATCTTCCTCTTCTAGATCCAGGGCGAAAGCCAAGAGTAAGAAGAAGAAAGCCCCCGCCAAACCAAGAGGTGGTGTCGGTAATGTGGATACGAAGGGAAAAGGAAAAGCAACAAAGATAGCGGGGAAGCTAGTGGAGAAGGAAGAATGCTTCTATTGTCACAAAAGTGGTCACTGGAAACAGGATTGCAAGTCTTGGAAGGCCAGAACACAGGATTTGAAGCGAGTTGCGGCTTCAGCTTCAGGTGTGTATGTTATTGAAAACTGTCTATCAATAAACTCTACATCATAGGTATTGGATACCGGATCAGGATCTCATATCTGTAATTCTTTGCAGGCGTTGAGAAAGCGTAGAGTTTTGAAGGCAGGTGACATGACCCTCAGAGTTGCAAACGGTGCTAGCATGGATGCTGAGGCCGTGGGGGACTATCACCTGGGATTGTCGGATGGCCATATTTTGGTTTTGCGTAGTTGTTATTATGTACCAAATGCAACCTGTAATATCATTTCTGTATCTTTATTATCTAAAGAAGGTTATGAATTTGCATTTGTAAGTAATGTAGTGAACATTCACCTTAATCAGGTTTTGATTGGGTCAGGTACATTGAACAACGGTATATACGTATTAAACCAACCACAGATTTTCAATGTCCAGAATACACACAAAAGAAAGTCTCCAGAAATCAATAAAACTTTCTTACGGCATTGTAGACTGGGTCACGTCAATGAGAGAAGGTTGACTAAGTTACATGCAGAAGGATATTTGGACCCGTTCGAATATCAATCGTATGCAACTTGTCAATACTGTCTCAAAGGAAAGATGACAAAGACTCCATTCACTGGACACGGAGAAAGAGAGAGCGAGCTCTTGGAACTCGTACACAGCGACGTGTGCGGTCCAATGTCTACACATGCACGAAGCGGTTATTCTTACTTCATTACTTTTACGGATGAATTTTCAAGGTACGGTTATGTCTTCTTAATGAAACATAAATCCGAGGCTTTTGAAAAATTCCAGGAATATAAGAATGAAGTAGAAAAACAAACAGGCAAAAGTATAAAGACACTAAGATCTGATCGAGGTGGTGAATACTTGAGTGCCGAGTTCCTGGGTTACTTAAAAGAGAATGGAATTCTCTCTCGGCTTACTCCTCCATACACTCCGCAACATAAAGGTGTATCGGAGAGACGGAACCGAACCCTATTGGATATGGTACGGTCCATAATGAGTAACGCTGAGTTGCCGCGATCGTTCTGGGGATATGCGCTAGAATCAGCTGCATACCTTTTGAACCGAGTTCCAACTAAGACTGTGCCTACTACACCATATCAGATGTGGTGTGGGAAGAGACCCTATCTTAATCACATTAAGACATGGGGATGACCAGCTTTTGTAAAAAAGCAGCATGCGGACAAGCTCGAGGCACGCTCAGTACAGTGCAAGTTTGTGGGATATCCAAAGAACTCCAAGGGATATTACTTCTATTGCGAAGAGGAACAAAAAGTCCTTGTTTCTCGCCATGCCCACTTTCTAGAACACCAGTTCATAGAAAAAGAATTAAGTGGGAGCGCAATAGAACTGGAAGAAATTCCAGAACCACGAGCTATTACTGAAAGCTTGGTTGAACCAGAGGGTTCGAAAGATCAGGACATTCCCACGCCACTCCGCAGGAGTAGTAGGCAGTTTCATCCGCCCGAGAGATACTACGGTTTTCTCATTGACGGGGATAGAGAGGTTTGCATCATAGATTGTGATGAGCCTACTAGCTTCCAGCAAGCCATTCAGAGCGTCGACTCGGTAAAATGGCTGGATGCAATGCGGACCGAGATGGAGTCTATGTACACCAACAAAGTATGGACGTTGGACATTGCTCCAGATGGGGTAAAACCCGTAGGATGCAAGTGGATCTTCAAAAGGAAGATTGGTGTAGATGGACTGGTTGAGACCTATAAAGCTAGACTGGTAGCAAAGGGTTTTCGTCAGCGACCTGGTTTGGACTATGACGAAACCTTTTCTCCAGTAGCTATGCTGAAAGCCATTCGGATCCTTCTTGCCATTGGTGCCTTCCACGATTATGAGATTTGGCAGATGGACGTAAAGACAGCTTTTCTAAATGGTCATTTAGAGGTGTGTGTCTATATGGACCAGCCATACGGTTTCATTCAGAGTGGGAGCAGCGGAAAGGTGTGCAAGTTGCTTAAGTCCATTTATGGACTAAAGCAGGCATCGCGGAGTTGGAACATCTGTTTTGATGAGACGGTCAAGGAATTTGGCTTTATCAAAAATCCAGATGAACCATGCATCTATTGTAGATTTGTAGCGAGAACTGTAGTATTCCTCGTTTTATACATGGATGACATTCTCTTAATAGGAAATGACATTCCTATGATACAATCTGTCAAGGGGTTCTTGTCACACAGGTTCTCCATGAAAGACCTGGGTGATGCCTCATACATTCTGGGTATCCGGATCTACCGTGACAGATCCAAGAGGATATTAGGACTTTCACAGTCCAGGTACATCGACACCATACTGAAGAGATGCGGTATGGAAGATTCCAAGCGCGGTAATCTACCGGCTTGTCACGGGATCACCCTCTCCAAAGAGATGTCTCCCAAGACTGATTTGGAGAAGGATCGCATGTCTATTATACCCTACGCTTCTGCGGTAGGCTCTATAATGTATGCGATGTTGTGTACCAGACCGGATGTGGCTTATGCACTGAGTGTGGTAAGCAGGTATCAGTCAAACCCTGGGGAGAAACATTGGATAGCAGTAAAGAACATTCTCAAGTACCTGAGAAAGACTAAGGAGATGTTCTTGGTGTATGGCGGAAAAGACCTGCAGATTGAGGCCTTTGCTGACTCCAGCTTCCAGAGTGACAAGGATGATTCCAAGTCCATGTCGGGTTTTGTCTTCACCCTCAATGGAGGGGCGGTGTGTTGGAAGAGTTCCAAACAGGAAACCGTTGCAGACTCGACTATGGAAGCGGAATACATCGCCGCATCTGATGCCGCAAAAGAAGCTGTCTGGATGAGGAAGTTCTTGAAAGAACTACAGGTGGTTCCGTCCATTGTTGACCCAATACCTCTGTATTGCGACATCAACGGGGCTATAGCTTTAGCGAAGGAACCCAGGTCCCATCAGAAATCCAGACACATCTTAAGGCAGTATCACCTGATCAGGGAGATCGTGGATCGCCAGGAGATCGAGGTCCGGAGGGTTGCTTCAGAAGATAACACAGCAGATCCATTCACCAAGGCCTTGCCCCAGACTCAGTTCGAGAGGCTGATCGAGATGATAGGTCTTCGATACGCCAGTACATGGCCTTAGTGCAAGTGGGAGATTGTTAGTGTATATGCCCTAGAGGCCATTACTGTATCATACTAGTTTGTATATTACTTGATGGAAGCTTGGGATATTCACAGTTGTATATACAATCTTGCTCGAAATGGTAGTATGCTACTTGGTTTGTCTCTACTTCAATATGTGCATGTCTTTCTTTTAGCATATCGCTGATATACATATTAGTAGAGCCCTTAGGATCTTTGCTTGATTACCAGTGTTGTGATGGCGCTCGCACTCGTGGGGGCTGGGTAATCTATAAGCACATCCTTATACAGGTCCCTGGTCGTTGGACTATCGAGACAGGGCATCGATACTCCGGAGTAGACTAGCGTATGCGCTTCTCATCCTAGTATGGGAGACGGTCTGTCCCACAGCCGTCAGTACGTCATACTTGAGATAGTATACGGGTGCTCGTTAGGTTACGAATACACTGGACAGGACTCGTCGGGGACTGTTGGTTGGTATTATACCTATCATCAGTTATAAGTTCCTAGGTGACATGAGTACAGCTTAGTACGTTGACTTGACACTGTCACTTCGCCTCGAGTGTGTTCCCACTGCACTTTGATTACTACCCTACCACGGCTCAAAGGAGTCGTGCAAACAGGTAGTTTTTGGGTGCAGTCCCGAAGCACTTGGAGGCAGTGACGGTTAGACAGGATTTGTCTCTCCCGGTATTGGGGGTTGACATCGCGCTGTGTCTAGGAGAGCCATTACACAAGTAGTCCCTGGCCAGGGCAAGCGAGATATACAGGTAGGTTTCCAGTGTTATCTCAGGGTGTTCTGGTCTACACTCCGACACGACTTGTACCGCTATTAGGAGACTGACATTCACCGCCCTTCTAGGACCGCCATGCGATGTATCAGACGAACAGACCGGACTGTACGGAGACTGTCACATACAGGCTCAGTAGGAGTTCAGATGGGGTTCACCTCGTTAGTCTTCTTATCGGCATCTACCTGGGGACCGTTACGTACAGCTAGTGCCGCTTGCGGTCTGTGGTTAAACCCACTGTCAGCGTAGTGTCGAGTCTTTAGAGTCCCACACAGAGAGGTATTCGCCTTTAGGCAAAATGAGTAGAGGTCGCATGGTTTTGCCACAGGGTTCGTTCGCATCCGCGCACTTGTGCACGTTTGCTGTCCGGACAGCTTATACCAGTGGGCTTTGGTTTAAGCCGGATCCTAGTATATGATTTGGGATTGGTTTTTCTTATTGTATTCTTGTTCTTCGGATCACGAATACGGGTGCGTATGCACAGTTGCTTGAGACAGAGGGAGAGGACTTTGATTAGGGTTAATGACTATTGTCGTTTTATTAACCCTAATGCTTTTGTGTGAATTATGGTTAATTAATATTAGTTTAATGATTGTGCATGATTATAGTTGTTGACCATTTGTCCTATCTTGACTTGTTGACCTTGTTGACATTTTGACCATCATCATTTCATTTGGAAGATGCTCTTTGATCCTTGCAAATTGCATTAAAAATGAAATGATAATGGTCATGTCTTGATTAACCATGACAATTATCTAGCTAATTATCTAATTACAATAATTCACACATATATGTGAGAATGGTTTATTTTATTCTCATTCTATCATTCCCTTTCTCTCTCTTGTTCTTCCTCTCCCTCAAGCTCTCCCCTCTCATGTGTTGAGAAACACTTGAGCTTGAGAAAAACACCTTCTTGATAATCTCTACTCTCATCTAGGGTTCAAGGATTAGCACTTCTTGCACCCTAGTTACTTCTAACTTGGAGTTGAAACCAAAGGTTGAGGCTTTCGGGTGGATCCTTCTTTGACTTGAGAAGACAACAAAGGTGACCCTTTTCCACTACTCCAAGGAGCAAGGAGTGAAGGACATAAAGCCCTAGGTATAACCTTTCTAATACTTAGCTAGTTACTAGTTAGCTTTAGCTTGTTTTTGTTTAGCAAAGATCCTTCTTTGTCTAGTCCATGTTGCCTAAGTTGATAAAAATTTGATTTTTATTCCGTTTTACGCCTCCCCGTAAGTACCGGGGTGGGCAACGTGGACTTACAGAGCGTGGGATCATGGGCGACGACGCGAGCGTGGACGCGCGACGGGAGCGACGCGGGAAGTATAAAGAAAAGGAGCGGGAAAAGCAAAATAACGTGGGGAAGAAGGGAACACAACGGGTCGGGTCGGGTTAGCTGAGGGCGCGGGTAAGGAATGGGCTTGGGAGCTTTGGGCCGGGAAAGGGGGCTTGGGCCGGGGTTTAAAGATTTGAGGTTTTAATTAAATTTGAATTTTCTTTGGGCTGAGGGAGGGGATGTTAATAAAAATAAAAGGAGTAGGAGAAAGGTGGGCCGGAGGAGCATGGGCTGGGAAATGGGGGATAATTTATTGGTTTAATTCATTTTTCGTTTGGGCCGGGGGTTCATATATATTTCGTGTTTATTTTGTTTTGGTTTTGTTTTGGGCTTGGTTTTAGGGAAAAGGGAATAGAAAAATAACAGAGAGATGGAGAGAGTGGCTGAGACACAAAATAGAAGCGGTTGGGATTTTAAAATACTAAAAATAATAATTATAAAATAAACAAACTTTAAGAGTAACAAAAATACGGATGTTGATATACAAAAAGAACTGGGTATTACATCATACCACCCTTGCAAAAATTTCGTCCTCGAAATTTAAAACAAGCGATAAGCTATATAAAATAACACGCGAAAAGCTACGACCTCGAATACTCACATAAAATGGTTTACTTAAAGCAGTTAAACAGGAAAGAAAAATCGAAGGTCTAAGTAAGTATAAGGCACAATCAATTATAGGGGCAAACTATATGTACAAGAGAAAATAGCAATAACGAACAATAACATTCGAGGCATGCTAGATCAAATCGAAATCCTAAATATATGCATATGTACGTATATCAAAATAGCGTAGCTAAAGTAATGGCATCAGGCATAACCATTTATAATAGAAAACTATAAGCATAATACCCGGGAAAACTAAAGTAACAATAATAAAATGGTGAAGGATTTGCTGATAGGTTAAAACATTCTAGTATAATGTATCGATAAAAAAAAAATTTAATTTTATAGTAACTTAGAAAAATCCACATGGTGAAAATAAGAACCCTAGCATAAAATAATATGTGCAAAATATGGTTGCGCTACCGAAAATGGGAAGAATAGTATAGTTCTTAAAATGCATAAAATGGAAATGGTTAATAACACACACTTTTCGATAAACACAAAATAATGAAAATTAAATTTTCGAATAACGATGTCCCTAAATATAGTTAGGGTAATAGGAAATAGCACAAAAATGTATAGGGGCTAGCTAGGGTAGGGATTACAATGGAGTATGGCTCACTCAAAAGGTCGGAGTGTGACGCTTTAAACTGAAGGTCGAAGAGACGGGGGTCGGGTCAGCACAGGGAGTAAGGGTGAACAGCAATGAACCTCAGGAGGGAAAGAAATGTATGGGGGAGTGGGAACACCCAATGCATCAAGCGAACCAAAAATCAGAAGGTTAGCGAACTCAGAAATTTTATCTCATTCCAGAAAATTCTAAAGAAGGCATTCTCGAAAAGTAAAAGATGGCCCTAAACTATACATAGATTTTATTTGTCCAGAGGAGACGAAAGCTAAATCACGTCAGTCGCGGTTGTGGAGGTTCAGCAGGTTACGGTAGACTCGCGCACTCAGATAGGAGCGTCCATTTCCATATCGCCTCACAGGGATCGCCATCGGAGGTTCTTCTGCCGCGGGGTCTTGTTCTTCTGGTCCTTCTGTCTCGACTGGAGCTTTTTCATCGAAGTCTGTTTGATGTGATTCTCTTCTTCTGGATTCTCTTCCAGAGGATTTTCTTCCACTGGATACTCCCCAAGGTTTTCCCCTTCTGGATTTTCTTCTATCGGGTCCTCCTCGGAATCTTCCTCTATTAGATCTTCTCCGAGGTCCTCTTCTTCGTCGTCCGAGTCGCTGATCATGTCAACTTCTGGGGCTGCGAATCCCTCGCCCTCGGAGTCGCTGTTCCCAAAAATAATCTGTGGGCCGTTGATCTCGTCATCTGATCTTACCAGCGTGTAGTCCGAGGAAACGCACGACCGTGTGTCCTCATCTAGAGACGGCGCTTCTCCAAGGTGGGCCATGACCTGAAAGGAGAGAGTCATGATTAGACAGTGGGACACATTAAGAAGATAACCAAGGATACGGCAGCACAGGGAGTGTAAGTCCATGCTACCTCTCCCGGTACTTTCGGGAATGCGGAATTTGGTAAAAAACAATTTTTACGGAGGTGGTAACATGGACCTATAACCCGGATCTTGGTTAAACATCTGTCTAACATCCTAACTATGAGTTTCTAGCTACTCGGTTAGGGGGTTATACCTTACTTGTCTTGAACTCCTTCGTCTTCAAACTCCGATGGTGGTCCGATTGGCTTCTTCTCGTCGTCTCCGTACGCCGAAGATAGATCCACCTGAAAGCTCCAACCTTTAGCTCCTTCTTCGTTCTTTGAAGAAACTAGTTCACTTGGTTTGCTAAACCTAGTGAACTAGAATGAGTAGAGAATACTTTGTGTGGGATTTTATCTATGGTTCTTGATTCTCAACTCATGAGACAAGAGAACCATAGATTAAAGAGAGGGAAAAAGAGCAAGAGGGTGAGAGCAAAAGGAGAGCTCAAGAACAAGAGAGAGAATGAGCAAGAAAGAATGAGGCTCTCTTTTTCCTTTCACCCTCTCATAATCCAAAGCAATCATAACTCATCATACTAACAAAAGTCTTATGTGATGGTTGAAGCAACCATAACCATATCATTTCATGCACTCATTTTACACAAATGAGCAAGTAAACAAAAGTCTTTGCCATGAAATGATGGCTATGGTTATCATGATGGTCAACTAGTCAAGCCTAGTCAACCGGTCAACAAAGTCAACAAGTCAACAAAAGTCAACAAGTCAACAAAGTCAACAAAAATCAACAACCATGTCACCATAATACTTAATTAATATAATAGTTAATCACATATCAAATTCTCATTAGGGTTGAGCAAAAAGTGAAATAGTCAACGGTCAACAATCAACAACCCTAATTAGAATCCGCTGCCTCTGCCTCCCTGTCAACTGTGCATACACACCCGCATCCGCGTTCCGAGGAACACGAATGCAAACTGGATAAATCCAATCCCATAAGGTACACTAGGATCTGGCTTAAACCAAAGCCCGCTAGTGTAAACTGTCCGGACACAGTACGTGCACAAGTGCACGGATGTGACCGAACCCTGTCGCAAAACCATGCGACCTATCGCAATACCATGCGACCTCTACTCTTTTGCCTAAAGGCGAAAAGCTTTCTGTGTGGGACTCTAAAGACTCGACACTACGCTGGAAGTGGGTTTAACCACAGACCGCAAGCGGCACTAGCTGTGCGTAACGGTCCCCAGGTAATGCCGACAAGAAGACCGACGAGGCGAAATCCATCTGAACTCCTACTGAGCCTGAGTGTGACATTCTCCGTACAGTCCGGTCTGTTCGTCTGATACATTGCATGGCGGGCCTAGGGGGTGGTAAACGTCAGTCCCCCAATAGCGGTACAAGTCGTGCCGGAGCGAAGCCCAAAACACCCTGAGACAACACTGGAAACCTACCAGTATATCTCGTTTGCCCTGGCCAGGGACTACTCGTGTAATGGCTCTCCTAGACACAGCGCGATGTCAACCCCCAATACCGGGAGAGACGAATCCTGTCTAACCGTCAATGCCTCCAAGTGCTTCGGGACTGCACCCAACCACTACCTGTTTGCACGACTCCTTTGAGCCGTGGTAGGGTAGTGATCAAAGTACAGTGGGAACACACTCGAGGCGGAGTGACAGTGTCAAGTCAGCGGACAAAGCTGTACTCATGTCATCTGGGAACTGATAACTGACGATAGGTATAATACCAACTAGTCAGTTCCCGACGAGTCCTGTCCAGTGTACCCGTAACCTAACGAGCACCCGCATACTATCTCAAGTACGACGTACTGACGGCTGTGGGACAGACCGTCTCCCACACTGGGATGAGAAGCGCATGCGCTGGTCTACTCCGGAGTATCGATGCCCTGTCTCGATAGTCCTGCGACCAGGGACCTGCATAAGGATGTGCTTATAGATTACCCAGCCCCACTAGTGTGACGGCTATCACATCACTGGTAATCAAGCAAAAGTCCTAAGGGCTCTACTAATGTGTATAGGCGATATACAAATATAAACACATGTACACATTGAAGTAGAAACAAACCAAGTAGCATACTACTATTTTGAGCAAGATTGTCTATACAAGGTGAATATCCCATGCTTCCATTAAGTAATATACATACTAGTATGATACAGTAATGGCCTCTAGGGCATATACACTAACAATCTCCCACTTGCACTAAGGCCATGTACTGGCGTATCGAAGACCTATCATCTCGATCAGCCGCTCGAACTGAGTCTGGGGCAAGGCCTTGGTGAATGGATCTGCAGTGTTATCTTCTGATTTTACTCTCTTTACCTCGATCTCCCGGTGATCAATGATCTCCCTGATCAGGTGGAACCGCCTCAAAATGTGCCTGGACTTCTGATGGGACCTGGGTTCCTTCGCTAAAGCTATAGCGCCGTTGTTGTCACAATACAGCGGTATTGGATCAACACTGGTAGGAACCACCTGAAGTTCCGTGAGGAACTTCTTCATCCAGACAGCTTCCTTTGCGGCATCGCAAGCAGCTATGTACTCCGCTTCCATGGTTGAGTCAGCAACGGTTTCCTGCTTGGAACTCTTCCAGCAAACCGCCCCTCCATTGAGGGTAAAGACATAACCCGACATGGACTTGGAGTCATCCTTGTCACTCTGGAAGCTGGAGTCAGCAAAGGCCTCAATCTGGAGGTCTTTTCCGCCATACACCAAGAACATCTCCTTAGTCCTTCTCAGGTACTTGAGAATGTTCTTTACTGCTATCCAGTGTTTCTCCCCTGGGTCCGACTGATACCGGCTTACAACGCTCAATGCGTATGCTACATCTGGTCTGGTACATAACATCGCATACATAATAGAGCCTACCGCAGATGCGTAGGGTATTGATGACATGCGAGCCCTTTCCAAATCAGTCTTGGGAGACATCTCTTTGGAGAGGGTGATTTCGTGACAAGCCGGTAGATTACCGCGCTTGGAATCTTCCATACTGAATCGTTTCAGTATGGTGTCGATGTTCCTTGACTGTGAAAGTCCCAACATCCTTTTAGATCTATCACGATAGATCTGGATCCCCAGAATGTAGTTGGCATCGCCCAGGTCCTTCATGGAGAACCTCTGTGACAAGAATCCTTTGACTGACTGTAGCATAGGAATATCATTTCCTATTAGGAGAATGTCATCGACGTACAAGACGAGGAATACCACATTTCTCCCTAAAATCTTACTGTAAATGTATGGTTCATCTGGGTTTTTGACAAAGTCGAATTCTTTGACAGTATCATCAAAGCAGATGTTCCAACTCCGCGATGCCTGCTTAAGTCCATAGATGGACTTGAGCAACTTGCACACTTTACCGCTGCTCCCACTCTGATTGAATCCCTCTGGCTGATCCATATAGACGCACTCTTCCAAATTTCCATTTAGGAAAGCCGTCTTAACGTCCATCTGCCAGATCTCATAATCGTGGAAGGCAGCAATGGCAAGAAGGATCCGAATGGATTTAAGCATGGCTACCGGAGAAAAAGTCTCGTCATAGTCCAAACCAGGTCTTTGACGAAAACCCTTTGCAACGAGCCTAGCTTTATAGGTTTCAACCTGCCCATCTACACCAATCTTCTTTCTGAAGATCCATTTGCAGCCTACGGGTTTTACCCCTTCTGGAGCAAAGTCCAAAGTCCAAACTTTGTTGGTGTACATGGACTCCATCTCGGTCCGCATTGCATCCAGCCATTTTACCGAGTCACCGCTCTGAATGGCTTGCTGGAAGCTAGTAGGCTCATCATAATCTATGATGCAATCCTCTCTATCCCCGTCTATGAGAAAACCGTAGTATCTCTCGGGCGGATGAGACTACCTACTACTCCTGCGGAGCGGCGTAGGAATGTCCGGTTCCCCTGAACCTTCTGGTTCTACTAAGGTTTCAGTAATAGCTTGTGGTTCTGGAATTTCTTCCAGTTCTATTGCGCTCCCACTAATCTGATTTTCTAAAAACTCAGTTTCCAAGAAGCGGGCATGACGAGAAACAAGGACTTTTTGCTCCTCTGCGTAATAGAAAAGATACCCCTTGGAGTTCTTTGGGTATCCCACAAACTTGCACTGTACTGAGCGTGCCTCGAGCTTGTCCGCATGCTGTTTTTTTACAAAAGCCGGACATCCCCATGTCTTAAAGGATTTAAGACAGGGTTTCTTCCCACTCCACATCTGATATGGTGTGGTAGGCACTGTCTTAGTAGGAACTTGGTTCAAGAGATGTGCAGCTGTTTCCAGTGCATAACCCCAGAAAGATCGCGGTAACTCAGCCTTACTCATCATGGAACGAACCATATCTAATAGGGTTCGATTCCTTCTTTCCGATACACCGTTGTGTTGTGGTGTGTATGGAGGAGTACGCTGAGAGAGAATTCCATTCTCTTTTAAGTAGTCCAGAAACTCGGCACTCAAGTATTCACCACCTCGATCCGATCTTAGGATCTTGATACTTTTGCCTGTTTGTTTTTCTACTTCATTCTTATATTCTCGAAATTTCTCAAAGGCCTCGGATTTGTGCTTCACTAAGAAGACATGTCCAAACCTAGAGAAATCATCTGTGAAGGTAATGAAGTATGAATAACCGCTTCGCGCATGTGTAGACATTGGACCACACACGTCGCTGTGTATAAGTCCCAAGAGCTCGCTCGCTCTTACTCCGTGTCCAGTGAACGGAGTCTTTGTCATCTTTCCCATGAGACAAGATTCACAAGTGGCATAAGACTGGTACTCGAACGGATCCAAGTATCCTTTTTTATGTAACTTAGTCAACCGTGTCTCATTGATGTGACCCAGTCTACAATGCCATAAGAAAGCCTGATTTAATTCTGGAGACTTTCTTTTAAGTGTGTTCTGGACACTGAATATCTGAGCTTGATTCAATACGTATATACCGTTATTTAATGTACCTGACCCAATCAGTGCTTGATTTAGGTGGATGTTTACTACATCGCTTACAAAAGCAAAATCATATCCTTCCTTATAAAGTAAGGATACAGATATGATATTGCAAGTCGCACCTGGTACATACAAACAGTCACGCAGAATCAATATCTGCCCAGTTGTCAGTCCTAGGTGATATTCCCCTACGGATACAGCATCCATGCTCATTCCGTTAGCAACCCTGAGAGTCATATCACCTTTCCTGATAACCCTACGGTTTCTCAGACCCTGTAACGAATTACAGATATGAGATCCTGATCCGGTATCCAATACCCAGGAAGTAGGGTTAACTGACAAATAGTTCTCAATTACAAACACACTCGAAGCCGAAGCCACAACATGCTTCGAATTCTGGCTACTGGCTTTACAAGCCCTGCAATCTATCTGCCATAGTTCATTCCCGTTACAATAGGAACGTTCCTCATTTACTATATCCAGTCCTGAAACTTTTGCCCTTGTTTTTCCTTTTTCTTCCCTGGTTTCTTTCCTGGTATAAGCAGAGGGCAGGGACTGTAGAATTAGGTCAGTACTTGACCCATTCTCCAACGTGGTCTCCAGGTCCGTGAGCTCAATATAGCTGGTCTCTGTAAGGACGTTGCCCCTTACAGATGACCCGACTGCCAACCTCGCTTGAAGCAATTCGTTCGAGGTCTCATATCTTGCGATACGAGATTGCTCTCCATATAAAACTTTGTTATGGAGGAAGATAGAAACTGAGTCCATCTTCTCGTGCTGCCTCTGGTTTGTACCATCAACTGAGGCTAACACGAGGCACTTGGCTTTCGCACAATCCTTTTCCGATGTCCTGCGGATGTGAACATCCGTGACAGGGGAAACTGGACCTGAGACAGCAGCGTTTTGATTAGTTAAGAGGTGTCCCAGCTTGTCATGGGCAATGGACATCTGGACAGACCTTTGCCAGTCATAACAGTCAGGTTCAGTCATATTATTATCTAGATGTAACCTAGGTGCGGTCACAGGGTCGCTGCATTTAAGAGAGAGAAGAAGAAACACTCAGCATGATGCTCTTGCAAGTTTAGAGTGGTTTTTAGTTTGTCTAAACAGGATGGCTCCCACTGTTTCTCGAATCCCTCCTCAAACCATAAAGGTAGAATTAGTCGGGATCAATCCCACCGCACAATACTTGCATAACCGTTCAGCCAGGCCGGTGTCGGTACTTCGAGGGAGGTTTTCCAACACTTTCGCGAAGTTCCTTAATTAAAGAACCTCTTTTCCCTGGGGGCGTAGCCCCGCTAACACCTTTCTAGGCACCTACTTGGTTTATAGCATTGATCGTTTAGTGAGAAATTTCCTGAGGAATAGCATATACTCACAGTAGGATCGGGATCCAAATATCATTGCGTGACAAAACTGAAGGAATCCTACCAGAATCATCACACTCCAAATGGTATGCAGTGCTAGCAAGTTTCAGTTCTTTTGAAACTCCCGATGTGGATTTTTGCCCCATGCTCTTATGACCTTGACTAAGGCCAACAAATCATAAGTCACATGTCAAGTTCTACCCGTCGTTGTCCAGGTTAATTTGAATCCATCTGTATATACCCTTGATTAAGGCCAACAAGGTAATACGACTGTCCCAAACCAACGCATCTATCTATGCAACATATGAATGTCCACCAGCTACCAATCACTGTGCCTTGACTAAGGCCAACAAACACAGCTTGAATACTGTTGAATATTCATATGAAACGACGGAGGGCTACGAATGGTTTTGGCGAAACCGTGAACGTAGTGAACTTGATTTAGTCGATGGAACGAAATAGCTTTTAAATGGAGTGGCTCAAACTCCGCATTTTAAAAGTTTGTTTTTGAAAAGAACCGAGTGGTTTTTCGAAAGTGTTCCAACGACTTATACTTGGTTTATTTTCTTGCATTAGTTCTTTTAATGCATGTTTTGCTTGCATTAGTTCTTTTAATGCGTGATATTCTTGCATTAGTTCTTTTAATGCGTCCCATCATTTAATCCTACCATTGCAGAAAACAACCAAAATATGACGTACGCTTATGCCATTCGCATTCGCCACGGGGCCCCGTCATTACCCGTTAGGTTACTTAACTAACGACAGAGCGGGGGCTGGGCTAGCGCGTCTGTAAAACATAAGCAACGCCTAAATAATATCATATATAGATATACAGCAATGATAAACATTTCAGATCACAGATGAATACATTGGATATACTAGGAATCTGTAATTCGCACGAGCCTGTAACGAAAGACAAATTACACGGTCGCGGTGAATAGCCAAAACCCCACTCAAGAACCTACGGGTGCGGCAAACTACCCGCCAAGTACCCGAAGTGTAGCAACCTCCCTCATCTCCATGAGTAGGCCACTCGACACTTCGGCATACCCGGTAGTTTGTGCACCCCCTCCATGGGTCTATCCTAGGAGCAAAAACAGTAAAAAGAAATTATACAATGACGGCTACAACCCCGACCCGGTTGTGCGGCCATACAAATAATTATTACATCAATTTACAAATTTACATGAATTGAAAGAAAAGAAAACTCTCGTCTCACAACCCCCGGCTATTCACCCGCGACAATCCAACATATTCATATACACATTCCAGCACATTACAGATCACAGATTTGTATAACCCCCACTAATCGACATATAGCGATTAGTAGACGTTCAATACAAATATCACATTACAGAAAACCCGTTAGCTCAAGTCTTTTAGAAGTTCGATCAAAAAATACGGATTTTCGGGACCCCAAAATAAAATTTTCGTTCTGGAAAATCTGGGTTGAAAATATATATACTAAAAATCCCAAAATACCCCAATTAGCAAACTGCAAAATAGAAAACCCATGACCGAGTCAACTCGGCCGCGGATCCGCGGCGGGAGCGTGCTCCCGCCGCGGAACCGCGGCGCTTTGATCGAGTCATGGGCCTAAATTTTTGCAGTTTCTTTAAAAAAGCCTAAGTCGATTTTTGGTGTATTTCAAAAAAGTTTTCCAGCACTTTTAAAATCGACAGAAAGTTTAAAATTCCGGGGTTCATTTCGGGACTTTTGCGTTGATCGATCTTCTAGTTACTTGCTAACATGTTAGATAGAGTTTAACTAGGCTCTGATACCACTGTAAGTCCATGCTACCTCTCCCGGTACTTCCGGGAATGCGGAATTTGGCAAAAAACAATTTTTACGGAGGTGGTAACATGGACCTATAACCCGGATCTTGGTTAAACATCTGTCTAACATCCTAACTATGAGTTTCTAGCTACTCGGTTAGGGGGTTATACCTTACTTGTCTTGAACTCCTTCGTCTTCAAACTCCGATGGTGGTCCGATTGGCTTCTTCTCGTCGTCTCCGTACGCCGAAGATAGATCCACCTGAAAGCTCCAACCTTTAGCTCCTTCTTCGTTCTTTGAAGAAACTAGTTCACTTGGTTTGCTAAACCTAGTGAACTAGAATGAGTAGAGAATACTTTGTGTGGGATTTTATCTATGGTTCTTGATTCTCAACTCATGAGACAAGAGAACCATAGATTAAAGAGAGGGAAAAAGAGAAAGTGGGTGAGAGCAAAAGGAGAGCTCAAGAACAAGAGAGAGAATGAGCAAGAAAGAATGAGGCTCTCTTTTTCCTTTCACCCTCTCATAATCCAAAGCAATCATAACTCATCATACTAACAAAAGTCTTATGTGATGGTTGAAGCAACCATAACCATATCATTTCATGCACTCATTTTACACAAATGAGCAAGTAAACAAAAGTCTTTGCCATGAAATGATGGCTATGGTTATCATGATGGTCAACTAGTCAAGCCTAGTCAACCGGTCAACAAAGTCAACAAGTCAACAAAAGTCAACAAAAGTCAACAACCATGTCACCATAATACTTAATTAATATAATAGTTAATCACATATCAAATTCTCATTAGGGTTGAGCAAAAAGTCAAATAGTCAACGGTCAACTGTCAACAACCCTAATGAGAATCCGCTGCCTCTGCCTCCCTGTCAACTGTGCATACACACCCGCATCCGCGTTCCGAGGAACACAAATACAAACTGGATAAATCCAATCCCATAAGGTACACTAGGATCTGGCTTAAACCAAAGCCCGCTAGTGTAAACTGTCCGGACACAGTACGCGCACAAGTGCACGGATGTGACCGAACCCTGTCGCAAAACCATGCGACCTGTCGCAATACCATGCGACCTCTACTCTTTTGCCTAAAGGCGAAAAGCTTTCTGTGTGGGACTCTAAAGACTCGACACTACGCTGGCAGTGGGTTTAACCACAGACCGCAAGCGGCACTAGCTGTGCGTAACGGTCCCCAGGTAATGCCGACAAGAAGACCGACGAGGCGAAACCCATCTGAACTCCTACTGAGCCTGAGTGTGACATTCTCCGTATAGTCCGGTCTGTTCGTCTGATACATCGTATGGCGGGCCTAGGGGGTGGTAAACGTCAGTCCCCCAATAGCGGTACAAGTCGTGCCGGAGCGAAGCCCAAAACACCCTGAGATAACACTGGAAACCTACCAGTATATCTCGTTTGCCCTGGCCAGGGACTACTCGTGTAATGGCTCTCCTAGACACAGCGCGATGTCAACCCCCAATACCGGGAGAGACGAATCCTGTCTAACCGTCACTGCCTCCAAGTGCTTCGGGACTGCACCCAACCACTACCTGTTTGCACGACTCCTTTGAGCCGTGGTAGGGTAGTGATCAAAGTACAGTGGGAACACACTCGAGGCGGAGTGACAGTGTCAAGTCAGCGGACTAAGCTGTACTCATGTCACCTTGGAACTGATAACTGACGATAGGTATAATACCAACGAGTCAGTTCCCGACGAGTCCTGTCCAGTGTACCCGTAACCTAACGAGCACCCGCATACTATCTCAAGTACGACGTACTGACGGCTGTGGGACAGACCGTCTCCCACACTGGGATGAGAAGCGCATGCGCTGGTCTACTCCGGAGTATCGATGCCCTGTCTCGATAGTCCTGCGACCAGGGACCTGCATAAGGATGTGCTTATAGATTACCCAGCCCCACTAGTGTGACGGCCATCACATCGCTGGTAATCAAGCAAAGATCCTAAGGGCTCTACTAATGTGTATAGGCGATATACAAATATAAACACATGTACACATTGAAGTAGAAACAAACCAAGTAGCATACTACTATTTTGAGCAAGATTGTCAATACAAGGTGAATATCCCAAGCTTCCATTAAGTAATATACATACTAGTATGATACAGTAATGGCCTCTAGGGCATATACACTAACAGGGAGGATATGCTGTAGGCAAGGACTGAAAAAGTAAAATTTAAAAATGCAGACGCAATGAATAGTATAAATAAAGCGAGAAGCGAGAGGACGATATATACACCACAACCCAAAGTTTTATTGCAATCAGCTAAAAGTTCGACGGTTACAACATTTCAAACGAAAAGAAATATTTACAAAGGAGTGACAACATATTTTTTTTTGAAAGCAGAAAACGCGATAACTCTTCTTGGATTTCTAGACCGCTGTAATCTCATCACGCGAGTTGAATCCTACGCTGGGTCCGTACTGTTCTTTGACGGTCGAACTACGAAATAACCATCACTTAGCAGAAGTGGAGAGTGTGGACGAACCGCCTGCTTGTAGCTCCTTCCTCTTAAGGCAATCATTGATAATGTGTTCGCTGGATCTGCAAATCAGGCATCTTCCTTTGGCGCGGCGACAATCCCTCTGAAGGTGTCCTGGCCTCTTGCAGTACCCACAACATTGGGTCTTCTGCTGCTTCAGTCGCGGGGGAACGAGTGAGCGCTTCATCTTCACCTCTTTTCCTCGTCTAACTGGGATCTCTTTACGATTGGGGACTTCCACTGGTGCCTGAGTCATCTGCCTTCTTAGTCGCTCAGCTAACAGGTCGTTTGTTCGATCCTGGGCTTCATTCAGACTTTGCATTGCATTTAGAATCTCTACGGTCTGATACTGAGGAGTGGATATAGAGGAAGAGTCGTTGGAAGACATGATCCTAAAACAACAATTTTAGGACGGCATAAGATACAGGGGAAAAATCAGAACAAGATATAAAATTGACAATGAAACAAGAATATCTGGTGAGGTGAAACTCAATCGAGAGGAAAACAAATGTAGAATTCCAAGTTACCCAATAGAGTACAGTATTGTAGCTATGCTGTAGTGCATAATTACAACCACGTAACTCTACTAAGTCACCCAAAACTCTAGCGGATGGATCAAAATGTATAGTAGGACACACTATGTGAATCAAAATAAAGGATAATGAGTTTACAATCTAGACCGAAGGATGTCTTAGATTGCCAAGCACTACACGGAAACTGCAATCCCAAACGAATCAAAACCTGGCTCTGATACCAACAAAACCATGTCACGCCCCGCTTCCCAAAATACGGAATACGAGGGGTTGACAGGGCCAGCCATGCTCCTACGGTCAAGGAAATAACCTGCCGTAGTCACACTTCGGCTTCTAGCTTTACGTGGTAACTAGTAAACAATGCACAGGTAATGAGAAATCCAGTAACTAAATCAAAAGAACTAACCAGATGGGGATCAAAGGAGTATAGCTCTGGGTCGCTGATCACGATGTCCATGATATCCTCGAGGTACGTCAGGTCCTGGTCCCAGCTAGATCCGCATCTCACTCTGAGCATGCAAACTCAGGTCGTCAGAGCGACATGATAGCAATATATATATAGATACAAATGGTAACTCGTGCAGTAATAATGAATATGTAACAGTAAAACAAGAGAGTAAGGACGTGAACATGAAGTAGCCAATGCAGATATCTAATAAAGCAGGCAAACAGTAAAGCAGTAAACGGTATGGCATGGATGTTGAATCAGTAAGCAACGCATGCCAATATCACTATCCCTATCAGTCTCTAAGTCTCACTGTACAGGTCACTAAGTCTATCGTCAGTTCATGTGTGAGAGTCAACCACTCGTGAGTATTCCCCACCCAAGGGTAGGACCCAAGGACAAGGGAACACGGGCCCGAGTCGCTCGATAATAATTAGGGATATCCCTATATATCTCCATATATCTCTATATGTGCCGGCATGGGACTCCCGAGATTCTGTTGAACTCACACTCAAACTGCCCCACATCCCGTGGTCTACATCAAACGCCAACCATAAAATCAAATACCGGTCGGTCCATGACAAGTCTGCGTGAGAACTGGAGACAGGATCTCCATCAAGCATGTCTCGACTGGTACCCAAGATAAATGGACTGTATTTGACGCCTTACCTATGACACCAATATAAGTGCTTCCATAACCATCTCATACCAGTTATAGTTACACTTACATATGCCCCATAGGCATCGACAATGCAATAAATTAACTGGGTCCGCTGATCGTGTACAAGTACGTGTCACTTCACTTATTCATTTACGCTTTAACACTAACGTACTTGCCTCAATCCAATCACTAATATCTATCACTGGGTAATGTACATGATCACTAGGTTATCAATGCTAATGAACACTGTTTACATGAGTATTACAATCATGCACATGGTGGGGACATAGTAAATGTACCGCTAACAACATATAAACAACCGGTGTCGGTTGGACTAGTAAAATCATACAAAATCACAAGTGCATAATTTAGCAAAATGATATAAAAGGATTAGGCAGTATATTTAATCATCTATACAAAAAAATTGGTTTCGTGTCCATCGGGTTTCAGGTTTGCTAGTTATGGTCATTTTATTTTAACTATTCCATGCTGGAAATCCAATTCCTGAACTGGAAGTCTGTTTTGTAACGCATTTTAATCCCAGTTGAGATCAGAATTTAGCGACACTACAGTTGAATGAAATTTAGGGTTTTCAATAAGTTTTCTGACACACCAGACAGATTCTCAATCGCATCTCTACGTCAGAAGTTATACACTGTTCAACACTAGGGTATTAGTTCTGGTTCTGTTTGGGACTGCTATACGTCCCGATCTTTTAAATTGCAGTTTAAATAGTAAACGATTATATAAAGTGGTGAAATCACTTGCGTTATTTATCTAACAGATTAATATTCAATAAGGTGTAGGGTTCCGCAACATACAGGTTCAGGAAGCAAGGTATTAAGCATTACGAGATAGAAATTAACAGCCACAGCTGCTCTGGAGCTCTCTGGACCAATTCTCGTTATAATTTCAGTACAGAAACAATTAAGAACTTGCATAGGGTTACAGATCGTCGAGTCGGCTTCGATTTGAGCCCTCGAACGTATCATTTCAATATGTACACAATTAATTATAATTTTCATAAGTTTCAGGTGCGGGAAATTCCCAGTTTTTACGGGTATAAATGGGGGTGATCGTTTAAGCCGGTAACAATCACATTTTTCAGTCAAATTTCTACACAAGGTTCATCGGCAGATGGGCCAGTATATGCAACTAAGTTCCGTCAGTTTAATGTAACATTTTTGTTCGGGTCTTGCATCAAACACTTGCGTCATTTAAGTTTTCATAAATAATAAACATGGAATTAATACGGTTTTGTTTTGTAACGGAAATAATCTAGCATGTAGCAAGTAGGGTACTTCCCTAGAGTCACTTTGGCGATGCACGGCAGTGGCAACGACACGAACGCGCAACGAACGGTACGGTTAGGGTTCACGGCTCGGCTTTAGCTTGGGCTCAGTTAAACACTTACTCGAGACGACGGTCACGACGGCGATGGATGTAGTCACTGTGATATGGCAATATGGCGATCGACGTGGCGACTGTAACTGCGGCTGGAACTGTGTCAAAAAGTCGGAAACACCATAGTAGCGACGGCGACTGGAACTCCCTTAACTGAACTGCAGCGACGGCGGCGGAGGCGGCGCTGGGCGAAGTCGTCAGCGACAAGGTGGCTAGAGTTGGATCGTTGGGTGTTGCTGCGAAGGAGAGGATGGAGCTCGGTTAAGGTGCTCGGCTGGGGTCGCTCCGGCGGCGGGCAGCAGGGAGATGAGGTTGCAGCGAGGGTTTGGTGTGTTTTTTTTTTGGAGAGAGAGAGAGAGGTAGGGGGCTCGGGAAAGTAGTGATGGTAGTGATGCTGACGATGCAGAGGGTGCTGGGGCATCGATGATGTGGTGGGAAGCTCGCCGGCATGAGGGTGCGGGGGTGGCCGAGCTCGGGTGTGCAGGGGAGTTCGAGCGAGGAGATGGGTGCTCGGTTGAGGGGGTGAGTTCTGGAGAGAAGAAGGCGAGGGAGGAAGGACGAGGAGGTTGTCGTGGTCGTCGGCGGTGGCGAGTGCAGTGGGTTCGTATTTGGGAATTGGGAGAGAGGAGAGTATGGGTTGGAGAGTGAGAGGATAGAAGAGAAAGGGGGCGAGGAGTTTGTTGATGAGCTCGAGGGCACGCGGTTGTGGGAGGCGAGCGTGGGATCATGGGCTACGACGCGGGAGTGGACGCACGACGAGAGCGACGTGGGAAGTGTAAAGAAAAGGAGCGGGATAAGCAAAATAACGTGGGGAAGAAGGGAACACAACGGGTCGGGTCGGGTTAGCTGGCGGCGCGGGTAAGGAATAGGCTTGGGAGCTTTGGGCCGGGAAAGGGGGCTTGGGCCGGGGTTTAAAGATTTGAGGTTTTAATTAAATTTGAATTTTCTTTGGGCTAAGGGAGGGGATGTTAATAAAAGTAAAAGAGGTAGGAGAAAGGTGGGCCGGAGGAGCATGGGCTGGGAAATGGGGGATAATTTATTGGTTTAATTCCTTTTTCGTTTGGGCCGGGGGTTCATATATATTTCGTGTTTATTTTGTTTTGGTTTTGTTTTGGGCTTGGTTTTAGGGAAAAGGGAATAGAAAAATAACTGAGAGATGGAGAGAGTGGCTGGGACACAAAATAGAAGGGGTTGGGATTTAGGTTTAGGGTTTTAAAATACTAAAAATAATAATTATAAAATAAATAAACTTTAAGAGTAACAAAAATACGGATGTTGATATACAAAAAGGACTGGGTATTACATATGGGATCATCCATCGCTCATCAAATGGGTCGAGAAGCGTACACGCTAGTCTACTCTGGTATATCGATGCCCTGTCTCGATACACCCACGACTAGGAACATTTGAAGGATGTACTTAACGACTACTCTGTCCCCAGTAGTATGATCTACATCATAGTCCTGGTAGTCGAGTACTCATCCTAAGGGCTTTATCAACATGTAACATAGAGACAATCAGTGTACATGTTAAGATAAAGTGCAACCAGATAGCATACTATCACGTCGAGCAAGAAAGTCCTCACTATATATGTCCAAGCATCCACTACAACATACATCGTATGTACAATAATGGTCTCTTGGGCATACATATAACTAACAATCCTTATACAGGTCCCTAGTCATAGGATTATCGAGACATGGCATCGATACTCCAGAGTAGACTAGTGTATACGCTTCTCATCCCAGCAGGGGAGATGGTCTGTCCCATGGCCATTAGTACGTCGTACCGGAGATAGTTTGCAGGTGCTTGTTAGGTTACGAGTACACTGGATAGGACACGTCGGGAACCGCTGGTTGGTACTATACCTATCGTCAAGTAGCAGTTCCCAGGTGATATGAGTACAACTTAGTCCATTGACTTGACACTGCCACTTTTCCTCGAGTGTGTTCCCACTGTACTTTGATTACTACCCTACCACAGCTCTATTGAGTCATGCAAACAGGTAGTAGTTGGGTGCAGTCCCGAAGCACTTGGAGGTAGTGGATGTTAGATAGGATTCGTCTCTTCCGGTATTGGGGGTTGATATCGCACTGTGTTTGGAGAGCCATTACACAAAGTCCCTGGCCAGGGCAAGCAAGATTTTTTGGTTGGTACTCTAGTAGTTTCTCAGGGTGTAATGGACTACACTCCGACATGACTTATACCGCTATTAGGAGTCTGACGTTTACCTCCCCTAGGCCCGTTATGCGATACTCTTAGACGAATAGACCAGACTGTACGGAGATTGTCATATTCAGGTTCAGTAGGAGTTCGGATGGGTTTCCTCATCGGCCTTCTTATCGACATCTACCTGGGGACCGTTATGTACAGCCAGTACCGCTTGCGGCCTATGGTTAAACCCACTGCCAGCGTAGTGTCGAGTCTTTAGAGTCCCACACAGAGGGTTTCCCAGCTTTGGGCGAAACGAGTAGAGGTCGTATGGTTTTATGACAGGGTTCGATCACATACGTGTACTTGTACGCATGTGGTGTTCAAGCGAATAATACTAGTGGGTTTTGGTTTAAGCCGGATCCTAGTATTTGATTATTGGATTAGCTTCGTCTCATTGTATTCGTGTTTCTCGGAACACTGATGCGGGTATGTATATACGGATGAGAGGGGGTGAAGAAGGAGACTTCTCATTAGGTTTTTACCATTGACTTGGTCAAAGCAAATATGAGAATATGAAAAGTATTTGTTATTTTTGATAAATGATAATCTTTTTGGCATGGCTACTTGGTTGACCATTTGACTTGGCTTGACTTGTTGACCATTGATATTTTTATGAGATATTTTTGAGCTAGATATTTTGATGAGATATTTTTCAAGCCATGACAAATGGTCATATATAAGTTATCCATTCCAATTTTTTATTATCATTATCATAAATACATTCTCTCTCCTCAAGCGTGCTATCTCCTTCTTCCTCTCAAAACCCTAGTGACTCATGAGTTGAGAATCAAGGATTAGTGAGACTAAGCCACTCTAAATCACTCTCTACTCATTCTAGCTTACTTATTTTAGCACACAAAGTGATCTAGTTGCCTCAACTTGGAGGTTTAGTTCAAGGTTGGAACTCTCGGGTAGATCTTCTACTACATCGAGAAGCCGACATGGAGATGCTTTCCATTTCACTCCAAGGAGCTTGCAAGGAGAAGGAGGACAGCGGAATGAAGAGAAGGACTTGGAACTTTAGGTATAATCTTCTAACATAGTAGATAATACCTTTAGCTAGTTTGTTAGTTATGGTTTAGCAAAGATCTTGTGTTAAAGTCAATGTTACCTTGTTTTTAAAAATCGTTTTTTACTCGTTCTGCCTCCCCGCAAACCTATGGGGTGTGTAACGTTGACTTACACTAAGCACGTTGAACAAGCCATTAAACCTCTAGGTGTCCCTAGTAGGAGGAGTGTTGTCTCCTGAGGGTTTTCAACGGATTACACCCACAAAATCCTATAATAAAAGAAAGAAGATGAAAGTTACATATAAAAATAAGAACTATAAAAGAAAGAACTTAAAAATAAGAGTTTTCAACTACACCAGCTTTTCATTTGCCATGAGCCCTATCTTAATGGTGATGAAAAGATGTTAGAAATCACATCATTCCACAATAAAACATCGCCTTTAGTCTTCCTCCCTACCATTCTTCCAAATATCGAACATATACCCCTACGTGTGTGTAAAATACATCCCTACACTTAGAGAATTCAATTCAAGTTATCATACTCTTTTCCATCTTCCAAAGTACTTTATAGTCGGTGAATATTTTAGATGGAATTGCTCACACATCCTTCATGCGATCGTTAATACTTCTTGAGGTACAAACCGACCGATTACAAAATGTGCTCGCACATTCAGGCATAATTCCTCCTCTTACAACACCGAAGGCTTAGCAGTGGCTCCCAAACCAGTTGGTCTAAGGCACTAGGTGATAAAACACCCTCACTATATTTTTTTTATGCTGCCTTAAGTAATTACAAAACCAGTGTTCATTTTTTCTTCACCATTTATATTTTCGTTTTATTTTTTTTCATACTAAGTCTTTTAGACAAGAGCATTTCAAGCTATCCTCTACTATCCCAAGTTTCAAGATGTGTGCAAGTGCCTATAGTGTTAGTCCACGTTGCCCACCCCGGTGCTTATGGGGAGGCGGAATAGGTAAAAAACGATTTTTTCTTAAGGCAACATGGACTAGAAACTAGAGGATCTTAGCTAAACAAAAACCTAGCAAACTAACTACAAGTTTAACTACTCGGTTAGAAGGTTATACCTAGGTCTTGAACTTCTTCTCTTCTTCCTCCTTGGAGTTGTTTGAACGGCTCCTCCTCGTCGTCTTCTCTTTGTTGAAGAAGGATCCACCCGAAGGCCTCTACCTTGAGCTCCTACCTCAACCTAGAGGTAACTAAAGTGATTGGCTTGCTAAACCTAGAACTCTAGAATGAGTAGAGTGAAGTCTTGAAGGTTTTATCCCAGGAGCTCATGGCTCTCAACACATGAGAGATGAGAGCTTTGAGAGAGGAAGAGGATGAGCTAATTGATGAGAAAGAATGAGAAAGTGAGAATGAGCTAGCTTTTTTACAACCATGCTCTCAAAATAAGAATAATGATAATAATAATAATAATAATTAAGAAATTGTGATGGTTAGTTTATGAATGACCATTATCATTTCATCATTTAATGCATTTGCAAGAAACAAGAAGCATCTTGCAAGTGAAATGATGATGGTCAATTGGTAAACAATAGTCAACCGGTCAACCGAAGTCAAAAAGTCAACAAAAGTCAAATGGTCAACTCAATCATGGCATAATTATCCTTAATTAATATTATTAATCATATTTTTCATTCTCGTTAGGGTTTAGAAAAGTCAACGGTCAACAACCCTAATGAGATTCCTCTGCTTCTGTCAACTGTGTTAGTGTTTATGCCCTAGAAGGCCATTACTGTATCATACTAGTTTGTATATTACTTAATGGAAGCTTGGGATATTCACAGTTGTATTGACAGTCTTGCTAAAAATGGTAGTATACTACTTGGTTTATGTCTACTTCAATATGTGCGTATGTTTCATGTAACGTATCGCTTATACATATTAGTAGAGCCCTTAGGATCTTTTCTTGATTACCAGCGTTGTAATGGCAGTCACACTAGTGGGGGCTGGGTACTCTATAAGCAACATCCTATACAGGTCCCTATTCATAGGATTATCGAGACAGGGCATCGATACTCCGGAGTAGACTAGTGTGTACGCTTCTCATCCCAGTTGGGGAGATGGTCTGTCCCACAGCCATCAGTACGTCGTACTGGAGATAGTATACAGGTGCTCGTTAGGTTACGGGTATACCGGACAGGACTCACAGGGAACTGTTGGTTGGTATTATACCCGTCGTTAGTTAACAGTTCCAAGGTGACATGAGTACAGCATAGTCCGCAGACTTGACACTGCTACTTCGACTCGAGTGTATCCCACTATTCTTAGATTGCTACCCTACCACGGCTCAAAGGAGTCGTGCAAACAGGTAACAGTTGGGTGTAGTCCCGAGCACTTGGAGGCAGTGGCGGTTAGACAGGATTCGTCTCTCCCGGTATTGGGGATTGATATCGCGCTGTGTCAGAGAGCCATTACGCAAAGTCCCTGGCCAGGGCAAGCGAGATTTACTGGTAGGTTCCAGTAGTTTCTCAAGGTGTAATGGGCTACGCTCCAACATGACTTATATCGCTATTAGGGGACTGACGCTTGCCGCCCCCTAGGCCCGATATGCGATAGTCTTAGACGAACAGACCGGACTGTACGGAGATTGTCACATCAGACTCAGTTGGAGCTCGGATGGGTTTCCTCATCGGCCTTCTTATCGACATCAACCTAGGGACCGTTACGTACAGCTAGTGCCGCTTGCGGTCTATAGTTAAACCCACTGCCAGCGTAGTGTCGAGTCTTTAGAGTCCCACACAGAGAGTTTCCCTGCTTCGGGCAAAACGATATAGAGGTCGTATGGTTTTACGACAGGGTTCAGACGCATACGTGTTTTTACGCACGTACGATGTTCGGACAGATTTTACTAGTCGGCTTTGGTTTAAGCCAGATTCTAATATCGGATTATTGGATTTATACAGTATAAAGTTTTTCCATGTTTTCACGGAT
This sequence comes from Agapanthus africanus, assembly GCA_030015575.1. Taxonomy (NCBI): domain Eukaryota; kingdom Viridiplantae; phylum Streptophyta; class Magnoliopsida; order Asparagales; family Amaryllidaceae; genus Agapanthus; species Agapanthus africanus. The sequence continues at coordinate 261,246,446 of CM057345.1, read as the reverse complement.
AGGAGGGGTGTTCTCGTAATTTTTCGGGAAGTTTCTAGAAGCTTGGTGACTTGGGGGTTAAGGTGACATTTGCATTAATTGGATAAGTGAGTCATGGTGTGATTCATACATGGAGTCAATGAATCATTTATGATTTATATGACTCATGTGATGGATCACTTAGTGTATTAATGAAACATGATGATATATCATTATTTGTTATTCATTTAATATATATGATATGTTTCATATATACACATATGATTCATTCATCCAAAAGGATTCTTACTCTCACCTTCTCTCTCCTCAAGCTCCCTCCCTTCAAACCCTAACCCTAACCTCTCATGTGTTGAGATCAAGGGTTAGCTAGACTAATACATCCATAATCCAACTCTATATCACCTAGGTTGCTTAGATTAGCACTTTGAGTAACCTAGTTACCTCAAGTTAGAGGTCAAGCTTGGAGTAGGAGCTCTCGCGTGGATCGTCTTTGACTCGAGGAGCCGTTGAGGTGCCGACGTTCCAAAGAACCTATAAGGAGTGGAGGACAGCGATGAAGACCCGAAGGACAAGTAACGTGAGGTATAAGTTCAAATCCGAGTAGTTTAACCTCTCGTAGTTTGCTAGTAACGGTTTAGACACGATTCATGCGCTCAAGTCCATGTTACAAAGCTTTGATAGTCGTTTTTCATATATTCCGCCTCCCCGCAAGTTAGTGGGGTGCGTGACATGGACATACAATGGTATCAGAGCCAACTAAACCATCACTAGCTTGTTAGCAACTAATTAGAAGTTCGATCGACGGAAAACGCAAAAAACGAAAACCGAACCCTAACAGTTTCTGTAAATTTTTAACATGTATAAAAACTTTTTTGATATGCCTTAAAATTCACAGCAGGGAAATATAAGAATTCTGAGATAATACGAGACCCTAACTCGGTAAGATGGCCGCGGATCCGCGGCAAGATTGTGCTTTTGGCCGCGGATCCGCCGCCGAGTCAACTCCGAGTTGACTCGGATTCCTCTATAATTCATATTTTATGGTTTTCTGTTTTCCAGAATGTTCTGTTTCTACCCAGGTTACTTCAGTGCTGCTTTGCTTTTTGGGTAGACACGGAAAAAGGAAGTCGATCGATGTTTAAAGTTATTTGCTAATTGGGTTTTTATCTGTAATGATTAATGTGTTCGTAAACCTCCCCTAACTGCTAGTATGTCGGTTGGCAGGGGGTTCAACATTTCGGTAATGTTTACTGTTTGTGCATATGAACTGTATTGGACTGTTGTGATGATTAGCCGAGGTTTGAGATGGGTTATTATATTCATTCATTCAATGTAATTGTAACATGTTGTAATATTATTTTGCGGGGCACATCCAAGTTGCGGTTGTAGCTACCGTTGTATTATTTCATTTTACTGTTTTTGCTCCTAGGATAGACCCAAGGTGGGGTACACAAACTACCGGGTACGTTGAAGTGTTAAGTGGCCTACTCACGTTGTTGAGGGAGACCGCTTCACTTCGGGTAGTTGGCGGGTAGTTTGTCGTACCCGTAGAGGTCTAGGGTGGGGTAAATGGCTATTCATCACAACTGTGTAATCCGTCTTTTGTTGCAGGCTCAAGAGAAAAGCGGATTGCTTGTATATCCAATAATGTTCATCTGAGATCTGGAATGCCGATTATTGCGTTTGATGAATGTACAATATCTATATATGATAGTTATTTAGACGTCACTTATGTTTTACACCCTCGCTAGCCCACCCCCAGCTCTGTCGTTAGTTAAGTAACCTAACGGGTGATGACGAGACCAAGTGGCGAATGCGGATGGCATAAGAGGACGTTGTATTTTCGTTGTTTTCTGCAATGATAGGTTAAATGATGGGACGCATTATTTTAATGAAAAGAAAATAAACCAAAGTTGAATCGTTGGAACAAATTTAAAAGAAACCACTCGGTTATTTTAAAAAGAGCAGAATTTTTAATTGCGGAGCTTTAACCACTCCTTTTAAAAAAAGCTATCTGGTTCCTTCGATTATATCAAGTTCACTACGTTCACAGTTTCGCCAAAACCAGTCGTAGCCCTTCGTCATTTCTTATGGATGGTCAGTAGTATTCAAGCTATCTTTGTTGGCTTTCGTCAAGGCATAGTGTTTGGTAGCTGCTGGGGTATTCATTTGTTGCATAGATAGATGAGTTGGTTTGGGACAGTCATATTACCTTGTTGGCTTTCGTCAAGAGTATGTACGGGTGGTTTCAAATTAACAAGATAATGATGGGCAGAACTTGACATGTGACTTATGATTTGTTGGCTTTCGTCAAGGTCATAAGAACATGGGGCAAAAATCCACATCGGGAGTTTCCAAAGAAACTGAAACTTGCTAATGTTGCATACCATTTGGAGTTTGATGAATGTTGGTAGGATTCCTTCAACATTATCATACAATGATATTTGGATCCCGATCCTGCTGTGAGTATATGCTACTTATCAGGAGATTCGTCACTTAACGATCAATGCTATAAACCAAGTAGGTGTCGAGAAAGGTGTCAGCGGGGTACGCCCCCAAAGAAAAAAGGTTATTTAATTATGGAACTTCGCGAAAGCGTTGGAAAACCTCCCTCAAAGTACCGACACTGGCCTGGCTGAACGGTTAAGCAAGTATTGTACAGTGAGAATAGTCCTGGCTAATTCTTCTTTTATGGTTTGAGCAAGGATTCGAGAAACAGTGGTAGCCATCCAGTTTAGATAAATTAAAAACCAATCTAAACTTGCAAGAGTATCATGCTAAAGTGTTTTCTTCTCTCTTTCTCATTGCAGCGACCTTGTGACCATGACTAGGTTACATCTAGATAACAAGTTGACTGAATCTAACTTATTTGACTGGCAAAGGTCTGTCCAGATGTCCATTGCCTATGACAAGCTGGACCACCCTATTACTAGTCAAGATCCCGCCGTCCCAGGTCCAGTTTCCACCGTCGCGGATATGGATATCCGTCAGACAAGGGAAAAGGATAAAGCGAAAGCCAAGTGCCTCGTGTTGGCTTCAGTTGATGGTGTATACCAGAAGCAGCACGAGAAGATGGACTCAGTTTCCATCTTTCTCCATAACAAAGATTTATATGGAGAGCAATCTCATAACGCAAGATATGAGGTCTCGAACGAATTAATTCAAGCGAGGTTGGCTGTCGGGTCATCAGTAGGGGATAACGTCCTTACGATGACTAACTATATTAATGAGCTCAAGGACCTAGAGTCCACGTTGGGAAACAGGTCATATGCTGACTTATTTCCACAGTCCCTACCTTCTACTTACACCCTGAAAGAAACTAGGGAGACACAAGCTCTGCTTAATGGGGGACCTTCTTCTTTTACATCCAAGGCGAAAGCAAAGGGTGAAAAGAAGAAGACATCTACAAAGCCGATATACGGTGTCGGTAAAGTAGGAGGAAAGGGAAGAGCAAAAGTTTCGGGACTTGGTGTAGATAAAGAGGGATATTCCTATTGTTATGGAAACAGACATTGGCAGAAGGATTGCAGGGCTTTAGACGCCAGTAGCCAGGATACGAAGCATATTGTGGCTTCAGCCTCAAGTGTGTTTGTAATTGAGAACTGTTTATCAATTAACTCTAATTCCAGGGTACTAGATACCGGAGCAGGATCTCATATCTGTAATTCATTACATGCTTTGAGAAACCTTAGAGTTATAAGGGTAGGTGATTTGTCTCTCAGAGTTGCAAACGGAATGAGCGTGGACGCTGAATCCGTGGGAGAATATCCCCTAGGTTTGACAAGTGGGCAGATATTGATTCTACGTAACTGTCTGTATGTACCTAGTTTGACTTGTAATATTATATCAGTGTCCTCACTTTCGAGAGAGGGATATGACTTTACATTCGTAAGCGATGTAGTTCACATCCACCTAAATCAAGTTCTGATTGGGTCTGGTACATTAGATGACGGTATATACGTATTGAATCAAGCTCAGGTTTTTAATGTCCAAAACACACTTAAAAGAAAGTCTCCAAAAATAAATCAGGCTTTCTTATGGCATTATAGACTAGGTCACATCAATGAAACACGATTAAAGAAGTTACATAGAGATGGATATTTGAATCCGTTCGAATATCAATCTTATGCCACTTGTGAATCTTGTCTCATGGGAAAGATGACAAAGACTCCGTTTACTAGACACGGAGTAAGAGCGAGCGAGCTCTTAGGACTCGTACACAGTGACGTGTGCGGTCCAATATCTACACATGCGCGAGGTAGTTATTCCTACTTCATTACTTTTACGGATGATTTCTCTAGGTATGGACATATCTTCTTGATGAAGCATAAATTCGAAGCCTTTGAAAAATTCTAGGAATACAAGAATGAAGTGGAAAACCAAACAGGCAAAAGTATCAAGACACTGAGATATGATCGAGGTGGTGAATACTTAAGTGCCGAGTTCCTGGGTTACTTAAAAGAGAATGGAATTCTCTCTCGGCTTACTCCTCCATACACACCACAACACAACGGTGTATCGGAAAGGAAGAATCGAACCCTATTGGATATGGTTCGTTCCATGATGAGTAAGGCTGAGTTACCGCGATCTTTCTGGGGATATGCACTGGAATCATCTGCATTTCTTTTGAACAAGGTTCCAACCAAAACTGTGCCTACCGCACCATATCAGGTATGGAGTGGGAAGAAATACTATCTTCAGTACCTGAAGACATGGGGATGTCCAGCTTTTGTAAAAAAGCAGCATCCGGACAAGCTCGAGGCACGCTCAGTAGAGTGTAAGTTTGTGGGATATCTAAAGAACTCCATAGGATATTTCTTCTATTACGCAGAGGAACAAATGGTTTTTATTTCTCGTCATGCCCGCTTCTTAGAAACTGAATTTTTAGAAAATCAGAAGAGTGGGAGCGCAGTAGAACTGGAAGAAATTCCAGAACCACAAGCTGTTACTGAAAGTTTGGTAGAACAAGAAGTTTTCAGAATAAAGGGACATACCAGCGCCTATCCGCAGAAGTAGTAGGCAGTCTCATCCGCCCGAGAGATACTACGGTTTTCTCATAGACGGGGATCGAGAAGATTGCGTCATTGATAATGACGACCCTACTAGCTTCCAGCAAGCCATTCAGAGCGGCGACTCGGTAAAATGGCTGGATACAATGCGGACCGAAATGGAGTCCATGTACACTAACAAAGTATGGACTTTGGACATTGCTCTAGATAGGGTAAAACCCGTAGGATGCAAATGGATCTTCAGAAAGAAGATTGGTGTAGATGGACAGGTTGAAACATATAAGGCTAGATTTGTTGCAAAGGGTTTCCGTCAAAGACCTGGTTTGGACTATGACGAAACCTTTTCTCCAGAGGCTATGCTCAAATCCATTCGGATCCTTCTTGTTATTGCTGCCTTCCACGATTATGAGATCTGGCAGATGGACGTAAAGACGGCCTTTCTAAATGGTAATTTGGAAGAGTGCGTCTATATGGATTAGCTAGAGGGATTCAATCAGAGTGGGAGCAGCGATAAAGTATGCAAGCTGCTTAAGTCCATTTATGGACTAAAACAGGCATCGCGGAGTTGGAACATCTGTTTTGATGATATTGTCAAAGAATTCGACTTTATCAAAAATCCAGATGAAATATGCATATACAGTAAGATTGTAGGGAGAGTTGTTGTATTCCTCGTCTCGTACGTGGATGACATTCTTCTAATAGGAAATGATATTCCTATGCTACAGTCAGTCAAAAGATTCTTGTCACAGAAGTTCTCCATGAAGGACCTGGGTGATGCCACCTACATTCTGGGGATCCAGATCTATCGTGATAGATCAAAGAGGATGTTGGGACTTTCGCAGTCCAGGTACATAGACACCATATTGAAAAGATTCAGTATGGATGATTCTAAGCGTGGTAACCTACCGGCTTGTCATGGAATCACCCTCTCCAAAGAGATGTCTCCCAAGACTGATTTGGAAAGGGATCACATGTCGATTATACCCTACGCTTCTGTGGTAGGCTCTATAATGTATGCGCTGTTATGTACCAGACCAGATGTAGCATACGCATTGAACGTTGTAAGCCGGTATCAGGAAAACCCAGGGGAGAAGCACTGGATAGTAGTAAAGAACATTCTCAAGTACCTGAGGAGGACTAAGGAGATGTTCTTGGTGTATGGCGGAAAAGACCTCCAGATCGAGGCCTTTGCTGACTCCAGCTTCCAGAGTGACAAGGATGACTCCAAGTCCATGTCGGGTTATGTCTTTACCCTTAATGGAGGGGCGGTCTGTTGGAAGAGTTCCAAGCAGGAGACCGTTGCTGACTCAACGATGGAAGCGGAGTACATAGCTGCTTGCGATGCCGGAAAAGAAGCTGTCTGGATGAAGAAGTTCCTCACAGAACTTCAGGTGGTTCCTACCAGTGTTGATCCAATACCTCTGTATTGTGACAACAACGGCGCTATAGCTTTATCGAAAGAACGCAGGTCCCATCAGAAGTCCAGACACATCTTAAGGCGGTATCACCTGATCAGGGAGATCGTAGATCACCGGGAGATCTAGATAAAGAGAGTAGATACAGAGAATAACACTGCCGATCCATTCACAAAGGCCATTCCTCATACGCAGTTCGAGAGGCTATTCGAGATGATAGGTCTGCAATATGCCAGTACATGGCCCTACTGCAAGTGGGAGATTGTTAGTGTTTATGCCCAAGAAGGCCATTACTGTATCAAACTTGTTTGTATATTACTTAATGGAAGCTTGGGATATTCACAGTTGTACTGACAGTCTTGCTAAAAATGGTAGTATGCTACTTGGTTTATGTCTACTTCAATATGTGCATATGTTTCTTGTAATGTATCGCTTATACAAATTAGTAGAGCCCTTAGGATCTTTGCTTGATTACCAGCGTTGTGATGGCAGTCACACTAGTGGGGGCTGGGTAGTCTATAAGCAACATCCTATACAGGTCCCTAGTCGTAGGATTATCGAGACAGGGCATCGATACTCCGGAGTAGACTAGTATGTACGCTTCTCATCCCAGTTAGAGAGATGGTCTGTTCCACAGCCATCAGTACGTCGTACTGGAGATAGTATACAAGAGCTCGTTAGGTTACGGGTAGACCGGACAGGACTCACAGGGAACTGTTGGTTGGTATTATACCCGTCGTCAGTTAACAGTTCCCAGGTGACATGAGTACAGCATAGTCCGCAGACTTGACACTGCTACTTCGCCTCGAGTGTGTCCCACTATTCTTAGATTACTACCCTACCACGGCTCAAAGGAGTCGTGCAAACAAGTAGCAGTTGGGTGTTGTCCCGAGCACTTGGAGGCAGTGGCACTTAGACAGGATTCGTCGCTCCCGGTATTGGGGGTTTATATCGCGCTGTGTCAGAGAGCCATTATGCAAAGTCCCTGGCCAGGGCAAGCGAGATTTACTGGTAGGTTCCAGTAGTTTCTCAAGTTGTAATGGGCTACGCTCCGACACAACTTATACCGCTATTAGGGGACTGACGCTTGCCGCTCCCTAGGCCCGATATGCGAATGTCTTAGACGAACAGACCGGACTGTACGGAGATTGTCATATCAGACTCAGTAGGAGTTCGGATGGGTTTCCACATCGGCCTTCTTATCGACATCTACCTGGGGACCGTTACGTACAGCTAGTGCCTCTTGCGGTCTGTGGTTTAACCCACTACCAGCGTAGTGTCGAGTCTTTAGAGTCCCACACAGAGAGTTTCCCAACTTTGGGCGATACGATATAGAGGTCGTATGGTTTTACGACAGTGTTCGGACGCATACGTGTTTTTACGCACGTACGATGTTCGGACAGATTTTACTAGTCGGCTTTGGTTTAAGCCAGATTCTAGTATCGGATTATTGGATTTATACAGTCTAAAGTTTTTTCGTGCTTTCATAGATAGGAGAGGCGTTCTCGTAATTTTTCGGGAAGCTTCTAGAAGCTTGGTGACTTGGGGTTTAAGGTAGCATTTTCATTAATTGGATAAGTGAGTCATGGTGTGATTCATACATGGAGTTAATGAATTATTTATGATTTATATGACTCATGTGATGAATCACTTAGTGTATTAATGGAACATGATGATATATCATTATTTGTTATTCATTTAATATATATGATATGTTTCATATATACACATATGATTCATTCATCCAAAAGGATTCTTACTCTCACATTCTCTCTCCTTAAGCTCTCTCTCTTCAAACCCTAACCCTAACCTCCCATATGTTGAGATCAAGGGTTAGCTAGACTAATACATCCATAATCCAACTCTATATCACATAGGTTTCTTAGATTAGCACATTGAGTAACCTAGTTACCTCAAGTTAGAGGTCAAGCTTGGAATAGGAGCTCTTGTGTGGATCGTCTTTGACTCGAGGAGGCAGTTGAGGTGCCAACGTTCCAAAGAACCTATACGGAGTGGAGGACAGCAATGAAGACCCGAAGGACAAGTAACGTGAGGTATAAGTTCGAATCCGAGTAGTTAAACCTCTCGTAGTTTGCTAGTAACGGTTTAGACACGATTCATGCGCTCAAATCTGTGTTACGAAGCTTTGATAATCGTTTTTCATATATTCCGCCTCCCCACAAGATAGTGGGGTGCGTGACATGGACTTACAAACTGTGCATACACACCCGCATCCGTGTTCTGAGGAACACGAATACAACGAGATAAAACCAATCCCAAAACATATACTAGGATCTGGCTTAAACCAAAGCCCGCTAGTAATAACTGCCCGGACACCAAACATGCACAAGTGCGCGGATGTGAACGAACCCCGTCGCAAAACCTTGCGACCTCTACTCTGTTTTGCCCAAAGGCAAACAACCCTCTGTATGAGACTCTAAAGACTCGACACTACGCTGGCAGTGGGTTTAACCACAGGCCGCAAGCGGTACTAACTGTACGTAATGGTCCCCAGGTAGATGCTGACAAGAAGCCTGATGAGGTGAACCCATCCGAACTCCTACTGAGCCTGAATGTGATAATCTCCGTACAGTCCGGTCTGTTCGTCTGAGAATATCGCATGGCGGGCCAAGGGAAGCGGTAAACGTCAGTCCCCTAATAGAGGTACAAGTCGGGTTGGAGTGTAGCCCAGAACACCCTGAGATAACACTGGAAAACCTTCCAATATATCTCGCTTGCCCTAGCCAGGGACATTGTGTAATGGCTCTCCTATACACAGCGCAATATCAACCCCCAATACTGGGAGAGACGAATACTGTCTAACCGTCACTGCCTCCAAGTGTTTCGGGACTGCACCCAACTGCTACCGGTTTGCACGACTAATTTGAGCCGTGGTAGAGTAGCAATCTAAGAACAGTGGGAACACACTCGAGGCGAACTGATGGTGTGAAGTCAGCGGACTATGATGTACTCATGTCACCTGGGAACCGATAACTGACGATAGGTATAGTGTTAGTTATATGTATGCCCTAGAGTCCATTACTGTACATTGGATGTATATTGTAGTGGATGCTGGGACATATATAGGTAGGACTTTCTTGCTCGACATGATAGTACGCTATCTGGTTGCACTTTATCTTAACATGTATACTTTCTGTCTCTCTGATTACATGTTGATAAAGCCCTTAGGATGTGTACTCGACTTCCAGGACTATGATGTAGATCATACTAGTGGGGCCTGGGAAGTCCATGAGTACATCCTTGAAATGTTCCAAGTCGTGGGAATATCGAGACGGGGCATCGATATTCCAGAGTAGACTAGCGTATATCTTCTCGACCCATGCGATGGGCGATAGATGATCCCATATCCATTGGTGTTTGACATCGGAGATGGTATACGGGCGCTCAGTGGAGACTGGGTACACTGAACGGACTCGCCGATAACTCCCGGATGGTATTATACCTCACGTCAGATGGCAGTTCTCTGGTGACACTGGTACAGCTTAGTCTGTTGACCCGAGATCGTCATAGAGTCTTGTGTGTCTCCCACTGTGCTTTGATTTCCACCCTACCACGGCTCTACTGAGTCGTGCAAACAGGTGGTTTTTGGGTACAGTCCCGATTCACATGGAGGCAATGAGCGATAGGAGGGGATTCGTCTCTCCCGGTATTGGGGGTTGATGTTGTGCTATGCTCGACTGGCCATAACAGGAAATCCCTGGCCAGGGTTGCTGTGATATACTGGTAAGAGTTATCAGTAGTTTCACAAATGTTATGGACCCTACGTCGGCATGACTTATCAAGCTATAGGGGTCTGACGTTTACAACCCCTAGGCGAGATATGCGACATATCAGACGAACAGACCGGACTGTACGGTAAGTGTTACTGGTTGGATTCGCAGGAGTGTGAGCGGGCTTGCTCGTCGATCTTCTGATCGCTCAATACCCGGGTGGCCGTTACGTTTAGCAGACCGCTTGCGGCTTGTGGATGCTTGATATGATCATCATCTGCTGCCGGCGTATTGACGAGTCTTTAGAGTCCTACACAGAGGTTTCCTGGCTCAAGCGAAACGAAATAGGAGCGCATATGAGATATGTGCGGGACTGAGAATGATTCGAGTATGTGATACCGTATTCTATTCTCGCGATCTATGTATCGATTGGTTATATGCGATATAACCTAGTTATCGAATCAAGGATTGATTCGATAAGCCGATACATAGGATACTGGCCGGTTATATGCGACATGACCGGATCATTGAATCAAGTGTTGATTTAATGATTTAATGTATAATTATATATTTGATATATTACTTTGCATTAACTAGTATTGGTTCATTTTAAAAGGATTTTCTCACTTGAATTGTGCAAGTTGTATATGTGATATATTTCTTTGTGCGCATGATTGTATCATGTTTGATGATACATTCTTGTTTGGTTTTGTGTAAAGTATTAAACCATGGTTAGTTAGTGATTAGGGTTTCATCTTATTCATTTATCTTTTTATTTTATTTATTTCAAAAGAAAAAGATAAAGAGAAATGCATGGTGGCTATATTTGTTTTTAGTTGAAGATTCATGAAGCATTGACTATAGTCACCATTCTTGTCTCATGCCTAACCCTAACCACTCATCTAACCTAAGTTAAGTCTCTACACTAAACCATGGTTAAAGATATGATAAGTATTGTATTTTCTTTTCTATTTTAATTTAACTTATCATATCTTTTCTTCTTCTTCTTCATCTTGAGCAAGAAAGAAAAAGCTTGACCATCAATGGTGATTGATGGAAAAATGTGAGAAATCCAAATCTAAAGTTTACCCACTTCCTATTTCTTCATCCTCTACCTCTTGCCAAGTAGTATAGGGTGTTTCCTTCACAAGTTTTCCCGACTTGGTGAAGTTTGAGCTTGTTCTAGCGATGCCTCGACGTAGATCATCTTCGGCATCGAACCGACGATCAAGCCCGCCCATTCTTCGATGATGCCAATGCTAGAGTCGTGAGTTCGATTTGGACAGCGGAGGGAGATCATCGCGGAGCATACGAAGTGGTGGACCGGATCTACAAAGCTTGTAGCTCCTTTCCTTTTAGATAAAGTTGTTTATTTGCATCGTTTCGCCTAAATATCTAGTTAACGATCCGCAATAGGGTTTGTAGGCACCCGTAAAATTTGATTTGTGCATGTTTGATCACTTGTGAGCCCTCACTAGGGTGCCTAGGAACCTTACAGTGGTATCAGAGCCTAACTAGAGCCTTAGGCGAAGTCCTGACGGAATTAGAAGTCCGAACGACCCAAAACCCCGACTTTGAATATGCTCTCTGTACATTTTTAATTTTGAGGATTTTTCTATATTAAAAATATGCAGAAATATCAGCAGGAAAATATAAGAGTAACTGTGCAATTCGTAACCCTAATTCCATCAAACTGCCGCGGTTCCGCCGCACGAGCCTGGCTTGTGCGGCGGTTCCGCGGCTATTTTGTCGTATATTGCATTGAATTTGGCACAGTAACTCATATTTGACAGTGCTGGTTTTCCTGGGAATTTTTAATATTTATCAAAGAGTTGAAATTTCTGGGTTGATTTGGGGACTCGGTGTATTCGATCGGACTGTCTAATTTTGTCGGTGTGCCTTTCCGGGTAATTTTAGAATATGTTAAAAAGTTCGACCGGATATAAATACCCATTTTTTCCCCTGCCGGGAAATTTCTAATTGTTGGATTTTTCCGTAGTTTAACGACGTTCTAAGTAGTGCAAGTAACGCGATGGACCCTCTAGAAGACAACCAACCTTAACTCGATTATGTGACCGTCTTGAACTGCCCTTTGAACTTTCGGGTTTGGGGCAGTACGGCGTGCCCCATGTGAGGCGTTGGCTTGACCCTTCTACGGCTGGACCGTTGGTACCGAGGCACGAACTGAATGTTGTTAGACTTATTTCATGTGTTGACCTGTTTCGGGAAAACTTGGGTGTTCGAATATTCAATTGGAAAGTTTAACATTTTCTGTTTATCCGGAATGGGATACAATAATTGGAATTCACAAGTTGTTATGAGATAACGGAATGAATATTATAAACGTAGCAGTTTAGTCTCACTTGATCGGTTGCCACGGAATTTTGATGTGATCAAAAGTCCGTCGCAATCACGTAGTGTACGCGGATACTCGCCGGGTAAACTTAATAGACAGCCTCACTCCATAGCCCCGACCAAGTGACTGTAGGAGAACCCCGTCGCCGAAAGCATCCGTTCGGGTGCTCGCGGCAGCGGTGTTCCGCCTTGGTGCACTTTGTCAACGTCGTTAGGGGTGCGGCCGTCTAATAAAGTTTGCGACGAGTATTCGATCGGAATGTCGGGAATCCTGTTGAATTGCCCGACTTGATATTGAAAAGTGTTTTCGATAATGAGACTAAAATGCGGGGTTTATAATTGTTAGGCATGCGATGTCTAAGTAATTCATTTGGTCAGGCATGCGATGTCTGAGGAGGTTGCGGATTCCAACTGTTGTAGTTTTACACTTTCTTTTCTGTGACCGTAAGTGTAATATGTGATGTCGCCGGTTTCGTTGCTATATGTCAACGACAATTGGGATGCGCATATTTACTTACGTTGATGACATGTGATGTTATGTGTTGCTGGATATGTTATATTGGATCGTCGTGTTTAAATAGCCGGGGTTTTTTATGTGAGATGAGTGTTTTTTCATTTTCATTCATGTAAAAACTTGTATGTAATATTCTTTTATTGGGGCACTTCCAGGTTGCGGAAGTTGTCACCGTTGATGTATATTATTTACTTTTCTGCACTAGGATAGACCCAAGGAGGGGAGCACAAGTAACCGGGTTCTAGGGTCCAGTGGGAGACCAACTCGAGGAGTCGGGTCCGGGTCTCCTAACCCTAGAATTGGTAGGGTTGCTTGACGCTCTCGTAGGGGTCTTGGGGTGTGGGATTGGCTATTCATCACGACCGTGGAATCCGTGTTTTATACTGGCTCGTATTGAAAACACGGACGTCCTAGTATATGTAATATTTCATATGTTTCTTCTGCTGTGATTTATCTGTGATCATGTGATGTTCTGTGACAGGTATTATATATAGTATATATGATATATTATATAGACGTTGCTTATGTTTTACACCCACGCTAGCCCTGCCTCGCTCTGGCGTTAGTTACCTAACCTTACGGTGCAGACGGGACATCGAGGCGAATGCGGATGGCATAAGCGTACGTTATATTTATCTGTGATGGTTAGGTGGACTTAAATGATGGGATATTCATTAATGAGATTAATGAAAGAAAATAAACCTAATTGATGTTGTGGAATCGAATTTCAAAATAAAAACAGGTAGCTACAGTTCTTGCTTTGCATCGCGGTGTTCATTATAGAACATCCTGCACCTTATTCGATGAGGAAAGGACCGAGATCCCTTCACCGGGAGTGACTCCTTTAGCAATAACTGGCAGATGCTACACACTCGGTTTGTCCTTTGATTGCTTCTATAGTTTCTGCTTTGCACAGTGATATATATGATATATCCCGCACCTCATTCGACGAGGAAAGGGCCGACGATCCTTTCACCGGGAGTGACCCCTTTAGCAAAACTAGAAAAGCCTCAAAAACATTCCATTTAAAAACCATTTGATTCCGCAACAAGATCAAGTTCAAAGCGTTAAAGGTTTTCACAAAAACCAGCCGCAACCCTCCGTCATTTTAGGAAGTAGAGTACTTAGTATTCGTGCTGTGTTTGTTGACCATAGTCAAGGCACAGTGTACGGTAGCTAAGCGATGTCTTCCTATACCGCATATGATGCGATTAGTTAGGACAGTCGCGTGACTTTGTTGACCTTAGTTAAGGGTCATGTGGGTGGGTCTAATTAATCACGAAATGACAGGTAGAACTTGACTAGTACTTATGATTTGTTGACCATAGTTAAGGTCATAAGTGCTAGGGGTAAAAACCATTATCGGGAGTTTCAAGTGTTGAATCTTGCAATGAGATTGCATACCTTCTATGTGATAGTTGGATACCGATACCCACTGCGAGTAATTGTTACTCCTGGGAGAGTTTTGCACTTTACAATTAGCCGATCAAGTAGGTGTCTAGAAAGGTGTCAACGGGGTTACGCCTCTGGGAAAACGAGGTTTACTGTAATTAGGTCCGTGCGAAAGCACGGGAAACCTCCCTCAAAGTACCGACACTGGCCTGGCTGAAAGATTGGCGAACTTGTAGAGTGTAATTAATCCCGGCTAGTCTTTCCTTTTAGGGTTTGAAGGAAGATTTGATAAAAACAGTGGGAGCCATCCTGATTAGATAAAATATATAACCAATCTGATCTTGCAAGAGCGCACGCAGAGTGTTTTCTTCTCTCTCTCTCCTGGTAGCGACCATATCACGCCTAAATCAAGATAATAATACGGATGTATTGACCGAACCCACTTGTTATACTGAGCTGGGGAACGTTGGTCCCACTCCAACTTATAATTGTTATAAGACAGAGCAGGAAATAGGGGAATACCAGAATTCCTATGCCGCCCAAACGAAGAAAGTGCATATGATGCATCTCCTTCGGGTGTGTTCATTACAAAGAACCGTTTCTCAGTATCCTCTGCATCCTGGGTATATGATACCGGATCAGGATCCCAGATATGTAATCTGTTACATAGGGCTACAAAAAGGTAGAAAAACTGAGAACGGGTGATAAGTTTCATGAGACAGAAAAACGGGGCAAGTGTTGCAGCCAAGTTTGTTGGTCACTGTCACCCTGTATTACGAATACATTGATTCTGAACAAATGCTATTAGATACCGAACCTGATATACAAAATCATATCAGTCTCTTTATTAGTAAAGAAAGGATATAATTTTGTATTGATGGATAATGTTTTGAACATTTCCTATATCAAAAGTTGATCGGTTCAGGCACGCTATCTAAAAGCATTAACGTTTTAAATCAAAATACAGTTCCTAGTATACTGAACACACACAAGAAGAAGAGTTCAGAAATGAACGAATTCTTCTTGAAGCATTGTAGACTAGGTCATATCAATGCGACCCGACTGGCTGAAGTTACATTTAGATGTATATTTAAATCAGTTTGAATTTACATCTTGTGAAACTTGCCAGTCATGTCACAAAGATAATATGACCATAGCTCTGTTTATTGGAAACAGAGAAAGAGTTAGTAAACTCTTGGGACTGATACATGATGATGTATGTAAAGTCTCCTGTCTACACATGCCAGGACTGGTTCTTTATACTTCATTATATTCTCTGATAATCTCTCAAGATTCAGTCATATATTCCTGTTGAAATATAAGTCCGAACCTTTTGAGGTATTCACAGAATATAACTAGGAAGTAGAGAACCAAAATACGGGTATAAGTATTATGTCCTATGATAAGATCAGGGAGGAGAATACTTGTGCATAGAATTCCTGAACTATTCTAAAGGAGAATGAGATTTTCTCTCAGTGCTACTCCTTTGAATACACCACAGCACAACGGTGTATCAGGGCGGAGCAATTGCATAATATTAGATATGGTGTGCTCTATGATGAGTATTACTGAGTTACCTATTTCCTTTTGGGGTTATGCACTTGAGAAGCTGCATACCTATTGAATTAGGTTTGAATCAAATCACTGCCTACCACTCCATATGAGATATGGTATGGGAAGAACCCATCTCTTAAGCGAGTTAAGATTTGGGGTTGTCCGGCCTATGTTTAAAGCAAAATCCGGACAAGATCGAGGCAGGATCAGTTCTGTAGAACTGGAAAGGTTCCAGCTATACAAAACTGCAGTTGATGATTTGACAGAACCATAAGATTCTATAGTTCCCGACGAACCTCAGCCTCTCCGCCGATCTAGTAGGGTTCCTCATCCGCCTGAGAGATACCTCGGTTTCTCGATGACAGTGGGAGCAAGGATTGCATCATGAGATGATGACCCAACTAGATTCGAGCAGGCCATCAAGAGTAGGGACTCTGTAAGAATGGCTGGATGCTTAGCCATCTGAGATGGAATCCATATACACCAACAAAGTATGGACTTTGGTTGCGATATCTGAAGGGTTAAATCCCCATCAGGAGCAAGTATATCTTGAGAAGATTACTTGGTGTAGATGGAAAAGTTGAGACTTTCAAAGCTAGACTTGTTAAAGGTTTTCGTCATCGACCAGGCGTGGATAATGATGAAACCTTTTTCCAGTAGGTATGCTTAAGTCCATCTGGATCCTACTTAACATCGCTACATACCATGACTACGATATCTGGTGGTTGGGTGCCCTGACTGCTTTTCTAAATACTGGTTTAGAAGAGAACGTCTATAAGAACACAGCCAGAGGGCCTCGTACACAGTGGGAGCAGCGGAAACGTGTGAAAGATGCTTTATAGGATAAAGCAGGCATCGCGGAGTTGGAACATCTGTTTTTGATGGATTAGTCAAATAAGTTGACATCATCAAAATGGTAGATGAACCTTGTATAAACAAAAGGATAGTAGGGAGTGTGGTGACGATCCTCGTAGAATACGTGGATGACATACTCTTGTTAGGGAAGGAGTTTCCTATGCTACGCTCGATCAATCTCCGCTTATCACAATGATTTTCCATATAGGATCAAAGTGATACCTACTAAATCCTAAGCTTTGGATCTATGAGATAGATTTAATTGGATGTTAGGATACTCACTAGTTGAAGTGAGATGGTATCAATCGATCCTGGGGAGAATCACTGGAAAGGTTCCAGAGTGATAAAGACGACTGAATGTCAGTCACAGGCATTGTCTTTACCCTCAGTAAAGGGACGGTATGTTGGAAGATTTCCAAGCTAGATACCGTGACAAACTAGACGATAAAGGCTAGTAACATCGCTATTAAAGATACTACCAAAGAGGCAGTTTGGGTGTATATTGGTTCATAAGATGAACTAGGTTCCTGCCATTGTATGACAATGGAAGTGTGGCTTCGGCCCTGGAACCCTGGTTCCATCAGTGACCCAGACAAATTCTGAGGCAGCATCACCTGATCATGGAGATAGTTGATCTCCAGGATGATCGAGGTTAGGAGAGTAGACTCAGAGGACAACACGGCGGATCCACACACGAATGCCTTTTCCCAAAGAGAGACAATTTATGGGATGGTTGAGTATGTGATACTGCAACCACTGCTACAGATGGCCCTAGTGCAAGTGGGAGATTGTTAGCTATATGTATGCCCTAGAGGCCATTACTGTACATTGGATGTATATTGTAGTGGATGCTGGGACATATATAGGTAGGACTTTCTTGCTCGACATGATAGTACGCTATCTGGTTGCACTTTATCTTAACATGTATACTTTATGTCTCTCTGATTACATGTTGATAAAGCCCTTAGGATGTGTACTCGACTTCCAGGACTATGATGTAGATCATACTAGTGGGGCCTGGGAAGTCCATGAGTACATCCTTGAAATGTTCCTAGTCGTGGGAATATCGAGACGGGGCATCGATATTCCAGAGTAGACTAGCGTATATCTTCTCGACCCATGTGATGGGCGATGGATGATCCCATATCCATTGGTGTTTGACATCGGAGATGGTATACGGGTGCTCAGTGGAGACTGGGTACACTGAACGGACTCGCCGAGAACTCCCAGATGGTATTATACCTCACGTCAGATGGCAGTTCTCTGGTGACACTGGTACAGCTTAGTCTGTTGACCCGAGATCGTCATAGAGTCTTGTGTGTCTCCCACTGTGCTTTGATTTCCACCCTACCACGGCTCTACTGAGTCGTGCAAACAGGTGGTTTTTGGGTACAGTCCCGATTCACATGGAGGCAATGAGCGATAGGAGGGGATTCGTCTCTCCCGGTATTGGGGGTTGATGTTGTGCTATGCTCGACTGGCCATAACAGGAAATCCCTGGCCAGGGTTGCTGTGATATACTGGTAAGAGTTATCAGTAGTTTCACGAATGTTATGGACCCTACGTCGGCATGACTTATCAAGCTATTGGGGTCTGACGTTTACCACCCCTAGGCGAGATATGCAACATATCAGACGAACAGACCGGACTGTACGGTAAGTGTTACTGGTTGGATTCGCAGGAGTGTGAGCGGGCTTGCTCGTCGATCTTCTGATCGCTCAATACCCGGGTGGCCGTTACATTTAGCAGACCGCTTGCGGCTTGTGGATGCTTGATATGATCATCATCTGCTGCCGGCGTATTGACGAGTCTTTAGAGTCCTACACAGAGGTTTCCTGGCTCAAGCGAAACGAAATAGGAGCGCGTATGAGATATGTGCGGGACCGAGAATGATTCGAGTATGTGATACCGTATTCTATTCTCGCGATCTATGTATCGATTGGTTATATGCGATATAACCTAGTTATCGAATCAAGGATTGATTCGATAAGCCGATACATAGGATACTGGCCGGTTATATGCGACATGACCGGATCATTGAATCAAGTGTTGATTTAATGATTTAATGTATAATTATATATTTGATATATTACATTGCATTAACTAGTATTGGTTCATTTTAAAAGGATTTTCTCACTTGAATTGTTCAAGTTGTATATGTGATATATTTCTTTGTGCACATGATTGTATCATGTTTGATGATACATTCTTGTTTGGTTTTGTGTAAAGTATTAAACCATGGTTAGTTAGTGATTAGGGTTTCATCTTATTCGTTTATCTTTTTATTTTATTTATTTCAAAAGAAAAAGATAAAGAGAAATGAATGGTGGCTATATTTGTTTTTAGTTGAAGATTCATGAAGCATTGACTATAGTCACCATTCTTGTCTCATGCCTAACCCTAACCACTCATCTAACCTAAGTTAAGTCTTTACACTAAACCATGGTTAAAGATATGATAAGTATTGTATTTTCTTTTCTATTTTAATTTAACTTATCATATCTTTTCTTCTTCTTCTTCATCTTGAGCAAGAAAGAAAAAGCTTGACCATCAATGGTGATTGATGGAAAAATGTGAGAAATCCAAATCTAAAGTTTACCCACTTCCTATTTCTTCATCCTCTACCTCTTGCCAAGTAGTATAGGGTGTTTCCTTCACAAGTTTTCCCGACTTGGTGAAGTTTGAGCTTGTTCTAGCGATGCCTCGACGTAGATCATCTTCGGCATCGAACCGACGATCAAGGCCGCCCATTCTTCGATGATGCCAATGCTAGAGTCGTGAGTTCGATTTGGACAGCGGAGGGAGATCATCGCGGAGCATACGAAGTGGTGGACCGGATCTACAAAGCTTGTAGCTCCTTTCCTTTTAGATAAAGTTGTTTATTTGCATCGTTTCGCCTAAATATCTAGTTAACGATCCGCAATAGGGTTTGTAGGCACCCGTAAAATTTGATTTGTGCATGTTTGATCACTTGTGAGCCCTCACTAGGGTGCCTAGGAACCTTACATATAGTACCAACCAAACAGTTCCCGACGAGTCCTATCCAGTGTACTCTTAACCTAACGAGCACCCGCATACTATCTCAAGTACGACGTTCTAATGGCTGTGGGACAGACCATCTCCCCTGCTGGGATGAGAAGCGCATACGCTAGTCTACTCAGGAGTACCGATGCCCCGTCTCGAAAATCCAACGACTAGGGACCTGTATAAGGATGTGCTTGTAGATTACCCAGCCCCCACTAGTGTGACTGCCATCACAACGCTGGTAATCAAACAAAGATCCTAAGGGCTCCACTAATGTGTATAGGCGATATGCTAAAAGAAACACATGCACACATTAAAGTAGAAACAAACCAAGTAGCATACTACCATTTCTAGCAAGATTGTCTATACAACTGTGAATATCCCAAGCTTCCATCAAGTAATATACAAACTAGTATGATACAGTAATGGCCTCTAGGGTATATACACTAACATATAGTAGGGTATCAGTGTTCAAAAGTTTGGACTCAAGAGTAGTGACTATTTTTCAGACTTATTTTATCCTCAGAGTAGTAATTTCTTTCATCTTACTAACCCTTAGCACAACGGCTCATAACTACTTATTACTAGTTTCGTTTAAGAAAACATCTTTCTTTCTTTTCTCAAACTATTCCTATCTTTCATATGTAATTTTGCACTTTCAAACTTTCATTATCAAAAAAAATTTGTGCTTATATATATGATAATGCAAAATAAAGCGTGAAAAAGCACAAAGCTCCTCCAAACCTGTTTGCAGCAGTGTCCTCACCGAATGGATTTTAGCATAGCCACTGGAAAAAAGGTTTCGTCATAGTCCAAATCAGGTCTTTGATGAAAACCCTTTGCAACAAGTCTAGCCTTATAGGTCTCAACATGTCCATCTACACTAATCTTCCTATTGAAGATCCATTTGCAGACTACGGGTTTTATCCCTTCTGGAGTAACGTCCAAAGTCCATACTTTGTTGGTGTACATGGACTCCATTTCGGTCCGCATTGCATCCAGCCATTTCACCGAGTCAGTGCTCTGAATGGCCTGCTGGAAGCTAGTCGTCTTATAATTAACAATGATGCAATCCTCTCTATCCCCGTCTATGAGAAAACCGTAGTATCTCTCGGGCAGATGAGACTGTCTACTACTCCTTCGGAGCGGCGCAGGAATGTCCTGTTCTTTCGAACCTTCTGGTTCTACTAAGCTTTCAGTAATAGCTTGTGGTTCTGGAATTTCTTCCAGTTCTATTGCGCTCCCACTTATCTGATTTTCCAAAAATCCAGTTTCCAAGAAGCAGGCATGACAAGAAACAAAAACCTTTTGTTCCTCTACGCAATAGAAAAAATATCCCCTGGAGTTCTTTGGATATCCCACAAACTTGCACTGTACTGAGCGTGCCTCGAGCTTGTCCGCATGCTACTTTTTGAAAAAAGCTGGACATCCCTATGTCTTATTGTGCTTAAGATAGGGTTTCTTCCTACTCCACATCTGATATGGTGTGGTAGGCATTGTCTTAGTTGGAACTCGGTTCAAAAGATATGCAGCTGATTCTAGCGCATATCCCCAGAATGATCGCGCCAACTCATCGTTACTCATCATGGAACGTACCATATCCAATATAGTTCGGTTCCTTCTCTCCGATGCACCATTATGTTGTGGGGTGTATGGAGGAGTAAGTTGAGAGAGAATTCCATTCTCTTTTAAGTAACCCAGGAACTCGGAACTTAAGTATTCACCACCTCAATCAGATCTCAGTGTCTTGATACTTTTGCCTGTTTGTTTTTCTACTTCATTCTTGTATTCCTGGAATTTTTCAAAGGCTTCAGATTTATGTTTCAATAAGAAGACATATCTGTATCTTGAAAAATCATCCGTAAAAGTAATGAAGTAAGAATAACTGCTTCGCGCATGTGTAGACATTGGACCACATACATCGCTGTGTACAAGTCCCAAGAGCTCGCTCGCTCTTAATCCGAGTCCAGTGAACGGAGTCTTTGTCATCTTTCCTTTGAGACATGATTGACAAGTTGCATATGATTGATATTCGAACGGATCCAAATATCTTTCTTTATGCAACTTAGTTAACGTTGTCTCATTGATGTGACCCAGTCTACAATGCCATAAGAAAGCATGATTTATTTCTGGAGACTTTCTTTTGTGCGTATTCTGGACATTGAAAATCTGTGGTTGGTTCAAAACGTATATACCGTTGCTTAATCTACCCGACCCAATCAGAATGATTAAGGTGAATGTTTACAACATCACTTACAAATGCAAAATCGTAACCTTCTTTAGACATTAAAGATACAGATATGATATTACAAGTCACACTGGGTACAAAATAACAGTCACGCAAAACCAAAACATGTCCATCTGACAATCCCAAGTGATAGTCCCCCACGGACTCAGCATCCAAGCCAGCTCCGTTTGCAACTCTGAGGGTCATATCACCTGCCTTCAAAACCCTACTCTTTCTCAGTGCCTGCAAAGAATTACATATATGAGATCCTGATCCGGTATCCAATACCCAGGAAGTAGAGTTTACTGATAGACAGTTTTCAATAACATACACACCTGAAGCCGAAGCCACAACTTGCTTAGGGTCCTGGTTCTTGGCCTTCCAAGCCCTGCAATCTTTCTTCCAGTGTCCTTTCTTATGACAGTAAAAGCACTCTTCCTTCACCACAAGCTGTCCCGCTACCTTTGCCTTTCCCTTGGCTTCTACTTTACTAACACCGCCCCTTGGTTTGGTGTGGGCCTTCTTCTTCTTTCCTTTGTCTTTCACCTTGGACTTAGAAGTAGAAAGTACTCCAACAGACAAAGTGGATGTTTTCCTTACTTTCTGTAAGGTGCCCTCTGCACTCCTCAACATGTTGAGGATTCCGGAAGTTCAACTTCTTTTCCTTGCAAGTTGATGTTCAGGATAAACTAGGCGTAAGTGGAAGGAAAGGACTGGAGAATCAAGTCAGTATAGAGCTCGTTCTCTAACATGGTCCCGAGGTCCGCGAGCTCTTCAATATAGCCAATCATCTTAAGCACGTGTTCCGCTACCGATGATCTGACGGCCAATCTCGCCGAAAACAACTTTTTCGAGACTTCGTATCTGGCGATACAGGATTGCTCTCCATATAGTTCCTTAGTATGGAGAAATATGGATTCAAGGTCCATATTCTCGTGCCTCCTCAGATGTTCATTGTCCATAGAGGCAAGCACGAGGCACTTGGCCTTCACGCAATCAATCTTCCAGGTCTTACGGATTTCCTTATCCGTGACGCTGGATGTAGGACCTGGGACAGGGGGAGCTTTGGTGGTAAGGAGATACCCCAACTTGTCATAAGTGATTGCCATTTTGACATTCCTGAGCCAATCATTGTAGTTTGGCCCTGTCAGTATATTTTTATCTAGTAGTAACTTAAGTCCGGTCATGATGTTTGGTCACTGCAATTAGGAGAGAGAGAAGAAACACTTTAGCATGATCCTCTTACAAGTTTAGAGTGGTTTTTAGTATGTCTAAACAGGATGGCTCCCACTGTTTCTCGAATCCTTCCTCAAACCAAAAAAGAAGAATTAGTCAGGATCAATCTCACCGTACAATACTTGCTTAACCGTTAAGCCAGGCCAGTGTTGGTACTTGGAGGGAGGTTTTACGACGCTTTCACGAAGTTCCTTAATTAAATAACCTCTTTTCCCTGTGGGCGTAGCCTCGTTAACACCTTTCTAGAAACCTACTTGGTTTATAGCATTGATCGTTAAGTGAGAAAGTTTCCCATGGAGTAGCATATACTCATAGTAGGATCGGGATCCAAATATCATCGTGTGATAAAACTGAAGGAATCCTACCAGAATCATCACACTTCAAATGGTATGCAGCACTAGCAAGTTTCAGTTTCTTTATAAACTCCCGATGTGGATTTTTGCCCCATGCTCTTATGACCTTGAGTTTGCCCAACAAATCATAAGTCACATGTCAAGTTCTACCCGTCATTTTCCAGGTTAGTTTGAACCCACCCGTACCTACCTTGACTTTGGCCAATAAGGCAGTACGAGTGTCCTAAACCAACGCATCTATCTATGCTACATATGAATATCCAATAGCTACCAATCATTATTCCTTGACTTTGGCCAACAAGCACAGTTTGAATACTATTGACTATCCATATGAAATGACGGAGGGCTACGAATGGTTTTGGCAAAACCGTGAACGTAGTGAACTTGATATAATCGAAGGAACGTGATAGCTTTTAAAAGGAGTGGTTCAAGCTCCGCGTTTTAAAAGTTTTTTGTTTTGAAAAGAAACTGAGTGGTTTTGAAATTGTTCCAACGACTTTACTTTGGTTTATTTTCTTGCATTAATTTAATGCGTCCCATCAATTAATCCTACCATTGCAGAAAACAACAAAAATATGACGTACGCTTATGCCATCAGCATTCGCCACGGGGCCCCGTCATCACCCGTTAGGTTACTTAATTAACGACAGAGCGGGGGCTGGACTAGCGCGGATGCAAAACATAAGCAACGTCTACTAGATATCATATATAGATATATAGATTCATCAGATGCAATGATAGCCATTCCAGATCACAGATGAACACATTGGATATTCTAGGAATCCGCGTTCCGTTCGAGCCTGCAATGAAAGATGGATTACACGGTCACGATGAATAGCCAAACCCCACCCTAGACCCCTACGGGTGCGGCAAAGTACCCGCCAAGTACCAGAAGTGAAGCAACCTTCCTCAACAACGTGAGTAGGCTACTTGGCACTTCAAAGTACCTGGTAATTTGTGCACCCCACCTTAGGTCTATCCTAGGAGCAAAAACAGTAAAAGAAATAATATACAATGGCGGCTACAACCTCATCCCGGATGTGCTGCCATAAAAATAATATTACATCAATTTACATATTACATCAAATGAAAGATAAAGAAAACTCTCATCTCACAACCCCCAACTATTCATCCGCGACAATCCAACGAGTTCATATACACAATCCAACAACATTACAGATCACAGATACGCACAACCCCCACTAATCGTCGTATATCATTAGTCGACGTTCAGTGCATATATCACATTACAGATATAACCATTTAGCAAAAGTCTGTAGAACTTCGATCAAAATACCAATTTGTAAATAACCCAAACACAACATTGTTCTCTGGATAATCTGGGCAGAAACAAAATATCTCAAAAATCCCAAAATATAATACTGAAGAAACTGTAGCAAACCCGAGTCGCGGCCGAGTCAAATCGGCCGTGGATCCGCGGCACGTTGACCGAGTCGTGGGCTCGTTTTTGCTGCATGTTCCTAAAAAACCCTGCACCGATTTTTAAGGTATGTGGAATTATTTTTAGAGCAGTTTTAAAAATCGGCAGAAAGTATGAATTTTTGACATGTTTCTCGATTTTTTTCGGATCGAAGTTCCAAACACTTTGCTAACATGCTAGTTATTGTTTAGCTAGGCTCTGATACAACTGTTAGTCCACGTTGCCCACCCCGGTGCTTACGGGGAGGCGGAATAGGTAAAAAACGATTTTTTCTTAAGGCAACATGGACTAGAAACTAGAGGATCTTTGCTAAACAAAAACCTAGAAAACTAACTACAAGTTTAGCTACTCGGTTAGAAGGTTATACCTAGGTCTTGAACTCCTTCTCTTCTTGCTTCTTGGAGTGGTTTGAACGGCTCCTCCTCTTCGTCTTCTCTTTGCCGAAGAAGGATCCACCCTAAGGCTTCTACCTTGGGCTCCTACCTCAACCTAGAGGTAACTAAAGTGCTTGGCTTGATAAACCTAGAACTCTAGGATGAGTAGAGTGAAGTCTTGAAGGTTTTATCTCAAGAGCTCATGGTTCTCAACACATGAGAGATGGGAGCTTTTAGAGAGGAAGAGGATGAGCTAATGTATGAGAGAGAATGAGCAAGTGAGAATGAGCTAGCTTTTTCACAACAATGCTCTCAAAATAAGAATAATGATAATAATAATAATAATAAAGAAATTATGATGGTAAATTTATGAATGACCATTATCATTTCATCATTTAATGCATTTGCAAGAAACAAGAAGCATCTTGCAAGTGAAATGATGATGGTCAATTGGTCAATAATAGTCAATCGGTCAACCGAAGTCAAAAAGTCAACAAAAGTGAAATGGTCAACTCAACGATTGGACAATTATCCTTAATTAATATTATTAATCATATTTTTCATTCTCATTAGGGTTTAGAAAAAGTCAACGGTCAACAACCATATTGAGATTCTTCTGCCTCTGTCAACTGTGCATACACACTCACATCCATGTTCCGAGGAACACGAATACAATGAGATAAAAACAATCCCAAAACATATACTACGATCTGGCTTAAACCATAGCTCACTAGTAATAACTGCCCGGACACCAAACGTGCACAAGTGCGCGGATGTGAACGAACACCGTCGCAAAACCATGCGACCTCTACTCTGTTTTGCCCAAAGGCGAACAGCCCTATGTGTGGGACTCTAATGACTCGACACTACGCTGGCAGTGGGTTTAACCATAGGCCGCAAGCGGTACTAACTGTACGTAACGGTCCCCAGGTAGATGACGACAAGAAGACTGATGAGGTGAACCCATCCGAACTCCTACTGAGCCTGAATGTGACAATCTCCATATAGTCCGGTCTGTTCGTCTGAGAATATCGCATGGCGGGCCTAAGGGACGGTAAACGTCAGTCCCCTAATAGCGGTACAAGTCGTGTCGGAGTATAGCCCAGAACATCCTGAGATAACACTGGAAAACCTACCAGTATATCTCGCTTGCCCTGACCAGGGACTTTGTGTAGTG
This sequence comes from Agapanthus africanus, assembly GCA_030015575.1. Classification (NCBI taxonomy): domain Eukaryota; kingdom Viridiplantae; phylum Streptophyta; class Magnoliopsida; order Asparagales; family Amaryllidaceae; genus Agapanthus; species Agapanthus africanus. The sequence goes on along the minus strand of CM057345.1, from coordinate 261,219,810 downwards.
GCTCTCCTAGACACAGCGCGATATCAACCCCCAATACCGGGAGAGACGAATCCTGTCTAACCGTCACTGCCTCCAACTGCTTCGGGACTGCACCCAACTGCTTCTTGTTTGCACGACTGATTTGAGCCGTGGTAGGGTAGCAATCTAAGAACAGTAGGAACACACTCGAGGCGAAGTGACGGTGTAAAGTCAGCGGACTAAGCTGTACTCATGTCACTGGGAACTGATAACTGAAGATAGGTATAGTACCAACCAACAGTTCCCGAAGAGTCCTGTCCAGTGTATTCGTAACCTAACGAGCACCCATATACTATCTTAAGTACGACGTACTAATGGCTGTGGGACAGACCGTCTCCCCTACTGGGATGAGAAGCGCATACGCTAGTCTACTCCGGAGTATCGATGCCCTGTCTCGATAGTCCTACGACTAGGGACCTGTATAAGGATGTGCTTGTGGATTACCCAGCCCCTACGAGTGTGACTGCCATCACAACGCTGGTAATCAAGCAAAGATCCTAAGGGCTCCACTAATGTGTATAGGCGATATGCTAAAAGAAACACATGCACACATTAAAGTAGAAACAAACAAAGTAGCATACTACCATTTCGAGCAAGTTTGTCTATACAACTGTGAATATCCCAAGCTTCCATCAAGTAATATACAAACTAGTATGATACAGTAATGGCCTCTAGGGCATTTACACTAACATATAGTAGGGTATCAACGTTCAAAAGTTTGGACTCAAGAATAGGGACTATTTTTCAGACTTATTTTATCCTCAGAGTAGTAATTTCCTTCATCTTACTAACCCTTGGGACAACGGCTCATAACTACTTATTACTAGTTTCGTTTAAGAAAACATCTTTCTTTCTTTTCTCAACTATTCCTATCTTTCATATGTAAATTTGCACTTTCAAACTTTCATTATAAAAAAAAATTTGTGCTTATATATATGATAATGCAAAATAAAGCATGAATAAGCACAGAGCTTCCCCAAACCTGTTTGCAGCAGTGTCCTCACTGATGTCATCTGTTAAGTTTAAAAAACCTGTAGACTTGGGAGGAAAAGTTATAAAAGAGGAAAAGAAATAATGAAAGTGAAATTCTCCCCCAAACTTATTTTTGGCTCAAAATTTTGTAATAATTTTCGTTTCGTTCAAGAGCCAAAATATATTTTTCTCCCTCCCCCCAAACTTGAGTAAAATAGTATTAAGCAATTAACATTATGAGGGAGGGTTAAAGTTATTGGTCTATGCAAAACTTTACAAAGAACAAAAGTCAACACCAACCATTCAAATATTTTATCGATGTAACGCACTGGTTGGTGGAAGATCAGAGATTTGAAGAAGTGGGGAGGTGATAAGTGGTGGTATGGTTTACGTCTCGGTAGATAGATACGAAACAATAATGGTGTACGGAAACGAGAATGTGAATTATTAGGAATGGGAAGAAAAGTCACATTCTCGTATGGGATAAGAAGAAATGGTGGTGGTTCAACTTTCTTAGGTGGAGGTTGATTAATCACAAAATCCGTGTCGTTTAGGAATGTGAGTTCGTCGGTGAAAATATTTTCAAAACTTTTATCGATGGTTTAATTGAACATTTCAATGTCAATAAGTGTCGCGCCTGAATTCAACACACTTGATTTTTCAAAAATCATGTTGGTAGAAGCCTTGAAAAACTCATCTATCTACTTCTCAACGGAGTCTAAATCAAGTTGTCTTTCTAGAATTATCGAACTCAAAATATCGGATTGTGATTCATCAGTAGTTGGTAAAATTAAAAGAAGATTAGAAGAAGAACCAGAGAAAGTGGGAGATGAAATGGGTAAACAAATTAGTGTGTTGAGCATTGTTGAACCAGATATGGGAAATGAAGGCGGAATTTCGTTCTGCTTTTCGTTCATGCATTTATCATCAATTTCAAAACGCATATGGGGTTCGTGAAAAAAGTTAATGGTTCGAGATGATGTCCATACTGAAGTGAAAGGACCTGATGAATTGGTAAGAAAAATTCATCCAAAACTGTGGGTTCATCATCCAATATATCCATAGCGTCAATATCCTCAATCAAGTGAAAGTTAAAATTCTCAGACACCTCATCAAAAGCATGTTTTTCAATCAATTTTGGTTCTAGAGTGGAGGTGTAGAGATCACAAGGATTGGGTGTGGCTTCACTTGAAATGGACCCTTCACGATCGGGTAAATCAAACACTCCAAAGTCGCACAACTTATTAAACCTTCTATCTTCAATTGGTGAATCATTTGGTGTACTTGATAGATTTTTGAAACTGGAGTTTTGGATTTCAATTTGGGATGGGGAGGTTTGATTTGGAAAGGTGTACCACTCTCTCTCACTACCCAAATTCTCAATTTGTCCTACTACCGTATCATACATTGAAAATTTTTGAGCTAGTTGGAAACTAGTTGCTCGTTCGTTGGGTTTTTTGAGGGCGACTATAGAAGCATTCAATTCTTCTATGGCGCGGCGCGACGCTGCCCGATATTCTTCCACTCTCCGTTCAAGGCTAGACATGGGTCGGTAAGGGGTTTCAGCATAAGATTGAAATTCTTGTGGATAGGTAAAACTCCCAAATGACTGATTAGAAGAATTGTCTAGAGATGGTGTAAAAGTCGGGTAGGATTGATAGGAATCGAATGGTTGTGAAAATTGGACAGGAGTAGGATCAACATTGTGATAAGAAAAATATTGATATTGGTTGGTTGGTTGGCGACTGGCAACAGATGTCATATACGCCGCAAAACGAGTAGCAATATCTTCCTTAGAAATTGATGGTGTTTGTCCTAACGGTTTGACTGGATTGAAATTTTGGCCTTTAGCCCTTGCCATATGCTCAGAGACGGACATGCATTTAGGAGTTGCCTCACACGCTTTAAATGGAGTGTCAACATAAGAAGATGTAGAATTTTGATGCGGTTGATAGGACCTGGAGTGAGGTGTCCAACTGTTTCTTTTCGCTTGCTCTATCCGATCTCTTAAATACATGGTAGAGTCGGAATTTTGACCAAAGCAATTACGAAAACAAGAAATATTTGCTTCTGGATAGCAAAGCTCGGCAAGAGTTCGTCTGTTTGGGTTACCCATTATAAGAAGGTGAAAAGAAAAGAGGGTGAAAAGGGAAAGATTTAAGCTCTATTTGGATTGTTTTGCTTTGAAAGTGGGCCATGAGGGTTGACTCAACAGATCACAAAATGCACAAGCAACCTTAGAACGCAATATAGTATAGTGGTGAGTATTCCCGCCTATCACGCGGGTGACCCGGGTTCGATCCCTGGCAACGACGCCATTTGATTGATTCTGTTTTAGAGGAGTGTGTAGTAACCGCAATCAATAACGGTGTCGCGTGTAACTAGCCGAGATGAGTACGGGTCATCCGCAGGGATGCCTGGAACCTTTAATCTTTCTTTAGATGAGTTGAATAAAGAATATAAGAAGATTAGGGAGAATAGTTGTAGATCCTAGATTTATGTTAAACACGGATGTAGAATATATAAGATGAAGGCTTATAGAGTTCATTAGGATTTAGTATTTATGGATGACTAATAAAGATGACTCTTTTTATCTATTGATAGATTTAAAACTAGATTGATAGTGATGAATGAGGATTAGGGTTCTTGGAAGAAACTAGGGTTTCCCTCCTATTGACCCTTGTCCTTTCATTGACCTCTATTCATTTCTAGCCCTTAACAAAATAATTGTTAATCTAATCTCAAATCACGGTCGAGACTAGCAATAAATTTGTAGCGCGTCCGATTAGCATGTTAACGATTCTTTTGCTAAAGTTTATAAACATCAAAAGACTTAAAAGAAGTTAAAATATTTTCTCATCCATTGTTCTACCCTAATCCTACGAACCCTATCAAGCGGAGAATTACTCGTGCATGATGGAGATAGAAGAAGAACGGATAGAGATCATAATGTAAATACAAAAATTAAAATTAATCTAATGATCTACCTTTATTAATCAACTTCACAAGTAAAATTCTTCGAGTTTAGATTACAAGAGGAAGAAGAAGTTGCTTTCGATCTCTGCCTCGTAGGAAGTAGATGCTCTGTCGAATCTCACGTCGCCTTATCACGTCGAATCGCGGACCTGTCGTCGATCACTTATTTTTTTATGGTGATTGGCTTCGTGTAGAAGGTGATAATTTCTAAGTATAGCCATCGGTCCTTTATATAACCCTTAAAGCAGAAACCCTAGATTCCAAGTATTAGGGATTGTTGGGAAGATCCAAACCACAAAATCCCATACCCTAATTCCCTAACATGGTCACGGATCCGCCGCATTTTATGGGTATTAGTCGCGGAAGAGAGGTTCTTTACTTTACTTAGGGTTTCAAACTTCTGGGACTTCTACACATTGACACATGGAGATTTATATGATGTCTGGAATTTTCATATCTTTTCTGAGACTCTTCCAGTATTGATTCTTCGATTTTTTTCTAACTTTATCGGCAGATTTTGGATTCCCGACATCTCGATATCCCGATCTCCTGACCTGAGCAAAATCTTGTACAATATCTCTTTGAATAATGTTAGTAATATTTGTTATAGAGATATTATTCTAATCATTTGTATGATGTTATATCGTTTAAAGAATCTTGATTAGATTATTTGATATGCTATGCATAATAAAAATATTATATAAATATTGTATGCCTACATTTTCATTCATAATGTTAATTATAATATATAAACATATGGTAAATAGTATTTTTACAGATAAACCCAAATATGTTCTATATTTATAATAAACACCTTTAGATATTTAAGAAAAGTAAGGAAAATGTTATATCAAATGCGCGATATTTTCAACTGAAAACCTTACTCTAATCCCTTTATATGTCTTTATTTATTACCATCTGTACACCACACTTAGGCCAATTTGTTTTCTCCCTTCCTTACCTTTCGGCACCTGCCTATGCTTTGGAAGAAGACTTTATAACAAGCATAATAGGTGTACTCTCCTATACTAGGAGCCCTTACAACCTGAGAGAAGGAAAAGAGATAGAATATCCAAGCAATATGGATGGAATATCCAAGCAATATGGATCTTCGTAGTGATACGAAGTGTTCTGGAAAAATGCAAAAGGGAAAGTAGGAGTGGCAGGGATATATGCAACTTAATGACAATCCAAAAGCCAAAGTGTTTAAGAAGGTTCAGTTAACTTGGTTCATGAGTTTCAGTTTAAGCTCAGGTCATGATTGCCGCCAAATAGAGAGAAAGAGAAAAGAAACACTCGGCGTGCACTCTAACCTAGATTAGATTGGTTAATCATTTTATCTAATCAGGATGGCTTCCACTGTTTTCTCAAATTCTCCTTCAAACCCTAAAAGGAGAATTAGTCGGGATTATCTGAAAATCACCTGAGGAGTAACACCTACTAATCAGTGGGAATCAGGACCCAACTATCATCGCATGATAACTTGATGGATGCCACTCAAGTCACCACACTCCAGAAGGTATGCGTAAGCCTGGCAAGTTTCCTTTATATTTGAAACTCCCGATATGGTTTTTACCCCTAGGACCCATATGACCTTGACTGAGCCAACATATCAAAGGGTCCTAGTCAAGTTCAACCCGTCATTATCTTGATTGCATTAATCCCACCGTATAAGTCCTTGACTAAGCCAAAATGACCGTACGACTGTCCTAACTAATCGCATCACCATGCAACAAAAAGTACTACATAGCTACCGAACACCACGCCTCGGCTGAGAACGACATACGTAGCACGAATACTATGCAATACTAATCTGAAATGATGGAGGTCTACGGATGGTTTTTGGCGAAAAATCTTTGACGTAATGGACTTGATATCGTTGAAGGAACCCGAGTGGTTTTACAAATATATTGTGGCGTAAACTTTTGCTAAAGAGGTCACTCCCTGTGGATCTAGGCTCTTTCCTTGTCGAGTGAGGTGCAGGATATTCCTAACTGAATACCATGATGCAAAGAAAAAGAATCGACTATAGTGAAGTTATTACAATGACGCAAACTTTTGCCCAAGAGGTCATTCCTCATAAAGGGATCTCGGCTCTTACCTCGTCGAATGAGGTGTTGGATATTTATAACCGAATATCGATGTGCAAAGCAAAAAGAAATGTCTGTAATAACAGTTTTCAAAAATTGGTTCCAACAAAATCATTTAGGTTAATTTTCTTTTGCATTAATCAAAATTAACGCAGTCCCATCAATTAATGTAAGTCTATATCGTACACACCACGAGGTCGCGGGGAGGTGGAATACATCAAAAACGATTTTTCTCCGTCAAAAGATCAAGTTTGGCTTTACAACATAGACTTTATCCACTTTAGGATCTTAATTAAATCTTAACTAGCTAACATAAACTACATGAAGGTTCTAACAACTCGGTTAAAGCATTATACCTTCGTGTCAAGTCCTTCGGGTCTTCTCTTTGTTCTTGGCTCCTTGGATCAAGCTTCTACTTTGATCTCCTTTCTTTGGCTCGTGGGATGCTCCAAACGAACTCGGTGGCCGGTCTCCTTTTAGGTCGAAGAAGATCCACCCGAGGGCCTACGGTCAAGCTTCAACCTCAAGTGAGGTAACTTAGTGATCTAATTTGCTGAAAGAGATTACTAAATAGATGTAGAGAAGATCTACCGAGTATATTGTCTCTAAGCTCTATGAATCACAACACATATGAAGGGTTAGAGCTTGAGGGAGGAGGAGGGTAAAAACTAGGAGAGAGAATGAGGGAGTGAGAATGAATAAAAGATAATGGATAATGGTTGAGAGAATGGCTTAAGTCTCACCATAATAATTCAAGCATGGATTATTAAACTCACAAAATTATGACCCATACTTGAATATTAACCACAAATGAATAAACAAATACCAACCCATGCTTTCAACCATTCCTTAAGTGTCTCTCCAAATTCCACCACATTAATCATTTTCCAAAAAATGGATAAAACCAATAATGAGATGTCTCCTTCTAGAAACTCATTCTTGTGAAATTACAAGAATTCCCTCACCGTATATACATACGAGTATTCGTATTCCGTAAAATACGAATACAATAAGACAAGTATAATCTAATAGCATAATACTAGGATCCGGCTTAAACCAAAGCCCACTAATATTATCTGTCCGAATATCATCCGTGCAGCCAACACACGTATGTGATCGAAACCCTGCCGTAAGACCATACGGCTTCTATATCGTCTCGCCTGATCCAGGGAAACCCTCTGTGTAGGACTCTAAAGACTCGACAGTATGTCGGCAGTGGGTTTAACCATAAGTCCGTCAGCGGCACTAGCTGTACGTAACGGTAACCCAGGTACAAGTCTTAAAGGAGGCCGACGAGCGAACTCATCCGAACCCCTATTGAGCCTGTCCGTGACAATCTCCGTGCAGTCCAGTCTTTTCATCTTAGAGCGTCGCATATAAGGTCTAGGAGGGTGGAAAATGTCAGACCCCTAATAACCAGACAAGTCATGTCGGTGTGGCTCAAGGCCATCCGAGAATCTACTGGTCCGACCACCAGTAATTCTCAATCCGCCCTGGCCAGAGACTTATGGTGTTGACCAAGAGATCACTGCGTGACATCGACTCCTTATACCGGGAGAGAAGAATCCCTAACAGTCGCTCACTGCCTCCATGTGGCTCGGGACTGTACCCAACTAAAACCTGTTTGCACGACTTCTTTGAGCCGTGGTAGGGTAGTAATCATAGCACAGTGGGAACTCACACGATACAAATGACAACCTCAGGTCGACAGATTATCTGCACTCATGTCACCAGATAACTTCTATCTGACGCTAAGTATAATACCATCCAGTCAGTTCTCAGCGAGTCCTGTCCGGTGTACTCACATCCAGTGAGCACCTGTATACAATCTTAGATGCACCTCACTAATGGCTGCGCGACCAATCCATCACCCCTCGTCAGGGTCTAGATATGTATACACTAGTCTACTCTGGAGTAACGGTGCCCTGTCTCGATACTCATACAACTAGGGATGCTTTTAAGGATGTGCCTATTGACTGCCAAGCTCCCACATGTTTGATCGCCATCAGAACGCAGGTAGTCAAGAAAATATCCTATGGGCTTTATCAATATGTATACAAGATATGAAATACAAAGTAAAACACATCACATGTTAAGATAAAGAAAAACCAAATAGAATACTATCATATCGAGCAAGATTGTCCTGTACAAATATATCCCTGGCATCCTATACAATGAAGGCCTCTAGGGCAAACATAACCAACAATCTCCCACTTGCACTGAGGCCTGTAATTGTTGCAATGAATACCCATTGTCTTCACTAGAGCCAGTAGCTGGCATACCGTATGCCCAACATCTCAAACAGTCTCTCGAATTGGACTTGAGGGATGGCCTTGGTGAACGGATCTGCCGTGTTGTCTTTTGTGTCCACTCGATCCACGATCTCCCGGATCAGGTGATTCCGCCTCAAGATATATCTAGATTTCTGATGGGACCGTGGTTCCTTTTCCAAAGTCATGGCTCCATTGTTATCGCAATACAAAGGTATTGGATTAGCAATGGATGGAACCACCTGAAGTTCAGAAACGAACTTCTTGATCTAGACTGCCTCTTTTGCGGCATCGCTCGCAGCGATATACTCAGCCTCCATCATCGAATCTGCTTAAGTATCCTGTTTGGAGCTCTTCCAACAGACTGCCCCACCATTGAGGGTAAACACATAACTCGAGATAGATTTAGAGTCATCCTTGTCACTTTGGAAGCCAGAGTCGGTGAAACCCTCAATCTGGAGGTCCCCATTACCGTATACCAGGAACATTTCTTTAGTCCTTCTTAGGTACTTAATAATGTTCTTAACTGCTATCCAATGTTTCTTACCAGGTTTAGACTGATACCTGCTTACTACGCTAAGTGCGTAAGCTATATCTAGTCTGGGACATAACATCGCATACATTATTGACCCCACCGCCGAAGCGTAGGGTACTATGATCATGTGAGCCCTCTCCTCTTAAGTCTTGGGAGACATGTCTTTGGAGATGGTGATTCCGTGACAGGCGGGCAAATTGCCGCGCTTAGAATCTTCCATACTAAACGTATTTAGTATGGTGTCAATGTACCTCGACTGTGAAAGTCCCAACATTCTTTTAGATCTGTCACGATAGATCTTAATCTCTAGAATGTACGAGGCATCACCCAGGTCTTTCATAGAGAACTTCTGTGATAAGAACAACTTAGACAATTGTAGCGTAGGAATGTCATTTCCTATCAGGAGAATGTCATCAATGTATAAAACGAGGAATACCACAGTTCTCCCTACAATCTTCTTATAAATACAAGGTTCATCTACATTTTTGATAAAGTCAAATTCTCTGTCCGTCTCATCAAAGCAGATGTTCCAACTCCGTGTGCCTGCTTTAATCTATAAATGGATTTAAGCAACTTGCACACCTATCCACTGCTCCCACTTTCTACGAAGCCCTCTGGTTGATCCATGAAAACACACTCTTCTAAAATTCCATTTAGAAAGGCGGTTTTAACGTCCATCTGCCAGATCTCATAGTCATAGAAGGCAACAATGGCAAGTAGGATGCGAATGGATTTAAGCATAGCCACTGGTGAAAAAGTTTCGTCATAGTCCAATCCTGGTCATTGACGAAATCCTTTAGCAACAAGTCTAGTATTGTTGGTTTCTACCTGACCATCTATACCAATCTTCCTTTTGAAGATCCATTTGCATCCTACGGGTTTTACCCCAGTAGGAGTAAAATCCAAAGTCCAGACTTTGTTTGTGTACATGGATTCCATCTCTAATCGCATAGCAACCAGCCACTTCACCGAGTCTTTACTCATGATGGCTTGCTGAAAACTAGTCGGCGCATCATCGTCGATGATGCAATCCTCTCAATCCCTGTCTATGAGAAAACCGTAGTATCTCTCGGACAGATGAGACTGCCAACTAGATCTGCGGAGTTGTGTGGGTACGTCTTGTTCCATTGAAATCTCATGTTCTACTAAGTTTTCAGTAATAGTTTGTGGTTCTGGAATTTCTTCCAGCTCTATCGCGCTCCCACTTATCTTTTTTTTGAGAAATTGAGTTTCCATGAAGTGGGAATGATGAGAAACAAAGATCTTTTATTCCTCAGCGTGATAGAAATAATACCCCCTAGAATTCTTGGGGTATCCCACAAACTTGCACGGTACTGAACGTGCCTCGAGTTCGTCCGGAAGAACCTTTTTGACAAAGGCAGGACAACTCCATATCTTTAAATACTTAAGACAGGGTTTCTTCCCACTCCATATTTCATATGGAGTGGTAGGCATAGACTTAGTTGGAACTTTGTTCAACAGGTATGCAGAAGATTCCAGTGCATAACCTCAGAAGGATGGCGGCAACTCAGCATTACTCATCATTGAACGCACCATATCTAGTAAGGTGCGATTCCGTCTTTCTGATACATCGTTGTGTTGTGGTGTGTATGGAGGAGTAAGCTGAGAGAGAATTCCATTCTCTTTTAGGTATTCCAGGAACTCGGCACTTAAGTATTCGTCGCCCCTATCGGAACGGAGCATCTTGATACTTTTGCTGGTTTGCTTTTCCGCTTCATTCTTATAGTTTTGAAATTTCTCAAAGGCCTCGGATTTATTTTTCATTAAGAATACATGTCCATACCTAGAGAAATCATCTGTGAAAGTAATGAAGTAGGAATAACCACTTCGTGCATGTGTAGACATTGGCTCACACACGTCGCTGTGTATGAGTCCCAGGAGCTCAGTGGCTCTTTCTCCGTATCCAGTCAATGGAGTTTTTATAATCTTTCTTATGATACATGATTGACAAGTTGCATATGATTGATACTCAAACGGATCTAAGTATCCTTCTTTATGTAACTTAGTCAATCATGTTTCATTGATATGACTGAGTCTGCAATGCCATAGAAAAGCATGGTTTGATTCTGGAGCTTTTCTTTTTAGTGTGTTTTGGACGTTGAAAGCTTGATGTTGATTGAGAATGTATATTTCGTTGCTTAGTGTACCCGACCCAACCATTTCATGACTTAAGTGAATGTTGATAACATTGCTTACAAGTGCAAAATTATATCCTTCATTTAATAATAAAGACACTGATATAATATTACACACCATACTGGGTACACAAAAAGAGTTATGTAACAACAAAATATGTCCACTCGCCAATCCATGATGATATTCCCCTATTACAACTGCGTCCACACTGGCTCCGTTGCCAACCCTGAGGGTTATATCACATTTCCTTAAAACCATACGGCTTCTCAGCGCCTGCAAAGAATTACAGATGTGAGATCCTGATCCGGTATCTAATACCTAGGAAGTACAGCTTATGGAAAAACAGTTTTCAATCACGAACACACCTGAAGCCGAAGCCATAACTTGCTTCGTGTCCTGATTTTTGGCCTTTAGGGCCCTGCAGTCCTTCCTCCAATGACCCTTCTTCTGACAATAGAAGCACTCTTCCTTTGTGGATACCCCTCCCATCTTTTTCATTCCCTTTCCCTGTATCTTTTGCACACCTCCCCTCGGTTTGGTAGGGGCCTTATTCTTCTTCCCCTTGGCCTTAGCCTTGAATCTAGAAGAATAAGATCCTCCAACAAACAGAGCGGGTGTTTCTTTGCCTTTTTGCAAGGTGCCTTATGCCATCCTCAACATGTTTAGTAGCTCAGGAAGTGTAACTTCCATACTATTCATATTGAAATTCAATACGAACTGGGCATAGGTGGAGGGAAGGGACTGGAGGATCAAGTCGATGTACAACTCATTTTCCAACATGGTTCCCAGGTCTATGAGCTCTTCGATGAGAGAAATCATCTTCAGGACATGGTCCCCGACAGATGATCCGATGGCCAACCTCGTTTGAAAAAGTTTCTTTGAGGTCTCGTATCTTGCGATACAAGATTGCTCTCCATATAATTCTTTGGTATGAAGGAAGATGGAAGCAAGGTCCATCTTCTTGTGCCGTCTCTGATGTTCATTGTCAATGGAAGCCAGCACGAGGCACTTGGCTTTCGCGCAATCAAGATCCCAGGTCTTACAGACATCAATGTCCACGACCGAGAATGCTAGACCGGGAACAGGGTGAGCTTTCGCCGTGAGGACATATACGACCTTATTATATGTAAGGGCCATTTGGACATTCCTCATCCAGTCTTTATAGTTTGTCCCAGCAAGTTTATTTTTATCTAATATGAGCTTAAGTCACGTCATGGTCGCTGCAATTAGGAGAGGAGAAAAGAAACACTCAGCATATGCTGTTGCAAGTTTAGATTGGTTTTTAGTTTATCTAAACAGGATGGCTTCCACTGTTTCATCGAATTCTTCTTCAAACCCTAAAACAAAAATTAGTTAGGATTAATTACACGTCACGATACTTGCTTAACTTTTCAGCTAGGCTAGTGTCGGTACTTCGAGGGTGGTTTTCCAACGCTTTTACGAAGTTCCTTAATTATATAACCACTTTTCCCTGGAGACGTAGCCCCGCTAACACTGTTCTTGACACCTACTTGGTTTATAGAATTGATTGTTAAGTGAAATTGTTTCCCGAAGAGGAGCGGATACTCACTGTAGGATCAGGACCCAACTATCAATGTGTGATGAATTTGAAGGAAGCTACCAGAAACACCACTCAAGAAGGTATGCAACACTATCAAGTTTCCATAATGTTTGAAACTCCCGATGTGATTTTTTCCCCGTGCGCTTATAACCTTAACGAAGGCCAAAATATTATAAGTCGCAAGTCAAGTTCTACCCGTCATTATCCAGATTAACCTAGACCCATTCGTATGAGCCCTTGACGAAGGTCAAAACAGCTGTACGCCTGTCCTAGATTAATGCATCTATCTATGCCACAGATAAGCACCTACTAGCTACCAAACACTATGCCTTCGCCAAGATCAAAACACATAGCATGAATACTAGTAAATACCTATCTGAAATGACGGAGGGCTACGGCTGGTTTTCTGGCGAAAAAACCGTTAACGTATTGAACTTGATATAGTCGAAGGAACCCGATAACTTTTGAAAAGGAGTGGTTTAAGCTCCTCTTTTAAAAATGCTTTTTGAAGAAAACCGAGTTGTTTTGTAATAGTTCCAACGGCATCAGATTTCAGGTTTATTTCCTTGCATTAATTAAAACTAATGTGGTCCCATTAATTAACCTTATCATTGCAGCAAAAGAAACGAAAATAGAACGTATGCTTATGCCATCCACATTCGCCACGGGGCCCCATCATACACCGTTAGGTTAATTAAGTACCGGCAGAGCGGTGTCTGGACTAGCGGGGGTGAAAAACATAAGCAACGTTTATTATATATAATACATATATAGCCATTCGTCTCATACAATAATAAGCATTCCAGATCAGAGAATCACAAATGAATACTTTGGATATACTAGGATTTTCGTGCTTCGTTTAAGCCTATAACGAAACACGGATTCCACAGTCGTGATGAATAGCCAAAAACCCCACCCTAGACCCCTACGGGCGCGGCAAGCTACCCGCCAAATTCCCGAAGTGAAGCAACCTCCCTCAATAAAATGAGTAGGCCACTCGGCACTTCAAGAACCTGGTAGTTTGTGCACCCCAGCTTAGGTCTATCCTAGAAGCAAAAACAGTAAAAAGAAATAATACAACGGTGGCTACAACCTCAACCCGGATGTGCCCCGCAAAAATAATATTACATCAATTTACAAATTGTACATGAATGAAAGAAAAGAAAAACACTCTTCTCGAATCCCCCGGCTATTCAGTCACGAGGATCCAACAATCCATATACACAAACCATCACAGATCATAATCACAGCAAAGTGCAACCCCTACAAATCGACATATAGTAATTAGCGGACGTTTCGAAACACATTTATACAAACATAGAAAACCCGATTAGCCAAATAACTTAAAATTTCGATCAAATAACAAATTTGTGTCTACCCGATGATCAATCCAGAACAAAAACAATTTTGGGTAGAAACAAAATATTCCAGAAATCATAATCCACAAAATAAGACCCAAAGAAGAAGTTTTAGGTGACTCGGTCGTGGTTCGGCGGCCAATCACTGAGTTTGGTCGCGGTTCCGCGGTGGTCTGGAGCGATCACTTCCTTAAATTTCCTCTGTGTTCTTACAAAACCCTACTTGTATTTTTAAGACCTCTGAAAATATTTGTTGAGCAGTTTAAAAATTCGACAGCAAGCATGGTTCTGAAATTTGATTTCGGGCAAAAATCTTTCGATCGAACTTCTAACAATTTGCTAACAAGCTAGTTTAAGTTTAAGTGGCTCTGATACCGGTGTAAGTCTATGTCGTACACCCCATGAGGTCGCGAGGAGGCGGAATACATCAAAAACGATTTTTCAACATCAAAATATCAAGTTTGGATTTACAACATAGACTGATTGTTAGAGATTTTGTATGCATTTTAAATTTAAAAATACCGCAATTAAGACGGTGTCGCTTGGTAGCTAGCCGGTTGAGTACGGGTCGATCCACAGGTAGACGGAATCCTTTTATTTATGTTCTAACGAGTTAAGTACTAACTTTGGTATGGTTTTGTTTTATGATCTATGAATGAGAATAAGTTGATAAAAAGCTTGCTAGGGTTAGGATTAGGTTAGATCGAAATATGGATCTTCTCACTTCTTTCAATGCCTTAGTTGTGAATAAAGGTGCTAGGGTAATCGGCAACAACGAGAATTAGCACGACTAGGAAGAAACTTAGTTTCTTCCTTTTGGTCCTTATCCGTCCGTTCTTGGCTCTTAGCCCTAACCTCCAGTTAATTCAACCATAACCGGTCTAACTAGGGAATCACCGTGTAGGATAGGGTGCCATAGTGAGCGGCTTATGGTTTATTTAAAGGGAGTCCGTATTTAAAATTATTTGGGCAAAGAAAGGAGTGAGAGAGATTTCCTTCTCTCAAACCTTTCCTCTCCTACCCTTACAAGTGAGGAATTACTCACTCATTAGAGACATAACAATAAAATTCATTATAAGGAAAAGACAGATAAATTTCTATCACTAAATTAACAAATTAAAATTGCAGGTATTTAAAATACGATAAAAAAAAGAATGCGAGATAAAAATAAAAACTTACTTTATTGATGACCTCTCAAAAACGCATTACAATTGAATTAAAATTTAGATCTAGATATTAAAAAGAGGCATGCCTATTTTGGCTTTTGGTTTTCCTATTTCTAGATAGAAAAAACCCTAGGTTACATTCTGATCCATACATGAATTTACCAAACTATCCAAAGAAAGCCGGGTCAAAGCACCGACACCCACCGACACGTGCAGAACACGGCCGTGGAACCGCGGCAGAAAGGCCTATTTGGCCGCGGTTCCGCGGCCATTTGGTGGAATCATGGGCCCATCTCTTCAGGGTTTCTCATTGTTGCTTTTATCTTCTGTTTTCTTTACTTGGTTTCTCAGAATCTCTTCTATTTCCTTCCAGAATTCCAACAATGCAGAATGATGTGGACTTTTGCCTTGAGCTCCGTGTTGAAGTCTTGGATCTTGTGCTGCCCTTGTGCTTTATGCATTGAACTGTCTAAAGATCTTCCATTTGTTCCTTGAACTGGTAGGCAGCATCATACGGATTCATCTGTTGTTGGTCGTAGTCTCACATTTGTAGCGACTTTTCATGAATTTCACTGTAACGAGCTGGGAACCTGTAACCTGCAACTATTTAGCAGACGTGGATCAAAAGTACCTACTTATATGCAATGTGATTAAGAATGGGTGATATAATAATACAAAAATCTGATATGAACAAATACCCCTAAACTTATATTTTGCTCGTCCTGAGCAAAGCCAATTTTATTCTCAAAAAATCCTAACCAACTTTTGCAGGAAACGCGATTGAACTCAGCTCGTGCAACAAGACGTTAAACCTCTACGTGTCCCCAGTAGGAGGAGTGTTGTCTCCTGAGGGTTTTCAGTGGATACTACCCATAAAATCCGATCAATTTGGCCATTGACTCTAATTCTTCAATTCAGTATTCTAGTAAGAAATTCTATCATCTTCAACTTAGAAATCATCAACCCGTATTTTTCACACTACCTTTTCATTTAACTTAAGATCATATATGTTTTGCAAATTTATAAAGCTTTCAGCACCTCCTAAGTTTTCCTTTTAAGGTGCAATCTTAACTCAGGAATTTTTATCATCTCTACTGAAAATATAAGCCATATCTTTTATTCCTATCTCTCCACCAAACTCTAATTATATACCCCTACGTGTGTGTAATTATCACCCCTACACTTGGAAATTCAATTCAAGCTATCATACTCTTGTCCATCTTCCAAAATACTTTTAGTTGGTGAATTTTAGATGAAATTGCTCACACATTCTTCATGCGACCATTAATACTTCTTGAGGTACTAACGACCGATTACAAAATGTGCTTGCGCATTTAGGCGTAATTCCTTGTCTTGCAATACCTAAGGCTTAGCAGTGACTCCCAAACCAGTTGGTCTAAAACACTAGGTGATAAAGCACCCTCGCTATATTTTTTATTTATGCTGCCATAAGTAATTACAAAACCAGTGTTCAGTTTTTTTATTATCTCTTTATTCACCACTTATACTGTTATTTTATTTTCCTTCATACTAAGGATTTTCGACAAGAGTATTTCAAGGTATCCTCTACTATCCCAAATTTCAAGATGTGTGTGAGTGCGTAAAGTAAGGTATATACTTTCAGAATTTGGACTAAAGGTTCAGAATTATTTTTCAGACTTATACTTCAAATAGAGCTTTCAATACTCTTCCCTTATTTCGATTTAGCCCAAGAACTGAACTCAAAATTTTCCTATTTCTAAATAAAAAATAAGGACGTATATTTTCTATAGTTAAACTTTAAGAAAGGTTATTTTTAGGGTTTTTAATTTACCAAGTCCAGGATCTAGTTTTTCCTAACTAGTCAACCGTCATGTTGAACTTAAGTCAAATATGGCCAAAACTGAACTTTTCAATTTTTATAAATTTTTATAATTTCTCAATTTTTATAAATTTTATTTATATATATATATATTTTATTCTTTTATTTTTTTAATTTTTATATTTTTTATAAAGATGCAATGCGGAATTAAATATGCAAAGAAAAACAAATATGTACAAAAAGTAAAAATGCGGATGCAATGCAAAGATAACTATTTACAATCAACCCCCACCCCCAAACTTATCTAAAGCAGTGTCCTCACTGCTCCCTGCGCGTCTACTAGACGCAGCCTCACTGGTCGCAACCCCCTGTCCCCTTGATCGCGATCAGGAACGTTCATCTTTTGCCAGCAGTGTGCTCATGCTCTGCTCCAAACCCATCACTCGCTGATCAAGGTTGGTCATCATCCCTATCAATCTTTCTACCCCCTTATGGGTTCTTCTAAGTAAGCGCGCTTGTGTAGCAGTGGTAAGCTCTTCATCGCTCGCGGTCGAGCTGGAGCTAGGGGTCTTGGCCATCACGTCCTCGGCCGTCTTGGTGCGCGACCACATATCATGTAATCGTGTGTATGACGTGGAGACACCCTCAAGAAGGGGTCTAATTGGAATCCCACCATGCAAATAAAATTCAAATTCCTCAGCAGGGAGGAAATGGCGACACAGTTGTGTCACCAACATATGGCATAGATAGTTGGCAGCCCTCTTGCCTGCAACAATCGAATGAAGCAAAATAGTGCACATATCGTAGCTCGGGTTTCGAGTCATTAGTGTGTCCACTATGTGTAGGGATGGTGTGAAAAATGTTGTATTGTACGAACTTCCAAAAATATTATTTTGTGCCCAACGGCACACAGTTAAGACGTTCGCAAAAAGGGTTCTAGCCTGGATGCCTTTTCGTGGCTCCCTTGAACAATCTTTACCCATCAAGGGTAGGTAGTCTTCAAATCGGAGTGGTTGATCGTGAATAGGGAGTCTAGATATTAAGGTGACTTCATGGATGAAGTCCCTATCAATTATTATTTCCGTATCCCCCCATATTAATCTAATATGACCATGTTGAACAAGACAACCATCCTCCATGCATTCATAAAATCGGGTGACAAGATCGGAAAGCGCGAAGGAATTTGGATGGTTAAAAAGTAAAAAGTTCTATCCATGCCTTCGGATCTCAACACCGAAGTAACTACCAAAGAGTTGTGAAAAATTTCTTTCAAATTGCAAAGTGGGTGCCATCACAGAGAGCAAATTGAAAATAATTTAAATGTAACAGAGAGGGAAAGGAAGTGCAAACCTCTTCTGAAGCTTTCAGAGGGCGACGACACCAAGCGGCGGCGGAAGCGCGGTCAGATGCTGATAACTGCGGCGGTTGGGCGGCGCTTTGATGCGATCTCGCTGTGGAACCTTTGGCGGCGGCTAGGGTTTCTGTGAGGGATAATTTTAGGGTTTTGTAAATGCAGTAGAGGGGTCGGGTTCTATTTATAGGGTTATTTGGTTATTTGTAAAAAAAAACCCTTAAAAAGTGGAATTTATTTTCTAAAAAAAATATTTATTATTATTTATTATTTTTTTAATTAATAGAACTGAATATTTATAAAAGTACCCCCGAATTATATATATATATATATATATATATATATATATTATAATTACAAATGGTACATACCCCCAAACTTTTTTGAAACAGTGTTTCCACTGTTTATGGCCAGATAACCGAAATTTGGGGGTAGATGGAGGAGGATCAGTCAATGTAATGTAGCTCTTGCAACATTAGGAGCTCCTCCGAAGGGTCCGCTGTGAGGAACGGTTTTAATCTATGTCCGTTCATTTTGAATAGTGATCCGTCCTCAGGATTTTCTAAATCGACCGCACCGTGCGGATATACAGTGCGTACAAAAAATGGCCCTTTCCATCAAGATCTAAGCTTGCCGGGATGGAAATGTAGCCAGGTGTCGTAAAGTAAAACCTGTTGACCAGGTTTGAATGTTTTGCGTATAAGGTTTTTATCGTGAAACACCTTCGTTTGGTTTTTGACGACAACCGCGTTCTCGTAAGCTTCATCCCGAAGCTCGTTTAATTCATTTAACTGCAGCTTTCGATGGCCACCCGCATCTTCGATAGATAGATTCAGCTCTTTTATCGCACATAATGCGCTATACTCTATTTCTACAGGAAGGTGGCAAGCCTTTCCGTAAATAAGCCGATAAGGGGACATGCCAAGATCGGTCTTATAGGCAGTTCGAAATGCCCAAAGGGCATCAGTAAATTTTAAAGACCAATCCTTATGGTTTTTGGAAACCGTTTTCTCCAAAATCTGTTTGATTTGCCGATTTGAAACCTCGGCCTGCCCACATGTTTGGGGGTGATAGGGCGTTGATAGTTTATGATTAATGGAATATTTCCGCATCAAGGACTCGAAAGTCCTATTACAGAAATGAGTTCCATTGTCGCTAATGATTGCTCGGGGTTGCCCTGATTGAATGATTCTTTGTGTGTCGTGTTTTGAAAATGTATAAAGATCACAATCAAAGAAATTTATATCGCAATCAATTAACGGTATCGATATAGCGCGTTAATGATTACGGATCATCCACTGAGATGTGTGTTTTGCTTGCTTTCATTTTAGATGAGTCGAAATGAAAAGGTAAAAGAAAAATTTCAAGAAAATAGATTCAAGAATTTTGAGATTTACTTTCAAAAATAGTAAAGACTAGATCTAAAGATCAAGAATCTATAAAATTCTAAAAGATATCCAAATCTAATGAACTATCAAGATTTGTAATGAGGCTCATAGGAATCGATCGAATCTATAGAAGTGATGAAGACTTGTGATTACGTTTCCTTATCCATTAATGATTTGATGCTAGATCGATGAAGATCAACGAGGTTTAAGGATCTATCGAAGAAACTATGGTTTCATCCTCTCATCCTTTGTCCTTTCGATGATTATCATTCAAAAGCTAGCCTCTAGTAAATTGAATTATCGAACGTTGATCTCTAATTAAGAGCGAAAACATTAAAGAAAGCATCTCGCTCATAACTAGGTTGTCACTAATTCAATTTACAAGAGTTTACAAAACTTATAGGACTTAAGAATCGTTTCAAGATCTAATCATCATCATCTATTGATTCTCTCGACTCCTCCACGAGCGGAGTTTCTACTCAAGCATCATAACCACGAAATCAATCATGAATTGAAAACTAATCATAATGCTCAAATATAGAGATAAGCAAGATAACAAAATTTCACCTTTTATTATTCAACAATTTGTTACAATTCACTCAAGAACTACAAGAGGAAAGAACTCGATCGTCGAATTTGGCTTCGCAACGTCTCCATGAGTCGCGGATCGTCTTGGATCACTTGCTCGGTTGATGATCAGCGACGCTTCTAAAAGGTTGAAAGCTTCTTGCTTGAATTGGCACTCGATAGATCTTGATCTTAATCAAATCGTGCCACTCAATTTGATTTGAATTTGATTTGGATCTACAATTTTTCCCTCCAAAATGAACCACTCACTGAATAGCAAACTAAAGATGAACAACTTCCAAAACCCTAGATCTAGATCTCATTTTATAATCACCTCAACCCTAGATCTAGAATTTAAATTCAAATTTCCCTCCAGAATGAACCACTTTTCCCTCCAAAATGAACAACTTTTCCCTCTAAAATGAACCACCTCATTTGAATTTTCCCTCCAAAATGAACTAGCTCATTTGAATTTTCCCTCCAAAATGAGGTTGTTATAAAAAATCTTCTAGAAGAAGATTGTTGGAGGGAATATTCTAGAATGAGGTTGTTAGAAGGATGCTTCTAGAAGAAGTTTGTTGGAGGGAATATTCTGGAATGAGGTTGTTGGAGAGAGCCTTCTAGAAGAAGGTTGTTACAAGGAATATTCTAGAGTGAGTTTGTTATGCAGAGCCTTCTGGAAGAAGCCACGTGGTCTTTGAGAGTCTTCTAGAAGCAAGAGTTGTTACAAGAAGCCACGTAGAGAATTGTTAAGCGCTGACGTGTTAATTACGCTGCGGATCCACGGCGGATAGACCAATTTGGCCGCGGATCCGCGACCATGTGGTTGGCTTGGTGCATGCAATTTCAAGGGGATTCTTCTGCTGGGTTTAGGGTCTTGATCTGTTGTCTGGAATCCTATTTTTCTTTCTTGATTTCTGCCAGATCTCAAGTCTTGGACTTGGTGTATTTTTATCCGCACTTTTAACAGTTTCTGCTCTTTTCTTGGAATTTCTTGCATAGAATCTCGAGACAAGTGTTGCGTTATACAAAGATTATGCGTGCAATTATAAACACTCAATTTCCCTCAAAGTGCCAGTTATAAAGTATAACACAAGTTATTTGGTATTTTATTTATGTTTTGCGAATATGTGATATATTTATACCGAACACCTTTAGATGATTGCAATTAGTAGGGAAATTGATGTGTTAAAAATGCAATATTTTCGACTGATCAAATTCCCCCAAACTTATTTTTGGTCGTGCCGAGCAAACTGTTTTATTAAAAAGAGAAGGAGAAAATTAAGAAAAATAAAAACTAACTAGCACACTTTCGTAGGCAACACGATTGCACTGAGCACGTGCAACAAGCCTTTAAACCTCTTGGTGTCCCTAGTAGGAGAAGTGTTGTCTCCTGAGGGTTTTCAGCGGATTGCACCCACAAAATCCAATAATAAAAGGAAGACCGTGAAAGTTACATGTAAAGATAAGAATTGTAAAAGAAAAACTTTGAAAATTAGAGTTTCCAACTATGCTAGCTTTTCGGTTGTCATGAGCCCTATCTTAATAATCATGAAAAAAATGTTAGAAATCACATCATCTCTCAATAAAACACCGTCTTTATTCCTCATTCCTATCTTTCTTCCAAACATCGATCATATAACTATATGTGTGTGAATAGAACATCCCTACACTCGGAGAATTCAATTCAAGCTATCATACTCTTGTCCATCTACCTCGGTACTTTTTAATCAATGAATATTTAGATTTGCTCACACATTTTTCATGCGACCGTTAATACTTCTTGAGGTACTAACCGACCGATTACTCATATGCTTACTTATACGGTGTTTTAGTATTTTTCTCGTCTTTCACCACCTAAGGCTTAGCAGTGACTCCCAGACCAGTTGGTCTAAGGCACTAGGTGATGAAGCACCCACGCTATATTTTTTTATTGCTGCCTTGGCGATAACAAAACCAGTGTTCATTTTTTTCTTCACCATTTTTTATTTTATTCATTTTTTATTTCCTTCATACTTTGGCTTTTAGACAAGAGCATTTCAAGGTATCCTCTACTATCCCGAAATTCAAGACGTGTGTAAGTGCGTATAGTAGGGTATTAACGTTCAAAATGTTTGGCTTCCAGAATAGGAACTATTTTTCAGACTTATTTTTATCCTCAGATTAGTGACTTCCTTCATCTTACTAACCCTTGGAACAACGGCTCATAACTACCTATTACTAGTTCGTTTAAGAAAACTTCTAATTTTCTTGGTTTTCTAAAAATTTTCTAATCTTTTTGATGTAATTTTTCACTATCTAATCTTCTATTATTTTATTTATGTACAAAAATATTTATTTTTTTGAAATTTTTTAAATTTTTATATGTTTTATATGTTTTAAATGATATGTTTTGTGCTTATACGAAGTATGCGAAGTGATGCGAAAATAAGCACAAACCTCCCCCAAACTTGTTTTCAGCAGTGTCCTCGCTGTTGCTATCTGCTAAACCTCAAAAAACCTGTAAGCTTGGGAGGACATTTATTAACGGGGGCAAAATATATTAAAGTGAAAATCCACCCCCAAACTTATTTTTGGCTCTCAATATTGAAGACAACAGTTATTTCAATAGCCAAAAATACACCCCCCTCAAACATGAGTTAGACAATACGAAGCATTTTAAGAGGGGGTGAGTCGTTTGGTTAAAGTAAGACTTTACAATGACCAAAAGTTAATACCAACCATTCAAAAAATTTATCAGTAAAGCGTATAGGTTGGTGGAAGAATGTCTTGTATCGAGTCAAGAAAAAGTGGGGAAGGGATAAGAGGTTGTCTAGAAAGGGTTTGAATTTTAAATTAGAGAAAAGAAAGAATGAGGAATATGAATGATTAGGAAGAAGGAATGGTGGCAGTAACTTCTATAGTTTGAGGTTGATCAATCACAAAATCCATGTTATTTAAAAATTCAAGTTCGTCAGCAAAAAGTTCTTCAAAACTTTTATCAATGGTGTGATCGAACATTTTGCTGTCAAAAAGTTTCGTGCCAGAATTTATCCTACTTGATTTGTCAAAACATGTGGAGGTGAAAAACTCATCTATCCTATTTTCAAAAATATCCAAATCAAGTTGGCTTTCTGGGATTGTCGAACTTAACTTAACGTATTGTGGTTCATCAACACTCACAATCAATTGAGGGACAGAAGAAGAACCAGAGATAGTGGAAGATGAAATGGGTAAACGTATCGATGTGTTAAGTGTTGCTAAACCAGATGTGGGAGATGAAGGCTGACTTTCGGTCTGATCTTCGGGTATACAAATATCAACAATTTCAAGACGTATTTAGGGTTCGGGAAGAATTAAAGGCTCAAGATGATGACCACAAGGAAGTGAAAGGATCTGATGAATTGGTGGGACAAAATCATCCAAAATTTCGGCTTCATCAATCAGTATATCCCCAACGTCAATCACATCATTCAAGTGAAGGTTGAAATTCTCAAATACCTCATCAAAAGTATGGTTTTCAATCAGTTTTGGTTCAAGAGTTGAAGTGTAGAGATCACAAGGATTTGGCATGGTTTCACTTGAAATGGACCCTTCACGGTCGAGTAAATCAAACATTGCATTATTACACAACTTGTCATACATTCTATCATCAATTGGTGAATCCTTTGGTGCACTCGATGAATCTGTGAAACTGGAGTTGTGGATTTCAGTTTGGAAAGGGAATGTTTGATTAGGAAAGGTGTAAATCTCTCTCTCACTACCCAAATTCTCATATAGTCCCATGACCGAATTATGTACTGAAAATTTTTGGGCTGGTTTGAAATTATGTGCTTGCATCCACTCTGTCGTTTCCTTCCTCGTTTGGTTCGACAATTCCAGATATTTTTCTAATGTCTGCTCAAGACTAGACTTGGGTAGATAAGGGGTTTCAGGAAAAGATTGAAATTCTTGTGGATGATTAAAACTCCCAAATGACTGATTAGAAGGGCTGTCTAGAGAAGGTGGAAAAGTCGGATTGGATTGATAGGAATAGAATGGTTGCGAAAATTGGGTAGGAGTCGGGTCAACATTATGATAAGAAGAATATTGATATTGGTTGGTCGGTTAGCTATTAGACATCATACATGCCACAAACCGCCTATCAAACTCTTCTTTGGACACTGGTGGTGATGGTTGATATTGGTCCAGGTTGAAACTTTGGCCTCTAGCTCTAGCTATATGCTCAGCAATGGATATGCGTTTAGGGGCATTCTCACTCGGAGTATCAACAGAAACAGGTGTAGAATTAGGATACGGTTGATATTGGTCCGGGTTGAAACATTGGCCTCTAGCCCTAGCTATGTGCTCAGCAATGGACATGTGTCTAGAGGCATTTTCACTCGGAATATCAACAGAAACAGGTGTAGAATTAGGATACTATTGATAGGACAAGGATTGAGGTCTCCAACTGTTTCTACCCGCTTGTTCTATCCGATCTCTTCAGGAAATGGGAGAGTCGGACGGTATACCGAAGTGATTACGAAAACAAGAAATATCTGGTTTTGGACAACAAAGCTCGGAAAGAGTTTTTCTGTTTGGGTCACCCATTATAAGAAGAGAAGAGGGGGGAAAGGGTAAAAAGGGGGTAAAAAGAGGTAAAAAGAGGTGGAGGGGGAAATAATTGGTTTGTTTTGAAAAAGAAACGGATTTTTGAAAATTCACACAAACATGCACAAGAAACCCTATATCTAATGGTCACCTAGGTCATGTCTCTAGACCGCTCCTAGACTTCCAGAAGACAAATCGCAGGATAAATCCTCTACTGCCTCTTTGCCCCTTCTGTGGCCAGGTAAGTGCCAGGTAAGTGGGAAGTTCTCCACTACGTAAGTCGTGTGCCTAATTAAGTAATCACTTGCCTTAGACACACTTTCCTTAGACACCACAAAAGAAACGCGGATAAGCAATAGATTACACACGACCTCCTTCTGTCCTAATTGAGCACGACGGTCCTTAGAGTCTTGTCTAGATATTTTTTAATTAATGAGGGTGATGCGGATGCAAGTTTGTGATTTCCGGGGCTTAGGAAGGGTAATGAACTCCCCACCTAATCTGAATTTGGTCTTTGCCCCTTAATTTCCGTATTAAAATATGCACAATCAACCAATTTCAAGAATCGCAACAAACTTTTCTTTTAGCGGCGCTGAATTTTGCAAAGAATCCTGCAAGAAATTGATTATTAGACAAAGATCAGAGAGGAGAGGAGAACACAGAGAGCAGACCTGAGAATTTTGGCACAAAGCAAACCCTAAACGGCGGCGGTTCCGCCGCAAAAACGCACCTATAGCCGCAGTTCCGCGGTCCTATGGGGGAGATAGGGTTTGGAAATTTTTTTGTAGGTCCCTGTACTTCTCTGGACTTTGTAAAACTTCTACGAATCGTGATTTCCTCAGTACAATGATTCCAGATTCCTTCGCAAAAAATTCTCAACCAATCGTTAAGCACTTGAAGCGAATCTTGGATGAAAATTTGATGGAATAATAATTTTTCAACTCAAATAACAAAAACGAACAAAATAGCACACATCCCCGGCAACGGCGCCATTTGGTTCAATCGATTCTTTGTGTGTTGTGTTTTGAAAATGTATAAGGATCACAATCAATGAAATTTATACCGCAATCAATTAACGGTATCGATATAGCGCTTTAATGAGTACGGATCATCCACTGAGATGTGTGTTTTGCATGCATTCATTTTAGATGAGTCGAAATGAAAAGGTAAAAGAAAAATTGCAAGAAAATAGATTCAAGAAGTTTGAGATTTAGTTTCAAAAATAGTAAAGACTAGATTTAAAGATCAAGAATCTATAAAATTCTAAAAGATGTCAAAATCTAATGAACAATCAAGATTTGTAATGAGGCTCGTAGGAATCGATCGAATTTATAGAAGTGATGAGGACTTGTGATTACGTTTTCTTATCCATTAATGATTTGATACTACATCGATGAAGATTAACGGGGTTTAAGGATCTATCGAAGAAATTATGGTTTCTTCATCTCATCCTTTGTCCTTTCGATGATTATCATTCAAAAGCTAGCCTCTAGTAAATTGAATTATCGAACGTTGATCTCTAATTAAGAGCGAAAACATTCAAGAAAGCATCTCGCTCATAAATAGGTTGTGAATAATTCAATTTAGAAGAGTTTACAAAACTTATAAGACTTAAGAATCATTTCAAGATCTAATCATCATCATCTATTGATTCTCTCGACTCCTCCACGAGCGGAGTTTCTACTCAAGCATCATAACCACGAAATCAATCAAGAATTGAAAACTAATCATAATGCTCAAATATAGAGATAAGCAAGATAAAGAAATTTCACCTTTTATTATTCAACAATTTGTTATAATTCGCTCAAGAACTACAAGAGGAAAGAACTCGATCGTCGAATTTGGCTTCGCAATTTTCTCCGTGAGTCGCGGATCGTCTTGGATCACTCGCTCGGTTGATGATCGGCGTCGCTTCTAAAAGGTTGAAGGCTTCTTACTTGAATTGGCACTCGATAGATCTTGATCTTAATCAAATCGTGTCACTCAATTTGATTTGAATTTGATTTGGATCTACAATTTTTCCCTCCTAAATGAACCACTCACTAACTAGCTAACTAAAAATGAACAACTTCCAAAACCCTAGATCTAGATCTCATTTTATAATCACCTCAACTCTAGATCTAGAATTCAAATTCAAATTTCCCTCCAAAATGAACCACTTTTCCCTCCAAAATGAACAACTTTTCCATCTAAAATGAACCGCCTTTTCCCTCCAAAATGAACTACCTCATTTGAATTTTCCCTCCAAAATGAGGTTGTTAGAAAGATTCTTCTAGAAGAAGTTTGTTGGAGGGAATATTCTAGAATGAAGTTGTTACAAGGACGCTTCTAGAAGAAAGTTGTTATAAGGAGCCTTCTAGAAGAAGATTGTTGGAGAGAGCCTTCTAAAAGAAGGTTGTTGCAAGGAATATTCTAGAGTGAGTTTGTTATGCAGAGCCTTCTGGAAGAAGCCACGTGGTATTTGAGAGTCTTCTAGAAGAAAGGGTTGTTACAAGAAGCCACGTAGAGAATTGTGAAGCGCTGACGTGTCAATTACGCTAGGGATCCGCGGCGGATAGGCCAATTGGGCCGTGGATCCGCGGCCATATGGTTGGCTTGGTGCATGCAATTTCCAGGGGAATCTTCTGCTGGGTTTAAGGTCTGTATCTGTTGTCTGGAATCCTATTTTTCTTTCTTGATTTCTACCAGATCTCAAGTCTTGGACTTGGTGTATTTTTATCCGCACTTTTAACAGTTTCGGCTCTTTTCCTGGAATTTCGTGTACAGATTCTCGAGACAAGTGTTGCGTTATACAAAGATTATGCGTGCAATTATAAACACTCAATTTCCTACAAAGTGCCAGTTATAAAGTATAACACAAGTTATTTGGTGTTTTATTTATGTTTTGCTAATATGTGCTATATTTATACCGAACACCTTTAGATGATTGCAATTAGTAGGGAAATTGATGTGTTAAAAATGCAATATTTTCGACTGATCATGCCCAAACCGGGAGAAAATGTTTTTCCTTGAGGAATCTAACGACAAGCTTGTTGTCATTAGTCCGGCTGAGCACAGCCTCGACTCACTTAGAAACATAATTAACAGCGAGAAGAATATACAAGTTCCCAAAAGAATTAGGAAACGACCTCATAAAATCAATCCCCCAAATATCAAAAATTTCCACAACCAAGATTGGTTGGAGCGGCATTTCGTTTCTTCTAGATATCCGGCCCAAGTGTTGGCACCGGGAGCACATCTTGCAGTAATCATGTGTGTCTTTAAAGAGTTGTGGCCAGTAGAAACCACACTGCAAGATCTTTTCGGCTATCTTTCTAGGGCAAAAATGCCAGCCACATGCTTGATCATGGCAAAATGACAGCACGTTCTTGAATTCATTGTCAGGGACACACCGATGAATAATTTGGTCGGGACAATATTTGAATAGATAAGGTTCGTCCTAGTAAAAGTGTTTTACCTGGTACAAGAATCGGAGCCTGTCCTGATTTGACCATTCATTCGGCAGTAGTCTGGTGGCCAAATAATTCACAATATCTGCGAACCATGGTTCGCATGATACTGTTAAGAGCTGCTCATCCGGAAAAACGTCGTTTATCGGAAATTGAAGCGTCGGCGTAGAAAGGAGGCGTGAAAGATGGTCGGCGACTACGTTTTCGCATCCTCTTTTGTCTTTGATGGCAAGGTCAAACTCTTGGAGTAAGAGGATCCAATGGATCAGCCAAGATTTTGCGTCCTTCTTCGCAAAAAGATGGCGAAGAGCTGAATGGTCAGTGTATACGATGACTAGAGAGCCGATCAAGTAGGGCCTGAACTTTTCTAAGGCAAACACAACAACCAAGAATTCCTTCTCGGTTGTTGTGTAATTCAATTAGGCATTGTTCAAGGTTCGGCTAGTATAATAGATTACATGCGGCATTTTATCGATGTGTTGTCCAAGGACAACACAAATGACAAAATCAGATGCATCGCACATAATCTTAAATGGATGCGTCTAGTCAGGAGAAGAAAGAACGGGTGCAGAAGTTAGAGAGCTTTTTAATGAATCGAACTCATTTATACAGCTCAAGTACAAATCGAATGTAGTGTCCTTGGCCAGCAAAAGAGTCAAGGGCTTTGCAATCTTGCTAAAGTCCTTGATGAACTGTCTATTGAAACTAGCATGGCCAAGGAAGGCTCGAATGTCTCGGACACATTTGGGAGGAGGGAGATTAGAAATGACTTCAATCTTCACTTTATCCACCTCAATGCCATTTTGCGAGATGATATGTCCTAAGACAATACCTTCACGCACCATGAAGTGGCACTTCTCCCAATTTATAGTAAGGTTCTTATCCTTACACCGGGTAAGGATTGCATCTAGATGTAGCAAACACTCATCAAAGGAGTCGCCGAAAATTGAGAAGTCATCCATGAAGATCTCCAAAAATTTTTCCACCATGTCTGAAAAAATTCCCATCATACACCGCTGGAATGTAGCGGGCGCATTGCATAACAAAAAGGGCATGCGACGATATGCAAATGTGCCGAAAGGACAAGTGAATGTGGTGTTGTATTGGTCTTTTTTGGTGATGGGAATTTGATTATAGCCGGAGTACCCATCTAAAAAGCAGTAGTATTCACGCCCAACCAATCGTTCTAGCATTTGGTCAATAAAAGGTAATGGAAAGTGGTCTTTCCGTGTCGCGGCGTTGAGTTTTCTATAATCGATGCATACTCGCCACCCAGTTTGGGTGCAAGTAGGAATTAACTCGTTCGCCTTATAGTTATGACCGTTATGCCCGACTTTTTGGGACAACGTGAATGGGGCTAACCCACTGGCTATCAGAGATAGGGTAAATGATACCGCTATCAAGACATTTAACGATCTCCTTTTTAACAGCCTCCTTCATAACTGGGTTGAGTCATCTCTGTGGATCCCTGGCTGGTTTGGCATCATCCATCATATGAATATGATGTTCAACTATCACGGGAATAATCCCCTTGATGTCCGCCATAGTCCAACCAGAGGCTTGCCGATTTCTCTGTAAGACCGTCAGAACGGCATTCTCTTGCTCTAAGGCTAAAGAAGCCGAGATGATAACAGGGAGGGACTCGTTCTCACCTAAGTAAGCGTATTTAAGGTGAGACGGCAACAGCTTGAGTTCAAGCTTTGGAGGTGAAACGATTGAAGGTAAAATCGGTGAAATTGTCTCAAACTCAAAGGATTCCAGCAGAGGTTCAAAACGAGTGTAAACGACCGAGTCGGATGGTTCAGCTAACTCATCCGAAAATTCAAAGGATTCAAACTCGGGTGGTGATTGGTCAGGATCGTTTGAAAAAGTGAAACACTCGTAGTCATTATCGGGCATGAAAGCAGTATCAGGTTCAAGGAGGAACGCACTAGTGGTGTCAAAATTGCTGTGATCGAACAAAAATTTCTCGAGTTCACAATCCTCCGGGGTGATCTCTTGGATCGAGCAAACATCTAGTATATGAGCATTAGGTTCAGAGGGCTGATTCCCAAACTTAAAAATGTTGAGTTCAATTTTCATATTTCCAAAAGATAGGTTCATCGAGCCATTGCGACAATTGATCACAGCATTCGAAGTTGTAAGGAATGGACGACCGAGTATCACCGGAATTTGATTCCGGGGGTTAGCTACAGGTTGTGTATCAAGAATAATAAAATCAACGGGGAATATGAAGTCCCCTACCTTTATTAACACATCCTCTAACTCACCCCTAGGATGGGTGATAGATCGGTCAGCCATTTGGAGAGTACAGTGTGTGGGTTTCAGCTCTCCTACACCTAATTGTTCATATACCGAATAAGGAAGCAGGTTAACACTGGCACCAAGATCCAAAAGTGCGCGGTTGATGTTCTTATCCCAAATAGTTATTGAAATAGTAGGACAGCCAGGGTCCTTTCGTTTTTGAGGTAAAGCTTGGGTAAGAGCATCACTCACGGCACTAGCTAAGAAAACTTTCTTTGGTACCTGAGATTTCCTCTTCTTAGTGCACAAGTCCTTCAAGATTTTTGCGTAGGAAGGGACTTGTTGGATTACATCCAAGAGAGGAATATTAATGTTAACCTGTTTAAATAACTCCACAATCTTCTCCATTTGTGGATTTTGTTTATTTGATCTCAACCGGTTTGGAAATGGAACATTTTGAAATTGGTTGAGTCCAATGTTTGTAGAGGAGATTGTGGAGCAGGAACAGACCCCAGAACTGGTGTTTTTGTGAAGTGAGAAGTGGGTCCGTTTGGAATAGTAAGAGAAGAAGAGCCTTTTGAAGAATGGAGAACAGGCTCAGAAGAAGAAGAAGAACAAGAAGAAGAAGAAGAAGCGGCCGGAGTGTCATCATCTGTGACAACGTTATTTTGCAGCACCCTTCCAGATCTCAACGTAGTCACGACACTCACATTATGGTTTTGTTATTCAAGAGCAACATGTGCATTCTATGGGTGACCAGGATTTGGAAGTGGTTGAGATGGAAGCTTTCCCTTCACTCGCTCGCTTAAAGCTGCATTCAGTTGTGCAATCTGGGCTTCGATAGTTTTGATGGTTTGCCCATGTGAAGTAGTGTGTTGCACCAAAGATTGAATGGAAGACTGGATGTTGGCGGAGGATTGAGTTGATTTCTTTAAAAACGCCTCCAGATTTCGTTCAAACGAGGAAACCTTATCATTATTTGGCGGAAAAAAATTGTTTTGAGGAAAAGAATTGTTGGGTGCAAAATTGTTCGTTTGATTTTTGTATGGTTGGGGTTGGAAAGACTGCTGATATTGATGCTCAGTTTGTGGCTGTGCTTGTTGTTGAGGAGGAGGAGGCCTCTGAAAGTTGTTGTTGCCTTGGAATTGTTGTTGATTTTGATTCGAGGCGAAATTGGGGTGATTCCTCCAACCAGGATTGTAAGTTGAAGAGTATGAATCATTTCTTTGTCTTTGCTGAAATGCAGCATTGACTTGATCCTGTCCTTGAGCAGGTGGGTTGTAAGGACACTCTTCGGTTAAATGTGATGGATCCGAACAACAAGTGCAGATGGTACGAGGTGGAAGAGCAGGGGCAGGAGAAGGCGATGAGAATTTGCTCCCAATTGCTTCTAGTTTTTTCGTGATCACAGCCGTTTCGGCCTTCATTGCAATCGAGAGATCAAGTTGATGAACGCCTGCCCTAGATGGACCAGAAGAAGTAGATGAAGTGTTCGGTCTATTGCTTTCCCACTGAAGCGTTTGCTCCGCAAGATCATCGAGAAATTGCCAAGCTTCCTCGTCAGATTTGGATAGGAAGTGGCCTTGACAAAGGGTCTCCATCAACTGTTTAGTTGCTGGGTTCAGTCCCTCGTATAAGGTCTGGCAAAGTTGCCATCTCTCAATACCGTGGCGAGGGTACTGAACAAGAAGGTCTTTATAATGGTCAAAGCACTTCCAAAAAGGTTCGGAAGGAAGCTGGGAAAATTGGTTAATTTCATTTCGTACTCTCGCGGTTTTGTGATATGGGAAGAATTTTTTTAGAAATGCTTTAACAAACTCTTCCTAACTGTTTATAGAATGCGACGTGGTGCTATACAGTCACTTTTCAGCTAGGTCACACAAAGTGAAAGGAATGACTCGTAGCCGTATAGCATCGTCAGACAGTTTGGTGGTCTTCATCATTGCACAAACTTTCTGGAATTTATTAATGAAGATATAGTCATCTTCGGATTCCAGCCCGTGAAATTTGGACAACATATTGATGAAGTGGGACTTAATTTCGAAATTATCCCCATTAGCCGGCGGAAGTGAAAGACGGGTAGGAAGTGCGAAGAGGGTAGGATAGAAATGATCCTGGAGCGTGATTCGCTGTGGCGCTTCAACAGGAGGGGGTTGCGGGTTATTCGCACCCAGATAAGGTGGAATCGGTCCCGAGGGAGGTAAAGGGATGTTAGGAGGAAATCCTGACATCTTAGAAGAATTTTATGGTGATGAAAATGAAGATGAAGATGTATGAAAAGAATTCCGGTCAACATCGGAGTTGGCCGGCAAAGGTAAAGGTGAAAGAGGTGTGGAGGGAGTTTCGACATCGGAGTCGGTAGCGACTAACGAAACGCGGACTAGGCGGGCACTAGTGTCCTGAGTCCAACCGGACATACACTAAACGGGTTTAGTATAGTCAAAATATAGAATGTGAGGGTAAGAAAACGTCAATGGAGAAATGTGGATGAAAGGCGGGTGAAATGGGATTCTAGCGACAAAGGGCAAATTTTTATAAAAGTTTTGTTATGTTGTTTTTTTTGTTTTTTTGTTTTTTTTATTTTATAAAGTGTTTTGCATAAATTTGTACGGAACTACGGCACAATTTCAAACAACCACAGTTTGAACATACACAATCAATCCTAGAGCTAGGGTCCTTTAAGTCCACTAGATTGCTCCTAATTGTTCCAAAGTGACAAGTTGTGAGATATCCCTCAAATCGTCTCTTCACTGCCAATTGGGGCCTGGTAAGCACAAATGAAGAAAGGAAGGTTCCGCTCATGAATCACCGTGAGATGGGCCTTTTAAAATTACCTTTCTCACTTGTCTAACCTAGGCACCACAAAGTCTAGTTTAGATAAACGACTGAATGCCCACACCTTTCATTTGTTCTAATGAGCACAACAATCCTTAATTGGCTGAGTCTAGATATTTTTTAATTAACTCAAGGGTGATGCATATGCTTTTTAGTGATTTTTGGGGTCTTAGGAAGGGTAATGAAATCCCCACCCAATCTTAATTAGTGTTATAGCACCTTAGATTCCGTATTAAATATGCAAAGCAATAACACACCAAAATCTAAAACAAAATATTTTTTTATTTGCGGTGCAAAGAATCCTGCAAAAAACGATTTATTGGATAGGAAAAAAAGATTTTGTGCAAAGAAACCTGCAGGAAAATTATTTCAGTGGAGTTCTAAGGAGAGGAGAGGAGAAAAGAGATACTCACAGAGAAAATTGGGTGCTGACGTCACCAGTTGACCGCTGTCCCGCGGTCAAACCCTTGATTCGGCCGCGGTTCCGCGGTTTGAAAAGTTGGTTTGGATCTTCTGACTTTTTCCCTGTGCTGATTTGGTTCTCCTCTTTCTGTTTAGATCTCCTGAATATTGATTTGTTCACTGAGTTTGCTCCAGAACTGAACTAGAATTTGATCCAAGCCTGCACACTTGCACAAAAACTAATCAAAAATAACAAGATGATTTTTTTGTTTTTGCTATTTTTTTTTGGTTTTTCAATTTTTATATTTTCAATTTTTATATTTTTATATTTTTTTTATTAACCTGAAATTCCACAAAGAATTAAACTATCGTCTCCCCGCCAAAGGCACCATTTGATTGTTGGAGATTTTGTATGCGTTTTAAATTTAAAAATACCGCAATCAAGACGGTGTCGCTTGGTAGCTAGCCGGTTGAGTACGGGTCGAATTCACAGGGAGACGGAATCCTTTTCTTTATGTTCTAACAAGTCCTAACTTTGGTAGGGTTTTGTTTTATAATCTATGAATGAGAATAAGTTGATAAAAAGCTTGCTAGGGTTAGGATTAGGTTAGTTCGAAATATGGATCTTCTCACTTCTTTCAATGCCTTAGTTGTGAATAAAGGTGTTAGGGTAATCGGCAACAACGGGGATTAGCACGAGTAGGAAGAAACTTTGTTTCTTCCTTTTGGTCTTTGTCCGTCCGTTCTTGGCACTTTGCCTTAACCTCCAGTTAACTCAACCACAACCGGTCTAACTAGGGAATCACCGCTACCATGTAGGATAGGGTGCCGTAGTGAGCGGATTATGGTTGATTTAAAGGGAGTCCGTATTTAAAATTATTTAGGCAAAGAAAGGAGTGAGAGAGATTTCCTTCTCTCAAACATTCCCTCTCCTACCCTAACAAGTCAGGAATTACTCACTCATTAAAGAGATAACAATAAAATTCATTATAAGGGAAAGGCAGATAAACTTCTATCACTAAATTAACAAATTAAAATTGCAGGTATTTAAAATACGACAAAAAAAGAATGCGGGATAAAAATAAAAACTTACTTTATTGATGACCTCTCAAAAACACATTACAATTGAATTAAAATTTAAATCTAGAAATTCAAAAGAGGCATGCCTAATTTGGCTTTTGGTTTTCCTATTTATAGATAGAAAAAACCATAGATTATATTTTGATCCATACTTGAATTTACCAAACTACCCTAAGAAAGCCGGGTCAAAGCACCGACACCCACCGACACGTGCATAACACGGTCGTGGAACCGCGGCAGAAAGGCGTGTTTGGCCGCGGTTCCGCGACCATTTGGTGGAATCTTGGGCCCATCTCTTCTGGGTTTCTCTGTGTTGCTTTTATCTTCTGTTTTCTTTACTTGGTTTCTCAAAATCTCTTCTATTTCTTTCCAGATTTCCAACAGTGCAGAATGATGTGGACTTTTGCCTTGAGCTCCGTGTTGAAGTCTTGGATCTTGTGCTGCCTTTGTGCTTTGTGCATTGAACTGTCTAATTATTTTCCATTTGTTTCTTGAACTGGTAGGCAGCATCGTACGGATTCATCTGTTGTTGGTCGTAGTCTTACATTTGTAGCGACTTTTCATGAATTTCACTGTAACGAGCTGAGAACCTGTAACCTGCAACTATTTAGCAAATATAAATCAAAACTACCTACTTATATGCAATGTGATTAAGAATGGGTGATATAATAATGCAAAAATCTGATATGAACATAGACATTATCCACTTTAGGATCTTAATTAAACCTTAACTAGCTAACATAAACTATATGAAGGTTCTAACTACTTGGTTAAAGCATTATACCTTCGTGTCAAGTCCTTCGGGTCATCTCTTGGTTATTGGCTACTTGGATCAAGCTTCTACTTTGATCTCCTTTCTTTAGCTCCTAGGATTCTCCAAACGAACTCGGCCGGTCTCCTTCTTG
The DNA here is from genome assembly GCA_030015575.1 of Agapanthus africanus. Classification (NCBI taxonomy): domain Eukaryota; kingdom Viridiplantae; phylum Streptophyta; class Magnoliopsida; order Asparagales; family Amaryllidaceae; genus Agapanthus; species Agapanthus africanus. Next base: position 261,184,116 of record CM057345.1, on the reverse strand, counting down.
GTCGAAGAAGATCCACCTGAGGGCCAATGGTCAAGCTTCAACCTCAAGTGAGGTAACTTAGTGATCTAATTTGCTAAAAGATATTACTAAGTAGATGTAGAGAAGTTCTATGGAGTATATTGTCTCTAAGCTCTATGAATTACAACACATGTGAAGGGTTAGAGCTTGAGGGAAGAGGAGAGTAAAAATGAGGAGAGAGAATGAGGAAGTGAGAATGAATAAAAGATAATGGATAATGGTTGAGAGAATGGCTTAAATCTCACCACAATAATTCAAGCATGGATTATTAAACTCACAAAATAATGACCCATACTTGAATAGTAAACACAAATGAATAAACAAATACCAAGCCATGCTTTTAACCATTCCTCAAGCGTCTTTCCAAATTCCACCTAATTAATCCATTTCCTAAAAAAAGGATAAAACCAAAAATGAGGTGTCTCCTTCAAGAAGCTCATTCTTGTGAAATTACAAGAATGCCCTCACTGTATATACATACCCGTATTCGTATTCCAAAAAATACAAATACAATGAGACAAGTATAATCCAATAGTATAATAATAGGATCCGGTTTAAACCAAAGCCCACTGGTATTATCTGTCCGAACATCATCCGTACAGCCAGTGCACGTATGTGATCGAAACCCTGCCGTAAGACCATACAGCCTCCACATTGTCTCACCTGATCCAGGGAAGCCCTCTGTGTGGTACTCTAAAGACTCGATAGTACGACGTCGGCGGGTTTAACCACAAGTCCGTCAGCGGCACTAGCTGTACGTAACGGCAACCTAGGTACATGTCGAAAAGGAGGCCGACGAGCGAACTCATCCGAACCCCTGCTGAGCCTGTCCATGACAATCTCTGTGCAGTCCGGTCTGTTCGTCTGAGAGTATCGCATGTAAGGTCTGGGAGGGTGGAAAACGTTAGACCCCTAATAACCAGACAAGTCATGTCGGTGTGACTGAAGACCATCCGAGATTCTACTGGTCCGACCACCGGTAATTCTCAATCCGCTATGGCCAGGGACTTATGGTGTTGACCAACCAATCACTGCGCGACATCGACTCCTTATACCGGGAGAGACGAATCCCCAACAGTCGCTCATTGACTCCATGTGGCTCGGGACTGTACCTAACTAAAACCTGTTTGCACGATTCCTTTAAGCCGTGGTAGGGTAGTAATTAAAGCACAGTAGGAACTCACATGAGACAAATGACGACCGCAGGTCGACAGACTATCTACACTCATGTCACCAGAGAACTGCTATCTGACGCTAAGTATAATACCATCTAGTCAGTTCTCGGCGAGTCCTATCCGGTGTACTCATATGAAGTGAGCACCTGTATACAATCTTAGGTGCACCTCACCAATGGCTGCGGGACCAATCCATCGCTCTTTGCCAGGGTCTAGATATGTATACACTAGTCTACTCTGGAGTAACGATACCCAGTCTCGATACTCCTACGACTTGGGACGCTTTTAAGGATGTGCCTATTGACTACCCAGCCCCCACAAGTATGATCGCCATCACAACGCAGGTAGTCAGGAAAAGATCCTGTGGGCTTTATCAACATATATACAAGATATGAAATACAAAGTAAAATACATCACATGTTAAGATAAAAACAAACCAAATAGCAAACTATCATATCAATCAAGATTGTCCTGTACATATATATCCCTAGAATCCTATACAATGAAGGCCTCTAGGGCATACATATCCAACAATTAATCCATATCACACCAGAAAAGAACAAAAATACAATGTACATATATGCTATACGCATTCGCCATGGGGCCCCATCATGCACCGTTAGGTTACTTAACTAACGGCAGAGCGGGGGCTGGACTAGCGCGGATACAAAATATATACAACTACTAGTATATATAAAAATATATATATCATTCGTCCTAGGCATGATATAAGCAACATCACATAAAAGCGATAAGCAACATAGAATAACGGATAATCTGGGAGCCCAGGGTTTTCTTTGAGCCGCAAATGAAACCCGACATTCCCCGGTCGTATGGATAGCATGTGCAATGTATAACCAAGACCTCTACGAGTGCGGCTAGTTACTCATCAATCCAAGAAGTGAGGCAACCCTAATAAACAAAGTGAATGGGCCACCCAGCACTTCACGGTATCCGGTAACTTGAGCACCCCTCCGTGGGTCATCCTATACCCCCTACGAGTGCGACGAATAGCCCGCCAATTCTAGAGTAAGGTCCCCTCCATCTCAACGCCATGAGATGCGGGCATGTTTCCCTCTAGAACCCGGCTACTCGAGCACTCCACCGTGGGGTAATCCTAGTACAGACAAGAAAAACATATATACAACGGTGACATCGACCTCAACCCGGTCGTGCCCTAATAAAAGAATATACAAACTGGCGGAAATGGCAGTCCACAAGTTGGACGCTCACCCCGCAAAAATGAATATACAAATGAATCAAAACTGTACAACTACCATTGCACTAAAGGCTTGTAAGTCGATTCCACGCACCCCGCGGGTTCGCGGGGAGGCGGAATTTACAAAAAAATGATTTTTTACAAGCTTCGCAACACTGGCTTGAACTCCAGGATCAATATGAAAACCTTAAATAGCAAACTACTTGGAGCTTTAACTACTATGAAGAGTTATATACCTCCTAGTTTCAAGTCCTTCGGGTCTTCTTATCCTCTTCTTGAGATCCTCAAGTGTACGGATCGCGCTTGATCGTCGGCCTCCTCGTGTCAAAGACGATCCACCCGAGAGTATGTAATTCAAGCTCCAACCTCTAAACCGAGATAACTTGGGTACCTAGTTTTCTAAGATAAGTAGCCTAGAAGATGTAGAGAAAGATTATGGATTAATTTGTCTCAATTACCATCGGTTTCTCAACTCATGAGAGCTATTAGGGTTTGAGGAAGAAGAAGAGAGCCTTGGAGGAGAGAGAGTGCTGAAGTGATAATGATATGATGAATGGCTAAGGATTGATGTTAATGAAGCATATAATAAATTAATAATGAATCAACCGTGCTTCAATAGTCATCAAAACAATGAGTCACCCAAGTAGCCATGCTTCAATCATGTACTTAACAACACCTCATACCTCCACCTCATTATCCATTTAAGTAAATGGATTAAAGCACAAATGAGGTGTCTTCTTCTAGAAGCACTCTTATGAAATTACATGAATACCCCTCACCGTAAATATATACCTGTATTCGTATTCCGAAAAATATGAATACCAAGAGACGAAAATAATCCAATAATATAATACTAGGATCCGGCTTAAACCGAAGCCCACTAGTATTATCCGTCCGAACACCATCCGTGTACAAGTACACGTATATAATCGGAACCCTGCCGTAAAACCATACGGCATATACATCGTTTCGACCGAAGCAGGGAAACCCTCTGTATGGGACTTTAAAGCCTCGACAGTACGCTGGCAGTGGGTTTAAGCACAAGCACGTCAGCAGTACAGCTGGATGTAACGGCTACCCAGGTATCTGTCGATAAGATGGCCGATGAGCAAACTCATCTGAACTCTTACTGAGCCTATCTGTGACAATCTCCGTATAGTCCGGTCTGTTCGTCTAAGATACTCGTATATCGGGCCTAGGGGCGGTAACCGTCAGACCCCTAATAGCGTAATAAGTCGTGCAGGGGTAGAGCCCAATATACCCTGAGAAACTACTGGATTACCTACCAGTAAATCACGCTTTCCTTTGCCAGGGACTTTGTTTAATGTCTTTCCGATCACAGCGTGATATCAACCCCCAATACCGGGAGAGACGAATCCTATCTAACCATTACTGCCTTCCAGTGCTTCGGGACTTCTGTAACAACTCCAATTTCAATGTACATAAAATTGTTTAAAAGTTAATGTACAATTGGGGTATTTACAATTCCTGTGAATGCTATAATAATTTGTTTTGCTTTAGAACAGCAAGAATGAGCTTGTAGCTCATTAGTAAGGCCTTGCACTGCTGAGACATAGCACACGAGTTCGAATCCCATCAGCCACACATTCTTTTTATTTAAATTTATTTTAATCTTTTTAGAAGCCCAAGAGTCTACACGTAAATTGAAGAGTCGCAAAGTATTTAAACATGTGCACTGAAGTGTACCAATCGACCCTGACATGTGGCTTAAAACCTAACCCCTTCCACCGGTATTGACCCGGCGAAATGCCTTAAAAACCCGGCACCACCGGTCTCCCCTGTTGGGAATGCTCCCATCTTCTCACCCCTGCAACCTTTGGCCTACCACACTCCCCGTACACTGTTTATTCTCTCTACACTTTCCAGAGAGCAATAAAATTCCTTAAACAATTTTTAATGCATATTTTAAATGCATTCTTTAACACACCAAACCCTAGTTTTTTCAATAAATACCACACCCAAATTCACACATCCTCACTCATAAATCCCTACTAAAACTCTCAAAAACTTTCAAGTCCTCTTTGGTGTACAAGTAGAGTTAGCAAAGGGCGAAGCTCTGACGAAATTCCGAGGAGATTCCGGTGACGAAACGACGTCACGACGCTTCCTTATTCTTCCCCTATCTCTCCCCTCTACCTTAAAAGCCAGTAAGTCCCCTCTTCCCCTCTCCTTCTCTATTCTAAAAATCTTGAATACTAAAACCCGACGGAAGCGGGGTTAATCCGACTTCCGATTCGGTTTTTTCTTTAAAAATCCTATTTTTCTTAAACAAGAAAATACCAAACTTTCATATCATGTTCATTAAATATTAACAAACATATTAAACAAATTTCACATCAAAAGAATTCATATTGCAATTTTTATCGTAGGTTTACAGTAAAATACCACATACTTTAGTTTCCGACATAAACAACATATTATCTTTAGATAATTCACGAGGTAATGACCTACCTCATCACAACAGACATCTCTATCATAGCACGATGAATGTTGGGGATTTATTCTTGGGATAAAACGACTTTGCAAATAAATACCATCTACTTATAAAACCATTTCTATAAAAACTTGTATAAAACATTTCCATGCAATTGCACCTCTACAACCCACTTTTGGAGACCCCGTTCGGGATGGCGTGGGTTATCGCACATTCTCGGGGTAAGTAGAGCGAGTTGCAGACCTCCGAAAGGAGCATTCGATCTCGATGGAATTTTTATGCATTTTTCTTTAGAAAATGAGATTTCTACAAGAAAATAAATAAATTATTTTCATTAAATAAATATATATATATATATTATCAAAATATCTATTTTAATTATATAAATATTACAAATTTTCTAAATCAAAGGAAATACTATTACATGAAAATACCATCCAAATACAACATAATTCCAATATTTCAAGAAAATATCATATTTTATTAAATTAGGTTTTACTCACTAGAAATTTCAGATTTATAAAATATACATCTATAAAAACCCTAAAGACGATAATTAAATGCTTGAGGTGTATTTTGAAATTATACAAAAACTATTTTTATATAAAACCTTCTCAAGTTATACTAAATCACAATAAAGACCCTAGTAAATATAGGTTTAAGTGGGACCAGTCTCTTGAGCCTCAGGGAGCCGGAGATATGGATGCTTGCCTATCTAAGGTAGACAATCTAACAAAAGGTATTATAAATACGGTAATTGTCTTGGAAAAAGACACAAATCCTATCGTCCATGTGCAGCAGTTACCAATAACACGAAAACTAATTCAGGATTTCAAGTTCTTTCTAAACTGTCTGACTCAGACTGAGTCTCAATCTAATCAATCTTACTTGAATGTGATTCAAGTATAAACTACAATACAACATGAATCCATGAATCCATCTATTCAATTTATATCAATCTATATTGACTGAACCGAACCATGGATATACTCCGTCTACATGACTCTCTATTTATATCCATTTCATTTACTGATATCATGGTTTCGGAAAGTCATCCATCTATATAACAAAACAATATAATCAAGACATCGCGGGGTTTATAAAGGGTAGATTGGTATGGAAGGCGTTAAAAGTGGCACGAGACTGTACCCATAATACACATAACCTGAATATCCATTGCCATTGTACCGTGGGTGAACGGTTCCTTATGCTCCGTATAACTTAGTCTCTGAAATAGTGGGACTCCTATCGTATACACTGGCATTTTCTGTACCAAGCTACAAACAACAGCGTTAACAATATAATCAGACATTATAAGATATAATCTCTTGTAAGTCGATGCCACGCACCCAACGTATTCGCGGGGAGACGGAGTTTGCAAAAAGCGATTTTATAAGCTTCGTAACATCGACTAAACACCAGGATCGATACTAAATCCTAACTAACAATCTAGCAAAGAGGTTTAACTTCTATGTGTGAGTGTTATACCTCAAGTTCTCGCTGGCCTTCACCTCCTCGTTGTCATTCTCCAAGTCATGAGCACCTCGAATTGAGAACGGATTGCAGCTCCTCGTCATCTTCTCCAAATCAAAGAAGATCCACCCGAGAGATCCGACTTTGAGCTTAACCTCTAACTTGAGGCAACTAGGTCACTTGGTGTGCTAAACTAAGTAGCCTAGGATGTGTAGAGAGTGACGATGGATCAAGTTGTCTCACAAAACCCTAGGATTCTCAACTCATGAGATGGTTAGTGTTTGAGATGAGAAGTAGAAAGCTTGAGGAAATGAGAGAGGAAAATTATCTGTAGTTTTTCTTTAAGTGATAAGATTAAGTGAAATGGCTAGAGTTTTTACTTTTAAACCTAATGAAAATATCTCACAAAAATATCTAAGTCAACAACTGACAAATGAGTCCAAGAAAGTCAATGTGAAACCCTAATCCATTTCACTAAAATACCACAAAGTTTCCTCTCTCATTTTCCCCACCTCACAAAAGAATTAATCCAAAAAGAAAAACCCTAATTGAGGTGTTATTCTCCAAGTTGTAATCTTGATCAAATTACAAGAATACCTCTCTCATCCATATATACATACCCGCATCCGTATCCCCAGAAACATAAATACAATGAGACGAAACTAATCCAATAATCAAATACCAGGATCCGTCTTAAACCAAAGCCCACTGGTATTGTCCGCCCGAACATCATTTGCGCTCAAGTACACGTATGTGATCGAACCCTGTCGTAAAACCATACGACTTCTACACATTTCGCCCGAAGCTGGGAAACCCTCTATGTGGGACTCTAAAGACTCGACAGTACGCTGGTAGTGGGTTAAACCACAAGCGCGTCAGCGGTACTATCTGAACGTAACGGCTACCCAGGTATCTATCGATAAGAAGGTCGACGAGCAAACTCATCCGCACCCCTACTGAGCCTGTCTGGGGCAATCTCCGTACAGTCTGGTCTGTTCGTCTAAGAGTGTCGCATATCGGTCCTAAGGGGCAGCAAGCGTCAGACCCCTAATAGTTCAATAAGTCGTGTCGGAGTGAGGCCAAAAACACCGTGAGAAACTACTGGAATCCCTACCAGAAAATCTCGCTTGCCCTTAGCCAGAGACTTTGTGTAATGGCTTTCCAAACACAGCGCGACATCAACCCCCAATACCGGGAGAGACGATTCCTATCTAACCGCCACTGCCTCCAAGTGCTTCGGGACCGCACCCAACTACTACATGTTTGCATGACTCAACAGAGCCATGGTAGGGTAGTAATCTAAGAACAGTAGGAACACACTTGAGGCGAAGTAGCTGTGTCAAGTCGACGGATTAAGCTGTACTCATGTCACCAGGGAACTGGTACCTGATGATAGGTATATTACCAACCAGCAGTTCCCCACGAGTCCGTCCAGTGTAACTCATAACCCAATGAGCACCTGCATACTATCTCCAGTACGACGTACTGATGGCTGTGGGACATACCATCTCCCCTGCTTGGAAGAGAAGCGTATACAATAGTCTATTGTTCATGTCATAATTTTGCATTCTTATATTCCCCATTCTTATTCATTTTACAAATAAACAGGTGCTTTTGATCCATGTCTGCTACATAGTTGTAGGTTACAGGTTCTCAGAACAAAACAGTGAAATTGATGAAAAGATGATACAAAAGTGAGAGTAAGACCAACAAATGGAAGAATCTTGATCATTCCTACAGTTTGAAAAATAAATGAAGATCAATTGACAATTTCACAAAGCACAAAAGCAGCGCAAGATTTAAGACTTCGACACGAAGCAAAGGGTAAAAGTTCACAACATTATGCACTGTGGAATTCTGGAAGAAACTGAAGAACAAAGTGAAGAAAATATGTGGAAAAAGCAACAGACAGAAGCCCTGAAGAATTCATCCCACAAGCCCATTATATGGCCGCGGATCCACGGCCAAACATAGGTTTTGGCCGCGGTTCCGCGGCCATATGGAGCCCGTGTCGGTAAAATTTTTGTCGGTGGGGCGGTGCGTTGACTAGGCTTCTTAGGGGTAATTTTGTAAATGCAGATAGGGATCGAATGTAACCCTAAGGTTTCTATAATCTATAAATAGAAACCCAAAACCTTTTTTTGAGGTATGCCTCTTCTTATGTCTCATTGTATCTATCTAAATTCAGAATTTCAATTCTTGTAAAGTATGAAGAGTGCATCAAATTAGAGTAAGTTTTCTATTCTTGCCCTAGTTAATTTTATTATCTGCTCTAGTATAATTTTCCTTTCTGCCCTAGTTTAGATTTTATTCTCTGCCCTAGTTAGATAGTTAGAACATGTTAATCAATTCCCTAATGAGTGAGTAGTCTCCTCACTAGTTAGGGTTAGATTTGGGGAAGGCTTGAGAGATGAAGATCTCTCACCTCTTTCTTACCCGTCACATTTTTTATAGGACTCCATGCATACATGCACACACCGCTCGCTACGACACCCTATCCCATGTGGTAGCGGTGATACCATAGTATAAAAGACTGGCTGCGTATGTTTTCCATGGAGGTTAGGGTAAGAATTAAGAAAGGAAGGACAAGAACCTAGAGGAAGAAACACCGTTTCTTCCCGATAGTACAAATCCACTTTATTAATTATTACCATGACACCTCATAGATCTTAATTAAGACATAGAAAGCGGTGAGGAATATTGACTTTTCAAACTTAGCCCTAGCAAGATTCTAATCCTATTTTAGATCAAACTTAGTTTTTAGAATTAATCAATCCGACAACAATTGGAATTAACTCGTTAGAACAAATAGAAAATACACAAAATCGCTGTGGACCAACCCGTACTCATCAGCTAGCTACCAAGCGACACCGTTCTTGATTGTGGTGAAAATTCTTTGATTCATCTTTTAAAAGCGCATACGCAAAATAACAACAATCAAATGGCGCCGTTACCGGGGATGGCGTGTTATTTTCTTTTCGTAATTTCGGGTTAATATAAAATTGAAAAATCATAAAAACAGAAAAATAAAAAAATAAAATTTTTTTATTATCATGTTATTGTTTGAAGGGTATTTTTCTTTTGAATTGTGTAGGATCGAAGAACAAATTCAGATCTGGAAAAATCCAGAGAGCAAAACAGAAAACATCAAATCTGAACAAACAGAGAAGTATCACAAGAGAGAAATAGAACAAAACTTAGGGTCTGAACCGTCCACGTGACCGCACTTCCGCTGCATTGACCTGGTCTTGACCGCGGAACCGCCGCAGGGTGGTGACATCATCATTTAAAAAAATCTCTGTAAGCTTTTCCCTCTCCTTCTCTGCAACCCCAATATCTCCTCTGTAAAAATTCCTGCAGGATTCTTTGCCCCAAAAATTTCTCCCCCTTCCAATAATTGATCTTGTGCAAGATTCTTTTCGCCGCGCTAAAAAAAAAATTTTGTTTGCAAGTGATTGTGTTTATTGCTTTGCATATTTAAATTGACTTTAAGGGGCTTTTACACCAATCCAGATAGGGTGGGGATTTCATCACCCATCCCAAGACTCTAAAAATCACATAAGGCATATTGCATTGACCATCAATTAATTAAAAAAGATTAGACTCAGCCCTAAGGACTTCGCACTCAATAGGACAAAAGAATAGTTGCAGGCATCGACCGTTGATCCTAACCTGATTGTGTGGTGCCTAGGCTAGACAGATAGTGAAAGGTAATTTTAAAAGGCCCGTCTCACAGTGATTCGTGAGCGGATCCCTCCTTTCTCTACTTGTGCTTACCTGGCCACAATTGGCGGTGAAGAAGCGGTTTGAGGTCCTACTTCTTGCCCTTTGGAACAGTTAGGAGCTGTCTAGCTGACCTAGGTGACCCTAGATCTAGGCTTGATTGTGCATTTGTGATTGATTGAACGTGTGTCTAAGCCTTTTATCGAAAAAAAAAATTTTGCAAAAAGCTCCACATAAAAAAAACACAAAAAGAAAAGAAAGGAAATTTTTTTTACAAAAACTTGCAACTTGTCGCTAAGAAATCCGTGCACCTCACATTCTTTTTCTTCTCCTTTTTACATCATGGGTACCCCACCTCCTAAAACTCTTGCCGAACTTTGGTACCATCATCTAAACATTGCTTCATATGCGAATTGTTTTAGTCCAATTACGGACGACCCCTCCATGCCCAAAATTTCTTTGAAAGATCGAATAGAAGCGTCTAGGAGAAACAGTTCGACTCCACAATCCACTTTGTATCAACCATTTCAACCTTCACTATCTTCTTACGTTGATACTTCTTTTTCGAGTCCTGTAGTAACTCCGAAACCCATGTCTATTGTTGAACACATTGAACAATCTCGTAACCGATCTTTCATTCTTTTCAACACTTCCAGTTCTTGGGATCAACAAGTCCATTCAACTTTTTATCCAAATGTTGATCCGACTCCTGTCCAACCATTCAATTCCTACCAGTCCCACTCGGCTTTCACACCTTTCCTAGACATTGCTTCTACACAGCCAATTGGGAGTCTCACGTATCCAAACAACTTTGTATCTTTTACTGAAACCCCTTCACAACCCATGTCTAGTCTAGAACAGTCGTTGGAAGCTTATATTGTAGCGACAAACAAATAGATGAGGAATTTGGATGCGTCCATTGCCGCCCTTATGCAACCAAGTGACCCGGTAGCTAGTTTCCAACTAGCTCCAAATTTTCAAATGCATGATGAGGCGGTTGGACAGAGTGAGAATTTGAGTGGTGAGAGTGAGTTCTACACACTTCCAAATCAAACCTACCCATCCTCAATTGAATCCCACAATTCCGGTTTTCAAACAAGTGTCCCAAATGATTAACCAGTTGAAAATAAAACGTTTAATGAGTTGTGCGACTTTGTAGTGCTTGATTTGCCAGATTGTGAAGAGCCCTTTTCGAGTGAACCCAAACCTAATTCTTTCGAACTTTACACTTCCAATCTAGAACCTGAATTGATAATTATCCATGCTTTTGATGAGGTGTCTAAAAAAATTGATTTTCACCTGATTGAAGATATTGACGCCGGGAATATTTTGGATGATGAACCCGTACATTTGACTGAAATTTTATCTTCAATTCATCATCCTGAGTCATTAAATGTTTCTCCCAAGCATCATATGCATCTTGATTTTGATGATGATTGCATGGATGAGTTAACTTTTGAGGAGAATTATGGGGAGAGTATTGAGGAGAGTATTGAAGATAGTATTGAGGATGAACCATTTTTGTTTGATGAGTCGGATTTTTCAATTCATTCTCCTGAACCTTTAACTGTTATACTTCCTAAATCACCCCCCCTCATCCTTCCAATCGTCCCGACCACGCAAAAGATCATGCAGGAGGACTGTGAGCTTGAAAAATTTCTGTTCGATCACAGCAGTTTCGACGCCACTAGTGCGTTCCTCTTTGAATCTGACACAGTTCTCACAACCGATATTTATTACAAGTGTTTCAGTTTTGCAGACGATTTTGAAAACTCACTGTCTAAGTTTGAGTCTTTTGAATTTTCAGATGAGTTAGTTGAACCATCAGACTCGGTTGCTTACAGTCATTTCGAACCATTGATGGAATCCTTCGAGTTCGAGACATATTACTTAGGTGAGAATAAGACAATCCCTAAATCACTCCCCTTCGTCCTTTCCATCGTTTTGACCGCGCAAGAATCTGTCGTGCTTCCATTTTCAATGGATGGTTTACCAAGTTCAACGTACCCATGTTTTCTTGCGAATCTTGAGGGATTTGACCCTATTTCTCGACGGGTTGATAAATTAGCACAATCGCTTTTAACACATCAGTCATCACAATTTGTGCTAATTTATTCACTCGATTTACACCCTCAAGTTCGTACTACACTTCTTTCTCTTTTCCGCCATTCTTCTCCTCCACCGAGACCATATTCCACCTCTCTTCCCATACGGTCTCGAGTGCTTCTCATTTCTTTCCTCTACACTCCATTCTTTCACCAACTACACCATTATAACGATAGAATTTTTGAATGGTTGGTGCTAACTTTTGGCCTGTGTAAGGCCTTGTATAGTTTCATTTTTCTCCACCCTAACTCTGAACTTTAACGCTTAAAACAGTGGAAACACTGTCTCACTTATGTTTGGGGGGAACCTTTTTGTATATATATTTTTTGTTTTTCTTTCAACAATAAAAAAAAATAAACAGGGAAATACCGGCCATTTTTACCCTCTTGGTGTAGCCTGACAGTGAGGAAACTGTCAAGTTTAAGTTTGGGGGTGTGCTCGGTAAGCTTTCTTCGTTCGCATTCATATGTATATTTTTTCATTTTCATACTTTTTTTAAAACACATAAAAATTGAAAAATTTTAAAAATTTTAAAAATTAAAACATTAAATTTTGGCCATATTTGACTTAAATTTGACATGACGATTGACTAGCTAGGAAAAACTAGATTCTCAACTTAGTAAATTAAAAACCCTAAAAAATAACCCTTCTTAAAATTTAACGGTAGAAACTATATGTCTTTGTAGTTTACTTAGAAATAGGCAAATTTTGAGTTCACTTCTTGAGCAAAGTCAAGATAAAGGAAGAGTATTGATAATTTTATTAAAATATAAGTCTGAAAAATAATTCTTAAGCTTAAGTCTAAATTCTGAAAATATATACCCTACAAATTGCATAAACACGAACCTTGAAACTTGGAATAGTAGAAGAGACCTTGAAATGCTCTGGTCTAAAGTACTTAGTATAAAAGGAAATAAAATAAAAATACAAGTGTGAATAAAAAAAAATGAACACTGTTTTTTATAATTACTTAAGGCTGCATAAACAGAAAAAAATATTTAGCGAGGGTGCTTTATCACCTAGTGCCTTAGACCAACTGGTTTGGGAGTCACTGCTAAAGCCTTAGGTGTTACAAGACTAGGAATTACGCCTTAATGTGCAAACACATTTTGTAATCGGTCGTTAGTACCTCAAGAAGTATTAACGGTCGCATGAAGGATGTGTGAGCAATTTCCTCTAAAAATACACCAACTAAAAATACTTTGGACGATGGACAAGAGTATAAGAGCTTGAATTGAATTTCTAAGTGTAGGGGTGATTCATACACACACGTAGGGGTATATGATTGGGGTTTGGATAAGAGATAGGAATGAAAGATATGGGTTATATCATTAGTAGAGATGATAGAAATTCTTAATTTGAGATGGAACCTTAGAAGGAAAACTTAAAAGATGCTAAAAACTAAATAAATCTACAGAACATATGCAATCTTAAGTTAAATAATAAAGAAGCGTGAAAAATACGGGTTGATAATTGCTGAGTTGAAGATAATAGAGTTTCTTGTTAGAAAACCTAATTGGAGAATAAAAGTCAATAGGCCGAATTGATAGGATTTTGTGGGTAGTATCCGCTGAAAACCCTCAAGAGACAACACTTCTCCTACTAGGGACACCTAGAGGTTTAACGGCTTGTTGCAAGAGCACAGTGCAATCGCGTTTCCCTGCGAAAGTGAGACTAGGTCTTTTTCAAGAATAAAATAAGTTTTGCTCAAGGACGAGCAAAAGATAAATTTGGGGGTATTTGTTCATGTCATAATTTTGCATTATTATATTCCCCATTCTTATTCATTTTACAAATAAACAGGTGCTTTTGATCCATGTCTGCTACATAGTTGCAGGTTACAGGTTCTCAGAACAAAACAGTGAAATTGATGAAAAGATGATACAAAGGTGAGACTACGACCAACAAATGGAAGAATCTTGATCATGCCTACAGTTTGAAGAATAAATGAAGATCAATGGACAATTTCATAAAGCACAAAGGCAGTGCAAGATTTAAGACTTCGACACGAAGCAAAGGGTAAAAGTTCCCGACATTATGCACTGTGGAATTCTGGAATAAACTAGAAGACATTCTGAACAACAAAGTGAAGAAAGTATAAGGAAAAAGCAACAGACAGAAGCCCTGAAGAATTCAGCCCACAAGCCCATTATATGGTCGCGGATCCGCGGCCAAACATGGGTTTTGGCCGCAGTTCCGCGGCTATATGGAGCCCGTGTCGGTGCGTTTTTTGTCGGCGGGGCGGTGCGTTGACTAAGCTTCTTAAGGGTAATTTTGTAAATGAAGATAGGGATTGAATGTAACCCTAGGGTTTCTATAATCTATAAACAGAAACCCTAAACCTCTTTTTGAGGTATTCCACTTCTTGTGCCTCATTGTATCTATCTAAATTCAGAATTTCAATTCTTGTAAAGTATGAAGAGTGCATCAAATTAGAGTAAGTTTTCTATTCTTGCCCTAGTTAATTTTATTATCTGCCCTAGTATAATTTTCCTTTCTGCCCTAATTTAGATTTTATTCTCTGCCCTAGTTAGATAGTTAGAACATGTTAATCAATTCCCTAAGGAGTGAGTAGTCTCCTCACTTGTTAGGGTTAGATTTGGGGAAGTCTTGAGAGAAGAAGATCTGTCACCCTTTTCTTGCCCATCACACGTTTTTATAGGACTCTATGCAAACATGCACACACCGCTCCCTACGGCACCATATCCCATGAGGTAGCGGTGATACCGTAGTATAAAAGACCGGTTGCGTATGTTTTCCATGGAGGTTAGGGTAAGAATTAAGAAAGGAAGGACAAGAACCTAGAGGAAGAAACATCGTTTCTTCCCGATGGTACAAATCCACTTTATTAATTATTACCATAAGACCTCATAGATCTTAATTAGGGCATAGAAAGTGGTGAGGAATATTGACTTTTCAAACTTAACCTAAACCTAACCCTAGCAAGATTCTAATCCTAGTTTAGATCAAACTTAGTTTTTAGATTTAATCAATTCGACAACAATCAGAATTAACTCGTTAGAACAAATTGAGAATACACAAAATCCCTGTGGACCAACCCGTACTCACCGGCTAGCTACCAAGCGACGCTATTCTTGATTGCGTTTATAAATATTCTTTGATCAATCATCTACTCTGGAGTATCGATGCGCTGTCTCGATATTCCTGCGACTAGGGATCTGTGTAAGGATGTGCTTGTAGACTACCCAGCCCCCACTAATGTGACTGTTGGAGATTGTGCCCCCAGAGTCAATTATTGGATCACAGGCACGTGATTGCAATGATTGAGGGAGGACCTATTCTGGTAGGACAGTCTTACTCAAGATGATAGTATGCTATCTGGTTTATCTTTATCATCGTGTACTGCTTTAGGTGACCAGACAGGTCGCTATTACACTTTGATAGAGCCCCTAGGATTCTTGCTTGACTGCCAGCAGTACGAGGGCGATCATATACATGGGAGCTGGTAGTCTATAAGCACATCCTTAAAAGGTCCCTAGTCGTGGGAGTTTCGAGATAGGGCATCGATACTCCAGAGTAGACTAGTGTATACAGTCGAGACCCCGACGAGGGGCGGTGGCCGGTCTCATAAGCCACTGGTGTCAGTTGGATCACCTAAGATGTATACAGGTGCTCATTAGGTTATGAGTACACCGGACAGGACTCGCCGGGAACATGCTAGTTGGTCTTATACCTGACGTCAGATAGCAGTTCCCTGGTGACATGTGTACAGGTTAGTTCATCGACCTGAGGATCGTCATTTATCTCATGTGAGTTCCCACTGAACATTGATTACTACCCTACCACGGCTCAAAGGAGCCGTGCAAACAGGTTTTAGTTGGGTACAGTCCCGAGCCACATAGAGACAGTGAGCGGATCTGCAGGGGTTCATCTCTTCCGGTATTGGGGGTGAGGTCGCGCTGTGTCTAGGAGAGCCATTATACGAAGTCCTTGGCCAAGGCAGGAGATTTACTGGTAGGTATTCCAGTAGTATCTCAGGGTGTTCTGGGCTACACTCCGACTCGACTTGTACCGCTTTTGGTGGTCTGACTTTTACCAACCCCCTAGGCCCGCCATGCGATGCTCATAGACGAACGGACCGGACTGTACGGATATTGTTACTGACAGGCTCAGTAGCGTGTCAGGCTGAGTTCGCTCACAGACATCCATTTTGGTCAATACCTGGTAGCCCGTTGTTAGTGTTTATGCCCTAGAAGGCCATTACTGTATCATACTAGTTTGTATATTACTTAATGGAAGCTTGGGATATTCACATGTATATAACAGTCTTGCTAAACATGGTAGTATGCTACTTGGTTTTTCTATCTTAATATGTGAGTGTACGTATTGATAGAGCTCTTAGGATCTTGCTTGTCTACCAGCGTTGTGATGGCAGTCACACTAGTGGGGGCTGGGTAGTCTACAAGCACATCATTATTCTGGTCCCTGGTCGTTGGATTATCGAGACAGAGCATCGATACTCCGGAGTAGACTGGTGTGTACGCTTCTCATCCCAGTTGGGGAGATGGTCTGTCCCACAGCCGTCAGTACGGCGTACTGGAGATAGTATGCAGGTGCTCGTTAGGTTACGGGTACACCGGACAGGACTCACAGGGAATTGTTGGTTGGTTTGATACCAGTCGTCAGTGAGCAGTTCCCAGGTGACATGAGTACAGCATAGTCCGCAGACTTGACACTGCTACTTCGCCTCGAGTGTGTCCCACTGTTCTTAGATTGCTACCCTACCACGGCTCAAAGGAGTCGTGCAAACAGGTAGCAGTTGGGTGCAGTCCCGAGCACTTGGAGGCAGTGGCGGTTAGACAGGATTCGTCCCTCCCGGTATTGGGAGTAGATATCGCGCTGTGTCAGAGAGCCATTACGCAAAGTCCCTGGCCAGGGCAAGCGAGATTTGCTGGTAGGTTCCAGTAGTTTCTTAGGGTATAATGGGCTTCGCTCCGACACGACTTATACCGCTATTAGGGGACTGACGCTTGCCGCCCCCCTAGGCCCGATATGCGATAGTCTTGGACGAACGGACCGGACTGTATGGAGATTGTCACAGCAGACTCAGTAGGAGTTCGGATGGGTTTCCTCATCGGCCTTCTTATCAACAACTACCTGGGGACCGTTACGTACAGCTAGTGCCGCTTGCGGTCTGTGGTTAAACCCACTGCCAGCGTAGTAGTTGAGTCTCTAGAGTCCCACACAGAGAGTTTCCTATTCCAGGCGAAACGATATAGAGGTCGCATGGTTTTGCGACAAAGGGTTCGGACGCATACGTGCGTTTACGCGCGTACGACTTTCGGACAGTTTTTACCAGTCGGCTTTGGTTTAAGCCAGTTACTGGTATCCGGTTATTGGATTTATACAGTCTAAAATTTTTCCGTATTTTTACGGATCGGAGGGGCATTCTCGTAATTGTGCGAGAAGCTTCTAGAAGATGGTGACTAAGGAGGGTTATGTGTCATATACATTGAATGTGTTATATGAGTCATGGGGGTGATTCATTCATCTCATTAATGCACATTTATTGCTTAATGACTCATGCTAATGAATCACCACTTGATATTTTATGAAGCATGATTATTCATCACTCTTTATTCTTTTCTTCTTATTAGAAAATGCTTCATATCTATTATGATACTCATAACTTTATTCACATATATCATTCTCACATTCTCTCTCCTCAAGCTCTCCATCTTCAAAGACTAATCCTCCCTTCTCATGAGTTGAGTACAAGGGTTAGTAAGACTAATCAATCCATAACCATCACTCTATTTCATCCTAGCTTCTTTGATTAGCAATCCAAGAAGGTTAGTTGCCTCAAGTTTAGAGGTTTAGCTTGGAGTTTTGCTCTCGGGTGGATCGTCTACTACCTAGAGAAGGCCGAGGAGGATAAGGAGATCGTAAAGACGAAGGAGTTGGTTCATTAGGTATAATCCCTAAACACAGTAGTTTAGAAACACTTTGTGTTTGGTTATTTATAGTTTAGCTTCGATTCAAGCGGTTAGTCGATGTTCGTTCACTAAACAAGTTCGTTTTTGAAAATTCCGCCTCCCCACAAGTACTGGGGTGTAGTACATCGACTTACAGTGGTATCAGAGCCTCGCTAAACAATAAATAATTTTATTGCAAATTTGTACGAATTTCGAACGGAAAAACGATGCCGGAAAACCCTAAAAATGTCAAGTTTCTGTCGAAATTTAAATGAAGTCCAAAAATTTTTCAGGGTTGCTCAGAAAGCTTGAAAAGGGTCCAGAAGAACACCCATGAAATTTGAGCCCATGAATCGGCTAAAGCGCCGCGGAAGTGCGGCGGATCCCACCGATCCGCCGCGGTTCCGCGGCCGAGTTGCCGAGTCATGGACTCATCTTTCATGTGTGGGTCCCCTCTGGTATTTGGTGTTTTCTGGAATATTTAATATTTGCTCAGGTTTCAGTTTTACAGAGCAGTTTTTGGAGCAATATTAAAGATGTTTAATCGATCGAAATTGTACAGTATTTGCATGTTGGATTATATCTGTGATTGGTAAATGTGTTCGTAAACCTCCCCTAACTGCTAGTATGTCGGTTGGCAGGGGGTTGCACATTTCTGTAATGGTTATATCTGTTTGTGCATATGAACTGTATTGGACTGTTGTGGTGTATAGCCGGGGTTTAGCAATGGGTTATTATTTAATTCATTTGTTGTAAATGTAATTTGTTGTAATATTATTTTTGCGGGGCACATCCAGGTTGCGGTTGTAGCCACCGTTGTATTATTTCATTTTACTGTTTTTGCTCCTAGGACTGACCCAAGGTGGGGTACACAAACTGCCGGGCGGGTAGTTTGCCGTACCCGTAGGGGTCGAGGGTGGGGTAACGGCTATTCATCACAACTGTGTAATCTGTCTTTTCTTGCAGGCTCAAAAGAAATACAGATTGCTTGCAAATCCAATATTGTTTATCTGTGTTCTGGAATGTATATCATTGCGTCAGACGAATGTAAAATATCTATATTTATGATAGCTATTTAGACGTCACTTATGTTTTACACCCGCGCTAGCCCAGCCCCCGCTCTGTCGTTAGTTAAGTAACCTAACGGGTGATGACGGGACCCCGTGGCGAATGCGGATGGCATAAGAGGACGTTGTATTTTCGTTGTTTTCTGCAATGATAGGTTAATGATGGGACGCATTATCTATAATGCAAAGAAAAACAAACCAATGTTTAAATCGTTGGAACAGTTTAAAAGAAACCACTCGGTTAATTTTTATTTTTAAATGCGGAGCTTTAACCACTCCTTTTAAAAGCTATCAGGTTCCTTCGGTTATATCAAGTTCACTACGTTCACGGTTTCGCCAAAACCATTCGTAGCCCTCCGTCATTTCATCTGGGTATTCCGTAGTATTCAAGCTATGTATTTTGACCTAACGCCAAGGCATAGTGTTTGGTAGCTACTGGGTATTCATTTGTTGCATAGGTAGATGAGTTAGTTTGGGACAATCGTATTATCATTTTGGCCGAACGTCAAGGATATATACGGATGGGTTCAAATTGACAAGATAATGATGGGTAGAACTTGACATGTGACTTATGACATTTTGACCTAACGCCAAGGTCATAAGAGCATGGGGCAGAAATATATATCGGGAATTTCTAAAGAAACTGAAATTTGCAAAGAGATGCATAACATTTGGAGTTTGATGAATGTTGGTAGGATTCCTTCAACATTATCATACGATGATATTTGGATCCCGATCCTACTGTGAGTATATGCTACTTATCAGGATATTCGTCACTTAACGATCAATGCTATAAACCAAGTAGGTGTCCAGAAAAGTATCAGCGGGGTTACGCCCCCAGAGAAAAGAGGTTATTTAATTAAGGAACTTCGCGAAAGCGTTGGAAAACCTCCCTCAAAGTATCGACACTGGCCTGGCTAAACGGTTAAGCAAGTATTGTACAGTGAGAATAGTCCTGGCTAATTCTTCTTTTATGGTTTGAGGAAGGATTCGAGAAACAGTGGGAGCCATCCAGTTTAGATAAACTAAAAACCACTCTAAACTTGCAAGAGCATCATGCTAAAGAGTTTTCTTCTCTCTCTCCTAATTGCAGCGACCCTGAAAATGACTGGACTTAAGTTACTTTTAGAGAAAAATATACTGACAGGGCCAAACTATAAAGATTGGCTGCGGAATGTCAAAATGGCTTTGACCTATGACAAATTGGGGTACATCCTCACCGCTACGGCACCTGCTGTCCCTGGTCCCAAACCCAGCAATGCGGATAAGGAAATCCGCAAAACCTGGGATTTAGATTGCGCGAGAGCCAAGTGCATCGTGCTTGCCTCAATGAACAATGAACATCAGAGGAGGCACGAGGATATGTCCCTAGATGGCATATTTCTCCATACAAAGGAACTTTATGGAGAGCAATCTCGTATAGCAAGATACGAGACCTCTAAGAACTTGTTTCGAGCGAGGTTGGCTGTCGGGTCATCGGTAGGTGAACATGTCCTAAAGATGATCGGCTATATTGAAGAGCTCGCAGACCTTGGGACGACTTTGGATAATGAGCTCTATACAGACCTTATTCTCCAGTCCCTTCCTCCCACCTACGCCCAGTTTATCCTCAACTTCAACCTTCAAGGAAAAGAAGTTGAACTTGCGGAACTCCTGAACATGTTAAGGAGTGCAGAGGGCAGCTTGCAGAAGGCAAGGGAAACACCCGCTATGTTTGTTGGCGGTGCATCTTCTTCCGGGTCCAAGGCTAGGGCCAAAAGAAGGAAGAAGAAGGCCGCACCCAAACCTAGAGGAGGTGTTAGTAAGGTGGGAAAGAAGGGAAAGAAAAAGTTTGCAGCACCGGTAGTTGGCCAGGATGAGTGCTTCCATTGTCACAGGAAAGGGCACTGGAAGAAGGATTGCAAGGCGTGGAACGCCAAGAACCAGGAACCGAAGCAAGCTGTGGCTTCGACTTCAGGTGTGTTTGTAATTGAGAATTGTCTGTCGATCAACTCTACTTCCTGGGTATTGGATACCAGATCAAGATCTCATATTTGCAATTCATTGCAGGCACTGAGAAACCGTAGAGTGCTGAAGGAAGGTGATATGATCCTCAGGGTTGCTAACGGAGCTAGCGTGGGAGCTGCGTCCGTCGGGGATTATCACCTAGGATTGACGAGTGGACATATTTTGGTTTTACATAACTGTTATTTTGTACCAAGCTTAACGTGTAATATCATATCAGTTTCCTTGTTATCAAATAAAGGTTATGATTTCACGTTTGTAAAAGATGTTGTTAACATCCACCTTAATCATGGTTTGATTGGGTCCGGTACTCTAAATAACGGGATATATGTGTTAAACCAACTCCAAATTTTCAATGTCCAGAACACACTAAAAAGAAAGTCTCCAGATTTAAATAAAGCTTTCTTATGGCATTGTAGACTGGGTCACATCAATGAGAGAAGGTTGACTAAGTTGCATAGAGAAGGATATTTGGACTCGTTCGAATATCAAACTTATGACACTTGTCAATCTTGTCTCAAAGGAAAGATGACAAAGACTCCATTTACTGGACAAGGAGTAAGAGCGAGCGAGCTTTTAGGACTCATACACAGCGATGTATGCGGTCCAATGTCTACACATGCGAGAGGTGGTTTTTCCTATTTCATTACTTTCACGGATGATTACTCAAGATACGGATCCATTTATCTGATGAAACATATATCCGAGGCTTTTGAGAAATTCCGAGAGTATAAGAATGAAGTAGAAAACCAAACCGGCAAAAGTATCAAGACACTTAGATCTGATCGAGGTGGTGAATACTTGAGTGCCGAGTTCCTTGGTTACCTAAAAGAGAAAGGAATTCTCTCTCAGCTTACTCCTCCATACACTCCACAGCATAACGGTGTATCGGAAAGACGGAATCGAACCCTATTGGATATGGTACGATCCATGATGAGTAATGCTGAGTTACCGCGATCTTTCTGGGGTTATGCGCTAGAATCAGCGGCATATCTTTTGAACATGGTTCCTACCAAGACTGTGCCTACCACTCCATATCAGATGTGGAGCGGGAAGAAACCCCATCTACAGTATATAAAGATTTGGGGATGTCCAGCTTTTGTTAAGAAGCAGCATGTGGACAAGCTCGAGGCACGATCAGTAAAGTGTAGTTTTGTGGGATATCCAAAGAACTCCAGGGGATATCTATTCTATTACGCAGAGGAACAAAAGGTATTTGTTTCTCGTAATGCCCATTTTCTAGAACATCAGTTTTTAGAAAAGGAATCAAGTGGGAGCGAAATAGAACTGGAAGAAATTCCAGAACCATAAACTAATACTGAAAGTTTGGTAGAACCGGTAGTTCAAGAAGAACAGGACATTCCCGCACCCCTCCGCAGGAGTAGTAGGCCGTCTCATCCGCCTGAGAGATACTACGGTTTTCTCATAGATGGGGATAGAGAGGATTGCATCATAGATGATGATAAACCTACTGACTTCCAGCAGGCCATCCAGAGCGGCGACTCGGTACGATGGCTAGATGCAATGCGGACCGAAATGGAGTCCATGTACACCAACAAAGTATGGACTTTGGACTTTGCTCCAGATGGGGTAAAACCCATAGGATGCAAATGGATCTTCAAGAAAAAGATTGGTGTAGATGGACAGGTGGAAACCTATAAGGCTAGACTTGTTGCAAAGGGTTTTCGTCAAAGACCTGGTTTGGACTATGACGAAACTTTTTCTCCAGTGGCTATGCTCAAATCCATTCGGGTCCTTCTTGCTATTGCTGCCTTCCATGATTATGAAATCTGGCAGATGGACGTAAAGACGGCTTTTCTGAATGGAAATTTAGAAGAGAGCGTCTATATGGATCAGCCAGAGGGTTTCAATCAGAGTGGGAGCAGCGGGAAAGTATGCAAGCTGCTTAAGTCCATTTATGGACTAAAGCAGGCATCGCGGAGTTGGAACATCTGTTTTGATGAGACAGTCAAAGAATATGACTTTATCAAAAATCCAGATGAACCGTGCATATATAGTAAAGTTGTAGCCAGAAGTGTCGTATTCCTCGTCTTGTACGTGGATGACATTCTATTGATAGGAAATGACATTCCTATGCTACAATCTGTCAAAGGATTCTTGTCACACAGGTTCTCCATGAAAGACCTGGGTGATGCCTCTTACATTCTGGGGATCCGGATCTATCGTGATAGATCCAAGACGATGTTGGGACTTTCGCAGTCCAGGTATATCGACACTGTACTGAAAAGATTCAGTATGGAAGATTCTAAGCGCGGTAATCTACCGGCTTGTCACGGAATCACCCTCTCTAAAGAGATGTCTCCCAAGACTGATTTGGAAAGGGAACGCATGTCTATTATACCCTACGCTTCTGCGGTAGGCTCTATAATGTATGCGATGTTGTGCACCAGACCAGATGTAGCTTACGCACTGAGTGTGGTAAGCCGGTATCAGTCAGACCCAGGGGAGAAGCACTGGATAGCAGTAAAGAACATTCTCAAGTACCTGAGGAAGACTAAGGAGATGTTTTTGGTTTACGGCGGAAAAGACCTCAGGTTGGAGGCCTTTGCTGATTCCGGCTTCCAGAGTGATAAGGACGATTCCAAGTCCATGTCGAGTTATGTCTTTACCCTCAATGGAGGGGCGGTGTGCTGGAAGAGCTCCAAGCAGGACACCGTTGCTGACTCGACGATGGAAGCGGAGTATATAGCTGCTTGCGATGCCGCAAAAGAAGCAGTCTGGATGAAGAAGTTCCTAACAGAACTTCAGGTGGTTCCTACCATAGTTGATCCAATACCTCTGTATTGCGACAACAACGGAGCTATAGCTTTAGCGAAGGAACCAAGGTCCCATCAGAAGTCTAGACACATCTTGAGGCGGTATCACCTGATCAGGGAGATCATTGATCGTCAGGAGATCGAGGTTCGGAGAGTTGCTTCTGAAGAGAACATTGCTGATCTATTCACGAAGGCCCTACCTCAGATTCAGTTCGAGAGGATACTCGAGATCATTGGTCTACGATATGCCAGTACATGGCCCTAGTGCAAGTGGGAGATTGTTAGTGTTTATGCCCTAGAAGGCCATTACTGTATCATACTAGTTTGTATATTACTTAATGGAAGCTTGGGATATTCACATGTATATAACAGTCTTGCTAAACATGGTAGTATGCTACTTGGTTTTTCTATCTTAATATGTGAGTGTACGTATTGATAGAGCTCTTAGGATCTTGCTTGTCTACCAGCGTTGTGATGGCAGTCACACTAGTGGGGGCTGGGTAGTCTACAAGCACATCCTTATTCTGGTCCCAGGTCGTTGGATTATCGAGACAGAGCATCGATACTCCGGAGTAGACTGGTGTGTACGCTTCTCATCCCAGTTGGGGAGATGGTCTGTCCCACAGCCGTCAGTACGTCGTACTGGAGATAGTATGCAGGTGCTCGTTAGGTTACGGGTACACCGGACAGGACTCACAGGGAACTGTTGGTTGGTTTGATACCAGTCGTCAGTGAGCAGTTCCCAGGTGACATGAGTACAGCATAGTCCGCAGACTTGACACTGCTACTTCGCCTCGAGTGTGTCCCACTGTTCTTAGATTGCTACCCTACCACGGCTTAAAGGAGTCGTGCAAACAGGTAGCAGTTGGGTGCAGTCCCGAGCACTTGGAGGCAGTGGCGGTTAGACAGGATTCGTCCCTCCCGGTATTGGGAGTAGATATCGCGCTGTGTCAGAGAGCCATTACGCAAAGTCCCTGGCCAGGGCAAGCGAGATTTGCTGGTAGGTTCCAGTAGTTTCTCAGGGTGTAATGGGCTTCGCTCCGACACGACTTATACCGCTATTAGGGGACTGACGCTTGCCGCCCCCCTAGGCCCGATATGCGATAGTCTTGGACGAACGGACCGGACTGTATGGAGATTGTCACAGCAGACTCAGTAGGAGTTCGGATGGGTTTCCTCATCGGCCTTCTTATCGACAACTACCTGGGGACCGTTACGTACAGCTAGTGCCGCTTGCGGTCTGTGGTTAAACCCACTGCCAGCGTAGTAGTCGAGTCTCTAGAGTCCCACACAGAGAGTTTCCTATTCCAGGCGAAACGATATAGAGGTCGCATGGTTTTGCGACAAAGGGTTCGGACGCATACGTGCGTTTACGCGCGTACGACTTTCGGACAGTTTTTACCAGTCGGCTTTGGTTTAAGCCAGTTACTGGTATCCAGTTATTGGATTTATATAGTCTAAAGTTTTTCCGTATTTTTACGGATCGGAGGGGCATTCTCGTAATTGTGCGAGAAACTTCTAGAAGATGGTGACCAAGGAGGGTTATGTGTCATATACATTGAATGAGTTATATGAGTCATGGGGGTGATTCATTCATCTCATTAATGCACATTTATTGCTTAATGACTCATGCTAATGAATCACCACTTGATATTTTATGAAGCATGATTATCATCACTCTTTATTCTTTTCTTCTTATTAGAAAATGCTTCATATCTATTATGATACTCATAACTTTATTCACATATATCATTCTCACATTCTCTCTCCTCAAGCTCTCCATCTTCAAAGACTAATCCTCCCTTCTCATGAGTTGAGTACAAGGGTTAGTAAGACTAATCAATCCATAACCATCACTCTATTTCATCCTAGCTTCTTTGATTAGCAATCCAAGAAGGTTAGTTGCCTCAAGTTTAGAGGTTTAGCTTGGAGTTTTGCTCTCGGGTGGATCGTCTACTACCTAGAGAAGGCCGAGGAGGACAAGGAGATCGTAAAGACGAAGGAGTTGGTTCATTAGGTATAATACCTAAACACAGTAGTTTAGAAACACTTTGTGTTTGGTTATTTATAGTTTAGCTTCGATTCAAGCGGTTAGTCGATGTTCGTTCACTAAACAAGTTCGTTTTTGAAAATTCCGCCTCCCCACAAGTACTGGGGTGTAGTACATCGACTTACACCCGTTACGTATAGGCTAATACCTCTGACGTGCTAGTGGTTAAGTCCACATTCAAGGTGTTGACGTCTTTAGAGTCCCCCACAGACAGTTGCTCAAGTTTCGGGCGAAACGCTGTAGAGGCCGTATAGAGATTTGGCAGGGTTCGATCAGATACGTGCGGCATTGCACGGATCAGGATCGGACGGTTAATACTAGTGGGCTTTGGTTTAAGCCGGATCCTAGTATTGTACAGTGTAGATTTTGTCTCATTGCATTTGTATTCAGTCGGAATACAAATGCGGGTGTGTATACACAGCAGCGGGGTTTTCCTGTAATTTATTACTGGATCAGTTTTTTTGGAGTTGCCTGTTTGCTTTCCGTTCCGGCCATATTTCTTTGTATTTATCATTGGCCGAAGATTGGTGGAGGAGGGCTTATTTGCATTTGTGCAAATAAGCATTTGTGGAGGGTGTTATTTGCATATCCTTGCTTCATGATGGTTGCACCATCATTTGACTGCTTTTGACCATGATGGCTTGACTTTTAGAGTCACGATTGTTGTTGATGATGAAGGGTGATGGTTGGTGGAGTGTGGGTTTGAGTTTGTGATCATTTTTCTTTTCATGATATCATTTGATCTCTCTCTTGCATTATTCTAGTAGGGCGCTCTCTCTCTCTCCATTCCTCACTTCCACACTTGAGTTAGCCGGCCAAAGAAGAGGGTGGGGCTATCCAAATTCTTTTAGTGGGGATTTTGTTCTCTTGATGCTTGAAAAATCCCCAAGTTTCTCCACAAAAGTTCATATATCATTTCCTCCACCAAACGACAACTTCCATAAACCCCATGAGACACATAGCTCACTACACTATTCTACAGCAAATCTTGGGTATGTCGACTCGCCAACTTCGTGCCCGAGTTGCCTCGGTCCAGAGGTGGGAGCCCGTAAAAGAAGTCGGCGACGTGGTGCCCTTCCGGCGAGGAGGTGGAGACCGGATATTCCGTGGGGAGATCGGGATGATGACGAGAAGACCGAAGGACACGGATCGCTCGGTATATCTCTCTACCCCTTTCTCTTGATAGCTAGGACTAATTTAATGGCACGATCCGGGTTTATAGTGCGCGGTGGTGCCGGTTTAAAAAGTTTAAGAAAAGCATCGCTTCCGCATTCCGGCGTCGGATCGACGGCCGGGGCGCCGCCGTGCACTTACAGTGACAGCCATCACAACGCTGGTAGTCAAGAAAAGATCCTAAGTGCTCTATCAATATGTATTACCGATACGTTAAAATAAACATATATACATATTAAGAAATATACAAACCAAGTAGCATACTACTATATCGAGGAAGACTGTCATAAATCCGTGTATATATCCCAAGCTTCCAAAATGTAGTATACAAACTAGTACTATACAATAATGGCCTCTAGAGCATATCACACTAACAATCTCCCACTTACACTAAGGCCTTGTGCTGGCATATCGCAGACCTATCATCTAGAATAGCCTCTCGAACTGCGTCTGAGAGTTGGCCTTTGTGAATAGTTCTGCAGTGTTGTCCTCAGTAGCAACACTCCTAACCTCGATCTCCCAGCGATCCACGATCTCCCTGATCAGGTGATACCGCCTCATGATGTGTCTAGACTTCTGATGGGACTAGGGTTCCTTTGCTATAGCTATAGCCCCGTTGTTGTCACAATACAGAAGTATTGGATCTACAATGGACGGAACCACCTGAAGTTATGTTAAGAACTTCCTTATCTAGACTACTTCTTTTGCGGCATCTGAAGCTGTGATATACTCCGCTTCCATCATCGAGTCAGCAACGGTGTCTTGCTTCGAACTCTTCCAATAGTCCGCCCCTCCATTGAGGGTAAAGACATAACCCGACATGGACTTGGAGTCATCCTTGTCACTCTGGAAGCTGGAGTCAGCAAAGGCCTCGATCTTGAGGTCTTTTCTGCCGTAAACCAAGAACATTTCCTTAGTCCTTCTTAGATACTTGAGAATGTTCTTTACTTCTATCCAGTGCTTCTCCCCAGGGTTTGACCGATACCGGCTTACTACGCTTAGTGAATAAGCAACATCTGGTCTGGTACAAAACATCACATACATTATAGAGCCTACCGCAGAAGCGTAGGATATAATAGACATGCGATCCCTTTCTAAATCAGTCTTGGGAGACATCTCTTTGGAGAGGGTGATTCCGAGACAAGCCGGTAAATTACCGCGCTTTGAATCTTCCATACTGGATCTTTTCAGTATGGTGTCGATGTACCTGGACTATGAAAGTCCCAACATTCTCTTAGATCTATCATGATAGATCTGGATCCCCAGTATGTAAGAGGCATCACCCAGGACTTTCATGGAGAACCTTTGTGACAAGAACCCTTTGACAGATTGTAGCATAAGAATGTCATTTCCTATCAAGAAAATATCATCCACGTACAGGACAAGGAATACAATAGTTCGTGCTACAATCTTACTATAAGTACATGGCTCATCTGGATTTTTGATAAATTCAAATTCTTTGACCGTCTCATCAAAATAGATGTTCCAACTTCGTGATGCCTGTTTTAGTCCATAGATGGACTTAATCAACTTGCACACTTTCCCGCTGCTCCCACTCTGAATCAAACCCTCTAGCTGGTCCATATAGACACACTCTTCCAAACTTCCATTTAGAAAAGCGGTTTTTACGTCCATCTGCCAAATTTCATAATCGTGGAAGGAAGCAATGGCAAGAAGGATCTGAATGGATTTGAGCATAGCCACAGGAGAAAAGGTTTCATCATAGTCCAAACCAGGTCTCTGACGAAAACCTTTTGCAACAAGTCTAGCCTTATAGGTTTCAACATCTCCATCTACACCAATCTTCTTTTTGAAGATCCATTTGTAGCCTACGGGTTTTACCCCTTCTGGAGCAATGTCCAAAGTCCATACTTTGTTGGTATACATGGACTCCATCTCAATCCACATTGCATCCAGCCATTTTACCGATTCTGTGCTCTGAATGGCTTACTGAAAGTTAGTTGGCTCATCATTATCAATGATGAAATCCTATCTATCCCCATCTACGAGAAAACCGTAGTATCTCTCAGGCGGATGAGACAGCCTACTACTCATGCGGAGCGGCGTGGGAATGCTCTGTTCTTCTGAAATTTCTGGTTCCACCAAGCTTTCAGTAATAGCTTGTGGTTCTGGAATTTCTTCCAGTTCTATTGTGCTCCCACTAGTTTCTTTTTCTAAAAATTGATGTTCCAAAAAGTGGGCATGACGAGTAAAAAAACCTTTTGTTCCTTTGCGTAATAGAAAAGATACCCCCTAGAGTTCTTTGGGTATCCCACAAACTTACACAGCACTGAGCGTGCCTCGAGTTTGTCCGCATGCTGCTTTTTAACAAAAGCTGGACATCCCCATATCTTCAGATATTGAAGATAGGGTTTCTTTCCACTCCACATCTGATATGGTGTGGTTGGCACTGTCTTGGTAGGAACTTTGTTCAAAAGATATGCAGCTGATACTAGTGCATAGCCCTAGAATGATCACAGTAACTCAGCGTTACTCATCATGGAACGTACCATATCCAATAGGGTTCGGTTTCGTCTCTCTGATACACCGTAGTGTTGTGGTGTGTATGGAGGAGTAAGCTGAGAGATAATTCCATTCTCTTTTAGGTAATCCAGGAACTCGGCACTCAAGTATTCACCGCCTCGATCAGATCTCAGTGTCTTGATACTTTTGCCGGTTTGTTTTTCCACTTCATTCTAATATTCTCGGAATTTCTCAAAGGCCTCAGATTTATGTTTCATCAAGAAAATATATCGATACCTAGAGAAATCATCCGTAAAATGAATGAAATAGGAATAACCACTTCTTGCATGTGTAGACATTGGACCACACACGTCGCTGTGTATGAGTCCCAAGAGCTCTCTCGCTCTTACTCCCCATCCAGTGAACGGAGTCTTTGTCATCATACAACCAGGTGTGGATTATGATGAAACCTTTTCTCCAGTCCATATGCTTAAGTCCATTCGGATCCTACTTGCCATTGATGCATACAATGACTACGAAATTTGGCAGTTGCACGTCATGACCGCTTTTATAAATGGTGATTTAGAAGGGAGCGTGCACATAGCAGCCAGAGGGCTTCGTAGACACTGGGAGCAGCGGAAAGGTGTGCAAACTACTTAGTTGAAGATTTCATCGCGGAGTTGGAACATCTATTTTGACGGAAGTCAAAGAGTTTGACTTAATCAAAAAGGTAGATGAACCTTGTATATGCTAGAAGGTAGTAGAGAATAAGATTGTCTTCCTTGTATTGTATGTAGATGACATACTCTTGATAGGAAATAGGTTTCCTATCATACACTCGGTCAAGCTCCTCTTATCACAAGGGTTCTCCATCAAAGATCTGAATGATACCTACTACAACTTGGGGATTGAGATCTATAGAGATAGATCTAAACGGATGTTGGGAGTGTCCCAAATTCAGGTACATTAACACCATACTAAAAGGGTTTAGTATAGAAGATTCTAAGCGTGGTGGTTCGCTCACTAACTCAGGAATCACTCTCTCCAAAAAGATGTTTCTCAAGACTGATTTAGAGAGAGCTCGCGTGCAAAGGATATCCTATACTTCGGCAGTAGGCTCTATCTTGTATGCGATGTTATGTACCAGACCAGATGTAGCTAACTCACTAGGAGTAGTGATCAGGAATCAATCAGATTTTGGGAGATTCAATGGAAAGCTATGAAGGATATTCTTAAGTACTTGAGAAGCACTAAAGAAGTGTTCTTGGTGTATGGTAATGGTGAAATCCAGTAGGAGTACTTTACCGATTCAAGCTTCCATAGTGATAAGGTCGACTGAAAGTCAGTCACAAGCTTTGTCTTTACCCTTAGTGGAGGGACGGTATGTTGGAAGAGTTCCAAGCTAAATACCGTGGCAAACTAGAAGATAAAGGCTGAATACATCGCTACCAACGATGCTACCAAAGTGGATATCTGGATAATTCTTGTTCACGATATGAACATCGTTCCTACCATTGAGCGTCCAATAACTGTTATTGTGACAACACTGAAGTTGTGGCTTTGTCTTAGAAAGCCCGGTCCCATCAATGATCCAAACATATTCGAAGGCAGTATCACGTGATCAGGGAGATGGTGGATCTCAAAAGGATCAACGTAAGGAGAGTTGAAGAGAAGAATAACACGACGGATCCATTCACAGTGGCCTTTCCCTTGAGGCACTTTTATGGGACGTTGGGTATGAGATACTACAATAGCTGACCTTAGTTCAAGTGGGAGATTGTTAGTTATATGTATGCCCTAGAGGCCATTATTGTACATATGATGTATATTATAATTGATGCTTAGACATATATAAGGAGGACTTTATTGCTCGACATGATAGTATGCTATCTGGTTACTCTTTATCGCAACATGTACACTTGTACTGCCTCTCTGTTATATGTTGATAAAGTCCTTAGGATGTGGATTTGACTGCCACGACTATGATGTAGATCATACTAGTAGGGCCAGGGTAGTCCACAAGTACATCCTTTAATTGTTCCTAGTCGAGGGAGTATCGCGACAGGGCATCGATATTCCAGAGTAGACTAATGTGTACGATTCTTGACCCTGTATAGGGCGATGGTTGATCCCACAACCATTGGTGTTTGACATCAGAGAATGTGCACATGTGCTCATTAGAGAATTGGTACACTGAACAGGACTCACCGAGAACTCCTAGATGGTATTATACCAGACGTCAGATAGCAGTTCTCTGGTGACACTGGTATAGGTTAGTCTGTAGACCCGAGATCGTCATAGGGTCTTGTGTGATTCCCACTGTGCTTTGATTTCTATCATACCACGTTCAAGAGAACGTGCAAACCGGTGGCTTTTGGGTACAGTCCCGAATCACATGGAGGCAATGAGCGATAGGAGGGGTTTCATCTCTCCCGGTAATGTAGGTTGATGTTGCGCTATGCACGATTGACTATAGCAGGAAGTCCCTGGTCAGGGATGATGATTAAATTTACTGGTAAGTGTTATCAGTAGTTTCTCGACTCGTTATGAGCCTCACATCGGCATGACTTATCAAGTTACTGGGGTCTGACGTTTACCACCCCTAGAATCGATATGCGACATATCAGACAAAGAGACAGGACTGTACGGTAGTGTTACTGATTGGATTCATAGGAGTATGAGCAGACTTGCTTGTTGATCTTCTGATCGCTCAATACTCGGGTGGCCGTTGTGTTTAGCAGACCGCTTGTGGCTTGTAGGTGTTTGATATGATCATCACCTACTGGCGGCGTATTCACGAGTCTTTAGAGTCATACACAGAGGTTTCCTGGTTCATGCGAGAAGATGTACGAGCACATATGTGATATGTGCGGGACCGAGATTAATGCGTGTATGTGATACCGCATTCTATTATCGCGATATGTGATATCGGTCGGTTATATGTGATATAGCCGGATTATTAAATCAAGTGTTGATTTAATAATTTAATGTATTATTATATATGTGATATATTATTTTACATTAACTAAGATTAGCTCAATTAAACATTTCTTTTTCTCATTTTGTGATTTAGTATATATGTGATATATATTAATGTACATTTTATTGTGTCATGCTTGATGCCACATACTTCATGTGTGTATGAGACTCACACCATGCTTGGAATAATGAAGGGTTTATATTTATTTTAGTAATTCATAAATTGGTGGAAAATGGATTAATAGTTGAAGCTTGTGGAACCATTGACTAAGTCCACTCATTTGTTTTTTACTAAAGATATTTATTAACCTAACCACTACTTTTTACCCATGCTTTATTCTCTACATGAGTTAGTGTATGACACTAACTCACCCAAGGTTGCTATCTCACCACATGCGTTCATTCTCATGTTCTTCATCTTCTTCTTCATTTTTTTAGAGAAAGCTTGCTAACTTTTCAAAAAGTGAGAAAATATTGTGAGTAAAATAAATATAAAGTGAACCCATTTCCTTCTTCAACATCCTCTACTATATTAGCCATTTAGTTTAGGGTGTTTGCTTCACTAATCTACCATTAGTGAAGATGTAGCATGAGCTTGAGTCTTCTCGACGTAGATTATCTTCAGTCCCGAAGACGTCGAACAAGCTTGTTCATTTCTTCATGTGAACCCTTACTAGAGTTCGGGTGTTCACTACTTAGAGTGAAGGGACTACTACACGGAGCTTTAGAAGTGAAGGACAGGTCTACAAAGGTTGTATTCCATATTCACTTAGTGTAATGTTTGATTACATGCTCTTCAACCCTAATTCTCTAGTTTGAGTTCATTAGCACACTAATTTTTAAAATTGTATACTTGATACACCAAGCAACCCTAGTAGATGTGCTAAGAAACTCCAACACGTTGTCTATAGAGGCCAGCACGAGGCACACGGCCTTCACGCAGTCTATCTCCCAGGTCTTACGGATTTCCCTATCCGTGACGATGGACTTTAGAACTGGGACGGCGGGAGCTTTAGTAGCGAGGATATAAGCCAACTTGTCATAAGTTATTGCCATCTTGATATTCCTGAACCAATCTTTGTAGTTTGGCCATGTCAATATATTTTTATCTAATAGTAACTTAAGGTCCGTCATCTTTGGTTGCTGCAATTAGGAGAGTGAGAAGAAACACATTAGCATGATGCTCTTGCAAGTTTAGATTGGTTTTTAGTTTATCTAAACTGGATGGCTCCCACTGTTTCTCGAATCCTTCCTCAAACCATAAAAGAAGAATTAGTCAGGATTAATTTCACCGTACAATACTTGCTTAACCTTTCAGCCAGGCTAGTGTCGGTACTTCGAGGGAGGTTTTACGACGCTTTTGCGAAGTTTCTTAATTAAATAACCTCTTTTCTCTGGAGGCGTAGCCCCACTAACACCGTTCTAAACACCTACTTGGTTTATAGCATTCATCGTTAAGTGAAAAAATCTCCCGAGGAGTAGCATATACTCACAGAAGGATCGGGATCCAATTATCATCATGTGATAAAGTCGAAGGAATCCTACAAAAATTATCACATTCCAAATGGTATGCAACACTAGCAAGTTTCAGTTTCTTTAGAAACACCCGTTGTGGATTTTTGCCCCATGCTCTTATGACCTTGACGAAGGCCAACATATTATAAGTCACATGTCAAGTTCTACCCGTCATTGTTCAGGTTAATTTGAACCCACCCGTAAATACCCTTGATGAAGGCCAAAATAGCAGTACGACTGTCCCAAACCAACGCATCTATCTATGCTACAGATGAATATTTAGCTACTACCAATCACTATGCCTTGGCGAATGTCAAAATACATAGCTTGCATACTACTGAATGTCCAATTGAAATGACGGAGGGCTACGAATGATTTTGGCGAAACCGTGAACGTGGTGAACTTGATATAATCGAAGGAACCTGATAGCTTTTAAAAGGAGAGGTTTAAGCTCCGCATTTTTAAAAGTTTTTCTGTTTTGAAAAAACCCGAGTGGTTTAAAAATTGTTGCAACGATTCAACTTTGGTTTGTTTGCTTTGCATTAATGTAATGCAGTCCCATCAATTAACCTACCATTGCAGAAAAAGAAAAAAATACAACGTACGCTTATGTCATACGCATTCGCCACTGGGCCCCGTCTTACACCGTTAGGTTAGATAACTAACGCCAGAGCTGGGGGTTGGACTAGCGCGGATGCAAAACATAAGCAACGTCTATTATATAATATATATATATATATAATATCCATTCGTCAGACGCAATAATAGGCTTTCCAGATCACAGATGAACATATTGGATATACTAGGAATTCCGTATTCCGTTTAAGCCTGTAACGAAAGACGGATTCCACCGTCGTGATGAATAGCCAAATCCCACCCCAGACCCCTACGGATGCGGCAAACTACCCGCTAAATACCCGAAGTGAAGCAACCTCCCTCAACAACATTTGTAGACCACTCGGCACTTCAAAGTACACGGTAGTTTGTGCACCCCACCTTGGGTCTATCCTAAGAGCAATAAACAGAAAATGAAATAATACAACGGTGGCTACAACCTCAACCCGGATGTGCCCCACGAAAAAATATTACAACAATTTACAATTTACATTTGAATAAAAGAATATAACACCTCACATCCCCGGCTATTCATTCATGATGATCCAATAAGTCCATATACACAAACCAAATATCACAGAAATGTGCAACCCCCAACTAACCGGCATATAGCAATTAGCAGAAGTTTACGAACACATATATCACAACTTGAAACATTAAACGACATTGAACTGCGACATCGAAACACCCTGTATTACCACAGTGAAGAATTGACAGCATGTTCAAAATTGGCAAAAATAAACAACTCCTGAAACACTAGATCCAAGTCACAAAACCACATACCAAAACACGAAGCATTCCCTCATAGAAAAACCGGTGAGGCCAGACTTTGAGGCATTTTGGCTGGTCCATTTTAGTGGAAATTGTCTCGTTTTTGGTGTGTGTTCACTTTACAAGTGAATGAGTACTCTGCAGTTGCTAAAATAATTTTTAGAGCCTCGGAAAAATTCAAAAGAAACTATGATCTACGTTTCGATGTTTACGAGTCATTTCGGTTTCGTAGTTTTAGTTGTCGTTTAATCTGTTAGCTATGATTTAGTCGGCTCTGATACCACTGTATATCGATGACACGCACCTTCACATGTTCGCGGGGAGGCGGAGTTTGCAAAAAACGATTTCTATAAGCTTCATAATATCGA
The DNA here is from genome assembly GCA_030015575.1 of Agapanthus africanus. Taxonomy (NCBI): domain Eukaryota; kingdom Viridiplantae; phylum Streptophyta; class Magnoliopsida; order Asparagales; family Amaryllidaceae; genus Agapanthus; species Agapanthus africanus. The sequence goes on along the minus strand of CM057345.1, from coordinate 261,148,229 downwards.
CTAAACTCCAGGATCGATACTAAAGCCTAACTAACAATCTAGCAAAGAGGTTTAACTACTATGTGTGAGTGTTATACCACAAGTTCTCACTGTCCTTCACCTCCTCGCTGTCCTTCTCCAAGTCGTGAGCTCCTCGAATTGAGAACGGATTGCACCTCCTCGTCGTCTTCTCCAAATCGTAGAAGATCCACCCGAGAGATCCGACTTTGAGCTTAACCTCTAACTTGAGGCAACTGGGTCACTTGGTGTGCTAAACTAAGTAGCCTAGGATGTGTAGAGAGTGATGAGGGATCAAGTTGTCTTACTAAACCCTGGGATTCTCAACTTATGAGATGGTTAGGGTTTGAGATGAGAAGGAGAAAGCATGAAGAAATGAGAGATGTAAAGTATCTGTAGTTTTTCTTTAAGTGATTAGATTAAGATAAATTGATAGAGTTTTTTCTTTTAAACCTAATGAAAATATCTCACAAAAATATCTAAGTCAACAACCCACAAATGAGTCCAAGAAGGTCAATGTGAAACCCTAATCCATTTCACTAAAATACCACAAAGTTTCCCCTCTCATTTTCTCCACCCCATAAAAGAATTAATCCAAAAAGAAAAACCATAATTGAGGTGTTATTCTCCAAGTTGTAATCTTGATCAAATTACAAGAATACCCCTCTCATCCGTATATACATACCCGCATCCGTATCTCAAGAAACACGAATACAATGAGACGAAACCAATCCAATAATCAAATACCAGGATCCGGCTTAAACCAAAGGCCACTGGTATTGTCCGCCCGAACATCATATGAGCATAAGTACACGTATGTGATCGAACCCTGTCGTAAAACTTTACGACCTCTACCCGTTTCACCCGAAGCTAGGAAACCCTCTGTGTGGGACTCTAAAGACTCGACAGTACGCTGGCAGTAGGTTTACCACAAGCGCGTCAGCGGTACTAGCTGCACGTAACGACTACCCAGGTATCTGTCGATAAGAAGGTCGACGAGCAAACTCATCCGTACCCCTACTGAGCCTGTCTGTGGCAATCTCCGTACTGTCCGATATGTTCGTCTAAGAGTGTCGCATATCGGTCCTAGGGGGTCAGCAAGCGTCAGACCCCTAATAGTGCAATAAGTCGTGTCGGAGTGAGGCCAAAAACACCCTAAGAAACTACTAGAATCCCTACCAGCAAATCTCGCTTGCCCTGGCCAGGGACTTTATGTAATGGCTTTCCGAACACAGCGCAGCATCAACCCCCAATACCGGGAGAGACGAATCTTATCTAACCGCCACTGCCTCCAAGTGCTTCGGTACTGCACCCAACTACTACCTGTTTGCATGAATCAGTAGAGCCATGGTAGGGTAGTAATCTAAGAACAGTGGGAACACACTTGAGGCGAAATGCAGTATCAAGTCGACGGACTAAGTTGTACTCATGTCACCTGGGAACTGCTACCTAACGACAGATATATTACCAACCAGCAGTTCCCTATGAGTCCGTCCAGTGTAATTCATAACCCATTGAGCACCTGCATACTATCTCCAGTACGACGTTCTGATGGCTGTAGGACTTACCATCTCCCCTGCTGGGAAGAGAAGCATATACACTAGTCTACTCTAGAGTATCGATGCCCTGTCTCGATAATCCTGCGACTAGGGACCTGTGAAAGGATGTGCTTGTAGACTATCCAGCCCCTACTAGTGTGACTGCCATCACAACACTGGTAGTCAAGCAAAGATCCTAAGGGCTCTATCAATATGTATTAGCGATACGTCAAAAGAAACATATTCACATATTAAGATAGATACATACCAAGAAGCATACTATTATATCGAGCAAGACTGTCATAAATCCGTGTATATATCCCAAGCTTCCAAAATATAATATGCAAACTAGTACTAAACTGTAATGGCCTCTAGGGCATATCACACTAACATATCTCTCTCTCTCTCTCTGTCTATTCCATCTCTACTCATCCTTGGGACTTACCGAGCGATTGTTCGCTGACGACATTCATTTTCTTCATTCTTTAGAATGTTGTCAGGTGGATCAGACTCACTGGAGATCGAACCCAGCAGTGAAGACTTGGATCGATAGCCTTCGACCCATAGCTCTAGTTTACTTGTATATATTTTCGTTTCTGTTATGCCATTGTTTAGGCATTGCTTTCATTCTATGTATTTATATTTTAGTTGTATTGTAAAAAGAATGTTTAATTAATAAAGTTGATGTTCATTTACATCCTGTCTCTTATGTAAATTTCATTTTATATTGCTTCGCGTGTTTACTTCTGAGTAAATACGTCGCGTGACCCGTCGCGTCCTCTGCCCGTACACCGGGTAGCGGGACGTGACAGGTTTTGTTGGCATACCATGCAGGTCAGTTCTGCGTGGAAAACCTAAGCAATATAACACAAGAACCAGCAACAGAAAACATTCTTTAGAATTCATATCCATTGAATCTTACCATTTCATATATTTTGAATCAGTCCTAACCAAAAATTTTCTTTCAAGGTTATGGATTCCCCAAACAACACAAGCACAAATATCAACAACACTCCCCTACCTCTACCACTTACACCTGCTGTCGTCGCTCCGATCAATGAGCAGATGATACTGCTTGAGGCGATTTACAGCCTCCTGGAAGGATAGTAGTAGCAGACTGCTATCTTAATGAACCGTCTAGAGGAGGAAGCACCTGGGGTGAAGCAATTCAGGGCTTTGCACCCCAAGCAATTCTTAGGAAAAGAGAGCCCTCTAGAAGCTGAGGAATGGGCTCAAAGTATTGAAGATGACCTGGCAGCGGCACAAGTTCCAGAGATAGCTTGGGTTCGAGTTGCAATGTTGCAGCTCACTGACAATGCATGGGTTTAGTGGAAGGCGGAAGAAAGCCGTCTCACCCAGCCGATTGAAGGGAAGATCTTTCGCGATATGTTTGACGCGAAGTACTTCCCTAAGACTGCCAGATTCGACATGGAACAATAGTTCATTCACTTACAACAAGGTTCGATGTGGAACAAATCCATGGATGAATATGATGCTGAGTTTACCATTCTCAGTCGGTAAGATATGTCTCTTTATTTCGATTTTAATATATCACAAACTAAACAGCTAACGCAATACCTTAACAGATTCGCGGCACACCTAATACTGACGGATATGATAAGAGCCAGACGATTTCAGCAAGGGTTAGATTCGGAAATCCAAGCTGCCTTAGACACAGGGGATTTCCCAATCCACGAATTGGCTCTGAAAGCTGCCTGCCGATATGAGGCAGTGGTGAAGATGAGGGGCAGACCTCATTCTGCAGGAATGAAACGCCCTGCCACTCAAGTGGTAGGAGGAGCCTCTTCAAGGCCACCATTTGCGCCCAGGAGACCGGGAGTACCAAACAACCGGCCCAACCCAGCCTTTTGCACTAACTTCAGGAGAGATGGACAGTTAGCGAAAGACTGCCGGCATACCAATCGCCTTTGCTTAGTATGCAGCTCTGCTATTCATGATATTAGGGCTTGTCCTCGTAGACACAACTGTTGGGATACGGCAGCGCCCCGGCCGTCAATCCGAGGCCAAACGCGGAACAAAAACTTTTGAAACTCGGCGCTACCGCAACCAATAACCCGGATCGAACCATTAACGCTAAACTAGCCAACTACTAAAATGATAGAATGGCTATACCGATCGATCCGTGTCCTTCGGTCTTTAGTCATCATCTTATGCTCCTCGCGGTATCTCCGATCTCGCTCGATCTTTGGTCTCCTCGTTGAAATGTGCACCACATCAAGAAGTCTTTTTACGGGCTCCAGCTTCAAACCGAAGTAACTCGGACATGAAGTTTGCTAGCCGACATGTCCAAGGTGAAGTAGAGAATGTGTGTGATGATTTTGTCTCAATACATCTATTGATTCTCAACACATAAGATTGTATGGATGGTGGTTGAAGAAGAAGCCATGGAGGAATATGTGAGCACAAGAAGGAAGAAGAAGAAAGGCTTTTGCTTATTATGTTGTGTGTTATTTTTGAGAGAGAGAGAGAGAGAGAAATAAATCAATAACCAAAGTCCCCCAACCATCACATGGCAGCCCCTCTCTCTCCAAAATACCCCCACTAATCATAATTAGCCCCATAAATCAATCCATGTCACATTAATGGTCACATAAACCAAGACCATGAGTCACCAAGTGAATGTGACATGAAATGATGCATATGGACAAAAATTGCACTCACATTTTCCACTAATAAATATTAATCCAAATGTTTATAACAATAAATAGAATGTCATCTTCTAAAGTAAACTCGTGACGGATCACAAGGATACCCCTCACCTGTATATACATACCTTCATCTGCATTCCGACTGAATGCGAATGCAATGAGACGAAAGCAATCCAATAAATCTAATACTAGGATCCGGCTAAAACCAAAGCCCACTAGTATGATCCGTCCGATCATGATCCGTGCACAAGTGCATGCATATGATCGAACCCTGCCATAAAACCATACGTCCTCTACAACGTTTCGCCCGAACCTGGGAAACTTTCTGTGGGGGACTCAAAAGACTCGTTAATACGCTGGCAGTGGGTTTAACCATAAGCACGTCAGTGGTACTAGCTGTACGTAACGGCTACCCATTTATTGACCAAAAGGGAGGCGGATGAGCGAACTCATCTTGATATCCTACTGAGCCTATCTGTGACAATCTCTGTACAGTCCGGTCTGTTCGTCTAAGAGTATCGCATATCGGGCCTAGGGGGATGGTAAACGTCACACCCCCAATAGCGGTATAAGTCATGTCGGAGTGTATCCCAGAACACCTTGAGAAACTAATGGAATACCTACTCACTTGCCTTGGCCAAGGACTTTTTGTAATGGCTCTCCAGACACAGCGCGATATCAACCCCCAATCCCGGGAGAGACGAATCCTATCTAACCGCCACTGCCTTCAAGTGGTTCGGGACTGCACCCAACTTTTACCTATTTGCATGACTCCTTTGAGCCGTGGTAGAGTAGCAATCGAAGAATAGTAGGAACACATTTGAGGCAATATAGCAGTGTCAAATCAACGGACTAAGCTGTACTCATGTCACATGGGAACTGCTCGTGACGATAGGTATAGTACTAATTAGCAGTGCCCCTGCGAGTCCGTCCTGTGTACTCATAACCCAATGAGCACCTGTATACTATCTTAGGTGAACCAACTGACACCAATGGCTTGTGAGACCAGCCACCGCCCCTCGTCGGGGTCTCGAACTGTATACACTAGTCTACTTTGGAGTGTCGATGCCCTGTCTCGAAACTCCCTCGACTAGGGAGCTTTTAAGGACGTGCTTATAGACCCTAGCTCCCACGTATATGATCGCCATCATACTGCTGGCAGTCAAGCAAGAATCCTATGGGTTCTATCAACATGTAATAGTGATCTGTAATGTCACCTGAAGCATTTACATGATGATAAAGACAAACCAGATAGCATACTATCATCTCGAGTAAGACTGGTCTACCGGTATAGGTCCTCCCTCAATCATTGCAACCACGTGCCTGTGATCCAATAATTGCCTTGAGGGCACTATAGCCAAAAATCTCCCACTTGCACTTAAGGCTAATTATTGCAGTGTCGCATACTCACAGCCCGTGTAATACCGAACACCCAACTCCTCTACTAATCAGTTTCACAAAGCTCGTTTGTGAAACTTTTGATTTCGAGAAATAACCTCAGTGAGTGGATCCGTTCTGATATTTCTTTCTATGTCTCTCTTAATCTCAAGTTCGCGGAGAAAGCCATCTCCCGAATTGAGTAATACCTGTCTTAGAATATGTCTGGATATCTGATGGGACCCAGTTCACAAATGAACTCCAAATCCAACAAACTTCTTAGACTGTATTGTCGACTGAATTTAATCAGTATGTTGCACCATGTCTCCTTCAGTATCCGCCTGGACCACCTGCCCGAACTACGGCCCCTCGTCAGAGGGAAAACTATAACTCTGACTGTCACTCTGTCATCCAGGTCACCATTGAAGCTTAGAATGATAACTGTCTCCCAAAGGAGGCTGCCGTTATCATATCCCTAGAACATCCACTTATGCTCATAAACTTCTTCTGAATGTTTCTCCAGGATTCGATTAATATATCTAAACTTATTGCATCTCGTGCAAAAACAACATCTGGTGTGGTACTTGACATCTCATGATTGACTCAATTGCCTATGCAAGTGATATGCCAATCATGCACATCCCACCCCACTTTAGTCTGTAAGACACCTTTAGAGAGGGTGACTCCATCACCTGCAGGTACACCACCATGCCATGAGTCATCCATTCTAAAACACCTTTAGAATGTTGTCTAAGTACCCAGATTGGGACACTTCCCAAATCTAGATCTAAAACCATAGATCTAGTAACAAGAATGCCTGATATAATATCCAAATCCTATGTGGAGAAACCACCGTGTGGCAACCACAGTATAACCGATCGTAGTATAGGAATTTCACTTCCTATTATGTGTATGTCATCAAAATACCAGGATATCACACCCTACTACCTTCTTAACAGATCCTTCCCCTATTCTGATGAAGTCAAAACCTATGACTGTCACATCAAAAATAGATGATCTATCTCCACTATATCTGCTTTAGTCTACAAATAGACATAAGCTACTTGTCCACTATGCTTCCGCTGCTCTCACTGACTACAACAACTTTCTGGCAGAGTCATATATACGTGCACTTCTAAAGCTAGTTTAGAATGACGCTATACTCACCCTCCTACAGAGTCGCATAGTCTAGAAAAGCAGTAATGGAATGTTTGGGTAAACAAGAACCTCCCTGTCACCGTCCTTGAGGATACCGAAGTACCTCTCTGGTGCCTGAGATTACCCACCATATCTACGGAGTGGCTAATAGAATGTCAAAATCGATTGAAACTTTAGGTTCTATTAAATTTTTCGGTAATCGTTTGTGGTTCTGGAATCACTTCCAGTTCTACCATACACCTACTATTGTTTTCTGAAAAAAATCCATTTTACTAAAACTGTGGCGAGTCAAGAACAATATCACTATTGATCTTCCAGATGGTAGAAAGTCAACCCTCGTCATAGCCTGGGTTAACCCACAAACTGCCATTACAGAAACGTGCCTTGAGTTATCCAGAGTTTGGTTTTAAGTATAAGCCGGACAACTCCATATACCTTAACATCGTTAAGATATGATCCATTCTATATACAATATAGAAACAGAGGCACTGATTTAATTGGAACCAGATTCAAATCATTCAGTTGTCTGCGGTGCATGTCAACTAAGTGGATAGAGGCCGGTCGGCATTACTCAAGTTAGGTGTGCATCCAATTATGAGTAACCTGAAAGAGAAGAAAGTTCTCAAAATCGTTACTATCAACTGAATACCAAACACTAGTATCTACATCTTCGATTACCTTGAAGAATCCCGATACTTGCATCACGTGGTTCTCTATTTTATTCTTGTACCTATAACTTCTCAAAACTTAGACCTTGTATTTCTACGAAACACTTGTTTAAAAACAAGAGAAGTCACAATTAAACAGAATATAGTACGAGTACCAACCCCTCTGTCCTAATGGACACTGGACAACATACAATACTTTGTATAAGTCCTCTGAGTTAAATAACTCAAACCCTGTGCGTCGTAGGTTGAAAACTGTACTATGGTTATGAAGAATTACACCACTGTTGAATACTCCTTACCTAACAATCAACTGATATAGGTAAATGTCATGGACATAATTTCAAAAAGTTATATCTCACTTTACAAAATAGACGTAGAGATATATCAATTTGAAATTGGTACATAACAACGGATATTCAAAACCAAATATTTGCCGTCCGGCAAAAATCCAGGTGATTTCCTCAAATATCACCAATTACAACGAATTCCGATATGATGAGGATGATCACCTAATTCCCAATAACTTACTCCCACTCATCATCTGTAAAACCATACAGATGTGAGAATCAAAACTGGTAAATACATACACTGGAGTAAGGACCTAATTGGGAAATCAGTTTTCTATTAACAACGCACAGTGAAACTGAAACATGAAGATGTTTCGAAGGGGTATCCGGGTATTCCTAGTAATGCCTCTTCCACTATCTAGATTCATGACTGTAACCGTATATTTCCTTGCCATTTCTCCAAATCCCTTTATTTGTCTTTATTCATTACCTTCTGTACACTATCGTTAGGCTAAATGGTTTTCTTCCTTCCCTATCGTTCGGCACCAGCCTATGGTTTGGAAGAAGACTATCGAATAAGCATAATAGATGTACTGTCCTAATCCTAGGAGCACTCGCACCCTAAGAGAAGATGATGATAAAAGACAACTGAATAAAACTTATTCTATTTCTCCAGAACCGGAGAAAAGCAAAGGTGAAGTAGGAGTGGCGATGAAATACGTGGTTTGGTCGTGAATGATAGCGGTCGCAATTTACTTTGCCCTCTTTCTAATCCCTTTATTTGTCTTTACTTATTACCTTCTGTACACCATACTTTGGCTAATTGGTTTTCTTCATTCCCAACCTTTCGGCACCTGCCTATGGTTTGGAAGAAGACTATCCAATAAGCGTAATAGGTGTACCCTCTTTTAATCCTAGGAGCCCTCACAACCTGAGAGAAGGTAAAGGGAAAAGACAATCGAATATTCCTATTCAATCTCTCCAGAACTAGAATCCATACTCGAATCTTGAACAAGCTCCTTCGAGTTCATATATAACCATACGATTGATTTATCCAATGGAAGTGGATGTTCGTAGTGATACGGGGTGTTCTAGAGAAAAGCAAAGGGTAAAAGAAGGAGTGGCAATGTTGTATGCAACTCGGACAATCCAAAAGCCAGTGTTTTAAGAAAGTTCGGCTAACTTGGTTACTGAGTTATAGTCCAGGGTCGGGCCATGGTCGTTGCCAAGAGAGAGAAAAGAAACACTCTGCGTGCACTCTAACCTAGATCATAATGGTTAATCACTTTATCTAATCAGGATGTCTCCCACCATATCCGCAAATTCTTGTCCAAACCTGAATGAAGAATTTGTCGGGATCATCCGAAGAGTAAACCAACTCATCAGTGGGAATCGGGATCCAACTATCATCGCAAGATAACTTGATAGAATCCACTCAAGTCACCACACTCCAGATGGTATGCGCATGCCTGGCAAGTTTCAATTTCTTTAGAAACTCCCGATGTGATTTTTACCCCAAGCGGCTTATGACCTTGACTAGGTCAACAAACCATAAACCGCTAGTCATGTTCAACCCGTCATTATTCTGGATTGCATTAAACCCACCCGTACGTGCCCTTGACTAGGTCAACAAGGCCGCACGACTGTCCTAACCAAACCCATTTATGCAACAAACAAGCACCACTTAGCTACCGAACACTACGTCTTGATTAGGTTAACAAACGGAGCACGAATACTAAATAATACCCGTAAGAAATGACGGAAGGCTACGGCTGGTTTTTGGCGAAAAACCTTTAACGTAATGAACTTGATATCGTTGAAGGAACTGCATAGCTTTTTATAAATATATAGTAGGGGAAACCTTTGCTTAAGTAGTCACTCCCGGTCAAGGGATCTCGGCTCTTTGCCCGTAGAATGAGGTGCAGGATATTCCAACTGAATACCGTGATGCAAAGCAAAAACTAATCGACTATAGTGAAGTTATTACCCCGACGCAAACCTCTGTCTAAGGGGTCACTCATGATGAAGGGATCTCGGCCCTTGCCTCGTCGAATGAGGTGCTGGTTATTCATAACCGAATACCACTGTGCAAAACAAAAGAGAACGTCCTTGCAATAACAGCTTTTGAAAATTTGTTCCAACAACAACGAATAGGCTTGTTTCCCTTGCATTGATCCGAATCAACGCAATCCTATCAATTAATCACACCATAAAAGAATGAAAATATATTGTACGTATATGTCGTCTGCATTCGCCACTGGGTCCCGTCATCACCCGTTATGTTACCTAACTAACGACAGAGCGGGGACTGGACTAGCGCGGGTGTAAAACATATACAGCATCTACTAGTATATATATCAATATATAATAATCGCTCCAGGCATGATAAATGCAACATCACAGAAAAGTAATAAGCATCACAGAACAATATGGATAATCTGGGAGCCCCGAGTTTTATTGAGCCGCAAGTGAAACCCGACGTTCCCCGGGTCGTGTTGATAGCCTTTGGAATGAAAACCTAGACCCCTACGGATGAGGCAAGTTACCTACCAAAACCAGAAGAGAGGTAGCCCCCTTCAGCAAAGTGAATGGACCACCCAGCACTTCACGGAATCCGGTAACTTGAGCACCCCTCCTTGGGTCAACCTATACCCCTTACGAGTTCGGTGAATAGCCCCCCAATTCTAGATTGAAGCCCACTCTGTTTCAAAGCCATGAGATACGGGCCCGTTGCCCTCTAGAACCTGGCTATCCATGCATTCCACCGTGGGGTAATCCTAATACAAAAAAGAAAAATATGTACAATGGGTACATCGACCTCAATCCGGTCGTGCCCCAAATAAATAATATACAAACAGGCAGTGACGGCTGTCCACATGTTGGACGCTCGCCCCGTGGTATCAAAAGTACAAATAAATCCAAACTGCACTAACATTGCACGCAAGCTATCCACCACGACAAATCCGCAACTTCATAGCACAACACAGAACATCAACGTGAATGTCTCGTTCGCAAAACCCGTCTAAAAGGACTATAGCAATTACACAAGATTTACCGCTTGAATGACATTCACGGTCACAGATAGTATGTAATGCACTGCAAACTTTAAACAATATTAGAAAATATCGACTTCGAAATAACCCCCGAATAGCCCCAAACAATCTGATAAAACCTTATCCAAACTGGGCTAAACAAACAATATCACTGAACCAACTTTCCAGAGACCAGACCACACCCCAAAAACGAAGCCTAGAAGCCCCTAAAGGACCGGCTTGCTCAGATTTTGATTCAATGTGCTCGGCCAAAATCCGAGGGATTGGGGTTTGTTTGGGGTGTAGGCTAGTGGTCATGTCAGTAGTCTTCTGCACTTGTTTAAATAATTTTTGAAGACCAAATGAAAATGAACAGAAACGGGAATGCTAAGTGCAGTGTATCGGGTTTGTTTCGATTTCGATAGTTTAATATTGTCTAAACAAGCTAGCAAAGGGTTAATGGCATGGATCTGATACCATGTTGGGATACGGCAGCGCCCCGGCCGTCAATCCGAGACCAAACGCGGAACAAAAACTTTTGAAACTCGGCGCTACCGCAACCAATAACCCGGATCGTACCATTAACGGTAAACTAGCTAACTACTAAAATGATAGAATGATTATACCGATCGATCAGTGTCCTTTGGTCTTTAGTCATCATCTTATGCTCCTCACGGAATCTCCGATCTCGCTCGATCTCCGGTCTCCTCGTTGAAAAGGGCACCACATCAAGTTGTCTTTTTACGGGCTCCCTCTTCAAACCGAAGCAACTCGGACATGAAGTTTGCTAGCCGACATGTCCAAGATGAAGTAGAGAATGTGTGTGTTGACTTTGTATCAATACATCCATTGATTCTCAACACATGAGATTGTATGGATGGTGGTTGAAGAAGAAGCCATGGAGGAATATGTGAGCACAAGAAGGAAGAAGAAGAAAGGCTTTTGCTTATTAAGTTGTGTGTTATTTTTGAGAGAGAGAGAGAAATATATCAATAACGAAAGTCCCCCAACCATCACATGGCAGCCCCTATCTCTCTAAAATACCCCCACTAATCATAATTAGCCCTATAAATCAATCCATGTCACATTAATGGTCATATAAACCAAGACCATGAGTCACCAAGTGAATGTGACATGAAATGATGCATATGGACAAAAATTGCACTAACATTTTCCACTAATAAACATTAATCCAAATGTTTATAACAATAAATAGAATGGCATCTTCTAAAGTAAACTCATGACGGATCATAAGGATACCCCTCACCTGTATATACATACCGGCATCCGCATTCTGACTGAATGCGAATGCAATAAGAAGAAAGTAATCCAACAAATCTAATACTAGGATCCGGCTTAAACCAAAGCCCAATAGTATGATCCGTCCGATCATGATCCGTGCACAAGTGCACGTATATGATCGAACCCTGCCATAAAACCATACGGCCTCTACAACATTTCGCCCGAACCTGGGAAACTTTCTGTGGGGGACTCTAAAGACTCGTCAATACGCTAGCAGTGGGTTTACCATAAGTACGTCAGTGGTACTAGCTGTACGTAACAGCTACCCATGTATTGACCAAAAGGGAGGCTGATGAGCGAACTCATCCTGATACCCTACTGAGCCTATCTGTGACAATCTTCATACAGTTCGGTCTGTTCGTCTGAGAGTATCGCATATCGGGCTTAGGGGGATTGTAAACGTCAGACCCCCAATAGCGGTATAAGTCGTGTCAGAGTGTACCCCAGAACACCTCGAGAAACTACTGGAATACCTACTAGTAAATCTCACTTGCCTTGACCAAGGACTTTATGTAATGGCTCTCCAGACACAGCGTGATATCAACCCCCAATCCAAGAGAGACGAATCCTATCTAACCACCACTGCCTCCAAGTGCTTCGGGACTGCACCCAACTACTACCTCTTTGCATGACTCCTTTGAGCCGTGGTAGGGTAGCAATCAAAGAACAGTGGGAACACAATTGAGGCAATGTAGCAGTATCAAGTCAACGGACTAAGCTGTACTCATGTCACCTGGTAACTGCTCCTGACGATAGGTATATTACCAATCAGCAGTGCCCCTGCGAGTCCGTCCGGTGTACTCATAACCCAATGAGCACCTGTATACTATCTTAGGTGAACCAACTGACACCAATGGCTTGTGAGACCAGCCACCGCCCCTCGTCGGGGTCTCGAACTGTATGCATTAGTCTACTATTGAGTGTCGATGCCTTGTCTCAAAACTCCCTCGACTAGGGACCTTTTAAGGACGTGCTTATAGACCCCAGCTCCCACGTATATGATCGCCATCATAGTGTTAGTTATATGTATGCCTTAGAGGCCATTACTGTACATACGATGTATATTGTAATGGATACTTGGATATATATAGGGATGACTTTCTTGATCGACATGATAGTATGCTATCTGGTTTCGTTTTATCTTAACATGTACTCTGATTGTCTCTATGTTACATGTTGATAAAGCCCTTAGTATGAGTACTTGACTACCAGGACTATGATGTAGATCATACTAATGGGGACAGTGTATTCGCCAAGTACATCCTTCAAATGTTCCTAGTCGTAGGAGTACCGAGACATGGCATCGATACTCCATAGTAGATTAGGGTATGCGCTTCTTGAACCATATGATGGGCGATGGATGATCCCATATCCATTGGTGTTTGACATCAGAGAAGGTATACGGGTGATCAGTGGAGACTGAGTACACTGGACGGACTCGCCGTGAGCTCCCAGATGGTATTACACCTCACGTCAGATGGCAGTTCTTTAGTGACACTGTATAGGTTAGTCTGTAGACCCGAGATCGTCATAGAGTCATGTGTGATTCCCGCTATGCTTTGATTTCCATCATACCACATCTAAGAGGGCATGCAAAAAGGTGGCTTTTAGGTACAGTCCCGAATCACATGGAGGCAATGAGCGTTAGGAGGGGTTTTCGTCTCTCTCGGTATCGGGAGTTGATGTTGCGCTGTGTTCGATTGGCTATAACTGAAAATCCCTGGCCAGGGTTGCTGAGATTTACTGTTAAGTGTTATTAGTAGTTTCTCGAATAGTTATGGACCTTAAATCGACACGACTTATCAAGCTACTGCGGTCTGACGTTTACCACCCCTTGGCGAGATATGCGACATATCAGACGAAAAGACCGGACTGTACGGGAGTGTTACTGGTTGGATTCACGGGAGAATGTACATGCTTCCTTGTTGATCTTCTGAATGCTCAATACCTGGGTGGCTGTTACGTTTAGCTGACCGCTTGCAGCTTATGGGTGTTTGATATGATCATCATCTACTGCCGGCGTATTGACGATTCTTTAGAGTCCTACACAGAGGTTTCCTGGCTCAGGAAAAATGGAGTAGGAGCACATATGTGATATTTGCGGGACCGAGAATAATACGTGTATGCGATACTGTATTAGAATCTCGTGATATGAGATATCGGCCGGGTATATGTGATATAGCCGGGTCATCGGATCTAGTGTTGATTCGATGAACTGATACAGATTATATTAGTCGGTTATTTGTGAAATAGCCGGATTATCGGATAAAGTGTTGATTCAATAATTTAATGTATAATTATATATTTGATATATTAAATTATATTAACTAATATAAGCTCACTTAAAGATTCTTTTTCTCACTCGGGTAATACATTGATATATATGTGATATATGTTAATTGTATTATTTTATTTTGTTACAAAATATATTATATATATGATATATATTATTGTATCAAGTTAAGGTTACAAATGCAACATGTTTTGTGGAGTTTAAACATGGTTAGTGTTTGGATTAGGGTTAAGCTTTCTTGAAGTTTCTAAAAGCTTTGTTTTTGTTTTTAACCAAAGATATTTTGTAAAGATATTTTGTTGATATTTCTTAATGTAATACCCGAGGTATTATCTGGTATACCCATTTATACCAGATAAGCATGGGGACCCACTGTAGAACATGGGGAATCTTCGGAATACATTCTGAAAGAGGTCAGATCTGTACTATAAATGGAATGATACCTCTCTTCAATACAGAGGCGCCTTTTAAGTGAACTGGCACTATAGGAGTTTGAGAACTCCGTAGTTAAGCGTGCTCGGGCCAGGGAAGTCCTGGGATGGGTGACCTCCTGGGAAGTGGCCCCTGGTCGGGTCCAGTTCACCCTGAAGGACAAAACCGTGCGGCTTCGGCCAGAGCGGACAATACTCTCTGTATTGCGGGTAGGTCGTGACAGAATGGTATCAGAGCCTGGTTCCTCAATAGTAGGTCTGTGGTTCGAGGACGAACCATTGTTCTAAGTAGGGGAGAATGTAATACCCGAGGTATTATCTGGTATACCCATTTATACCAGATAATCATGGGGACCCACTGTAGAACATGGGGAATCTTCGGAATACATTCCGAAAGAGGTCAGATCTGTACTATAAATGGAATGATACCTCTCTTCAATACAGAGGCGCCTTTTAAGTGAACTGGCACTATAGGAGTTTGAGAACTCCGTAGTTAAGCGTGCTCGGGCCAGGGAAGTCCTGGGATGGGTGACCTCCTGGGAAGTGGCCCCTGGTCGGGTCCAGTTTACCCCGAAGAACAAAACCGTGCGGCTTCGGCCAGAGCGGACAATACTCTCTGTATTGCGGGTGGGTCGTGACACTTAACCAAACCCAACCCCTTTACCATAGTAAATTCTCTACATGGGTTAAGTCTTCATTCTTAACCCATGGTTGCATTTCTAACCTCACACAAGTTTTCATTATTCATCACAAATGAAAAGGTTCTTCTTCTTCCTTCTTCCTTTTGATGAAAAGCTTTCTAGCTTTTTCAAATGTGATGAAAATGAGTGAGAAATTGAAAACAAAAGAGAGCTAAATTCCTACTTCATCATCCTCATTTATTCTAGCCGCTTTGATTAGGGTATTTTCTTTGTTAATACTTGATTAGCAAAGCAAGAGCTCGGGTTTGAGTTTCTTCAAGGAAGATCATCTTTGTTATTGATGATCGGAATTAAGATTGCATCTTTCTCTTCATGGAGCCTCTCTAGAGTCCGGGTACTCGATGATCGCAGTGAAGAGACCTCAACACGGAGCTTTAGAAGTGAAGGAACAGACTACAAAGGTTACAATCCCTGACTCTTAGAAGTAAAGTTGTTTACATGCTTTGTTTCGCCTAATCTCTAGTCTTAGATCTTGGTTAGGGTTGTTCGGCACATGAAAAATTTGATTTTGGCATAGTTGATGCCTTGTAGAACCTTGTGATAGTGCCTAGTAACCCTACAGTGGTATCAGAGCAAGGTTAGAGCTTTAGGCGTCGTCTAGATGAGGTTTAAAGTCCGATCGAACCCCGAAACATCGTGTTTTACCCCCTCTCAGGAAATTTTTTAAAATGTTGATTTTTTCTTTATTAAAAATACTCAAAAAATTAAGAAAAGAATTATAAGGATTACTGTGAAAAACAAACCTCTAATCCCATCAAGCCGCCGCGGGACCGCGGCAATACCATGCCTTGCACGGCGGTTCCGTGGCCGTCTCTGGGCATTAGGGTTGTATTTTTCACAGTAACATCCGTAGGTATTTTTTTATGCTTCTGGGAATTTTTAATTATGCTCAAGTGTTGAGTTTTCTGGAGATCTTTTGTATTCGTTGATTCGATTGGAAAGTTTAACTTCGTTTAAGTTTTTTCCGGGTAATTTAGAACGTGTTAAAAAGTTCGAACGGATTTCAATAACTCACTTTTTCCCCTGCCGAAATTTCCAAGTGTTGGATTTTTTCCTTAATTAAAGAACATTCATAGTCGTGCAAGTAACGCGGTGGACCCTCTAGAAGAACACAAACCTTAACTCGATTATGTGACCGTCTGAAACGCCTCTAAACCTTAGGGTTTGGGGTAGTACGGCATTGCCACATGTGAGGCATTGGTTTGACCCTTCTACGGCTGGACCATTGGTACTGTGGCATGTGATGGATACTTTTTGAACTCCGATCAAGTGTTGAGCTATTTGGAAAATCTTGGGTGTTTGTTTATTCGATCGGAAAGTTTAACATTGTCTATTTATCTGGAATGTGATACAATATTTGGAATCCACAAGTAGTTATGAGATAACTAATTTGAATGTTATAAATTTAGTAGTTTAGTCTCATTTGATCGGTTGCCACGGGATTTTGATGTGATCAAAAGTCCGTCGCAATCATGTAGTGTACACGGATACTCGCTGGGTAAACTTAATAGATAGCCACGCCCCATAACCCCGACCAAGTGACTGTAGGAGAACCCCGTCGCCAAAAGCATCCGTTCGGGCGCTCGCGGCAGCTGTGTTCCACCTTAGTGCACTTCGTCGACAGCATCCAGGGGTGCGGCCGTCTATTAAAGTTTGTGACGAGCATTCGATCAGGATGTCGGGAATCTTGTTGAATTGCCCGACTTGATATTGAAAAGAGATTTCGATATTGTGACTAAAATGCGGGTTTATAATTGTTAGGCATGCGATGTCTAAGGAATTCATTTGGTTAGGCATGCGATGTCTAAGGAGGTTGCGGATTCCAACTGTTGTAGTTTTACACTTTCTTTTCTATAACCGTAAGTGTAATATGTGGTGTATTGCCGGTTTCGTTGCTATACATCAACGACAATTGCGATACACATATTTACTTACATTGATGATATGAGATATTATATGTTGCTGTGGTATGTTATATTGGATCGTTGAGTTTTGAATAGCCGGGGGTTTTATGTGAGATGAGAGTTTTTCATTTTCATTCATGTAAAATTCATTGTATGTAATATTCTTTTATTGGGGCACTTCCGGGCTGAGGATGATGTCACCATTGTATATTATTTACTTTTCCGCATTAAGTAGACCCAAGGCGGGGAGCACAAGTAACCGGGTTCTAGGGTCCAGTAGGAGACCATCTCGAGGAGTCAATACCGGGTCTCCTAACCCTAGAATTGGCAGTGTTGCTTGCCGCTCTCGTAGGGGTCTAGGGATGTGGGTTTGGCTATTCATCGCGACCGTGGAATCCACGTTTTATACAGGCTCGCATAAAACATAGAAATCCTATTATATCCAATATTTCATATGTTATCTTCTGCTGCAAAGTTCTGTGATGAGATCTGTAAGTGCACGGCGGCGCCCCGGCCGTCAATCCGAGGCCAAAATGCGGAAACGATATTTTTCTTTAACTTGTAAACCGGCACCACCGCACACTTTAAACGTGAATCGGGCCATTAACCTACTCTTAGCTAACAAGAGAAGGTGTAGAGAGATATACCGAGCGATCCGTGTCCTTTGGTCTTCTCGTCGTCGTCCCGATCTCCCCGCGGAATCTCCGGTCTTCATCTCCTCGTCGGAAGGGCACCACATCACCGGGTTCTTTTACGGGCTCCCACCTCTGGACCGAGGCAACTCGGGCACGAAGTTGGCGAGTAGACGTGTCCAAGAATGCTGTAGGTTATTGTAGAACCCTTTTGACTCAATGGGGTTAAGGAAGTTGCCATATGAATGTCAAAGTGGAGGAATGAAGTTTTGGATGGTGCTATGGTATTTTGTGTGAGCCAAAAAGATGAAAAAAAACCCTCAAACAAAATTTGGACAGCCCCTTAAAGAATGTGGCCGGCCTCCTTGATCAAATATGAGAAGGGTGAGTGATTGGATCAATAATAGTGCAAGAAGGAAATGTAGGGTTCCTAGGCACTCTCAAGAGGTCTCACAAGGCATCAACCATGCCAATTCCAAATTTTTAGAGTGCCGAGAAAACCTAATACGGATCGTTGACTAGAGATTGGGCGAAAAACGAAACTAGTTAACATCTTAAGTAAAGGAGAGAGGCTACAACCTTTGTAGATCCGTTTCTCCGCTTCCTAAGCTCTACGTAGGCGTCCTCTCGCTGTCCATCTTGAATCCCGAACTCAGTCGTCGGCTTCATCGGGAAAATGGGCGGACTAGGTCGTCGGCTTCGTGCCGAAGATGATCTACGTCGAGGCATCACAAGTTCAAGCTCCAACTTCACCAAGTTGTGAAACTTGTGAAGAAAACACCCTTTACTACTTGGCAAGAGATAGAGGGTGAAGAAATAGGAGGTGGGTTCACTTTAGAATTGGATTTCTCTCACTTTTGCTCAAGTTGCCATTGATGGACTTAAGCTTTTCTTGAAGAAGAAGATGATGAAGAAGAAGAAAGAATATGATAAGTCTCATCAAAAGAAAAAGAAAAATGAAAACTTATCATAATCTTAACCATAGTTAAGTGTAGAGAATGAACTAGGGTTAGTTCAAATGGTTAGGGTTAAGCATGAGACAAGAAGGGTGACTAAGTTAAAGCTTCATGAAGCTTCAATAAGAAACAAAGAAAGCCACCATTCTCATCTTTATCTTTTCCAAATAAATAAACAAACAAATAAATAAATAAATGAAAAAGCAAAACCCTAAACATCAACTTAGCCATGGTATCATTCTATATACTTAACCAAACGAGCAAGTATCATCAAACATGATACAAACATGTGCATAAAAGTATATCACATATACAACTTGCACATCAAGTGAGAAAATCCATTTAAAGTGAACCAATACTAGTTAATGCAAAGTAATATATCAAATATATAATTATATATTAAATCATTAAATCAACATTTGATTCAATGATCCGGTCATGTCGCACATAACCGACTAGTATCCAATGTATCGATTTATCGAATCAATGATTCGATAACTAGGTCATATCGCATACAACCAATCGAAACATTCATCGCGAGAATGAAATGCGGTATCATATACGCGCATTATTCTCGGTCCCGCACATATCTCATATGCGCTCCTATTTCGTTTCGCTTGAGCCAGGAAACCTCTGTGTAGGACTCTAAAGACTCGTCAATACGCCGGTAGCAGATGATGATCATATCAAGCACCCATAAGCCGCAAGCGGTCTGCTAAACGTAACGGCCACCCGGGTATTAAGCGATCAGAAGATCGACGAGCTAGCACGCTCACACTCCTGTGAATCCAACCAGTAACACTTACCGTACAGTCCGGTCTGTTCGTCTGATATGTCGCATATCAAGTCTAGGGGTGGTAAACGTCAGACCCCAATAACCGATAAGTCATGCCGATGTGAGGCTCATAACGGGTCGAGAAACAACTGGTAACACTTACCAGCAAATCTCTGATCAGCCCTGGCCAGGGACTTTCCTGTTACGGCCAATCGTGCACAGCGCAACATCAACCCCCAATACCGGGAGAGACGAAACCCCTCCTATCGCTCATTGCCTCCATGTGACTCGGGAATGTGCCCAAAAACCACCGTTTTGCACGCCCTCATGGACGTGGTAAGGTGGAGATCAAAGCACAGTGGGAATCACACAAGACTCTATGACGATCTCGGGTCTACAGACTAACCTGCACAAGTGTCATCTGAGAACTACCATATGACGTGAGGTATAATACCATCTGGGAGTTCTCGGCGAGTCCGTCCAGTGTACCCAGTCTCCACTGAGCACCCGTATATCATCTCTGATGTCAAACACCAATGGATATGGGATCATCCATCGCCCATCTCATGGGTCGAGAAGCGTATACGCTAGTCTACTCTGGTATATCGATGCCCCGTTTCGATACACCCACGACTAGGGACCTTGAAGGATGTACCTATGGACTACCATGTCCCCACTAGTATGATCTGCATCATAGTCCAGGTAGTCAAGTACACATCCTAAGGGCTTTACCAACATGTAACCATTAGACAGTTTAAAGAGACAAGTATACATGTTAAGATAAAGAGCAACCAGATAGCATACTATCATATCGAGCAAGAAAGTCATCTCTATATATGTCCAAGCATCCAATATAATATATATCATCTGTACAATACTGGCCTCTAGGGCATACATACAACTAACAATCTCCCACTTGCACTAGGGCCAGCTGCTGTAGTATCGCATACCGAGCATCCCGAAGAGTCTCTCAAACTGTATCTGGGGAATGGCATTCGTGAATGGATCCGCCGTGTTGTTCTTCGTGTCAACCCTCCTGACCTCGATCTCCCGGCGATCAACTATCTCCCGGATCAGGTGATACCGCCTCAGAATATGCCTGGATCGCTGATGGGACCTGGGTTCCTTGGCCAAAGCCACCGCTCCATTGTTATCGCAATACAAAGGTATTGGATGCTCAATGGATGGAACCACTCCAAGTTCAGTAATGAACTTCTTGATCCAGACAGCCTCTTTGGCAGCATCGTTGGCAGCGATGTATTCAGCCTCCATCGTCGAGTCTGCCACGGTTTCCTGCTTGGAACTCTTCCAGCTAACCGCCCCTCCGTAAAGGGTAAAGACAAATCCCGACTGCGACTTAGAGTCGTCCTTATCACTCTGGAAGCTCGAATCGATAAAGGACTCCACTTGGAGTTCCCCATTATCATACACCAAGAGCATCTCTTTAGTCCTTCGTAAGTACTTGAGAATACTCTTCACAGCTGTCCAGTGACTCTCTCCAGGATCAGCTTGATACCTGCTCACTACACTTTGTGAGTATGCTACATCGGGTCTGGTACACAGTATCGCGTACATGATAGAGCCTACAGCCGAAGCATAGGGTATCCCTTGCATGCGAGCTCTCTCCAAATCAGTCTTGGGAGACATCTCTTTGGAGAGAGTGACTCCAAAGATCGTGGGCAAGTTCCCACGCTTGGATTCTTCCATACTAAACCACTTTAGTACGGTGTCAATATACCTAGATTGGGACAATCCCAATATCCGTTTGGATCTATCTCTATAGATCCTGATTCCCAATATGCAGGAGGCATCACCAAGATCTTTCATTGAGAATCTTTGTGATAAGAAGAGCTTGACCGATTGCAGCATAGGAATATCATTTCCTATCAAGAGTATGTCGTCCACGTACAATACGAGGAATACAACCTTACTCTCTGCCACCTTCTTGTAGATACAAGGTTCATCTGAGTTTTTGACGAAATCAAACTCTTTGATAACGACGTCAAAGCAGATGTTCCAACTCCGCGATGCTTGCTTTAATCCATAAATGGATTTAAGCAGCTTGCACACCTTCCCGCTGCTCCCACTATCTACGAAGCCCTCTGGCTGAGTCACGTACACGCACTCTTCTAAATCACCATTTAGAAAGGCGGTCTTAACATCCATTTGCCAGATTTCGTAATCATGATATGCAGCGATGGCAAGCATGATCCGGATGGATTTAAGCATAGCCACTGGAGAAAAGGTTTCGTCATAGTCCACACCTGGTCTTTGATAAAAACCCTTTGCAACAAGTCTAGCTTTGAAAGTCTCCACTTTCCCATCTACACCAAGTTTCTTCTTGAAGATCCACTTGCTCCCAATGGGTTTTACCCCTTCAGGAGCAACTTCCAAAGTCCATACTTTGTTGGTGTACATGGATTCCATCTCGGACCGCATAGCATCCAGCCATTTCACTGAGTCCCTACTCATGATGGCCTGCTCGAAGCTAGTTGGGTCATCATCCTCCATGATGCAATCCTCGCTCCCACCATCTACGAGAAAACCGTAGTATCTCTCAGGTGAGCGAGGAACCCTACTAGATCGACGGAGAGGCTGAGGTTCGTCGGGAGCTACTAAATGCTCTGGTTCCACCAAATCTTCTGTTGTGTTTTGTTCAGCTGGAACCTCTTCCAGTTCTACCTCAGAGCCACTAATTTCTTTTGCAAGAAATTTCTTTTCTAAAAAGGTGGCATGTTGAGCAACAAATACTCTTTGTTCCTCACTGTGGTAGAAGATATACCCTCGCGAATGTTTGGGATATCCAACAAATTTACACAAAATAGATCTTGCCTCGAGTTTGTCCGGTTTTTGTCTTTTGACATAGGCCGGGCAACCCCATATCTTTATAAAATTAAGATATGGTCTCTTCCCTTCCCATATCTCATATGGTGTGGTAGGCACAGATTTGGTGGGAACCCTGTTCAGTAGGTATGCTGCTGTTTCCAGTGCATATCCCCAGAAGGAAACAGGTAACTCAGCTACACTTATCATAGAGCGCACCATATCTAATAGGGTGCGGTTTCTCCGCTCCGATACACCGTTGTGTTGTGGTGTATATGGAGGAGTTAGCTGAGAGAGAATCCCATTCTCTTTTAGGAAGTCCAGGAATTCAATGCTCAAGTATTCTCCTCCTCGATCAGATCGTAGGATTTTAATACTTTTTTCGGTTTGGTTCTCAACTTCTTGTTTATATTCTCTAAATTTCTCAAAAGTTTCTGATTTATGTTTCATCAGGAACACATACCCGAACCTAGAGAGATCGTCAGTGAATGTAATGAAGTACGAAGAACCATCCCTGGCATGTGTAGACATGGGACCGCATACATCACTATGTATAAGTCCCAAGAGTTCGGTAACTCTTTCTCCGTGTCCCGTAAACGGAGTTTTGGTCATCTTGCCTTTGAGACATGACTGGCAAGTGTCATAAGATGAAAATTCAAACGGATTTAAATATCCATCCTTATGCAACTTAGCCAGTCGTGTCGCATTGATGTGACCCAGTCTACAATGCCACAGGAAGGATTCGTTCAGTTCTGAACTCTTCCTCTTGTGTGTGTTTGTTATGCTCAGAACTGTTGATTGATTTAGAACATAAATGACATTGCACAACATGCCTGATCCAACCAACTTTTGGTTACGGAAAATGTTCATAACATTGTCCTGTAATACAAAATTATATCCCTCTTTACTCAATAAAGAAACCGATATAATGTTGCATATCAGGTTCGGCATGTAATAGCATTCGTTCAGAACCAATGTATTACCAGTCGGTAATACAAGGTGATATTCCCCGACAGTCTTAGCTGCAACAATTGCACCATTTCCAACTTTAATGTCTTTATCACCTTCTCCAAGTTCTTTACCTTTCCTTAGCCCATGTAACTGATTACATATATGGGATCCTGACCCGGTATCTAATACCCAGGACGTAGAGCAAATGGAGAAACAGTTCTCTGTAACAAACACACCCGAAGAAAATGCATCAACATGTACTTTCTTCATTCGGGTGGCATGGGAATCCTGGTATTCCCCTATATCCTGTTCATTCCTATAACTCTTATAAGAAAGAACGGAACCAACGTTCCCCAGCACAGTATAACTTGCGGGTTCGGTCAATACATCCATATTATTATCTTCATTAGGGCATGAAATGGTCGCTACCTGGAGAGAGAGAGAAGAAAACACTTTAGCGTATGCTCGTGTAAGATCAGATTGGTTATTATCTTATCTAATCAGGATGGCTCTCACTGGTTTTTATCAAATCTTCCTTCAAACCCTAAAAGGAAAGACTAGCCGGGATTAATTACACACTACAAGTTCGCCAATCTTTCAGCCAGGCCAGTGTCGGTACTTTGAGGGAGGTCCCCCGTGCTTTCGCACGAACCTAATTAATATAAACCTCGTTTTCCCAGAGGCGTAACCTCGTTGACACCTTTCTAGACACCTACTTAATCGGCTAATTGCAATGTGCAAAACTCTCCCAGGAGTAACTCTTACTCGCAGTGGGTATCGGGATCCAACTATCTCATAGAAGGTATGCAATCTCATTGCAAATTTCAACACTTGAAATTCCCGATAATATTTTGCCCCAAGCATCCTATGACCTTGACGGAGGTCAACAAACCACAGGGTGCAAGTCAAGTTCAGCCCATCATTTCTTGATTGAATCAAACCCACCCGCACGACCCTTGACGGAGGTCAATAAGGTCGTACGACTACCCTAATCCAATCTGCATCATATGCATAAGCAGGTAAATACTAGTTAGCTACCGCACACTACGCCTTGACGGAGGTCAACAAACGCAGCACGAATACTAAGTAGGATTTATCTGAAATGACGGAGGGCTACGACAGGTTTTTCTGAAAACCTATTGCGTAATGAACTTGATATCGTTGTAGGATCGAATGAAGTTTTTGAAAATGGAGTGATTTTGAGGCTTTTCTAGTTTTGCTAAAGGGGTCACTCCCGGTGAAGGGATTGTCGGCCCTTTCCTCGTCAAATGAGGTGCGGGATATATCATATATATCACGGTGCACAGTGCAAAGCAGAAACTATAGAAGCAATCAAAAGTCAAACCGAGTGTGTAGCATCTTCCAGTTACTGCTAAAGAAGTCACTCCCGGTGAAGGGATCTCGGTCCTTTCCTCATCGAATAAGGTGCGGGATATATCATATATACCGCTATGCAAAGCAAGAACTGTAGCTACCTGTTTTGTTTAAAATTCGATTCTACAACATCTTAGGTTTCTTTTCTTTCATTAATCTCATTAATGAAATCCCATCATTTAAGTACCTAAACATCACAGATAAATACGACGTACACTTATGCCATCCGCATTCGCCTCGATGTCCCCTCGTGCACCGTTAGGTTAGGTAACTAACGGCAGAGCGGGGCAGGGCTAGCGCCGGTGTAAACCATAAGTAACGTCTATATAATATATCATATATACTATATACAGTATCTATCACAGAACATCACATGATCACATCACAGATATCGCAGCAGAAGAAACATATGAAATATTGGATATACTAGGACGTCCGTGTTTTCAATACGAGCCAGTATAAAACACGGATTCCACGGTCGTGATGAATAGCCAATCCCACACCCCTAGACCCCTACGAGAGCGGCAAGCAATCCTACCAATTCTAGGGTTAGGAGACCCGGACTCGACTCCTCGAGTTGGTCTCCCACTGGACCCCAGAACCCGGTTACTTGTGCTCCCCTCCTGGGTCTATCCTAATGCGGAAAAGTAAATAATATACAAAAGGTGACAACTTCCGCTACCTGGAAGTGTCCCAATAAAAGAATATTGCATACAAGTTTTTACATGAATGAAAATAAAAAACACTCATCTCACATAAAAACCCCCGGCTATTCAAACACGACGATCCAATATAACATATCCAGCAACACATAACATCACATGTCATCAACGTAAGTAAATACGTCCATCCCAATTGTCGTTGACATATAGCAACGAAACCGGCGATATCACATATTACACTTACGGTCACAGAAAAGAAAGTGTAAAACAACAACAGTTGGAATCCGCAACCTGCATAGACATCGCATGCCTAATCAAATGAATTACTTAGACATCAAATGCCTAACAATTATAAACCCCGCATTTTAGTCTCATTATCGAAAACTCTTTTCAACATCAAGTCGGGCAATTCAACAAGATTCCCGACATCCTGATCAAATGCTCGTCGCAAACTTCAATAGGCGGCCGCACCCCCGATGCCGTCGACAAAGTGCACCAAGGCAGAACACCACTGCTGCAAGCACCCGAACGGATGCTTTCGGCGATGGGGTTCTCCTACAGTCACTTGGTCGGGGCTATGGAGTGAGGCTGTCTATTAAGTTTACCCGGCGAGTATCTGCGTACGCTATGTGATTGCGACGGACTTTTGATCACATCAAAATTCGGTGGCAACCGATCAAGTGAGACTAAACTGCTATGTTTATAACATTCATTCAGTTATCTCATAACTGCTTGTGAATTCCAATTGTTGTATCACATTCCAGATAAACAGAAAATGTTAAACTTTCCGATCGAACGGTCGAACACCCAAGTTTTCCCGATACAGCTCAACACATTAAATAAGTCTAAAAACATTCAGTTCATGCCTCAGTACCAACGGTCCAGCCGTAGAAGGGTCAAGCCAACGCCTCACATGTGGCACGCCGTACTGCCCCAAACCCGAAGGTTCAAAGGGCAGTTCAAGACGGTCACATAATCGAGTTAAGGTTTGTTGTCTTCTAAAGGGTCCATCGCGTTACTTGCACTACTTAGAACGTCTTTAAACCACGAAAAAATCCAACACTTGGAAATTTCCCGGCAGGGGAAAATTTGGGTATTTATATCCGGTCGAACTTTTTAACATATTCAAAAATTATCCGGAAAAACACACCGACAAAATTAGACAATCCGATCGATACACCGAGTCCCCAATACAACCCAAAAAATTCAACTCTTGAAAAAATATTAAAAATTCCCAGGAAAACCAGCACTGGAAACTAATAATTACTGTGCAAAATTCATTAAACAAAGAGGCATTTAGACCGCGGAACCGCTGCCTAAGCCAGCTTATGCGGCGGATCCGCGGCGGTTTGATGGAAACAGGAGCTCTAATTTCACAGTAACTCTTAGATATTCCTGCTGATATTTCTCCATATTTTTAATCTTGAAAAAACCACGATTTTCAAAAATGTCCAGAGAGCCGTTTAAAATCGGGGTTTCGGGTCGATCGGACTTCTAACTCCGTCTACGCATCGCCTAAGGCTCTAGCTAGGCTCTGATGCCACTGTAGGTCAGGCAGCCACCCTATCCAATGGGGTCGCCGTGGCACCAACGGGTCCCTCAGCCGCTACTTTTTACGCATGCCCCCTCGCGAGGACTACAACCCGCCGGAACACCTTCCGGTCTCGGGACACCCTGGGGGTAAGAGCCTATGCTTCGCCACACTGTCATACAGTGAGAACCCCCCATAAGTCGACATCCAATGCCTAGTAGCTCTGATACCACTGTAGGGTTCCTAGGCACTCTCAAGAGGTCTCACAAGGCATCAACCATGCCAATTCCAAATTTTTAGGGTGCCGAGAAAACCTAATACGGATCGTTGACTAGAGATTGGGCGAAAAACGAAACTAGTTAACATCTTAACTAAAGGAGAGAGGCTACAACCTTTGTAGATCCGTTTCTCCGCTTCCTAAGCTCTACGTAGGCGTCCTCTCGCTGTCCATCTTGAATCCCGAACTCAATCGTCGGCTTCATCGGGAAAATGGGCGGACTAGGTCGTCGGCTTCGTGCCGAAGATGATCTACGTCGAGGCATCACAAGTTCAAGCTCCAACTTCACCAACTTGTGAAACTTGTGAAGAAAACACCCTATACTACTTGGCAAGAGGTAGAGGGTGAAGAAATAGGAGGTGGGTTCACTTTAGAATTGGATTTCTCTCACTTTTGCTCAAGTTGCCATTGATGGACTTAAGCTTTTCTTGAAGAAGAAGATGATGAAGAAGAAGAAAGAATATGATAAGTCTCATCAAAAGAAAAAGAAAAATGAAAACTTATCATAATCTTAACCATAGTTAAGTGTAGAGAATGAACTAGGGTTAGTTCAAATGGTTAGGGTTAAGCATGAGACAAGAAGGGTGACTAAGTCAAAGCTTCATGAAGCTTCAATAAGAAACAAAGAAAGCCACCATTCTCATCTTTATCTTTTCCAAATAAATAAATAAATAAATGAAAAGGCAAAATCCTAAACATCAACTTAGCCATGGTATAATTCTATATACTTAACCAAATGAGCAAGTATCATCAAACATGATACAAACATGTGCATAAAAGTATATAACATATACAACTTGCACATCAAGTGAGAAAATCCATTTAAAGTGAACCAATACTAGTTAATGCAAAGTAATATATCAAATATATAATTATACATTAAATCATTAAATCAACATTTGATTCAATGATCCGGTCATGTCGCACATAACCGACTAGTATCCAATGTATCGATTTATCGAATCAATGATTCGATAATTAGGTCATATCGCATACAACCAATCGAAGCATTCATCGCGAGAATGAAATGCGGTATCATATACGCGCATTATTCTCCGTCCCGCACATATCTCATATGCGCTCCTATTTCGTTTCGCTTGAGCCAGGAAACCTCTGTGTAGGACTCTAAAGACTCGTCAATACGCCAGTAGCAGATGATGATCATATCAAGCACCCATAAGCCGCAAGCGGTCTGCTAAACGTAACGGCCACCCGGGTATTAAGCGATCAGAAGATCGACGAGCTAGCCCGCTCACACTCCTGTGAATCCAACCAGTAACACTTACCGTACAGTCCGGTCTGTTCGTCTGATATGTCGCATATCAAGTCTAGGGGTGGTAAACGTCAGACCCCAATAACCGATAAGTCGTGCCGATGTGAGGCTCATAACGGGTCGAGAAACTACTGGTAACACTTACCAGCAAATCTCTGATCAGCCCTGGCCAGGGACTTTCCTGTTACGGCCAATCGTGCACAGCGCAACATCAACCCCCAATACCGGGAGAGACGAAACCCCTCCTATCGCTCATTGCCTCCATGTGACTCGGGACTGTGCCCAAAAACCACCGTTTTGCACGCCCTCATGGACGTGGTAAGGTGGAGATCAAAGCACAGTGGGAATCACACAAGACTCTATGACGATCTCGGGTCTACAGACTAACCTGCACAAGTGTCACCTGAGAACTGCCATCTGACGTGAGGTATAATACCATCTGGGAGTTCTCGGCGAGTCCGTCCAGTGTACCCAGTCTCCACTGAGCACCCGTATATCATCTCTGATGTCAAACACCAATGGATATGGGATCATCCATCGCCCAT
This sequence comes from Agapanthus africanus, assembly GCA_030015575.1. NCBI lineage: Eukaryota > Viridiplantae > Streptophyta > Magnoliopsida > Asparagales > Amaryllidaceae > Agapanthus > Agapanthus africanus. Next base: position 261,119,073 of record CM057345.1, on the reverse strand, counting down.
CTCATGGGTCGAGAAGCGTATACGCTAGTCTACTCTGGTATATCGATGCCCCGTCTCGATACACCCACGACTAGGGACCTTGAAGGATGTACCTATGGACTACCATGTCCCCACTAGTATGATCTGCATCATAGTCCAGGTAGTCAAGTACACATCCTAAGGGCTTTACCAACATGTAACCATTAGACAGTTTAAAGAGACAAGTATTAATGTTAAGATAAAGAGCAACCAGATAGCATACTATCATATCGAGCAAGAAAGTCATCTCTATATATGTCCAAGCATCCAATATAATATACATCATCTGTACAATGCTGGCCTCTAGGGCATACATACAACTAACAAGAATGATGAGAGATGATGAGAGAATCAAATGATCACAACAAAGTCCAACACTCCATCAACCATCATATCTCCAAAAGTCAAGCAATTATGAAGAGAGAAGTCATATGATGGTGGAATCATCATGAAGAAACAATTTACAATGGCCACCCTCCACAATGCTAATTTGCACATTTGCAAATAAGCCCTCCTCCACCAATTTTCTGCCTAAGAAAGATACAAAGGAAAATGGCCGAAACCGGAAAGCAAACTGGCAACTTCAAAAAACTGATCCCATAATAAATTATAGGAAAACCCCGCGACTGTATATACATACCCGCATTTGTATTCCGACTGAATACAAATGCAATGAGACAAAATCTACACTGTATAATACTAGGATCCGGCTTAAACCAAAGCCCGCTAGTATTAACCGTCCGATCATGATCCGTGCAATACCGCACGTATATGATCGAACCCTGCCATATCTCCATACGGCCTCTACAGCGTTTCGCCCGAAACTTGAGAAAATGGTCTGTGGGGGACTCTAAAGACTCGTCAATATTTTGCCTGTGGATATAACCACTAGCACGTCAGAGGTATTAGCCATACGTAACGGGCTACCAGGTATTGACCAAAAAGGGCGTCGATAAGCGAACTCATCCTGACACCTTACTGAGCCTGTCAGTGACAATATCCGTACAGTCCGGTCCGTTCGTCTATGAGTATCGCATGGCGGGCCTAGGGGGTTGGTAAAAGTCAGACCCCCAAAAGCGGTACAAGTCGTGTCAGAGTGTAGCCCAGAACACCCTGAGATAATACTGGAATACCTACCAGTAAATCTCCTGCCTTGGCCAAGGACTTCGTGTAATGGCTCTCCTAGACACAGCGCGACCTCACCGCCAATACCAGGAGAGATGAACCCCTGAAGATCCGCTCACTGCCTCCATATGGGTCGGGACTATACCCAACTAAAACCTGTTTGCACGTCTCCTTTGAGCGTGGTAGGGTAGTAATCAAAGTACAGTGGGAACTCACACGAGAAAAATGACGATCTCAGGTTGATCAACTAACCTGTACACATGTCACCTGGGAACTGCTATCTGATGTCTGGTATAAGACCAACTAGCATGTTCCCGGCGAGTCATGTCCGGTGTACTCATAACCCAATGAGCACTTGTATACATCTTAGGTGAACCAACTGACACCAGTGGCTTGTGAGACTGGCCACCGCCCCTCGTCGGGGTCTCGACTGTATACACTAGTCTACTCTGGAGTATCGATGCCCTGTCTCGAAAACTCCCATGACTAGAGGCCTTTTACGGATGTGCTTATAGTCCCCAGCTCCCACGTATATGATCGTCATCATACTGCTGGTCGTCAAGCAAGAATCCTAAGGGCTCTATCAACGTGCAATAGTGACCTGTAAGGTCACCTAAAGCGGTATACAATGATAAAGATAAACCATATAGCATACTATCATCTTGAGTAAGACTGTCCTACCGGCATAGGTCCTCCATCAATCATTGCAATCACGTGCCTGTGATCCAATAATTGACTCTGAGGGAACTATCTCCAACAATCTCCCACTTGAACTCAAGGCTAATTATTGTGATCTCTCATACTCACAGCCCGTGTGATATCGAACACCCAACTTTTCTACTAATCAGTCTCACAAAACCAGTTTGCGAAACTAATGTGTTCGAGGAATATCCCCAGTGAGTGGATCCTCCTTGATGTTTCTTTCTATATCTCTCTTTATCTCAAGTTCGCGGAGAAAGCCATCTCCCGAAATGAGCAATACCTGATTTAGAATATGTCTGGATATCTGATGGGTCCTAGCTCATAAATGAACTCTAAATCAAAACTTTTTAGACTGTATCGTCAACTGAACTTAATCAGTATCCTGCGTCATGCCTCCCTCAGTATCCCCTTGGACCACCTGTCCAAAATACTGCCCCTCGTCAGAGGGAAAACTATAACTCTGACAGTCACTCTGTCATCCAGGAAACTTTGGAAGCCTGGAATGATAACTGTCTCCAAAAAGAGGCTGTCGTTATCATATCCCTAGAACATCCACTTATGATATAAAACTGCTTCTGACTGTTTCTCCAGGATTGGATCAATGTCAACTTATTGCACCTAGTGCAAAAACTGTTGGAGATAGTGCCCTCAGAGTCAATTATTGGATCACAGGCACGTGATTGCAATGATTGAGGGAGGACCTGTCCCAGTAGGACAGTCTTACTCAGGATGATAGTATGCTATCTGGTTTACCTTTATCATCGTGTACTGCTTCAGGTGACCTTACAGATCGCTATTACACGCTGATAGAGCCCCTAGTATTCTTGCTTGACTGCCAGCAGTATGATGGCGATCATATACGTGAGAGCTGGTGGTCTATAAGCACATCCTTAAAAGGTCCCTAGTCGTGGGAGTTTCGAGACAGGGCATCGATTCTCCAGAGTAGACTAGTGTATACAGTCGAGACCCCGATGAGGGGTGGTGGCCGGTCTCACAAGCCACTGGTGTCAGTTGGTTCACCTAAGATTTATACAGGTGCTCATTGGGTTATGAGTACACCGGACAGGACTTGCCGGGAACATGCTAGTTGGTCTTATACTTGACGTCAGATAGTAGTTCCCTGGTGACATGTATACAGGTTAGTTCATTGACCTGAGATCGTCATTTGTCTCGTATGAGTTCCCACTGTACTTTGATTACTACCCTACCACGGCTCAAAGAAGTCGTGCAAACAGGTTTTAGTTGGGTACAGTCCCGAGCCACATGGAGGCAGTGAGCGGATCTGCAGGGGTTCGTCTCTCCCGGTATTGGGGGTGAGGTCGCGCTTTGTCTAGGAGAGCCATTACATAAAGCCCTCGGCCGAGGCAGGAGATTTACAGGTAGGTATTCCAGTAGTATCTCAGGGTGTTCTGGGCTTCGCTCCGACACGACTTGTACCGCTTTTGGGGGTCTGACTTTTACCAACCCCCTAGGCCCGCCATGTGAAACTCATAGACGAACGGACCGGACTATATGGATATTGTCACTAACAGGCTCAGTAGGGTGTCAGGATGAGTTCGCTCATCGACGTCCCTTTTGGTCAATAGCTGGTGGCCCGTCACGTATGTCTAATACCTCTGACGTGCTAGTGGTTAAATCCACAGCCATAGTATTGACGAGTCTTTAGTGTCCACCACACAGACAGTTACTCAAGTTTCGGGCGAAACGCTGTAGAGGCCGTATGGAGATATGGCAGGGTCCGATCAGATACGTGCGGTATTGCACGGATCAGGATCGGACGGTTTGTACTAGAAGCCGTATAGATATATGGCAAGGTTCGATCAGATACGTGCGGTATTGCACGGATCAGGATCGAACGGATATTACTAGCCGGCTTTGGTTTAAGCTGGATCCTAGTTTAGTACAGTGTAGATTTTGTCTCATTGCATTTGTATCCGGTCGGAATACAGATGCGGGTGTATATGCACAGTATCGGGGTTTACCTGTAATTTATTACGGGATCAGTTTTCTGAAGCCGCCAGTTTGCATTCCGTTCCGGCCGATTTTCCTTTGTTCCATCACGGCCGGACTTTCCGATGGAGGGGGTTATTTGCAAGTTTGCAAATAACTTATTGTGGAGGGGTTTCTTGCATTTGAGGGATTATGATAAGACTATCATCATTAGATCCCATTCTTTTCTTCATCATGGTTTTTGCATTAAATAAGAAAGGTTTGAGATTAGAAAAGATTAGAAGTTGATGTGAGATTTTCTTTTGGGATGTGGTCACCATTTAGCCTCTCCTACATTCACCTCCCTTGTATGAGTATCATTCCTCCACCATTTTCCCATTAAGGTGGCCGGCCACACATTTGAGAGGGAGAAGAAAAATGAGAGAGTTTCATTTTTGTTGTGGTGGTATTATTCTTCATCTCATATTCTTCTTGCTAGAAAAATTGAAAGCATCAATTTTCTTAACCTCCTCCTCCATCCTCCATGGCAACTAAACCCCCCATATGAGACATAGCCTCTACACTACATTCTACAGCAAATCTTGGGCACGTCGACTTGCCAGCTTCGTGCCCAAGTTGCCTCGGTATAGAGGCGGGAGCCCGTAAAAGATGCAGACGATGTGGTGCCCTTCCGGCAAGGATGCGACGACCGGAGTTTCCGCGGGAGATTGAGACGACGACGAGAAGACCGGAGGACTCGGATCACTCGGTATATCTCTCACCCTTTCTCTTGATTGCTAGGATTAGGTTAATGGTTACGATCAGGGTTTATTGTCCGCGGTAGCGCCAGTTTAAAAGTTAAGAAAATTTTTTGATTCCGCATTTTGGCCTCGGATAGATGGCCGGGGCGCTGCCGTGGCGCAACATGGTATCAGAGCCATGCCATTAACCTAGTCTAGCTTTGTCTAATGTGTTTTACATTTCCGATCGAACAAAAATTCCAAAACCGCGTTTTTCTTCACATCAGTTTCTGTCGAAATTTTTTGAAGTCCAAAAATTTTTCATGTTGTAGAAAAGTGATGTACTGAAAGTCCTAAGAACACTGGAAAACTTTGGTGCCCTGATCCTTCCGTACGACCGCGGAACCGCGGCCATAACCCCTATTTGGCCGCGGTTCCGCCGCCGTAATGTGGATTCACGTCATCATTTTTTTGTAGTGGGCTTGTGGGATGAAAATAGGGGTTTTGGTATACTTTGTTTGGGCCCAGAATTTCAGTGAGTGCTACAGTATTGTTTGGGGGCCCACTTGGTAAAATTTGATCGATCGGATATTTTAAACAAATTGGTTCACAGTATTTACATTATATCTGCAACCGTGAATGTCACTTGATCGGTAAATCCTGTCTAACTGCTATAGCCCGGTTAGACGGATTTGCGAACGTGACATTCACGTTGATGTCTTGTGATTTTGCTGTGATATTGCGGATTGGTCGTGGAGGATAGCCTGGATGCAATGGTTGTACAGATTTGGTTGTATTATGTACATTTGATATTGCGGGGCGAGCGTCCGACATGTGGACTGCCGTCACTGCCTGTTTGTATTATTCTTTTGGGGCACGACCTGGTTGCGGTCGATGTACCCGTTGTATGTATATTTTACTTTCTGTACTAGGATTACCCCGCGGAGGGGTGCACGGATAGCCGGGTTCTAGAGGGCAACGGGCCCGCATCTCATGGCATTGAGACAGAGGGGGCTTCACTCTAGGATTGGCGGGCTATTCGTCGCACTCGTAGGGGGTACAGGTTGACCCAGGAGGGGTGCCCAAGTTACCGGATTCCGTGAAGTGCTGGGTGGTCCATTCACGTTGCTGAAGGGGGCTGCCTCGCTTCAGGTTTTGGCGGGTGACTTGCCGCGCCTGTAGGGGTCTAGGATTTCATTGCACAGGCCATCCACACGACCAGGGGAACGTCGGGTTTCAGCAGCGGCTCTGTGAAACCCGGGGCTTCCAGATATCTGTAATGTTCTGTGATGCTGTATATTTCTGTGATGTTACATTTTATCACGCCTTGAGCGAAATATAATATATATTTGTATATATATTAGTAGATGTTGTATATGTTTTGCATCCGCGCTAGTCCAGTCCCCACTCTGTCGTTAGTTAGCTAACCTAACGGGTAATGACGGGACCTAGTGGCGAATGCGGATGGCATATACGTACATCAGTATATTTTTGTTCTTTGTGGTGTGATCAATTGATGGGACTGCGTTGATTCGGATCAATGCAAGCTAAACAAACCTACTCTGATATTGTTGGAACATTTTTTCAAAAAAAGCTGTTATTGCAAGGGCGTTCTCTTTTGTTTTGCATCGTGGTATTCAGTTGGAATATCCTGCTCCTCAGTCGACGAGGCAAGGGCCGAGATCCCTTCACCGGGAATGACCCCTTGGACAGAAGTTTGCGTTAGGGAAATAACTTCACTATAGCCGATTGCCTTTTTCTTTGCATCGTGGTATTCAGTTGGAATATCCTGCACCTCATTCTATGGGGAAAGTGCCGAGATCCCTTCATCGGGAGTGACCTCTTTAGTAAAGGTTTTCGTCACTATATTTTTATAAAAAGTTATCCGGTTCCTTCAATGATATCAAGTTCATTACGTTAAAGGTTTTTTGCCAAAAACCAGTCGTAGCCCTCCGTCATTTCAGATTAGTATTGCTTAGTATTCATGCTACGTATGTCGTGCTCAGCCGAGGCGTAGTGTGCGGTAGCTCTGTAATGCTTTTCTGTCTTATGGATATGTGATTGGTTAGGACAGTCGTACGGTCATTTTGGCTCAGTCAAGGACTCGTGCGGGTGGGTCTAATGCAATCAAGATAATGACGGGTTGAACTTGACTAGGATCCTTTGATATGTTGGCTCAGTCAAGGTCACTTGGGTCCTAGGGGTAAAAACACTCATCGGGAGTTTCTAAAGAAACTGAAACTTGCCAGGCATGCGCATACCTTCTGGAGTGTGGTGACTTGAGTGGATTCCGTCAAGTTATCATGCGATGATAGTTGGATCCCGATTCCCACTGATGAGTTAGTTTACTCCTCGGGTGATCCCGACTAATTCTTCTTTCGGGTTTGGAGAAGAATTTGAGGTTACAGTGGGAGGTTTCCTGATTAGATAAAGTGATAACCATTCTGATCTAGGTTAGAGTGCACGCTGAGTGTTTCTTTTCTCTCTCTCTTTGGCAGCGACCATTGACCCGACCCTAGACTATGACTCAGTGACCAAGTTGACCGAACCTTCTTAACACTGGCTTTTGGATTGTCAGAGTTGCAAACCTCATTGCCACTCCTACTTTTACCCTTTTCTCCAGGACACCCCGTATTACTACGAACGTCTACTTCCATTGGACAAAACCATCGTATGGTTATATACGAACTCGAAGGAATTCGAGGATGGTTTCCGGTTCTGGAGAAAACGAATAGGACTATTCATTTGTCTTTTCCTTTTACCTTCTCTCAGGTTGCGAGTACTCCTTGGTTACTCCTTGGTTTAGGAGATAGTACACCTACTACGCAAATTGGATAGTCTTCTTCCAAACCTTAGGCTGGTGCCGAACGGTGGGGAATGAAGAAAGCCAATTAGCCTAAACGGTGTACAGTAGGTATTAAGTTAAGGCAAAGCAAGGGATTAGTAAGAGGGCAAAGTAAATTGCGACTGCTATTCACGACCAAACCAAGTATTTCTTCGCCAATCCTAAATCACCTTTGTATTTCTCCAGGACACTCCGTATCACTACGAAGATCCACAGTTTATTTGGATAATCCATCGTATGGTTATATACGAACTCGAAAGGAACTTGTTCCAGTTCGGGGATGGATCCTGGTTCAGGAGAAATAGGAATAAGGTTCATTCGGTTGTCTTTTATCTTCACCTTCTCTCGCATTGCGAGTGCTCCTAGGATTAGGACAGTACACCCATTATGCTTATTGGATAGTCTTCTTCCAAACCAGAGGCTGGTGCCGAACGGTAGGGAAGGAAGAAAACCATTTGGCCTAAAGGGGTGTACAGAAGGTAATGGCTAAAGACATATAAAGGGATTTGGAGAGATGGAAAAGAATTATACGGTTACAGTTGTGAATCTGGATAATGGAAGAGGCATTACTAGGAATACCAGGATACCCCATCGAATCATTTCAATGTTTCAGTTCACTGTGTACTGTTAAAAGAAAACTGATTTCCCAATTAGACACTTGCTCCAGGGTATGTATTTACCAGGTATGATTCTCACATCCGTATGGTTTTACAGATGATGAGTGGGAGTAAGTTATTAGGAATTAGGTGATCATCCTCATTATATCGGAATTCGTTGTAATTGGTGATATTTGAGGAAGTCACCTGGGTTGTTTGCCGGACGGCAAATATTTAGTTTTGAATATCCGTTGTTATGCACCAATTTTAAATTGATATATCTGTACGTCTATTTTCATAGAGTGAGATATACCTTTTTGAAATTATGTCTATGACATTTACCTATATCAGTGGATGGTTAGGTAAGGAGCATTGAACAGCGGTGTATTTCTTCAAAACTATAGTACAGTTTTCAACCTACGACCACAGTGAATGAGTTATTTGACTCAAGGGACTTATACAGAGTATTGTATGTTGTCCAGCGTCCATGAGGACAGAGGGGTTGGTTCTCGTTCTATATTCGGTTTACTTATGACTTCTCTAGTTTTTAGACAGGTGTTTCGTAGAAACACAGGGTCTGAATTTTGAGAAGTTATAGGTATATGAATAAAGTAGAGAACCAAGTATTGCAAGTATCGGGATTCTTCAAGGTGATCGAAGATGTAGATAGTTGTATATGGTATTCAGTTGATAGTAATGATTAAGAGAACTTGCTTCTCTTTCAGGTTACTCATAATTGGAAGCATTCATAAGTTGAGTAACGCTGATCGGCCTCCTTCCATTTAGTTGACATGCACTGGAGAAAGCTGCATGATTTGAATATGGTTCAATTAAATCAGCGCCTCTGTTTCTATATTGGATATAGAACAGTTCATATCTTGACATTGTTAAGGTACGGGGAGTTGTCCGGCTTATGCTTAAAACCAGACTCCGGATAACTCGAGGCGCGTTTCTGTAATGGCTGTTTGTGGGTTGACCCAGGCTATGACGAGGGTTGACTTTCTACCATTTGGAAGATCAATAGTGATATTGTTCTTGACTCGCCACAATTTTAAAAGAAATGGATTTTTCAGAAAACAGTAGTAGGAGTATGGTAGAACTGAAAGTGATTCAAGAACCGCAAACGATTACTGAAGATTTGATAAGAACCTGAAGATTCAATCTGGTTTGACATTCCATTAGCCACTCCACAGATATGGTGGGTAACCTCAGGCACCCGAGAGGTACTTCAGTATGCTCAAGGACGGTGGCAAGGAGGTTCTTGTTTACCCAGACTTGCCATTGCTGTTGATTCCAGACTGTGAGACCCGGCAGGAGGATGAGTATAGCGTCGTTTTAAACTTGCTTTAGAAGTGTACGTGTATATGACTCTGCCAGAGGGTTGTCATGGTCAGTGGGAGCAGCGGAAGCATTGGTGGACAGGTGGCTTATGTCTATTTATAGACTAAAGCAGATATAGCGGAGATAGATCATCTATTTCTGATGTGACAGTCATAGGTTTGACTTCATCAGAATAGGGGATGGATCTGTTAAGAAGGTAGTAGGGTGTGATGTCCTTGTAATTGGATAACATACACAGAGTAGGAAGTGATATTCCTATACTACGATCGGTTATACTTTGGTTGCCACACAGTAGTTTCTCCACATAGGAATTGAATTTTATATTAGACATTCTGGTTACTGGATCTATGGTTTTAGATCTAGATTTGGGTGGTTTCCCAATCTGGGTACTTAGACAGCATTCTATAAGTATTTAGAATGGACGACTCCTGGCACGGTAGTGTACCTGCAGGTGATGGAGTCACCTCTCTAAAGGTGTCTCACAGACTGAAGGGAGAGGGATGTGCATGATTGGCAGATCACTTGATTAGGCAATTGAGTCGATCATGAGATGTAAAGTACCATCCCAGATGTTGTTCTTGCAGTAGATGCAATAAGTTGATATTAATCTAATCCTGGAGAAACAATCGGAAGCAGTTTTAGGACATAAGTGCGTGTTCGAGGGATTTGATAACGGCAGCCTTCTTTTGGAGACGGTAATCATTCCAGGCTTCCAAGGTGACCTGGACAACAAGGAGGTTGTCAGAGTTATAGTTTTTCCTTCTGACGAGGGGCAGTATTTTGGACAGGTGGTCCAAGGCAATACTGAGGGAGGCATGGCGCTGGATACTGATTAAGTTCAGTTAACGATACAGTCTAAGAAGTTTGGATTTAGAGTTCATTTATGAACTAGGTCCCATCAGACATCCAGACATTCTAAGACAGGTATTGCTCATTTCGGGAGATGGTTTTCTCCGCGAACTTGAAATATAGAGAGATATAGAAAGAAACATCAAAGCGGATCCACTCACTGAGGCTATTCCTCGAACGCAATAGTTTCGCAAACGAGCTTTGTGAGACTGACTAGTAGAGGAGTTAGGTGTTCGGTATCACACGGGCTGTGAGTATGCGACATCGCAATAATTAGCCTTGAGTGCAAGTGGGAGATTGTTGGAGATAGTGCCCTCAGAGTCAATTATTGGATCACAGGCACGTGATTGCAATGATTGAGGGAGGACCTGTCCCAGTTGGACAGTCTTATTCAGGATGATAGTATGCTATCTGGTTTACCTTTATCATCGTGTACTGCTTCAGGTGACCTTACAGGTCGCTATTACACTCTGATAGAGCCCCTAGGATTCTTGCTTGACTGCCAGCAGTATGATGGCGATCATATACGTGAGAGCTGGTGGTCTATAAGCACATCCTTAAAAGGTCCCTAGTCGTGGGAGTTTCGAGACAGGGCATCGATTCTCCAGAGTAGACTAGTGTATACAGTCGAGACCCCGACGAGGGGCGGTAGCCGGTCTCATAAGCCACTGGTGTCAGTTGGTTCACCTAAGATGTATACAGGTGCTCATTGGGTTATGAGTACACCGGACAGGACTTGCCGGGAACATGCTAGTTGGTCTTATACTTGACGTCAGATAGCAGTTCCCTGGTGACATGTGTACAGGTCAGTTCATCGACCTGAGATCGTCATTTGTCTCGTGTGAGTTCCCACTGCACTTTGATTACTACCCTACCACGGCTCAAAGGAGTCGTGCAAACAGGTTTTAGTTGGGTACAGTCCCGAGCCACATGGAGGCAGTGAGCGGATCTGCATGGGTTCGTCTCTCCCGGTATTGGGGATGAGGTCGCGCTGTGTCTAGGAGAGCCATTACACAAAGCCCTCGGCCGAGGCAGGAGATTTACTGGTAGGTATTCCAGTAGTATCTCAGGGTGTTCTGGGCTTCGTTCCGACACGACTTGTACCGCTTTTGGGGGTCTGACTGTTACCAACCCCCTAGGCCCGCCATGCGATACTCATAGACTAATGGACCGGACTGTACGGATATTATCACTAACAGGCTCAGTAGGGTGTCAGGATGAGTTCGCTCATCGACGTCCCTTTTGGTCAATAGCTGGTGGCCCGTCACGTATGGCTAATACCTTTGACGTGCTAGCGGTTAAATCCACAGCCATAGTATTGACGAGTCTTTAGAGTCTACCACACAGACAGTTACTCAAGTTTCGGGCGAAACGCTGTAGAGGCCGTATGGAGATATGGCAGGGTCCGATCAGATACGTGCGGTATTGCACGGATCAGGATCGGACGGTTTGTACTAGAGGCCGTATAGATATATGGCAAGGTTCGATCAGATACGTGCGGTATTGCACGGATCAGGATCGAACGGATATTACTAGCCGGCTTTGGTTTAAGCCGGATCCTAGTTTAGTACAGTGTAGATTTTGTCTCATTGCATTTGTATCCGGTCGGAATACAGATGCGGGTGTGTATGCACAGTATCGGGGTTTTCCTGTAATTTATTACGGGATCAGTTTTCTGAAGCTGCCAGTTTGCATTCCGTTCCGGCCGATTTTCCTTTGTTCCATCACGGCCGGACTTTCCGATGGAGGGGGTTATTTGCAAGTTTGCAAATAACTTATTGTGGAGGGGTTTCTTGCATTTGAGGGATTATGATAAGACTATCATCATTAGATCCCATTCTTTTCTTCATCATGGTTTTTGCATTAAATAAGAAAGGATTGAGATTAGAAAAGATTAGAAGTTGATGTGAGATTTGCTTTTGGGATGTGGTCACCATTTAGCCTCTCCTACACTCACCTCCCTTGTATGAGTATCATTCCTCCACCATTTTCCCATTAAGGTGGCCGGCCACACATTTGAGAGGGAGAAGAAAAATGAGAGAGTTTCATTTTTGTTGTGGTGGTATTATTCTTCTTCTCATATTCTTCTTTCTAGAAAAATTGAAAGCATCAATTTTCCTAACCTCCTCCTCCATCCTCCATGGCAACTAAACCCCCCATATGAGACTTAGCCTCTACACTACATTCTACAGCAAATCTTGGGCACGTCGACTTGCCAGCTTCGTGCCCGAGTTGCCTCGGTATCGAGGCGGGAGCCCGTAAAAGATGCAGACGATGTGGTGCCCTTCCGGCAAGGATGCGACGACCGGAGTTTCCGCGGGAGATCGGGACGACGACGAGAAGACCGGAGGACTCGGATCACTCGGTATATCTCTCACCCTTTCTCTTGATTGCTAGGATTAGGTTAATGGTTACGATCCGGGTTTATTGTCCGCGGTAGCGCCAGTTTAAAAGTTAAGAAAATTTTTTGATTCCGCATTTTGGCCTCGGATAGACGGCCGGGGCGCTGCCGTGGCGCAACAAAAACAACATCTGGTGTGGTACTTGACATCTCATGATTTACTCAATTGCCTAAGCAAGTGATCTGCCAATCATGTACATCCCTCTCCCCTATAGTCTATAAGACAGCTTTAGAGAGGGGTGACTCCATTACCTGCAGGTATACTACCGTGACAGGAGTCATCCATTCTAAATACTCTTAGAATGCTGTCTAAGTGCCCAGATTGGGAAACTACCCAAATCTAGATCTAAAATCATAGATCCAGTAACCAGAATGTCTTGATATTATATCCAAGTCCCATGTGGAGAAACCCCTGTGTGACAACCAAAGTATAACTGACCGTAGTATAGGAATTTCACTTCTTACTCTGTGTATGTCATCCAAATATCAGGACATCACACCCTACTACCTTCTTAACAGATCCATCCCCTATTCTGATGAAGTCAAACCTATGACTGTCACATCAGAATCAGATGATCTATCTCCGCTATTACTGCTTTAGTCTATAAATAGACATAAGCCTCTTGTCCACCAATGCTTCCGCTGCTCCCACTGACTACGACAACTCTCTGGCAGAGTCATATAGACATACACTTCTAAAGCTAGTTTAGAATGACGCTATACTCATACTCCTGCCGGGTCTCATAGTCTGGAACAACAGCAATGGCAAGTCTGGGTAAACAAGAACCTCCCTGTCACCGTCCTTGAGGCTACCGGAGTACCTCTCTGGTGCTTGAGGTTACCCACCAAATCTGCGGAGTGGCCAAGGAATGTCAATCAGATCGAATCTTTAGGTTCTTATCAAATTTTCAGTAATCGTCTGTGGTTCTAGAATCAGTTCCAGTTCTACCATACTCCCACTACTGTTTTCTGAAAAAATCCATTTTTGTTAAAACTGTAGCGAGTCAAGAACAATATCACTATTGATCTTCCAGATGGTAGAAAGTCAACCCTCGTCATAGCCTGGGTCAACCCACAAACAGCCATTACAGAAACATGCCTTGAGTTATCCAGAGTCTTATTTTAAGCATAAGCCGGACAACTCCCCGTACCTTAACAATGTCAAGATATGAACTGTTCTATATCCAATACAGAAACAGAGGCACTGATTTAATTGAACCAGATTCAAATAATGCAGCTGTCTCCGGTGCATGTCAACTAAATGGAAAGAGCCCGATCAGCGTTACTCAACTTAGGAATGCATCCAGATATGAGTAACCTGAAAGAGAAACAAGTTTCTCAAAACCATTACTAGCAACGGAATACCATACGCAAGTATCTAAATCTTCGATCACCATGAAGAATCCTGATACTTGCAACACCTGCTTCTCTACTTTATTCATATACCTATAACTTCTCAAAACTTGGACCTTGTGTTTCTACGAAACACCTGTCTAAAAACTAGAGAAGTCATAAATAAACCGAATATAGTACAAGAACCAACCCCTCTGTCCTCATGGACGCTGGACAACATACAATACTCTATATAAGTCCTTTGAGTCTAATAACTCATTCCCTTTGTGTCATAGGTTGAAAACTGTACCTATGGTTAAGAAGAATTACACCGCTGTTTAATGCTCCTTACCTAACCATCCACTGATAAAGGTAAATTTCATGGACATAATTTCAAAAAGGTATATCTCACTCTATAAAAATAGACGGACAGATGTATCAATTTGAAATTGGTGCATAACAACGGATATTCAAAACCAAATATTTGCCGTCCGGCAAACAACCCAGGCGACCTCCTCAAATATCACCAATTACAACGAATCCCGATATAATGAGGATGATCACCTAATTACCAATAACTTACTCCCACTCATCATCTGTAAAACCATACAGATGTGAGAATCAAACCTGGTAAATACATACCCTGGAGCAAGGACTGATTGGGAAATCAGTTTTCTTTTAACACTACACTGTGAAAATGAAACATTGAAATGTTTCGTGGGGGTATCCTGGTATTCCTAGTAATGCCTCTTCCATTATCCAGATTCACAACTGTAACCGTATAATTTTTTGCCATCTCTCCAAATCCCTTTATATGTCTTTAGTCATTACCTTCTGTACACCCTTTTAGGCTAAATGGTTTTCTTCCTTCCCTACCATTCGACACCAGCCTATGGGTTGGAAGAAGACTATCCAATAAGCATAATGGGTGTACCGTCCTAATCCTAGGAGCACTCACAAAGTGGGAGAAGGTGAAGATAAAAGACGACCGAATAAACCTTATTCCTATTTCTCCTGAACCAGAATCCATCCCCGAACTGGAACAAGTTCCTTTCGAGTTCGTATATAACCATACGATGGAGTATCCAATAAACTGTGGATCTTCGTAGTGATACTTAGTGTTCTAGAGAAATACAAAGGTGATTTAGGATTGGCGAAGAAATACTTGGTTTGGTCGTGAATAGCAGTCGCAATTTACTTTACCCTCTTACTAATCTCTTGATATGTCTTTATTTAATACCTTCTGTACACCATCGTTATGCTAATTAGTTTTCTTCATTCCCCACCGTTCGGCACCAGCCTAAGGTTTGGAATAAGACTATCCAATTTGCGTAATAGGTGTACTATCTCCTAAACCAAAGAGTACTTACAACCTGAGAGAAGGTAAAAGGAAAAGACAACTGAATAATCCTATTCGTTTTCTCCAGAACCGGAAACCATCCTCGAATAAATTCCTTCGAGTTCGTATATAACCATACGATTGTTTTATCCAATGGAAGTGGACATTCGCAGTAATACGGGGCGTCTTGGAGAAAAGGGTAAGAGTAGGAGTGGAAATGAGGTATGCAACTCTGACAAATCCAAAAGTCAGTGTTTAAGAAGGTTCGCTTAATCTTGGTCACTGTGTCATGGTCTAGGGTCGGGTCATGGTCACTCCCGATAAAGGGATCTTGGCTCTTTCCCCGTAGAATGAGGTGCAGGATATTCCAACTGAATACCACGATGCAAAGCAAATGTAAACGACTATAGTGAAGTTATTGCCCTGACGCAAACTTCTGTCCAAGGGGTCACTCTCGGTGAAGGGATCTCGGCCCTTGCCTCGTCGACTGAGGTGCAGGATATTCCAAGTGAATATCACTGTCTAAAACAAAAGAGAACTCTCTTGCAATAACAGTGTCACGACCCGAAAATACGGAACGTGACCGGCACTTAGATTACGAAGCATCTAGAGGCGCCACGTAACCTAAGTAAGCCGAAGCCCAGAAATCTAAACTATAAAAGAAGAAGAAGAAGAAAAAGAAAACAAGTTTAAAAGCATCAGCAAATTTTCTCAAAAATTTCGGCAGAGTCTCCTCTATAAAAACTGGCCCCCAAACGGGTACAACAAGTATAATATACATAAACAATAAAAAGCATCCCTAAACGGGAGCTAGCATCAACGCCAACAGGCGGAAACAACCACAACAAGCACAATAATATACAACGCCAAAGGGCGAGGCTCAAAACTCAAAGAAAACAAAACCACCAAATCAGCATAATACATGCGCGACTCTAAGGTCAAAATAAAAGACTGGTCCAATAAACTTTTCAAGTAATACAAGTATGGTTGATGGAGCTTACTAGATACAAATGAAAGAATAAAAGTACAATGGTGGTTCGGATACAAGTGAACCAACCTACCGTGCAAATCACCCTGAAGGAATAGATGTACCAGCAAGCTGCCAGGGAAACATGTACATCAAACCTGTAATAAAATTTGGCACAACGGGGGTGAGTTGCCAACTCGTGAGTAGAAGACATCTACGAAAAGAAATCGAATGCACAACGCTATCCTAGGTCATAATAATACACTACTAAGTCCCAACCATCTAGTAATAGCAGGGTAATACTACTTGTAAGTGCAGATACTCCGTGCTCGTGTCAGTGCCTCATATAGTACTAAGTCATATGAATGGATATGCATGCACCATGAATATAAAACAATAAATCCTGAAATCCAGATATATTTGTATAAGAAATCTTTAACTGTTATCATAGTAAAATGTGTATAGGAATCTGAAATCTCAATAATGAAATCCATGGAAATCCGTGTCAAGTATCGATACAAACATGTAAATCTCAAGTCTCATAGTCTCAATACCTCGGGCTCAGTCAGTCCGGATCGGCCCATATCACTAAATCTCACGACAACGGTCGGTATCCTCCGGATATCCGCCGCGCCAGACATCACCGGTAGGTAGCCTTCCCCTTCCAGGCTCATCGTCTACAACTCGATCTTCTTGCCCCGGGGTACCATACCGGGCCCACCATGTAACCGAGACGGTTCATCCACTCCTCGAATCGGGTCTCGAAATCCAACAGAAAACATGAAATCTCATGGTGGACGACACATACATCATGAGAAAACCGCATCTTATATTTTAAAAAGAGAGGAGGAGAGAGAGAAGTTTTTATATATTCTTGCGGTTTTCCCCAAAATCCAGAAATCTCATAGAAATCCAAATCTCAAAATCATGAGTAAGTAAATGATAAGTGTCGGCATATGCCCCATAATACTGCATGATAACATGAAAATATGAATGCATGAATGTCTAAGTAATAATTACCATGTCTATACTAGCATCTGAGAGTAATCACAATATTATATATCGATCTAGTTGCTAGCTGATTTTATCAATAAAAGATAATAAGATCTAAAGTGTACGTGACATAGCAATTACCGATGATGATGTGTGTGAGCCGGCAAATAAGTGTGCGTGGAATATGCGCATCATCGGTAATGGTGCTGGTGTCCTAACAGGCAGAGTTTTATACTGATTACAGAAATATATGTATGAACATGCAACATTATGATTACAGTATGAATGTGAAGACAGATGTGCAGTATCCACCCCTCTGCGACATACGAGTACAACTATCACTATATGGATCGAACCTAAACTAGTGTCCATCTAACCTCCTAAAGAACTTAACCTAAGAAACTAGTCAATAAGAAACAAGAGTCTACCTAAGGTCTGAATCAATATCTCTAATAGTCGGTGATCCAGCCTCAATAGCGTCACGTACGTAGTACGGCTTCCTCGAACCAAGAGTGCGGATCAATCATCATATCTATGCCTCGTACGGTAAAATCGATCGTACGGCATCCCAATATCGGGGTACGGGTCAAGTATCTCCTAGGTGTCTCATTATTCGTATAATGTCATCACCAACACATCGCATGATCAAGGTACTAAACTGTAATCGCCTACATCAATCATATATCATTGCCATCATAATAAGTATCATTAGTTTATCCTCAGAAATATCATGTCATATGTATCATATCGCAATTAAGTCATACATATCCCCTTATAATTTAAGTATACATGTTCATTATCTCATTATCTAACGATCCGCTAACACTTAATACGACTGTATAGCTAAGAATCACGGCATCAAGCCCAGTTACACTATTTCATCATACCTCGGATATCATATCACCTCAATGAATCACATATACGTGTTGTATATATATGTATATACCTATACCTAGTTCTATATATATACACTTACACGTATACCCCATGTCGAGTTTCAGTGTGTGCGTGTGTGTGTTTCTATCTGAAACCTACGAACCTCTTCCAAGGTACTCATCTTCTGATATGGTTTTCCTAAATCAGTCTAGTCCAGCCTAGGGTCATTACTAGGGTCCTAAGCATTAAGAATCTAGGGTCACATCTGGCTTCCTAATGTCAATAAGTACTATTTTTATTCTAAGTTGCGGGGGTGCTAAACGCCATCCACCCGACTTCCCCCCGTAGATATACATCTACTCACCTGGTCCATGTCTGCCGAAGACGGTGTCGCCATCCTCCTCTTCATCACCCTCAGTCCTCGTGAAGGGTACCTAAACGCAAACATATAAATAGTATCGTAAACTAAATCACATACAAAAGTCAAAACGACGCAAGGAACAAGCATAGGTTAAAACCTAGGTCCCGTCCACGCAAAAGAACCAAATATCGCTCGATATCGTCGTACAAACTCCGATGGATCAAGATAAACATCAACAAACAACTTATAGTTTTAAAACTCGTTACTTATAATATAAAGCATGATTTAATTCATCGAAACACTGAAATCCATCAAATCGCCCGATTTCGTAAAACCCGAAAATGCCAATTTACCGTTTTTCTTCAAAACATGACATTTAAATGAAACCAATGGTCATAAAACTCATTAAATAGCATAACTAGACTATACAACCCCTTACTATATTTTTATTACACAAATTTGCATTAATTTGAAATTTCTAGTTTGCAACCATTAGCAATTTTCGACATCTTTCAAGCAAAATTCACAATTCCACCACAAAACATGATTTTGCATGAATTAATGTATTAAACCACAATTCATGATGATAATGATTTAATGAAACCATAAATTATATTTTTAATCTCATTTATTTAGGAATTTCTAAAATCTAGTTTACAAAATAGCAATTTTTATCACAATTTATCAATTATCAATAGAAACTAGCAATCAAACTAAGTTTTTCATTCAATTAATATGCTAATATTCTCATTAAAGCTACCATCTAATGATAACAACCTTAATAAGAATTTTATTTTACCCACAAACACATTTTAGAAAAATCTAGTTAGCTAAATAGTTTAATTAAAACAATTTCGATAAACAATTTATTATACCACAACCATGCAAGAATTTTCCACTCTAAAAGATGTTAAACTAGCTATTATAACCCTAATTAATTAATAAAAACCACCTCTTGAATTTGCAAACCCTAACTAGAATTTTAGAATTTACAACTAGAATTAATATAATAAATCTAATTTTTCTTTAAAAGAACATCTAATAGAAATAATTCAAAAGAGAAGAATTTACACCTCCACAATCTAAAGTCCAAACATGAAAATGAGCCCCCAAAATGCATGTTATCCATCTCCAAAATCCATGTAATGAAGAGCAAGGAATAAAGGGTAGGAAATAAATAAGATTTTGTGCATTTTTTGTTGAATTTTTGATGTAATTTGATGGATTTTTGTACAAAAATGAAGTGGGAAATGCGGGGGGGGGGGGGGGGGGCTGCCATGGAGTGATGGCCGGCCACTAGAGGTAGGGAAAGAGAGGAAGAAACACATGAGAAATGGTGTAGAAACTTCTCCACAATGTCATCATCTTAATGTCTTTTCACAACTTTACTTAATTTCTTTTTATTTATTTTCTAAAATAACTCAAGAATAATCTAGAAACAAGGAAAGATTTGCAAATAAATTTTGAATGAAACACACTAAATTCTAATATGCCATGGTTCATTTTTACAAATTAAAACCATTTAAATTTGTAATTTACACTAATTTAGTGTAAAAATAAAGCTTATGTTAATATTTAAAATAATTAACGTTTGAAAAATATTTAATTAAACTAAAAATTTATAAGTGGCTAAATAAACACTATTTACTAGTAATTACATAATTAAAATAGGTATTTTTGAAATTATAATGAAAAACAATCACGGTTTAGTTTTACGAAAAATACATTTTACTTTACCGAAAATCAAAAATTTCACTTAAACAATTTTATTCATTTAATTATTTATTTAATTATTTTTAAAACGTTACAAACAACTTTTTGAAAAATGTTCCAACAACATCAGAATAGGTTTGTTTAGCTTGCATTGATCCGAATCATTGCAGTCCCATCAATTAATCACACCAATAAAGAACTAAAATAATAATATATGTATATGCCATCCGCATTCGCCGCTGGGTCCCGTCATTACCCGTTAGGTTACTTAACTAACGATAGAGCGGGGACTGGACTAGCGCGGATGCAAAACATATACAACATCTACTAGTATATATATCAATATATAATATTCGCTCAATGCGTGATAAAATGCAACATCACAGAAAAGTAATAAGCATCACAGAACAATATAGATATCTGGGATCCCCGGGTTTCATAGAGCCGCTACTGAAACACGACGTTCCCCTGGTCGTGTGGATAGCCTGTGCAATAAAATCCTAGACCCCTACGGGCGCGGCAAGTTACCCGCCAAAACCTGAAGCGAGGCAGCCCCCTTCAGCAACGTGAATGGACCACCCAGAACTTCACGGAATCCGGTAACTTGGGCACCCCTCCTTGGGTCAACCTGTACCCCCTACAGGTGCGGCAAATAGCCCGCCAATTCTAGAGTGAAACCCCCTCCGTCTCAACGCCATGAGATGCGGGCCCGTTTCCCTCTAGAACCTGGCTATCCGTGCACCCCTCCGCGGCATAATCCTAGTACAGAAAGTAAAATATATACAACTGGTACATCGACCTCAGCCCGGTCATGCCCCAAAAGAATAATATACAAACGGGCAGTGACGGCAGTCCACATGTCGGACGCTCGCCCCGCAATATCAAATGTACATAATAAACCAAACTGTACTAACATTGCATCCAGGCTATCCACCACGACAATCCGTAACATCACAGCACAACACAGAACATCAACGTGAATGTCACGCTCGCAAATCTGTCTAAAAGGGCTATAGCAATTAGACAGGATTTACCGATCAAATGACATTCACGGTCGCAGATATAATGTAAATACTGTGAACTAACATGTTTAAAAGTTTCGATCGACTAAATTTCCCGAAGTGGGCCCTAAGCACTACTGTAGCACTTAAAATAAATCTGGGCCCAAAAATAATATACCAAAAACCCTATTTTCATGTCAGAAGCTCACTGTAAAAATTTGGTCCAGTTTGGACACAAAATGGCGGCGGATCCGCAGCCCAAACATGGTTTTGCCGCTGATCCGCAGTGCTACAGTAATATCAGCCGACCAAATTTTCACAGAATTCTCAATAAACACTGTACGTAATTTTCCAATGTACCAAATAATTTTTTGACGACTGGAAAAATTCGACAGAAACTAATGCTTGGAAAATGTGGTTTTTGGAAATTCGTTCGATCGAATTTGTAAACACGTTAGAGCAAGCTAGACTAGGTTAATAGCATGGCTCTGATACCAGTGTAAGTGCACGACGGCGCCCCGGACGTCAATCCGAGGACAAAATGCGGAAACGATGCTTTTCTTTAACTTGTAAACCGGCACCACCGCACACTTTAAACCCGAATCGGGCCATTAACCTACTCCTAGCTAACAAGAGAAGGGGTAGAGAGATATACCGAGCGATCCGTGTCCTTCGGTCTTCTCGTTGTCGTCCCGATCTCACCGCGGAATCTCCGGTCTTCATCTCCTCGTCGAAAGGGGACCACATCGCCGGGTTCTTTTACGGGCTCCCACCTCTGGACCGAGACAACTCGGGCACGAAGTTGGCGAGTCGACATGTCCAAAAATGCTGTAGGTTATTGTAGAACCCTTTTGTCTCAATGGGGTTAAGGAAGTTGCCATATGAATGTCAAAGTGGAGGAATGAAGTTTTGGATGGTGCTATGGTATTTTGTGTGAGGCAAAAAGATAAAAAAAACCCTTACACAAAATTTGGACAGCCCCCTAAAGAATGTGGTCGGCCCCCTTGATCAAAAATGAGAAGGGTGAGTGATTGGATCAATAATAATGCAAGAAGGAATGAGGAGGGATGATGAGAGAATCAAATGATCACAACATAGTCCAACACTCTATCAACCATCATATCTCTAAAAGTTAAGAAATCATGAAGTGAGACACTACTATATATCCGTAGGGGCGAAAAAATACCCCGTAGGTGCAAAGGCCGTAGGTACAAGTTGAAGCCCGGGCAAATTCTTGCCCCTACGGGCAAATTCTTGCCCCTACGGATATCTGTGTAGGTCCTGTTGCCCCTACGGAGTAGGCCGTAGGGTAAAAAAAGTTATATTATTTATGGTTATTTTAATATATTATATGTACCTACGGATATAACCGTAGGGCCAAGTACTACCCCCTATGGATATCTACGTATGTACCTATCCGTAGGGGCAAAATATCAGGATTCCTGATATTGTGCCCCTACGGATAACTCCGTAGGGGCGAGGCCATGGCCCCTACGGATATGTCCGTAGGGGCACTCCCAACCTCCTGGTACTGAAATCAGGGGGGAAATATCAGTTACCGCTTATATTTTTCCCCTACGGAGATAGCCGTAGGGGCAAAATGTGTACCTTCGGATTAATCCGTAGGTACATATTATCTGTTTTTTTTTAAAATGGTCTGCTTGATTTTTTCCCGCCCTGTACACAATAATATATACATCACACAACATATATCGCAGTATTCATAATCACATCTCACGCATATATATAATATACAAAAGAAACCCAAAAACTGAATATGAAATAAATAAAAACCAATATCAATATCATTTCAAAATGTAGTACAATGTGTATGATATAAATAAATACATGTTTCAAAAAATAAGAACCAAAAAGCTACCCTAGTTCGGTCCAGCTCCACCTCTGAATAACGATAGAATAACGCGCGCCTGCTCCTCGGTCAATAAACTCTGCAATTCGGCGCGAGCGGGAGTCTGAGCGGCCTGTAGAGCTGGATATGTGGTCTGCGCAGCCGCCGTCGAGGTAGTCGCTTGCGGAGCCGCGGCTGCGGGAGTATGAGTGGGCGGTGGAGCTGTAGGAGCTGTCTGCGGAACCGCAGCCGATGTAGTGGCTTGCGGAGCCGCAGCCGAAAGAGATGCATGTGGAGGCTCAGCCGATGTACCCTGTCGCATCTGGACCTAAGGTGTGTAATAAGCGTGTAAGAACTGTGTATTATTCGAATTCGTATCATTATTATGTTATTTCGAGACCCCGTTTGGATATCTAGTTTGTTGTTTATTTTAATTACATCTGTATGTATGATTAATCAAACTTAAGTCTAAAACCAAATAAGCTCAAGCTACGTACTAATTATGGATATGTTGATATCTATATAATATGACATGATATTTTACTATAAAGTAGTATACATACCAGCATCTCCTTCAACTCCTGAACGGTTGCCCTCAAGCTCTCCAGTTCCTGATGGACACGTCGGTCACTGGAGACGGAGGAAGTAACCGCCGGGGTGGAGTTCAACCTCATATGGGCCCTGTTAGGGCCCAGTCCCCGGCCTCTCTCCCAACCTCCGTGGTGCCCTCCGTGTGCGGCGTCTAGAACTGGGGTCAACAGCCTCGGATCGCTCTGTCCGGTAAAATCGATCCCCGAGGCTTGGGCCTACTCAACCACCCGCTCCTACACCCACATTAAGCTGTAAAGTATAACTATAAAATTTAAACTTGAACCTTCCAAAACTAAAATTTCAAATTTGGGTAGAAAAAATATTAACACTTACGCAGTACTCCTGGGTAGCGACGTCGGGATATCGAAGCTCGCCCGTGGCGGGATCTGTCGAGGTGCCGTGGACGGCAAGATATGCGGACAGCACGCTCAGTGTACCACCTGACGCCACGGTCCGAGATGTCTGCAATATTAGAAAGTAACTCTTAATATTAGAAATATTAGAAAATAACTCTTAATATTGCAGAATATCACAAAGGTCGGTCTATTGTAATTTACCGATAACTCCATGGCTCGAGTAATGTTCCTCGAGCCGCCTGTGTAAGTGGGGCGACCCCTCTTCGCCGACTTCCTGTTCTCGGTATTCTGAGCGGCCTGTTTCTGTACAACGCATTAACATTTAGTTTTCTAATTAAGAAACACCAAGAAATAAATTATATCATAAATAATGAATTACATTTAAAATACATACCTGTTTGCGTTGGGAGTCGAAATAAGCGCACAATAGAGGCCATGTCTCTACATCGACTCTCGCAAACGCCGAAGTAGATAGGAGGGCCGCTCTCTCTGCCTTGGGGGTCGCCATCCACAGGGAGTAGAAGTCGGCCTTCAGGTTATTCCTGTTGTATCGGACCTTGGCCTGCATGTTCTTCATCAGGCCATTGTACAGAGCATGAAGGTCGAGCACCCTCCCCGGATGATCAGGGTCGGCTACGGGCTGAAAATCGTAATCCAACTGAAAATACAAAAAAAAAACATTGTTATTATATTGCAAGTGTTAATAATAAATATATTCGATAGATAAAATGAAAATATATATTAATACATACCCGAGCCTGATCAATGAAGAGGGCGAATGAGCGCTGGTGCTGCTCGCCCCACTCAACGTGAAGTGGATAGTTCTTCACGAGCCGGCTCTCGTCCCCCAAATACCGGCCGAACCTCTCGGCATGAGGACCGGTATAGCGATAGTCAAGGGTAAAAAAAGGGGGAATGCTGCCTCCCCCTAGCTCTGTCAGGCCTCAGCCTATGGGACTGATTCAGGCCTCGAGTCCCCCTCTGGGGATAGGGAGGCCCTGCGTCTGCATGAAATATCAAAACAATCAATAGTAAAACAAAGTTGTATTAAGAAATCAAGGTTAAACGAAAATTCAAGTGTGATATATACCTCCGGTGACTATCGTACGAGCCTGAGCCCGAGCAGCAGCACGAGCGGGACGATAGTTCCTCCAGTGAGGAACAACTGGGGTCCCGGATGCGGACGCATCCCCTCCAACTATAAAATAAACATCGACGCTAAATTTCCATGAAGTTCATATTTATTCTATAGAGCATATGTAAAATGAATAAATATTTTAAATTTATTCATACTAACATGCAGACAATGCGGAGGGTATGGAAGCGGCAGGAGTGGCCCCTGCGGAACATGTGGACGCACCACCTAGAATTAGACAATTAAAAATAGATTATATAAGTAATTGCAAAAAGAATGTGTAGATCAATAATATAACGTTCTGAATCAATATGCATGCACTATAGGATATATAAACATACCCGCAGGTGCGGTGGTGTCACCACCTACAGCTAGACAATAATAAAAATTGCTAAGTAAGAGCAAAAGGAATGTGTGTATTTATGATATAGCATTCTAAATCAATATACATAGACTATATGATATATAAACATACCTGGAGGAGCGGGGGTGGCCTCTGTCCCAGATGTGGACGCATCACCAACAACTAGACAATCAAACATTGACAATATAAGTAATTTTGACATAAATAGGCATGAATATCTGTAATATTACATTCAAAATGGATATGCGTGCAGTATACCTGGAGATGTGGCAAAATCCACACGGAAGGAGGCATCCGAAGGGGTCTCCGATCTGGGTGCAAGACCGGCCCTCTGAAGCACCCTACGGAGCTCTCCGGGCGGCAGAACCGCTCTGCCTCTGCCGCGGCTGGAGCTCCTGCCGCCCCTCGCTGCTCCCGACATCGTCATCAAATCTAGATAAACGGTTCGTGGACGCATTAGACAATCATTAAAAGTATTGACTATATATGTATAGAACGTAAAATGTGAAGTAATAATATAACATTACTGATAACCTTTTTCGTTTCGTGGGCGCATTATACATATCTACTTGGATTTCATCGTCGATGTCATTTCTAACATACGTAACTTCATGATCGGTCGAAGACAACCCGAAGGTCGAAGAAAATGCTTACCTTGTTCCAATATTGTGGTTTTACCTATTTCGTCGGATCCATCCCGAAGGTCACGTTATTGTAACCATCCCATTTAGCAGTCACGTCCTCGTCCGGACAATAGGGATGGAGGTCCAAGAAGCTCCTGATGACCATCAAAGTGAACCGTATCTAACCTATAGGGGTGGTCTGGAGGCAGAAAACGTCGATGGCCGCAATAACAAACCTTCCTGCTAAAATTCAAGAATTTTGATGTTGTGTGTTCATTGGCAAAGAGGACATGCTTTGTGACCATGTACAGACCAACCTGATAGCATTCCATACGCAGGAATGTCAATAATTGTCCACATTAAAGCCGCACGCAGTATGAAGGTTGTATTTGTGTTTTGAATCATATGTCTCTATACCATCAATGAACAAAGATTTCAACTCCTCGATCAGAGGTCGGAGATAGACGTCGATATTGTTCCCTGGTGAGTTTGGTCCCGTCGATAAGAAGAGGCATCATAAAGTATGATTGGTCCATAGCCAACCAAGGTGACAGATTATAAATTATCATTACAACGGGCCATGTGTTGATGACTTCCGGCCATATAGTTGAATGGGCAGAAGTCATCGGTAGCCAGTCCGAGCCGGACATTGCGAGGATCGCTACTGAATATTGCGTGCCTCCTATCGAAATCCTTCCATGCCGGTGAATCTCTTGGATGGTTCATTTTTCCATTTTCGCTTGGAGGAGCACGGTGATGCCAAATCATTGCCTCGGCTATTTTCTTGTACCTGCATAGCCTCTGTAGCCTCTGTGTTATGGGAAAGTATCATGCTAATCTTCACAGGTATAATCAGGCTTCTTATCAGAATCTTTCGGCTTATACCTGGCCATCGTCCGCATGTTAGACACTCTTTCAAATCTGAATTCTCTTTCCGGTACAACATGCAATTTTAGGACATGCTTGAATCTTTTCGCACTTTAGACCCAAATCAGACATCATCTTCTGGGCTTCGTACCAGCTTTCGGGCATAATATTTCGGAGGCATAGAATCTTTCAAGAACGAAAGAAGCATTGTGAATGACTTGTTACTCCATCCATTAAGGCACTTAATCTGGAAAAGTTGGACGAAACCATGAGAGGGTGGAATACTTCGCATTCTCATAAATTGGTTTCATAACATCATTCACGAAATTTTCATATTTATCCGCACACGGTCCTTGACCGGAACGGAATGTCATCTTCGGTACGAATAGATTCACCTAGGGCAGCCTCTACCATATCCTCCATTTCTTCTGATGAAATAAATTTCCGTCTCCTGTCGCATTCCCGAATTCTTCTTCTTCTCCTCCCGCATTATCGTGTTCTCCTTCTTCATTCTGCTGCAGTACTGCATTCTTCTCTTCCCCGTGACATTTCCAAGTTGTATAAAGTCTAGTAAACCCATGTTTTACAATATGAAGCTCTGCCAATTCTACTTCTGCCAGTACTTATTGCCACATCTATCGCATGGACAGAGAATCTTCTCTATTATGATCTTATTATGTGCGCGTGCAAATTCAAGGAAAGCAGCAACTCCTGCGACAAACTTAGGTTGCATACGTTGTTTCCAATCCACATACATCAGTCCTTAACTCTGACGTACTCATGGGCCATGTTAGACTGTATACATATAAAATTGTAGGTTATGCTGACTATATTGAGAAATATAAGAACGGGATAGTTACTGACAAAGGAGAAATCCGTGTATATACTTTGTGTGTGCGTTTGTCGTTGAAAAGAATAAATTATCGCACGTATGTTAACCGATAGACGGGGACTAAGTGGCTCTTTTAGTTTCATATATGAGTATCGATGGGAATATGAAAGTTTCATATTATCATATATTGGTTTTAACCCGAACAT
This sequence comes from Agapanthus africanus, assembly GCA_030015575.1. Taxonomy (NCBI): domain Eukaryota; kingdom Viridiplantae; phylum Streptophyta; class Magnoliopsida; order Asparagales; family Amaryllidaceae; genus Agapanthus; species Agapanthus africanus. The sequence goes on along the minus strand of CM057345.1, from coordinate 261,091,122 downwards.
CTCGAATCGC